>CADEPM010000004.1:4590000-7557458 GCA_902829315.1 Caenorhabditis bovis | reverse complement strand
TCGACTTTCCAATACCCCTTGCCGAAAAACACTCATCCTGAAGAGTGTTTTTCGGCATTTTAGGTTAACAACTAATAGGCTTCGGTTTTAATCAGTGTTGTGGCTTAGCCCGAACGAGTTGTTGCTCTCTAATTGTTTGGAACAGAGAACACGATCACCTAAGCCTTTTATTTGAAGAACGTGCCATTTTAATTTTTGTGTTATTGCAACGAGATAACGCTTGACCTGACCCCTCTCAAACGCTTGACCTGACCCTTCTCAAACTTTGACCCTGACCCCAGAATTTGAATTAAACAATAGAAAAAAGCTATTAAAAAAAGAACCAAGGGAGGTCCACTTTCGCAAGCAGCACATCCCTTGCGTCAGCGTCAGCATCAACGCTTGCAATAAGATCATCAGCGTCCTGCTGTGTGCTCCCCTCTTTCATAAACACTACATCCTATCCAATTTCGGATCGAAAAGATTCACTGATTGGAACGTTTTGATAGTGCTCGTTGTGCTCTTTCAGCCACCGAAGTGCCTTGACCACCTTCCCAAGTGAAACAATGTGCTTAGAGTAATCTGGCTGCAGTGCGTTTTGGGCAAAAAAAGCCATTTGACAACTTGACGATGCTGTAACACTATTCGAACATTCTGCGAAATCGTTGTTATTGTTTGGGCGTCGCTAAAACGCCCGCAATGTGCATACAGTTCATCAAGTTGTCGCGATCAACGGTATAAAATAAAGTCGATTGTTTAAGTTGGTTGCAAATTCTGTTAAATAATTGTCAATAAGTTATTGAGACACAATATATAGTTCATTTTCCAGTCTGTGTACTGTTTTATCTAATAGTTTAAATTATTCATTGGTGAAAATACCCGTTATTTTATTTCCGTTAATCTCGTCAGTTTCTCTAGTAGTTATAGTTTGTAGTCTGTTTCATTTTTCGTTAAATCTGCAGTTGAATGTATTAAGATGGCGCGCTCAGTTCGTTTTTGTTGATGCTGTCGACAGTTTGTCCATTGTGTGTCCGTTCGATGCCTCGGAAATAAAAAAAAACCAATTTTTGGGCTATTGCATCATCCATTTCGTAAGAGTTCCTAAAAGTTTGTAAGAGTTCCTCAAAATTCGGTCGATGCACCATGACACAGAATAAGGCTCTGCTGGGCCGGCATCATAAGGTGTGGTTCAGTGGTTTCACATAAATTAGTTTATTGAGATAATCATAGTTAATTTGATCAAATAAGCAACAAGTTGGGGCGTAAGGGACAGGTGATGAGGATTCACCACTTTAGTTACAATCGAGAAACGTGACTCCGCTCCGGAATGGCCTAGGAAAAACTTCGTCCATCTCGGCCACGGCCATCTCTATTCCTCGTTCATTTTGCATTCCGCGACAGTATGGACGTGTTCCGTCGCTTCACGACGGAATCGTTTATGCTGTTGTGTGGGCGTCTCGACAAACTACACACTGTGCTCTTCGACGGTCTTTGGTAGGCTTGATCATTTATTTGGTCGAGTTTGCCTTTCATCGTCGTCGTGCTGGCTGCATTTCGTGTGCGCTCTATAATGCGGCGTCATCGGCAATACGTTCGAGTTCGTTTTCGTTAATGTTCTCCGTTTTGACACCTCAAACTTGGGTAATTAAACCTTTTATTTAATAAACGAGGCAAGAATAAAATATAAGTAAGTTATAAAACTAACAAAAATACAAATAGAAAAAGCAATAGTTCATAGCGAGCCACAATGTTAATAATGATTGATCATCGTTGTAACAATCACAAATATTGCATCAATGGGCGTGTCTGAACAGTGCTAACGAGCACACTC
The DNA here is from genome assembly GCA_902829315.1 of Caenorhabditis bovis. Taxonomy (NCBI): domain Eukaryota; kingdom Metazoa; phylum Nematoda; class Chromadorea; order Rhabditida; family Rhabditidae; genus Caenorhabditis; species Caenorhabditis bovis. Next base: position 7,555,648 of record CADEPM010000004.1, on the reverse strand, counting down.
CCCGGGCCTACGCTTAAGTGACTAATACACTTGAGTTGCAAAACACAATTAAAATTTAGAAACAAGAAGATAACAGAATTGGCAAAGTTCAAAATTAAAATCTAACATTGTATATGTAAGAACGATAAGTAACAACTATTATTCTTCAACCAATTTCGTAATGGCCTCCCGGCTTCAGAAAAAAAAAACTTCATCAAAATTTGCGCCACTATTCACGATGTTTAAGTTAAAATTAGTGAAAGATAGATTTTTTTTTTTACACAAAAGCATTATTATTGTTAAGCATACACATCAATTCACTCAAGAAAGTTAAAAAAAAAACTTACGCAGTGTGGTCTTTGCGCTGTGTGGGCTTGCATTTGCGACAAATTTTGAAAGGAAGGCTGATAAGTTTCCAAAGAAGAGATTTGAACAAGTTGCACAAAAACAAGTAGCTGCAGAGTATAATGACTATAACCGTAGCTATTGCGATGAAAACGTATTCCATGTATTGGAAGTATGTTTCCAAAAGGAACCAAAAATCTGGTAATTTCCATTCATCATAGATTTTTGTTTCTCCGTTCAGTATGCGGCTCATTGAACTCCAAACGTCGGCCTCAAAACGTAGGATTCCTTCCAAGTTGAATTGATTTATGGTCTTTCCGCCACAGTCGATCGTGCATTTTTCTGTAATCCTTGCTTTGTCAAAAAACATGTTCGCCGTATTTCCTTCGCCTGCCGGCGAGCATTTCACTGCGGCCCTGTGATTTCCACACTCCACATCTCCAGTCAATTGTTCCTTTAGTGAATGGCATTTTAAGGAAATTGTTGCTCCTTTGGCACAATTGTAGCAACCCGTCAGTTCGACGTTTGAAATTCTGCACTCATCGCTGTTTTTGACAATCATCAATTGAGAATCGTCTTCGATTTTCAACACAAGTTCAGCATTGTTTATTTCTGTCGATTTCATAATTGCAGTCCCTTCATCGTCAGTCTCCAATTTCCACAAGTTCCGTTGCAGTGGTAATTTTCTGTGAATGTCATGGTATTCCTCCCATGAGTTCTTGCATTTGCAATTCATTTGTGTTTCAGCTGGTACACATTTACAATTTTCTTCGAATTCACAGTTTAACAATTCTGCTTCTTTCAGTGATTTGCATCTTAGCTCTGGGAATTTCCCGTTCGTCCATAAACTTGTCGATTGGTTTCCTTTCATAAACCATTCGCTGTTGATCGATGATGCTGGAAGGCTCACTTCTTGTAGATGAATGGACATTTTTCCCAATGTGTTGCCTGTTTCAAGTGTCACATTCCATTGTTTCTTGACATTTTTGAAGCTCCGCAACCGAGTTTCCGTGATTTTGAACACAATTTCATGCTTCCAATCGCATCTGTACAATTCCATGATTTCTTCGTTGATCGGTACTGCGTATATTCTGTATAGAATGTATCCTGAGCTGGTGTAAAAACAATCACACCCCCATCCACCACATGATTCACTACAACCCGTCGTCCCTGGAAATCGATTGACTTCGTCCAATTCTGTCACTTTCGAATTTTCTGTGATGTTGGCGCATTTGTTTTCCGTACACGATCCCATTCTAGGGCATCTTTTCACACTTAATACTTTTTGTTCTGTTTCTCTATAAAACGCGATGGTATTTTTTATGCATTTCATTCGCGATTCTATGAATTCGATCTTCAATTCTCTCAATGTTATTGCATTTTTTGTTACTCGCAAACATGCTTCACGTGTCCACGAGTTAAATGCAATGTTCTCCTTGATGTTCCATGCGCATTTTTCGTGATCTGCGCTCTTTGTACATAGCAAATTCCGTGATTCTGTAACATCGACTTCTTGGCATCCATTCGTTATCCCAAAGTGAACTAATACTAATGCTATAGAAACTGAATCCCAGTTGATTCGTCGTCTTCGTCTTTTTTCTATAAATTTTCCTGCAAACCATCTGAATAATGGTAATACCGTCCATTTCCCAAGCTTCACTGTTATTTGCAATATTGAAAAGCATAGTTTGATCAGGATTCTTGTTACAACCGACACAATCCATATCAAGTTTGTCATCATAGTGCACATACATCCGATAGTTACAAGAAAAAGAAATAGTATTGTGGTCGTCGCAATTGCTTTGATTGGGTGACAGTGTGGATTCAATATTAGTTCAAGGCATACGAGGCAATCGATCTCCTCACAAAATTCTCTTTTTGATGGATTACATGATTTCGATTCCATTATCCATGTCGATCCTTTTCGAGCTTTCATTTTTAATTCAAAAAGTCGTGTTCTTCTTCTCGGTGGTATCCATAATTCTAACTCCTCATTATATGTTGTCGATTTAATGCAATAGGCATCAACGCAGATTTCGGAAATTTCAAATTTATCGGCTTTCAGCTTTCCTCCAGTTGGTACACATTCCAAATGAGATTCGTGTGCTCCTGTTCCTGCTATCAGCATTGTTATCAAAGCAATTGTCATCCATCCAATTGTATTCAGTGATGGTTTTTTCATCGTCACATTGATACAGTTATCTTGACGTTCCTCCTCTTCTCCTTCTTCGCGGTAGTTTACTGGTTTCCGTTCTCGCAAGTTGTATCTTTTGATGTTTCCATCAGTTTCGCTTACGTTTGGACTTTCTTGTTTTTCTTCATCATTCGTGAATGTTTCTTCTGGCAATTCTAGTGGCACAATCATATTCACTGGTCGTCTGAGTCGTTTTTTGTTAGCGGTTTCGACTTCGTCTTCGCGAATTTTTCCATCTGCACTTTCCTTGATTTCGACAATTCTTGCCAATTTCCAGTGATTGCGTGGCGTTAAAGTTTCATGCAATAAAACAATTTTTCCAATTGTAGGGATTTCTGTGCATCCTCTTTTGTTGTTCATGGATCTCTTGTGGTTCGCTCGCAGATCTCGCATATATTCTGTTTGCCAAATGTTCCACATTTTGTTCAGTTGTTCCTTGTGTGCTGTTATCCATGTCATCGCGTCTTGTTTTGATTGAAGTCGCGCTGCATCTTCTGCTGGAACAAATGCTCCAATGACTGGGTCTTCAACTTCTTCGAATGGTAGATTGAGGTGAACTCCTGGGTTGATCAAGTCAATTGGCCGTAATGACTGGAAATCATCGGTTTCCGATCCAATGTAAGTTAGTGGGCGGGAATTCAACATTCCGGCGATTTCCATCATTGAAGTTTGCAATTGGTCCCATTCAAGGATCTTTTTTCCAGTGCTCTTGTGGAATGATTCTTTTACTGATTTTACTAGTCTTTCGTACATCCCTCCCATCCAAGGGGAGTACGGTGTAATCACCTTCCAATCAATTCCTTTTTCAGCTGTCATTTGTCTGATGTCGAGCGGCCATTGTGTTTGCGCTTCTTGTAAGATTTCTGCAGCTAGTCGAAATGTTGGTGCGTTGTCAGATACAATTGTTGTTGGTACTCCATAAAAAGACATAAATCTTCGGAGACAATTCAGAAATGAACCTGTCGATAGATTTTTTGTGCAATCCACGAACATCATTCGTGTCGTTGCACATGTAATCAATACTCCGTAGCCCTTTCCGACCTCGCCATTGTCATTTCTATAGCTGATTGGTCCAAAAAAATCAATTCCAACGCATTCAAAAGCTCGATGTCTTTGTACGCGGTATCCTGGAAGATCCATCATCTCTGGATATCTATACGGCAATTTTCCCCATTTTTGACATGGAATACATTTCGCTTTGAAATTCAACACTTGTTTTCGCAACTTTGGGCTCCAGAACTTCATTCGAAAATTCGCCATTGTTTGAGACGTAGACGAATGATAGTCTCCATGCGCTTCCTTTATTAGCCATCTCGCCATTGCCGAGTTTTCTTTGATCAAAATTGGAAATTTTTCGTCATGAGTTCCTTCCGAGTTTCCCATTCGTCCTCGGCATCTGAGAATTCCATCCTCGTTCATGATAATTTTCAAATTTTTCAATTCTGTCAATCGTTTTTGATCAATTAGTTTTTGATGGTCTTTGATCAATAATTTTTCAGTTTGTTCAAGTTCTTCCGTTGACAATGGTCCATAATCCAATCCATCGCCTTTTACTTCCATTAGGTTTCTGATCTTTTTCTTTCTTTCTGGTGACAATTTGCTTATAGAACGATTGATAAATCGAATTACAAATGCTGCAACTTTTTTCATTTGAGTAATCGATTTTCCTTCGATATTTCCAAATAGCGATTCTCTGTTCGTAACTACCTTTCGGACTGCTGCAATTCTCTGAATTTCGAAGCCTTCGGGATCATTTATTGAAAATAAACTTTTCTCACATTCTTCGCTTTTCAGCCATTCTCTTGGTCCCGTCCACCACTGATGTTCAGCAAACTCGTCTTTGCCGGATCCTCTTGTTCCAATATCCGCGACGTTTTCTGATGTTGGAACATGTCCAAATTGTACATGAGTGTTGGAGTTCATTATATCAAAAACGATTTTTCGAATGTCCCGTAGTCGGTTATTAATGAATGCTCCAATTTCTTTTTTCCAGGCGATCGTTTGATCCATTTGAGGGCAATGTCGCTATCCGAAAAAATTATGAGATGTTCCACAAATTTCGATCCTTCTTGTAAATCATGTAAAACTTCTTTCGCCAACTCGCATGCATTTCGAATCGCGGTCATTTCCGATTTTGGAATCGTCCATACATCATCCTTCGGAATTAGCTTCTGCTTTGCGCGCAATAGATGTGCTTCCGAATCAATCACGTAAATACACGCTGCAGTTGCATTGATGTTTGCATCAGCAAAAACAATTATTTTCATTGGCCCATGTTTCGGCATGATTTTCCTTGGCAATGTTTTCGAAAATCCATTTGCTTGCTGCTTAATAGTGTCCCATTCAAGTTGTAGATCTTCGTCAAGTGTTTGATCCCACGTCAAATTTCGATTCCATAATTTTCTCAAAAAAAGTTTCAGCGGCAGCATAAGAGGTGAAAGTATTCCCATCGGGTCGTATACTGCTCCAATTGCTTGTGATACGATTCTTTTCGTCACCTTCCCATCGGCTTCGTCTTTGATGTTACATCGGAACGTCAATTCATCTTGATCACAGTTCCAAGAAATTCCTAAAATCTTCGGGTTTTCGTCAGTTGATCGGTCTTTTTCTGCAACGAAATCCATGAATTCCTTCGAATTCGACATGAATTCGCGTATATTCATATTTTGTTCATTAAACAGACGCTTGCATTGTTTGTATATATCCGTTCCTGATGAATCAGTTGTCAAGATTACATTGTCAACATAACAGTTTTCCCAAATTGATTGCGCGATTTCAGGGGTTTCTTTATCTTTTGTCAAGTGATTATGAATCGTTGCTGCTAGCAAAAATGGTGAACAGTTTAGTCCAAATATTACTCGAGTGAATCGAACAATTAGCATGTTTTCGGGTGTCATGCTCTTCTCAACATCTTTGACCCAAAGACATCTCGTTGCGTCTCGGTCTCTTTCTATGACTCGGACGTTTAAGAAAGCCTTTTCAACATCCGCCGCGATGGCTACTTCTCCTGTTCGAAACCGTGTTAAAACTCCTGTCAATGAAGGCATCATTGTTGGTCCTTGAAAAAGATAATCGTTCAGTGAAGACTCATTCTTGTAGTGTGCTGAACCGTCAATTACTACTCGAACCTTCGTTGTATGTTTGGTTGGTGTGATCACTGGACGATGAGGGTTGTAATGAACAATTCCTTCTGACTTTTCCGGATTCCCGACTGTTTCTAACACTCCTTGATTCAACTGTGTTTTAAAAATTTCGTCAATCTTACGTAGTATTTCAATAGGGTAGGATCTGAAAACACTTTCCAATCTTTTTAATGCTAATGTGAAGTTTGTTGGTAGAGTCTCAGCTCCGTCCTTCCACGGTAGCTCCACATAATATCCATCACTTCGTTTTTCCATTGTATCTTCAATTCGTTTTAGTACCAATTCATTTTCTTGGTGAATTTCGTCATTCACTGGTCCAGCGATTTCTCCTTGTTTCATTTCTTCAAATTCAATGACGTTTTCTACGACGTTGCGCACTACCGTATTCACTCGTCGTGTCGAGTTTTCCTGTTTCATCTTCATATCATCATGGTCAGCTCTACGTCCAGTGATTACTGCACCATTTGTGGTTAAGTTGTATGTCAATCCTGATGGAAGTGTGTGCTGCATCCAGAATTCATAAATGTAATCATTACCAACAACTACATCGGGATCTGATATTGTTTTTAAGCATTCCGGATTGATAGTGATACCTTCGTCTTCCAGGAACTTTAAATCACGGTCATCCAGCACTGGTTTATCGATTGGTTCCACAAGATAATCTTTTACTGTCGCTTCAACTTCAATTCTTTGGTTGTTTCCTTTGTCTATCAAGATTTTTGCAACTTGGTATTTTTCTGGATTCTTCGCGATTTGTCCGAATGTTTGTAGTTTCACCCATTCTTCGCGAATCATCTCCAATTGCCAGTCTTCTACGATTGACTTTTTCACATATGTCGAATTCGCTCCAGAATCAAGCATCACGACGATTTTTTTCCACTCCGACGTTGCTGGGCTGTATCCCCACATCTGAACTGTAGGTAAATAGCTGTCGCCTGTCCCATTCACAAAATTTTGATGTGCTTGACGTGTTCGACTGACTTCTCGTTGATCTTCCTGTCGTACTGGTATTGAAACGTTTTGATGACTCCCTCCGTCATTTTTCTTCTTCGCTGTTGTTTTTTGTGCTTTATTGTTCCTGTTATTTATGTTTTTGCACAACAATCGATGATGACTTCTTTGACAGTTTCTGCATTTCTCGCTTCTGCATTCTCTTGAGGAATGCCCAGATTTTAAACAATTAAAACAATTTTTGAGCTCCTTAATTCGTTTCCATTTCTCATCAATAGAAGAATAATTAAGACAATTGTCTGCGCGGTGATTTTTCTCACAGAAATAACACCGGAATTGTTTTTCGTTAACTATATTTCTTCGAACCACATTTTGTTTCACTTCTCTGACCTGTTCGTTTTCACAGTCGTTCTCAACATTCGCTTCCGTTTTCAAAGTCTTTTCCAGGCTTTTCATCAGTGTGGTCAAATTCCAATCTTCCGGTGATTCTTCACGCATTCGGTAGACACTCTTTTGGATCTCTCGCGAGAATTTCTTCGTAATCAATTCTCTGGTCATTTCGATATCCATTGCTTCTCCGCTAGTTTCCAATTGATTCAAAGTTGCCGCTACTTCGTCGAATAACATCTGTTGATCTTCGATCTTACTCGACTGTGCTTTACAATTCTTGAGTTGTTTTCCCAATTCTTTCACTCGTATTTTGTCGTTTCCAAATTTCTCCTTGATAAAGGCGATTGCTTGCGGATAGTTTTCATTGGTTACTGGGAATCTGCTTGCAGCAATCTTTGCTTTTCCTTTCAATGCATTCATCAAGTATGAAAATTTCAACACATTTGACATATTGCTTCTTCAAATATGGTCCAAAATGCAACGAATTCATTTGGATTCCCATGAAATTCTGGTATACGTATTTCTGGTAGTCCGATGTTCAACGGTTTGTTTCCCGTAACATTTTGTCTTCTTGTATCTCCTGTGTTTGCTTTCAACTTCTTCTTCAGTGTGAATAATTTCGGTCGGTACAAGTTTGTCATGCGATCAGTTTTGTCTTGAATTTCTTCGTTCTTCATCATTTTGGTTTTCACTTTTATTTCGTCCTCTTGTGTCGTTTCCTCAAGCTCATCTATCGTCTCAACCAACTTATCCAACCTTGTTTGTACCTTCGTTGCTAGAGTTTCCATCTTATACATTTCTTCTTCTATCTCATCCACCAGTTCTTCCAACGCTTCATGGTTTCTAGCTACACTCTCCCATACTCCTTGCTTAGCAACTAATTTTAAATACTCTTCTTCAAACAATTTTTCTGCCTTGGTACATAGCCCCAACAGACTCGACAGACTTGACATTTTGTCAGCAAAGTTATATGTTAGTCATGCAATTATAACGGGCAACCAGAAATCCAATTATTTTTAGCGTTATAGGGATGATTAATATTGAGCTGAATCGATAAGATAAGAAAAAGATATTAGAAAATAAAAGATGATGCAATTTCGTGAATGTATTGCAATTCCGGAAGTTTTCTGAATCCTATAGCCGTCGGCTTTTCCGAACTAGATCCCTCAGGCCTACGTGGTAACAACACGAATTTGGAAAATAAACAAATGTTAGAACTATTCAAGATTATCTCAAAAAAAAAAAAAAAAAAAGAGAACAGGGTGAATCTATCGTAAATAAACTGACTTGTTAAATTTGCACTGCTCGACTCCGCTTGTCGTCCGCGATAACCAGTTGGTTTCCAAACCCAGGCAAACTGGTGAGCTTCCAAAGCTCCGTATCACTTGTTGTCTGATGGCCCACGAACCAATGAAATTGTTCCAAACGTCGATTGGGTTACCAGGGTGATAACCAAGTCGTCCAAAAATTATCCAACTTCTACGTCCAGCCAATTCTTGACGTCACACCAATGTCTTCAACAATGTCTTCGACGTCACACCAATGTCTTCGACGTCACACCAATGTCTTCGACGTCACACCAATGTCTTCGACTTCACAACAATGTCTTCGACGTCACACCAATGTCTTCGACTTCACACCAATGTCTTCGACGTCCCACCAATGTCTTCGACTTCACACCAATGTCGTCGACTTCAAACGTTCCACTTAACAGCTGAGTGGCTTCTCTGCTGCACACGTTTGCGTCCAAGTTCGAATTGTCGATGCACCAATGTTTTGACACCTCAAACTTGGGTAATTAAACCTTTTATTTAATAAACGAGGCAAGAATAAAATATAAGTAAGTTATAAAACTAACAAAAATACAAATAGAAAAAGCAATAGTTCATAGCGAGCCACAATGTTAATAATGATTGATCATCGTTGTAACAATCACAAATATTGCATCAATGGGCGTGTCTGAACAGTGCTAACGAGCACAGTGTTGTTGGTGTGCGTTGTGTGTGTGTTGAGTTTAGCCAGCATGATCGTACGGGCGCATCTTTACGCCCATTCTCAATTTTCTCATTTTTAAGCCATTTTAAGGCTTATTTTCAACATAAACATGTCTTAACTCTTCAAAAATGTGACATTTAAAACAATTTTCAAAAATGACCAAAAGGTCGAAAAGTGTGTCAAATTCCGCGGGAATTCGACGAAAAAGGAGGAAAAAAATGAGGGAAATCGATAATATCTCTCGCGGAGAGAGAGTGTGTGAACGGATAGAGCGCGCGCCAAAGGGTAGAGATGACGCGCGCTGAGGGAAAGACAACGGGCGCAAAGGAGGCGCAGGGGGAGAAGTTAAAGGCCGGCACATTAATGCCGCTTGGATTTCTCGCGGCGCGGGGCGACAGTAACCTAACGGCGGCGTTAGGAGGTTTTTAAAAAACGTTTTTTTGGCCTTTTGTTTTTTTTAACGGGATTCAAATTCTATTATTCTGATTGCGGATTATGGAGCGATCTCGCGGAGGAAGAAGAGTCGCGATTCAAGGGGAAGAGAACCTCCCAGGTATGTAGTATAACTTTGGTAGAGTTCCCCGAATTGGCGGCGCGGCCGCGTGGGAGGTATTGGGGGGTTTTCTTTTCCCATTAAGACGGCGCGGCCGAAGGAGGGGATTCGGGAGCATTGCCCTTGCGAAGGGCCGGAGTTAAGTGATGACAGAAGGCTCTAGCCGTCCATTTGGGCGGCGATGAAGAGCTTCTGACTGATAACTTCGTTTCTTGCCACACAAAAATTTGTTCCTTCGGGGACGTTGAATTCTGGGCGGGGCCCAGAATTTTCAAAAAGTGCGTTATAAAAAATGTGGTCGAAACCCAGTGGTCGAAATATTGCGCTAAGCCACCAAATCAAAATAGCAAAATATTCCTAATTGTAAGTTGTATTTTGAACATAGAATAGGTAAATTATTTAGTTAAAAAATTTGTTAGAGCTTTTTCAAGGCGTGTAAAATACCGATCGAATGTCACGCGATTAATGTTCTGGTTGTTTTTCAGGCCAGGAACGTTATCCATTGCTTCTCTTGCTCTGTATATATTTTTCTGAAGCTCCCACTTTTCAAAAAAAGCATTCAAATAAGCGTTATCAAAGAAAGAGTTCAGAATGCTTGGGTCGCTGTCGATCATGCCAAGGTTGATCTGAAATAACAAAAATATTATATATATATATATAAAAAGTTGTAGAAAAATATTTAAAAAAATCACCCCAAAGTCGATAATTCTCAATTCACGAATAGAACATTGTTCGTCTCCCTTCTTTTCGAGTTCAGTGGTTTGTTGCTCCACCACTCCATGATTCCCCTTATTCCTGAGCAGATCGCTTAAGCAAAGTAAGGAAGACAAGATTTTCATTTGATTTCTCATTTCCGTATCGATGTAGACTGGTCCGCCTACTAAAAAAATGAATTGAATTAGATTCATGTATAACAATCTAAATATCACCTTCAGAAGAAGTACTCGCTATTATTTCAGAAGCTGAGACTCCCGAAGCGGTTCGAAATCTATCAACTAAATTGTCAGATATGAAATCAACAATCAAACTGATCTCCACCTAATTTTGTTGCGATGAAGACCAGATCTGATTTGGTAATGTCATCACATGAACTTCCACCGGTCCCACACCAATTAATTTGAGAAGGAAGTAAACATATATTTCCATCAGATCGATTTTTGGGCAGTTTGGCAAGTCGAACTACTCGTCAGGTCCCGGAACACTTCCAAGAGTTTTCGCATAGTAAGAGGGCTCATTATCGATGAACACAAAAACTCCGAGCTAAAAATGTGTAAAAATAAGAGATAATAAGCAATAATTACATACATGAACTCCAGCAAACTCTTCGGATTTATTCTTCAGTTCCACCGTTTTTCCCGGATAAGCTGTTTGAAAATATGCCGAAACGGATCGGTGAAGATACTTCTTCGTGTTATGAATCAGGAAATTCAAACTCTTGCCGATGTTCACTTCTTCGATTGCCAAACTGGGATACACACCAAAGAAGTTTGACGAATAGAGTGGGGACAGCTGAATGCGAGCCTTGAGGGCAATCTCCCTTCTTTGGTCCGTAACACCCGATGTGGTCATTCGTTTGATTTCATTTATCATCTGGATGTATGTCCGCCAATTTATCAACATAGTATGGCACTGAAATCAGTCAATTAACCTCAAAAATTACGTCAAGTTTTATTATTAATTAGCCATATAATAATGATTTAATACTATTTTGAATCTCAGAAAACATTAAATTTACCCTCAAAAGAATAAAATTCATTTTTTTTTAAATCAAAGAAAACATTAGGCTCAATGGAGCAAAATGTGTTTTTACAAAATAAAAAAAATAAAACAAAATAAAATAAACACTTACTACAACAATTTCATCGTCATCCTTGACACCGATATCTTGAAGCGTTGATTTAAGAGAAAGAATCTGTTGGCCATTAAAAAAAAGTTCTTGATATTTCTCGTCGATGTTCCATAAAGAATTGATCGCCTTGCTCAATTGCTCGACTGAGGTCTAAAATAAAACACTTGAATTGGATAAAATTGAATTCTTAAACAAGCCTCTTTATCAAATTTTAATGGTTTTTTGCGATGGGAAGATCCTTCGTGATCTTGTAGATTAAGAATTAAACTTAATTCCATCTCATAAGACCTAAAACAAAACAAATAACAATGATAGTCACAGATGGGAAATCGCGAAATCAACGCGAACTACAAAAGAAAAAGAAGTAATTTTTCTATTCATAAAAGTTAATGGGAGAATGCGATGCCGGCAGTCTCTCACATTCCTCTGCGTCTCTGCAATCCACTCTAGTCCAACGCGTTTGCGTGTGGCGTTGTGTGCGTAAACAGTAACATTTAGTACTTGAGCAATATTTTTAGCGAAGCTGGCTTTTATTGTAACATCAGGCCGAATATGCAATAATTCTATCATTCTGTTTTGAAACATCAAATACTAAAAGTGGATAATAATAATAATAAACATCTTCTTTCATGAAAATGTAAATAATGTTTTACTAATTCATAATATAATAACTATTTCTGAATTCTATAGCAAAGTTGTAGTGTTGGACTGCATTGAATTTATCAAAGTCAAACTTCAAATATTCGTATGGATATCTTTCACTATTCAATTCAACATAGATTTCCTCAAGTCCACAATTACCAAATTTAGCAGTATTGAGATAATTGTTGTCTCTTTCAGTCTGAAAAGAGAGAACAAGATATTTTATCTTATCATATTTAGTTCCAAGTTCCCAAGTAAATTCAAGATTACCATTAGGAATATTATAACTCTAAAATTGTCTAGAAATAAAAGGCATTTATTACTTTCGAATAAATTTTTTCGATCTATAATGACTTAATTGGTGTTTTCTTCCGTAAACTATTTTATTATAACATTCAGCAAAGCCAAAAATATGAGTCAGTGGAATACAAAAAGTAAGGTTACCGTTTCTATTTTTGTGTATTTATTTATTTTATAAGTCATGATATCCTTTGTCTCAAGGATCCATCCAAAAGTATTTTGTTTATTCATTGTGGAAGAATAAGAAAGGAGGCCTTTCATAAGTGAAGCTCTTCCAGGATCAATGACATTTTCAACTTGCATACCATCCATACTATAAGTTGCTTTATCAAATAAAAACAATGGAGCATTATTAGTCAATGTAACTTCATCACCTTCAGCTAAAGCTATAGAGTCTAATTTAGTCAAGGAAGCTTCTAAGTAGATGTAAGAAGGTATTGATCACAAGTTTCTATGATAAAATTAATTTCTCCATGTTGATTTAAACTACTACCAGATGAAGGAAATATACTAACAAGATTTTCTTTTTGAATTGATGTATCTTGAATAATTGGAGCATCGATGTTGAGTATTCTATCGAAAGCTTCTATCAGTCCAGACATTTTTTTAATTTATTTAAAATAAATTTTCTGAAGAAAATGAATCTATTGCAATTTATTTCTTTTTAACATTTGCTCATTATGATATTTTGGCGGCTATTATACGTATGTTCTTCTGATGCTCCAGTTCAATACTACAGGGATAAACGGTACACATGACTTCAACAGCTAATCACCACCTGTCGCTGTAATTATCTCCCAGAATTTGAATTAAACAATAGATAATCACGGCGATGCAATGCACAAAAAAACAATACACTCGGCCCCGCCCCCTCCCAAATATACAACAATGGTTCGCATTATATGCAAAAAGTGTCGAAAAATAGGGCCAACGGGCTGTTTTGAGCCCAACCTCAGTCTAGACTTCTAGAAACCTTAATTTAGGTGCTTAAAAAATGGTAAAAAAGTCGAGAATACTTATTTAAATAAAAGCAGAAAATGAAAAACAGCGCAAAAACTCGAATCGGCGACTTTCAGCGCAAGGGACTCGGTAAATCACAGCGGTCGCTCACCGGACGACGAGCTGCGTCCGCTATGCGTCCGTCGGACGATATCGTATCCGATATGTGCGTCCGCGAATTTTCGATCATTGGCGTCCGCTCTGACTCTGCTGCTCGTCCGTTACAACTTCCGCGCGCCGTCCGTCAATTTTTTCTATAGAAAGCCGTCCGCGCGGCGTTCGCTGTTACCGAGGACATAGCGATAGCCCGCTGCGCCGCGCGGTCAATTTGCTGTTGCTCTTATAGCGCCGTATACAACACGGTGCACATTTTCATTCTATCGTTCTACTAATGACTTCTAGAAACTTTAATTTAGTTGCTAAAAAAAGGTAAAGCGCAATCTATGGAAAATAAAGCAAATTTTATTTAATGATTCAGTGAGTGTAAATCTAATATGGGATACTAAAAAGAAATCTTTTTTGCCATATTTAAACAATACAAGCGTTTTTTTTTTGAAATTTCGTGTCATTTGTTGAAAAAATATGGGTGAGGCTAAACTTTTGTGGAGCAGTGTATTTAACCCTCGAGCAGTGTATTTAACCCCCTTGATGAGTTTCGAATTTTCTTGAATTTCCAATTTCATTCGATTAAAAAATTATCGAACCGGTCCGTAAAATATTTGAAATAACCGGTTAATCCTTGTGAGACCATTTCGAAAGACGCATTCCCGTAAATCTACCCGTGTACAGCAGTCGCCCTGACTATAAAATCTTATAATAATTTCTAAAGGTCATTGAGAAAAATCTAAAATATTATAAACACACGGCAGTTTCTCAATGAATTTCAAAATATTTATTTCGATTTACTTGAGTTGTCTGAGATGCCAGAAACGTGGCGTAAATCGACACACATGTTGCAAGACCCAACTCTACAGTAGACCACGCCATTCGTAGTCGTGCGACTTCGACAATATATGCGGATTTCTGACCAATTGAACAATTTTTTAATATTGTGACTTTCGTCAGATCAAAAATCATTGTTTTAATAAAATGATTAGAAAACACGAAAAATGATTAGAAAACACGAAAATTACATATCGACGAGATGTTCACTCATCTCGAAACCCCGTGAATCTTTATTCTTTTAAACTAGATGCCTTGCAAATGCCGAAAGTAAAGTATACGAACTAATATTATATTTTCCATCTTTACCGGTTTTTAGACTTCAAAATCGCATTGCGCATTTTTTTTCTACTTTCGTTTATCTTTATGATATTCAAACGGATTTTCAAAAAGCTGTAGTAAAATTTTCAGCAAGGTCGAGCAATTGATCTTTATGTTCAGTATTGTACGTAAATTATAGTATATGGGAAACCAAAATTGTACGCTTGAATAAGGTTTCCGAACCGGTTGTAAGCCCCGCCCTCTCTCCCCCCTCCTCTTTTGGGGGATTTTAACTTTTGGGCTTTTGATGAAATCCATAATCCCCTATAAAAGGAGTATAGCGATATGCATTGGCAGCACATAACACAATGAAAGCAACGTCGATTCTTCCTTTCACTTTCCTCTTTCTCTTTACCATTTCGTATACTTCAATAAATGCAGTAAGTGTTTTACATTCTTTTGTCAGTCAATAATATTATAGAGGGCAAACGAAATTATAAGTAGATGGATAGGAGTGTTGATTATGCCGTGCTCTTGCAATCATTTTCGATTTTATTATTACTTTTTTCTTAATATGTGTGACATTTCTACAGTCTGTTTTCCAAAAAAAGCTACCCTAATATTATTATCAGTTCCCAGACGCGTGTGCAATTAGAGAGGGGTCTTTTTTCAAAATTTTACTACAAGGAAAAATTCTTCTTTTCTTTTTTTTGGGAAACGCTTTAATAACCTATTGTAAAGTTTTACTTGAAATTAACCCCTGAACTCAAATTGACTAGTTAGTTTGCGATTCATAGCCTAAGACCTCTGCTTCTTATAACAATGATGCCCTTCAAAAAAAACGAGAACATTTATCAATTATGGTCCATTTTTGCGCAAAACCCCTCTCTAATTGTCAACTTTTATTTATTTTTTTTATTAATTTTCAGTGCATCACCTCAGGAACTTGCGGTTTAGGGCCATGTGCTAGCCCTCTGCATCAAATTCCACCCCCATGTATGGCATCCGGTTGTGGAGTGGGAATGTCGTGCGGGGCATATGGGTGTTATCGTACGAAGTCGCGAGTGCATGCTGCCGGAACCCACCACGGTCCGGTGCTGTTCGGCGCCGAGAGATTCGGCCAATTCCGCAAACCACACGATGTGTCGCAAATCACGGTTCGTAACCAGTTTCCACGCCATTAAGCTTGTCGCCAGTGGATACATTAATCCGATGGCGTATTTTCCCAAAATTGTACCGGTTATATGAAATTTGAATTCTAGGACCCTAATGCGCTGTTTATGCAATGCTGCGAGCAACGCGGACTTCCGGATGCTTGTTTGCACAAATGCACCTTCAACACATATACAAAGGAAACGGTGTGTAAAACTCAAAAAATTATCTTTAAAAAATTTGAATTCCCACCTCGAAATAGTGCGATGGTCCAGAATTATGCGAAGTGCTTGTTTTTTTTCCTATGGTAATATAATAGCAAAGTGATCAGAAAAAGTGCATGAGAAGAGAAAAATAAGATATTTGGTGATAGGAACGAAAACTCTTCAGTCAAATTATGAGTACGGCGCGTAATTGTATTCGTCTTAAATCACGGTACAAACGATCTTAGCTCAAAACTAAGTTGATTTACAAGCAGCATAGGGTCATATTAAAGGCGCGCACATATCACAACTTTTTTATCATGTGGAACGACATATCACAACTTTTTTATCATGTGAAACAACGAAATAGCGAATTTTTTGCGAAGAAATTGTGAATCTGCCATTTAATTGATCTCGTAAAATTAAATGTGCTAATACAGTCGTCAGACACTAATGATCAGTGTATCTACCCGGGACGAAGTTTCCCGGGACTCATTAAAACTTAATTTCCCAGGAAAAAGTCTGCAAACACCGCTCGCGCAAACGCACACTATTTGAATATATATTTTCTTGCTAATGTCGAATAATCGTTATTTGGACATTGCATTTGTGACCATTTTTCTGCAATATTTTAAAAAATTCCAAATAGGGACTTCCTATGCCATTTTCTAACAAGCAATGGAATCTTTTTAAAATACGAAAATTCATTAAATTTCGAGAAAAAAACGAGGATACGCAATATTCGAAGAGTGTGCGTTTGCTCCCGGTTGCTCCGTGATCCCGGTATTTCGGGATCCCGGGTAGTTGCGGGCCGAAACCGGGACGAGACCCGGGATTGGAGTCCCGAGATTTCCCGGATAAACCCGGGAAACGATAATCCCGGGATCCCGGGAAAACCTGTCCCGGGAAGATACACTGCTAATGATAATTACGTTTGTACTTAAATTCAGAAAAAATGCTCTAGTCAAACATGAAATACCCAATGAAAAATCTCCTTGCAGCTTACCCGAATGTATTTCCGTCAGGATGCCTGTCCATTAGCTGCAAGCGCCGAAATCCAATTCTGTGCAGCCCAAGGCAGAGATCATCGCCCTTGCTGCATGAGAAATGGGGTGACAACAACATTAGCTGGTGACAAGGTAGTTATATTTAACCAATTTTTTGAATAAATAGCCATATTTCAGTGTTTAACCTTCTGTGATCAACGCCCAGGAAATGTTACTCTTCTTGACTACAGCTACGTTTCTTGCTATGAACGTTTCGAAAACATGAAGTCGTGTTTCTGGCATGACGCGGTCGAAAGACTTCGAAAATAACGCATCATACTCAGCGTCAATTAAAAAATGTGTCTGTACGTAAATAGGTTATTTATTCGTACTTTAAATAAGATATTTTACAACTATGATACAAACACCTGTGCGATATCATCATGTTCATATTCCCTTTTTGTTAATGTATCTACAATTCGAAGTCCGGAAATGCTCTAAAATAAAAAATATAATGATTCAGTATAACAAGTGATAACCTGTATTCCCACGGCTACGGCAAACACGTCCAATTGAAAATCAATGTGTTTCGATGGCAAAATCTGGCCCAAAGATATTCCAGATGATGTACAAATGACTAATGGATTTGATTTCGCCTGCTCCAGGTGCAATTGAATATCCAAAGCACGATCCCTACAATAATTGAATAATTTTCTGTAGAGAATGAAGTTAGTTACGAGCAATTGTACAATCTGCACGTAATTTGGAATGGTTGTTTTACCAAAACAGTGGATGGCGTTTTCTCGACGGAAAGTCGAACATCACCATAGCCAGGGACCTAGAACACGTAATAATAATAATTTACTGGGGTCCGGCGAATATTTGAGCAAGTAGGTTTATGAGTTTAAGCATTTCGTTATGGTCTCTACGAATTCACTGTTAGTTTTTTTCTAGCAACACGAAACATTTAGATGAATAATTTTTAAGCGGTAATTCCAATTTAAGAAACCTTAGAAGAGAGATCATCGGAAACGAAACTGTGGATCTACCCAAACACGCTACTTTTGCAAAAAAATAACCTACGATTCTCTGTAACGCGCTTGTCTGAAGCCGTCCACGCTCTCCCATACTCGTTCTCCACGACATATCCAATTTTCCTATCGTGGTCAAGTCATTATGACTAGAAAATTCCATATTATAAGGACAGAGGACCAACAATTAGTATACCCTAAAGTATTGTGAACATCAACCGGCGACAAGCAGAATAAAAATTGACGGATATCTTTCGGCTTTAGGAGAGATCCACATATATCGAATTCATCACTAAATTATGAAGCAATTCCATTAAAAAAAAAGAAATAAAAACTGTTCCGGAAAAAAAGAAATAGGGAAGATGGTTTTCAATTTCAAAACGGTCAGCGCAAATTAGCTGCAATATTCAAATTTTTCATCAAAATATCACGAAAACAGCGTAATCTAAGACACATACACAGCATTTGTGCGTTGCGTATTGGCACGTGGTTCCCCGGAAGAACTCAGACGAAATAGAACTAGCCGTAATAGAAAGTGCAAAAATAAAATTCCATTGCTAAGAGCGCGTTCAAAATAAAAATTAAATCGGAAATTAATTCAAATTTAAATTCAGAATGTGGATATTCGGGTACCGTACTCTAGATAACGTTTTTTTTGCGAATGTAATAGTTCAGCTCCCAAAAAAGTAGCTAACAGAATTTTTCGCAGCAATAATGGACGACAGTTAATTTTCATGGATATCAACATAAATGCTTTAGTTTACTTATTGTAACGACGGGAAGATTCGTGAAAAGCGGCTCTTTCTTAATGTATTCATTTTAACTCATTTCAAATTAGAAGTTACAGAAGTTACTGCTATATATATATATATGAAGTTACTGCTATATATATATATATATGTGTGTGTGTGCGTATGTGTGAACTTTACTTACTGGCTCATAATGCTGTTTACTTTATAATGGCTACTTGGATCCAGATCGACTTTTTCCATGAACATATTCACTGTCGAAGTATTTTCTATTTGAGCTTCCAAATAAACATCCTGGTTCTAATTTATAATATCAGATACTTTCGTTTAAATTCGTTCTTACCGCATTGTCCTTAAGAAAATCGTCAAAGCACAATGAAAAATATTAATCGTCTTTTAATAAGAATAGTTAACTAACCTCGGCACTGTAAAACTTAGTTTTCACGTCGATAGGCTTCGAAACCGGAAATTTAAAAAATTTCCGGAAAAACATACTTTCGCCAGACGATGTTTTGTAGTTTACAGAGCATATCAATCTAAATTTTTCGTTTTTCTAACTACAAACATAGCTATTTTATTTTTTTTTGCTTGTTGATAACCATGGAAACCGAAAATATAACCGAAGAGGTGTAAATCGAATTACAAGAATTTCAGTTTGCCTATACGAAAAAAAAATGAATAGAACCAGATGCATGTACGAAAAAACGAGCTATAGTCGCACATGGGTAGATTTACGACATCGGTTTTTTTCACATATGAACGCGTATTTTAAATTTTAAATTTCATTTTTTTAAATTTTTTTATGATTAGATTAGCATTTCCTGAAATTTTTCCATTAAAATCGAGTTTGTTCTCCAATCAAGAAATCTTTCGGCCTGTTCGAAGCCGGCAGAAATCACGACATGTACAGGGGAAAGAGAGGTAACTTCAAAAATCAAAAAAATATCATATTGTTGACGTTGCGCGACTGCGGAAATTCGCTAAAAGATAAAAGAAAACTACAGAGAGGTATTGGTGCGCGGTGTGCGCCTTTAACCACTCCTAATGTTACTGTGTGAGGGAAAATGAAACTTGATGAACAAAGGTGTTTTTGCACGAATTTTATAATAATTATTATTTGACCTACATATGTTGCCCGATTTCCTTCACTTCGTGACTGATAACTTGCGATTCGCATTGCCCGACTTTGATATTTGATTCCTGAATAGAGCATGTAAGCGGTACGCGCTGTGTCGTCGTTTGAAGTTCACACTAAAGACGTTTTTCTAAATTAAGCATACTTTACTATCCTAGAAAAACCTTTATGTTGACGTCAACCACATCCTGTTCACTTTCATTTACAACGCTGACACAGAAAGTAAATGTTTCGCCAAGATAAATATTTCGAAAAGTAATTAACATTTAATTGTATTTGAGAAGAATATTGGTATTACTCGAACATTTGCGGCGCGATGAGAAACTCTCCGATCGGAAGATCATTTCGGCGTTCGCCAGTCATCTCGCAAGCCTTCGAAGAGAGCAGAAACCCGAACCCGCTTGGATCCACAGGATCATAAGAGAATCCAGTAAATTGGGCGAATTTTGGTCTCGCGAGCCTCATAACTAAGATTTACAATTATCTTACTTTTACATTTTGATAAAATACAAATTTATATAATTAATTAATTTTTTTAATTTTGCTGTAAAATTATCACCGCAAAGATATCAGTCTTTATTATTTTAAGGCTCAATACAGAAAAAACAATTTAAAATTGAAATTTCCTTTATATATATTTTTTTGGGAAGCCCTCTAGAATTGCATCAGTTCTTTCATGAAAACAACAAAATTTACCCCTGAGTGCTAATAGCTGCTGAGTTGTAACATTGGTCTGTGAATCCACCATGTTCAACTAGATATTGAATAAAATTGAGCTAACATTTTTAGAATATAAAATGGGTGGTTAAACCTTATTAAAGGAAACTCGTACTAAAAAAACAATGTGCAGTTTTCAACATTTATTTTCAACAGAACAATCGGGACGTCGTCAGTGGCAATAACCCAGTCAAAAACTTAACAAAACCGAAGAACATGACTACACGGTACCACTAAAAACCCCATTAATGTGTCATTGATGTTGTAAAGGCTTTCTTACGAGCTAATGTTTATTAGCCACACGAGATTCGGAAATAAAATTTGTGTACAAAACAAGAATAACAAATAACACTAATGGGATGTTGTGGAAGGGGGCGACAGGACAAGTAAGAAAGTAAAAAAGAAGAGATTCCATGAAAATCGACCAACAATAACAAGAAACATGAAATACATTAATACGGATGAAATCCGAAACGATCTCATAAAACTCGCGTATTGATCGAAAGGGATTATATTTAAGCTTTTTCTTCGGCTTTGGTCTCGTTTTTGGAGGCGGCGTCAAAATCACCAACGAGCTCTGAAAATATCCATATAGCCGTTTATAAGTTTAAAAACAAACCAGGGACATCCTCGTCTTCAGCCTTTCCGTCAGGACCAAGCTTAGTAACGTTGTTGGCAAGTTTTTTAAGATGAGTGAGCGACTCTGGGCCCAGTTGATTGAGAATTCCAGGGAGCATTTCAGTGATTTCTGAAAAGCGAGATGATCATCAGCTATTTTTTACTTTCCTTACGTTTGTTATCTGCGCTTCCGGTTACAGAAAAAGTATTTGCCGGAACCGATGTTTGTACCTTTGGATTGTTGAAGTGAATAACAGTACCATCATCCTTGATCATGTTAACCTCAAATTAAAATGTTTATTTTTGTTCAAAATATACCATTAACCTCTTCAATTCCAGGGATGTTGGTAACCGAGAGTTTCTTCAGGTTGCTTTGAAGCTTCTTGTCATCAGCAGCAGCAGTTTTGTGAATCACCTTCTTCTTTCTTCTCGGAGTACCCTAAGAAATCAGAGAAATCATTAATGAATAATAGCAAATTTTCAACACACCTTTCCACCGATTCTTACATGCTCCTGCTGAGCTTGGAGCTTCTTTATTCTTTCCGCAATAGCTTTAGAATCCATATTTGGATGGTGATTACCTGAACGTGAGGAATAGCTGTTTGTTGAAAAAATGAAACGTTAAAATAGATTCGGAGTATACCCGTGAAAGAAAAATGTCAACCAAACGGTTAGTGAAAGTGAAATCGCATGCAATTGCATTGATTGGTAAGCAAACATCCAAAAATTTACTTAAAAACTAGCTTCAATGATTAAGATACTGGGCACATTGTTTTCGGCGGGCAAAAAAATTTAAACGAGTTTTGTATGAAGGTTTGCAATTGTCAATAAACGAGCATATTTGATAATAAAATCATTTCAAAAAAATGTTTAAAACCGTCAAAAATTAAAGAAAATGGCAAAAACGTTGAAGAGAACCCGAAGGTTCCGTGCGTAACCACCCCTCATCTATGGGGGGCTGCTACGCACTGGCGTTTTGCCAGTTATTCGTGCGCCTTTAAATTTCTTTGCTTCTCTTTCCACGCTCCACGTTTCCACAGTTTGTCGCCAATGATATCTGCTTTTTTAATGTCTGACTCATTCTTTCGCAATATTATAAACATCAAACATTTCCTTAAAGCATGAAACACGTTATATTAATTTTCATTATAATTTTATCTTTATTCTTATTTCATAATTTTTTCTGTTCTGCTTTTTATCGATTTCCTTGGTATATTCTCACATGACTCTACAGGAAGAAAAAACAACCAGTTTGTTTTATTTTTAAGAGAGTCACTGCCTTATAAAATTTCCCGAACACAAAAATATCTTTTCGAACGATGAATATGTCGAGTTATTTCAGAAAATGAGCCTTTTTGGGAAAATTTTTGGTGGTAAGAAGCAAGAAGCACCGACAAATCCGCAAGACGCAATCCAGAAACTTCGCGAAACCGAAGAAATGCTCATGAAAAAGCAGGATTTTTTAGAAAAAAAAGTCGCAGATGTAATTTTTTGAAATAATTAATAACTAAATGTTTTAATTTTTATATTTAGGAAAAAAATAACGCCATAAAATACGGAACAAAAAATAAACGACTCGCTCTTCAAGCTTTGAACCGAAAACGTCAATTTGAAAAACAACTAAACCATATTGATGGAGTATTAAACACTATTGAATTTCAAGTACTTGGATTACTCAACCTTATCTTCAAAACGAACTTCTTTTAAATTTAGAGAGAAGCTCTTGAGAATGCTTCCACAAACGCTGAAGTTTTAAATGTTATGGGTCAAGCCAGCAAGGCTCTAAAGACTGCTCACAATAATATGGATATAGATCAGGTAAAGCATTGCACTAAATTAGTAACGATTAAAATATCATAGGTTCATGATTTAATGGAAGATATTGCTGAGCAACAAGAGGTCGCCAATGAAATTGCTGACGCAATTTCAAACCCTGTCGGTTTTCATACAGGAATCGACGAGGATGACTTGATGAAAGAGCTTGAAGAGCTTGAGCAAGAGGAGCTTGATAAACAATTGCTCGATGCTAATCCAGCACCTGTTTCGCTTCCTGACATCCCTAACGTTGCGATTCCTGCTGTGCCCGCTAAGAAAACTGCCGCCGCCGATAAAGATCTCGAGGATCTTGAAAGCTGGGCCAATGCTTAATAGCAAACCCGTGCATTCGTAAAGTGTAAATGAAAAATTTCTATTTAAGCCCAATCAACTTTTCTTTACAAAAACAATTAGTCAATTCTTCGTAGCAACCACGATCGTTTGCCCTCCGGTATTCATATTGTGGGTGTCAAACGACTGAATGAAAATGAAAAGCATCGGTTGTACTCGTTTTTCAGAGAAACGCACAATGAGTTAAAATATACACTAATTTCGGTATATGGAGGTCACCCTTCCCTTCAGTCGTTTGACCCTGACAATACTACATCCTAACATTTTACTTTGAACATTATGTGACTCCATCAAATTTATAAATCAGCTGCAATCATGGACTTGAATGTACAGTAATTTAACCAACATAAAATATTCTTTAAAATTTATTCGTAATTCTTGTTTTCGTTCTATCGTTTACATTTCTTCATGCAGCCGGTGTCTCGCCGATAGTAAAGAAGACCGGGCTAGAAGCCAATCCCGATTGAGAAGCTCATCAAGAGTCAACAGCTTATCATTATTTGCATCGGCCAGTTGAATTAGCTAAAATGCCTTATATAATCATTCTTGGTTGTTCTTTGATTTTATAACTTCTGCAACTTCATTTTTCGCCAAATTTGGATTTCTTGGATTCACATATGCAAAAAGTTCAGTAATCGTAGCAAACCCATCCTGATTCACGTCAACATCCATGTCGAAATCGTTCCTTCTGTGATATTCAAAACAATGTTTATTATACAGTTCTAAATATCGCTGACCTTCTGTTCGTTTCCTCATTTTCCAATTGATAATACTCGAGGTTAGATTTATCGACATTTCCTGGTAAATAATTGATGAACTCTTTCCGCGAAACCATACCATCCTCATTCTTGTCTGAGAAATTTATCACAAAAAATAATAATATATTAAATAAACTACCATAAATGGCTAGTACTTTTTTCGTCATTAACAATAGCGCCTGCCGATCCTGCTCGGGATGCAAAAAGCTTAGCCATTCCCATTGATCCAGTAGGGAATCATTATTAACATCGCAAGTATGAAAATTTTTCATTATTTGGCCCAGATCATCATTTTCATGATTGAAAAACGGCAGCAGCTCGCCCCAAGACAAAAATTTACTGGCATCTTTATCGATTACGTGAAATGATTCTTTAGCTTCGTGCGTTGATTTCTCTAAATGCTTTAAGAAATTATGTCGTATTCTTGTCAAAAGCTCTGCATTCTCAAGAAAGCCGTCTTTATTTGTATCAGCCCTAAAAATCGATAACTTAATATTGCGAAAATACATGTGGATACATATTGAACATTTCCCGAATTGAGTTCTTCAACTCCTTCTGGTCTAACTGCTTGTCTTCATGATGAGTTAATACAATCTGAAATCACTTGTTATCAAAGAATGTTTTCAAAAAATTTAGGATTTCCACGCAACCGTCCCCTCGCGTACATATTCGTATTATCATCGTCGCGCGACGCCGACAATAAATGAAATGTGCGCGTAAGTAGGAACGGGCGGTTTTCTCGTCCGCTTGGAAACCCTAATGGAACTATTCAGCAAAATATTCGAAAACGCTACTTTACGTCAAATTTAACAAATCTGATTGTATTGAGTTGGGTAAAAATAACAAATTTTACAAGCACTGAACAGATCCATTATCTCTCACAATAGATCCCACTTCTTTTCTCAAATTTCTGTTTATCCTCCCATCACGTTCGATTGGAACACCCTCAATGTGATTTCTATTTCGAATTTCCACAGGAAGACATAAAATAGATAGGCTGTTAAGTAACGTTAATATAATTGATATTAATCGAACCATCTAAAAACCTTAAAAGCATTTATAATAATAAAATTTCAAAAGTTCAAGAATACACGACAGAACTTGTTCGAAACATAACGTTGCAAAACTGAATGAATCGGGTATAAATTATTTATCGAAATGTTTATTTTGTATTATTTCATTTACTTTTTTGATATTGGAACATTTTTGAAAATGTAGACTTTGAGTCTTGGAGCTTTTCTCTTCTTTTCTTATCTAAAACGTTTAGTTCTTTCGCCACAAGACTCGCAGAGGAAGGGTGGAATTTTAGGAGCATACAAAAGTCTTGCTCGGCTTCATCAAGTTTCCAAGCTTCCATTCTCGCCTTCGCACGCCTATATAGTGCTTTTTCATTTTTTTCATCTCGCTTTAAAACTTCTGTAGAAGTCTCCTCTGCTTCATGACAATCTCCAATATTTAAATAACATTGCGACAAATTCGAATATAAAGCAATATTCTAAAAATGGGAAAAATTTCTATGAACTTTGAACAACTCTTACTTTTCTATCCAAATCAATCCACTCCGGATCCCCAGGTTTTTCGCGAAGCAAAAGGGTGTCCAACCTAGTCAAAGCTTCCTTATACAATTCTATTGCAGCTTTGTATTCTTTCTTAATAAAGGTATTATTAATATTTAATTTTTCTTTACAAAATACTTTTATATATAATTGGTTTCCTTTTAATCGAATACTCTCAACCGATGCCAATTTATCCTTTTCATTCAACTGCCACGAGTCAGGTACATACTCATCCGGCGCGAATACTTTTAAAAGATGAATAATAAATCGAAGTGGACGGGGATTCTTTAGCAGCTCGTCCAGTTCCTTATATCCTGTACTAGAAACATAAATTATTATTGATATAATAAAATCTGACGCTCGTTACCCGTTAGTCATGCTCGCCGCACACATGTGACCATGATCATGATTATGATTGCCATCGCTGGGTTTGGATATATCGCGAAGTTTTTTGGAAATAAATGGATATTGTACCAGCTCGATAAGTTCCACGTCAAACTGAGATACCTGCAATAAATTTGATTTTTTTTTCGTTCAAGTTCACGTAGTGAGCAATATACATAGTAACATATAGAAGCTTCCGCTTTACCAATTTTTCACGAGATCTATAAACTACAGTATAGTCGGCGTCCGGCAACTGCTGTACGCGGGTAGATTCGAAATGGTCTCGCAAAGACAAACAGGTTATTTCAAATTTCATGGGTCGGTTCGATAATTTTTTAAATCGAACGACGTTGGAAATTCAAGGAAATGCCAAATTCACCAAGAAAAAATAAATCGTCCACGTGAAAACAGCAAAATAGGCGTTCACCCGTGGCGAGACCTTTTCAAGGCGCATGCGCGTAAATCTACCCGCGTACAGCAGTCACCGGACGTCGACTATAAGTAAAATTAAACTTTAAAAATATCATTAATCAATTATGCTTATCACAAAAATTAAATTGATTATTATCTGAACAGACTTCTTTTTTTATATTCTAATTTGATAAATTTTATGTGATTACATTGGGTAAAAATGGCGAATTCAACAATTTTGCAAACAATGAAACGATCCATCACTTATGTAGCTTACCTCATCAACAAGCATACTTCTCAAACAAGTTTCAAATACTGGAAGTTGAAATTTTTTGCCAAAAATCAATACGAGAGGCTTCCCATAACCATGTGGCCATGTTTTCCTTGTGTCATCAACTACACGATAAGCATCTATTCCTTCCGGCATTCCATTTCCTTTTTTAATAGGATCAATCGGGGCAAGAGCTTGATAATGGAAAATCGCTTTGGTACCATCACACCAATCGGGTGGTGATCCACGCCCCGCATTCAAAGTTCGTTTAAAGCAGCTTGGATTAATCATCTATAATGAACGATATGAATTTTTCATTTAAGTAATAAGTATGAAACTGAAAGATATACACTTATTTGTAAATATATATTAAGTAAATATCACGATCATTTAATTTATTAGTTTAAGATTATGATTAAAACAGCAAGTAGGCAATAAAGTAGACAAAAAATATAGCACTCAAAAACAAAATGACACTGAATATTCTGAGCGTCTGTTGTTTATTTTTGGAAGATTATTTAAGATTATCCGGCCACTCGGGAATGTAATATCTGAAAATTAAAAAAACAATGTAAATAGATGACAAAACTAAAATACCTCCTAATTGAGCCTTCTAATAAGCGATCAAGCCAATTTGGAAAACCATCAAGCACATTTCCCATATTTACTCTTTTTTGTGATAAAGATCGATGTAACTTCTTTTTCTCTCCCATTGATGCAAATTCGTCATTACGATATGAGTCGGCATCTTCTTCGTCTGATGTAATATCTTCGTCAGTGTCGATGAAATTTCTACGGCTGGCTTCAACGTGTTTTGGATGGTAAATAGAGAAATATAACTTCCAGCCGCACAATGATAGCACAGTTCCGACGCATTGACGAGGATTAATTAGCTAAATAACATACAATATTGATGAGCAAATCTATTTTGAAGGTTCATTGCCATTAACCCGCACCCCATTTTTTTGCGACAAAATGACGCCATTCGCCAGGTTCATATTTTCCATCATCCGCCAACTTTTGAACATCCATTTTTTTATCGGAACTTTCCACCCGCAACTTTCGTGCACACTTTGATTTTCGATTTTGAAACTTCATTTTTGAACCGTATTCCCTTCCGTTTGCCTATAACTATCCACCCCATAAATTAAGTAACACCAAATGCGGGACAAATAGTAAATATGGTTGACCTCTTAAAAAACAAAGCATTTGCCAAATGTGTTCAGGAATGAAAATATGAACCTGCCGAATGGCGTCATTTTGAAGAAAACCGTCATAATAAAAAGTTTTATTGTGAATTCCACAATGCCATTTCCCATAACTGTTCGAAATTATTATTGTCGTGGACGGCCGAATTTGGGAAATTTGAATTGCGCGGGCTGCAATTTAATTGCTCCCACAAAACAAAACTGAAGTGAATTTCGCACGAACAAATCAAAAATGATTGCAATACTAGCGCGCAAAAATTTCTATCATAAGCAACGCCCTCTGAATTCGTTCGTCCGTGACTATATGAATAATACCTTGAGTCTTTGATATAGCGTAGCTTCAGCTCCTGGTTTTATCGGACCATCTTCCGTTGGTAGAGTGTGTTCAAGAAGTTTTCGAAACCATTCAAGATTTTTCGGCACTACCAAATAACCAAACGAGAACGTTTTATTGCTGAAAAAAAAATTAGTCGTCATGTGCAATAAAAATCTAAATTACTTTCTGATGGGGTAAATATATTGCGCAAACTGTTTCAATAAAGTCGGCTTATTTTCGTCGTCAACGAGGAGTACAATTGACCGGCATCCAGGTTTAAGTAGTCGAATCATTCCAAAATAAGTCTCGGCACGTAGTTCATGCATCAATGGTGACATTACATTAAGAATTCTCTGGGCTCTTATATTTTCCCGCTTCGCTGTGGTGGCTTCAAGATCCTTCTTGATCTTTGGATCGTCAGGGTGCCATTCCGAATCAGTAGTCACATCGGCAACATCGTTAGGCTTGTATTTTCTTTGCCTAACCTTTTGTTTTGGCTCGCTCATATAAGAAAGAACCCATCCGATTCCGAGAATGAGAAACAGTGTGCCTACTACGGACAAAATCATGTAGGCTTCTTCATGCGTTAGATAGAACCATGCGGTTTCAAATGTCCGCCAGAATGCACGGCTCCAGCGTGTGAAAAATGATAACGAATATTCGTTTTTCAACGATCCCAAACGGCAATTTTCTTCAAGCTTCTTGCGCATTTCAACTACCGCCAAAATTTGCTCCTCTATATCATATTTTCTTCCAGTCCACGCTCCTTCAAGCCATGTGAACTTCACTTTGATATATTCCATTCGCCATATAACCAAGATATCGCGTGATGTTTTCTGAAAAGCGAAAAATGTTTTTCATTAATTGAAAAATGTAAAAATATTTTTTAATCTACCGAAATATCTCCAGTTCTCTTCTCAATAAACGGCTTCACAAACTCAATTTGTCGATCGATATAAATATACGAAAAATGCACATTTTTCAATGCCCATTTTTTTCCAACTTCTTTGACATATTCTCTGAATGCTTCAACATGGGTGTCTTCTGACGAAGTGACAGGAAGTAGTACACACAATTGGCGCGAAGAGCGAGACGAGACCGGGCAAATCGTATCGAACATTGTAATCGATGATATCTAAATGAAGAATGTAATGTTCATAAAGTAAAATTACATACACGTGGAAGTGTGAGCAATTTGTGTTTTTCGATGAATTCTTCTAAAACTTCTTTCTTCAATTGATTAGCTTTACTGATAGAAAGTCGGGCAATTGCATCGTTCTAAAAATACACAGTTAAAAACAAAACCAACTTGAAACATTATTGAAAAAATAAAAATGTTTAAAGTTCAAAAGGCTTCAAAAACTTACGTGCACAAAGTCATCGTATATTAAAATATTTTCGCAGGTTGTACACTTGACATCCATAGCATTTTTTACAGCGATGACATCCTCCGATGGATTCGCCAAGCTAACATATGCAAATTTAGCAAATTGTGAGAATTTCATTGCAGAGAGCAAGTAACGCGTTCTCGGCTCCGCAGCGGCTCCAAAAATAATTACAGACACTTTATTTGTTGTTTTCCATTGCTCAACAAATCTTGTTAGCGCTGACATCGATGCAATTCTCGTCATAAAATAATCCGGAATAACTTTTTGGGCAAAGACGCGAATCGCTCTGAAAACTGCATAATAACAACTACCTTTAGATGGAACTTTTACCGATCACTGAGATGCAGCATGTTATGTCGCATTGGGATTACACGTCCTTCAATAACAGCGACTATCGCAGGAAGTTGAGAAATTCTTAGTTTCTCTACCAGGTTCCCGTCAGTCATGGCGTTTGCAGTAGCTATTCCATATCCTAGTGGTTCTAAATCCTGAACAGCTGCTTTCCAAACTGCTTGTAGTCTGAAGCAAAGCTGGCAATAGTTCGAATAGGCGTAAATAATGAAAGGCTTCTCGTCAGATTTTTCTAATATTGAATGGGTAAATATTCGAAGAGAAATTCGATGCAATGCAAAAAAGCCATCCTCGAACCCTCCGAAGCCAAAGCCGAACTAAAAACAATAAGCAACAGAAATTATTTCCTATGAAATATCTTACAAATTGGTCGTATCCCCTTCCGTTTCCATATCCTCCTCGATTTGTGTTGGGTGTATCATCAATTGTTCCGAATTTGTCATACCTCTCTCTTTTTAATGGATCCGAAAGGATGTCATACGCCTTCGTAATTTTCATGAACATTTCATGTGCTTCAGGCGACTGGTTTTTGTCAGGATGCCTGAGAAAAAACAATTTTCACAAAACCAGGTAAGTGTTTCATAATAAAATTTTTGAGAAGAACATTCGGCAACTTAAAAAAAATTTTTTTATGCCTAGTTTTTTAAAAAAAATATATATATAATCATCATCGTGCAGTCTTTGAGACAGTTCATATAATTTTTGGAAGCAATAAAAACTTCAGCTGTTGATTTTTGATATTTCCAGGATTTCGGTCAAAATATTTTCAGACATAGGGAAGTTTAATAAATGTTTATCTTCTTTCAAAAACAAACGTCCTGATATTTACGAGAGACCGAAACAAGGCAGTGAATGGATGCGCTTTCTAAACCGCGGAATTCAGATGTATTGCTTAGGTTTCCATAGAAAAATTGACAAGATTACAAGAAATTGCGTAACTTTTCGGCGCAATTTCTCGTACTCTATAAAAAACTGAGTCATTTTTCAGGGATAGGAAAACTATCAAATTCAAATGAAAATTTTCTCACCATTCCTTAGCCATTGCCTTGTATGCTCCTTTAACCTCTCTTTGCGATGCTCGGCGAGAAATTCCGAGCACAGAATAAGGATCCTCATCTTCTTGTGCAATGGAAGTCAAACAAATCGCAGATATAACAACTAACCAAAATATCCGCATTCCTGGTGTCGGTTCAGAGCAACGGTTAAAACCCTGAAATTCATAAAATGAGTACTAAAACCGCGAAAAAGCTAAATCTCGAGTGTGCGGCTTTTATCGATTCTCTAATATCTCTCATGTCTCTCTTACACTCTTACCGATAAATACGAAAGCTCAACAACTACTTGCAATAGAGCACATTTGCTGCGCAATAAAAATTTTATACAATGTCAAAGCACATAAAAAACGAAAACCGATGAGCTGATAAGTACAAAGTCGGAAAACCCGAAAAAAAAACATGATAATTATTATAGGGCATGCATAGATAAAACAATAAGACGAAAAAATTTCTGAACAATCAAGACTAGAATAATTTAGCAAAAATTAACCCGCACAATATTTTAAAATAAGTAAAATATTTTAATTATCAGATAAAAATCTGTCACGGAATGTTGCGTGGCTCACATCCAGTAACATTTTTGATGAAGACAAGATATTATAGGTTTCTACATTAACAAAATACGTGGTTGCTTTGTTAAACGTGGCGCTCATGTGTTGATTGACCTAGAAATAGGAAAAATCAGGTAACTGAAGCTAAAGAAAAACTAACTTTAAGCCCCGCCATCTCCTTAATAGCTGAAATTCTAGAATTAAAAACCGGCGAATTCGAATCGCATCTTGGTCTTCTACCTTCTCCAACGCTTTGCTGTGTTAAATAAAGCTCCAATATTTGAAAAATTACGCGAAGCCTTAAAATTTGGAATGAGGAATGAACATTTTCAAATGAAAACAATATCACTAACTTTGGTGAATGTGTCGTTTTTTTATTGCTTATTAAATTAGTGAAAAATTTGGATTCGTCTTTTGAAGACTTGTTCAACCATCGAATCAGAGGAGGAAATAGATCATCAGTTGGTGAAATTTGGTTGGGAAGACTTGCAGCTCGCAGAGACATCCATTCAACAAGTTTTGCAATAAGACAAACCAGTCCAGCTTCGTCGAGAACATGCCTAAAAAAAATTATCAAATCGAATTTCATATAAAAACCAGACTTCGGCTTCAAATTTGTTATATACCCATGTAAGGCAAAGAACAAGTTATTGTCAACGTTTCCATAGCTCATGAAGACTCGCAAAGTAAGAGGTAGTGAAGTAACTTTATTTTCCGATCTGAAAAATTGTAAATCACGCATGAATTAAAAAAAAACTTGTTACGTCGGAATCGTAAAAAGATATCCTTCAATAGCTTTCATTTTCTTTTCAGGTAGCCGAACCCAGTTCAACAGTTCGTTCCAACAGCTTTCCGACCTCAAAAAGTAAGCTGCTATGGTTTTTTCGACAACTTTGAGCGCTGTTGTCAGCTGGTCATCATTTAGCGATTCGATAATAGTGTTCAGACAAGTTAATACTAGAGGAGAGTTTGGATTTGTCATCAAGTAATTGTTCCACAATTGTACAAAAGCTTCTCCGAGATGAGGATCGCTAATTTTTTTCCACAGGGCGGTTAATTCACAAGCAACGACGCAAAATGGTTTCAGTTGTTCTACAAAAGCAATAAATACTATATTTTTCAGAAAAATTGAGTAAATTTATAGACCTATTTATGAAATACATTTTTTTAGAAAAAAAAAATTACATTCAATTTGCATTTTTTACATACCCTGCATTTGAAAAATGTGTAAGCTTTTACATTTTTTTATTACATGAATAGGTCCATTAATTTCAAAATTGAATAACGGAACGAAAACTTACCTTGATTACTAGCCACCGAGCTAACATCAGAAATCAATGAATTATAAGCTGCCAATGCTGCAGTATTCTCACAACGAAGTAGCAATTCGCATTCCGTTTTGATCCAAATCGTCTGTTTTTTAATTAATTCATCATTAAACGGTTCGCGAGGGATGAAGCCGCAAATTTTACGCCAAATTCTGAAGAATAATTTTTCTAAATGTATATCAAAAAGGTTTTTACGATTGTATGACAGATACTACATCTAATGGATTGGATAATGATTCCGTTGGAAGTGAAGTTTTAACTATTTCCGACAGCCATTCAACATCCCGAAGGTCTACGTTTGACCAGTCAGCTCTGGTTGAGACTGTTTTGGCAACTTCAAGAATTGACGCTCGAACTTTCTCATAATTCTTTGGCCTCGCCACAAGCCGTGTCAAAACGCCAAACATGGTCATCATATATCCAGGACGTTCCACATCGCTGATCTGATTGAAAATCGTGTTCCACGGAATCCTGACGAATACCTGAGCGACGAAGGAGGAACAATATGGTGAACGCGATTTCAAACACTCCTCCATAGCAGTAATTGCAATTTTAGAAGGCCATAGAGACTGCCAATTTAGCCGAATTAACTGGCTCTCCAGAACATCATAGTAGTGTTGACTTCCATGACTCAGGTATGAGAGCTTTGTAATATAATACTGCCATACAAGTGCTTGAACGTTCTACAATATAAGAATTAAATGATCGAATTAAGAAAAAAATCTGAATATAATGCAAAAAATCAAAATGTTTAAACAAAGAGTTTTGCGTTTTACGAATCAGATAAATGTTCATTCCTTTATCATTACCTGCATTCCTGGTGGTATAATAGAATTGTGATGAAGTGAATTTAACAACTCAATAAATCTATCCAACACCAACATTGCTTGTTTTTCATGCGATTGGGTGAAAGGAGCTTGTAATGCAGAATATGGAGCAATTAATGGATGAAAAACATCAACAATTCGACTAAAAACTTCGTAAAGATCTTTAAAAAAATGTGTTCGAAATTTCTAGTAAAACATATTTTACCACGTTGAAGAACTGTAGCCGGCAAATTAGGCTGGAATCCATCACGAACCGGAATGTACAAAAAAAGTTGTGCCAGTCGTGTAACTGAGTCGATATAACGACTCCAAATATTGTACATATTTGGCAATTTAGTACGAGCTTCATCTAGCCGTTTTGCTAAAATTTGTGCGCATTCGTGAGCTTTTGTAGCGCCTAAGTCATTGGGAGAGACACCAGTTGAAAAACTTTCTGCTCCGAGTTTTTCAACAAAGGCATTTAGAAGTGCAACAGGCGTTGTATTTATATTACAACCTGTAATGAATAGCTTAAATTTAAAAATTCTGTTCATGTATACCTTCCAATGCCAATTCCAATCCGTTTGTGAAATTTGCCGGAAATTGGTGAAAAACAAAAAACACGACGTGTTGTAAGCAGAGCACATGAAGTGGTGATGATGGGTCCGGTTGACTGGCCAAATTGGCAAATGCTACCGGTAGTAATGCAGAAAATTGATGTGACGGCAGGCCGGAGGCCGCCTGTTGCATTCCCAACCGACCTGAAGCGTACGTAAATAAAAAAATAAAAAATAATCCGTCATGTGTGATGCCACGTCCGCAACCACCGACTTCAATTTGACACGACATTTATTTTTTATTCCCGCATATCCACCTGCAGTTTAAGTACAAAATGCCGCCGGGAGAATTGGAGATTGACGATTCTTTGCATTTACTACGATTAGTGACACATAGAGAGTTTACACATCATCTAGAAACGTTGCCAGGTATACAACGAACATAATTTACGTATTG
Organism: Caenorhabditis bovis; assembly: GCA_902829315.1. NCBI lineage: Eukaryota > Metazoa > Nematoda > Chromadorea > Rhabditida > Rhabditidae > Caenorhabditis > Caenorhabditis bovis. The sequence goes on along the minus strand of CADEPM010000004.1, from coordinate 7,520,951 downwards.
CTTAATTTCAAAGGTTCGAAAGAATTGCTCATCGACAAATGCCTTCTCCGACCAATCGACAATATTGCTACGTCAACAGATATGAAAAAGCATGGTGTTAGAAAGATCGTCCAATTTAAACTCGATCAATCTCCTCAACTCTGGAACCCGGAAATCGAGCATCGCATTTTTTTTCTGCGTTCAACTGTAGAAAACGCGAAGAAACTTGTTGAATACGTTGAAGAATCCGATAATCATTCTTTAGCCGTTATCTGGTGCAATAGACGATTGGAACAATGCGATTTAATCTTTGAAATGTCCGGAGTATTTGAAAAAATTCAACAGCTCGACATCAACATGTGTTTTCTACCGATAGAAAATGATTTATTCTCCCTACAGCATCCAGAAACGAGTGAAGTCGATATGTTTTCCGTGGCGAACATTTTCGTAGCCCTTCAAAACTTGTACGGTGTCATCCCAACAGTATATGGCTTAGGTTCTGAGGCGAAAAAGTTGTGGAAACTTGTTCACACTCTTTGTTCCAACAATGAACCCCGAGCACGACCGGACCAACCCATCAGCCATTTATTTGTATTTGATCGTCAACTAGATCCAGTTCCCGTATATTTAACTGGTGCATCATATGAGGGTCTTCTTCACGAATTCTTTACAATCGAATGTGGAAAATTGGCGTTTCCACATGAAATACACAATCAAACTCCGGCACCGGATTTCGAGTGGGTTGAACTTGATTCAAACTTCGATAAGGACGTGCAGCATAAATATCGTGGGGATACCATAAAGCTCGACAACTGCGAAGACATTTTTGCGTCAATTCGAAATAAACACGTCACTACAGCACTTGAATTTTTGCACGCTAAAGCAAAATCCATTCAAAAAAGCATAGAGAAATCCGCCCTCATTGAAGATGTCGCAGATTATCGTAATTTTGTGGAGAATGATCTACGAGCGCTCAAGTCTGATCATAAGCACTGTGAATTACACATCAGCGCATGTGAAATGATGATGAACAAGGTAAAAATGGAAGACTTCCGGACAAGGTAGATACTTCAAAAATGCATAAATAAGATTTTTTATAGATTCAAGTTGGAGCATGAGATGCTTCTTGGAACTGTGAACAATCCCGATTATTTTGATTTTGTTTTTGAGAGGGTCTCAATGCGGAGCTGTCACGACTTAGTAATTTCTATGATGGCATTAGCTTCACTCAAGCTCGATGGTGTTCCTGACGACGCATACGACGAGTTTACCGAACTTTACTTACAGAAATATGGGTAAACACTTGTTCTTCACATAGTACAGCGATTATATTCGATTACGAGTGGGCTTAAAAATAATCTCACTAAAAATTTGTTTTAATTTTCGGCGTTGTGCGACTGCGGAAAGTTGTAAAAAAGCCAAAGTAGGGTATAGCTCTTAGTGAGATGAGCTATTAATCCATTTTTAAAAAGCTCCAGCTTCCAAAATGTTTTCTTCTAAAATTATTACTTTCGCAAAAGTCGAAAATGTGCTTTGATCAATAATTGTTCGAGGCACTCTTTTTTTGTGATATTTATGTTTATTTTTATTATTCCAAACGGTGCGGGCGCCTAAACTCGTAAATTTACATTTTTTGTTTGTAGCGTTGCGACTATTTAACTGTTATTGTGTTTGTTGTCGTCAATTTTCCGCAGTCGCGCGAGACCGATTATACGAAATTCTGTAGTTGGCAAGAAATCCTAATAAAGAAAATCATTAATATTCAATTATAGTTATGAACGCATTTACGAAATTCAAAATCTCCGCAACTTCGGCATAATATACGCAAGACGTCATACCAGCTCCGACCGAAACCTATCAGATCGGGCTAAAACGTGGGAGAATCTGACGAAACGATTCCGAATTGTGAAGGGAAACGAGCCGATGGATATGTCGAATCCAACAGATATGAGTTATGTGTTTGGCGCTCGTATTTCTCCGCTTCTTTGTAAAATTGTCGAGGATACGATGGAACACGGATGGAACAAGGTGGACTACGAGAGGATCGTGGGTTCGTTGAAACTAATTAGATAGAATTTGAAATTTTTAATTACTTCAGGAAAAAATAACGTTCTAGTTGAAGAGAACAGTTATATCGCAGCCGATCGACGTCCAGATAATCGAATGAGGAAAGCAATCATGGTGTTTGTGTTGGGGGGTGTGACCTATTGGGAAGTAGCTGCCCTTCGACTGCTCGCCGTTCAAAAAAATTTTCGCATTCTTATAAGTGCAACGCATATTGTGAGCAAAAGCGAATATTACGAGGTTCGAGCGCATGACGCTTCGTCCGTATTTTCGTAATTTGTTGGTGTAATTAATAAATTTTTCTGTTAATTGACATACCTAACAATTGTAGAGCCATGTTGCTTTTTTCCGGTGTTCGTACAGCTTCAGAGAGTTTAGTATATGCCGCGCAGAGGTCTTTTGAATTGAGCACTTCCGGTGTGAATAACTAAATTGAGTCGACAATGGATTAACTGTCATTAGTTGAAAAATAATACCTCGACAATAGGCTCATAGAGTGCAACTCCATCAAGCGCAATTTTCATGACATCAATTTGTTCTCCAGGTTGAAGGCGAATAAATTCCTACAAAATGTGAAGCGTTGAGAATTGCGTCCATTCCTCACTTTTCCTATTTCTCTTAGCGAGTTCGTATAGGCTTCAACTGCTGGCTTGTACAAAAGTTCGTGATCACCGACCGACGAAACCAATAGATGAAAGTACTGACTACCAGAAGTCTGTGCTCTTGATCGGTTCATCTCATTCATACTCATTGCCAGATTAGAAATAATTCTCGCCAGGTGCTCAAAGCTAGCCGTTGCATGAGCGGTTTTATCAACCAAGCCCGTATAAAGATCATTCCAAAGAGCAACACGTTTCTCACGATTTTTTGCGACTTCTGTATTCGTTGCCGCACTAAACACGTTTGTTGAGACATCGATTACACATGACTTCGGCCGAGAGCATCCGCCATCGCAGCGAATCTGAACTGAAATGCTCTGCTTCGTCGGTTGGTAGAGCTTATTAATCAGCTCCACATATTTTTCATCAAACAATTCCATTTGATCTCCACATTCCATGAAATTTGTTGCGAGGTCCTTTATACATCCTATATATGGTGTTACCATTTGCATTAAACAGTTCGGACGAAATAGGGCATTTGATTCAACTTCAGGCGCTTTCGGTAATGTTTTGTGTACCGGAAGTATCGGGAAAGGAAGTGCAACAGATTTTGGCGAGTTGATTATTTCATTCTTCGTGGGGAAAGCAAAACTTGGTTTCGGATCATGTTGACAAGTCACCGAGTAAAGCTTCTGCTCGTTAATTTCTTCCGAATTGAGTGCCGCAATATCTACATAATCCATCCAAGGATGGTTATCCCCGGCGAGCACTAGCTGCAGCAGATAATCAAGATCAAAGACGGAGAAATTGAATCCATTCCTGGTGACATTATGGGTAGTGAATATCCATCCAAGTACAGCACGAGTTAGACTAAAAATTTGATGGATTATGGGCATTGTATAATTTCATCAATAATTACCCTTTAGTATTTAGAGTACATTCTTCAATTGCTTTTCTAAATTCAGTCATAATCGGCTGGACATCGGTAGCGTCTATTAGCTTTCTAGCAAAACACTGTGTATGCCTGAAAAGTCAACTGAACGCAGAGTAAATTCGTACGTCTTACATGCCAGAACTACGTAGCTTGTAAGCCTCAATAGTCACTTGTTGCAAAATTAGGGGCAGTATCACGGAATCATTGCATTTAGTAGCCAGTTTCACCCATCTAAATACTGCGAGACGGTCCACAGGTAAAGAAATGGAGGACTTCGTGGAAGCTTTCTGCAGTTTTTCCAAAAATCTATTAATAATTAGATAAACATTTACCTTCACAGAATGTTCCAGTTTATTCTTTTCCTTTTTTCCTAAGTTATCAAACAAATAGTCATAAAAAGTAGAAAACGCATCTTTCTCAACAAGAAGCATGATATAAGAAGCCGCTGGGGCAATTCTTAACATTGAGTCTGGAATAAGCGGTGATGGCGAAATGTCAGAAGAGAATACTGTGAATAATCCTCGCGAAGCAGCCTTTTCAGCGGCAAGTTGTTGCTAAAAAACGGTGATTTAAAAAAGCAAAAAAAAGAAACAAAAAACTTTGTAATATTTGTGAAGCATTTCTGGCAATTCATAAAGACTTTCGACATCATGAATAATAGCTTGTCGTACAAGAGTGCCGGCAATTTGATATGTTACCTGGAAAAAGTATTTAGTGATTAAATGATCTAAGACTGTTAATCTTACAGCATCCTCATTCCATCCGTTTCTAGAGCAGCACAATAAATGCATCCATGCTCTAATAAATTCCTTTCGTTCTGGTACACGATTCGAATAATACTATAAAATGAAATAACTGTGGATCAAATTACATGTAAACGTAAAATTACCGCAATACCAGAGCTCAAAAGGCGTACAACGGGGGTAGGAGTTTCCGACGGTACCGATAACCATTGAACCGCATATGAAAGCTGATCAACGTGCAGAACTTGTTCAAAAACTGCCATAAATGCCTTGTTGCTTCCCAATTCTGTATGTTTTTCATAGTGCTGAGCAATAAGACGAGAAATAAGCACAACACAAGCAACAGAACTGCCAGAAGAGACAAGATTAGACAAAAGAGGTACAGCGTTTTCCAAATACGTAGTAATGCTAAAATTGTAGGTGAGTCATAAAAATTTTAACGTTCTTACTTTTCTTCATAACATTGTACAATTTTCACGTAATGAGCTGTAAGATCATTTTGGACAGAGATGGTTGAAACTTTGGGCAATTTAAGTTTCACCAAAAGATCCCAGCAAAATTGTTGAAAGTGCGTCTCCGCATCCCCTACTTTACTTGCAAGCTTAGCAATTTGTTTGATGGATTTGGCAATCATGCTGTTTGACTTTGAACAATGAACCGAGTGTGCTTTAACAATAGTGTCAGCGGCGAGAGCATGAACTCCTGCATCAATAAAAAGCTGCAAACCATCCGCGTCAGGGCCCCAATGAAGGCCAGCAAGAACACGACGTGCAAGACGATTTCCGCCATGTTCCGGAGGCTGAATCATATTGTGCTATTATTTCCAATAGACTTACTCACATTATTAATCAGCCATTTACCAATAATACTGATCATTGATTCTGAGAGTCGGCAATCGCCTAATTTTGAAGTTGACAAGACGTTGATAGCATGCTGAAATTAAAAAAATATATATATTATCTTCTATGAAATTCAATACCGCGTCCATATGTTGCAAATTTCGATCAATAATGACTAACAATTGATCGAGTGTTCCTGGTTTTCGGCTCAGAATTTCGCCGATTGCCTCTCCACCAACTTTGTACATTTCATTGCGGGTATTTAAATCGCAAAAGCAAACCTAAAATATGAATATAAAATATAAAATACAAAACAAAATATGGTTAGAGATATTATTAATTCTTCAGCTCACATCAATAATCTCCTTGAAGAATTCAGAGGCGTCTGAGCTCGAATATGACTGAATCGTGGCAATGGAATTGACGAGAAATTCTCGATCTTGAGGGCTTAGTGAATGGAACCTGCTCATCATTTTCACTAAAGCAGAAATACTCAGATAAAATTCACAATCGTTCTTACCTAACGATTTCTTAGCTTGTACTTCAGAAATTGGTGTCCCATAAATTTCGTGAATAGACATTTTCTTTTCTGATCGCAGCACAAATTCACACCTAATTCGACATTCTTCGGAAACCACGTCATAAGGTAGACTGATGACAAATTGAAATAAGCCAATGCTAAAGAAACAAAAATTTTAAATATAAATATACAACAGAATAGCAGGAAAAAACTATATTTGTCTTTTTACCTATCCCTGTGTATTAAATAATTGAGTCCAAGTAGGACTATGCGGTCCACTTCTTTTTGAATAAACTGTTCGTCGGTATTCGGTATCTGATATTTTACCTCACTCCATCGGCGGCAGAGCTCGCACACACTTTGCCTGAAGAAAAATGCTTTCAATGTTTTCAAACGTTCGATACTTTAAATTTTTTCCAATGCGTTTACAAAACATGCGATAACCAGGTTTTGAATAATTCGTTAATCCATTGTCAAGAACCTTCATGAGTAATATTTGGAATGCAATTAGAGAAGTCATTTCGGATGTTTTATCATTATCTGAAATGATTTGTTTTTAATTTAATCATTTTCACACAATCTATACATGAGAAAAATGCCAGGTTCGCAGCAGAGTATATTTCAGAGATTGGCAGCTGATCCAAAAGTGAGATTAAGTCCAATTCATTGATATTTACAAATGAAAATTCTCTCTGAAAAATATATAGTAACAAAAAAGTATAAAATACGGTACCGGATCGTCATCATCTCCTTCTTCAAGTATCTCCCATGTCGATTCCTCTTTTTCCGATTGCGCCACGTGACGAAGAAAAATTTCCCGCGCCCTGAAAAGCTATCATAAGTATAGTTTGTTTCTGAATAAAAAGTGCCCGACTTTGGTTTCCGCTTGTTTTTCAGAACAAACATTACAAAGTAATATTAATAAAACTCACTTTATTGGATTGAGGAGGTGTGTCATGAGTGCCAGACAATAATCGAGTTTGAGCTTAGGAGAAGAGTTTGACTGAATGAAAGTCTGAACAAACTGGGGAGCCCAATCATGAATTGGTGACGGAAGCCTTAAAATGTGGGAAAGCACAAAAATTCCATCTTCACACGTCTGATGCATGTTAATAACGCATATCTAAAATAACTTTGATAGCCCTGCGATTTCAAAAAAAAAATTATTACTAGTTCCGTGATCCAATTCACAATGGTCTGCTTATACCTTTCACCGAGCCGCGGATATCTTAAATGGTAGAACAGGTCCGATAGAGCTCGGCGAACATTCAAACGATTCGGTGATTCAATGGATTGTGGAATTACTGAAATGTTATAATATATCGCAATATATGTAGTATTAAAATATTACATAGGGGAGGGCATTGCGCGTTTAGTCCATTTTCCATCATGAAACAACTATTAATATTAATTATAATCCATGCAATTTGAAGAGCTAACGATCGGAAAGAAGCTTCATCACACAGTTTATGATCCAAAGAACTGCAACGATTTTCTGAGAGCAATCGTTTCAGCTCTTGGATTTTATGCTCTTCAATAGTGAATGATGTGAACATAGCAGTGCCAGTCCCATCACGGTTTTCTCCACATTTTCCGACAGCCTTTTGTGAAAACTGCTGACTTTTCCATACAGCTTGTAGGCAAGCTTGCAATTGCGTTGTATTTTCTTTCTCAGAAATTTCGGTGATTTCCATGTGATCACACGTTTCTTTAAACCGTTTAAGCAGGGGAAAAAGAACCCCAGATGAGACTGGAACTTCTTCATTGGCTATGAAACGGTCAACGTAGTCATCGGCTAGCTCATAGAGGCGATTATGATAGAAGTTTATCAAATGTCCTTCAGTCATTAATCCGTATTCATCTTTTTCGTAGCATGAAATAGAAGGATACATAGGTGGTGCAACAGCGACTTTAAATTTCTCTGACGACTCTTGACATTTTGGCAGCATTTGCGGTTGTAGTGGTTCGCAATATGAAGGCAGTTCAGAGAGCTCCGGAACTGTGGGATATTGCTGGGCGATAAGGCTTCTATTCGGAATTGGTGGTCTAAAAATAGGCGATGAAGTTAAAAAAAGGAGCATTGTAGAAATCTATGTGTTCTAAATAAAAATGGAAAAATAAGAGAGAAACAAAAAAGTGTGTCTGCCAGAACTAGAAACACTGCTGTCAAATAAATAATAATGGACATATTCATGACAATTTTTTTACAATTAAAGATTTGTTTTAAATATAAGCCATACGCTTCTCTTGCAGCTATCCGTTCAGCTATAGATGTAGAACGTGGAAAGATCAAGGGTTTCGAAGGAATCTGAGAAGCTGCCTCAACTGTTACAGATGAAGGAGTTTCATCAGTCGGTAGCTTGGATTGAGTTTCATGGGATTCCGGCTCCAGGACGGTATCAGGCTCTTCTTCGATATCACTTACATTTCTAGAACAACGTAAGCCAAATAATTATTGGAAAATCTCACTGTTCTTCCGGCTCCGGTGACGCAGATCTTTCAATTAAAGCATGTGATGGCGCTTCGGGAAGCTGAAATCCGTTGATAACATCCGGTTTTTTCGGTATCAGCGGCGCCGTTCGTTTTTTATCCTTTTCTTTTTTGGGTTTCGCCAACTCTGCCATATATTCTGAAATATGGTAAATTTCACGCGAAAAACGGACAAATCGAAGCACGAGACTAAGTGCGCCGAGTATCGGCTGCAAAAACATGTAAACGTGTTTGCGGACAAATGGTAAAGATTTCTCCGCCAATTATTTTTCTTGCGATTTTGGGTGGTACCACGGAGTGGAACTCGCCGTGAAAGAACTCGGCTGTAATAGAACTCGGTTCTCAATAGAGTGCAATTGCATCATTGTTTTGTTTGTTGGAAAACCGTTCAATGCCTCCATACATGTTCTTAAATCGCATGCATTAGCCATCAACTTCTAAAAGTTCTCTTTCTGGCGCACGCGGCAAATTTTTTCAACTGTAAAATATACAAAATTTCGAAGAAAAATTTTTTAAAAGTCTATTAAAAAATGGTTAAAAATCCGAGGTCTATTACGGCCCAATTCCATTCCGGGGTACCATACGATTTTGCAAAGCACACCTTTTCCTTGTCTTCGAAACAATAGAGAATTTGAGAAAAATTATTGTCAAAAAATTTATTCATAATCGGATTTAACGACTTTCAATAGATTGGAACAGACGAATCGATTAACATTCTGGCAGCTGTAATAATTGAATATTCTAAAAATTAAAAAAAAAATCTTACTCGTCTTCACCAAAAGCACCCTTATAATAGGAGTGTTTTTTCATGACTAAACAATGTGGAGTTTGAGGACGATATTTAGGATATCCATAACCAAAGAATGACATGGTTTCCATTGTTCGATCTGATGCTATTCCATTTTCCCATGAATACATCTCATTCCAATCGCATGAATGGTACAAACATGAGAGCTTGCGACGAGCGCCAAACCAATAATCTTGATCGCCGTTTTCTTTTTTTACTCCTAAAATGCCAAATTTTAGACGTGAATATTTCACCAATTGTGTACAAATACTTTCATAAATCCAATCTCGTTCTTCGTTGCTGTTCACTCCAGCTAATACCATTCCCATTCTGCGACAAGCCTCTTGAGCATTATCATAGGTTGTTGCCCAAGAGATTGGCTGAAATAAAAGTAATACTTACACATTCCCCGGTTTTACATACCCGATGACAAATATGACGACCTGCAAAGTGGTCTTCCGGTTTTTGGCAATTGTTGTAAGTTACCGACACAAAAACTGAAATAATTGCTGTTAAAATTAAATTTTTTTTTGTAAAAAAAACAGCTAACACAAAAACGAGACCTGATTGACATATCATTGGTCCACGAGCACCGTTTGTTTGAGCTAGTAGCTGAGACGCGTTTGTGTGAGTTCTAAAATCGAATAGAAAAATTTAAAAAGAAATCTAACCCTTTGTAGTAATATCGTTCGTATTCATAAGCACCGTGCTGAGCAGGTTGGAACACATTTCCCGAGCAATCAGTGATTATTTTCTTCAAGAAAACAACATAACAACGTTATTTTAGGGAAATTTACAAACAGATTCAAGTTGCATAGGAAAACAAGCTTCTCCTTTTAGAACATTAGAATAAATGACAGGACTGTGGTAAAGAGCACCCTGATTTTTCAGATCACTATCAAGTAAGATTTTTCTGAGTTGATCTTCTGTTTTGAATTCGAGAGCTCCTCGTACTCCTCGAACGCCAATAGCGTTTAACATGTTCTTAAACGATACAATTTAAAAACAAAAATCACTAGAATAATTACATTGCAAATAGTGTGCTCGAAAGCCCGCGCAAAACCCTTTTCATTGCTTCTAAAAGGAAATTAGTGAGTGATTTTTTATTTAGCTTAATGACGCACACGTATGATGATCCCGTACGAATAATGAGACGGTTTTCCACAATGTCTCCAGAATAATAAATTTCAGACAATCGACTAATCTTCTTTTTCAGATCTGCAAATTATATGTTTGATTTTAATTATATTTTAACATGTTACATGGAACAGTGTCAGATGGGCGATATTCACAAATAACCTGTGCCATTTCGGTTCCTTTAACCAAAATTAATGATTGGTATTCAACGGAAAGCATCGGAGCCAAGTCATAAGCAATTTGGGCGTATTCTCCAGTTTTTATTTGTGCATACCGTTCCGGTAACCGACTGTCTATCCACACATGAGACATTGGACCGAAGGCATTGTCAAAAAGCTGGATGAGCTTCATATTGTCAAGGACTGCTACTCTGCCGGCGTTGATTTTACAAGTGTCCATAGTATTGTTATAATCGCGAACCCTGCGTTGGAAATTGTAGCATTTGTCGTAGATCTGGGTCCATCCTTCGCCACAACGAAGTTCGATTCCTTTAATTTAAAAATGCTTTTGTATGTGTGTGTTTTTTAAAGTTTTGTAATCCTCAAATGAAACAATACCTATGTTGCAAGTAATCGTAAATTCCTTCAATTTTTTGGCTGATAGAACCGTATAAGGAAAAACCCTTTGGCAAACTTTTTTTGCCATTTCCTATATTTTAGACATTATTATTTTTTACTTAAGTAGAATAACAGTTTACGTCATCAATAACATCATACTTAAGCTTTACGTTGGAGCAGGTGTCAGGTTCGTTCTAAATTTATACATTACACCAACAAAGTTCATTAAACAATATTACCCCTTTTGAAGGTGTATACAGGCCTTCTAACTCAGTGCACAACGTATTGAATTGCTCATCGTCATTCTCAGCGGCAAAGGCAAAGCTTGTTGCAACCAACAGCAGGAAGATGTGATTATTGTACTCTGAAGTGTATATCGAATAAACCAAATATTTCAAATTTGCAAACCACCGCTGAATACAAACATTTCTTTGCTACTAAACAACAAACTGAACAAATCAAAATTGAAAGATTTCATCGGTTTGTTATTAGGATGTCACGTGTAGTTATTTAATTTAAAAAATGTCTATAATTACTGATAATTTTTAAATGAAAATTCTAAATTATCATCCTGTCGTTAATATAATGAATAAATATTCATAGTTACTTGATTTATGTTTTTTTTTTTAGATTTAAAGCTAGTAAGTATGCCTGACATTTTTAAAGCTTGAGATAATATATTTTGATATGACAAGTGCTTCGACTCGTAAATTGTGTGACACTAATTTTGCGCAATTTTCCTCCGCTATTCTCTGCATAGTTTTCATTTTGCCTTCTCAAAGTTCACAAATCGGCAATTCATCAAGATTTGAAATCGAATTGTGCATCGTAAATGGTATCTTGTTGCGCGCCAAGTGCGAATTGAGACACTCGAACAGTTTCAATTGCCTATCAAAGTGCGTGATTCGTAGGAGACACAGCGCAACCGGTAATTAATCGCTGACAGAGCAATTGTATTTATTTCGATTTGTCCTTCACTATTCCATTGCGTTATCTCATCTGTTTGATTTTGAAGAGATTAATTGAAGAATGAATGAGTTGCAATTTGTTTCCGTCAGAAAAGTGGAAAAACTCGAAGATTATTGTAAAGTAAACGAACGAGCTATGTACAATCGTATTCAAATATTAAAATATCTTTTTGATATTCTATTAGACATACCGTGCATAATTATTTAACGATATTTCAAAAGTTTTCTATTTTACACCGTAGCGATGACCTGTTTTTCAAAAAAAAATTACGAACTTTAGCGGCATGTTTATTTAGGGGATAATTAATTGGCGACATCGCGTTCGTGTAAAATTGATCACAAAAACGGCGGCGGCAAATTTTATCGCAAACAATTTTTTTTTCAAAAAACATGAAACATAATCTCAAAATTCATTAAGTTGCCGACAATTACAAAACGCGTAGCCGCCGATTGAGAACATGAAAAAAGAAAAACAAGACAAGCAAGTGTTACCGTATTCAAGGAACCACGTTTCACACCTCAGTTTTTGTGCAAATTTCATATCCGTAATGAATAATGTCACAACTATCGGAAGAACTGTTAAAGGAATTGGAATCCAGTTTTGGCCCGGAAAATGCCATCGTTTCCTCACGCAAGCCTACACTTTTTGTAATATTCAATCAGCAAATGTCTTCACCCTTCTTTCTCTTTTTAACCTCATTTCGTTTTGCTACAGTAACCCTGCCTAGTAATGAATGTTGCCAAAAAACTATTTCGTATTCGCAGTTTAAGATCAAACGCCGTGTTCTCCTGTTTTTGGACTGTTGCCAATATAATAGTGGTATTCTTATAATTATATTATAAATCTATACTGTTTATTTTCAAATGAAGGACAATCTTCGACAATCAAATGTTCCCCTAAATTTTGCTCAGTGCGAAAACTGAAAATAAACCGTGATTCATCGAGACAATTTGAGCGCTAGTTTCTACCTCATTTCACACAAACCGCATGCCAAAATTGCGTCTTTACAAACGCATTCAATTTGATTTGATGATCATCAATCGTCGTATTTACCAATAGCTAGCGAAACACAACACATACACACAAAGCGACAACGAACACAACACAACACGCCAATCCCTCAAAAAAGTTCGAGGGGTATGTTTATCGTTGTGCCGGTTTCAGACTCTATTTCACATTCTTCTTGTCTTCTTCATTTGCATTCCGAAATCTCGCGTTATCAGTACAAACATTTCTTTCATGATAACTGATTTGTAAGTCGAGAAAGAACATTAAATGCTGCAAATTTTTTGTCTTATTTCGGTAGTGGGAAAATTTGGGTTTTAGGTTCAAAACTTGTTTAGTAATCAGAGTATTTTTCGAGACAAAAGTTCAGAAAAATCCAATTCTGTTTTAAATGTTGAGTTATTGAATTGTTGAGAACCGCCGTCAACATTTTACAACCATTGGTCTTATACGCCAATTGACATCACCGTAAAAATTGCTCAAGTTTGAAAGACTAGAGAGTGAGTAATATTGATAAACGGAGTATATGCATGCGCTGCTATTATCAGTAGAAATATGATACAATTTCTCTTTATATGCAAACGTGTAGTTATGGGCGTTGGCTCGACCCAATACGAACTCTTTTGCCTGTGTGAAAACCCTTAAACATGTCCGAGGGTCGTTTTGATTAGCAATTAGGCAACTAATTTATGTGACAAAACGGTTTATCTGTCGGCGACGCAAAAAATGTTTTCGATTATTCATATCATGTCAGCCACCTCTCCAATTCGCCTACACGTTTTACCGCCATTTTGAAAGCTTCTTGGGAATTTTCTTCTAATCATCACCATCAACATCATTTAATTGATGGACGAGAACTTGATTTTTTTCGTCCTTCCAAATTAGACATCATTTTTTGTCAAAATTTCTTTATCGGAGGGGGGTTCATAGGTTATTCTGAAATGTGTAATTTTACTACAACTTATGCCATAGTTACCAGTTTTTTTTAAAGTATTGTGGGTCATTTCCGCGACATGAAAATAGTCGAAATAGTCATTTTTAGCGTCAAATTAGAGAAATTCACATTTGCCCAAGGTAAAAATGACACATTCGAAAATTTTTCAAGTACTGAATTAATCCATTAGAACTATTTACAGCTAAACTACTTTTTATATTCCAGAAATGCGCGTTTTATTTTTAGTAACGATTAAATGTCGATCAAAAAAAATTTTGGTTAACTTTTTCGCAACAAAATAATTATTTAAAGAGATACCTGGCATTATTAAAGAATTATGTTGTGAAGTGTGTTTTGCAAAATTCTCAAAAATACATATCGTTGCTCTCCTCTCCGTCTCTAACTTTGTCTGTAGCCCATGTCGTGTTCACCCGTATAAATCTTATCAAGGTGTTCTCGTGTCGATTGGACGACTTCCGTGTAATTCATTTCGATTTCAATTTTTATGTGTCCATTTTTCCTCTAAATTATCTCTCTCGTCCAATTTTTTCCAGAGTGGGTAGGCGTGACCTATGTCACTGATTGGCTGGAAGGGCGTGGTCAATGGGTAGCGCGCGCGCCGCCTATCTTTTGCTACTATTTTGGAATTTCGAATTTTTTGACGTCCTTCATCGGTGGCCATTTTATTCCGATTAACGAATTCTGAACGGTTTCGTGATGGCTTTTTTCCTAGCATATTGTTTAATTGTTTCACTGAATTGCATCACAAACACTAGATACACACGTGCAGGCGAACACAAAATAAATAGTAGCGTTTGCTAGCCATTTTACTCACTTTTTTCTTTTACTCTTGCATTTTCTACTTTCTGAAAGAAATTTATTGATTTTTGAAAATTAAGATGATGCATACTATGGAGCAACACACCGTGTATTCAACTCTTGATGAGGTGAGATTTGTGCTTGACGACGTTATTCACGGAGCAGGAAATTAAGTGGGGTTCTCGGGTTGAATTCCCAAGACTCCAAAAACCACTCGACTAGTCTCTCGCGCTGCGAGAATCACTGTGTTAACCGTCATTAATTAATTTGTCTCCTTCCATTTCTCCATCACACCCAGCAATCCATTATCAGTGATTGAGAAGAAGGGTGTTTATGCGCCGTTTTTTTCTACTTCTATTGATATTGGAAAAGAATGGAATTGGAATCGCGTGATGAATCACTAAATGACACATAATGCGCGAGCGCGTTTTTCCTTACGAAATCGAAACGTACTACATGTATTTTATTTTACAGGCATGGATCGACATTTATGATTTCATCAAAAGCGATACAACTTGCCGACAGAATTTTATTGGCCAAGTGATTTCTAAACCGCGTGCTCCCGCTCTTTCGCCATTGGTTACACCTAATTTAATAAATGGTGGGGCTAAAAGATTAGCACAAATTGCGCCGAGAGAACCACCGACTCTTCAACTTCCACCACCTGGTCCGATTTTTAATCGACCTTTAACTCCACCGCCACCGCCACCGCCACCTCCGCAACCTGCGCAACCAGACTATTATGCGACCTCATACTTCCCTCCATCAACGAGCTACACCGACGTTTCCTATGATCCACCTTATACTTACCAACATCAACATCAGCAGCAGCAGCGACAACTCCCGATGAAAGTCGAAACGCCACCAAGTAGTCCAGAAGAATCTGCGTCTGGAACAGAGTACCAGGAACTCGGGCCAATTGCGGCACAATTGCCATGCATTAGGGCAGACGGTATGGATTTGAGGTGGGTAGACCATGTTCTGATATTCTTTCTAACATGAAACGGATTAATTTGCAGAATTTAAATTATCAAACACTTTTTAAAGTGAATATATTTACTCGAACATATTTCAATAACTTCGAAATCCTTTTTAGTGATAACAAATATTCAACCAAACTATTAACGCGATAAATGTTTACTCCTTCCTTTTGATTACCACTGATCGTCTCAGCCGCAGGAATTTAGTGCAGACCGTATGACTCATAAAACCAGTAGATATATGTATGTCTCACACGCGTTAACTGATTGGTGGTAGATCAAAAATCTTTTCATCCTTATTTTGTTTTCTTCTTCCGAATCTTTCTGCTAATTTGACAAAAACCGGTATCATACAGCATATTAAGGCTAGAGGTTTGGTTGTCGAAAAGTTTTGCCGCCAAGGCGAATTGTGCCATAAAATAGTGTGCCACCCGCTGTGGGTGGCGGCTAAAATTTGCATACTGTACAAATACCGTATTACGATAGCCATTCACTTTTTGATTTATGTGCGTTGTAAACACCGACGAACCGACCCCGCCATTTAATCAATGCAAGAAATGTTTGACGGCATGTCGTCTTCGCCTTCGTGTTTATCAATGAAATAGGTGGTCGACGCGCGAAACACATGAAGTCATACACAGAAGGAAAAAACAAATGCGCGCTGAAGAGAGACAAGTTATTTATCTGTTTTGATTTTTGTCAAGGTTGATGCCCACCCTCAAAAATTTTATATTGCACCCAAAAAGTTAAACTGGGAAGAATTTTTATAAGGTATCCTGTAAGCGAATTCTAGAAAATGGATCCTAGAGAATAAGTGTATGGTATTATTTTCTTTACGGGATTGCTTGTTTCGCTATGATTTCGAACATGTGAATGGTGATTTCTACGCATCTTTTCATTGCTTTTAAATTGTAGAACTTGTCGTTTATAATCAATGCTATTATAAAAGTTGTCAAATTTGACACAGAAATTAAATTTTTGACTGTTTCATTACGCTGAGATGATCAAGTAATGTTGTATAACTTCAACGCATTAAAAAGTTCTTGCGGTCTTCCTTTCGATTTTATTAGCTATTATTATAATCGATGGATTTTAATGTTGATCTATGTGTTAAGAATTACACATGCTGATCCAACTTCTTTTAAATTACCCCGTCGAAACGAATCATCTTGCTTTTTCTTGTTGTGTCGTAACAAAAAAGTCACAGACAAAAACGGAAAACAGCCTTGATTATCATCTTTGATCATTTATAGGCATCACCGCAACGAACTTGAACTGGTCGGTTGTGGTTCGATATCGTCCTCGCCGACAACGTCCTCATCGTCGTCAGCTGCTTCAGACGAAGGTGATCGATTATTGACAGCATCAACGTCAACAGCGACTACTCCGCCAGCGCTCAAACGACGAGCTAAGCAAACGAAGTCTGTTGTCCATCATTGCCACTACCAAGGATGCTTTAAATTGTAAGATTAATTAATATAATATGCGAAACTGCTCAAAGTTCATGCTCTGTAGTAAAAACAAACTAATTTCTTCCCAAATATTTAGTTAAATCTATATTTAATTATAATGTGAAAACATTAGAAGAAATGTTTTTTTTTAATTAACGGTATGAATTTTCAGCTATTCGAAAAGTTCCCATCTTAAAGCACATGAACGAACGCACAGCGGTGAAAAGCCGTATGTATGCGATTGGGCCAATTGCAGTTGGAAGTTCGCAAGAAGTGACGAGCTGACACGTCATCGCCGGAAGCACACTGGTGTGAAACCATTCAGATGCAGCCTTTGTGGAAAACAATTTGCTAGATCGGATCATCTCAGTTTACACATGAAAAAACATCGAAATGTTTAAGCTCTGCTCAACACGAATGTTTCAAAAATTCCTGCCAATATTGTTCAAATTTCATTTATCTGAGCAACTCTTAAATAACTGGTATTCACTGGTGACAATTGTATAGTATTATTGGTATATTGCGAATAAATTTTTATGCTCCACTTGTTGCTGGATCTTCACGACTAACCAATCCTGCCTTCTGATCGGCTGCCTTCTTTGCGTAATACTTATCTTTGGCGGCCTTTTGTGCTTTTATTAATTTCTTCACTATCGCTTCAAAATTGTGCTTAAGTTTTTCAAAATTTTCGTCCTTCTTCAAGCAGCCTTCCTGCATAAACAGCTCAGCGAGACATTGGAATAGAAAGGCGTATTGAAGTTGTGATTGGATGGCACGGAATCTGCAAATTTCATAATGGCTACATCCTGAGTGGTTGTTAAATTGAACAAATTATTTTTTCGGGACTGGATCAAAGTGGTGCAATCCGCATAATTACACGTTTTTAAATTTGACCGTCTACGAAAATATTTTATAACGCGTGATAATTTTTTCTGATTTTGATTAAAATTTCTCAAACTTTATATAGAATTTTCCCTACCTCATTCTCCTTAATGCGAACAATACTTCAACCATTTTCGTGTCCGCATCTGCTGAAATCTTCTGTGACGCGTAGTCGATACCAATAAATGTTGCCGTCCTGCCAACTCCCGCTGAGCAGTGTACTACAACAGGTTCCTTGTCTGCTTTTTCTAGCACCATTTTAAACATTCCAATAGTAGTTTGAGCTTCAGTTGGACAAAAATGATCTACCCATGAAGTATGCCAAAAGTGGTGTACGGTTGTTGTCTGTTTGTCTCTCAAATTTTGTAGAATTGTTAAAAAAAAAAGTTAAATGATCACATACTTCTCGCACTCTAAAATTGTCATCTTTATTGTCGGCAATACTTCAGTAGACTTCGTTTTTACGCGAATTTTATACGGCCCATATTGCTCGATTTTTTTGCCTTCGAGATTAAAATACTCTCGAGATTTTTCGACCTTATCCTCTTGAAATTGGCAAAGCATTACGATAACTTTCACTTTTTCAGTATAGATCATATGCCAGAAATCCTCAACGGTATTTTTAATTGGCCCTTGGGTTGAGATCCACCGACGACCATCAGGCATTGTCATCCAAGATGCGTTTATATAGTCGTTGTCGGGATCGCGGTTTTTGAGGATTACACGGGTGGCATCAATACACATTTGATCGCTGTATCTGAAAAGGAAAAGGTCGGCCAAAAATACATATAAAAATAACATCGCTATACTTTTCGTATTCTTAAGTGTTTTACCTATTCTTTTCCGAGTTTTTTTTCCAACACACACTGGAAAATTGCAAAGGTTTCCAATCCTTATGTGTTTTAAATTCGCGCACTATTTCCCGAAATGGCTGAATATTGAAATTTCAAATTGTTAAACATGATAAAGCAAATGCTACCATAGATCGCTCATTAATTTTTTCGTACAAATTCTTTTGAGCCCATTTACGGCAATTATCCTCAACAAATCCACATGTAATTGGTTGTGTTGTGTCATCCTGAGCATTATTGTTTAAAAAAATGAATGTTCTGTTGGATTAAACATTCACAGCTTCCTTTGATCCGCGGCGTCCTTTAGATGTCATTTTGACTAGAAAGTTTTTCAAATGAAAACGATTTTGAAATAGAAAATGCGGTTGGTTTTTTCAAATGAACATTTTTTTCCATCAATTGTTGTCGATTCGTGGAATTAGGTTTTTACGTTTTAATATTATATTCAACAGTTTCAGATAATAATTTCTCATTTCTAACAATGATTTTTCAGTAACAATATGCAACCCAACTATAATGCGAAATTAACGATTTAAAATGAAGCATAAACTTATCTAAGATATTTTCAGAATTACACCAAATTTTTCAGATTATCAATGCGGTAATTATACTACTTGAGCAACTTTGTTCAATTTCTGTTATTGCCAATTTCAAATGACTATTCGGTGGCCGGAAATTTTTGTAAAATCAGTGTAGATCTACGAATTTAAAAATTTTAGAATCGCAGAAAAACGAACACTCAGTGTCGATTTACGGTGAGTTTGATTAGCAGATTATCCGTAGTACGGTATAAGAATGAGTTATGGGAATATTAAATGTGTGTACGTTAATCTGCAAAGTAGGCAGAGTAGTATACTACATATTGTTCCCAATTGCCAGGGTGCTCGTTTTTTGCGATTGCATAAAAGCAATGTTTAATAAATTTTACACTCGTTTTCTACAATTGTTGTAAATATTATGTAGTCAAACTTGAATAAATAAATTGCTGAAGAGTTTTAAAGGAATTCGTTTTTGCAGCTATTGTTCTAAATTTTCAAAATCTCTCTAAAAAGATTATTATTGAACATTTCTTCTAAAACATCGATTAAATAATCTACGAGGCCACACAGTGATGTACATATATAATATACATCATGTAAATAGAGTTGCTATAGACAAATCCCCGATAGTTTTGCCTCCTAGCAACGTGATTGTTATACAAATTTCACGAGCAACGTTAATTAAATAAATAATGTTAGGAGGTGACATCATAAAGTCATCGTTTTCAATTTCTGCAGACTGAGTTTTTTCGAGGAAAAACCTTCGGCGTCCTGCACAATGAGTCAGAAGGACTAAGGCAAACAGTAGCTGAGCAACCTGGACAACATGGGTAACAAACAGAGCACACTGTTCATGTACTCCGAAAAACATTCTGTGAGTCACTAGAAAATCAACATGCGGTCAAACCTTTTTTCTGTCCTAGCGTTCACACTTGTGTACATACTAAATTACTACCAAATCATAAGATTCACATAAATTCGTTGAATACTACTAAATGCTCGATCATGAGAATTATAAAAACATCTGTCACTCACAATCAGGAAAATTAAAATACTATCCGCGCCAAAATTTTTTCATTGCAAAAAATAAAAAGAAAGATTATATCCTTTTTCTGTATTTTCCACTACAGGTATGTATTAAATGTATTGTCGAAGTAAAAAGACTTTGCGAAATTAAAAAAAAAATAATGGCTATGTGCCAGCGTACATTGCATTATAGTGTATAGTCGGCGTCCTACTGTACGTGGGTAGATTTACGAGGATGCGTCTTTCGAATTGGTCTCGCACGGACTAACAGGTTACTTCGCATTTTATGGATCGAATCGATAATTTTCTAATTGAACGATGTTAGAAATTCCAAGAAATGTCAAACTCACCAAGAAAAAATTAACCGTTCACGCGAAAACAGCAAAATAAGCGTTCACACGTGACGAGACCTTTTCAAGGCGCATGCGCGTAAATCTACCCGCGTACAGCAGTCGCCGACTATACGCGCATTTAATATTCATCAACGAAAATTTTATATCTAGACTGATTTCGTGAATTTGAAGGCTCCGCCTCGCTTCAGGCTTCAGTCGTTTGACGCCGACAATAAATTTATAATAATTTTTTTCACTTTTTCGGAAAAAAATGCATTTGATGAATCAGTACTTTTTTTAATAAAATGTTGTAAGCTACCGTTGATCTTATTTGTTTGTACTAATGCATTTTACGTGATGTATTTGTTAGAAAGTTCCAATATATCTATCCACGCAGGCTGAATCTTTCAGAATTATGGATTATTGTTGGTGATGTTGACGTGGTCCGACGATTTTATACTATTACGGGAGAAACTATTTATTAGAATGAGACTAATTCCGATTTCAATAGGAATAATTCTATAATATTCCAATCTACCAAATAGCTTGAACAATCGAGAGAGCCTTCAAATTTCTAATGATACTATGCAGAAACAACTCAAAACGCCCGCTGAAAAACCATCTAAAACTCTAAAGACCGCATGATTGCTCAAACACTAGTTTTTTTAGCCTTCCCCACCAAATCTGCATAGTATCATAATACTACATATGGAAAATCGCGACAGCTCTCGATATTCAAAATGAAAGATTAATAATATATTTTACCTGGTTGACGCGTAGATTAGACTTCCAGATCTGGATGTGATTCACTAAAGGAAATACTTTGAACAGTGTAGGCAAGCGATATATAGATATATCTGCTCATAGAATAAATTGGAAATGCCTATGAGCAACTTTAGAAAAATTTTGAATAGTATAAAATATTTGAAGCTGGTGGACAACAAAATTCGAAAAAAGGGTCACACGTGTCCCGTTCATAACTTTCATGCATAGGTACTCAAAATTGCCCACGCTTTATTATTTTTGAAGAATTAACGCTTACAAATGAATTTTTTTCAATTTTTTTCGAAGAGAAACAAAGTTTAGGAATCTTTGATGTTTCTACATAAGATTTTAATTGCAAATCGCTCTAATTTTTTTCAATTTTAATGTTGCAATCACAAATAAACTCCATTTGCGGTAAAGTTTTCCCTTAGCTGACTGTGCAAAATTCTAAAATTCATTTGCCAATAGAAAGTTGTACAAATTCAGTCCAAAGATTTGTAAACGTCTTCTCTTTTTTTCAATGACACCACGCCAAAATTCGACAAAGTTTTGAGAGAAACTGATGCAATCATTTGCCGAGTTTCACGTGAATGTTTGATTTCTGGCACTCACCCAACCACAGAGAACGGTGGAAACATCCTTGTGATCAAATAAAGAGGTACAGTGCAAAATTGTGGTGAGAACAGTTATGTCATGTTTATCAAAATTTACAAAAGATTTCTCGGCGAAAAATTTGGTCAATATTTACAAATCTTAATCCATTAAAATACGTATTTTTATCAGTCTTGTTGTTTTTTCCATTCATTGTGATAATTTAAACGATTCGTTCATTTTATTTTTCAAATGCGACCGTCTCATTTTTAAAATGTAGGTAAGACCACACAATGAAAATAACATTGGTGTCCATTATACATATTAATTTTCTTGTAATGTCAAAGACGAATAGAGGAATAAATAATTTATTTATTACAATTATTTAATATTAGGAGATGATATGTGTATACATTCACATTATAAAGTTTCAATTGAATTAAAGCTAAGTGGCGTATTTTCGAGATCGTTGCGAGACCCTCCGAGACAGATGACGGCATTGAATAGATAGAAAAAAAGTAAGTAGTATGTACAGTTATCCCGATTGAGAGGAATGTGTAAAATACTACAGTAAGCGGTCGAATCGGTTGGAACGTCGGAGCTCGTTGTCGACAAGTGCGAATTCTTGAATATGAATCATGATGGTCAGTGAGGTTTTGGTTTATTAGTTTCATTTTCGCACTCAGCTTTTATAGTCGCATTGTTAGGCCACGCCCTCGAGTACCGCCCAATCTCTCGTGTTCGTCGCCGATTTCCGACACCGATCGGACAGTGATTGCCGAAGAAAATTCGTGGAAAAATTGCATCATCAAGTGCAAATGACGGAGTGCCCATGCGTCGACGAAATATACTATCACTTTTTGCTCTGTGCTCATTCTTTAAAAAGATTTTCCGTTTCAGATTGGAATACTAAACTTTACAATTGACTGGGAAATATTTATATCCGACATAGCCCACCGAAAATATAATTATAATTATCTATGGCTTTTTATTCGTCGCGAGCAAACAAACAAATTCTATTCATATGTACATATAACGGTATATAATTATGAATAAAAAAATTCCTTCCAAAAATCGCATTGTGTACTTATATCGATTATCTTTTTTATTATATCCTCTTTTTTGAACGCTTGTTTTTAATTAAAAAAAAACAATTCCAAAAATGTTCGTCGAAAGGTTGTTATCGGATTAACATATGGCTTCAAATTCTGAATGTGTTTTCTTCCGTTTTTCTTTTTTTGAAAAAAAAAATTATATCGAATTTTGATGTTCGAGAGAATCACTTGGATTAATGATCATTTCAAAAATCACCAAGTATGATCGAATTAAGTATAGTGGACATACGTTCGAATATGTTTATAATGATACTATGCAGATTTCGCAAACAAAACTCTTTCAAAGCGCTAAAAAATGACTATGGGAAAATTAAAAAAAAAGACACTTGAACTGATTAAACAAAAAAGCAAAGAAAAACCAGAAAAAAAAACGTGAAATACTTCACGTCCAGCAACAAAAAAAATTTTTTTTTGTTTTTACAAAAACAATTAAAAAAATGTAATTGTGATTCTACAGATCGCTTGATTTTGTTAAAGTCTTAAAGCAAGGATACTAATAGTTGCTAACTGCGGATGTCGATTTTTCCTTTTTAAAAATCTGTTATTTTATGCCATTTACCTTTTCACACTTCGGCCCAGCCAATGATTTCCATATTCAGATAAGATTGCAAAATCATGGTGGTCGACGGGACAATTTGATATTTTCCCTGCAGCATTCAAATTTTCGTCTAATGATGAAAATTGCTGATAACACCGTACATCATGTTCTAAAATATGATTCATATAAGGCTACTAGATAAACTTTAAAAAAACAATTATATTTCCATTGGAAAACATTTTCAATATTTTTTTTTGCTAAAATATATGGGAGGAGCTATTGTAAAAAAAAACAATCAAAATATGTATAATGTTTTTTGACTAATCAGGAAGCGGGGCTTCACCGGCAAAAATCGAATATAAAAGAGCTTAAGATTCCCAAGACTGAGAACTTACACCAGACTTCAAATCCGACTCAATGATCCACATCCAAGAATTTGCTGTTATTGAAAACACGAAGCTCCGAGATGTTCGTGAGCTGCGACGGGCTCATTCATTTCCATCGGCTCTAAGACCGCCATCATTTGTATCCGTTCCCAGCGTTCCGCCAGTCAAGCACGAAGTTCGGAAGAACTAGAGGTTCAATATCTAAATGTCTTCAACTTTATTTGTATAAATTTGGCATAACTTTCTCTCAATAATATTTATTTATCAATAAATTTCTACATAAATCAAATTTGTGCTATCAGTGTTCTCACCTCAACTCAGAATGATGAAACTTTTTTTCGTGGAGGCTTCATTCGTATAAAAGGCACCAAAATTTTTTATCAACCCCTTGTTCCAGTTGACTATAATATGATTCATATTCACGAATTCTCACTTGTCGATTCCCATCCGGACCTTCGACGACAGCGCTTTGTAAGAAGAAATCTGTAATTTCTACTGACTGATGAGCTTGAATCCGGACCTTCCTGTATTCCGGACGTCTCTGATCTTCACGGGATTCGATGTGATAATAATCTCAGGCTATTAATCAATCTGTGCATAATTCAATAAATTAATTTATTCAATATTGTTGGGTTTTGTGATCTGTGTGTGCTACTATGTACATATATTTCATGTATATGTACATATATAAATGTATGTATACAGTGCGTTGCAGAATTAAAAGAGCACCTCCGAATTTGAGCGCCGTGCAATGATTTCGATATTTTGGTGAAAATCGTGTTCAGCATAAAAATAACCTATATGTACCAATTTTTATGTTAGTATCTTAAAAAAGTCACCGCGTAGTGGTCTAAAACTGTTTTTCGAGCGGTGCAGAATGATAAAGATACCTCCATTAAACGGACTGTTTCGCATTTTTTTTGAAACTGTCACGCAATATACATATACTTATAAATATATATAGTTATAAATAAATATATATATAGTCCCCCCCCCCAAATTAAACACCACAAACAAATTTTAATTAATAAAAATTATTAAATTTGCAAGCTTCGGAAACGATCGATTATGACCTTATAAATTTGTTCCACATTTACGCGAATCGGTTGAATGATTCATGCGATTTTAAAAAATATATTTTGTCTTTGCTACATTCTAGTTTATTCATTAGATCTTTGAGACATTCAAAGATTATATATCAGCAAACAAAAACACACAATTTGGTCTTTATACATATTTCCGTTCAGGGGCTTCAAGATAAGACCATGCGCGAATACGGGATAAGAGCTGCACGGAACTTAATTTTCTAAAAACGAAAGACGGAAGGAGGAATAAACTTTTTTTGCCAGAATACAAAAATCGGAACATGGAACAAATTTTTTACGGAACACGGAACAGGAAAATGTCACGGAAGACGGAAATCCGTGCGGCTCTGATGGTGATCAATTCAAAATAGGTTTCTGGTGAAAGAAGAAATAAACTTCACACATCCAATCCCTCAGTACATTTGCCTTCTGATGTAACTACAGTTATCTCAACTTTTGATTTCGAAACCGAACAAATGCGGCAAATTGCATCATTATAGAAAAACTGGCGATCGCGTAACTTTTCAATGCACCTTCTCACTCTGTCTTCATAACGGAAATATTAATAACAAAAATTTTAAAGCACAGTTTGCCATCAAGGATATTTATATGATGGATAATCATTTCAAGATTATCCTGATAAAATTTTTGCATTTTCGACCTTTTCTTGATTATCCCATCAATGAAAATAAACGAAATGAGAAGAAATTTAACTGGAATCGTTCCATATTTCTGATCAATTGTGTATCAAAAAATTACAAAAAATCATTTTACTCATAAAAACAACACAATGATCAATTTCTAAACAGCAGAAAAACGATTTGTGACTATTTTTTTTTAAATTCTACGCAATGCTTTTAAACCGACGGCGACGACAACGCATACGCAACGCGGGCGATTCTCGGCGCGCGAATTTGAAGACTTTGGCACAAACACGATATATGGTAATGAAAATCACTTTATTGTGGTAACAAGTCAAGCATAACAAACAATAATATACATGATCAAATATACATATAATGGTTGAAATGTGGTATAAGCAAGAAAGTTAATATCGAGTAGGTAAAGAAAATCGAGATGGCCGTCGAATTGTTTGTCGTTCGATGTTGGCGAATTCTTGAATATGAATCATATTGCAGGTAAGGGAATTGTTTCTTGAATCAGACTGATTTCGAATTCATTTTCATTTCTTTTTAAGGCAAATGCACAAAGACACGCCCATTTTCCGGATTAGTCGAGACTCGTTTGGTAAAGGATAAAAGGAGATTACAACTAGTAAAGTTTTCTGATTAATAATGGAATTAAGCATGAGCAATTTGAAATATTACTAATGTATTCATGAAATGTATTTTTTGCCAAGATGTAAAAAATTACATTAGAAACAGTACACATTTAAATACCCGAATTGGAAAAATGTGTAATTTTGAGCATTTTTGAATAAGTCCATAAAAAATAAGAAACGTGTTTACTTAAAATATACTGAAGAATTGATTTGCCAACAAACCGATCCGCAAAAAAAGTGAACAAAACCCTAACTCTTTATTTAGAAATTTTTTCGCCGCTGAATATTGTCCGATTTTCCCGTGTAATTTTAAGATCTACAGTAATCAATACTTTAAAAAAATTCCGGATTCTGAGAATATTCTTCGGGAAAATTGGTTGCCTCCCCCCCATCTCGGAAATCCGGGAAATTTCAGGCACATTTTCAGTGTCTATTATTAACTTATGCATCCGCGTGTGACGTCAAATGGCGCACGCGAATTTTCGTGAATGCCGGCCCCTTCTCAACGCGTTCAATATATTTTTGTTGAGCTAAACGAGTTCAGGAATTGTTCTGCTCCGAGACTGATGTCTGTTTTACATTTTCTTTGATTTCTTCTTGTTAGAAAATAAAATAGTGGTATTAGAACGAAAGGTGGTTGAGGAAAAATGGCTTCCTCTAGACAGACGTTTTTGTTTTATTATTTCAAATTTTCTAGCGAAGAATGAAGAAATTATTTATATTGGATTAATTTTTTTCCAAAACATTACTAGTTTTTTGTTTTACCTATTGCTATGAATTGTGTTTATTTTTATCCTCGCAAAAAAAGGTGGTAATACTAATTTGAATTCAAACAGCGAGAATTTGGACATCGCACCGTGTAACCAGCGAAGCGAACTCACCGTTAATCGGTGCAGGGCGCTCATGTTTTTTTTTGCGGATACCATCGTAGAAAAAACATGCTTTTGGACCATAGTTGCGAGTAATTACTCTTACGGAACTGGCTGATAATGGAGCTCTTGATTCAGATTGCAAGCTGCTGCGTGGATTGGCTGCTATCCATCGAGATTTTGCTGTGAGAAATTATCTGTATGGAGAAGGGCACGGGAAAATGTCAAATTTCCATTTTTAGAACAATTTCGAAATCATATACGATTAGGATAAAAAAATCATTTTGCAATGGTATATGATTAAATACTAATTTTACAAGAGGGAAATCGCAATCGTGTTTGGCTTTAGTGATATACAATTTTGTTTACCACAGAAAATCGAAAATCGAAAATCATAGAATTCTTAAACCGACGGAAAGAATAATTATAAAGTTTATTATTGAAAAACAGGTGTAATTATAAAGCTTCAGCTTCGTTACAGCTAACTTCTTTAACGACACGCGATATACCCATGCTAGTATATACCCATTGGCCATCGACACATGCTAATGGAGCGTTGATTGTCTGAGAAATTGGTTCTTTAAGTTTCAATTAAAACTTCATTAAAAAATTTTTTAGTACAAAAATAATGATCAAGACTAACCCTTCCAGAATTTTGATTCTCCACAGGTCCACCTTGGCTGTAGTTGAATTGCATGAATGCGTAGTAATTTTCTTGGGCAGTGCATGTTGCTATCAAACTGAGACATCCAGAATCAGGATCGGTTGAAAAACTAAATTATCTAGAGGTTGCCAACTCAGTATTAATATCTTATTACTAACATTCCACTGGAGTCAATCAGAATATCGCCATCGCCTTGCGTAAATATGATTTGGCCTTCTGTACACGAGTTGCAACCTATAAAATTACGAAATTCGTTAAAAAAAGAAGGTATTTGAATACATTATCAATATTTTACTGTTTTTATAGGATTGTTTAATTTATTAATTTCTAATAATAAAAATATAAAAATTGTTTTATTTGATCTCTGATAACATTTTGTCTCTGGTAGGACCATACGACTTTTAGAAAAATTGCAAAATTGTATATGATTAGGATTTTAAAACATTATTTTGCAACCATGAAATCCTATTCGTATACTGTGAAGTCACAATCGTATTTGATCGAAACTGAAGAGCACTGTAGCCGCATGCGATTAGATATCATTTACTAGAGAAGCATTAGGCTAAGCATAGAATCATCTTTTGATCTTATTTCATACACAATTTGAGTTATTAACAAGCTACAAACATGCTTTCCGCTCAATTGGCTGAAGATAAAATAAGCGATTATTTAATGTTGAGAGAGACGAAACATCAATTAATTGCACTCCCGACCTGTAAACCAGTCGAAAGGCGCCAACCGGAACGCGAAGGAGGGACACACACAAACGGTCATTATAAGGAACGGGCGTATGCAGTTCGCGTAATAGGAAATGAAAACCGCTCCTTATTAACATACATCGTTAGAAAATATTTATGAGAGGCATTGAGAGTGTTGAAAAAATTCTATTGCCATTCAAATTTACATTAGCAAAGAATTTAATTTAAAAAATATGTTTATTTATATTGGTCTTGAGGTTTGGAATTTCCTTTTCTGTTTATCATTTATTTTTACTATAATTTAGATCATAAATTTATAACGGTTGAAATTCTTGTGACGAGAAATTCAAAAAGTTGTCAAATGGTTGTTTTTTTTTTGAAGATATTCAATTAAAAATATTTTTCTTCTTGCATAAATTTTTCTGTTCACATTTGAAGGGAGGCGGGGCCTTCAAATTCGCGAAATCAGTCTAGATTTAAATTTATCGTTTACTGAATATTAAATGCGCGTACACTATAATGCAATGTACGCAGCTTCGCGTACTTCTCGCTGCCTCGAGACGCTTTGGCACATAGCCAATATTTTTTTTTTAAATTTCTTCGAGTCGCTTAACTCAAACATTATTTATTTTTATAAAAGATTACCTGTAGCAGTGGTTGTTGTTGTAGGCGAAGCAGCTGTGGTGGAACGAGTGATCGGAGATCTACCACCGGTCGCCATACAACAAATACCAAACTCGATTAAATTCAACAAACCGAAAATACGAAAAACGTGGCTGCGCATTGTTAATAAAAAACTCTGAAAGAAATTAAGTGCGAGGAAATATCATTTAGCTTTGAATAAAAGAAATCGGCACATCATTACGACACTCTATTTAGCGGGTAGATCGAGGAACATCTCTCGTTCGGGCGAGTTTTGAATACGATTCAAACTGATCTAAGAAAAGAAATGGATGATTCTCCTAACATGGGGTAAAAGACACTTGACACTGTTCGCCGAGAGATGGCTGCAGCAGGAGCTGCTGCGGCTGTCCCAATTTTGGGGCGACGCCACCAGTTCAATTCTCGTTCAATGAACACCATATCGATGGATGTTTCGAGTTTCACATTCCGGATTCAGAATTAGAAATGATTTATAACTTTAGGAAAAAAATGCTATCAGATTATCATTTATTCTTTTGAGGTTTTTTCGTTTTGTTTTTGGCACCAACGGCGAGCGCTTTTGAGACTCGCTCGATATTGCTTTCGGCTCGAATAAACTGTTTTCTAGTTGGATTCTACAATTTTTAAGCGCTAAATTAGTGGGTAATGTATTTAAATTTGCACCTTAATCCTTTGCTCCATCGAGTTGCTCATTGATTTTGAATTTTTTCGGCGGCCTGTTACTGTAGTCATTCTTCTGTAAAATATTAGTAGCGGCTATTATCTACTCTCGAAATATACTGACGTTCTTGTTAGTGCTTCACGTGACAATTTTTCTCTTGATAGTTTTCTGGTGGTCGTTGTCGTTGGACCAGTCGTCAGCTGTTCAACGTTTTCAGTGCACGTCACTTCCGCACTGGGATGTTGTGATTCTCTAATTGGCGGTGGCACCGGATAACTCATTGCCGGAAGAATTTCAACTATTGGAGTAACTTCTTCCATGGTTTTAGAATTCGGAATCGAAAAATAATCATCATCTACCGGCTTTGTCAATTCTACACCAGTTATTTTTGGTAAATCCTGGACAACGTTTGTCATTGTGACACGCTCTGAATCCTCACCAGCGCATACGCGATTCTGAAAATTATATTAAAAATAATAAAAATGGACGCAAACATTATTTACAGTAATATACTCCACCACATCTTTCGGAACTTCAGATTTGAAAGGCATTCTGTATCCTTCCTGCACTTTCGGTAGTACTTCGGCGACCATCATTCCCGAATACGGCTCCTCGCCGTCATGATAAACCTCCCAGCACATTATTCCATATGCAAAAACGTCGGTTTTAAATGTATAATAACCCGTTCGGGGGACTTCGGGAGCGAGCCAGCGGATTGGAATTCTTATATATACATTTTTAGATACAGAATTAAACGAGAATGAGAAAATTACTTCTTGTGTGGATTTAGTTTGTACATTGACCCATCTCTGGATAAACCGAAATCTGATATTTTCACTTGCCCTTCTCCATACAGACAATTCCTTGCAGCAATATCTCGATGGATAACAGTCAATCCATGTAGATAATCCAATCCTGCAGCAGCTTGTTGAATCATCTCGTGCTTTTTCTCGATAGGCAGATTTGGACCATTTTTTTTGAGATACGAATCAAGAGCTCCGTTATCAGCCAGTTCCATTATAACCATAAGGGGTTCTTGTCCGGCAGCGACTCCATAAAAACGGACTACATTTGGATGATGAAATCTGCGCATCAGACGAGCTTCATGCATTATTTCCTTGATTTGTTCCTTTGTAAGACTTTCTAATTTCGCTAATTTTATTGCCGCTTTTCTCGTCTTTTTCCCCAATTTAACTTCGCCCATGTGCACTTCGCCAAACGCCCCTTCGCCCAGCACTTTTGTCATTGTCACATCGCTGTGCTGCCGTTCCCATGGCTCACGTCCAACTGGCCTCATCAATACAGTGTCGGGAGCTTTCGACGCAACAGGCTCTTTTGTGCGCATGTGATAGTTTAGAAGATCGGCTATGCTGTCAAACCATTTTTCATCGAGAGCGAACTTTCCCTGAACTTGTCGAAACACGTAATGACGTATCTGAAACCGAAAACAGATGTGTATGGATCTAAAATCTATTAGATACTGCTGAAAATATTAATAAATAATTTTTTCAGGAATACACTTACACCATCGTCGTGAGGATCGCATACGAATATCGATAATACGAACATTCGCGGCTCGCCGACTTTAGGATCGGTGAACCTGACCAGAAAGTCGCCCTTCTCTTTGAGAAGCTGTTTCATATCCTCCCTCGGTAGCAATCCATGATACCATGGTTCATTGGCTAGAATCTGCTCGGTTGTTTTAGAATCTTTCGGTGTGCCCATATTCTAGAATATGAATTCGTCTTTGCATCTCATTGTGAGGAAAATCAAATAAATGTTTTAGGTTTTTTTAAACAGAGATGTCCGCAGTTTTCTTTCTGCCTCGTGGATTTTGACACATCGCCAATACTTGGTATGTTAGCCAAATTGTGACAATAGTTCTCACTTACAGAATTCGGCCAATTTGCAACGTCGATTTTATGCTCGCTTGCAAAATAAAAATGCACGACGTGAATTAATTCATATATGTTTATCGAGAAATGTTTTGAAGAATATTTTTTTTGTATTACATTCGCAAAAAAACGAGCACCGTGCGCCGATTTACGGTGAGTTAGCTTCACAGGTTATCCAGAGGTTTTTTTTTTGCAATGGTAATATCTCTCATTGTACTTTTTCATATCTGTACAGTATTTCATAAAACATAATACATGTAGCAAAATATTTTAGAGGAACGTTGTTTTATTGATTTCCAGCTGTTGTGCTGTCGGCGTCAAACGACTGAAGCGAGGCTGAGCCTACAAAACTCGCGAAATCAGTGTGGATTTAAATGTTTCGTTGACTGAATATTAAATGCGCGTATACTATAATGCAATGTACGCAGTCTCGCGTACTTCTCGCTGCCTCAAGACGCATTGGCACATAGCCATTAACTTTTTTAAATTTCGCCAAGTCGTTTGACTTCGACAATAATCAATGACATCTTCACCCAATATTGCACCATCGTCGGACCCTCCCATCCCAATCAATTTTTTATTCGAAAAAAAATTTGCCGCATCCTCGATTTCATTTCAGAATGTTATTTAGAGAAATTATTCACATTAAGCAAAAATTAATTTTTCCCGGAATCCCTCACAAATTAGAATCCGTAAGCGATGCTGTATCTCCGGCAATCATCGAGATCGGTTTCTGCGAATTCATCCAATCCTCGATGAGTTTTTCGCTATGCTCCCATAGTGCGTCTTGTAGTCGAATATCTCTGGCCAGATCAGCATCAAGCGATTTCTCATCATCCCAACATGATTCCCAGAATTTTCCGGAGATCTCCGCTATTTCGGGATGAGCGGCACAATATACTGACGTAGCTGCGCCTTGCTCGAGATTCTTTGTAAATGGACGAGAAACTACATTGAATATTTTTCCAAGTAATCCAAACCCCCGGGAAATGTCTGCAAGTCTTATCTTTCACTTGCACCTTTAGCAATGATAATTTTACCTGTTCCAATCATCGTCCCTGGATGAACCGCATAGGTACTTATGTGGTTGCCAACGTATTCATCTCGATGTAGTTTGAATGCCGTAAGAACATTGCACATTTTTGAATAAGCGTATAGCCTACATTGTTATTATATAGGTATATTCTCGGGATAGCTTACTTGTAAGAAAATTCATTGTGATCTGATGGGCATAATTTCGTCAGCTTCTCTTCTAAGGTCATGTTTTCTTTTATCTGAAACATGTTTGGTGTTCAATATACCAAAATAATTTATTGATACCCCAGTATGTCCACTGGAAATTGAGGAAACAAATACAATTCTTGATGGCGCAGATTGCCGCAGAGCAGGGAGGAGTTCTTTGACCAACTAATAATAATAATAAATTCATAGATTTTGTACAATACGTTAGCATATCGATTAAAAGTTCAATATTTACCAAGAAGTGAGACAGATGATTGATTCCAAAATGAGCTTCGAAATCATCGAAAGTTCGTTTTTGATTTGGGGCAAAAACTCCAGCATTTAAAATTAGACCGTGTAAAGGCCAGTGCTTTGAAAGAAACTCTTCAGCTGCTGCTTTCACCGATTGCAACGAATTCAAATCACATGTGATTAGATCAATTTTTGCATCTGATTTTTCGTCAGTAATTGATTTTTTTAGTTCGTCGGAAAGTAAAATATTTCGGTTAAACATAACCACATGTGCTCCTTTTAAGGCTAAAGCTCTTGCTGTTTCCCGCCCAATTCCTAAATATGAAAAAACGAAATTACGAAATTATAACTTTCATGCCTGAAGTGGTTCCAGTAATGGCGAAAGTTTTCCCATGTAAAGTAAAATCTTCAAGAGTCTAAACAATTTTATAAATACAATTCATAATACAATTCATAATACCTCCAGAGCTGTCGTTCTTGAATGAAATTCTCGAATTCTTGCTACGTCACCATTTTTTTCAGCTAATTCATCATCCATTATTTGAAATCTAAGAAATTATTTTGATTTTTTTTTCTCAATGATCAAATTGAAATATAATGTTCATTTAGATAACCGAGACTCAAGAAAAACGCGCAAAATATCCGACCTTCGATTCGGGTTTGTGACTGCGACCGCGGTGAGCCCATCGCTCGCGATATTCGTCACAACGAATGATCCGCGGCGCGGCTTTTCTGCAAAATTATGCAAGAAGGGAAATAATATAACATTGCCTCAAGATATTTGCAAATACCGAAAAAGTCTGCGACTGAAGCGCCAATTATCTCCGGCGATGTCATTTAGTTGGGAACGGTAGAATGCACGAAAAATTAAAAGGGGAGGGTGTAAGTTGAGTAAAGGGGTAGGGCGCAACAAGAAAGAAGATGCATCACTCAAATTGTCAGATTGATCATTATCTCGTGTTTTTTTGTTTCTAGTCATCTCGCAACTCAGTTTCAAAGAAAATGAGTAGCCGAAAATAGAAGGTGAATGGATTGGAAAACAGAAATGAAAAATACGCAACCTTGCCACTTCGACGCGTCCTTGACCGTCTGCGCCTCCTTCTTATCGAACATTCCATTATTGTTTGGATTTTAGTGCCATGTAAGAATAATTGAGAACGTTTTAATGAGGGAAAACGTTCTGTAACAAAGTTGAAAATATTGTAATATTGTCTAATTTTGTGTGCCTATTCATTTGAATTATGAACATGCTTCCAAGATTTACCCGTATGAAAAACTCTTGGGAGTACGTTGTGAACTTTCTGATAATCATAATGTGATATGAAAGAGAATATTTATTTATGAACATTAATTATGCTGGGTGATGGGCCCATAAACCCATTAAATAGCAGGCCGTGTAATTCAAAATTTTCGAATTCCGGGATAAGGCTAAGAGTAAGACGCCGAAACTGTAAAAAATGGTTAATTAACAAGAAAGTGTGAATAGATCGTCTTGGTGATTCGTTGAAAAGCTCAATATTTTAAGTGAATATTATACAGCTTCTAGGCGTGCGAAGAAAAAATATCGAAAAAATGTGATGTTATTTATAAAAACAGTTTTTTCAGCATACTTTATTATATAAATACATTAGTTGTCAGATACGGTCGAATTATGCCATTTTTTATATCTATACCATTCTTGACCAGCCCGTCTTGTCCGCTCCAAATCAATTTTACGTTTTTTCTTCGACTTTTTAACACAAAAAAGAATGTTTGGTGCATTTTTTAAAGTAGTTTCTCCTGAAATATTTTCCTCATCCTTTTGATAAAAGCATTTAGCTTACCATTTTTTTGTAGTGCTTGAAGTTGAGTTATTCTTTCCATTAGTCCATCGGCCTTTTCCAAACACTCTGTCAAAGTTCTGTATTCTTCTTTAGTTAGGAATTGCTGACATCTTGTGAGAAGTTGCTCTAGATTGCTTCGCTCATTCATTATTTCGCAGGCCGTTTTCTTTTTCTCAATAGTCATTTGCCGCAAAAAATCGAAAAACTCGTTAATTTTATCGTGTTCGAGAATACAATTTCTGAAAGAAATCTCACGTATTTTAACGTTTTACAGTTCAAATTCTCTACCTTTTGGCTTTTCTGATTCCCAAAATTCGAATGTAATTTTGAAGGCGCGCAAATTTAATATCGTTCTCAATATCCAAAAGTTTATCTTTTTCCGCAGTTGCTGGTGTGATGATCAGTCTGCTAATAAGCTGCTCAGCATCGTTAAACCTTTATGAAATTGTATTTATTAAGGAAAATAGAAAAACAATACGTACCATTCATGCTCAAATTCTTCTCGATCCACGTTGTATCCAACCATTGACAAGTCATCCGGTTTGAATCGGCTTTTTTCAACAGTAACAGAGGTGTTTGTAGTGAGTACGAGCTGGGGATCCAGATTTCGAAGATCTTTAATTTCCTCTAACGAACAGATTTCATTGAGCATTTCAAGCTCCTTGGCGCGGTTTCTACTTTCTCTGGTCATTTTGCCCCTATACGCGGTCAGCCTTCTTTGCTTTTTGGATCTCCACAATCTCTTTCGTTTTTTCCTTTTCGTAGATCGACTTTTCACCGGTTTTCTCTCAGTTTCGGTGACATCCTCGTCATCGATATCTTCACAGGCACTCTCGTATTGTTGAAATTCCTCATCTTCCTCATCCTCCAGGTCCAATCCGTGGATTCTAGGAGATCCAAATTCATCATTATTTACGTCAGCATCGCTATCACTACTGCTCTCATGATCAATTCTAGAGAATTGTTTGGTCTTCTTCTGTTTTGATTTTTCTGCTTTTTTCTGAAAAAATTATTAGGTTACTGTGCGGAATTGGAAAACAATTCAAAAACCGGTTAAAACAATAAAAACCACATGCACATTGCAAAAAATTACTTTTACCAAGGCGTTATCCAGTTTTTTTTTTAGTTATTTTTCCCAAAATCTGTCATATAATTTAATATAGTTATATATCACCTTTTTTAGGCTGGGGGTACAGTCTGCATCACTTTCAAGCTCAGTGTCCTCGTTTTTACCCTTCTTATAAAAGTCTTCATCTGGATCGCATTCGTCAAAGCTCAGCTCGGTATCGATTTCAACAGGAATCGTCTTGTTTTTCTCATATTTCAATTTGATTTCCTTGTTTTGACAACGCTTTACGTAATCTTCAAGTAAATGTTGGATTTTCGACATGAACCTTGGATCGTTCTCATCAATATTAAAATTAGCGTCTAGAATAGCGTCACGGATGAACAATAGTCTGGAAAAACACATTTTAGAAGTTTGGAAAAATCCACGAACCTTTCTGCAATATCTGCTTTTCCAGACTTCAGTTCATTCGTTATACTTCCGTTCTTCATTAGTTCTGATTTAATTTTATCCCACTCGCTGTTTTTAATAGCAACTTGACCCATCCAACCGCGCACAAAAACTTTATCAAAATATTCTTGCGCTTCATGTGCTCCACGATAATTATCCAACGATTGTACAATCTCTCCCCAATTCCCCATTTTGAATTGGTGAGCGGTTTTGAGCAACCGACTTTCCTCGTAGTAACCCCATCCAAATTGATTTCCGGCTCCCGTTACATTAGGATCAATTACTTCATAATTATGACCACGCTTGTGCTTTGTGCTTTCCGCTCCAAATTGGAAACACTAAAAACAGTTTGTATAATGAATAAATATTAAAATATTACCGGAATGCATACGGAGGATGTACATTCTGCACATTTTATATGAACTGTCATTTGAATTTGCAGGGTGCAATTGAAGCACACTATAGGTTCCTGGTTTGACGTTGAAGCATTAAATGAGGGCATCCTGCAAAAAACCCTGACTAATTATCGTGACCATCATCTGCTTTTTCAAATAACCAAAAAACGGCATAAATAGAGTATTTATATTAATATTATGGACGCTACTTGAAATGCGCCAAGGACATGTCACTAGCGCTTTCGTCGCGCAACGATTTAAAACCTCGGCAATTCTGGGTCGTATGCACAATGCGCGATTTCCGCGGGAATTAGAATTTTTTAAACCCATGGATTCCGGCGGAAATCGCATTGTGCATGCGGCCCCCGTTGGAGAGAAAGCGTGTAAAAACTTAAAAACTGCTACACCTGTTCAAGGAAAGCAACCAATTTTTTAAAAATTCTTTGTGCCACTTTTTCTCCAAAATTAATTCACAAAACACATACAATCCCTGTTCACCCGATGAGTTTGTTGAGATTATATATATATATATATATATATATATATATATATATATATATATATTAAATTAAAGATTTCAGGAAAATTCGATCCTCAGTATACTGTTAAAAATGGTGGTATGTAAATAAATTATTCTTTAGAAGTTTTTAAATTTGTTTTAAGCTCCCGTTGTCTCTTCTACGAACAGCTCAGAACCATCCGATGCTTGTCGAGCTTAAGAACGGTGAAACATACAACGGGCATCTCCAAGCGTGCGATTCCTGGATGAATATCCATCTACGTGATGTCTATTTCACATCAAAGGTAAACGCTTAGTTTATTTTCCAAATCTAATTAATTTCAGGATGGTGACAAGTTTTTTAAAATGACAGAGGTCTACATTCGTGGTTCCACTATTAAGTATCTTCGAATTCCTGAATCCGTAAGCGAGTTATTTTTTATTTAAATTTTCGGTGGTGCTCGACGCACAGAATTAAAACAATTTTATATAAAATTTCGAAAATAAAACATTTTTGCACTATAGTTTCAGATATGTTTGAGGTGCATCCAAAAGCGTGAATTATTGCGAGTCCAAATCGCCTCGTACAAATTTTTTAACGCTAGAGGGCAATCGTTGGTATAGAATTATGTATTTCTCGTCTTTTGATCTGTGTGGTGGGGAGGAGCTCTTTTTTTTTTAATTTCTCCCTGCGGGTATATTGTTAAATGTTAAGGAGTCGGTTGCTCGGTAAAAATGAGTTATGACACGCGCGGGTAAAATATATCACCGAGAACTATCAGCGCTGGGTTATTGTGAAGCAATAGCAACAAATTTATTCGTAGAAGATAATACTGTTTTATTTTTATTGATCAATCTCAGGTTGTGGATCTAGTAAAAAACGAGGTCAACGAAGTACGTCGTCAGCAAAGAGACCAGCAGAGATCGAGAGGAGGACGCGGAGGGCATCGTGGTGGTGGACGCGGAGGACATCGTGGCGGCGGGGATCGAGGAAAATAATTTTCTGTATTTATTTATTTAAATTATATCTGTGTGTTTGCCGCAATAAAATCAAATCTAACAGCGTAAGCTATAGTGTAGCCAATAAGGTCTTCTTATCAATCGACCATATTGACTAGATAGCAGTCGTGCCCATCTTCTCTCTTCATCTTCTTTTGATTATTTATTGTCTTAATTCTGGTTAAAATAATGTCAACGCAACCACCGCCGTTGCCTCCAAGACCTATCGAGGTAATGTGTTAATGGTTTAAAGACGAAAAAATTATTTTTTAAGCAAACCATGATGAACTCTATGATGGGCGGCGCTGGATTTGGCGGTTTTGGTGGAATGGGCAGCTACGCACCAATGGGAGGAATGTAAGGATATTTCACGTTTTAAATGGCCCAATAATTAAAAATTTAAGTTAGCTGAATATCTAAATGCTCATTCAGGTTTAAATTAAAAAATAATAATAATCAAGGAAAATCAGATAACGCCAAAAAACAATGGCAGTGATCTTGGCACGAAACAATTTATAGATTTACGGGCCTGAGTATAAGGATAGGCTTTTCCTAAATTTTGGGATATTCACCTAATTTTCCGTAACCGCGTTACGTCAACAAAACGGTTTTATAGGTATGGAGGCCCAGCAATGTACAGTGGCATGGGTTATGGAGGATTCAACAATCATTATGGATACGGGCACAATTCAGAAAGTAATTTCGCCCGCCTTGCTGAGGAACAATCACGAGGCGCATTCCAATCCATTGAATCTGTTGTGAACGCTGTCTCTTCTGTGGCCAACATGCTCAATTCGACACATAACGCTGTATACAGCTCATTTCGAGCGGTCATTGGGGTGGTGGAGCAATTCGGCCGTCTCAAAAATCAATTGTCATCTGTAATCGTGTCGTTTGCTTTATTTCGCTGGATTCAACGATTCTGGAGATGGCTGCTGGTTATGCTTAAGTTGAAGCCGGCGAATTATGCAAGTGTTGCGGAATTGGCTTGGGGAGACGCTGCGCAACCATATGGTACTTTTATCATTAAGAAATTTAAATAGGCTTTTTGAACTTGTTTTCCTTTTTCTGGCGTGTGCATGCTCATCGATTAGAAAAAAAAAGCCGTGAGATAATGCAGAGCAAGTAAAAAAGAAAAAATAGACATATTTTTGATTATTCCATTCGATATTTTCCTTTTTTAGCTTCTGATCTGCTGGGTGCAAGTAAAACGAACGTCGTCAACTGGCCAGCAGCATTATTCTGGATTGTTGCTATTGGAGGTAAAAATTATGGTGTCGAAATCGTGGGGTCCGTGGATTTTTCCAAATGAAATCGCAAAAATCAGTAAATTGACTTGCTAAATATCAAAAAACAATGGAAGTGCTCGTGGTACAACACTAAAAGTGTCGATTAAAAGCGCACTATGACCTTTATCGAAATATCTAGCACTATGCATATTTCTCAAAACAAAACTTTTACATTTTTACTATATGTCTTTAACCATAATAGAGAAACCGAAATCAAACAACTTGGATTAAAATAATAAAATCGTTACAATTATAAATTATCGTGATTTAAAAAAAACTGTGATAGAAAGCCAATTTTTCGCAGCCGCGCGATGTCGACATTATCCTTTATATGTACAGCTAGCATTTTGTAGGACCTTGGCTCATTTACAAATGCGTGAACCAAATGGTACAAGCTGCCGAAGAAAAACGTAAATGGGCTACGGGAACTGGAGCTCATTACACAGCTCTAGCACAATTCGACTTTCAAGCATCGAATGATCAAGAGCTTAGTTTCATGAATGGTGAGACGCTTCGTGTGGCCCCTAAGGAAGAGCAGCCGAGAGTTCGTGGATGGTTGTTGGCAAGGTATTCACACAAGGGCTTGACAATTTTCCGCTATTTAGATATTTCGGCAGTTTTCCGGATAAAAAAAAACGTTTCCTTCTTGTGCCGAAATATTTTGAAGAAAAATAAAAATAAAGACTTCTGAAAAATCTTCCGCATGTAGCGTCTTATCGAAACAATTTGCCTCGCTACCCTACATGATTCAAAAAATGTTTTTCAGTTCGGCTGATGGCTCGAAAATTGGCCTAGTTCCTATGAACTACATCAAGATTCTTGGGAAGAAGAGCGAATCTCCGCCATTGGCACTTGCGAGCAACTTAGATGCTCTTGGAGGATTCTCATCAAGACCTAACAGTTCTAATACTGCGTAAACTTAACAGCTTTTTTCAATTGTAACGGGTAAATTTGAATTTTCAAAAATAAATTGCATGCAATATTGATGAAGTCTTGTTTTTGAGAATTGTTGAATATGATTTCGGGATTTATTTTCCTTTTGCTGGTGCTTCAACAATACTGGTTGTTGTTCGTGTTATTATACACATACAAAATGATCAATGCAATAAAAAATTCAATTAAAGTAATTGACTAATTGTTGAGATTGACTCTTAATTAAAAAATTTGTAACCTAGGGCTAATTGGTAGCGTAGAAAAACAAATTAATAACACGTGGATTGTTGTCAAATCAAATGCACAAGGCCGCAACGTCATTTTCAGCTCACTCCATTTAGAAACTTAACGACTTCATTTTGTGCCATTAGCTAACAAATTATTGGCAATGTGCCAATGCGTCTCAAGGCATTCAGAAGTACGTTAAATTGCGTACCTTTATTTAAGCGTACGCGCATTTAATATTCAGTCAACGAAACATTTAAATCCACTGATTTCGCGAATTTGAAGGCTTCGCCTCGCTTCAGTCGTTCGACGCCGACAATATGCTGATTGGAGAGGCTAGGTCATATATGAAATTCACTTGTTTCTGTTCACATTCTTATTGTTTTGATGTAAACTTATTGTTGTTATTAATCATTCTTTTACCGGCCCATTGCCATCAACCCCCAATTTTGAACCCCTACCCCTGATTTTCCACCCCAAAATTTAACCCCTATTTTTATTTTTCGACCGCCCCTTAATTTCCCGGAAAATATCATCATTAATAATTAAGGATAAATTTTTCCGAAAATATTCAAATGACGTGGGATTTTAACATTAAAAAAATGAAAAAAATAATGTTACGAATTAATGTTTATATATATATATATATATATATATATATATATATATATAATATATATATATATATATATATATATATATATATATATATATATATATATATATATATATATATATATATATATATATATATATATATATAAACATATATATATATATATAACATATATATATATATATATATATATATATATAAAGGAAGAATGTGGCATATGTATTAATTGCGATTCCATTGATTGTTGAGAATCGTGGAATACATTTGAAAGCCTTCTTGTCCTTTTGCAGGCATTCTAACAATATTTTCAGCTATTTCAGACCGTCAGACCGGCGTTTTCGATAATTTGAAATTTGAAATATCGAGATGATTGAGACGAGGAAACCGTTGACTGGAGGAAGCTGAAAAATTTCGACTTCGAAAATTTTGAAAATTTCGTTACATAGCAAATATTTCGGAAAAATGCTACAAATGGTTTGTTTGATAAATATAGCTGAAAAATTTGAAGAATCCATGGAACTCCTCGGGATATCATTGACAATAAAAGATTAGTTATGAGTATTTGAGTAACGTATTCAGTTGTTGATATGTTTTCTATTGACTGAAATCGACTTGAAAGATTGAAACCGACCCTTAAAAACCCTTCATATTGTGTATAAACGTTAAGATACTTGTTCTGCAACTTTTGGTTCATAAATCTCGCATAAAGTACAGCGAGAAAGTCAAGCATAGTTAAAAAGAACGATAGTTTGAAAGTGGCTGAATAACCACCGTTTTCGCAAACGGGCGAAGAGACAAAACTGATAGAAGGACCGTAGTCACAGTTTTGATAAAAACCAAGGAATGCGATGCAGGGGATGATTACTGTCTGAAATAAGTATGGTCAACTACGGTTAAATATGCTACGCACTTACGAAAATTGTTGAAAACAAAAGAATATATGGCGAATGGTATTTTTCATACTTCTTATATTTAATGGTAGCCAGAAGACGCTCAAAAACTAGTGCGGTCTGAAAAATGAGAGTGCCTTTTTGTAGCTGCAAAAATTGACACTGTATATTTCAATAATTCATGATTTAATTTTTTCTGTATAGAAGGAAACAACCCGAAACGGAATAAATTTGTGAATTCTTATTTTGCTATACAGTGCGTTGAAGAATTATAAGGCCACCCTCGAATTTTTCAAAATTTTTTTTTATGATAATATCTTCAAAAGTAACCGCGTAGTAGTCCAAAACCGTTTTTTCGAGCGCTTCAGAATTATAAAGCCACCCCCATGTGACGGACTTTTTCGCATTTTTGTGAAACTGTGGCGGGACCAGTGCGCATAAAAATTGTTGTGTGGCTTTGAGAACCTACAGCGGTCCTTATTTTTTCTTTTTGAATCATTTTGAAATGGCACGTGGTCGCTGTCTTAGTGCTTCTGAGCAACCTCAGATTCATTCATTCAAAACGGCAGGATCGTCGAACCGTCAGGTTGCGAAGAATTTAAATAGTCCGAAAACATTCGTAGACATCTTTGTGAAGGATATAACTCGTGCTAACACGCCGCAAATGTCAGGCGCCAAAGGAAAACTGGACTATCACGCTAATCGAGCATTGATTCGAGCAGCTTCGAGCAGTATGAAGTCTACAAATGACATCAAGAAGAAGCTAAACTTCGACAAAAGCTGGCACTGATTGGTCTCAAAATATCGAAATCATTACGCTCAAATTCGGGAGTGCCCTTATAATCATGCAGCGCACTGTATATTAAATTTTAATACATTTAGGTTACTGGAATCCTTCATGCCTAAAACAATAGCTAAACATATATTACTCAGAATTATTGTCGACGTCGCATGACTATGGAAAATTGGCTAAATTCCAAAAACGTGAAGGTATAGTCTGTTTCTCAAAAAACCCGCAGCTACCGTAATTGTTCTATTACGACGTTGCGGTTCGCGTACGTTACTAATTACTTTTTCATATATTATGTCCTAATCAGAATATTCTATAGAATCGTGAACCGCAAGACGTCTGAACTAGAAGGTTTTGCAGTAAAAAATTTAGGTAGCCGCTTTTTGGAAAAAGGGGATGCGCTTTAAATTTACATTTTTAGTTTAACGCAAAGCCACTGGAATTTTTTTACACTTATAAAAATGTCGACAACCACGTAACTTCGAAAACACCAAAATACGCAGACAACAAGAAAAGTTTGGTAATTTTACAAAAATGAGTTTTATATTACTTGCGAAGTTGATCCCATGAATAAACTGATAGCAAGTGGTGCGTGCAGAAGCTTATAAGGTACGTTTGAAATAAGAATATCACATGCATCTCTATATTCAATTATTCGCCTAACAAGCAGTACCTTAACAACTCTATGCTTTAAAATTCATTATGGAATTTTACTTACGAAATTTAGAAAATAGAAAAATTGCTGGAAAAAAATGGCAATGAAATATATATATATTAAGCACTAAACGATTTGGATTGTTCGTTTGCCATAAAAGAGTGTATACCTTAAAAGTAGGGTGGAACGTTGAATTCCATATAAATCTCTTCAAGAAATGGATCACAAGGAACAATGTTATTATGGCTAAAGTAGAATACACTACTTGAACTAATTGGAATGGCCAGTAGAATGCTATGTTAGACAACTGAAATTACGGATTAGAGATATAAAATAGATTAGAAATACTTTGTTGCAAATCGACGAATTCATTGGAACACACTGTTGAATGTTAAATAAAACTATGAAGTC
Organism: Caenorhabditis bovis; assembly: GCA_902829315.1. Classification (NCBI taxonomy): domain Eukaryota; kingdom Metazoa; phylum Nematoda; class Chromadorea; order Rhabditida; family Rhabditidae; genus Caenorhabditis; species Caenorhabditis bovis. The sequence continues at coordinate 7,476,788 of CADEPM010000004.1, read as the reverse complement.
GTTTTTGTGGCTGATACGAATCTTCCAACAATTAGCTTATTAGTGAAATTCGTCAGAAAACTATTAATCACCGCCTCGGGGGAATTCAAGCATGCGCTCTTTTATCTTAAAAAAAAAGGGGGGGGGGACAAGCTATTTAGGTCTGTTAGAAACTTCTCTGACTATTTAATCCTCACTCTTGCTATTCTACCACCACTTTTTATCTCCCATCTGTGCAACGCTTCTACGCCCAATTGTTATGTTTTCAATTTTACATCGGTTTAGAAATAAAATTGGCTTAAAAATGAAAAGAGTAACATTAATAATTGGTATAATTTTCGATTCGATTTTTACTATCCTTGATAGGCTGGTCTTTAGCCTGCTCCGATCGAAAATTTTTTATGAACATCCTCCACAATATTTTTCTTTGCAAAATAAAATGTCATTTTGCTTTTTTTATCGTTCTACTCTTTAAAATGTAGTAGACTAAATCTCCTGCCACCTTCGACATGGTTGAATGCCCAACAAGCCGAGACGGAGTATTGGTCAAATAATAAACAAGGCAGGCAGGTGGACACTAGCAACTGTCGGTGAACTCGGCCCAATTATATTTGAGTCTCGCTTTATTCGTCTTACAATTTTTTGTATCCCGACACGAACTCATATGTTTGCACAATAAAAATGCTCAAGCTTATTCTTATATTACAATTTTTTCAATTCACGAATGCCTTTTTTAATTGTTCGAGACCACGGATTACCAGGTATATTACGAATGGCCTAGAATGTTCTACCAGGAAAAATTTTGATGTTTTTAGATCATATCTGTACGGCGCAATGAAAAATGCCGATATAGTGGCATCGGCTTCCATTAAAGGAATTGTCTATCAATCGGAGACGATGCATATTGAAAAGTTGATCATTCTGCCAAAACGTGTCTTTAAAGGCTACGAATATATTGATGGACTGAAATCAATTAATGTTAGGAACATAATGGAAGTAGAGGTATGAATCATTTCGTTCATATATTTTCTGAAGTTTTCATTAATGGCCAACTTTCCATTCATAACCCTATTGATATTTGTAAATTTAAAAACTGTTGATTACTTCTACTAAAATAGTTCAAATATAGTCGAAAATGAACGAATTGGACAAATTTGAATGATCTAACGCGTTAGATCTTAAATCTTAGCGCGAAATCGCCAAAATTTTTGCTTTGATATCTACTGTAATTTTCAATGATTTCATACTCGATCAAATCGAAAATGATTATATGACTATATCACCAAAATTTGAATAATAGGCATCGCCTCCTAGTCCTTGATAATAAGTGTTTTTCAGTTATGTCCTCATCGTCTTTTCCGTGATGAATACCGAGTATTTATCATGTCATCCCGGCAAGGCCAATTCAGTTTGGAAGCGCCGCTCATCCGTGTGAATCTTGTAACTCTTGACGCCCTCCACACCTTGTCTATTGGTTTGTTTTGCGAGTGTTGCACAACTATTAATTAATTAATGAGCATGCCCATTGATGTTTGCAGGTCATGCTCATCGCAAGCGACGCAAGACAAAACGAAGTAAGTACACACACAATGGTAATTGACAACAGATGGGTAGCGCACCTTTAAAACGCATTTTTGAAAATTCTTCCCGAAAAATCGAGAACTGGTTATTGGCTAATTTTAGTCAATTCTTTTGAGAAAATTTCCCCAAACTGTATATGATGAAATTAAGCGTAACGCACTTTTGAAAAACAGCTTTAACAAAAACTTCCAATAAAATATGTATTCCTCATTATAAGTTTTAATTCATCTTTATTGCAGCTGTATGCGAAAGTTCTCTGTGCCCGTTTGGTTCAAAATGTAATCTTTCCACGGGCACATGCGAGTGCAAGTCACGTTGTCGAGCTCGAAACGACGTTGTGTGCGGCAACGACAACGTCTCGTATTCTTCTCTTTGCCATCTATCCGTTCGTTCTTGTATGCTGACTAAAAAAGGCATCAGACTGCGAGTTGCCTCAAAAGGAGCGTGTAGTAAGTGACCGAAACACAAATACCAAGTCACTCTCACATATAATAATCCGTATTGTAAATGATGTGAGAATTCAAAGTGTTTATAAATATATGATTACATACACATCAGGATTTTCAAGAGCGGAAAAATGAGAAAATCCTATAAATGACGAGAAGCTGCTCGGTTTGTCAATCAAATTGAATTTAAATTCAATTTCATTTGGGAAGATGTATGTTGGCTCCATAAAAGTTCCATTACCCGTTGGATTATTTCGACTCTTAGAATGCGATTCAAGCGAAATCCGTTTCTGTTCTTAGTATTTGTAGTAAATCTGGTAAAAAGTTGTTATCGATACCCAGCAGGTTAATAAAATAACTAAGCAAAAAAGTAATTCTTCAAACTAATTTTTTTCTTTAAGAGAAACGGAACCCTTGTGAGGATTTAAGATGTGGACCTGGAGAGGAATGTGTGGTTAATCAGGTGATCAGTTTTTCCTATGTTCGTTACTCTATTTTTTCAGATTAATGGAATTCTCGAGGCAAAATGTGTCTGCCCTAAGGAATGTCCAAACTATGGTGATTCTGTGGAATCATCGCAAGTTTGTTCGTCACACGGGGTTGATTATCCATCTGCATGTCATCTACGTTATCATGCGTGTGAATCTAATACGAATATTACAGTAAAATACTATGGTCGATGCGGTTGGCTTGCAAATTTATTTTTGAAATACTGGTTTTATTTATATTGCAGACCCATGCAGTGACCATAAATGTCCACATGGGTTGATTTGCCAAGTTGGAAAGGATCGAAGGCCGGAATGTCGTTGCAGCGAGCAATGTCCTCTTGATTATTCGCCGGTCTGTGGAACAGATGGAAAAACGTAATAGTTGATTTTTTCTTCATCAAACATGTTTGTTTTGAGGTACACAAATGATTGCATTCTTCGACTTGCTGCGTGCAAGCAACAATCTGACATTCAAGTTTGGATGAAGGGAAAGTGTGATGGTAACGCCCCTAAAAAAGCTTCCACGGCATAATTCTATTTAAAGAAATTGATAGTCCGTGTGAGAAACTGAAATGCGATTACTGGTCGCGATGCCAAATAAAGAACGGACATGATGCGGTTTGTGAGTGTGAGACGAAATGTGAAGAGCTAATGAGGCCTGTCTGCGCTACGGTGATTTTATTTCAATAACCTTCTCTTTATAATTGATCCCGTTTAGAATGGCGAGACTTTCGAAAATGAGTGTTTAATGAGGAAAAAGAGCTGTGAGACTCGCACAACTTTGCGAATAAAGCATCACGGAACCTGCGGAGTTGGAGCTTGCGCCACATTTAATTTATGTAAGAAACCGGAAGTATGCGAGATAACCGATGGCAAGCCAAAATGCACTTGTCCGAACTGCAATGACGAGCTAAAAGAAGTCTGTGGCAGCGATGGAAAAACATATGCAAATGAGTGTAAACTTCGTCGAGCGGCTTGTTTGACACAACGTGATATTTTTGTGAAATACAATTCAGTTTGTGGTTCGTTTCACTCTAGAAATGCCATAAATATATGATTTTCAGAAGGATGTGAGCATGCGAAGTGCGAGTTTTATTCAACTTGTATTGCAGCAAGTAATAGAGCGATTGAATGCCGGTGCCCAGATGATTGTCCTACTAAAAAAATGGGAGCCCAATTAGAAGTTTGTGGTACTGACGGAGTGACATATTCTAGTGAATGTCATTTACGTAAGGCAGCTTGCCATCAGAAGCGATTTATCGTTGTTGCGTTCAAAGGAAAATGTGGTATTGGTGAAATTGCGTAACTCTATCTCAATTAGAATGTTCAGATGCCTGCGTTAATGTACAATGCCAGTATGGTGAAGAATGTAGGGATGGGGAGTGTATTTGCTCGTACAATTGCCCACTTCATCCACCGGCGAGTTCGAGAATTTGTGGCGAGGATGGTGTTTTATACCCATCAGCTTGTCATCTTCAATCGGCGTCTTGTAAAAAAGGAATACCTATTGAAAAAATGCCGATGGCGCATTGCCACGCAGCACAAATCACCATCGAAGGTTTTTGTACAGATCCGTCTATTTCGCCAGAATAATTCAGATTCAGATAAATGTGAATGCAATCGAGTTGGCTCATTTGACCACACCTGCGATGAGCAAGGACAGTGTAAATGCCGTCCCGGTGTGGGAGGATTGAAATGTGACCACTGCATCCCGTCATTTTATGGAATTCACTTGATTTCTCAGGGAGCTTTATCCTGTAGACGTAAAAACTGAAAGTATCTTGCGAACTTTCCAAAAATTGAATTTCAGCATGCGGCTGTAGTTCATTTGGCTCAGCGCGATCTGATTGCGAACAGACAACTGGAAAATGTGAATGTCGATATCCAGCATTCGGTGAAAAATGCAACTTGTACACATAAAACATGCACATTCAACTATATCGTACATTTAAACACATTTTCAGATGCCCTTCTGGAATGATCATGACTCCGACAGGATGTGTTCTAGCTTCAGAATATACCACACCACGAGATTGCCATTCTCAAATTTGTCATCACGGAGCAAAGTGCGTAAAATCACACGCATCCTTCCCAGATTGTGTGTGTCCCACAAATTGTAATTTAAATAATATGGGATTAGGTAAATTCATGATATCACGATTATCACCAAGTTTAAAGCTTAAGTGGCAAATATGACCGTGTGCGGATCCGACGGATCGACCTACACAAACATTTGCGAATTGAGAATTTTCGCTTGCAAGCATCAATTAGACATTGTGCCGGTTTCTATGGGAGTTTGTGATAACGGTTTAAAAGCCGTGTAAAGAACTTATTTATCTTTTTAAATATAGAAAATCTGGAAGTGCTTGGTCGCTTATCACGTGAGAACACACTGAGTGTTGAGCGTCGCCTTGGTTCACCGTGCAGCAATAACGAGGAATGTCAAAACGTAAGACGGATCAGACTGTTAACACAACGCTGATAACTTTCAAAAAAAAAATGTTAAATCCTTTCGATTTATAAAATCGGCGTTTTTTTTTCAGCTAAACGCGCAGTGTGTTTATCGACCCGGCAGGAAAACGATTTGCGACTGTGAAGAAGGTTGGAAAACAAGCAATGGAGTGTGCGAGAAGAAAGTTAAAGGCAATTTTCCATATATCCATTCATTGATTAGAAAAACAATTTAGGGAATTTACACTTGAATACAGCCAATAACCATTATTATATTGCCAACAGGAAACACTTGAATTTAAATTCAAGCTTAAAATTGGATTTAAAATTAAATGAATTGAACGAAGAAGGTACAATTTTGCGCATGGTTGGTACAAATCAAGCAAACGACTTGCACATTTTCATCAAACGTAGAAGAATTATGATAAGGTTGGTTTTTGATTTGTATTAGTTCAGCCAAGTAGAAATACTAATATTAAAATGAATGTAACGCAAAAAAATGTTGCGAATGCTACCAATGCCACCATGAATATGCTAACATGATGACCGAACGCTTCGGCATCTTCCTGGCTCATACAGCATGGAATCCAGTTGCATTCGAGTTTTTTGTAGCCATCGGTGCCTTCCTCCTATAATTTTGTGTTTGCAACATATAATTGTTGCGAAAATAAAATTAACCCACCAACGAAACCTCGCTGTACATTTTGCTACAAACACATGCGAATATTTTTATCAATTTTTACTGATAAGCTAATTGTCTTGGTTAATCGTTGGTTTATTTCAGAATTGGGAAGCAACTACATATAGAAACTCGAAATATAATTGCTTTTACTATTGCGTTGGAGCTGAAATGGTCTCGAACACATATTTTGATGAAATTGAATGGGGAATATGAGAAAAATGAAATTCCGTGGCTCGATAATTCTAAAATGACTAAAATATTTATTGGTCATGATGGAAAATTTCCGAATTCTCGACTCAACGCGATTTTTAGTCTTTTGGAGATCGATGACGATGCTGTGGATTTGGAAGAGCTTCAACAATTCTGTAAGAAATATTCGATTCTAGTCGTTTTATTTTGTTATTGTAGATTTTCCTCCATCAATGTTTCGGACGTTGAAATTTGGTAACAAAAGTTTCCTCAAAATTGAAAATTTAAACATTGACGTCCGAGAATTCGCCAAATACGAAATTTCTGTCAAGTCGGAGTCGGCAAATGGTATGCGTGAAAAAAAGCAAAAAAAGCAATGGCAAATGGAGTTGCCTCGACGAACAAAATAAGGACAAATGAGATCAATTTCCAAATCATTATGGCATAATTTTGGCATTTTTTGAGATTTCTCTCAGATTACAATTAAAACTCTCTAAAATTGAAATAATCTCAGATCTCAAAAATTTGATTCGGAAAGTTTTCTTGAAAACAAACTCCGTTTGACAGCTCCCATTTAGCAATGTCTCAAAAATTGTTGCATATCCCTATTTTTCAGGACTTGTCTTTTATCAAACGATTCCAAACAATCCGAAATCTGATTTCATTGCCTTCTGTCTTATTGAGTCCCGGCCACACTTTATATTTGATCTTGGGTCTGGATTATCATATTTAAAGTTGGTTTGGATTTTTCCGAAGCTTCATACATATAGCAAATACTATTTAGAGGAGAGCCGCTACCTTTGAACACTTGGACTCGTATTAAATTTGAGAGGCATGAAAAAAATGCGTCACTCTATGCAAATGGAACCTTTGTTAAAAACCATGTTACTAAGGTATATTGCCTTCTTAAAATGTTGAAATTAATATTCCAATTAAGGGTAAAAATTCACACTTGGATATTAATCATAATGACGTGATATTTATGGGATTTGTTCCGGATGACAGTGTAAGATTCTGATGAAAAATATTTCTAAAAATATTGATACAGTTTCCTGCAGATTGTTTCCCGAAAAGTTAGAAAAATCAATGTGCCTTTCGTTGGTGAAATTCAAGACATTCGAATTAACGAGTTCCCACTGAATTTGGACCAAGTAAGAGTAATTTGAAATTATTCCGCAAAAAATGGTTTAAGGCGTCCAGTGAAAATCTGCCCGATTACCTAGAATTTGATGAAAAACTATGTCCGAAATGCAGCGGCACTTGTTTTTCTCGAAGTGGAAGACCCGTTTGCCGTGAAATTCCGGACGAGTTTGAGCGTGAAATACATATTGACGAAAATGATGAGATTGCCGTGCCCAACAACGGAAGAATTGCGTAATTTTTTCATTCACTTTCAAACAACTTAGATTCTCAAATATTTCAGCGTAAGCCGCTCGATTGTCTCCAATTTCTCCATAGATTTTCGGACAAATAAAGAGTTTGGTTCGTATTTAATTTGATTTTCTTTTAATAAGCATTTTCATTAATTGAAATTACGAGTTGGGTTCGCTAGAATTCCTTTATATTCGTAGATATTGTATATATGCGTTTACATATATACTACATACTATATACTACTATACACCATACTATACTACCATACTATATACTACATACTATATACATATATACTTTTGTCGGTGACAAACGACTTCCGACGGCAAGAATTCCAACTGAATTTGATCTTAAGCATTCAAATTTCCGACAGTTGCTTGTTTTTGACAATATATGCAAATATTTTTGAGACTCAGGTGACGCCCGAACTCTTACTAGACGAAACTGAATGCTATTAATTTGGAAACCAATAAATTACATTGTTTAAGGAACCATTTGGTTTGAAGGCGCTTGGTCCCAAAATGACCCAGAGTCCGATTTTTTGGCAATATTTGTCGAAGAAGGCAAGCTTTATATGGCAGTCAACTTGGGAAATGATCAAAAACTGAAACCAATTTCAACAAATATTACGGTAGCTGATAATCGATGGCATACAATTCGATTTGAAAGGTTTGTCTGATCATTTCAACTTTAGCTCGAAGTTTGAAAAAAACTGGATGCAGAACATGTCTTTCACAAGTTTTTTGTAACTTCATTTCAGAAAAGAGCGCAAATGCGAATTATGGCTCGACTCGAGAAAGTTATTGGCTGTTGTGACATCGCCGGGAGACATGTGGCTCGACACTAACGGCCTCATTTATCTTGGTAATTGATTTCGTTGCGGGAATGACTCGATGAAACAAAACATTCTAATTAAGGGGGCCGTCAGATAGGCGGAAGTCGACAATTAAACTACCTCGATCTTCGCGAAAAGTTTGTCGGTTCTCTCAGGAATGTTCGCGTGCTTGGTGAAAAAGTCAACATTTTAGTTGACTCATTAGCCGCGGAAGTAGCATAAAAATTTTTGACGTTGTGTTTGTTTTTTTTTTTTCATTCTCGATTTTCGCATATTTTCAGCCATTCAAAGGTGTTTTTGAGGTCAAACCATGCCTTTATTGTCTCAAAATGCGTCTAAAGTCTTAATTCTTTTTTTCCGCGCGACTCCAACAATACAGAATTTTAAAATAGATTTCGTTTTTCACTTTTGAATTTCTAACAAGTTGGGCAACGTTCTTTAACACATTTATACACGAACATGGAGGGGAGCTGGGCGTCTTGAAATGGGAAAAGAGCCTTTTTAATAAAAGAGTATATCAACCGAGTCGATAGTAGGCGTTTGCACTAGCGCGGCTCAGTCCCTCGGTACGTTTTTGTCCACCGGCAACTCCTCGCGAGTTTGCCGAATTAGGCATTTGAAGATGCACGTTTCGCCAAAAGTTCTCGAGACTTCGTTTTGGCTGATCCGGCATGTACATGTCATCAGCTGTATCTGCAAATGCGAAAAATAATGTTATATATGTGGGAATTGCCATCATTTTTTTTTTTGCTAAGTGGACCAAAACGAGGCTCATTAGCTATATGGAGGCTAAATCTTCTTTACGACGCCTTCGCATTTTTTGAAGAGTTTTATTCAAATTCTAGACGATATTCTGAAAATAAAAATAAAAGGTTTCCATTTCTATCTGGTCAAACACTCATATAAATTGATAAGATCTGGAAGATTTTTTTTAAAAGATTTTTAACATGAGAACTTCGATACGTATGTGTGTGAAAAAAAATTTTGATTTTCTCATAACTTGCCAATTTTTTTTCGACCCACCAAAAATGAAATAGAAAAATATGACTGTGACGATATGTTTGGTTCGAAAATTCCCACGCAGCGACAACAAATAATATTCTAAGCCAATAATATTACGTTTTATTTTTCTTGTCACAATGACATTTTGTGGGAAACCTATCAAAAAAATAATGGCACAAAAAATCTGAAAAAGACAATTTTCTTTTTTTTAATCAATTTTACATTTACATAATATGACGAATGAGCAAAATGCTGGATAAATTATGAAGAGAAAAAATGAAGCGCTAGTAAACATACCATACAAATAAGCGTAGGTGGATACGACCAATGAAATCAAAAGAATCAAGACAATTCCGCGCATTCTGTTGGCTGTGGATGCAATTCGAATGACTTTTTCTTTGCCATTTTTGTCACTGCCGAGCTCGAGGTGGGCGGAGCTTGCATGTGGGTGGAGCCTCTAGTTGCCGAAGCAAAAGTCTGCCTTGAAGTCCAAATGTCGAACGTTTAAACAATTTTGAGGGGTAAAAATTCAATAGCTTTACCTAATTGAATAGCTTTTAAAAATGATGTAATTAGTACGAAGGTCTCTTCTCGATTCGACCAGTTAAATTTCTTGCAGACCGTAGTGATTGCACTAACAAATTATGGTACATAATCACAAAACTAACATAGTCCCAACCCACAGCAGTGATTCTTCAACAGATGCGAATAAGTTAGGAATTTGATTGATTTGCTAACAATAGTTGACATTTAAATATATGTAAATATAGCTGCTTCGAAGCAACTATTGTTAAGAACATGGAAATTCATTGATATTTTTGTTTCGTTTCGTTTCATAAAATACCATGTAAAATAAAAATGTTGTTTGGGCTTTGAAAAAAGGATATTAAACTAATTCTTTGCCACTAAATTGTTGTTGGTCAAACTTTTTGAAGTGCTATCCGATGAGCCATTTCAAATGAGTTGACGGATTTTTGCGCATAATTATTTCGAGATAACGAAGAAAAGAGTTTAGTGCTCATATTTCTTTCTTTCCAGTATGAATCTGACACCATTCTTCTTTCAAGCGCCAACGCCTTTAATTCGTCTAATGGCTTTGGCACTCACTCTCATTTTCGATTTTTTTCCTCAGGCTTCTTCATTCTGTCCGGATGTAATTAGCAATAGTGCTCATGAACCAAAGACGAGAAGTATATGAAGACAAAATAGAGAGGATGGATGTGGTCAAGCTCCTCGCTTTCTGTAATTGCTATTGGCACGAATCAGACTCGCATAAAGAATCTTGTTGGCTTCATTTAAATTTTTATAAGAACTATTGAATCAGATAAGGTCTTCAGAAAGCATTAAGCACTAGAAAATAACATTATCATATATAGACAAAGACTACTCAATAGATAAAAAACTGACATGGTCGACGAAATAAAGTCAATGAAATACTTGCGCATTTCTTGGTTACTCTACAATGAATACTATTAAACTGTCGAGATGTTCAAAAAAGATGAACATACTCATTCATCTCGAGATCATTCAACCATTTAATTTGCAAAAAACACAAAATTGCATTTTCAAAAAAAAGGCGAAACATTAGAAATTCATGACCATTTGGCAATGTGTTGTTCGAAACGTGTCGCCACTTCAAAATGTAATGCACGGAACGGTGAAAATATTATGTAAATCGGTATTTTGAATTTTATTTCAAAACTTTTTTACCGGATTCAGACTGCATTTGTCATGGACTGATTCACGCAATGAAAACAATTTTAAGAAGAATCAATGTTTTTCATTTGAATTCAATACTCGGTAAACCACATCGGGCGCCGCGCGGACCGCTTTTCTATTGAAAAAATTGACGGACGCCAGACGGACGTTGTAAGGGACGAGCAGTAGATTCAGAGCGGACGCCGATGATCGAAAATTCGTGGACACCGAGCGGGCGCACATATCGGATACCGCTCGGACGAATGACGGTAACCAAGCGGACGAGCAGTAGCGTCAGAGCGGGCGCCGATGTGATTTTTCGAGTATGCACGCTTGACGAACATTACAAAAATTGATGTGACATATCGTAATTCTCCGCTATTAATTTTAAAAGACGCTCGTGAAAAGTTGCACAGGTCACGTCACGAAGTCGGTACTGTATTTTTTAATGGTTGTTCATTAAACGAAGTCTGTATCGAATCAAAACAAAAATCACTATTTCTCATGATAATTGGTATGTATCTAAGTTAATAAAAATAATTGTTTTTCCTCGTTCTTCAATCCGCTACTCATTTCTTTTTGTTTTTTTTTTCAAAAGTTTTCGAAAATTACGGAAAGATAACACACAGAATGAAAAAAAAATACAGTGCAGACATGGTGACCCAAAATTGAAATGAAAAAAAAATTGATTTTTTTTTAAATAAAGATTGGAATACATTTCGCCAGATTGTAGTAAAATAAATCAAAGGGTATTATATTTTTATAGCCATCATAACACAACGTATCCAAAAAGTTACAACGATTTAAGAAAAATGTGTTTACTATGCTAGAATATGCTTGTTACAGTTTCGGAGAATCGCACATTGGACGTCTTACGTGTCGATTTACGGCGTACCACACCACAAGAATTTCGAGTTGATTCTGATGGTTTTCGTCGGAGGAACCATCGTCTAGAGCCCAATTTTACGATGCGGGTTGTGGGAGCCTGACGGATTTGATGGTAATTTGCCGCTAAATTTGGGTGCAGTGCTAATTGATACGCTGGCTGGTGGTAATTGTAGACCAGAATGGGATCCGACATTCCGCGCTTCGAACGTCGCCCTAAAAATTGAATAGTTTCGTTAAAAAAAACAAAATGTTATGGAATTTCCAAATTTTCTAATTGATAGCTTTATTTGTTACTAGAATGACAGATTATTCTGTACACCGGGGCAGTATTATATCGATATTGCTAACAATAAGAACATTCTTCGGAAGTTTCTTCTTTAATTTTTATTTTAATTTGAACGTTTTTGCAAAAACACATTAATTTCAAATGTAAAACATGTAAGTTTTTCATGAAAAATGGATCCGCTTGCAAAATTTGTGTGATAATTTTTGAAATTTTCACAATTAAATTTCAGTTGATTTTCTCAGACTTCTCATTATTTTTCAATAACAAATTCACTGAATTCTCTAAGAAATCTTTTCAAAATCTGTTAAATTGTCCATTTTCATAACCACTTGTGACTACTTTTTCCATTTTTACTATTCTCTCTTCTTCTTTGTGCATTAGTTGCTTTTTCTTTCTTATTTTTTGTTGTTTTTTCTTCCATATTGGTCCTTTTAAATGAGATGAAATTGACCCACCCTGATTTCGCCCAATTGGAGTTCGTCGTCGTAGTAGTGGGCGCAGAACGAAAAAATTCGGTGTTATGCCTAGTCTGCCGATATCCACCGTCATTACGTGAAGGTGCTCGCAAATTCCCACTTTGATACTGACCTGGAAGCAGCAGTGAAATCAGTATGAATTTTGCAAACTGCCTACTATCTTGTTGCCTGAGATGAGTTCTCGGCATTGATCCATAATTATATCCAAACTGGTGATTTTTTGGGGAAAGTGGATTCGATTCCACTGGATTGTTATGATAAACGTTATGAGAAGACTGACTTCGCTCCACTGAAGCCTTCCTAGAATCATCAGGATATTCCAGATGATCATAAGACTGAGCGGATCTCAATGAGCTTTTTCTTTCATTTTCAACTCTGATATCGTCATCTAACTCCGCACGACTTCGTTTCAGCTCATCTTCGCGCTCCTGCAGGTTTTTTATTTCCTCTGCAATTCGAGGATCAATTATTTCTGTTGCAGAATTCTAAATAAGAGGCTTTCTTCAGAAAAATTCATGAATTCAAATACCGGATCCTCGCTAGTCATTCCCTGCTTTTTGGCAATCAGTGCCGCCGCAGATTTTTTCACAAATCTTCCGCCGCCGCTAGAATTCGATGGGATTTTCGTTGGAATCTCAACATTCTTCATAAAACGAGAGTCATCGAACTCCGGTGGATCCGTGGAAGGAAGATTCGGGTCAATCTAGAATGACGTGTTCTTCTATTAGGAAAAATCTCATTTATCATTGTATTCAAAAAAAACTATCAGAACGCAAATAAGGTCCCCAACATATGCGAAATAGTTCCCCAGGGGAAAACTTAATTTCAGGTCCCCACACAAAAATACAGGAGTTTATCAATTACTTATTAACACGTTGGCATATTTATCATTAGACGTGAAAAACAGTCATATTATTTCAATATGAGAACAAGAACTGGCTTAATAGGAACTACGCAGCTATAGCAGCGTGAGTTATTAATCGTGTAGATCAGTTGAGGTCTCGGCAAGTCTTGGATAAACTCCGCGCAATGCGCAGATGTGCCTACTTTAATTTTTGGGGACCTATTTTGAATTTTGTGCAGGCCTAAAATAAAATCTTCTTTTGGGAACGTATAATTAACATTTTGAGTACATCATTTCCCCCCCCCCTCAATCCATTATAGATCCCCACAACCAAGAAAATGCCTCCAAATTCCTTATAGGTTCCCACTTCCTAAGTATTTGGGGGTCTATTCTGAAAATGTGGGGTCAGGTTGTTGACTGTGAGGATCTTTAGTGGTGTGAGAACCAATTCTGCGTTTTCGCCGAAATTTTCAAGTTTGAGCAAATCGAATTTGTAAGGTTATTTTTATGGCGCGTGTGGTTTTATCTCCAATGCTCCAATCGAACATCCAACAATCATTTATTCCAATAAAACAGTAATGTGAAAATAATAAGAGAATTATAGAAGAAGGAAAAGAGCACTGGAGATAATAGACACACACACCATTAAAAAAAACCCAAAAATTCTTTTCAGTTTTATTAGTCACGAATAAAATCTCGAGGAAACCTGCGATGTCGAGTTGCGTGCCGGAGAACAAAGATCCATTGGGCTCTGAATAAAAATTTGAATTAGCAATCTTTATCAACATTTCCAACATTGCGATCAGCGAATGAAGGCGTTATTGTGATTTTGGGAGCTGGAGGAGCTGGAAGATCAGAAGTTGCCTTGAAAATCCGAATGCTTGCGTCGAATTCCGGCAAGTTACCCATATGCTTCCAAAGCTTTTCTGATAATCCAATGCCTAAGTAATTAAGCACTTCTCGATGACTTTTAAAGTAGATGAGTAATTTCTCAGCCTCTTCGGCCAATGCTTTCTCCTCATTTACAGTTTCTTTGGCATCCAATGGAAATTTATACGGTGATGGAAGTCTCTGCTCCGGATCCAAGCAAAGCGCAGAATCTGTTGAAACGCTAGTATGTTCTTCCTCGTGACTTTTCTCAGAAAAATTATCAGGCTCGTGCTGTTTTTCCTCCGTTTCAATACGCTCAAGGATGCTCCGTTTTTCGTCCTTCTTACGATGCAATGTCTCCCATTGTCGTGCTTTATCAGTTGAAATCGGAATCCTGAAAAAAATGTTTTGAATTCTCTACGACCACTAAATCTTTTCTTACTTCATACTAGATTTCTTAGCTTCGATGTCTTCTTCTTCAATTCGAATAGGCCAATCACCGTTGTTCATTTTTTCAACAACCTCCGCAACATTTTTGACAGGCTGCTTGTTTTGTTCAAATCGGTTTTGTTGCTGCTGATGCTGGTCCAATTGGTTTGCACGCATGAATGGATTCGTAGAAACCCGACTGCGTGGAATACTATCTTCATCTGAAATGTGCTTTGGAATATCGAATTTTCGAAGTAGGACCCACGCTTAGCACTGTTGGAATTATTACTTTCCTGGTGACTGTTCCCTCCTTTCAGATTGTTAATAATCGAACGAATCGTGTTCGCTGGTGGATCCTGAAACGGCTGAATTACATTTTATGGATTAAAACTGCACCTTTTTCTTAGGCGGTTGCTCGTTACTCTGCCGGAAGCCATCAATAAATTGAGTTTGTTTCGGTGGAAACTCTTTTTTTGCCTGAGAATCAAATCGAATGTGAACCTCATTTCTTCTCTCCATTTCCATTCGTTTGCTATTCTCAATTTCCTTTCTCACATTCCCATATTTTGACTGTCGATCTATAAACAATCCAGCTAAAAACTCACATCTGCATATCTATTATATATCAGTAACCTGTAGAATATTGTTGAGAATTTGCGGTGGGGAGTCTTGGTGGAGGTGGTGCTTGTGGAATATTAGAATGTTTATGGCGATGCTCATCAGTTTGCGAAGTTGTGATTTGAACTCGCGCCACGTTCCTATTTGACGTCTGACCAACTGGTGATTTCATTGGACCCTTTGTCACGGGTACGGTGTCGTAGAAGTCCTGCTGTTCACGTCGCCATCCCTCTTCTTCCTCATACGTCTCATGATAGGAAGCTTTAAATTTTAACGGGATTAGTTAAATGAATTAAATTTAATAAACTACCTGAGTTCGCATATTGATTCCCATAATCTTCGTCATAGTCATATCCATCATACGGTCCATTGCACCGATCATCCCGTTTCTGTTGAAACTTAACAATTAATATTTAAATAATGTGCAACGTTTGAAAAATGAAATGTTTTAACGGTTCAACATTAATATTTTCGATTTCTTCCATTGACATTTAAAAAATATTGGATGTGTCTCAAGGCAAAACTGTGATTAAACCGACAATACTCTTTCATATAGTAATGAATTTGAAAGTTTTAACTCAAAAGCAAATAAATGTTACCTCATAATTTCTGCTTTCATAGTCCTGGTGTTGTCCGTATCTAAACTGCTATTAAAGCAAAAATTACAAAAGTTGCAAAACCTGGGGTCTCTTCTGCGATCCATAACCCGAAAGTATACCAACCGCAAATCAGAAACAAATGAAAGTACCAAACAAGGGGCGGCACAATATTGGTGTGCACGCGCTTTCGCGCCGTTGACAGCTGACAGCTCAAACGCGGATATGTATACGGTATTGTTTATTATTTGCATATTTATTCAAACATCGAATTCGGGATCACCTTGAGGCACCCATAAATATATTAATTGTCCAGACGCCGTGATCAATCTCTCTTTTTTCGGATGTGCGCTGAGCGAGTGAACCACTTTTGACGGATGCTCCAACTTCGCAGAAATTGTCGAATCCATTAGGCTAAACGATTAGAAAATTAAGGGAATTTAATTGATATAGATAACTTGTATATATAAACAAATCCATCTTCCGATCCACTAGCTACAAATTCAATAGATTGCAGGATCACAGAATCCAGCTTATATTCCTTGTTCAAATGCCCCTTATAGCTCGCCAGAAGTTTTCCATTGCTTTTATCCATCAGTCGAACAATCCCACCCATTGCTCCAGCAAGAACACAGTTTCCATCTGGGGTAAAATGCACACTGTTTACTGCTTCTCCCATAAAGTCAATTGACATCTGAAAATTCATAAGCAGTTTGTAAAAACCTCGGAAAATTCCTCACATTTCCATCGCGAACGCTATAAGTACGGTAGTTATAGTCTGCAGATCCAACAACAATTTCATGCCCATTCACATCAATGGATTGAATGCCATCAGTGGCTTCGTTGAATATCTGAATTGGCTTTTCGCTACGAGATCTCACGTCGAAAGCTTGCATTGTGCAATCCATAGATCCAGAGAACACTACATTTGACTCTTCGTTAAACGCTACAGCGTTGACTTGCGCTGAAAATTGTTTTTCTGCGTTTTAATATGTCCCCCCCACCCATGGAAAACTGGCCCGAAGTATGCCCCCCCCCCCCCACAGGAAAGGTTATGTCCTCACACTCGGTTTAGGTTATGGGGATGTTTAATGGCGAGAAGACCAGTGTTTTTGCCTTATTAAGCATATATCTTTTAATTTCTGAACTGAATCTTATACCTCCATGAGTTCGCCACCTTCTCAATTGTTTACCCGTCTCCACATCAAACACTGTGCACGCTCGATCAACACCACCTGCGGCGATTTGCGAATTGTCTGACGATGATGCCGCATCCAGCACTTCGTTTCCAGTGCCAGAGTACGTTTTCAACAGCGTTCCTTTCAGAGGATTCCATAATTTTACTGTTTTATCACTTCCCGCGGTAATACAATAATTACCATCGACTGAAAATATAAAAGTTATGGATAAGAAAATATGTCGCGTAATCCCGCAATCAAACTTTAGGCACTGTATTTTATTTGTTGGAAAAAAATGTACCATTATATCGAACTGCTCTTACTGCTCCTTGCTTACAATCAATAGTTCTCGCACGAATTGTAGGACATTTAGACATCTGAAACTTAGGACCAAAAATGACGAATGAAGTAATAAAGATATTTAAAGAAAAGAAGAAATACTTCCGCAATTCGATGATAAGCATGAATGAGCAATTTTTATAAATTTAAAATACGATTAATAGAATACTCGAAGTCAATAAACCCACAAATTAAAAATGTCAATAAATGAAAACTTAAAAACTAAGAATTAGTAATCCTCGTAATATCTTCTTGCATGGGTCGGCCTCGGTCCCTGTGGAGGTACCCAATCAAGATGGCGTTCTTTCTGCTCGCTTAGGGCTCTAGATTCGTGTATAAATGCGTTAAATGCAACCCCCTAAATATTTTAACGATCTTCGACTGGACAATCAATTACTACCATCACAAAAAAAACAATGGGTAAATTAAGTACATTAATTCCTGCCGTTTAAATAAAAATTTAAATTTTCAAAAAAAAAAAAAATACGCTGATACCTAATTACCTCGTTTTTTTGCAATGGTAGATATTAAAATCGCAATAAAACAAGCACCCTGTGTGACGGCGAGTTTTATTTGCAGACTGAACACTAATTCGCGCTGAATAAATTTAAATTTGATATACCACACTGAAAAATACGATGGTTCTCAATTGCTCAAGGTGCTCGTTTTTTTGCGCTGGAATTTTTCTCAGCCCGACGAGTGCTCCGGGGGGGAGGGACAAAAAATGGTCCGCTCAAAAGCAAAATGGCGCTGCTCTGTAGCAAATTGGGGCAGCCTATATGACCTATATTCTGTCCCAAATTACGCATTAGAAAATTGCTCCCGGAGCACGCATGGTGATATCTAACAATTAAAAAATTTACCTGATGATATGCCGAAGATACAAAATGTTTATTCGCAGTTAAAGTGACCGCTTGATAATAATCCCCCGAGCCAAAAATTTTTAGATTCCGCTCTTTAATCCGATCCGACATGGCCAAGTTGCTAGCACGATCCGAAATCCGATCGGGGACAATTTTGAGTTTTTTTTCCAGTTCTTTCCAACGCTCCATCTCAGTAGGCCCACTAACAGTAGACATTATTTTAACAACCGCATCATACGCAGTCTGGCAAATAAGCAATTGCTTATCTAGGACATATTTACAAAAATTCAAACTTATGCTTATAAAAACCTTTCATTATTCGCTCAAGAGCGGGTTTCGCCGGTTTTTCTCGTTCCTGTACTGCCTGCATCTCGAGGAGAGGGCTCGCAAACCTATGATTTGCTCCTCCTCCATGTGTCATATTCGAAATCAGAACGAAAACAGCCGAAACGTCCAAGTTGACCACTTTTCCCTTTGTGTCCATCATATTGCCGCTAAGTGTCACTCCGCTGCAAAACTAAAACTCGTTGAACATCCGCAGTTTCCAAAATTAAATCGGCTATCGCAATTTTTTCAGTAAGCCCGAGCCGCGATAGCTCACGTGGTCAGTCGCTGAATAGGCGCCATCGAAGCATTATAGGTCATAGGAATCTTATACACAAGCTATATGAAAGCATTATGGAAGAATCGCAACGTGTCCTTTTCACGTATTTCCCACATTGCCCCAATAATGCTTTCATCGCGTTTACACTGTGAGGGTCGTCTCATTAGATCTAATAAGCCCAAGGACGTAGGTTGGCCCCTTCTAGTGTCATTTTTTTTCTATTGTCGGTGTTGAATGACTAAAGGGGTCGACACCTTCAATTTAGCGATGGCGATTCCGAAATCAATGAAGATTTAAATTTATCAGTGACTGAATTTAAATGCAAAAAAACGCAGTCTCGTGTACGTCTCTTAACCTATTAAACTTCTTTAAGCTGTTTGACGCTATCATTTATACCTCTCTTCATCGTCATCATCACTTTCATTGCTAGAATATTCAATTTCTGAATCTTCTTCCAACATTTCAAGAAAATCATCGGGGACTTTCGTAATTGTATCAATCTCAATCTATAACGATCAACTAACAGGGAAATTAGTATTTGAAACTTACTAAATTTCCTATGACCTCAATATTTTTTCTTTTTAATTTCTCTGCCATTTTATCAGCGACACCAGCGCAAAAATATACGCAAATTTTCGGCGGAGCAAAATTATATTTGAACTTGTGCGACATCTGAAAAATTGTTTGATTAAAACGAACTTACAATTATTGTAACATACTCGAATGTAATCTTTGGCCTGGTTGAAAACATTTCTCGAACAGCCCGTCATCCAGTCCATTAAAATTCCACGAGCTGATCTAGATACAATTTTTACCCATTTTTGGCCGTTGTTGGCCACAATATCAACCGTATGTTTCAAAGTGTGCTCATCGGAGTAATGAGATACGTTTCGAATCGCGAATGTGTGCAAAATTCCAATGACATCTTCAAATTTCTGAATAAAAATTATTTTTAGTACCGAAATCGAGCGACGGTGACAATCTTATTATATCAATTCGTACCTCAATTGAGTGAATAATGTTGCTCAAATGAGTTACGTTTGTAGTATCTAGGTACTTCCTTTCTAACGGTTTGACACCATCTTCTATCTAAAATGGAAAATTTTTGAGTTAGCTTTAATTTTCCATCTCACAGTTCTCAAAAATCTCAGCTCAGCGTCTAATCGATTCCTCATTTTAAAAACTCCTTCAACGTTTGAAAATTTTGCTTCAAAAATTTCAACTTTTAATCTTTCACATTCCTCGATTCGTTGCTGAAGAAGTAGAGAAAGATCATCGGTCATCTATAATGTGAAAATTTCCAACAAATTTCGACACATATCAGATAACCAGAATCGGGTTTCGACAGTTTTCGCGAATAACACCATCTAAAAAAAAACAAAAATTTATTGAAACGGATTGTGAACAAAAATCAGTATTGTTCCTCGTTGTAAACGAGTTCCGCATCTCCTGTTGGCCGGCAAAGTTGTGCATATTTCTTTTTTTTCGTCGAGATACAACAAGATGCACACAAATATTCTCTAAAAAAATGAATTTTCAAAAATAACCAAAACGTTTGGTTGTTTCTTTCAATAGTAGTGCCCCTTTGCTCTTACCTAACCATAAACACTCTCGGTACATTCATACGTTCTTGCGCAATTTGATTTTGCGAAGGCTGTGTAATAATGTAACGAATATGCCTCAACTCAAAACATTCGGTGCAAACTCCCAAGGCTGACAGCCAACTTAGATCATCATAAAAATCAAGTGTTTCTTGAATCAATGTTCGCGGTAAGACGTGTGGGGCAATTCTCATTAAGTTCCTAGAAAATTGGTCAATGTAGTAAGGTTTAATGAAAATAAAAAATTACGAATGTTTATGAATGACATTCGCCGCAATTGCTTTAAGCGTATCGACACCATCCGTATGAATAAATCTGAGATTGAATCTCGACAGAATGCGCATTTCTTCTTTCTCACTGAAATAAAATCGAAAGCTTTTTCGAAAAATAGAATAGAGAAACTTACTGTACTCTTTCAATAAATGTCTCTGATGTATCAATTTTCTGAAGGGAAGTCGTGAAATGAAATACATTGGGCAAATAACTGATCGGATTCTTACCAATGTCCAATGTTCTCAGTTCAAGACATTTGAAAAGCTGTAAAATTCAATAAACCGTAT
Source organism: Caenorhabditis bovis (assembly GCA_902829315.1). Taxonomy (NCBI): domain Eukaryota; kingdom Metazoa; phylum Nematoda; class Chromadorea; order Rhabditida; family Rhabditidae; genus Caenorhabditis; species Caenorhabditis bovis. The sequence continues at coordinate 7,455,911 of CADEPM010000004.1, read as the reverse complement.
AATTTATTGTCGCGTCAAACGACTGAAGGAAGGCAAAGCCATCGAATTCGCAAAATCAGTGGATTTAAATTTATCGTTAACTGAATATTAAATGCGTGTACACTATAATGCAATGTACGCATTCTCTGCCTCGAGACGCATTAACACGTAGCCAATATTTTTTTAAATATCGTTAAGTCGTTTGACTCCGACAATAATTTCTTTTAAAAAACATACCCGTCCGGGAAGAACTTTGATTCGATTATTCGCAATTGACAACCCGTTCACGTGGCGATATTTGTAAAGATTTGGAACAATCTAAAAAATGTGTTTTGAGATTCAAATATCTAGCAATCTTGAATTTTTTTTACTTTCAAATTATTTCCAGACAAATCTATGAACGAAATGTTAGGCGGAAGCGAGTTGAAGAACAGGGTCTGAATATCACATTTGAACCATATCTAAAGATAAAATCAGTACCTGTTTCTCAATTGGACTATTACCAATATCACAATCTGCCAAGCAAATCGATGCAACATGTTCCAAATTTCGAAAAACTCCAAAATCGGATGATTTTGCACGTTCCAATATGGGGTTCCCAGAAAAATTGATAACTTTAAGTTTTTTGCACATTTGCCATTGATGATCAATCTGATTGATGCCTAAAAAATTGATGAGATTAATAAAGGTGAGATCAAAAATTTTTACATCCAGGTTGAATTGTAAGGGTTTCCAAAAATGGTGAAAAACCTTTCCGTTTTGCTAAGTATTCTGACGTTTCACGAACTTCAATTCTTGACGGCTTAAAATCATTGCTGCTCACCTAGAAAAAAATCGCCTTAAAATTTCGAAATAAAATAAAAATACCGTTAAACTGTCTAGTTCTACAGTTTCACCACGCCTAATCTTTCCAAGAGTTTCTAACAGGCGCGTTAATAACTTCGAGTCAGCCTGACTAATTAAGACAGTAGTATTTCCAAAAACGAAACTGATTTTTCCTTCGTGAATTGACCTTGACATGATTTCTGGGAATGGTGGAAGCTGAAGACACAATAGTGGTACAACAATTGTCTAAAATTTAAAACCTTGAACTTATTCTCCTCTGATTTCGATGTCGGCAATCGCACTTGAATGAAATAATCGTGACTTCTTCCATCCTAAATTCGAAAAAGTTTACGGAAACAAACAAGTTAAAAAAAAAAGAAAGAAATGTTATATATTTTATATATATATATATATATATATATATATATATATATATATATATATATATATATATATATATATATATATATATATATATATATATATATATATATATATATATATATATATATACCGGTTTTAAATGTTAAACCAAACGTAAAATAATTAGGTTATCTATAAAAACAAGCTATTCATTTTTTAGTTTACTTGTAAGCTTTCTGAATACCTCACGCGTAGCTCTTCGCGACAGTACTAGGAACGCCTTGGTGGGCCGTTTTCTCTTTGGTGGCCGGCCAGCCAATGAAACCATAAGTACCGCCTCACATGGAATTCGCATAACTAAAAACGTCAAAAAAATTTGTCCTTCGATTAAGGAAGTATTAATTGGTTAGAAACCGGGTAAAACATAAGAACAACGGTTAACATTGTGAAACGTAATAGCAGTTTTTATAAGATCACATTAATTAAGAACATCACATACATGGATATAAAACCAATTATCTTTGTAACTCGCGTCTTTCGTCGGGAAAATCCCTATAACGAACAAATCGTAGTTCAACGCAGTGTACACAGTAAAACAGCCTGAAAATATTAATTTTATAAAAGAAACGAGAAAACAGTAGTCGCATAAGAGACAGTTTAAATGTAATTTTCTTCGTGAATTTCTTTACAATTTTTTGCCGAAAAATTCACAATAATAAAAAATCTTACTTTAAGCTCACTCACATGGAAGTACATCGTGACATATTGAATATTCCTGTGGTCAACCTCTCATATTTAATGATTGAAAGCCTTCTGCATTCATCGCAATAGATGAGCCCCGACATGAAAGTCATTCGCGAATTCGGCTACATGATATCGAAAAATCTATAGCAGTCCCTGAAATTATATTTCTGCGAGTCTACGGTTTTAATGTAAAAAAAATTCTCATAGTTGACGCAACTGCGAAAAAATGGCTAAATGCAAAAAAATGTTTTTTTTTTTCCCAATTAACTTATGCACAATTAAAAATCGCATAGTTTATTGGAGCGTGTTTGCAACTGTCTAACATTAGCAATTTTCACCAACGCTAATTATACAAATAAATGGCGAAAACAACAAACAACCAACCCCGTCAACACCTATTTTCAATTAATTAATTTATTATTAATTAATTGTATGGCGTGCCATACTGTAGAGTTGCGCCTCTCCCATGTAACTTTTACACGTACTACTCTCGATGTCTTTGTCTCGACAAATTTACACATTGTCAAGTCTAACGTCGTTAAATGCTGCATATTACTCATTCTTTCCATTGGCGAGAAATGCATTTCCTGCCAAAACAAGGTGAGAAAGACTGTCGCAAATGCTCCATTTTGGCGACAAATCACGGATAACTAAAAAAAATGAAAGAATTCGAACTATATTTATTTTATTATTTACCGTTTAGACGTACTATAACCGAGCTCACCAATCGTGTAAACTGTGAAGATTTTTCATACTCGCTTTACATTGATATCGTTACATTCGACTTCGGTCGAACAACAGGAAGTTCGACAAACGATGGACGTTTGTAAGATTCACGGAAAATGTATAGTCGAGTAGGGCTCGATCGGTACTTTTAATCTCAAAGTATATTCGGGGTGAGACTGGTGAGATCTAAAGGATGACAATTGCGCTTATTTCTAGAGGAAATTTATCCTCACCACAGTCTCCACAAAAATTGTGTCATCTTCACTTCTTTGGTAATTTTCGCTTCTGAAATCGCCCAGTGTTTTCTCAAATCTCACAGCGGAGTTGCATTCTGAAAAGCATTTTAAACCAATGGAAATGTACATAAAAATGAAAAATGGAAGTACTCAACGGTCTTAAACCTTTAAAAATTACAAAAAATAGCAAAAAAAGGAATTTATGAAGGGGCAAGAAGATCATTGAAGTATTAAAGTAGGTTATTAAAGCAAATACACATTTACAAGATGCAATAACTATTACAAGTCGGCAATATTGATTTCCATAATTTTTCTTTCTTTTTGATAGCATGGTAAGCATAATGACAGCCTAAAAAAATTTTAATTTTTTATGAAACTGTTGCATAAATTTATATCTCAGAAATTTTTCATTATAATCAATAAATTCTCGCGCGTGTCTGCCTACTCTGCATTTTAGCGTACATGCAATTAGTATTAGTCATGACGTAAATTTACAAATTCGTAGATCTACACTGATTTTGTCAAATTTTCTAAGTCGTTTGACGGCGACAATCACAAAGACTTATCAAAAAATTCTTTTAAAAGTTATACGCGAATAAATTTGAAGAAAATACTCACGAAACATTGCATTCTGTATCTTGCGGTTCTTCGTCTGAAGTTAGGGATGACAGCAGCAATCGAAGAAATAGATAGGTGCGTAATCGAATATGAGTAAATTTGAGGCAATAATCGCATATATCTACGCCAGATTGATAATGACTTGCGTCGACATAGTCCGTACAATCGATAAGTAAGTCACGGGGAAGAACACGCTTTGCGATTCTTAAATTTCGTCTGCAAATACACCATATATTGCAAAAATTTTTTCTAGATATTTAATATTTTTTTTACCTATTCTGATGGATCACGTTCGATGCTATAGTCCATAATTTATCAACGTTACCCACAGTGTAAACTTTTCCAAACGGGTGTTTGACTTCTTCGAACAGATTTATATTGTTCGGCACAGCTCTGAAATATACAAATCTGCCTAATTTTGAAAGCATTTCTTTACTGTCTCACTCTCGTGAAAACAGTAGCGTCTCATACAATATTACAGCTTCGTAGTTGTACAATCGTCCAAAAAAAGATCTCGGAATTGCGATCACAGGGTTTCTTGAAAAATCCAAAAACTGCAGACTCTCAAACAGCACAATCTGGGAAAAAGAATAAAAGATTAATTTCCTTTTCCCAGTCAGGTTTTATTTGGGTGAAAACTTCAATATTACCCTAGATGGAAGTTTCCTGATCATATTTGTTGTGAGCCGTATGTCGGAAATTTTTTTTAGATGGTAGATCGGTGGAAAAAACTGGAAATTTTTTGTGTTAAATCCGAAAAAAAATCCATACAATAACCTTTAACTTATTCTCTTCAGCTTTCAAAACCAAAATATTTTTTGGAAGTGAATTAAAGAAAGCGCACTGAAAAACTAAATTAAAAAAATCAGATGACTTCACATACCACACGGTTCGTCGGCACGTTTCCAATTTCACAAGAGCTCACATCAATAGAAGCGAGATGTTTTAGACACTTGAAAATTCCGCAATCATCCAATTTTGTATTTTCAAGAAAGTTGTTGCCGCGGAGTACGAGTCTGCACAAACTAGAGGCAAGATGGAAATGCGGATGAAGCTGCTTTATTGCTAATAATCCTTTATGAAGTTTTTTTTTTCGAATTTTCTTTAAAAAATCTTACATCCGGGTTCAACGTGAATCGTTCTTATCTGTCCGTTGAATTGATTCCTAATTAATCCCAATTTTATCATTTCCTCGAAATCTGGTCCCGGTTGAAAAAGCGCTTTCTCGTATACAATACCATATTGAATTGTATTTCTCGCTGCAAGCTCATTCAACATGTGTCCGATGAATCTCAGCTGGTTAACAGGCGCGTTCTCAACCAGAATTGTGCGATTGTTATCTAATGGGAATTTAAATATGGCTTTTCCCTTTTCAATATATTTAACTTCCATTAATGGCATTATTGAAGTGAGCTGAACATGTATTGTTTAAAAACTTTAAGCAACCACATTACCTGAGATTTGTAGCAAATAGTCCCATTTTCGCTACAGAAGTTAAGTGAGTAATTAGTTTCCTCATTCTGCAAAGTTCAACGTTAGATAAACTTTGTCCTTCGTAGTAAAAAATTTAATTACTCAACCACACACATGCAACGGGAGGGTTGGACTAAGAATGTTTCCGTCCCGCCCCCCCCCCTTCGCCATTTGAGCAATTACGGTCAAACATACTTTAGATGTCCAAGCCCTTATAAAAACCCTTCCTGGCTCGCATCGTTTTCGTTTTCGTGTCATCCTATCTAATATTGCCATTTGACATGTGAAGCTCATACTGAAACAATGAATAAAATCTAAAAATAAGTAAACTTGTGACAAGGTATAAACAAATGTTCGAACATTGAAAAAATGTAAAAAAAAAAACAATTTTAAAAAGATCATTTTTATAATTTCCCAAAAAAAAAACAAAAAAATTAATGGATCTATTCATGCAAAAAAATGTTTCAAAAAATACACATTTTTTTCAAATGTATGCTTGTATAAAAAGCTCATTTAATGTAATTTTTCACATTTTTTGGTTAAAAAAACATTTCATGAATTGGTCCGTAAGAGATGAATAAATAATAAATAAATATCTACTTATTTTTTTTTATCTATCACAAGCTTCAGATGGACGAAAAGCAGATTGAAAGGCCTCGAGTTGATATGGGAGCGGATACATTTAAAAAATGTTTTGAAAAAAAAAATAATAAATTTTGTTCTACCCATGAAAGTTATATTAAATATAGTAACGTAACCCATTATTTATGCTAAATTTCTTTTATATCACCGATACATTGTGTACAATGTAGTTGCGCAGAGGTCGGCATTTGAGCTTTCTGAAAAAAATGCGATAAGATTTAATGTAATATCATTTTATTCAATTTAGTTTTAACTCACGCTGATATCAGATATAATCTCGAGAATTCTTCGAACTGAAGCATCTTCGGTCTCATTAATTGGAGATAAACTTCTCGCTGGTGATGCGGCTCCATTAGGAACTTGTTCTTTAACATGAACAGTCGCAATCAGTGACGGCGACGAAACTTCGGAACGATCAGGCACCTGAAAGATGCTTTTTTTCGCGGCAAAATGAAGCCGTTAAATTTTGAGAAGAAAAAAAAAACAAAAAAGAAAAGAAAGTCCTGATCCGTGTATTTTTTCAACCTTCATTAAAAAAAATGTAACTCACAACGTCCAATTTGGCGTCAACAATTACATCTTCATCACCACTCAATTCGTCAACGGTGCTATGACTATAAGATCGCGAAACTCTGCGCGCCGTCGTGCGCTTCTTCGTCTCATACTCTTTTAGAATTCCTCCCTTGTTTAGAACCGTCATTAATACGTTCTGGAGCTCCTGGCATCTGAAAAAATATAGAAAAAATGCGGTGTTGTCATGGAAACCATCACTCCGCTGCGTGTAAATCTCGTATAAAAAATTATTGATTATCCCCGATTACATCACTCATTTATATGGTACGGAAATAATACTTAAAACAGCTGGCCAGTTATAATCTATCAAAAATATTATAATATCATCCACGCGAACGATAAAACAAGAGCGACAAAATCGAAAATAATGAAATGAACTTATCGCGCAAATATATTTAATTTTATCGCGCAAAATATAAAGTAGGTGTGGTTAAGAAAAGTAGCTGTGCGAAGCGAGGCGGTGAGGGGACTGCGAAGAGCAGCGGGCGGCAACTCACTACTAGTTTATGGAACATTCTTTGAACTAGCTTGAATAGAAACAACCAAATGTTGGATCTATCTGATAAAAAAGAGAGCTGAATTATTGTCGTCATTTCCGGAAAATGGCTGAAGTGAGAATCGACATGTTTTGAATTTTTTGTTTGTTCACACACAATACTGTAAAAACTAAAAAAAAAACCAACAAAAAATACAGTAGTTCCGTGATTTTTTTCAATTGAATCTTATAATTTTTCCTGATCGTGGGGGATTGAAATAACCGGGACATGGACAAGTCTCACTTATAGAATTAAAAATTTGAGACTGATACCTTGCTATCGTCTTCTGCCTTTCCTCTTCCATTGCTCTCAGCTGTTCGTCTTTAACGCGAATTCGCTCTCGAATTAATCTCCTCTGATGCTGATAAACTATAATATGATCAGCGATTGTATCATTTTCCAGTTGCAGCTGCTGATTAACGTGCTCAAGCTTGTCAATAGCTTCAGTGAGTTCAGCATTCTGCATCATTGCTCGAGAAAATCTCTTCTCGAGCTCCTTACGAGCCCATTCCTCAGCATTTATCTGAAAAATAAACAAAACAATGGATTAACAACATGAAATTAGTACTTTTTCTGATGCTTCAGGTTGAACAACCATTAAATTTGGCGGAGGTTCCTGTTGGTCTTTTGGTTGTCTATCCATCTTCAATATTTCCTCAAGCTTATTTTCTGCCTCAGCCGATCTCACTCTTTCCCCGTTTAACCTCGTGCTTAGGTCACTAATAGCTTCGCGAAGTTGCTCATTCTCAGCAGCAAGTTCATTCAGTCGGACAACGGCTTGTGTGAGTTCCACATGTATCGAATTCTGATTCTCGTCCTCAGCATTCTGTCGCATTATCTGGTCCATTTGCTCGTTCTGTGTGTGGCTTCGTCGGAGTTCCGCACGAACCTGTGCCAGTTCTGCCTGCGCTGTTTCAAACCTCAAGCGCATTTCCTCATATTCTCGACGGATCTGATCCAGTTCATCGTTTTCCTGCTCATGTTCAATTACCATCGGTTCAGTGCCTTTCTCTTCAGTATTTGGACGGGATTCTAAATGCGGTTGCAGTGCAATCACTTCTGCGATATTCGGAACAAGGCCAGCGTTCTCCAGGTTCAACTGTTTAGTGAGCTCGCGAACCTGGTGTTCTGCGGCTTGCTTGTCCAGCTCAAGTTGAAGCTTAGCATCTGTGAGGGCAATGAGACGATCTTCTGTTTCAATTAGCTGTGATTTGAGCTCACGATTTTGAGCAACCGCTCGTGAAACAGTTGCCTTTTCGTTTTGTAGCTGCTCCGAAAGTGAGAGAAGGTCCTATAAATATTGCCGATATTTGAAGAGTGACACAGGCACTTGAAATTATTTTCAAAAATTGGAATTCATCGGAAATTTGAATTATTTATCGCAACTCTTGTTACGATTTTTCAATGGCTCGAAATGAAACAATTTTCGTATGCGTTTTCAAATTTTCGAGAAAAAATCTGGTTTACACTTCCGCTTTCAAAAAACGGATGTCCTAGATAAAAATATTCTATTAAAACTCACTGCTCCATTATTTGTAGTTTCGAGCATTCTCTCCTCTAAAAGCCTATACTTCATTTCAATTTCAGCCAATAATTGATCTCGCTCAAAAATCATTCGGTCCTTTTCCAAAATCTCCTCTTCTCGTCTTCTTTGCTCTTCTTCAAGTCGTCGTTCAAGTTCAATTCGTTCCAATGCTACTGCTTCTCGAACCCTGCGGTTAGAATCTTCTTCGTTAAAGAAATCATGAGCAGATTCCGTTTCTAAATTTTTGGACAATGTAGCTTCCAATTTCATCTTTTCAAGATCCTTCAGAGCAAGATGAAGCTGGTTTTCTAGCTGCTGGACACGATCATCAGCGGAGAAGCGATGGTTTTGAATATTTTCCAGCTAAACAATTACGAATTATAATAGGAAAATACATCAAATTCTAACCTCGACAGCCATTTCTTTTTGCTTCTGCTCTAATGCCCGCTCTCTTTCGGAATAATGTTTTTTAAGAGCATCGTATTCCGCTATTAGCTTTGATTTTTCAATATTCGCATCGCTCAGGCTTTTTGTGAGTATCTCCAATTGATCTGTAATATGTAATATTGAAAACTTATATTTTATCTAATTTACCATTTAAATGGACTAATTTGTCTTCTTTCCCTTCGACAGTGTGCGCTCCTAACTGTTTTAAATGCAAATCTTTCATTTGCAGCTCTTTCCTTAGTTGTTTCAAGCTCTCCTCAATGGCATTATTCTCACGTACGAGACTTCTTACACGAGCCTGTGCCTCGCTCCGTTCGTGCTGCACAGTGAGCAAATGAGCTTGAATCTCAGACACTTCACGTCGACAATGCTCGAGCTCCGAATGCCTCGCAGATAAAAGGTTGTCTTTTTGTTCAAGTTTTGACAACAATTTCTTTATCTCTACAGATTCATCGCCTTCTACATGACTTTCAGTAGTCTTATTGATATGTTCTTTTCGAAACTCTTCAAATTCGGTTAAAATTTTTTCTAGATTTTCTTTAGTTCGTCGCAATTCAGCTTGACAATCGAGTTTTTCTTCTACCACAGTTGAAAGAGCCTAAATTTTAGTTTAATTTTTAACGGATAAATGTAAAAATACTGATTGAAGTTGAATTATCTGGTTTTCTGCATCCACGTGAACTCCATTAACGCTTATTTGTGAATAAGCAGTATGTAATTGAGCATAATGAGAGCACTTCAATATCTAATTAAAAAAAAAAATAATATAACTTTTCAAACCAATTCATCATGTTGAGCTTTTAGTTGGGTATATGCTTGATACCATTCATTCCCAATTTGCTGGAATGGTGATATCTGAAATATAACACATGGGATTTTAATAAAAAGTCATTCTACCGATAATAACTGTCTATCTTCATTTTTTATGCTACTAAGAACTCCATTTCCTCCAAGTTCTGACGACACAATGCTTGAAGTAGGTGATGCTCGACTATCATGATTTCGACGAGATTCAAAGTCTTTCAGCTATTAAAGTATTTTTTATAAATTAATGTGTATTGCGAAGTAAAACCTTCTTTTTAGCCGCTGCCAGCATTTCGGCCTTTGTAAGGCTGCTGGCATCGTTCATTTTTTACAATAATGATGTCCAATAAACGAAGATTTTTAGTTTTTTTAAACAAAAAGCGGAAAAGGGAAAAAATACGTGGAAACAAAAATTGCGTCAAATGAGACGCATTCGGTGCAAACACAACCATGCGCTAATTCACACCAGTTGCTGATTTTCTTTATCGAAAAAATTTAAAGCATCTGGTTCTGGTACTACGAATTTTTAATAGAAACATCGATAACGATAAGAAAAAATTAATTAAATAATTAAATGAAAACACACATAAATTAACATAACTTTATTTATACTTATAAACAATGGTAAAGAGAAACAATAACAAACTAATCAGAAAGGACATCCCAGTTTCATTAACTTTTTCCGACCAGTAAGATTCTAACCAATAAGCTAATTATTATCTGTTACTTTCACCACCAAGAGCTACTTGAGGGTTTATAAACAACTCCGAAGGCTCCCCCCTTCCAGCAACCAGTAGGCTCTAAATTCCCAGGCTCATGTACGTATGTTCCCGATGGACCGCTGTAGATGAAAGGCAGTTGGAGAATATAATACCTGAATAATATGTTTGTTGAGATAGTTAGCAATTTTTTTCTACAGGAAACCTGGAATGTGATAACTGTAATGGACTCTCCCCAGTCATGAATATTTCCTCGAGTCCAGGAACCATAATTTGTGGCTGAATCGTGACCGTAACTGGGGCTTTTGGTGTCACCACATGAATTTTCATTAGCTGTGCCGATTTTAGAGGCGCCTTTCGGCAAGTGCATCCTCGGCGAAGTGGTAAATCAGAATGCAAAATATTGTCCAAATTTTTTCGTCGGCTACTTTCTTGATTATTTGCATTGGCCCCCTAAAACACTTTATAAATTTCTGAGAGGTTACATTCTTTAGATTTCATATAATTGGACGCGCGACGACCTTTAAATTGAACATTCTCAAAAAATGGTGCGCACTTCAAAAATTTAAAGCAAATACATAGTTTACTTTTTTCTCTAACAAAATTTCGCTAAATACAAAGAGTAATGAAACGTACCTTGTGGTATATCAATGGTTCACCATTTTGGTCCACAAAAAAGCGATGTCCTCGAGAGCATTCATACTCAAATCCGACAAAAAGTTTTACTTTTGGCTGATCATCCGTAATCCGATTTTTCGACAAATAACGTCGAATCGAATCTTCATATTTTACTTTCTCCAAGTCTCGATTCCAGCTCTGTACGTCAACATCCAAATAAATCGTCAATGATGTCAGATATTCTCCGCCAATTTTAAAATTAGGCTGGTCTCGAATTCCAGAAGAATGACTGAAACGTCACAATTGAAGATTTTTTATAGAATTGATATACTTGTAAATGCTAGAGTCGCCAATACAAGTGAGTATAAACGATGGGAACAACGGTAGTTTCCCAATTTCCAATGAATTTGGCACTCCTTCAACAAATTCTTCGCTTTTCCCAGCAACTTTCAACGCAATAACCCTCTTCGGAAATTCGGTATCAAAATCAAATCCATATCTTCGGGTGCTTGCAAAGGTCTCGGTGCAGTATTCATCCGAATCATAAGATAAATGATGATCTTCTGGTAATGACTGCGATGCATGAGCCTCTTCATCTTCAGAACTGTTCATTCTGTCTTCAATAATTTCGTCGTATAGATGTCCTTCATCGGCAGAATCCATAGATTCCAACGCTCGTTGCTCTTGAAGAGAATTCGAAGCACGTTCGGCCCAAGAACCCCACTGAAATCGAAACATTTACATATATATATATATATATATATATATATATATATATATATATATATATATATATATATATATATATATATATATATATATATATATATATATATATATATATATATATATATTTTTTTTTATTTATTTATTTTACAAAGTGGACTTAGCTTAGATGGCTACAAGTCCAAATATGCATAAGTTGATTTACCTCATCCAAATCTTCGGTTTCTTCATGGTAAATTTTAAATTGATGACGCTCCAAATTCCGACAGCAATCAAAAACATTATTTTCGTAAAACTCAAAGTTGGCCTCTCTAACACTGAATGGGTCTTTCCGGAGGCCTTGCTTTGCACCGCAAGCGCATGTAGACAGTAGCGTCTCTGTAGAGTCATGTGGAGTCCAAGTATTCGGCGCACTGGTAGCATCTTCAATACAAGGATGCACTTTTTTCACGCAAAAATATCCAGTAAGAGAACGTTGTTCGCATGCTCGTAAGTCCTTCTGCCACAGATTATCACACCCTTCTAATGTTTTCTCGATGGCTTTATCTACATTACTTCCAATTGCGCATTTGACATATTTAATAGCCTCGACAACCTAAATGAATCCGCAATTTACTTTAAACTATTTAGGGGAGGGGGGAGGTGTACTTATTAAAATCATAGAAATATTATTGGAGCAGCAAGAAACATATTAAATTAAAAAAAAAAACGAAAATTTTAGGTTTCCATTCGATTCGGAGAAAAATCAGTGGAAATTAAATGCTTTTTTTAAAATATTCTTTCAGAAAGAGACCCCTATCTTCACTACGAAATACCTTTGCATCATGTTCTGTTTTAGTTCGAACTACTTCCCGGCTGCTGAGCTGAAATACGCGCTTTTTCTGGGATAGAGTTGACCACTGGTAATAACCGACCGCACGATTTACAATTTCATGCATTAATCTAAAATATAAAAAGTTAATGAGATCGAAAAAAAAAAACGAGCACCCTGGGTAGATTTACGGTTAGTTTGATTTATAGGTTTTTCGTAGTACGGTACCCGAATTACCACTGTTGTGAGTAAAATTGAAATTACCGCCCCAAAAAATAAATTTCGACAATTACATCAAGGTGCTCGATTTTTTTCGATAATTAAATATTTCTTATAAAATTACCGTTTTTCAAACTTTAAATGCTTATTGAACATATCTAGGCCCGAAATCATATGGAAGTTAGATTCTGTTAAGATTCCCTTGAGGGCCTCCATTCCTTCTATAACGTTTTCCAAGATCGCTACCTAAATTTATAATATTTTTCATTATAGCACCAATATTTACATTTCTCTCCGAACGAAGATTCTCTTCGAGAAATTTGACAAAAGAATTACTCGTAGCGAGTTGTGGAAAGTCTCCTGCAAAAGATGTTTCTCTCAAATTGTTAAATTTAAAAATACTTTTCGCTGGATCCTGAGTGTAATATTCCAACATTTCTTGCAGAACATCTCTTTGAACCATATGTGGATTGAGTAAATGGACAAATGGGAGATTCTCGTTTATATGGAACAGCGCTGATCTTAACAAGATTTCTAATTAAACTCTATCATTTTTTCTCTTTTTTTAATTACTAATATTTGAACAATACCTTGATGCTTTATTTTCGGTGAGGCCAAAGTTACGAAATAAATCGCTTAGCTGAGTATCCAAGCTTTTCTCAAGTTTCTCGTAAATTTCTCGTTTTTTCACTGCTCCTAATTCCATTCTCACGTTGTTACGATGAAAAACCACAAGTACTCTCGGGACTACCAAACGTCCTTCTCGTTCTTTTGATGAAATCGACCGAGTTGTGAACCAAGTGTTTTTCAATTTTGCCTCAACCAAACATTCTTCAAGGTCCGGTGCAATTTTTTCTCTACAAAATTGTACAATTTACTAGATTTTCAGAATAGTACCTATAATCAGAAACATCTTTCAAAAAACGATATAGTTCCAGATCTAGACGAGAAGTGTCTTCCGAGATAATAATATAATGGCAAACAGAGAACATGAACGCCATCATTCGAATTTGTTTGTCATTGGATTCACGCAAACATTCAAAATATGACTTCTTATGGCGATTTGGATCTTCGATGAACACCTTTCTTAAATTGGCCATGTCGTCAATTCCATTCATTAAAAGAAATAGAATCTGATGTTTACGGCTATAATGGACACGAATCTCAAAAAATATTAATTAAAAATAAATCCAAGAGTAGTAAATACGTACCGATAATGTTTCATTACTTTGGCATTCCAAAAATACGTTATCTTCAATAAAATTATTTATATTTTCCGCTTTTCCATGATCAATGTACTCTTTTCCAATCTATAAATATTGAGTTGCCATCAATAGAACTGTAAGAATACTCAACCATCCCGACAATTTTGATTTGCGTGTCCATATCAAATTTACAACGTTCCTTTGCAGATTCTAACCATTCTAAAATATCGGGAGCCGGATAATTCTCGTCCATTATTTCCCCTGAATTCAAAGCATATATGTATTAGTGACCAATAACAATAATAGACAATGCCGGAGAGATACTAAACAAACTGAGTCATGTGTGCAATTGAGCGCACTTTCACCACTACTATATGTGCACTGCACATTGGAAAATGAATGAAAAGTAAAACTACTCGGTGGTATGATTTCTATTCCAAATGAGGTTCTCTGAATTTTGTTTAAAATGTTATGTTAAAAAATATTCGAATGTTGATATCCGTATTTAATTGAACGTCAAAATATGCAAACTATGCGAAATAACTGTTACTGTTCGACCTGTCTCAGTATGTACAGGATTGTTCGAATGGAAGGCGGGCAGGAGCCCAGTTTTTTAAAGCTTAACAGAAGAAGTTAAGCTGATGCCAAAAGATGTCTTCATGGGACCGGGACCACCTCATCGGCATCTGGTCTGCAGAAAAACATGCGGGCCATAAAGGTTTTTCGTACGAAACCTCTCAAAGTGTTCGATTCCTTCATTTTGGCACATCCGTTAAAAAATTATAACAGAATTCGTTTTAAAAACTTGAAATCGATTTTCAAGTCAGGTTTTTTTTTCAGATTTTTTGGGCCTACTACAACCCACCCTGACTTTTTCACCTCTACTTTTCTACCCACGGTTTTAAGTTTATCATTATTTTCAAACAATCACTTTTTCGATTAACAAAAATTATAGTCGTTGAAACTATAATGATGAAATAATGAGCATTTTAAATAAAAATGAAATAAATACCCGTCTTGTTAACTTTAGTAGGTGTCAAAGTCCTTCGGCTCCTGTTCAATATGATTGTTTCCTAAAATGTACTAAAAATTAGAAAACGGGAAATGATGAGGAAGAAGTTTTTACAATGTCAAATTAATATGAAAATTCCATAAGATACATGAAAATTTTAAACTATACACGCTGCAAAGTGAATGCCGCATACACTTCTCTTCGCCTCGAGAAATCTGGCAATTAGCCAAAATTTTTTAAAATTTCCTCAAGTCGTTTGACGCCGACAATACCTGTTTGCCAGCACCTTCGAGAAGGTATAGGTGTGACCAAACTCATCGAGTTCTACGAGATCTTACAGATTGACCACTCTCTCTTTCTCCTTCTGTTCTTTCCTTCGCTAGGTACTTCATAAGGAAGCTTTGCTTTCGCTGAATGTCTTTTAGATCCTTTGGTGTGACGTCTTTGCCCTAGCAATTTCTCTTTCTCTTTGTGTGACCTTCTTTTCTCTTCCTCACTGTGAGAGCACAATCACACATTTGCCCCAGTTGAACTATGCGCACGCGACGCGATTTCGTCACTTCCCATCCGTGATTATCATTGTTATTTATATTATGTTTTTAGGTCTTATGAGATGGAATTAAGTTTAATTCTTAATCTACAAGATCACGAAGGATCTTCCCATCGCAAAAAGCCATTAAATTTTGATAAAGAGGCTTGTTTAAGAATTCAATTTTATCCAATTCAAGTGTTTTATTTTAGACCTCAGTCGAGCAATTGAGCAAGGCGATCAATTCTTTATGGAACATCGACGAGAAATATCAAGAACTTTTTTTTAATGGCCAACAGATTCTTTCTCTTAAATCAACGCTTCAAGATATCGGTGTCAAGGATGACGATGAAATTGTTGTAGTAAGTGTTTATTTTATTTTGTAAAAACACATTTAGCTCCACTGAGGGCCAATGTTCATTGACTCATACTTTTTGACTTGACTTATGTTTTTGGACTGATAAAAATTGTATTGTTGAGAAATGACAAATGTATCCAGGTGTCGTAGGATCCTGCGTTTTGTACGCAATGCTAAGAGACAGTTACCGTAATCCTCGTAGCGATTTACGGGGACTTTTTTTTAAATTTTGCATATTCATTTTTTTTTATTTTTCACTCAATTTTCGTATTTCCATTGGAAATTTTGTTATTTAAATTTTGCAGAAACCGAGTTTAATAATTTATTTAGCAGAATAAACACTTTTAAACAATATTTTTTTTGGTAAAAACAGCAGAGATTTAAAAGAAAACATTTTTGTCATTAATTAAATTATTTAATCGTGTTTTGCTTTTTGTATGCGTTTCTATTATCTTGTTTTTGTATTCTTCATTTTCAAAATAATTTTTAGAGCGTCATACTCTTCACAATAATTCCCAACTCAACTGGACAAATGGATAAGTGCATATTCTGAAAATTAAGTAATTACACTCGGTTTCTACAGGTTTTAAATAAAAGATTTCTAAAGAAAATAAGAAAATTAAGCAAAAAAATTAAAAGAAAATTGGATACATTTGTCATTTCTCAACAATATCGTGATTTTTTATTCTTTGACTCATGATTTTTGACTAATTTTTTTTTGACTAACAACAGCCTAATGTTTTCTTTGATTTCGAAATAAAAAATATGAATTTTATTCTTTTGATGGTAAATTTAACGTTTTCTGAGATACAAAATAGTATTAAATCATTATTATTTTATGGCTAATTAATAATATAACTTAACGTTATTTTTGAGGTTAATTGACTGATTTCAGTGCCATACTATGTTGATAAATTGGCTGACATAAAGCAGACTTTGAAGTTTCTATTAGCGCTTAAAAAATCGAATCAAGCAATTATTTTATAGCTAGTGAATTTTGTAAAATTGGTCTCAAGATTTTTTTTTCAGAAACATGCAGATCTTCCATGGTGGAACGAGTACAAACGCTGTGTTGAGCAAGTGTTGAAGCAGCGCTCGGACAAAGTTGAAATGGCAAAAGAAGCTGTCCAATATTATGAACGTTTAACCAAAAGCGGATTCTTCTATGTCTACGCCCAATTCAACATTTTTCGAAGCCAGAATCATACTAAAGTCGCTGCTTGGACCGATGGTGACGTGGGATTGATTCGTAAAGCGACGGAGCAGTATTTCCACAACCTCCATGATCAGAAGAGAGGAAATGAAGATTCCAAATTCACTTGTTATTTTGAAGAACGAGACGCGGACTTAGGAGGAAGGCCAACGAACACACTTGCTTTTGTCCAGATTCATGGAGAAGATTCGGTTTCGAAGTACAACATTAAGTATGTTTTCTATTCATTCATTCAAGATCCATTTCTGTTTAGATGCCATCATTATGACCCAAAAGGCTCGAGCTCAGGAAAGGTGCCGGACGTCTCCGAATTCTATTGCTATAAATTATTATCATCAATCGGTGTCTGCCCCAAATCTCATATTATCCCTCCTTGTATATCGACTGGAACCAAAACAAGCACGTAAGGATTTCACAGCTTTGCGTATACATATACATCTTTTCATATTTCAGATACATTGCTACTCAATGGGACGACAGATTTGAGCTTCTTGAAAACGTTATTGATGGGAACAGCCTTTGCGCGGATGTCGTTGTTCAGTTGGTTATGCTTAGAGTGCTCCTATTCATTTCTGATCTACATGAACAGAACTGCGGTTTGTTTTAGAGTCTGAAAACTATAATATAATTGATTTTAGGAAGGTGGAAAGGGACACAGCACGCCGCAATTGTTGACTTTGCCCCTACAAACGATTTCAAGATTTATCCAGATATCAAAAGCGAACTCATCACAACTTTTCCACACAAAGGATGGGAAAAACAATATTCTGCTGTGAAAAATCAACACGACGACAACTCCTGGTTGATGATCGCAAAGGTGTATTTGGATAAGTGGGATCTCTCAAACAAGATCGAAGTGGCTCGTGAACAATTTGATCCAACTAAAGACCTCCTTAAAGGGCTAGAAATTGGATTCAAAAAACGACAATTCCGTGTTAGTCCCACCGACCAACTGAACGAATACATCGACACATTGCAAAAAAATTTGGAGCATCTTCAGACTCTTTTGAATTCCATTGTTTAGTAAACAGTAATCTAAGTCTAAACGCACGCTTCATCACAACTAGAGCGTAAGGAACGCTTAATAACAATCTGACGAGAACCCGCTAGAATTCAAAATAGGCAACAGAATCTGCGCATAGGAAGTAACACCTCGTAACAATATGACCACCATCTTAATATTGTTTTTTATCGTGTAGAATTGTATTGTATGAGCCTTCTTCTGCAAGACAGTACCTTCGGTTTTTCCATCTTTAAGCCGTGAGGACACTGGCTTGCGGGAGAAGGGGGATGTGACGCGCCAGAGGATGCCACATGATTGATGGGTCATGTGGTCTCTCCTCTCTCGCTCTCTGTGAAATATTTGGTCATTCTGTTGCGGAGACGGCCAACCATCAGGCTGCTTCCGCTATACACAATAAAGAGCTATGTCTATAGTGTTATTTTTAGCTGACCCTTATGGTGGAAGGAGCCACCATTTTTAAGGCGTCACACGGCATACATCTCTTCTGGCGGTATTGCGAGCGTTATACTTCCGGTGATTCAATTCTATCGCATTTTTTTTAAATTAATGAGACTATGCAGTATTTAAAAAAAATTAAAAACTGGTTGAAACAGGTATAAAATAGTTTTTTTACTGCATATTGTATACGACTTTTAGGTTTTCATTCATTTTTTAGGACTTTTCCAAAATTTAGGATTCCAGACGTTTCCGGAGCACATCCGACACCGCTTCACTCCGAGGAGGAACGGCCAAAAATGCCACATTTCCATAAATGGAGATGTGATCAACTGTCTTGTCGGTACGTTTTCTTCATTTTTCTAATTTCAAAAATATCTGACCATAAGTTCGACGTCATAACTGGTGTTATGACTAAGTATTCGAAGCAAGCTGTTGAACTGTTCAAGGATTTTGTGGAAGCGACAACGACTGACGTGCGAGCAAGTTGGCATGAGTATGAAGCATTGACGAAGAGGTCGTGTGGAAAAAACTGGCGATTTCGAAGCGAGCTACCTGCGTTTGGTAAAATTAATGTTAGTCGGATTTCACATGGAGATCGTCTTGTAGTCAAGAAGGTGACTGCTGATAATGGTCTCGTCGTAACATTCCAAGGAATTCGAAAATGCACCAATCCCGAGTGCATCGATGAGGGTTCCGAGCGTATCCAGACTGAAACCATCGAGATGGTGCATGTTTAAGGCGCCATGGGCATCAACGGGGACGCTGTGGAAAAATTGGTGAAGGCGCAACTTCATGTTTATTGCGACGAATGTGGAAAAGAAGCAGTGGACATCGTGCGACTCACTGTTGGAACATACGTATTCGTTGAGAGACTGGATCCTTCGTCATCCTTCGTTTTCAGAATATGCACTTTTCCATTTGTCCAGTTGAGTTGGGAATTATTGTGAAGATTTTGACGCTCTAAAAATTATTTTGAAAATGAAGAATACAAAAACAAGATAATAGAAACGCCTACAAAAAGCAAAACACGATTAAATAATTTAATTAATGACAAAAATGTTTTCTTTTAAATCTCTGCAGTTTTTACCAAAACAATATCGTTTAAAAGTGCTTATTCTGCCAAATAAATTATTAAACTCGGTTTCTGCAAAATTTAAATAACAAAATTTCCAATGGAAATACGAAAATTGAGCGAAAAATAAAAAAAATGAATATGCGAAATTTAAAAAAAAAAGGCCCCGTAAATCGCTGCGAGGATTACGGTAACTGTCTCTTAGCATTGCGTACAAAACGCAGGACCCCACGTCACCTGGATACATTTGTGATTTTTTAACAATAAAAGTTCGGATCCGATTGGTAAATGTTCTTATCCGATTGGAAATTGTTCAGATCAGATTTGTTTAGATAATTCGGATCCGATTCGATTTTTGTATTATTTCTGATCCGATTGGTAATTTTTCGGATCCGATTGGTTTTGAGTTACCAGAGTAATTTTTAAAAATTAAAAAAAAAACTACTGCTAAACATTACTTTTAGAAACTGCAAATTTTGAAGTGCGGTGAAAAAGTGGGGGTGGTTTCTAATAGACCGCTCAGTTCTTTTTTTGGCTCATACTGATGGATACGAAGCTGAATGAGCATAAAAAATTGATATTTTTCTTAGAATTTCACCGCTTATCGATTTCAACACACAACTAAAAATTGTTTATAATCCATATCATATTTATTAAAAACACTTAAAAAATAATCAATTATTTTTTTAAATTAAAATAACGGAGATGGCTAACACCATCAAACTACTACTACATACTACAGGAATCTCAAGTAAAAGAACTTCAGAAAATAGTCAAAAAGACTTAGAAACCGAGTTTAATAATGTATTTAGCAGAATAAGCACTTTTAAACAATATTTTTTTTTTGGTAAAAACAGCAGAGATTTAAATGAAAACATATTTGTCATTAATTAAATTATTTAATCGTGTTTTGCTTTTTGTAGGCGTTTCTATTATCTTGTTTTTGTATTCTTCATTTTCAAAATAATTTTTAGAGCGTCAAAATCTTCACAATAATTCCCAACTCAACTGGACAAATGGAAAAGTGCATATTCTGAAAAAGAAATAATTAAACTCGGTTTCTACAGGTTTTAAAAATAAGATTTCTAAAGAAAATAAGAAAATTCAGCAAAAAAAATTGAAAGAAAATTTAAACAAAAACTCCGTAAATCGCTACGAGGATTTCGGTAACTGTATCTTAGCATTGCGTTCAAAACGCAGGATCCTACGACACCTGGATACATTTGTCATTTCTCAACAATACAATTTTTATCAGTCCAAAAACATAAGTCAAGTCAAATAGTATGAGTCAATGAACATTGGCCTGTACTAATAAAAAAAATAAACTGTAATATTTCGAGAAATACGTGAAAACCTTAGTTTTAGTGATAAATGTTTCGGATATATCTTAATAGAAAACAATATTTATTCTGGCAGTTTTCAATGTATACGTAGACTTCATCCAGATGTCTATAGTGACGAGTGAGTGTTTCGAGATCCAACTGATCGCGACCTTGGATAATGGGAATAACTATAATCTTTGATGATGGATGGATCATTAGACTTTGAACGTGCGCGATTCCGTTCTGTAATATTCTCTTCTTAACAGTTAAAAAAAAACTAGTTGACCTCTCGTAGGACCACTCGTCCGAAAGAATGGTTCATCAGCGCTACGCTGACGTTGTGAAGTAGCAATGGCAGCTAGACGATCAGCAAGTTCGTTACCAGGATCTCCAGCATGCGCGTATACATGTTGATACTCGACTCCATTTGGGAACGATTCCATCAGATCATGAATTTCTTGTATCATTTTTGGATGTTGTCCATAACCATCGCGAATCCATTTTATCACATTTAGACAATCGGTACGAATTATCACATGCTGATCACTGAAATCTAGATACTTCCAAGAAATTAACCCTGTTTTAACTTATAGCTCTCCCATTTTTTCAAATTCTCCAATGCTGTTTTAATTGCTAACATCTCTGCATATAAGTTATCCTTTGAAGAACCACGAATCCTCTGGGACCTATTCAATTCATGTCCAGGGCCTACATAAATCCCGATTCCGCATTTATCGCTCCTCCTCACCCACGACCCATCAGTATATATAACAATGGAATTTGGCGGAAATCCTTCGTTCCATGATTTCGAATTGTTTAATGTTTTACGATCTTCAAACTGGCCCTCGTGAGGAGCAGCAAGTTGTTTGTCCATGCGATCTACACGCTGAAAAGTTTCGACTAAAAGAACAATAATAATATTCCGCAGATTGTGGAAAGAATTCGAAACTGAATGGAAACAGATTAAAAGTAGTTTTTCTGTAATTAGCATTGATGAAAAATCTCACATTTGTTGGGCTGAGGAAAGTCGCACTGTGATTTGCGGAAACTTCTGCATTTACATTTTTCCGAATAGTCCTATCGCGACCTCTTCTCTCGGAGGAACCACATGAACTTCGATCAGTCGAGAAATATCTAGTGTTGGTCATTGGTGTAGTCTTCCCGCTCCTCGCACATTTTAATGCAGGAAGAGATCGAGAGCGCTCTTGCGACATTTTCGAACTTCTTATTGATCTCGCTTGTTGTCGTCTGCTTCTTTTAGACCGCGACACGGATCTTGAACGACTAAATGAACTTGAATCTTAAAAAAAACATTGCATTAGTGCATATTTAATGTTTACCTGTATTCCGCGATCTAGAATTACTACGGAATTTACTAGTGGCTGTTGACATTGTGCTAGATCTGTTTCTAGCTGATCTGGTACCACTAGTTCTACTTCCTATAGACAATTAATGATTATAAAATGAATACTAAATCTCGACTATATAATTGTAATCTAACCTGAAGACAAGTTTCTTTTATGAGAACTATTGGTTGAACATGTGGAAGTTCCTCGACTTGCAGACCGTGTAGATGTTGTAAACCTTGATCTTCCAGTGCTCATACTTTGAGACCTACTGCCACCTGAACAACAAGATTATACTTCTTCTGTTACTGAGCCTCTTCACGGCGAAGAAGATAAACTGTTCATGCTCCTCTACATATCTGGGGATTTCGTCACCCCAGCGGAACATGCTCAGGCTAATCAGTGCATTGTCCCACGCAGGCCGAAGGTAGAGTCGAATACTCCTCATCCGGGCGGCTTCTATTCGGCCTAGCAAGCGAGAAGAAGAAAACAGGGACCCAGTCTGCTAAAAACAGTAAAAAGCACAGAAATGTCCCGGACCCGAGTTCTGCCCCTGGATTGACAGTTACAGGACAAGCAGAACGGGAACAATCCGGGCCTGATGGCAACTGTCTGGCCCCCTACATCACATCACGAAGAGGAAGATGACCTGGGCTGGACACGTAGCCAGAAGAACAGTTGGAAGATGGACTACTCTTCTAACGCAGTGGCGGCCGTGAAATTGGACCCGGCCAAGAGGAAGGCCTCTCATTAGATGGTCGGACTCGCTTCGGAAGGAGATCACCACAAGAACAGCTGAAGGAGCCGTTATCACCCAGTGGTCCAAAAAAGCTTGGAAAACTGTGGTTCGCGCCTCAATAGGCGAAGGACGAACCGACTAAGTGACTAAGTGAAAAATGAATACTAAATCTCGACTATATACACTACCGTGCAGTAAGATATACAATTTCACTTTTTTAATCATAACTTTCTGAAAAGTTGACCAATCGATCTGAAATTTTTGGACGAAACAGATAGTGTGTTCCCAAACATAATTTATTCATTTTGGGGTACTATAGACGCAATTTTTGTGTTTTGGACCTTTTTTTGCGTATTTTCAAAAATGCGATTTTTTTTTAATATTTAAGTTTTTTCGATTTTTTTTAGATTTTCATTGTTAACATCAATTTTTTTATTTGTTTTAGCAGGAGACGATCAAAATGATCAAAAAACA
The DNA here is from genome assembly GCA_902829315.1 of Caenorhabditis bovis. Lineage (NCBI taxonomy): Eukaryota > Metazoa > Nematoda > Chromadorea > Rhabditida > Rhabditidae > Caenorhabditis > Caenorhabditis bovis. The sequence continues at coordinate 7,432,595 of CADEPM010000004.1, read as the reverse complement.
TTCTATCAGACGTTTTAAAGCAATCAAGGATGACCGAGCACAAGGTCTTTTCATCCAATGTCTATCACACCAGTTGAACTCATCAACTTGGACCATTCGTATATGTTTGAAACCTCGATTGGATTCCAAACCACTTGGAAATCTTTCCAAAACATCCCCGGCAATCAATCGAACAATTGTAGGAAACAGCAAGAGCAACCCGCGTCTATCCGCTTCCGAGATTAATCGGCAACTGAGTCAGTTCTATGATGTCAACGTAGATTTTTCCGAAAAACCATGACTTTTTTTCACCAAAAGTCACATACATATCAGCGTTGATACTGTCAAGCGTCGTCTACGTGGTTCTGGATTATTTGGACGTCGGTCTGTCAAAAAAACCTCTCCTTTCGGAGAAGAAACGCCGCGCCCGTTTGAAGTGGGATAAGGAGCTTTTGAATTGGACTTTTCAACAATGGTCAAAGGTTGTATGAAGTGATGAATCGAAGTATATCTTGCTCGGAACTGATGGTATTACCTTTGTGAGGTGTTCGGACGGCAAAAGATTCGATCCAAAGCATCAATTACCAACAGTGAAACATGGAAGAGGAAGCGTGATGGTTTGGGGATGTTTTACTGCTTCTGGAGCTGGCCCACTTCATCGAATCGAAGGAAATATGGATCGATTTGCGTATAAAGACATTCTCGAGAACCATATGCTTCCGTTTACAAAGTCTTTGCTCGGTGTGGATACTTATTTCAGCAGAATAATGATCCTAAACTTTTCTCTCGCTACATCAAAGAGTGGTTCTAGCAGCGTAGGGTGGCCGTCATGGTCTGACCAAGCCACTCACCTGTCTTGAACCCCATTGAACATTTGCAGGATGATCTTGGTAGACGTCTTGGTGGTCAAACTGTACAAAATGTGTCGAAATGATCGAGCAGCTGAGGAGATCATGGATGGATATTCCAATTTCAACCCTCCCGAAGTTGACGAGGCCATGGGTCTCCGATATCAAACTGTGATCGATGCAAATGACATGTCAACAAGATATTGAGTTGTTTTAAGCATCCTGACAGATAATTGTGGTTTTCCATTATATTTCAAGTCGTACCGGTATCAAAATTATTAAAGTCGGTTTTTCGCTATTATGGATTTTCTGATTTTTTGCCAATAAAATTTTTCCTAATGTGTTTTGCACTTTCTAATTTTGTTACATAATCACTCTATCGATGCTTAAAGTTGTCCAAAAATTTCAGATCGATTGGTCAACTTTTCAGAACGTTATGATAAAAAAAGTGAAATTGTATATCTTACTGCACGGTACTGTAATTGTAATCTAACCTGAAGACATGTTTCTTTTATGAGAACTATTGGTTGAACATGTGGAAGTTCCTCGACTTGCAGACCGTGTAGATGTTGTAAACCTTGATCTTCCAGTGCTCATGCTCCGTGCTCCAGAACTTTGAGACCTACTGCCACCTGAACAACAAGATTATATAGGGAAGCATCATAAGAAAACCCCCATGTCTTCCAGCAGATTCCCTTTGACTCTGAAATTTAAAAAAAAACCAGAAATGATTACTCAGTAACTTTTTCCCAACGTTTCGGTCGCTGGTCTTTGTTGTTCCAGCTCCCCGCGGTTTCTTTAAAAGCGAGCCGATGTTTCGCATCCATCTCAACATCGCGCAAAATTTACCCAATACGAAATGAAGATCAAAATTAATTTTTATTTCCTGTGACCTTCGCTGAGCGCCAAAATTATTCACAGGGTCACGTTAGAAAGCAAAAACATAAATCAACAAACTCGGTAATCCGTACGAAAAAAAGGCTACGGTGATTTAAGCACTCTCGTTTTTCTCGCACGGATTCTCGAGAATAAACTAACAATAACAACAAATGTAACAGATTTTTGGGAATAATAACAGCATTAACATTTTGAAGGTCAAAAAATATGACAATTGATAATTTTTACTTTAGAAACTGAACCTTCGTGGCAAACTCATCGCAAAATCAAACATTTCTGGTTTGGCAAAACAAAAAAAAACGAATATCGTCCGATGAGCTTGTAAATTAACAAATATTATTATTCTTCTTGTTCTTCTCTCTCGATTAAAGCAGGTTGCATATTTTCCATATTGAGATTTTCATCTTCGAACGTGATATATCTATACATGGCAACGGCATCGGCAAAGTGCGAAAGTATACGAAGAATAGCAAGCTGCGCATTCATCTCAATTCTCAAAGTTTCAAAGCAACGTGTATTTCCTGAATATTTCTTTTGATATTTTCATTATGTCGGTTTCAAATATTATCACGAAAGCAGTGAACCAATAATAAGTTTAATAAACCTTTCTCAACAAGGGCATCGATTCTTTTATAATGAGCCTGCCAGATTCGATCTAGGAATGCAGAATAGTATGGTCCACCAGGATGTCCATCAATTTTCGCAAGCTCATTGAATGTAAAATGAAGTGGTTCCGAGAGAAATGTAGAAGGGGACCCGTTCCAAATAAACAAATTCTGGAAATAATTCTAGGCTAGTTTTTTTTCTAAAGTAGTTATTTAACCTACAGATCTAACCTGGCATATCATATTAGCCGCATGTTCCTGTTGGAGAACAAAATTCGAGTGATGAACATCACAACAACTAAAAAGATATTCACTGAAAAGCCCAGAAGTGTCTATAGCAAGAGCCATTGCGCTAATCTCCATTGGCCATTCCCCATCTATTGAGCTGCATTCTGACAATCTCGAAATTTCGCAAATTCAAAAAATAAAAATACCAACCCACAATTCTCAAAAAAAGCCGATAGATTTTCCGAGAAGTCCAAGATATATCACACTGCCGGGTCGTGCTCATAATTCTCAACGCCTAGGAAAATTTAATCACTAGATAAACGTTATCGTTTCATACTTTGATTCCATTCAACATGTTAGTCATTCTCATTTTTACTATACTTCTGTTACGATTCGTAGATCTATCGGCAACATCTTCCTCGAACACACGTGAAAAATAATTCCAAGCGACTTTTTCTGAAACAACAGTTCTATCATATAACATTTTTCTTGAAACCTCCAGTTCTTCGGTGCACAGTCGGTCCAAACAACAGATAATACAATTTTCCCTGATACTGTTCAGTGAAATTTTTCAGCAAAATAGAAAGCCAAGAACCAAACTCGATGATCTCATCAGTTGAACATTCATCTACATCTTGTCTCCGATTCAAAAATAACTCTGTAAGACATGAGCGAACCTGGAAAATAAACTGAATTTATTTAGACGAACACGAATCAATATAAATTAACAACCTTCATTTCCAAGCCAATAAATTCCTCAAGACTTCCGGTTAGTACGTTTACAATAGCATTCCGAAGGCGAGGATCAATTAAAATCGCTGCTTTAACCAACAAACGACGTTCAGAAAAAGTCCAGCATTGGGCCATCTAAATCTAGACAATAATATTCAGGAATATTTACTTACCCCTTCGACAATTCTTCCAAAACCGTGAATATCTCCGCCCATTTGAATGAATAAATTTCGACAAATGTTGAGGAAAACAAGAGTTCTCTTGTCTGTATCGAGGGTGATTGTAAGCGATTTAATGAGGATTCCTAAAATAAAAATTGAAATTCGAAATGTTATTAGAGAACATACCGCATGCAAAGAATGGATCATTTTCAATAAAATTTCCTTCGTGAACATTATGAGAGCAGTTGACAAAATCCAAAAAATCCAAGTGAAATCTGCGATAGAACGTTCCCGCTGTTACATACATCTTTACGTTTTTAGACATTGTTTTGGAAGTTAGCGCCAAACATGAGAGAGAGTGCACTAAAATATAGAAATTTTATTATTTTTTTTTGAATATTATTTCCAAACAGTCCAGTATGGTGTACAATCTTGTTTGAACCTCGTTTGGTAAATTCTCTAAAGAAGCCGTACCAACTCCTAAGACTGACCCAAGTTCTGAATTTTTGTATATTTGAAAACCAGAAAACTCTATCAAACTTGATGTTCTTTTATTAACTTCTAGAAGCCCACAAAGTTCATCGGAATTGTATTCTAATGTCGGTGATTCATCATCGGCGTTTTCTTTTTTCCCTTTCATCAAAATTTCCGAATTATCAAGTTTCTGGCTGACTCTTTGTTCTTCCGATGGAGATCGCTGCCGCTTCAATATGGGAAAGAATTTTGTAATTGGCGGAGTAGAAGATTCCTGAAATCTCAAAGAATTTTGCTTATTCTAATTAAAAATTTTTACCGATTTTCTTCGCTTTCGCAGCGTCTGATTCATTTGAATTGAAAAAGTCGACATGTATTATCTCTGAATTGACGAAGGGAATTAATAAGGATTAAATTTATTAGGATCTTCTAAGCTATTTAGTTTTTAACGTTATTAAGAAAGATTTGTCTAAGAACTTGGATTATTCGAATTTCCCCCTCCCTTTTCAAACGTGGTTTTTTATTTTATTAATGGTCTTATTCAGGTAATAAAAATGTTTTAAAAAATTTATTTCATGAATACGTTCATAGTGAAAAAATGAATAAATTGAAAGTATTTATGAATACTTAAAAAAATAAACAAAAAACAGTCAGAAGTTTAATTTTTGTAAAAAAAAAAACAGGAACATAATTTATTCACCACGAGACCAAACGCCAACAGTAATATGCACCTTTAATTACCGTATCTCGAAATATTTCGAAGTTTGAAATTTTCTACCCGTTCTCGGGAATATTGTGCAGAGTTTGTGCAGACTCCTGTTAGAAACTACGTAAGTATGCGAAAACACTGTGAAAGGTACGCGCAAACTCTGCAGAGACATATCAAATTCTGCAAATGGTAATAATTTGCTTTCTTTCTATCTCGGGTTTTTTTTAAAGAAATACTATTGTAAGGAAATATTGGGTATTTTGGTATGCATTGTTTTTAATCGTCTTTTTCCAATATTAATCCATAAGGAAATTCAATAGCTCGTTGCGATTTCCTTGTATAAATTTGGGAGTTTTTGTTACATCTGACGATACACACAATCCACAGTATTTTGTTCTAGTAAATATTGTTCATAGACGGTCACACTCTGTCAGAAAGTTCCGAATTCTCAAGAAAAACGACTTCTCGTATCAATTGATGATAGATCATTTAATTTATTACCGCACAAGTGAATGATTAGAACCATCCCTCCGCGAAGTTCAGTCGTTTACGGCTATTACAACAAAAGATTGAAGTAAGACACAAAGCACTTCTATACTTCCTCACGCCGACCTATTTAGAATTATTCTGTTTATAGAGAAGTTTAGGGTTTTTGAACAGGTGTCACATTTTCGAATTTTCTGAATAAGTCTGACTTCTTTCCTCATCTGAAAGTTTTATTTGTTCTCATCATTATCCCGCGAAATTTTATGTTAGATACCCCATAACTATAATCGGTTCGTCATTTCTTCGCAGCGCAATTGTGAATATCTCACCTAGCAGAAGAGACGCAGAAACGACAATTCAAATTTGCGATTGCCTCAATCAATCGAACATTTCGCATCTGTTTAACATTATCATTCACACTTTCCAAGCATGAAAACTTTTGTTTTCATGTTCTTTTTTGTTCTTTAAATATCATCCATAGCGCAATTATTGCGAATATCGTCAAACCAATAAATAACTAGTTAAACTTCAGCCAATCGCTTTCTTTCTAATTCGACCATTCTTCGACTACCATGATCACTATAAAAAATGTTTCGTTTTACTATTGAATATTAATTGCGCGTGATTATGAAGCAAGCATTGTTAGCTACTTGTGAATTAAAAATATCTTTTAGAAATTCACTATCTTAATTTTTACTATTAAGATCAAACATGGCAGCGAAAGTTTCGATATGGAAAGCCATAACAAGGAAAAAGCGATTTGATGGCAATTCCCATCTCGACACCAACCTGCGCCGGTGTCTCGGTCTTCTTGATATCACATTTTTGGCTTTAGGACAAATGATGGGAGCTGGAATTTATGTGTTAACAGGAAGTGTTGTGAGAAATCAAGCGGGACCCTCAATTATAATTTCGTTTATTTTCGCCGGAATTGCCGCAATTCTTTCTGCGTTCAGTTATGCAGAGTTTGGCGCTAGGTAAGGTTCAATTCAAAATCTAGATAGCAATTAGATTCTCTCAGATTCCCAAGGGCAGGTAGTGCATATACCTATACTTATATTGGATTTGGGGAACTTTGGGCGTTCATTGTAGGATGGACTATTCCGCTTGAATATATGATTGGAAATGCCGGTTGGTTTTTGAACATCGATTTTTTTAAAACTATTCTTACATGTGCATTTTAATAATAAACACTGCGCTCGTGCGAGTCTGCTACACTTTTTTTAACACTAAAAACCGTATCTCAAAAAATAAAATTCTGAAAATTGGCAACGCAACGTCGAATATACCAACTTAGCAATTCATTTACGAAAACCAACTGTTGGGAAAATTGTTCACATATATGTATTTAATCCCGAACGTCTCATAGAGGGTGAATTGGGTAAGCAGCCACGCCATCTCTCCACTATTGATTTTTTTGAAAAAAAAAAAGACATTTTTTATCCTCATCTATACAATGTCTAAAGTAGTATCTCTAATTAACTCTCATTGCGAATTTTTGAAACACATTAGCCAGAGGGGAATTTGGATTTCCCGGACCAAAGAAGCTTTTGAGAAATAAGATTTTGTGTTCTGAAAATTTTTATAATTTAGCTGTGGCCCGATCATGGTCGGCATATTTGGACAACATGATTGATAATGTAATACGAAACAGCACAACAAATTATATTGGCGAGATTACAAACGTAAGCGACACAGATTTAAAAAAATGGGACGCTTAATTTTTAGTCTTCGGGTTTTTTTTCGCAGTATCCCGACGTGCTCGCCGCACTTCTTCTTATCATTTGCGCAATTATCATTGCAATCGGAAGCAAAGTGTCTGCGAATGTGAACACAACTTTTGTCTTTATCAATATTACCGTAATCGCGATCGTCATAGTTTCCGGTTTCACTTATGCGGATTTTTCATTGTGGAAAGGCACAAACGAAAACGGTGCTTCAAATTTCATGCCGTTCGGAATTTCCGGAACACTTACCGGCGCAGCTACTTGTTTTTTTGCTTACATCGGTTTCGAAATTCTGGGTAGCACTGGCGAGGAAGTTAAAAATCCTCACCGAACGATTCCATTAGCGACTTTCCTCTGTATATTCATAATTACCATTCTCTATATTCTTATGTCCTCGACATTAACATTAATGATTCCCTATAATACGGTAAGAAAGGTTGGTTATTGCACATGAATGGAATTAATTTCTTAAAGGTTCATTCAACATCTCCATTTTCTGAAGCATTCCAAGAAAAAGGATCAATATTCGTTAAATACACAATCTCGATTGGCGCACTAATAGGCTTAACTAATAATCTAGTGAGATTTCAAATAATTGTTCTCAAATTGACAAATTTTTATAGTTAACTGGAGTGTTCGCCCTTCCGCGAGCGGTTTATGCAATTGCCGATGATGGCCTGATCTTCTCATTCCTCGCCATCGTCAATAAAACGACAAAAGTTCCTCTGAATTCCATTATTGTGTTCGCGATTCTAAACGCAATAATTGCGTTGATTTTCGACATTGAAGCACTCGTCGAATTTCTTTCCATTGGCACTTTATTCGCATATTCTTTTGTTTCTGCGTCAGTAATTGTTCTGCGTTACCAGGCAGCTCCCATCGATAATGACGAAAAACGACTCGATAACGGTAAAATCGAATCCTTAATAGAACCTATTTTTTTTTAAGGCGGAACTCTTCATTCATGGGTTCCATTCCGAAATTTCTGGGAATCATTACCTTCTGGAGGTTCAATTTCGATTGGAGTCGGTCTATTAATCGCTGCATTTTTTGGATTGGCTTTTACATTTCGCCTGGAGTTTCATAAATCCATTTATGGCCAAATTTTCTTTGGATTGGATGCTGTATTCATTCTAATTATTATGTTATTCATAATAGGACACGAGCAAAATACTTTGGATTTATCCTTCAAAGTTCCTTTCCTACCATTCACCCCTTGCATTTCGCTTCTAATTAACACCTTCATGATGGCATTTTTAACGTATGCTACATGGATTAGGTTATTCGTCTGGATGGGAGTTGGTAAGAAATTTAATTTTAAAAAGCATTATAAATTTTTGTTGTAGGTCTTCTTATATACTTTTTCTACGGAATTCATCACAGTAAGGAAGCAAAAAGAATCACATCAATTGCTGATATTCGAATGTCTTCAACATTTTCCACCAGAAATCGTTTGTCTCAAGAAAAATCTGCAAAAACTTGAGAAATATCAGTGTTTCGTTTCTCGCTTCCGGTTAAATTTTGATCTCAAACTTTTAAAATAAATGTTCTTTATCTATACACGTTTCGCGGTTAAATACAGAAATGAGTTTAACGAAACTAGCTACTGAAAAGAACAACGGGATAATAATAAAGGCTCTACGCTGTCAACGATCGCATTAACGTTTTTCCGGTACAATGTTGAATGTCGGTTTTCCCTTAAACGAAAAATAAGAAATTCACGAGGAACAAAAGAAAAAGAAAAAAGCGAAAATTTTAATCAAGTAAAGATGACTCAGCAATTCGATCGAGACAACCAGCGGTATTTGTTTGGTTTGGGATAACCCGTGCAACGTTTTGGAAAAAGCAGAAACATCAAATTAGTAAAAATAAGTCGCCCACGGATCTGCCCAAAACTGAGAACTGAGGGTAATGTGTAATAAGAGTGTCGTACTGGTAGTGTTAAAAATGTACAAACAGCGGCAGCCTGAGGTAACTCCCACTATGACACCCAGTTTATACCAAAAACAACCATGGTTTGTTCCTAGCGAATTGGTGAGGTTTTTATCTTTTTTTTTAACTGCAACTAAATGTTTCACTTTTTCCTTCTTCATTGATAACTAATTGATAAAAATATACTAAAGTTACCTGTGCATCTTGTCCAGCCGGAATTTTTTTGCCATGAAGCAAGTATGGACTAGCAAAATCGTGACTGCAGTTGGCCCATCCAGTTCCTAGTCCGACGCCAGAACCGAACCAAATTGGCCACGAGCGACTCTGAAAATTTTAAATAGGCTTGTTAATTTCTTCATCAAAGGCCCATTTTTCTTAAATTTGAAGCAAATTGGCACCGGATTTAACACGCGTCTCTTAAAATGAATTGTTAAAAACAAATCGTTTACTTACTTTGAAGAAAGCAACGCTTGCAACAATTCCAATGGCAACACCACCAGTCAACTTGAGCAACGTGTCAGCAAAACATCTATTTAAAAAATTAATAAAAAAAATACATCAGAATTTCAACCTGTCAATTTTGAGCCCGACTTCGTCTTCGCTGCGTACCATTTCTAGAAACCGAAAGTTAAAAAAAAATTAATATATGATTTCTGTTAAAAGTATCAATATGGTTACAGACCAAAAATCAACAATTTTCGAGACAAAAAGTTAATAATTATTTATATTATGAATGAAATGCTTGGAATGAACAATGTGCAAAAAAATACAGGGAGAAACCAACGCCAATTTGCGAATCGAAACTTTATGGGTTTACAACATCACGTATACGTTGAATAGAATTGAAATCTTCCTCGTCTGAGCTCTGAAATTAATTTTAAACGATTGATTTATATCGAGAAAAATAATTTACATCTCCATTGGTTAGTCTCCCATGTACTGGTCTCGGTACGGGAAAAACATTGAACAGATATCCTCCAGCTCGGCTATCAAAAACACCTTCTACTAACGGCAGGTTCGTAGTTGTATTGTGATAGGTGAGCATAGGCTGTGAAGCTGGTATGAAATTGTTGACGGGATGCGAGATAATGGGTTGCCGCTGAAGACATGAATCCAATGATGTATTTCTTTCAAGTGAAAATGAGGAAGGAGGACGTATTTGAGGCATTAGACCATTTGTCCCAGAATACATGGGCGAAGAAGCATTTTGTTGGTATTGAAGTCGGAAAGTTTTAATTCCCCGGTACGGTAAATAACGCGAATTAGACATTCCATCTCGATTTGCAGAATAAGTTCGTGTTGAAGAAGGCTGAGCTGAATTATGAGCCCTGAAATAGGTTATTCATGTAAATAACACCTTTAATTATTGTTTTTTCCTATCAAAATTGTAAATGAGTACATAATTTTAAGCTTGACATTATCGACATAAAAAACGAGCACCTTGAACAAATGTGAACCGTCGTTTTTTTTGGGTCCGTAATTTAAATGTCGATGTAAACAGTGAGTATTCGAGTAACGTACTACGAATAACCTGTGAATTGAGTTTGCCGTGAGGCGCAAGATGTTCATTTTTAGTGAATTTATGTTTAGGGGAAAAACATCAAAAATTACTTGGTTGCAGCCTTATTCAGCTCCTCCACGTGCTTGCAATATGAACTGAACCAGCTTTCATTTTGCAACGACTAAAATGTATTTAAATTAAAATTAATTAAACACAGAATTTTACCGTTGACGTTTTGCCCTTCGCGAAATTATCAGTGCCTGTTGTTTCTGTAACTTTTCTTTGTGCTTCATTTCCGGCGTCATCCTTTAATGATCGTAAAAAACAACAAAAAGTATAGCTTTCTACCTCAGAATTTTCTTCGTATTCATCTTCACCCTCTACATCATCGTCATTCATCACATGCTCGTTTCGAATTAGTTCCAGTTGAAGTTTGACTTTCTAACACAAAAATATGATATTTAAAGATAATATTAAACAAAACTTTTTCAAACTCTTTATCATGCTCTTCTTTTGCATCGCTAGGCTTGATCACAGCCAAAGAATGATCTGAAAAAAATATTTCATGGTGATTTTCTTTTCAACGCATTGCCCAGGCAAATTCGTCGGGCGAAACAAGGGATTTTTCGTGTTGTGGCAAAAAATCGAGAGAAACAGTGACACCCACACGAATCGCAAAGATATTTCTTATAACAAAAAAAACAAAAAATGCCTTTCACGTTAAATGAATCTAATTGTAAAATATCATGAAATTAAATATACATTACTATTTTGAACAGGATTAGATCTCTCTTCTTTTGAAAACGGAACGTCGGATATGGATGCAGTTTCGCCTGAAAATTAAAGGTTATACTAGTAAAAATCAATGCAACCTACTAACGCTAGCATAAACATCCATATTTAATACACATTTCTCAAAATCGTTGGGAAACTGCGGCGAAATTGCGTTGAGGTCGGAACAGAGGCGCCGACGAAAAATTAACACGGCGCAGTTCGTCGATTTACGAGCACAGCTGACTTACTGCTACAGTATACTGCACATTATTAAACACGGAAAATATGTGTAATTTTTAATATTTTTGTAAAGTTTAATATACCAATCGTATCGTAATGGTATAAGCTGACAAATGGAAACAAAGAAAAATAATAATAAACTATAGAATTGGCAATTAATTTAGTGAAAGGTCCCGTAACGAAAACATTTTTAAAAGCACTGGAATTCTCTTCAAATTTTCTCTCTGGAAGCTCTTCGAACAGAAATTGCGCTTTCTACATCTTTTTTTTAACATTCGACACATTTTAACGGTTTAGGCGTTATGAAATATATTTTTAAGAACATTATGTTAAAAATTTAATTCTGTGGTGTGGCAGGTTTTTAAAACGATTTTTTTCTGCATCTTTCGTTGTATAGATTAATATTGTTCATAGATATATGGTTTTGGTGATTTTTTATTATGTTTATAGTCTTGATATTTTACACTTTATCATATAACAGCTCAAGCAACTATCGATAAAATTCTTATTTCAGATCTCAAAATGATGCGAGGTGCGAGCCAGCAGCCAATTATCGTGTTGAGTCAGGGTACTAAGCGCGAATCTGGACATCAAGTGCAAATCGGTAATATTACCGCTTGCAAAACAATCGCTGATGTCATCCGCACAAGTCTGGGCCCACGTGCTATGCTTAAAATGTTGATGGATCCAATGGGAGGAATTGTAATGACCAATGATGGAAACGCTATTCTTCGCGAAATTACCGTCAAACATCCGGCCGCGAAAAGTATGATTGAAATTGCTAGAACTCAAGATGAGGAGACTGGTGATGGTACTACTTCGGTCATAATTCTTGCTGGAGAAGTTATGGCTCAAGCTCAACCATTCCTTGAGCAGAAGATTCACCCCACGATTATCATTCAAGTAAGATTTTTTTCTCTGAATTTTTTAAAACTAATATGTTTTAGGCTTACCGTGCTGCTCTCGAAGATATGATTAACCTAGCGGAAACTAAGTTCTCGAAGCCAGTTGACATCAACAACGATGACGAAGTGGCTACTGTTGTAAAGTCATGCTTGGGAACCAAAATGATTAGCAAATGGATGGATTTGGCTGTGAAAATTTCACTTGACGCTGTTAAAACTATCCGTGTCGAAAAAGGAGGATTGAAAGAAATCGATATCAAAAGATATTGCCGAATCGAGAAAATTCCCGGTGGTACTATTGAGGATTGCCATGTTGTTAAAGGTGTTGTTCTTAATAAGGTATCTTTTAATATAAGGTTTTGTTTACTTTACAAAACTATAGGATATTCTTCACGCTAAAATGAAGAGACGCATTGAAAATCCAAGAATTGTGCTCCTTGATTGCAATTTGGAATACAAAAAAGGAGAATCTCAGACCAGCTTGGAGATCATGCGCGAAGAAGACATTTCGAAGATTTTAGAACAGGTAAATTTGCAATATCATTTATATTGGGGTTTTTAATTGATTTAGGAAGAAGAGGCCATCCGAAAACAGTGCGATGAAATTATCAGCGTCAAGCCAGACCTTGTCTTCACCGAGAAGGGAATTTCCGATTTGGCTCAACATTTTCTTCTCAAGGCAGGAATTACGTGTTTGAGACGCTTAAAGAAAACTGACAATAACCGACTGGCCAGGTTTTTAATGTACAGAAACCAGAGGAAATATATCAATTTAAACAGAGTTTGCGGCGCTAGAATTGTTCACGATACCGCTGATTTGCGTGAAGAGGATGTTGGAACTAATGCTCAGCTTTTCGAAGTTATTAAAATTGCTGATGAGTTAGTAATTCAGCAAAAAATATTGTTTAAAATATTTTCTTTCTAGATATTACACATACGTGACATCGGAAAAAACGACAGCATGTACTGTTGTATTAAGAGGCCCATCTAAAGATGTGATCAATGAGGTAATCAATACATAATGATCTAAAATGCTAATTTATTGCTTCAGGTTGAAAGAAACCTTCAAGACTCGTTGCACGTTGTTCGCAACGTCTTCTTGAATCCGCGACTTGTTCCAGGAGGAGGCGCTCTTGAAATGGCGCTTGCTCAAGCGATCAAGGAAAAAGGAAAGGGAATCGAAGGAGTTCGTCAATGGCCATATAAGGCTATCGGATTAGCATTGGAAGTTATCCCAAGGACATTGGTGCAAAATTGCGGAGGAAATACCATTCGGCAATTGACTTCATTGAGAGCTAAGCACGCCCAAGATTCCGCCAATTGGACATGGGGAATTGACGGAACCACTGGAGAATTGGTTAAAAAACATTTTTTTCTGTAAATTGTTTGAATTTTCAGATCGATATGAACAAATTGGATATTTGGGATCCATTGAGTGTCCGCGCGCAAGTTTTGAAGACAGCCGTTGAGACATCAGTCATGCTACTCCGCATTGATGACATTGTGTCGGGAACGAAAAAGTCATCGGGACAAGAAAAACAAGAAATGATGCCGCAATAATTGTTTTACGATGCCCAATATGTTTAATCCTTTTCAGCTTTCTTTCCCGAATCTCTAAACGCTCGTATTGTTTCCATTATTTCAAGCGCGTTTCCATTTTTGTTTCTCTCAACTTTGCTATATTCGCACGCGTTGCTATTGTTTACACTCTTAAAAACCATTTTTGTTTGTTACGCTTTTTGTTATAATGCATAAATTCAGTGAAAAATTTTAGACTAGGAAGTTTCAAACTGTATGAAGTTGGCATTCTGGTCTGTATTTGTAATATTCATTGATTTTTTTTTAAATTAAAAGCATTAGAATGGATGCATGGACAATTTTGAACGAGGTCGATGTTATTGCGAAATGGTCGACCGATCATAAAAAATCTGTGTATGAAGGCGGAAAATGGAGCGAGCGGCGAGATGGTCTGGAGGTAAAATTTGAAAAGACATGTATATCATTATATAGTCAGCCTAATCTGTGACGGTAGATTTACGAGCATGCGTTTTTGCTGTGTTCTTGCCCGATCTAACTTGATATTTTGTGTTGTAGAGTATTCCTAGAATCGTAAAGATTGCATTTGTAAAAAATTAAGTTCAGGAATTGAATAAGCTAATAGAGCAAAATCCGAAGCTTTCAACCGCATCAATGACCATTTATGGAGAATTAATGGATGAGTTGCGGAAGGTTCAATAAATGGGTGTACAACAAATGTATTTAAAATAATTTTAAGATTCTGGATCGCGAATCAAACATTGCTGTCGTTTCAACGGCGGCCAGAACAGTTGAGCTTCTCGCTCGCGGTCTCCGATCCAAATTTGCTGGATTTATTGGAATGGTTCTCCCATTTTTGATTAAACGCACCAAAGACAAGAAGAAAAATGTTCGAGATGCTATGTCATTGGCGATCGATGCGGTAACTGCAACAGTGAGTTAACCTATAAAAGGACCTCTAGAAACAATTAATTCAGACAAATCCCGAGAGAATTCAAAAGGACATTGTCGATTGGTTTGGAATCGCATCACCTGAGAGCAAGCAAACACTTCTTGAATTCCTTTATCGTTATTTTATCCACATGGAACGAGTAGATGTGGCTTTTATTAAAGCATTGGCGCCATTAGTTGTTAAGGTAATTCATATTATTATGTAAAATAAAAATTTATTGAATTTAAATTTAGTGTGCTACTGATAGCGATGTAACTGTTCGCGAAAAAGCCTGCATGGCGATTGGGTCCATGAGAAGACTTTTGGGTGATGCAATTGCGTCATTCATTGCCCCCGTGTCTGCAGATTCAGTGAAAATGGAAAAAATTGCGCAGTATGAAGCAGAGGCTATGGAAAAATGGAAAGAATTAAATGCTGAAAAAGCAAAGCTTTGCGCCGGCTTTTCTGATGGGGGTGAAGGAACCGAATTAGCAACAAGCGTATCGAACGAAGAGAAAGTAACACAGGAGATTGATTCTTGGGAATTATTGGAGGAGATCGATGTGTCCGCAAAGTTAGACAAAACAGTTGAAACTCAGGTAGGAAATCAAAAATCTGTGAAATTTTGATTTTTTCGATTGCAAAATTAAGATCACCGATAAAAACTGGAAGGAGCGCTTGGCTGGATGTGAAGCTATTAAAAAAGAAGTTGATGCTGCCGGAAGAATTACAATGTCAGAAAGACTGCGCGAACTGTGTGGAATGCTTTTAAAGGTATTTATCTTACAATTGAACAACCCTATTTTTTAAGATTATCGAAAAAGACGTTAATGTGAATGTGGCGTCGTGTGCTGCAAATGTTTTAAATGGGATAGCAAACAAAACACGATTTGAGTATAAGCCTATCGCCAACAAAGGATTTATGATTTGCTTTGAGAAATTAAAAGATAAGAAAGCTATTTTAAGAGATGCGCTAAACGAATTACTGGACTCGTCTTCACTGACTGTACGAAATTATAGAATATTCGTTGTGATTATATATGTGTTTTAGACTCCGCTCAGCGCCTATTCGGATGTTGTCATTAGCGCGCTAGCTCATAAAAACCCGCAGACCAGGGCACAAACCGCGGCTTTCCTAGCAAGGTACGCATAGTTCCGATTTTATTCAGATAAGATACAATTATTTTGATGATTTAAAAAATTTTAAGGGGGTATTAAACTCCATTTTTGCGAGCTAATATTTCTCCGTAATTTTGATTTAGATACCTTGGCCAACAGGACTCCAGTACGCTTCCTGTTGCCACACTTAAAACTATGACCGAAACAATTACCAAAATGGCGAACGACGCCGAAAAAGAAGTTCGTGATGAAATTCTCAAGTGTGTCGCTGCTGTTGCAAAATGCCTTAGTCTTCCTATCGCTCAAAAGTTGTTTCCAGGAATTTTTGATGATAATCTAAAATCCGAAAAGGTGTTTTATTGTTTTAAGAAAGCAAATATAGAATTTTTATAGATTCCCGGATTAGTCGATGAGATGGAGAAGCAATTCGGAAAAACAGCAACCCCAAAAATGCGGAGACTTGCAGAAAAGTTCGCTGTTATGTCGAATCCAATTAAAAAGGGAACAATGCCGGCAAATCGACCAGCGTCCGCACCTCGAATAGCTCCAAACCGACCAGTTATAAAACCGGCCGCAGCAACAAAACCTCTGCCGAGAGTTGCAGATCCTTCGACAAATAGACGGCCATTTACAGCCCGTCCGGCTCCGTCTCAGACTGTGAGACCGCCGATAAAGCCGGTTGGAGCGAAATCAAAAGTTGAGGTGGGGCCAGCTCCAAGGACATCGTCTGCCACAAGGCCTCAAGCTTCTAAATTGCCATTACCAAGAGCAGAATTAAAGTCGAGAATTGCGCCTGCTCCCAACGGCAAGATTCCCATATATTTTTAATGAAACGAGAGAAATTACAGTTGTACGAAATGGAAGCCGTCCAGCATCGGCACAAGTCCGACCATCTTTGAGTGTCGGGCTTCGTCCATCCACATAACAACATTGTATCTATTCACTTTTGTATAAAAATCTTCACGAATACATTTGCATGAAAACTTTTAAAATGTATTTTCTGAGAAAAATTAAAATAAATGATTACCGGTATACAGTACCGCTCAAAAGGTTGGAAACTTTTGGTTTTTTGGGCATAACTTTTTTGAAACCAAACTTTTTTCCATGAACTTTTTTTCCGATTGTTTCTTACGCAATTGCCGATATAATAAGCTATTAAACATAATTCGTGCTTACCAAATAAGGATTTTAGGCAATTTTTTCAGAAATCCGTAAAAACACATTTTTTTGGATATGCAATTTAAGTCAGTTTTTTTAACCGTAAAGATAGTTTATTAACACAAAATCATTGGAAACTAAAATTATAAGGTTATTACTTGGTTGCAAAGCCTTGGGAGTCAATAACTGCCTGGCACTTGCTAGGCATGGAGTCGATCAAGTTGTCGATGACCCAGTGTGGAATCTTTTTCCATTCTTCTTCCAATTGTCGGAACTTTTCGTTCGAATTTGTGGCGGTTCTGTTTGCCACTCTTCTCTCCAACTCTTCCCACAAGTGCTCGATGGGATTCAAGTCCGGGCATTGACTTGGCCAGTCCATAACCTTGATGTGCTGACTTGCAAACCAATCCTCAATTGATGAATATTTGAGAAAAAAAGCGAATTTTCTTAATTTCACAAATTTGAAGGTGTGCTTTGGGTCGTTGTCCTGTTGGCAAACACAACCACGACCCATTGCCTTAAAATGCGGCGACATCTGCTCCTCCAGGATCTCCTTATAGACGAAGCGATCCATGATTGTTTTCACATGGTGAAGGGGGTCACTGCCTTTTCCGGAAAAGGCACCCCCAATCATGCAATTGCCTCCCCCGTGCTTTTCGGTAGGAGTTTGATACTTGGGATTGTATCGAGAACCTACAGGACGGCGGACCGATTGAATTCCGTCACTTCCAAAGAGCTTTCATCCGACCAAAGAACACCATTCCAGTCAAATCGTGTCCAATTCAGATGTTGCTTATCCCACTCGTCCTGCCGTCGTCTATTCTTCTCCGAAATGAACGGTTTCTTCACTGGTCTTCTTCCGAACCATCCTGCCACTGATAAACTGCGTTTGATTGTTGATCCCGAAACAGGCGATGGAGAATTCGCAAAAACTTCGTGCTGGATCGCCGGTGCCGTCATTCGCGGGTTGAATTTGGAGGCTCGTACAATGCTTCTATCAGTCGCACGATCTGTCACGCGTGAAGGACCAATATGGTACTTCTTTGGGATCCCTTCTTGAGTTTCCCATCTTTTCAAACATTTGAAAATGCAAGATTTTGTGACATCAAACTGGGCGACCAAAATCTGCAGGGTTGCTCGTGTTTGACGCCCTGCGTAAATTGTCCGTTGTTGTTCAACAGTCAAGTTCCGCTTTTTTTCGATAGTGGACATGTCTAAAATTACAAAAATAATAACAGCATGCAAAAAGAAGCAGAGAAAAATAGTAAAAAACTTTTGAAAAAATGTCGAAAAAAAGTGATTTTTGAAAAAAAAAAAATGAAAAAGTCCACAAAAACTTCACACATAATTGCCTATGATAAGACTACCGTACCAATAATCTTCTGATTATATTTATCAATATATCTGAAAGTTTCACCTCGATCCATACGTTTTCGATCAAGTTATGCCCGAAAAACCAAAAGTTTCCAACCTTTTGAGCGGTACTGTATCTTATTAACAGATCAACACAAAATGCCTATAACTCGAGCTTATCATCGTCCTCGTTTTCAGGGTTGTAAAATGAATTTCGCATTATCCAGTTGGGATGTGTTAATTGCGAAATTGCGCGCCCTTGATGCATTTCAACCGTCGGCATTTTAGCATAGCTCGAAGCATCGAAGTTTTCCGCAAGATGCTCTCGTCGTCGAATTTCTTTAAAAAGGCACATCATGCCAGCCGGCTCGAAATCAATATATAATTTGTGGGCAATCATCTCGGGTCTTGTCACAACTTCTTCAATGTCTCCAACTCCAAACACGCATGACCAATCCTTGAGTTTTCCTTTAAAAATAGACCAAACAATTAAATTATCATTTAAATTTCTTAGTACCATAGCATTCCTTCTGCCACGCCCATACTTGGTAGCGACCAATATAAGAAGTGCCGACATAATCAACCGTGTTTTTTTCAGGAGCACGAAGTCGAAAATGCTTCCGCAGCCAAAAAATGTCACGTGCACGAAATGAACCAGGCACCGGAAGAACTAAAATTGTAAAAAATGAATAATATTCCACGAATGATTAGAGACCGGATATGCAGTTATTTAACGACATAAAGCTTACTTTTCGGAGATCCGGCGACACTAGTCCAGAATGACTCATCGGGAATCCACGTGGCTTTAAGATACTGTAATAAACGCCGAACTCGATGGTTTTTTACAATGAAATTTGCAGCCTCGCGTGGTACAAGAACCGACATACTCGATTTATAAACTGGTACCGGCGGTAGAACACCCTGAAGAATTTTTATGAGGTTTAGTATGAATGAGCTTTCAAACTTCCATATTTTTATAACGATCAACTTCAAATTCCTCAACATCAGTATTAATGGAACCATTGAGTGCTTTGAATATTCGAACCATTTCCAAATTCGTTCTCAGCGGCAAATCGGTCCCTGAGAGGTATTGGTAATATTTCCAATCATGGTCAGCCTTTGTCAAGTAATCAAAGCAGCTATACACATTTTTCAATATTCCAAACGAGCCCCATTCCGACTTCTCGCCAATCTAGCAATAAAAACATGTTTTCAAGTAATGTGTTTAGGATTATTAACTTTCGGCTCTGTCCAATAGGACCAATTAGTAGTGGCTCGTGAAAAGTGGCTTGGCTTGTTATGTAGTAGAATATAGTAATTACGACCAATTAGTAGAATATGGTAATTACGAGCCACTTTTTGTGAGCCAAAAATCACGAGCCAAGCCACTTTTCACGAGCCACTACTAATTGGCCGTCCAATAGGTGTCCAAAATTAGAAAATTAACATATACTATTTATTTTCTTTTTTTACTACATATTTTGGGTTGGAAAAAAACTTGTCTCTGACAAGACCCATAAAATGAGTTAAAATCACTTACTGCAACTTTCATATTAGGAAAACAGCTTGGCAGTTTTCTCATGGCATTTTTATAATTCGTGCTGCTCGCTTCGTCAACAGTGATGCAGAATAAATGTTGAGGTTGATAAAATATGCTAAGTTGCAGGATAACCTGAACAAAAATAACTTTTTATATGAATCATATGAGCTATACCTGAACTATGTTTTTATATACTACGAGACCGAACGACAATGGATAATTTTCTTCTTCTTCTGATATGGGATTGTCCGCAAATTTATAATATTTATGAATGACTTCGCATCTAAATTAGCACATTTAAATTTTAAATCAGATGTCACATGTTATTAGACGAATAACTTACATGTTTTTACTGGTAAACATTTCGTCCTCAATCCAGTTAAAATGATAATCCCATTGTTTCGCCTTCGACAAAACTCGTTCATTTTCAGTTCCATTTATTATAGGATCACAATTCAAAGGTACTTCTTCTATTCGACGCTTTTTCCTTTAAAAAATCAAAAAGTCTAATGAAAGAAGACTTCCGGAGCCGACGCATAAAAATTTGAACAGGCGATTTGGTCTCGGAATAATTTAAGTTTTGGCTGCGTATCAAGCATATTAAAACTACAGTACACATCAATGGCGACAACGAAAAATGTGTTTTTTTCCGTAATAATAGAACAAAGTAGTTGTGACCTAGAATAGAGAGTTTCAGTTAACGGCGGTAAAAAAAAAATATGTATTCCTCCGTCTCTCAAAATCACACTCTCTCTTTTTCGGCATTTAACCGAAAAAAAATCCAAAAAAAATCCGCGATTTGGTAAGCAGTTAAAAATACTACTTATTAAACGTTAGCAAATGGTTCCGTCGAAAATAAACAGTTCTTTCAACACCATTTCTACGGCATTGTTGAATGAACTGATCGGAATACCTCTTATGACATAAGTTTAATTTTAAAAGTTGTTGTTTTAAATTTTCAAGCTGCGTCAGAACACATCGTCGATACCATCAAACGAGGAAATGTGAAAAAAAGCACAAATTTCACCTGTTATTTACAAAGCCTGAACTTTTCAGTTTCTATTCGCCTTTTTTCAATATCCGTTTTCCAGGTTATTCATGTTAATCAATATTTTCATTCCGTTTTCAAATAACTCAACCAACTTACGGAACTGATTCATAATCAAAAAAGTATAATCGAAAGAATAGGTAAATTACAAAAACTGCATAGACAATACGTGATTCTCGTCGACGTGAAAACGGCAGGCCGATCATTAAACCGTGTGGTGTACACGAAAAATCGTACGGATCGTTGCCACACAACGCGAGTGCAGCTTTACGTCGCATTATCGTCGATTTTGATCTGCGACGAGACAAAAAGGAACTATAGCGATGCGCATCTTTTACGCGAGACAAACATCCCTTTTCCCGCAAAAATGGTTCCAAGTTTCAAGAATTCAATTCACCAAAAGCCTGTACAATTATAGAGGTCATCTGGGAAGATACGATTAGCATATACTTAGGAATTCGAGTTACTGCAGAACTACGTGCAAATTAGAATGCAACTTTAAATTTGATTATAGCGTTCCGAATTAAGCCTTTTATCAAGAAGCCGAACACTTGTTTAGATATTTGATTTTATTGTTAAACAGTGAGTTCAAATGTAATTAATAAAAGAAAATGTGTAATTTATTTTGCGGCTAGTATTCACAATTAAAATTTTTGTGCCTCGTCAAATTTTGCTGTCCGATTTTCGATGGCATCACCGAAATGTTTATCGCAGGGATGACGTGACGCGTTTCAAATCAAGGAACTAATTTTTACTGAATTAAAGAAGATTTTTGAGAAAACTTATTATTTTAATTTAAAAAATTGAGGATGAAAACTAGCGTTAACATTTTTGACTTTTTTGCTGCAAATACTTTATATTGTTAGATTATAGTTTATTTCTCATTCGCATTATTATTAGCCCAATGACGCCAGTTCTAACTATCTATTTTTTTAATAAATAAACAATGAAATATTGCGAAAAGCATTTTCATTTGATTTATCAGCTGTCACCGATGAAGTAACTCAATCGGAACAAGTTTATTTCGCTAATTTCATTTCTATTTAGATTATTGCAAAATCGAAAAATTTTGCCTTTTGCCTCAGGATTTCCGGTCGTGTAATCAAACATATTGCCGTCCAATATATGTTGATATTTTGGGAAAAGTGCACCGAAAAACTTATTGCCTTATATCCGTCGAGACTGAACCGCCCCATTCCAGCTTCATTTTATTTGTCGCCTTGATGTCAATCCATCATTTTTTTTATTTCCAGAAATGCAGAATTGTTCTTTTATGGCAAATAGCGATGATATGGAAGCACAAACTTCATGGATTATACGCGGAAACATTTTTTTCTCGACTGGTTTATGCGCCCTTAATTTTATTGGAACATACTACTGTATCAAAACCATGAGAAAGTGTCCGATCATCAACGATTCAACTCAAATCTTGCTCTATGCTTCTTTAATTTACGCTATTATTCACGACGTGGCTCATCGAATGACTCAGGTAAGCTTAATAGGTGAATTTTTCGAATAATGAATTCCTAGTTCTGGCTTTTATTTCGAAGCTTCGCGTATTCCGATGATCCCTGTAATATCATGTTCAATGTGACCGAATGCTTGGGAATCGGAAGATTTCAGCTGGTCGGAATTTCCGGAATGATTTATATTCACTCCGCGTTAGCATGTGATGGGTGAGTTCACCATTAAAAAACGATACTTGCATAAA
This sequence comes from Caenorhabditis bovis, assembly GCA_902829315.1. Taxonomy (NCBI): domain Eukaryota; kingdom Metazoa; phylum Nematoda; class Chromadorea; order Rhabditida; family Rhabditidae; genus Caenorhabditis; species Caenorhabditis bovis. The sequence goes on along the minus strand of CADEPM010000004.1, from coordinate 7,410,001 downwards.
AATTATTTTTTTTAATTATGACGACAGTAAACTGATTTATAGCTTTTCAGATTATTAGCAACATTGTCCCCAATAAAATACGTGCAAGTTCGAAAAACCGGTGCGATATGTTTAGCATTAATTGTGGCAAGCTTAAATTAATGAAAACATTCAAAAAACCACTAACTACAGATAATCGTCCAAATATATGTTCAGTTTGCCGTTCTTCCCGTAATGGAATACAACGAGACAATTTCAAGCTGCCAATTTTTTCCAACAGCTTCTGCAAATCGCGCAAACCTATTCCTGATGTCTAGTATTCTATTAATCATCATCAATTTGTTAATGAATTTGCTTATTTTATTGTACAACAGCGTTCGAGGTCAAAGGTAGAATAATTTTAGTATTCGAAGCAATATTTTACCATGTAGCGTTAGATTCGATGTAGCCGGCCGATACGAGAGAAGCGAAGCAATGATGACAAGCACGGCCATCAGCGTGTTAATTATTGCGCAATTAGTAGGACTTTCCATATATGCTGGCGGCAGCTTTGTTTTTCGAATGTACCGCAACGAGATACCTCCAGCAAAATATAAAGAATTGATTGTGTGGGTCTATGTAAGTTATCATACGCTTCATTAATATTAGAAATTGAAATTCAGGGAATTACTTATTCGTCATGCTCACTTCCATACCTCATCATGATGGTAATAAAATTTGTAAAACAGCACAGAAGGCGGCTTATTCACAATATTACCTCAAAAAAGGAGACACAGAAGGGACGAATGGAGGAGCTCAATCTAATGTGGAGTTAAGAATTACTACATATACTTGTAATTCCATTTATCTACTTTTTAATAAATCCATTTATGTACAGAGAGATTGCAATTAAGGGTTTTCGGATAAGACTGCAATATCGTGGTCAATCAGGGAATTCGAATCGAGGCAGAAGCGATTTCACCCTTGGCCTTTAAAAATATTATCGATGAGTTGCTAACTCTACAGCGATTAGATAGAGACGAACAAGGGACATTTTTGTGGTTTAGGATAACCCGCGAAAGTTTTGGGACAAACGGAAAAATTCGATTAGTCGAAACAAAAGTGGCCCACGGTCTAGCCCGATACGCTAAATTAAGTGAAATGGGACTCGGCTGTAATAGAACTCGCTACATTAGAACTCGTTGGAATAAAATTCCTCCGTAATAAGACCCTGCTAGAATGGAACTCGCCGTAATAGAACTGGGCCTATTACAGCCGAGTTCCACTCCGGGGTGTCTATTGGGAGTGTGTTCGTCATCCGTAATTTAGCTTACCCACACTTATTATTTAGCATGCTTCCCAAAAAGCGGATACTGTAATTTATGTCGCCAGATGTGTTTCGGTTCGTGTGCGATCTCGTTCATTTTTTCAAAATTCTTCATATAAGCATTCAAAAATCTAAATATTTTGAAAGTTCGCATTTTTGATCGAAATAAGAAAAAATCGACGCGAAAGAATATTGTTTTTTTTAATTTTCAGAGTACTATTATACTTTTCCAATTTTCTTTCTTTAGAGAAATTATTTTCAAGTTTTTGTAGTAAATTTACAGCGCTTCAAGAATAAAAATAGTTTAACCAAATAACATAATACAATTAATACGACAACATCAATAACATTAACTAACAACAGTTCTTCAGTCCACGAACTCTTTCTCGTTCAGCACTAATTTTGGTAATAATATTATTATGGCGATCATCAGGATTTCGTTTATTTTTGAATGGGCCGAACACCAACGGAAGGTCCTTTCCTGTCAGTGGGAGCTTATTTAAATACTCTTGGGCAATTCGGTTCGTTTTCATAAGCTCTAGGCGTTGTTGAAAAATAACAGCAAACGCTGTCATAAACGCATCAACACCAGCGCGATGCAATCCGGAAGACGATAGTTGGGCCGCTTTCTTTGCTTTAAAGTCAGCCATTTTGAAATGCGCACCAAACTAAAAAATGACTATTTCCAATAAAAAAAAACTGTTTCAAACCTTGGCTTCTTTCCACGCTTTTTCATCATTTTCAATTTCATCTGCTACAGTTTCCGCAATTACATTGCTATATCTGAAGCAAACCAAATATTTAGTTGTGTTGTAAGAAAACAAAATTATTTTTCTCACCTCCTTTTTCTCTTGAAAATTACTTTTTGCTCCTTTACCCTTTGTGAATCAATTGCCAAATCAACATCGTGAACTTTTAAACATTTCGCATTGTTACAAAATCCGTGGTTCTAAAAAGGAAAGATTATTGCGAGGTGCGACGAACGTCTTAAACAGCGAATGAAAGACAAAGATGGGTATTGAGGTCGACTGGGATCGGATGATTCGGAAATCCATCAGGCAGGGCACACTTAACATTTTCAGTGGCATCTTGAATACATTGCATTTCTCTTTGAGGGAAAACAATATCTACATGAATTCTTCTGTTCATTGATTCGATTTCGTTATCACCTTGCCTGAAATGTTTCATGTCTTTTCTCTCAAAGTTTTTTCAAGCTAACGATCGCCGAAAAACGTATTCCAAGTACGATGAAGTCATTCTTGTTTGATATTCAGCCAAATACTTCGAATCAATCAGCGGCAAATAATCCATCGGGAAGAGTTCATGTAGATTGTTGCGGAACTCATCAAGACTGAACAAATTAAAGAATAATAAAATTAAAAAAAAATAGCTAAATACGTTTCTGGTAAATCTGCTCCATAGAATTGTTGATAAATGAAAATCAAATCAATTAATCCATTGTGAACGCAAAATGTTGCTGACGTGTTGAAAATTTCGTGGAATAGGGTCGAAAGCGGACAATTCTGAAAACTACAAATAAAATTTATGCCAAAAAGTGTTAATCTTACATCAGACTGGAATTTAACTCCTGAATTAATCAATCGATTAAAGTCAAAGGAATGTTTGGCGAGAAATTCCAAAGCATTGGGCTCAATGACAAAGTCATTCACACTTAGTGTCAAAATATTAAAGACCTTCAACACATCGGTTAAGTTCGATAATCGTTTTATTTTACCTGAGCTTCGTATTTCATTCGTTTCTTCTCCTCACTTTTATGCACCAATTTCAGAGTTGTAATTCCTAAGGATAATACACTTCGCGTTTTAGCGGCTTCTCGCATTGCTAAATAACGTTCTTCGATATTCTTTGCACGAATTCCTTTACCAAGACCGCTCAATTCCTAATCAAAACTAAACAATTATTATACTCTCTCGATTATGTTACCAGGTCAACGGCAATGAAATCTGAAGCTTTTATACAAACCAGTAAATAGGGCCATATTTGGTTAAAATTATGACGATTAATTTCAATGACCTGTAAAAAATGCTTGCCAACAATTCCGACGATGTTCGTGCTAAAAATACTACCTTAATTTCATTCAAAGAGTGCAGCTTCTTAGACTTTTTAGAATCTCCACTCTCATCAGTATCAGTCATTCTAAAAAACGGCAAAATGTTGTTAGAAAATTGTGAGAAAACAAAAAAAAAACATGCGGGAATCACTAACCCATAAATGCAACGTCGAAAAAATATTTATCACTCGTGACTTTAATAAAACAACAATAAAAGAAAAAAAAAAAAACAATATCTAATTGAGAGCAGTAAGGCTGAATTATTATTACTGTTCTTTCTTTTCACCATTCGCAATCGATCCGTTTTCATTGGCGTGAACCCCATTGCGACGGTCTCGAGCAGCAGCGAGAGCTCTTAAACTTTCAAAGGTTTGAAAATAGAGCTTATTCGTCTACCTAGAGACAGCATCCCAAATGCCGCCCATGAAAATCGCACAGAACAAATTCTCGATCGGGGCAAACGGATCGGTGACGTTGAGAAGAAGTGCAGACAACTTGAAATACACCAGAAATCCAACAATAACCTGAAAAAACGAAATATTTCTAGAAAAATGGGATACATTTACCAAATAAATCAGGTCGTGTGGAGCTGAAATATATGTGCCATTCTTTTCCAACGCAAGAATTGAAGCTGCGGCAACACACGCCTTCGTCGCGAAGGTTGGCCGAAGGATCTCATTGTGGTTTGGTAGCCAAACACCTCGAACCAACTGCTCAAGGGTACGCACAATTCCTGACCCGGCTCCTTTAGCTGTTCCAACCAAGATTTGAACCAAATATGAGTGTGGATAATGTTTTGCCGCATGGGAAACTCCGTGAGAGATCTAGAAAACTTCAAAAATCTAGAACATTTCGCGCACAGTTTATTTACCTTGTAGGCCCGTTTCACCTCCTTCATGACCGCCAAAACGCACTTGACCGGCGTCAATTTGGCCAATTTGTAAATTCCGTCGAAAGGTGCGTAAAATACCAAGTACCACACAATCGTTGCCTAATTCACCATTATTTCAGCAACCCAAATTTTTCTGATTTTGATTTACCAAAATCACATCATCATGTCGTTTAAACGGCGCAATCACCGGCTCGCCGAGCAGAAAATTGGCAAGAAACGCATCGGCAAAGCACATCAACATCGATGAGAGCCAGCATGATAACGGGTGTTTCCTAGAGAATATAGAAGCGGCGGTTCCCAAATCATCGCGTACTTCAATTATCATCTACAATTATTACTATCTCAGTGTACTCGGTTTTTGTGTATATGTATGTACGTGAGTGAGGTCAATAAATTCTCAACTCTGCCGTCTCTTCGTTTCATCAACTATATAAACAAATGGGCGTCATTACGAGGACAATTTTGTCTAGTCGGTTAATACTTTTCGCCGTCGCCGTCACTGTCACAGGGGAAGTTGCATATCCGTCATTCGTAATCGGATGTGGAAAACGTTGATCCCTATCGATATGACCCTCAATCCCCCCCATTCTTGTTTCCTTTCCTCTCTGTCTCGCAATTGCCATCTCACCATCACATATATTGTATTTGCTTTCTTGTGTTATATCGCCTGCTGTCAACCGCATTGTTTGACTCTTGCTCATACCATTTCTATTTTAGTTTCTAAGAATGTTTTGTTTAGTATAGAGAATGCCTAGCACCCAGCTTTTGAAGCGTGATTGGGAGAAGGACCACGTCTATTTGGTTCAGTTCCCTCGCACCGCTGCGATTCCAACACCTTCTCCATTTACATTGAAACTTGAAACATGGCTTCGGATGAATGATATTCCATATACGGTATGTAAAAAAAAAACTAAATTCTAATCTATGGGTGGTTATGTTAAGAATATCGATAATCAATTTTCGAAGAAGTCGGCGAAAGGACAAATTCCTTTCATAGAACTAAACGGACGCCAAATTCCCGACAGCAACATAATCATTGATCATCTTATTGAACATTTTGACAAGGTACGCATTCTCTCAAAGTGTGACATCGAAATCGCGAAATCGGTCGTTATTACTTTACCAAACCTAAAATCTTTAGGGACATGCTGACAAAAACCTCTCAGCTGCTGATAAGGCAATCTCTCGAGCGTTTTTTACACTTATAGAACATCATATATGTTGGACTATGTTCTACTCGCGATCGAGAGACTGTTCTTGGCTGGCTACTGAACAAGGGTTCTTGAAGCATCTTTCTGGCATCAAGGCATTTGCATTTAAAAACATTATGGTTGGACAACTTGAGAAGAAGGTTTCCGCTTTCCGTGAGAAAAATTTTAAAAATTAAAATTTCTAGCTCAAAAAGAAATGTGGGAGCCATGGTATTGGGCTTTTGACAAAAGAGGAGGTTATTGCGGACACCAAAAAGGATTTGGAGGCTCTTTCGGTTCAACTAGGAGAGAAGAAATATTTATTTGGAGATGTGCCAACAACGGTTGAAAAAAGTTGACAATTTTTTAAAACTGGTTGTGTTTTAGCTCGACGCCACAGCTTTTGGTCACCTATCAGAGATCTATTATGCTCCACTCTTCACTGACGAATTAAACAATTATATGGATTCATCAACACCAAATTTGGTATGCAAAAACATGTATAGATGCAAAATAATCAAAATTTTAGGTAAAATATTTGAACCGCATTAAGGAGATATATTGGCCAGATTGGGAAGAAGCTTGCACGACTCAAAGTTTAAACACAAAATTCAAATAAAATAAAGTTTCTTACCAATAAATAATGCGCGATATCAAAATATGGGTACATTTTGAGGCGGTGTAACTGCGCGCCAGCATCGAGAAGGATCTCTTGATCGAGCTGCAAGCTCTCCGGAACAACCATTGCGGCGATACCTGTAGACCGATTATTTTAAACATTAATTGACCGCTTATAATAATTATCTACAAAAGCTCAAGTGACGTGAGCAAATATTTGCATCCCCCAACTGATTTCTAAATCAGAACTGAGGTGAAAGGCGACGCAAGCATATCAAAAACATTATTACGGATAACAAACATAGGCGGGTTAAGCAGAAGAAGAACGAGCAACAGAGGACGATTTCCTGCTGGGCCGCCGCGGCTGCCGCACCCATCTCTTCCTTCTCCTCCTCATTTCTACTAACTGCAAAACGTTGGCAGCGTTGTCAACTTTACACAACAGCATAACTGGATGCTCATCGCGACGCGGGATTTTCTGTCGGCGGCTCGCTATCTGTTCGCTTCATTTTTTTTTCATTAATCCGATTTTTCTTGTACTTCGTTCGCGTTCGAAATTTTTATCGCTACACACTTCAAATAGAAAACAAGAAAAATGGTTTAACTTACAAGTGTGTGAATAACTCATGACATGATGGAACAACTGACCATTTTAAGACATAAAGCATTGTTCTAAATCACTCGATGGAAATCCTTTTAGCCGCTTCTTTTACTTCCCCGTAGTTAGCGATTTGTATTACCATCGCAAAAAAACCAGCGCCTTGCATAATTGTGGACCATCGAACTTCGAGGCGATAATTCAAATTCAAATTTAAACAGTGGGAATTCGGGTACTCTCGATAACCTGCGAAGCTAACTCACTCAAATCGGCGCATTTTGCTCGTTTTGCAAATGTAATAATAATTTGAAATAATATAAATATATAACCTTGTAAATATCATGGGGAATAAACCGTTAGATAAGAGGAAGTTAAGAAAAATTCAAATTTATATTATCCGTAAAAAACAAAACAACGAGCAACAAATACAATAAAAACAATTAAACAACACCAATAACAACAATTCCAATTGGCGCGGTGCTTAGCCCTCGTCAAATCAGAATCTTATTGTGACGCATCAGAGGACGTCAGAGATTCTACAGCACCAATTTGTGAGCCTTGAGGTGAATCCGACGAACAGTGCCATTCGAATGACATTCTTCAGCAGTTTGTTGAAAAGCGACTTGAACCTTGGAAAATGTACTGATCATCGATTGCTGGAAACACAATTGAATTAACAATAACGCATTTCCCGTACCATTTCTATAATGAAATTGCTAATTTCAGCAAATTTCTGATGTTGTTTATCTTCATTGATTATTCGGTTAGCATGCGAGTTCATGAGAACTGTTATTAACGAAAGAGCCTGTTTAAAAGGTAAATTAAATAATTTTTTACAAACAAGTAAGAATACTTTCGAAGCGAGAATCTTCTCATCAATATCATTGTTTAATTCTTCCACCTCGAAGCCTTGATATATTTCAGTAAGAATTTTCATGATTTCAAGAGCTTCACCAGTCGCTAAAGAATGAGTAGCTGAAAGACTGAGCGCTTCACGAGAATATTTTCTAAGAATCAATTTTTCGATTCGTTTCCGTCGCAAATTTTCGGGACCTCTGAAAAAATTTTCAAAACAAAATCGTCTCTATTAATCTTTACTGGATCGCGGTTTTCAACAACTCGGCGAGAACTCTTTCTGAAATAATCCTATCTTGATGGACGAAAAGTTCTTCGATGACAGTGCTATAACCCTTCTCAATGCACATCTGAAGCAGTTCATTCTCATTTCTGAAATCATAAAGGCTTAAACATTACTTAATGAAAATCATACTTGTAAGACAAAACCCTGGAGCAAAGAACGGCATTTAACAATGATTCCATTGTCTTTCTATTAACGTCTTCGTCTGCATCAAATTTCAAAATTGAATCCACTAGTTTAGATTGTTCAAATGTCGACAGAATATTGGCTGCCTTGCCTTCACTGAAAGGTTCAAGAGCTCTTAGAAGAGCTGTCCACCGCTTATTTTTCGTCTAAAAACAATGAATTTCAATTGAAAATATACAAGTATTGTCGACATCTCGCCACTATGAAAAAAAAACAATGGCAGCGGTTTTGGCGCAAAACTTAAAGCGTAGATTTATGTGCTTAGAGGGCTAAGAACCGAACCATTTCGAATTGAAAGCATCAGAATAGGTTAAAGGCGAACACTACATAGAAATCTCCCTAATTTTTTTGCACCCAATTCGAACCAATTCTCCGAAATTGCGTGACATCGACAATAATAATTCCGTACCGGATTTTCGATGACGTCTCCAACACATTTTGTGAACGCAATAAAGTCTTCTTGAGCAGCAGGATCAACCGCAAATGAGGAAAATGTCTTTGCACGTTGCACTTTTCCTTGTTTGGCTTTACTTATAGCAGTTAATTCCTCGATTTTTGATTTCCTGAAATAAATCAAACTAAAAATTATTAATGCACAAATCATATTTTGAAGAGAAATCTCAAACATAGGTTTTTTTCAAATTCGGAAGAGTGCCATAAAGTTATTAAAACGTACGCCAAAGGAATTTCTGTCCTTGAAGTTTTTCCTTTGATCACTATTACCTCTTGTGCTTTATTATAATGAACCTATAACAAATTAATCTCTTACAATTAACTAAATTCCAGAAAAAAAACCTCTTCAGGGGAAGAATCTGTCATAGTCAACCGAAATAGTTTTTTTGCCAATGGTGATTTGGCGGAAGGACAAGACTCCCACAGTTCCAGAAAATATTCCGGAGTTTCTAAATTAAATAAATTTTAATAAATGTGCTTTCAATTATCTTACTATTCTTCTGGTCTCCTTCACATGCAGGAGTAATAGATATATTTAAATTCGCATTCAATTCGCAACTCACCATCTGAAAAAAAAATCAAATTTCTCTTAAAAGTTAACTCTTTAAGAAATCACAAGATAACATTTCTGGGTATAACCAGTGATTACTATTTAGAAACGTGAAATTGTATTAAAAATTTTTTATTAACGAACAAAAAAATAGCATAACAACAAAACGTAAATAGAAAAATACCCGAAGTTGGGAGCAGCTCAACTAAAGCGGGAGGACTAGAAATTGATTATAATCTTTGGGAATTTAATCTGCAAATATAAAAAATGTAGCTTAATTGTGAATTACGGCAAGGATAGCGGAACTTTAATTTGATCAAAATTCAGTTCATTTTTTTATTGTCACCATTAAGTGTAGTTTTTCTTCGCTTCATCAGCTTTTCGCGTTCTTTTGCAAGAATTTCTTCTTCTGTCAGTGCCCGATTACCGTTTATTGCTTCTTTAGTGGCTTTGATTGCTCTAAAATAAAAATATTCTCGAAAAGTTTCAGGAATTCACGTACTTTCCAAATGCGTCAAACATTCCTCCCATAAATACTGCACAAAACAGATTTTCAATAGGAGAAAGGGCATCTTGTACTCCTAGCAATAAAGCAGCCAATTTAAAGTACACAAAGAATCCCACAACACACTGCAAACGTGGGCTACCAACAGTTTTAAATTAGAAATTTTACCAGATAAACGAGATCGTGAGGAGCTGTTACATACATACTATGCCTTTCTAGAGTGAAAATTATAGAAGATATTGCACAAGCCTTTGTTGTGAATGATGGGCGCAGAATTTCATGATTCGTTGGAACCCATGTTCCTCGAACAAGCTAAAAATATTGAATAGCTTGTATAAAATGGTAAAATCCTACTTGTTCAACAATTTTAACGACGCCCGATCCAGCACCTTTTGAGACTCCGACTAATGTTTGAACTAAATAGGACTCTGGATATAATCTGGCTGCATACTTCACCCCTCCAGCAATCTAAATGTTTAACATTTTTAAAATTGATTTCGATCAAAACTAGATTTACCTTTTGCGTTCTTTGGACCTCCTTTAACACACAAAGTATTATTTTAATTGGTGGTATTTTACAGAGCTTGTAAACTATATCAAATGGAAAATAGAAAACGCAGTACCAAACAATTGTTGCCTTAAAGTTGTATTTTAAATATTAAAATTAAAGTAATATGTCCTTACTAAAATGATATCGTTATGCCTTTTCAATGGCGAGATAATCGGCTCTCCTAGCAGGAAACACGCTAAGAAGCTTCCCGCAAATGACATTAGCATGGATGAAAGCCAGCAAGAAAATGGGTGTCGCCTAGAAAATTGTGTTGATGTTGCGCCAAGATCTTCTCGTACTGATATGCACATCTAACAAAAATATATATAATCAAATATATAATAGCACATTTAATTACTAATAAATAGTGAGCCGCATCAAAATAGGGAAACATTGGCATTCTTTGCATGTGACCTCCGACATCAATTAGTGTGTCATGATCAATTGCCCAATCGTCAGGGACCCATCCCATTCTTCAAACAGATATATGAATGAAAATCGTTAAAAAAGACAATAATGTGTATAATGATGAGGAATTAGGAATATAATATTCATTATAAAACAAACTTTTCAACGAGCATGCAGAAAGTACGCTCCATTGGACTATAAAATATTGAGCACTCGGCAAATCGTGCCGTAGAAACGGTGTTGAATAGATATTTCCGTGAAATACCAATGAAACGGTTTTTGAAAGAGTGTGAAACGGTTTTTGAAAGAGATACATTTGTTTTCACCAAACTCCCTATTTCCGACGTTTCTATGGCACGATTTGCTGAGTACGTATTTGAGACCTTTTAATGTTTTTGTTTTAAAAATAAATGTGGATCTTTTATGTTTCAAAAAAAATCGATCATATCATTACGCTTGAAACACATTATTCGAAAAAAGCACTCGTTTAGGGCCGAAATTTGGACTAGAAAATAATTACTTCTGAAATTGGTTACTGTACTCTCAAACCACCGCAATTGACAATGCAGTCAGTTCTTTGTGGCAATGGGATTGTTAATTTCTTCAAATTGCCTTGATGATGCAAATGCGAAAATATTTCGAAATATCTCGGCAAACTCATTGAGCGAAACAGTGTTTTTTATCTTTCGTCGAAATTATAAAAATCGTATCTCTTAAACACACGACTTCTAGCGGAAATCGCATTGTGCATACGTTGTTTTTTTTTAATCGAGAAAAACGACTGTTTCCACCGATGGGCTTGCCAAGATTCTTTATAAAAAGGAGCTTTTTGCATTTTATTCTTTTTGTTCCTGTTCTTCCGTTATACCACATTGTAACAAATTACATTTTTTCTCTATTCGCCAAAATTTTGCGTTTAATTTTATATTATTCTGTTCAGCTTCCAGAATGGCTCTACGACTACTCAACATTTCCCGTAGACTACTCAAAACATCCTCATTTTGCGGTAGCTTGGCTAGAGAGGAGAAAATAGGAGAGACAATAACAGCAAAAAGGTAGATTTCTACGAACATTATCGAAGGCGTGCAATTTGGTCATTTCAACTATACAAGTTTTCGCATGTCTTTGATACCTATAGCATTTTTTGTGCTTTTTATCATTTCTTATCAAAGCTAAAATGATCACAAGACTAACAAGTAACTCCCCCATTCGCATGTCTGCAAATTATGCTCATAAAAAATTACACTGATATATATTCCCGCAGTTATTGATTTTTAACCGCGTGCGCGTGCATTATCTTGGTTTTATCCATTTACATATCGGCATGGTATACGCATTGTTTCTCATCACACAGTCATATCTACTATTACTAAAAAAATTAACTTTTTTTTCGAATAAGTTCGATTTAAGTAAAACCAAGTAAAAAGTGTCATAGAAACAGCGTGGTTAAAAAAAATAGAAGCGGGTAGTATCTTACTGTTTTTTTGATTTCATTCAGAGCACGATTATTGTATCAGAGTAAAAAACGAGGAATTCTCGAAAATGATATCCTTCTCGGTGATTTTGCTGATGTCAATCTTCCAACAATGACAGCAAGCGAGCTCGAAGCCTATGATAAGGTTCGAATTAGTTATCAACAGAATACCTAAACTTTCTTTTTATTTATTGGTTTCAGCTTATCAATGGCGAACATATGGAATGGGATTTGTTTTACTACATGTCCGATAAAAAACCAGCACCCAGTGAAATTGCCAACTGTAAAGTTTATAAAATGCTAAAAAGTTTCGTGACATCGAAAAAAGCACCACGCCATTAATTTCGTTTCATCCATGTTTCCTATAGGTTATTTATATGCATAAATAAATTGTCGTTTACGTGACTATTGTGTTCATTTCTTTTCAGAGCCTGAATTCTCTTTAATATTTTTTTTTCATAATTTTACTTTCTTCTTCGCATGATACCTTCTAATACCGATCTCGGTCAATTTTCTAAAATTGCAGAAGATGCGCAAACGACCGCAGCGATGTCATAAACAAGTAAAAATGGAAGCCAATAAGTTTGTATTATTTCCAGGAAATTTTTAGGTCAAATTAAATGCAAATTTTCGCGACGGAGGTTCAGCAGGACCGAGAATAGAGCCACTCAGTTATCAAGGATTATTTCAAACGAGATCGCAATTTTTTGAAATCGAACCAGAAGAACCGCAGCCATCCACTTCACAAGGTAAATTGAAAAAAAAAATAATTTTTAATCTTTTAATTTCTTTAATCTAGTGTTTTTGCGCCAGTCTTAAGTACTTTCCAAGATTATGCTGAATTTTCCCATTAGATAGAAATAAAAACATGATAAATTTCAGGTTTCTCTGAGGAAGAATTAAATAAGTTTTGTGAATGGACGCTTTATGATGAATCTCAAAAGGAGAAGTTTAAATCAGTTAATTAAATGTTGATGAAATTTGAAGAAATATAATAATTTTAGTACTTGGATACACAGGATCGCGTTCGTGACGAAATAGTTAACATTGACATCCATCAACGACTATCAATTGTTCCGCCGAAGGCGATCAAGCCTCTAAATGTTTAACAAATCCCTAAAACGTTATTAAATTCTTTATTTCAGCTTATAGAATGTGAGAAATTTCGTGATGAAGAAGAAATAGTTATCAAAATCACGGACGTTTCCCGAACACCTTTGTCTACACGTGAAGAGAAAGATATTAAGCAGGCAATATTATCTCTAGCAAAAGCAAGGATTCTAGATTTAGAGAAAATGAAGAAAATAAATAAGGTGGCTTAATGTGTCTTATAATAGAATTATGCATTTTTTAGACGTCAGAAGAAAACATTTTCGTGTGCTTGTCCAATGCGGGACTTTCAAAAAGAAATGTAAGTAGATTAATATGTAGTTGATTACTGTAATCTCCGCAACCATATTTCGGAACGTGCTTAAAAAATAATGTTGAATTTTCAGTTAGTTCACAAACCGCAGGTTTTTTCACCGGATGTGAGAGTAATTCACCATGCCACGAGCGGAACAGCATTTGCTGTATTTCACAAAAAAATTGACAGTGCAGAATTTATTAGAGCACACGCTGTGCAAGGTTCACCTATTGCTCCATCACCTGGAATAATTCATTCGAAATGCAGAGTACCTGTCGTCGTATGTTTTGACGTGTTGTTTTTGATGGACTTAAAAAATTTCAGCTACATATAACCGACGGGTTACGTTTTGAGTTGACACCACGGAATGAATCGCCCGTGGCCATAATATTTATGGAAACAAAAGAAGATCCTTTGTCATATTTGAAAGGGAAGTATCCGAATGCATTAAAGATTGAACGAATGAGCCCTATCGAAGTTGCGTCTTTCCAATCGATGAATGGATTTTATCCATACCCGGAATTTATTCCTGATTCGTGCTACAAATTGTATTTTCGGGACGTTGAAGAAAAAAGAAGAACAGTTGGCGCAAAAGAAATCGTTAGTCAACTGCCTACGAATGATAATAAATGTTATTTTTTTAAGGAAAATGTAAACTTTTCAATCGGAGTTGCAAACTATCTAGAATTGGAAAGTGTTTCTATGGAAGTTAGATTCGATACAAACCGGGTGCCGTGCGGAAAACTGATTTTAGAAGTAACTTTACATAAGAATACCGATATATTGATATGATTAAGATTGAAAATCCTCGAGAGGTAGAGTTCACTCGATTAGTAATGGCAAAACACCAATTGCAAGTTGTGTTTTTGAATGAGAAAAGGGAAGAAGATATGAATGGAAGATTCGTAAAAAACAATAGAACGGTACATGCTAGTCTTCTATTGAAACAATTTTGAAAATTTAGCTCAAAATTTCATCATTGCCCGTTTTTGTAAGAAATGAGAATTATGCAACATGGTTTATTAGCAAAATCCTCAATGCCAACAACATTCGGTATAAGCGTATCAAATTTTTGAGAGCCAGGGCGAAAATGGTAACGCCAATTGCATTGTAGGTGTTTTCACATTAATTGAATTTGATACGAGCTTTCATTTCAGGGAATGTCGTGATTATTCACGACAAATCATCGAAACGGTGGTACTTAAGGGCTTTCTGCAGACGGGCTCATGGGATAGGCCAAGGTTCGATGCGGATCGATTGTACAATGTGGATAAGGAAATGGCCGAGACACGGCCGCTTCCGTTTAACATTCGCGAGACAACTACGTTGGATGATATCAATAACAAATATATCGGTCGGCGACGGTATCTCGTTGAGTTTGCTGGATTCAAAACGAAGCAGGCTCCTAAAATTATTGAAGACATCATTCACCAAAGGGATAATGGGATGTTTAATTTCGCATCTAATAATTATTATGGCGTAGGATCGTAAAATGTTAACAAATAACGATATTTGTTTTCAGCCGGATTTAATACCTGTGTATCGAATAATGCTTCCTATCGATAGAAATGTACGCATTGTATTGCACGAAGAAATTGATAAATTAGATGATGCAATACGAGATTCAGTAAATCTGCGAGCGGTATGTTCATTGCAGTATACAAAATAGTTTTTGAATCATTATTGCTCAAATCTTAAGTTTTTTTTGATTTTCTAAATATAAAATTATAGATATACGATGAAGAAATTTGTACTACGGATTTATGTGAACTAATGTTTGCACGTATTGTTGATGATTTCGAAAATAATGATGCCGAAGGATTCGTTGGTATCGAGGGATGGAGTCCCGAGTGAGACTTTTGACTTTAAAAATCTGATATTTTCTTCTTTTTAAGGATTGTGAAAGAGTATGTTAATGAATTGAAGACGATTATCGCTCCGAAAATCTTCGATTGCATAGCGGAAAATTGCACTGAACTTCTTTATGGGTTAGTTTGAAATTATATTGGTCATTCGTGATTTTTTTTTCTAATGAAAATAATTTTCTAATGAATTTTTGTAGAGACGGAGTAGCTTGGTTGAAGTTTGTCGAAGAACGTTCGAACGAAAAAATTGTCTTGGATGTTGACCGAGTGCAGAAAAGAATAGCGTTATTCGGGGCACCTGATGTAGTAGGGATAGCAATTGAAAATTTGAAACGTTTTCGAACTCAGTAAGACGTCTGAAGAATAAACAATGAAAACGTTCTCTTTTCTTTAGGAGAAAACAACTAACTGTAGAAACTGTAATACCTGTTAGATCCCCGCATTATGACGATCTAATTCGCACAGTTTTGCAAAGGAGCATAATCGCAAATATGGCAGATAGATTGAGATCGCTGGTTCAAATTGATAGCAAATCGCATTCGATCCATTTTATGGGCAATTTTACATGTTATCAACTTCTGGTCGACATTTTGAATGACATAAATGACATGGTGAATAATTCTGAATTATATACTCACTAGAAAAATTCTATTTCAGATTTTTGAAAAAATTGTCGCCGACTCGAAGATGTCAGTTGATATGAAGTGTCCTACATGCTGGACCACATTAACCGCGGACCACTATCGCCTAACCAATTGTAGACATGTTTTTTGCAGCGAATGTTTCTATAATTTTATCGGTCATTCGATTGACGATATTAGGAAGCCTATGAAATGCTATGTTTGCGGTGAATTTGTTTCCGTTCACGATATAGAGGTAGTCAATTGATACATTTGTGTGTTATTATGGTATTCAGGCTGCTATGTTTGGTGATAAACGGCGCGTTCGAACTCTTGACTACCAACGAATTCGCCGTCTCTATAACAACGTGAGAGAAGGTCTCAGAATCCAATCACGAGGAGCTATCAAAATTTGTCCCACACCAGACTGTGAGGGATGTCTTGGGGTAGTTCTTGGACTATGTGAGACTTGAAAATAGTGAACAGCTATTCAGGTAATTGAATCCGATGAAAAAGATGAAACGTGCTTCGTTTGCAATGAAACGTACTGTCGCACTTGCTGCTTGAAACCTCACACTGAGAGTTGTGAAGAATACGAGAGGTTAAAAAATTTTTTTTCTAAAAATTTTAGTGAATTAATATTTCAGACTACGCCAATCTTCGGAATTTTCAATAAAATTCTATGTCAACACAATGTCAGGCAAAGTAAAGCATTGTCCAAGCTGTGGAGTGTATCTTGAAAAGGTATATACATTGAGTTGGCCAATAGATTTGCAGCCATGCATTTTTCGCTATGGTCTCGCCTCATTTTGGTGCATATTTTGTTAGTCTTGTTATTTAAAAAAAAATACAGAGAACCACGACAAACTCCCCGGCTTTGAGTAGTCCTAAACTGAAAAATAACTAGTGATTACCATTGCAGCAAGCGTATGACTCGACCCCTTACCACGTACACAAAGATTATAATAGTGTTTTGAATTTTCTAAAAAATATATAAAACATGTTTAGGACGGTGGATGTAACCATATTGTATGCAGCAATTGCAATTACCATTTTTGTTGGGTGTGTGGATACTTTGCGTTGGAAAGCAGACAGATTTACGTGCACATGGGTGACGCACATGGACGTTACGGAGATTTGGTAAGTAGCGATCAATATCTTCTGTCTTGGAATTTTTTTAGCAAATCAATTATGATGTTCTACAAGGATAATTAGCTGTGCCATTCATTTCCTCGTCCGCACTAGCATTTCTAATACGTATTCAATATAAATATATACAATTCTTTTTTTGCATTAATTTTATGTTAACTCCCTCAATTTTAAGTTAAAATTATCATTTTTCTTCATATCATACGTCTAGGCCTTTTGTTGTTATAATTAATATATATATATACATAAAAATGTTAATCTTCTGAGAGTTGAATTCAAACATGAAATTGTTATTGAGAAGAAAAATAGAGTTACTACTCGGTGTAGCAACCCCAATGTCCATTGGATCAGGCGGTTTTTATTTTTAGAAATTTTTTGACTCACGGTTTTATTCAATTTTTTTTTGTTGCAAGTGGACAACTACACATTTCTTTGGATCACATTGATTTTTCTTATGAAAATCTCAAACCACTTCTCATTTCAAAAAATGTGAACCAGAAAAAATTTGAAATGTAAAATATCGATGTGGTCATGCCGAAGAACGTGATACACTCAGAGACGAAATGTCTGTTTCTCGAGAAAATCACTGATAATTTTTTATTAGTTTGGCAGCCGAAGATGTTACAACGCTTGGTACTTCAACAAAACTAGTGTGTTTTGCCGATAGATTGTCTCTTTTAATTACAATTTTTTCGGTCATTTAAAAGATTTCGATCGACGGGTTCTCATTTCCGCGAATAGTTTTTTTTTTTAGAATCAAAATTATAATGATGTATCGAAAGCCATCCACACACACTCGTAAGTTTCTTGATATTCACAATATTTGTTTTTAATTTTTAGAAAATTTATTTTTTTTCTTCAATTGAAAAAGTCTATGTTTCGAACTTTTCACGAGTTTTCGGTAAAATTTAATTATGAGACTTTAATTTTCTCAACATTTTCTAGTGTCACTGGAAAATCTATAAAAATGGCGTCTCCAGCAAACTTGAAAAAAAGAATATCCTAGTTTTCTTCTCGATTTTTTTTGAGTTAAAAATCCTAATAAACCGAATGTTTCGAAACGGTCAAGATAGAAAAAGTGTTAAAAATATAGATTTTTAGTCAACGTAATAGGTGGCCTGGCAGCCACCGAAATGCCAATGAATGCTCTGGATAAATCATTGCGAGCGATGACGAATCCTTACGAGTGTGTGGATCAAAAAAAGGAAGACTTCATTTTTAGCATCTTCAAGATAGCGAAAAAAGAAGAGGCCTCAGTTGGCAGACTACTTATGGTAGGCATTGTAATTCTCAAACCATAATTGGATAGTATTGGATAACTACAACAGTAAAATTAAGATGCCAAATTATCAAGCTGAACTGACTTTTTTGAGCGGTCATGTTGTGCTATTCTGACTAATTATTTTCAATTCAGATGCTTCACAAGTTCGGATTGCGAGATGACGACCCTAGATTATTACCAATGATGAAGAAAATCGATTACTACTTTAAAAACGAAGAAGAAAAGAGCGCAGAAGGATCCGATCATAAGCATTACATATTGGAGAAGAAGCGATTTTTAGAGTAGGATTTTCAAGTTTGCAACTTTTTGACATTTCAATTTCAGATGTGTTCGACTAAGCATGGATGTTGTAGGCCAAGTAATTGCAAATGATCTTGTCATTCCAAACTGGAGCCTCTTCGTAAGCAAAATTGGTCAAATATACGAGGAATGCAAAGAAATTACTGATGGAAAAGTCGCCACTTATATTCCACAGCTCGCTCGACAAGATCCAAATTTGTGGGGTGTTTCGATTTGTACAGTCGATGGGCAACGAGTGTGTAGAATTTCGAGTTGTCCTTCTGAAAAATTCACCCAATTTAGGTTTCATTCGGCGATGTTAACACACAGTTCTGTGTCCAATCAGTTTCCAAGGCTTTCAATTACGCGATTGCAGCAACAGATCTTGGTAATTTTGTGGTGATTCCGTCCTCTCGCATCGTAAAATTTTATGAGTTCATTACTGGTTTGTCTAAAACTTTTACTACGCACAATGAATTATTTCTTCCTCAACCAATCATACAGAAGCAATATTTTTCGAAGAAGTAATTCAAATTTGAATTTAAACAACTTTGTAAATCGTGTCGGAGAAACGGTGGTGAAAACAAAATTTCCATTTTTCAAAATCACAATCTCTCTCAAATACGGTTTGATCGGCGTTTTCCGGAAATCTCTATTCATCGCCTTTCTACAGTACGGTTTGCTGAGAGTGAGAATTCCCATACCAGACTACAAATAACCTGCGAATCGTCCAATGAAATGTATTATGGGTTGACGTGCTTCTAGAAAACTTGTACAATATCTAGTAAGTGATTACCATAGAGAGCGCAGATAACGAGAGAGCGTGTGGTGGACGGAGACGCAGGTAATGTTTACAATACATAATTATGAAAATAAGGAAGTTTCGGTGAGTTAGCTTCGCAGGTTATCCAGAGTACAATATCCGAATACCCACTGTTTAAATTCGAATTGGAATTACCGCCTCGAAAAAGTGCGATGGTCCACAATTATAATTGCACGTTTTTTGGTAATATATTTACGAGAAAATCAAAAAATGTCTTAGGCCCCACATACGCCGCGGTTTTTTTGCGATGGTAATATTTTTTTTAATTATTTTTTTAGAATGAGCTCGAGCGGCCAGAATCTTTGATAAAGAACTGAACTATTTCAGGAGCTGATGTTGTTCATAAATATGTCGGCCAAGAACCAAGCGGAAGACTTTTCAATGACATTTGTTTGGATTCACATAGTAGGCCCATGATTAATTGGAAAAACTTTCAAATTTCTACAGATAAACCGCACAATCCAATGGTTAATGCCGGTGCTATAGTAATCACATCACTAATAAGAAATAAAATGAATATGGCTGATAGATTTGATTATGTGATTAATCAATATCGAAAAATAGCAGGGCAAGAATTTATTGGCTTCAATAATGCAACATTCCTGTCGGAACGTGCCACTGCTGATAGGAATTATGCTCTTTCCTATTTCATGAAGGAACATAATTGTTTCCCAAAGGAGGTTAATTTCTAATTGAAGAAATAAATATAATATTTTTTAGACCGAATCCCTCACAGACGCTCTAGACTTTTATTTTCAACTTTGCTCTGTAGAAGTGACATGTGAATCCATGGCAGTTATGGCTGCCACTTTAGCAAACGGAGGTATTGTGGGGGAGACCCGCACCTTTTGTTCATGTCCCAAACTACCCGTTGGCCGACACCCGTGCGCAGACTTTTGCCATTTCATGCTTAAAAGCTGCTAAAAACAATTTCTACGCAAACTTTCGGCAACTTTTTAGCAGAACTCAATTTGAAATTAATTATTAAATTTTAATTGACAATTTAAAATAATTACTGCAAGAAATCTATCCAAAGCTTATCTATTTGACTATTTATATTTTACGATTTAATTTGAGGAGTTTGTCCGATTACAAATCAAACGTGCATAGAGCCGAATCCTTGTCGTGATGTTCTTTCGCTAATGTACAGCTGTGGAATGTACGACGCTTCTGGTCAATTTTCTTTCAGTGTATGATTTTGATAGCTCCATTGAAAAATTTATAACAATTGCAACGATTTTCCGTTTAGGTCGGTCTTCCTGCCAAATCAGGTGTGTCTGGTGTAATGATTGTCGTGGTTCCAAATGTCATGGGAATTTGCTTATTCTCACCACCGCTAGATAAAATGGGAAACAGTTGTCGTGGAGTAGGCTTCTGCAAAAAACTTGTCTCAATCTTCAACTTCCATAATTATGACAGTTTGCTTCATCAAACTAATAATAAAATAGATCCAAGAAGGTTGAATAGAATTAGTTGCGAGTTTTAAAAGTAAATTTTAGACGCAACGTTCGCGAGAGTGATCGACTGGTTCCGATATTCGACTTAGCTCGAACTAACGATCTTGCAGGGCTTCGCCGAATGTTCTATCTTAAGGAAGATATGAACGCCACCGATCATGATAAACGAACGGTTCTCCATATCGCAGCAACCGAAGGATTTGAACCAATGATTAAATTCCTTGTGAACGTAGCAAAAGTCAATGTGGACGTTTTGGACAGGTATTTCTTATCTTATGTTCCGAAGTTTTTTATAACTGTATTGTTAGATGGGGACGATCACCACTCGACGAGGCAAGATTTTTCAATCATGGAAAAATCGCAAGATTCCTTGAGAAAGCTTGCAATCGCCCAGAGCTTTATCGTAGTGAATCGGTGTCTTCAGTGGAGTCAATTGCGGACGAAGTCGTTTCTCGAGCTTCTTTTACTATTGAGGAAACACAACATCAATAAGTTACTTCATTTTGTGGGCGATAAACAAAAAATATAATTTCGTAAAAATGATGCATTTAGCGTCTGGTTCCGTCCTCGTAAAAGACTCCACCGTCAGCAGAGCAGTACCTGTTCGAATTCAATTATTTCAAGTTGAATTTATTTCACTTACTTTGGACAAATTCCTTTCTCTCCTGGGTTTCCATTAATTCCTTCTCTTCCTGGTTGTCCTGGGATTCCATCTTCACCTGGCTCACCATCTTCTCCCGGAGCACCTGGTAATCCAACTTCTCCTGGTTGACCATCCTTTCCAGGGATTCCTGGAGCGCCATGTGGTCCCTTCTTTCCCGGTGGACCTGGGGGTCCTTTTGGTCCTGGCACTGCTGGAACATCCTTAGCGTCAATTCCTGGCTCACCAGGCTGGCCTGGAATTCCGTCGTTCCCTCTTTCTCCACGTCTTCCTTTGTTTCCTGGCGCTCCTTGAGGTCCTTCGGGTCCCTTCTCACCACGAAGTCCTGGTGGTCCACGATTTCCTGGATGACCTGGTGGACCAGGTGGGCCAATTGGTCCTGGTGGGCATGGTTTACATGGAGGCTTGGTGACTTCATGGCAAGGTTTTTTTGTAGGCTTTCCAGGATTACCCGGTAGCCCATTGGCTCCAGCTTTTCCAGGAGGTCCCGGACGTCCAGGCGGACCTGGTGGTCCTTTTGGTCCAGGAAGACAGCATTTTTCGCATTGTACGTGGGTCTCATGCTCATTCTCATCAATAAATGGAATAGTTGTAGTCTCCACTGGAAGTGTTGACTTCAAATATTCCAAGGTAGTCATTTTTGGAATCTCCTCTTCCGCGCTTTTAACTGTAGTTGATCCAACAACTCCTTCATCAGGAATCTCCGAATAGGGCTCTCCTGGCTTTTCAGTAATCACGTTATTAGTGGTGTAACCTGGAGCATGTGTAGTAAATTCCCCTTCAGAAGGCTTAGTAGCATCCGAAGTGATTTCAGGCTCCTCATAAGGAGCACTTGGTGTGTTCGTCGTTCGGCTGGTCGGACGAGAGGTAGAAGTGTGAGTTGTTTTAATTCGAATAGTGGTTGATGGCTCATTTTTCTCTCCGTATGGTGGTGGTGCATCAGTGGTAACTTCCGGCTCTTCGTACGGCGCGCTTGGTGGGCTTGTACGAATAGTCTGTGGGCGACGCTTGGTTGTTGGTCTTCTAGTGGTGGTAGTAACTTCAGGAGCTGGAGCATCGTAAGGCTAAAATTGTGGTGAATTCTTAAAAATGATGATCTGGAACTATTACGTTAGAGCTGACATCATCTTTCTCAACAGCGGCTGGATAACCGAACTTGGGTGGTGCGAACGGTGTAGTCTTTAGCAAATATTTAACATGCTTTTGCTATATTATTGTAATACCTCATCTGGAGAGTAATCGTATCCAGCTTGTCGTTGAATTCTCGTATGATTCATGCCTCTAGCGAATGAATTGCGTAGCATATAGACGTCACCCCACAGAAGTTTTGCATTATTCTATGAATTTAAATAAATTGATTATTTGGCTTTCAAAACTACTTGGCATTGCGTCATTTCAATTTTCATCGAGTTCTGAACATGTCGCACGTAATTGTGTACAATTGGAAGTGTCACGCAAATCAAAAT
Organism: Caenorhabditis bovis; assembly: GCA_902829315.1. NCBI lineage: Eukaryota > Metazoa > Nematoda > Chromadorea > Rhabditida > Rhabditidae > Caenorhabditis > Caenorhabditis bovis. The sequence continues at coordinate 7,387,076 of CADEPM010000004.1, read as the reverse complement.
GATGGCAAGGGCTGAGACAGTAACGGTAACATAGCCGATTATGCGATAAGCCTGAAAATAATATAAATCGTTTTCAAGGAGAAGTAAGAGGCTATACCTTGGTGTTGGAATCGACTTCCATCATCGGATAAGCCGCCGAAAATGACTCGAACGCTTTATATATAAGGATGCATGTCTATGCTCTCTCCACACTCACATTATTACAATCGTTTCGACGAGTCTGATCGTCGTTCGGCTAGCCGTCGATGAAAACTTGGTTAGGCGGTGGCTGGGGTTTTTTTTGTGCCAACAAAAAATTGTGCGGCGTTTGCGGAACTGGCCATCTTATCCAACTGGCCGGCTTTCTATTACGCCATTCTTATCACTCATCCTTTTAAAGCGTTCATGGAATGCAATTAACATGCATCTACGGAATTTCAATTTTTTAGGTTTTTAAAACAGCAATTAGTTGCGCGATACCACTCAAACTCGATAATTTTCTTGGAATGAAAAAGGCGTTTGAATTGGCGCCAAAACAGCAGGGTCTGCGGACTAGAGATTTTTTTTGGATTTTCTCGCAAATTTATTTCTATCTTTGGTCTTTGTTCTTGATTTATTAACTTTCGAGATTTGCGACCAAAAATGCGTGAGAACACCGTGACACAGAAGAAACCCAAAAAACACCCGTCTCATTTGAATATGTTTTTCTATCAAATCGCGTTTGGGTGGTATCGCAATTATCCAGTGTGCTCTTTCTTCGATCTCGGCAATTCGTAAAGGGAAACTGCTTTGTTTCTCGCGTTTAGGAATTTTTTCCATTATTCAACGGCAAAGAGAACTCCACCGTTTCTCCCGAATTTTGGTTTCATACAGAATATTATTATGAAAAATATTGCGAATTAAAAAAAACTGACAATTCGCATAGTATTTATAACGTAATAATACGAAAAGAATAAGAATATAAGAATTGAGCAATTTTCTAAAAACAAATATTAATCAGAGATCAAAGAAATTGTGGCAAGCAATGACTAGAGAAAAATGTATAATCAATATTATTATTATGCTTATTATATAATATATATTATTCTATTAATTTGGTGTGCGCTTCCAATCGATTCGACCTGAAATTTTCAAAAAATGAAGAAAACTTGAAAAGTCACGGTTGCATGCAAACGTAACAGAAAAGACGTAACTTTATTCAACGCACACAGAAATAAAATGAAATGAGAGATAGAAATAAAATTGAAATTAAAATTCGATTTTCTATTTGTCTGATTTTTGGTTAGAGCAAGAAAAAAACTACACGAAAAATGCTTATATTACAAGGAAAGCGAAAACACAAAACAAAACATAACATAGAAATTAATACAATCCACAGGACGACAATAAAAATTAAAAATAATAAAGGAATAGAAATACGTTTTGAAATGCTATGAACATGCAATGATGGCAAGGAAAAGAGAGGGAGAGGGTAAAACTTGAAATGGCAAGCGGTTTTCGTTTCTAAAATTGAAGGCAAGATTCAGAATGTGCTTCTAACAGGTGGCCTATGAAAATATGGTATATTCCGATATTAACAAATTTAAAATATTTAAGCCGACATATATTGGATTAGTCAGAGAAATAAAAAAAAGTATCCAATGTTTTGGCAGAATAACACCGAAACAACTATACATTTTGCATATTTGGGGACAAGTGTGTGCACTGCGTGAAATGTGAATGTGCGAAACTGATCAGCAGCCAACAGGTATTAATACATATCTCTATTAAACCTTTCTATCGATTGTACGGATTGCCTCGCTCCACTTTCAATTGCACTTTTAGACGCTTTGAGCCGATTTGAAAACCGTTCATTGCTTGTATCGCATTATTAGCCGATGTGGCGTTATCATATGACACGAAGCCTAAATAATTCTTTCATTTTTCAAAAACTTTCTCGACAAATTTTCTTACCGAAACATTTCGACAAGTTTGTAACTTTATCAATGAACACTTTCGCAGAAAGCACTGTCCCAAATGGAGCAAAAGTGTTGTGCAAATCGATATCCGTGAAATCCTGTGGCAAATGATAGATGAAAAGGTTCGCGCCTTCCGGGCCCTTCACGTCTCCATTTCCCACAATAGCACTTGGAATCGGAGCCGAAGCTACCGCCGTTGCTGTTGTTGATGCTTGAAGGTTAGCCAGCACTATATGCAACATTGATATATTCCAATAAAATTCAAAAAACACTCACAAGCATATTGTTGCTGAAGGGCAGCGGCTTGATATGGATCAAAAGCCGCCGTTGAAGCTGTGGCATAGGGCCCCAAAGCGATTGCCGGATTAGGAATCGTAGCAGCAACAGGTGACGTCGTTTTAGTATTAGCCAGACCTCCAGCAAGACCTGAAGTGGATATATTCATTAAAAGCCTAATTAAGAAAAGTTGAAATATTTACTTTCTTGATTTTTATCTTTTGAAAAATACCATAAATAGAAAAAAATTAAAATGGAAACACGGGTGAAACACAATGGTAAACACTCGGGGAAACATTGGTGCAATAAAGCGCATGCAGTAATTATTGATTTAGGTAGAAAATTTCTTACCAAGCGCGTAGTATGGTGAAATGAGATGGTGCTGCGGTGTTGCGCGCATCGCGCAATATCCTCCACCAGCCGCCAATCTTTCAACATCATCATTACCGTAAATCGAAGTCGATGATTCCGTATTAGTTGCCGAGTCGGGCGATCCTGTCGCGTAGCCATATCCTGAATGGGATTGTCAAAAAAGGATAGTGTTAGAAAAGAAGAAAAAAAAAGAAGCAAAATTGGTGAAAACGTTGGTAAACTCCAGTCGGTTAGAAAAGCTTCAGTGATTAAATGTAAAACGAAAAGACTCGACAATTACCTGCTTGCGAGACTTGGACTGACTGCGGCGCCTGTTGTACCGGATATCCTTGCAACGCTAGAATCTGATTTTGGTGAGCGATTTGAGCCATCTGCGCCTGTGTGAAGGCGTCAATTGTCTGCGCGGTTGGTGGTAGAAATTGCGCTGAAAATGTCATCATTTTCTAGTGGAATCCCAGCGTTGCGTTAAACAGAACATTTCATGCTATCATTTAAAGAAGGAAAAAGCTGTAATCTTTAAATCTCGAGTTGGTTTTTGTTTCAGCCGCGCTCGCTTTTCGATTGATTAAAAGCAGAAGTACCATGCCAGACAACAACGTATAGCTACTAAAAACCAAACAATTGCACCAGCAACAGCAGCAGCAGCAGCAGCGGAACAACACGATGTTAGTCGAATCACGGCAAAAGAAAACGAAACGTAAAGAAAACGGTTTAAACGGGAATCAGGCCACACACGCTGGCATGCCTGACCCACCTATAGGCTGCTGAGGTTTTGGGCAGCTTGTCGTGCTCGCCACGTTCGTCGTACTTGTTGCAGAGGAGGATGAGGTGGTGGTGGTTGTGGTGTTGGTAGTGATGCTCGGTGACGCCGTCGACGATGATTTCGATGACGTCGACGGCGTTTTGTCATCAGGCTCTGCGAGCTTCCCGAGAGCCGACAACACTAAACCCAAGGCGAACTTTAGCTCATGTTTTGTAAAAAATATATTTTTTTTTTAAATTTGGAATTAAGTCGAATACTCTTCAGAAAACAAATAAAAATGCTTCCTACCGCTTCCAAGTAATCCGAGGACATTCTGCTGCGGTGCTGACTGCGGTTGTTGCCCTCCTAACAATGATAGAATTGAAGCAACTGCTTGAATATTCTGACCTCCGCCGCCCAGCTAAACAACTTTTAAAAATTGTTTTACTGACAAAACTACCTGTTGTAAAAGTGATGGATTCAAATTGGCGAGTAGGGAAGATTTAGGTGACGTAGACGCTCCGAGCATTGCCGCTTTCTGTTTCACATCTTTGTCTTTCTGCGTGTCAGCGAATTTCACGACGAGCGGCGCCGCACAACCCTAAAAATTCACACCATCTGTCAAGGAATGTGAATAAATGAAATTGTGCGTTTTTACTAGCCGAAACACAGAAGAAGAGAAAAACGAAAACAAAGGAACAAAAGTCAAAAAAACATCCAATTACCTCCATTGTTTGCGAATGGTGCATTTCTTTGGTGGCGAGTACGGCACAGCTGCGGTTCACGAACGTCACAAACGCACATCCTGAGAGAGAAAATCAACACATTTCATTAATATGTTTTTTTTTAAGTTTCAAAAAATTTTGTGCTTTCTTCGGGACAAAACGACAAGTTTAACTGAATGCGACATATAATATCAATCTCCCAAGTTTTGTAAAGGCGGGAAACCTCACACATAGACTATCAATACAGTATGACATTCTCCGTCCGGCAGTGAAATCTACATATGCTCTATTTTAAGGATTACATAAATGTGACAAACGCACATAAAATGAAAAAAAAAGAAACAAAAACGTGAAAAATTTCTCATACCTCTACTTTTATTTTCGTTATCCCTTAGAACACTGCAATCCTCGATTTGGCCAAATTTAGAAAACATCAACCGCAAATCCTCTTCTGTGTGTTTTTTACTCAGCTGTCCTACGAATAATTTACGTTCTAAAAAATTTTGTTTGGTATTTTAAATTCAATTTATCCCATTATTTGTACCATTCCTATTCTCTGTGTCAGCTGGCTTCATTTGAATCGGATGATGCATTCCTTCAATGACTTTAATATTGTGCAAAGCCCCTTGCGCATGAATCGCATCTTTCCTATGGTAGAATGTCACAAAGCAACAGCCTGAAAGAATTGGGTCAGTTCGTTGATTAGCCCCCCGTTGACTTCTTGTCGCCACCTTTGCTTGACTGCGTCGACTTGTCGCGGAGAATATTACATGAGAAAACTGGACCATACGTCTCGAATAACCGACGGCAGTCCGTCTCATTCCAATGACGAGGAATCTAAATTTTTTTTTCAATTAAAACATTCAAATTAAGAATATTGATGTGCAATTTTCGCAAACTTCAACCAACTAACCTGTCCCACAAACATTTTGATGGCATCAGCGTCTGGTTCTGACGTCGATGCTGCAGATGTTGGTGCGTCATTTTCCACCACTGTTCCAACTCCTTGTGACGACGGTGTTGATGATGCTTCAACTGACGCTGCGGCTTCGGCCAAGTTGCTTTTCGTCATTTCGGATTTTAAATCAATTTTCGGTACCATTATTAGCGGACCGCTCATTGCACATATGACGCACCAGGCAAGTCCGCTGAAAAGAACATTCATATTGACAACCGGTAATAAAGACGACAATATATCAAAATGAGCGACTGTACATAGTACGACGGTTTCGGGGAGGCGAGCGAAAAAAATGTCAAGAGCGAGAGAAAATGCGATGCGCGAGAAGATTCTTATCATCGTCCTTCATTATCATTGTAGGTTTTGGTGACGCGAAAGAAGAAAGATGTGCACTAATTTTGGGTCACCCGAACACCGACTTCTTTCAGCGCTATACTATTCTCAAAGTGCGAATCATTTTTCTTTCTTGAAAGATGAGGAAAACACATGTTCGAAACGGGCAATGGAATCGAACCTATTCGACGCTCGTGTAAAATTATAGGGTTTATTGAGTATCAAGAACGAGAGGCACGAGATTTCACAACATGAGACATTTGCTTTTATCACGTTTTCTCTATCTCCCTGGATTAAGCTAATGATTCTTTTAACGCAAAATTCCACAGTTTCAATTATTTAAAGATCAAACTTCAGTGTTTTTGATTATTATCTTGAAGTAAAACCAGTTCAAAGGGTGTTTCCAAAAACGGCCAGAAATGTTGTTCTCGCTCAATAACATCAAATCCGGCGGCGGATTTCCTGAACGCAAACAAAAAAAACACGGCGCGTTGGCGATTTCGACCGGCGCCGCCCAATAAATGGATTTGAGACGAGGGCCAAACGAATAAAAAAACAGCAACGACAGCGACAAATCGAAAAATGAGATGATGTCGCGCTATTTAAAAGAGAAAAAAACGAAAGCATAGGTCAAATTTTTGGCACTCAATAGATACACTTAACGAAGAGTTTTATGTGATTATATACAAGGTGCTCACGGAGCTTAGGGTGGTCGGCAAGGAGGAGTACTCAATTTAGGCTCCTTCGCGTAAAGAAAAGATTCGCTTTCGATTACCAAATTCAATTCGGGAAGGCCGTGCGCGCCGTAATGAACCCCATTTTGTTGAAAAATTGGATGGATGGACGATGGGCTTTTGTTCTCGTGCTTCTAAAAAAGGGCGGACGAGGACGTGTGCCGAATAATGGTGCCGAGTATCAATTTATGCAAATTTTCGATTCTATCGGGTTTTTTTTTTAATTGCTAGGGCCGACAAGCGATTGAATGAAAAATTGTGAATAAAGAACGCCACGAAGTGATTTGATTCGGCAGCAGCGAAATGCAGCAGCTGTGCGTCGTTGTGGCACACAATATAAAGAACGCACCCGGAATTCGCGATCTGTGTTGTAATAAAGCAGAGACTCGCCGGCTCACCGTTACACATAATATAGATAGCAACAAGTGTCCGAAGATGGTTTTTAATAATGGCAACTTTCTCACAGAGATTAAGAATGCATGTTATTGCGCATTTCTATTTAGTTAATTCTATTTTTCGGGCATGCGGCGACGATTATCACGAAATTGTCGATAAATAATACTGTACAATTTCGGCGAAGATAAAAAAGGTCGTTTGATGGATTTGAGAATTTGAAATTGCGTTTAATGGGACATTAATTGATGTCAATATAAAATCTCAAGGTTGTGCAAAGAATAATGGTGTGAAATAGGAATGCTATCAGTTAAACCGTAAATCGTCTCATGGAAAGGCAAATCATGATAATAGTGTTCATGATGGACGAGAGGGAGGCAACTGATAAGTAATGGCCTTGAACTAAACTGTTTCAAATTTGTCGACATCGAATTTCTTCCGTATTTTCCTGAATGTTGGGCCACAATTTTCTCGTCAGAAAACATGTGCCACTCAAAACTGCCAACATTCCAATGACTAATATCAAAATAGCCGAGTATAACAGAACTTTTTATGCTTAAATTTTTGGCTCAATTCTTGAAATGTTTACTTAATAACAGTAGCTGGCTGACCAATCGGAGGCTCCGCGCTGAGCAAAATCTCATTGTTTGCTCTGGTACAGTAATCGAAAGCGCACTACGGTACAATACAAGAAAAAAATAATGCAGAACAAGAAAGCGGCGTTGGCATTTTGAGAAACAAAAACAAGTGTTGTCGAGACGATGAAAAAAACAAACGAGCGAGAGAAGACGAAAACCGTCCTGTATCGCGACGCTTAGGAGTAAGACGAGCGGGAGAAAACTGACGACCGGCGAAATAGTGTGTGTTGGTGCGGAATGCGCCTGACAAATGAATCGATCGATATAGCACTAGTATTGGGTGATGGAATGGCACAGTTGAGGATACAGATGTTTTCAATAACCTCATTTAATCTCCGGATGTGACTTATATTGGATGAATATCAAAAGATTTTTGTGTATGTTTAAAGTCGCATCACATCCCTATCTCTGGTTAAAAACGAAAACTGATTCCCAGTCACAATTCAATTTTCAAATTTAAAAAATGTTGAGTTTTTTTTCGAATCTGTACAGAAACAATACGAATGAATGTTTTGAAAAAAAAAATAACTTTTTATTCGCCAAAACCAGGAACTTCATTTTTACAAATGTTTCTTTGTACACTTTCTCTTTCGCGAATTTTTCGAATTCTTTTCCACTTTCATGAGAGAAAAATTACTAAAATGACCAATACAAATATTGTGGATACTAAAGACTCTAATTATAATCGAATTATTGAAATTACTTGAAATATCGAGAGGTATCTGGCAGGTGAAATACTGAAGAGGGATACCCTGAATACTAAACTAATGAAATCGTCATCACCTAGGCAATTCAAAACCAACACGTCGCGATATTGACATTGATGCCGTGCGCACCTTCAACACAAATAAAGAATCCTACAAACATTTGAAACGAAACTTGTCGCCAGAACAAATTGGGATGCTTAAAATGAAACTTGTTAGCCCTGTACATATCTAGACGCGAATCGTATCGGATTCAGATGCATTGTCGACCTATTTGCGTAATTCTTGGATTTCTAGTTTCCGCGACGAATGTTGAATGCCTCGATATTTTTCGAGAACATTATCAGCGGAACTAATTGAGTTGCCAATTGTATCGGTGTTCTCGGCCAAGTGACCAAATTCGTTTTGTGTAAATAAAGCCAAATAAACTAAAATGGTAAAAGTTACCTTTGTCTTTGGCAAGTGAAAATCTTTTTGACGCGACCTTCTACGTTTCCTTCTTCTGAAAAAAAATTTTTTGAAAGATGAAAATATCTTATAGGTAGAAACGAGAACGTGAAGAATCGTTAAAAGAATATGGAACAAAAATGAAGTTAATCTTTGTGTGACATTTTACGAAGTTTCGATCTAGGTCACTATGTGATTTGAACTAATCTCCGTGGACCGGAAATATACAATCGTAAGATGAAAGTAATTATTGAGCGCACAGTAGCGAAAACATTAGTAATTATTAAATAAACAAGAATTGTCTCGTACATTAATGAATAATATAAAATAATTTAAGCAGTGTCAAAAAATGTTGTGTCAAGGGGGGGGGGGCACGAATAATTTGTTAATGTGGTCTTTAAGCGAATGCGTTACGATACCCGCAAATTTCGAAAATTCATATTTTGCAATTGGAATGCATTGTACCGCGAAAAGAAACCAGTTGCTATTTTTTGATCTGTTCATTTTTTGGAATTTAATTTTCTAAACGTGTCTCTTACAGAATGAGTAGCGGTGATACAATAATTGAAGAAATTACTCCCATTCCTACAAAATCCTACATTAAGCCAGAAATTGATGACGATTCTTATGAAAATGGTGAAAATTGGAAAGAAAAAGGTTACTCTGCTTTTCTTTTATAAGTCGCTAAATATTTTTAAAGGAGATACTCATTTCGATAATGAAACAGATGTTATTTATGAAGGCGGAATATCTCATTATGACAAAGAAATTGAATACAAAGTGATATATGACAAACAGGTTGAGCCACAAAATATAAAATCCAAAAGCGGCCAAGTCGAAATTGATGTTCAAGGAATAAAATACAAAATTCCTTATTCAATAATCTGTCATCTTTGCAATGATGTTATGTACCTTTGTCTGCGAAGAACGCGGTATAAAGGAGAAACTCGAGAATATCCTTCGTATCGGTAGGTCATTTAAATAAGCATTATTGATACATACTTTAAATAGGTGCAATCGTAAGGGATGTCAAACATTTCGCTCTATTCGCAAAGTGTTTAGTAGGCAGTTTATTTTATCGAACTCTGAAGATATTCCCGTGGAAAATCTTGATATTGAAACTGATCGGAAAGTTAAAAAAAGCACTGTTGGACAAGACCTAAGTGCTCACCGCTTGTGCATACCGAAGTTATTGACACCTTCATTGACAACCCCAGCAACCCTTATTGGCGAAAAATTGAAAGGAGCTCAACTCAAACGTTGTATATCATTTACTGTAATGAAACCAAGAAAACTGATAAGTAGTAAACTTTTAGGAATTTACAAACCAACTTCGCCGTGATATTGCTGCCAACAAACAAGTATTGCGTAGAAAAGCTCGTGGTAATAATGACATAGAGGAGGGAACACTCATATACGTTACAAAAGAGCTGTCTCCGCAGGAAATTGTGCAATTACAAGATGCCATAATTAAAGTTTTAATGCATCTTCGAAAAATTCCTGTGCAACTGTAAGGTTCTTTAATTTAGAGATTATTTACAGTCAATTTAGAACCAGCAATGATTTGCCCTTATTTGCTCACTGCCCGTATAGTAAGGATGAAGTGGAGATAGGTTTAAAGTCGGAATCTACTAGACAGGTACACTTTCATCGATAAAGATAATAGCAAATGGAATTCAGACGTTTTGCGAAGCGTTTTCCAAAGCACCTCAACCGCCAATACCAGCTGGCTTCACGCAACGTGAAGATAATGTTCTCGTTTACAAAAATCCTGCTCCATATCAGTAATTGTTGGAATAATATATTTTAAAATCTTTTTTTTTAATACAGTGTACCTCCCATTTTACAAGCGAATTCGCCACGAAAAACCGCGGAAGACATTGCTGATTATCACCGAAGACAGGAGGAAATCGAGACGCGAAAAATGGAGAAACGCCTGAAGAATTCTATAAAAAACAAAGCGTCAGGGTGTATGAAGAGGTTTTTAATAAAATATAAAACATTTTTCGAATATTATTATTTCAGAGTTTTTTCCGATGAAATTGATATGGACCGGGAACTTGTCGAACGACACGAATTCAAGCGTCCCAAAATGGACGGATTATCTCAAATTAGTCATATCCAACTGCTAGATGCTCACAATAGTTATGACACCGCAAAATGGAAAGAATTAGAAAAAGAAGACGCAGCTTGTCCCAAAAAGGCGTGCGCACTTGCCGCAGAATACGCGCACCGCCGTAAGGAATCCTCGCAGTCGTCAGATGTCTCCAGTGGCTCGTCAGATTACGCAACGAGTCCGGATGCCCTTCAAAAGTCAGGAACGTTGTCTTCAATAACACTTCATGAAATGATGATGAGATCGTTGAATCCAACAACATCCGCTTCTCAGAAAGGTGAAACTATTAAATATAAAATATAAATGAAATTTTCAGCCTATGGTAATGACCAAAAAGTCAGCTCTTCGCAACCTCTATTATTTAACGATTATCCAGCAGCACAACCTCAAAGTGCTTATTTCGTTAATGCTCCGTTACTGTCTGAGAGCGCTACATTACTGGTAGAATTACTTATTAGTGCCTGAGAAAAGTGTAACTTTAGAACATGAACTTGTATTCACAATCAAATGTTTCTGATAATGTTCAGTGCATGGTAACTAATTAAATATTGTCGTTTTTATTATTTATCCAATTTTAAGAGCGCGAACTCCCATATGAATGAGAAGCATTACATCGATTCACCAAATTCTCACAATCAATTCACTTATATAAATCCAGAATCTGGTGCCACTCTTACTGATCCTTCTGCATTCCTGACGACCTTTGTACCATCTCCAGTTGTGAAAAATGCACCCGTCGACTTTGGTCAGGAAGGTTCGAAACATTTCACAAAGGGCACACTTAAACAAGAAAACGTAAATATTTATATAAACCCTTATTGATTAGTTTTTTTTCAGACAAGTTTGTCATCTGTTGACATGGAATCTCCGAAGAGTTCTTCAAAGCTTTTGGTAAATAGTTTTTTAAAATTACTTTTTCGCGTTTGAAAACTATTTTTAATTTTCAGGCAATTGACAACTCGCTGAAGTTCGACCCACCTAATATATAACGTTTAAAATGTGTTTTATCATTTTGCATATATTTTTTATTGCACCCCGTTTTAATAGTATTTTCTTGTCATTTTTTCATTCCAATAGAAATTTGATTATGTTGATACTTCGTGTTTTATGCCCGATATTGGGTAAATCTATATAGACTTCTCCTCATGTTTAATTTTTCGAATTTTTTATTGGTTAGATCAAGATGTTTTTGAAAGAACTTAAAATAAAATATCTTGAATCGATTAAGGAATTTTTGAAGGTTTTGTGAGGGTATTAATCTCGATTGTATACTAAATGCAGCATGTGCGCTCCACTGCACACACTCACTTGTTCAATTTTCTTTAGGATCGTTAACATTTCCGCGTGTTTTTTTTTTTCACATTTAAATTTCAGCTTTCAGAATGGCTGTCGTTAAGAAAAAACGTACTAATGATAAAGGAACTGAAGCGAGCAAATCTTTGAAAGTTAAAAAAGAAAAAGCTGCGAAGCGGAAGTTAGAGGTTTTTGATTGAATTCGAATTATTTTTTTTTAGTTGTTTCCATGTTTTCAGGAAGATATTACCGAAGAAGTTTCTTCAGAACAACCAATCAAGCTAAAAGTAAAGAAAATCGTAAAGAAAAACGTGAATATTTTCACATTTATGAAAATGATTTTATTTTTTTTAGGGAACCGCGGCAACACCGAAGAAAGTTATTAAGAATGTCGTAAAGAAGACAAAAAAGCAGCTTTTTGAAGAAGAGGAGGGGGATGAAGAAAATTTGACCATTAAAAAGCTTGACGGATTGGGATTTGAAGCTAATGATGATGAAGATGACGCAATGCCCGATGATTTTGATAACTCGGACGATGACGATTTACCGATTGAAAAAAAGTCGAAGGCACTTGATGCGGCTAAAGAACAAACAATGTAAAAAAGTCCTAATTGTATAAATCGTCTTAAATAATTTTTTTCAGGAAAGAAGCTGAGGAAGAGTTGCAGCTTAATATTGCCAATCAAGAAAAATTTGTTTTGCCTACAGTTGAAGAAATTGAAGCAGAACTGAAATCGGCTCCAAACTTGGAGATTGTCAGACAACGCATTGCCGATGTTATTCAAGTCCTTGGTGATTTCAAAAATCGGCGCGACCCGAACAAGAGTCGTGAACAGTATTTGGATGTTCTTCGCAAGGATTTGTGTAATCAGTATGGCTATAATGATTATTTGATGGGAAAATTCATGGATTTATTCCCAAATGGTGCTGAGTTGCTAGAATTTTTGGAAGCTAACGACAACCCGAGACCAGTCACAATTAGAGCGAATTCGTTGAAAGTTAAAAGGTTATTTTCAAATATTATTTTTCCCTCTATTATTAATTTTATAGGCGTGATTTGGCAAAAAATTTAATCGCTCGCGGAATGAATGTAGATCCAGCTGCTGAATGGACAAAAGTCGGACTTGTCGTTTACGATTCGCAAGTCCCGGTAGGAGCTACTCCGGAGTACCTCGCTGGACATTATATGATCCAAGGATTGAATTCCTTGTTGCCCGTCATGGCGCTTGCTCCTCAACCTGGTGATCGTGTTCTTGATATGTGCGCTGCGCCAGGAGGAAAGACTTCACATATTGCTGCGTTGATGAAAAATTCTGGAGTTCTTTTTGCCAATGATGCCAATTTTGCTCGTTGTCGCGCCATCATTGGTAACCTTCATCGTCTCGGAGTTAACAATACCGTGGTTTGCAATTTGAACGGAGAGGAGTTTGCCAAAATTCGACCAAATGGATTTGATCGAATTCTACTCGATGCTCCATGCTCCGGTACAGGAGTTATCTGGAAGGATCAAACGGTTAAAACCAGCAAAGATAGTCAGGATGTTCAGCGAAGGTTAGAGAGGTGGTAATTACACAAATTGAACTATTGTTTTAGACACACAGTTCAAAGACAGCTAATTTTGTCTGCTTTTGATGCACTTGATGCTAATTCACCAAATGGCGGATATTTAGTGTATTCAACTTGTTCCGTCTTGGTAAGAATTATTTTTTATAAATAATGAATAATAAATCTTGCTTAAGGTTGAGGAAAACGAAGCGGTTGTCAACTTTTTGTTGCAAAAACGGCACTGCGAGTTAGTTCAGACAGGCTTGCCAATTGGCGTTGACGGATTCACGAGATTCCGTGATTATCGTTTCCATCCATCTCTTTCTCTAACTAAACGTTATTACCCCCATGTTCATAACATCGATGGTTTCTTTGTGGCAAAAATTAAGAAACTTTCGAATGCGAAAGCAAGCAAGTTCGAAGTTTTAGAGGCAAGCTTGAATTTATAATTTCAAAAACATAGCTTATGCTTGTTATAGGCGGAAAAGGAAAAGGCTGAAAAGAAGAATGCTTCGAAACAAACAAACACTGATAGTGATGATGAAATTGAAGAAAAGACCACCGAAAAGATTAATGGAAATGCGGAAAAGGGTCTAGGGAAGAAAAAAAATAAGCACCCCGTGGAAGAAGACGACGATGACAGTGATACTAATGCGCCAAGTAAAAAGTTTTCAAATTTCAAACAATAACCACATTTTGAAGTGAGAAATATCGGTTCTGGAGCAAGAGCGAATAAGAAGAAACGAAACCAGAGGAAGTCTGAAGAAAAGCGTAAGCAACTTGAAGCTGATGATGGTTTCAACACTGTCGGCTTCATCAAGAAGGCTAAAAAGGAGAAGTCGTTTGTGTCGAAGGTGCCAAAACGTGCCGCGGCTCGCAAGGGAGCAAAATCTGTAAAGAATCGGAGAAAGAAGATTCTCGCCAAACAGCAATAATTTGTTGATAATTTTTGTTTTTTTTTTGTTAAGATTTGATTGTTATTATTTAATTGTTAGCCTTGTTTTTTTTATCACCGTTGTTTTGTTTCAATTTTTCATTTTAAATTTTTTTGCGAAATCGGTTTTATTTATTTCTCGTGACATAGTTATGACCTATGCGTATATCTTCCAAATTGTTAGGGCTTTCTATTCTAAATTAAGATTTTAGATGGCTGCTCGTGACGAATTCGACAATATTCCAGACAGCGAGCTTCATGAGACGTTTCTCGAGCGTATCGAAGGTTTTGATTTCTTCAAGTTTTTATTTTCGCAGTCAAACGACGAAAAAATTTTAAAAAATCATGGGCTATGTGCAAATGGTCTTTTAAATCTCTTATGCGAATTGGAAAGCTCTGCCTCCCTTCATTCGTTTGACGCCGACAATAAAAATTATTGAAATTGTTAAGGTCTCGGAGAGATGTTCCCTGAGAGTCTCAGAAAACTCACGTCATCCAGCGTTTCGTGGACATTCTGGGGAGCCCAGACAGCTGTAAGAATTAATTATTTGGATGTTAGGAGGGGTTTCATTTGCAGTTCAATCTGACTAGAAACACGGTTTGGGTTGTTTGCACGACTAGTCTGATCGCATTCCTTCCGTACATCATTGAAAAAGAGAGAAGTGATCTCGAAAAGACGCAAGTAGCCGCACAACGACAAATGCTTCTCGGTCCATCGGCAGCAATTCAACAAGCGAAGACCGCCTAAACTCTTGTTTCTATCTATTCTGTCGTTAATTATTTTTCGAATATATTTCCCCCGATGTTTTAGTTAGATATCTTCAATCTAGATTATTTTTTTTGTTATCTTATGATTAATAAAAGACCACGATTGTATTTAGAAGTCTACATTTGTACTTTATCCGAGTATACGGTAATTATAACTTTTTGCATGCATTTCAAGATTCAACTTTTTTTAAATTAAGATGTCAATTCCTACGGATATGGCCAAACCTGATGAAATCGAGACACAATATCAAGTAACTTTACTTTTTTTTTCACTGATTCAGTTAATTAACTTTAAGGATTTGAATAATGTGAAAAATGTCGGTCCTAGTGATTACCAATACGTAAGTATTAAATTTTGAAACAATTTTACATATAATAATTCAGAATCAACATTTCTCCGAGAGTTTCAACAATTATCAATCATCATCAAGCCATTCAGTTAGTTTTTATTATTAATGAAAAAAAATGTTTAAAAAAATGACCGTGACTGCGTCTCGCAGAAGTTTCTATTTGGTCAGATTAATATGGTAATTTAGGGTCAATACTACCAACCTGATAACGAAGAGGATGAAGAAGATGATGGAGAATTGGTTGAAAATCATGGGCATAATGTTGGCGATGTTAATTATATGGATAGAAGTGATCAGAATCTTAATGGCTGTTTCACCCGAAAAGATGGGGTTATATTAGACCAAGAAAGATTTCTGCCAATTGGTTTGCTAAATATAATTGATGCACAAAACTGAAGTGTTTGCAGCAAATATTTCGAGAATCATGAAAACTCAGGTTGATCCTCAAGCGAAACTTTCTAAAGAAGCGAAAGAATGCGTCCAAGAATGCGTTTCTGAATTTATTCAATTTTTGACTTCTGAGGCCGCTGATTATTGTCATCAAGTTATTAATATTATCGTTTTCTTTACGTCTGAATTTTAAAAATTGTAGACTAAACGGAAGACCTTAACTGCTGATGATCTCTTAACAGCTTTGGAAGCTACTGGTTTTGACAATTATGCTGAACCGATGAGAATTTTCCTGATGAAATACCGACAAGCCCACAAATTGACGGGACCAATTCACCGACCTCACACAAATTATGTTCATCCGCCACAATATGCCAATGATCCACCAATTCAACCCTTGTTTTACAAAACTGACGGCGGAATGCGTTGTGTTGAAACACAATTTTTCAATTCTGATGGTGAGGAAAAGGAAATTGGAAATCGTGAGTTTACTTGGTTGATTTAGCAAAATTTATAGCGCAAATATTTCAGAAGATATTGAGGAAAACCAGGAATCTGAAAAGAGGAGACTTTCAGTAAATTTTTATTATAATTTTGTGAAAAAATTAATGCTTTAATATTATTAGGGACAAAGTACACAACCAGAATCAGAAGAGTATTTCAACGAAGACCAAACGGCATCGCAAACCGCAGTGGTAGAAAACTTGATTTTTCCTTCAATTAAAAAAATTGTATTTTAGCAAACCGAACAAGGTGATATAATTCTGGACGAAAGTGGAGAAATGCCAATTGCTGCCCTCGAACAACAGCATCAAATGCAAATTTATGTTGATGCGTCGACTAAACAACACTATGCGGCTATGGAAAGTGAGTTTTACGAATTACAAAAAAAACATTATGAAAAAATTGTCTTTCAGCGCCGCAAGGAATTCAATTATTCCCAATTACAATTCAAAATGATCCTATCACAATTACAAACACAGCGGAAAGTGAGACTGCCGAGGTTTAATTTTAAATTTATAGAATATTTCATAAAATCTTTTAGCCGGCCACAGAATTCTCATCATTCGGAAACGACGAGACGCAGAAGACTGGCGAAACACAACCATCTGAAGAAAGCGCTTTGCCATTACCCAAGGATTTCGCTGTTGTGAGTAATTTTTTTTTAATATTGGACACTTCATTTGAATTTTTAGAATTCCGAATATTCGACATCTGTGCCGCAGTCTTTCGAAAAACCGATGAGTATAGATAATATTGATGTTACTGTTGGCGAAGTTCTAATGAAGCGGAAGAGAAAAATTAGTAATTCATTGGCTTATATTCAAACAATTAAAATTAATGATTTTCAGTTCCATCGTTTAAAGGGCGGAGACGTCCGGCCCCGAGTTCGTCACATTCGCAGACACGACAACCTAATACACAAATTCAATACCACATTCAACCAGTTCAAGTTGTATCGCCTGCACCCCAACAGATGCCTACACTTCAACCTCAAACTCAGCAAATACCGCAATCCCAACCACACTTGCAGGCTCAATCTGAATTTTCAACGAGGTCTACACGAAGATCACGCAGATAACGACTTCACAAAAATGTTAAATACATATTTATAAACTATAAACTATTTCTATATTATTTATTACATAATCTACTATATTTAGGAGTTCTTTTGTGGGACCTTGATGGTGACGGTTTTCACTTCGGTGTAAGCTTCAAGTCCATATTCCCCAAGTTCGCGGCCGATACCTGATTGTTTGTATCCTCCGAATGGGGCAGCAGCATCGAATACATCATAGCAGTTAACCCTATAATTGCTCCTAGAGAGTTAATCTTCAGTTATTTATTTTACCAGACTGATCCAGCACGGATTGTGTTAGCTACGTGAAGTGCCTTATCTAAATCCTTGGTCATCACTCCCGCAGCCAATCCATAAATAGTATTGTTTGCTTTTTCGACCAAATCTTCCATATCATCGAAACGAATGATGCTCATCACTGGTCCGAAGATTTCCTCTTGAGCAATCTTCATTTGGTCGTGAACATTTGCGAAAACAGTTGGTTTTACGAAATGCCCCTTGTCCCCATGTTTCGATCCACCTAAATCATTATTAAATAATGACATAAAAATTTGTCATTTTTCTTACCAGTAACTAGTTGCGCTCCTTCCTTCTTTCCAGCGTCGATGTATTTCAAAATAGTGTTCACCTGATTACCGTCCACTTGTGGTCCTTGAGTGGTGCTGAGATTGAACGGATCCCCGATAACTGTCTTTTCAGCCAATTCTTTCGATCTTGCCACGAATTCGTCATAAACTTTTCCCTCAACAAATGTTCGTGATCCAGCACAGCAGCATTGTCCTTGGTTAAAGAAAATTCCATGGGTAGCCTGATGAGTGGCCTCATTAAGATCTGCATCCGCAAAAATTATATTTGGGCTCTTTCCACCGAGTTCCAAGGTGACTCTGAAAATTGATCCAATGTTTATATGAAATTAGCTGTGGTACCCACTTCTTGATGTTTGATTCCGCAGCGGACTTCATGACAATTTTACCGATTTCTGTAGATCCGGTGAATGCGACCTTATCAATATCCATGTGCGAAGATACAGCTTGTCCAGCTGTTGGTCCAAATCCAGGAATTACGTTTAAGACACCGTCTGGGAATCCAGCTTCTTTTGTAAGAGCGGCAACGTGGAGGGCACTCAATGGGGTCTGCTCAGCAACCTTCATAACAATAGTGTTTCCCATGGCGAGAGCTGGGGCAATTTTCCACGCCTGCATCAGAAGCGGGAAGTTCCACGGAATAATTTGTCCGCACACGCCGACCGGCTCATGGCGAGTGTAAGTGAAATGGTCACCGGCGATTGGAATTGTTTTTCCGTGGTTCTTATCAGCCCATCCGGCGTAATACCGAAGGCATTTAATAGAAAGCGCCAAATCTGCAGCATATGCCACCGCATATGGTTTTCCATTGTCAAGGGATTCCAAGGACTAAAATAAACGAATTGAATCGATTAAATAATGGATAGAATACCGCAAGAATCACACGATCTCGTTCCATCA
Organism: Caenorhabditis bovis; assembly: GCA_902829315.1. Taxonomy (NCBI): domain Eukaryota; kingdom Metazoa; phylum Nematoda; class Chromadorea; order Rhabditida; family Rhabditidae; genus Caenorhabditis; species Caenorhabditis bovis. Next base: position 7,368,358 of record CADEPM010000004.1, on the reverse strand, counting down.
AGTCAGCGAGACGGTTGAGAAGAACTCCTCGTTCTGAAGCATCCATACGGCGCCATTCACTTCCAGTGCGAAATGCATTCTTTGCAGCCTATATCTTCTATGTTTATCGAAATATAAAAATCTAAAAATTATTTACTTTAACAGCAATATCAACATCAGCTTTATCTCCTTCAGCAACACGTGCAATAACCTTCTCGTTTGCTGGATTTATTGTTTCAAAGGTTTTTCCCGACTTTGCGTCGACAAACTCGTTATTGATGAACAATTGAGTATATTGCGGCACGATGTTCGACAATCCAGGAGGAATATTTGATGCATTCCTTAATTGCGTATTGACACGTACAACGTTTCTTAGCATCTAAACTTTGCAAAATCAATTTGAGACAAAACGTAAGAAAACAATAGATGAACGGTGGGAATGTTTGCCCGAAATTATATGGGGAGCGCAAAAATAAATAAAACTTTCAACGAAAACAATTTTGTGCGAAAAAATGCAATAAAAACTTCAGATTATCAGTTATTTTATGTAACTATTCACGTATGGGAATTATTTTTCGCATATTGTTCACTGTCTAAGTTCAACTTTTAAGATTGTCAATAAATTAATAATTCCGTTCACATACACGGTATTGAACCACGAACCGAAAATGCAAAATTTGAGCATGTAATATAATGATGAAAATAATGCCCTTAAATATGTCTTATGATCAAAAATCACTTTAATGTTTGTCTCACGGCAAATGAGTTGTACGAAAAATCATCACTTTCAAAGTGTTCAATGGTCGAGTATCTTTAAACGTTCAAACGTTTGATCCTGACCACTGTATTGAAATATCACAATTTAATTAATCACCTTTTCGAGAAAAAAATACTGAGAAAAAATTCTAAACTTCTAAAAACCATTTTTGAGGATTTCGAACGGCATTAGCACAAACTCAAAAGAACACAATGAGCACACAATAACATATTTTGTGTTATTGGTGACACAAAACACAATAACACAAGGACGAGAACAAAAAGAATTGGAAAATGAAAATCGAAAAAAAATTCTGAATTTTATAGAAAGTATATATGTTATTTAAAATAACTTCTAAAATATAGTTTGCAGTTTGAAAATTTTCAACATATCACGACGCACCTCACGCTACGTAATAGGAAACACGCTATGGACGATGTAATTAAAATTTCAGGTTTAAAATTCGTTAATTTGCCAACATGTAAACAATTCAACCATTTAATTAACGGAACAATTTAAATGAAAAACGAAAACAACATGTGTCATAGGAAGTACTAAAAATCGATGCCCGGATTACGGTACTCTCTTACAATTAGTGTAAACACGCAGGAATCTAGGACGTCTGATTCGGGAAAGCAGAAAATTTGCAGATTTTCATTGGACTACTTTTAGAACAGATTTTCTAGATTTTACATGTAACTGCATTTCTTCACAACATTTTCGCAGAATATACATTTCCCATCATGAATTTATTTTTCAAATCAGGCGAATGAGGATATTCAAATTACCAGAAAACCACGGATTTATGCTCATTATCATTATAATGCATGTTCTACGATCATGTTTAACTTTCTTTCAAACCTAAAAACCAATTTTTTATTTACCTAGCTACAATTCAATTAGCATTTTTTGTTTTCCATCGTAAATCAAATTTTTTACGTTTCATGTGACACGGGCGATTTTAAGTCCTCTTCGCGGTCAAAGTGATTGCAGGCGTGCAATGCAGTCAGCATATAATTATTCAAGTATCCAACTCGGTCTTCGGGTTTTTGTTTGTTTGTTTGTAAAAAACTTTTTTGCCTTGGTCAGATGAGAAATGACAAACATTTATTTTTTGCTGGTGAGCAAAGGCTAAAGTGTGAATTAAATAAACTCAATGAAGTTTGAGATATTGCCATTATCAAGTTTTACTTTGCAAATGCGGTATAAACTGTTTATGGTATTAATTCCATATCCCTAAATGATTAATCGTAATTGTAGAGCGAATTATAGAATTTAATTAATTTTTTCTATTTTTTGCCTTCACTTTGCTTGTTACAAGACCCATGATTGTTTACACCATCTGAGTAAAATTTTGATCGTTCCAAGAGAATTAAAGTTTCATGATGAAAGTGTTCACAAAGTGCAGCTGGCACCTGATCTGAAAATATTCATATACAAGAAATTGTAATACCTAACTATTTCCAATCATTGTCACAATTTTATGAAATAAAAATCCTCCTTCCATATTTGTTACATTTTCTTGTTTGTAGCCAATAACGAGCAGGTGTTATTCCATGTCGTAGCCGAATTCTTAAATTTCTAACATTCTGCTTTCAGAAGTAGTTCATGAACATTCTTATTCAAAATACAACAATATTGTTTCTTCCATTTTTCTTTCTCAACGACTCTAATTTGTTCAGCGGCGTTTTCGTCTTAATTCATATTATTTTGTTCTGTTTACTCATTATTTCGACGATTCATACATACCAGATATGTGTTATTATGAAAAATACCCATGTTTTTCATCCAAATATGACAACCATTATAATTTCGTTTATTATGCAATGGTTTGAAAGCCTCATTGCCAAATTTTTGCTGTTTCCATATCAAGTTGGACTTATTAAAATTGATATTGAAAGTAAGTTATTGATAACGTAACAAATTGCGCACGAAAGCTCAATCTTTGATTATTCCATCAGGTGAGATTTTATTTTTCAGATTATTCCGTTGCCTACCGTGGATGGATGATCTACAATATTTCGAATATACCCAAGGCAGATGATATCATGACGATTTTGCCGCTTTTTGCTGGCGGTGCTTTGCTTTTTCATTACGATCTCACATTAGTGTTCAGCGTATTTATTTTAACATGTGAACGCGCATTTGCGACCTACTTTATCAGGTGATTTTCCAACAAAAAATGACCAAAAAGAAGCAGTGGGAACTTTTTTCGCTTGACAATGAACAACGTGATATTCATTTAAGAGATTACGAGAAAACTCCTCGATCTTATGTATCAATTGGATTGTTAATTTGTACACATGCAATGACGGCCACGTATTCATATATGGCCATTTTCAATAGAATGTCGTTTACTATTGGTGTGATTATTAGTGGAGCAGTAATGATTGCTGGAACAATTGTAACCGATAATTATCAAGCTTCATTTTGCAAATTGTAAAAATTGCAGCTTTATTTTGTTATCTGGCACCTACTCTGGTAATTCATTTCGAATCGAATACGAATTGAACGCGTATTACAAACGTATACGGAAAATTTCGAATCGTATACGATTGACAGTAAAACCGAACCGAATACGATAGAATTACAATCGTATACGTTCGAAAAAACACTGGTAACTCGATTCGAATCGAATACGAATTGAACGCGTATTACAAACGTATACGCAAAATTTCGAATCGAATACGAATTGGCAGTAAAACCGAAACGAATACGAATTACAATCGAACGCAAATTAATTAACCGGATTCGGCGACATATTTATCCTAAATTTTCTATTTAAAAAATATTTTGTCGGTTTCGAAAAGTTAACGATATCGTATGATATCCGAGCTGACGAGCTGAGTATATTTAATACTAATGAATGCCCAGTAGTGTTGCTTACTCCTTGTTGCCGCGAGACACCGAAATGCAGCTATTTACAAGATTTTTTCGCGTTCGGGCGCGTGCGGTTCGCGTGCGCGCACGTTTATATTTATCAATTTTCCACAGTATGATTCAATGTAAATATATTTTTAATAGTTTCAACAAATTCGATGATATCAATTGCAACAGAAGTTGGCACCTGTTTCTCTATCATATATTTAGCAACATCATTTTCAGAAATCATTGTCATCGGTTGGAAAATAACCCAAAAAGAATTTCGAAAAACAATAAACGAGATCGCACGCGAACCGCCATATGGCGACATAAAATAATTACCTGAGCCGCTTTTTTTCGGGAACATCCGATAGCCGATAATTTTTCTTTAAATTTTATTTAATCGTTTAAAATCGTATTCGCATCGTATTTCTTAATATTGTGCGCAATTTTAGATGAAGCGGATCAACACGAGAGACGTATTGAGCGATTTGCGGAAATCTTCGAAAAAATTCAAGGATGATGTTGAGCATGGTAATTATCGATTTTGTCAAAATGATATTTTACTGTTAAAGAAATGGAAGTGGACATGACAAGTGTTCAAGATCAAGAATATGAAAGTGATAATGATGAAGATGAAGATGATGAGAACCAGCGAATAGGACGTCGTATAGCGGGAATTTGGTGATTTAATTGCATCAAACAGATAAATTGCCTACTATTTTTAGGACAAGGTATTTGCAATGTTCGACCCGCTGAAGCTTGCTTCTTATGACGACACCCTTGTGCCGGCCATTGAAGGAAATGGTAAAAAGAAATTCGTTACAGTAAATAACTTTTTTTTAAAGATTTGGTTAACTTCTCACTTATCATTCAGTCGATGCGTCTCTGTAAGCGTCATCTGCGAACAATAGTGCACGAGGCAGTTATGATTTGGATGAACGAGGTAAAAAATAATTTTCGATGTTTTTACTATTTTCATATTTACAGGTGATTCCTCAAAACATTCGATGCAAGTATACGCCACGCCGAAATCCTCAAAAAGGTAATATTGCAATTGAAGCGCACATAATCAATACGTTTATTGGTCAGTTTTCTATAATTCTATAATATTTCAATAATTTAATTTTTACAGAATTACTTTTACATTGTATATCAATCCCGGACACCGAAGAGAAGATGATGCGAATTGCCGTTACAGTAATCACGGAAAATTATATCGAATACTTATGGTTAGTCAATATTTCATTTTTATAGTTTTTTTACCGGAAAATTTTTAGTAATCGCGCAAGGAGGCTGCGAATTGAGGAGGAGCTCTCGAACTCGCGCCATAGTTAATTTTCTGTATATCAGTTTATCAGGTTTGCGTTGGCTTGGAATTTCCGTAGTTAAATGAAAATCAAAAAAACAAAATATAAATTAATCTGATTCGATAGAAAAAGAAATGAAATTCGATTGAGAAATTGTTTAGATTCGCTTTGAAAACTTGTTTCGATTCAAAAATCTTCGAAATCGATTGGTTCATTCTTCATTCTCAATTTTGAAATCGTATTCGATTTAATTTTGAAATAATTCGAAACAGATTAATGTATTATCGATTTCGATTGAAAAGATAATTATTTTCGAACTCGATCGATTTTCATTTACCAGAAAAGGAAATGTCGAAATTGAAGCAAGTTATAAATTTTTCGTCAAAAAATGGCGAAAACAAATAATCGAAATAGTATTTCCGAAGAAATAAATTGAAAAAATCGCACATCCTGCTATACATATTTTTTGTTTCATTCCTGCTGTTGGTTGTTATTGTGTTTATTGCAATAAATAATTTTGTTTGTCTAATCGATTTTCTTTTTCTTCCATAATTGATTCAAATCGAATTCAATTCAAAACCGAATACGATTACATTTGAAAAATATACGACTACATTCAAAACGAATACCGCTGCATTCAAAACGAATTCGGCTGCATTCAAAACGAATACGGCTGCATTCGAAACGTATTCCAAAGATAATCGAATACGATAATTTCACAACCTAATACGAGAAATTTCGAACCTAATTAGGTCACGTTCGGAGCCGAAATTTGTCGTATTCGGTTTCAAATGTGTCGTATTCGATTCGAAATGAATTACCAGAGTAATCCGAGGGGAATAATTATAAGCGGATTTCGAAAAATAAATAAATACTTAAAAATAGAATAAAAATGACTTACAAGTGAATAATGTTTTTTATCGAATACGACACATTTGAAACCGAATACGACAAATTTCGGCTCCGAACGTGACCTAATTAGGTTCGAAATTTCTCGTATTAGGTTGTGAAATTATCGTATTCGATTATCTTTGGAATACGTTTCGAATGCAGCCGTATTCGTTTTGAATGCAGCCGAATTCGTTTTGAATGCAGCGGTATTCGTTTTGAATGTAGTCGTATATTTTTCAAATGTAATCGTATTCGGTTTTGAATTGAATTCGATTTGAATCAATTATGGAAGAAAAAGAAAATCGATTAGACAAACAAAATTATTTATTGCAATAAACACAATAACAACCAACAGCAGGAATGAAACAAAAAATATGTATAGCAGGATGTGCGATTTTTTCAATTTATTTCTTCGGAAATACTATTTCGATTATTTGTTTTCGCCATTTTTTGACGAAAAATTTATAACTTGCTTCAATTTCGACATTTCCTTTTCTGGTAAATGAAAATCGATCGAGTTCGAAAATAATTATCTTTTCAATCGAAATCGATAATACATTAATCTGTTTCGAATTATTTCAAAATTAAATCGAATACGATTTCAAAATTGAGAATGAAGAATGAACCAATCGATTTCGAAGATTTTTGAATCGAAACAAGTTTTCAAAGCGAATCTAAACAATTTCTCAATCGAATTTCATTTCTTTTTCTATCGAATCAGATTAATTTATATTTTGTTTTTTTGATTTTCATTTAACTACGGAAATTCCAAGCCAACGCAAACCTGATAAACTGATATACAGAAAATTAACTATGGCGCGAGTTCGAGAGCTCCTCCTCAATTCGCAGCCTCCTTGCGCGATTACTAAAAATTTTCCGGTAAAAAAACTATAAAAATGAAATATTGACTAACCATAAGTATTCGATATAATTTTCCGTGATTACTGTAACGGCAATTCGCATCATCTTCTCTTCGGTGTCCGGGATTGATATACAATGTAAAAGTAATTCTGTAAAAATTAAATTATTGAAATATTATAGAATTATAGAAAACTGACCAATAAACGTATTGATTATGTGCGCTTCAATTGCAATATTACCTTTTTGAGGATTTCGGCGTGGCGTATACTTGCATCGAATGTTTTGAGGAATCACCTGTAAATATGAAAATAGTAAAAACATCGAAAATTATTTTTTACCTCGTTCATCCAAATCATAACTGCCTCGTGCACTATTGTTCGCAGATGACGCTTACAGAGACGCATCGACTGAATGATAAGTGAGAAGTTAACCAAATCTTTAAAAAAAGTTATTTACTGTAACGAATTTCTTTTTACCATTTCCTTCAATGGCCGGCACAAGGGTGTCGTCATAAGAAGCAAGCTTCAGCGGGTCGAACATTGCAAATACCTTGTCCTAAAAATAGTAGGCAATTTATCTGTTTGATGCAATTAAATCACCAAATTCCCGCTATACGACGTCCTATTCGCTGGTTCTCATCATCTTCATCTTCATCATTATCACTTTCATATTCTTGATCTTGAACACTTGTCATGTCCACTTCCATTTCTTTAACAGTAAAATATCATTTTGACAAAATCGATAATTACCATGCTCAACATCATCCTTGAATTTTTTCGAAGATTTCCGCAAATCGCTCAATACGTCTCTCGTGTTGATCCGCTTCATCTAAAATTGCGCACAATATTAAGAAATACGATGCGAATACGATTTTAAACGATTAAATAAAATTTAAAGAAAAATTATCGGCTATCGGATGTTCCCGAAAAAAAAGCGGCTCAGGTAATTATTTTATGTCGCCATATGGCGGTTCGCGTGCGATCTCGTTTATTGTTTTTCGAAATTCTTTTTGGGTTATTTTCCAACCGATGACAATGATTTCTGAAAATGATGTTGCTAAATATATGATAGAGAAACAGGTGCCAACTTCTGTTGCAATTGATATCATCGAATTTGTTGAAACTATTAAAAATATATTTACATTGAATCATACTGTGGAAAATTGATAAATATAAACGTGCGCGCACGCGAACCGCACGCGCCCGAACGCGAAAAAATCTTGTAAATAGCTGCATTTCGGTGTCTCGCGGCAACAAGGAGTAAGCAACACTACTGGGCATTCATTAGTATTAAATATACTCAGCTCGTCAGCTCGGATATCATACGATATCGTTAACTTTTCGAAACCGACAAAATATTTTTTAAATAGAAAATTTAGGATAAATATGTCGCCGAATCCGGTTAATTAATTTGCGTTCGATTGTAATTCGTATTCGTTTCGGTTTTACTGCCAATTCGTATTCGATTCGAAATTTTGCGTATACGTTTGTAATACGCGTTCAATTCGTATTCGATTCGAATCGAGTTACCAGTGTTTTTTCGAACGTATACGATTGTAATTCTATCGTATTCGGTTCGGTTTTACTGTCAATCGTATACGATTCGAAATTTTCCGTATACGTTTGTAATACGCGTTCAATTCGTATTCGATTCGAAATGAATTACCAGAGTATCATCAGTGTCATCATGGCGCCATCAATATTACAAACGAGTTCCGTTTTGCCGGAATCGTGTCAATGCTCAAGCACCAAAACTTAGTATTGATCCACAGGAAACACAAATATACTTCGATCAATTAAAAAATTCTTGGAAGTGACCTCTGATTTTTAACCAGCATGTATAGCCGGCTCAATTGATTAGCGATACAACGATACGCCGTGTGTACGAGTTACTGCCCTCGATTTAATTTATTTTGATTGTAAATAAATGGTTTTCTTTTTTCTATTTTCTTTTTAATTTTCGATGTAATATTATGCGACATTTAGGCAAATGGACTCGAATGAACCTATAGATGATTCTGAAATGAATTTATTTGACGAAGGGGATATTGTGATCAATTCGGAGCTTGATGGTTTGCTAAATAATATTGAGACGAGGAATTCTTATTTCAGCAGATTGCTATTCTAAAAAACCCGCTGGCTATGAGCTTACAGACACAAAGCGGTTTAAGTAATTTAACTTTGTGATGTTATAAATATTGCTTTCATTTTCAAGGACCCCAAGCGGAGTTCAAAAAACCGCCACAATAGATCGGCAGCATCTCCAAATGGGAAATGAGATAATTGTCGACGACTTAATACAAGACGGAGAAGATGTTGTTGTTGAAAGTTCGATGAACTATGAGCCGTCGACGTCTTCAATAAATGAAGAAGATAGTCGACAACCTCAACCATTACGCAGGATGGTTATTCGTATAGGAAAAAAGACGCTACGATTTAAAGTGATTAATGCAAACGAAGCACCAGAGAGTCACGAAGTCTATGGTAAAATTATTCAAAGAATTCATTTGGATTTGTTTTTATAGAAAGTTCGTGGCTAACTGACCCAGAGCCTGTAACAGAACCAAAAGCACTAGCAGGCCTCTATCATTGCGCCAATTGTAAGACATATTTCGGAAATAAGGAGGTTTGGCAACGACATATCACGGTAATATTAACAATGTTTTTTTTTTTTTTTTTTTTTAATTTCAATTATAATTTGAGGAAATTCACGGCGATCCACGGCCATTCAGATGCTTCAATTGTGGAATGCGCTTTTCAAGTAAAAGTTCGATGACTCTGCATCTTCGAGATCACGGTAATTGGCAAAACTCTGAAATGTTATAACTTTTTTTTTTCAGCTTTGTTGAGTCCCGTATATTCATGCAAGTTTTGCTCGCGTTTGTTCAACAAAATCGAAAATAGGAACCTCCATCAGAAAATGCACGTTGTAAGGCACACATGCGCTCATTGTAATCGATTTTTCCGAACCGAACAATTGCTTAACAATCACATCGTAAGATATTGCCTTTAGAACATTTCAAAAAAATTTTCGGCAGAAACTTCAACATAATTTTGATTCTCATGGTACAGCTCGCGGTCGAGCAGCGCGATTTAGATGCACATATTGCAGAAAGACGTTCCATTTCAAAAGAGATATGGTAAAGAGTTTAAATTATATATTGCGGTACTACGCAGATTAAAAGTACAAAAAATGAACTCAAAAGTCCTGTTTGAAAAAGTATTTGCAGTTTTCTACGGGATTTTGAGTTTTAGAGGATTTTTATCCGGATTTTGGAGTTTTTTCCTATAAATCTGCCTAGTACCATTACTAAATCAACAGGTAATACATGAGCGAATCCATACGGGCGAGCGTCCTTTCACTTGCGGCTACTGCGGAAAAGGGTTTGCACAATCTCAAGTAATTCTGTTATGCTTTTTTAAATTAATGAAACGCATTTTTCTTTCAGTCTCTTATAATTCATACGCGTACTCACACCAATGATTTACCATACAAGTGTGATATTTGTGATAAAAAGTTTAGGGAAAGGTGCGTTATTAAATAAAATAAGTGTATATGAAATATTTTAGCTCATCTTTGCGGAAACATGAACTTGCTCGCCATGTTGGCCAACCTGTCACTAGACTGCCGTTCCAAAGCAACAGAATGCCGGCCGTCAGCATGAATCCGCTAGGTAAAACTCTACGTTTCACGAGGAAGCCGGAAAAACCGCTACTCCCGGCAGATGCTCAACACACTTTATACCCTTCTATATAACAAAAATATGTATTTCAAAATATGTTTGATGAAGAAAATATTTAAGCTGAAATTATTTCATTTCTGCGGAAAATTTGAGTCGATGAACCGAGGAATTGCCTGAAATTTTGAGTTTTGCATTGCTATAATTGCTTTTACATTGAAAACCTACATCATTTTTTCTCGGACTGGAAAACAAAAGAAGATTACGACATAGCAATTAATTGATGAATAAACGGATACCAAACAGGAATAAACCGCAAAAAATAGGTGGCTATCGAGTCCAAGGAATGGTACGATTCCCATAAAGCAAATATAAATTGTATCATTTCTGAAATTAATCAGTTGCATTTTGTGTCTCACAGCTGAAACTTTCATGCAAACGCATAATGCAGTTTTTGCGGCTGCGCGCTCGCTTTCTTTCAATGCCGGATGCGAAATCTGAACATTTTTGGTGTCATACGTTAAAAAATCAAAGAATATTACGGATCTTGTCAGTTTCCTTATTTGGAATAGCATAAGTGCATAGCAGATCCCAATGCCCATTAATTGTACAGCCGCACATAATCCGGCAATTCGAAACAACAATATACGGATTGTGTAATTTGGGATGCTTGGTACAGCGCCCTTCAAGCACACTGATAAGTTTTTAGAAAAATGTTTTTTTTAACTGACACCAGTGTTTAAATCGAAAACATACTCAATATCTACAAAAAGCATCGGCAGTGTTATAGGAATACAGACAATGTTGCAAAGTATCCAAAGAATTTTTAAATTTCTCTTGGACCATATCTAAACATCTGAACACATAGAAAAAAAAACAATTAAATTACTTTTTGATATTTTAATGGGCACAAAATTGATGTGGCTCGATTGAATGCTAACGAAAAGCTTGCGGAGCCTTGATTGGCACGAGTAGCAAATGACAGAACGAAATAGGTTCGAGCCCAAATGTTACCACCTTTCAAGACTTGATTGGTAAGCAAAATTGATGGAACGGTGAGTAGAAAAATATTGGTCACGCTCGAAATAAGCTCAAAAAGGGATAGCATGAAAAGAAGCTGATAAAATGGTGAAGAATATGCTGTTTTTCTAAAACTGTTCTTTTTTTTTAACTACTGTATTACTTTTCAACCTATATTTATAAATAATATACGCCATAAACGAATAAATATATAATGTTATGAAAGCGAAACAACTAAAAAGTAGTTGAATATGATCGCGAAGACGCATTTTAAAAAATCGAATGAAATTCGAGAACAGGATTAACCGAAATTCACCTGTTGGAAGAACATGAATCCCCAGGAGAGCAAATTAACAAGATTAGAATTGAAATTTTTTATTTGCTATTGAGTTTTATAAAACATGATTGGTGTGGCGACAAAATTAAACACTCTTCTATTATAAAATAGTTTATTAATAATATAAGAAATAGTTTAATTTGGCGGTGGTTCTGTGTTGTTGCGTAGACGGTCTGATGACTGGCGTATATGACGGAGTAGAGCGAGACGGCGATCGAATGCGAACGAGAAAGAGAATGAGAATCAGAATGAGCGGCAGGACGCTTCTATTATGCCCTTTTATTCTGGCCTTATCGCGTGACCTCTTTTGGTCCAGTCGTAAATCATATTTGTTCCCTCCGTAGGGGATCTTATCTGTGCAAGCTGGTGGCACAGATCCTTTTATGACCGCGGACGCGACATTCCCGGCGGCGGCAAGAACCTTGTGCCGGGTTTTGTTCAGATAGAACTTTGATGTGCATCATTTATTCAGAACAATCAATAATACAGTTAAATTTCTTTATTTGGCGAGGGCGAGCGGAGAATCTCCTCCGCGTCCATCTCCTCGAGGGCCTGCGCCGCGGCAGGCTCCTCTTCTTTTCCTGGCTGTTTCTTGCACAATAGTGCGTGGTGGATGAGTCCCTTCTTTTCGCACTGTTTCACCTTGCAGGTGTCTGTGCGTGGTGCTCGGCAACGCAAAGCGTTGTGCCCTTTTCTTAGGCAAATGGGACACAGCCCCTTTTGTCTCTGGACCGTTTTGCGTTCTTCGACCGTTGAGTGCGTGTTGCTGCACTCACTAGGCCAATGGCCTTTTTCGCAGAATACGCAGATGCGTATGCGAGACGGTCCTCGGGCTCCTTGTTGAGCAATGACTTTCATTAGCTGCGCTTGCGACAGCATGAATATGGCGTTGTTGGCAGACATGAATATTCTGCCTTTGTCCTCTCGGACTTCGCTTTTATAGGCGTCTTTGGTGGAGTATCTTGCTCCGCCCCTTTTTCTTATCGTCAGATTGTTTGGCCTGACCTTCGTCCATCTGCTAGATGAACGCGAGAATATCTAACATCGTTCGATGCTCTAATTCTCAAATAAATTTGAGAGCTAGTGGAATGCCGAATCTGAGGCATCCATAAAGAATTAGCGTTAGTAAAACTAGTGCTCCGACTGTATATACAGCGTGTTGGATTGTGGACGAAATAATGTGTCCGATCTGGGAAAAGAATCCTGTGTTATCTGGAGCGTGGATCTCGAATATTGTGCTATCCGAGGCTTTTCCGTGCTCGTCACTTTGTTCCGCCACGTAGTCTGTGCTCGGAACGTATACTAGTATTCCTTGGGCGAGGAAATAGTTGTTTTTTGTGCCACAGAGCACTTTACATTTCTCAGCCACTATTGGTTGGTTGAATTTTTTGGTAATGGTATTTTCCTTACCCTTAGGACTACAATAGATCTTGTCTACGAAGTCTTGACCGCAACTAATCATAGCCGCCGTCTCTGTTTCTGCTTCACAGGTCACGTTTAAACGTGCCCCCTGGTAGCAATTATAGCATCCTACATAATGCCCAAAGTCGGTAATTGAGCATTCTGCATCTTTTGCGATGCTTGTCAGGTTATAGACTTGGTCTAATTCGACTTGTAAATGTAACCGGTTTTGAAAAACTTTCAGGACCGGCACGTGTTCTATCGTGCTCAATAACTGATAGTTCTCCCCTATTATGGGCAAACTTTTGTCAGGGTTACTGACTAAATCATAATAGTTAACTGAATCGCATTCACATTCTGCGATTTCTTCTGCCATTGTGCATTTGCACGTATCTTGGAAGTCGCATTTGCCAACTTCTGAGCATAACAAATTTGGTTTGATTGGCTTTTCGTCCATGAGGGCGATTTTTTCATTGATTTGAACAAATCCTTTGTGCCTCAAGGATGTTTTCTCCGAATCTTCGAGACTTATCAACGTAAAGTTTGCTCGGACTGATGATTCTTCGCCTACTTCGATTTCTCTTGAAATCCCTTCGCTAACCATGATCTGGTGCGGTTCTGCTTTTCGCATTTCATTCACTTGAATTGTCAATGCTACTTGCTTTGACCAATCGTCACACTTATACAGTTCTACCACATCTTCTGAGGTTGGCACTGCATAGTTTTCTTCTATAAAACATCATTGACATCAGCATGTTTGTTTCTATAAAATAAACATGCTGATGTCAATGATAGACAACCACATCCCCAGCCTCCACAGCTTTCCGCGCAATAGGAGTGCCCTGGGTAATCATTGGCTTTCCCTAAGTCTGGGATTACCGTATTTCTTCTGATATTTGCACATTTGTCATCTCTGCAGAGGGCATTCCCTCCACATCTCTTCTGCGATTCTGTCAGAATCGTTGTGTTCTTTGTTAGTGTGACGGGACCTTTTATACATTTTCTATAGGCGAAATCAATTTTGATCGAGATTTTCGTAATAATCCGATCTTTGTCCTTGACGTGGAAACAGATTTCCCTTGCCAACGGATGGACAAAAATATCTTGTATGCTAACGATTCTGCACACATCATTCAGACATACCGATTCAGCATGTGAGATCGGTATTATCTTATCGCATGCGCTCGCGTATGGTACTAGTATTAGTACACATGCTACAAGCCATGGTTCCCAAACGCTTATTCCTGAGCGAATACTGATGGTTTCCATTTCCATCTCTCGTTTTTCGTCTTTAAAAGAGACTGACTTTTCTCTTTTATTTTGTCGAGGAGTTCTCGACCTTATCTCTTTATCTCTGTTACGACATTTATTGCATAGGCTTTGTTTACGACATTGATAATATATCATTATCGGCATTACGATTGCTATAAATAACCCGATCGCGATTAGAATCGCGAATCTTATCGGAGCACAGTGAGGATTCCACACAATATCTGGGCAAATTATGCAATCGATCTTTGTGCATGTGTCCCTTGCTGGACACTCTTTTTCGACAATGCCGTAGCGATTGCCAATAGCTTTTTTCCAGCTTATCTTATGAATTGAGATCATTTCTTCGCGTGGTAGTGCGATATTGGTTATGAAGCTTGGTGTGATGTCTGACACACAATAGTTATTACTACAAATCTTGTAGTTCATCTTGGTATTGATACCCTTGTCAATCAGATTGACACCATTGTTTGTACAGATAATTTCAGAATCATCTTTACGGAGTAGTATACCATTGTCCAGTCGGTCAATGTGCTTGTTTTTCATAAAGAGCCTTTTTATCTGATTCTTTTTCTTGTCAGAATCTGTCTTTTTGGTAGTTGCTGCTACTGTCGTTGTTATTAGACTCGCTTTTAGCGGTGCTACAGTACTAGTAACTTGACTCTTTCTGACGTTTATGTGACGCGTATCCGCTATCAATTTCTGAGGGTTCAAAACTGTTCTATTGTCCACAGTTTTTAACACCCCTTCTTGTCTTCCCAACGTTTGGTTGAGTTTGACTTCTTCATATGATGGCAAATCCTTGGAAGGGACTGCTCCCACGTTCATGATTAGTAACGCTAGTATCATCATGATAGATGCTAATTGCGTTACCCAACCTCTTGGTCTTCTGCATGCTCTTGTCGGATTCCTCCTTGTTGGGGTTTCATCCGACTCTTCTTCTTTGACACTTTCTTCTGGTGTCTGTTCTTGCTGGACTTGACTTTCGTCTGTTACGTACAAGTTTCTTCCAACTGCTTCTTGGAGAATCTCCGATGTTTGTGCATTTTCGAAGAAATGCTGAATACTAACTGCAAGTAGAAATGGGCTTGCATTTACCCCGAAAGGTATTCTTGTGAAACGCATAATTTTCACGTTATCCGCTGTTGGCGGCTTCTTTTCATCTTTCAACATGAAAAATCTGGTGGAGTCTCTATCCTCCTTATGCAAGCGAATCTGATGAAACGCTTTCTCGACGTCTGCTATGAGTACATAGCGTGCCGTCCTGCATCTCAGTATTATTCCTACCAATTCTGGTAGTATAACTGGACCTTGATGAATTGCGTCATTTAGTGATATGCAACCCTTTCTGTGGGATGACGCATCAAACACTATTCTGAGTTTCGTTGTCGCAGAATTGTCATTCTTTACAATTTGGTACGGTATGTAATATACCGGACTTTGACCTTTGCTGGTCACTTCTTCGATGATTCCATCAATTTCTTGTTTTTTAAATATTTCGAGCATAAGCTCCCATTCTTTTTTCTGGTGCAGAGCATTGTAGGTCTGCATCAATCTTTGCCATGCAACCGTGCGGTTGTCGGCTAACTGCCACTTTTTCTCCTCTTTCCAAGGCCATCTGACCGTGATCTCACCTGTGAGACTCATTTCCACGGTCTCTCTAAAATTCTTCATAATTTCAGAGTCTGTTGGATCTTTTTCGTTGATCCCTATACCATCTAATTCCATCATCGCCTCAATGCCAGGCTCTGAATTAATGGTGTTTGTTCTCGCTATCGGAACACTTTCATGGCCTTTTGGGTTTCTACATACAATGTATCCAAAGACGGACGACACGAGTGTCATCCCGGAGGTCAATTCTATGGGCTTCTTACCCAATTCAATTATGGACAGGAATTTGTCCATTCCCAACAAAATTTCCGGTTGCGCCATTGCCGGAATATTCTTACATTGTATGCCCAATTTGGAAAGTTGGTTTCTCTCTTTCTTGCTCACTAAGTGAGTCTGGATGGCTGATGTAATTTTTGGGACTGTATATGCGTAGCATACTAACTGTCCGCCATCAATTTTTGTGATTGAAAATTCAACCACTTTTGCGGAGAACATCTCCGGTTTTTTCGAGAAAACTTCCAAACAGATTGGAGTGTTGTTTTCTATAACTCTCAAACCGAGCTGACGTGCCAATTTCTCTGTTATGAAAGAAAATTGGCTCCCGCTATCTAAAAGAATAACTGTGTCATCTTTAGAGCGGGTGTCACTCGCCACGCGTGCTGTTGCTACCATTAGGCTTGCGCCATTAGATACAACATTGCATCTTGCGTGTGCCACGTTTCTCTTCAATCCCTTTCTCCCATTCTTTGGGCAGAGACTGGTGTGATGGTTCCTCCTGCACCGACCACATCCTTGTTCTTTGCGGCATTGTGTACTGTAGTGTCCTTTTTTCAGACAGTTAAAACACAATCCGTCTTTTCCCGCTTTCTCTCTGCGGAGGTCCAAAGAACCGAACTTTCTACACGTGTCCGACTTGTGGTTAGCTAGGCCACAGTACGAGCACGGCTCTTCGGCTCTTGCCACTTGATCCTTTAAGGCCTTTATTTTCCCTGACAGCTCTTCACTGTCGCTATCTTCAGCTTCTCTCAAGCTTATCATATCTTCGATGTCCTCTAACATGGACTCGGCGCTGGCGTCTTTAGCGTCGTCTTTTCTTGCTTCATTCTTAAGCAATTTGTGGTTAACCCATCGTGGGAATTTTTTTCTTATAAGTTCTTTGAGGACTGCATTGTCGACCTCTTGGTTGAGCTTTTTCAGCCCGTAAACTATTACCGAACATGTGTTAAACACTGCTCGACAACTTCTTATATCGTCTCTCGCTGGCTTCACTTCTTGAAGCTGGCTTAGCAGTTTTCGAAACTGCTTTTCTGTATTGCCGTAGACGGCTTGTAATCTTTTCACTGCCTCGTGGTACGCGCTTCCATCGGCAGGGTATTTCCTTATTTGTTCATAGGCATCGCCTCTGCATGCCTTTCGCAGCACGTTAAATTTTACAACGTTCGGTGCATTTTGTTTATCAACTAGAACCTCGAACATTTCCCAAAATGGGCTCCAGTTTTCTTGTCTCCCATCGAACTCAGGGACTTCTAACAGATTTGTGCCTGCTAGCATTTTCATTACATCTACTTGTTCCGTGTTCCGTGGTGGACGCGAAACTTCTTGTGTTTTTTGGGTTTTTTCAACCATCATCTTGTCTCCTGTCAGAGATTCATTTCTTTCTTCCTCTTCACTATAATCATATCCCGTGATAGAGAAATTTACTTCCTCTGGGAAGAAGTTTTTATCCAGCTTTTTTCCCAACTGGTTAATCTCGTTATGCCTGGTTCTCAACTGGCCTAACCTTTTGATAGACTCTCTAACAAGACTATCATTTTTATCCTTACTTGGATGAATTTCTTATGCCATGGTACGCTTGCCGGGCCACTCATTGATCTTATCTCGGCTTCGAGGTTAATCAGTTCCTCTTCGAGGGAATTCAAACCCTCATTCACTTTTTCCGTCATTTCTTTGATTCCGTCCGCCAGTTCTTCGATCATTTCGATCTTTGTTTTCTTATTTACTTTGATTCCTTTTTGAGTGAATGCTTTCACTTCTTTCAGAATCATTTTAACTTCGTCCATCTTTTTGTGGACATTTTCGAACAATTCGTCGAGTAAAGACATCCTTCCTCGACTTTTTTGAGCCTTTTGCGGTTCCTTTATTCTCTTGTGTTAATTTAGGTCGATGCACCAAATAATGTGGCGACCAAATTAAACACTCTTCTATTATAAAATAGTTTATTAATAATATAAGAAATAGTTTAATTTGGCGGTGGTTCTGTGTTGTTGCGTAGACGGTCTGATGACTGGCGTATATGACGGAGTAGAGCGAGACGGCGATCGAATGCGAACGAGAAAGAGAATGAGAATCAGAATGAGCGGCAGGACCCTTCTATCATGCCCTTTTATTCCGGCCTTATCGCGTGACCTCTTTTGGTCCAGTCGTAAATCATATTTGTTCCCTCCGTAGGGGATCTTATCTGTGCCAGCTGGTGGCACAGATCCTTTTATGACCGCGGACGCGACAATTGGTAACATGCCAAATAGAATAATTTATTGCAATTAAATAGAAGATTTTGAAAAAGTTAACAAGATGAGCAATTTTCACAGGAGTTCTAAGTATTCAAAATGACCATGTGGCAATAATTAATTTTAAAATTTTTTTTAGTATTTTCTTAAAAACAATAATTCGATTGAGAACCCATAATATCATCAGGAATAGGACAATTTAACAAAAATCACTCGGTGGCGGTATCATTTTTCAAAATAAAAAAGAATTGAAAAACAATAAAATTAATACTGCAAGGAAGTTGACGTGCGTGAATGCTACAGTAATAAAATTAGGGCGATCATGAAAAATTGAGTTATGGTGTGTGCGCAAGTACGCGCTGATTTTCGGCGACACCCGTTGAGGTACATGTGGCATGGGAATCGGCGATCATTCGATTCATCGTCTTCGCTGCTTTCATCATCATTAGCATCGCTCTTCTCGCCCTCGATTCGGCCCCAGTCCGATTCCATGGCGACCATTGTATCAGTGTACATACGAATTTTCACACGATAGTCGGTATTGGCACGAAGAATTCCGTTGCAGTACTGAAATATTCAAATTTGATTTGATTATTGTTTAAGCTTCCTTTTTACCGGCTCGTCAAGACTCCGTTTCACGCAATCATCTGTTCCAACGGTAAATGCAGCATGTCGAACTCGATCCGAGTCAAACGGATTCCAGGTGGACGGCGATGCTCTATAGGCTCCCCAGACGTCTTCATCCTTTACTTCGAACCATGACTTCAATTCATAGTTATCGTCGTTTAACTGAATAATATTTTGCATTAATATATTGCGAAAATTGATTGGTTACCGAGGTATCATCTGAAACGATAACAGCGAAATTTTCAGGTGCTCCGTTGAGCTCAGAGAACACTGAGTGGTCGTTGTCAAATGACACAACGAGTTCCCGACTTCCCTGACGATGAATTGTTGGAGCAAGTCGCCCGCGAGGAATTGCAACCGTAACCATTTCAGACTCGGATTCTGCGGCCGCTTTGGCGGTTCCCATAATCACCGTGATTGTGAATGTATAATATACGTCGGATTGAAGGCCAGCGAATCGATGTCGACTTGCCCCCTTCAATTCCACAGACACTGTCGGAATGTTATCAGCATTATAACTAAAGACATATTGATTATTTATGGATTGAAACAATCTGAAAACCTCAAACGGAATCTGCAATCGGAATCCGCGAAATTTTCAATATCCCAGTAAAGAACAACATAATCGCGACCAACCACTGGATACAGCTTGTTCACTTTCAAAGGATCTGCGAATTTTGTCATGTTCTATAATTCGTTAGGAATAATCTTACATGTTGTAACATCTGCGGACACCGGCCGACTTTTGACGCCTTTGTAGACAGTGTAAACCGAAAACTGATATGTCTTTCCAGGAATCAACTTTGTGAACGTGAACGATTTCCTATACATTATTGATTGTTCGAAAAACATTTCGCAAAAAATATTCCTTACTCTTGATCCATTTCAACCTTTTTGGAAATGTTCTTATTATTTCCGCTGAAAGTTAAGAGATAATAGTCGAATCGTCCTTGCTCTGGATCGGAATCTCCAAAATTGATATTAATGGATGTTGATGAGATTTGTCCCGGGTAAACTGTTGATGAAATTATTGGCGCTGAAAAAGTATTTTCTAATTTCAGAATAAAAAATTTTGGATTATACGAGTGATTTGCTCAATAACAGTAGGTTTTGATGTTAAAGATAGTTCGACAGAAGAGTTTCGAATTGAGATCTTATAAGCGTTAGCGGCTTCAAGCTTGTCAATTTCGATGAAATCTTGTTTTGACGTCACTTCTATCTCCTGAGTGCTTGAAGTATCTTTAAGCCCGTAGGATACCACAATGCGATAATGAACAAAATCATGATAAGTGGGCCAATCCCAGGCAATTTTGATAGTTGACACATAAAAATCGTCAGTGGTTGTGTTGACAACTCGAAGATTTTCAATTGCCTTCGGCTCTGAAATTCGATTTTTTTAATAATTTAATTTCGAAAAGCCTACTTGATAGATGGGCAATTCTGTGAGCCCACCATGTCTTCGACAATGCCCCAGCAAGCATGCAGAACACTCGGATATCTAATGTGTGGTCCGTGAAAAACTAAAAGAAAAGTCATGTTGAATTGAAAATGAAATTCGAAAACTTTTATTTTTGCATGCTCATCGGACGTCGCCAAAGAAAAAGATCGCGGTTTGCTCAAACTCAAGATTGTATAATTGACGAAAAAGGCGTCACATGGAGCATCATCCGGCGCATCCCAATCTAATCGCAGCATGTTTGTCTCGTCGCTGAGACCGATATCCGACGGCTCGCCATATTCACGAATCATCGTATCAAGATCGATGAACGGCTCTCCATGTGATTCGGTTGGATGATCAGAGCCCAAATCGCCGGAATCCACAACTTCCGCAGCTCTTTTAGTTGATGTTGTTATGATCGGGGTCAACGTTGTGATGATCTCTGAACTCGTTGTGGATGGTGTAATGATGGTGGTCACCGATGGCATAGTGGTCGTGGTGGATACCATAACCATCTCTGTTGTTTCTAAAGGCATCGAGCGGGTGGCAGTCTCCTCCTCTTGCGAGTATTCATAAGAAGATTCTGTAGTCGCCAGCGTAGTAGACGCACTAAAAATGTTCGGCGGCAACGTTCTCACACTATAACCAGTTTCCACAGATGATGAGTAATCATAATTTGAAGCGCCCTGCGTCACAAATGTGGTATCAATGAGCTGTTGCGAGTATACGCCCATGTAGACCGATCGAATGCGCAAACGAAATGTTGTGCCGGCATCGAGGCCGCGTAGGCGAACGAGAGCTGCTTTCGTGTCAATGGAATTCGCGTACTCTTTATGTCCTTCCGGGAAGTATTCTAGAATTCACAAACATCACTTTCAGGTGAATTTGAGAATAATGTTAAAACTCAAACTTTTGATTCCACATTTCAAGTAGTCTGTTTGTTTTCGATTTCTTACCTATTTGGAAAGTGATGTTTTGACCTTGCGGCGGAAAGTACGATATTGTTGCCTCATGCTCAGTGGTCTCTATGGAATCAAGCGATGGCGCATCGGGACCTGCAAATCCCTTATAATAAGCTGTGGAGATAGAAAAAAAGAAAAAACAATAGCATTGTTTGCGCATGTCAAATGTGGCCATGTAAACACTGAACACAGCTTAAGCAATGAGCATGATCCGGTTGTGAACTGTGGGAGGCCCAAGTGTTGGCCGCCGCTCGAGACCGGACTTGTCACTCCGATTTCGACACTTATTATTACGAGAAGCAAAACTTACTGCTAAATACGCTGAAGCTTGCCACCTTCTGCCGCATTCCATTATCAAGAATCGCGCTCACATTAATAACATATTCAGTTGCAGAAATAGTTCCATTGATCTCCGAAAAAAAGGTGTTTCTATAAGGAAAATGGGTTGGCCAAAGAAATAGATCGAAAATTTTGAGTTACCCGTCAACAGCGGACCCTGATGGCGGGTACCCGACTGGTGGTGAATATTCTATTAAATAAGCCTATAAACAAAATAATTTAAATTTGAAATGGGCATTATAATCTTTACCTGAGGTCGAGATACAGCATACGCGCTGAAATCCACAAGAATTGAAGAGGATGAAACTATCTGAAATCGATAGTTCAATTCTTAAACATTAATCAATAAAATCTTACCGATATACAACAACTAGTCACTAGAAAAATCAGGAAAACCATTCATTCATTCATAAAATCAGAGAAGCTGGATTGCCAGAATCAATATTAATCTGGAAAGTTCAAGTAAACGAAAAATGAACTAAAATGGTCACAGATACGACCACAATCGGGCGATTTTCGCGAAAAGGATATCTCAAGAGGAAATGAGGTGTGAGACGCTTCTATATTTAACCACCAATATCTAGATACACATTGAGGAGCCGACGCAATTGATATACGATTTTAATTGATTGTTTACTTACTCCCTTCTGACCAATCAAGGGATATATTATAAATAAGGCTATAAAGAATTAGAAAGATCTCTGAAAAACTTGAGAATCTTTCTGTAATATGTGAGGAAGATTATTGAGAAAAAAATCGAGGTTGGAAGTTTGAAAAACGCATTAATTGCGCAATTTGCACGTCGTTTGACGCAATAATGACACACGCAGAGGGAGAAAAAAGAACCGTGTCGCTTGATTCAGGTTTTCCGGTGCCACGAAATTTCAATGCTGCTTGTGGCTTGTGGCTCTCGCTGAGTCGCGCCGCCGAGCACTTGACGAGCGCAATAGCTACCGAGAGAGCGAGAGAAGATACAGTTCGATACAGAATGCAAAGAGACACGGCCAAAACGAATGAGCCACTGCCATCGTCGAGGGGTTTGACACATGCAAAACGTTTCAAATCGACATTAATACAAATATTGCCGCAAAACAAATTTTTTTCGAGAAAACAACTCGTTTTTGCGGTGCAGAATAATGGACTTCTCGATTTTTTGCTGTGTTGAGCAACACTAGAAAAGCAAGTATTAGAGTTTGAATTGACATATTTCAAAACCTAATAAGAGCTTATTAATTTAGTTCTCCACAATGAGAATAAACAATCTAAATAGAAATACGCGGAGCTTGATTAAAGCTAGATAGAAATCAGGAGAAAGATGTGATATTTGCAGACAGGACGATTACCCAAATTCATTAATCAAATAAAATTGTGAACACATTTTGAGTGATCAAGAAAACTGAAATACCGGGCAAAATCAATGCGCTAGAACAGTCAACGTGCGCGTCCTCGGCCTAATCTATTAAGCGGTTTTCCCAAAAAAAAGACGAAGTTTTGTTGAGCGCGGTGCTTGGTGAAGCTTCCGCGCAACGTTTTAGGTTGGTTTTTGCGAGGCGGCCGAGCGAGCGAAATTCGAACTACCGCGCGGCAACAACACAAAAGCATCAATTGTGTAAGCCGCTGGTGTTTTCTGTGTTTGCTTGTGTCAAAAACCCGCTAAATGTATTTTGTGAACGCAAATCGTCGCAATCCAACCAATGGAATCGAATTAGTCTACAACAAATGGTCAAAAATGAAAGTTTTCACTCATTGATTTCTGAAGAGCACAAGTGTCTTCGATTGTTTGCTCATTCATTACGGGCGCGTGCTCAGGATTTGCATATTTATTACTAAATTCTTCATGTTTTGTCTCCGTACATGAGACAAGGCAATAAATTACAAAAGAAAACAATGATAAACGAGAACATCCTATTTTTCATTCATGGGGGCTTTTTAACTTTTGTAACAAACGATGACTTCTATAACTCCTAAAATTTAAAAAAATGATTGCATACAGAAAACTACAACAAATCAACAACAAATTTTACTGAAAAAAAAGAAAAATCAACAGAAACATTGGAGCGCGTTACAGGGAGATGAGATGAGCAAAACTGGTGATTTAGATACTGCTACTTAACCGATAACGAGACCAATTCCGAATTTTCCGGCTGCCTTCACGTGGTTGAAGGTTCCCGAAAGAGCGAGGGTGAATGGTAATTGCTGACTCAAGCGCTTCTCGAATACACCACCAACCGTCCTTTAAAAATTAGCTTTGGAGGAATTAAAAATTAACTGTAGGATTACCAATTGGTATCAACGCTTGCGCGCATAGTCACACCTTCATCAGGCATTTCGGCTTGATAAGCAATGGTGGTAACCGCCTGAAAATTAAACAAAAAAACTACACTCCATGTAAAAAATTACCTCTCCAACATTGGCATTGCATTCAAACTCAACACCGAATGCAAGAGTATCATGTTGTTTATGATAATAAGTAAGATGAGCTCCAGATGAGCCCAGCGTGGCGGCCGCGGTAAAATGATTAGCCGTGTATCTGGCCGCATATGATAAAACCGAAATTTGGCTTCCTAAAGTCATAATTTTGAAAAAAATTTGATTAAATCCTAGACCTGGAATATTTTTTCCATATTGATATACAATTTCCGTTCCAACGTCAAATCGAGGTGTGAGACGCCGGAGAAGTTGTCCGACGATAATTCCTCCTTCGTTCACCAAATCAATATTGGCGAAAGTAACACCAAGTGTTGAAAGGCGTCCTTTTCTTTCAATTGTGGCCTGTGCGCCCGCAAGTTTTCCTTGTTGAATTTGTCCTTGAAACTTTGTGCGGTAAATTCCTAAAAAAAAATTATTTAAAATTGTTTGCAAGCTCAATAATACCAAGTTGGTGTAAAACAGTGGCCGTAGTGTTTCCGCTAATATCAGTATCACCAAGAAGAATTGGATAAGCTTCCGCAGGACCGACTTGATTGGTTCCAACATATGTAACACCAAATCGATATCCGGTGTTCATTGGTGACAAAGACAATGTGTGTGACACCTAGAGAATATTAAATTACATTTTTATTTTCTAAAATAACTCAACTTGAAAGTGTGAACTCAGTCCTTTGTTAACCATCAGTTTAGCACCCTCAAAACAAGTTGGGAAAACATCTCGCGCTTTTCGATGAAGTTCCTCGTATGATCCTAAGAAAATTTAATTTTTTCATGCATTACAATGTGTAACTACCTGGAT
Organism: Caenorhabditis bovis; assembly: GCA_902829315.1. NCBI lineage: Eukaryota > Metazoa > Nematoda > Chromadorea > Rhabditida > Rhabditidae > Caenorhabditis > Caenorhabditis bovis. The sequence goes on along the minus strand of CADEPM010000004.1, from coordinate 7,343,279 downwards.
TTGTGCTAGGAACAACTTCAGGAACCGCTTGAGTTTCTGGTGCTGCCGGTGGAGTGGCCATGTTTTCTGCAATGATGTAATCAGCTCGAATTGTGTTTTAATGGAGGTTTTTCGAAAAAATTTCTCTTTTTTTTTACTATCCCTGCAACAATAGATAATTTTTGTAAAACGTCCTAAGAATAAAAAATCAGTTATCAATTAAAGAAATGAAGTCCGTGCTGAAATCTTAAAATTTTACAATTTCTGCTCAAAAATAAAGAACGGGCAGATGTTCAGGTGAAATCTCGTTGTTGCTGGGAAAATGTAGTCCACGGCCACCAAATATTGAAAAATATTTTTCATTTAAATGTAAAATTTACCATCGCAAAAATACAAATCTGGTGAATTAGTATATATTTTTTCACGCAAAATAGCGGAAACTGAATTCCTGAAATGTTTGAAAACCATTTCTAGATATTTTCCGTTTTAACGATACAATATAATTGGAATTAGACCAATCATTATTGAACAATGAGCGACGAAGAAGAAAACCATGAAGAACAGTCCGATATTAATGTTGATATGAATATGGTACATTATTGTCATTAAAAATAGATATGAGCCTTATTAATTGAACAAAGCTTGTAAAAGATGTGTGGTCGCCAGTAAAAGAACTTGGTAGAGGTATGTTTGGAAAAGTTTATCACGTATGCAATATCAAGGATGGAAAAGAAGCTGCAATGAAAGTTTGATTTATCTACAATAAATTATATGAAGAAAACATTTAAGATTGAAAAGAAAACTCAAGAAAGCGTCCTAAAAATTGAAGTAGAAGTAATGAATGAAATGAAAGGACAGAAAGCGGCATTACAAATTTACGATGATGGCGTTGAACTAAATTATAGGTTTTCTTTTTTGAAAGAGTTAATAACTTCGGATTTCTAGATTTATTATTATGACATTATGTGGTCCAGACTTGACCAAAATAGCAGAATTTTTAAACAACAAGTTTAGCGATTCGTCGCTGTTGCGTATTGCCATCAGAACATTATATGCTATAAAAACTGTTGGCCTGTTCTCACAATTTCAAGAAAATCAAAAATTTTTTAGCTTCACGAGTCTGGTTACGTGCACCGGGATCTGAAGCCATGCAATCTAGCGTTAGATTATCGTCGAGATTCTAATATTATATTTCTTCTGGACTTCGGAATGGCTCGAAGGTACGCTCGACTGAACGAAAGCCAATGGATTATCCGTGCGCCGAGATCTCAGTGCAGATTTCGTGGAACTGTTCGATACTGTTCGGTGAACATGCACAAACGAATTGAACTTGGTCGAGTAGACGATTTATGGTCTTGGTTATATATGACGCTTGAAATGCGCACCGAACTTCCATGGGCAGCCTCGTTACATCCTGAGAAAGTCGAGATTCAGAAGGTCGAGTTGATATCAGTTGTGCTTAATAAGGACACAATCACACGAAGTTTGATTCCTATTGCTGACCATCTAGGGACTCTAACATATCCTGATCGGCCAGACTATTTGATGATATTCAATACTGTAAGTTGAATTTTCATTAAATTCATAACTTTTCATTCTTAGCTTATCGGAAAAATGCAAGAAGTCGGCGCGAAACTCACAGATCCATTGGAGTTTGACGATTTAAGACCAGGAGACTGTGAAAAACTTCAAGAGGTTGTGAAAAAATACAACATCAACTTGCAATCAAAGAATGTAACCGAGAAAAATGAGGAGAAAGAAATGGAATTGCTGAAAGAGGGTTTCCAACCTGCCGGTATCAAGGATGTTCCTGGTGGGTCTTCCTATGTCATTGCCAAAGGTCGCAATTTCTATTTTACTCCGAAATCGAAAAAAGTAAGCTACTTTTGCTGACCTCTAGAATTACATCAACAGTTTTCAGAGTACTACCAGTGATGATAAAAAAGAGAAAGGTCTTGGAAGCCAGAAGAGTATGACATCCCTTTGTGTAGACATCAATAACAATGACTCAAAGAAAAAATCGCAGACGGACTTAAAGAAGAAAACGCAGAGATCAACGTCGAAGAAAAAGACGCAGAAATGACACTTTTTAATATGTTATTATATTTTACCTAATAAATCATAATAATCAATAGTTTTTGAGAATTTCAATAACTGGTCATTCACTTGATTTGCTTTTCTCTTTAAGAGCCAAAAGGCACTAGATGTTTACGGACCATTGTTTTTTTTGGCGAACTACATATTGTACCAAACTGGATAACCAGCACATCAATCACACCGAAATTCAAATGAAGGTGCTCGTGCACGGAATTCCGTTAAAAATCAATTTGTTCCGTTTTCCGTTAAAAAAAATGTTTGTTATGTTTTACGTATTCCGAAAAAAACATTTCGCGTATTGGTGAGATTTTTCTTAGTTCTTAAATATAATTTTATACGTTACGGTAGTGACGTCCGCATTCAATACTACGCAAAAATGAACAGACTTAAAAAAATTATCTCACAATATGTCAAGAACTCGAGAAGACTGCTATTCGCCCCAAAACTTTTTTTAACCCCCCTTCCCCCAGTACGACACTCCATTCACACATCTCCCTCAATTTAGTGTGTGTCTAATTGAATTTTTTCCCTGTTTGCATTTTCGAAGACGGGATTGGACATATTTGAATGATCAATCGCGTTAGCTTTTTTTTATTAGCGAAAATCAACAAATTTTTGCATGTGCCTTTGATATCTACCGTAATTTTCAATGAATTTCATATAGTCGGCGTCTGGCAACTGCTGTACGCGGGTAGATTTACGAGGATGCGTCTTTCGAAATGGTCGCGCACAGACTAACAGGTTATTTCGCATTTTATGGATCGAATTGATAATTTTTAAATCGAACGACGTTAGAAATTCCAAGAAATGTCAAACTCATCAAGAAAAAATTAACCGTTCACGCGAAAACACTAAATAAGCGTTGACACGTGACGAGACCTTTTCAAGGCGGCGCGTAAATCTACCCGCGCACAGCAGTCGCCGGACGCCGACTATACTAGATCAATTTGAAAATGATTATATGATCATGGCGCCAAAATTTGAATCATAATACGCCCCCCCCCCTAAATTCGTCCGTCCTCGACATTACCGAAATGTTCTGCGGGTTATACCAAGCCAAAAAGTGTCCGTTCTTCGTCCGTCCGATCGAATCGCTAAGATCTTCTATAAACTCTTCCGTCTTCTAAATAGATGTAAGAAATAAACTCTATAAACTTCCGTTTTCCGGTTTGTAAGAAAAAATGTAAATTCCGTTTTAGGAAAATCTTTGTTCCGTGCAGCTCTGGTTCGAATACATAAAATTGTATGAACTGCGTAACTGATTTCTTCGGCGAAATACATTATTCGTAATGTCGTAAAAAAAGCGAGCGTTCCGCAGAAAAGTTGTCATTTTCAATTGTTCCCATGCCCTTTTTTGTCATATTTTTGATCGATTCCGTGATTTCTTCGAATATTCTATTCATTGGTCCCTCATTTGCTCCAAGTCATAATAATTTCTATGCGAAAATTGCGGATACATTGTCACAAAACGAGCACAATTTGGTAATTATAAAGAAAAATCCGAAATTATATTTTTCCATTTATTTTAGACATTTTTGAGGCCGATATACGATGAAAGATCAAGGGACAAATTTATGCCGAAATTCGCGCAAAAATTGATAGTTATTGATAAAAATGGAGAAGATGGAAAGCGAAATTTGGACGATTCTAGTCATATTTGGACAACAGAATTTAAAATGGAAAATGTGAAGCAGGTTTTTGTTTTTTTTGTTGTGGCTTGTATCATGTTGTTTAGAATATGAAACCATTTATGGAAATGCTCAAAGCTGGATGTGACAGCTTCTTAAGCAATATGAATTTATTGGAAGACTTGAGGAATTCGAAATTTGACGTTGCGTTTGTGGAGCCTTTTGATGCTTGTGGTTTGGGAGTTATCGATTACCTGGGGATCAGCAAGTTCATATTGATTACCAGCACAACCCATTTCGATCACATCCTTCCATTCATTGGTGAACCATTGGAATTGAGTTACGTGCCATGTGAGTTAAATCGATGATCGGTATCATTTGAAATGCGCCCGATTTCCAGCGGTTGGTTCACTACATGGCGATAAGATGACTATCTGGCAGAGATATGAGAACTGGAAAATGGATCAAGTTTTCAGTGGAACGATTCGAGAACTGTTCGATGAGGAGCAGACGATTTATAGAGAACGACTTGGGCAACATTTGAAGTCTTGGAAGGTAGTTGACAAACTGAACAGTTTATGCATATGATGCTGATAAGGAGATTCTACCGAAAGCCTCTCTCGTTTTGACCAATTCGAACCCGATTTTGGATTTTCCGAGACCGATTCTTCACAAAACTATAGCGATTGGTGGCATTTCCTATAAAAAGTCTGAAATTCTGGAAAAGGTATTTTGATTAAAATCAGTTTTGAAGAAAAATTTAAAAAAAAGGAATGGAATTCCGTACTACAATTGCGACCAAGGACCATTATAATCTCATTTGGCTCGATGGCTCAATCATCGCAGATGCCAAAAGAATGGAGGTAAGGCTTGAGCTTTTTCAAACTGTTTCGAGTGGAGAATTTTACTTAAATGGACCAAAATATCAGTTTTGCATTTTTTTTCAACAAGCTTTCTAGATTTTGAATATGTACTTTTAAGAAAATTTAGGCATGCTTAGCCTTTTTATATAATTTTTGGAAAACGATATTTTCCATTTCAATAAAATACCCAAATCTTATTTTTTTTGCAGAAAATCGATCCTTGATGTTATTACTTTGTTCCCTGACGTCACATTTATTTGGAAATATGAGAAAGATGATGTTGAATGGGCGAATTTAGCAGGAAACATACGATTTGCAAAATGGATTCCACAGAGTGCTTTATTAGGTAAGAATGTGCTGCAAATCGTTGGTCTTCGAAGTTTAAACAATAGAAGAACGAGTTTTTTCACCTTGAAATCAAATTTCATCAATAGTTCTTTTTTTTTGCGAAACAAGATTCTAAAAATTAATGATGTCATTATTTTGCAGGCGATCGTCGACTTGCTGGAATCGTCAGCCACGCGGGTCTGAGCAGTGTCATCGAATTGGCGTACTCTGGAAAACCGGCGATTCTGATTCCATTATTCGGAGACCAATTTCGAAACTCAAAAATGATGGCACGGCACGGCAGTGTCGAAATCGTCGAGAAATTCCGGATCGCATCGGATTTCAAAATCGCACTGGAATCATTGTTGCGATCTGATGGCATGCTTCAGAACGCCAGGAATCTGTCCAGAAAACTGCAAAATCAACCGTTTACTCCCAACGAGCTTCTTCTTAAATGGACGTCGTTTGTCGCCGAGTTTGGACCATTAGATTCGCTGGATCCAAAAAGCGCAAGAAATCTAAATTTTCTTCAGAAATCCTTTTTGGATGTCTATGGTATTCATGGTGTGATGCCGGTACTTCTAATTCTTAAAATTTTCCGCTGGCTATTCCCCTAGAAAATCAATTGTGTCGAATAGAATGAACATATCGAATCGGGGCACGATTGTCGTGTGTATTTGTATTTCGTTTCTCGCCTCAAACCCTCTCCAATTCTCCATTCTGTTTCGCCGCCGACTCTCCATTCTCCTGTCGATATGTGATTTTTCAATCGTTCTCTATTCGCTCGCTCGTCCTTCTCCTTCTTCTGGCTGCTGCTAGTTTTCATCGAGGGGTTTTTCGCCTAGTCGACAGTTTTTGTGTGTGTGCGTGCGTGCGTTGGCCGGCCTGTGAATCAAAACTTACGAAATCGGCAAAAACAGATTTTTAGTCCCACATATATAAATTTCCAAGTGTCCGCCCAGAAGACTTTCGAGAAACTGGTTTCCAAATAAACGATGATGTCAACTACTGTATTCGGTTTTTTTCGTCAGCAAAAAAAGAAACAAATTTTAAGATAAGAAATAAAACGCCCAAATGATATTTATGTGTCGCTTCTTCTATTATCTGATCCATTTTCGATCGTGATCTATTGCAGGAATCGACGATGGAATCCCAGACGACTACGACGCTATAAGCTGCCATTTCAGCGCACTATATAGCTCACAAACCCTGCTTCATGCAAACTACCAAAAAAGTTGGCGTGGAAGCGATGCTTCAGGTTAGTTAAGCCCTTAAGCCTTTGGAAAAACAACTGCACGTTGGGGCGTGGCCTAGAGTATTCATGCCTGGCCTTGAAAGCCACCGCGATCCAGCACCAATTGTTATCTTTAAAAGTAGTTTGTATTACTTGCCATTATCAATTTTCACATGATGTTACTCAAGTGACATCATCACTAGGCTTTTTTTTTCTTATTTTTGGTTGTTTGAGCGATAAGCTGCCTTTCGAAGAAGGACGGACTCTCGAGGCCACGGGAAACTAGGCCATCAATTATTCTTAAATATTATTTCGTCATTCTCAATATTTTCACCAAAAACGTTTATGCCGAGATTGTTAGTATTTTGTTGGCAGCTGAATATTTAGCTTTAAAAAAATATTTATGACATCATAATTTCGTCCGACGACTACTACTTATATATTTTTTTCGAAATAAATTGTTCATTTTGAAATCTAAGTAAGCACTTATATACGCGCACTAGTCGTCATGTCTCGCAAAATGTCGCCCCCCCCCCCACCCCGAAATTTTCTCACGCTTTCCAAATTTTTGGTGCTCTCTCTCGGGCGCTCTTTTCACCACGACCACCGTCACCACCAGCAGCAGCAGCAGCAGCAGTAGCACCTTTTGAATTGTGACATCACTTCGTTTATGAAATCATACATAGTTGGTAGGATTTTTCAAACATTCGCCTTCATTTTTCGACACAGTTTTTGTGGATTGCGGTCGGTCACTCAACTGAATTGAAATGACATCATTTATTGTTCGTGGGAAAGGTGGAGAAATAACGAAAACAGGAAAGAACGCCGAATTATCACTTAGAAAATCCCGATTCTTCATTATTATTATCATCGTCATCAAGATCATCCATTCCAATTCATTGTCGCCTTTTCAGTGATAATCCTCTCAAATTTTTGGTCAATTCAATTTATTCGTCATTAAATGCAATGAAATCAGGTGAAATTTTGTGAGTGGGTGGGATCGCAGCTGATTTTTCCACCTACCGTGTTTGCAACCTCCCTCCCTCCCTACAATTTTCTCGTTTTTCGTTTCACTTATTCGCTTATTTTTGGATTTGTATCTATTTTTCATGATTTTCAGGATATGACAATATTGGACAATGCCACAATCAATGCATGTGGACTATCCTCACTGTTAAGACAGAGCCCGAAGACGACGTTGATCGTCGATTGTCGCGGCTTTACCGAATTCAATGAATCGCATGTTCGGACGTCGGTTAACGCGTTCTTCTCGAAACTCATCCGGAGACGTTTGTTTGAGAACAAGGTACGCATTTTTTTTTTCTTAAAAAAAGACGCTGGCCTTATGTTTGTTTGATGTGATATTTACCGTTACATTGACGTCACATTCCACTCGATTAGTGGCCCAATTTTTTCTTTCTGTTCGCCTCGTTTATTTTTGGGGAGAATAGAAATGCAAAAATAACAACAACAACATGAGGTATTATGTAGAGAGGGATCCTTGGCGACAATGACGAATACTGGCTTTTGAAATTAGTTATTTCAAAATGCTTACACATGATTCATTTTGGATGAGTCAGTGTCACGAATTCGGGAAAGGGGCGGACCGAGTGACCATCACCACCAGGATACGGTGTTCAACACAAAATCGACATTTCCAGTTGGACGATTCCTGCTTATTACAACAGTTGACCAGTCATTCAGCGGTGTGTCGTGAGATGAGCGAGAAACTTGATGTTGTGCTTTATGGTGATGAAGAGAAGCCGAGAGGAACGGTAAAGCGAAGGTATATTTAGTAGCTTGATATTTGGTGAGTATTTGGTTTTGTTTTTGCAGAAACGCTTCCTATAATGGGTGTGAGAACTCGTCGAAAATATTGAAAACGCTTCGCGATCGTCTTGAAGAGACACAAAAGTTCAGAGCGGTCATGGTCCTAGAAGGTAAAATCTACTTTTAAAAAATTTGCCTTCTGATGCTCCTCTCACTCCTCCTCCATCGGGAATTTTTTTCTGTGTCAGATTTATTTGACATATAATACGGCCTAGTACTCGGTCCCTTTTTTGTGTCACTCATTCATATCTATTTTGTGTGCGTGTTGTGTATGAGACAGGAAGAGTGTATGTGAGTCAACCAAAAATTTGTTCCATTCCATTTTTTTTTGCGGAAAACAATCATATGATTGTTATCATATCTTTTTACCTGTTAGTCGTGCCTCTATGTTTTCTTGAATCCCATTGCCTTTTTTCTCGCTGTCAGCCAAATTTTCTTGCCTAGAAGTTGGAAATGCGCTAATTAAATTTGGTTCCTTCTCACACCCTCCTGAAGAACAATGAATTGTTGTGAATTCATTTTCTTCGGTTTTGAAGCTCAATCTTTCGTTTTCTTTTTTCGTTCTAATAGACGCTTGCTCATCACTTGTTAGCACGTATCGCTATTTTTTTTGTGGGAGACCGCGATTTTTTACTAGTTGTTCCCTTCTTTGCCTCCTAGCCTGATGATGACTCATGGCTTCGCTCTCTTACTCCTTCTTCTCTAGCTCCAAATCAATAAGTGGCGGTGGCGGGTTTCTTTGGCGTCTCCGTACTAGACGCTGTCATTATCGTCGAGGCACCCTTGCCACACCAGAGGAGGCCAACAACAACAGCAGCAGAAAAACGCGCATTACATATTTGGTTGTGGTTTCTGTTATTACTAATAATGTTCCTACATTTCGCCGATGATTCGCAAGCGGTTCGAAATCGCAAACGGAGAAAGGCGCGCAATCGCCGAAAGCAGTTGGAGAATCAGCGACGTTTGGCGAAACAACGCCAAGAGAGCAGCAACGATAATGATGAGCCGAAGATCAGCGGCAGGCAGGAGGATGAAGCTATTCGAAAGCTTAAGCCTACTTTTAATCTTCCTATTCAGTTCAATAAAGAAGCTGGCAAAGGTAAGATCAGCTGAGAATAGAATCCGCAAAAAAAATACCGCGTACAAATAATGGAAAGACGTCGCCGCAATGTGTTTATGAGTCACTCTACAAACGATTGGGATGAATCGGCCAGAAATTGGGCATTCAAAACGATGACGCACCTTCACTCGTCGGGGGTCTCACCAACTAGAGAGTGGGCCGATGGGATTGACGCAGAGAAGAGCGCGCGCTCTCGCCACAGCAGAAAAAAAACCTATTTTTTTCTAGTTTTTTTTCAGCCACCCATTTGTCTTGTAAAGTAGACTGTAATTTGCCAAACCTTTTTCTACTGCATTGCGACTGACTAATCAATGTGTCCGCGTGAACGCGCGCTTTATTTCTCATTCTCTTTTCCTTATCGTTCTTTAAGACATTACACATTTGGCGATGAGTCATTGGTTTGGTGAGTGTGAGTGTGTTTGAGTTCAGATCACACTATGATGATCCGCTGATTGTTCGCCGAAGGAATCGCGGCAGGCAGGTAGCAACTGTTGTCTGACCTGGTGTTACCAATTGTTTTCCATATTTGGTATCCTCTTCGCTCCCTTCTTTTAATATTTGCTTGTCATAACGTCTTATCTTAAATTACTAATAGCATATAATCATGATCGGAAGTAGACAGGTCTAGTCCCGATATATATATATATATATATATATATACATATGGTGTGGGGTTGATTAGGAATCACTCATTCTCTACCTACTCTATCTACATTATGGAATTGAAACCGAAAAAATTGGTGCTAAAATTTCGAAAATATGGTTGGTATATTGTTTAACCCTTTGCTTATTATTTTTTTTTCTCTTAAAATAAATTTTCTTTACAGGCGGCTACAAGAAATTCGAATCGCAATACCCACAATTGTGTGAAGCCTCGCCTGGAATGAACCGAATACCGCAGAGTTTCTCGCAGCCTTGCCTATCAATTCCTAATGGTGATGGCATCACGAAAATCACGCCGTTCATCTATCTAGGCAGCCAGATTGATAGTCTTGATGAGAATATGTTGAAGGCGCTTGACATCACCAGCGTAATTAATTTGTCCGTGACATGTCCCAAATCGGTTTGCATCAAGGATGAGAAGAACTTTATGCGAATACCTGTGAACGACTCGTACCAGGAGAAATTGTACCCGTATTTTCCCGAGGCTTATGAATTCTTAGGTAATTTGTGAGTTTGGGATGTTCTGATTAGAAAAACATTTTCAGAATCTGTTCGGATGGAAGGGAAGAAGTGTCTGATTCATTGCCTAGCAGGAATCTCAAGATCACCAACTCTCTGTATTTCTTATATAATGAAGCATAAGAAAATGAGCAGTGATGAGGCTTATAGGTAGCAAAATTAAATTAAATTAAAAATGAAAAACTACTTTTTGCAGATATGTCAAAAATCTGAGGCCTTCGATCTCGCCAAATTTTAATTTTATGGGTCAACTCCTTGAATATGAGAATCAGCTGATTAAAGAGAATGTGCTGCGGCCTGAGCAGGCCTCAAGACCGTATCGCAATGAGAAAACGAGTCAGGATCTTCTGTGTCCGCCGAAGGTACCAAAGAGTGTGTCTAGTGTATTCACACCGACCCCTGAAGCCAGCAATGAGGAATCAATGTCTGACGCCGAGCCGTCGGCGACAGTCAATGAGAATGGGAAGCGAAGTCTTACCGAGATGCCGCCATGTCGGCCGAAAGCGTTGGGAATTTCGAATCGAAAAGCCCAACTGTCTTCGGCGGCGTCGGTGCCGATTACCCCAGATGTTCCGTCGCCTTCATCGGAATTCAGCAGATTGTCGTTCGAGGCTGGAATTGATCCAGAGAATCAGCCATCATCACCTAGCTCAACCGCATCGTCATATTATTCAAGCTCAGAGGACTCGTCGCAACTTGCTTATACGAATCCGTGTTTTGTCATGAGTCGCGCTCCCACGAAGGAATGTGGTGGAATTCGAATCCCTAGTGCCTTGGTGAATCCAGTGTTTTGTGATGAGGCCAACGAGCCAAGCGGGTCAGGAAGTAGAGCTCCTCCGAATTTTAGGTTCAAAAAGGTTTGAAATCAAATGGAATCGGTGAAATGATTGGTATTGAATTTTTCAGTTTGTGTCGAGACCAACGTCTCGTCCCGAATGCCTGCGGTCATCCGGCGTGATCCTGCTGCAGCACAGTCAGCTGCCAGCTACCACCGAAGAGACCGAATCACCGGAATCCGGTTTCAACGAGTCGTGCGTCGACGATGATCGGAAATCGATCAGCTCGACAAGTTCTCTAGAAATCTCTTGCAAATAATTTGTGATTTTTTCCTTTTTTCTCTAGTCTCGAGAGTCATGTGCCAACAGTCATCGGTGATTTTAGCTACAATATTCCAAAAAAAAAAAAGATTTGTAATTTGAATGGGGGATTTTCTGTTTCTTGCACACTTTGTATTAAAATTTGTTCATTATAGCCACGGGTTTTAAATATTTCTTTTTTATATATACATATATTGTGAGATTACAAACAGCAAAAAAAAATATGATATGTATCATTATATATATAATTGCCGTTCATAAATGATCCAAGACTTTTTTTTAAATATTTGCAGCAAATGAGCAATTGATAAGGTAGATCCGCAAGGCAAAACCCCACAATCACGTGACAATTTGTGGTCTCAATTTTTGAGGCCAATTATGGGGTACGGTAGACTTTCCGATGATTTCGTAATAGGCTGATGTTTTCGTCCCCTGTGCTTGCGTGTGTGCGTGTTTGTACCTTTATTATCAGCTTACACTGATAATGAAAAAATTTGATCATCAATGACGAGACGGGAAAATATTTCCCAATATTCGTATATATTATGAAACATTTTTTATCAGAAAATGTGAGTCACGCAAAATGCAAATATGTATATGTATAATTGTTGGTGTGCAAGCAAAGGTTTTCAGGTTCGAATTACGGCTGGGCTATGTGCCACGATGTCTTGAGGCAAAGCGTGGTGTACGTATGTGCCTGCGTACTCTGCATTTTAGTTTACGCGCAATTAATAGACCGCACGTAAATTTCGAATTTCGTAGATCTACACCGGTCCGTGAAATTAAATTTTCCGTCACTGATCAGTCATCTGACGCCGAACATTGCTTTTTTTGTGAATTCGCCTCTACCACTAGGCTAATTCGCCCAGCAACCCATCGCGAAATTCGCGAAATTCGCCCCCTCCCGCCCCCTCATTCGCAGTTTCATCTCCCCGCTCGTTTTTTTTTAACATTTTGCGAATAGAACAGTGTTCTGAAACGTCACAAGTCAATTTGTGCTTGTTCAAATTGCGGCGATCATGCAGATGAGGTCCCCACATCAATATAGGACCCCAGAGTGTGGGAAGGGTCCCCGCAATTGCAGCAGAAGTCAACACTTACACTGAAAGTGGGGACATCTTCTTCACTGGGGACTTTAACTTCACTATGGCAACGTATGTCGATCTGGGGACCTCATCTGCACTATGGGCACCTTATCTGCACGGTTCGATCCTGCAGATAGGCTCCCCACAAGATGCATTATACAGCCCCGCGGGGAAAATTGCATTAAAGAAACCTACATAGTGCAGATGAGGTCCCCCCAAAAATCGGAAATGGACTGAAAATATCGATATTTCAAAAAAATTTAATAATTCAAAACTACCTTATTAACTCAATAGTAAGATAAATAAATGAAATTGAATAATTTACAGTGAGCACTTATTTTCCAGAAAACAGATGTTACACTGTATTTCTTGGAATGTCAAGATAACGCGAACTTACATTGCCGCTGCATTTATATTCCGGCAAAAAAGCGATTCACGTTCAAACCGTTAAAATCAGCAAAAACCAAATGAATCGAATGGAAATAAATAGGCGCCACGCACATGCGCGTTGAATAATGTGAGCCAACACGATTCCGCCAATTGCATATTTGTTAATTACAAAATGAAATAATATAGTCAAACCCTATTGTGCCGATGAGATCCACGCACGGAACCGAATACATTTTGATCGCGGGGGACCTATACTACCCTATGTGGGTCCCTTAAATGCAATTTATTCGCGGGGCTGTATAATGCACCGTGTGGGGTGTTTATCTGCATGTTAGCCCAAATTGCTTTCGATTGCCAGAGAAAACGTCATATGAACATAAAAAAAAAGTTTTTAAGACTCCTCTCATTTAATAACGATCTGACATTCTAGTTGCACTCCAAAAAAACTAAAAAAAAACTTATAAGTGCATGTGTAAGTTTGACTTTTTCAATTTTTTAAAGAATATTTTTCATTGTCGAAGTCGCGCGACTGCGGAAAATTGACTTAATGCCAAAAAAAACAATAACAGTGGTCTTGGGGCAAAACTGAAAGTGGAAATTTACGGGCCTATGTATAAGGATAGGTTCAAGGCGCACACCGCGCACCGAGGCCTCTTCTTTATTTCTTTTGGCATCTTTCCAATTTTCCGCTGCCGCTCAAGTAAGTTCGTGACATTTCTATAAAAGTATGAATTTGTCAAGGTCTCACAAGCGTTTGAAATTTCAGAACCATATTGTCGTACTGCGGGAGTGACCTTGGATACGACGCTCATTGGAGCCACGCGGACCAATGGAATGTTTGTGCCATTTTAATAAGCGCAGATTTTTAAAAGAGATCCGCACTATTCTGAAGCTTCTGCTTTTCCAGAGAAACATTTTTTCATTTATCAACAACAAATCAAACGTCCAAAATATTTATTTACGGTACCCAATAGTAGTTAAAAGTTGCCTTCCTTTGTCTGCTCTTCGATTAGGGACATTGGTGGATTAGCCGAGTCGCTGAAGATTGGAAAGACGGCCATGCGATGAATCGAAGCTCTCCGCGAACGCCTCAGGACCGAGAAGCTCCTCGAGCTTCGCCAACACCAGCTGCTGCTCCGATGCGGCTCCGTCGGTACTGAAATTGATAGCAAAGTGGGATATCGCGACGAAAATTAGCGGATACCTGTCTTTTTTGAAAAGCGAATGAACGTCGTCGTAGTTCACATGAGGTCTCGCATGGATGAAATGGACGACAAGGACGAGTAGAAGAATGAATGTGGAGCGCATACTGAAAATTGGAATACTGTAGAGATGAAATGAGCTATGCAAGGAGGAAAACAAGTGAAATGATGGCTGGCAAGCCGGCATCGCGGCTCCGCCCATATAGCGCCGATTCGCGTTGTTATTCGTCAAGAATCACTTGTTTTTTGAATAAATCATAGGGTGGAGCCCGCACATCCATAGAAACAAATAAATTTGAATTGGAAATTGGAGCTTCACGAGAGCAGCACTTACCATAAAAGTGTTAATCGTATACGATATATAATGGGCGAATCGTGCAAAAATTAATGTCGTTGTTGGCTCTTCACGATGAATCGAAATGAAATGACGTTTTGACGCTATAAAAAAATTGATCATTTAGAGATCTTGGTTTTTTCTTTGGGATTGCATCAGAAAATAAAAAGTAGTTACCCTTCGTTACCCGAGAGTTAATTGCAATTTACTAGATATGTGTAATTTGAAATATTAGTAACCTGGAATTACAAGGATGCGTGAATAATCGATAAAAAAGATTCGGAGATTTCAGCGAATATGAAAGAAATTTCAGACTGAGTAGTTTTATCTTTTCAATTAAAAATTATTTTTTACAATTCTTGATACTGATAAACCGGATTTTTATGATCCAAGTGATTTTCATATTCTCCAGGAAAAATTTTTTCCGTAAATGTTGTATCACTATTTAATACCTAAAGAATGAATGAAGATAAAAATAAATAAAAAGACAATTTCTTGTTATTCGAAAATTTTAAAATTTTTCTACGGAATTTTGTTGTCTTAAAAAATGAAACATTGATATTTTAATATCAATATTCGAGGAGGATACCTCCTCCTCAACTAGGCGGCTTCTCTACGACCCAGCAAGTCGTGAGAAGTATTCCGAGACACCTACAATGCTTTCGAATCCCAACGGCCCTCTTAAGGGCTTTTAATTCTATTTTCTATTTTTCTTAAATAAAATTTCATCAACGTGTGTAAATCTTTCCAGCCGTACCACTTATGGCTGTCACCTGCATCAATCGCACCACTTCACTCTATCAGTCGACTGATTTCCTCTACCGTACCACTTGCGGCTTCTTCTTCTTCTATAACCTACCACTTGGGATTCTCTTTTCTCTTCGTACATTCGCACCACTTACGTCTGTACATTCTTCTCTTATTTTTTCCGGGAATGTCGTACCATATACGACTCTCCTCTTCCTTCTTCCACTCTTTTATCTTTGTGTGTGTGTGTGTGTGTGTGGTTTTTTTAAGATCCTTCGGAATCGGGTGATGGTCCACTTAAGGTTTTCTATCTGCAGCTGGGGAGCCTCCTCTTCACGTACCGAGCTTCTCCGTGGCGAAGAGGATCAACTGGCGATATCCTTTCTTCTAGGACACCGCCAGGCTTCTTCCTCACCTGGCGGCTTCTCTACGACCTATCAAGTCGTGAGAAGTACTCATAGGCAACCTTTCGAATACCATGGTCCTTTAAATGGCTTTTTTTTAACCAAATTTTTCGTTTTTATACAAGTTATATTTCTTCTCCAATAAAGTCTACACATAGTTGCACATTGTGTTTTTCAATAAATGCATAAAATTATTGAATTTCGCGATTCCTTTGAGGACGATTACCTTTTTCCATTTAGGTATTTAGCTCATTCTACTTTGCGCATTTCCCTCCATTACTTTTTACATGGTTTTCATTTGGACAACCAATAAATATTTCTCTAAAACAGCTTTTCTCTTTTGCTTGCTAATGGAACAATGTCACCCGACCGGAACCTCCCAAACTTGGCGTGCATCTTACACAATAGAGCAAGTGCGCTCCATTGGACTGGCACATTTTCGAAAATGCCGTCTTGCGATTCCGCTTAGTTTTTTTTGTCGATTTCTGTTAATTATCTAAATACTGCTAGAAATTTATCTAAAAGTTATTAAGTGTTAAAATAATATTTGATTAAATGTGTTTATAACAAATTTTCCGCGGAGCTGTCCTGAATAAGAGGTTAATCTTCGTATTGGTTTTTGGCGTATTCTTTATAATTTTAATGCCACAATTGGATGGAGCAGTTTCCATTTTTGGTTCGGCTTTCTATAATTTTAATTTTAAGTAAATCTGTGAATATTCTTTTTACTAGTCCGATTTAGTAGTTCATCGTCTCCATAGAAACCATCATTCGTTTTTTGTTGTTTCGATTACACTTTATTTAAATAGATGACCACCGATAATAACGTCTGGCTTTTTTATCCGAATCTCATTGGTTATGGTCGTATTGTGCTTGCAATAATGTCCATGTATTACATGTCGACTTCTCCGGCAATGGCGATTATTTGGTAAAAATTATTATTAGAATCTGGTACGATTTAATACTTAATTTTAAAGCTATGCGTTGAGCGCTGGCCTTGACGCGTTCGATGGCTGGGCAGCGCGAACTTACAATCAATCAACGCGGTTCGGAGCAATGCTCGACCAGCTCACTGATCGGTAAAATCCAAAAGCACTGAAGATATTGGTGTAGCTTTGGTTTAGATGTGGAACTCTCGCTCTTATAATGGCACTTTGCAAGTTCTACCCAGATTGGTTGTTTCCACTCCAGCTTTCGGCTGTTATCGATATTGCCTCTCACTGGCTTCACCTTCATGCAACTGACTTGACCCAAGCGACAACCCATAAGCAAAGCTCCAATCCGATTCTCCATCTTTACTACACTGATCGCCGTTTCCTTGGCTTCATGTGTGCCGGAAATGAGGCATTCTACATTCTATTGTACATCCGCGCCTTCTGGGCGGGTCCCGCTATTCCTCTCATCGGTGTTCATATCATGTCGGTCTTCGCCTTCCTCGCATTCTTCGTTGCTTTTGTCAAAACCGCCATCAGCGTTGTTCATTTGTATACAGCTGCGGACATTGTTGTTCAATATGATATTAAGAAACGATTGGAGCAACAGAAATGAGCAACCAAATGATGTTTCTTTTCATTTTGCGAACATACTTAATCGTAGCTTGATCTCTATTATATTGCCCAAAAAACGAATAATAACATTTTTACGCTTTAAATGCTAGGTTTTAGTCGATTTCAAATAACATTCCTATTATGTTGTGAATAAATTAATTGTTAAAATTATTTTTTTTATAAAATTCGTTGAAAAGTCCGTTAACTAATTATATCTAAAATATTTTTCTTTCATAAATTAATAATATTGACGCTTTTCAGGTTTATTTTCTAGGAAAATAACCCAAGTGGAGGAAAGATGGCCGATGAATTGGCCAGAATTCAGCAATATGAGTATCGACAGGTATTTTATTTAATTTTTATTCAATCGTAGAGGAATTTAGAACTCAAACTTGGTCCTGTCAGTTGATTACAATCTTACGGACCGACGCGGACGTGAAGAGCCTACTGGTGAAGTTTTGCCACTGACTGATAAATTGATGAAGACAATGAAAATGGGAGATCGAGCGATCAAGTCGAAAGCTCCCATTCAAGAGCAAAAGAAAAAGAAGTATGTTTTTAGTTACATTTTAATTTTAAATTTGCTATTTAGGAAGAAGAAGGATGAAGATAAATCTTTGAGATTAGTCGCCAAAAATGTTCTTGGAGATAATACAGAGCTCATGGGAGCTTATAAGCCAAGAACACAGGAAA
Source organism: Caenorhabditis bovis (assembly GCA_902829315.1). NCBI lineage: Eukaryota > Metazoa > Nematoda > Chromadorea > Rhabditida > Rhabditidae > Caenorhabditis > Caenorhabditis bovis. The sequence continues at coordinate 7,325,520 of CADEPM010000004.1, read as the reverse complement.
CGAAACAGACTTATGAAGTGATTTTGGCATTTATTCAAGAAGCCATTGGTGATCAGCCGCGTGATATTCTTTGCGGTGCCGCTGATGAAGTGCTCATCACGCTGAAAAGTGACAAGCTTCGTGAGAAGGATAAGAGAAAGGAGGTCGAGCAGCTGTTGGGCTCCCTAACCGATGAGCGAGTCGCGGTTTTGATTAATTTGGCGAAAAAAATTACTGATTTTTCGCTTGATGATGATAACAAGAATGATATGGTATATATTTTTCTTATGAGTTTTAAAAATAATTTTTGGAAATTTTAGGATGAGCTTGATGAAAATGAAGGAGTTAATGTGCAATTCGATTCTGATGAGGAAGATGAGGATGGGGTTGTTGAAGAAATTAAGGGAGAAAGCGATGAAAGTGAGGAGGAGGAAGGAGTTGATACCGATTTCACTGCAACTTTAAAAGGAGATGGACAACTTGAAGTAAGATTTTGGTATTTCTCTGACGGTATTGTAACCATTACTTTTTTTTAGGACGAGGATGAAGAAAAAGCTAGAGGGATACTTCATCCCCGTGATATTGATGCCCACTGGATTCAAAGATCCCTTGCGAAATTTTACAAGGATCCTTTGATGGCTCAGCAGAAAGTGAAGGAAATTATCAATATTTTGAAAGATGCTGCAGACGATCGCGAAGCTGAGAATCAGCTAGTTCTTCTCCTTGGATTCGATCAATTCGACTTTATTAAAATCCTTCGCCAAAATCGGTTGATGGTCCTTTACTGCACTCTCCTTCGACAGGCAAGTGATGAAGAGCGACAGAAAATTGAGGATGACATGCGCAGCAAGCCGGAATTGCACCATATTCTAACCAAATTGCAAGAAACGGAGACTGAAGATATCGTTGAAACGGAGAAAGCGAAGCGGGATAAGGAGCGATCTAAGAAAGCTGCGGCGGCAGCAGCTGAAGAAGCCATTAATGCTGGGCAGTGGCAGGCGGGGAGAAAAATGTTGGATCTGGCTGATCTCACATTCTCGCAAGGTTCTCATTTGATGAGCAATAAAAGGTATTCTGTTTAATTTTATTTGTTTAACAATGATGTTTTTAAAGGTGTGAATTGCCTGATGGTTCTTATCGTAAACAGAAGAAGAGTTACGAAGAGATTCACGTTCCCGCGCTTAAGCCGAAGCCATTCGCTGAAGGCGAAAAGTTAATTCCGATCTCGGAGCTTCCCAAATGGGCCCAGCCTGCTTTTGATGGATACAAGTCTTTGAATCGGATTCAGTCGAGATTGTGCAAAAGTGCACTTCATTCCGATGAGCATTTGTTGCTTTGTGCTCCCACGGTAACCAATTACTCCAGGAATTATGTTTGAATTTCCTTTTTAGGGAGCTGGTAAAACGAATGTCGCGCTTCTGACAATTTTACATGAAATTGGAAAACATTTGGACGAGGAGGGAAAGGTGAAGCATGACGAGTTCAAAGTGATCTACATTGCCCCAATGAAATCGCTGGTACAGGAAATGGTTGGAAGTTTCACTAAGAGGCTAGCTCCTTATGGAATTACGGTATTTGATGGGTTTGCGAATTATTGATAGTAGTGGTTTTTCAGGTCGGAGAAATGACTGGAGACGCACAAATGAGCAAAGAGCAATTTATGGGAACACAGGTTATCGTTTGTACACCGGAAAAGTATGATGTAGTGACAAGAAAAGGAGGAGAACGCGCCTACAGTACAATGGTTCGGCTTTTAATTATTGATGAAATTCATTTGCTTCATGATGATCGAGGTAAGCAATCTTCTGAACGTTCATACATTAGATTATAACTTTTAAGGACCGGTACTTGAGTCAATTGTTGTGCGTACAATTCGTCAAATGGAACAGAATAATGATGAATGCCGGCTTGTTGGATTGTCAGCTACGCTTCCGAACTATCAGGATGTTGCCACGTTCCTTCGTGTGAAGGCTGAACACCTGTACTTCTTCGATAACAGCTATCGTCCAGTTCCCCTCGAGCAACAGTATATTGGAGTCACGGAGAAGAAGGCTTTGAAACGATTCCAGGCGATGAACGAAGTTGTTTATGATAAAATCATGGAGCATGCTGGAAAGAGCCAGGTTTTGGTATTCGTCCATTCGAGAAAAGAAACCGCGAAGACGGCAAAAGCGATTCGAGATGCTTGCCTTGAAAAAGATACCCTTTCGGCTTTCATGAAAGAAGGATCGGCGAGTACGGAGATTTTGAGAACGGAAGCCGAGCCTGTGAAGAATTTGGATCTTAAGGATCTCCTTCCTTATGGATTCGCGATTCACCATGCTGGAATGAACCGAGTTGATCGTACACTGGTGGAAGATTTATTTGCTGATAGGCATATTCAAGTTCTTTTCTCAACGGCCACACTTGCATGGGGAGTCAATCTTCCTGCGCATACCGTCATCATCAAGGGAACCCAAATTTACAATCCAGAAAAGGGAAGATGGACAGAGCTTGGCGCGTTGGATATCATGCAGATGCTTGGACGTGCCGGACGTCCGCAGTATGATTCGAAAGGAGAAGGAATCTTGATCACGAACCACTCGGAGCTTCAATATTATCTATCGTTGATGAATCAGCAACTTCCTGTGGAGAGTCAAATGATTTCGAGACTTACTGATATGTTGAATGCCGAAATTGTGTTGGGCACAGTGAGCAGTGTGAGCGAGGCTACGAACTGGTTGGGATATACGTACCTGTATGTCAGAATGCTGAAGAACCCGACACTTTACGGAATTACGCATGAGCAAGCGGTAAGCGGTATACATTTTAGATCATTTTCAATATATTTTTTAAATTTTTTTCAGTTGTGATCTTTGAAAAATTTATCTTATTAAATATTGATTATGGGATTTTTTACAGAAAGCCGATCCACTTTTGGAGCAACGACGGGCGGATTTGATTCATACAGCTTGCACTCTTCTGGACAAGGCCAAATTGGTGAATTATGATAAGCGAAGCGGACTGATTCAAGCTACCGAACTTGGGAGAATTGCTTCTCATTATTACTGCACTTACGAATCGATTCAAACTTACAACAAATTGCTTGTTGAAACTTGCTCCGATATTGATTTGTTCCGAATTTTCTCGATGAGCTCAGAATTCAAACTGTTGTCGGTTCGCGAGGAGGAGAAATTGGAATTGCAGAAGCTCGCTGAGCATGCGCCAATTCCTATTAAGGAGAGCTTGGAGGAGGCATCGGCGAAGACGAATGTGCTCCTACAGGCAAGAAATAGAAGAAAATGAAATTGTTTAATGAAATTTGTTCAGGCTTACATCTCGCAGCTGAAACTTGAAGGATTCGCTCTTCAAGCTGATATGGTTTTTGTCGCGCAATCGGCTGGACGTCTCTTCCGCGCTTTGTTCGAAATCGTTCTTTGGAGAGGATGGGCTGGACTTGCGTTGAAAGTATTGACGCTTTGCAAAATGGTCACTCAACGACAATGGGGATCATTGAACCCACTGCATCAATTCAAGAAAATTCCGAGCGAAGTGGTCCGTTCTATCGATAAGAAGAATTATTCGTTTGATAGATTATATGATTTGGATCAACACCAGCTCGGAGACCTCATCAAAATGCCAAAAATGGGAAAGCCATTGTATAAGTTTATTAGACAATTCCCGAAGTTGGAAATGACTACTTTGATTCAACCGATTACGAGGACTACAATGAGAATCGAGCTCTCGATTACACCGGACTTCCAGTGGGATGAAAAAGTTCATGGAAATGCTGAAGGATTCTGGATCTTTGTTGAGGATACTGATGGCGAGAAGATTCTTCATCATGAGTTCTTCTTGTTGAAGCAAAAGTTCGCGACGGACGAGCATGTTGTCAAGATGATTGTTCCGATGTTTGACCCAATGCCGCCGCTTTACTTTGTTAGAATTGTTTCGGACCGCTGGATTGGATCGGAGACTGTGCTTCCGGTGTCGTTCCGACACTTGATACTTCCCGAGAAGTACCCGCCTCCAACTGAGTTGCTTGACTTGCAGCCGCTTCCGATATCGGCTGTTAACAATAAGGCACACATGAAGGTTTTTATGGACAAGGAGATCAAAGTGTTCAATGCAATTCAGACTCAAGGTAACAATTCTCTTAGAAGAACTAATTATTCTCAAGTAAATTTTTAGTCTTCCGTACGGTCTATGAAAGTAATGAGAATGTAATTGTATGCGCTCCAAATGGATCTGGAAAGACTGCGATCGCTGAACTCGCCATTTTGCGATTCTTTGAGAATACACCAGAATCGAAATGTGTCTATGTGACACCAATGGAGGATATGGCTATTAAGGTTTGCAATAAATCTGTATTTTCTGTACAATATATTTGGTTCCACTTAGGTGTTTGCTGATTGGCAGCAGAGGATTGAACCAGTTATCGATCAGCAGGTCGTCATGCTCACTGGAGAGCCGTCCACGGATTTGAAGCTTCTTCAGCGAGGAAAATTGATTATTGCGACGCCGGAGAGATGGGACAATGTTTCGAGACGTTGGAAACAGAGGAAGAATGTGCAAGCTGTAAAGCTTTTCATTACTGATGATTTGCATATGATTGGAGCTGGCAATGGACCGGTTTTGGAGGTTGTCTGCTCGAGAATGCGCTATATTTCGGCACAATTAGAGTCGGCGATTCGAATTGTCGCCCTTTCATCATCATTGACGAATGCGAGAGATCTTGGAATGTGGCTGGGATGCTCGGCTTCTTCGACGTTCAACTTCCTTCCCGTCACAAGACCAATTCCTTTGGAATTGGAGATCAAGGGATTCAACCTCTCGCATAATGCGTCGAGATTCGCTGCCATGGAACGCCCCGTTTATCAGTCAATTGTTAGACATGCTGGAAAACTCCGACCGAAACCAGCTCTTGTCTTCGTGCCGGTTCGTCGCCAAGCGCGACCAACTGCTGTTGGAATTCTCACGATGGCGTTAGCGGATGGCGCTTCGAAAAGATTCTTGCACATCAATGAACAAGATGAGACTTTTGTCTCGTTGCTCGGAATGATTGAAGACGAAACTCTGAAGGAGACCCTCTCCTTTGGTGTTGGATTCCTTCATGAAGGAACCTCGGCCAAAGATATGAATATTGTTGAGCAACTGTTCACCAGTGGAGCAATTCAAGTAATAAATTTGGTTTATTATTGTATTTCATATGGGATTGCAGGTTTGCGTGGTCCCAAGAGGAATGTGCTATCAGATTAATATGAGCGCGTATCTTGTGGTTATCATGGACACGCAGTTCTACAATGGAAAGTATCATGTATATGAGGATTATCCGATCGGTGATATGCTGCATATGGTGGGACTCGCGAATCGGCCGACGGTTGACACCGAAGGTATGTGCGGATTTTCTTTATAAATTTTCGATTTAAACATTTTACATTCTCTGCTTAATACAAATCTGAAGTGGGTAATTTTTTCAGCAAAATGTGTTGTTATGTGTCAATCATCGAAAAAGGCCTACTTCAAGAAGTTCCTGTTCGATCCGCTTCCAGTTGAATCCCATCTTGACCACTGCCTTCATGATCACTTCAATGCGGAAATTGTGACGAAAACCATCGAAAATAAGCAGGATGCGATTGATGTGAGTTTGTCTTGCCGATATGGCAACGAATCGAAAATGAGAAATAGTAAACAAGACTTGTTTACGTGAAAATCGTAGGTTGTTTACAAATAGCGAGCCACGATTCCGTATGATATATACGGGCCGAGAGAATCGTTTTACCGGCGCCCGCGTGGCCTAATGGATAAGGCACCGGACTCCGGAACCGGGAATGGGGGTTCAAGTCCCTCCGCGGGCTAAACGTTTTTCCGTTTTTCACAGTTCGGGTTTTGCAGTACCTCACTTGGACCCTATTGTATCGTCGAATGACGCAAAATCCGAACTACTACAATTTACAAGGGGTGTCTCATCGGCATTTGTCCGACGCGCTCTCGGAACTTGTTGAGAATACGCTGAAAGATTTGGAGAATAGCAAATGCATTGCTATCAAGGACGATATGGATACGGTGTCGCTGAATTTGGGAATGATTGCTGCTTACTATTATATATCGTATACCACTATTGGTAAGATTTTTGAAAATTTTCTTTTTGTCATTTTCTTTTTTTCAGAACTTTTCTCAATGTCCCTGCAATCGAAAACGAAAATGCGTGCGCTTGTGGAGATTATCTCGAATGCTAGCGAGTTCTCGAATGTTCCGATGCGTCACAAAGAGGACATTGTGCTTAAGCAGCTCGCTGATCGTCTGCCTGGACAGTTGAAGAACCAGAAATTCACTGATCCGCATGTCAAGGTCAACCTTCTTATTCATGCACATCTTTCAAGAATTAAACTCACGGCTGAGCTTAATAAGGATACGGAATTGATTGTTCTGAAGGCTATTCGATTGGTACAAGCTTGTGTTGATGTCCTTTCCAGGTTTGATTCGAAAAAATATTTTTAAACATTATATTTGGTTAATTTAGTAACGGATGGTTGTCTCCTGCTATTCACGCTATGGAGCTGTCGCAGATGCTCACACAGGCAATGTACAGCAATGAACCGTATTTGAAACAGCTTCCGCATTGCACCCAATCACTTTTGGATCGAGCGAAGGAAAAGAAGGTGGAGTCGGTCTTCGAGCTGCTTGAACTGGAGAATGACGATCGAATGGAGATTCTTGGAATGGAGGGCGCTCAACTAGCTGATGTGGCCAAATTCTGCAATAACTATCCGTCCATTGAAGTGGAGCATGAGCTGGAAAGCTCGGCAGTTGCTGTGTAAGCTTATTTTATTCAAAAAAATATGGTTTAAAATATTTTTGTTTAGAAACGATTCCGTTGTTGTCAATGTTTCTATGGAGCGTGATAATGATATTGATGGTCTTGCTCCTCCAGTTGTTGCCCCATTGTTCCCGCAGAAGAGGAAAGAGGAAGGATGGTGGCTTGTTATTGGAGATGTGGAATCCAATACACTTCATTCTATTAAACGGTTTGGAGGTTCATAATCCGAAATGGAATCATATATATTCTTTCAGCTTGATTATTAATGAGAAGGCTGCCATGAAAATGGACTTTACCGCGTCGAAGCCTGGCAAACACACCTACAAATTGTACTTTATCTCGGACTCATATTTGGGAGCAGATCAGGAATTCGACTTCACTTTCAAGGTTGAAGAATCTGGAAGATCTCGCAAAAGGAAGCATGAAAAAGATGATAACTAATGATAACTTTTGTTTTTTTTTATCAATTGTTGGTTTTTTGATCTTGGCGCTTTAAAACGTCCTACTGATTTTGTTAATTTTAATTTAAATTATTTTTATCCTTTATTATCAAAAATTCGACAAATGAATGTGAGAATTGAACTAATTGTCTTCCAATGCAGCGCGTACAAATTCGGGAAGCACGAAGGCGGCGCGGTGAACGTCAGAGTTGTAGAATCGCAGATTCAGCGACTTGACTTCATCGCGAGTAAGCTGACGTGTGGGAACCGAGACGTCGCGATTCTGGAAATGGTAATTTTTTTTGCCTTCATACTTATGTGAAAACGGCAGCAGCAGAAGAAGCACAAAAAATATGGCATGCAATTAAACCCAAAGCTCACATTATTTTTTGCACAAATCAAGTAGCCCATGCATCCGGATGGATATGTTGAAACGATAGATTGCGCGTAGCGCACGTTCGGGAATATCTGACGGTTATTGGCGATGAGGTGCTTAATAAGATTCAAGTGAAGCCAACATGATTCGCCTGAATGTGAGAAAAAGAAAAATATGTTATACAATCACTACGAAAACTATTGAGTTTGGGGGTTTTCGGCTAATGGTGAGGTCACGACAGCGGCACGCAAAACTTTTACATATTATTGGCATTGGTGTACCTTGGATTTAGCGCATAGAACGTAGCCCATTAGGCCGGATGTATAGGTTGGCACACTGCCAACTGCGTACTTGGACACTGGGTACAGGTGTTTTGTGATATCGAGGAGATTTCGAATCAACGCTAAATCTAACCAAGGGCACTCTCCTGGAAAATCGCCTAGGTCCCCTAAAGATGGTTAAGCGAATTTACCTTGAGATGAGAGGATGCCGTCTGAATTGAGCGCGTCGTGGAGAAGCTCATAGTAGCTTTTGCTGAATAGCGATTCGGCGGGCCCGACGGGATCCGAACTGTCCGTGATGATCACGTCGTACTCATTCTTAAAATATTTAAGGTATTTTGATGAATTTTGTTCTTTTGACCTTTTCTTACCGTATGATTCTTTAAGAATTCGAATCCGTCGCCACAATAGAGATCGAGTTTGGGATCGGAGAACGAGCATGACATTCCCAAGAGATACTTCTTTGAGACTTCAATGACCATTTCGTCGATCTCGCACATCGTGACCTTTTCGACTTGCTTGTGCTTGAGCACCTCACGAAGAATTCCACCATCACCACCGCCGATTATGAGAACCTACGAATAGTTTAAAGATTTCTTTTGGCCTTTAAAAAGTGTTGTACCTTTTTAGGGTTTGGATGAGCGAAAAGTGGTAAATGTGCTAGCATTTCCTGATAGGAAAATTCATCGCGCTCGGTCACTTGAATTACACCGTCAAGGACTAAGACATTTCCATGAGAAACGCTGAAATTTTTTTTTGTAAAACTTTAGAAATTTAAAAACATTGGTACCTCTCGAACACTAGAACGTCTTGATATTTGCTTTTCTCATGGAAAAGCACCTTTTTGACTTGAAGGGAGAAAGCCTGACCCGGCCAGGCACCACCCATCTCTTGGCCGTCAGACTTCATCAACTTGGAACCGTCTGCGACGTTTTCTCCATTCTTAAGCTTTTCCAAATCGTCGGGCGAAAACTCGGTGAACCATCCTTTGTGAAGAAGATCCATTTTTCTTGAAAATTTATGATAAAAACAGGAGAATTTGGGACGATTGTGGCCGAATTGGGTCGAATGATAAGTGGTTACGAGCCGACACTCTTATCTTTATTATCGCAATTGGATTGATAGTCATAGTGTGCATTGACTTTAGATATTGGATCAATTTTGTAATAGAAAAAGAAAACATTGAGGAAAGGTATTTCGAAAAAAGAGAATAAATAAAATGCAAATTTATTATCAAATTTCTTTCGTTTTTGGCTACGGAATATTTTATAAAAGAGTTTTACATCATTTTGCGGATTTGCTCAATTGCTCGCTTTTCGGTATCGACGAGTTGAACATCTGTGCTCCATTGAGATTTACTTCCACAGACGCCCGATTATTGCATTTTATGTTGTAATATTAAGCAATTCTGAAAAAGAATAAATCGAACTTTCTTCTAACTGTCTGATCCTCTTTGCGACCGCTGATTTGCTGTTCTTTCATATGACTTGGCTGTTCAACGCGAATTTATTGATTTTTCTTTTCTAGGCTTTTTCTTCGAAGAATATGGGGGTTTTTCGCAACGACAAAGGCGAATTGAAGCCAGAAAGGGTTGAAGAGGAGCTCAATTACATTGAGTAAGTTTTAAAATAATACGTGTTTAATTGTGTCGATTTAGAATTGAATCGTCGGAAGTTGAGAGCAATGTGTCGAGAAGCACGTCAATTGAGCAGCTCAATAATCTTCAAAGTCGACGGGCAATGAGAGCTCAGAAAAATTCGAAAAAGTATTTACTTTAATTATTTTTGAAAATAATAGATGTATAAAAATATAGGTCGAGGAACTTCTTTGACGAAGTCGATACTGATGGAGTGAACGTGAAAAGAAACATGGGGTATCGAAAATGGAGAAGGGTTGAAAATGGTTTTTTCTTGCAAAATGAATTATATATGTAGTTTATTATTTTCAGCCCGCATTCTTCTCACTTATACCGATCTTGAAGATATTTGTGAGGATTATTCCGATATCTGCCCCAAAAGCTATACACCATTTGATCGCTTATTTGAGAACAAGGAGAATATGAAGATTTGGAACGAATTTGTTGAAAAAGACGAAGAGGATCAGGAAAATATCTTGAAAGCTGTGGATGGAGTTATTGATATGTGCGAGCAGCAGGTTCCGCAAAAATTTTAATTTTTAATGAATTTTTTCTACAGGGGCCCAGTGATTGGTGCTTATTGGGCGAGAAGTTGCCGAAAATATCGAATACTCCGAAAAAAGGTAAGATTTTTTCAATTATATGGGTCTCGTCGCGATGTTGTCAGATTTTGCGTGCTTTCCAGGCCATCATATTTATTCGGGAAAAGCTTGCTTTGACCGCATTGATAATCGTAATAAACGCATTTTGCTTGGAAAAAAAGTGAACTGGGTAAAAGCGATTTCGAAAAAACGTCTACTTTAATTTTTCTGCCTTTTTCAGGCACTTGTTGACCATTTGGAAGAAGAACTTCGAGAATTGTTCATGGATGACGTGCTCGGGCAGAATCACGACGGCGAAATTGTCTACGTCACTAATTTTCCGCTAGCCAGCGATAGATTGATCGCACATATTGTTGCTCAATATCTTTGGCTTAATTCTCAAAGTATTAAAATAGAACATTTTGCAAATTTCTTATAATTTTAGGTTTAACTCTTGCCAATACTGGTGAAAGAATTACGGAAATTCGGAATGCTAGGGATTTCTTCATTCCGCCTGATTCAACTCTTATTAATTATCTGGAATCGGATGTCTTCAAAAAGAAAATTGATTTTGTTCCATTTTCAATGAGAAGTACGGAAGGTCGAATATTCTAGAGGGTTTTTTTTAATTTGAATCTTTTATTTTTCAGAATAATTCTATCTGAAACCACTACTGATATCATCATTCTTGTAATCTGTAGTTTATTGCAACCTGTTTCGTCATTAATAAATGCGTTAAAATCGTAAATAAGTTTTGTTTTGTCATTTCAAACACGCACTATTCGTCGTTTCGGCGCACACTTTGTACCTTGTACTTTGTCCGGTTGCGAGTGTCGAACTTAAGAAATAGCGGAAGAATTGAGATAGACAGAACATTGTAGCGGCTGGTGATAACCGGGTGTTTAGTCTCAATGATCGTTATTTCCGATTCCGACCACTGTTATTATTTCATTTTTGATTTTTTGGTATGATTTTATCTATTTAATTGGAATGCATTAAAGATTACTCCGCATTTTAGGAGAAATGTTCTTATTATTACAAGTAAGAATAGCCTGCGGTCTAGAAATACGCGGCCAAAAATTCCTAGGCCATAATCTTCACGCGGCGCAAATCACCAATTTTCTTCTTATACGATTGTTTTGTTATCATCATGACCGAATTTTTACTATACGGACGCACGTAGTAAACTAATGTAAGCGAAAGGTCAAGGCGAACACCAGAGATATTGTGTGCACACGTTTGCGCTCTGATATCTTTCTCGCTCTCTTTCTCTCTCACAAATCATTTTCTTTCGCTCCATTGTTCCTACGAGTATAACGTAGCCAGCTTCGACATACTCGTTGAAAATATAAGACTCATTTTTGAAATCGCTTACTGATAAATTCCAATGTTGTTATTTTCTGGACCACGTGATTGCCGCTGCTGCTGCTGCTTTGTCTCTCATTGATGATGTATCAACAGCTGGTTCAAGGCGGTCGCATGCGTGTTCGCTTTTTCACATTCTTCTTGATACTATATTGATATCTCTTGCCTCTCAATAATAATTTAAAAAGATAAAAGAATTTTAACAGAGACAATTTCAGAGTGACGTAGAAGCGAAGAAAGAATAAGATGGCTGAGGCGCGCAGTGCTGCCGCCCTATCGTTCGCCGGTAAATTAAAAAGTATTATCTTAACTCATTTTTTTTATTTCTAGTTACTCACGACGGAGTATCTGTGAGCTATGACCAAGAACTGCTCCGAGATATTTGGCATGGAATTAGTCGCTCCTATAAGCGAAGAGTCGGACGATTCAAGGTTAAAATTTTTAATTTTCTAGAAAGAATTGTATTTAATTACAGAATGACTTTGTTAATGGAATGTTTCCTGCGAACTCGTGGACGCTTGGACTGGTTGTAGCCGCGGTTGCCATATTTTCTGTGCTCAAACACGATTTGTCATACGGGATTCTACCATTTTTACAGGACTATATTGTACATTATATATTTGGGTAAAAAATGATTTATTGACAAATGCTTTGATTCCGATTTCTTTTCAGTGATGGGTACCTTGGACAGAGTATATCCATTTTGGTTGCTGGCGCTTTGACTTGGTTGATTTTTGTGCAAACTCTTCGACTGAGCATTAAAATGTTGTTGGAATACAAAGGATGGATGTATGAATCGCCAGGAAAACCGGTTTCGAAGCCTACGAAAATTTGGCTTGCTATTCTTCATATTATCTCGAAGGCCGGTCCGATGCTTCACTCATTTCAAGGGGCTCTACCGAGATTGCCACTTCCAAAGTTGGATGATACAATCAGGAAGCATTTGCTCTCGATGCGACCAATATTGGATGACGAGGAGTACGAAGAGCTTGAATTCTTAAGTGAAAGATTCAGAAAAGGTGTGTTGAAACTTATTTTAATGTTTTCAGATATCGTTTTTCAGGTGTTGGTCGTCGTCTTCAACGATATTTGACATTGAAATCATGGTTTAGCACAAACTATGTGACCGATTGGTGGGAGGAGTTTGTCTATATGCGTCAGCGAAGTCCGATTATGATTAACAGCAACTACTATGGATTTGTAAGATTTAATATTTGATGCACTGGAGCATCGAAAACATCTGTCAACAATAAAGAAAATGAAAAGGTCCAAGAGATGGGCCATTGTGGATTTTTACCCGGTGATAGAGCATTTGAGCTTATAACCAGAGTGAAAACCCACTATGTCCCGCTCCCGGGGTAAAATTAAAAAGGTCCAAGAGATGGGCCATTGTGGATTTTTACCCGGTGATAGAGCATTTGAGCTTATAACCAGAGTGAAAACCCACTATGTCCCGCTCCCGGGGTAAAATTAAAAAGGTCCAAGAGATGGGCCATTGTGGATTTTTACCCGGTGATAGAGCATTTGAGCTTATAACCAGTGTGAAAACCCACTATGTCCCGCTCCCGGGGTAAAATTAAAAAGGTCCAAGAGATGGGCCATTGTGGATTTTTACCCGGTGATAGAGCATTTGAGCTTATAACCAGAGTTAAAACCCACTATGTCCCGCTCCCGGGGTAAAATTAAAAAGGTCCAAGAGATGGGCCATTGTGGATTTTTACCCGGTGATAGAGCATTAGAGCTTATAACCAGAGTTAAAACCCACTATGTCCCGCTCCCGGGGTAAAATTAAAAAGGTCCAAGAGATGGGCCATTGTGGATTTTTACCCGGTGATAGAGCATTTGAGCTTATAACCAGAGTGAAAACCCACTATGTCCCGCTCCTGGGGTAAAATTAAAAAGGTCCAAGAGATGGGCCATTGTGGATTTTTACCCGGTGATAGAGCATTAGAGCTTATAACCAGAGTGAAAACCCACTATGTCCCGCTCCCGGGGTAAAATTAAAAGGTCCAAGAGATGGGCCATTGTGGATTTTTACCCGGTGATAGAGCATTAGAGCTTATAACCAGAGTGAAAACCCACTATGTCCCGCTCCCGGGGTAAAATTAAAAAGGTCCAAGAGATGGGCCATTGTGGATTTTTACCCGGTGATAGAGCATTAGAGCTTATAACCAGAGTTAAAACCCACTATGTCCCGCTCCTGGGGTAAAATTAAAAAGGTCCAAGAGATGGGCCATTGTGGATTTTTACCCGGTGATAGAGCATTAGAGCTTATAACCAGAGTGAAAACCCACTATGTCCCGCTCCCGGGGTAAAATTAAAAAGGTCCAAGAGATGGGCCATTGTGGATTTTTACCCGGTGATAGAGCATTTGAGCTTATAACCAGAGTTAAAACCCACTATGTCCCGCTCCCGGGGTAAAATTAAAAAGGTCCAAGAGATGGGCCATTGTGGATTTTTACCCGGTGATAGAGCATTAGAGCTTATAACCAGAGTGAAAACCCACTATGTCCCGCTCCCGGGGTAAAATTAAAAGGTCCAAGAGATGGGCCATTGTGGATTTTTACCCGGTGATAGAGCATTAGAGCTTATAACCAGAGTGAAAACCCACTATGTCCCGCTCCCGGGGTAAAATTAAAAAGGTCCAAGAGATGGGCCATTGTGGATTTTTACCCGGTGATAGAGCATTAGAGCTTATAACCAGAGTTAAAACCCACTATGTCCCGCTCCTGGGGTAAAATTAAAAAGGTCCAAGAGATGGGCCATTGTGGATTTTTACCCGGTGATAGAGCATTAGAGCTTATAACCAGAGTTAAAAACCACTATGTCCCGCTCCTGGGGTAAAATTAAAAAGGTCCAAGAGATGGGCCATTGTGGATTTTTACCCGGTGATAGAGCATTAGAGCTTATAACCAGAGTGAAAACCCACTATGTCCCGCTCCCGGGGTAAAATTAAAAAGGTCCAAGAGATGGGCCATTGTGGATTTTTACCCGGTGATAGAGCATTTGAGCTTATAACCAGAGTTAAAACCCACTATGTCCCGCTCCCGGGGTAAAATTAAAAAGGTCCAAGAGATGGGCCATTGTGGATTTTTACCCGGTGATAGAGCATTAGAGCTTATAACCAGAGTGAAAACCCACTATGTCCCGCTCCCGGGGTAAAATTAAAAAGGTCCAAGAGATGGGCCATTGTGGATTTTTACCCGGTGATAGAGCATTAGAGCTTATAACCAGAGTGAAAACCCACTATGTCCCGCTCCCGGGGTAAAATTAAAAAGGTCCAAGAGATGGGCCATTGTGGATTTTTACCCGGTGATAGAGCATTAGAGCTTATAACCAGAGTTAAAACCCACTATGTCCCGCTCCTGGGGTAAAATTAAAAAGGTCCAAGAGATGGGCCATTGTGGATTTTTACCCGGTGATAGAGCATTAGAGCTTATAACCAGAGTGAAAACCCACTATGTCCCGCTCCCGGGGTAAAATTAAAAAGGTCCAAGAGATGGGCCATTGTGGATTTTTACCCGGTGATAGAGCATTAGAGCTTATAACCAGAGTGAAAACCCACTATGTCCCGCTCCCGGGGTAAAATTAAAAAGGTCCAAGAGATGGGCCATTGTGGATTTTTACCCGGTGATAGAGCATTTGAGCTTATAACCAGAGTGAAAACCCACTATGTCCCGCTCCCGGGGTAAAATTAAAAAGGTCCAAGAGATGGGCCATTGTGGATTTTTACCCGGTGATAGAGCATTTGAGCTTATAACCAGAGTTAAAACCCACTATGTCCCGCTCCCGGGGTAAAATTAAAAAGGTCCAAGATATGGGCCATTGTGGATTTTTACCCGGTGATAGAGCATTTGAGCTTATAACCAGAGTGAAAACCCACTATGTCCCGCTCCCGGGGTAAAATTAAAAAGGTCCAAGAGATGGGCCATTGTGGATTTTTACCCGGTGATAGAGCATTTGAGCTTATAACCAGAGTGAAAACCCACTATGTCCCGCTCCCGGGGTAAAATTAAAAAGGTCCAAGAGATGGGCCATTGTGGATTTTTACCCGGTGATAGAGCATTTGAGCTTATAACCAGAGTGAAAACCCACTATGTCCCGCTCCCGGGGTAAAATTAAAAAGGTCCAAGAGATGGGCCATTGTGGATTTTTACCCGGTGATAGAGCATTAGAGCTTATAACCAGAGTGAAAACCCACTATGTCCCGCTCCCGGGGTAAAATTAAAAAGGTCCAAGAGATGGGCCATTGTGGATTTTTACCCGGTGATAGAGCATTAGAGCTTATAACCAGAGTGAAAACCCACTATGTCCCGCTCCCGGGGTAAAATTAAAAAGGTCCAAGAGATGGGCCATTGTGGATTTTTACCCGGTGATAGAGCATTAGAGCTTATAACCAGAGTGAAAACCCACTATGTCCCGCTCCCGGGGTAAAATTAAAAAGGTCCAAGAGATGGGCCATTGTGGATTTTTACCCGGTGATAGAGCATTAGAGCTTATAACCAGAGTGAAAACCCACTATGTCCCGCTCCCGGGGTAAAATTAAAAAGGTCCAAGAGATGGGCCATTGTGGATTTTTACCCGGTGATAGAGCATTAGAGCTTATAACCAGAGTTAAAACCCACTATGTCCCGCTCCTGGGGTAAAATTAAAAAGGTCCAAGAGATGGGCCATTGTGGATTTTTACCCAGTGATAGAGCATTAGAGCTTATAACCAGAGTGAAAACCCACTATGTCCCGCTCCCGGGGTAAAATTAAAAAGGTCCAAGAGATGGGCCATTGTGGATTTTTACCCGGTGATAGAGCATTAGAGCTTATAACCAGAGTGAAAACCCACTATGTCCCGCTCCCGGGGTAAAATTAAAAAGGTCCAAGAGATGGGCCATTGTGGATTTTTACCCGGTGATAGAGCATTAGAGCTTATAACCAGAGTGAAAACCCACTATGTCCCGCTCCCGGGGTAAAATTAAAAAGGTCCAAGAGATGGGCCATTGTGGATTTTTACCCGGTGATAGAGCATTTGAGCTTATAACCAGAGTGAAAACCCACTATGTCCCGCTCCCGGGGTAAAATTAAAAAGGTCCAAGAGATGGGCCATTGTGGATTTTTACCCGGTGATAGAGCATTAGAGCTTATAACCAGAGTGAAAACCCACTATGTCCCGCTCCCGGGGTAAAATTAAAAAGGTCCAAGAGATGGGCCATTGTGGATTTTTACCCGGTGATAGAGCATTAGAGCTTATAACCAGAGTTAAAACCCACTATGTCCCGCTCCTGGGGTAAAATTAAAAAGGTCCAAGAGATGGGCCATTGTGGATTTTTACCCGGTGATAGAGCATTAGAGCTTATAACCAGAGTGAAAACCCACTATGTCCCGCTCCCGGGGTAAAATTAAAAAGGTCCAAGAGATGGGCCATTGTGGATTTTTACCCGGTGATAGAGCATTAGAGCTTATAACCAGAGTGAAAACCCACTATGTCCCGCTCCCGGGGTAAAATTAAAAGGTCCAAGAGATGGGCCATTGTGGATTTTTACCCGGTGATAGAGCATTTGAGCTTATAACCAGAGTGAAAACCCACTATGTCCCGCTCCCGGGGTAAAATTAAAAAGGTCCAAGAGATGGGCCATTGTGGATTTTTACCCGGTGATAGAGCATTTGAGCTTATAACCAGAGTGAAAACCCACTATGTCCCGCTCCCGGGGTAAAATTAAAAAGGTCCAAGAGATGGGCCATTGTGTATTTTTACCCGGTGATAGAGCATTTGAGCTTATAACCAGAGTGAAAACCCACTATGTCCCGCTCCCGGGGTAAAATTAAAAAGGTCCAAGAGATGGGCCATTGTGGATTTTTACCCGGTGATAGAGCATTTGAGCTTATAACCAGAGTTAAAACCCACTATGTCCCGCTCCCGGGGTAAAATTAAAAAGGTCCAAGAGATGGGCCATTGTGGATTTTTACCCGGTGATAGAGCGTTAGAGCTTATAACCAGAGTTAAAACCCACTATGTCCCGCTCCCGGGGTAAAATTAAAAAGGTCCAAGAGATGGGCCATTGTGGATTTTTACCCGGTGATAGAGCATTAGAGCTTATAACCAGAGTTAAAACCCACTATGTCCCGCTCCCGGGGTAAAATTAAAAAGGTCCAAGAGATGGGCCATTGTGGATTTTTACCCGGTGATAGAGCATTAGAGCTTATAACCAGAGTGAAAACCCACTATGTCCCACTCTCGGTAAATAGAAAGAATAAAAGGATATTGGTAGAATGATGGTGTATGGTCCGACATCTGGGTATTTATAGCGGACCATCGATGGTGCGAGTTGACCTAGTTACATGAGACTCCTCCCACGAACAACGCAGTTTTTGGCACTTGCACATATCTGCGCATTTTTCTCTGTGTCTCTTGCGAATGCGTACTCTTACGAGTTTGGTACCAGTAATAGGTGCGATGTACGATAGTGCGTTCCTTGTGTGAACATTAGGTGCTCCGAATCATACATAATGAGAAACAATGAGAGCGCAGAGTAGTGTGAATAGCATTTCTCGCGGGATTGAGTCATAAAACGTGATAACGATTAATATTTGAAGGGGACCATCAAATATGTATTATATTTATTGTGCCTCTTGTGTGATTTATAAGTGCGAAGAATCACAAAATATTGGGTGTTGAATTTTGAATTTTTAAACACTTATTCCAGGATACTTTGAATGAACATCCTACGACCAATCAAGCGTCGAGAGCTGCAAATTTGACATGTTGCTCTCTGAAATTCCGCCGAATGGTTGATCGACAAGAAGTTTCTCCAGTGAGAATCTATATGCTTTTAATCCCATAGTTTCTTTCTTTTTTAGTTTTCGATTTCTCCACGAACGAAGGTCCCATTCTGCACGATGCAATATGAGCGTCTATTCAACACATGTCGCGTTCCTGGCGAAGAGGTCGACAGATTATTGCATTGGGACGACGCCAAACACGTTGCGGTCTACTGTCGCGGAGTTTGGTTCAAGGTCATTGTGCACAATGGCAAGCGTCTGTTAGAAGCCGCCGAGCTCGAAGCGCAATATGATAAGATTTTTGCGCATGAGATTGAACCGACACAGGCTGAGAAGCATCTCGCCGCGTTGACGGCTGGGGATCGCACCGAATGGGCGAAAACGAGGCGAGCATATTTCCGATCGGGAATTAATAAGACGAGCTTGAATGATATCGAACGAGCTGCTTTTGTGGTGATTCTTGATGATGAGGAAGTCTCGTATGATCCTGAGAATCCGTCAAAGCTTGATCATTGGGCTCATAACTTGCTTCATGGAAAAGCTTATGATCGCTGGTTCGACAAATCGTTCAGTTGGATTATCTCGAAGAATGGGCATGTTGGAATCAATGCCGAACACTCCTGGGGAGACGCGGCCGTCATGGCTCACTTCACAGAATGGTCCCTTCTGCAGGATATCGTGTTTACTGGATATGATGAGAATGGAAGATGCAAGGGAACGGCCACTGAGATTATTTCGCCAGAACGATTGAGATTTGATATTCCGGAGCCGGCACAGGAGCAGATTCAAAAGTCGCTAACTGTTGCGAACGCGTTGATCAATGATGTCGAAATGGCGTTGCTCGTTTGGACGGATTATGGAAAAGGATTTGCCAAGAAGCTGAAGGTTTCCCCGGATGCCTTCCTTCAGATGACGTTGCAGTACACTTATTTTAAAGTTTTTAGTTTTCAGAAATCATTTTTTGACATAGGAAATTATTTTAGAATCAAAGAAAGTTTTCGCTGACTTATGAAGCGTCGATGACCCGCCTGTTCCGTGAAGGAAGAACCGAAACCGTACGATCGTGCACCATCGAATCGTCGGCATTCGTGAAGGCGATGTTGGATGGTAATCAATCAGCGGCGGAGCAACTGAGACTTTTGCGCAAGGCATGTGATCGCCATCAAGAATTGTACAGAGATGCGATGTGCGGTCAAGGGGTCGACAGGCATTTATTCGCATTGTGAGTTGATCAAGAGGTTATTAGGATATTTTTATGTACATCTTTTGTAAATTTAAATGCATTTTCAAGTTTTCAAGACTTCTCTGCCTCAATTATTGCTTCTAGAAAAAAATTAAGAATAGCCTATAAAATACTAGAAATTTAATTTATTTAGCACTTTATAGAAACATATTTGCAAATTTATCGTCCTTGAGAATGATGATGGTGAGATTTGAAAATTTCAGGTATATCATCAAGCGCTATCTCGAAGAAGAGTCGCCGTTCTTCGATAAAATCTTCCCACCGACTTATCTGCTGTCAACGTCGCAAACCCCTATGAATCAGTGTGAAGCAGATGCGAAGGGATTGTCGAACGAGGTTCGATTGAGGCTGATCACTGCTGGAGGTGGATTCGGACCAGTCGCTGATCATGGTTATGGTGTTTCGTATATTGTTGCTGGAGAGAACACGATCTCGTTCCATATTTCAAGCAAGAGATCTGCGGATAATACAGTGAGATTTTTAATATAAAGGTGACTTTACGAAATTCTTGGTTCAGAGTTCGTTCGAGTTCCGAGAGGAGTTGAAAAGATCATTGATTGATATGAAGAAGTTAGCAGAAGGAATCGCCGTGTAAATAATTTTTACAAATTTTTAGTTAATTTCAGTCTTCCCTTTTTTGCTCAATTATACATTTTTGTACCTCATTACTTCTTAGAATTAACGCATTCATGAATTCATGTTTTTCACTGTGCCAATAATATTAACCAGCGAGATTTTTTGTGAAATTAACTCTGTAATAGATAATTAACATTTTCCAATGTCCCCCTTTTTTATGACCCCCGCATAATTTTAATGAGAATTAAATTATAAAGTGGGTTTTTCGAAATATTTTCCGTCATTTGTGTTTGGAATTGTTGTGGGTATTAATGCCATTTAATATAATAGTTAAGTTTTATATAGTTGGCGTCCGGCGACTGCTGTGCGCGGGTAGGTTTACGCGCGTGCTCCTTGAAAGGTCTCGCCACGCGTGAATGCTTATTTTGCTGTTTTTACGTGAACTGTTTCATTTTTTTATTAAATTGCCACTTCTTGGAATTTTTAATGTCGTTCGATTTAAAAATTATCGAGCCGACCCATAAAATGCGAAATAACCAGTTAGTCCTTGCGGGACCATTTCGAAAGACACATTCCCGTAAATCTACCCGCTTACAGCAGTCGTCTGACGTCAACTACATAGATGTTGGAAAAAATTGAAATTTCGAGATGAGAATATCTGGAAGGTTATTGAGTTTATGGATTTTCCATAATGAGAATTTATGGCCCACTAAAATGAAAGAGTCGATGAAGAAATGTTGCTATATTAAAAGGTTTCTGTTATTATTTTCGGAATTTTTCATTTGAAAGTTGAAATTTTAGAGATTTTATAACTCCTGAAGAAGAGGAATCGCTCTTGAGAGAAGTTGAGCCGCATATGAAACGATTGAGATATGAGAAAAGTCATTGGGATGATGTTATTATTTAACATTTTTAATAAGGTAGTTGATTTTTTTTTAATTTCAGGCGATTCATTTGTATCGCGAACGAGAGCAACGAAAATGGAGCGATGAGAATCTGGAAGTGATTAGTCGAATTCGGTAGTGATTTTCCCGTTATATATGTATGAGATATATGCGTGTAGATCGGAATCATTTGGGCCGGGCACCGAGCATCTCACATATGTGCACATTCTCGATCTACACAAGGATGGGGTCATAAAACCGCACATTGATAGCGTTCGGGTAGATTTGTTTGATTTATGAGTGTATCTTTGGAACATATCTATAGTATTGCGGCGATGTAATCACTGGCGTTTCGCTTTTGTCCGATGCCATTATGAGATTGAGACATAAGGAGCGGAAGGATGAGCTTGTAATTGATATGCTCATGCCGAGAAGAAGCTTGTATCGATTAGGGTAAAGATTTCCGAGAGCTGTGATAATTTTTTGGAGATTTTAGTGAAATTGGGCGATATGAGTTCACTCATGAAGTTTTGGGTGATGAGGAGAGCGAATGGAATGGCAAACAGGTACCGAGGAGTCGACGCATATCAATTATTTGTCGAGATATCCCGAAGGCTTGTAATTCACCGAAAACGGACGAGATTAAGCTAACCCCGATTCCGGAATCATAGGCAAATTTACTATTTTTCTAAATTTAAAATAATTTATGGTGATCTAGATTCTATGCATTTGACTAGAGCTAGTTAAGAGAATAATTTGTTGAAAGATTCGCTGGGAATAAATAATTGAATAGATTAAATATTATCGAATTGATTGGTTTGTCATCATTGTTGTAGTGGTGCCAGTTGCTACTGCTGCTGTTGTTGTGTTGTTGTTGCGTAGAAGACTGGCGTCGGTTGAATAGGTCTTGCATTGGGGACACATCCAGGTAACTGAGGTGCATGTGTTCGTCGCCTTGCAGCGTTGACATTGATGGGTTTGGAGGCCGGGATTCTCCAGCAGAATTCCGAGACGGTCCATCATGGCGGCCTTGGCGCGTGTCGATAGGCAATCATCTGCAAATATTTGGAATTCCGGAAAATATTTAATTAAGATATCTATTGTTCGTAGAGTGACGAGTTCAAGAAGTTTGAACTGCACTCCTGTCATTTAGTAAGGTTATAAATTACCAAAGCTTATTTAAAAAACTACAAAATTCCATTCTGAATTATTATGGAGGTTAGAAACCCATAAAAATCACGTCTAACACTTTTTCATTCCAGATCGATTGCTAAACTTCAAACGGTTAAAACAATGGCAATTAGAATTCGCCACTTTGAAATTTGATCAAAAAATTATATAGAGATTTCTGAAAGCTTTTCTTTTTTTGTCTATTGAAATTTAAAAATGAAACTTTATTGGTGAAATAGTACTAATGTATTTTTTGAAATTTTAATTTTTGTGTTCGTATTTTTACAAAAAAAATTGGCGTGTTCCATAGCAATTATATTTTTATGCGAGTTTTTCAAATAACCCCATTAGGACAAATATTTTCATGGCGCTTGTTGCTGTGAAACAAGGAGGCTCGTGCATGCGCCTTTAAAGTGGTCTCGCGCCGACGAATTGATTTTTTTTTCGGCATTCTAGAGCGTTTTTAAAACGAAAAAAAGCAGTAAAAGAAAAACAAAATAGAAAAAACGCAGGCATGCCTTCAGCCTTCCTAAAATTGCGAATTAGAACATACACGTCGTCTGTTGCGTCATTTGAATGAGATGTTCGGGTCGTGCGACCATTTGCAAGCACTGCGGTAGCATTTCGTGCAAAAAACAACGATCAAGAAGAGAGAGTCGAACGAACACGGATAGCTGCAAATCGGAATCGTTCCCTTCCGAGTTAGGGCATGCGCTAACCTGGGTGTGCGGCGAGAGCAGCAAATTGGCGCATTTCCGCAGCAACGCGGATGACTCCATTTTGCACGCCGACATTAATATCGGTCCTATGTTGGTTTCTGAGACGAATTAATGAAAAAATTATTAATTGCGATTTGAATAGAAAGATTCACACCATTAATCCTAAGTTGTGGTGGATGAATCGCCATTAGGAATGCTTTAAGCTCCTCGTGCGAACATGGGCAAAACATCTCTTCGACGCCGGATAAGGTCGTGCAGATTTTGTCCTCAAACACCTTCGACCAGGCCGCCATGTAGTAGGGATTCACGTAGTAGACGCGGCCGGTTTTTGCGCGAACTGCCACGAAGTTCACGTCGGAGACGCGAAGATACGGCTCGAGGTCTAGAGGCGGCTCGAGAATTTCCTAAAATTGCATTTTTGGGTGAACAACCCGTGAATTTTCGGCATACCTCTGGCGCTGCTGCTCCGTGTAACCTTTCTAATAGCAACACTTTGACCCTATCGGAAAGTGCATAATAACGGGACCCGTTGAGATCGACTTTGCTATTTGGCCGCATTTCCCTAAGGCATAATACTAGAAGGCGATTCAGCTTATATCTAACATGAGAAATTGGTTAATTTATTGATGTCTGCAAGACAATTACCTATCAGCTATCCAGACTTTTTCCAAGAATGGCAAATTGTGGCTAATTAGGAAACACTCGCAGCGATGAAGGAGGCCTTCCATTTGATAATCATAGGCGAGTGGTAGAAGAATGTGGACCGATTGATCGTCGACGGCCTTGTAGGTTGGATGGATGCATTCGAGCATTTCGAGGACGTGCTCGTATTGAACGTTGGCAAGGATCAGCTCGCGATCCGGACATTCGACGCACCAAGCCCTATGGATTTTGGTAATGAAATTTCAAGCAATTTTTACCTTAATACTGGCGACCACACAGAAATGTAATGCTCATCTACATAAAGTCTTCTATTTTCCACGAGGAGTGGGCGAGTTCTCTGCAAAAAATAGATCTACATATACAACTTGGTTTTTTAAGGGTACCTGCCCATCGGGTCTTGTGAAATCGATGGAGACCTCGATTTGCGCCGGCTGTTGCGGTGGCGGAATTGGCGCGTTTGATGGTCCGGCGAGGGTCTCGAAGCCGATCGGCGATCGAGACCGCTCGCGAATGGTGCCTGTCGAATGGTACAAGATGTCAGCGCCCGTTTCGACAGGAGTCAATCTGAATGCGAATCAAGGTGAATCCACGAGAAAAGAAATGGAAGGGGAGAAAAAAAACAAAAAGCAGCATTCGCGCTAAATGGCCGAATGCACCCACTTCAATTAGTCCGCTTTTTTTTGAAGAGAAAAAAAGCGAGGCCATTTGGCGGGAAAATAGATTATTCATGAACATTTCTCTTCTTTTTTTCTCATTTTTAAATAATGTGAGATGGAAAAAAAATGAAACCTATTTTTTACCGAAATAGGAAAAAATTGCTTAAAAATAGACAAAGACGTAAAAGTCGGAGAGACTAGAAAATAGCATGAGGACACACACTCATGCGTGCGCGAGCACGGCTATTGGGGGGGGGCACAACAAGTATTTTCTTTCACTTCTTCTTTTTTTTGCTGCATTTTTCGTCGTCTCAGTTTTCGCTGTGTGTGCTCGGATGAGGGGGGGGGAGGGTTGTGGGACTGCGCTAGCTTGAAAGTCGTCGTATGGCCGACTGGTGGAGAGGAGGGAGGGGTGAGGTGGAGCGGGCAAGACCAATTGAGGAAAACCGAAAACAAACTGAGGGAGCTTAAGACCGACGAAAAATGGAGAAGAAGAAGATGCTGTGCTTGCTTCTTTATACTCTCACCACACCACAAGCTTTTCTTTTTTTTGCTCCATAATCGAAAAAGTCCGAAAGAGAGAGACAGGACATTGAATTTTTGTTTCAAGGGTCCATTGGTGCAGATTTCAGAGAGAGAGAGGGAGAGGGATAACTGCAAATGCAAGAGTAATTTTCTATTTTTCGGATTAACATTCAATTTACGAATTTCTATAATTAAATATGCATTATCCAATTATCATAATTTGATTGCTCTGGGGCTTGTAAAATGCATGTTTGATTGATTCAGTTCAGCAGATTTCCAGATGTAATCGATCTTAAATATTGTAGTTCAAAAAATCTATTTAGCAAGTAATTTAGTAATAATTAATTGCCCTTAAACGGACAGTTGTTTTTCTCATTCCCTCATTTTTTTCCAATCCTTTGGAGGAATTTATGAGAGCGACCTCAAACAGGAAATGTAGAAGTTTTAGCAAACGATGCTATCAAAGGAGCACAAACGAGGAAAGTCTGAGCCAAGCTGATCTTGTTTCTATTTGAGTGTAGTTCTGGGATGTTCGGTTCAAAAATTGGAAGACGATTTGAGGGATGATTATCAATTCGATGGATACCTTACCAAATTCAAATGAATGTGTGCCTATAAGGTTGTGAATATGATTTTTCGTCCCATTGCCATGAACCCCCAAATTTCAGCCTCGATCCTTTATTTTCCACCCCCAAATTGCACCCTATTTTTACTTTTCTTTCATTCCTTAGTTTCTACTTCCAGATTTTAACTCGTATCCACAAATTTGTATCCCCGGTAGATAATTAATGGATGTCTTACTGAACGCCTTCAGCGCAATGGGGGAACGTTATTTGTCGAATCCGATTGGTTATTAATCGAATCCGATTGGTTTTAATGTTTCCATTCGAATCGGATCCCACAATATCCAATCGGATCCGACAATTTTCCAATCTTATCCGTAGAATTACCAATCGGATAAGGTTTATTCCGGAGCCGAATTTTGTCGGATCCGATTGGTTTTGAGTTTCCCAGATTTTTCGAGAGATTTTGAGTGGTAGCGTTGCGTGCCGACTTGTGATTGTGAACGCGATGGGAATTGATTGGTTTTCCTTCAAAAAATTGGCGCACACTACTTTTAAAATTTTTCGTTCGATTAAAGAAAGAAATTGCTAGGTTAAACCCACGTGAAATTTAGGCTTGAATTTTGAATTGCGCACGAATTTTCGAAAATTCGAATAAAATTGTGTATATTCATCAAAAACTCGTTGTAATTTGTAGGAGAGCTCTCGTTTATATGCTGTACTTATTTCACTTTATCGATATCTTGTTCAAGTTGAATTTTTAATGGTTCCGTCTTGCTGTAGTAAATCGTCCCCAAAATCATTCCCAATAAAAATTGTGTATTTTTTTCATATCGACCGGTTCATGTAATACAAAAAAATTTGCACAAATTTTTCCAATACAAAAAAGTTAGAAAGATGCAAACAATTATTAATTTGTTTCTCTTTTTTTTGTGTTTCATGGAAAATAATCTGCGGGATTTTTTGATCTATCGATTTTCATTAGGAAATGGCGTCAATTTTGTCAATCTCGCGTAAACAAGACTACAATGGAGCGGATATTCTCATCTGTGATAACCAATATTCTCTTCTGTGATAATCAATATTCTCTTCTGTGATAATCAATATTCTCTTCTGTGACCTCAGAAAAAAAGTCTTATGAACAGCATTATTTCTACTTTGATCATGATTTTCTCTCTGCGTCTCTTGAGAGACTCAATTAATATTTGTATCTGTCCGTCGTGTGGTTTCTAGTTTCTTGTCGTTTTTTAAAGCTATGAATTATTTTGTGGTTTTTCAGTTCGAAATGATCACTCGGTGCTCGCACTAACAAACTTGCGTGTGGTTGAAGACAACTTCATTTGGTCGTGTTTCGTCGTTTGTGATGTTCGCCTTCTAGCCTTCGTTGTCGTCGCCGTTCAACGTCATCCATCCGCACTCGCTGTCACCTGCATCGACGCCATCTGAAAGCCGCGGTCGTCCAACCGGTGAGTCTCAATTTCGTGCTGCTCTCCCGCGTTTCTTTCCGAGTTCTGTGTGCTCGTTGTGTGCGCCTTGATTCGCCATTGACATGGTGCAATATTCCTTGTTGCGCGGTTTTGACAAAAAATTTAAAAATGCTGTTCATGTGCTAACTGCTTCTGAGCCTAGGCGCCATCATCAATAATGGACTGGTCGTACTTCTAATAAGTGTATTTAATTAGTGTATTAATTAAATATTTTTTTTAAGGGGGATGCATCTATTTTAAACTAAGGGGTCCATCGCCGTGCGTCAACTTTATAGGCTTACCTACCGTTTTTTCACTACCAATTTTTTTTGCAAAAAAATCGATAGTTTCGGAGCGCTGGCCTAATTTTAAGCTTTAGGAATGAATTTTAGATATTTAATTGCCTTATAAATCTAGGTTTAGCTGAATTTCCGATAGAGTTCAAACTAATAGTATTTTTAAATTTTGTCAAGGAATATTGCACACATGTCGACGTAATCGCTCAACTCTCCCAAATGTTTCCTTCGTTCGTCACCAATTTGTGAATTTCTTCTCATTTTTCGTTTAACTGTTGAGTTTTTGCACAAAATGATCGTCATTTGCGGGCGCTACAACATGATTGTGTCGTTTTGGGAATATTTCGTTCCAATTTTTTTCGAATTTCTTGAAACGACAAGCTTTTTGTGATCAACTGCGTAAACAATTTAAAAAATATAAATTAAAATAAACATTTTAGTCATCCAATTGACAATTTTGGTATTATTTTGATTAGCGAATCATTATGGTTTCAATATCATTGAAAATAATCAAAATTTAATTTCTGATTTATAAATGGCCGATTCTCCCGTGGGTCAACTAGGGGGTAACACTCAGGTGAATGGAGTTAATGTCTCTGGGGTCTACCGAAAGTATGTCTCAAATGGGAGTTTTCTGTTTGTTTTGTTCATTAGGAGTCAAAAGATTTATTTTCATGGATTTCAACAAAAATGCTTTCGTTAAATTATTGGTTCCATTGGAAGATTCGTAAAAAGTGACTTACAATTATTAGATGATTGTTAGATGAAAACGGTATTTTTAATTGATATTATTTAAACAGTCCGCTTTGCTCAGAGAAGCAACACGTTGGTCGAAGCATATAATTCAGTAACTTTGTGCTATGATCAAATATCATAGAGTAGCAGTAATGCCGAGCTAGAAATGACGAGTTGAGATACTGTAGAATTCCCCCTTTGATCCCCTATTTCGTTTCCCACCGGGAGTATTGGTCTGTTCAAACATGTTCGAAATTTATTACAACGCAAATTCATTTTAGTTTTCTTTTTTTTTCAATTTTTTTTCCCCTGAAACCGTCGAATTTCTCTAAATTCCACTCAAGTTTTTTATCAAAATTGGTGTGTTTTGCGCAGTTGTGAACATACCAGGGGAATCATGGTCAATTCATGTAATTTTTTCGAGTTTTTACCGAATTTCGCCAAGTTGGTGCTCTTAATTCGAATGAGTTTGTAACGAACTAGTTCAACTATGTTAGGTGATCTAGAAACTTCTAAGACATGTTCGAAAAAGATATTAGGTAACTTTTTATAGGAGAATATTGTTTTGAGGGTGTTTTTGACGATATTTAAAAAGAATATGGCGTTCTAATACGGAAATTTTAAAAAGTTGAGTTTTGGTGTTGGTTGATGAAGCAGTTTTTGACCAACGTTGAGATGTTTTCTAGCGTTTGAACTGTAAAATGCATTTTTCTTGGTGCATCTAATTAAGTAATTAAACAATACTCTAGATGTAGTGGACTGTGGAAAATTGGCTCAATGCCAAAAAATTTATGGAGAAGTCTTTGTGCCTTTTAACCTATCCTTACTTAGGCTCGTTATTCCACACTTTGTTTTTTGTCTTTTTTGCCAATTTTTTGTAGCCGCGCGGTTTAAAAAAAAAACAACTAAAATTGTAGATTTACGGGCTTTGCGTAAGGATAGTTTAGGATGCACCTAACGCACTAAGATTTCTCTCTAATTTTTTTGGCGTTTAGCCAATTTTCCTCAAAGTCGTTGTTGAGAAATCAGAAAACATGGCGAAACACGGTGAAGACTTGTCACATTTTCTTGAGTTGATCATGATTTTCCTGATTATGCACTTCAAAAAATATCATAAAATCAGAACTCTTTATTGCAAAAACTTAACATGAAACGAAGATGAAAAGAAATATCGAAAAATTGGTGTGAACGAGAGGGGACCAATCGTTGGGAGAGTTGGGCGATTTCGTCGACCATGTCGTGGCGAATCGGGCGACACAATGGGAAGCACACCGAATTAGGAGGGAAAAGCTGGGGGCAGTGCGGAGTTGGGACTAAAGAGGGAGGGAGACCGTGCATCAGAATGAAAAAAAAAGAAGGGGGGATGATTAATTTTTTTCCAAAAAATTTAAAAAAATGACCGTCTCTCCCACTTAGCGACTCCTCGAATTTTTTCGTCGTCTCCTCCCCCCCTTCATTTCCCGAGCCAAAATCACAAAAAAAACTTAATGCACAAAACCGCCGAAAAATCGCCCTATTTTTGACCATTTTTGGGCAATTTGAATTTTGTTCGATTTTGCCAAAATAGGAAATCCGTAGTTTTTGTGACCTCATAGCCGGGTGTCAATAAGACTTGCACAACAGTTAACACAATTGCGGACCAATTGTGGATTGCTGTAAGACCTATACAGTAACCCATCCCGGTCCATTGCGTCAACTTCGAAACAAGCTTAAAAACGTTGGCCTATGAGATCAAGCTACGAACTTCCTTTTGACCTTCGCTACGAGACCCGTTTTCTCAGATGATCGTGTGACAAACTACTAGAAGTTCTGATCTACCAACCCCATCGACCCACCAAACCCTTATGGAACACCTCAAACGAACCGTAACTTAGACTGATTTAAATTGTAAAAAAATGAATAAATTCTCGACAAATAAAATACTCTGACCTTTATTGAGCAATTACGACCAATTTTAGGCGCACGTCAATCAATGTGGAAGTTTTGGATAGAAAATAAATTGATCGTGATTGATAAATGGCTAAAAATTTAAATTTCCGGTTAAAAAAAAATGAGAAGAAAATACACAAAATTGTTAAAAATTGAACAAAATGGAGCAGGAGTTCAAAATATTCCCCCCCCCCCGATTAGAGTCAATTTGAGCAAAAATGGGATCAATTTTGATGCGACACTGATTGACGGCTCTCAAAAAAGTTTTCACAACCCCTTGACGGACAATTATTCCCCAGATATTTCCATTTTTTAAATCCTAAGAAAGTCGAAATAAAATGAAAATAAATTTTAAAAATGAAAAAAAAATTATCGAAAGTGTTAGTGGAATTTAATTACTAATAAAATTCTAAAAAATATGCTACAAATATAGTCGGCTTATGGCAACTGTATGGGGGTAGATTGTGAGACCACAGCGCCCGAAAATATACCACCAATCATGCATTAGTCGTCGGACGACGACTATATAAACTAAATTTAAGGAAAACATTTTTCTGCGGTAAGATCTTGTCTTTTTTTAAAATTTACTCTGGAATTGATCCTTACAGTGTTACTCAATTCTTTTTTCAGTATTATACAAATAGAAAAAAATCAAAATTATAGCTGAAACATAAACAAATAGAAGTCTTATAAGAATAAACTTAGCATGGTATTTTTTAAGTTTAAAAATAGTTTTTTAAGCAGTAGAAATAAGTTAACTGTTTAGATTAGAACCCTTAAAAACCCTGAAAACACCCTCTCCTTCGAATACCTCGAATTTTCTTGAATTATGAAGTAGCATATAGAATTATATAATTTAAAGTTGAGTTTGACACTAAATGAGAATCTATAATTACCCAAACTCAAATATTCCCAGTAATAATTCCCTTATTATTTTTACAATTCTAACAAATAAGATTCCAAGTAGACTCTAACAGAAAAAATATCGATTAACAACCCAATTCTTATTTTTCCTCTAACTATTTATATTACTAATTATCTTGAAGCATTTATTACTAAAATTGCCTAAGCCTAGAGCCCTTTAAAGCGACACATTGAGAATTTCCGAAATTTTATCCTAATTACTTTATATGCTAACCCCTAGAATCATCTGAAATACGATTCCCGTAGCGAATATCACTAGGCAAAATCAAACAATATTCAAAAAGAGCAAAAATGATCAAAAATTACGGGGTCATTTACTTCGGCTGTTTTGTGCATCATGTTTTTCTTGTATTTTGACTCGGGAAAGAGTGAAAAGCTTCGGATACGACAACAAAAATCCGAGGAGCCAACCATTGCGCTACCGATCAAGCCGCTTCCCGCTGTCCCAAGATAAACTCTTAAATTACCAATTATTCAAAAATTCCAAATTTTGATTCTCCAACCTTTTGAGTGTTTTTTTTTTCGTCTATATCCATGGCGACTGTGATTCGTGTTCATTCGACAATTCTAAAAAAAAACATAGTGTGACCATTTGAAATATTGATAAACCTTGGACACTTCAGACTGGAGTTGTGAGCCATCATCTGTAAAATAAATAATTAGTTTAATAATTAAAGATCGTTTCTGCATAAGAAACACGGGCAGGAAAACACAACATTGTTTTCCAAAGACGTTAATTTATTAATTATACTGACTCGCTGCGAATCATAGCCTCCTACCAAGTTGTAAGTGACAACCAAGTTACATTTTGATGCTGCCAATAAATGGCATATTGGAAAGAAACTTGCATTTTAGGAATTTCTTAATATTGAAGAAGAGTGATAATAATGATGTTTCTCAAAATGAAATCTCCTTAATGACACATCAAACTTGGGTAATTAAACCCGGAATATCGTACGATTACAAACGATGAATCTCGAAAAAACCAAATTAAATAAATATCTCAACTCCTAAATCAGTTATCCTACATTACGAACAAATTATTTAAACCTAATGTAGATGCATGTGAAGTAAATGGATCCTAACCACCTAATTAAGAAACCAAGTGATAATTTCCGGTTCAACAAAAACAACGAAGCGTAAGAGATAAAATTACTCGGAGGACCACGAAAGTTTGCACCTTCTCCGTCGGGAATACACAAATCACCGCTTCGTCCACGGCCACCACAATTCGGCCATTATATTTACTTTGCCAGCGTCATGTTTATGAAAGCTTTACCTTTTATATAAGGACATAAAAAGGAAACATTTTTGAAAAGATCCCGTTGGGCGCGAAGTTACTGAATTGTATACTTTGATCAAAGTCTTGCTGCTCTGAGCAAAGTGGACTGTTTTAATATCAATTAAAAAGAGAGCAGCACGAAATCGAGACTCACCGGTTGGACGACCGCGGCTTTAAGATGGCGTCGATGCAGGTGACAGCGAGTGCGGATGGATGACGTTGAACGGCGACGACAACGAAGGCTAGAAGGCGAACATCACAAACGACGAAACACGACCAAATGAAGTTGTCTTCAACCACACGCAAGTTTGTTAGTGCGAGCACCGAGTGATCATTTCGAACTGAAAAACCACAAAATAATTCATAGCTTTAAAAAACGACAAGAAACTAGAAACCACACGACGGACAGATACAAATATTAATTGAGTCTCTCAAGAGACGCAGAGAGAAAATCATGATCAAAGTAGAAATAATGCTGTTCATAAGACTTTTTTTTCTGAGGTCACAGAAGAGAATATTGATTATCACAGAAGAGAATATTGATTATCACAGAAGAGAATATTGGTTATCACAGATGAGAATATCCGCTCCATTGTAGTCTTGTTTACGCGAGATTGACAAAATTGACGCCATTTCCTAATGAAAATCGATAGATCAAAAAATCCCGCAGATTATTTTCCATGAAACACAAAAAAAAGAGAAACAAATTAATAATTGTTTGCATCTTTCTAACTTTTTTGTATTGGAAAAATTTGTGCAAATTTTTTTGTATTACATGAACCGGTCGATATGAAAAAAATACACAATTTTTATTGGGAATGATTTTGGGGACGATTTACTACAGCAAGACGGAACCATTAAAAATTCAACTTGAACAAGATATCGATAAAGTGAAATAAGTACAGCATATAAACGAGAGCTCTCCTACAAATTACAACGAGTTTTTGATGAATATACACAATTTTATTCGAATTTTCGAAAATTCGTGCACAATTCAAAATTCAAGCCTAAATTTCACGTGGGTTTAACCTAGCAATTTCTTTCTTTAATCGAACGAAACATTTTAAAAGTAGTGTGCGCCAATTTTTTGAAGGAAAACCATTCAATTCACATGGCGTTCACAATCACAAGTCGGCACGCAACGCTATCACTCAAAATCTCTCGAAAACTCTGGGCAACTCAAAACCAATCGGATTCGATAAAATTCGGCTCCAGAATCAACCTTATCCGATTGGTAATTCTACGGATAAGATTGGAAAATTGTCGGATCCGATTGGATATTTGTGGGATCCGATTCGAATGGAAACATTAAAACCAATCGGATTCGATTAATAACCAATCGGATTCGACAAATAACGTTCCCCCATTGCGCTGAAGGCGTTCAGTAAGACATCCATTAAGTATCTACCAGGGACACAAATTTGTGGGTACGAGTTAAAATCTGAAGGTAGAAACTAAGAAGTGGAAGAAAAGTAAAAATAGGGTGCAATTTGGGGGTGGAAAATCAAGGGTCGCGGCTGAAATTTGGGGGCTCATGGCAATGGACTGATTATTTGAAAAATTATTGAAAGGAAAAATGAAATAAACACCCTTATTATAGTTTCGATACACTTTTCAGCTTAATTTTAATTTGATTAGTTCTCAATATCGGAAATTTAAAACTTTTTTTTTTTGAATTTTCACGCACAATCATTAATTTTTTGGGCAATCTTCATCCGACTTTGATTTTCAGCTGAAAATTTCAGCAAATAAAACATCAAGGTCAGGCTAGTCGATCGCCTAAGCTTCATATGAAAAATTTCTAAGAAGAAACAAGAAATATCAATGCCCAAAATGCGCCTGCCTACCGTAATCCTGTGACGTAACCCAAACACTTTCGTCGGCGAACAGGTTCCAAACGGGTGTTCCTTGCCTCGCTGCTGCAAAATTTTCTACTTTTCGCATTGAGTTTCCTTTTCACATTCTTGAATACGTCACAAAAGGATAATTAATTCGAAACGGTGTAACATTCTCTCGGTGGGGACCCCTCAGAAGCAGCCCGTGATAGACAAAAAAAATTTGTGAACTACTCTGCCCGTCGGGTCATCATCGGCTATTAACAACCGCGATTTATTTATGACTTGCAATCGTTATTCCCCTTTTTATTCTCGGTGGTCAATTCCGCGCACTGAACGACCTTCATAGTATGTGACCAGGCCGGATCATTGCGTATACATTAATCTTCGCGCGCACACAGAAAAAAAAAAGATTTTCGTTACTAATTGCCCTCTGCGTGTTCATGATTCGTTAACTTTTTGACGAAACCATTGTAAAGTAGCACGTCGAATTGATTTTTTGCAAATTTCACAATAATTAAGCATTTGTCTCTCTAAATCGAAATTTTATGAATGAAAAAAATTATTTAAAAAAAAAGTGTTTGCACAGAGACTCAAAAACGCAAACATTCCAATACAACAAAATTCGTTTTACATTCAATTTTTGAGACAATTTTTGTTGTAACGAATGTTACAGTACTCTATGCATCAAAATCAATTGTCACGAGACCCTCATAATTGAACTCATTTTTCAGAGCGCAATTTATCATTAAAAATTGGCTGATATCGTTATAGGCAATTTCCGATTTAATACTGTAATTGTAATTATTTTTTTAATTTTTTTTTTAAGAATCGTCCAATGATTATTGTTTTTCAAGATTCTTGAAGCGTGTGCCTTTAATAATTGAGCTTTCGAAATTTTCAAAAATTCAGTCCCGAATTTCAAAAATCAAAATGAACTGATCATCTCGTGATAATTCAGTCTAATAGAATACCGTAGCATTCGCTATAAAACAAAATTATAAATTTTTCAATTAAAAAAAACCAATGCCAAAGAGAGCGTTTTGAGGGGAACAAATCTCTCAAAGAATTCGATAATTATTTCATCAATCAAATAAACAACAAATTCCAAAATTCCGGTTACCATTTTTCAAGTGCTCTCATTATTTCATTACCATCGCTCCTCGACCGTTCACATATACATACGTGTGTGTGTGTATCTATGTGCGTTTGTATGTATGTGTGTGTGCCATTCAACAAGACAATACAGTTAGAGGCAGAGACGCAGGCAATCGCCCTCTCCCCCACCCGAACCATATACAAACCCATTTTCCTGTCGTCTGCGCACTCAAACGCCCGCGCACAATTCTCTCCCTCAATTTCTTGCGGTCGAGGAGACGGTCGCACGGTCCGATGAGGCAAAATCACATTCTAACTATTAGACACCCATTTGCGCAGCCGCCGCTCCGCTCTCAATTAGGCGGTGCCAATCAATTTTTGTTGCTCCCGGAGATCAACATTTTTTTTTTCGTTATCACCGAACCCCTACTAATATTTGCACACAGTTTGCGCTTTTTGTTTGATTATTCTCTCATGCTGCGTGTGTGTGTGTGTTTTTTTTGACGGGTATCAATTGGCATTTTCAGTCGTCGATGCATCACCTACTTCATCTGCTGCTCTACCAGCGGCAGTTGAACGTAGCCGGCCAGCTATTCGCCATTGGCAACTATGATGTTATAACCGACTTGGTGCGTTTTCTCAACTCGGTTTTTTTGCTTAAACTTCGATCGAATCGGTCAATATTTATTCAACAAGAAATTTTGGCGCCTCAACGAAAACCTTTATGGGGAAAATGAATGAAAATGAGTCATTCGATGGGGTGTTCAAACGAAACAAAACGGACCATTGATTTGGTTTGCCTTCTGAATTACAGTATGTTGCAGACTTCGACGTTTGCCAAGCTCAAAGAGATGATCAATGCTCCTGGCTACGCGACAGATCGCATTAATCAAAGCGTCGTCGAGATCGTGATTGCTCGAGTAACGGCTGCGATTCGCGACACCGGCAGCATCGAGACCTATTCGGCAGCGCTCGTCGATCTTCTCGACGAGGTTGCGAAACACCCAATGACAATTGGAAACGATCACGACTCGCCGCACTGCAAAATTGCGTCCGATTTGCTGTCTAGTCTATTTCTGGTGAGAATTGCCTCCAATTTGCACACATCTTGCCAGTTTTCCATTTTCGGCGCAAAAAATTGTCATTTCAAAGTGTGATTTCAACAATTGAAAAAAAATTATATTTCATCAATGGACTAACTTTTTTTAGGCCACGTCCGATTTTTGGACGTCCCTCCGAAAATTAGAGCTCCTATTTGCATATTTCTAGCATTATGGCAACAAATCGGTAATGACGGTCGGGCTGCCAGCAGCGCTCAAGATCCTCAGCTCTGACAATCAAGAATTAGTGAAAAACACGACAAGCTACATTTCGTTGGCGGCGATTCACAATGGCAAAACATTGTCGTCATACGCCCTTCAAATCATTTCCCATGTTGTTCAAGGCAATCAAACCAACACCAATTTACATATCACCGTTTTATTTTCTAGGCAATTTTTCGCTGATTCGAGTTCTTCCACAAATCTATCCGGATAATAAAGAGCCATTCCATGCTCAAATTTCACAGCTCATTGATGTAAGTGCAATAACTCGGCGGCAAATTTTTATCAAAATCCTTTAAGGTATTGCAAAACGAGAATGTTGAATGCAGCGAGAAGCTGTCGCTTCTCCAGCTCTCATCAATGGTGGCTAGCACGAAGCCCGACGTGCTCATCCCATATCTCCCGCGTTTTGATGTCTACCTACTATCACCGCAAATGTCAACAGCTCTCCTCAACATTTACATGTCATTGATCTCCCAAGTAAACGCTTAGAACTTGTTGAATTTGAATTTTCTCATTAAAAAAATATTCTAGAATCGCTCGGAAGCTCTTGCTCAATTCCTGCCAACATTAAAGCTAGCCTCTCAATCAAATGATTATGTCAATAATCGCGCGACAATTTGCAAAATTATCGCAAATATTGGACGAGTTTCCTCATCGTTGGCTTCTGAAGCGGTCGATGAGCTCATACTCATGTCTAGAAACAATATGGACAATCCGCAACTTCAACAGACAATTTTCAATGAAATCGAAGGTAAATGTCAAATTTCGTTCAAAATTCCATCGAAAATTTAGGCATCGGATCCTACTATCCGACATCCCTTCACAAGCACATTTCCTATTTCCAAACGCTACCAGCAAATCGCACAATCGACAGAATATTGTCCTGTGTGCAAAACACTTCTCGACATGTTTCTCAAGAGATCGCCACCTCCGATTATCGTCTGAACAACAAGGACAACTCGCTGGACTCATTGATGTCGAAGAATTCAAAAGGATTCGTGAATATGATGACGAGCGGTGGCCGTACGGTATTCGATGTCTGCGAATCACCAACAGTCGAGCTATGTGAGCTGGACAGGAACACCCATTCTCTGG
Source organism: Caenorhabditis bovis (assembly GCA_902829315.1). Taxonomy (NCBI): domain Eukaryota; kingdom Metazoa; phylum Nematoda; class Chromadorea; order Rhabditida; family Rhabditidae; genus Caenorhabditis; species Caenorhabditis bovis. Next base: position 7,288,308 of record CADEPM010000004.1, on the reverse strand, counting down.
CCATGCAATACCAAAATAATCGTTCAAGCGGCTCATTGAGCCGTCGGAGCCATGCCAGCATCGCGCAAAGCCTAGGAGCCCAAGGGCCTTTGATCAGCGATGCCATTGAGCCGTCGCTTCTCTCGGTTCCATCAAGCTCAAGGTCCAATATCGTCGCTCAACCTCTGGTAGTTCATCTGAAGCAAACACCGCCCACTCAAATCCAAATGGGAAAAGATGGCCGTGTGAGGCCAGTGGCTGGCGGCCGCCGACCGGTTCAATGGCCAGCTGGTTCAACCGAAACCACATTCCCAGCCTATCCAGGCCCGATAACAACGTCGAAAATGTGCGCGTTGAACGAAGAGGATGAGAAATGGATAAATGTGAGCTGAAAATTGTTTGAACGCATTTTTTTTTCTTATCAAATCTTCTAGAATGACCGCAACGATTTGGTTTATAAGTTCGTCGAGCATCGCAAGAATAAAATTCGGCGATTCATCGGTGATCTTACAACTCGATTCCCAGTTCCCGTTCAATGTACAGTCGAAGGATCGAAAAGTAATATCGAGCTGATTTTCAAATCAAAAACAAACCAAATCCTACCAAATAGAACTTGCAGGTTCCAAGCACAGAATGGTGATACATTTCTCTTGCCAAGCCCGAAACTCGGATTGCTGTGTGTTCACCAGCGATTATTTGTTCGCGTTCAAAACGAAATTCCCAGCCACCTGGCTTCATCTAATGTTCCTCCAGATGGAATGTTCCGCAATTAATCAATTCGGAGAAGTTGTCGGAAAGGACTCTCAACAGTATCAGGTACATTTCAGCACAAAACTCTAAAAAAAAACATCGGGTAAATTCAAGACGCTTGAGCATTGTTGGAAATGTCTGCCGTCGGGTATCACCAAATCGATTCCATTCGACACGATGATCACCGCAGCGTTTCCCAATAACAAAGAGCAAGACAAACTCGCCAAAGAGCTAGACGAGTCGGGATTTTTCGCGTGCTTCTCGTTCAATTCATCGACGAATCAATGGAATTGCGTTAGCTGCTCGAATCCGGAAAAGGTGCGATGTTTCGTTGAAGATGGCGGTGCTGAGAAGGTTCTAGAAGGCCAATTAAAGGAAAAGAAGGGCCGGTGGAGGTTCCTGAAGCGATGGAATACCAAATACTTCACGCTATCGTCAGCAGCACTAAATTACAGTGCGCACAATGTGCCGGTAAAACATTTTAACGAAACATACCAAATTGACAGTGCATTCTTCAGACCGATTCTCGCGCCCTTCTACCCTCTATTGATTTACGCTCGATTCGCTCCGTCCGATCTCTAGGAAGAGGTAAAAAGTCAAGGAAGTCGTTGCGAAAAGCATTCGAAATTTTTACCTCCGACAACACGTCTATCATATTAAAGGTGTTATTTTTGGTTTAAAAAACAGTGCAAAAACAACTTAAATCTGCAGGCAAAAGATGAAAAAAACGCCGAAGAATGGTTGCATTGCCTCCAAATTGCCGTGGCTCATGCGAGAAGAGAGCTTTCATAATAATCACGTTCAATGTTGGATAATTATCAACAGAAATTCGCTTTAAGTGCCTCAGCTTTGTCAAAATTCTTAAACAAAACCTAGCCAGCTCGTCTTTCTCCTCTCTCACCATCTGTCATCTCTCACTCTCCCACACTCTCACTATGGATTATTTCGCAAACATGTCACTCCAATTGTGACCACACCGCAGTGTGGCCGCGTGGCCTAATGGATAACACTGATTAAGCGCGACGCAAGCATAATGGAAGCATTGTGGGAAATCTGTGGAACGGAAGCATAATGCTTCCATATAGGAAGCATAATGTAATTCTTAGTGGCTGTGGAAGAATTATGGGACGAATATGGATGGAATGAAAACGGGATGAATATGCTTCCGGTGTTTGCGAGCCGTGGAACAAATATGGATGGAATATAGATAAAATAATCATATGTCAATAAACATTATACAATTGGCGTCTGGACGGCAGACCAAGACAATTTCTAGAAAAATCAATACAAAAAACTTATGCTATCATATAAACAATGAAAATTTGAAAATTACATGATACACAACGGACGAAATTTAGCTTCTACCATTTAATGACTTATGTTACTCAGATTTATGTTAATTCAGTCAACTGTTCCTCACTTTGTTTAAAGATTGCCAACTACAATTTAGTCGTATTAATATATTTTTGCCGGTTTTTCCGAAATTGGCATCGCAAACTACTCACAATTTGCTCCAAACTGGTAGCAGACGCGCGTAGAAGAGGCGTGCCGCAGCATTGCAAAACCGTGCGCCGCTTTGCACAATGCGGCCACGCCTCACATTTTCGAAATTCGTTTTCAAAATTTTTGTCCTTTTGCTTTTTCTCAATGAATTTTCAAGATTTTTTGTGTTTTTTTTTTGTCAAAAATTAAAGAATTTTTTTCAAAATTAAAGGAAAAATGTTTTTAAAAAATAAAGGAAAAATTTTCATATTTATCATCAAAATCGAAACCAAAAATAAATTGATAGCATTCGAAAATTTTAAAATCGATACGATGTTTTCAAATCGTTTCCGACACTTTTAAAATCGAATTTAAATATTTTCTCAGTCGAATTGTGTTTAATTTCTCATCGAATCCGTTTTATTTTTATTTACTTTAACATATTTTTTATTATCGCTCGCTTTTTTCTTTTAATAAAACATAATGTTTTGAAATTTTTTACAGATGAAGACAAGATCGAGAGTGTTGTCAGATATAACTGAAACTGCTCTAGAAGTCAATAACAAAGAACCAGAAGTCCCTAACATGGAACCAAATTCGCTCGACACTTCAGATCCAGATAGTCCAATTTACTCGCCAACTCAGCAAAAAAATTTTTCTCCACAGTCCTCACAAACAACAAAATCAACGCCAATTCCTAAACCTTCGTACGCCCAATTTGTAAGTTGTTATCATCAAAAATTGGCCTGTTCGACTCCAGAAATGGTTTCAATTAGAAAAATATGCGCAATGAAGTCTTTATAAAGTACTTCCTAAGTTTAAAGCTTGTTGATTATTTGGTTCCAATCAGGGCTGTGCGGCAATGGAATTGCCGATTGCCGAAATTGCCGGTTTTTCAAATTGCCGAAGAAAATTTCGATCGGTAATTTGCCATTAGCCGAATCGCCGAAATTTCCGATTGCCGTACAGCCTTCGTACCAATATCATTCAGTGGCATTTATCTTTTTAAGTGGGGCTCTAGTACAGAAGTCGCCAGACGCCGACTATATAAAGATCCTATACTTTATTGCAAATATCTATATTACAGATGCTCTTATCCATGGCTTTGGGCAACAACCGACAAATGACTTCAAAGCGAAAGCATTACGCATGGTTCGAGAAGTCATGGATAATCTTCTGTAAGATTTTGAACTATGACTATTAATTTATTTATTTGATTAAGCGATAGAATGCGCCAACGACTTCAAAGGAAATTTGGTGTAGCGCCGGAAGCGCTCGCGGCGCAATTAAGGAAGCTGCTTGATTCTACCAGCAACCCTCAGATGTGAGTATTCATATGTCTTTGAAATTTTAACCAAAATGCCTTTTTGCTTCAAATTTTGGAGTTGTTCTTTCTTCCGCCAATTCACTTTTTATTTTGTGCACTAAAGGGTTTCCAAAAATGCAATAAAAATAAATTATTTTTATTTTTAAGAAAATTATTGATGTAAAAAACTGATTGTATTTTCTCGAAAAATTTAGTTTACGTAACAATGGTTTACAAGTTTTTCAAATTAATAGGCCCATTATAATCTACTTATTACAGCGTCCCGCTCGATGTCAGTACTGACAATGATTCGAATAGTTCGGCAGTTGCCAGTAACTAATGGTTTGATTATATCTTAATTGAAATTCATTTCATTGTTGTTTTTTTTATTTTAAATTAAATAAATGTGTTAATATGAAATAAATTTTGAATACAGCAATCAAATTGTTTTCTTATTTTCCCATATGGAAGGCATACGGCTCATTCCATATACGAAACACGCGGTTCCGCAAAAAAATGCTTCCATTATGCTTCCATATAACTTGCATATAAGATTCCTATGATATCCACAGCCGTTCCACTATGCTTCCATTGTGCCTATGCCGCCGTTTATCTGTGAAGGCACCAGACTTCGGATCTGGGGATTGTAGGTTCGAGTCCTGCCGTGGTCGAAATCTTTTTGTGTTACCGGTTTTTATTTTATGTGATAAGACAATGATTGCATTTATTATTAAATATTAATATCGAAATTTTGCTTATAAGTCCAATTAGAGAACTCGCGTAAAACCCCTGATACTTTTGGTTTTTTTGTTCATAAAGCTTAAAGATTCCCAACGTCAATCGTCGTCGATGATCGCGTCTCAGCGACCTTCGCAGTCTCGGCGGCAGCGGCACGAGCCATCGTATTAAGTGTTTCCACACCATTGAGTCCCATTCGATTCATAATTGTTCCGACGGACGGGAATCCAACAGAAGTTCCCGTGTTGACTCCAACGCCCACAAATGGCACAGCCACTCCCTTATTCCATGAGACTCCTCCGTTCAGCCAGTCGACACCAACACGATCAGCTAGTCCAAAATAAGGCCCGACGTGATAACCATTAGTCACCGTCAGCGGTTTTCCGAGTTCCCCTTCCTTAATCGGCACATGAACCTGAAAAACGAGCGATTCTCTAGATCCTCTAAAATTCAAATTGATACCTGAGCTCCCTGTCCCCCTTCAACGCCTATTCCTTGCACAATTGGAATACTCCATCCCGTTTTGTAACCATACATTCCCTCATACCAATTCGCGCCATATTCTTGTGTTTGAGACCAGAAATCGCGAACACCGAGATTATCGGAATAGCCGCCTCCCCATGACCCAAAGTCGACTTTTCCGTGATGGCCGTTCCCGATCGATCCCTCTTCGTTGACCGGATAGAACGGGATCCCGTTGACATTCCAATCATAATACGTCAAGCCGACACCCGATGAGAATGCGTTTGCAATTGCGCCGAGCGGGCGAGCCTAACTCAACATGCAAAAAAATCCAAAACGAAACATGCAAAATACCTTTTGAATAAAGTCGACGCAATCGGTTTGGTATCCGCGACAACGCTCAATGTATTGCTCTTCCACTTTGTTCTTATAGCAATGCTGAAAAAAAAATGAAATAAAGCCCATTTCTAAAAAATAAAGCAGCTATTGAAATTAGTGGCCGCAAAAATGCTACTTTCTCACAATTCCAAAAACGGAACATTTTTCGATTACCTGATTAGCCACCGGTGCAAATTTCGCACAAAGTGCATAAATCTCCTTCGCCGATAATCCGACTTCATGAATCGATTTTCTCTCCGTAATTTGTTGCACTTTCTTCTCGGCTGTGAGCAGTGTCGAATCGGGAATCGGCGGCGCCTCATCGGGATCGACTTGTTTACCATTCTGCGCGATAAATCCTTCCTTCGGCTCTTCCGACAACGATTTGGCCGCCATCATTCTTGGACGAATCGAGACACGATCAAATGGGTTTTTAATCCTCTTCTCTTCCTCGATATTGAAATTCGGCTCAGGTGTCGAGACCAATTTCGGAAAATCGATTTCCTCCTTATTTTTGCCCAAATTGGGTCGCTGAATGTCATAGACGGATCCAATGTACGATCGCGGCTTCGGATAATAATAGTCTGTGTAGGTTTGATCCACTTGCGTGTGCTCTTCGGGAGCTCCCGTTTCATTTTTCAATGGTGGAAGTTGAAGAAAAGGGAATACTAAAAAAAACAATGTCGAGAAATTGCTTAAAATTCTCGAAAACTCTCACATGTTTTCGAAAAATCCAAAAGACCGGTTCCTTGCTCATTCACATCTCCCAGTTCAATTTTTCCAAGACCAGCAATTGACATCTAAAATTTTCGTTTTTTTTTTTCAAAATTTAAATTTAAAAATTCCAACCTTTCCAGTGCTACCCGATCGTTCTCCCATCGTGGTTTCTCTATCCATATAACCCAGCTGTGGACCTTTTTCATTCAGATCGAAGGTTCCGCCATTTGGTGATTGGTTTTCAGTTCCCTCTGAAAATTACTTCCGCTGTCGTTTTTTTTTTTGCTTTTAAAATCTTGTTTCCGAAACCTGGCGTAAATTTCGCTGTCATTTGACTGACATCTCCAGCGCCTAACTGTCCCAATAGCGGAACACTATATTTCATGTCATCTCCATCTTTTCGTCCGAACGCCAATGGGCCTACAACAAATGACAATGACAATAAAAATCGCTAAATTAACCTAACCAATTAGCCGCAAAAGCGCCGGCGGTTTTCGGCGGATTTCTCTTGAAAGCGAGCGCGCAACAGGTGCCACCGCTTCTCGACGACTCCGAATCACTGCAATTTCTAAAGATCCCGCGGGAACAGGTTTCAACGCAATAGTGATAAAAATGATAAATTTCGGGCAGGAAATAGCTTTTTTTAAAGGAAGGCCATTCAATTTGTATGAAGCGATAATGCTTCGCTAATATTTTTCTATTTGAAAAATATAAATTAGTCGAGTTAAATATAATTATTATAGTTGAAAAAAATTAGCACCCTGCGCAAATTTACGGTGAGATTGATTCGCAGGTTATCCGGAATACGGTAGAATAAAAACAATTAATAATAGCGCGGACAGCCGTGGCCGATATTCTGCAGTGGGAAATCTGCGTCCGCGAACTCGTATATCAACTCAAAAATCATGTGGCTATGAAAAGTTGAGGAAAAGACCAAAATAGTTTGTGAGACAGAAATAAATAGTGATTTCTTACAAAAAACATAGCAAAATTCGCGCCCCTGCAAATTTACCTTAATTGTAAATATTGTCGGCGTCAAACGACTGAAGGGAGGCGGAGACTTTAAATTCGCGAAATCAGTGTAGCTTTAAATTATTTACACATTGGCACATAGCCAATAATTTTTGAAATTTTACCAAGTCGGTTAACTTCGCCAATATAAAGTCAAAGAAATCGATAAACACTTACAATATAAGATTAAATGTCATTAAATCGATAAATCACGAGAACACCTTTTCTCAATTTTTGAAACTGCCAGGTGCGAACATTTTAAACTGACAAAATAACTAGGAATAATGATCTTGCGCCTAAAACTTAATAAATAAAGGCACGTCAAAACAATAGTTTGAAAACAACACGTGTTTCCGTGGCCGAGGTTTCCAATGTTATCCTCGTCCACGGCCGCATTAAACCAAAGAGATTTGTAGTTTAATAATGCCCCTCATATTGAAAAAAAAAACCAACCTGATGCTTGAGATATCGCAAATAATAATAGAAGGACCCAAATGGATCGAATCATATTGTCTGGTGAATAACAGACTGATTATGTGAAGCAAGTCAGTCGCCGTTTTGAGGATGACGATTTTTTGAGGCGAGACACCGCCAAAAAAACTTGAAATTCGACGCGACGATCGAGGGCGAAAAACGAGATCTCGTCGAATTCTTGTCGGATTACGCAAGAAAGCAAATTGATGGGTTTATTAGCCAGAAAAATCTCAGACATTGCTGGGTGATGATTGTGTATCTGCTTGTAGGGTGCTTGCGCGCGTGTGTGTGTGGGTAATTCCTCAAAACATGAGCAATATCGTACATAGTACATACTTAGGCGATTAGTATGCGTACTGCAGACCAATAATACAATGAAAAGCACAGGAACTTCGTGGCGGCACCATGAAGATATCAAAATGTTGAAAATACAACTGAACAAAGTAGATCATAAATAAATGGGGGGTAATTGCAATTAATAAACTCGTGTTAAACTTGGTTGTGGAGGTGTCTCTGAGCCAGTAGCCTCGTGCACCCAGCTTTTTGTCTAAAAATCGACTAATTTCGGAGGCGAATTTTTCGTTCAAACCTGTAGTGCGGCAAAACTCTAAATGGCTGTCCGTGTCCCGGAACGATCCAATCAGCCATGCAGACAATCAAATTGGCATTCTGTCGCTTAATAGCCGCATCCCAAACACCTTCCTCCATCATTACATCCCTCTGAAGAGTAGAAAAAAAATATTTTAAGCGAATGTATTCTACTGCGAAAAACCTTTTCGCTGAGCAAATGCTCACTCGGAATCAAATCTCCGACAACCGCCATCGTGCCGTAACCCGCAACATTGTGAATAAGAACCGAGAGATCGTGTTGAGTGTGTCCTGGCGTTTTCCAAACCTCCACGTTTGTCGACAGCTTACGATATGGTCTCTAAAAATGAATTATGTTATTGAAACCATTTCAGAAAATGTTGAATACTTCTTTAAGTTCGGTTGGTGTCACATGACGTCCAATATATTCCATTGAATGGTAAAGAATTGGCTTCTGAGCAAAGAAGTTCATGTTACCCATATGTCCTGGAGAAGCATGAGTGATAACAACGGAATCGATTTGATCGAGAGTTACTGACTCCTTAGCAAGACCTGAAAATCATTAAATTTGTAAAAATGTAAAAATGTCAAAAACAATGACAACACTGAAGCTCACCTAGAGCTCAGATATATGAATTGAACGACATGGACGTGTCGAGAGGGCTCTCGGAAATCTGCTGAAGGGCGCCGCTCTTTCGACGCGCCTCGCTCTTCCGCCGTTTTGCATATTTCATATCGCGCTTTTCCAATTTGCGAATCGCGCGCTCGCAGAGTCGCTCGAGCTCTTCGGCGCGAATCTGTCGATAGATATTGACGAGGAGAATGAGGAGCCATGCTTGCGCGAAGCTCAAAATCGCCGAGACGAACACAATCACCATGCAACCCATATCAATGACCGCTTTGTGATCGTAATATTCGGCGTTGAAGCCGTCGGCGATGAGATTGCCAATCGTTGGCGAGTTCGAGGAGACAAAAAATGCAAGAATCAATGTGAGGCTGACACAGAGAAAAACGGTGGTGATTTTAAGGACGATCTTCGGCACCAGCCAGCTAGACTTCCGACGCGCCAGACCGTACCAGCACGCGAGAATGCACAGCACGTGAATGGAATAAAGAACGCCGATAGAGGAGACGGCGGCGGTCGCGAAAAAATTAAATCCATAATGCTGAAAGAGCTAGCTGAGGAGGGCGTTTCTTAGAAAAATAAAATTGCCTGTAGGAATTGAACACTTCTGGCAAACGTTAGAGAATGAAAAAGGAAATCAAAAATTCCGATGAATAGTCCGACGGTTCGAGTTCGGATCGGCGAACAGCACGCGCATATCGCGCTCGAGGTGTCCATTTCCAAATCGGCGGCTTCGAAACGCATCGCTCTCCTTTTATAGGCAACGCAGTGGCGAGCCACACCCAAAATGGATTAAAGGAGGGCGAGCACACACACACGCACACAACTAAGGAGAGCGCAAGGAGAACGAAAATGTCTATTGAAATTACGGTGATGAAGATGAAGATGGAGGAGACACATTTGCATCTCTTTTTTCTTCTTCTTCTTCTCCTTATTCACATATTGTCATCCGAAAATATGTAAAACGGATTTCGAAACGAAAAACGGGGGTTTTTATTATGAAATACGTTTCTCTCATTTCTCGTCCAACCATAAAAAACCGCTCGCTTCCAATTTCCTGGATGATTGCAGGCAATTCAATTCAATTTCTTCAGCTTCAACTCAAGGGAAAACAATAAAAAAAACTCCCGAAGAGCGATCGTTTTTGGAGAGGCTCATCAAATTTGGGAGAACAAACTCACTATGAAGCAATCGTTCGGTATCGCTGCTTGAACCGGTGTCGATTAAAACCACATATCCATTGTCATTAATCAAGGTGATGGCTCCAACAGCTTCAGCTTGTCCCTCCTAAACTTCACAGTGATAGTTTTAAAGGGTTTTGTAGAAAATTACCTTCAATGGTCTAACTGATCCCGCTTGAAGAACAGTCACATTCGCAAATAATTTAGGCTCTTCGGTGGAGGTCCAAAGTCTAGCCCACGAGTTTTTCGTAGTCGGCGCCGCCGTCGTTGTGGTAGTGGTCGTCGTCGTCGTCGCTTCAGTAGTAGTCGTTGGCAATTCGGTGGTTGTCGTTGTCGTTGTGGTAGTTGTGGTAACTGGGGTGTTCGTACTCGATGACATTGCCGGTTTTTCAGGAGCAACTCGATTATAAACCGGCCACGCGGTGCGATCCTAAAAAAAATTTAAACTAGATTTATGTTATTCAAGCGTTTCACTAGTAACCACCTTGATGTACCATGGCGCTTTACGCGTAGAAGCCGATGTAATCGGACGAGATGGTGCCGTTGTTGGGGTCACTGTGCTCCAGCTCAATGGCAAACGAGAAGCTGGCCTGGCTGCAAACCAAAAATATCTTTCAATCGAATTTTGAAAAAAAAACGATCAAATTGTCTCGTTATAGTTGTTAATAATTAAATAGAAGATGCAAACCAGGCACTGGCCGTCCAATGGGCGCGATTCCGCGTCGAGTGTCCCGACAGCAAATCGATCTTCCAAGCTTAAACGACTGATCGCACAGAAATCCGACAGGACAATCGCCAACCGACGACGGCCGACAGTAGGCGAAATCGCCGGCGAGAACGAGCGGCTCCGCGGAAAACGGGCACACTGTAACGACGTTTGGTTTTTTGACATCTCTCGCACCCCCCTCGTGTTTGTGATGCGTGCGATAATATTTAATTCAGTATAGGCCGATCGGGTCTCGTGTTGATTTTAATAACACGAGGAACTAAACGCATGGGAAAGTTAGAGTGTTAAACGAAAAAAAAAGAACTGCTTTCAATTAGTAAATATTTGAGAATTCAAATTTGTTGCGACTCGATGGGTGTTGAAAACCTTGGTCAAGAAACAATTCATGTCGATGCCGCCCCACTTGAGACATGGCTGTAATTCGATCAGCCTAATTGTTTGTGTGCACGCTGGCGTTAGTTTTCGTGATGAATATCGGATTTGTAGGTGCGCATACATACGGAGGCCGGTGGGCACATACCATCGCGGTCTTGCGATTTGTCCTCCACAGTTTTCGTCTTCTTCTGAGTTGTCGTCGACGGCAGCGGTGTTGTGGTTGTTGGCACTTCAGTAGACTTCTCGTTACCCCATCCGAATAATCTAAGCACCATATTTTACAACAAAAAAACTATATTTAAAAAATGTCACACCTTAAAATACTTCCAGCAATGTCATTCTGTCCGCTAAGACTCTCGCGATTGTTCAGAATCCATTGGCGAAGTTGTTCAGTGGTTGCAGCTTCAGTACCAGCTTAAAACAAAACTTGAATATTATTGAAATGTTGATGGACAGGAATACCTGATAGGATTGCAATGAATGCAACAAGACAGACGAGGGTGTTGTTCATCGCGGTGAAACTCGACTCGAAAATGATGCGCGAGAAAACGCCGATTCTTTGCGATGAGCACGAGGCCTTTTGCGGCGTCGCGCGGGGCGGCTTCACAATTTTTTGGGCGTGGCTTCGGTCACTTCGGTACGGTGAGCCGGCCGACGGTGTGTGCTCACAAGCTTGTTGGTTGATTGGTGGAACGCGAGAAATCTTTCGCGAGATTATCGCTGGCACACAGATGCAAAAAAAGATCGACTGGCTACCAGGAAGATAATTGATGTAAAATAACAGACCGCACGACATCTATTATTTACCAACAACTTGTTCAAACTATTCAATTTAAGATATTGAATTACATATAGTCGAGGATGGACGAGTTTAGGAGGCGGGGTGTTGCTTATGAATTAAATTTCAGCGTCATTGCAAGAAGATCAAACCTTTTAAATTGCTTTTGCATTTAAAAATTATATCTACGTTAATTATATTAGGTCAAAAATTTTCATTTTGGAAGCGGATTTGGGTTTTTAAAAAAATATTTTATAATGTCGTGGCCTAACTTTTTTGTTCTGATTATTTAAAGGTGAACAATTTTCGAAATTGTTAACAATGAAAAATTTGAGCTTGAATTACAGAGTTGTCCGGGTTCGATAATTCCCAGAGTTTATTGAAATTTGAATTGCCGCGCCAGACAACATTCTAAGGTACATACCTAGAGCGCTCGTTTTTCTTCGCGATGGTAGTGTTTCTCACGATTGTGAATTTTTTCCCAGTTCTGGAATTCGAAAAATGGTATACTCGCTCTCAATATGCACTTTTCCCAAGAGCAAACTTGCACATGCAGCATGAATAAAATTCAATTTTTGACCTGCTCATTCACATTTCGATATTCAACCAATAATTATTGGAGACCAATCTAAACAACTATACACAGGTCAAGTGCAAATAAATCACGAATTGCGAGACGAATCGAAACAATTGGTGCGTGGGTCGCGAATCCTATGCAAATATTTTGTCGCACCTCCCAAAGTCGAACATCATTCAATTCCATATTCATTCATTTTCACATCCAACTGAATATCGGATTCAACTCGTTTTGACTCATTCAGCTTCACCCATCTCTCTCGCAGCTATTTTTTTTAACCCGCAGTAAAGAAAGGATTTAAAGGTCTGTGTGTGTGTGTGTGTGTCCAGCGCGCAAAGGAAGGGATGGGTCAATCGGAACGGTTTGTGGTTCGTTTTGTTTGCTTGTTTTTATTGTATATGTACCTAAATACTTGAGGAGTTTGACACCAGCGGCGATGGTTAGCGCGGCGGTCATCTTTTGAATTTTTTCGATCGCCGATTTGACGGGATGCATCAAATTCGAGAATTCAACGAAACAAAGGCGGAGTTTTCAAATCGTAAAAATGAAGATTTTTTGGAGTCTTTAGCTGGAATAAAAAATAAATGTTTGTGCCTTTGAAGAAAATCGCCACGAGACCAGAGCTACCCTTATAATTTGTTCGCGATTATGTGGATCTTTTCTTTTCGGCAAAACAATTTCCCAAATATATTTCAAACAAATTCGAAAATTTTCCAAAAATAACTAAAGCGATTTATATTTGTTTGTGAATTTCTACATTTTTTTTGAGCTCGGTTTCCATTGTTCGCAATTTTTTTTTACCGAAAACGATGCTTTCAAAATTGGTTGAGAGTGTCCGTCGATGGTGTGTGCAAAGTTCATTGCAAAACTCTTCATATTTGCTGTTCGACTTTCGAGGATGTTGCTGAACGATGAGCACCGCCAGTAGCAGAAGCAGACGACAACATGGCGGTGGTGAATCGCACCGGTCGGATTAGCACATTTGTGACAACATTCAGCGAGTTGAAGGTTCAGACGAACGTCGAATTGAAGTTCAACGGCATATAGGAAAAAGGAACGTATAAAGACGCTTCTGAAAAAATGAAATGTGCCTAAATTAGGATATATGCGCGGTAATTCAAATTTCAATTTAAAGAATAGAATTTCCTGTATCGTTCTAGTGATGGCCTGAAAATCAAACTCACCGTTATTTATAAATTACAGTAACGAGGGCTTTTGGCGTAAAACGAAATGTGCAGTTCGAAAACCTCAATTTTGGCGTTTAGCTCACTTGACGAATTTTGCATTGTTGTTTTCTGCAATAAAATTTATAAAAAAAGCAGTTGGAAAGTTTTCAACAAATTTTTAAATATGCCGCCAAACCTGAGTGCGGTAAGTTTTTTTTGTCAAATCCTGTCGTTTTCGCTTTGACATTATGAAAACAAAAAGAAAAAAAGGAGAATTAAATTGAACACCGCGGTGCGAGCGCGTTTTCCCAAGTGTAATCAAAAATTTCCAAATTTGGAAATTTCCAAAAAAAAAAATTTTCATTCTCGAGCAAAATTCTTAATATGATCATAAATTAGATTATTATGTGGTAATAATTTTCAAAATGTTTGTTTTTGTGAAATTATTGCCATTTTTCAAACGGAAAAAAGGGCATGTTTTGTTTTTTTCTCAGTGTTCTCGCAGAAAATCCTGTAAAAATTACCATTGAAAAATACCGAGATCCGAAAAAAATGTTTTAGCATTTCAAAAAGTATGCAAACCTCGTTGTTGTAAGTCGGAAAACTCGAATTACAATTTAAACTTTATCTAAAGTAAGCGTTAGACAACAATAACGAACGAAGCGCAATTTAATTAGTTAACGGATAATAATAACAATAATGGCTAGCCGGGGGAATGGATAGTATGTGAATAAAAATAATAATGAAGCCGCACGGTAGGAAAATATAAATAACAACGGAAACCAATCAAGCAACTCGGGTCCGGGCCTAAAACAATCCAACAACTCAACTTCGTGTATTTGCGCGCCAACTCAGGTGTGTGTGTAAACACCGTGATATTCACCGTAACCGCAGGATTTAAATTGCTAATATCTTTCTTCATATTTTCTTGCTCCTCGCAACACTCGTATTTTTGGTAGCTTGTGCTTATGCAAGTCACAATCTCCTTTTTTTTTTTCAAATCCTTGTTCACCGCTATTTGCCCGCTAAAATAGTCCGATTATCATTAGATCACGTTTTCACGGTTTTCAGCGCAAGTCGGCGAAAACAAACAAATTATCTTTTGTCGAAGTTTCGCGCCCCTCCAAACCCTTCTTATTTTTTTTGCTGCCGTCGTTGCCGCCGCCGCCGCGCAATCAATCAGCAATCCATTAACCAATTATGGGGGCCGGCAATTCCTTCTGTCTGACTGACTGACACGTCGGCATTGATTTTCGGAGATGGAGCGCTAATTCGACGAAAAATTGCTCCATGAATCGTATTATGGTAGAATTCGCCAACAAAAAAGGGCATGTAAACAAAATTGCAGATTCGGTAAACAATTTTTGGTGGCGAGATGAAGCCAACATTTTTTAAAGAAATAAATTTCGCTTAATAGGCCATTTGATGACATTTTATCGAGTATAAAAATCAAAAGAATTGTAGAAAAGAATTGAAAATTTAAAAATTGTATGCAATTTTGCGTGCGCGTGTATGAACCTTTTCATTTTCAAATTTAGTAATATGCGCGCAACTTTCGAAATTCCGTATTTCCACTTTGTAAGACTCAACCCTCAAAGCCACGCCCCATTTGGCACACGGGGCGTCTGAGCACTTCAGAATACGAGAAGAGAGTCAGCTCTCCGCACTCCCCACTTTTTCTTAATCAACTTTTTGAATTTATTCTGGAGGGCGTGCTCTTTACATATAATTAATATTCGAAATTTGCATAAATAAAAGAAAGCACAACAAAAAATGAATTTTCTATTTGCCTGCCGTTTTTCTTAAATTTCGCGAACCCACCGACCCCGCGCAAAAAAAAATGGGAAATGCAATAAATTTCGAGGGCGCCAATTTTGAAAAATGACTGCCACCGCTGACCAACATGAATTCCTGCAATTTCCGGTTTCCCGAATAGGCACCCCCTCTCACCTCTTCACGTTCCGTTTGCCTTTTGCCGGGCTTCTTCCTCGTGAATCACGAAAATGAGGCGCGAAAAAAAAAACTAGTGAGAAGAGCAATTACCTCGAAATGGATTTTCGCAAGCTGTTGTTGGCTGAAATGAGAACGTAAACTTCCATTGTTTTCACCTTTCTCGTATAGTCAATTTTTCTGTACAAAAATAGTGGCAAAACAAATTTTGATTCTCTATTTTTTTTTCCTCATTAAACTCCCATTTTCTTTACTTGCAGACATTTTTCGAGCTATTCATCCACGTCATGCTCACCTAATAATGTTTTCGCTCGTTTTCGTTCTATCGGCAAGTAAGTTATGATGAAGAATAAAAAAAAAGAAAAATAAAACTACCCACAAAATATTCAATTTATGAGAACACTTCTTGTTTATCCCGATGACATATTATTTGCGCGAGAAAAAAAATGCACCATTTCGGTTGCTCATAAAAAAAAACTGGAAAAATATATTAAAACTATATTAATATATATACCCCCTTTTTTGGAATTAACAGAGCACTGTATTAAATTTTCGCTTCATTAATGCCAAAGATGGATGTTATTTTTCTTGACACGAAAATGTAGGAAATCTTTTTGGCAATCTTTCTCCATGGTATCGCGCGAACTCGCTAAAAATAACAAAATCATTTGAAAATTAGAAAATTGGAATTGACACGTGGCGATAACTTTTTTCGCATTTCTAAAAATTCAAACTGGAAAAAAAGCGCCGAATGCCCGTAAATCAACCCTCACATTTCAGCCTTCTTGGAAAAACTCGCATTTTCAGATAATTAAATGTATGTTAAAAAGCAATCCCGCAGAAGTTCGATTATACACTATTTATAAATTTCATTTAAGTTTTTTGCCGAAGTTTCGCTTCATTTCCTGGAGGCGACTGCATCGAGCCATGCATTGCCGAAATGCAGCAGGTGAGTCTCTCACACGCACACTCAATCTTGTCCGCTTCTGTGCTTTCCTTTTCAACAAAACGTTTTCTTAATCTTTCGCACCGAAAGAATCCCTCCAAGTATTTTCATTAAAAAAAAAATATATATATATATATATATATATTCACTCGCACTGTGTGCATTGTGTCGTGCTGCATTCCAGTCACTCGAGGAAACTCCACTGCTACAGAGCGAGCAAATGGGACAATTGTCGCTTTCATCGCTCGTCTCGACGTCGGCCAGCAAGGAGTTAACCGAGAAGAGTTTTCACGAGATTTGCCAGTTAGTTCTTCTTGTTTTATTATAAATTTCTGGAAAACGAAAACGCAATAAATCGCGCAAAAGCGTGCCACTCGACCACGAGAAAAAGGCTTGATGATGAATAACCTTGCGCCCGCGCGCGCGCTCGCGAAAAAAAAGAACTTGAGCAAATTATTCATGTCCTCCAAAAGGGGAAAAGGTGTCAAAAAGGAAAAGATTTGTTGCAGCGCATATACTCGTGTCGACTTGTGCCTTCATTCATGCGAAAAGGTCTCGCAACATTCAGCAAGCATTCGCAAAACCTACGCCGGTATCCGCTTCATCTGTGTCGAGCATCGCGATGGTGAGTCCATTCGTGTCGAGACGCGGCGCATGATTTATGATGTCGCGTCATTTGTGACGCACGGATGTCTTGCTTATAATTCAAAGCAATTAGTCACTTGGCGGTCACGCACATTCCGCAGGGACCGCCAAACAAAAAATGAGAGCCACTCGAAAAGTGCACACTAATCCGCGAATCATTTCAGAATTCTTCCGGTCACTTCCATGCCTAGCCGAGTGAGTTTTGAATATTTCAGCGCGGGAACAGCCCTCTTCAGAATTGTTTATGAAACGCCAATTGTTTAAAGGGAGGCGGAATGATTCCCACGCCCTATTCATGAAATCCCCACCACCACCATTCGTCATCTCTATTTTTAGGCAAGAGCGCATCGCGCTGGATCAATGCCGGCCGCAAATCAACTCATCACTCGCGGCTAGTAATCGTTTCTCGATGACAGTCCTACGAAAAGAGCACCACAATCTGAGGCCGCATTTCGAGTCACTTTGCAAGTAATTGAATGATAAAAAGATACCTGAAAGATCGGACAATGTTTGAAGAAAGCTTGGGACCATGATCGAGTGTGTTGAACCAGTCACAAGAGCGGGCTGTGGGGATCAAGCAGCGAAGATGATGCTTCGCTTCATTACTGTAGGATTCACGAGGTTTGTAGCCAGAGCTAGAATCTATAAAATACATATAAGAAACCAACAAGACCTACCAGAATTCGAAGGTAGCATTTTTCGAACATAATTTTTTCCAGCTTCGAGCAACTCTATTCACAGCTCGGAATCTCCGATCAACTCCCAGCTGCTTGCAAATCTCTGTTATCCCTTCAACGCCGCGCCATCAACGCCCACGATCATTCCAAATTCGCCCTTTCCCAATCGCATTCCGAATATAGTGTCTTCAGCAATTCAATCCTTCCAAATTTCAATTTTCCAATTCTCATCTGCCTCCTTTCATCATTATTTTTCTGATTTACGGGTCGAATTGAATAAATCACAAATCCTAACAATTTATTCAAAAAAGTGATTATAATTTTTGTAAGCTTTTTTACTCGTCTGGAGGAGCATAGAACCGAGCTGCCTGCCGGGACCAACTTCATAAAATCTTGGGAACAATTCATCTTGATGTTTGCGATAAAGAAGCTGCTGAATCTGCTCCCATTTGACGGGTGCGCTGACTTGTTTCGCTAGTGCGCCTCGAACTTCTGCCTGAAAGAAACCCGCGAATAAATCAGGCCGGGGTTATTCCAAAACAAAACAAAACAAAAATGCCGACGACCTTTTTCGCCGCGAAAATGTGTCCCGTGTAGTTCGAGTAGACATTACAAGTGGCCCTTTGCAGGTCGACTTTTCCCAACGCGAGCATCACTTTCTCCACGGCTGGCTGCATTTGTTTCGTATGAAATGCCGCCGACACGTGCAGCCGCTTCATTGCCTAAACTCGGAGATTTCAAAAAAGGGAATTCAAGCAAAAAAAAAAGGTGAGAACTTGGATGAAATATTTCTCCTGATTTTGCTCCAAAAACCGAAGGCAAGTCTCACTTCCGCCGATCACACGAACCCCACAATAAAGATAATTCGCAATTTCACACACGTCAAGTTCTCCTTTTTCACTAAAACAAGATTTAGGGGGGTTTGATGGTAAAATCGACGAACATTGCTTTTTTTCTCGCATCAGCCATGGCTCGCTCAATTTTTGACGCTGCCTTCACGCGAACCGTCAACATTCCACTCTTAATTAGCTGCCCACACTCGTGCATTGCTTCCGCGCGGGCTTTAACAACCTTAATAGCTGAAACAAAAAAGAGCAATATTGATTTAATTCATTGGGCTACCATCTTCGAAACTGAGCATCTCTCCAGCAACCAGCGCTGAATACTCGCCTACTGAAAATCCAGCAGTGTCGGTCAAATTCTCGCCAACACTCGGATCGATCTCTTTAAGCGCTTCGAATGCGGCAACCGAGCATGTGACAACAGCTGGCTGACAGTACAAAGTCTGCTGTAGTCTGAAATTATTTGAATTTTTTACAACACCCCTGAAAAATTACTTCAAATCCGGCCCCTCTTGGCATAATTTATACATATCGTAGCCCAAAACTTCGGAAGCTTGTTCGAATACCCGTTTCGCGGCAGGTATCTCAATCAGCTTCTTTCCCATTCCAACAAACTGGGCCCCCTGACCCGGAAACAACACCACAACATGCTCTTCAATAGGGATATGCATAAAATCGATTTTGCCGCTCGATTTTTTCTTTCCGCCATACCTAAATTTGAATTTATTATTTTTCTAAAATCTAAATTAAAAATTTATCCCACTTCATTTTATTCTTATCCTTCAATAAATCCTTTGAGGTCTTATCGATATGTTTTAGAAGCTCTTTTTCCGGATAAGGCAATTTCGTAGTAGGTGCGAGAACAACATTATGAACATCGGCAAAAGTGACACCTTCGTCTAGAATATTCGAGCTAATCTGAAAAAGCAACATTTTGAAAGAATAAAACTAAGGGTTGATACTGTAGCAGGCGGGCGTTTCCGAATCGATCTTGCCGAATTTTGGACAATCGAAACTTTTGATGGAAGCTGTCTAACCCAAGACATCTAAACTTAATTTTCTTCCAATTGCTGAAATTCCATTATCAAATAAATCGGCCGAAAACCAAAAATATACAAATTTTAGAAGCAGAAAAAATACAAATTTTATCTCAATATGGCAAAAAAAAATGAGAAATAGGCATGGCATATAACGAAAATCTTTGGTGCTTATTTGACAACTACCGGCAAAACGTTGGGGTATTTACAAAACAAAATGTGAAATATCTACAAGAAAAGACAATGAAAAATACTAGGCAATTGAAAATTTTCCGAAATCACCAATGAGATGGGTGCACAGGTCGGAAAAACTGCGAATAGAGTAATCCGGTTGCGGAAATCGCGTCGTCTAATCCGACGGTTTTCGACGGGATTCGGCACACCAAAACAGGTGTGAACACGAAAAGAACATCATCTCTCATCCAGGAAGCAATTGGGCTAAACAAAAACGTTTAATCAGATTTTGGACTTTTTTTCCTTTTCTCACTTATGCGCTTCAAATTGATAGGCTCTCATTGTCGTTTTATCAAGTACAAAACTCGCAGCAGTTCGTATTTCCAATAGTTCCGAGTCGAGAGTCTTTAAATTTCAGAGAAGATCAATCCGACTCGAATCTTGTCAATTCTTACATTCGCATTGATGTTGCACGACAATCGGCCCGATATTCTCGCACCGGCAGCAAGGCCGGCAGCCAAATTCGACCAATCCGTTCCAGTGCTCACCATTATATGGAACGTGAGACAATGGAAATGAATTCGGCTGAGTCGGTATCCAGTCTTCGCCGGCTTCGAGTTGGTCGGATCCTTGCCATAAGTCTTCAGAAGCCAGTGAAGCATCTCTACGACCTAATTTGTTTAATTTTGTTCAGATAATTTTCTTTTTTTCTTCGTAATCTAACCTTATAAACATGGACAGTTCCCGCTTGAACCGGATGTTCTTCCATGTAAGGTCCGTTAGCAATGTGGGAAAGAAACGTCAGCTCTTGTTCGTTGATTCCAAGAGAATCGACATATGGAATAATCTTTAAAAAATTAAAATATATAATACAAACGAAATCTGTAATTTGCTCCAACTTTACTAAGAACATCGGCAGCAAACATCGAATCAGCCAAACTTCCCAATTCGAGATGAATCGGCAATTTCGGATTGACTTGAAGCAAATTCCTTTTGATCATTCGCACTTTCTCCTGCCGCATTTCTTTGCTTTGAAATTCCAGCAAATGCACACCAGTGATAATGACAAGGTCCGGCTTGAATTGGGTTATCGCCTTGAAGAACATTTCAACAACCACCATCGATCCACTGAAATGATCGTGGCTGGTAATGAACCGACTGCTACTCGGCGCCACCCAGTCGCCAAGAATCTCGCCCTGCTTATACTCCAGAATAACGTGAAGCTCATCCTACGCAATTTCTTATGAACAATTAATTTTTCGAATAAAAAATGCAATACCTTAACAATTCTCGTAGAATTCGCCCGTTTAACAGCCGGATGAAGCAAAGCTTGACTTCGAGGCCCAATAGGCCCGACAAGGTAAACCTCTGTTCTCGGGAAATTCGCCGCAATCCGATCCGCCATCAACGCCGCATTTCCACCAATATGATGATGAGCTCTCGACGATGATTCCGCTTCTCTCACGAGAACATTGAAGTCATCTTCAGAAGACATATATCTAAATATGACTTCTACAACTTGATTTAAGAAGGTAAGAATGTTCGAACCTTTCCGCGGCGGCCCCGCGTTTAAAGAAATGGGCAAACGTTGAAGACAAATCATTCAAATTCACAAGACTTTCGTGATCTTTTCCATCGCTTATTGAAGTGTTTAGCGATTCTATCACTTTGACGCCGTTCACAATCAGATCCACATTGCAATTGAATCCGACGACAGCTCTCTTGAACATCGCTCCAGGTTTGACAATGGCCCTCTCCCAAGCCATGAACATCGCCTTTTCCACAGAATAAGAAGCCATTCGGAATTGTTCATTATAAGCACTGCAGGATACATAATATTGCTTTTTTTGGAAAACTGCTCATTGCGATTAAATTCAATTTGTCGGCTTGGGTTAAAATTTTCTATAGTCGTCGTCCGGCGACTGCTGTACGCGGGTAGATTTACGGGAATGCGTCTTTCGAAATGGTCTCGAACGGACTAACTGGTTATTTCAAATTTTATAGACCGATTCGATAATTTTTTTAAACAAATGACGTTGGAAATTCAAGAAAATGCGAAACTAATCAAGAAAAATGAAGCAGTTTTACGTAAAAACAGCAAAATAAGAATTCACGTGTGGCGAGACCTTTTCAAGGCGCATGCGCGTAAATCTACCCGCGTTCAGCAATCGCTGGACGCCGACTATACAAACTTTTAAAAACGTAAAATCATATATATCAAATCCAATTAACTAGAAATTTTATTGAACCATCACAATTTGAATATATAAAATCGTAAGACACTTACGAATAACTCACCTATACCAAAACGGTAACATGAAGAACAAAACCGACAAATGAAGTAGGCGATGTTTCCGCGAAAATATTTGAGGCATCCATGATTCCACAAACATTATCAATTTTCTAACCCGTCTATTGATTCAAATCGGTAATGGTGTTAGAAAAAATTCTGCAAAAAAGTACATCGGTCAACTATAACCAATTTTGGAGAAAGCAATAAAAATACAACGATTTGGAATCAATAATAAATTTATTAAACGAATTTTGAAGAACATATATATATATATATATATATATAGGAATATTAAAAGTAGAAGAAATGAAAAAGAAAAACAACAAGGAATCAGATAAGAAAAATGAAACGAAAAAGAAATTTGGCGGAATTAAAAGCAAAAATGTAAAGGAATTCGGTTCATTCTGTGGTAATCTACCTGTACGGAAATAGTAGGAGATTGTTTAACAATGAGTTGATTAGTAGCGACGGTAAGAATTACGATGATGATGGCGACCACTTCTGTAACCGTCGTGTCGTCTGTCGTCTCGACGGTCGCGACGATCACGCGAACCGCGGTATGGCGAACGAGAGCTAGAAAAATCGAATCATCAAAAACCCCCCCGCGTTCTTTTCTATTTCCATCGTCGACCCTTATCAGTCGATTATGCGAGGTTTTAGTGAAAAATCAATTTTTTAACTGGCGTTAATTTTGAAATGAACTAAATTTGAAGGAAAATTGACTATAAAAAAACACCAACCGCTTTCGATCACGATCTCTCGATCTGCTCCGACGACGTTCACGATCTCCATCTCCACCGCGTCTTTCTCTTAACAAATCAAACATTTTACGAAAATCAAATTATGAAAAATTTCTCACTTTCTTCTCTCTTCTCTTATATGAGCCTCAGCTTCATCCTTTTTCTTCAATCGCTCCTAAAAACATTCACGTTGGGTATGACAACCATGATTTTGTTCCTCAAATCACTTCTATTCTACACTTGAAAATCCCAACCTCGTGTTGAACACCTTTTGCAAAAATACCGCCATCACTGCGCCGCTTGTTTTCATACCTTCCATATATTGTGCACATAATTTCCACTATTTTTTTTCAAAATAAAAATAACAAAACGCACATTATATACGCTAGCAAACCAACCTCGTTGAGAAGGTATGAAAACCCAACCATTTTGTTATCTCTATCAAAAATTAGTTTTATACCTGCGCTAATTTGTGTAGGGGATGAGTGGAAGGCTGTGGTCAGTATCCTCACAGTA
The DNA here is from genome assembly GCA_902829315.1 of Caenorhabditis bovis. NCBI lineage: Eukaryota > Metazoa > Nematoda > Chromadorea > Rhabditida > Rhabditidae > Caenorhabditis > Caenorhabditis bovis. Next base: position 7,265,174 of record CADEPM010000004.1, on the reverse strand, counting down.
TCTAACAAAAACGTTATGTTCTTCAGCCGTTATTTTATGCGGGAAAGAATTGAGAAGAACAGAGATTGTATTATTGAGAATTCGGTTTTGGGGTTCGCATTCTTGCATCTATAGCATACCTTTAGCTCATCAATCGCCTGTCGGATTCTCTGATATCCTGTGTGCATTTTTCCGGTCAAATGTTCCTCGACACGATTTGCGGCGTCATTGACAATCAGCATACTGCCACAAACTTCACATACCTGGAAATCATGACATTAAATTGCGAAGCAAGGCTCGATTATATTACCTCCATCGGCTTCATTTGAAGCTCCTCCATCATTGGTGGAACCATTGGATGGAGTGGAGCTGCGTTCAATTGTTCCAATTTCTGACAAAATTAATTTTTCTTTAATCGAAATTTTAAAATCTTACCTCTGCCAACTGATTCTTCAAATATTTCAACTCCTCCGATTTCTCAACCAACTCCTGACATTTCGTAACATTTCCACGATTTCCTGCCTCTTCGGCGTCCAATATAACTTGTTTCAGCTGCTCTTCATACTCCTCCATTTCCTTTTCAATCTTCTGCTTCTCCTCCTCATTTTTCTTTCTTCCCTGGTCATCCATTCCTGATAATTTATCCTTATTTTTCTTGATTCTTCTCATATTGTCTTCTTCCAATTCAAGTAAAAAACGAAGAAGCTTCCTCTCGAAGCCCAATTTTTCAAATTCCGGAGATGTCGGATACATTCGGCGCAAATTGTCATCATGGACTAATGGGCAAGCGCCTGAAAATTGCAATTGATTTAGCTACATGCACATTTCCTTACCTAAATCTGCTTTGGTGTTAACAAACATATCATGCGGGCAAAATCCAGCCAAATAGTATGGACATATATCGGGGTCGTCAAAAGTAACTTTGGTGTCTTCTCCAAGCTCGACATTTCTTTTCGGGCCCATCAATTCGTCGAGCATTGCCGCCATTGCATCGCGTGCAGACATTATTGCAAATTCCTGAAATTTTAACTAAATTGAAAATGTAAAACAATATTTAAAAATTCACATTAAATGCACTTTTTTTTGTAAAAAGTTGCATTTCATTAATTGATCCATTATATACATTTTTTTCATGAATTGGTCTAACATTTTTATAGAAAATTTTAAAAATTTCAACAAATATTAATTTTTAAATGCAATTAATAATCATTAACTAATGTTTATCTAATTTTAAAACGTGGAATCGAAAAATAGGTAAGAAATGAGCCGGTGCAAAAAAGTTTGAAAGGAGTGCCAGAATTAGGTTAAACTGCGGGCAAATGTTGTCACGCGGAGCATCGTTCGAATACGTTTTATTTTGAATATTTCGTATACGCGTCGGATATTATGACCAATTTCACACTTTTATTGTTTTCCTTCGTTTCTTATGCGTTTGCAACATTGATTTTTTCATTTCAGTCAAAATGGCGATGGCAAATAGAGCTTCCCGCACTTCAAAACTTCCCCCAGAGGTTAATCGAATTTTATACATCAAAAATCTTCCATACAAAATTACAACTGACGAAATGTACGACATTTTTGGCAAATTTGGAGCAATTCGACAAATCAGAGTGTAATTTGAATTTCTCACATTTCGCATATATTTTTTATTTAGTGGAAATACACCAGAAACTCGAGGAACCGCATTTGTTGTATATGAAGATATTTTCGACGCAAAAACCGCATGCGAGCATCTTTCAGGTTTTAATGTTTCCAACAGGTAATTAAAAACGGATTGAATTAATAAATGTTCTATATATTATTTCAGGTATCTTGTCGTACTTTATTACCAAGCGACAAAGGCCTGGAAGCGAATGGACACCGAAAAAGCGCGTGCCAAACTCGAAGACGTCAAGCAGCGCTATGGAATCGGTGGTGACATTGAAAAAGAGAAGGAGAAAATGGGAATCTACACCCCACGGCGTAATAATAACTAAACGATACTCATTGTTCGATTTTTTCTGGTTGTTCTATTGTAAATGAATGGTTTTAACTTCATTTTTATTTTTGGATGTTTCTCGAATCGAAAAAGCGCTTTTGTTTTTGATGGAATTTCAGATAGATTGGCTTCCTGCTGTGATGATGGCACTATTTCAATGAAGATTTTGAACAATTTTTGGGAGAAAGAAAAAGAGGAGAGGTCTATCATTTGATTATAAGTAGTCTCAAACCATGAAGATTCCATTCTGTTGATTTGAGATTATATTCATTAAGTAGATTTTACTTATGTTGCCGTTTCCATTAAATGATCACTTCGTAAGATCCGCCCCTTCCCAGCCACTCGTAATTCAAAGCGGGCCGGCATGCATATTAAAAACGCCCAACAATTTTGTCACTTATTCATTATATCGTCTCTTCAGCGGTTTATTCAAAAAACAAAACTTTCGCCCCGAATACGCACAATTATAATTCAGCGCGCTCGTTCGTTTCGATTTCATTGTTAATTATTTCGTTCCGAAATCCGGATTCGCTTTAATGAGACAGCCGCCAGCATTGTTTTAAGTCTTTTGTTTGAAATGCCTCGTTCCACACAATTTTAAGCGTTCAAGTTGAACTTGAAATCCACTTTGATTCATAATAATCTCGCGAACCACTTCAACATCTTCCGACTTTTTGATGTTGCATTTATTTGCAGATGTCGTCCGACGAAAAAGCGGCGGCCGCTTTTGAAGCAGATTCGCTTCGAAAGCTCGCCTTTTTTGGTGAGATAAAAAAATTAGAAAAAAAAACTTTTTTGTCATTCAGGAATTGCCGTTTCTGCAATAGCCACTCTTACCGCGATCATCGCGGTTCCCATGCTTTATAATTACATGCAACACGTTCAATCATCACTCCAATCCGAGGTACCCATCAAGGGCGATTTTTGAACAATTTCATTATAATAGGTCGATTTCTGCCGCCATCGAACAAATGGATTGTGGGAGGAATATAGCAAGGTACTGGTTGATCTAATTCGCGCAAATCGAAAACAACATTCTAGCGTGTAATTTGGCCCACTTTTACCTAATTTGCGACATGCGACGAGTTTCTAATTTCAGTTTGAAGCTGCCACTGGCATCCACGGCCGAATCAAACGATCCACATATCAGAAGTCCAATGGAGTTACCGGGCGGTTTCATCCGCACGCGCCGCAGCGGCGGAGAGCCACAGCTCGCGGGGCTGCTTCCTACAGTACCACCTATTCACAAGATGCTGTTGTTGGAGGTGGCGGTGTTGGAGGATCATGTTGCTCATGTGGTGTTGGACCAGCTGGACCGCCTGGTCCACCAGGTGCTGATGGCAATCCTGGAAATGACGGACAGCCGGGAACACCTGGAAACCCAGGACAGGATGCGATTGGAGATGAGCCACCAACGGCTGCCGATTTTTGTTTTGACTGCCCCGCTGGACCGCCGGGACCGCCAGGCCGGCCAGGACCGAAAGGGTCGCCTGGAAAGCCGGGTGCTCCTGGAAACCCGGGAGGAAATGCGCTACCAGGACCACCAGGACCGCCCGGACCGCCAGGGCCCCCAGGAAACGATGGGCTTCCAGGCAATACGGGAAGTCCTGGTGCCCCTGGTCAGGTTATCGAAGTGCCTGGCACCACCGGACCTGCCGGACCACCAGGCCCAATTGGGCCACCAGGATTGCCGGGTCAGCCAGGACCACCGGGAAGCGCGCAACCAGGGCCGCAAGGACCACCAGGAGATCCAGGACTCGATGGGGCGCCAGGAAACCCGGGAGCGCCCGGAGATCCAGGATCACCAGGAGTCCCAGGTGTCGGAGGAGGATGCGATCATTGCCCGCCGCCAAGAACAGCACCAGGATATTAATTTCGATTTAGCATCTCAATTATTCATTCAATTTAAAACAATAAAAATTGAAGAAATATAAGGTGTAGCCAATGATGGGAACTACCTGTAAATAGCAAGAATTTTTTTTTGGTTGATGTCAGGCACAAACTGAAAATAGGAAAGAGATATCGCGCGTGCAAACGAAAAATCGAATAAGCGAAACAAAAGTAAATTTCGAGTTTTTAGAGTTCGACCAACTTGTTATGACGATCCGGTGGGGTGTAGAAGTTTTGGGTCGGGAATGGCACTCTGCAATTTCCCATTATTTTTTCTCAACATTCGATCTCAAAAGAAATTTTTACCGTCGTGAATTATTAATTTGAACTCGAGTGCGAGCCTCTTTGATATATTTGCTATTCTTGAACCATGTCGTCCAAGCAAACACGAAGAAACCGAAAAAGAACGGGAAAAGATCAATGAAAATGAGAAGGCATGTTGAATAGGTTGGCAGAAGCGAGTTTTTCATTTTCGGAACGCATGGCGTCTGAAAAGAATTTCGCTCAAGGCTGATAGTTGAAGCCATTGGATTGATTACCTGAAGGTCAAGCTGCACCAAAGTAGCATGTGGTTTGAATTCGCATGCAAATCTGTCCTGAATCCCGTTGATCTGATATTCATCCCTTGGGTAAGCTTCAAGGAACAAACGGTCAAGCATCTACGAAAAAATTAATATTTAATTGAAGCATTGGGAAAATTGGTACCCTTGGGAATTTCACCGATCCCCAGAAGATTGGATGAACCAGATAGAGGAATTGGGCAATGCAGAAGAGAAGTCCAATTGCAAGAACCACCTAAACACAGGTAACAATTGCCAATATTCATACGAAATTTGACAAAACCCGATAGGCAATCTTGGCGCCATTCCCTTGAATCCATTCCAAGTGAATGGCAAGAACGACGGGAAGAAGGAGCAATGAGAGAAACAAATTCCACCAAAAGAGTCCCCAAAGTGTCGAATGTGTCTGGAATTGATGATGATTATTGCTAAATCGAAATGAGGCAAACACCTTTGAAATCAGGTACGCATATCCTTCAAGCTCTTCAACAGTCATCCAAACTCTTCCATGCTTGTCAATATTGGTCTGATTCTCCTTGGGATAGTTCTCATCCATCGCATTTTTGAGCTCCTAGAGCAAACAAATAACATTTTACAACTGGGACAATTGAAATGTGAAAGACATGCGAGAAAAAGTTAGTTATCGGGATTCATTCGTTTTTTTTTTTTTTTGAAATTTCGCGGCCATCTGTTTGCACATAAACTTAAACCTCTTAACTATGTCGATAATTGTTTAATTAACCAGAAACTCGTGGAAATTTTATAATTGGATTATTTTAGGTCAGGCAGAAGGTTACCCAAAAAAAGAATAGAATTCATTCATGTTTACCTCATCATCAAAATCTTGAGGCTCCTAAATTTCAGCCCAATTTTCATTTTTCCACAAATTTGAATTTTTTTTTCAAACTTACAGACGCAATTTGATGGGTTCGATTAACGTATGTGGTGAGTTCGTCATGAACTGTACTATGCATGGCTCCATAGATCGCTGCAATTATTTGTCGTAAAGGATCCGATCAGAGTCTTTCAATGATACCAAGAATTACTGTGATGGTGACGAGGCATAATAGAAGAACAATTCCTAATCGGCTGTCAAGTTTTCGTTTATACTTTTTGAGATCCTACAAGAGAATCGGATAGTATTCAAATCAACATCGACACTTACGAATCGATTGTTCACCATTTTACTAGGTTCGTTGCCTGAAGGAACTTTGAAATTTAAAAGTGGGGGAGAAGAAGAAAAGAAACGAAAAATGTTTGGATCATCAATTCTGAACGGTTCTCGCAATGGCAAACAAAGTGTTATATGAGCTCTTGAGCGAAAACTTCTTTCACTCCCTCATTCAAGAGAGTGCTTCATTGCTTACTTTCGTCTGAGGTTTTGAGAACGACATACACACACAGACACAAAATAGACAAAAAAAACCACTGCTCATCGATGTTAGATTTGTGGGCGAACGATGATGAGCAGTTGTCATGAAATCAAACCCAACTTCATTGAGAAATTCTCGCAAATGTTGCCTAATGGCCACCACTTGCCGAATGGTCTTATCAATTCACTTCAAGACAACGCCTACTGGTGAACGCTATCGATTGATTAGTTTCGATACATATTTTCAGTAAAACTAACCGGTTTCGGGCGGATGACAACTTGAGCGCCACCGCCGGTTAATGTTCCGCTTCCTTGAAATCAAGAAAAATTTGGAATCGAATGAAATTTTGAGTTAGGCCAAACCTCCGTGATGATATTCTCGAAGAGATCTCGGCGATTCGCTTCCCTTTTCAGACGAATCGGATCTTAAACGACAAAATATCAATATTGATTAATTTTAAAAAGCCCTTGAAAAAAATTAGTTTTTTTTTGCAGTCGGCACATCTGGAATTTAATGTCCATTAAAAAGTGATAGCATGCAAAACTGAAAAATTGAAGAAAAAGCTTTTCGACTCGTCAGGTTTCACTTCTTATATAAAATTTATTCTGGAAACTAAACAACCAATTTCCTGATGAAACCAAAAAGAAAGCCGCATTACACATTCGATATAATATTACAAATAAGTTAGTGTGTACTTCGCGTCCGACTTTCTCGCCAATTCCGGTGATTGAGCAGCGTCGATCATGGCCCTCGAAATTACCTGAAATGATACCAAATCAGTGGTAGCGATTGAAATGAACAAATTAAGAAACAATTGAGAACCGCGCGCAAAAGTGTGATACATCGCCTTATCTGTTATGTTTTTTGACACACAAAGCCAAAAATCGAGAATTGACCTCGTAAACGGGCGATTCGGAAATCGACATGTACATGGACTGCGGGTTGTCGAGATTGCGCGCCAATCGTAGAGGCTGCCAGAGAAGACTGGATATTGATGACACGACTGGTTATGATTATAACTTATTGAGCGACTTCGAATCGATTCGGATGGCAACGTTTATTTATCTATCAAGTGTTGGAAATTAATACAATTGAAAATGCTCAAAATATACATAATAGTGTTGAAAATATACACAGTGAATTGGACTTTTTTTGTGTTGGAATCTAGTATTTGAGGCTGGAAAGTTTTCAAATTGTTTTAATGTAGGACGGTGGGGGAGACCGGTACATGAATACCGTATTCGTAATCGAAATGTGGGGAGAAAATATTCAACAAACATTTAGCAGTTGCAGCCGGAGCCCTGCGAACCTTGTTGATTTGTGTTGAGGCGAATTTGATCGTTGAAATCGGGAAAATCGTTCGAATCTTGAGCTTCCCTGGCAAGGGCATCACGAGCAATGGCAAGAAAAGCGGATTCAACATTCAAAGCCTCCTTGGCGGAAACCTGATAAAAAAATCGATTTTTGATTTAAACTACCACTAGGTTCGTTATACCTCATAGTACGGGATGTTTCCTTTAGTTTGACACCAAGACTGAGCTCGTTTCGAAGAAACAGCTCTCTGCGACTCCAAATCAACCTTGTTGCCGAGAAGAACGAATGGGAAATGTTCGGGATCTCGAGGGCTGAAGTATATCAGTAATTTGACTTTTTTTTATATAACTAAATACGTACCTAGCCTGGATTAAGAACTCATCGCGCCACGAATCAAGAGATTTGAATGATGCGGCGTTGGTGACATCGAACGCCAGGACGCAACAATCGGCTCCACGATAAAACGCGACACCAAGGGATTGGAAGCGCTCTTGTCCAGCAGTATCCCAAATCTTGAAAAAAATCACATGATTTTAAACAATTTAATCTGTGGCAAACCTGAAGAGTAACAGTTCTATCATCAATTTGAACGTCCCTAGTGAGAAAATCGGCTCCAATTGTAGCCTAAATTTAAAAAATCTATTACTATGATGAAAAATTCCTAATGTACCTTGTATTGGTTGCTGAATCTTCTATTTACATATTGGTTCATGAGTGAGGTCTTTCCCACTCCAGAATCACCAAGGATGATCACCTTGAGAAGGGCCTTCTTGCGAGCAGTAGACATTTTCCTGAAATATTAAGAAAATATTTAGGTGTTACGAGGCATTGCGAAATAAGATAGTATGGCGAAATAACGCGTATCAACAAATCAATAACAAATTCACAAGACACTTATTTTTATAGATTATTTGAAATACCTGTATCAAGGATTAGTAACAAATTACACGATATGTGACGTTAGTAATGTACAGAAAAATGTATTTGTTATCAAGACTGGGAGTTGAACGGCATTGGGAGATTTAATTGTCCTGGTCGCCAGGCAACTTCCATACATTCATGATCTAGATGGTATTGAAGAACATCCTTGTGGACGACATGCAATGGATTATTTCTACAGATCACGACTAACTGCTTGCGTTTATCTAATTCATTGTCTTCCTGAAATTAAATTTATATTTTAAATTTTTAATCAAAATACTACCGGCACCGGCTCCATATTGGTGATTGGATAATAAATTTGATGGCAAAATTTCTTGCCTTTATTACTGCTATTGTTGTTATTGTGATGGTGTTTTCTTTCTGGAAATGACTACGAATTTGAATAACTAACAAAATAGCTTACCAGGACGGGATTTTTTGTAGCGCTGATTGCGACCCGAGTATTGTGCCGCACCTTCCATCTTTCTGAAACGATATTTGTAATTGAAAGGACGAAAGCGAAAACTGAATCATTGGCATGTGACAGAAAGGGCGCTCATGAGAGAGAATTGGGCATGTCTGACGAAGAGGGTACATCAGTCATAAGCTAGGCACGCGGAGCGGTTGGGCAATAGAGCGAACATGCAACACTCAATTGAAGAAGAGCGCAGTATCTGTGTTACATCAAGAAAGTGTAAAAACTTGGCATAACCAACAGAACCATATAAGTGCCAACTTGCAATAAAGAAAAGAGAAGAACAATGCAATTGAATTCGCTGAAAATAAAAATACAATACATAAAGACGTGAGAATTATAATATTTCAAACAAAAATTAAATTCCGCGAAAATGTTTTCGAAAAAAAATTTTTAATGCATAACAAATTTGGGAAATAAAAAACTACCGTATCCTAAAGGCGCAGTTATTAAACATTTGAAGGTCTCGACATATTACTGTACCGCAATTATTTTCTACTAACGGCGCGAATTTTTTCAATAGCGAAAATTCAATCATTTTCAAACATTTCAAAAAATTTTCTTCGGTCTAAGTTTTCTAATAGATTGTAGATTTTTAGGTATGCAGACCCCAAGCGTTTCCGAACAATTCCTTGTGAACGCGCAATGTGATCCAAATTTTCTAGCTTATCAAACCCTTTATGGTTATCCAAAAACGGTATATCCATCGCGTAAGTTATTGAGTTTTTGGGAAAAAAATAAACAATTTATTAGTTGTGCCGTCACAGTTACCACATCTTCTTGTCCCGGCTCAGACGGTTTTCAAAAACACCAAGCATTGCTCAATTCCCGACTTGGACAAATTAGCGATTGAAGAGCCAATTGAAGCTGGATCGCTAAACTATCGAAAGTCGACTAAACCATCTACACCAACAATTATAAAATCAGACGTATTCCATAGCCTATTTGCTTACACAGATCAATCAATTAAGATCGATGGTCTCGTTGTGTCGAGTTTGCCTCGCCGGCATTCTCCATTATGGGAGACAATGACGGATGACGAACGCGAGTCAGTCCAAAGGCAGAAGAGGTGCATACCAAGTTTAAGATATTCAGATATTAGATTTCTATTCAGAAAGGAGGAAGCTTTTAAAACCGCGCTATGTGATTCTTATAAACGGATTGGAAGTTGTCCATATGGAAATAACTGCCGATTCGCACATGGCGAAAATGAGCTTCGAATGCCATTACAAGTGAGAACCGAATAAACGAAATATGTTTAGAAGTGGTGTTTTAGCCTCGTGGAAAAGCTCATCCCAAGTACAAAACTCAACTATGCGATAAGTTCTCTACCTACGGTCAATGTCCTTATGGACCACGATGTCAATTTATCCACAAACTTAAGAAGGTTTTAGTCTGAAATACTACAATAATCAGTGATTTTTTTCATTTCTAGGGGCTTCCACTGCTAGAGTACAACCGCGCTCTAGCTGCTGGAGCAATTTCGCCGGCTCGCGACGAAGAAATTGTGAATCCCGACGAGTCGGATTTGAGCATTCATCGATCCTATCGACGCCGCAGCAGCAGCAGCTACGACTTGTCGGACAGCGGCTACGGGCGTCCAAGCCGTCGTAATCTGAGCAATCATCTCGAAAATGAGGAATCGAAACGCAGAAAGGTGATCTATCCACCAATGCAAGTCGTCAATATCGAAATGGCAACGGCAAACCCAAAAAGCAGCCGTCGATCGCTTCCAGCGATGATTAACCAAGAAGACTATCAAGCGGCAATGGCGAACGGCAAAATGTACGGTAAACTGGAAAATATTCGCGGATATAGTGCTCTTGTTCGCGGCGCCGCTGAGGAAACCAGCCAGAAGGTGATCCCTAAAAAAGAATTATCGCTGATTCGTGAGGAGGATACGATTTCCGAGAAATCTCAATCCGGTCCAGTGTCAACAAGAAATGGGTAATTGGATAAATTCTAGAGAAAAAACTTGAAAAAAAAACATTCAGACCTCAAACTCGAACATCGTCTGTAAATACCGTAACCCAAAACTCGCCATGGTACGAAAAAATCTTCGGAAAGAAAATGACTGTAATTCGTGCAGAGTCGACAGATAGTGAATCATATTTGCAGGTGTGCTCGAATGTTTCTCAGAAAAAGCCTAAAAATCTGCAATAATTTCAGCATGAAACGACTAACGGAATGCCGTCCGATGAATGTAACAGTAACGAAGACTACCAATAATATCAATCTATTAAAATCCTTGTATCATAATGCACAAAACTAAAAACCGGTCGGCATGCCCTACCTTCATATAGCCAATTCTTGTATATACAATTAAAATAACTCAACGTTGAAATGTTGAATCTAAATATATTTTGATAGTTATATTGTGAAAAAGAAATGCGTTAGCAATGCGTTGACAAAAATTTGTCTTCATTATAAGATAAAGTAAACATTGCTGTTGACATTGTTCAAATTTCAATAGGTGTCGAATAGTTGCGTTTGTTGATGAAATTGAAAATCATTTGTCTCGATTCTCTCGGTTTGTCCTCGGGCACAAAATGACCGCTTCCACGAACGGTGAGAAAGTCAAGGTCTTAAAAAACCGCACAGTGAGGTTTTGAGAATGATTAAGAAAGCCGTACTCCCTGAAAATTGGGTGATAAAACCAGCCACGGCGGTTCCCGTTTCTCCATAGTAATGCCACGGATCGTTCACTTTGGCTTCTCCCTTTAATATTCAAAAAATATTCTTTTGTTGTTTCAAAATTCCAATTTTCTACCAAAACTGTTTGATTCAATGAGCTCAGGAACTGTTGATTCATAATCGAATTACAAGCAGTATCAACGTCTCCATTATAAACTAAAATTCGGATTTTCGAGTTGATCATCGCTTCGAATTCTGGAATCACGTCAAAATGGGTGACTTGGTAGTTGTTTCCGACATCATCGCTGAAATTTGATACGAAAATTATTTTCGATAAAAAAAATAATCGCCTGCAATCTCTCCACAACTGCACATTGCTGGGTATGTGCAATGCTTTTCTAACATCCAAACGATTCAAATAATTAAAAGTGTTGTTCGTCTGGGCACAGAGTGGCAAATTCTGAAAATTGCGTGCTCAAATCTTAAAAATTCTATGGAATACTGTAGATTTGGAGATTTTCCTCTGCGGCAGCCCGACTATTCTTCTCATATGTCTTTCAATATGCGCTTTCTTCTCAAGACCCGATGGATCATAATAGCAGACATCGTACAAGTTATACATATTCAACTCATTAGTACCATCGAGAGCCTGAAATTAGTGGTTGCTGTTGTTTTTTTTTTGCTGAAATTTCAAAGAAACTCACTTCAACAATGATTTCGCGGCAATGCGGATCTTTGAATTTCCCAAAAATATCACAGGATTCAATGTTATTGTCGCAGCAATCCGATTTAATCCGATTATAAAGCCCATCTCTCACTAACGCATGATAATAATAAAATGGGACCATTGTGTTATAATTATTAGGAAAGTTCAATGCGCCATTTCCAATCGCGACACCTTTGAAGTTGGGGAAATTCGTTTTATCGGCGAGAATTCGAACAGCCAATGTTGGAATGTAAACTCCTAATAAATTTCGAAGTGATCTGATTCAATTGAAGATGTATTATGGTACCCGCATAAGATTCGCCGGTAATGAAAAAATTGCGTCCTTTGAATTCCGGGAATTTGTTGAGAAAATCGAGAAGAGCTTGATAATTCTGTTGAGAAACTTCATCGTCAGAAATTGTGACGTTTCCATCGGTCGAATAGGAAAATCCGACGCCGGCGGGAGATTCGAGGAATAAAATATTGGCAAACTAAATTTATAGAATTTTGAAACAAATCTGATGTTATGATTACCGCATTCCAGCTGTATTTGTTCTCAAATAGTGTATTTCCTTCATCTTTAACCTTAAAAGGGCCAAGTTCTTCAAGAAGGCCTAGCAGACTAGAACATCCTGGACCTCCATTCAGCCAAAGAACCAAAGGCTTCGATTCATCTGGGCACAGTGTCAACCTGAATCCAACTAAATTTTCTCTGAAAAAAATGTCCACAAACCAATAATGGAAAAATTTTGTTGGAGATGCTTGAAGGTATCCAGAGTACTGGTCAAATTTTGGCGAAAAATTCAGGTCGGGAAGTTTGATGATTTTCTCATTTTGCGGGTAGCCGACAACGAGAAATGGGAAAATCAGCAACAAAGCAGAATGCATTTGTGTTTAACAATGACGAACAAATGATAAATCATGAGCTGCGATTATTTTCGGCGAAGATGATGAAATAATTTGATAAAATTAAAAAAAAAACGAAGATGGAATATAAGTGAGAACTGGTATTTTTCCATTTTTGAATAAAAGATTTGGATCTCTTCATTCCCTTTTTCAAATTTTATTTTACCCAGTTTTTGTCATAATCATTTTCCTCCTATCACTACATATATTATTTATTCAGAGCACAATGAATCACTCCCATATCAGTGCATTCAATACATATTATCGAATTGAAAATAAAGATCACTGATACTTATTTCAAGGTTTTTTTGATTTATTACAGCATTTTCAAAGAATATTGTATCTCTCTTTTCTAATTGAACAGTCTTTTCATTCAAATCCTTATCAATCCCGTACTATTTAACGTTAGCAGTTTCATGTTATTCACAAAAAATGAACGATACTTTGATGCGCTATAAAGAGACTCCCTCGCGGGACATTTACTACGAGGATCATAAGCGGGTATGCTGCGGCCGAATGAAATTAAAGGTATAGTCTATTTCTGAAGAAAAATTAACGTGGCTAATTAGCATCAATAATCAATTTTGCTCGAAATTAAACATCTCGTGTTATTTTTGACTGAGCCGTTTTTTTTTCAGAAAAGATTCGAATTTAATAATTCATAATAATTATTCCAGACCGCGTGTTTAACAATCGCTGGAATTGAAATAATCTATTGGGCATATTACTTGATTCTTCTATTCTTTGCAATAATTCATCACCAACAAGCATGTTAGTTAAAAACGTTAGCATATCAATTTGTTTATTTAAATAATTCAAGGGTCCGCGGTATTCACCGGAGTTAGCCTCCTCACTCTCACAATTCAAGTACTCTTGATCTTCTACGGCGTTCTAACAGAAAATCCAAAATATTTGCAGACTCATCTCGTTTTTCTAGTATTATTTTTTTGATTTTCTTTCCAGAAAATTTTTTTTCAGACATTAACATTTATATATGATTTGGTTTTGGCCTGCATTTTCTTCGGCCTTACCATTTTCCCAAATGCATACTCAAACCATGATGTGAAATTTAAAGGAGGGCATTTCAATGGTATTAAAAAAAGAAAAGGTCAAATGATTTTTTATCATTTAGCACGAACCTTTGGAATTGTCATGGGATCGCTGCTGATCCTCTGGTTTATTGCGCGAATCTTCGCCTTAAAAATAATTTATCGATATTGGAAATTGCTACGGATATTGCACGGATACGGCAGAAACAGTGTCGATCAATAAATGTTTCAAATAAATTTTTTATTTCTTGCTGTTCACAATGCAACAATTAAACTACCGTCGATTCGACTCTTCGACCGCGATCTCGACTTTGATTTCGATCGCTCGAATTCGCTGTGAGTTACAACGTGCTTCTTATTGCAAAAAAGGTATTTAAATTGGTGCCGGAATTCGGTGTTCAGCGCGATGTACACAAATATATTGATTCCTGAGTTGACACATGTGAAATACGTCGATGGTTTGGCGATAAAGCTGTTCACCTAAAACCAACATATTTATTAGTTTCATTAAAATATAAAATACCTCTTTAAAATGAACAGAAAACAAGGAAATTGCATTGGGTATCGAAACAAGGATGAATGATAGAAATGAGATAACAAGACTGTATCGGACCTTATAAATCTGACGTCGAACAAGCCTTAAAATTTTTATTTTCCATTACTTATTTTTTCCATAATTGAAAATGATTACTTGTTGATCGTTGAGCTAGCCTTGATCATGGTTATGCAATTAATCGCAAAACTGAACAAATATCCGAAAATGTTGATAATGTAGATGAATGTGGCATAATCTTTCCCAAAAGCTGCTTTTCTTCCACAATAGTAAATGACCTAAATCGATTTTTATTTGAAAATTTAGAAAAAAAAGCTCAAAAATTTTCAAACCTGCTTCTTTCTATTCATGTACGCTATTATAAATCCAATGAGAAGTGTGGGTAATAGTATACATAATGTGGAACAAATTAGAAAAGTCGATCGATTTTTCCCATGTTTGTGGAACCAGATTGGCGTGAAAACGGCTAGACTTCGTTGAATTCCAATTACCATTTGAATTATTGGAGGCCATATATCGCCTATGAACATTCCGAATTAAAAAATGTGAAAATGTAGAGTTTTAAGGACCTATGCCTCTTAAAATTAGCCATGGTTCAAGTGCGCATTGCCAAGCCGTCCGAATCGGAATCTCATGAGTGTGGATGATTTCTGTGTAAAGTTCCACTCGATTTTTACCCATGAAAAATATTGCCAACGTGTTTGAAGTGTCAGCTAGGGCAAGAATCATCAAAATCTGACAAAATTCATAAAACACGATGATGTTTTTATTTCGCACTTACCCGATTTCTATGTTTCTTTCTCATTGTTGGTGAGGAAAGAAACACCGAAAATAAAACGACGTTGAGCGCGAAACATACAGCACCGAAGAAAACGTTCATTCTAAAATTAGCAATTTAAAATCGATTTTTTTTTGTTATTTTACCTATGAAATGATACATAATCGTGAAGCTCGATGACAAAATCCTCGTCGACCTGTTGGTAGCCGTTGTGGGTCGAGTTCATTACATAGCAAATTTAGGGGATGAAATAGTAAAATAGACGGTGGGTGTACATTTTTCACATTTGCCAGCATTGTCATGTGAAGATGATTGCGGCTAATTTGTTGTGTATCGCTTCTAAAACGTTGCTTTGCATTGAACTTTCTATGCTCATATGTTATATGACGCTATACAAATAATTATTTCGGGAAAAATCGAGAGCAATTTATTAGAATTTTTTATTTTTTCTATTGTAGAAACTTTTAAAAGTTTGGGAAAACAGCGACAACTTCCAGAATGAATTAAAATTTTTAAAAAATTTAAATTTTAACCTGGCCTAGCTTTTCCTCAGTCGCGCATGCGTTAGTCCACGACATTAATTTTTATTTTTCTGTTTTCAGTTAATATAAATTTAGGCTTTTTTCCATTTAAACTCTCTTCAGATATGAGATTATCTAACTTACTGCGAGTTTTAATTCGAGGAAGTGATGGCCAACCAGTTTGGAAGGAAATCACCGAAAAAACATTGCCGAGAGGCGGTAAAAAACTTAGTTTCAAAAATGTAAGCCTTTTTATTTTTTAAATGTCGTTTCGTGGGAGGAGCGGGAGATGTTCATGAATTACAAAAAAAATGTATTTAATGTAATTTTTAAAATCATGCATTGAAAAAATATATAGGTCCTTAAATAAATAATTTTTGAATTATTTAGAATGCTGTAATTGGAATCTTTGCTAGTGTATTCCTCATCACATACGCTGATCTTCAGACGGATATAAACCCGGATTCTAAATGGGCCGGTATGAGTTTAAAATTGAGTTTATTAATGTCAATATGATTGCAGAATATTACCGCAAGATTGTTAGAGATCCAATGGCATGGCTGGTTGGTGACAAGGAACATCTACCAACATCATCAGATCATAAGTCGGTAGTGAATTAAACTCGATTAGGTTTTCAGACGTATATATTGTTATCAATATAAATGATCTGGATTATAATGAATTAATAACGTATGTATAAAATTAAATGCTTTATTCGCTGTCAATAAGTTCAACTTTAACATTTGCGTTTTTATTGGTTGTTGTATAAGAGCACACGAGAATCTGAAAAAAAAATTTAGAACCTTTTTCCCAGTTTCAAATTCAAAATATACCCATTCTCCATCGGATTCGTCAAATTTGATTGAACCTTCCTTGCCATTCGGGAAATTCCATCTAACGTTTTCCGTATCATCAATTTTCAATCTGAATCGCCTATCCCTATGTTCCTAAAATAAATCATTATTTTTAAAACATTTTTTTTAAACTAACATCACTCCATCTGGCGATCAGTAGACCAAAGTAATCAGTTTGAAATAAATGCGGCTTGAGAACACACAAATCTTGCTCAATTCCAGCGTCATAAAGTTTCTCAAGAACTCTGGAAAATTAGATTTGAAAAAATAGAGTTTAATCCGAAAAACTTACAAATTCCTTTCAACAACTGTCACATATTGGAAATAAGGCTCCAATCGAACATCTTTTTCCGCGTGTGCAAAAATGTCATAAGAGCAACCCTATATATAAATTTCATCTTCGAAAATAATTAGGAGTAATTTGTTACATATATTGACTGGAGTTCAGTGTCGTATCCAAGGATATTCAACGAATGCCACAAGTCTGCAAGCACATGATCCCCAGTGTCGGAAGCTTCGATCTGGTGCATTTTAATGAATCCTTCCATTGTCATTCCGCCATCGCGAAAATCGAAATTGTCATGGTACAGAGCCCATTCATCGTCGGTTAGGGCGGTATCTCCACTAGCAATTGTATAAAAGTTAAGCTCATTTCGCTTCAGAACCCCATCCTGATCGGAATCAAACGCGTCGAATATGTTCATTAATGTAACCCTAATATATTTAAAAATAAATATTTGATGCAAATAGTTGATTTTTAACTTGAATCTCTTGCTCAACTTTCCATCAGGTTCAATCAAGGTAATACGCTCCCTGGTCGACTTCCTCCTAATAAACGAGGTGCCCATTCCTAGAATAATAATTTGGTCGTTTCTCGCTACTTCAATTGTTCCGGTACTATATCGTTCCTAGAATTTAAAAAAAAAATTGAAGACGAAAATTGATGCGGGATTTTCTTACATTTTTCAAAACGAATTTCGTGACTCCAACCATTTTTGGGTTTTCGCCATCTCTGGCGACGAAAAGGAACAAATCATTAGCAAAATGACCAGGTGGAAGATCGGCTGAAATTCGGTAATTCTTATTTCATAATTGGGAATGCCAATTCATACAATTTTTTGAAAGTGAAAGTACTAGCTCGCATTCGGTTGGCTCGTCAACATCGATTCTAAAGAAAATGGCTTGAAGTCTCGGGGAAATCGCAAGCGTTCCGCGGACTTGGGCCTACAAAATTTCTAATTATATCAAATTAGGGACCCTAAAAATTACTTTTAGTTGTCCAAAGGTGTCCGATTTCTCAATCACTTCTTCTGTTGGTTTTGAGACGGTAACCTCTTCAAAATGTTCGGATATCGTTGGAGAATCTTCAAAAATTTTTTAGAGAATTTAATTTTCAAATTAAAAACCTGTGTGCGACATTAGATTTACCAAAAGCTTATCTCTCGTTTCTTCCGAAGCTTTTACCAGTTTCTCAATGTCAATGGTCCCATCCTCATTGGTATAATTTCTGAGACAATCTTCAACAAGTTGTTTGCTAATCAATCCTTCCGGTTCCTGAAAATCATATTAACATCGGAATTCTCGATTAGAATGTATTGTACTATTGAGTCAACGACTTGATCGAATTTAATATTACGATTTTTCATCTGACGCAACTCCTCTTCCTCAATACAAAGATCGCCGAGACGAGAATAAATATCGAAAAGCGCATCCAGCGAAATGGTCTCTATAATTTGAAATTATTTTCACCAACTTCCAGAAATGTGTTTTATTTTTTATTTACCGCAATTTAGTGGCCATTCCGCTCGTAAATGCGACTGAATTACCGTTTTTCCGCAGCACGACAAAATCTGAAAATTTGAATAAAACACTGAATAATAAATCGAGAACCTGATAAGCCGTTTTGATGTCGGTCGGATTCTTGCTACTTCCAGAAATACTCCGATAGACATGTCGAAACTCCTTTTTCGTTGTCACGCCGTTCGACCTCATATTGGATTAAAAGAGCCGAGGCAAACGGGGTCGGCTGAGAGCGAACATCACCATGGCAACGCATTTTGAAACCATCTGCATTTGACTGGGCCCACGTTAAAGTTTCATGGGGGCAATATTATCGACGTCATATTACTCAACGAAAATTTAAAAAATATTGGCGCGCTTTAAAAAAAAAAATTTTTAAAAAAACGCGCGCGTGTCTGCGTACTCTGCATTTTAACCTACGCGCAAAAATTACAACTTCGATACATTTTCGTCTACACTAATTTTGCGAAACTGAATTTTCCGCTATTTATAGGTCGTTTGACGCCGGAAATAAAGAAAAAAAGGAGAAAAAAAAATATATAAAATTTCAATTCAGAAAAAAAAGAAAAAAATATTATTTTCTTTTTTCTCTCATTTATGAAAGAAAATCATAAAGACAAATTTTAAAAAAAGCTGTCAAATGAGGGGTAATTATGATTTCTAACCATAATTCACAAATTAGCTTTCAGTGTCTTCACGAAAAAGGCATGAAATATTAGAATATGGTATGAATATGGTATGGGCCTCCACTCCATAAGTTCAAGGAAGGGTAGAATGCAACAATTCAAAAAATTGATGAAAAATTGATTTTTAATTATTTAGAGTTTAATTATTTTCACGAAAAATCAATAAAATTTTTGGCAATTTTCAAGTTACTAAAAACAATTTTGATTTCCATCATTCTAACCAAAAACAACCCGTTGAAGATATTTTTGGCAATTTGCCAATGGGCAACAAATCAGGTTTTTTTTCGAGAATTTCCCAACTTTTCAGAATATAAAGAATCAATTAAACGTGAGAAAATGTTGGCGTTGAACCAGTTGAGTGTCCCGACTATTTCTTGTACGGCGTTTATTATATCAATGTTTCGTTCGATACTGAACCGATCAAAACAGATATGGACGCCCGAGGGGCACAAGCTCCTTCAGAATCCCAGCAAGGAATATGTTGACAAATTCATCGAATTGGTGAGTAAGAGACATCTCTGAATTAAATGGGGAAAATTATAATTGTGCACACGTGTACTTCCAAATAAGGTCGCCGATCGAACCAAATTTTTAAGCACGGCGCGAATCGGCCGGATTTCAAGAGTGAGGACATCGAAATGTGGAAGACCGCTTTTGGCAAAGACTATATGTTGAATTTCTTATGCCCAAAAGGTTTCGTCGAAATTTTCAATTTGACTTGTGCGATTTTCAGACTCGATTGATGTGATATTCTCAAGTCATCTGATTCGCTATCGAAGTGTGAAGCCCGACAACCCAGATATTTTCATGTGGGGTCTCGCTTGGGCCAACGAAAAATATCGGGGAAGGAAAATCATGCAAATAATGCATAACTGTGTCATTAAGACATGGATAAGAGAAGGAAGATTGAACACTGTTGGTTGCAGCAGTAAGAAATGGACCATAAATCCCAACAATTTTAAATTGTTCAGTGAAAACGCTGAAAAGATTTGTGACCAATATTTTGGGAGGTGTCTTCAATACCCAACACACCTATTTCATTTCCTTCTACGATGCCAAAAATTTCAAACCAATTGATGGACCATTTGACGGAATAACTGTCAAGGTTTGATAAATAGCATTGGTAAATGCGCATAAGAATTCAGATTTCAGAATTTTCGAGACGTCCCACCAAATGATCTTCACCAATACGATGAATTGGTTTTTCCATATGATCGAAAGAATTATATGAGCCGCCACTTTTTAGATAAAAATGGCTGGGGAAAAGTGCTAATTGTATTTATTCTAACTATGCAATTTTTGAAATTGAGGTCGCTTACGATGAAAATGGGAATGTTGTCGGAATTGCGGCAGTCATCGCATATCCGTCGGGTGAATGCGTCATTCAACCATTATACGCCGATTCGACACAAATTGCTCAAGCGCTCTTCAACAGTATTCTCAAAGAGATGCCATTGGAAAAATGCTGGCGATTTCAAGTTCGATCGCACGATCAACACCCGGGAAGTTATTCGTAAGTCGGCCGTCATTATACCAACAAAATGCTGAAATTCAGATGGATCGCTCCATTCCTAAATTGCCCATTAAACAAGACCGCGCTCTCATATGCCACTTATAGTGCGTTCCCTCCGAAATATGATGTCTCGAAAGTATTTGTCAATGCTCAGCCAACAAATGCGCCAATTTAATGGGTTTTTTGTTTTTGAAAAATATCCTACTCGTTTTATTTGAATCACTGTAATATAAAATAATTATTATTGACATGAAATTGTTGTTTTTTTGAATTCCAATATTTTTAGTTTCGTAATGAAAAACCAATCGGAAATCTTGCCCACGCTTTTCAAAATGAAATCGAACAGGAATGAGGAAATTGGGAAGCAAGGATTACTGTAGGCGATTAAAGGCGCACATGAGGACGAAGTTGAAATATTTTGCAGCGAAAAAGCTATAGTTGGAAATTCTCGATTTTTTAACGATATTTCTTTTTTAGTTTTTTTGTGAAAAATCTTTTTTTTTTCGAATATCACAAAAATAAATTAAAATGAGGCATTGAAAACACCAGTCATATGGGGTGATTTTCCCGAGAAATTTGCAAATTCCATAAAATTTTCTGTGGTTTTTCGGTTTCATGATGTTAATGATAGCTTAGGCGGTCTCAAGCCACGAATTCCACGACGAAAACAAACAAAATTTACAAAATTTTCGAATTCCCAGCATTCTATTGGCATTCGGCGCACCGTGTGTCTCTGTGTTTGTGTGTGTGTGTGTGTGAGTGTCTGTCCGTGTGTGTGTGTATGTCGCACGCAATATGGGCGGAGTCAAGTGTTCGACGCCGCCCAGTTTTCCGGGCATGCTTCTCCCCCTTTGCAGCCCGCATAACTTTGTTCCACGATATTTTTCGCTTCCTCAAAATCGTCACTCACTCAATGATAATCAGTTTTGCAGATGAAGGCGATATTGCTGGCATTTTGTATTGCCGCCGTCGCGTCAGCCGAACGAAAAAAGCATTATGTGGAAATTCCGGAAGACGCCGAGCTCAATGGCACCACCTATACGATATCCGCGTTCACGCCGAAGACTTTTGTAAAGTCCGCGGAGTTTGAGCTCAACTACACAATGTGCGTGCAATACTCATTTCGTCTGAAGGAGCGCCGAGTGAGGTACGTTCGCTATACAAGAAACCCGTCGCGCTGCATTTTCCATTTTTTTTCCCCTCCGCTTCCTCACGTTTTTGTTTCTGATTCACCGGCACCAAGCAGCATCATCAAATTGTCATTTCATATTTCTTGTTCTCTTCATTTTCCATGACTCATCACTATGGCGAGCGCTGATAACAATAGGGACACCCATTTTTTTCGGCAAAATATGCACGATCCTTAAATTTTTTGTAAGAAAATAGATTTTTTAAAAGTGGTCGTAAAGATAGAAAAATAATATTGTCCCTTCATCCAGGGAAATAGATTCATAATGCAGGACGAAAAAATGACACTTATAAAAAAGGAAAACTACTTAATTTTTTATATTTTGCTTATTACTGTAGTGTGCTGTTAGTGCATACACGGCTACGCAAAAGTGAACTTCTGTCAATATTATGCATTCATTTTTTAAAAACATTTTTATTCAATAAGTCTACGATTTTCATTTTTTTCATCTAATAACTACAATTGAAGATGCAAAAAAGTGTGCAGTTGACAATTTCGTAACGTCAGCCCACTATCATGCGTCTAAGACACGAAATTTTTTGCTCGACGGTTGTAAATTGCGTTCCCACCTCATAACTATCTGTTGATAAATAAGGTGAAGGCGAAGAATAAGAACAATAATGTGATATGTCGTCATGTGTACATAACGTTTATGAGCTTAAAACGCTTTAGGCGTTATACAAACCATTGCGTGATTGTGTGCTAAGATGAGCCGGGCGATATTGCGACAAGTGTACGTTCGTGCCAAGACCCCGCTGAATGCAAACAATCATCATAAGCAATTAATGAAACGCATTTATGAAAATAATGAAATCGTTTTGAATTGAATGCTGCCCGATTGTCATTGATTGAGCCAAACTCGCTGACACATTCTCATTCTGCTCGGGAAATTCCTTCGAAAGCACTTCTGTATACCATTTCGGGTAGCATTTGATAGGCAAGCTCGGCCGAATAGACTTGGCGTAAAAGTAAGCCGGACAAAATGGTTTCGAGATAATCGCATCGAACAACTTCTCAATTGGATCGTTTTCAGAGAAATGGAAAATTTCGCGGGACCCGTTTGGATATCTAACCAGAATTCGCAAATTTCCCGACGTTTTCAAGTCTAAGAATGGCACAATTCAAAAAAAAAACTAAAGCGTATAACCTGTCAATTTCTCCCGATATTGTTCGATAGTTTTTCGACGCTCATTACTCTCAATCTCGGCGATTTGCTTTTTGACTTTCTCCTCGTGTCTCGCTTTATCCTTGGCAAGACTCGCCGCATATTCTTCATCCTGCTGCTTGCGAATCGCTCGATCCTTGTCCAATTGGTCAGACATCCCGGTCACAAATAGTTAGTTGACTAGCAATTAATAATAGTAATAAATGAAATGCGCGAAACAATTGTTGATTGCAGACTTCACGCCTACACGTGTCAATTGTCGACAGGCGGTTTTTGC
Organism: Caenorhabditis bovis; assembly: GCA_902829315.1. NCBI lineage: Eukaryota > Metazoa > Nematoda > Chromadorea > Rhabditida > Rhabditidae > Caenorhabditis > Caenorhabditis bovis. The sequence goes on along the minus strand of CADEPM010000004.1, from coordinate 7,242,053 downwards.
ACTCTGGACAAGTTCTCCTATCCCGACGATCAGCAGGGATGCACCTATTTGCGGCCATGGACCCATAAAAAAGACACGTATGAACCCAAAACCATCAACGATAATCCTATTAATTGCTTCAAGGTGGTCTTTCTACTTCGTATTGGAGAAACGAGCAAGGCAGTACCGAAAGGGTTACGATCATACACGCAAAAGGAAGCGCCAAACCCGAAAAGCGACGTCAACTGAGCCCAGTGGCATCTTCCATCTTTACGGAATCGTTCCGTGCAGTGAAGCCTGCCTTACACAGGAAGAGAAAAAACTGGGCTCTTATGCAGATGGAACATTCCATCGCGGTAGATCGAATCGACTTCTTTATTAGGTAGGAACGCTTTATTTCAATATATACATCATAGAGAATAATATTGCATCAATCCAGCGCGATTCGAACACGTTCTAAAAAATGCTATATTATTCAGGGTTCAACTTCAACTTCAAACATCGAAAATTTCGTGTGTGCCGTAATTCGACACCCATCTGGGTGTCCTGTATTGTTTGCTCATTCTCGATTTTCCTCATAATTATTTCGACAAATTGTTATGTCTATAATTCCAAATAAGGGATGACGTCCCCCAAATTCATTTTTTTAATCGAAGAAAAAAAAATAATTCTGATTTTTCTTGCTGTATGTTTGCGCGTGTTTTGTATTCGCTGCTTTCTCTCATTAAAATCCGGTACAATTTCCCATTATAGGTATAATAAATGTTCCTTCACCACTCCAATCCCACAACTTCTTTCAAACCAAAAAATAATATTAGAACCTAGTTTGTTTTTTGGTGTCATTTTTCAACTCTCCTTATAATAATAATTGCATTTAAATTTTTTTTTCGGCCAAACCATTGTTACCTATATAAAACTTCTTGCCTTCATCCATTTTGTGTTGTTCACAAACTGCCAATTATTTTTCAAATAAAATGTGTTTGAGTGTCGCAATTTTTTGGTTTGCAACCGTTATGAGTTATAAAGGCATTTTTTTCTTCAAAACTTGTTTCAATGCATTTACAAAAAAATAGACGGCCTATTCTTACAAAAATAAATGAAGGAAAAATTAGTTAGAAAATTTCGCTATCATAGTATTACCATCGTAAAAAAAAACAGAGCACTTCGAATAATTGTGGACCATCGAAATTATTCTCTAGGGCGATAATTCAAATTTTAAATTAATAGAGCAAACTCTGGTATTAATCGAACTACAAATATCGTTTTTGCGATTCCAATACATTATTATTGCAAAACATTGCACAGTCCCAAAAAATGTCTAAAAATCCACTTTAAAATGAAAAAATAAACAATTATAATTAATATTTTTTCTTTCAACTCGATGGACTAATTTTTCGAGGCCACATTTTTTTAGGCCACCAAGGAATTTGCAACAATTTTTCTTCGGAAGATCTTGTCATCGAATTCTGGGTACTCCCCAAAACAAATTCTGCAAACTTCTTGTACTTTGTCCAAAAAGCGCCGAATAATTTAAACAGTATAAATATCAATATGTTTTAATAAAAAAAATCTCCTTTCGCTTATACCAATATCCCCGCAGTATCAATTTCACAACTTAATGAAAATTCGTTCAAAAATAGATTTTTCGAATCGAAAACATTTCAAAGATGATCATTTCCTTAGCAATAATATTATGTGAAATATGATAGGTAAACACGAAAACGCGCGAAAACCGACAAGTGGAGGAGATAAGCCAAATACGGTACTCAAACCTACTTGGAAACGCTTTTAATCACACCCAGCTAAAGCTATTACTATTATATTATGCGCGCGTACATACTTCAAACAGAGAGAAGAAACAGACACAGATTGGCATTGTATAACGCGCAAAAGACAAATAAACCGTGGCTCACGAGAAGAAGAACAAGAAGAAGAAGAAGAAGAAGAAGCTGATTGCGCACAAATTTTCTTCGTCTTTTTTACAAATCAAGGGGCAAACCTTCGTTATTCGATTGCATTTCCATAAAATACCAGCGAGCTGTCGCCATTGCCAATAACAAGAATTTCCGAGGAAGGTCTGAAATAAAAAACAACGCAAAACAAACAATTTCAGAAACAAAAAAAAACTCACGAAAAATCAAATTTCGACGGCTCAATTTCAAAAACATTTGACAAATTTATAATCGAATTATGCAAGCCCGGATTATACGCCTAAAATTCAAATTTCCATTACAACCAAATTAAAATTTTTCAAATTACACTAAATTGAAAACTTTGACTTTTATGAAGCACTAATTGAGCACCATCATCAGCCATTACTTGTCTAGTATATACACCAACCTAAAAATTAGAGCTTTGTTTAAAAATTTTGTTTGAAAATTTACTTTATAGCTATGAATAACATTCAAGCTCTCAGCATCATGCAAGTCGACGTAACCTTTTGAAGTAGCACACAATAACTGACCAGTTTTATACGAGACACAAGGAATGTATCCATGATTAGTGTAGTGCTGAAATTTCGTTGAATACTTAATTTTTAGAAGAAATTGTGAATATAAAAATCATTTTTTAAAAATTTTCTTACATATCTAAAAATTTTGTTCATCATTCTTCGATCAACCATCATCAGAAGTTTATCTTCGCCAGTTGTGTATATCATATCCCCATGAACCGCCAATCCAATGACAGCTCGCTTATGGAAATTATGCTCAGCAGAAATCGTGAACGTCCTCGGATCCACAATGCACAATTTTTTGCCAAACGTCGTCGCGAGAATCTCATTGCGGTTTGTGAGTGCGACACAATGCACAGCCGTTCCCAAATTTATACAATTTTGCTCCTGGAACAAATTTTCAATAAATTTTCGGACATACAAGACACACTATTTTACAGTTATTGCAGCTTCTCCCAAATTCCACTTTTTAAGTGTTGAATCCCAAGAAGTCGTATAGAAACTATGGTCCGTGTCAATTGTCATATTCCAAATCCACGCTTGATGGGCGTCGTCTTTCGCGAGAACTTCCCATTTGTTCGTTGGTTCATCAGAGCCACGCTGAAATTCCATAAATTTTCGTCATTTTTCAGCAATCAGAAAACGTTCGTGGCCAAAAATAACGCGGGAAAATAATTTATTTTGGAATATCAATCAATTTTTTCTAACACAAAAATTTTAAAACGCGATGTCCGCAAAAGTGTAATACACGCGCACGCAAAATTGCACAGATATTTAATTTTCGAAAAAAACAAAATGGGAGCGTAATTCGAAAAAAATTTGCGCCTAAATGCCACCAACTTTCACATTTTGTTTGAAAAAAAAAATGAAATATCAAACCATAATGTTGTCCACATTCCACAACCGAATACTCCTGTCCCTGCTTCCAGAAAAGCAAAACTTGGTGCTATTCTTTTCGAACATGCATAAACTATCAACAGTCGCCGTATGCCCAAAAGCAACTTTCCGTTGTTGTTTTTCCCATTTTTTCCAGCGATTTCGATGTTTCTCGATCGAAATTATCGATTTGGTCGCATCAAAATCTTGATGATTTGTTTCACATGGTGCCAATTGAATGCCGAACTCATTTTTCTAAAATGTTTTGTTTTAAATATACAATGCCACTAAATTCGTTTGAATGACTTACAATCCGAACTTTCCAGTATTTCTGATTCTTAATTAATCGATAATAATTTCGACATACGAGGGAAATCTGAAAAAATAAGATATCCGTTTTGATTGCAACAAAAATAATTAGAAGTACTCACATGTTTAATAATAAATTTTGATGGGATAAACGAGAATATGTGTAAAATAATTTCCTCTGGGAGATCCTGAATTTTTAAACGGCACGATTCCATAATTTCTTTAAAAATACTTTTTATTAAGTCTATAAAACCTTAAATATAAGTATTCCATAGTTTAAGAAACCAATTGAAATTCTAACAAACAGTACAAAAACAATCTTCTATTTATTCTACAACAATAAACAATAAACAATAAAAATTAAATCGAAAATCTACCACATGGCCCTTTGGACTCCGCAAAGATAAGAGCGGTCCGCAAATCTACGGAACAAGTGTCTATTCAATCTGTACGGCTTTATCTTTCCGCGCTGTCTTCCGGTAAACTGGCACATATTGAGAATGAGCCGCGGATGATCATAACGTTTCGCATGGAGAAGCTTCTCAGCGGCTTCATCGCGAATCGCCTGCGGGAGGATTGTGTTGAATTTGATAGCTTTAAGGCGCATTCGATCAGGCCCAACTTCCTAAAGAATCAAAATTTCAAATGGATTTTTTATGCAATAGCCGATTTCAAAAAGAAAATGCTTAAAAACCCTATGCAGATAACAGAAAATACCACTTTTTACTAGTTTCTTTTTAGCTTTTTCAAAATCTGCAAAGGACCGTTATTTTTTTTTAATTTGGGTTACCTGCACTTGCTTTCGCCGCTTCACATCGCGCAATTGTCGCCAGGTCGCCCAAAACGTCATTCGTTTTCCGGTTTTCCACCATTCTCGCTCCACATACCTGCCATTCGAACAAAATTTATTAAGGCGAACTTCCGCCACTTACAATGGATATTGATCCAGCTTGAGCTTCTGAATCGCCTCAATACTATAAGGCTGCTTGAATCTTTGCTCCTTCATCGGAGCCACTTCATCCGTCGGAGATTCCTCAACAGCTTCTACTGTCTTCTCACTAGCTTCAGCAGTGCTAGCAGAGGAAAATAACCTAAACCAACAAAAAATTTTAAACATCAAATTAGGAAAAAAAAAATCACCTCGTTGTCTGAATAGGCCTTCGATTCAATCCTATCACGTTCCCAAACAAATCAGCGCCGAAACGCAACGCTCGCAGCATTCTAATAACAATATTCTAGAAAGAGTTTCTCAAATTCAACAATATGATTCAGATGTGAAACTGATATACTAAAAAATCAATAAAATGTTAAAAAAAAAACAATAAATTTATTCAAAAATACCATTATTTTCCCGAAAAAATAATACAATTCAAATTTGCAGCCGAATAATGAAACCTGCGTAACTCAAATGTTTGGCTCTGCCTTTTTGGCGGGAAAACAACGAACATGTTAAAATCACCGTTAATAATTTAATATAATACATTGTCTGCCCATCTACCGTGATCTACTGAGGGCGTAGTGCCGATTCCTTGTAAGCCGTGAGAACTTCAACGTCGTCAATGAACGATGTATGCATCGAACCACCCTCGAGCATAAGAAGCCTGAAATAAATGTATTAATAGTCGAAATGCATAATAAATTAACGTACATCATATTTTCGAGTACTTCAGTCTTCTTCTGAATAGCAACATTGTCTATATGAACATTGCGCGACCATGGACACTGGCCATTCGCCATTACGTGCAACTTCAAAATAAAATTTATTTTCGAACAAAAATGTAAGAGAAACCTGCGAGACTTCATCCATATTGTTGAATCTCGCCGCCAATTGCATAGTCAACCTCCAAATCGTCGGATCGCGCGCTAGCAATGCTTCACTTCTCGCTTTCTTTATCAAAGATCCCGATGAAGCTAACTCGTTCAGCTAAAAATGAATGTTTGAAAAATCCAACAAAAAAATCGAACCTTAGAAAATCGCATAGAAGAGCTGTAAATGGTAGCAATGGCGAGTTGAAGCAACGAATTTTCATGATAAATGTCTTTAAAAAATCTTTAAAATAGAGAAAGAATGAAAAACACGATACCAAACGCCAATTTTCGTTCATCATTCAGCTTTTGCCTCTGCAAATTTATCGATTTCAAAAGCTCAATGTGCTGGACAGTTGAAGAGCAATTCAAATCGACATATCTAAAAAATGGAATACACTTTCAAATTTTGAATCAAATCCATATTTCGTACCTCTTTGTATATTTCGCTTCACAAGGGAATATACTTTGCGCGGCTCCGACTACATACTTATAGCAATCAAACAACAATTTTTGGCGATCTTTAACTTCAGTCAAGTAGTAAAGAAGAGTGTCAATGAGAAGAATGGAATCAGAAGGCTTTGTATTCCGAAGATTTATCGCCTGCTCAATAACATCGGTTGAAAGATGGATAAAATGCCCATGTTTGTTCTCATCAACTAAAAATTAATTATTGATTTTCACAAAGAAAATGGGGACTTTTTACTAACATAAAGCAAATTCATGGGCAATTACCAAACAAACACAAAGCGTGCTCGCGTTTGGAAGAATGCGAATAGAAACCTGAAATTCTGAGTATTTACACGGAAACGACAAATTCGTCTTACATCTGGAGACCCGGCCAATTCCGTTTTCTCTTTCTCGCAAAGATGGCTGTGCAGACTCCCTAGGAACGACTTCATCTCCGCTGTTTGCTCGTCTGTCACTTCATTGCACAATTTCTCCATCAACTGCGAATAAATTAATATTTGAACCGACTTCTTGTCTTCAGCCGAGGATAAAACCTTCAAAATAATATTTCAATTATTTCTTTCCGGAAAATGAATACAAAAACACGAAGCAATAATCCAAACAAATGAATTTGAAGATTGAATAAAGTTGGCGATTTTTTAAATCTCGATTCTTCTCCAACTCGATAAATCGGCGCATTTTCCTCAAGAATCTGAAAATTTCAAATATCAAATATTTCTCAAATCTCCTCTCCAAAACCTTTGATATCAATTTTGGAATTTTTTTGAAAATTCGACTTTCATCATTTTCATCAACATACAATTCGGTCAAAATTTTTCTCGAATTGAACCATTCAATTTCCCGCTTAATTCTCGAATAATCCTGCCGCGCGGCTCTCAGCCACTCAACGAATTTCTGGGTTATCAATAATTTGATGGTCGTTAAGAACACATTATTGCCAATCTTAATATCCTCATCAAACTCTTCCAATGATCCAAGCAGTCGATTCAGCCATTTCTTATTGATCTTCCACATTTCTTCTTCGGCTTCTAGTTCTCCAGCCTCTCTAAAACACAAAATTGGATATCATGAATCGAAAATTTCGCTCACGTCATCGCAACAGCCATAATTAGTTGAATTCCGTATTCATTGGGCACAAAATCTGCCTTGTCGGTGCCAAATTTATGCTTTACTAGATAGGTGGCGATATTGAGCGCCACTTTCTTACAAATCTTCTCAAAATGCGACGAAATGATTGGCAATTCGCAACTCTGAGCAATATCATAGTTCTTTTTGACAATCCAATCATTCAAGATCTGCTCTGTCGTATTCCAAACACCGCTCTGAACGTTTAATAGTAAAAAATTGCAAGAATAAACGATTTTCTCACACTTTTCTGGAATTTTAGTCCAAGAATCTCCAAAATTGGCTGCACAAATTCGAAATCCGATTCAGGGTTGAAGTAAACGCGTAACATCTCGAATTTAATCGGTTCCCACAGCTAAAATAATCATTTTTGAATTTCCGAAAAAAAAATTATTCAATCGTACACTAAACGTCTCGAAATCCTCCTTATATTCTTCCTGGAATAAAAAAAGCTCGTGTCGTTTCACTCTTCCATCAATATTCATCATTTGACGCTCAAAATCAACCCAATTTTCTGAAATCTCGCGATTCCTTTCCAAACATCTTAAGAAGAAACATTTATAATTTCAAAAAACAAAACTGATTCTTACGAGTCAACGCATGTCTTCACATCGTACAGAAAAATCTCATAATTCTTCAATTCCAGCTTCTGAATTAAAGCACTCGGCATTTCAGCAGCCCGTTTCAGCTCATTCTCAGCGCCTCTTGCTTCAGAATCACCAATTCGCGGCATTTTCGAGTCCCAAAACATTTTCAATTTCTCTAGTTGTTCGGTGTATTTCAATTTTCGGAACTCGGGACCAAACCCAAAATTGGCCTCGAGCGACGCCTTAAATTTCAGCAAATTATTAGTGAAATAGGAAAATCGAAAAATGATCAAAACCTGAATGTTCGCAATCGCCAATGGTATTTGCCCACTGCTCAAAAGCCATTTCAAATATCGAATATAAACATAAAGTTGAAATTTGTGGAGTTTCTTAAAATCTTTAACCAAAGCCGCATGAGATCTAAAAAAAAGTGATTTCAAGTGAGATTTTTCATTCAAAAATCTGAACATACTGTAAGGTCCCATCAATAAGTCCCCGCAGTTTTTCCATACAGTACCCAAATGCTTTATCCTGAAATCATATCACTTATTTCTTTTATTTCTTTAATTGTCATTTTACCAATAGATCAAATCGATATACATTATTGTTATACTGAATATAATCCAGATACCGTACCCATACCAGCGACTCGTGGGGAAACATATGAACTGCCTGAAACCCATTAAAATTCTTCTTTCTGAAATATGCTATTTCTACCTTTTTATACTCGTCAAGTACCAATTTTGAATCCTTTCCCATCTCAATCATCACATCAATTCTCATCATCTGAAGCGCGGCGACTCGCCGATTCTTCTCGATCGCTTTTTTCAGAATCTCCTCTTTCCGTTCCAAATGTGTCTGTCGCGCCCCTTGTATCGACTGCCTCTTTCGCTTCTCAAAAATTTCTTCTTGCAAATTCACAAAATCGATCCATAGGTTCACATTCGTCGGCTCTTTGCTCAACTTTACGTTCATTGCTTGACCGCGCATGTCGAGATCCGAAATTTCTTTGATAATCGTATCATCCTAAACCCGACAATTTTCAAAAATCCCATAAAAAAGAATGCCAAACCACAACAACATATCCCTCGTTGGTAAGTTCTTTGCGCATTTTCTCCTGATTTTGCTCTTTTTCATTTCTCTCGTACTCATAATCGAAATCGAGAAATGGTTGCTGCGAAATTGGAACAACCCCAATATTCTGATAAATATCGAAGATTCTCTTCCGAAATTTCGTTTCTTGAGGAACATGTTTCGATGAGGCTTCAAGTGATTCATAAAATGAGCGTAACGATTTCTTCTTTTTCGGTTGCGGAACATCTCTCGCATAAATTTCCTACAAAATAATTCATGTCTGACAAAACGAATTGTCTTACATAGAATAATGATTCTTTTGAGCTTCCTAGAACATATCGGAAATTGTAGAAAACTTTCGATTTTTCTCGAACCGGGAATCCAATCGTATAATTCTCCACATCGCATTTCCTTTGTTGAACTGAAGAAAAAACGAACAAATTTTCTCAACTTCAGATTTTAAAATAATACTAATCCAAGAAGAGCAACTGAGAAGATGAATCGCACTCAATTCCTGATTTGAAATGAATTCGTATTTTTCCGGCTGAATTAATTATATTAAAAATTTTCTTTATAAATTTAAAGTGCCTTAATTATCTTCATGTAGCCTCGGCCTGAAAATTGGGGTAATTTATTTAAATTTCTTTTTGTAAATTTACGTTGATCTTCACTGGAGGAGTCAGAAGAATCTGACGAGCTTGACTTTCTCGATCGTTTCTTCTTCTTCTTCTTAGACTTTTTCCGATTTTCGCGCTTCCTCCAATCATCCGGCGATCGTCGCCGATGCTCCTTTTTCTTTCGTTTTCTCTCAATATCTGAAGACGAGTCCTCCTCTTTTTTAACTTCAGGAAACGAAGAAAATCGAAGCGGTCTTCTAAAAACCTCAAAAATCTACAAAATTTAAAGGTATTTTCGGAATACTTTAATGGTTTTATCGATCCTCTTAGCATTGCCAAATCTTCATTAGTGATTTGCATGACTTCAGGCAGTTTGGTCTGAAAATTTCGCAATTAAAAAAAAACGATTTATTATTACCGATGGTCCTTCATCGCTAGAATCCGAGCTAATATCGCCTACTCTACGGAGAGCAAGTAATTCTTTTACTTTTTCTTGTCTTTCATCTATCTTTTTTACCAGTTTGTGCTTAAATTGATAATATCAAACAAAAAATGTACGAAATTTTCAAACCTTATGTTCCAATTCCCTGATTCTTTCCTTTTTATATTCACCTTCGGTCATAAGCACCCCATCCACCACCACGACATTATCATCATCATCAACCACTGAAAAAATTGAATTTTCTCGATAACGTGAACTAATTCCAACCTTCGGTTTTCGGCTCAACTGTTCCACGTGAAGACGATTCTTTATCGGTTCTATACGCCGCGAACATTTAGCCAAAATTCCAAGTCTCCTGGCAAAACAAGTGGTGAATATTCGATAAATCAAGAGTTCATAAAAACAAATCAGGTATTCAATTTTCAATATTTTTAAAATAGCATTCCTCTAACCTTATTTGAAACATTTGAGCTATATGGTCGCCGAAAACGCATAATTTTCTTTGACAATGAAATTCGAATCAAAATCGCCTATAGCATGAGGAAAATTTGTAAATTTACAAGCTTTCTCCATGGAGCGCACATTCCTCCCAACTCAATAAGAGCCATGGAGAAAAGCGATGATTCATACATCAAAATTCTGTAAATATAGTGCACTTTACGAAATTAGTTCACGATGTAGCCTACAGAAAATAAATTTTAACGTGAAATTTGCTCATCTCTCGTCCCTCCTCATAAGCAATGTTATTTCACCTCCGCTTTCAATTCAATTTTTTGCAAATCTGGGTCGCCGTGTGTGAATGTTTTCGTTTTTTCAATATTTCGTGAGGTGTTGTGTGTCCGTTTTAAGATCTACTTTCGTTTTCGCCGAAACAGCAACATGATTTTGGAAACCGTCGTTGGAGTCATCTCTTGTATCGTTCTCACTTACATTGGGTTGGTTCGTTTACGACGCGCTTTATATGGTGACAGTGTCGTCTTTTTAAAACTGCCAGTTTGCCATGTTTTCAGTTTGGTATAATATAATATATAATATGCAAAAAAATCTCCCCATGCCGCCTCGTGTTTTTAACGGACACATTTCAGTATGACTGTGGTGGCGCCGGCGGAGGTAACTGATAAGGAGGCCGATGAGATTACTGTTAACAAAGGTTTGATTTATGTAATTAATGATGTTCACGTAACACAATTTAATTAACGATGAAATAATGATTTCCTTCTCAAATGAATTGTAACTCTTAATCATAACTTATTGCATTTTAATGTATTTTTAGAAGGCTTAAGCCGAAAAGACAGCGAATCCGCTAAAAAATCTTTGGTCACTGGTTCGAAAGTCTTAGTCGTTTTGTTTGGATGGGCTGGCAGCCGTGATCGATATCTATCGAAATATGCCAATTATTACAACGAAGCAGGGTCGGAATTCAAAAAAAAATTCTCCAAAATTTACAGCTGTTTTGCAGAATCTCATCGATTCGCTTCACCGCGCCAATCGCTCAAATCCGTAGTTTTGCATCGTATCGTCCATTCGCCAGAAGTTTCCATAAGATTTTGACAGAAGTGTGCGCAAGCGAGCAAATTTCAACAATATACTTTCATGTATTTTCAATGAATGGGTGCTCACTGCTAGCGGCCTATTGGGATCAGCTTGGCACAACAATTGAAAATGGAAATGAAGTTAAGGCGAAAACGAAGGGATTGATTTTTGACAGGTTCTTAAACATCTATTTATTTGTTGCGTTTATAGCATAAGGAAATCTCAAAATAAATCTGAGTAACTCTGAAACTTTTAAATAATGCCGAAATATTTGAAAAAAAAAAATGGTGGACGAGAAAAAATGTGTGTAATTTTGCGTGCACGTGTCTGCAGACGGAGGTAGATTTTTACTGAATTGCGTTGATTTCGAAAAAGTCAGTACAGAAAAAAAAACAAATTTTAGCCAATTTTTCTCAAAAATCTGCATAATATTATTAAATTATGACTATTTTTTTAGTTGCCCTGCATTCACATCACCATCGCAATCCGCCCAAGCTGTATCATTCGCCACTTTGCCACCAAAACACTATCATGGTGCTCTTCGAGAATCCTACCGTGCAATCTTGTTCACATTCTTTTCGCTTCATCGGTAGTAAAAACAAAAAAAGGTTTACCATAATAATTTTTACGTTAATTCAGAGGTGTTATCTGGCTTCGTTCTCTGCTCCAAAAAGACATTTACGTTCGTCATTATGCTTATTTCAAAATGTTGACGTTTGAAGATTTGCCGTCAAAGCAGCTTTACATTTATGGACCAGAGGATAATGTAAATTCTTTGAAATTAGAAAGAATTTGAAATGTAATTATTGAAGGTATGCTCGGAAGATTCAATTGAAGAATACATGAAAATAATGGAATCTCGTGGGCTGAATGTCTCAAAATTGCGACTATTGGATTCTCTTCATTGCCAACATCTGAGAACGCATCCAACAATTTACACACAAGAATGTTTAGAATTTGTCAAATCGGGACAATTGCCGCCGAACCATAGTCGAGTCGAGCTCGAAGTTGAAACAAGCGAGCTCGACGAGCAAGATATTCCAGAAGAATTAGCCTACTAATTTATTCTCGTTCCCCAAATTCCCACCAAATGAACTCTGCATAATATTAATAATTTATTTTTGATACTTGAAAATCCCGTAGTGCGTTAGATTGTGAACTAAAAATTTTCTGTGTGCGATTGCAAAATGTGAATCTCATAGAAGTTTTAATTTAGATTAATAAATGTTTTATTTTCGATTTCATGATTTAATCTTAATTCGATCATGTGCCACCGTGTGATGTAAAATCTCCCCCCCCTTCCCCTCTACCTACCTGTATTTAAAGAGACTATTTGCGATGTCAATAATTTTTGGCAACTCAAATATTTATTTAAAAACTAACCGAAGTGGGTTAGTGTTTCGTTATTCAACACAGTCGATATTTCCATCAACAGGTCACATCATCACTCTTACCATCTGTGTCTCCTCGTTTTTCATATACCTTGCGAGAAAATGGCTATTTTTTTTGTTATCTCCAACACTTTCCATCATCGTTTCGTTAAAAAACGACTTTCACTTAGAAATTTGGTCAGTTTCATGACTCAGACTCGTTTCCAAATAGTTCAACATCGTTGCACATTTTTTGTTGTGCAAATTTTATCGACATGATTCATTATTTACACTCCCCTTTTTTCTATTCCGTCAACTCCTTTTTCGGAATTTATTCAGATATTAATCTCGAAAAGATGTTATTTTTCATTTTTTCATTAGAATGGCTCACGAAGCAGGCATCGTTCGATCAACACTGCGTCTAATCGGCTCCCTGTTTCTGCCTCAAGAATCCTCAAACTGCTCTTCGGATCATGATACTCCATCAGCTAAGGAGTTTTTAACACGTATTTTTTCATTGAAAATCTTTTGAAAATCTTCGAACTTTCAGATTTACAACCTTTTCAAGTCACAATGATTACAATTTCCTCAGTATCCACATTAGTAGTTCTAGTATTATCCCTTATTCATTGGTATTATGTATATAATTATATTTCAATTGAAAAGCGGCGAAACAAAATGTACTGGTTGATAGCAGTGTTTCCGGTACGGTTTTTCTTTCAAAAATTCAAAAATTTACTTGTTTCATTCAGGTTGCTTGTAGCTGCTCATTTATAGCAATGTGTGTTCCTCGAACTTCTCTAATCCTCACAGCAATCGGCATTTTATACTATCTAATGTGTCTTTTTGTTCTCGTCTCACTAGCCAGACATTTATTTGGAGGCCGATCTTCATTCTCCACATGCTTACAGTATGACAGTAGGCCCATTGATCTCCGATCTCCCCCATTCTGCTGTCTTGTTCCGTGTATGCCGAAAATTGAAAGCTCCGAGTATGTGCTATAATTTAAGAACGACATATGTTCTTTCATTTTTCCAGAAAGAATATTAGACGATTGGAATGGTGCGTTCTACAAGCGCCGATTGTCCGCGCGCTTCTCATCTTCTCCGATGTCATCGCCGTCGCTGAATTGCGCGAAGAAGCCACACCGTAAGAAAGATTTCCATCAAGCTTTCAGTCAGCTTTATCTCATTTCCAGATTTCTTCGCTATTCCGACATGACTTGTTTGTGCTCCCTTCTTCTCGCCATATTTGGTGTACATACTCTAGCTCGTGTAACTTCTGTAATATCTCCAATACTCAATCCCAATATCAGCAATCAATTTTCTTTTTCAGAATAAGCTGTCAGCCTACTGTTTCATGTCAATGTTTCGTCTTGTCGATATTTCGCTTCTGTTTTTCTCCGCTCAACAGCCGATGCTCTTCCAAAACATTCTTCTCCGATTCAATTTGATTTCATGCGGGCCTCTGCTCAGCGCCCAAGAGAATGCCTACTGTACGTGGCGCTCATTTCCCATTCCTCCCAATTCATATTTTTTTTGCAGTTGTTTGTAATTTTGTGATCACGTGTGAGATGCTTCTACTCAGTATCTTTGCCACCTACCTTCTAGCTCCTCGTCATAATGCTATGTTTGACGCGTACCGAAGCGGCGGATCGGATTCGGCGACACAATCTTTGAATAATAATGATTCTTCTGTATACAACGAAATCTAACTTCGGGTTACAACCCACGGGTTTTATTCTAGTCTGTACAATCTGTGATATCTTTTCTCTTTAATTCTAGTCATATCATGAATAAATAACGGAATTTTCTATATTTCTATGCTAATGGCCTAAAATTACAGGATTTTGGGGGGAAATAGGTCATTGAATCGAGAGAGACTAGCTTATTCCATAATGTAAACAATATTATTAGAAAAAACCTGCGAGCTACAACTAATCCACGAGATAGTGTGTTTAGTAGAGAGGGTGTTGAGAGAGTGAGATAGTGTGTGTTTGGTGGAGGCGCAAAGAAATACGAATATTGAGGAGTCTTTGACAAGAATTTGTTTTTTGCGTGACGGCTCACTCCAAACATAATTCATTTCTGATTAGTTGAATATGGAACGTACGAGGAACAAAAAGGTTGGAAGTTTGTAATAAAATCAACATTTCACTCAGTTTCAGCCTTCAAAGGTTAAAGAAAAGCAGAGTAGTCCTCAGTATCAAAAAAAAGTTTTACAACATAATGCCAACAAAAAGTCTAACAACTACTATAAAACGGAAGACTCGGACTCGTTGTCGAGTGTGGAGAATGCGAGAAAAGTTGCGCCGGAGAACGCGCGACGGTCGAGCCCGGCGAAAAATTTTTTGCACATTCCGAAAATCGAGCCGCCAATGTTCAAGGCGAGCCCGTGCTCGCCGAGCACAACATCGTCGAGCGGGCAACATCCAATGGCGAATGTGCCGCCAAAAATGGAAATCGACACTACACAAGCTTCTCATAGTAAAATGGCATCGAAAATCAAACCAGCGGTTGATTTGTATGGGCTCGACGCGGAATCGGATATCGAGACGGAGCCCGGGTGCACAATAATGAAGCAACGGGGAAAGAAGCGGCTGAAAACGAAATCGCCGAGTGTGGAATCGCAAGACCGAAGCTCGTCGGAGAAGGAATCGAAATCGCTTGTGGAGAATGAGGAGCTAAGAGAGAAGTACACGTTCACTTTTAAAGAGCTGGCGCGGCAAAGTGAGCAGACGAATCTCGACGAGCAACGAGAAGAATACACTGGACTTCCTCTCGATCCGGTTGATCGTGATTGCACGGCATTTTTGCACGCGGCAAACAAGAAAAAGAATCGCTATGAGAGTAGAAATTGAATTTTAGTTCTTCACAGTGGATTTTTTTCCAGATATTCGATGTCTTGATAAATCGCGAGTTCGATTAACGTTCATGTCGAAAAACGAGCCGGGAAGTGATTATATTCATGCGAATTATGTGACTAGCCGATATCTCAAACATCGATATATACTAACACAGGTTGAATATTCTTGAAATATTATTTTTTCTAAAATTGATTGCTTAGGGTCCCAAGAAATTCACAATTGTTGATTTTTGGAGAATGATCTGGCAAGAGAAGACAACTGAAATCGTGATGCTTTGCAATTTCGTTGAGCACAATCGTGAGAAATGCTCGGAATATTTTCCAAGGTATTTTTTGTTTTCGGTTTTTTTTTCGATTTTTTTTTTAAAATTATTAATGAATGTCTCCGCAGAAATCATAGCACATCGATGAAATTCGACAAACTTTGCTTGTCGTTCGAAGATTCGACAACTGACAAAAGCGTAGTGACGACAAAACTGCGGCTAGAGTACAATGGCGAGAAGCGAATCATCACTCACTTCCAATGGGTCGAATGGCCCGATTATCAAGTTCCTGGCTCATCGGAAACCATGCTTCGATTGTTGCGCAAAATTCGCGGCAAAAAAATGCCGCCAGGTTTTTCGATCTTCAATTATTCCCAATTCCATTTCAATTCAGTTATTCATTGTGCAGCCGGCGTTGGAAGATCCGGCACACTGATGGCGATTGAGATTGCCCTAATGGCGATCAACAATTTCCATCTTGTTCCCGATTTCAAGCAAGTTGGCAATTTGTGAAACAATACCACAAATCAAACATTTTCAACTGTTGAAGATTGTGACGAGCCTGCGAATGAATGGAAGATGCGGTGCTGTTCAGACACTTCAGCAGTACATGCTTATTCGAAAAGTTGTTCTGGATTTTGGCGCGGCACACAGGTTTATCAACGAGGTTTCGTTTTCAGTAATTCTTTACTTTGTTCAATTTTCCATTGGTCTTGCCTCATAAATTATCAAATGAATCTTTTCACTGCGAAAAGAGCATTTATTAAAAATTAATGAAATGTGTGCAATTTTGCGTAGGACAATTGCGGACCGAACGTTTTTTAAAATTTTTCCTCAATTATTTTCATTTTTTAAGCCAAGCCAAATTGTTCTTTAGAAAAGTATTCAAAACAGGACCTGTGAAATAGGAACATTACTTTTTTTATGATCCTATATGCCAATGACCAATATATTTTCAGGAGCATTTTCGGAGTTTCAATAACGCCTACAACAGAGCTGTAAAACTGCAAGTGTCGAACTAAAATAAATTGTTTAATAAGCGGTATTACTAGAATAAATTTGTTATTTATTTTTTCCTTGCAATTTATTGGCGTTTCCATTTATGGCGATAAGATGGTGCAGCAGTGATAAGCGGCATGCCAACGCTAAAATCGCTCGATAACGTAATAGACTTTTCTTTCTTTTGTTCTCTAACCCTTTTTACATAACATTAAAACCTCGTAATTTGATTTTAGATGCGATAGAGGATGTCCTACAACACTCGGAATACGGTATTAATGTCAGTGGAATTTATTTATATGAGATCTTCGAAGATTATTGTTGCTTCAGAAAAAGCGGCGAAAATGAATTTGGCGACGATGTTTCGATTAGGGAACGCTCGAAGAAGACCAATGTGATTTTTTACTCACTTATTTCAAGCTAGAACATCAAAATTTTCAGCTAGGAATTATAGTTTTCAAAATATGCCTTGGATTATTTTTTATCGGATTCGCAACAGGTTGTATTATCTACTCGGTTCTCACATGTGAGTTTCTCCAAAAATATTTGTTTTTGGAATTTTCTCGAATTAGCTGATGAATATGTTCACCCGAACAATGGGGACTCGATGTATTTCCCATACGATTTGAGCCAATATTGCGATGAAGGAACACTAACATGGACGAACCGAACTGGAACAAGGAATGATTATAACGTAACCAACTTTTATCCAACCTTCTCAATTTTTCATTCTCAATTTTTTAAAGAAAATATCTGTTGGAATCAGCTGGCTTCAAGATGCTTCTAGAAAACGACTTTTCCATCGAATTGGTCTCGAACCGAATGATAAGGATTGGATCAACTCATTCTATGTCTTTATTAATCATTCTTTCATCCTTGACAAGACTGGATGCCGACGAGACCCGACCGGATATGATCAGTTCCTAGCAAAGTATATTCCCCAAATCTGACAGCTTTCAACTCTGCCTTTTGATTTTTCAGTTTGGGATTTGAACAAATCCGAAAGGATCGAACGGAAGCGTTCAAAATCAAGGACAGTTTTGTCAAAGTCAATTATTATGAGGGAGAGCCGCCGCTTGACGTGAAAATTGAGGGACGACATCCAGCAATTATTCGAGCTTATTCCTCAATTGAAAACAGTAATATTATAGTTTTTCTGAGAAAATATACTAAATTGAGTCAGCTCTATCAAATAAGTTAGAACCTCTCAGAATTGTTTTTTCAATATTGACAGATTTTCATATAATAGGGTTTTAGCAACGAAGAACAACCAGCAATTAGAATTGTCAGAAATCAGAATTTTCTAACACAGAACGAAATAGATACAAAGTAAAATGTACCACAGATAAACCTTTCTCTAGTTATGTTATCGTAACTATAATACAACACGCAATATAAGAAATTAACCAAAACCAGTTTCCAACTCAAAAACAATGACAAATCCTCAAAACTCCGTATATGCGCGTCAACTCTTGTGTATGTGTGCATGCACCACAATGCTTACCGTATACCCTCGAAATTATGAGCGTGTTTTTGTCTCTTTTTAACATCTTCCCTCATTAAGAAAATGCTTTAAAAAAACGTTGTCGAAATATTTCTTTTCAGCTTTTGACTACGGCTGGGAATACATTTTCGCGTCAAATGATGGCTCGACAGGACTTTTCCGCAAAGAATATTGGCTTGCTGGAATGAAGCCGGGATCTGTCGATTATTCAGTTTTCGAGAATATTCCGGATATTTGCTATCAATCGCAGGATTTTTTGGACACAAATCGAGTTGAAGATCATAAATTTGATTAAATCTTTCAAATAAATTGAAATATGTTTCCATCGTCATTCTATTTTAATTGAATAATGGAAGCGCATTTGAATGAATCCGGGAATGACGAGCCGTTATCACGCCAAAAAATGTCGGTCCTGAATTCCGCCTTGCTTTTGAACCACCTTATCAGTTTTGATATGGCAAGCCATCACTTGTGATTTATAGCACCTCACCAAGCCAAACCATTTAATTTCAGTGATGGGTGTTTTATCCAAATTTCAACTCCTCAATTCGGCGCTCACTTATAAGAATTGGTCGCCGGCGTTGGTCGGCATTTGCGGATGCGCGCTCATCGCGAAACTCTACGCCGCCGGCATTCGACCGACGCAACACAGTCTGGCGTTGTCGAAGGTCCAAAATCGAAAAGGAGCGAAAAAGGCGGTCAGTAGCGCGTTCCTGCAGAAACTCAAAAAATTGCTCAAAATTTTAATTCCAGGTAATGCAATTTTTTAATTATCTAAATTTTGATAATTAGTGTTTTTTTTTTAATATTGTCGGCGTCAAACGACTGTACGAAATTAAAAAAAAAAACAATTGGCTATGTGTCAGCGAGAAGTACGCGAGACTGCGTACATTGCATTAAATCGTACGCGCATTTACAATTGAGTCACTGATAAACTTAAATCCCCACTGATTTCGCAAATATGAAGGCCCCGTCTCCGTTTGACAATATTTGATTTAAATAAAATTCAATTTGGATCTGCCAAATCAATTAAATTCATATAAAAATATTAATCTATATTTAAATCGCATAATTTTGATTCCACATAATTAATAAAATCTTCACTTTTTTTGAAAAAATAACAATAAATTCAATATGTTTCCAAGCAAGATCGGACCCCATTTGACGTTAAATTTCAATTCAAGCAATGCGCAAAATTTTCAGGACCATTTTCCAAGGAAGTATTTTATATGATAGTTATCGCCCTGGTGTTGCTTGCCAGAACAGCCGCTGATGTCTACATGATCACCAATGCGACTAGCGTTGAAGCGTAATTGTTCCCGTAAAAATTGGACCCTTAATTAATTCTTTATTCTAGATCGATCGTTGATCGGAGTCCGATGCTCTTCACCCTGTCGGTCGTCAAATATTTTCTCAATCTTCCTGCTATTTCGCTTATCAACGCACTCCTAAAAGTGGGGTTTTAATCGGCTAAAATTGATATCAAACATTTTCAACATTTTGTTTTCAGTTCAGTCTGTCTGAATTGAAATTGCGATTCAGGGAGAATCTCACCAGACATCTCTACAACAAATATCTCACGTATGCGGGAGGCTATTCATTTTGAAACGAAAATCTGAAATCGCTTTCAGCGGCTTCACATTCTACCAAATATCGAACCTCGACAATCGAATTCAAAACGTCGACCAGCTGCTGACGCAAGACGTCGAGAAATTCTGCGAGGGAATCGTTGATTTATACTCGAATCTCTCCAAACCAATTTTGGATGTGTTCCTTTACGTGTACAAACTCGGAAATTCGTTGGGTTGGGGAAGCCCAGGTCTCTTATTCTCCTATCTCTTAGCTTCAATGGTGGTTCTCACAAAGTTGAGGAAGCCGGTAGAATCGAAAAGAAAATGAATGCAACAAATTAATTTCAATTAAAGATTGCAAAATTAACCGTCGAAGAGCAAGCCCTAGAAGGCGAATACAGATACGTGAACTCAAGATTAATTATGAATTCCGAAGAGGTCGCTTTCTATCAGGGTAACAATCCTGAGAAGCTTGCCCTCATGGGCTCTTTTGGGAACCTCGTGCAGCATTTGAGGAAAACTATCATGTTGAGGTATCTCGTTTTAGAATTTATATTCGATAAATTCGAATTATCAGATTCACTTTGGGATTTGTCGATAATATCATTGGAAAATATGTGACCAACATTGTTGGATGGATTGCGTGCGCTCGAACATTCTTCGACACCGAGAATCCGAAATACAAGGATATGGACCGAAACGAGCTGATGCAGGAGCTCTACAATAACGGAAGGATGATGCTGAAATTGTCGGAAGCTTTGGGAAGGCTGACACTTGCTGGAAGAGACTTGACGCGGCTTAGTGGATTCACAACGCGCGTCGACACATTGATGAAAGTGCTTGATGACATGTCGTCGGGAAAATACGAGAAATCTCTTGTCGGCGATTCGCAGGCTCTGATGAGCCATGAAGGGGGTCGTCTTGTGTGCCAGGACAATATTATCAAATTCGAAAATGTTCCACTTGTCACACCCAACGGGGACGTTTTAATCGAGAGTTTATCATTTGAAGTTCCGTCGGGTACGAATGTCCTCGTGTGCGGACCCAATGGCTGCGGAAAATCGTCGCTGTTCCGAACCCTTGGCGAACTTTGGCCCGTGTTTGGAGGTGTACTCACAAAACCCAAAAAAGGAAAACTCTTCTACGTACCCCAACGGCCCTATATGACGTTGGGAACCCTTCGCGATCAAGTCATTTATCCAGACACCGTATTTGAAATGAGGAAAAAGGGAATCAGCGATAAGGATTTGGAGAAAATGCTCGACTATGTGCAACTCTTGCACATACTGGAACGAGAAGGCGGCTGGGGAGCTGTGCAAGATTGGATGGATGTGCTATCTGGAGGAGAAAAACAGAGAATCGCGGTAAATTGGAATCAATTTTTTGAAACAATCTTAAAATTATAGATGGCTCGACTATTTTATCATAAACCTCAATTCGCGATTCTCGATGAATGCACGTCGGCAGTAAGTGTCGACGTCGAAGGCGCCATGTACCGCCTATGTCGCGAAATGAACATCACCCTGTTCACCGTATCGCATCGAAAATCGTTATGGAAGTATCATGAGTACACACTGCACATGGACGGCCGAGGAGGTTATCAGTTTGAGAAAATCGATCCTGACAGCGAGCAATTTGGTTCATAATTTTTATGTAAATATTCTGTTTTTTGTTCGATACCAATAAATCTAATTTTCGACGTGATTTCTTTAATTTTATTTTTTTTTCAAATTTGAGAAAAATGCTCGCAAAATTCTATCAAATCCAAAGATTATACTTCTATCTAACCTCAAGAAGTTTTGATCTTTGATTCTCCGCTTGCTTTTACCTCATTATTTACATTTAAAAAAAACTAATATGATGCCATTGCCAAGGTTGTCGTAAAGTCGAGCGCATTCACCGCAAACACGCCAACCATTGGATTTTTGTTCATTTTTAGTCTTTTGACATTTTATTTCCGAATTCCAGATATTATGACAAAGCCATTTTTCTATTATTTCTCATTTGGCAGCAATTTATTAGGTGATCGAATTCGTTATATGGTAACTTTTGAATATCAATCTATTTTCGATTTTCTTGCAAATTTAAGCAAAAGGGTGCCGAATATTTCTGCAATGGGAAACTAGACGGCTATCGGCTCGATTTCGTCCACGATTCTCAACGATGGAAAGGAGCCCTAGCAACAATACTTCAAGACCCATCGCAACATGTAATTAATTGGTCCCTATAATTATTTAATTATTTTTCGCAGGTTTGGGGATGCGTCTGGCGGATTCCCAACGAATTTTCCGATTCTCTCGATGAACAAGAATTCGGATATCATCGATTAACTGGTAAAATTCTCATTTTAATTTTAATATTTTTGAACTTCAGTTCCAATTCAAACCGAGCATGGAATTATTGATTGCCGAACATATCAATTTTCTGATCTCACTGCTGAATCCAAGAAGCCATCTCCCCACTATAAACTCGTTATTCTGGAAGGTTCTAATCTTAATCATTTTTAAAAAATATATTTATCTCTCCTTTTAAGGTGCCAAGGAGCACAAACTACCTGAAGACTATATCCAATATTTGGAGAAAATCGTTGATAACAATTTCAAAGGCTCCGTGGACGTCGACATTCCAATTTTGAAAGAACTCAATCAAAAGTAAAATTCTTAGTTCACACCACATTAATGTTTCATATTGAAATTAATTATGTACCCATTTTATAAATAAATTCACAATAGCGCATTCTTTTCACACGAAATAAAAGAAAAATAAATTAGGACAATGGATGCTAATAAATGTACAGTCTCTCATTTAAGCAGTCGGCGCGGGAATCGGGTTGCCGTCTTTTCGAGACCGCATTGCCGTGCTGATTTTATCACCAAGTGTGAGGCACATTCCTTGACTCTTCGCGCGTATTCTAATGTGACCCACAATCGGCGAAGCATCATCCATAGGCAACGCTTTTTCGACAGAAATGTTTGCCAGCGCATCTTCGCCAAAAATGGAGTGTGCACACAAATTTGCAGCAAGGAAGCCACAATCTCCTTCTAAAAATGAAAAATACAATTTAAATTAAAACATGTTTTTTTTACCAATAGCTGCATCTCCGGTCAAAACTTTCATATTTGTCGAACTCGATAAATGTGTTAAGAATTCACGAAGATCTCGAATCGGTGTCATCACGTTCACCTTATTCTCCCACTCGAAATCGCTCCACATCTGACGGAAATCAGTATCGCTCATATTTCCAGGCACAATGTAATCCTGAAAATGTTGCTATATTTTAACATTTGAACATCCGCGAAAAACCATAATATCAATTTTGATGTCTTGAAGGTACACACAATTACGATCCGAAGTTGAGCCGCGAACATCATACGAAATAGTGGAGAATATAACACCGTTTTCAGTCGATGCCACTTTGACAGTAGCCTGAAGTTGCGCAATTTCAGCAATTTTTAATGTCTTGACACATACCTTGATATTCGAAAAATCGGCTGGTGCAAGCGTCACTGGAGTTGGTTTGTCGACGAGCTTCAAATCTCCGACAGTTGCAAGTTCCAAAGAAACATTCTGAAGGGTGTCAGCAGTTTGATTGACGATCAATACATCGAGTACTGAAAAAATTATACAGCACATATAAAATGCTGCAATCTTTTGGCTTACCAATATCATATTGGTTAACGTTAACGTAAGCTTCTGCGTAAATTGGATCGGAAAATCCGGCCAATTGGATAACTTTTCCAAGTTTCGAGCTAGAAATATGCCAAAACTTCCGATAATATTCGTCAGAATCAAAAATTTACCTCGAAAAATCAAACTTCTGTGCTTTCGGAGCAGTTCCAAGAGCTTGCGAGAGGGAAAGATCAAACAAGTTCTCTCCTTGTTGATTATTTCTCGCCGACAGTTGCGTGAAAGTGATCGTTTTGTCAACTTCAAGGAAGTCTTTCGATTTTTTGCCAGATGTCGCTGAAGCGTCTTCAAATCGGCTCGTCGATCTCGAATTGAGCATAAGCTCAAGGCTTTTCTTGCACTCGTCTCCAAATTCTTTATCAAGATTTGGAATTCCTTCAGCTAGAACCTTTATTGTAGCTCCCATTCTAAAAAAAATACTCAATATTAACCACGAAAATAATAATTCATGCAAACCTGTCCAAGTCATCTTCATTAACAGGATGCGAAACATGACCACTCTTCGCTAAGTGGATGATAGAAGCCAAAATGAGCATGCATTCAGCCCGGAAGCGATTCGATCGCTCACTTCCAGCTCCTTCCATGATCGTAAATTGTTGGGAGAGTTTTGTAAGAACTGTGGACAATCTAGCCCCGAGGAAATAGTCTCCGTTGAGAAGGAATCGGCGGAGCGGAGGCTTGTCAGCTCGCTTCGATGTCAGTGTGGTCGACAACGCGGTTTGAGTAGCATAGGTTCCATCAGCAGTAACCTTTGGCGCAGTAGATTTCTTCACTGGCACATCGTCATGTTTAATTTCGGCTCCCTCAACTTGCTCGGCGATTTCCGAATCAACAATTGGCAATTCTCCGATCGAATTTTTAATAAGTCTGAAGAAAATATATTACTTTTGTTAATACGGTTAATTTACTTCAAAATCTCCAAATTGTTTTCAGGCTCGCAATAAGTTGCAAGAATCCAAAGAGCCGACATGAATATCTCTGGAGCTTGAATTGATAGAATTCCGTCCTTCAGCGACTTCAATATCGCTTCTTTAAGGTTTGGCAATTTGTGGACGGCTTCTCTGACGAATTGAAGCACATAGCACGCAGCGGTTTCGTTTGAATCCGACAAAAATTCCATTAATACCGGTACAATTGAAGAAGCGACGTCAGGGAATTTGATTGTGGCGGCATGCAGAGTCTTGACAAGTGCTTGCCGGTATTTTCCATAATCCTCGCAGCGATTTACGGAGTTTTTTTTTTTAATTTTCTTTCAATTTTCTTGCTGTATTTTCTTATTTTCTTTAAAAATCTTTTATTTAAAACCTGTAGAAACCGAGTTTAATTATTTATTTATAATTTTATTAACGACAAAAATGTTTTCTTTTAAATCTCTGCTGTTTTTACCAAAAAATATCATTTAAAAGCTTATTCTGCTAAATATATTATTAAACTCGGTTTCTGCAAAATTTAAATAACAAAATTTCGAAGGGAAATACGAAAATTGAGCGAAAAATAAAAAAAAAATGAATATGCGAAATTAAAAAAAAATCCCCGTAAATCGCTGCGAGGATTACGGTAACTGTCTCCTAGCATTGCGTACAAAACGCAGGATCCTACGACACCTGGATACATTTGTCATTTTTCAACAATACCTTAAAAATGTGGTCGAAATGGTCGAAATTGTGCTAGAACGGTGAATTAGAAAAATGCTAAATAAATGGTGAAGCTAGAGAAAGATCTGCCTGCGCTAACAAATCTAGATCTCCTTGGTTTAGTCGAAGTATTGGAAATCAAGAATTTTAGAGGTATTGTTGAAAAATGACGAATGTGAAAAACTGCGGCCAATCATTATTAACTAAATATTTTTTAACTAAATTCACTAAATATGATTTTTAACTAAATATAATTATTAACTAAATAAATAATTTTTAACTAAATTCATATTTTTCAACTAAATAAAATATTTTTTAACTAAATATGATTTTTAACTAAATATAATTATTTTTAACTAAATAAACCTAGTTGACAAGGGATGTCTTTTTTGCTGTCCGTCTCAAAATTTAAGAAGTATATTGTCGGCGTCAAACGACAAAAGGGAGTCGGGGCCTTAAAATTCGAGAAATCAGTGTAGATTTAAATTTTTCGTTGACTGAATATTTTTTTGCGAAATATACTTGGAAAAAATTAATTTCCATAATATATAACTTTTAAACATTTAAGTCAATGAAAATAAGTGCTAAAAAATTCAGCTCGATTGAACCACTCGTTTAAAAGTTATGAAGAAAATTAATTATTTCGTATCATTTTACTGTAGGTTTATTTAGTTAAAAATAATTATATTTAGTTAAAAATTGGATTTATTTAGTTAAAAATCATATTTAGTTAAAAAATATTTTATTTAGTTGAAAAATATGAATTTAGTTAAAAATTATTTATTTAGTTAATAATTATATTTAGTTAAAAATCATATTTAGTGAATTTAGTTAAAAAATATTTAGTTAATAATGATTGGCCAAAACTGCAGCGATATCCTATGTATTGTGTGCGTACACCGAGTCGCACAGTTCAACATGAGCTACAGTAATCTCAACTAAAATTTATTTATTTATTTATTTAATTTTTTTCGTTTTTTCGTGTTTTCTTGGCGAATTTTTGGTTTTATGTATATTTTTTTTGTTGGAAAAGTGTAACAGCAATATTTTTTGTATATTATTAAAAGATAATTGTTTTACATAAAAAGAAACTATCTATTTTTCGAAAAAAAAAACATTTTAAATGTCATTTTAGACAATTTTTGCCTCGAACTTATCAACTTTTTAACGTTATTGCAACGTACTTGTTTCTTTTCTTTCTTATACGTTTATGTATGTTGCGAGGAGCAAGAAAATATGAAGAAAGATATTAGCAATTTAAATCCTGCGGTTACGGTGAATATCACGGTGTTTACACACACACACCTGAGTTGGCGCGCAAATACACGAAGTTGAGTTGTTGGATTGTTTTAGGCCCGGACCCGAGTTGCTTGATTGGTTTCCGTTGTTATTTATATTTTCCTACCGTGCGGCTTCATTATTATTTTTATTCACATACTATCCATTCCCCCGGCTAGCCATTATTGTTATTATTATCCGTTAACTAATTAAATTGCGCTTCGTTCGTTATTGTTGTCTAACGCTTACTTTAGATAAAGTTTAAATTGTAATTCGAGTTTTCCGACTTACAACAGTGGCGATCAGGAACAAGAACAAAAAAGGGATAATCGTAAAATGGGAGATAACAAAGACACGGCGATGTTGCAAATGATGAAATTGCTGCAAGAGCAAATGGAGTTAACGAGGATTCAGGCGGAGGAAGGGAGGAAGCAAACGGCAAAGTTTGCGGAGTTGGTGGAGCGATTGTCCGGAAACGCGCAACGGTCAACAAAGTTGGAAAAGGTAGAGGTTAGCGAGGCTTCCATTATAGCATCATTAGCTGAGCGGATACCAACATTCGATTTCAATCTTGAGGATAATCGCACGTTTCCGAAATGGTACAATCGTTATGCAGAAATGTTAAAAGGATTATCGGAAGACGGGAAGCGCCAACTGCTATTGGAGAAGCTGTCTGAACCCTGCTATGAGCAACTGGTGGCTGCGCTAAGACCGAAAAGATGCATTGAGCTAAGTGTTGAGGAGCTCACGGAAACTTTGTCGAACATATTCGACATTAAACGGTCTCTTTTTGCATATCGGTTCGCATGTTTGCAAATATCCAAAGCAGAAGAAACGCCTACGGAGTACGCTAACAGAGTGAACGAAATGTGTGAAAAAGCGAGACTGGAAGAGTTAAGCGCTGAGGACTGGAAGGTCTTTTTCTTTATAAAAGGGTTGGATCGCCCCGCCGATGAGAAAATGCGGACTCATTTTCTGCATTTCATGGAACGAAGGACCACGGAACAGAAGCAAACGACAATAAAGGACTTATTCGCTGAGTGGATGAGGATCTTAAGCCTAAAAAAAGACTCGGAAGAAATCGAAAGGAGGTCTATGGCTGAGGTAAGCCAAGTTCACAAAAGAACCTCGAGGCCCGAGTGGAAAGGTGGAGACCAGCGAACAAAGCAGACAAATCGGAGCAGGAGTCGGCAACAAAGAAAGGTATCGAAGACCAGGGAATGCTGGAACTGTGGTGAAACAGGGCATTTCAAGAAGGAATGTCGTAAATCCGCTGCAAAACCCAAAAGGACGTTTAGCGTCGTATCGAGCTGCACGATAAACACTATTAGGAAGTTCTTACCGGTAAGGGTAAAGGGCCAGTGGATCGATTTCCAAGTGGATACCGGAGCCGACATTACCTTGATCGGTAGAGTCGAGTGGGAAAAGTTGGGAAAACCAACTTTGGAAACAGCTGACGCCAAAGTCATATGTGCAAATGGATCCACAATGGAAATAGACGGTCGATTCCATACTGATTTTGAACTAAAAGGATCCACCGGTCAAGGTTGGATATATGTTCGAAAAGAAGGAAACCTGCTTGGATTAGATTTTATCAATCAATCCGAACATATGGCGTACCATATGGAGCGAATGGTAAGCCAGGTCGAATCTGTAAAAAGGATTGGGCCAAAGAATTACAAACAAGATTCCCAACCGTGTTCCAGGAAGAGCTAGGAACTTGTGTCAAGGAGAAGGCCCACCTGGAAGTGAAAGAAGGGGTAACCCCGGTGTTCAAGAAGGCCAGACCGGTCCCCTATGGTTCGCTAGAAGCCGCTACTACAGAAATCGAAAGACTCGTCGGATTGGGAGTCATTGAGAAAATCGCACACAGTCAATGGGCCGCACCGACGGTTATTATTAAAAAGGCCAACGGTAAAACCCGAATGTGCGCCGATTTCAAAACAGGATTAAATAATAATCTTGAAGAAGATAAGCACCCGCTACCCACTCCACAAGACATTTTCACACGTCTGAATGGTGGAAGGATCTTTTCCCAAATCGATCTGGCAGATGCGTATTTACAGATCGAATTGGATGAGGAGTCGAAGAAATTGTGTGTAATAAATACACACCTAGGTCTTTTCAAATACAACAGACTGCCATTCGGAGTGAAAACGGCCCCAGCAATTTTTCAGCAAGTGGTCGACAAAATGATCACAGGTCTAAATGGAGTAGCGGCGTATCTTGATGATGTAATCATCGTCGGAAAAACCGAAGAAGAGCACAGTAAAAATCTAACAGAATTGTTCCAACGAATCCAGGAGTATGGATTTCGAGTAAGAATGGAAAAGTGCACATTCGGAAAACCACAGATAGAATTCCTGGGATTTCTATTAGATAGCGACGGCAGACGGCCAAACCCAGCAAAAACAAAAGTCATTCGAGAAATGCTACCGCCCGACAACAAAAAGAAGTTACAATCATTCATGGGAATGATCACTTACTATAGTGCCTTCATCCCAAAGATGAAAGAATTGAGAGGTCCACTGGATCGTCTTTTACAGAAAGACACTCCTTGGAAATGGACCGATGTGGAACAGAGTAAGTTTGATGAACTAAAGGATATTTTAGGATCAGATTTAAATCTCACCCACTTCGATCCACAACTACCAATCATTGTGGCGGCCGATGCGTCAGAATATGGAATTGGTGGAGTGATCTCACACAGGATGCCAGATGGATCGGAGAAACCGATTGCGCATGCTGCCAGATCACTAGCAGGAGCCGAAAAGAATTACGCTCAAATCGAAAAGGAAGCACTTGGCTTAGTTTTTGCAATCAAACGATTCCACAGGTATATTTTTGGTAGAAAATTCATTTTAAGGACAGATCACAAACCGTTGCTGGCCATATTTGGAGAAAAGCGGGATTTGCCGATTTACTCACAAAACAGATTGGTTCGATGGGCAACGATGTTGATGGGGTATGATTTTTCTATTGAATATGTAAAAACCGACAGGTTCGGTCAAGCGGATGGACTATCCAGGATGATGCAGAAAGCACAAATTCAGGACGAAGACATCGTAATCGCCGAAGTCAAGGTGTTAAATGTGGATTATTTGGCTGAAGGGGTAAGAAAATTACCATTAACAGTGTCCGATATTCAGGAAGCGACAGCTACGGATAAGGTGTTGAAGACCGTCATCAAATACTGGAAATCGAATAATTGGCCAAGAAGTAATCAAGTCGATGAAACGATAAGACCGTTTATCACGAGGAAAGATGATATCGCAGTCACTGAAGGATGTGTGTTATGGAAACATAGAGTTGTCATCCCAAAATTATTGCGAAACCAGGTATTGAAGCAACTTCATGAGAATCATCCAGGTATCGAGAGGATGAAGCAATTAGCCCGAACATGCGTATATTGGCCAAAGATCGATGAAGCATGCACCGAAACGGTAACCAGATGTCGGAAATGCCAAGAAAACCAGAAGACGTCGGTGAAAGTTCCGTTGGAACCATGGCCAAAGCCGAATCGAGCGTGGAGCCGCATCCACATCGATTTTGCGGGACCAGAAAATGGAGTTTGGTATCTCGTAGCAGTAGATGCATTGTCTAAATGGCCTGAGGTATCGATCACAAAATCGATTGCAGCTTCCACAACAGTCGCATTGTTGAAACAAATGTTTGCTAGAAATGGATTGCCAGATACAATAGTATCAGACAATGGAACCCAGTTTGTTTCAGAATTATTTACACGAATGTGCCTGGAGAATGGCATAGAACATATCAAGACACCAACGTATCATCCACAAAGTAATGGCTTGGCAGAAAGATTTGTGGATACCCTCAAACGCGGACTCAGGAAGTTGAAGTGTGAAGGGATCACATCACAGGAAACGCTGGACAAATTTCTATTATACTATCGCTCAACACCGATGGATTCAATTGGAGGTATCTCACCAGCAGAATTACATTTAGGTCGGAAATTAAAGACTAAGCTCTCACTAATGTTACCAGGAAATGATCAAGGAAAGTCCCAACAAAACTTGTCGGACAAACAAAGGATCATGAAGGAACATTTTGACGGGAGGGGGGTTAAAGAGAAACACTTCCAGGTAAATGATCGAGTTTTCGTAAAAATCTATCGTCGAAATCGATGGACTTGGGAAGAAGGTATAGTGACGAAGGTGGTGGGACCAGTGATCTACATGGTGGATCATGAAGGACACATAAAAAAGTTCCACGCCAATCAAATGAGACCAAATAGATTGGTAAAGAGTCCAGAAGAGAGGTGGTTTGAGACAATGACTGATATTTTCATGTTACCCGTATCACATGAAATAATTTCAGGAAATCCAGTGAATGATCTGTGCACCAATCAGTCGAGTTCAAGCAGTGACAACGACAATACCCATTCGCCACCGGACAAGCCAAAGTCAAACGAACATCCCAACCAGAAGTCTTGCCATGGACAAAGTCAACCCTCAAGTTCAAAACATCGTCACAGTCAAATACCAGTAGCAATCGCAAAGGAGTCAGCAGGATCAACACGTACAAAAGGTCAGAGACAATATATTTCCCCTTGTATAGGTCCCCCTGAGGATAGTAGATCTATGTCAAATGTATGTGACGCGCTAGGTAGCCAGCGTACGGTGTGTGTTAAACCCAAGATTGAACCGAACACCCAGGCAGGCCCTGAGGATCGTGCCAAGGACGTACCCGCAAGCATTCTAAAGCGGAACCAGGACGCTCCAGAAGTCAGTTTACGACGCAGTGCAAGAGTTCGGAAACCCATCGTACGATTTGATCCCAGTCCACAATGAAGACCCAACTTATATCAGTCAGCAGCCATAGTTATCAGTCAGCAACCAGTCAACGGTCATTGTGCACAGTCGCTATATCGTCATATCATCGACGTCATCAACGCCAACACCAAGCAAGGATGCCCCAATTTCTTTTGTCGGGGGAGATGTTGCGAGGAGCAAGAAAATATGAAGAAAGATATTAGCAATTTAAATCCTGCGGTTACGGTGAATATCACGGTGTTTACACACACACCTGAGTTGGCGCGCAAATACACGAAGTTGAGTTGTTGGATTGTTTTAGGCCCGGACCCGAGTTGCTTGATTGGTTTCCGTTGTTATTTATATTTTCCTACCGTGCGGCTTCATTATTATTTTTATTCACATACTATCCATTCCCCCGGCTAGCCATTATTGTTATTATTATCCGTTAACTAATTAAATTGCGCTTCGTTCGTTATTGTTGTCTAACGCTTACTTTAGATAAAGTTTAAATTGTAATTCGAGTTTTCCGACTTACAACAGTATTCATTATTTATTTGTTTCAGGTGAAGAAACACGTAACCGGCCGAATAAAGATAGCCGAAAGAGCAGCCAGTCAACTATTCCGCTATTAGATAAGTTTTTATTATTTTTATCACCTTTTGGCTTGAAAGAAAAGTTATTTTAAGATTTTTAAAACTTTCAAATTATTATTTTTTGAGATGACTGGAAAAGAAAATAAGTTTGTTGAAATTGAAAAAGATGCGTGCTTTGTGGTTAAATTGCAGATCATGCGGCAGTCATCGTCGACGAAGAGGAAGAATAAAAAATGGTTTGTAGTTTAAAAATAGAACGTATTAATTAAATAATATTCAGATTATCAAGTTTGCTCATCATTGGATAAACGAAAGCCACTCGTTTCGACGTCGCTCTCGTCATCTGATCGAATATTGGTGATTTAATTCGTCGGCAGAAACCCAACGGTTCCCCTAAGAGCCACAAACATCTTATTTTGTTGTTAAACATAAACATGTTATATATACTTATATCTATTTATTTGAAACCTTCGCATATTTCAGATTTTTTCACAAGAAATGTATCGCTCTAGAAGATCACTAGTTACATTATACACCAAAAAAAAGATAAAATAGAATTATTAGAATAGAAAATTCATAAACTTGAAGGATTGATAGAAATTAAGACTTCGGGGAAAAATTACAATTGATCAATTGCGAAATAGTTGACTGGCTGCTCTTTCGGCTATCTTTATTCGGCCGGTTACGTGTTTCTTCACCTGAAACAAATAAATAATGAATGCATAAACGTATAAGAAAGAAAAGAAACAAGTACGTTGCAATAACGTTAAAAAGTTGATAAGCTCGAGGCAAAAATTGTCGAAAATGATATTTTAAACGATTTTTTCGAAAAATTGATAGTTTCATTTTATGTAAAACAATTATTTTTTAATAATATACAAAAAATATTGCTGTTACACTTTTCCAACAAAAAAATATACATAAAACCAAAAATTCGCCAAGAAAACACGAAAAAACGAAAAAAATTAAATAAATAAATAAATTTTAGTTGAGATTACTGTAGCTCTTGTTTAACTGTGCGACTCGGTGTACGCACACAATACATAGGATATCACTGCAGTTTTTCACATTCGTCATTTTTCCACAATATATTCATGCGAGACACTTTACCACCACAAGGGATTAAAGAAGTAGAAGTTGGTATTTCATAATTTTTCTTTAAGATTTTTTTTGGCATTCAAAAGTTTTATCATTAGAAGTTAAATGGAGATCTAAATAAACCATTAAATTACTAAAAATAATAAAATAAAAATAGAAGGAAAAATCACTAAGAAACTAATTTATCAACAACTACTCGCCAACATTTAACACCACAGTCAATTCATTTAACAGTCAATTCATTTAAGTCAATTTCATTTAACATCACAGTCAATTTCGTTAGGTTCTCCTTGACAGCGATTATGTATTGATCGAGTTCTTCAGTAGGACTGTTGAAGCCTTTGAAGCCGATGTCTTGTCGCTTCATTCGATCCTTCACGGGCTTGATTTGTTCGTTGGCCATTTCGATCTTAGACAGCAGATCCCATTTCTTCAGACACTCTTTTGCCATCTCCAAGCGCGATTTCTCATTGCATTTTTCCAACGCGTCGATATGAATCGCTTCCCAATACACCGATGAACTGTTGTCGAGCAGAGCCTGGAAATGGTAAAATAACATAAAACAAGCAAAAAAAAAACAAAGGAAAAAGAAAATTGAAAATTTAAGACCTTCTTAACATTCGTGTACGAAGTGTATGCTCTCGGCATAAAGTCAACGATAGCCGCCTCTTTGGTGCCTTTCCACTGACCTAAATGAAAATAATTATTTGTTTTTTAACCAGTAAAATTCATATTTTGAAAAACTGACCGCAATTATCAGAATGTAAATCGTCGATAAAAAGAAAAGTGCCAAGCAAGAGAATCTGCACAAGAATATCTGCACTAACATCTTCTTCTTCGATGTGGGAAATAGGGACAAAATTGTCACACCATTTCGTTGCGATATACCTGAAGTTTAAGTAACGTTTAAATCGGAAAAACAATTCAATATTACTACATAGATGTTCGGCTGCCAGTCAATTTGTTCGGTAGGATGAATTGCGCATGCGGTCCCACGTTGATGAGTTCAAGGAGTTTGTAGCAAAAAAACTCTTTAATATCGGGAGATTGACCCTTTGCAGAGTTACTCGATGACCCGAAGTGATGACATCTAAACACGATAGTTAAATTGTCGCTAATTAGAGAAAATTCTTACTTCACGTTGTACTTGGTCTCTTCCTTCTCTCCATGAAGTTGGACATAAGCAAGTGTGTTTTTTCGTGAACCTCCCAGATCTCTTGGTCGAGCTTCAAACCGACAAACGAAGTCAGACTCATCGTCGGCTCCGCGTTTGAAATGCAGGGCACGGAAATGGTTCACAGTGGCTTCTCTCATTAGTTCTGTGTTTCCATCAGTCCAAGAGGCCACTTTGTGATGGTTTTCCATGCGAAACTCGTTGAAGCTGCTGTACACGTTGAAAAATCCTTTCTCCAGTAATCGCGTGTGCAGCTTGACGGCCTCTTTGGCATTTTCCATTCTTTCGGGTCCTGCTTTCATTGCAATTCCAACAGCCTTTTTATACTGTGACCACCACGGAAGCTCCGAGTGTTTATAAAAAGATTAAGCTTCACTTAGCTAATTAATAATGGTGTAAAACTATTTGAATCTCAAAAATCGTTAAATTTACCCATGAAAAGATCTACGTATATCCAATAAAAAACCTTTAATATAATTTTGGCTTAGTAATGCTAAACGGGCCAATGTTCATTAAATCATACTTTTTGACTTGACTCATGATTTTTGACTCATAAAAATTGTATCGTGATTTTTTATTCTTTGACTCATGATATTTGACTAGTGATTTTTGACTATTTTTTTTGACTGACAATTTTTGACTAATGATTTTCTGAATTTTTTTTCTCTGATTTTTAAGCGCTAATAGAAACCTTAAAGTCTGCACAAATAAAATTACACATCCTAACAATAGATAGTAAATTTTAAATATAAAAATTCAACTTACCACAACAAGCTCTTCAGCAAACTTGATGTCTTGAAGAGGACGCTCAACATCGGGTAGCTCATCACCGCGGAATTTGATTTCTTGAAATTTGGGTAGAATATTCGTCACACTCTCAATCTCCTTCACCAGGTCATCGACATGAATCTGAAATTAACGTAAAATCAATTATTATCAACCATCTAAGTAAAAACCTGTGGATCCAACTCAATTCGTTTGAATAATCTATCTTTCTCTTCACCGACCAAACGTATCGTAACCTTAACCATATCTGAAATCATGAAATTATTGAAATAAGTAAAGCAAGAATAATCACGGATGGGAAGTTACGAAATCAATGCGAACTACCGAAGAAAAAGAAGTATCTTTTCTATTCACAAAAGTTAATGGAAGAATTCGATGTTGGCAGTTTCTCGTCTTCTTCTGCGTCTCTGGTCACGCGTCTCTGCCTTCCACTCTAGCCCAACGCGTTTGCGTGTCGCGTCGCGTGCGCCTAGTTCAACTGGGGCAAATGTGTTATTGTGCTCTCACAGTGAGGAAGAGAAAAGAAGGTCACACAAAGAGAAAGAGAAATTGCTAGGGCAAAGACGTCACACCAAAGGATCTGAAAGACATTCAGCGAAAGCAAAGCTTCCTTATGAAGTACCTAGTGAAGAAAAGAACAGAAGGAGAAAGAGAGAGTGGTCAATCTGTAAGATCTAGAACTCGATGAGTTTGGTCACACCTATACCTTCTCGAAGGTGCTGGCAAACAGGTATGAAAGGACAAAGTGTCGCATTTAAGAACGATTTGCGTCGCAGAATTTCTTCTGTTTTTGTGTTGTTATTGTTTTTGTTTGTTGTAAGAACTGGTAAGTCTATTCTGTTTGATACACTAGATTATTAATTATTTGCAGGTTTCATTACTACAATATCAAGTTAACGAAATTGGTGAAAGATGTGTTCAATGACCAGAGATTTTGTTATGCTTAACGAGAAGAAAGATTCAACGAACTACAAAATGTGAGTAATTAATTTTTGTCAAGATTGTGTGTCTTCAGAATAACAACAAAGAAGAGCTATCTAAAGAACTATACTTCGCGCTCAGGGTTGAGACGAATTCTTATTCCAAAGTCTTCAGCAAGGGAGATACCTCAAACTTGGGTAATTAAACCCACTTTATGACATATACGACGCAAGAATAAATTACAATAAGTACATCAAAATAAATATCAAAAAGGTCACCTATCAGGTGCAAGACAATCGATATAATGTTTGCACGGCCTCCACCATACCTCACTCCAGCGCAGAAACTCTTTTCGAGAGACGTTGCCAGAGAATGCCAAACGCCAGAATGTAGCAATATATTGATATAACTCATTCATTCATTTTTTGTATTTTGAAAAATTCTTATGTTTCGAACTCATGGTTATTAACAATCACATGAACTGTTGGTTGCCTGGCCCGCTGCTGACCTGGTGTTGCAAAATAAACTCCGAAAAAGAGTAAATTGTTAAATATGTTAAAGAATAAAATTATGCGTTTAAACGATCAGAAGTGAGTTTTTCGACATCCAATTGTGGAAAAAAATAGAGTTCAGAAAATTTTTGAAAAAAACGAAAAACTGTAAAATGCAAAAAAAAAATAATAAATAATGTTTAAACGACACTTTTACATGAAATTATGCGTTAGAAACCAATTTGCAGCGGAATTTTCTGTGGCAAAAAAAATGCAAAAATGCGTGAGCCGGGTGCAAACCTTCATCATAAAGTCACTGCCCCGCACACATACCCCTTCACTTCACCTGGATGCCAAACTGGGGCCCCAAGAGGCGTATGCGTAACCCCTTGCCCAAATAGTCGCTGACAATGGAAAAACACCTTGAATTTTCAGACGGCCATAACTCGCCTGTAACCACCCAGTGCAGGCTGGAATTTTGTGAATACACTCAAAAGACCTAGTTTACGTGTGCAAAATTACAAAAAATCCTAAGACGGGAGGTAAAATGACTTCCCTTGTTAGTTCACACCACATTAATGTTTCATATTGAAATTAATTATGTACCCATTTTATAAATAAATTCACAATAGCGCATTCTTTTCACACGAAATAAAAGAAAAATAAATTAGGACAATGGATGCTAATAAATGTACAGTCTCTCATTTAAGCAGTCGGCACGGGAATCGGGTTGCCGTCTTTTCGAGACCGCATTGCCGTGCTGATTTTATCACCAAGTGTGAGGCACATTCCTTGACTCTTCGCGCGTATTCTAATGTGACCCACAATCGGCGAAGCATCATCCATAGGCAACGCTTTTTCGACAGAAATGTTTGCCAGCGCATCTTCGCCAAAAATGGAGTGTGCACACAAATTTGCAGCAAGGAAGCCACAATCTCCTTCTAAAAATGAAAAATACAATTTAAATTAAAACATGTTTTTTTACCAATAGCTGCATCTCCGGTCAAAACTTTCATATTTGTCGAACTCGATAAATGTGTTAAGAATTCACGAAGATCTCGAATCGGTGTCATCACGTTCACCTTATTCTCCCACTCGAAATCGCTCCACATCTGACGGAAATCAGTATCGCTCATATTTCCAGGCACAATGTAATCCTGAAAATGTTGCTATATTTTAACATTTGAACATCCGCGAAAAACCATAATATCAATTTTGATGTCTTGAAGGTACACACAATTACGATCCGAAGTTGAGCCGCGAACATCATACGAAATAGTGGAGAATATAACACCGTTTTCAGTCGATGCCACTTTGACAGTAGCCTGAAGTTGCGCAATTTCAGCAATTTTTAATGTCTTGACACATACCTTGATATTCGAAAAATCGGCTGGTGCAAGCGTCACTGGAGTTGGTTTGTCGACGAGCTTCAAATCTCCGACAGTTGCAAGTTCCAAAGAAACATTCTGAAGGGTGTCAGCAGTTTGATTGACGATCAATACATCGAGTACTGAAAAAATTATACAGCACATATAAAATGCTGCAATCTTTTGGCTTACCAATATCATATTGGTTAACGTTAACGTAAGCTTCTGCGTAAATTGGATCGGAAAATCCGGCCAATTGGATAACTTTTCCAAGTTTCGAGCTAAAAATATGCCAAAACTTCCGATAATATTCGTCAGAATCAAAAATTTACCTCGAAAAATCAAACTTCTGTGCTTTCGGAGCAGTTCCAAGAGCTTGCGAGAGGGAAAGATCAAACAAGTTCTCTCCTTGTTGATTATTTCTCGCCGACAGTTGCGTGAAAGTGATCGTTTTGTCAACTTCAAGGAAGTCTTTCGATTTTTTGCCAGATGTCGCTGAAGCGTCTTCAAATCGGCTCGTCGATCTCGAATTGAGCATAAGCTCAAGGCTTTTCTTGCACTCGTCTCCAAATTCTTTATCAAGATTTGGAATTCCTTCAGCTAGAACCTTTATTGTAGCTCCCATTCTAAAAAAAATACTCAATATTAACCACGAAAATAATAATTTATGCAAACCTGTCCAAGTCATCTTCATTAACAGGATGCGAAACATGACCACTCTTCGCTAAGTGGATGATAGAAGCCAAAATGAGCATGCATTCAGCCCGGAAGCGATTCGATCGCTCACTTCCAGCTCCTTCCAAGATCGTAAATTGTTGGGAGAGTTTTGTAAGAACTGTGGACAATCTAGCCCCGAGGAAATAGTCTCCGTTGAGAAGGAATCGGCGGAGCGGAGGCTTGTCAGCTCGCTTCGATGTCAGTGTGGTCGACAACGCGGTTTGAGTAGCATAGGTTCCATCAGCAGTAACCTTTGGCGCAGTAGATTTCTTCACTGGCACATCGTCATGTTTAATTTCGGCTCCCTCAACTTGCTCGGCGATTTCCGAATCAACAATTGGCAATTCTCCGATCGAATTTTTAATAAGTCTGAAGAAAATATATTACTTTTGTTAATACGGTTAATTTACTTCAAAATCTCCAAATTGTTTTCAGGCTCGCAATAAGTTGCAAGAATCCAAAGAGCCGACATGAATATCTCTGGAGCTTGAATTGATAGAATTCCGTCCTTCAGCGACTTCAATATCGCTTCTTTAAGGTTTGGCAATTTGTGGACGGCTTCTCTGACGAATTGAAGCACATAGCACGCAGCGGTTTCGTTTGAATCCGACAAAAATTCCATTAATACCGGTACAATTGAAGAAGCGACGTCAGGGAATTTGATTGTGGCGGCATGCAGAGTCTTGACAAGTGCTTGCCGGTATTTTCCATTTTCATCGTTGCTTTCGGTAGCGGTTTTATTGATTTCTTTTTTGAGAAACATCACCATATCCTCGACATTTCTACTGGACACCAAATCCAGTGCAAGATTCAAAGTCTTCTGACGAACTTCGAGACCAGGCGAAGAAAGGACACGAAGAATATCCATCACAAGGCCTTGGAGCACTCTCTCATTGCTGGATGTGTTTCTTAGTTGCACCAAGCGGTCGAGAACGATGAGCTTCACATTGTTGTCGCTCTCCTTCACTATTAAATCGATGTAAGCGGCAGCTGCAGCTTTAATTGCAGCTGGTGCAGTACTAAGAGTGACGAGGGTTCCAGCAGCTTCATATCTAAAGAAAAATTTGAGCATTAGTTTTACGTTTGGAAATTACCTGACGGCAGGGCTTTGCGATTGAAGAAGATTATAGACACAGCGGATGAATCTGGCACACTCATTTGGATTCGAATGACACACCTTATAGATTAACTCGACGATGACAAGCTGGAGAATATCGCCGAATTGCCCGACTTGATCGATGCAACCAGACAAATATTCAAGGGCTCGGGATTGATCGACGTGAAGG
The DNA here is from genome assembly GCA_902829315.1 of Caenorhabditis bovis. Taxonomy (NCBI): domain Eukaryota; kingdom Metazoa; phylum Nematoda; class Chromadorea; order Rhabditida; family Rhabditidae; genus Caenorhabditis; species Caenorhabditis bovis. The sequence goes on along the minus strand of CADEPM010000004.1, from coordinate 7,202,403 downwards.
AGCATCATGAAGGCGTTTCTCTTGCACGAAGCATCCATTTCACTTTCCAAATAGTTGGTCACTAATTCTGGCGCGTCGGGAATTAAAAACTCGAAATTCTCTGGAACTCACGACATTAAAATTGCACATTGAAGTAAACATACTGTAAATTGTGAAGATTGCACAAACTGCGTTGCGACGAACATATGAATGCCTGTGCTCGAGGCACTGGCGAATGGCAGGCATGAGCGGTTCCAGAAGTTCAGGCTCTTTGAGTTTGCATAAGAACCTCAAAGTTGATCCACGCACAAATTCATTGGGATGTTGCAGATCTTTTCTGTACGCATCGCACACCAATATCATTTCATGCAGCAATTTTCCATTTGAATCCGTCTAAAATTGAATTGTTGATAAAATTCCTTAGATTATCAAAATTACCTTTGGGACGATCTCCCAGAAAATTAAAAGTAGCTTCTTCAATGTATGCTCATTGGATGGAAGGCAGAATCTAATGACATACATGAGCATTCCTTGGCTCACTTTTTCTCCATTTAAAATCAAATAAATAAGCTTTTTGAGAGCATCAATTCTTTCCTTGTCCCCTCCTTTTTCAAACTTTTCTTTGAGTTGCGACTCAGAAGGAAGTTCCGAATCACTAGGCACATGAATAAGAGTGTAACATGGATGTTCGCCGGACGCCATTTCGACGTAAACCACTGCAAAAATATTTTCGCACATTCAGGAATTTATGGTATCTATAAAGAAGAGCCTTAAAATTCAAGACATTGCGAATATCAAAATTTTATTAAAAAGATAAGATTTCTATTGAAATCTGGATAATATCTGAATACGTGGTATTCGAAAGTACAGTAGGGCGTATTTGCTACGCAGCGCTTTCGCTTCAAGAAACGCGAGTTTTTTGAAATTGGCAAATTGCCAATAACGTCACAAATAATTTTCCTTTTTCTTTCATAATATTTGATTTCATATTACTTTACATAATGTATTGCTATAAGCAAGTTTTATTACGATTTAAAGAAAGATATTCATGAATTTTTAGGTAACATATTGCATATTGACGGCTCGAATTTTTTTTAGTATATTTTTTCGGTAACTTTGACTTTATTTTTTCAGGATGTCTTCTAAACTTGAAGAAGAACGAGAATCGAAACGCAGAGCACTTCGAGAAGGGGAATGGGCATGCCCTGATGCGAAGTGTGCCCAAATCAATGATGAATCACGCAAATATTGCGATGATTGTGGGAAACGTAATGAAAATTCCTATTGTTTTCCAAATTTATTCTATTTATTTTAAGCGAAACCCAAGGCTACTGCGAAAGTTGGAAAAGAGATAGGAAAGGAAATGGCTGAAAAGTCGAAAGGCCTGTTCGCTGCTGAAGATTGGGTTTGTTCAAAGTAAAATTTCAAATGTAATTTTTTTGAATAAAATATTGTATTGTAAGATGCGGGAATGTCAACTGGGCTCGAAGAAAAACGTGTAACGTATGCAATGCGCCAAAATTAGGAGATCTTGAAAAACGAACAGGTATAAACTATGATTAATCAATTTATTTCAAAACTTATTAGGATATGGTGGTGGATATATGGATAGACAAGATGTTGAATATGTCAAGAGAGATTACAATGAAGAATTCGACGAATTTGGGCGAAAAAGAAAGAAAAAAGATGTAATTATTGGTTTATAATTTGTTTTATTATTTTTATTATATTGAAGGTAAAAGTTGACAATGATCGTGAGGAAGGGGAAGAAAGTGGTAGTGAAAATCAAGAAATGGAAAACAATGTAAATATTTAACATTTTTAACAGTTTCAAATTCATTTTTAGAAAAAAGAAGAAGAAGATGATGATGATGGGGATGAAGAAGACCTTGGAAAATACAATTTCGATTTTGATTCTGATCCAGAACTTGTTGAAAAAGTAGAGAAAATCAAAACCAAAATTATTTCGATCACGAATAATGCAGCTTGCGACGAAAGCGAGTAAGACATATTCTGTTTTTAATTCAAATAATCATTTATTGGATTAATTAAGCTGCTCTTGTTCCTGCTCTGGTGGCGAATGCTCATGCCCGGAAAGTGAGGACGAAAAAAACAATGATCGACGAAAAGTGCACAAATCATCGAGGGAGCGAGACAGGTAAAAGCGAATTCAATTTTTCGAACCTATAGTGGTTTTTAGAGAACGAAATGATAGAAAACGCACTCGCTCAAAAAGTCGTGAAAGAAGTCGTCGAGAACACAGTCGGGACAGAAAACGGAGCAGAAGTCGAGATCGGCGGGAGCGGAAAAGGACGAGGTCTCGTTCCCGTGATCGCCGTAGAACAAGATCCCGCTCGCGTGATAAGCGACGTGATGATGATAGACGCAGAGATCGCAAGCGAAGTAGATCAAGGAATAGACGATATTAAGTGCCTTCATTTTATTTTTGAATTTTTTTCATTGTGTTGTTTTATTAGATACTCATTTTCGCAATCAAATTCAAAATTTAACCATATCAAACGGATAATTTATGATTTTTGCAACTTTAAGTAAATTATTGGAAAATAGCGCATTGATTTTGCTATTTTAATGGTTTTCCTTCTGCCATTTTCATTATCTTTGCCTAATTCTAATTTCTTTTCTAAATTTATTATTGTAGAGCATTTTCGCGTCACACGTGGTGTCATCGTGATGGAATTGAATTTTCAAAGTAAGTTTTCATCATTTTTTATTATTCAAAATGGAGTGGAAAGAAATCGACTTAGGAACAAGTCTGTCGACATATTTTTTTTCTCGAAATATTCTTTAAATTTTCCTGAATTTTCAGATTTTGAGTCGATAAATTCGACGAATGCTCAAAGTGGAGGATTTACAGGAAGTATTGATGATCAGAGTAATGTAAGAATGAAAAGAAATTCATTTAAAGTTAAATTTTTCGAATTTTCAAGCTTGTTGGTGGCTCAAGTGCACCACAAAGAACAGTTTTTGATGATTCAACGACATCATCTCGAAAAAGTAATTTATTCTCGATTGAGTACTATCAGCAATTTTTCGATGTTGAGACAGACCAGGTTACTTCAAGAATTCATTTTCATTCTTTTTCAAAATCCCGTTTTTAGGTCTTAAAACGCTTATTGAACAGTGTCATTCCAACCCATCGCAATTATATTCAAGATTTTTTGCAACCGATTCCAGACCTTTGGGGTCCGTTCTGGGTGTCGGTCACCCTGGTATTTGCCATTGGAATTTTCGGCAATCTCGCACAATTTATTGAAAATGAAGGAAGCAAAGGCTCATATGGGTCCGATTTTCGCATGGGTACGTTCCATTTCTTTATAAAAATTGTTTTTCCAATTTGGATTTTCAGTGACATCAGCTTCAACTCTCATTTTTCTCTACGTCGTCGTCGTCCCATTCTTGATTTATGGTCTCTTGTGGAATAGAAAAAGCGAAATTATGCATCCATATGTCGATCTGGTCTGTCTTTATGGCTATTCTCTGTCGATTTTCATTCCTGTTACGGTATGTAAATTTCTACAACAATGCATCTAACCTCTTTTTTTCAGTTTTTGTGGATAATTGATCTTAACTGGTTCCGTTGGGCTTTAATTTTGGTATCGGTTGGACTCTCCGGTACCGTATTGATTCGTGCAATCTGGCCGGCTGTTCAGAATGATAGCAATAAATTGGTATCATTTTTGGGTTTTTAATAAAAAACCTCACGCCAAAATTTGCAGGTCTCTTTTGGAACGATCGCCACTATCTTCATTCTCCACTTTTTGCTCGCTTTCACCTTTAAGGTTTTATTTTTTGACAAAACGTTTTTTGCATGAACTGCACCTGCCACTTAATAAATGTTACGCTTCTATCCTCTGTTTTTGGGTTTTCATGCCACAATTGTGTTTAGTCGCTTCTTTTAGGAGTTTTACTTTGACGCGATGCATCCGAAAGTGCCGAAACCTGACCAAATTATCATTGAGAATCCAACGACTTCGGGCAATTTTTCGGCTCCGGTGGCTCCACCGCAGGTTTGAAGAAAAAAACAAGGCAACGAATTAGATGATTGAATGGACTTGATTCAGGTTAACACCGCCACTGGAAATCTCACACAGCATTTGACGGAAAAGAGGGATTCGCGTGAAGATGTGACTTCAACAACGGCGAAAATCATTGAAGGTTGGACATATCTCTTTCTATGATGATTTTTAAAGGAGTATTGGTCTTGCAGCGATCACAAATGCCACGATTACCCCAACTTCTTCGCTTTCTTCGAGTATTGTCATGACGAATTCGACGAGTTCGGTTATTGTGACGACGGCGACAACTTCTGTCGCTACGCCGACTACTGTTAAAACCAAATAATTTTGTGCATAATATTTATTGTGGGAAAATCTGATTGTGATATTTTGCTTCGTCTTGAATATCTAGTTTTATAAAAAAAAGGGGACAACTTGAACTAATAAAAGAAAACCACGCATAATTCTTTGGAAAACTCATTGCTAGAATGCTGTTCCTATTTTTGCTCGCAATTTTTTTCAATATAACAAATTCGTCGAAATACACTGATGAGTTCATTTTCGATGTTGAATTGACGTGCAATTTGCGAAATCGAGCTTTTTGGACGTTTTCGGTTCAGTTTTTTGATCGAGACAGCTTTTTGTGAGTGTATTTTTAGAGATTTATCCGAAATAGTGGCGTTCAGAAACCCTGATGATTCAGTTGGCCCGGAAATACATCACGCCCATCGGCCGGGAACGGCGAAGTTCCGAATCACTGGATCGCAAACAGAAGACGAGTTTTTCAATTATGTTAGTCGTCTGAAAGATAAGTAATCTCGAATTTCCGAATTTAGAACTACGAAATTTATGCGAAAATTTTTCACGATTGCACTGAGAGTCATCAAAGTGTTCAACTGATTATCAATATCACCCCATTATGCCAACATTACAGGTTGGAATTCGATTCAGGTCTTGAAATTTCAGATTCTCAGGGATTGCCACTATAAGCTTCAAGCAAATCTGGAGAATAGTTGGGGAATCGTAGGACGCCGAATTTTTCTGAATATGACCGACGACAATGACTATCGCAAGTATGTGCATTGTATATAACAAATAAATTTATTCGTAATAGAACTCAGCTGTCATATAGTGAACTCCTGCTTCGTTTGTGATATTTCTTTTAATAGTATAACGACAAAAACTGAAATATACGACAAAATTTAGTTTGAAAATTGAATATTTCTCAAACATATGGAATTCGCACGGCGGAGATATATGCCAAACCAATTTCGCCAGACTTCTATCATCAGTGCAGTCGTGCCTGATCAGAGCTTTTATATAATATCCTGACTGAAAATAAATTTGAAAATGGCAAAAATTGAAACTTACGCTGAATAGCTCATCGGAATCCAAGTAACCCGTCGCAGTCAAATGATTATCAAGTATTTCGGTTGAACCGATTATATCAAAGGTGCCACCAATAAGATCATCGCCAGATCTATGAAAAAATAATTTTTAATTTTTAAAATAACATTTTAATCGCTCACATGACGTCGGTGTCAAAAAACCGGATTTCAGTATTGAAATCTTTGGTGGTCTTCAACGAGCATATGAAATGAACATCGAATCGAATAAACGTCGCGACGACGGCATTGAACAAGAATATCAGGAATTTCATTCCATAATGGAAAATTGCATTCAATTGATTTCACGTTTTTTTTTAATAATTATTTAAATTCACCAGTTTTTATTATTTTTATAATTGAGAATATTGTTAAGAGTAAGCTAGATTAAAAAAAATTGTATAGTCGGCGTCCGGCGACTGTTGTAGGCGGGTAGATTTACGCGCATGCGCCTTGAAAAAAAAAACAAAAAAAATTAGCCTTGGATCGCTAATTTTTTAATCGAATGACGTTGGAAATTCAAGGAAATGTTAAACTCATTAAAATAATGAATAAACATTCACACGTGGCGAGAACTTTTCAAGGCGCATGCGCGTAAATCTACCCGCGTACAGCAGCCGCCGGACGCCGACTATATCTTCAAATTTAGAATTTTAAGTCTGAATAAATTATTTATATTTATTTTTTCAAATAAAAGACCCTTAAGGAGGCCATTGGGATTCGAATGAATTGGATTGTACGGGAAGAGGAGGCTCTCCAGCTGTAGGTAGAAGACCTGAAGTGGATCATCGCTTGATCCCGAAGGATCTAAAAAAAGAAAGCCACTCACACACAAACGCCTTTAAATAAATTATTGAAGTTGATAAATAAAAATTCATTTTGTCACATAACAAGTAAGATTTTCGAAAGAACAACATTATGTTATGACCATATCGGCTTTGAGCTCGCTATCTCCCGATTTATTGGTTATGTCTTGCTTCAACGTATAGGTGCACGTTTTGTCCTCAATCGGACACGGTGGCATCAGTGCGACTTTCAGCATCTTTTCGTCATCTTTATTTTCAACGCAATTGTGCCAAATTTCCATATAAATGTAAAATCCAGACTGGAAAATGCCACAACTTGCTTGAACTACTGGATTCTGTGTCTTACACTCAACCATTCATCGCCGTCTAAAGATCCCGACACTGAGAATTTGACGGGACCCTCCGTTGGCCCATCAATGAATCTCTGATCGCCGATTGGATCCCACGGACCTCTGAAACATAGCATCCAGGAAAATTGATTCGAAATTGATAACGAACATAGTGTCGGAATCAAGGAATTGAATGGCCGCATAAAACTTGTCCCGTTTTGGATAATTGCAGACGAGCTCGCCGTTAAAGATAAAATGAGTCGAAGCAAATGAAGCGACTATAAGTGTTGACAACGCAATGAGACAGCGCATTTTACGATTAATGACACGCGATTCAATTTTGAGGACGCGTTGATTTTATCATTACAGACTTGTGTCACGCTTCACAACATTGTTATTTTTGCATTTTCTAATCCTGCAATCGTAATAAAAGAGAATAACTATTTAAAAAGAAATACACAGCGAATCAATCGGGAAGGCAGTTTTGTTTTTGGAACCCGAAAAAGATGAACGGGTCACACTCTCAGTTAAATCGAATAAAATATTTTGAAATTCATTGAGAAACTGCCATGTCTCTATACTAATTTCCGACTTTTCTCAATTAATTTCAAAATTTCTCATAATTTTTTTGAATTTATCACAGTTAAATCGAATAAAATATTTTGAAATTCATTGAGAAACTGTCATGTCTCTATACTAATTTCCGACTTTTCTCAAATAATTTCAAAATTTCTCATAATTTTTTTGAATTTATCACAGTTAAATCGAATAAAATATTTTGAAATTCATTGAGAAACTAACATTTCTCTATAATATTTTCAATTTTTCTCAAATAATTTCAAAATTTCTCATAATTTTTTTGAATTTATCACAGTTAAATCGAATAAAATATTTTGAAATTCATTGAGAAACTAACATTTCTCTATAATATTTTCAATTTTTCTCAATTAATTTCAAAATTTCTCATAATTTTTTTGAATTTATCACAGTTAAATCGAATAAAATATTTTGAAATTCATATACGTATTTTGCCATTCTAGCGCACCTTTCATCCTCAATTTTCTCTTTTTTTTAAGCCATTTTAGGGCTTATTGTCATTGATTTCTAATTTTCGATCATTAAGAATGTGTCATTTTCAACAATTTTCAAAAATGGTAAAAAGGTCGAAATGCGCTACCTTAAAAATGTGGTCGAAATGGTCGAAATATTGTGCTAGAACGGTGAATAAAAAAATGCTCAATAAATGGTGAAGCTAGAGAAAGATCTGCCTGCGCTAATAAATCTAGATCTCCTTGCTTTAGTCGAAGTATTAAAAATCAAGAAAAAGTCAATTCATTGAAGTCAATTTCATTTAACATCACAGTCAATTTCGTTAGGTTCTCCTTGACAGCGATTATGTATTGATCGAGTTCTTCAGTAGGACTGTTGAAGCCTTTGAAGCCGATGTCTTGTCGCTTCATTCGATCCTTCTCGAGCTTGATTTGTTCGTTGGCCATTTCGATCTTAGACAGCAGATCCCATTTCTTCAGACACTCTTTTGCCATCTCCAAGCGCGATTTCTCATTGCATTTTTCCAACGCGTCGATATGAATCGCTTCCCAATACACCGATGAACTGTTGTCGAGCAGAGCCTGGAAATGGTAAAATAACATAAAACAAGCAAAAAAAACAAAGGAAAAAGAAAATTGAAAATTTAAGACCTTCTTAACATTCGTGTACGAAGTGTATGCTCTCGGCATAAAGTCAACGATAGCCGCCTCTTTGGTGCCTTTCCACTGACCTAAATGAAAATAATTATTTGTTTTTTAACCAGTAAAATTCATATTTTGAAAAACTGACCGCAATTATCAGAATGTAAATCGTCGATAAAAAGAAAAGTGCCAAGCAAGAGAATCTGCACAAGAATATCTGCACTAACATCTTCTTCTTCGATGTGGGAAATAGGGACAAAATTGTCACACCATTTCGTTGCGATATACCTGAAGTTTAAGTAACGTTTAAATCGGAAAAACAATTCAATATTACTACATAGATGTTCGTCTGCCAGTCAATTTGTTCGGTAGGATGAATTGCGCATGCGGTCCCACGTTGATGAGTTCAAGGAGTTTGTAGCAAAAAAACTCTTTAATATCGGGAGATTGACCCTTTGCAGAGTTACTCGATGACCCGAAGTGATGACATCTAAACACGATAGTTAAATTGTCGCTAATTAGAGAAAATTCTTACTTCACGTTGTACTTGGTCTCTTCCTTCTCTCCATGAAGTTGGACATAAGCAAGTGTGTTTTTCGTGAACCTCCCAGATCTCTTGGTCGAGCTTCAAACCGACAAACGAAGTCAGACTCATCGTCGGCTCCGCGTTTGAAATGCAGGGCACGGAAATGGTTCACAGTGGCTTCTCTCATTAGTTCTGTGTTTCCATCAGTCCAAGAGGCCACTTTGTGATGGTTTTCCATGCGAAACTCGTTGAAGCTGCTGTACACGTTGAAAAATCCTTTCTCCAGTAATCGCGTGTGCAGCTTGACGGCCTCTTTGGCATTTTCCATTCTTTCGGGTCCTGCTTTCATTGCAATTCCAACAGCCTTTTTATACTGTGACCACCACGGAAGCTCCGAGTGTTTATAAAAAGATTAAGCTTCACTTAGCTAATTAATAATGGTGTAAAACTATTTGAATCTCAAAAATCGTTAAATTTACCCATGAAAAGATCTACGTATATCCAATAAAAAACCTTTAATATAATTTTGGATTAGTAATGCTAAATGAACAAAAATAATAATAAAAACACTTACGATCACAATCTCATCGTCGTCCTTCACACCAATTTGTTTTAATGTAGACTTTAGCGATATAATCTGCTTCCCGTTGTGATATAATTCTTGATAATTTTGATGAATACACCAAAAGGAATTGATCGCCTTGCTCAACTCTTTGATTGTCGTCTAAAACAATCATTCAAATTAGTTAGAATATGATTGTTAAAAAACCTCATCAGCGAATGTTATTGGCTTCTGACGATGGGATACTCCGTCTTGATCTTGAAGAATGAGAAGCAAACCTATTTCCATTGTTGTGGAACTGAAAAATGAAATAAAAACAATGATTATCATAGATGGAAAATCACGAAAACAATGCGAACTACAGACGAAAAAAAGGTCTCTTTCCTATTCACAAAGTTTAATGGAAGAATGCGATGTTGACAGTTTCTCACCTTCCTCTGCGTCTCAGCTCAAGCGTCACTCTCATCCCCTTCCACTCTGGATTCAACCAAAAATATTCTGTTTATTCATTGTGGAAGAATAAGAAAGGAGGCCTTTCATAAGTGATTTTGATAAATTTAATGCAGTTCAACAATATAATTTTGCAAAAGAATTCAGAAATAGTTATTATGAATCAGTGAAAGATTAAATTTTTATGGAAGAAGATGTTTATTATTAATATTATCCACTTTTAGTATTTGATGTTTCAAAACAGAATGATAGAATTATTGCATCCTCGGCCTGGTGTTACAATAAAAGCCGTAGCTTCGCTAAAAATATTGTTCAAGTATTGTTGAAAAATGACAAATGTATCCAGGTGTCGTGGGATCCTGCGTTTTGTACGCAATGCTAAGAGACAGTTACCGTAATCCTCGCAGCGATTTACGGGGACTTATTTTTTTAATTTCGCATATTAGATTTTTTTATTTTTCGCTCAATTTTCGTATTTCCCTTCGAAATTTTGTTATTTAAATTTGCAGAAACCGAGTTTAATAATTTATTTAGCAGAATAAGCACTTTTTAACGATATTTTTTGGTAAAAACAGCAGAGATTTAAAAGAAAACATTTTTGTCGTTAGTAAAATTGTTTATTCGTGTTTTGCTTTTTGAACGCGTTTCTATTATCTTGTTTTTGTATTCTTCATTTTCAAAATAATTTTTAGAGCGACAAAATCTTCACAATAACTCCCAACTCAACTGGACAAATGGAAAAGTGCATATTCCGAAAATTAAATAATTAAACTCGGTTTCTACAGGTTTTAAATATAAGATTTCTCAAGAAAATAAGAAAATTCAGCAAAAAAATTGAGAGAAAATTAAAAAAAAACTCCGTAAATCGCTGCGAGGATTACGGTAACTGTCTCTTAGCATTGCGTACAAAACGCAGGATCCCACGACACCTGGATACATTTGTCATTTCTCAACAATACTAAATGTTACTGTTTACGCACACAACGCCACACGCAAACGCGTTGGGCTAGAGTGGATGGCAGAGACGCAGAGGAAGACGAGAAACTGCCGGCATCGCATTCTCCCATTAACTTTTGTGAATAGAAAAGATACTTCTTTTTCTTTTGTAGTTCGCGTTGATTTCGTGATTTCCCATCCGTGATTATTCTTGCTTTACGTATTTCAATAATTTCATGGTTTCAGATATGGTTAAGGTTACGATACGTTTGGTCGGTGAAGAGAAAGATAGATTATTCAAACGAATTGAGTTGGATCCACAGGTTTTTACTTAGATGGTTGATAATAATTGATTTTACGTTAATTTCAGATTCATGTCGATGACCTGGTGAAGGAGATTGAGAGTGTGACGAATATTCTACCCAAATTTCAAGAAATCAAATTCCGTGGTGATGAGCTACCCGATGTTGAGCGTCCTCTTCAAGACATCAAGTTTGCTGAAGAGCTTGTTGTGGTAAGTTGAGTTTTTATATTAAAAATTTACTATCTATTGTTAGGATGTGTAATTTTATTTGTGCAGACTTTAAGCGCTTAAAAATCAGAAAAAAATTCAGAAAATCATTAGTCAAAAATTGTCAGTCAAAAAAAATAGTCAAATATCATGAGTCAAAGAATAAAAAATCACGATAAAATTTTTATGAGTCAAAAATCATTAGTCAAGTCAAAAAGTATGAGTCAATGAACATTGGCCTCCACTGAGCCTAATGAGCCTAATTTTTCTTTGATTTTTAAATAAAACATGAATTTTATTTTTTTGAGGCTAAATTTAACGTTTTCTGAGATTCAAAATAGTATTAAATCATTATTATTATATGGATAATTAATAATATAACTTAACGTAATTTTTGAGGTTAATTGACTGATTTCAGTGCCATACTATGTTGATAAATTGGCGGACGTACATCCAGATGTTAAATGAAATCAAACGAATGACCACATCGGGTGTTACGGACAAAAGAAGGGAGATTGCTCTCAAGGCTTTGTGCGGGAATTGAGGGGTGTGCGCAAACCCCGGCCTTGTGGGCCATATCCCCCACTCTTTCCATGTTCATGGCTTCGTGTTGGAAACAAACAATAAACAACTAAGAGTTTATTTATGAACGATGGAATGAGTAACGAAATAGTGTGAACTTCAAGCGTGTCTCCCGGCTTCCTACCTCCTCGTTCGTTTCCCGAGCAAATACTCTGGTAACTCAAAACCAATCGGATCCGGCAAAATTCGGCTCCGAAATTAACCTTATCCGATTGGTAATTCTACGGATAAGATTGGTTTTTTGTCGAATCCGATTCGAGTTGAAATATTGAAACAAAACAGATTCGAATAATTATCAATCGGATTCGAAGAAAATCTAATCGGATACGACAAATTACCAATCGGATACGAAAATACCCAAAAAACCAATCGGATTGGATTATTGCTTCCGGTCGGAGGGTTGATATATGTGAATCTCCTTCCGGTCGCTGTTAGACCTGATATTGCCCGCATGACTCACTTACACTATGTTGATAAATTGGCGGACATACAGCAGACTTTAAGGTTTCTATTAGCGCTTAAAAAATTGAATCAAGCAATTATTTTATAGCTAGTGAATTCTGTAAAATTGGTCTCAAGATTTTTTTTCTGAAACATGCAGATCTTCCATGGTGGAACGAGTACAAACGCTGCGTTGAGCAAGTGTTGAAGCAGCGCTCGGACAAAGTTGAAATGGCAAAAGAAGCTGTCCAATATTATGAACGTTTAACCAAAAGCGGATTCTTCTATGTCTACGACCAATTCAACATTTTTCGAAGCCAGAATCATACTAAAGTCGCTGCTTGGACCGATGGTGACGTGGGATTGATTCGTAAAGCGACGGAGCAGTATTTCCACAACCTCCATGATCAGAAGAGAGGAAATGAAGATTCCAAATTCACTTGTTATTTTGAAGAACGAGACGCGGACTTAGGAGGAAGGCCAACGAACACACTTGCTTTTGTCCAGATTCATGGAGAAGATTCGGTTTCGAAGTACAACATTAAGTATGTTTTCTATTCATTCATTCAAGATCCATTTCTGTTTAGATGCCATCATTATGGCTCAAAAGGCTCGAGCTCAGGACAGGTGCCGGACGTCTCCGAATTCTATTGCTATAAATTATTATCATTAATCGGTGTCTGCCCCAAATCTCATATTATCCCTTCTTGTATATCGACTGGAACCAAAACAAGCACGTAAGGATTTCACAGCTTTGCGTATACATATACATCTTTGCATATTTCAGATACATTGCTACTCAATGGGACGACAGATTTGAGCTTCTTGAAAACGTTATTGATGGGAACAGCCTTTGCGCGGATGTCGTTGTTCAATTGGCTATGCTTAGAGTGCTCCTATTCATTTCTGATCTACATGAACAGAACTGCGGTGTGTTTTAGAGTCTGAAAACTATAATATAATTGATTTTAGGAAGGTGGAAAGGGACACAGCACGCCGCAATTGTTGACTTTGCCCCTACAAACGATTTCAAGATTTATCCAGATATCAAAAGCGAACTCATCACAACTTTTCCACACAAAGGATGGAAAAAACAATATTCTGCTGTGAAAAATCAACACGACGACAACTCCTGGTTGAAGATCGCAAAAGTGTATTTGGATAAGTGGGATCTCTCAAACAAGATCGAATTGGCTCGTGAACAATTTGATCCAACTAAAGACCTCCTTAAAGGGCTAGAAATTGGATTCAAAAAACGACAATTCCGTGTTAGTCCCACCGACCAACTGAACGAATACATCGACACATTGCAAAAAAATTTGGAGCATCTTCAGACTCTTTTGAATTCCATTGTTTAGTAAACAGTAATCTAAGTCTAAACGCACGCTTCATCACAACTAGAGCGTAAGGAACGCTTAATAACAATCTGACGAGAGCCCGCTAGAATTCAAAATAGGCAACAGAATCTGCGCATAGGAAGTAACACCTCGTAACAATATGACCACCATCTTAATATTGTTTCTTTATCGTGTAGGATTGTATTGTATGAGCCTTCTTCTGCAAGACAGTATCTTCGGTTTTTCCATTTTTAAGCGGTGAGGACACTGGCTTGCGGGAGAAGGGGGATGTGACGCCCCACAGGATGCCACATCATTGAGGCCCATTGCCATCAACCCCCAATTTTCAACTCCTACCCCTGATTTTCCACCCCCAAAATTTAAAATTTTTAAAGTTTTTAACGATTTTTTGCGATCTATTCTTTTAAAATTGGATTTAAATGAATTATAGTTTTATTTTAAGTTTATATATTTGTAAACTAGTGATTATTATTTAGGACTGAAATTAATAAATGCCTAATATTTTCCCAGTTTTTAGGATTGTTTTATTTTTCGTATATTCAACATTACTCCATGATTTATGTGTCTTTCAGGCTTCGTCTGACGCTAATCCCGCGCCATCGATATCCTTTCTTCGATTCGCTGGTTTTTTTTTTGTAATGTTTGGTAAATTTTTTCCATTTTTTTTTTGTTCCCTTTCCATTCTAATTTAATTTTGTTTTCCTAAAATAAATTTATATTCCTCAAATGTGTTAAATTATACAAAAAATTTAAGCCTATTTGACTACCACTATTGTTTTTAGGTATTTGATTTGCGCAATGCTTGCAAAGAAGCTTGATACAGAATTGCACAATTGGATACGTGAAATATTGGAAATTGTGGGAATAGATTCACGCTTACGAAGTCTATCTGAACCCCGAATCTGAACCTGAAGTCTATCTGAACCTGCTCTTCCGTGAATAGTTCATTTCTTGTAAAAATTTTCTTTCATAAGGATAGTCTACAGTTTTTGAAAAATCAAAGTTAGCCAATTACTGTTAGAAACTGTAAATTTTGACCTTCGAGCAGAACAGAAAATTTGATGAAAAAGATTTACGTTTTAGCATCATTTTCCATTGTGTTTTCCATTCTTTCCGTTGTCTCTTATATGTTTTATCGATCTCGTAATGTTTGCGACAAGAAGACGGCGGGGGCTTCAAAATCTGAACTAGTTTCGTCAGCTCCAAATTCAAAATAGATGCTGGAATAAATAAAGTGTTTATAATAAGAATAACATTGTTTTTTCATGGCGTTACATGTGCGTTCCTCTTTTCTTATTTCTCATGATTCTTCAATTATTTCGCGATTTTTCCGTTTAATTCTGCGTAAAACGAAAATGCAAACAATGATTATGGTGATGCAAATAAGAGTGGCAATGAGAAGAGGAATGGGAATTCCTTCGAACAAACTCTTTTCCCTTATGGGGTTGTTGTAACATACTGACACCGATTCATGCTGCACACAAACATGGTAACTCCGTGGGCAATCGCTAAAAAACGAAAATCTAGGGAAATCAATTAAAGGGTGGCACCCCAGAGTGGAACTCGCCTTCCAACAATGCAATTAAACATTAGCAACCATCTATTTCCGAAAATTTTACTAGAAATCGTCAAAGTGTTGTAGGGGTCCAAAGAGGTCCGAATTCGAAAGTTTTAACAATTTCAGAAAATGATCCTAATTATCAATTATTTCAGAAAAATGTTGTTAAAAATATAATTTGTTTTACCAAATTTTCTGTTCTGCTCTCAAATGTTTCCGGCCAACTTTCATGTAGTCGTTACTCGCAATTAATTGGTTTTATATTCTTTTTCTCATAATTTTTTTACCATTGTTTATTTTAAAAAGTTAGGAATTCGGACCCCTTTGGACCCTTCTAACACTTTGACGATTTCTAGTAATATTTTCTGAAATTGATTGTGGCTAATGTTTAATTGCATTGCTGGTTTTTTTTTAAATAGAGATTTGTCATTTGGCCAGATTTTTAAAGCTCGAACAAACAATTTTTTTGCGAATTTAAGATTTCAAAATAAATTCAAAAGAATAAGAACGAAAATTTTACGAGGTGGGGTAAAAAATTTTTTTTAATCTTTGCGGAATTTGAGGGTTTGAAAAAAAAATAAGCGTCTTCCGTCAAAAAAGCGAATTCCGAGTATTCGAAGTTTTCAAAAATTGATTTTTTTGCGCGTTACGGTAGCGAAATCCGCAGTGGGCATTACGCAAAAATAAACAGATTTTTATTTTCGAAATTCAATTCTTGTTTCCGTGTTTAATTTTTGAACGGAGCTGAAATTATAATTCTTTTAAGAATATCTAAGTTTTCTGATGGAGAGGGGGACTCATCAAAGGATGGTCAGAAGAGGTGAGATTTCACGACATTTATTCCGACAATATACAAACGTTTTTGAATTTTCGAGCGATTTTCTTCCCAACGAAGTAACGCAGAATTCTCGTTCATTTTTTTTTTGAATTTTATCGATTTCTTATCCAGTTAAAATCATGTTTGAGATTTTTGAAGTTGCCACTCCATTTTTTAAACCAATTTTTGAATTGCTCAATTGAAAAATGCAAAATAGTCAAACTGTTTGAGACACACGCGGATTACTTACGCGACAATTCTGCATTCATAATTAGTTCTGACAGTTGGTTTCAAGTTAAGCTGCTTTTTTCCAATAACAACGAGTTTCTTCAGAATAGGATCGCAGAATGAATACATCGATTTTGCTGATATTGGCTTGTTCGGATCGCATTTAATATTGACGACGTATGGCAATTCGCCCAAAATGTATGTTCGTTCTTCCAATTCGCTGACCATTGTGACCAATTGCGGACAACATCGACCATGATAGCAAATTCCACTCGCTTCGGCTATGCAATACCCAGAATCTTCAGCTTCTTCGATGTAATCAATGCATTTTGGTTCGTTGAATCTCGGAGTTTGAAGGTCAGGACAATACGAATTTACTTGGCCGCCTTTAATTCATACGGAAATCATTGACAATTATTTACAGAATCACTTGCCTTTGCAACAGTATTTACTTTTTTCGTCACACCAATTTTCGATGTCTTCGTTATCGTTACAATCCTCTATACGATTGCACGTTCTGATTGGTGTCAAAACTTGACCATGTTCGCAAAATCCCTCAGTTTGGTCTGAAAATTTCTTTTCGTTTTTCTCGTCTTAATATACACGTAGTCTGTTTCTGGAAAAAAAAACCAAACTCTAGATCGACGTCGTCTGGCGCGTCGCGGTTGGCGTACGTTAATTTTTTTATAGCAAAAATGTGTACAAGGCCTGACATGTTCTCTTTTTCAGAAACAAACTATTCATCAGTGCTCACAGTAACAGCAGAGACCAACATTTTTTCCAATCAATCCATGAATCATTTCGCAATGAGGTCTAAAGAGCAATTAAATCGAATCGCTAATTGTCATTTAATTGGTTTGCTTTTACGTAATGTGTTTCTCTATATCATCTAGCCTTTCACAATGAATGTCTTCAGTGCAATCAGCTTTGGCAAATGATAAATGTCCAATTGGAAATGATTTAATAGTTCGACTCCCTCTACACAAATCGCGTTTCTTCGCACATACTCCGCTAATAGTATCATTGGCACCGTTCCGGAATGGATTTTCATATGGCAGAAAGCAAAACAATTCGGCTGAATTGCATTCAACCGATTTTTTGCAAAATTGAAAACCCAATTTTTCGTCAAGCTGAATGTCCACATGTGTCGTAAGTTCCGAAGGAACTCAATTAATTAATTAATTAGTCAATATTATTTAGCCCAAATGCAAACATACTATCGTAGCAATATTTAGTGTTAGCAGGTCTTATATTCCGCACTTCATCATCCATTTGTGGAATAAAAGGATAATCGCAAAACGCCGGTTTTTCGAACATGTCGCCATCGGTCACACAATCTTCGTTGCTTTTGCAAATTTTCAGTTTTGGCCAGCCTGTTATATTAACTTATACACATTCTATGCGTTTTCTGATACACACCAGAAGGTAGTGTCTTTTTGATAAACGAAAATTGAAAAGAATATGGAATTGCTGAAAATTTCTTCATGTGTTCTTTTCGAGAACCGTTTCTTCTTCATCTTTTTTTTTGCATTGTATCGGTGTGCTTAGAAGTTGAGCCTAATAAGTGCATAAGAAGCCAAAATGATTTATTAAATTTTATTATAAAAACCGTATTTTTAACCACTGTTGCGGATTTGATAATGCTTTCCTGAGTGAATGAGACATGTTTAATAGACCTATTCATGCAATGAAACAAATTTAAAAAAATCCATCCCACTGATCCATAAAATGATCCATAAATTAAACCAACCTTTTAGTCCTTGCGAGATCATTTCGAAAGACGCATTTCCGTAAATCTACCCGCGTACAGCAGTCGCCGGACGCCGACTATATAAGCACTCCAAATTCGACAATATATGTTTAGTTTTTGTCATTTAGATACCAATTTTCATAAGAAATAATGATATTTGTGTTGATTTTATAAAGATTTTGCCCGATTAAGCTTCTAATGAGCCGTTAGCGTTGATTAAACAAAATACTTTTACAGATTTCCAAAAAAACGTTTTAAACGCTCAAAAAATAAAAAATTTAAAAAAATTACAGTACCGACTTCGCTATGTGGCCCACAAAACTTTTCGCATGCGCCTTTGAAAATAAATAACGGAGAATTACGATCGCGTCGATTTTTGTTGTAATCTTCGATGTGTGCGTGCATAAGGAATTCAAATGAAAAAAAAAACGATTTCTTTAAATTTTTTTCATTGCATGAATAGGTCCATCAAAATAAGGCGTTGGTTGGAACGGTTTGTGAATGAATATAATTTTCTCAACATCTCGCTTTTCTCAGAGCAACAACTCGTTTGTCTGTTTCGACATTCATTTTTTCATTCAAAAGTCCTTTGGTCCGATATGTCAACTTCATATTTAGTCTTTGCTCATAATTTTTTTTTGCTGCCAACCTCACTTTTTCACACCGAGTTTTTTGGCAATTCGGAATGAATTGGGCATTTCCAATAGAAAATATCAGTGTTATAAAGACAAAAAAAACTAGAATCTTAATTGGTTATTTCAAACATTTCGCATTACTCAGAAAAAAATCATCAATTTTGCCAATTAGAAATTATCAAATTTAATTTAAACTAGCCAATTATGTTTAAAATTTTAAAAGTGTCGTTAAAGAAGAGAAAATGCATCATCGGTGTAAAATTGAAATTAAAAAATTAGCAAGGGTGAAACACACAGTACCGCAGAAAAATATACGAAATCATTATTTTTTGTCATAACTTTTGACCAAGTAGTCCAATCATTGTGAAGTTTTTACTGGAGTGTTTAGTCGGTGTGCGGCGACTACTGTACGCGGGTAGATTTACGCGGATGCTCCTTTCTCTTGGTCTCGCAACGACTAATTGGGTATTTCACCTTTTATGGGTGGTCAAATCGAACGACGTTAGAAATTCCAAGAATGCCGTTCGCGTGAAAACAGCAACGATGAGCGTTCGCGCGTGGAGAGACCTTTTCAAGGCGCATGCGCGTAAATCTACAGCAGTCACCGGACGTCGACTATATGTATGTATATACAGGGTGGCCCGTAATTATGGAAACGCAAGTTTGAAGCCTTCTGGCAGATGCTGGCGCATTTTTCGCGCACCAATTTTATTATTTTATTTTTCAGCATGTTTTAGTTACCCTATTCCCAAATTTTCTAGTTCTTAGCGTCATTTTTACTGGAATGGTAGTCAATTCAAAACACCGAGGTACCATTATCCAATGGCGACGTGAGGAAAGAGCGACAGTTGCATTGCAAAAGCTCTCGGAATCTCTCGATCAACAGTTTGTAAAACCGTAAAACGATACAAGGAGCTTAACACACTTGAAAACCGTCCGAGAAGCGGAAAACCTCGCAGTTCTATCACTCCGGAGAGGATAAAGGTCGCCAGAGAACGAATTCGCCGAAATCCGCAACGGAGCATGAGAAAGATGAGCTGGGAGCTAAGTATGAGCAAGTCTTCGATGGAGCGCATGCTGAAAAAGAAGCTTGGACTGACCCCGAATCGTGTTCGAATAGCGGCCGTTTTATCTGAAAAGAACAAAGTAGCCCTAATGTAAAAGTGCCAAAATGAACATTCGAAGACGCTGTTTACGGACGAGAAGCTCTTCACCGTGGAGGCTGAATTCAACTCGCAAAATTATCGGGTGCTTACAGGAGACACAGACGAAGCCAATAAGCACGGAAGAACGATCAACAGAACGTCTTATCCTCAACAAGTCATGATTTTTGGGGCGATCACGTCTGATGAGAAGATTTCGCTTGTTTTTGTGGATCCCGGAGTCAAAATCAACCGGGAATACTACTTAGAAGAAATTCTAAGAAACACGTGCATCTACGGACCCAAACACACTTTGGAAACCAGGTTTGGACATTCCCACAGGACTCTGTACCGGCTCACAAAGCAAAAGTCGTTCAATCCCAGTGTGCCGCAAATTTTGCTGTTTTATTTTTTGTTCAGAAGCGTCGTCGCCGGATTTAAGCCCACTCGACTATTATGTTTAAGGTGTACTTTAATCGAATGTCCAGGCACATCCCTATACCAATTTGGAATCATTAAAGAAATGTTTGTGGGCCAAACTATCTCCAGAATACCTCCGTGCCACAGTCGAGGCATTCCCGAAGAGACTCAAGGAAGTAATGAAGAACAAAGGAAATCGAATCGAGTAATGTTGATGTATTTTTGTTTATAATTGATTCAATAAATTATTTGTGAATTTTCAAGTTGATTCGATCATTTTTTTAAAGTTACATCACTTTGAATGTGTTTCCATAATTTTGGGCCACCCTGTAGAAGTTGAGGGTGTTAAAATTGGGAATTGATGTTATAATAATAGTAGAGGAGTTAATAGTGGGTGTGGTTTTTAATTGACATGAAAAGATTTTTTTTGAATACTGATGAATGAGACTCACGACAACATCGATTCGTTTCAATTTCTTCATAAAAATCCTCGGAGCAATTTTGATTCTCCTTTTCAAACATTTGTGCGTCAATGTGTTTATAAGGCCAAATATAATAATCGCACATGCTGACACTTTTTCCTGAAATAAAATAATTTGCAGGTTTATTGGGAATCTCGAGTTGTGCCATATACGGCGGCCGCCAAACAACAAATATCAATTACCACAACAGAATAATTCGGTTGAGTTGGTGTCTCTGAAACAGGTATAACCCGGCGGGCAAATATTCTTATCGCCGCAGTTGGTCATGAGATTTGCACTTTTCAAGCATACTGCAAACCAATGAGCGACAATCTTGGAATTTCTAAAACCCCTTTTTACCCTCTTCAAACGCTGTCGATTCTAACACCATCATCAATATTACAGTTTTTTCGATCGAGATTGACATTTTCGATCAACAATTTCAATTCGTTTAGCGGATTAAAAATTTTGAATTTCTTTTTCTGAAATCGAAAATATGAAAATGTGAACTTTTGATAATGCTGCTGTCATTTCATTCGGAATTATTACGTGTATGAATTTTGTTCAAATTAATCAAAGTATGTGCTACATTCGCAAAGAAGGTGAGCATCTTCGGCAATTGTGGTGATTTGTATTTTTCAGAACAAAAAAGCGAGCACCTTGCATAATTGTGGACCATCGCACTTTTTCGAGGCGGCAATTCAAATTCGAATTAAAACAGTGGGAATTCGGCAACCGTACTCTGGATAACATGCGAATCAAACTCACCGTAAATCGGCAGAGGAAGCTCGTTTTTAACGCACTGGCAATTGGACGCGGCCGATTTTTTTTTGAGTAGCTAATACGCATTTTCAGACACAAAATTTTTCCTGATGTTCTCGTGACTCGACTCGAAACACTCTATACGTCTTGAATTACAGCATCAAATAAATCCGATTTCCCCCAAACAATATTGGCGTTTTTTTAAAATCTCTTCCATTAAAAAAATTTTTTGATATTCAAATAAATGAAAATTTTTATGAAATTGCGGAGAAACGCAGTTCACCAACAAAATCGAAAATAAGCTGGGTCTTGAGGCGACTGATTCTGGTAGCTGTTGGGTTTCAGAAGAAGACTGTACCATCGCCAAAAAAAGAGCAATCTGAGTGTTTAAAGATTCTTGTATTTTCTGAAAAAACGGAATTGAAATGTCTTGAAATCTTTGATTCTATCACTCCGGCAAGAATAGTCATCATACAGGTGACGAAGCCCCTCTATATAACTCAATTGTGTCCAATTTTCGGAAATGTACGAAGATTGGGAAGGTGTCAATTCGTTGTGTCAGGCCATCGATCAAATTGTCGAGATTGAAATGGAGTCGGACTTCTTCTATGGCAAATCGGTCCTCGAAATCGGCTTCTCCACCGGCCTTCCGAGTGTTTATGCGTTCGAAAGCGATGCGAACGAAGTCGCTCTTCACACATTTGTAAGCCTCGCGACAACACTCGCAAATGCGTTCAATTTTTTTGCAGACGAAAACCGCAATGGAGGTTTTCTGTAAGCCGACGTTGAAGCGCAATAATATACCGAACAACCAGACGAAGCTCTCATTTGGAAGTTTGGAGGAGATGAAGAAGTGCCTCGGCGGCAAGATGTTGTCCGTAAATCTACAAGGTGAAAATTAGAAAAATATTTGAAAAATCATAATTGCCGTCTGCACCAGAGATGCACGGGACTTGAATTTTTTGAAAACTGAAATTGTACTAGAAGATTTTAGCGTTTTTATTTTTTCACGAAAAAAATTTCGTAACAAAAAAGGGACGGAAAACGGAGTTCAGTTCGAGCCTACTTGAGAATTTCTTCCACATTTTGTCAGTTATCAAGAAGTAGTCTCCACATAATCTTCTCTTCACCATTAAATACAATTTAAATTCAAAAACGTAAATAAGAAGCGAATTTAAAAAATAAAAGAATGATTTCATTTGTGTTTCGTAATATCGACAATCTTAACACACAAAATAAATTAAAAATAAAACAAACACAATTAGAAATGATTTTTGGTGGGCCATAGAATAAGAACAGAAGAAACTTTTTTGACGGAAGAGGGTATACGGTAGTCGCAATAAAAACTGTGTTTGACGGAAAACATAACAGTAAAAAATGCCGGAAGACGGAATTCCGTGCAGGACAATAACGATGGCATTGGGATTCATTTCGAGTAATTGCAATTCTGAAGCACCCACGGAAAGTAACATTCGGCAAAAGAAATTCTCGAAGCACGTACCGCGAATTCAACGAATTTTGAATTTCTCGTTTAAAATCTGATTTCCATAAATTGAATTTCTAGATTTATTTATTATTATTCGCGTTGAGATTGCTACATTGTAGCCGCGAATTCGCAATCTAAACTCCGCCTCCAGCGTTTGTTTCATGAGGCAAATGCGCTCTAGGGCAATACAGCGTCGATCGGGAAAGCGCGTCGGGGAGCAGAGAGTGTGCTAACATGAGAGAATGTGCCAACACTTAGCGTCAATTTGAAGTTCTTGTCGTCAAATGCGCTCTGTCGCAGGTCTCGCACCGACGCCCAGTGGCACTATAAAAGGCCGGCTGAATGAAGAATTTGGTCATTCTCGCAGCTCTCCGAGTTGCGAGCAACCCGCCTGCGGGCTCCTCGTGTCCCGCATAACCTGCGGGCTCCACGTGCCCCCGCGCAACCTGCGGGCAGCCCGCATCTCCTGCGGGCTCGCTGTGGCCAAGGATCCACTAGGTAAGTCGCATTCATCGCCGTCGCTTTTCCTGATTTCCTCTTTTTGCAGATCCGATATGAGCCACAGTCGATTCTCCATCGACACCTTCGGATCAGAAGTGTTCAAGGTGTGAGGGATTCTCGCCTCGACCGGCTCCGTTAGTCAGGGCTCACCCTTCAATGGGCGTACTGCAGTGTTGGTTCGAGGTGACGTTAAACCTACACTGAGGCATCGAGGTGATGAAGGAAGAGATGGAGAGGCGACGAAAGGTCGACGCTGCCCGGGGCGTCGAGTAGAGCGAGGAAGCGGATTCAAATGGTAACGAAGAAGCAACAATCGATCGGAATAATTCGATTCATTGCAGGGTTTTCGATGAACGGATCGAGAGAAGACGACCGGAGGAAGCGACGGAGAATGACACCAGTGAGAAGTATTTGATCCGCGGATCACGGTAGTTTTAGGCCCGGGCCTTATTTTTATTTTTATTATTTATTAATTTTTTATTATCACTCACTTGCACCAGCCGTACCACTTACGGCTTCCCCCTCTTTCTCCCATCACTTGGGATTCCCCCTTCTCTCCGTACATTCGTACCACTTACGTCTGTACTTTCTCCTGGTCCTACCGTTTGGGACCATCCCTTCTTTTCTGGGGAAAGCCGGCTTCCCCATCCTCCTTCCTGCCGTACCACTTGCGGCTTCTCACTCTCTCTTCTTTCTGTACATCCGTACCACTTACGTCTGTACATCCTTCCGGTCCTACAGTTTGGGACCACCCACTTCTTCGTATTTTTCGGGGAAAGTCGTACCACTTACGGCCACGCCAGTCATTCCACTAATGACTGGTTTCCCCTTCTTTTTTTCTTTTTTTTTTTAATTTGTATCTTTAGGTATGTTTAGGTATCGACGTTGCCGCCGCCGCCGATGGAAGGATCTTGCCGGTGAATCGACTCACCGGCACACATCCCACAATAAGTCTAAGTCTCTAAGTACCTCTAGTCTCCCTAACTTTTAAACCCGCCGTAGTCGGCAATCCCTAGGTCGTAGTCGGCCACCCGTAGTCGTAGTCGGCTACTCCCCAAAAGCGCCGAGGCTTCCCGTCCCTCACAATCGTAGTGCCGAAGCGCTGGCTGGATGGCGGCTTATCCGTCGAATCCTAAATTCGGGTGATTGGCCTGGCAAGCCCTTCAGCCCTGATTCCGTAGCCGGGAATCGAACCCTACCCAAACGCCCCCGTTTCAAGTACTTTCGAGTGCTTGGAAACTGCTACGGGGCGTTATGGATGGTTATGCTTTAGAAATTTGCTTCACCGGGTGTCCTCCATACTAGTCAGGATGGCATCTGGCCCAGACCTATATTGACGTGGATTGGCCAGCTATGTCAATATGTCCAGCCTTTCGGGTGCACATGGACCGTGCTTCTTGGCATAGTAGCTTGCTACTTTGTAGTGGCTTGCTACTTTGTAGTGGCTTGCTACTACTTAGTAGTAAGCTGCTGTGCTGAGAACACAAAAACCACATTACCATATCACCAGTAGACCCGGGGCCCAGCCAGATGTGGCTTGCCCAACCACATCTATTATCCTCGGATGATAGTTGTGGGATGTCCTTGGGTGATCCCCATGGTGGGATCGGCGATGACCCACATCAGGTTTCGGCCTGATGCTGGTGAGCCTCTCCTTCATGTGTCGAGCCTCTACGTGGCGAAGGAGATCAACTGACTCGACTCTCCTTCATGGTGGGTCGAGTCAGGCTAATCGACACACACGCAGGTCGGGGATATTCTTCCTTTCCGTTTGATTTTTTTCAACTAGTCTATTTTACCGTATCCAACATCACACACAACCAAACGTGGCTATAAATATCTAACGAAAACCACCATATTGAGCGTAATTGAGCGAAAATTAAATATTTAAGGCTTTATTAAAACGAAATATTTTCAACAAGTCTTGCAACATTCTTAAGATCCTCAATATCTCGCTCGACGGATCCTTCAATTGCGACAAATTTCGGAATCGCCGCATTTCGTACAACGATTCCTGCTTTTTCGAGGGAATCCAAATTTTTTCCGTGGATTTTGATTCGCGCTTTTGTTGGATCTTCGGGAATTGATTCTTCAACCTTAAACCTTGTAATTTAATGAAAAGAAATACGGAAAATTATTCTACTTGAATTTTTACATCGTATTTATCACAAATTGTTTTTACATTTTTTCCATATTTTCCAATAAAAATTCCAACAAATTCCTGATCGATGAGGAGTTCAACGGTTCTCACGGGTCCACGTGAGTGATCGATAATCTCAGCGACACGGAGTCGGACCATTTCGAACTAAACAAATTTATCTGAGAAATATCTACGCAAAAACCAATACCTTTTTCTTATTGTTCGTTCGAACAATTAAAAAATGGTATTTTCCATCTGCTGGCTTCTCTTCATTTTCAACCCATTCATCAATCCCCGGACTTTCGTCCCAGCCTTCTTGAATGATTTCCAAACTGAAAGCCATATTTTAAGAAGATATCAATAATGAAAATAACATTTTGCTCGTTCTGCTTGGTCTTCTGATAATGAGCTGATTATACATTCAACCTAAAATTAAATAATTAAAGTAAAATTTGAAAATAAACAAAAATTACTTCTGATTCGCTTGAAATTTTCCTAATAGTGCTTCCTCTTTTCCCAATCACCGCGCCAATAGCAAAAGAGGGAATTCCAAGAAAATATTGCTTATTATCATCAATGATTTCAATTTCGTCTTCGTCTTTTGCCTTTTTAATAGTTAACTTTCTTCCGAAGAAATATACGCCAATAATTGGAAGAATAAGAGCAGTTGTTGTAAGTGCAGCGAAAACTTTCAGCATCTGAAACGCAAAATATTTATAAACCGAGAATAAAGAAAAACTATGAGTAAACTGAACGCTGAAAAGTTGTCATAATTTAGAATCAAAATTACGGTAACTTCAAAACTGTGCAGCGATATTGCAGATTTGTCTACCGTACCATTTAAAATAATTAAATAGCATTTTTCTTTTCAGAATGGTTGATTAGGAAAAGAGGAATCTGATGATTTCCATCAATAATGAAAAAAATATCAATTTCATTTATTATATACGCATTTCCCAAGCATTGCTAAGAAGCATTTTTGTATATTTAAACTATCAACCATTTGATCTTTTCTAACCGCGATTGGGCACCAATGAAGCAGTCCACCAATTAAAATCACCATTCTTCGTTGAAAAAAAAAATGCGATTTATCTATATCTAAATACTTATTACCGAAAAAAAATATTTTTAAATTTATCTATTCTCAATAAGTTTTAGAAAGGATCAATAAACTTTAGAATTTCTCAAAATATTTTAGAGTTCGTTATTGAATATTTGATTCTCAAAATATTTTATTTGATTAGCCTGAGTCGTCCCAAAATGTTCCGCTGGTTATCCCAAACCCAAAACCAACCGCTGTTTGTCCCGATTGATTCGCTGAACATTCAGTTCGATTGACGAAATTCGAAAAAAAACATTGGAAGTTCCCAAAAAATGTTCGTCACAAAACGTTTTTCACTCTCCCAGTACGACACTCCATTCGCGCATCGCCCTCAATTTAGCGTGTCGTGAAAAACCGCGGGCGACTTTTGTTACAAATTAATATTTTTTCCCTTGTTCGTCCCATTTGAATCGCTGACTGTATTTTATAATTGAGCTTAATAACCGCATTGTAAATTCCTTCAATTTGATATTAATGACAACAGTACCAAATAGCAATTTAAAGGTGCATTTAGAAACGAGCAATTCGTCGAAAAAACAATTCAGCGCATTGTTTTTGTCAGAAACAGGCATTTCGGACCGTGAACGTGACCAGAATTCGCGAATGAAATGAATATAAAACGCCAAAAATCGAGTCGTCTGCCAATCATATTCTAGCCATTACCTTTGAGTAAATTGACTCGTCATTGACTAGGCGCTCGCGAAAAATGGACCAAATACCGCCGTACGAGTTTACCAAGTATGTGCTCGCCGCGCGATCGGCGGTCGCCGCGTGCTCGGCCTTCGAAGTGCTGCTCATTCTGTTCGGCGCGCTCGGCGACAGCGGCTTCGTTTCGAAGCTCATCTATTTTCTACTCGTTGGAGCATCGGCAGCGGTCTCAGCGCACAATTTGTGAGTTTTTTCATTTCAAAAGAAGATTTCATTATTACTGCTATCTCTATTGCAGAGCTTTGAACGTTGATGGACGCGAGGAGATCAAAAAGGTGATGACATCCACGGATAATGAAGTTCGCGGCCGCTCTGCTGCCTGTAATATTATAATTCTCTTTGATTGCCTATTAATTGATACATACAAAATTTCAGTGGTCTTTGTGCCAGCGTTTGCCGGAGTGTTCGTCTTCCTGTGCGTCTCTGGCCACATCTTCTTCTCGCTGTTCGTCCTCATTCACGTGCTCGCCTCTGTCGGCCAACTTGGAATTGAAGCTTATGAAGTGAGCAAGAACAAGGGCGGTGCTCCGGGAGATCCGGCTTCGTCATCGGCTCCTCCGGCCCAATAGAAATTTTTGCCGATTAAACCGAATAAATATGTGCTAACTCTGGATTTTTTATGTTTCACTGAATTAACGGCTTCTCACATTTTCAAGGTTCCGATCAAATTGGATCTCATGCTCTCTTTATTTTCAGTTGTCCCTAACTTTTTCCCCTTTTTTAGCTGAAAGCTGTGTGTAGCTCGACATCAAGGAGCGATCAGACGCCGTGCCCACAGCCACCTCCAAAAATATCGGCTCCTGAGAACATGGGCCAAAAAGCTGGCACATTCGATCCGAATTATCAAACACTCAACAATATTAACAACAATGTATTCGAGAAAAAGTAGAAGTCATGAAAGTGAATGCGCTGTAGCGAATATTCCACAATGATACGTTTAAATAAATCATTGTTTCATCAATTTTTCTATAATGTTCGATAATTTATGGTAAAATACAAAGTTAATAATAATAATAACGACGAAAAAAACAACGATCAATTTATTTCTTTTTTCCTCCACGCTCCTTGACTTGAAGAATAACGAGTGAGCGATTGTTCAAGTTGTAAAACGCGCAGCTCAAGTTGTCTTTCATAAAGAAGCCCTGAGAAAAAAATAAAAAATTTTCGAATAGGAAAATTAAATTTCAAACCTCTGAGACTAATTTTTGCTTTGACGCCGGCATTCCGTAGGTGTCTTGGATTTTCTGTTTCAACTCGCTAATCTAAAGAAAAAGATAATGTCATCGCAAAGTGTAATTCTTCAGCGTACCGGCGCTGCAACATCCATCACAAATGGCACAATTGCGCCATCCATTTGGAATTCCGGAGAAACAGGAAGTTGGATGATAAGCTCAATGTTTCCTCGAACCTAAATTTGAAATTCACGATACTTTTTCGCAACGTGGCTACCTTCTGAAGCCAAACATCTTCTGGCTCTAATTCCTCTTCAGTTTTCTGGCGTTTAGCCGGTGGCCCTTCAGATTTCAACGGCATAATCTGAAAATATTCCTACACTGCTAGAAATCGAATTTTTTTTTCAATTATACATGAGTGTTCGGCTTCGGCGCTCCAAGCCATCCTCCTGGTGGCGGTTGTGGAAGAGCACTTGAGGCAATTCCTTGAGTGATCGTAATCGATCCAGAAGACATTTTCGTAGTTGCCGTCGGCTGTTGAACCGCAATTTTTTCCTTCGACGGATCCGGAAGAAATCCGTGTTGACGATGAATATCATTTATCTGCTGATCTATAATTTTTCAAATTAAATGTTTAAGATAAGCAATTCCAAAAAATACCTATTGTGACTTGGTTCTGCACAGCACGCGTTATCGCCTCTCGGCTCTCCTCAGTACCATCCCATATAAGCTTATTGGCGGGTTGTGATTCCTCGTCCTCGCCCAATTTCTTTCCGATCATCGTCTGCTCGCCGCCAACACCGAAGATATCCGTACGACGTTCGGCGAATTGTCCCAAATTTCTGCTGATGTCGGCGCCCAACGCCAATACCGGCTCCTCCGCACTTCTCTCACCCAAATGACGATCGCGATCCTCCTTGTACTGCGAATCAACAGTATTGTAGCGAACGTGCTCATCAAGCTTGTCAGACGGAATTCGTTCTCCGGTGAGCGGGGAGATGAGCCATTTCTCCGACGGCTTCGACTTGTTCGCCATGGCCTTCTTTGGATCATAGTCGCGAACGATAACGTCTTTCTGCTTGGTCGGAGGCAGTGGCGCAGTGAACACAGGCTGTGGAGCTTCGGCGGGTTTTTCAGCTTCTTCCTCGCTATCCGAATCCTCCATATCCATTTCTTGCATTTCAGCGGCAGCCTTCTGTTGCTCGTTGCGAGCCTCGAGAAGAATTCGAGCTCCGACGTCTTTTGGAGTGCACAATGGAGGCAATTTAGCTGAAATGTGCAAATTTCGTTATTTTTTTTTTAATAACAAAAATTGTTTTACCGCTATCTCCTGGTTGGAAGTCGACTGTCTGTACAACGACAAAATCATGCCAATCGATTTGAGCGTATGCCATTCGCTCCTTCTCGAGCTCGGCTTCTTCCTTGTCCTTCAAATTTTTCTGATGCTTTTCCCAAGCGACACGATACTGAATATCCTCCATCAATTTTTTCTTGTTGGTTGCATCATTTCGCAACTGCTCGACGATATTATTGGCAGGCACAATGACTTTTGTGTATTGTTCAACAAGCTTCGTGAAATAGTTGAAGCTTGAATGCGCGGGCTTCAGAAAGTCAAACTGGAAGTTTCTCGCTTCTCTGGTCATCAATTGTGTTAAAAATTGTCTTCCATTTCTGGCGACAAAGAGAGCGGTGACTCGGATGAGATCCCTGAAAAATAAAAACATCAAAAATAAAAATTAAAAATTAAAATCTTACAATTCATAAGCGTTGATAGTTGAAGGATCATGAGAAAATTCAAATGCTGGTGGAGGATGAGTTGGCACGAATTCAGCTTTCTTCACGTGCTCCTTAACAGCTTCTGGAACCGCAGCTTTCGGCTGCTCAACCTTGCCTTCGGCGAACTCAAAAACTTTCTTTTTGTAGTACGCATGATATGGATCAGTGATAGAAAGGAAGTTGAATCTCGGATTGTCCGACTCCTTCTCGCGAATTTTGTTCTCAAAATCCACTCCGTTACGCGCTACGAACGCCGCCGTTTTGTCGACGATTGCTGAGAACAATTTCAATAAATACAATTTGAATTATTTTCTTATTCTTACTTCGAATATCTGGTGGCGGATAAATAAGTCCAATAATTGTTTTTCCTGACAATGATGGCTCATTGTTCATTGAATCCTCCTCGCGATTGGACACAACTGTGGGAGGCATTTTTCCTGACAAGAAAAAAAATAAAAACAATATAATTATATTTTTTTTTAATGGAAGGATGATAACGGATTGATTCCATTAATTACATACAAATTGAAAAAAAAACGCTATAAGAAAATAAAAACGCCAAATTTAAAGAATTTGAAGACTTTTGCGATGCGCAAACGCGCTCTATAGGAAAATTTTGTCTGCTCTCTCTTCATTTTACATGATGTCTCCATGTCTGCACTCTCCATTATTTATATTATATATCAAATTAATAAAAATTTCCACTATTTCTAATTTTTGAAGTGCATTAGAATATTAATTTTACTAGAATTAATTCTGTGACACGGGAAATTAATATTAAAAACCAATTTTATTCATTGTGGCTCGCGAAGTAAATTTTTTAGCGCTAAATTGAAATTTTTAGGACCTTATAATATTTTTTCTTACAGATGACAGAGGAAAATGAATCACCCCAGGTATCTGTAAATTTTGTCGGTGAAGACGGAAAAGAGCTTGGAGGTGCTGGAATTCTAGTCCCTACCGACATTTCCACAAATCAGCTTCAAATATTGTGTAATCAACTTCTGGAAAGCAGGTATCCATTTGATATTTGAATTCAATTTATTGATTTTTTAAAGTGATGATCCAGTGCCAATTTCATTTTATACCGAAGGCGGTGTTGAAATACGTGATACCATTGCCAAATCACTCGAGAAAATCGATTTTGAGAAAACTCTGAAGCTTGTGTATCAGCCGCAGGCTGTATTTCGCGTTCGACCTGTCACCAGGTGTTCTGCCAGTATCCCTGGTCATGGGGAGCCTGTAATTTCTGCGCAATTCAGTCCCGATGGGCGGTATGTATTATACCGCAACGTTTTTAAAGGTAAACCCAAGACTTTCAGAAACTTGGCTAGTGGTTCCGGAGACACGACCGTCAGAATCTGGGATATCGAACTCGAGCTTCCCCAATATACACTAAAAGCCCACAAAAACTGGGTTTTATGTATTTCATGGGCTCCGGACGCCACTAAAATTGCATCAGCTTGCAAGAATGGGGAGATAAACATCTGGAACGCAAAAACCGGCGAGCAAATCGGAAAAACGTTACGCAGACACAAACAATGGATTACGGCACTTGCATGGCAACCAATGCACAAAGATCCCCATTGCCGATTCTTGGCGTCGTCGGGAAAAGATGGAAACATCTTCATTTGGGATATCGTGAAGGGAAGTGTGGTTCGAGCACTCAGTGGGCATACTGCCTGTGTGACTTGTATTCGTTGGGGTGGTGAAGGCTTGATCTACTCGGGATCGCAGGATCGAACCATCAAAATGTGGAGAGATGAAGATGGTGTTCTCTGCAAAACCCTGAGTGGGCATGCCCATTGGATTAACACACTGGCTCTGAACACGGATTACGCATTGAGGACTGCTTGCTTCGAGCCGAGCAAGCGGTGTGTGAAGCCTGACACCATCGAAGAGGTTGAAATTTAGAATTTCAATTTGGCTGGAACTTTTACTAATTTAGTGCCAAAAAGTGGCTGAGGAGCGATATCAAGCCGCGCTGAAAATTGCTGGCGGCGAGCGTCTCGTCAGTGGCTCCGATGACTTTACAATGTTTCTATGGAATCCGAAGGAGACAAAACACTCGATTGCCAGAATGACAGGACACATGCAGCTAGTCAATCAGGTATTTAGTTCCTCGATCGCGAAATTTTTTGATTGGCGTTTAGCGAGAAGCGTCAACAAAAACCAATTAATTCAGGTGGTTTTCTCGCCGGACACACGCTACATCGCGTCGGCATCATTTGACAAATCGGTGAAACTCTGGTGCGGAAGGACAGGCAAATATCTCGCCAGTTTAAGGTGAAAAAGTTGTCAAATTGCGACATAAATCATTTGAAAAATTCCAGAGGCCACGTGGGCCCTGTTTATCAAGTTGCATGGTCGGCGGACAGTCGTTTGATCGTATCCGGTTCTGCTGATTCGACATTGAAAGTAGGTCAAAAACCGACAATGATACTATAATAATTGCGCCATCAGGTGTTTGAGCTTCGCACCAAGAGCCTTTATTATGATCTACCTGGACATGGTGACGAGGTGTTCACCGTTGATTGGAGTCCGGAAGGCACGAAAGTCGTCAGCGGTGGTAAAGACAAATTATTGAAATTGTGGCGGCAATAGTGCAGTTTTAAATTGGAAACGCCGAATTGTTGATTTATATTGTTATCGTTGTTCCTTGTTGTTTTATGTTTCCGCTTTTCATAAAGATTGACGCCAAACGTTATCGTGTTTCTATTCTCTGTTTGCCAAGTGAACACAGTTCAAACAACCTGGAGGGATGCCCACATTTGCGTAGCCACCCCTCATTTCCCTCCAACCTCGGCCCTCTTTTCCCTCTCCTTCTGAGTTTGACAACTCTCGCCATTTTTTTTTGTCAAAGTCGCACGATAATATATCACGTGAGCTTTTCGCTCATTTTTCAGCGTCAAAAAATTCATCCTTTAACTGTTTGTCGGCTAGGTTTTTGTTTAACCCCGTGACCCGCAAGTATTAAACTGATTGATCAATTACGCCTCATTTCACAAGAATTTGGAATTTCTTCAGCGCAGGCAATTGAATTTGTATGTAATTCTTTAAAAACTACTTTTTTGAGTTATTATTTTGAAAATTGATACAAATTTTACATAACAATTGCAATATTCTTCTCACACGATCTTTGAAATGATTTTTAATTTATTTGTGCTTCAAAATGATTGAAAACGAAAAATCACGAAGCTCTCTCATGTCCATCAAACCAGTTTTATTGATAGCGCTTGACCATTTATGTCATTCGAAAAAAAAAAAAGAAGAAGCAAATGTTGCGAAGTACTTTACGGTCCCATTTCATCGATGATCGATGTTTGATTAGATAAGCAACAAAAACTGAAAGAAATGTGGCGTCGCCGACGGCCGCATCTTCAAATCTCGGCCATGTTGGTCAACTAATTTATTCGGGCGCGAACTTATAATTTTTCTAGTTTTATTACCTTTAATACTGAAATTTAGAGACAATTTGTGGTTTTTGATTTTACCAACTTGTTGATTTTATCTTTCCACGGAAAGATTTTATATTGTCTTTCCGAAATGGTATCGTAAAGGTACACATACCCACTGATGCCTAATATCATGAATATTTATTGATTTATGCGCGCGGCGCGCTCAAAACCATCAATCATTGTAAGCGATTAGATCGCGATTATTTTTTATTTTCTCTTTTTTATTATTATCTCGGCTCCTCCCGACAACTGACGCTGTCTGGAACGTTAATTTTCATGTTTAAAAAAACTTTTTCCTATTGATTTTCATATTTAAATAATGGCGTCGAAATTGAACCGGTTTTTTGTTTAAAACTTTACTCATTTTGTTTTCCATTTCTTTTCCCGCGTTTTCCATTTTTTTAACGCTGAATTTCTTTCCTTCAGGTAATGAACAAAATAATTCTATGTGGCGCAATTTCGATAATTCTCCGTATCGAATATCTAATTGCTCGAATTATTGTGAAAAAGAAGCAGCCGGAATGGAATGATAATAAGGTTTAGTTATCAGATCACGGCAATTTATATGAATTATTTTTGACGGTGGTGGTTATCAGTGAAATTTTCTTTAGGTGCGATTGTTCACAGTGCGAATCGTCTCCTTCACACATGCCACAATTTCGGCATTGGGATGTCTGTGCAGTTTGGCAACTGATTGGAATTATGTTCGAGAACCCTATGACTATCACAAGCATTATGCCGAATATGTATTTTTGTTCTCGATGGGTTATTTTATTTATGATCTTGCCGATATGTATATACACGGGGAATTAGAGAATTCGAAGGAGTATCTTGTGCATCATTCGTTGGTAAAAAATCGTTTTCTTTAACTGCCCATTAATTACTCAATTTTGTAGGTGATTATCTCGTTTACTATTATTCTCATGACGGGAAGACTATTTGGGCTTGCCATGATTGCGCTTCTTGTTGAGGTAAGAAGTTTTCCAGGAAAAAACTAAAATTTATTTCAGGTTCAAACAATATTCCTCCATCTGCGGACAATGGTGAGAATAGCATATGGCTCGAAAAAGCAATCTGATCTAATGGATGCCCTTATTAACGCGAATATGCTATGCCTTTTCCTTTTTAGGTATTAGAGACCACTTCAAAATTGTAAAATTACATTTCCTTCAGACACTTGCCAGTTTGCTACTTGCTCTTCTTCCTTCTCTGCCAAGACCACAAGGTCCCATTTTTGCTGAAATCATTCCTAGTTGGTGGATTAACGTTCTTGGAGTACCACAACACCCATTTGACGATCGCCATGGCGAAATCTGATGGATTTTTCGGGCATGAACGACAGGCATTGGACGAAGATAGCTGCGATCCGCTTGGATCAGTGAAAAAAGAGCCGAAGAAAGTCGAATAAAAGGCAGCGTGGAATCATTTACTTGCTAGTAATGTTCTTATTCCTTACTTGTTTTTTTTCAATTCTCACTAACCTTTCCATATACACCGGTGCTCCTTAAATTGTACATAAGTTTGTGTTGTTTTAACCATATAATGTCGGTTTCAAACGACTGATCGAAATTTACAAAAAATTAATGACCATCGTGTCTCCAGGAAAAGCGAACTGAACTGTGTGTCTGCAGACTTTGCATTTTAGCGTACGCGCACCAATTGACAAAGTTGCATATTTACTCTGAATTTGCGAAATTGAATTTCCCGCCATCGATCAATCATTTGAAACCAAAAACTCGTAAAAAAAAGAATATTTAGACGCCAATCGTTCTATTTACGATTGAAAATGTCCATTTCTTAAGAATTTTGTGTTGTAATAAAACATATCGAAAGTTTAACAATAATGAGTGCGATGTATCGTTTACAAGAGGTGTGTGATTATTTTTTTTTATTTTCATCGTTAATTTTGTGATTTGTTTTTGTACAAATTCGCGCATAATTAAAGAATAAAGTTGATGAATTGAATTCAATTTCGGATCGCTTGTCGAATTTGAGGTAAAATTTCTATTGATTTTTTAATTTCATATATTTTCCAGTGTATTTTTTAATGTTCGCGAGAATCAACTTTTTAAATTGAAATTGTGATCGCAAAATTCTTGAAATTGGATAAAATTAGGTTCCCAAAACTTTTTTACTCTACGAGTACGACACTCCATGTACACATCGCCCTCAATTTAGCGTGTCGGGGGGCTAAAAAGCGGTCGTTTTTTATTCGAATTTTCCCCATTTTTGGTATGAGAAGTCGATTTCTCGTACGATATTGATTGAAGAGTGACAAATTGAACATTTTGAGTCAATTTATAGCCGATTATCACCAGCGAGTCGAGAAAAATTTAAAAAGAAGACAGCATTTCTGGTGACAGGAATGATTGCGATCACACTTGTTGCTATTACCATTTTTGGATCTGCAATGCTTTTGGTATGGAAATTTCATCCATTTTTCTTTTATAATATTTTTTTAGCTTATTGAAAACGTCGGGGATTCGACAGAAGAGTTTTCGCACTCGAAATGTATCAGGTTTATTGGATAAAAAAAAGATAATCACAAAATTTTACTCGAATTTTCAGATTTGCTCAAAACTCGTCGCTGATGTTTGAAGATATCATTGAGGAGCTTGACGAGTGCTTGAAATCGTCGGAGCTTTTGCTTTGAATTTCATTCAAAAAATCTGAAAATTTGCAGAATATCGAAAATTAATTCATTCGAGCGCGCGTTTTTCTTTTCTTGGACAATTCATTCAACAATTGGGTATGGAAATTTTGTAAGCATTTTTGAAATTTGTCGAAATTTGATGAGAAATACGTTTTCAGTATCCACATACCGCCGGCGGCCGGCTTTGGAGTGTCCTTTATGCCGTCGCAGTTATACCATTTTATATCGCCTTGAAGGTTTTAATTTTGGAAAATCACCATTTTCAACATTTTCAGTTCGAATTCGGCACATTGATTGCGCGATTCATGCTTTTCCTTGCCAACAAGGGAGTCGAGTATTTTAAAAAAATTTATAAATTGTACTCAAGCCTCAAAACTACCATTAATATTTCATATTTCAGTATTCGGCGGACATGGGATAGCCTTCATTATGTTGATTATGATATAATTACTCGTGATTATAGTTCAATTGGGAGTTATCCAAGGGATTATATCATTTTTACCGCATCGATTTGCTCATGTTTTTCGATTTTTTGCGTTTCTAGCTGGATTTTCGCTGTGAGACCGTTTTATTCAAATTTTAAAACGAGGGAAAATTTTCAAGATTGTTGAAGATTTAGCGTATCCATTGGCCTTATATTTCAACGCAATTTCAGTTATGCTTATTGGAATAGGTGAAAATGACGATTTTTCATGAAAAGCCTACGCTTTTTCAAGGAGATGTTACACCAAATGAGCTATTCTTTTTCATTTTTGTCTACTTGGTCGTATTTTTAATAATGGATATTTTATCGAATCATATAATGTACTTTTTGCAGGTGTAAAATTTTAATTTTCCCCTTTTTTAACATTAATTTAGGGCAGAATTCGGCTAGGATTCCATTTAATTTCTAGGAAATTTTTATTAGACGACTCCGGCTCTTTAACTAATACCAACTTGCCAGTGATCACAACACGTTGCATGCCAATGAGTACGGTATTCGATTTTTCAAAATGAAACTTTAGGCAATGCGGGCGGAGTGGGCGGAGTCTCCGCAACACATTTCATAGAGGGTAGCGAAACCCGCAAAGTGTCTGTTGCAACTTGTTGTATGCTACGCGCGGTGTCGCAACGCGTTAGACAGAGGAAAAGATGAAAACTCAATCCATTCTCTGAGTTAGAGGGATGGTGAACGCGGGCTCGATTTGGAGCGCGAAGCCGGTTGATAGAGTTTTTCTTGACGCTGGTGCTCTCCGCCGAAGCCAAGCCTTCGCGAGCTGAATTTTGGGGCTGATCCTCTATAAAAACCGAACTTCCCAAAAATGGTTGTAATTTGTTCAGATGTCATGGAGTGTGAGAAAGAAGAAATTGAAATGGAAGAATCTCTAATGACGCCTACTTTCGATACGC
Source organism: Caenorhabditis bovis (assembly GCA_902829315.1). Taxonomy (NCBI): domain Eukaryota; kingdom Metazoa; phylum Nematoda; class Chromadorea; order Rhabditida; family Rhabditidae; genus Caenorhabditis; species Caenorhabditis bovis. The sequence goes on along the minus strand of CADEPM010000004.1, from coordinate 7,164,673 downwards.
CACCCTCAACAGCGAATGTTAGTCACACTACTAGCAATAATGCTCAAAGAAATGAATGAGTTTATTGAAATTGGTGCAATGTGTTATTTGCTCGCAGTGGGATGCCAATATTCTTGCTTGTGTTCCGGATTTTTACGATAACATTGAGCACCATACCTAAAATTTGCACTCAAAATACACTTCAGTTTTACTACACCCACCAGCATGCAGTCATTCCAGGCGGGCACTTTTCCTCCGTATTTTTGTTACTGAGAGGTCTCGACCGAGTGCCACGTGGCACTTTCAGTTTCTCGCGAGCTTTCTCGAAATTGTCATCGTCTTCCGAACTACTGCTGCTGCTCACGTCTTCACTGGAGCCGTCGGAAACCAAATCATCAGAATCAGCGTCGGAATCGACGTCATCATCATCATCACTCACAAAACTTTCCTCTTCAGACTCAGACATTGCTTCGCTAAATATTGTTGAAAAGAATTGAATAATTAATTAAGCTTTATTAAAAGACATCTAGGGACACGAAGCGAATTAACACTGAATTCACCTGTCATCGGATTCTTCTTTTTTGGGTTTTCGCGATTTTTTCGATGGCGGCTCACTCGATTTTTTCGCTTTCGGCTCCTCTAGTGCTCCCGCGTAATACCTTAACAATTTTTGAAAATTCAGATGAAATTTGAGATTTTTTTGTTGCCTACTTTTCTACGGTTTTCTCAATATTTTCGCCATTTTTCTCGTAAAATTTAAAACAGTTTGGATGAATAGCATCAAATGCTTCACGAACAGTCAGGTTAGTGTGTAAATCTTTTAGTGAAAGTCGAATAAGACATTGAAGCTCGATGGGGCTCAATCTGAAATCAAAAAAAAAAAAATAAAAATGTAAGAAACCGTAAAATCACCTTTTTGTGGCAAATTTAAAATGCGATTGCCTTTGATCATCATCAGAAATTGTTGCGAGTTTTTCCAGATATCGTAATGCCTGAAAACCTCGATTTAAAACTTAAAAATTAGAAGAAAATCCAACTTTTTGAATGCTCCAGTCACTTTTGCCATTTTTTCGAATACTTTCAACTTTTTCGCGAATTTTTTGACTCAAATCCCCATTATCACCAGCTTCCAATTCATCTTCTTCAGTGTTCAGAATCTTGGCAAAATATTTTTTCAAATTCTCCTCATTGACATGATAATCGTTTTCGTCTTTCTCGCGAAGAAGAAGAACCAACCAAACGCGAAGGTCGCCATCAAAATCGTCTGCAAATTTTTTGAAAATCTGAAAAAAAAATGCTCAATTCAAAAAATACCTTTCGAGACCATTGCATTAATCGCCGCTTTCTTTTCTTTCGAGGAGTCAAGGGATCCAATAACCTCGCAAGCTTTGGAAAATTTGTATAACGAATTATATTTCGATGTCTCGTCGAATTCTCGTGGCTTCGCTTCGTCAATTTTACGCTTTTCAGGTTTTTTTGCCATCTGCAAATGTGATGTCCCATTGAATACCATTTGAGTTTCAGACCGTTTCTTCCGTCTCATCACTTTTTTTCGGCGGCTTCTTCGCATTTTTCGGCGTCTTCACAACATCGCCATCTTTGCTTCTCTTCTCCATTAGCTCTCCAATTAGCTTCTTAATATCATCCTGATCTTCCGCATTCAAATCATCGAACCCTTCGAGGTCTTCTGTCGATTCGATAACTTTTGTGGTTGCACGAGCCTTGAATAACATCTCGAAAAGGCAATTCTTATGAAAATATTGTTTCATATCCGGTGGCGGTTTGCTGTCGTCTTTCTGGGCCAAGAAAAAATTGGGAACGATTTTTCCAAGACGAAGAGACTAAAAATTAAAATTGCACATTTTCTAAATTAGTTTTGCCAAAAATCGTACCCCCTTTTCGAGTTGCATTTTACATTTTTGGCATTTCGCCACACGTTTACCATAGTCGGTGCAAAAGCGAGTTGTTGACGTGGACATTTCTGAAATAACGTGATCTCACCGAATTATTTCAAAGAAACGATGGGCGAAATAGTCGACGAGACGATTGCAGGTATTTTAAACTTTATAAGCATATTTAATGCAAATCAGAGCTTTAGATATCCAGCTTTTGAGCTATTACAATTTGATTGGATGCGCTTTCTTTTTTCTAACGGCGTTTATAATGATCGGCCTAAATGGGGCGCGAATTTTTATTTACAAAAGACCCACACTGCAATATTCCAAGATTAAGGTAGGAAAATTGAATTACTTTACTCAATGACATTTTTTTTAGCATTTTGAGTATTTCGTTTTGGATGAGAAAGAGTCATCGGGAAAGAAGAAGACAAAATCATCAATGGGAGAAGCTGCATCACAATTGAACCCGATCGGTGAATCATCGATGAATTGATTATTTGTGGAGAAAAAATAAATTGAAAATTAATGTTTTGATAAAGAGAAAAATTTGAATTGTTATTTTTAATTTGAATATTGACGCTGGTTGTGGTGTTTGGTCCGCAAACACTGAATGAACCATTGCGCGTCATTGCGTTTTCTTTTGTAAAAACTTAAACACTTTTTTCGTTTGGTTTTTCGGCGAGTTTGTGCAGTAATAAAAAAGTATTACCCTTTTTTACGCATTCTTAAAATTTAAAATAATTTCTTAGATTAAAATTAGCATCTCAGCAAATCGCGCCGTAGAAACGGCGGTGAATAGCGAGTTTCGGTGAAACGGCGGTGGAACGATGGTTTACTAAACGCGCTAAACCGTGGGCTATGTGTAATATTAGTAGTGTCGTACAACCTTCTAAAAAAAACGAAAATTAATTTAAATTAATTTTCGATTTTATTTAAATTTCATTTAAAGTTTTAATTAAATTTCAAAATGAAGATTTATTTAAATTAATTTTATGAATTTTTTAATTTGTAATTAATTAATTATAATGTATTGATTGTTTTAAAACCTTCTATTGGTTTTAAGATTTAATATAATTAATACTACATTCTTTTTAAATTTGAAAGTTTGATTTGATGAGAATGGTTTTTCCAGAACGTTCGTTTCAACATGAAAAGGAGTAGATTGACGAAAGAAGAGAATGGTATATCTGTGATCAGCATAAAGGAAAAAAATTTTGTAGACGCGCGAATTCGGGGCTATGGAGTTCGTCTTTTACCTGTTGAAAACGTCAATGATGTTATTGAAGAAGAAACTGTAGATAATAAAAAACTTGTAATAATCGTCAAAACGCATGAATATCACCATCACATTCAGGTAATGAAAAATTCGCGGCTATATATATAATTGTATGCTTATTTTAGATTAATGCACGAAGTAGAATTTCTTAGAACTTCACCACTGCTTATACAATACGAAGGGGTCAAATATTCCGTCATGGTCGAGCCAGCTGTATCATTTTTGGATCTCAAGGCAAGCTTGTCTTGGTACATAATGAAACATTACGATATAGGGCATGTGTCAGATCTGTGGTCTTCCGAATTGGGCAAGTACACAGGGATGCACACTTTGCACGATCATTGGTTCGAAATCGGGTCGGCAAGCGGTTTCTTTTTTTTCCGACATTCAATACCCTTCAAGAACTGCGAATGATGTAATGAATATGATGAGAGCTAGCGGAAAATTAAGTAAGCAATTCCCTTCAAACCTACATCTAAAATATGAATTGTTAGACATTCTGTCAATTCTTGCCAGCCCATCAAATCAACCGTTCGATGAACTTCATTACCTTTCCGAAGGGTTTTTGAAAAATTTATTGGAACAAATTTTTGGGCGCGGTTCAAATTTGCCTCGGTTGAAAATTTCGACTAGGGTGGTTCAGGCACTTTCATGTTCTCTGATTAATACCATAGATCCACCGGAAACGCCCTGCAGGTTTGCTAGCCCAGAAAGATTCTCGCGTGCGACCGGTTCAGAGATAAGAAAAGTGAGCAATTTTAAAGTTGGGACATTTGATTATATTTTTCAGTCAGTTCAGTTTACTCTTGCTGCGTTATCAATGACATTTAAGTTTCCTCGCATCATGGAAACCACGTTTTTGGCTTGCTTGTTCATATTTAACAACTTGCTATATATGGCAAGGACCGAAGCTCATCTCTACGCAATCCAACAACTTTCGAATTTCATAAAAGGATATATTGGACATGAAAATAGCGAATTCTATACGCTTAAAATGCATGTAAGAAAATTGACTTGTTTAAAACAGAAGAATGGTAGCAATTCCAGCTGATTTTTGATCACTGTGTGGAGTTGATTCGTAGATACGGCAATTGTTCAACAACTTCAACTGCAAGTTTTGAAAAAACGCACTGCTACTTATCGTTAATGACTAATCAACTATCGATTGCGGATATGGCGAAAAAGTTTATAGCGGACAGTTATTTCACAACCGAAAAGAGGTAAATTCTTAATGTAAATCTCTTAAACTTGAATTTCTTCAGTTCGGATTCGACTTTACAGTTAAGTAGTGATATTGAATTTTCGAGGAATTATAGAATTACGAATTCGTCTACAATTTCAACGTTATCACAGAAAGTGGCATCACACGGAGGACAAATTTAATTTTTTGCAGCCAAATGACTAAATAATTTTTTTTTGTAATAAATTATTCCAGTTTTTCGCGAGTACTTTCAAAAAAACAATAAACGTGGTGAAATATGACAATAGTTTGAAAGTACTAAAACGAAGGCAGTACGACACTCCGCGCGTACGCGTGCAATTTCGAAGAAACGGCGGTGGAAAGTTGGAGGAACGAAAGTGTCTGTTTTCTTCACCGATCATCTGCCGCCGTTTTACTCGCTATTCACCGCCGTTTCTACGGCGCGATTTGCTGAGATTATTTTTGAAATTTATCGAATAATAAACTCGTTGCGAAATCAATGCTGATTCATTGATAAAAATTTTTCTTGTAGCATTTTAAGATGGATTTCCTATTCGGTCGTCGTAAAACTCCCGCCGAAATGCTCCGGCAAAATCAACGAGCATTGAACAAGGCGATTCGTGAGCTTGATCGCGAACGAGCAAGGATGGAGCAACAAGAAAAGAAAATCATCGCGGACATTAAAGCAATGGCGAAGAAAAATCAAATGGTATTCGATTTTTTAGGCTAATTTTAGGTTAATTAGCGAATTTTGTAGGACTCTGTTAAAGTGATGGCAAAAGATCTTGTGAGAACTCGACGATATGTAAAGAAATTCATCATGATGAAGGCTAATATTCAAGCGGTTTCTCTCAAAGTTCAAACGCTGAAAAGTCAGGATGCGATGGCGAGCGCCATGAAGGGTGTGACTCGCGCAATGCAATCGATGAATCGACAATTAAATTTGCCACAAATTCAAAAAATTATGATGGAGGTTCAAAAAATGCACAAAGGAAAAATTTTTAAGTGTTCCGTTTTTTTCAGTTCGAGAAACAATCTGAAATCATGGATATGAAGGAAGAAATCATGGGTGACGCGATTGACGATGCGCTCGGCGAAGCCGGCGACGATGAGGAAAGCGAACAGATTGTGAATCAAGTGCTCGATGAGCTCGGTATCCAAATGGGCGAAGAGATGGCCGGCTTACCATCGGCGGCGGGAGGATTAACGGCAGGGGAGAAGGTATAACATTCCATTTTATATTCTTCAAATTATAAATTTTTCGATTTAGTCTGGAAGACAAGCTGTGGCTGCAGGTGGTGCTGCTGGAACTAGTGGAGGCGGAGCTTCCACCGATATTGACGACGATCTTCAAGCTCGACTTGATCAACTTCGCCGAGAATAGACTACATGTAAATACTGCGTTCAAACGGTTTATTATTAAACAAGCTGTAATATTTGAAAGCATTTCACTTTTAAAAGGCAGCGTCCTTCCGAAAAAAAAGCAAGCGGAATATGAAAAGCAATCGTTTTAAACGCTTGTAGTAGTTGGGTAGAATCTTCGAATGGTCTCGTCGCGCTCGTAACGCTCCCTAATGTGAATGACTTCCTCTGTCGGCGGACAGCGTTCCTTCGCCTTCTGAACTGAAGGGGCGCGAGGCTTGCAGTCCGGACTCGGAGTTTTGTGCCGGATTTGCTCGCACGACTTACTACTCTCACTCACAGTAATTGGTATAATTTTCTCCGTCGTCCGACACCTTCAATGTTGTCATGGATATTCGTAATGCGAATTGCGCTCACCTCTCCATGCTCGACGCTTTCTTCTCATCCGTCTTACACATGTCGTCGATGAGTGGCAAATCTCTCGTCGGCGTCTTGTGGCTAATACGCGAATCGGACCTGATCGATGTGTAATCGCAGGGATTCGGGAGAGGTGCGTAGCCGACTTCGGAAGTTCGCCGAAGGATCGTGCTGCGGCTTGGAGTTCGTCGATCATTCTTCCTTAAAATTGTGGAGTTTGAAGGTCTCGAAGGGAAATTTACAAATCAAAAACATCGGATTTCAACGATGTCGTGTTCACAGTCCCGCGGCTAATTGGGCGTGGCTCTGGGGGACTGAAAATCGGAAAATCGTTTCGATATTTTATTTTTCACTACCATTCTAGCGGTTTTTCGATCTCTACCTCATCCAAAGTATACATTGGTGAAACTGGAAGTTGTGGCGGTTTAAAGTACACCTAAAAATGCATAAATTATAAATAATTTGCTTTTTCTTCCTTACATTAATCTTCAATTTGTGACAATTTTTACTATCGATTGTTTCGTGTCTTCCCGGCGTGTAGGGTCTTCCATTCTGCGGATCAATGAAGACGTCGTGGGTGTAGACGTAGCGCGATTCTTTGGAATCGCTTCGAACGCACTTCTCTGCAATCGTTGAAGGGCGCTTGCATGCCGTCACCTTCGGCTCATCGATCTTCGGCGTCGGCGGAATCACATTGCAGACGGGCACATTTTTCGTGTGCTGACGATAGCTTTGAACTTCGTCGAAGCCGATGACTTCTTGATGATGTTGTTGATGATGATGATGATAATTGCGAGTTGGTGTGTTCACCTTGACAATTGGATAGTCGCAATACCTGAAATTCGATAGTTGAATTGGAAATTTGGCAGTTTTTTGTCGCGCCACTTTTCGTGCATCGGCTCCTCGTATATTTCGCAGTCGTCACGTACTAACGGCCTAAAAACATTTTTTCCTTTTTTTTTTTGGGATGAGCAATTTTGAAGAAATATTGTACCTTGTTGTAACCTCTTTGGAATAAGTTTCAACCAAAGAATGATATGGAACGCTATGGGACGAACGATGGCCTAAAATGGAAATTGAAATTTTGGGTAAAAAAAAAAGAAAACTGACGCCTTTCGACTGGCACTTGTCGGTGCTGACTACGTCGATATGACATATTGGTCCTGAAATGTCAAGAATAAACAAAAAAGGTGGCGGCGTTTGAAGAAGAAGAAGAAAACGCAAAATGGTGTCTAATTTCAAGCCGAAAACGGATTTCAAATGCACCCGTGTGTAAGCCGGATTAGAATCGAAGCAACTCCGGAGACAGACGCGGTCCACGACGAGAATATTTGAATTGCTTTTACGGTAGGGTAGGCGTTTTATTTTTGTTTTATACAAGAATGTTTAATAAAACAATGGCGAAATTAAAACAAAATGGAAACGAAAGAGAAAAAAAAACATTTATGCCGAACGTCAGCTATACGATTGTTTTTTTTTTCTTTCTTCGTCATTCTCGGAAAAAATCGGAAATGAAATAGTGAGTAGGTCAAAAGGCACTTGAAAAGAGAAAAGGCATTTATTCATGTTAAAATCGAACAATTCATTCGGCTTTTGTTGTCTTTTTTGGTGCTTCTGTCTGAAATTGCTCAATTTTTATCGTATTAGACTTGCTTGAAATTTTATTACCGTTGGTGGCACAAATTTCACATTATTGACGTCCGGGAGCTGAGAGAGACGCAAAATCTGACGACATGCGCATATGGATAATTATAGGCCGATGAAGCCTTACCTCGAAAACCAAATAGCCGAGAATTATGAATTGGAGCATTTTTTCCGTCGGCTTGTTGAGAAGTAGAAGTTGGAATCTTTAAATGGTTTCTATATTTCTCGGTCACGTTTGGTTATATATCATTATATGCAGTTTATGATCCTTTCATTTTTCTCTAAATTTCCAAATCTATATCAATTTTATTTAATAAACTTTTTAAAGCCATAAATAATGAAATTATGCGAGATCATTCAGCAATACATGATGACAAGCGTTTCAAGAATTGCGACTCTTTCCAAACGAAAGCTTCGACAGCCATTTCGGCTTCTTTTTGCCGACGGTGCTTGAAGCAATTGAAGCTTTGCTGCAATATTGGCCGATAAAAATAATTCAGTGGAATTCTTCTATCTTACTCAGCACTTTCTGTCGAATCTTGGCTATCTAATTGCCTTTCTTCGAGTAGCGGCAATCTTGATTCGGAATGTGTTGGGGATTCGATTGATCGTTCGGCACCACGCAATCTGGGTGCCATTTCACGGGGAATACTATCGCCATTGGTGGCTTTGCGATTTACAAATACTTGCGCCAAACGGGAGTCCTGAATTTTTCAATACAGATATTTAGTTGCCGAAAGGAATTGAACCTGTAGGACATTGCATGATGAGCGGATTAGTTTTGATCCATCTCTCGAGCACATTTGAACATCTACAAGCAACGCGGACAGCTCCAACTCCTCACTGCACTGGTTTTTGAGTGGAACAGATCGAAAACCGCACCGGATTGAGTCCACAGGGAACACTGCTTGGCCAATGAAAGGATCCGTTTTGGGACCAACAAAATCGCCATCTTCCACGTAGAACCGAAGAAGAGCCACTTCTGGGCACATTATTTCGAAAGTGAACGTTTGATTCCAGATTGGATTCAGTCCATTTGATGCTAAAAATAGAATTTGAAAATTGTAATTTTAATAACAACAAACCAATTGTTTTTGTTCGATACGTTTTTGAGTCACACGGCATTCCGCAGACTTCAATTTCGACGAACGGCGAACAAATTCCCTTGTTTTTGTCCTTCCTTGAGAGATGCCTTCCAGCAATGACTTGAACATTTAAACGAATCGGATAAGCGGTTGAAAACTGAAAATGTACAGTAGGCAATTCGAAAAATTCAGTAAAATTATGGAAATTTAAAAAAAACTGAATAAACAGTGTTGCGGACAATGCATATTATTTGATGACAATTTGCACAAGGCATAAATTTCAGACTTGATGTTCATTGAATTTTCGTGTTTTTTTTTCAATTCTTTTAACTTTTATGCAATTTTAATACAATTTCTATTCTCTATTCAAAATTCGTTTTTCAAATCTACCTTCTCAGAACTATTTGGGTCAAAATCATCAGCCATCATGTAGTCAGGCTTTAAAACATAACCGCATCGTCCATTTGCCATGAATTTGCCCTGATTGAGCTGCATTGGCTTATCGCCGGTTTGATAATTCAAAGCAACCTAAAAATTCAAAAAAATTAATTTGGTAATAAATTATGACCAATTTACCATATGACATCCAGCATTCCACATCGGCATTGGATTGTAATTTGCTGAGGTGATTCGACTTCCATTTGGGTAGACCCGCGACAATTTTCGAGTGTTGAATGGTATCAAACCCTTCAAATTGTTCAAATTTCATTGAATTCTCTATAAAATTGAAACTTTTTCAATCAATTTTTCAAGTTTTCCTTCAACAAATGAGCACATCTCATAAAATGAGTTGTTGTAAATATGGGCCGGCTCAAATGGCACCGCTTGACAATAAACGACGAGGTTCGACAACTCAGCGGCAATTCGCTTCTCCTTCTCTTTCGTTCGCAAAATGCTCATCTGCTTATTGACATTTCTAGTCAGATCCAGAAGATTGTTTTGCCATTCGTCGGCTTCCTCAGGAGCTAAAAATTTGAGAATAATTCAAATTTCCGCAAAATTTCTCACAAGACGCCGAAAGTAGATAATGTTGCTTGTTGAGCCATGGTTGAGCACTTTGCGAGATTTTGATCATATTCGGCCGATCGCCATCGTGAATCCTTTCAATAAGGGTCCCGGCAAGTTCAATCGTATTATAATTGCTACTTTCTAAATTGAAAATCCTTTTTCTCTAAAATTCATATATATATTCTCAAATACCATTTGTCATTTTTTCCGGCAAAATTTCCTGCACATGAGCCGACGGGAACCATCCAACTGCTGATCCATACCGGCCGCGCCATAATCCTTCCTCCTTCCTCAGCACCGTTATAGTCGCATTCGCTGGAAACGAGAGCTCGTCGTCAGCGGTCCCACGGTAAGGCCGCAATGATCGCGCTTGGACTTCTTTGTCCAAATCCTTGAGCTCCATATAGCATCCCGGAGTTCGAGCTTCTGCCATCTCAGCGGTCAAATGGCTTATGTCCTTCTCATTCACCTAATATATTAAAATTTGGCACATGATCTTATGATCGACTTACCGGAAATCTTAAACTTATCCCGCGAACAAATTCACGATTCGTATAGTACTCAATAATTTGGTTAAGATTCTCGAAAACCTTCTGATTGACCACGAAAATACGCCCATCGCGTTTCAGTCGATAGTGCCAAAATTCGCCGTCAACCCTACATAGAAATCACTATAGTAAAAATTTCCATTAGAAATGCAGCATTACTTCAAGGAGAGCACAAAAACGGTTTTGTCAGTTGATGAGGTGCGCACAAGGAATGCTCCATCCTCCGGCGCCAAACTCAACAACTCTTCAGCTTTCTCCTTGTCGGCAGTCGGCGAGAACCAAGGCTGATTCAGATGGGGTTGAGGTTGGGGGCAGGGTGTTGTGAGCACCATTTTGAAGGAGGCAGTCGTCAGATAATGCCTAGTATAATAGGAAACAAGCTCATAGAGTGTGTCGCACATCTTGTTCTCCATGAAATAGTATTTCTTCTCCTCTGGAATTGGTTTGATTGGTTACAAGGCAAAACAATACGAATGGCCACTTACTGTCAACCATTTTGGATCGGATTCGAACATGATGGACTTTGCCCTCATGCAAAATTGATAGTGAAAAATCGCCGATGAAAAGATTGGAGTCGCGAATCATAAACAATCCATTGCCCTTTTCTTTGTGATCCAAAATCCTCTTTTTCGCCTCCTGAATTGAAAACGTGGGGCATTTCGAGGAATCGAGTGAAACGCGCTCGCAATGCCCATGAAACCATTCCTCGGTGACGTGCATCTCTTCGGGTTTCACTCCGAATCCCGTCGGCGATTCCTCCTCACGATCATCGTCTCCACTCATGCTGATGGTGTCCTCCTTGAGACTATCTTCGTCAGTGGTGTCTAGCAGATAACAAAGACGATCGGCGAACAATATGAACACGTGCGATGTCCACTCATGACTTGTGCTGTTTTTTAACGACAAAATCCCTTTTTTGACACATTCTCGTGAAATTATATCCGTGTCTTGGACTACAAATATCATTATTTTTGAGGGAGAATTCAAATTTTTGTATTATTTTCTCACATTCGTCAGGCTTCACAATCACCGCGAGATCCTCACTTTCAACCGGCAATTTTTTGTGTTTCACAATAATTTTCTTTTTGAGCGCCGCTGGCGAGGGAAGGCACGTCTCGTCGCGATTCACCGGCTGTGTTAATAAATAATCGCCGAGGATCTCCTTGAGCTCCTGAGCCAATAGTCGTTGCGCTGGAACCGAGCAATTATCCTCAATCGACAGGATGACCGGATATCTGGAATTTGTCCAATTCTAATGGTACTACGCAAATTTCGCAAAAAAACTTAAAAAAAAATGGTAAAGCGAATTTTTGGAAGCCTACAGTACCACAGTTTTATTGAATCGCTGCAAAAGTCAATAAATTTTGTCATATGCGCCTTTAACCGTAACGACTTAATTTTTTAAATCTATGTTTTTCTATTTCGGTTCCTATTTTTCTATTATGGTTACACGCTTATACATTTAATAAAATTTCGTGATTCTTGCTGCGAATAATAATACAAACTGTGGTGGCTAAGAAAAACATGGCCGCGGCCGAGGTTTGGATTTTTAAAAAAGTTTTTTTTCGAAATCTGCATAACATCAAATTTGTGGAGGCTAAAAACGCCAACTCACTCGCTGGTAACAAACGCGTAATGTCGAATTGTGTGGAGAACGTCTCGAAGGAAAATTTTCGATGTCATTGTGTACCCGTGATATATGATAATGTCGTAAAACTCGTTTTGTCCCGCCTTTTTCTGGCCATCCCAGCAATCTACTGAAAATTTGCTCTCAATTTTCGATTTCTGATGTTGGCTATTCACGAATTACATTCGATACATCTACAACCCATAAGAAGTGCTTGTGCGTAACAATCGAGTGACGATTCAGAGCGTAGTTGGTCGCCGGTTAGATATGTGTTATGGCTACTAGCGATCCAATAATGCGATAATGGTCGCGTCATATCGTGCGTCACCTTCTCGTTCGTCGGGTCCCACAACGAATTCTCTCTGGAGAACAAGAAATCGCAAAACTCGGGCACCGTGAGAAGCGGCTCACTGCGATCCGCCTGCGAGCAATGATCTTGATGAAGGTAGCGATTGAGGAATTCGAACGCGCGTGTTCGATTCGACGCGAGCTCGTCGAATTGTTTGTTGTCGAGGAAGCGGAGAAAATTTTGAAACGTGACGATTTGTGTGCCGCGCTTTTCGCAATACTCGGCCAAATCGGCGAATCTCGAATTGAATAGCTTCAAAATTGATTATTTCTATTTGTTTCTGGAATTGTAGAACCTCGGGAACATGAATCAACATTCGACTCGCATTGCTGAATTGCTCGAATGTCATCAGATCTTCGGTGATCTCTTGAAGCTCTTTGGATTGTACATTGAACTGTAGGGAGGTCTGCACGAATGGCTTCATATGCTTTCGGGCAACTCTGAAATGGTAAAAAAAATGATATTCAGCGAGCTTTCTTCTGAAAATGTTACGCTTCGGTTCCTGGCGACATCAAAGCCAAATAATGCTTATGAATGAACCTTTCAATCCGCAATGGATGAGGTGAGGAATCCCTGAAAGTAAGCTTAGAATAGATCAATTCATATTTCGACTCCAACCGATCTCTGGTTTCCATCATCAGATTGTGAAGACCGACCGACCACAGCTTGCACGCCTCCGCGGTCTCATAGAGTAGGACCCAATAGGACAAGGCGAATGACATTCCATAGGAAATGATGAGGATTTTGTATGGATCGAACGCCATTATTTCGCGATCTTTTCTCCATTTGTCATCAATTTTGATTGTGTTCAGCTTATAATCGAGCGTTTGAACCTCTCGAATCTGGCGAATATCGAGCACTTGCGGCTTACACCGCACGGCGGTCGGCTCCAACTTGAACAAAAATATTTGGCGGGATTCTTTGTCGAGTGTGAGCAACTTGTAAGCCGGATCCCATTTCTTGAGGACGGCGAGTTTGCACACCTTGTGACCGCGCTCCATCGCCATGAACATTTTGCCAAAGTCCATTTCGTGGTGACGCGAGAGAGGCGCGCGGCTTGTCGCCGCGACGCCGGCGCTCGTGTAGCCGTTGCCGCGAAGCGAGCTCGCCGGCGTTACAGTCGTCGTTTTGCGATGACCCGGCCCCGCCGAGCCGTGGTGCATCATCGATCAAAAGGCGACGGCCTAGTAGAATAATTATTATCGAATAAAGTATTGACAAGAAATGGTTTGCGGTCACCAAAAAAAAATTCTTATTGTGGTCCTTGGTTATGAGTTTTGATTTTCAAATTTCTTGAAATGTGAGTTTTTCAATTTCTAGGGACCGAAAAAATTATTTAAAAAAATCAAAACGAGAAAACAGGTTCAAATTTTATTTGTCTGTTGACACACCGACGCAAATTTGCACACATTTTTTTTCAAATGCATTTCTTCAAAATTCAGAACAAAGTTATGAAACATTTGACAATAGAGGAAGAAATTAATAAGAAAAAAAATTAAACAAAGCACTTTTTATTTAATTGAGGGAAAATAAAAAATTTTGTTTTTTTTTTCCAAAGCCTTATCCAGAAATTACGCGTGATGATGAAATTGGGTGAACGAGAAAAAAAAATTTCGAGTGATTCATTCTGATGGAAAATTATCAGCAGGAAGTTTTTGAAAAAAAAAGTGGCAACACAAAATTTTCTGCATAAATTCTCGAAATTTGGGGGTATAAAATCAATACCTCCAAAAAATGGCAAAAAAAATGAGGGGAAAGGTTTTTGAGCGAAAATCATGACGACAAGACAACGAAAAACGATCTTATCTTAAACGTTTCTGCATGTGAGTCGTTGTGGAGGGTTTTTTTCCCACAAAAATTGTGCGATAAATTACACCTATACAATGGATAAAATTTTGATAAGACATCGGCGATATATGCAAGCTGAATCGGCGGCAAAATCGAAAACGAAATGAAAAATCTCATATGAGCCGACGAGCATCGGACGATGCGGGGCGAGCATTATTAAATTTGGGTCCATTTGGAGAAATTAAAAATTGAGTTTTTTTGTGTTTTTTTTTGGCGGGTTGCTGCGAGAGAAGAGAAACATTTATACAATCATACATATATAAAATGCATTATTTTTTTTGGGTAAATATGATTGAAAGGAGTTGGAATATAGAGGAAAAATGTTGGAGGGTAAAACGGCGGGGGCAACGACCCGACATTGCGTCTAGAGAATACAAGGAACGGTGAGACAAATAAACGCAACACAAATTTTGAGAGACCGGTCGGTCATGTACGGGATGGTCTGGCAGGTTCGGGAGACCGTTTTTTTTTGAGACTCGTACTTTGGGATTAGTGAGGATTACGGTAGATGGAATTAAATAGAATCGACGTCTTTGAGGGACAGTTGATTGGAATTGAGAGGAAAAATTGAAAATGATGGGAATATTGAAGAATGCCTTGAAATTATATGTAGCATTTATTTATATCGAATAAATTATCGAAATTAATTGAATTGAAAAGTTTGGAAAAGTGGGAATGAAAATTGTTGCGGCAAATTTTTATTGATTTTTACGTAAAATCAATTTGGTGATTCAAATTCAATAAAAAATTAGAAAAATTCATTTTTTTTTTCGAGCGCATTTTAGGAAATTATAAAATGTGTGCAATTTTGCGTGAGTGTGTATGAACTTTTTTCAATGAGACTTGAGACAAACACAGCTCGCCGCAATGCGCGTGTGGCCTAGAAAAGTTAAACAATTTCAAAAAGCAAAAATGCAAGTGAGGTACACAAATTCTGAGAAAAAAACTGCAAGTGCACTATTACAGACTAATTTTTTTTAATTGTGTCTAGTTGTGACTTTTATTTTGATATTGATTTTTTATTTAAAAGAATATGCAATATGAACGTACTCATTTAGTTCTACTTAATTAAATTAACAAATCCATCACGGTGTGGCCGTGGCCGAACCAATTTTTGAGGAAATTTTTTCTAGGCCACACGTTCGTTGCGGCTTTTTTTTGGTACAGAAGTTCAGGGAGAAATTGGAAAAATTCATCGGCTTAAACTGTTCAATAGTTTCATAATCTCAAAATATGAAATATTTTCTGTGGAAAATTTGAAAGAGAAACGAGTATTCTCCGAAATTTGCAGATACCCACATTTTTTGTGCAAATTCGTTTTGGAAAAAATTTGGTAAAAAACTAAAAAAAAATTTTTTTTGCAATATTTTAAATGTTTCCCTATTTTTGCCTGGAAATCATATTTTATCTGCGAGTTCTGGAAACAAAAAAATGTTGGCTCAATAATTCCAATAACATTTTCTGAATTGCATTTTTCATTGGTTTTTTTTGTCACATATAAAGAAACCTAACATTTTCCCCCAACAAAATTGAAAATATGCGAAAAGATTAGATTTTTGTTAATTTTTTTTGGAAGAATAAATCTCGTTGAAAAATTAACTAGTCGAACCGGAACCTTGTCCGCAGAATATTTTGATCTATTTCAATTATTTTTCTATGATCATTCTGCTGACCTTCACCTGTAAGACGTGTGCGTCGTCGAAAAAACCGATCATTGGTTGAAAATCAGTTTTCGACTTATCGTTTTTTTTTTCAAAAACCCAACCATTTAATGAGCAGATAATTCGTTCATGACCACTCGAAAACAAAAACCCGTCCAAAATTGGCCAAAATTGTTCTTTGGTTAATTGACGAAACTTGTTTCAGTCATTCCAATTCATTACGATATTGAAGAACATGTCATTTCCTTCATTTTTTTTATTTAGAAGTCGAATTCTGAAGATTTTCAACATCTGAAAATGGATCGCCGATTTTCACATGGCCTTCGGCGGATGTCTGAAGGCTTCCTTCAGATTGCTGCAACCGATGTAAGTCATCACTTCATTATTAGCCGCGTGAATAAGCCGCGTAAGGCAGGTGCTGCTCTTTGTGGCACTTGTCATCAAATTATACCCCCCGAATAGAGCGCGCAATAGCGCAGTGGCGGAAGTTTTGGACTCATAGCCGTGGAGATCGTGAGTTCGATCCCGCTCTAGCGCGAAGTGTTTTGCTGTCTGCGTCTCCTTCCACGGCACGCTCTATCGTTGTCATACACTCTCTCGCTTGTATACAATCTCTCAAAACACAGATTTTCGAAAAAAAATTGAAATACAAGGTTCTCTTGTATAATATGAATTGTCGTCAAAATAAATGCATTGTCCGCAGTCAATCTTTGTAAATCTCGTCAAACCATTTTAAAGGGTTAAGGCAAAAAAGGAGAAAAGATGATTGCGGACTATGCATTTTAATCGACGACACTTTACACAAATTTCAGTAATGTCTCAAAGCTTTAATTTCAGAGACTTTTGGACTTGCACGATGTAGGAATGCACAACGTGATGTCAGAATACAATCTCGACGTGAAGGCGTTGAACGCGGCCGAAACCGAAGCCGCATTAGGACCACCGCGTCGAAAGCTGACATATTTGGAAACGAAGGAAAAGATATCGTAAGGGATCATAAGTTCAAAGATAAAAGTCGGGACAAACTTTCCCTTTTATTATCAATTATTATTCGCATTATTGTTAAAATGGTTGCGATTGTATGCGAAAATCAGAATTGCGCGAGAAAATCGCAAAATTTTGATTTCGATGTTGACAAATGCGGGTAAATTGCAATTTTTTTTAAAATGATCCATATTTGTCTTTTTTTGCAGATCCAAATTCGCATTAATCAATTTAATGAAAGGAATGCTAGGCGCTGGATGCTTCTCGGTCCCCCTTGCTTTCAAGCAATCTGGATATGCGGCAAGTGGAACAAAAGCTGTTTTAACTAGCCAATATCTCAAATTCCAGGTCGGTCTTGGAATCATATCTATTCTTGGACTTTTATCCGCTTTATGTATGATTAAGCTGGTCAAGTGCTCTGCATATTTATCTAATAAGTAAGCTATTATTTTAGAATAGCTATGAAAAAAAAGTGGCGGTTTCTGGCAAAATTTTAAAAATTTCACATCAATTTCCAATTAAAAGAAAACAAAATATCGATTTTCATTTAAAATCCTGCGTCCCAAATTATTTGACTCCCTTTATCCGTGATTCTGCGGTGGGTGACAATCAAGATATAAGTTATAGTCGTCTTATGAAGGGCACGGGCGGCGCAATAGCGCAGTGGACTAATTTTTGGATTCATACCGTAGAGATCGTGAGTTCGATCCCGCTCTACCGCACGGTGTTTCGCTGTCTGCGTCTCTTTCTATTGCAAGCTCTTTCGCTGTCTTGCCCTCTCTCGATCTCAATGATCCCTAGACATGTCGAATAACCTACACGGGGTTACATTTCTTTAAAGAAGCCTTCCGAACTCGATGCGCCTTTAAAATTTTATACCCAATGGTAGTAGATAAAAAAGTTGCGAAAAAACCAAACCAATGGAAAAGAAAGATTCAAATGAGACTTATATTTTTATTTTTGTGATTCGTTGCGTCACGGTGTTTGCACACATTTTCGAGCGCTATCATTTATTTAAATTTTTGGGATTTTCTAAGCCTCGAATGTAAGTAAATCAAGATCAGCTATCAAAAATTGAAATGGATTTTCGAAAAAATTGCAAAACGTCTCTTTTAAGGCAATCGTCAGCCCCACTGGATTATGGCAATATGGCGTACAAGGCGACCAAGGCGAGTTTCAAACCGCTTCACAAAATCGCGCCGTTTTCAAGGTACAATTTTCGCGTTTCGGATTTTTTCCCCCCAATTTCGACCTCACAGATTAATCGTCAATGTCGCGTTGTGTGTTCTTCAACTAGGCATTTGCTGCGTTTTTTACATTTTCGTCGTTTATCATTCTCACGAGGTTCCATGATTTTCGTTTTTTCGGACCATCATTTTTCTTTTTCAGCTTCTTGAATTATTTTTGGAGAGCCCGCCGACGCGGGAAACCCTATTTCCCATCCTTCTCCCATTCTTTATTCTTCTCTGCTCCCTCTCATCGATGCGCGCTCTCTCGCTGGTCTCATTATTCGGCAATTTACTAATGATAATTGCCCTTGGTTTGATTATGTTTGTGAGTTTCGAATTTTCGAAATTTGTCCGAATCTCCACATTTTAGGAGCTTTTCACAACAACCCATAAAAATCTATCAGACCTGCCCGCTGTAACCGATCTGCCTGGTGTGGTCACCGCTGCTGGAGATGTTCTCTACGCTCTCGAGGGTCAAGCGATGGTCCTTCCATTGGAGAATCGAATGAAGCGTCCGCAGGACATGACGGGACCATGCGGAGTGTTGAGCATCGGCGTCGGAACGGTTGTCGTCATCTACGCGATCGCCGGCTTCTTCGGATTCCTCGCTTACGGCGATGACGTGCACGACACAATCACATTGAACCTTCCGAATAGTACATTGGGCATTTTTGTGAAAGCCATCCTCCTTTTGGTGGTCTACACCGGATTTCTGATTCAAATATTTCCGATTGTCGCAATGATTTGGCCAATGTTGAAGAGGAAGCTGCAGAGAAGCTGCGGAGTCTCGCCGACAACCAAGAGGATATGCCATTTTGGACTTCGATATTTTATTGTGTTCCTAGTTTGTGAGTAAAAAAAAATTTCAATATTTGAAGAAATTCCACAAACATTTTCTCTGTCTGTTTTCACACTGACGCAAATTTGCACACATTTTAGTTTCAAAAGATTTTTCCAAAAAAAACCTTGAAATGAATTAATTTTTGAGAAATTAAATATCGAAGAACTAAAAAAATGTTCTCTGTCTGTACACACCGACGCAAATTTGCACACATTTCATTTTCAAAAATTGCAGTCTTTCTCGCTTACGCGATTCCGCGCCTCTCGGACATGGTGCCATTGGTGGGCGTCACCGCCGGAATGCTGCTCGCCCTCGTGTTCCCGTCGCTATTCCACATGCTTATCTTTCTGCCGCAATTCAAATTCAGCGTGCCGAATGTGTGCGATCTAATTTTCGATGCGTTCTGCATCACTCTCGGCACATTCTTCGTTGTGTACGGCTTGATAACCAATCTCCAACAATTATCAAGACATTTATAAAATTGAATTGATCTATTGGCTCGTCTTTAATAATGTTGAGTGAGTGGGCTGATTATTATGAAAAGCCTCCGAGTCGGCGCGCTATTTCTCTTTACACACTCGCCAGAGGAATCTGTATAAATGGAAGCGCTCGACGATGGGCTGAATCTCATATCGGCATGATGCTGAAGGTCGCGCTTCTGTTGCTTTCGTTGTGCTCAACGGGGCTCGCCAAGAAGCAGCTCAACAATTGCCTCGACGACAACAAATATTGTTTGGGTCTTCCGCGGAATTGCATCGGAGCACAATGCCATTTCGCCTACAGTTTCATTGTGACAATTTTTCCACTTTAATTAATTGCTATCTATTTCTATTTCAGTCAAACGGAACCCATTTGGAGATTGAGCTTCTCGGAAAGAACATCATTGACAGGACATGGCTCGCAATTGCCTATTCCACCGACAAATATATGGTAGAAATGATGTTCAGCTCAAATTTTGATGAAATTGCTTTTATCTTTTTAGGAAGACGATTTGGTCGTGTTTTGCCTTCGAGATGATGGTCGCGAGAAGTCTGGAAAATCACTCGCAGGATTAGCTTACAACGAGAAGCATGAGAATAAGCTGATTGGAACCATCGATGAATTGAACGAGGTTAGAACTCGTGATTACTGTAGAAATTTAAAGGAGCATTAAATGGAATTTTCTTTTTGCGTGTGAAAAATTGGATCGAAATTTCTCAAAAATTATCGGGCCTCAATTCATTCAATATATTTCACTCGGCATATTTTCAGGACAACGATATGGGATTCGATTTGAAAATGGTGGATTATAATTTGGAGGATCAAGGATTGTATTGCAAATTCACGTAAATTATTGCATTTTTTAGCCTAATGTGGAAAATTTATCAGAAATTACTATTTCTAGCAGAGGCTCTAGGCTGAGATTGGACCTTACTAATTCTCTCAACATTCCTACATTTCGCGCTAACATTTTTTTCTGGTGGATTTATCCATTTCAGGCACAAGATTGACCCAATTGTCAACGAATTCAACACTACCAAGCTTCACATTCTGATGTCGAAAGGAGTTTGGATGAGTAATTGATATTAATTCTTTGAAAGCCTGAAAGCGCAATCCGAATTTTTTAGAGGACAATCTCTCGTACCACGGAAAGACACGCAGCGATGTTGGATCAGTGGATGTGAGCGGAGGTGAAGAAAATGTGTAAAAACACCGAGAATTGATTTTTTCTTTCCAGTGAAAAAACGCAAAAGCTCCGGCTCACTGGTCAATATCTTCCCTCCAATCGCCGCGTTGGCTCTCGCGATTTTCATCAGAAATTAGTGTGTTTATCTCTATGTCTCAATAAACTTGTTCGCAATATAAAGATATTATACGATGTCTGGTTTTGGTTGTCAATGGCAACCATTGTTTATTTTCTACTTCTCGAAGGTTCCTTGAAAATTGAAGACCCCTCATTTCCTACAAGCCAGCGACTGGGAATCGAAAAAATACCTTCAATTTTTTGGAAACACATCGCTGGCTATTATTCTTTTCTACAATTTTCTTTTTTTTTCTCAATAAAAAAAAACAAATTGATGAAAATTTAGTGAATGACTACTAGCATAAATTCGGTGGTGACCGTTTTCCAAAACGTATTCACAAATCATGGAAGCTCATTGCTCAATGGCATTCTGATAGCAACGACGATTGGTGGACAATCGGTAAAATGCTCTTCATACCACAATTTTCAAATCTTCCGATTTAGCTGGTCCGTAAGTTGACGTTTGCATGTCCATGTGCCTACCCGCTTAATATTTATCATTCACTGGTATTCATGTTCGGACCAACCGCGGCCCTTCTATTGATCGGGATAATGGTTAATAATACCACGTGGAAATTATCGCACGGCGCATTTTTTCGGTATTTTGTCGCAATCCCCATTTTTTTTGCATTTTTCTCAATCCTAGGGTGAATGAAACCCGACATAGTTGGAAAACGACGTGTGTTTCATGGATCGAGGTAATTGTGCAATCATCGATCGCCCCACTTGCATGGCTTTTTGTGGTTTTTCTCGATGGCGGGTTCTCATTCAAATTTCGAAACGCAGCCCTCGTTTTTCAACAAGTTTCGTTTCTTTCAGATATTTTCGATGCTTGCGAGCTCATGAATATTGCAAAATGGAGGACGCCGAGTTGTGCAAGAACACCACGATCTTCAACGCGTATTTGGCGTCGACGAGTTTCGAGAAAATCAGCGACGGCGGACGAATATGCCCGCCGTGCATTTGCAATCCGCCGCCGACGGACGCCTCGTTTTTAGAAGCCGAATCGCAGATCTACGCGTGGGTTCTCGTCATTTTCTGCGGGATTTTGGGATTTTTGAGTAAGAAAAACCACATCGGGGTGTGCGCGGCAATGGGATTTGTGTATTTCTAATTACAACGGACGCTTTTCAGCAAAATTCAATTCGAAAAAATTGAAACGCGTGAATTCCGTACTTATAACGGCATTGTCTGTTTACACACGAATAGTGTGTACTCCCGGGAGGAAATTTCCCGGGAATTCCCGGGAAGTATTCGTTTTGAGATTCCCGGTATTCCCGAATATTTCGGGAATTTTCATCTCCACAAAATTCCCGAAAACTCCCGAGACTTCCGGGAAATTCCCAAAGACTTCCGAAGACTCCCGGGAAAGTCTCGGGAAATTCCCGAAGACTCCCGGGAGTCTTCGGGAGTCTTCGGGAATGTCTCGGGACTTCCCCGGGTATTCGGCACAGAATCCTTAAAATTTCCCGGGAGTCTTCGGGATTTTCTCGGAAATTTTCAACATTTCCCGGGAAATAAATTGCTCGGGAAAATTCCGCAACTCATAATTCCCGGGAAAAAATTTCCCGGGAGCACACACTGCACACGAACAAAAAATCGCACACATTTAATTTTTTTTTCAAATTCCTCAATTTATATATGCTATAAAACGTTCTCCGTACTACTAATTTATCTAGAATATTGGATTTGCAACGAAGAACGCGCAACAAATAGATTAGTCCTTAATCGGCAATTCCTAACACATAACAACATAGATACTAAGTAAAATATGCAATAAATAATATATAGTAATGATATCACTAGTGTGACTACGACACAACGAAGAATATCATGCAAAAACTTAAAAACCAGCCTCCAACCCAAAAAAATGACAAAAAAAACAAAACTCTGCATACGCGCGTCAACTTGTGTGTGTGTGTGCATACACCGCAGTGTCTACCGTATACCCTAGAAATTATGAGCGTGTTTTCGGCTCCTCATAACAATACAATACGCGCTTCTACAGGTTTTCCTTCACGAATTTATATATTTATTAAAGGTTTTACTCGTTTTCATCGATTATTTGCGAAGAAAAAAGTTGAAAATTTCCTATATAGAAAAAAAAATAGTTTTTTTTTTTTAATATTTATTCTTATGAATTAAAAGCATAATTAAATAGTTAATATTTTCAAAAAAATCGAATTGTCGCACTACCCCTCTATTACATTCTAATAGAAAGCCACACAATCAGTTTTCAGTGTTATGTTGTAGTCGAATGTGCGACAAGTACACATTGGTTCAACGCCAGTACGTCGAGACTTACAAGAATGTCGAGAATCAGCAATTCGACGCCGTTGCCAAGGTTTCTTTTATGGGTTCGGCATATTCTGAAAATTGACAATTTTAGGAGCACGTGACCGCGTTGGCTGAGAGCAACGCTCGCGCATTTTTCAGCCAAAAAGACTGGACAAAACGGGATTGGGACTGGATTTCGGGAATTCCGGAGCTGAATAATCCGCTTTTTGCGAGACTTCGATTAATTGCGTCGGAGAAGACGTCTCAGACAATGTACACTCCTCTACAGCTTTGGAATGATCATAAGGTTTATGTAAAAAGAAATATCTGGAAAATTTGAAAAAAAAAGTGCGGAGAAAAACATTTGAAATTTTTTTGCGGATGGTACATTTTATTCGACGACAATTTGCACAATATGCACAATTTCATTTTGTTTTTTGCATTTAAAATGCATTTTCTCTTTTTTTCAGATATCGTCAAAATTATTCAATTCTTTAATAATTATTTTCAGGGATATCGGATATCACCAATTAATAGGAATGTAATTGATGAAACCAACAAGGACGCTTAATAATTATATTTAAAATGCTTCTGGTATTGCGTTGAATATTCAATCAAATGAAAAATTAAAGCCAATGCGTAGGTTGATGCTGACATTGTGGCGAGAAGGAGAATTGCCGCTGTTGAATCCGAGATAATCGACCGTTGAGATTCCAAACTTGACGTGAGCCTTTAAAATGTTTTAATTTTGATTTGAAAATTATATTCTTTCGAATTTTACTTGCACAATTGATTCATACTGCCGTATTCTGTGCAGTTTCTGGGATTCACCTCATCGATATAAGTTGAAATAATAATAGAGTTGAAGTAATTGAACGGATTGACATATTGAATCCATTTGAACACTTGCAAATAATTGCCAAAGAATAATCCGACAATTGTGGATTGGAGGAGGATTATTGAAGAGAATGATTTGAAGAATCTACAGAATATTGAGAAGGTTGAGAAGAAGAGGATCGAGAGGATGAAGCTTGTTGTACTGATTCGAAGCCAAGTTTGGAAATCAGCTGAGGGAAGGGTCCTGCAACGATATTTCCCTGCACGCAAAAATGCACATATTTTATTTCGAAAACTTGGTTTTTCTTTTTGATTTTTCTTCTTTTTCATTTTCCGAAATCCATTATTAATTGAAACTTATTCTTACCACATTATAATAGCATTGAAAATGAAATCCTGAATAATTAGGAAGAAAAAATAAACAATGCTGAAAACTGCGTAGCTGAATATTGGCTTTGTGCTTGATTGATCCACTATAGAGAAATATCGAATTTTTGAATCTAGAATATTGGTTTTTTTTATTAAAAAAAAGGTTGGGGGGAGGAAATGAAGAAAAATTGAGCAAAGGAAGCGCGAGAAAGCTAAGAAAACAAAATAGATATTTTTTTTTACATAAAGAAAAAGATTGGTCGCAATTTTATTGCTGATTTTATTGGTATGTCGGACCATATTACTATAGTAACGACATGATTCAATTTTCGATACGATGCAGTTTCCTGGATTTTGGAAAAATTGGAAATACGCAAAAATTGGAAATGCAATTTTTTTTAACTTGCCGTTTTTCTGCATTTCCTCATCAATGTTCATAATTCTTTTTTTGAGCATTTTCGAAGATTGCGATGAGTTTTCATGTAAACCGTGCAGATATGGCCTGTCTTCTCATTTTTCATGCTTCCTTTCTTCAAACTTCTCTCCCCTACCCCACCGCCTTTGAGAAAATTCCTTACAGTATGGAAATATAATTAAAGACTGCAGAATGATTAGCAAAAAATTAGAAAGTTCTACAAATTTCCACGTCGAGATTGGAAGCGTCGGCGATTTGACGTTTTGTGGTCTGTTTTGAAAATATAATTTTTTTAAAAATATGGTTTTACCATAATAAATTACCCGAAAAATGAAAATAATATAGCAATCACTGGAAATGTGAAAATAATTGCGATCGCCTCGCCAGGATTCGATTTTAAAATCGCCATGTCTCTTCTAAAATATAAATCTTCAAATATGTTTTAAAATGCTTAAAAATGTACTTTAGAAGAATTGAGAAAATTTTCAAAATTGATGGCTTCGGCCCGGCGCACAACGCCGAATCCAATAGTTCCAATGATCCGGCCGCCGATTCGGACTCCTCATTTTCTTTGTCAAATTCCTAATTTTGGTTTTTTTTTAAATATTCTCACTTATTGCCCAAAAAATACCAATTTGAAATTGACCAACTTCATCGCTTGATTTTGCGTTTCGAGTACCCGCTCCATACTTTCCTTGTCGACTGTGATGAGAGATACTGCAAATAAAAATGCACTTGACGGGATCGAATTTCGTTTGGAAAAATGAGAAAATTCGTTTTCTATTAGTGTATATAATCGCGAAAAAAATTACGAGCACTGTAATTTTTTGTGTTACGCAATTTCTACTGTCGAAATTTGAATTTCCGCCCGAAAGGAAAACATTTTATGGTCCGCAAACACTCATAGATTGTAGTAATTTGTCAAAAAAAAAAAACACGTACAGTAATAAGATGCTGGGTTTTCATTTGTTGGACAACTGTACCCGATCCTTTGAAAATATGACGCCAGAGATTTTGTGGGTCCTGCAGCGAATGCGGAGTTTTTAATATAGTCCTTGCTCACCTGAATAGGCAACTTCGCCATAAAAAAGGTATGTAAGAGTGCCGATTAGATGGTAAATATCACTGCGAACATTGCGAAAACTCGCAACAATTATTCGATTGAACTTTTTCGCGTAAAACTGAAGCGCGTAGATCAATTGGAATGCGGAGAGAGGCGAGAGATCGCTTATCGGATCGTCAATGATTGTTAGGATTGGATCTTTGACGAGCTCAAAAACGGTGAGAACCCGTTTTCGAGCGCTAATTGTCAAATTGCAAATGCTTGTTGTGGCATAGCATATGATGTCAAACATTGCCATCAGTTCGGTTAACTGAAAAAACACAATTCCTTCTAAATTCTCTGATACATCATTTTATTACCCTATGCTCGATTTCCAGGCTTGTCAAGCTTCCCGCCAAATGCAGCTGAGCTTGAAAATACAGCAGTGAGTGTACTGTAAGGGATTCCGGGTAGGAAACCCGATAGTCCACATACGAGCAATATTTGTTGAATCGTCGCTCTAGAAATAAGGAAATTGTTTCAAAATAATACAATTGTGCTCGATTTACTTGTGAGCATGAAATTGTCGAGCATCGCAATCCCTCCAATCTCACCTCCAGCGCCGAGGGC
Source organism: Caenorhabditis bovis (assembly GCA_902829315.1). NCBI lineage: Eukaryota > Metazoa > Nematoda > Chromadorea > Rhabditida > Rhabditidae > Caenorhabditis > Caenorhabditis bovis. The sequence goes on along the minus strand of CADEPM010000004.1, from coordinate 7,138,363 downwards.
CAACGCTTCGAGTAGAGTGGTTTTTCCCGACTCTGAGACCCCTAGGATCCCGTGGACCTCACCGGACGTTGCTGTGAATGTGACATTTTTCAGAATTTGGAACACTTGAGGCGATTGGTAGATTTTTGAGAGACTGAAAATGTTTTTATAGAAAATAGTAATTGTTGTATATATATATTAGCAACGAAAAGCAAGCAGCAATTGGGGTAACCCGAAATCCGCAATATATATTTAATTAGAAATACAACACAGAACTAAAAAACAATGAAAAAAAAAACTCAAAACTCCGTATATGCGCGTCAACTAGTGTGTGTGTGTGCATACACCACAATGGGTACCGTATACCCTCGAATTATTAGCGTGTTTTCGGTAATGAATATTTGAAAATTAATGACAATGGTTTTCTTACCAATTTCCCGTCGAAATCGCTGTCATGTAGGAGATTGATTGGCATTTAAGAACATGTTTAGAATCCATGAATCAATAAAGTCTGGTTCATGAAATGTAGGTAGGTAGGTGAGGAAGGAAAGAATGAATGAGTGGATTGCCTCCCGCGGCGCTCTCCCGGCGCGCCAATTATCTTACAGCGAATCGGTCTACTTCTCACAAAAATTATGCATTGGCGGATTGGACAAGAAATTATTTTTTGCAAGCATGTGAAAAGTAATTCCAGCTGTGTATTTTTCATTCAACACCCAACAAAATTTGACATAATTTTCGGTTTCTTATATGCTAATTTCCAAGGAATTTATACACTAATTTAAATTGGAGTAAGGTGACCTTAAAGAGCATAAAAACACTAATTGTCGTCAAATGCAATGTATTGGTCCGCAATTATTTCAGTGTCGTTTCTTCTTTGGCTTCCTTTTCTTTTTAGCTAAATATTTCTTCAAATTTGAAGCACCAAAAATTGGGCAACCTTTTTCATGTTGATTGGCGCCGAATAAAATGCATTGGGTGCAACACACGGAATGCCTATTTATGGAAATTCGCGCTTTACAGCTTCAGGTTTTAAGCATATTTCCAAACCAACTAGGTAATTAAGAAAGCTACATTGCGGACTTTTACATTTTATTTGACGACATTTCGTTTTTTTTTCCGCTAACCAATTACGTTAAATTTTCGGTTTTTATCATGTTTGTATGATATTTTTATACTCTTTTAAGTTCCAACATCCCCTTTAAATAAATGATTAAGAAGTTTAAGCTAAAAAATGTTCACTATTTGCTCAAGTCGTTCACTCCCCCCCGCTTCATCCAATTTTTCTCTTTTTTCATTGCACTTGATAATTTGGTGGGTCATATTAGCTTACACAAGTGGACGAAACGTTTCGGATTTCGCATGCCTTTGTCTTAATTAGGCTTCTCGTTCTTTTTTTTGTTGTTGGCCGTCTGCAAGAATCATTCGAGAATACTTGCACGAAAATTGGGTGCAAAGCACGCTTAATTAAAATATTGATTTTAGGTGAAGCCCCCCAAACAGATATTTTTGTTCTTTGAGCTTTTTTTGACATGAAACTTTAATGTCACGAAACGCCAAATCGCTCATTTCCTCTTCATTTCATTTTTTTTCAGAAATGGCTCCGACTTGCGCTAGTGATGAGCAAATGACCCTTCAGACTTCATTTTTACTTCGATCCAATATTGTGCTGATGACATTTATAGCGATATGCACGTTTTTCTTGTCTTACAAGGCCTTAATAGTGCTCAAATCTTATCAAATATTCCATCCATCGACGAAATTGCTCCTTATTACCAGCTTAGTATTTGTTAATTTTCATGAAATCGTGTTCATGTTTGTACAGGTGAGCCTTCATTTTATTTTATTGTCATCAATTCTTGGCATTTTTTTGAATATTCAATTATCGCGCCAATATGTTTTATGTTTTTCTCGAATAAAAGTATACTCGGCAAAGTCATCATTCTCGAGTGTATTTTTGGCTTTTCAAAAACGGATCCTTCTCATTTTTTCTCTATCGGAGAAAAATGGCGAGCAAAATCGTTTATTAATACATTGAAACCCAATTAATCTTCTGCTATATGTGCATTTAATCAACCATTTCATTTATTTTAAAATAATAGAATAATAATAATAATACGTCAGTGGTGAATAATTGTGTCAAAATATTTCAATTAAAACAATGGGAATTTGGGGAAAAAATCCCTAATTTTTCATACAGTAATTAAAGGCGCAAACATTTTTTTGGAGCTGAGTCTCGCAGCGACCAATTGTGTTAGCCATTTTTTTTTTCACAAACAGATTTTACATATTTTCGAGCTATAAATACTTTTGAAGTACTTTATGATTCAATTTTTCTAGGTTGTCACATTTTACCGGAGTATCACTCTGAGCAATGAGCCATGTAAAATAATGAGAAGCACTTACGAATGTAAATATCAGAATCAGATGATAATTGTCGGAATTGCTGGAATGATCTATGTCCAAAGTGCGCTGAGTTTGGACAGGTGGGTTGAAGTTGAAAAAAAACCAAAACAATTATTAACAATTTTTTAATTTTAGATTAATTGCCACAATTTTTCCATTGCATTATTCGAAAACGAAATATTCGCCTGGAATTGTTCTATCGATTCTCGTCGTGATTTCAAGCATCCTATCGCCGATCATAATCGTCTGGAATGATCCATACGTCGACACGGTGCCCAATTGTTTTTTCTTTCCACAATATTCGGCATCGCGTGCGAACACATTCCTCATTATTTGCAATGTCGTCATCATTGTCTGCATTTTTCTCAACATTCTTCTAATTGTGATCAATAAAAAATTAGAAGTTCGGTAAGTTTTGTTTAGCTCTTCGTCTTTCTTGTTTTTTCAATAGAGTTTTGTTGTTCTTTTAGAACTCGATTCTTCGTCGAAAAACGCTACCAAAAAAGGGAAACATTGGTCTCGACACGAGTTGTTTGCTATATTGCGGTGGCGCAATTCCTGGGACTCATCACCTACAGTAGTCTTGTCCTGACCTTGAGACTTCACCAGAAATTTATACCAGTCTCGATGTACCATAATATTGTTTGGTGGGCATATGTAAGTTAAGGGACTTCGAGACATTTGGAATCGTTAGCTGACATTCCTTAAGGTTAAAACGGTCCATGTTAAATTTTAAAATGCCACCTACAGACGCCTACTGTTATTTTAAAAATTTCAAAGGCGTTACCACTTCCAATTAAAGCTCTATTTTCATATAGTCGTTTTAACCGGGTTCTTTTGATTTTTAGTCATCATCAAAACATACATAAAAACTACAAAAAACCAGTTTGCAAAAGTTGACCAACAAAAAAAATACACACAAATTCTAGACTGTTCCGTTCGCCGCCGTCTCCCTTCCAGCCCTTCTGATTTACCGAATAAAACGGATTGGAATTGTTCGCAGGAAGACGATCAATCAGATTACGACGAGATTTGAGACACAAGAAGAGCATATGAAACATTTGAAAGAATTGTGGAGTTAGTTTCGAAATTTATGTACCCGTTGTTACTTTTTCTTCCATAAATTATATGCAAACCCTAATTATGGTACAATTAATCATCGTTTCAATAATTTCTTGATTGCGCCGACGATGGTGGTTTGAACACAGAGAAGCGCCGGAATGACGACAAGACCGTGGAGAAGCGAGAATGTGACGCAGAGGGTCAGTGAGGCGGCGAACATCTTCGCCATGTACAGATCCATTAGGCCGAGTGGCAAAGCGCAGAAGTTGGTTGAGACTCCAGCCTGGATCACTGGAAATCCTACCGAGGATAGAGCGAATGACAAGCTGAAAATGGTGGAATCAATGAGTCAACGGATCAAAGAGGTTACCAATTACGATAGCTGGAAGGCTCGGGTCCAGTTAGCTCAACTTCACTACATTTTTGAGGAAGTTCTACAAGATCCGCGGCCGTTATTTGATTCGATGACACATGATTTTGCTTCTTCGCTTCTTAATTTTTTAGTTTTCTTGTTTTGAATCTTGTGACATTCTTACTCGCTGCATAATAGTGGAATGTCACGTGGGCTGGAATGTCAACGCTGAATCCGATGCACATAATCGCAATCGACATGATGACTGGATCAAGACTAACACCGCAGAGGGCTAGATATCCGAATACCCCTGGAATTAATTTAGTTTCATCTTGAAGATGATATTCATTTTGCGTTACCAACTGAGGTGATAAGAATCGCGATGGAGACGATCACAACTGTGAGAACATCGGAGATGAAGATGAAACAGACGAGCGAGACGAACACGAACGTCGCCAGCGTTGTTTGCCAGGTGATCGTTGGAATTGACTGAATTTGTGCAATTTAGTACGTCATTATCTTTTTTTTCGGTGTCTAGACTACACTGGTGTCGAGTTTCATCACTTACATCAATCATGTCTAGGAAGAAGGCGTCTTCGCTGAAGACAGTGGCATTGAATTCGCTGAAATGATGGAAAATTTTGTTGAGAGGGTAAAGAAACTAAAATGTCGTACTCTTTGAATTTGTCAACGGTTTTTCGCCAACTCTTCAGCAAATCGCCGCGCTGATTCCACTCCTTCAATTCTTGCCCGTGAAATCCGGTGGTGAACATGAATTTCGACACATTTTGCGGATGCGACCTAGAATATCACTGGTTTGCCAAAAAAAAAATCAACAAAATGATTTACTGGTTGTCAAATCGCAAAAATCCACGCCAGAATGAGAATTCAGGCCATTCAAGGAATGCCTCAATGTCGGACATTGGCTCGGTGCTGTTGTTGTCGTCTACCATATCGAATTCTTCAGCAAACGATTCTCGGAATGAGATAAAGTCGCTGAAATAATTGAATAAATTCAAAGAAGTTTAGAGTTTGTTCAGTCTTGAAATTTTTTGAATTTCGCCCCAATTTTTGATTTAGAATCAAATTTCATTTTTATGCCAGCAAGATTAAGTCAATTTAAAATTCTCTATCTGGTCTGATCTTACTCAAGGAAGAACTTGGTGCTCTCTGGTCCGATTGCGTTCGGCATTCTTTCAAATGACGATTTAAGCTCCTCCAATTTCTCAACAACGCTCGCATTGCTCAAATCGCCGGGATTATTGACGACCACCGTAACTGGAGTGTAAAATGGGACCACTTCCGCATTCTTGACTTGATCCATTCGCAACATTGGCGAGTCCTTGAGGAAGAACTTGCTCGGTCGCAATTCGACGTGCAATTGGCTAAGTCCCTTTAAACAACACAATTCCAACTCTATAAATGTTATAGTTGAGAAAATAGCCTACCAGCACTGCGAATCCGATGAAAATGATCCAGATGGCGACAATCGTGGATGACACAAAAATGTTTGAAATGAAATCGACGTAGCCTCGCAAGAATTTCTGCGCCATTGCGCTCATTTTCTGCTGCAATTGTTTGGTCTTCTTGCCGAGCTCGGCGGTCTTCTCGTCGGCTAGCAATGTCATACAAGCGATGTAGAAGGTGGCTGCAATTTTCCGAAATTGGCATACAACCGTAGTGGGTCCCAACCTTGATAGAACATATCCATGAATATCGCGGCGGCATTCCCATAGCAGAAGATACGGATTTCTGGAGGAGAGGTGATCGCTCCAATAGTGAACGCCAGAATGTTAGTGAGAGCCGAAATTGTGATAGCCGGCCCGGTTTCAACGAGGACTTCCCCCATCATATGAATCCGGAGCTCCTTCGTCATTGGTTTGTTCCTCCAGGATTCGATGCGGTTCCAGGCGTGGATCATAAGGAAGCTGTCGTCGACGGAGATTGCCAGCACCAAGAATGGGGTGATGCACATGATAGGGCTGAAAATCACACCGCAAAAGAACAGAGTGCCCATTGCGGTGCCGCATGCCATAAATGGGGTGATGCAGGCAATAATCGAAAGGGAGATTTTGTTGAACGTGGCCCGTTGGCCGTAGATGTAAACACCGCTTAGAAGGGTGGTGGTCGTGGTGAAGATCGACATGATCACAAATCCGACAGCAATGAATGGTTGAAGGGAGAGACCGGCTCGCACAATTTCTGTAAAATCAAGATTTTGAAAAAATATATTATAAAACGAACTAACCGCTTTCAACCACTGTTTGTGACATAACTTCGACGATAATTTTGTCATTTTTGAAATTTCTGTAAATTAATTGGATATGCGTTCAAGCGATTTGAAAAAAAATTATATTTGTCAGTGTGAAAACGAAAATGAACCAGCTATTTTTGATTAGGTATAACTCGTGGAATATTCTGGTAAATGAAAAAGGGAAAAAATTTTAATTAGTTGAAACAAAAATCGCCCGCGCGCTAAATTAAAAAAAATTGAGAGCGATCAATGATTTTTTTGAAAGAATACATTTTAAAACGAAAAGTGTGCAAATTTGCGTCGGTGTGCTTGCAGATCAGGAAAATTGAAATTCATTTTAATTATTTTTCTTCTAAATTTTTAAAAGCATACGTTCTTCTTTTCTCTTTTCCTTATCAACGAAATGATTCTCAATGATCAAAAAACCTACTGAACAAAGTGGTCGCGAACATTCAATTCCCATTTTTTCACGCCTTGTGTTGTCCAGTCAGGGTATCTCTCGGCGCGAAAATACAAAACAATTAGTCGCGACGATTCAAGGTGTTTCCCATCAGAACTCAATTTGATTCCGAAAAAGTTGGGCTGAAAATGAAAATGGAGAATTTTTGATGAAAAATCTGCAAAAACCTACAATTAAGCTAAATTTTCTTCCAAAGAAGTTCGACGTCGGATAGGAGAGATCGATGCGACGCGAGATTTTGTCCGTATTATTCTTGTCGAGAATTTGCAAGCCATTCTGTCAATTTCTAGAATTGTTAAAATCGAAAAAATATTGCAAATATTACATAAAACTGGCGGACGGGTTCGTTGGCCTGGCAGAAACCGCGGCAGAATTCGTTGAAGCTCTTCTCAACACCATTCGTTTTCATTGTGAAATTTTTCGATATCAAATCGACGACCTAAATAAGGCAAATTCATTTCTTTTCTTTTTAGCAGATGAAATTTCAGACTTTGACAACTTCCTTGAGGTGATCTTCTCGCAACAGTGAACCATTGTCCGCAGCTCGTATCATACAAGCCAATGTGATTCCGGGACCATCGGAGTCAAGAAATTGCTAGAAATTGACAATTTTTAATGAAATTAACGAAAATATTTACCTGAAATGTTGAAAACTCGTATCTTGACATGGAATCATCCGCAGCATAGCCATCAATTGCGCTAACTTTTCTAAAAAAATTTTTTTTTGATTTTCAAAATGAAAATCCAATAAAAAGTTACTTTGTCAATCCTAACTTTATTCCGCATATTGTGGAGACGACCAATGATAACACAATAGTTAATATGGGCCATTTTGCCACAGTGGTCCCTATTTTGTAGCTCAACGTGTGCCACATTCTCGTGACAAATGACGTCTCTTTAGTGCCCATTTCTGAAATAGAATCAAGTTGTTTCAACCAATTTAAGCATCGACAAAAATGCGAAACCGTTGTGCTTCCGTTTTTGGCAGGCATAGAACACCGAGACAACGATGAGGGAAATTATGATAACTGGCATTTATTGGAGTGAAGGATTTTCGGAGGGGGGAAACGAATCGAATTTGTGAGGAAACCATTTTGTTCGTCAAACAGCCAAACGACGACAGCCTTGATCATATGAGAGGGTCAACCAACACAAAAAATTGGGAGGCGAAATTCAAGTTTTCCGGGCCAACAATAACGTCAAAATCAATAGTTTTTTTGGGAAGTAACAAGGGGGTTTTTAGTTTATAGCCTCCATTTTTAAAGGGAGAAAGCGAAAAACAGTAAAATTAAACTTTTTTTTTTGACAACGCCTACTTCTTTGTGTACAAAATACACAAATGAAGAGTGAAATGACCAATTCGATTCGAATGACCTTCCGTTTTTGTGGCCAAGCGAGAACACTCACAAACAATGTCGAGTTTTTTCTAGAAGGAGACAATGGCCATTTTTTTTTGATAAGCAAATCATCAAAAATCTTAGAAGATTCAAAATTGCGCCTAATATTTATCAAGACAATTCCAAAGTTAAAAAAAATGTTTTTAATTTTAGATAGAAAGATTTCTAAAATATTGAAGAGTCGCGGAATATTTTCTAACAGCCTTTGTGATATTTATTTCGATTTTGCCGATGTCGATGATGTCACATTTTCTTTGTGATTGATGGAATGAAAAATAGTAGACCACGCGAAAATAAAAGGACATATTTTGGGATTCGTTCCTTTTCGGGAACATCGTACTTAATTTTGATATTTTTGAGTTTACTCGCGAAATTCCTCTCAACTTGTTTTTTTAAACCATTACGATTACAATTCGCCGTATAGACTTGTAGTTGACCTCCATTTAATCACCAGTGACCAATGTGTGACTCATTCCAAATGACCAAATGACGTCTCGTTTATTTCCATCACGTGGACGGATCGACATGACCGAGAAAAAAACTAGGCCACTAAAATATAATTTAAAAAATTATTTGTGAATCTATTTTAAATTTTTTGTTTAAAAAATATCTGTTTTTTATTTCAGATAAAAAATGTGCAAAAATTTAAGAAAAACAATTCTTATATTCAAATCCCGTTACTACATTGAAATTCCGGCGCGCCGCCGGTTTTATATAAGCCTCGTTGAGATTAACTTCTTTTCTATAATGAACGGAGACAGGCAGTCTGAAATTTAAAAGTGTTTATAGTATCGGTCTCGACGCGATGAGATCGAGCCCGCGAAATTCAAATGTCAAGCCACATCCCCCGCCTGTCAATATTATTTCCATATTCATTAAAGATTCAATTTATAACAAATTTGTTAATTTGATTTTGTCTTTCTTCATCTATTTTTACAACCGAAATGAAAAACCAGACACCAATTCAATTATTGTTGGCGCGGCGCCACATATAACGAGCTCTTGAGAAATGCGTGATTTGATTTTTTCTTTTTTGATGAAAGCGCTGTTGCCATGGAGTATCGGGTGACTGAAAATTACTTATCAGTTGTTATTATTCACTGCAGTTCTTGTGACTGGTTACTTGCTCGATGTTGGAGCATATTGGACGAATTATAAGCATCTTCTTCCCGTACGACTCCAAATGGAATGGCGAGTTTCTTTTTTTTCATTTTTCCGTCTGAATATATCAGCCTTCTACAGAATCCTACATCATAATTCCCAGCGAGAATGGATTCCATGAGAATCCGCGGGATTACAACGATGGCCATCCGAACGGCCATGAGACCTGGGGACACGGCCAAACATTTCCGCCGTATGTCGAGAACACCACCCTGTCAGAAACTCAAAACGATACCATATTGGATTGGAGCTTTATTATCTACATTCTCATAGCGATGTTCTCTTTTGTTCTCAACAATTTGGCAGCGGTGGCCTTGATAAAAATGCAATGGGTATTGTTGAAAATGACAAATGTATCCAGATGTCGTGGGATCCTACGTTTTGTACGCAATGCTAAGAGACAGTTACCGTAATCCTCGCAGCGATTTACGAGACTTTTTTTTTTAATTTTGCATAATCATTTTTTATTTTTCGCTCAATTTTCGTATTTCCCTTCGAAATTTTGTTATTTAAATTGTGAAGAAACCGAGTTTAATAATTTATTCAGCAGAATCCCACGACACCTGGATACATTTGTCATTTCTCAACAATATGTGTTTCAAAAATGTTCACATTTACAACAAAAAAATGTTTTAGGGTTTGAAAATCGCCCTTCTCTGGAATTTATGCATTGCCGGATTGTTTCTGGGCATCTCCAACACGATTCATTTCATCACAAATGGTTTACATTTGATAAGTCAAGTTCAGGTGTGGTCGAATATTTCTAGAAATCACAAATATTGAGTGCGTGGGAAAAAACACCAGAAAAAGCGTTCTGAAAATTGTTCTTTGCTCTGACAAACATTTTTCAGAGTGGAGAATCGGTTCTTCAAATGTTCGCATTCATCGCGTTCTTTGACAACATGTTCGGATTTCTTTATACAATTTTGGTTATTGTGCTCTCAGTTTTCTGTTCGATTTATTATCGATCAAGGGATGCGAAACAAAATTCCTTATATGGAAGGTTTGAAACAATTTTCTAATCAATTTATATTAAAATAGTCATGTTCCAGAAGATTCATAGTTCCGATAATTGTCGTCTCAAGTTTCGTATCTTTTATCACCGCGCTTGTCAGCTCAATTTATCAATGCGACGCTCATTTGGTCACGAGAACGTGTGTGCGAATCACCTGCATTTCTGATGGATTTCTCGCCAATCTGTTCACCAAACTAATCACCGTCATCAAATATGCGCTTCCGATTCCCACGTTCGCTGGCGTTGTGTTTTCGGTGCGAATCGCCGTTGCGAATCAGGTGCCGATTCATGGACACTCCGATATGGACATCTTTCTGATTTCGCTTTCGATTATTGGAACGTTTGGCATCACCAATCTGATTCCTCAAATGCTTATGCTTCATTGCTTTTCAAGGTATTTGGCGTTGTTGACGAATCACCATGGTGTGATCATCGCAACCCTTTCTGCGCCAATTTCGCTTTTGATATTTGGCAAAGATATCAGGTAAGCACGCCTCAAATCTCATATGACTCGATTGTGAACTTTGAGGCTAAAAATTTTTGACATGTTCGGAGCTGGAATGAGACAACGCCGTCAAACCATTCCGCAGGCGTCATACGCGCACATCGCTCGAAAATATAAGCAGCACGCAAAGAAAGAAGTGCCGTCACCGCCAGTTTCGATTATTTCAGAAGTTTGAAATAACAAATAATCGAAAAAAAAATAGAAAGTTTTCAGGAAATCTTGGAACCGGATGAGCCTCAAATATCAAAAAGCCCAAAATTGGAAAGGAAACATTCGATTGAGAAAGTTGCTCGACAACCTGAAGCGCCTCGAACCCGCCGTTTTTCGGCAGTTACCCTTGAGCGTAGCAGTCCGATTAGTCATGGACAATATTCTAGAAGGCACACGCATACGGCATTTGATATGCCTTCGATTGAAGGCGGGGTTATCTCGCGATTATCACACTCAAAACATGGCCGGTTCGATTAGTAGTATAGGAATGACGGATAAAAATGTTTTTATACTCGAAATTCCTAGAATCACCTCATTTTCATTATTTTTTTCAAAAAAAAAAACATGAAATAAATCAATTCTTGGACCACTAAAAAGTGCTTGTTTTCAGTAATTTCATACATTTTTGATCAATTTTTTGTTGAGATATCGATTTCATTTTCAATTCTGCAATAGTTACTTAGTCGATCCGTTCTTCAGCGTAACGCGCGGATCACAATTTTTCATTGTTCTCGATTTCTGGCTCTTCGTATAAATGTTTTTATTTTCTATACCATCAACGAAATTCAATAGGCAAAGAGTTATTTGATGGCAGGGACAAAATTATTTTCATTGAAAACATCTTTGCGATACGCTCGGGTTTTCGTTGGCGGCAATTCAAAGAGGCGGCCTTGGACGGGAAAAATTCTAGGCCAGGCACGAAAATGCACAAATTTTCAAATATTAACTTGGAATTTCCCTTCTTTTTTGTCACGCTACAGAAAAGAATTATTAAAATAAGGTCAGTGCACTGAATTGGATATTTTATTCTTACCGAATTTTCTGAAATTTTAGCGCAAAGTTGAGACTAGTGAGCTAGACTATACAGATAAAAAAAAATGAAAAACCACTAGGGATTTGCAATTTTCCCGAAATATTCAACACAATAAGTGCAAAAAAAGTATTTTTATTAAAATATTTATTCATTCACAATGATCAACATATTAAAGTTTTGAACGCGTTCGACGGGAATTGCTGAGAACAATTATAACAATTAATACCTAATTACCTGAAAGCTCCGCAAATAAAACAATAATAGGGTTAGTATTGACTTTTGTTTTCTAAAAATTGCTATGATAGGAATGACGGCGACAGAACACTAGCCATTAGATAGCTTTTGGACAAAACCGACGGGGACAAGACACCGGGCGACAAAATTGCTCCGCCGAGCGTCATCGGCGAGACGACGTCGGGACAAATCACCAACGGCGATAGGATCAACGGCGACAACACGTATGGGTTAAACACATTTGGCGATATAACATAGGGGGTTAGGATGAACGGAGCCATGACTAGCGGCGAGAACACGTACGGCGAGAGGACGTATGGCGAGACGATGAATGGGATGCCGACGGTCGGCGAGAACACATACGGCGAAAGCACCGAGGGGTTCAGGATCAGCGGTGTGAACAAACCAGGGGATAGCACCGTTGGGCCTAGAACATTCAATCCATAAATCGGGGTGAATAGAACTGGCGAGAGAACGGTAGGGGAGAGGAAGTGCGGTCCGAAGTTCTGCCGCTTCCGGCGAATCGTGTGATTCCCTCCATAGGCGATTTGACGGACCATATCCCAAACCATGTTTTTGCGTTGAACGCGCGTCATCGACTCGTACTCATCGACGTTGAAAATGTCGCGGCGATGCGCGATTCCCTGCTCCGCCATGAGCTTCCGCATTTGATGCGGCTCAATTAGTGTGAACCCTTTGTTGTCGAGCTCCTTCTTCTGGCGTCCGTTGTAGGATTTTTTGATTTCGTCGACCATCGTCATTGATTTTTTCGCGTGCTCCGTCACCGCGACGTCGAGTTCCGGCAAATCGACGCTCTTCAGAATTTTCAGCGCCTCGTCGACGATTCCTTTGGCGCCGGATAGCTCCATCGCCAACTCGATCACCGAATCGCGATCTTTGCCGCCGAGACCGGCGCTTTCCATCAACTAAAATTGGTTTTGTGAATGTCTTTCAAGAAAATAAAATGGACAACCTTTGGAATAGGCAGAATTTGGTCTTCAGAATCATCATTATAAAACGACAATATCGATGGAGACAACTTCCCGCGATTCTCATTCTTGTCCGGCATTATCGACGCGAATCGAGGGCTGAAAACGAATTGGCCTAAATTCAAGCTTCTGCCCCATCCTGCCCTGGCTTCGGCATTCGTTTTCACTCATCCATTGTTCTCATTCATATCATATGCGATGGTAACACATGTGTATGATAGGACCTATCTCTCATCCATCAAAAACGTTTCAATTCCGTCCACCATCGCTGGGTTTTGCAAGAAAAAGGCGCGAACGATGAAACAATCATGAGATCAAACGACTATTAATTAAACTTATCGGCTAACCGCCACCAATAGTACTTTATAATTAGGGCGTCATTGATCATAAAGTGGTCGTACCTGAGAAACTTAAAGTTCGATGATCCGCCATTCTTCGCACTTCCTTCAATCGACGACATCAGATCAAACGCGCTCCGCATAATTCCGGACATTTTCACCTGAACATCTCACTCTTTGGACGTTTGATTATTTGCGCTTCTCGCTCGAACCTTATCGAACACTTCAAGTTCGACGCTCTTTTTTACTGGCAAGTCCAGCACAAGGTCGTACATTCTCTGATTGTAGACGCGTGCTCCAGATTCCTTCTCTTTCCGATTCATCTTCTTCTTGAGTGTTAGCAATGCCTTATATGTGTCTATCCATGAACCCCCACTAAACTATTTTACTATGCGTTTTGCTTATCAGAAATTTGTGCCCTACTTATTCGTTTCTTTCCGTTTATTTGTCAGACTCATTATCAAGTTTGTAACTTTTTGAACGGGACTTCTCACTTCCTTTGCAGTTTTTAATTTTGGCATATAGTCCATATTTTTAACAAAGTATCCGTGCGAATCGCTTTTGGATACGGTATCGATAACAAGGCGTTTGAGGCTGCGCTTCGCGCGACGCTGCCGCCAGAACTGTGGAAACAGGCGAATCGCTTTCAATTGTTTCCTGGAAAAAAAAGAAATGATTAAATGCAAAAGTGCGCGCGCTCAGCAAATTAATTTGTCTATCACAGATTTCAGCCGAAACTTATCCAAACCTTCATCGCACGGGGCGTCGAAAACGTGACCAATCGCACGGCAACCCGACGCCCAGACCACCGCACTATTTACGCTGCCGGTGGTTTTGCAGTGAGTGCGTATATCAACGCCCCTTACCTTCTCCTCAACCCTCGTCGCCTCAATTTAACCAACTCGTAGTGCTGTTTGGCTTCCAAGAGGCACTTCGACGATTCGACGAGGTCCTTTTTGTCGTAAATTCGCGAAAAACACCCGAGCAGATTCTCTTTGATATCTGATAATTAACAATTTTTGACGCCGCCGCAAATCATTATGGAGCAATAAAAACGCGTGAAATCCAAATCTTACTGCGATCGAGTTTGGGTAGGAGATTCTTCGACAATTGGGCAATCAAAGCCTTCATTGAATGGATATACCAGTTCATGTGGATTGTTTTAACCTTCAAATCATCATTGAGATCAAATAGTTTAGATTCAAGTCTCACTTTTTCATATCCTTTTTTGTCGAGCTTCACTTTTTCCAGGTCTTCAGCGTCTATATGCGAACCTTCGCCTAGAAAATCGAATATAATTCTCTAGAAATACATTGGAGTCATAAAGAAATTCAATACCTTGTGAAAATAGAAAGAAACTATAATATAGAAGTAGTAGAAGTTTTATATCGATGTTCATCTTCAATTATGGATCTCTTTCGGACGAATCCAATGAGATCGACAAAGAAATTGTGGGCGGAGCCTGGCCGAATTCGATAGCTGGTGTTGAGGATGGGGTCGAAAATTAGATGTCTAGGATTTAAGCAGAACCCCCCCCCCCCCAAAAAAAAAGGGAAAGTCTAATTTATTGATAGGCTACATTTTGATCGGTACAGTACGAAATGTTTCCAATCTAGATTACCGTAGGAAAGATGGTAGATCTTCGATGCCTTGCGGAACCATGATCAATTGCTAAAGATGCCGAAAAAGGCAAAGGAGACGTTCAAGGGTTCAAACAAGCATTTTATAGAACTTTTGGATTCTTTTGGATATTTTATAGAACTCTTGGATTTAATGAACTATTTAAGGGCCAGAAAATAAAAAAAAAAGAAATTTTATAATAAAAAGGAAACCAAAAAATCATATAGAAAGCAGAAAAAAAAAGAAAAAAATATAATATTTTTTCCTTTATCCATTTTTGCTTTAATAATATTTCCTCTAATTTAAACATTTTTTGATGACCTTAAAATACTGAAAAAATTGTTTTTTTCTTTATTCCTCTTTTTTTCCTATATTACAAAATAGAAGTTCACGATTTTAAATGTCGTTGTCGATTTGTAAATAAGAAAAATTTGTGCACATTTGCGTCAAATAAAAGGTATTGTCCGCAAGAATTTATTTTATTGGATTTTTTCAAAAAAATTTTTTTGCAAATGTCTCATCACAAGAAAGCGAGCACCTTGAGCATTTTAAATTCAAATTTGAAGTTGAACAATAGGAATTTGTGTAACGTACTACGTATAATCTGAATCAAACTCACAAAAAAATCTAGCCAAGGTGCTCGTTTAAAAAAATGATTTTCTTCCTTTCGTTTCAATTTTCATAGACCGAGGAAACCACATTTGATCTTACCACGAAAAATGAACGTATTTCTATCATGCGTCTTTGATGCATACTGTATTTTTGAAACGAGATCAAAACGAATATAATTACAAGATCATAGCGCTAAAACGTCATTCCTAAGCACCGCCCATCCATAAATCCGTTTGTTCTCGACAATAATTGAGAACGAAACCTATGAACTTTGAACGAAGTTGAATTTCAATCCAAGTGCTTCTAAACCACCAAATCCAATGACGCAGTGTACCCTTCCGTAGATCAAATGACGAAAATGAAACCATCTCAGCGATTCAATCGGGACGAACAGCGGTTGTTTTTGGGTTTGGGATAACCCGCGGAACAATTTGGGGCAAACACGGGAAACATTGAACTCGGTCAAAACAAAAGTCGTCCACGGTTTAGCCCAAACTCTAAACGGAGGGCAGTTTGTAATTGGAGTGTCGTACTGGAATTATTGAAAATTTTTTAACGTTTACTCAATTTCTATATAATTTTCATCATTATGTAAAGAAAAATTAATTTTAGTTCTAGCGCAGTCATCCACGGTAACGCAACAATTGGAATGAAAAGAAGAAGGCCAACGTTTGAAGAAAATGGTATGTCAAATAATGTTAAATACTCACTGGCAGAAGTGAAAACGATGATTGCGGAACAAAAAATGAATGGTTTTTCGTCACATGTAGTTAATGCGGATTGGTTTGTATATTTGTTCGATAAGGATAAATGAAAAGTAATCAGAACATGTATCTTTTGCACAAGAGATTTTCCAAACTAAAGAAATAAAAAATAATTATTCAGAAGCATGCATTCCTCGATTTGCGGAATATGAAGATTGTTCAAACAAGTATACAACGAGAGATCGCGCAGTGTCTTAGAAATTTAATTCTTATTGTAAGTATAGCCGCGTGACTTTAAAAAAAATAATTTTCTAGATAATGGACTCTCCAACAGCGCACCAAAGCTATTCGATTGCGAAACGCCCCGGTCAACGAATGCAAGAAGGGCTGAAACCAGTCCCTGAGGACGTTATTGACGCTATCAGAGGTAATCATCAAAGAGTCAATACCAAATGGAACCTAATTCAGACTTCATTCTGGAAAGCTACGGATATCCAGTAAAATTGCAATTCCCTGGATATTCAGTAGAAGATCTTCAAAATGAAAATGCGAGGTTAGTATATTAACCATTAATCTTTTATTTTACTTTTTTCAGGTTGGCAGCAAGATTGGGAGACAATAAAGCGGAAATAAGTCAACATTATGAGAAGCTGATTATGGATGTGGCAAATATGGTGGACTTTATTTATTTCAAAGCTCACCGAGTTTTGTAAGTTTTTTGTAATACTTTATATATAGAAATAAGCTATATATATTCAGTAATGATCTTCGGAACAAAAAAATTGTGGAAACCCAAGGTCAAAATGGAGTTGTGCGCAAACGATTCGAACAGGATCCAAACGCATTAAAAAGGAAAGAAAAGGTAATAGAAATCACAGTTTTCTAGAGTCATGAAATAACTAAAACTTTTTTTTATTAAGAAAACATCGAACGACTTCCGCCATTCGCCGACACCGATTTCGGATGAAGAAGACGTCGATGAGGATGAAGCCAACAACGACATTGAACATAACGGTGATTTGCTTTAATCCCAATTTTTTTTTGCTCTGCTCATTCGTCGAATCGAATAGAATTCATCTGTTTCGATTCAACGCAATATCTTAAATGATCAATCGATTTCCATTAGAAGTCAATTGGAATGTAGTTCGATTGTGAAACGAGCAATACGAATTTGATTCTAAATTTTTTACATTCGATCATTCATTAGTATTCGACGAATTAGCAGAGTGTCCTTGTTTTTTTTTTGTTATCCTAAATGTTAAATTATTCATGTTTTATTGTAATCTTTCCTCTTTTTTTGTCAACGTTTTTATTTTAAATATCGATATTTGCATTATTTGTTACCTATTGATTTTGGAAAGGTTCGAATAAATATGTTATTTAAATAAAACGCGCATTACCCAATAAAATTTATGAGCTGCTAAAACAAGGGTGATTACAACACTCCGCGCGTACACCCGTCGTTTGGGTTAACCCGCGGAACATTTTGGGACGACCAGTGTGACCCCGAGGGAAGGCCGTTCATCGTTTTTGGGTTCGCCCAAAAACAACCGCTGTTCGTTCCGATTGAATCGCTGAGATCGAGAAATGGTGTTTGAACCGAAGACCGACTAGAAGTGCCTCTTCGCTTTTGATTTTATAATACATATTGTTGATGACAGGCAACTGTCGGGAATTTCAATAATTTGGGTCAAATCCAGTTGAAACTCTTTGCGCAAAAAATATCACATGCGCCTTTAATCGATACGGTATAATTTCATATATTTGATGCACACACAGAGTCCAACATTTTTAGTTCTGCATTTATTACATTTTGATTGAAGAAATTTCTCTGAGCACATTTAGCTGAATTCCTCAGGTCGCGAGATTTTGCGAATCCTCGTTTCGCGAATCGTCGCCTGCGCCATTGCTCCGAGAAGGACTTCCGGACATGAAACAAACGCGATTTGGTCGTTTTTGTAGCTTGAACACATCGCGCGAACCTAAAAATACATTCTCAGCGAATCCATACTGGGGGGGGGGAGGTTGTTATCGGTTACTGTAGAATGACACGCCATCAATCACAGCCTTCTCGATTGATAAGAAAGCTTTGAAGTGATGTCGAGAAAAAAAACGGATGAGTTTGATTCATTACTTCGAGGCTCTGATAGCCGCGATTCATAACAACACATTGAACGTCGGATCAAGTTAATGAAGAATGAAAAGTGAAATGGCGTCAAGCGGCGATGCGACGCCGCCGCCGCCGCCAACAACGCGTGATTATTCATCGCCATCTCACCTGCTCTTTCAATCTCTCATCGGCTGTCACCCAAATGGTGAACACGCCCGGCGAATTTCTATCGAGGCATTCTTTAAGCATCGGCAAATCGGTCGCCGAGTCGCCGCACACAAGAACGTTGCCGTCTTTCAAATCGCAATTCATCTTCTCGCACAGCATTCGAAGACCGTCGCCTTTGTCGAACACCTGGCCATCAGTTTTCGTCTGAAATTTGTGTTTTTCGATATATTCAAAAAAAACAAAGCCGGCTAATCTTCAGAGTACCTTCAAATAAATTTTGATATCAAGAGACGTTCGACTCAGCTGAAGAACGTTTCCCTCGGCATCCACCTCATCGACAATCGATTGGATTTCCTCATAGATCCGGTTGCTCATTCCTTCCGGCACCGACTTGTACACATCCTGATGGGCGATTGTCAAATGCCCATAATGCTTCTGTAATCCTGAGCCAACCCAGGTGAACATTTTGAAGTCATGCGATTCCAGCAAATGGGTAATCTTTTTGAACACCTGAAACTCATTCCACTCAATTATTTTTGGATCGAATCGAATCGTCTACTTGATCCAACAAATTCAGAGTGCCTTCCGGTATCGATGTGTCTTTGAATTTGTTCGTCGGATCGACGAACCATTCGCGTCCAGCCGACGCGCCAAAATAGTAATAGCCCGGCGGAATCGTCGACACGTCGAGAACGCCGATGTGCATGAGTGGCGCGGTGGTGAGAATGCAGCACGTCTGAGCACACCGGCGAGCGAATTGAGCCTGCAAAAAAAAATAGAAATTGCCCAAATTGAATTCGATCGCGAGGCGAGACCTGAATCACACCGGAATAAGCGGGCTGAATGCTTGACGGATAGCTGCACGAATAGGATTTCAATGTGCCGTCGCGATCGGTGAAAAAATAATGAAAATGATCGGCCATGTAGAGCAATTCGACAGCCTGTACAAATCAAAGAATTCAAAGAAGAAAAAAAATTGAATTCCACTCACATTTTCCACTTCTTTTTTGTAGACATCAATGGAAATCGGATGCGATGAAATCAAGGTCTAAAAAATGAGTTAAAAGAAGAAAAAAATTCCAATGGAATAGAGTGAGACGAAGAAATTTATGATTTGGACAACGACTAGGATCACTCAAAAAAAAAAGAAACAGAATCGTATATTATTTTGGTTTGGATTTGATCGTCTCGGCGACCCAATTGATTCCCTCGGTGACGCCCTCATTTGTCAACGCCGAACATCCCTGGATGTGCCAGCTGCGATCCCGAATCTCCGTCAATTTAAGCCTAGGACAACCACGAGTTTTGCTCAACAACTACCATCGTCGGTATCAAGAAGCTACCTCGTCGAGATCTCGGACGCTTTGGCGGCCGTCGCCAAGTCTTGCTTATTGGCGAACACCAACACCGGCACTTTGCGTAGTTTCTCCTCTTCGAGAAGCTCGGTGAGCTCGACGCCCGTCTCGTCGAATCGCTTCTTATCGCTGCTGTCGATGACGTAGATCAGCGCGTCGGTGTTCTCGAAATAGTTGGCCCAAAACGGCCGAATCGCTCGCTGCCCGCCGATGTCCCAAACGTTGAGGCGAATGTCGCCGGCCGCCGCCACCGTCTTCACGTTGAATCCTTTCGTCGGCGTCACGTTGCTCACGTCTTCCGTCGACAATTGCTTGAGAATAGTAGTTTTGCCGGCGTTGTCGAGGCCGAGCAGCAGAATACGAATCTCGCGACCGGTGGGCGATTTGAACGATTTGATGATCTCGAGCAAGCCCATTTCGTAATGTCGGCTTTTCGATCAATACGCCCGAATGTGTTTCCTATTGGTTGTTTTGGCCACCGCTGAGCTCAGCCGAGTTGCCATGGCGACTTGTTGAGTGAGTGCGGAAGACGGAGGAGGAGGAGGGGGGGGGGGCATGGAGGGCTTAATACGCATCGCAATGCTCGCGCGGACATCATCAATTATCAATTCTGGGGTACGGAATTTAAAATAATTTTTGTTTTCCTAAAATGTTTCTGAGAAAAGAAAAAATGGAGTTTCTGAATGAATTATGTTATAACCTTTTAATTACATTAAATTCGGCAAGCCATTATAAATTCATATGCACAATTTCCAGAAAAATTTGAAAAAAAAAATCTTCAAAAATGCGGGGTCCGTAACAGTGTCTTACGCAAAATTGCACACAATTGATTTTTTCTTACAAATTCTTTTTTCTTTCAGAAAAATTTAATTTAATAACTCTGTGAGAGAAGATATATGCCATTTTTTTAAATTCACGTACTAAATGTCATTAGCACAAACCCCGTAAATCGACACGCCGTTTATCTTCGCGTCAAGACCTCTCGCACTGTCTGAATTTCCAACAATTGATTTAATGTTTGAAAAGAGAACATTCTAAATTTGTTTTTTGGTGAATTTTCCCATTTGCACATTCAAATCGATCTACAGACGGTCTATTTCTTTAAAAAAAACGTCTAAAAACCAAATTTCCGATTCATTTCTAAGAAAAAAAACCAACATGTCCTCCCTTTTCGTTCTTAGTTTTTCCTCATAGGGCAATCACGGAAAAACGGGACACAATAAAGTTGTAGAGGACGCCTCCAAAGTAGGTCATGCGGCTGTTGCCAGTGCATAGGCGGACAAATTTGGTGACCAAAATTGAAAAAAGGAATGCATTTCAAGGCCACCAGGGCCTCGTAGTGAAATTCGCCGTCATTCTCTCATTGCGATGGTCTCAACGTGCGCGCTTGCTATAGTGCTCCTCTCGTGGATTCCGCTAGCCCAACAGGTCGACATCTGCGACATTCTGTAGGTTCCTAGTTGTGTATTAGAATTCGAAAATCTCGCGCGTTTAGTGATGCAAACTATTGCTTCTACTTTTCCGATTCGTCGTGCTACATCGAGTTGTGCCAATGCGACGCGTGTTCACCGGACAAATCCGACAACTCGACGGAGGCCTCGTGTCCGTCATGGTGTCCGCATGTGCGCAAAAACGACACCATCCTCAATATTCTTGAAAGCGGCTCGTCAAACGCGACGGCGAGCATTTCGTTTGAATGTGATGATTTGTCGAGCAACTGCCTTCAAAATAAAGGATACAATGGGCACTGCTATTTCTACGAGAAGAATTGCGAGTACAACGAGACGATTGCCAGCAAGGGGAAATCCAAGGTGGCGAGAGCGCACCTGCGGCATTCATTATCCATTTTTTCTCAATTTGCAGAATAATCAGAAGCATTTGAAGCAGTGCTTGAAATTCCAAAGGAAATGCCATCAAAAGTATCCCGGGCATTTTTCGTGCAAGCAATTCCGAAAACGATGCAAAAATCTTGATCTTCCCAAATTGGGGCACGTCAAAAACTCAACGGTATCTTTCAAAAAACAAAAACCAAATTTTTTTTTGTCTGCAGCTTCATGAGGAGAGTTTGGAGCACTGTCTGAAATATCAGAAGACGTGCGCCGAGAAGTACCCGAAGCACTACGCGTGCCGATCGTTTCGAAGAATGTGCAAAAAATTTGCGCTTCCCGCAATCTCCGACAACGAGGCGTCGCCGAAGCGGCGGCACAAGATTCAGGGAATAATCGGAAACTCGACGAGCGTCGTCGTCGCCGCGAATGAGACGACAATTGAGAAATTATTGAGCTTATAAAACGCTATTGGGACTTACATCAACGAATTGCTCAACATTATCAGCATCTTCACTTTGAACATATCGAATAAATGACAAGTCCTGAAAGATTTTTATTTGATGTGCTTTGATTGGCTCGTTTCATCGGACCCTTTCAAATTCCAATAGCTCATTGTCGATTTCGAATTGCGCGGTGTCCGGCGAGTTCATGCTCGACTTCAATATGGCCGTATGTGTTCCCGGCTTGCAAATCTGCTCCAATGATTCTTTTGCGTTTCTCAAACTGATCGCAAAATGCGATCGAATTGGGATGCCTTTGAGAACACGGCTGACAATCTGACGACGAACATTGCGAGTTTTCATCATCAGCGAGAAGAAGTCGTCGAGTGTGTTGATCTGCAACATCAGTTTTCTCAATTCTGATTGATTTCTCAGCATACCTGCGTTGGACGAATCACTTCATGCGTCCAACTCGGATCGAGAAACGCGCTGCTCCATCGCTCAATGTCATTGGCCATTATGAACTCATTCAGACGTTTGCCGTGAATGGCTCGAACCTCCTCGGACTCTAAAGCGGCTTGATGGAAGGCGTCGCAGTAGCTCTAAACGAATTCCCCCATTGTAATTGAAATATAGTGTCGATGATTACTTCAACGTCGAACACATTCTCGATTCGGTGATAGTTCTTCTCGCCATCCTCTTTGTACAAACCAGCAGTGGTGAATTGGATCTCCGATCCGGCGCCCGTTGAGAGCACCAATCCGGCCCTCGGATTGCAGACGAGCATCTCCTTCGCCACCAAATTCATTCCATCTTTTTTCGGCGTCACCACACCGATATCCATTGCCAAATAAGCGGCGACTAGTTCGCTTCTCGGCAATCCTAAATTATCGATTTTGTCTCAAACCATTCGAGTGCAATAAATAACCATCAGTTTGGAAAATCAGTGGCTTCCATTGCGGGTTGTTTGCATCTTTATAGGTCTCATTTATCTTGGCAGCAAGGTCAATGCATTCATCTTGATAGACTCGGTAGGTGTCGACACTCCGTCGATTAGTGACAGCAATCTGAATCAATTATTCTACACACCGAATTTGGGGTGCGTTTGAATTGCCGCCTTAGCAAAATAGTCAAGCAGTTACTAATTATGGAAATTTAAAAAAAATTACAGCAATTATTTTTTTTCAAAAAATTATATGTTCATTAAATGAAAGCGCGCGAAATTCAAATTTCTGGCGATAATAGGCACCTGGTAAAGGACGTCCTTTCCGATTCGATCCGGATATTTCTCAAAATATCGATTATACGCCCTCATCTTCTCCATGATGCCTTTGGTGTAGTCAAAGCGTTCAACCGAGAAAAAGAATCGGGCGTCTGGCGGCGGATTCTCGCCCAACACTTTTTTGCGGATGTCGTGTTTGAGTTTGATCGTCTCCGGCAGATCGATGAACTTGAGAAAATCGTCGTTTTTGATGCTGACCGGAAAAACGCCGAGCGAGCACGTCCAGCCCTCATGCGTCACCGAGAAGATGTCCATTTTGTCGTCGTAGACGACAACGGCGCCTCGCAAATATTTTTGCACCAGCTCGATGTATTTGGAACGATCGCGATGCGTTTGGAATCCGACTTTTGTGAAGCGAAGAAGGCCTCGAAGCACCGCGAATCCGACCGTCGCGTATTTGGTGAAAAAGCTTTCCGGCGGCTGGAATGGTATGTGCAAAAAGAATCCGACTTCGAGGTTCGGGTCAAGACTCTGCATTATCATTCCGGTGAGCATTAGATGGTAGTCATGAATCCAGATGAAGTCTTGCGGGCGGCTATTTCGCACTGCGTCCAGCGCGAATTGATAATTGACGCGTACATAGGCACACCAATGCTCACGAAGGATCTAAATTTCGATTTTTTTTGTTTAATTAGATAAAGAGATCGAAGAAATCGGCCGACTGCTCAAGTTTGCGCCCTCTCTGGTAACTCAAAACTCATCGGATCCGACAAAATTCGGCACCGGAATCGACCTTATCCGATTGGAAATTCTACGGATTAGATTGGACAATTTTTGAATCCGATTGGATTATTTATTTGTCGGATCCGATTTGTTTTAATCTTTCAATTCGAATAGGATCCGACAATTTTACAATCTTATCTGTAATTGTGCCGGATTTCATTGGTTTTGAATTACTAGAGCACTCGAGCTCGCACACGGCCATCATAACTCGGCCATGCTATTTTTGTCTTGACGCGCCAAGTGAAATTTGACAAAAAAGTTTACCTTGACATCTTCATATTCAGAAACAATGTATTCTGGAAGATTGTGAAGTGCTGGCCACAAAAGACCTTGAAAATTAAAAAGGCAAAATGAATGAATTGCTCACGTCCAACTAACCATTACTAATTCCGCCATAGTAAACGTTATAATCGTCTTCTTGAACAACCACCGGATTCAATATATAATTTCCGCGATTATAATTGTTCAACACTCCCAACAGCGACATTTCCTCGCGGGCCTTTTTCTGATTCTCGCTAGCCTCTTTGTCGATGTCGTCGTCGGCCAGAACATGGAACAACACTTCAGCGATCGTCTGCTTTATCAGCGGCAATCCCAAGGTGTTCGTAGCCGGCGCCATTGTGTCCAGCGAGCTTACAGAGTCGCGCCTTAACGAAATTAATAGGTAATCAGCCAACAACTATATATATATGATTGTTTCGCACTTTTTCTTCTTCTCATTGATATTCATTCCAAGGTTCGCTAGCCAGACATTCTCATGATCTTTGGACATGACCGGATCCACACAGGCGACGAGACCGCCGGAGCCTTGCTTGATCTCCCAGTCGCCAGTTTTCTCGCGTTTCAGCGAAACTGGCGGCGCGTTCGACACATTGATGACCCGTTGCTGAAAATGACTGCTGGCGAGGCCGCCGCTCGGCACCTTCGCCTCGTTTTCCGACTCGTCGCCGCTATTCGAGAGCCTCCTCGGCACCCCATATCCTGAAAATATGATTCTTCGCCGATCTAGATTCATTTTGTTCAACGCTACCTTCTTCTAAATCGCTCTCGTTGCTTGAATTGCTGCACAGCGATGAATGTGACCCGTAACGCGATAGCTTCTTCTGTAAATGATGGTAGCGCTCGCTGAATTGTTTCGCATGAACGCCCAGCAACGATTTTCGGATGCCCGGAACCGCCGCGTACAATTCTCTGCAATTCATTTGTATTTTAAATTCAATTTTTGACTCCTACCTCAATCGATTTTTTCCCGTATTGACATCATACAACGTCAGCGAAAATAGTAGAGCGTCTCGAAATTTTGTGCCATATGAGAGGTCCGAATCGAACACGTAGCTTATCGAGGCCCTCCAAAATTGTACCGTACTATAGCCGAGTGATGATACAAATATTTCAAAGCTCTCATGTCCAACAAAGATGTGGCTAAGGCAGTACTCAAGAATCAAAAGAAGGCCCTAAAAAAATTTTATTTGAAAATGCAATGTCTCTTTTTGGCACTTTGAAAGCGATTTCCGATTTCGAGTCCCTCTTCTTCCACGCGCTCATCAAGGGCTCCAATGAGATGCTCAACAAGTCTTGAAGGGTCCCATCGCTGGGAAAATCGATGGCCATCATTGTGAGCACATGAGAAAGATCGGTTTTGAGATTATCTTCCGTTAAAGGATCGTCCCGATTTTTGCCGAAAGGCTCACGCAACTTGTGTTGTTTTGGTTCTTCGGTTGACATTTTCCTAAAAATTGAGAAAATTCTTTTTTTTTAAGACGGGGAAAAAGTGATATAAAGTTCTTGTTCGATTTCGATACGTCAAAAAATCGAAACAGAGGGCATTTCAATGAAACAGCAGAGAGCAATGCGGAAATCAATTGAGAAGGACCCGGAGCAGAGATATGAGGACAACAGATGTGATTAAAAAAATACGAAGATTCCGTTGTGAAAAAAAAAATTGAAAATTAATATTTTTTTTCATTTTTTTTTTCGACGACAGGTTTATTACTAAGTTATTGAATGAATAAGATTGCCGAAGAAAATCAATGTGTTGACAAATTGAATACTGTTTTGTAATATGATAAACGAATAGTGATAAGAGACAGTAAGTAAGTGACGATAAACTGTGAAATAAAAACATTGATAGCATTGATGATAGTTGGCCGAATCGACTATTGATATGATAATGCGGATTTTTCGGCAATAATCATGGACATTATGATTTATCAGTGACCTGTATTTCCAAAATTCCAAAACCTCGAAAAATGTTATATATTTACTTTTTAAATAAACACTAGGTTGCACTCTATAAGCAAACAAATGTATTGTTTGAAGGAAGAATTTCGGTAAACCATCTAGTAATAAAACCATATGATAAAGTGATTAGATAGTGTCGGGTTTTCTTGAACTTTTTATCTTTTGCGCCGGCCGATTGATCAACATGACCTCTACCTTTTTTGGCAACTGGAACCGTTCATTTTTTGGCAATATTATTGAAGAAATTAGCTGTCCAAGTTGAAAGTTAAAAAATGAATTTATCGAAAAAAAGCATGGCTGTTTTATTAATTCCAAAGATAAGGCAATCATAATTTTTTTTCAATGTTCTTAAGTAGAAATACGTCATAGAATTCATGAATGATAACAATATTGTCAAATATTAAATTCTGGAATCGAAAAACAATGGAAAAATCGGTGGTCTTCAAAAGCTTAAATTAAGCCTTTTTATTTTTTATAATTCGATAATTCATATTCTGCATACCAGTTTGTCGATTGTTTCACCAACAAATTAATAAGGCGAACATTCAATTCATCGATCAATTCGTGTGGAAAACTGGTATCTCCGTCAATTTCCAATGACTCGACAACCCGCTCCCCCAGAGGCGATAATGAATTTTTTGTGTATACGCCGAACCGTACGACAAATTGCGTCCACTAACCCTGATTTATTTTTTGGGGTCAATTTGAACATTTTCATTTGATCGAACTCATGGTTAATGTGTAAGATGATGGGCAAACTGTTCTTTTTTGGTTTTTTGTAAGTTTTAAAAAGTGTTATGAAAGACTGAATCTCGTTTAGGGGGCTAGTTGTATCATGGTTGATGCTTCACTTCATATACAGCGATGAAAATAAATTAAATGCTCGAAAATACAGGTGATTTTTTGAAATGATATTTCAACAATCATTTAATTGATAGGCTAGATCCAGCCCCAGCTCTGATAGGAGCCCTCAAACTCAACGAAAAACTGTCAAAGGCATCATTAATCTTGGAGAATAAAATTGTGGGACCTGAATCAATGGCAATAGTGGATGGTAGTTGTAGAATCCAAATCAAATCTAAAATAATTTTTTAGATGCAATTTATGCTTCCCTTTATGATGCTCGAGTTGTGAAAATCGTCGATGGTGAGATTATCGCAAGTGTTTCTTATTCCGAGCGTGCGCAATTCTTCAGAGATTGTGGTATAAAGAAAATGTTATATTTTTATTTTCCCGAAAAAAAAACTGTTGAAGGAAATTTTGACGCTGAGCCAACATGCGGTCGACCATTGGGCATTCGTCAACTTTCTTCAAAATCTCTGAAATTCCTTGTCGCTGATGCTTATTTGGGTGTATATCTTATAGATTTCAATGATGAAAAAAATCGTGAGATTTTGCGTAAGAGTTGTTCTCTATCAGCTATCGGCATTTCAGCGAAGCATGAAGAAATATTCAGTTCGAAAATTAAAATTAACGGAATAACCCCAAAGTTCTTGAACGACTTAGACATCATCAACGAGGATGAGTTTGTGGTGTCCGACAGCTCAACTCGTCACGATCGCCGTCATTTCATGGAAGCTATTCTGGAGCATAAGAGTGATGGAAGGTAATTATGAATCTATAACAAACAAAAAATAATTTCAAATGTTTCTAGAATTATTCACTATAAAATTTCGACTAAAACCGCAACAGTTCTTATCGACAAGTTGTACTTCCCCAATGGAATTCAATTGTTGCCTGATAAAAAGTCGCTTCTTTTCGCCGAATGCAGCTACGCGAGAATCAAAAAACTGAATTTGGAATCGAAGAAGGCTGAAATGTTCGCTGCGAATCTTCCAGGAATGCCCGACAATATCCGAATGACTGAAAGAGGGACGTTCTGGGTCGGTCTTGCTGGTAAATTTTGAAATCTCAAAAAAAAAATCAATCAAAATTCGTTCCAGCCGTTCGGCACTCTGAAGCCCCATCAATCGTTGATCTTCTAGGAGCGTATCCGGGAATTCGGCAGTTCCTCATTGACGTAATTCAAAATTTTCCAATTTAAAAATTTTATTTTTGTCAAATTTTAGGTGATTCCTGCGAAACTTTGGGGCGTCATTAGCGGCGCGTTCAAACGATCACATGCAATTATCATCGAATTAGACAAAAATGGGAACATTATTCAATCGCTTCATGATAAATCTGGAAAAATTGTCGATGTATCACAAGTAAGCGCAAAAGTCAAATTATATGTTGAAAAATTGGAATTTTAGGTAACCGAATACAAAAACAACCTTTACATTGGCAGCTTTGATAGTCATTCCATTGGAAAATTGAAACTTTGAATTGGTTTTTATTTATGTATGTTTTATCGGGTTCAATTTTTTTGCTCATTCTTTGAATAAATAATGGAAACCAAATAAACATGTAAACACACTGTATAGTTCCGGTGATGGTGCTGACTCAGAGTTTTTCAAGCGCATTTCGAAATTTAAGTTTATGATAAGAAATAAGAAGTTTTAAAACTATTTTTTTGCATATCAGAATCATTCTCACTCGCCTCTTCAATATTGACATTTCAAATTTTTATTGTTCCATGTCACTCCACAAAAAAAAGTCGAGGAATAATGTGAATATTGTATTGATTTCAATTCGCTGTACAATTTTTCTTGAAACGTCCACGAATCGTGCAAAATAATGTCCAATGTAAACAGAAACGTATTAACATTTTTTTTACGACGTCGATTTTCTCCGTTTTTCGCTGTACGATTTTCTACATTTTCTAGATTCCCAATTTTCATTTTCATCACTTTTTTTCTCTAAATTGAAGCGTGGGGGTTCGAAAACCGACGTGACTGAATTTCGCTCGTTTGACGACTATGCGAGCTTAATCACGAGCGCACATACATGCATAACTGTTTGCTCTCAAAATGTTTTATCACACAATATATATATATATATTCAGACAGCACAAATATGCGCAGTACGTCAGTGCCTCAACATAACAAAAACACCCATATTTCCCACATAAATGTATGCATATTCCGCGGTTTTTTTTCTATCTTAAATCGCTTGCGCCCGATTATTTGTATAGATAAAACAGTATCGACGATCACTTTGCATTTTGTTCTTTACCAGTTGGCCAATATTAACCCTCTTTTAATATTTAGATATGGGACAAAGTCAAAGTTACGATTTGAAGGATGGCGATTATGACGAAAAAGGCCCGGTGCGAGGAGTCCGACGTATCAGCAAGGAGACGCAATCAGAGGTAACATTCCACCAAATAGTCCTATTTTCATTTTTGCATGCTTTAGTTTAAAACATATGAAATCAATGAATTTCAACAGAGAGAAGAGGAGGAATTGCGCGAAAGAATTCGGAATCAACGACTTCAGGAGCGAGAAAGAGAATTGATGACGTGGAGACGGCACACACGAGAAGGCCGAGAGGTTTGGAATTCGATTTTGATTCAAATTTTCCAAGCTTTTATTTTTTCTAGACAATTATTGATGCGTTTAAAGAAGCTCCCGATGACCAGAATCACTATGCCACATTGAATCAGCCTAATCGAACCCCACTGACATATGAAGTTGTAAGAAATTTCTTGTTCAATTTCATATTAGTATGATAATTTTAGGAATTTCAGCTATTCAAACATCCGGAGGTAAATGATGGGCATTATAAAAAGATTGACGTCAAATATGATTCACCACCAATGGAAGATATTGATCGACGACAAGAATCGCTGAAGTCCGACGACTATTTTCCTGAAGAAGCAAAAGAGAATATTGAAAAGGATCCAAATGGAAACCACTACATTATTCACAAGGAGAACTATCAGCAGGAGCTTCAAAAATCGCCGATTGAAGTTCCAACGTACTATGACGCTTACGAAATGCAGCCTCCAACAGCGGTGTCCGAGATTCACGCGGAAAAACGAATGTTTGTCGAATTATCGGAGACATCTTGTTTCGCAATCGCCAGTAATCCGGACCCGACGTATTCTGCCGGTGACGCCCAAGAGAATCATCACCGACATCCAGAAGTTGAGCATGTTCCGCATTTCACCAAAAAAGCTTACATTCACTATTCTGTGAAGAACACAGAAGGAGAAAGCGATTATCAAACCCATATAGAAATACCAGATAGCCAAGAGCAAAAAGAAATCATCGAGGATTCTAAAGAGGTGAATTGAAGAAATATACCATTATTTAACTATTTTATTTAACAGAATTTGCCTAAAAATACTAATGCAATCCAACTTTCACATGATGGTGAAATTGGACCAATGAAGTCGCTGGATAAACCAGTGCATGAAGAAGTTCGTTTTTCAAAATCTGACTTTTTCAATTAAATTTTTTAGAAACTTTTTTACCATTCATACATGCCGACAATTTCGCTGGAGGCCAGACCGCCGATGACATATTACAAGAAATTGGCTTAACTTTCAACTTCGATCATGATATATTTATTCTTCCCTTGAAATAAAAATTAAGCATTTAATGCTGAAAATGTGATGTGGAATCAACCATTCTTATTGCGTTGCAGTGTTTTTTCCTTTCCGGTTTCTCGTATTGAGCCCAACAATTCACAACTTTAACATCGCAATCGCAAAGAGCAGCTTTACACCCAGTGTTTGATGCTGAATATTCCATCAAACCGTTAATCGATGACTTCTGAATTACCTGCACAGAATGCTTTTGAGTTCGAGCATGTCCATTTGTAGTCATCAACGTACTCAATCTCCACATCGTAGCAGATCTTCTTATCCACTGCGGCATCGTAGCATTTGTCATGAAGCATGCAACATCTTTAATTACATTTTTAAAATATTTAAATATAATTTAGATCATACTTGTCAATTCCATCAACAGGCTCATGTGAACCACCTACTCCACACCAGCAACCATAATTATTGTAAACCTGAAATCTGACGTGAATAAACTTTTCAATGAAATTGTTTAGATTACCAAAGCGCTATAATGAAGTTCACATTCTGAAACTCGTTCCAAATTCCATAATGCGTTAGGTTGTGTGGAATTTGAAAAGACGATAGTAAACAAAGTAGAAACAATGAGAATCCGATGCAACATCTGAATTATAAAAAGTGAAGATTTGAACTCGCGCGCATGGATTGCCCTATACTTAGCAGTGGAGCAACGTTGCAACATATTTCGAATTTTTTAATTTGCCAATTTATTTTTTCATTTTTGTTTATATTTTTTTATATTACGCTTAATTCTAATTAACAATTAATGAAAAATAATACAAAAATTATTTAAAAGAAAGTTTTCATAAATATTTTGAGCGTGTGAGACTTTTAGGGCAATTTTAAACAAAAGTAAAAATTCATATCTCGGCAACGCATCGGATGAAACAAGTAAGTTTCACTGTTTTATCGATTTGAGAGAAAATATCTTTTTTTTTTTCATTATTTTTGCTGTTTTTTCCTATTTTTGTTACTTTCAAAATTTGGCAAAAATGTTTCACCGATCATGGAAGACCCTTGTTTCGCCCGATGACTTTGCCGTTATATTTTCGAGCTCATTTCTACACATTTACAAAGAAAACTCTACAATTTATTTTTTTAATGTCTGCATTATTATATAGTAAATAGGAAAGCGATTAAAATTCCATGAGAGACCGCTCAAAAATGTGTTAAAAAATCGAAAACCCGGAAATTTCGAGACATCAACAATATATTGTAGTTAAAATAATAGAGATTGAGAAAAAGCTCAACGATTGGAACATGTGCCCACGTGGATAGTGTAAAGCGTCATCAGCGCTCGTTTGTTGGTTCAATACAATGAAAATAACGCATTTTTTTTCAGATGGACGACGATGAAGGTCACGAGTCTTTTGAAATTAATGATACGGATTTTGAGTATGCTATGAATCCTGGCAGACGGCATTTTCAATCAAAGGAACAAGCAACTTATGGTGGGGTGAGATTTGTTAATTAAAAATATCGGCGGCAAAATGGATGCATTTCAAAATCACTCAAAAATTTAGCGCGAAAAATTATTAAACGAGTAGTTTATTTGGGTTTTTAGGTGTCTGGGCACAAGAGGATAGTGACGATGAAGACTCTAAAGCGCCATACAGGTATTTAATAAAACATTTTCAATTATTTGAAATTATTGCTATTTTTCGTAGGAAAAAGGGAAAATATACAGCTCCTGTTGGGTTTGTTAGCGGCGGAATTCAACAAGGCTCCAAGATTGATAAAGATGATCCTGAATCATTAGCCGCTGGCGAATATTCATCGAAAAGAGAGCCTGAGGAAGAAGTGATTCAGATCGACTTTAATAGAAGAACAAAAAAAGCGCAAAAGGAGGCTGGTGCGCAAGTATTCGCTGGTATGAGAACCTCGACGACATCTGGTGCAACGGATCCCGCAAAGTTTGGCGATTGGCTCAAGCACGGAAAAGGAAGTGTTGTTATGAAGATGATGCAGTCGATGGGTTACAAAGCTGGCGAAGGTCTCGGCTCATCGGGCCAGGGAATTATTGAGCCGGTGCAAGCCGCTGTGCGAAAAGGCCGTGGTGCGGTTGGCGCGTATGGAAAAGAAATGACTGGGCCGAAGTTCGGGGAATCTGCGGCCGATGCTCAGAAGAGGAATGCTCAATCCTCATCGAATATTGATAATGATGAGGTTGGGGAAACTTCGCAGACTACAACGAAAGGTGGATGGAAAAAATCGCAAAAGGTACTTTAAGCGACTTAAAAACATGAAATAAGACTTAATTTTAGGTCAAAACTCGCTACAGGACCATTGAAGATGTTTTAGAAGAAAACGATAGTGGGTCCGGCTATCGAGCATCAAGTACCCATGCGCAAACCAAAGTTATTGATATGACGGGGCCCCAGCAGAAAGTTTACTCCGGCTATGATTCGTTTTCGATGAAAACCAAATCGGAATATGAAATTGACACGGAAAAAAGGGAAGTATTTGATGTGCCGGAACTTTTGCACAATTTGAACTTGCTCGTTGATCTCACCGAAGAAGGCATTCGAAGGAATAATCATCAATTAATTACCTTAAAGGTTTGGCCCAATTTTTGAAGGAATTAATTGAGCATTAGGGTTTAGGACCAATCAACTGCACTAGAATATGACATGAAACAAATTGAAAAAGCTCTAAAAGACGAGGAGGAAGAAGCAAGTCGTATGAAAAAAGTTTACGATCTAATTGATGGGTAATTATTCGTCTCATTTTCTGTGCAAGATTTTCCGGAAATTCGAAATTATAGGTTCACTGCGAAGTCCTCTCCGACGATGAACGAATGTCAAGAATTGTTTTTGAAGCTTCGCGACGAATTTCCGCAAGAATATCGAATGTACCAATTAGAATCGGTCGCCATTCCATGTGTTCTTCCATTGGTAGAATTTCACTCAAATTATAAAAACAATCAATTTGAGATATTCAGATTAGTCAATATTTTTCAAAATGGAAACCTCTCGATCCGGACCATGTTATTTATGGTGTTGAATTGATGAAAGAATGGAAGACGATTATTGGGAATGACAAATCAACGTTTGGCATGAATCGGAATAATTCGGACGAGATTCCCGCGTTTGATCGCCTAATTTGGGATGGATGGCTACCGGCTTTGCGGCGTGCTACCCTTACATGGAATCCGAGAGATGAAATGAATCAAATGATCGAGCTCATCGAGACTTGGATGACAATTTTGCCAATTTGGATCAAGGAAAACATCTTGGAGCAGCTCATAGTGCCAAGGATCAGCGATCGCGTCAGCAACTGGGATCCGACGAGCGATCCTGTGCCGATTCACTCATGGCTCGTCCCGTGGCTTGTCATTCTAGGTGATCGGATTCAAGCAGTGATGCCGCCGATTCGGCAGAAACTCCAGAAGGCGTTGAAATTGTGGGATCCGAAGGATCGAAGCGCAATCGGAATTTTGCGGCCGTGGAAGAATGTGTGGGCTAAAGGAACGTTTACAGCGTTCTTGGCGCAGAATATTGTTCCCAAGGTAGAGGAAACTATTATAACGTCTAGAAAAATGGCATATATTTTAGTTGTCGACAACACTTGAAGAGATGGAACTTGATCCGAGGGTTAATCCCGAATACGATGAATGGATCGCTGTGATGGATTGGCTTGAATTGATCCATCCCGACGCAATTGCGAATATTGTGGCGAAAAGCTTTTTCCCAAGGGTAGGAATTGTTTGAAAGTCGGAATAATAATAATATTTTTTTCAATTCAGATGTACCGAATTTTGTGTCAATGGCTCGACTCACCTGGTGTCAATATTCAGGAAGTCAAAATGTGGTATGGCGAATGGAAGAATCGAATTCCAGTACAACTTACGAATTTCCCAATGATTAATGGTATAATTTTAACGGTTACTGTCAAAAATGTCAATTTTATTTGCAGAAAGCCTACGTCGCTGCCTCATCGCCATCGGACAATCAATGCAAGGCGTTCGTGTCGGGAATCTGCCGCCTCTTCAAACTCATCAGCCAACGATGCCCCAACATATTCCGCGGCCGATGCCAACAGCCAATAGTCAATTATCGCTGAAGGATGCGATTGAAATGACAGCGGCGAGAAATGGGTTCACGTATCATCCGCAAGTGGGACGTCTAAAAGACGGAAGACAAGTGTTCTGGTTCGGTGCCGTTTCGATATACATCGATGTCGGAATGGTGTTCGTGATGGATCCGGTGAACTTCGTCTGGAGACCGATTGGATTGGATGAGCTTATTCGGCTAGCAAAAGGGTCCGCCGGTTGATACATATTATTTTTATTATTCAATAAATTATCTATGAAGCTATTTACTTCTTTATTGATTCATATTTGAAAAAAAAACTGTTTTTTGCAGTTTTTATATTTTCTCGATATTTCTTTCTTGGAATTTAATAATTATAAAAAATGAAAATAATTTATTAATAAGTTACGCCCGAGGTTTTTGAAAAATTGCACGCATCCCGTTGTAGTTTTTCTTTGTTGTTGAGCGGTTTTCAACCAAATTGTCGAATTTGCTGCTCGGGCTCATCAATATCGATAAGTTTTTCATGAACGACTTCTTCATGAACGGTTGGCGGTGAAATGTGAATGGCGACGCGTTCGCTGGGTAATTGCATAATTGTTCGTGTCGGCTGCAAATTTTGAAAATTTTGCACAAAATCTGAGCATTCCTCGTTCAAGTTCGCACCTAGAGATATGAAAAATTGAAATCGACGTCGTCATTTTTTTGTTTTATGACTTACATATTTTGGGAACAAATACCAGACGAATAGGCCCATTAGGATTCCAAGAATGTGAAGTGATATTGAGAGAATCGTGTGAGCCGCATACGAAAGAGTTATCATCTGAAACGAAATTGCACTTTTAATTCATCGATATCAGTTGAGATAGTTATACATACTGAGGAAAATAAAGAGAGATGAAGATATGAGAATGGTTTTGTCGGCGTGAGAGGGGAGACGCCGCCGAAAATCGCGCTCAACGATTGAAAAGTGAAAAAAGCGAGTTTTGCGCGAGGCGGATTTGGTTTTCCGGTTTGAACGACCGTTTGAGAAATTTAAAATTTTTTCTCAGGAATCGCAGAAAAACTGATTTTTTCCTAGGTTTATATAAGATAACACAATTTGTAATTTGTAGCTTATAAGGGAAACCAGTTCGCGAAACTTTGTAGTCTTGTGTCCTACAACCTTGAATAGATTTCAAGGTTTAAAGGAGATGGAATAGTGTAGGAATGTCTGATAAAACGCGCTGACGGCATTAATATGGTGTATATGAACACTTTTTTTTTAGAAAATTTTGATTCAACACAAAAATTTGAAGCTTAATGATGGAAAAATAGTTTTTTTAGGTGTCTTGCACTCGTTTGATTATTTTTAAGAATGTGTGTCTTCAAATTTTTTGTATTTGAGATTATAGAAAAAAAAGTTTAAGCGAAATGTGCTGGTATTGAAGATGACCTCGAAAAGAAACAGTGCGTGTCGCTTTCACTATTTTTATGCCGAAATCCTCAATTTTTTTCTATTTGCAGGATGAGTTCTACGACAAAAGTGCGTTCGTCCAAAAAATTGTCGAAAAAAATTGTTGAGCAAAAAGATGAAGCACAATTGTCGAAATTAAGTAATGGTATTTCGGGGGAACTGCTGAAATCAAAATCGAAGTTTATTTTTTTTTATAGATTCGAAGGAGGGCGAATCGTCTGACGATGAAGAAGTCGCGCCGCAGAATATGAAAAAACATAAATTAGATCTTGAAAAGTGAGAGAGATTGACGCTGGAAATAGAATGAACTGTTGGTTTTAAGGCTTAAAGAAACGGATCCGGAATTCTTCAAATTCCTTCAGCAGGAAGATGCCGATTTACTGCAATTGGATGACGACGACGATGATGATGATGATGAAAGTGATGATGGGGAACAAAGTGATGAGGAGGAAGAGGAGCTTGACGAGGAGGATGAAGCAAAAAATGTGAAGAAAAGTAGAATTAAAATAAAACTTATTTGGGTTTTTAATTTACTAATTAATTTTTAGTGGTCAAGGCAAAAGTCGATTCGGCATCGGGAAGGTTTATTGTTGATTCGAGAGTTTACGCATATCTTCAACAAGTCCTCGATCCTGCTGATGAGAATGTGAAGATCACCTCATCGGACATCCGAATGGCTATCGACGTGTTCGTTGCTTGTGTGGCGCGAGTTGGAGCCGACATTGAAGCCCCAAAATATGTTATCAACGAGCAGGTGTTCAAAAATTCTGCTTAATTGAAAATATTCTGGATTTTCAGACAATTTTCGAAGCAGTCGTTCGTCTTTGCTTTCAAACAATGCCCGATGCATTCAATAAGTTGCTGAAAGCCAAGGTTCAACAATTAGTTTTTGTTTAATAACTAAGATTTTTATGCAGAAAGTTGAAAAGAAGACGATTTTTTCGAAAAGCGCGTTGCGGAAATATCAAGGATATATTAGGACATATTTGCATGCTGTAATTGTGGTATGCGATTTTTGAAATAATTGAGCAGAAACAAAGAATTGAATTCGATTTTTTTGCAGTTTTTGAACGAGGTTCAAACGAATGAAGTGATCATTTCGACGCTGAAGGCAATCACTCGGCTTATCGATTTTTATGCGAATTTCACAAAAATGGCAAAACTTTTCGTCAAAGTATCTAATATATTCTTGTTTTTGAATGAAATGTTTTTTTTTTTTCAGGCGACAACTCGAATTTGGAGTCGAAAAACGCTTGAATGCCGAGTTGCCGCTTATGTTTGCATGAATTTGATGGTTCAAAATTATCCGCAACATTTTGTTATGCTTTATAAGGTTATTATTTAGAATATTAAAAATATTCTTTTTTTTTCAGGCAGCTTATGTGGCGTTTGTTGCGAATTCTAAGGTTGTCACCAACGAAACGTGGCCACTTCTACAATTTATGCATAGGTGATTATTACTTGAGACCGTTTTTTTTTGTCCTTTTAAAATATATTTTGCTGTTTCAGAACGTTTGCGGAGTTGACAATTCAGTATCCCGATCAAGCTTACAAATATGCGTTTGTGTATATCCGTCAGACAGGAGTTCATTTGCGAAATGCGATGATTGCGAAAGGAAGAAAAGTGGGTTCGGGGGTCTGCGCGAAAATTTTAAAAACGAACCGAAGCTGCTGAAAACGAAAACTTGATTCTCCGATTTTCATTGATTTTTTCAGGATTTGGTGTTTTCCATTTATAATTGGCAAATGATGCAATGCATGTACATCTGGGTTCGGGTTATTGCAAAAGCACATTCGGTGAATGGCGCTGAAGCGATTGGAGAGCTCGTCTACCCGCTGATTCAGATTATTATTGGAATTTTTCGGTAATTTTCCCGAAGAATATTTTTTGTTGCAAGTCATTTACCTGCAAAAATTTCAGTTTGTGCAATGCTCCAACGTTTTTGCCACTTCGTATCCATTGCTGTCAGCTGCTTATTCAACTCCAAGCGAGTTGCACCAATTATATTCCAATTCTTCAACTATCGTGTGACGTGAGTCGGCCGATATATGCCAGCGCGAAGTTCGCCTCTCTTTTAGGTGCTCGACGAGCTTTGCAGAGAGCTGCGAAAAAAGCCCGAGCATTCGAAAGGCGTTGTGAAATTGCCGGATATTGAATGCACGCTGAAAATCTCGTCGCAATACTCGAATTTGCCGCAATGGCGCAAAATCACAGCGGAAAGTGTGTTCCGTGTGATGATGCAATCGGCACATCTACTGGCGAGTCAAGCCGCATTCCCAGACGTCGTTCTTCCTTTCACACATCGCGTATGTCGCAGTATCAGAAGTTAGCTGTCGAAATTCCGTATGTTTAGGTGAATAGCTTGCTCGCGGAAATCAAAAATGGCGACTATGCTCATCTGTTCAAGGGTCTCATCGCGAAAATCACGGAGCATTCGAAATTTGTTCTTGAAGTTTTGGCCAGGAAGGATGTTCGCGTGAATGATGAAATGCAAGTGGTGCGTTTGATTTGAATTAAAAAAAAAAGAAGAAAATAATTTTAATCGAATTTCAGCTTGCTGTCCGATTCGAGTTGAACAACCCGGATTCTCCCATCAAATTATACTATAGGCAATGGGAAAAGGTGTGGAAGGCGAAGCAGGAAACTCTTATGAACAAGGTAATTACTATCCGCCATCGGCAATTATCCAAATTTATGATAATTGTTGCAGAACGCCGCTGAGAAGAAAGAGAAGGAGGAAAAGAAGAACAAGAAGCGAAAAGCGGATGATGAGGAAGATGTTGAGTCGCTTGAAGAAAAACATCAAGTGCCGAAGCAGAAGCGAAAGCGAGCCAAGATTGGAGCGGCTGCCAAGAAAGCGGATGCTTCTCTTCCCGACAAATTCGCCGATTTGGAGAATTGGAGTGATAATGATGATTGACTCGATTTAGCTGTTGTTGTTGTTGTTGTTATATTTTTGTTGTTAATTATACATACAGTGTTTATTGTTTTCTGCGACCTCAGACAACAAATTTACAGTATAGCCAAGGTAGCCGATGCGACAAAAAATTATAAAATATGTTGATTGAGAAATTTCGCATCGACTAAATAAGGTTTGGTAAGTGCTTCTAGCTTCACTAACACGCGAAAATCGAAGAGGTCACACATTTTCAATGAAAAAGCAAATTTGACATATCAAAAGCGTAGTGATTGGAATTAATAAATTATTCGGCACGGAAACCGCCGAACAATCCGCGACGGCGTTTTGGAATTGATTGTTCCGCTTCCTCGTCGCTGATCTCGCGAATCACTGGACCATCATTGTTTCGGCGAGAATACGATGAATGACCGACTTCTGGGCCTTCTTCCTCTTCCGGAAGTGTGATGATTGGAGCACCGCTGCCGGAAGCTCGTGGCGCTGGAGCGTGATGAGAGCGTGAGCCGAATTCAATTGCCGAGCTATTTGGAAGTCTAGAATTCAATTAATGTAAATATCATCGAAAAATTGAATTTGACTATAATTACCTTGATGAATATCCATTATTTGATCGGATTCTGGTGGCGAATTCGCGGTCAAATTCTTCGGCTTGTTCTGAAATTAAAACAAGGTTAATACGAATAGAGAATTCTATGAAACCTTCGTCAAGATTTCTGAATTTTTGCTGTTTTCGGACATTTCCATCCTTGTCACGCTTCTTCTCGATAATATGCTGACGATCACCGATCGTATGCCCAATGGTTATAGTTGATTCGCCATCCCGCTCAACTTTCCTGGAAAAATTAAAAAATGATAAATGATTCATTGAAAATAACCTTCACCTTTTGGTTTCTGTGACATCTCCAGATTTTCTAACCGTTTTCTGTTCAACACACGGTTTACCATCAGGACCCATTGTCATAACCGTAGAGTGTACAAACATATTACTTCCTGATGCAGGAAGTCCGCCATTTGCCTGAAATTAATCATCCAATTGAACAGAGCGCTTCAATATTGGGCTACCATGGCTCCGAGAAGTCCGCCGAAGCCTGAGAACGGATCCATTTCCAATTCTTGACGGCGGTTTGATGGTCGATGTCCCGATCCGTCGGTAATCGCTCCGAATGGATTTCCGCCAAATCCGAATGGGGTGAGGCGTGGGAACGCGCCGAATGGAGAACCCATTGATCTGCCGAGCATTCCCTCCATCATCATATCCATATCTTGCATCATTTGACGATGCATTTGTCTAAAATTCAATACTTTTGTAGTGCGAAAAAGAAAATTCTCGAAAGTGCTATTCTATTTCAATTTTTTGCTTATCATATTGCAGAACACGTCAGCTGATAATTTTCGCCAAAAATTCAATGTCAATGATCAAATGATTTGTATTTGAGCGATAAAAAACTTCCTCTCACAACGCAAATATTGAAAGCGCAAAAGACAATTATTATTTTTGCTCATATAAAAGGCCTGGTTTATTTTAAGAGCAAGTTTGGACAAAACACTTACCCCATTGCATTCATCGTTCTGAATGGAAACGGAAAATCGTCGTCATCAAACATTTTAGTAGTTGTTACGAGTAAAAATCACCAAGTTCTGCAAGAGAGAGAAAATGAAAATGAATTAACGAAAGGTTACGATTTCGTTTAAAGGAGCATGACGCGCGTGAAAAAAATGTCTCAAAACGAGTTTACATTTTGCGTATGTTATTTAATTAAATTGTTGAAAATTGAATTGAATTCGCATAAAAACACCAGTTTCGCGAAAATTCAGCAATAATAAAACGAGAAAAAGCGCACATAATGCCACATGGAATGCAATGTTTCAAGAAGAGACGTTAGAGATAGCGACGGCGACGAAAAATTGCGGCAACGGGTCACATATCGCCTACTAGTACGCCCAACCCACCAAAAACATGGAATAAGAAGCAGAGCAAGACGAGGAAGCGTGCAATGCAGCGAGACCGCGAATTTTCTCGAACCTTCCAAAACACCTCAACGTTTTTGAAACAAAAAAATATATTGATTGAAACCGCATTTATTTTTCCCATCGAGATCATTTAATATTAGGGTGATTTAAAAGTAAAATGTAAATGTTTACTTTAAAAGCACCCTTCGACCTCAATTAAAACAAAATGATACAAATAAAACACTAATTAATTAGTTAATTTGAAGCAGGCTTGAGCGGCTTCAGATATACATCGATATATCGTTCAAATCCTTTGGATTTAGCGCATGGGGCACCCAAATGCTCGACAGATTCGAACCCGATCTCCTCGAGTAAATACATTTCAAAATCTTCTGGCTTAAACTCGATTTTCGAATAATTCGACTTGAGCTCTTCGTTCATTTTAGCACGTTTTCGATAGCTTTCAAATGGCTGAGGTTCAATGATCAATCTGCCCCCTGAAAATAAACAAAAAGTGTAAAGAATTGAGAAAAAAAGTTGTTGAACCTGGAAGAAGTTGCTGATAGGCTCGTTTGAGAAACTTTCGCATTCCATCGTCGCCCCAATTCAGATGAATCCATTTCGTGATGCTTAACGCGAGAATCACGTCGAACTCATTTTCGATCATTGAAATTTCGTCCTCATTGTCGAGCACGTAATTCTCTTTGCGGAACCACACATTATCCGGGAATTTTGTTGAAAATGATCGTGGTTCTTGAGTGACGGGACCAAATTGCGAACCAAACGATGCTGGATACTTTCCGAGAAGCTGAAACTCACTTCTAGCTAAAGGTATTTATGAAAATTGCGTACTGGAATTTCATAGTCGCAATAATGTCGGATATTTTTGCGCGCAACACCTATCAAATGCTCATCGATGTCGATTCCCAGAATTCGTCGGGGCTCGAAATTCTTTGCAATCGATAGCGTTAGGAATCCGACGTTACAGCCTGAATTCAATAAGTCATTTATTTTTATATTGACGAAAATTTTAGACCTACCAATATCTAAAACCGACTTTTTCTCGAACCATTCCTTTTTAAACACTGACAGGCGAGTATCAGTTTCTCCAGGATTTAGGCGAATCCCGTAATAGCGGTCAAAGTTTCCATAGCGATATCTGAAACTATGAAAGTTTTTCAAAAATTACACATCAATATATCAACTTTCTGTTGAAATATTCTTTTTTGGATAATTTTTCTTCGTGGGCTGAGCTCTCCTTTTTATTCTCTTCCTTCTTTTTGCCTTTAATCGGCGATGAGTGCTCCTTTCGATGCTGCAATCACTTATTGAAGCATATTTATAATTATTCAACACTCACAGGTTTCACTGGCGATGCCTGTGCACGTTTCTCACGTTCGTCATGCTCAATCTTTCGTCTTTTCGCGTCACCACGGCTCTGAAAATCTCAATGAATTTTGAAAAACTACGATAAATCGTACTGGGTCGAGAACATCTGCAATTTCAACTTCAATGTTAAGAGGATCTGTTTCTGTTCCGCCAGGAGCAAAATTCGATGGATGTCGTTTTCTACTGCGAAAGGTCTCGCCTAAAAATCCAAATTAAAGTATTTGACCATATGGGAAATTTATTTCTAATTAATTTTTAAAAAAATCTACTCACGTCTGCCTGACTTTTTGTGGCCACCCGACATTAAATCTGAAAAAAAAACCAGATATTATTAAATACGTTGATATTACAAAATATTTGAAAGAAACATAAAATGCAAGGCAAAAAAATGATCGCGTTTGAAATTCGAAAATTCAATTTTCCGGCAACTACGGTATGCAATGTGTGCAGACACCGCGCAAACATATTACACACAATCAATTTTTTATAAAAATGCTATTCATTAAGAAATCTCCATCTATCATTGCATTCCTATTCGTATCTTGAAATTTTAAGTTGAATAATTTTTATAGAAATATATACATGGAGCTAAACGTTTCTTCATTCTACGATGGTGAAGACACGAACCAAACGACGAAGAATCAACTAAATAGTACTGCGCTAGATAATGAAAACTCTGATGATTGTAGCAACCAGCAAAAAGGTAGTTTGATTTTTTTTTGTTAAAAAATGGCAAAAATGCGAATATTTTAGAATGGAAGCTTTCACCTATTGTAGCTGAAGAATCAAGACGCCCAATTTTCAAAAAGCAAGGAAAAACGCCAACAACAATTACCTTCAAGACACCCCTGAAAACTCAAGATGTAAGAGTTTGCTCGTATTATTGTTTGAATTTAAATATTTCTATTTTTAGTTAAATAAGCAAGAAGATGCTGGTTATGATTCGAAATGCACTACAGAGGGAGAAAATAATGATACGTCTTGTTCGACACCTTCTAGAAACAACGTCAATTCTTCAATGTCTTTAGCAACTGATCTCTCTTCGTTAATTGCGAGCAATAGTTTGAATCCGTTCGATTCAATCATTATCAATTCACTTCATAAGTGTGTCAATTTTAGTCCACGGGTCGTTTTTTCAGTAAGTCTCTTAAAGTTCAAAGTTGGCTAAGTGCCAAAAAAACTAAAGTAGATTTACGGGCCAATTCATAAGTTAATAGCGCACACCGCACATTAAGATCTCTCTAGCGCGACATCGACAATATATTAAATTTGAAAAAAATGTTCAGCAAGAAGGTTCAAGTTCGTCGGAAAATCAACAAGATGAAAAATTCCAATGGAGTGTCGAGCAGCTCGCTGTCCTCAAGCCGGCGCATATTACTGAAGACGAAATTGCTGCGAGCTACCATTCGCCAGTGCCGGAGCTTGAAGAAAAAGTTCAGGAAGTTCTCAATGTCTATTGGTCTCAAAACGTCAGCTATATTCC
This sequence comes from Caenorhabditis bovis, assembly GCA_902829315.1. Lineage (NCBI taxonomy): Eukaryota > Metazoa > Nematoda > Chromadorea > Rhabditida > Rhabditidae > Caenorhabditis > Caenorhabditis bovis. The sequence continues at coordinate 7,094,405 of CADEPM010000004.1, read as the reverse complement.
GTCTCCAGATGGACCTAGATATGTAGGAATTCACAGAAAATTTCTGTTATAGAATTTCTTTGCTGATTTAGGTACACCTACCGCATCGAAATGGAAATACCACCACGATAGTTTATGGTCCGGAGGGTACTGTATCAGCAATTAGGCCCCAACAGAAGCAAGAATTGACTCCATCGCTAAGTAATATTGTTAGAAAACGAGAAGCAGCGAAAGCAGCTTATGCAACATCCTCGCCAAAGCAAAGACCAATTAAAAGGTATTTTTTTAATTTTAAATTAAAATTTAATTTAATTTTTAATAATTCAGAAATATTAAAACAATGCGAACGTGCAACTCTCAAACCGAGATCACAATTCCGCCGAATGCTGACATTGATTTGAAGAAAATTTTAGGCGATGAATTTATTCATCAAGCTTCTGACGATGCGGATGCTGAAGAAATTTTTGATGTTTCGATGTCGTCAAATTTTTCAATGAGAAGAAGACTTTTCTCGGTAAAATTTGCCCATTTCAAATTATTATTTTTTGGATTTTTATCATTTTTTAGTCTAGCAATGATGATAACGAGGAAGCGGATGCTTCGATGAATTCTTGTGACGATTCTCAACGATTCGTGAGTCATTATTCAAAAAAATTGACATCTATATTGTTCGTATTGTTTAGAACGACTCACTTTCGCCGGTTCCGAGCAACAATGATGAAAGTATTGTGCCTGATGAGCAGAAAAGCTCGCAAATTGCTATTAATATCTCTATTTTGAACGATTGTATGATGCAATCGATGGTATTTCAAAAAAAGCGTATCATATTTCAATTAAATCGGTCAATATTTATAGGAGCAGTGCGAAAATTCTGAAGACAACGCCGAAGACAACAAAGAAAACGACGAGAATCGAACATTTCATAACGATAGGCATATTAGTAAGCGATTTCAATTTGAAAATATCGCAATGGAATATTTTAAAGGTTATAATGAATATGAAATGCTTGACAAATCGAGCTCATCGGAAGTAACGCCGCGTCACGAAGATCTTGATTGGACGCCGAGGCGAGTCGAAGTGAAGCAGTCAAGATTCCGCGATTTCATGCTCGAACTTTCGCCGATAGTGCCAAAAATTGGGCAAAACAGTCCATAAAGGGGTGACATGTAGGTGCATTCCAAGACTTATTGCTTGTTTCATAATTATCTTGTTATTTATCATTTTCAGTTTTGTATCACAAATCTCGATTGTACTGTTTTTTTTTTTCGTTTTTTTTCTAATTATTATTTTTTGTTTTTTTTCTTCACTTTCTTCCAAAATGCGTGTGATATTTCTAAAATTATCTCAACGATTTTTTTTCTTCTTTCTTATCACTCACGACAAATGTTTTGAACTTGTATGACTGATACTACTGTATTCTGTGCAAAATCGCGCAAAATGAACTTGTAACTTTTAATTTGTTATTTTTTCCTCAAAAATTGGTCAATTTTCCAATTAATATTGCACAATTCCAACGAATTGATTAAGCTATAATCGGATTCAGGATGAAGCTTCTCACTCATAACTTTGTCTCTTCGCGATTTTTAAAGGAGGTTAAAAATGGCTATCCGCTTAAATTGGTCGCCAAAACTGTGAAAACTAATGAAGTGGAGATGAATGAAGATTTCATTGTCAATATCATTCAAAAGGTTGGGTGAATTATAGAAAATTTTGTATATTTTCTTTTTCTAGTGCGATTACACTGCCCTTCTATCAGCGTTGAAGGATTTGAACGAGGAAGTGAGCCTACCGGAAATTTTGCCGGAAGATGTTGAAAACCATCCAGAGATTTTGAAAGAGGTAACAAAATCGAATCATTGATTGCCACCTGAACCTTCCAGCTTCATCGTGTGCTCTTCTGCATTGACATCGTCGAGGGCGAGCTCGTCTGCCCGGAAACTGGCCGCTCGTTTCCAATTCGTCAAGGAATTCCGAATTTGCTTGCCGAGGATGCCGAGGTGACACTTTCTAGGCTTTCTCGCAAAAAAAGTAGTTTCAAAATTCAATTTGCAGAAATAATAGGGACCACACGAATAACGCCGAAGATCTCTCATTGTATTGTTGATGTTGTTGTTGTTGTCCACTGTTTTTTTTTTCGTTGCCCGAATAAATTAGAATGCCAGCGAGAAAAAATTGAATTCGCGACAATGCCGTTTACTTGCTCAACTTATTACTACTAACAAAGTCCATAATCATCATCTCATCCTTTCCATTGGGAATTGTTGGGCCCACACATCACACAATTGAGAAGAAGAAGAAGAAAAAAAACGAAGCATCTCACCAGCAAATAAATCACATAGCGTTGAAAGCTTCTTTCTTTTCTTCTTTTTCTTTCATTCTTCCATTTTTGGAACGTATCGCTTAATTCTTGACATCGGCCGCCGCCAAAAACATGGCCGTCGCGCATTTAGCTCGCCATAAATTGATTCTCTCGAGACCCGGCTCATTTGGCTCTCATTTGCATACATGGTCCCATTGTTCCATAAGTCGCGTTTTGTACCAAATATTTAATTCGGCTTTTCACAAAACACACGGAAAAATGATGAGTATTGCAAATTTTTTTTTCAATCTTTTTTATTACCATCTCAAACAGAAATGAGCGTCTTTGTTACTGAAATTTGCGATTCTCAAGAGTTTCTCAAGAGTGCAATTTATCCCTAGTACGGTACTCTTTCTCCAACTGTTATTCAATGGTCCGTAAACATCCAGGGAAAGAAATACTTAATTTGGTGTTTTTCCTTTTTGGCCTTTCAACTATTGAAATAAATCGAACTAGTCAGCATGAGACCATATTTAAAGGAGCATTCCTCTACTAATACTTAACCATGGCGGCAAATTGTCAAGCTCCGCCTACCAATTCCCCCTTCCTCCGCCATTTCCAATTTTTTCCTCTCTGACATTCAAATATTCACTTCGCTCCAGATTACAACATATCTAATAATTTCAATTCACCAAAAATGGGAATTTTGCGGCAAATTATGTACATTTGTTGAAGAAGACAAAACCTAATTGAAGATTCTACAGCAAATTTTAGGCAATTTGGGGGGCAAACACCGCATTTTTTTTCCTGTTGCGGTTGTCGGGGTGTCACCTACCATATTTGGAAATACTATTTGCATTTGTCGATCAAACGATTATTGATTTTGTGTGTATGTGTGTGGTATTTGCAGAATATTGTTACATGAACATATAATGTTGCCGACACTCGTCTATTCGGCCATCGTAATTACAGCAGTTCAAGTAATCCTGTCATCCCTCCCAACCGGTGTCCAACTAATCCGCTTTTCAGACCGAACCACTATTTTGTACGAGTTACATAAGATGTATGGAGGAATTAGAGATAAAGCAGCACGAATGTCTGGAATTTGACAAATCGATAAGGTTTGTTTTTGTTGTTCTTCTCGTTTAACCAAATTTGGTTAGGCCGCTCGAATCACACAAATGCGCAATTCAAAAATGGGAGAAGAAACTTGAGCTGACAACTCTGCACATGAGGCAAGAAGAGCATTGAAATTTTCATGCATCAATTTTTTTCCGGTTGAAGGCGAACGGAATTGGCTCGCGATTGCGCTCAGAAATCAATGATTGACGCCGGCATCGCCGAATCGACAATTAGCGAAACTGAGGTTGATTTTCGTGTTCGCCGATGAAAACTGAATCATTCGCGCGTTTCCATTTATTGAGCTGTGAAAATGGCATTGAATTGAAACAATTATTCGTGATTTAGCGCCAACAGTGCATGACGACGCGCGAGGTTCTCGAAGCGACGCTCAATTCGAAACAGAATCGCATGGAAAATTGTCGCGTCGAGACCAGGGACCTTCATTCGGTGTGCTCATCTCTTGCCAAATGCTGCCCATTAGCTCAGGAGTGAGTTTCTGTTGCCATTCGGATGTGAATTCTTCAGAATTATTTTTGACCTGAAAGATAGTGCATGCCATTGAGAGTGTGCAGAGAGCAAAAGAAATAGAGAACACGTGGTGGAAAGAGACACAGACATCTATTTAAAATTACCTGATTTCTTACATTTTCTTGGACATAATTAATAATTCAATAATATTTCGATTATTTCCAGTTGCAAACAATCGACAAAGGAAATAATGGAACAAATCTACACTGGTCGCCAACAACTTAATGCTCTTCACGACAAATGCCTTGATTAGGAACTTATTTTTTTCAATTCTCTAATTTCTTCATGCATGCCTATTTTGAAATTTTCTAGAAATTAATCAGGCTTTAATTTTTTCCTAAAAATTCAATAAAGAAAATAAGTGCTTTATTATTTCACCAACAAAGTATGACTCTTTTGAAAAGTAATCAAAAAATAGGGTCCCCGAAAACAAAATTCGACTTGTTTAGATTAGAAAATGTTATAAAACGTGTTTAACAAGGACATAACCAAAGAATATCAAGCAAAACCTCAAAAACCAGCCTCCAACTATAAAACAATGACAAAAACACCAAAACTCTGAATAAGAGCGTCAACTCTCGTGTATGTGTGCATTCACCGCAGTGTGTACCGTATACCCTCGAAAAATATTCGCGTATTTTGGCTCCTTATAGCAGAAAACAACACTTTTTGTATTTTTCTGAAAAGTCTTAGAGTACCAAATTTAAGAAAAAAATTGTCTCTTATGATTTTTCTTCAAATCGAATTAAAAATTTTCAGATCGTTAAACTTAAAAGGTTTTTGCTAAAAAAAATGGCGCTTGATTTCATGTTTTGTATTAGTAATTTTTTTTGCGCATTTCCCAAGAAAATCGTCATTCAACTAATTTCGTTTAGGGCCATTTCAAAAACCGGTTCTCTCTTTTCACAACGCCACAAAACATCTGCCCGAAATTCGTCTCGCCAACATTATTTCGCCAAAACCGCAATCTCCGCCTATTAAAAAATTTTAGAGTCATTTTCGATTTCAACTGAAAGATACCATCAGAATGTTTTTCAAAATCTTGGTGCCTATTATTCAAAACAACGATTGATTTCCTATCAATGCCTTATGCCTTATATGGAATAGATTTGTCTGACAAGGCTTCGAAATCATTTTAATTAGTAAAACAAAAATTTGCCTTCTCGCTTTTTCCGCCATTTGCCCATTTCACGGTCGCTCGACCAAACCGATTGTCGTTCAAGGCGATTCACTCATTCGAGGTTTAATTAGTCGCCATTTGGCATTCTTCATTTTCGGTTCGTCTCAATCCATTCTCAAAGTTCAATAATCTCTTCTTTGTTTCTCGTGATGGGCCACACCTATAGCTCGTTGGTGAGCTCGCCGCTTCATCTCGACTTCTATCATCAATTGCGAGAAGCATGCACGTTCGGTCGAGATTCTCCGCCCGGTGTGCGATGTCTGTCAGGCTCAGTTTCAAGCGTTTTTTTTTTTCGGCTCGCTGCTGTAATAACCTGAGTTCTGATGATTATGTGGACGTATAGCTTGTGCTTTTCGTTGTGTAAATGGGCTCGACGATGCTTTAACTTCCGCCCGAACATCGTGCTTATCATACTATTTTTATGAAGGAAAAATCGATCGCCTCGAGATTCAAGCTCCCTTAATTATACTGTTTCTATATGTAACTATTATAGTCGCAAATTAAAAACCAAAATTTTCGTTACTGTAATTTATAGTTGGATTTCCCCAGTTTTGAATTTTTCCAAAATTCTCATCATAATAATCAATATCTAAAAAATAAAAGGATTCAAAGAACATTCCTTTTAAGAGCCTCGGAAAATTAATTGCATGCACCTTTAAATTACAATAGGGCAATTTTTTATTTTGGGGAAGAAAACTCGAAAAATTCAAAAGTCGAGTTTTTTTGCAATATTCATATGGTTTTAAGAATTTTTTATGGGGTTGAAAAAATTTTTTTTCGCTATACTTTAAATTATTTTAAATTAAGATATTGTCGTCTTCGAACAACTAAAATGGTCCCATATTTTGTTCATTATCACCAATTATCAAAGTGCGCCGCCAACTATACAAAGTGTAGGTCGGGTCTCGCAGCGACGTCTTCACAAAAACCGCATCGCTGGAATTTCGCCGACAGTCACGTTGTTGATTTGATCAATAGGCCGTTAGCCAAACAAATGTTTCTGGTTGAACTTCCTAACAATGTTTCTCGCTTCCCTTCCCATTCCTTCAATACTCAATTTGACACATCGCAATGTATATAGTTGAATGAAGCCATTTTCAATGTACATTCTCTGTACCAATTGTTTGATGTGGTGTATTTTGTTTGTGTAACTGATCGGCTCAATTCGATGGTTGGTGCTCCTCCCTGCGGTTGCCGTCGCCCTCCTGCTTCACCTCCATCCCACCGCGCACTATTTCACGCGTTAAGCTTCTATATACGAAGGGCGGCGGTAGCGAACGAATTTCAAGTTCTTTTTTTTTCCGCACACCGCTTTTCTTATTTCCATTTTCTTTCAACGCATTATTAATTTATTTATTGATGGTGATATAAACAAATTATCGTGGGTGGGCAGCTGACGCCAAGAAAATTGTTTATATACATTTTTGAATATACTATTCACAATGGAGGACCCCCCCCCCCCACCTTCTCGCTTGCACAATAGATCGAGTCGATATTAAATTTTTGTATTGAATGTCGTTGTTCCCGGATTTCAATCGATCGCAATTCTGCTGTATCGCCAAATTAGTGTCCGCGACCCAAATTCGAAATCGTCATGTTGATAACCGGACAATCAACTATGTTGAAGTCGAAATTCGCTTCTCTCCTTCCATTTTTTGTTTTGATCTATTCTATCCCATTCAATTTGATGTATTGCCATATTTTTGCATCGTCTTCTTAATGATCCAACTGGTTTTCGGCGAACGACACGCCTAACTATATCATATAATACCTATCAACGATCGTGGCCTATTTTAATTTGGTTGAATTCTTCCATTTATTGCGCATTCAACACCAAATTGTTGAAAACAACAAAATGTTGTTCTATATAATTCTTTTCTTTTTTGAATTTCAATTTTTTGGAAATAAATGGGCTCCGTTTCTTGATATTTTAATGTGTTTGTTGTTCAAGCTCCAAAAAGAAAACGCTCCGCTCATTTTTTGGCCATTCTTTCTTTTTTCTTCTTCTTCGTTTTTTTTATTTGAGCGCGTGTGTGTGCCGATTTTCATTTTTCATTTCAAAATTGAATAGAATATGGGTTTGGTATTATTAGAAAAAGGGAAGACGAGGAAACCGCCCGAAGGATTTTTAGGGAAGAACATTTGTTGCAAGGTTCTCTAGGTAGGTACTTATTGGGCAGGTTTTGGGCCCCCCACTTCAATGACACTTACACATTCTTCACTCCTATTCTAATCATTGTTTGTTCTCATTTTGTTCATGGCCGTTTTTTTTTTGTTCAAAATAATGATCATGTGCGGGGTGGGCGGTTGAATCAGCGAGGCATATGTATGCCGCTGCAGGCCGCCTCACTCGTGGCCGCGTGGCCTAATGGATAAGGCACCAGACTTCGGATCTGGGGATTGTAGGTTCGAGTCCTGCCGCGGTCGATATTATTTTTGCGCTTCTTCAACTAATTGCCTCAATTTTGCTCGCCGCCCACCCTTTCCCTCCATCGTCTTTTCCATCTTCTCCGCCAACCAAGAAAATTAGTCTCATTGTGAAAAGCGCACTAATGAGGAGCACGCCTCTACGGACTACTGTAACATTTATCTCGAGAAACATCTTCTAATTGACTTTGCGCGAAACAAAAATGTTTTGTTTTCATTTTCATTCCTCAAAAATCAATAGGCGGCTTTCGAAGTATCTGATTTCGTTCCACTTCACCATGGGTTATTTGATACGTTCTTGCCCGCTGCGTGAAAGCTTGCTTCTCCTGTCCGCCCCGCCCCCGATGCGAAATCCTCGGCCCATCATTGTTTGTCGATCCATTTCAAGTCATCGCATTTCTCATAAAATCAAATGAGCAATTTCTGGTGTACGATTCGCTTTTCCAATTTTTTCAACCCACTCTTTTATATGTGCAATTGTGCGTGCGAAATCCGGGGCCAATATTCCGCTCGCTTCTCTTTTTTTTGCCATATTCGGAAGAAGAAGGGGGGCAGGCGTCCTAATGGACTGTGAGCCATTCATCTCAACTCATCTCGATTTAATGGTGTTTCGCTCCATAAAAGACCAACGAAAAAAAATTGGAAAAGAATGGGACACGTAATTTGCAATCCCAATATGGAATTCTCTCTCTCTCTCTCTCTCTCACTCATTCAATGCTTGTGTCATCCCCATTCCTATTATTATTCTGTCGTATGCAATGTGCAGACTAGTGTATGTATGTGTATGTGTGTGTATAATTATGTAAATTATGCGAAGCGTCCCGAGATACATAGCGAGCGCGATTTTCACAAAAATTTTGCGCTTTGAAAATTTTTTTTCTATTAATGCCATGGGTCAAAGAAGGCACACACAACCCCCCCCCCCGGCATAGTTAAATAGACAGAAAAGGTAAGGGGGGGGCGTTTCCGCACCAGTGGCATTCATTGTTGAGGGGCGGACCGCACAACAACAATAAAGGCTGTTGGAATAGAAGGGGAATGGGAGGAATAAGTTGATTAGTATGCGAAAAGTTGGTATGTAACAAGTCGAGCGAACAACCAGCCAAACTCTCCTCATTTCTTTTTTTTTTTGAAAAGCACCCACCCTCTTCCCTTTTTTGGCTGCCTGTCAAAGCATGAACAAAAACACGTCACGAAATAGTGAATTGAGTAGCGCAGAAAGAGAGACAGAGAGGAAAACCAACAATTCTTCCACCAACACCACCATTGCCGCCACCACCACAAAAACTCCACCCCACCACCCTTCAGGCACTCTTCCATTGAATAATGGATAGGAAGTCGTTGTGAGAGTCCTATGTATGTATGTGTATGCTCATGGGGGTCCACTATTATTTCGAGAGCGCACATAGAAGCCGAGAAACAACTATTTTTTTTGTGTTGCTGTTGGTCCCATCTTCAGACGTTTTTTTTTCGTTCTCCTTCTTCTTCTAGGACCCACGCCACGCCCACTTTTATTCTTTCGATTCTTGGCGTCGATTCCAACCTTCAACGACGATCCATAATTAACTAGGGGGGAGGTGGGGGCCCGACACGATCTTCCTACGATTTCAGACTAATAATCCATTATAATTAGGCGGGGGGCGCAGTTTTCGCTTTCTTTCGATGGTGGGTTTCCATAGTGAATCGAATTTGACTTCGGCGTACACCGCGTGCCGGAAAAAAAATCAATAAATCATTTTGAGGCCGAAAAAAAAACCAACATTATTATTTTTTTTGGTTGAAATTATTTTCTCGCAATTTAAATGACGACAAATCCGGTTTATTGGGTGGCGAAGGTCGGATTTTAATGACGCCGCGCGGCGCACCCGAATTTGGGCGAAATGCGAATTATCAGATAATATACCAATTATGCGCATATTACACGCGTTTTCGATGGGGTGGTGGTTGTTGACAACTCAATTAGTTGCGCGCCGCCGCTGAATTCTCATCGGTCTCCACGCGAACCGTATTGTGTCTTTTGGTCTCCCCCGATGCCTCTACCGTATTCGAAAGGAGCAATTACGGTGGTTGGACGGATGGTGTTGAACCTCCATTGTTGGCACACTATTGTGGCAGCGGACTGGCCCCCGGAGGTCAGTCAGTCAGTCGTGCGTTGTTGGGGGGGGGGGGCCGGCCACACTGGTTATAATTGAGTCGCATTCAATTCATTCACCTGCTCTCTCACTCGCCGCCCCGCCAATTCTTTATTTCATATTTTTTTTCCATGTACATATATTTGCGTCGGTCGAATCGATCTGAAATTCCCACCCATATGTTTTGTTTGATTGTATGTACGTGTTTCCTCTCGCTATTTGCACATTCGTGTTTTCCCACCTGCTCCGGTCGAGGCAAACCTTCAAATCGCCAAAACCATGGTGGCGTTGGTTTGGTGCACAATACACCAATGAAAAAAAATGAATAATTGATTTTTTTTTCAAATTTTCCTCTTCTTGCAGGTCTCGCGTGTGGGGGGTTTCTTTTTGTCGCCCGTTCCCGTTCGATCTAGTCATTCTGAACCCAGGCGAGTCTCGACGCGACGGCGTCAGCCCAACTAGAATGGAAGCGAAATTGTTGACGCCGAACAACAATAATATGCCGAGCACCGCCGCGCACGTACAGGTTCGTTTCCTCATCGCCTTCTCAAAAATTTTTTTTGTGCACACGGACGCCCCGATTTTTTTTTTGATGTCTTCAAAAAAACTGCGAAAAGCAATAATAGAATGCATTTGTTATTGTTGTTGACACACGAAAATTGTTATTGTTCTATGAGAAAATTAATTTCATGACTATATAGGCGTGAAAAATAACGGAGCTATACTGCATAATTATGGGATGAATATGCTTTTTGTTGAAAATCTGCAAAAAAATTTTATTTTGAAAAAAAAGGGAAAATTTTTTAAGTCGTGAAAAAAAACACTATGAGGGACTAGTTTTCCCGCGGCCACGGCCACATTTTTCTCGTCCACTATATATATTTTTTTTAATAGAAAATCCGTCATCGCGCTGTAAATGGATTCTACTTTTGAAAACCAACTAACCCAACACAAAACACACACACACATACATCCATTGTGAATTGCGGCCATTTATTTGCACTAACCGTGTCGAATTTCAGCACCACGAAAATTGACTCAATTTTCGTCCCTTTTTATATTTTCGCCACATATTTGGTAGGAAAAAAAACGCGAATGTGTGTTTGCTCCTGTTGAATGTATGTGTGTGTGTGTGTATGGCTCGTCGCAACGGTGAAATCCATCTTATTTCTGCCGCCGTCGACATTCGCCCCAAGGGGATTCACACTTTGGAATATGAATTTTTGCCAAGAAAATTGATGGTTGTTGTAGAAGCAAAATTTTTTTGTGAGAAGGGGAGGAAAGACCTGAACTTTTTAAGACCAATTTTTCATTTTACAGCCGACCTACACGAATCACCAGCGATACTGTACGGCGCCGAATGTGGACATCGGCGAATCCAAGACCAACCTGATCATCAACTATCTTCCACAAGGGATGACGCAAGAAGAAGTCCGATCGTTGTTCACATCAATCGGCGAAATCGAGTCATGCAAATTGGTGCGCGATAAAATGACTGGTAAGAATTTGGAATTGAAATTACGCCGCATCCCACTCTCCCCCGGAAATCGTTGATTTTCCATTTTCGATTCGTAGTGCTCAATTTTGTCCCACCAACAACTTGTTTGATTTGATTTTTTTTCTAATTTTTTATTTATTATTTTATTTTTTCGACTTTCTGTTGCCCTAACCACTTTGTTCGTGTTTTTCTGTATCACCGATAATTCGAATTTTTTTCTAGTGGCTTCTTGTGAGCATCTTTTTATTTTTCGTCTGTCATGCAAAAATGATCGAAAATTATGTATATTCCATGTGGGGGGAGGCCCCACGCTATTCAATTTTTTTTTATCATCATCACTCGCTGGAAAATTAAAAGAAACGAATTGCAAGCATTCCATAATCATTGTTTTATATCATTTTTTTTTCTTCGGCAAATGGCTGTTCTCGTTGTTTTGCAGGACAGTCCCTTGGTTACGGTTTTGTTAATTACGTGCGCGAGGAGGATGCTCTTCGAGCCGTCACATCGTTCAACGGGCTCAGACTTCAGAACAAAACGATCAAGGTGAATCACACCCATACATCCACACACACACACACAGAATCACAAAGAATTAAGCAGGGCTTATATTTTACTCAACCCCCCTATAGAGAGATCGAGAGAGAAAGAAACCGAGTGAAGGCTTAGTTTTGATTTTTTGATTATGATTTTGCCTCTATTGACTATATAGTTCTGATATATTTGGTTGGTGTTTCCTCTTCTACCTAGTTGAAAATCAATGGCTCTTTTGGTTGATTTACTTGGTTTCGACTACTAAATGTGTGTGGCAATCGATTAATCAACAAAAATCAAATCAGCACGCTTGACGATTGCAGGTATCCTATGCGCGTCCGTCGAATGATCAGATCAAAGGCTCGAATTTGTATGTCTCGGGGATACCGAAATCGATGACGCTCAACGAGCTGGAATCAATATTTCGACCGTTTGGCCAAATTATCACCTCAAGAATTCTTTCGGATAATGTGACCGGTAGAAGAAGATTGAAAATTTGAATTTTGTTGAAAATCATTTTTTTTAGGCCTCTCGAAAGGCGTTGGATTTGTGCGTTTCGATAAGAAGGATGAGGCGGATGAGGCGATTCGAACGCTGAACGGCACGATACCGGCGGGCTGCACCGATCAGATCACGGTGAAGTTCGCCAACAATCCGGCGACGAACACGGCGAAGAATGTGCTCCAAGAGCTGGAAGCTGTCCAGCAAGCGGCGAGTTTAGTGCCGCTGACGACCATTCTTGGTGCCGCGCCGCTTCCGCGAACATCAGCGTTGGGGCCGATTCATCATACGCCGATGACGTCGAAATATCGGTAGCGTCGTTGAGATCAACGAAATGTTGAATCGCTGTTTAGGTATTCTCCGATGGGCGCGATCTCGGTGGCTCAGCCGGCGGCGGCCGCGGCCGCCGCCGCCGCCGCCGTTCCCGCTGATTATCTGACGACGTCGGCGCTTCTCCAAATGTCGCAGTTGAACGCGCTCGCCGGATTCGGCGGATTACCGGGAGGTTTGATGGCGTCGCCGATGACCGATTTGACAGCGCTGCTCGCCCATCAGCAGCAGCAGCAACAGCAACAGCAGCAGCAGCACGCGGTGGCCGCTGTTCAGCAGACAGCCAGCCCGCCGTCGACTGCTGCCGCTGTGCAGGCTCAGGCGCAGTTGGCGGCGCTTTCGGCGACAGTCGCCGCCGGTTTGCCGGCGTCCGACACCGCTGGCTATTGCCTGTTCGTCTACAATCTTGGCCCCGACACCGACGACAGCCTTCTCTGGCAATTATTCTCACCGTTTGGTAGTGTGATGAGTGTCAAGGTGAGTTTTGACGAATTGACGTTTTCTGACGAGCTTCACCATATTTTTTTTTTTGATTTCCAGATTATTCGCGACTTCAGCACGCAAAAATGCAAAGGCTACGCGTTCGTATCGTTGAGTGGCTACACTGAAGCCTACAATGCGATGGTCTCGCTAAACGGGACCCAATTAGGTAGTCGGACCCTTCAAATATGCTTCAAGCCGTCATCAACAACACCGTCGGCGGCAGGATTGATTCGTTAGAATTTTTCAATATGCGATTTCTTCGCCACCAACTCCCAACAAAAACAAAACAAAATTCACTTGTCAATAAGAAAATAATCGGTTGTGAAAAATATCCAAAGTGTTCCTTATTTCTTTCGACCCCCCCCCTTCCCATCCAATTTTATCCATTTTGTTTGTAGCTGAGTGATCATGCCTAGTCGATTGTACATTAAAAGACCCCCCCCCTGCAATCCTATTGAAGCCACCCCCGCCCCCAACCCAATTCCACAATTGGAAATTAGCTTTAATTATGTAACACATTTGCACCGTGTGATTCCAATCGTCGTTTCCCCATTTTGCAGCTACAGGGTGTCATTTAAGTTCCCGCACAACTTTGAAGACGTATATTTCTGAAACTAAAAGTCCAAATCAAACGAGACTCGAAATATTTTTTATCTATAGTACAACAAATAATTATCTATTAACTCTTTTCGATTCGGCCTCTTTTCGCAGCTATGACTTCGCGGAGACGCTTCGGGTAGGATGTGACTGTGGTACGCAGGTATTCGATGGAAAGATTGTCCCATTCCGCCAGTAATGTCTTCTTCAGAGCCTCTACACTTGAGTGGGGTTTTGCGTTGACCTTCTCCTGCAAGACCCCATCACGGAGAAGTCAAGCGGGTTCAGGTCTGGGGAGCAAGCAGGCTATTCGGATGACTTGATGAAGTCGGGAAAATGGGTCTGGCACCACTCCTGAGTAGTTTTGGCAGTAGGGGCGGGTGCTCCGTCCTGTTGAAAGACCCATATCTTCCCACCGAAATGCGTTTGGGCCCAGGGCATCATATGCTTCCCCAAAATGTCCCGAACGTAGACTTCTTTGTTCACTTTCACCACCTGATCCACGAAAACCAGGGGCACTTCCCGGTTGAGCAGATGGCACCGAAAACCATCACACTGGCAGGATGTGAGGCTGGATGAATTGTTCTTCCTTTCTCAGAAGCTTTCTGGGATGTCTGGGCAAGTACTCAATGGTTTTGTGAGTTGAATGCCGCCTCCACAGTGAACAGCTTCTCGTCGAAGAAGACAGTGGCGAGGTGTTCTCCAGACCGCGTGCGAGCAAAAAGTCGTTTTGCTTTTTCGAAGCGTCTCTGCTAGTTGACGGCCGATAGAATTGCCGCTTTTTGGACGCGATATGGGGTCAGTCCAAGCTTCGTTTTGACCATTTGTTCCATAGCGAAGATGCTCATTCCCATGTCTGACGCCATCTTTCTTATGCTCCTGTGCGGTTTTCGCCTGATCCTCGTTTTGACGGCGTTGATCTTCTGAGGAGTGATTACTGAGACGAGTCTTCCTTGTCTGGGACGGTCACTGGTCGTATTTAGCTCCTTGAATCGTTTGATGGTGTCATAAACCGTTCTACGAGGCACACCGAGGCGTTGAATGATCTCTGTCGGGCGCTCATTTCGCTTATGAAGTTCGATAATGGAAGCGCAATGGATGTTAGCCTTCGCCTTTTCTCGGAAACACATCCGAATGAAGTGAAACTTGAAAAGTAAGTAAAATACACCTTATTTAACAAAAATAAATTGTATTGGTGCACGAAATGTGCGACAGCCAAGCTTTTCATGGCGTCTAACTTTTGTGCGGGAACTTAAATGACACCCTGTAATCCAGAAAAAAAAACGTCGCGTCAGTATTATTAGTTTATACCATTTTCTTGTCAATTTCTGAAAATTATGCAATGTGATGATATTATATAATATTCATTTGATAGATTATTAATAATATGGATTTTTTTTTGCAATCGTCTTCTATGGATATTTTTAATGAATTCGCGCAAAAATTTTGGCCACATGGATTGCGTGTGATGTTTGCGTCGCGGTGTTTACACACAATCCGCGCGGCCACAGTAAATTAATTTTTTTTTGCGAAAAATTGAAAAACGCTCAGCAAATGAACATCTCCAATTTTTGAATATTTTCAAAGAATATATATATATATTTTTTTTAAATTATTCGTCGACCTCGAGAAAACTGGTGACTTGAGCTCGTTGCGATTTCGACCTAAAAAAATCACAATGGAATTTCCATGGAAACGCCGCCAACCCTGGAGCGCCTTTGCAATTCCCGATGGCCACTGAGAGCACAACGCGATCCAATCCGGTGCCGATCGATCGTATCCGAGCTTCACCTCGTTTATTAGGCGCCTGAAAATATCGACGACATCTCTCTTTTTTCTCGCCCCAACGCACATTTCACTCGATTCCCAACTACTGAAAATTGACGTGCGAAGAATAGAAAAAATTTAAAAAAAAAGAATTTGTAGAAACATTCATGAGTACTACATAAATTACGAGCCAGAGATTTAATGACGAGACAAGAGAAGAAAAAAAACGGTAAAACGGTTGACGACATTTTTACACCGATCGAAATGAGGAAAAAAAATGCGGGAATTGCAATTTACCAGCAATGCGAGAGCGCTTTTCAAAGTTTTCTCCGTCGGCACATTCTGAAGTGTCGAGTTCAGAATATAATGCGGCAATTAAATATTGCGAAAAAAAATGCGCCAGAAGAAAAATTGGGGTCTTACGTCGTATATCATATAGCCGCTGCCAGTGTCGCAATAGCGGACGGTTGTTGCGCGACACCGATTGTTGGCGACGTTCTGAATGAAATGCACTATATCGTTACATAACACAACAATTTTGAACGGGGATTAATTATTGCGTGGACAGGCGATGTTGAGAATATTGAATTTCGCCGACAATTTTCGACAATTTTCAAAGTTTTTCTTCAAATTTTCAACGAAAATATTATAGAACATCGAAAAATTGCTAAATCAATCATTTTTCTTCGAGGAAAAATTGAAAAAATTTATTTAAACAATTTTTATGTCAAAAAATCTAATGTGTGCAATTTTGCGTAAGACGCAATTACGGACCGCGATTTTTCGAATGATTTCTTCACCGATTTTCAATTTTCTTGAGCCCAACTAAAATTTTCTCTTGTTCTATTTATTTAATTGGTCCCGCTGATTTCATAAATAACTCAAATTCATCAAAAATTATGCTTTTTTTTCACATTATAGCAGTCAGAAAATGCAAAGAGTTCGGCGGCAATTCAAATTATGAAATAGTCACACCCAAAACTCGTCTGTCCGCCACAACGCAATCGAATTACCTTGTACGGTTTGATATTAAAGTGAGTGAGAACGCAAGTGTCCACGTAATCCAACACCTCACAGCGTATACGATTGTTGCAAGCAAGATATATTGGAAGGCGGCAAGCGCTGAATTTTAAGCATCAAATAAATTTGCGATTGTTTCAGGAACCTCGCACACACGGTGAACAACGAGACAAGGTCCGACGACAATGTGTAGAGGGGTCGAATGTTGGCAGAAAGCAGCGAATCCTTATCAATCAGCTCCCAAGTATAGACGACGACGTTTAGAAGATTCGATGCGAGGTATGTGCAAGTCACCGCCACCAGCATCAATGTGGCTGCCCGAATATTTTTCTAAACATTATTGAGCTTTTATAACGTTGTATGGGTTGTAAAAGAATCCCCATTTTGATTGAAAGCGTGGCCGCGGCCGAAGTTCCCAAACCTCGACGGCGGCCACGTTAAAGAACAAAAAACTTTTGAGAAAATAAAATGGCGAAAAAATGTTGGCGCATATGATACAATTTTATGATTCTTGTAGCGATTCAATAAAACCTGTGGTAATTTAGACGTGGCCGTGGCCGACAACCTACCCGATGCTCTGACGTTGCGAATCGGAACAATTTCGCGCCAAGGTGTTGAATTCGAAGGCGATGCATTATAGCGAAATTCAAATAGAAGCATATCACAAATGGCAGGACGATGCTGATCAAATTGCGGAACCAGTACTGAATTCAACGATGCGTCATCGGCTTCTAATTGACGCCACCTACTTTATAGGCGGTTTTGTAAGGCTCCGATTCGGAAAATTCGGATGGAATAGCGGTTAGACTAGTGACACCAGTGCAATTGTGATTCGGCACCACCTCAACTTCAAAATACATGGGACCTTTGGAAACAGTGGCGACTATCAAGCAGATAAGGCAGATGATTAGACGATGATGCCTAGCAAACTGGCAAGTTATTTTTGAGATCATCACATATCTGAAATGATCGGCAAATCAATTTTCATTCGCTTAATTGGAACCTTTCAAACGCGGCGGCGCAAATCAAAAGTGCAGACATTGATATGAAAACGTGGGAAATTGTGATAGTAATTCTCATGTAGGACCACCAGGCGCTGGCAAGCAATTCCGAATTGAAATAATCCATGTATATATTGATTGGGAATAGGAGAATATAAGCCGCTGGAACGCTTTAGAACGTTTTTTTTTTCTGAATTAATAAAATACCTGATAGAAAAATGTCGGCCAACGCAAGAAACATCAAATAAATTAGATGGGAATGTCGATGACGTGGATTTCTGAAAATTAAATTTTCCTTCTTATTGATTGAATCAAAAATTACCTTAGAAGAACAATAAATAGGAATGTGTTGAAGCATACCGAAATCGAAGCGATAAGCGCGCCGATTACCCCGACGAGCATCAATCTTAAAATGGCGGATGGAATTGAAATGGATGCGAACCAACCGATTGAATTCTGGGGGAATTATCGAGCAATTGAGCTCCCACCACTCATCGGCCGTCAGATAACCATCATCGTCTTCGGGCATTCTCTGAAAGGATCAATGCTGCAAAATTCCATTAACGAGTTTTTTTTTTGAGATGGCGATTCAATGAATTAATTAAGCACATGGGAACTTCGGCTTTTCGGGGCCCACTTGAAATTGAATAAGGAATTAATACGTAATTTCGTTTATTGGACGGAAAAATTTGAATTTCGCGCGTTTTCATAATTGGCGAAAAATTGGAAAAAACGATGGCAGTGGTCTTGGCACAAAAGTAAGTGTAGATTTACGGGCTTATAGGTTAAAGGCGCACACCGAGACATCTTTTTTAAATTTTTTGGCACTTTTATGATAAAACTGCGCGAAGGGTGCTTCCATACGAGACCCAAATCAATCCCATCATGGCAAATAAAAATTCGACAACCTTGAATTTTAGTTGAAGCTAAAAATCACGAAAAAAACCACTTCTTAGCTGCTTTTTTTCGGGTGGTGTGATTTGGTGAGAAAAAAAATGTGTGAGAAAAATGGCGAGAAGTTAAACCTCGAGAATAGCTGCCTGATTAGGCCAATAGAAAAACATGTGCGCCGTTTTTGATCTGGAATTGAGTCGAGTTCAATTTCGCCGAATTCCGTTTCTCCTATTGCCTTCTCATATTCGGTAATAAATGATGAGGTTGCTTTTTTTGTGCAGAAATTCATTTGAAAAAAAATTATGGCGTTCGAATGAATGCATGAGATGTCGATGGGAATTCAACGCGAATTAAAAACGGCGTCATTTGCAATTCAAAAAATTCGAGTACGTCTTCCAGAATGCCGGTCACAAACCATTAGGCAATTTACTACTACCGAGTAGATCAAAAATGAACCTTTGTGGGTTTCTATGATATTGTTAAGTAGAAGAGATCTTGATAGGACCCTTTTTAAATGTCTTGCACACTGTTTAAATGTTTTTATCCGACGTTTCGATCTTTAGATCATCATCAGGGAAGGTCAATTTACCTCAAACTTGGGTAATTAAAACCAGTTTAATTAATAACGATGCACTCAAAACAAGTCGCTCCACAACTCACAAAACTGGTTTCTATGATAATTGAATGAAGCTCAATAAGAAAATAATATCATTTTTAACAATTGACTGGTGTAGATTTACGAGCCTTTCGCTGGATATTTTGAATTCAATGACCAATTTTGATAATTTTTAATTTCACACACGTCAAAATAAGGATATGGCAAAAGGCGAAATCCATAAATCTTTCTGGGACGCAGACTATATATAGATTTAAGGGCGAAACAAAAGGATAGGTTAAAGGCGCATACAACTCGTGTCAAGACCTCTTCCTCAAATTTTGGGGGTTTGCATTTTACTTTAAAAAAATGAAACAAGCACGGTGAGCATTTGAGGACGTTCAAATTTGAATTTAAACTGTGTGAAGTAGTCTACAGTACCCCCGGATAGCCTGCGAATCAAACTTACCGAGGGCCTACGATTTTAGAAAAAAAGATTTTTGAGCTTTTTCCTGTCACAAAAATTCAAAAAGCATCTTCCACGCGAGACCCAATTAGGTGGACCTTCAAACGAAAAAAGAAATGCTCGAAATGAGTTCAAACAACTTGTTCAATCTACTTAAAGCCGCAAAAAAAACACAAAACGCTTTCATAATTTTATTATGTATTTGTTGGTATTCATTTTTTTTGAAGTGGTTGAGAGGCGGCAAAAAAACTATATAGGCGAAGAAGCTTCAAGTTTTGGAGGCCGCGGCCGGCTGGAAAATTTCTTGCCGACGCTGCTCGGTAAGCAAGAAGCCTTAAAAGGCGCACGCACACGATTTTTTTGTTTCTGCGCGACACACAAAAATTGATGGCACACCTAATTCTATTTTGTGCCTGCAATCTTAAGGCGTGAAGCAAAGCACACCCGAAAAAAAAATCTCGAGCCCTCCCCCCCCCCCCAATCAAATCAAATGTCATACGAGAGGATGCGGCAAAGAGCCGCGCAAAAAAAAATCGAGAGGCGAGAAGTCAACAGGAAATTGGCTGAAATTTTTTGTAGCCAAGAGAAGTACAAAAAAAAAGACGAGGGGGGTCCTTGGACCGTGCTAGAAGGGGAAATTGGAATTTTGTGCAAAAATTTTGGGCTTTCATTTCTGAATAAAACCGCGCTGGTTTGCGAAACGTCGAACCAAACAAGTGTATGTAGTTGAAGCTAAAGAGGACCCCACAACACATAGGAAGGAAAATGTGTCAAAACTAATTTGGCTCTCGATGGACTATGCCGTCATTATTTCTCGTAAAAGAAGGCAAAAAAATGAGGTTAATATTTTTCGTCTCGTTTCGAAAATTACCGTAATCGAGCGCTTCCAAACCAATATTTGATATTTGCCAAAAATGGGCCCCCCAATAAATGAAAATTGGAATGAAAAAATTAGTTTTCTTTTTGGGAGGGCAGTCTGGAAAAACAAAAATCGCAAACATTTATTCTCATTTTTTCAGATCCTCTTTCATTATGCTCGGCTTTTTGTTCAATTGGATCTCTTCCTGCAAAATTTTTCGACTAGTGGGGGCCTCGTTGAAAGAGACTAACCATTATTGTACAAATCGCATCATTGGTTTTTGGTCGAATCAATGAGACATCAGCTTTTCCCTTCTTCTGAAGTCAACAAGCGAATTTCGTTGGGAACTCATGAGGAATGCAAAAAATTACGTGTAAATTGCTGATTAGAAGCTTTCTGCACTTCTCCTTATCGGTTACCGTATCCCCATTGATTTGGGTGATTTGATCGCCGACTTTTAAGATTCCGGAGACAAGGGATTCTGAAAATCAAAAAAAAATTGGAAACATTCTCGCGATTTTCGAAAATTCTCTCCTACCATCATCAACTTTACACACAATAATTCGCTGATGCACCAGCATTATCCCGAGTCCGAATCGTTTGCCTTTGATCATTTGAATCGGCACTGTGATTCTCTCAAATCTCTGATCCATGTTTCCCGAATTACTATCATTCTGATCATCTTCGGCGAGCGTCTGAAAGTCATTGACGGTCATATTGGTCGTCACCTTATTTGCGGATGATTACTTTATCCTCGTCCGTTCGGCACACTTCAGCTGACATTGCCTTCTTCCCGTCGGGTGTTGTTACAACGCCGAAAAGTTTGCTCGTTTTTACATCCTGAATACAACAATTTTTGAGGCGTCGACGGTGGGAGCAATGGCGAAAATTAAGGCATCCATGCGGGAGATTAAAAAAACGACTAATTTGGTGTCATTACGAAAAAAATTTGTATGGCTCAGCCAAATCAAATAATATATTTTAAGAATCAAATATTCAATAATTGATACTTTCTAAAACTTATTGAGAATCGCTAAACTAAAAAATGTTTTTTTTAATCATATAAGATTTTCTAAAATTTATTGAGCAAATTCTAAATTATCTCGATAAATTCTAAAATCTTATAGAGAAAAATTTAAAATATTTTAGAGACACGTTAGTTTCTCAATGAATCTCAAAATATTTTATTCGATTTAATTGAGGGGGCGTATTGTGAAAAATCTTAATTTTCTGGAGAATTTCAATGTGCCAAATAGCCCGCACATTTAAAATCTTCAAATTCATTTCTTCTCAATTTTTTATTTCATCTAAAAATTTGACTAATTCAATTTTTTTTTAATATACTCAATTCAATGAAAATAACCTAAAAAAATGTATTTAAAAATTTCGAAATAACGGCGGACGTGAATTGTGCCGTGGCCGAATAATTGGCGGCCGCGGATGAAGAGCCCCGCATGGATGCCTTACCGATAATCACTTCATTCTTGCTCATGACTTTAGCGTTTATTTCAATATTGTCTTTTGTGAATAAGATCCACTTAATTTCGAGCCTCTCTTTGATAAAATGAGTGTGCTCGTTGCACGTCGCACGTGTCGTGCACTTTTAAGTTGATAAGAATTTCAAATGTTTTGAGATTGATTAAAAATGAAAACACTTTTTGTTTGTTGAAAGTATGCTCGCGATTGGCCTGCTTTTCCTAGCTTCTTCAATTTTGTGTACATCGATCCATCATCTCAAGCGTCCCGAAAGCACCGAGGAGATTTTCAAAAAATATCGATGCCATCTATGCCAGGATATTCTAACCGACAATATCGAATTTGTCGACGGGGAAATTGTGGGCAAACCAAAAATAAATATTGAAATAATAATGGTCTCGGATTCAGATTCTCAACGAGAAAGCCGCGATTCATTTCTGCGAGAGCTTCTTCTCAACGGTGCTTCATGTCAAATTCGGTGGCGTTATTTGCAGAACTGTGGTTCAGGTCTGTTTCTGACAGCGTTTTCGCAAATGAATTTTTGTGAAAGAGAGCGGCTGGGTCGGAATATGTCTATTTTTCAATTCATACTAAATATTATTTAAAGGAGCACGCCCTACTCGTTCCCAAGTGTCTTGAAACAAAATCATGGTAGCCGTGTTTTTTTTTTTCTTCAGAAATTGAAAACTATTTTTTCATATATTAAATAAAAACACGCGACGCGAACCGCAACGCGTCTGACGACTTCGCAATCAATTCTTGTAGCATATTTGATTTTCTTTGGCGCAACGGACCATAAAGAATTTTAAAGTTTTTTTTGCAGGCAAAACTTGACGAGGTCGTCAAACAAATCCTCGCCGATGACAATTCACGCCAAATCTCGGAGAAAATTTGCAAGCGAATCGCATTTTGTTAACCATTTTGTATTTTTTTTTTATATATAAAAAAATAATCGGCTTTTTTTCCGACAATGTCGTCGCTCTGCAATTAATAGAAAAATGGAAAAAGCCTGGAGAGAGAGAGAGAGAGTGTGTCGGAGAAAATTTCGCCGTCTCGCTCTCCCCTTTTACGGATGGATAGGCCTAGAGCATCGCGTCTCGTTTTTCTTCTCTTCACCAAAAATTCGATTATTGGAATTTTTCATTCATCTATATATATTTTTTTTGTTCAAAGATTTTTATAGCTATATTTTTTTTGGTTGCGCGTCTAGAAATAAATTTGCGAAACGGAAATGACGGATGAAAAATGAATATCCTCTTTGGTTTGTTTGCCCAGTGGCGCGCATTGACATTCTATTGATTTGTTTTTCTTCGCGGTTTCCTCATTTTGTCGCCTTCTCTTTCGATTTTGCCCAATTTTTCGATAATATTCACCCGAACCAAAATGGAAAAACTAATAAAATATAACTATCGTTTTATAGTTTTTCGTCGCGCCGCTTCGCTTTTCCGTTTTCCGGCCAATGCGTCTCTCGAAATTGCGCGAGCGCGTGTTTCGCGTGAAGCATATACCGGCCGGCGAATTGAGCACACCGTTGCGACGATGCCTCACCACCATCGACATCACCCTACTCGGCGTCGGCCATATGATCGGCGCCGGCATCTATGTGCTCACCGGCTCGGTGGTGCGTAACACCGCCGGACCATCGATCGTCGTCTCGTTCCTGCTCGCCGGTCTCGCCTCGCTGCTCTCGGCGTTGTGCTACGCCGAATTCGGATCGCGATTCCCGAAAGCGGGCAGCGCCTACACCTACACCTACGTCGGCGTCGGCGAGCTTTGGGCGTTCGTCATCGGATGGAACATTATTTTGGAGCACATGCTTGGCGCGGCCGCCGTCGCTCGCAGTTGGTCCGGCTATCTCGACTCGTTGATGGGCAATGTTGTGTCGAACTCGACGATTACGAGAATCGGAAGCTTACGCGAGGTTCGATCAAATTCTCGCTCATCGATTTTAGATTTGATTTAGACATCATCGTTTTTCGGAGACTATCCCGACCTCATCGCATTTCTGCTGGTGACAATTGTCGCCTTCTTCGTCGCTCTTGGCTCGAAAGTCTCCACCAATTTCAATTCATTCCTCACTCTTCTAAATATGGGGGTTCGAATCCAAAAATAACAATATTTGAATTGCCGCTTTGAATGGAAAAAGCGGCAATTCAAATAGCCAAAAATCGTTACAACTGATTTTTTTTTGAGGTTGTCATAATTGTCGTCTTCTACGGTATCACATTTGCCGATTTTTCGCTGTGGACCGGCGTCAATGAGCTCGGCGTGTCGCGATTCTTTCCGTTCGGCGTCAAGGGAATGTTCGCCGGCGCCGCCTCGTGCTTCTTCGCCTACATCGGATTCGATGGTCTCGCGACGGCCGGAGAAGAAGCCAAGAGTATCCACGAAATAAATTGCGATTCCAATGATAGTCCAATTTCAGATCCGTCTCGCTCAATTCCGATCGCCACATTCGCCTCGATGTCGATCGTCACACTCTCCTACGTGCTCATGTCGGCCTCATTGACCCTCATGATCCCCTATGATCAGGTCCATCCGACCGCCGCGTTTTCCGACGCGTTCGCAATGCGCGGCGCCGATTTCGCGCGATACGCCGTGTCGATTGGCGCGCTTTTCGGAATGACGACGAGCCTCGTCGGCGGCATGTTCGCGCTACCGCGATGCGTTTTCGCGATGGCCGAAGACGGGCTCATCTTCAAATCGTTGGCAACGATCAACCCGAAAACTCAGGTTCCAATTCAAGCGCTCGTCATTTTTGGAGCCATCACCGCCGTCATTTCGCTGCTGTTCGACGTCGAAACCCTGGTAGATATTTGAGAAGCATTGAAGGCAAACCGAACAATCTTCCAGGTCGAATTCCTCTCAATTGGTACCCTATTGGCCTATTCAATAGTTTCGGCGTGTGTGATTGTCCTCCGCTATCAGCCATCCTACAATACCGAAGACGGATGTTTCGATAATGGAGGAAAACTTCGATTCTCGATTCCATTTTTCAAGCTCCTCGACAGCCTTGAGCCAGGACAATCGATTTATTATGGCATTTCAACTCTCATTATATCATTCTTCTTCACTGGATTCGCTTTAACAAATGGTAAAATTTCAATTATTCGTCAATCTCAATATCATTCAGAATTTGCCACTGGAACAACTTTTCAAAAATTTCTACTGGCCACAACAATCACTTCATCAATTCTTTCGTTCGTCTTCATAAGCTGCCATTATCAAAATTCGACACTTCTCGATTTTAAAGTATTGCACGTTGCACATCTCAAATCCTAATATTTTTTCTTC
This sequence comes from Caenorhabditis bovis, assembly GCA_902829315.1. Taxonomy (NCBI): domain Eukaryota; kingdom Metazoa; phylum Nematoda; class Chromadorea; order Rhabditida; family Rhabditidae; genus Caenorhabditis; species Caenorhabditis bovis. The sequence continues at coordinate 7,069,426 of CADEPM010000004.1, read as the reverse complement.
AGGTCCCATTTGTTCCCTTCATTCCGGCCCTTAGTCTTTTAGTGAACATTTTGATGATGGTCCATTTGGCGCCAATAACATGGATTCGATTATTCGTATGGATGGCTATTGGTATAATTTAAAATTCTCAATTAATTTTAATTTTTCTATTTTTTAGGCCTTGCTATATATTTCTCATATGGAATTTATCATAGTAAAGAGGAGCACGAGAATGCAGAGAAGTTGTCAAAGAGCACCACCTATGAATCAATGACGTCGACTGAGACAAACTAAAAACCCTTATTATATACATTACCTGTATAATTTATATCATTGTAGCATATTCTGTCCTGTCTTACCGGTTTCAATTTTCCGCTCTTAACGCAAGAAAAACTAATTTATTATTTGCCTACATTGTAACAAAAACAAAACTTTTAACTTAATTTTTAAAAACGTATTCATCGCGTAGCCGATCTCAGCTTTTTCCCGATCGGATTCATATATTTGCCGAGCAGCTTCTCGCCAAATTTACTCTCGGTGTACGCTGGAGCATCTTCAGATTCCAATTCGCTTAAGCTTTCGTCACTTCCTTCGCGCAAGCGACTCACCAATTCATGTTCAAATCTTGAAAAGAATAAATGTTGTTGGAAAAACAATTCTTGCTTCAATTTTTTCGGCTTACTTGTACTTCAGTGGGACTGGCGCTTGAGAATCTTCAAGATCTTGCTGCTTTCGCGCGGCTTCGTTCAAATCAAGGCCAACCCATTCAGCTTCTTCTTCAGGAATCACGAAACGCGCGTACCTCAAATTTACATTTTGAAGGTTGATATTAATTTTGTTTAAACTTTTTCTCAATATAATTTTTCATCTCCTCGTCGTCGGTGTAATACGATTTCCTAGCCAGTGTGAGCAGCAACTCCCTCTTCAATTTGTTGGCAAATTTCGAATCCAAGTCAAGTTCGCTAGTTTCCAGAATATAGAGGTCAAGCCCATAATGCTCATCGATCAGACGCATGGCTCTTTCGGTTACTGTGACCTGCAAAACACCGGAAAATCAAGAATAAATCGATAGCTCTCCCCACCTTCATGTATTTGTTGAGTATTTCGGAGAACAAGACAACCGTTTTCAATGAGGGAAAATAGAGTTTTGGCACCCAATATCTCGGCAAAACTTTCTTTTTCGTGTATGGCGCTGATTCGATCCATCCTTTCACGATTCGTTCACCTCCCCATAATCCGTTATCAGCTTCCGGCGGATGAATTCCAACGATTGGATTTTCTTCGAGTTCAACTTCAGTCTGTTTCACCGCATCCCATGCAAGGCATGATGTTGGCGGTCTATAATGCACCGGCGTTCGGTCCAATAATAAATTGTTCCAATATCTTCGCTTATAATGATCTGGTAGGCGATGGACCACACTGTCTGGATTTTTGAAGATTTCCTCATTCCTGCGAATTCTCTCGGCCTTAAATAAACCATATCAAATGCAATTCGCAATAAAAGCATACCTTATCCCAAGTGATGACGTTTTTACGCACGCTTTGCGTTAAATTTTTCAAATTTTTCGCAAGCGACATCTGTAAAATGAATTTGAATAGATTGAATTGAAATTTATGGTTAACAAATACTGAAAATACACGTTGAATAATTTTATAAGCCAGTTTCACAGCAATATACAAAAATTAAATGCTTAGATTTTATGGAGGCAACATCTAAAAATAAAGCAGTCGTCCGTTAGAAGTACGTAAAACTACACAAATTGGCCGGCCACGGCCAAAAATAAAACTCGGCCATCAAGTATAACTCCATTAATTTTCAAAATTTTAAAAAGTCAAATATAAATCTGTAAAATAAGATAATTGAAGATGACACAAAGGAGGTCTTTTAAACGTCTGAATTATTTATTTCGAAGAGGAGGTTAAGAATAGTATAAAATTTCAAGAAATCATGGATTGCTAAATAATCGAGTATCTGGACAATCGTGTATCTCGTATATCCTAAAACAACAACTTAAAATTTCAAACAATTTTTTATGTGTTTAACCGAGTAAATATAACATAAATTAAACGTGAAACATATGAATAAATATAATATATGTAACATATTTTTCTAATACTCCACCTAACATTCTGGAATATGCTTTGCCACGGTTTTCTAATTCTTCTTCTTTCCACTATCGCCTACGCAAGTCAATTCATTTTTGTTGGATGGCTCGCATGCAGTTTCGCCGGCCGAGACACGTTTAACGGAACAATTCAAGTATTCGAAGAAGATTTTCTGTATGACCTTTTCTTGCAAACCAACTGTTATAGCAGCTCGTATCATTTATAGAAGTTGGTGGGATCCAATCGGCGAGAAGTATTCATTCAGTCTCCAACCACCCAATTCTGCCTATTTCGTTATAAGAGGTTCCGAATCAATGGAAGAAAAATTCAGTGTATCATTCGTCGTCTGACAAACTACCAAAAATCGATTTAGATTGAATACTCATTCAATTTGGAGATATGGCATGATTGTACCAGCGACAAAAAGGAGGTCCGCCTCAATATTCATATACCTTATAAATGCCATATGTCCCGACATTGTCAGTATAAGATTTTGAGAAATATCACTCAGAGATGGGGCAAGGAGGATGCATATGACGCGGAGTTGTCATATTTGGGAGAATAATATATTTTAGTTTTTCCTCTTCAATATATTTTAACCACTTACATAAAAGATTTAATTTTTATTAATCTACGAATTCAAATCCAAAATTTGCTATAACTCTAGTACGAAAATCATAAATATTTTATTAAAATAGTTTCATTCCTTCTTTTCTTCCTCCTTCTTCTCCTCCTTCTTCTCCTCCTCTTTCTTTTCCTCTTTCTTCTCCTCCTCCTTCTTTTCCTCCTTCTTCTCCTCTTTCTTCTCTTCCTTCTTCTCCTCCTTTTTCTCTTCCTTCTTTTCATCCTCTTTCTTCTCCTCCTTCTTCTCCTCCTTCTTTTCTTCCTCTTTCTTCTCCTCCTTCTTTTCCTTCTTTTCATCCTTCTTCTTCTTATCCTTCGATTCATCCTTCTTATCCTTCTCCTTGTTGAAATCAATATAGATTCGTTTCGTGCCCTCCGCATCACCTTTATGATCACCCCAAACTTGTCGGGCCGCCTGGAAAATATATTTCAACATTTCAAAAATTCTCCAACCTTTTCTTTATCGCTAGTTTTAATGTAGTAGACTGCGAAATAGTGCTTTCCAGAGTCTGGAATCGATTTTCCGGCGTTAAACGAGACCGTCACTGTTGAATCTTCACCACCATTGATGGATCCCACGGGAGGACGAATTCTGAAATTCAACAATTTGATCCATTCTTTCTCCATTTAAATAATACCTGAACATATCATTCGAAGTGCACTTCACTTTGAACACTATCCGTTCCTTCGTCGGATTCGCAATTTTGAACGTCGTCGATATCGTTTCATCTCCAAGCTTCTTCCCCGCAAAAATAATCTGCAATTTAATTAATTTAATTCAATCAACAATAATTAGCACGTCAAATTAATTGTTATTTGTTCAAGAATTTAGTAAAATTTTTTATTGTCACCTCAAACTTGAGTAATTCAGCCAAATTAAGGCACAAAACCAAAAATGCACGAAACATTTGAATCTTTTCGAGCCACGTGACTAATTTTTTTTTTTTTGCCGGCGCGACTCGGCCACGGCCACATCTAACTCGGCCAGCACAATTAGACATAATCAATAGAATCAACCTTGTCGACATCAATTTTGAGCACAAACTCAGCACTATCTTTCTTGTCCTTGTCCGCCATTTCGGTGCAAATTTATTCCGAACAACACCAGAGTTTCGAAAAAATTGAAATGTGCCTGACCGTGACTCGACGCGCAAAATATTCTTTTCGCGTGATGATCCTAATCTCTTATCGCCGCCATATAAAATGAGCAATCTATGGCGCGGCACCTTTAGTCTAATAAATTGAAGTCTCGTTTTGAGCTTGATAATATTCAAGTGCCTTCAAATCGATTCTAATGCTCAACATTGATCCGCCGACTGCCGCGTTCCCCGCTTCCGGCGGAAATTCGACGCACAACATTGTCTCAGAATCCGACTCGCGAATGGCTTTCAAGGTTTGCCATTGAATTTTTCAATCGCCTCCAAATCACAAGCCGTGTGCTTCAGGTAAAATCATCGAACAATGATCACTATCGAGTTCGCCCCGTTTACGGATTCGTCGACGCCAAAGGAAAGGCCAAGTTGGAGATTGTGAGATTGGAGGGACCGCCGAAAGAGGACAAGATCGTTGTCCAGTGGGCCGAGGTGCCAGCTGACGAGACCGATGCGCAAGCTCCATTCAAAGCCGGTGCTCAGCAAGGAGAAGTCATTCTACTCATGAAGGCCACCTAGCTCAATTGCAATAACGTTTTAATCATAAACTCTTTTATCGCACATTTTTTTCCTTTATTAAATATTTATTTTCAAATTTATACTAAAATCGAAGAGAACTACGTTGTTGCTTCCTTCATTAGCTGATTAATTGTCTGGCCTAAAACCTTTCTTAATTTTCTGGATAACAATTTGATCCACCTGCGGCTTGGACCGTTTTTGCCGCTTCTCTTGTAGAGGGAGCTGCTTGAATTGTGGACTCCTTCACAATTTCCTCTGAAATCCATTTCAAAAGTTTTTTTTCCGACACGTAATCATAATTACTTGCATTTCGCTTCTCAACACTTTTACTCCGCGAACGAAATTTACCAGTCTAAATCGATTAGCAATGAAATCAACGGAAGCGCACACCTGCTTCTGAACAGCATTCGCAATCTTTTTAAGCATTTTTCAAATATGAAAGCGATTTGGGCAGAAGGGAAGCGATTTATTTAGTAGTTGTTGTTGCAAAAATTAGAACACGTCCCAAATTAGACAATTAAATGCAATTATTATGTTTAAAATAGAAAAATACAACGAGAGATGAGGAGTTTCTACGGTACCACGCCACTAACAAGTCCAAAGGGTGGAAGTGAATGAAATCGGCACAAATTTCCAAGACACTTCAATTTCCTCGACGCAATCGATCGTCGCGCACTCTTTGCAACGCTTGAATTCCGGCGATAATCTTGACGCGCGGTCCGAATGGCAATTTCAGATCGTTTTTCGCCTCGTCTGACGACAATATTGGGAAAATTGAACCGTCAATCAGCTCGTCGAGGAATATGTCGGCGACGCGTTTTGAATTAGTGAGGTAAAGAACCCAATCGTGGACTTGCTTAACCTGAAGTATTCATTTTATGAAAATAGCCGAATTGTCATTCTTAACGCCTACCGTCCAGGTGTTAAAATCTGGACCCGCACCTTCTGGAACAAATGTGATTGCCTTCATCTCAATGGTAGTGCTTGGCACGTATGGCTCCTAAAATAAAAGGTATTTTCACATTAATTAAATAAATCAATCATACCTCATTCGCTCTTCGGCCGTTGCTTGTTGAGGGCTCTTGGTCAAGCAAATGTCGCATTCTTACTTGATCATACGGCGTCATCAGCGGCTCGATTTCATTTTCGACGAAAAGAACAAGATCTTCGACAGTTTCCGCTACATCCTCCAACATTCGCATCATTTCCTCCTTTTCCAGGTCCACTAATTCAACAGTTGGTGGCTTCTTCACAATCACTGGACGAGCGGTCTTAGCGGCAATCAGTTCTTCCTCGGAAACTGGGACGGTTTCCTCGACGGACACCGATTTCTTCTCTTCCGCCGCCGGTTTTGGCTCGTCCGGTTGATTGACGGCAACGTCTGCTTTTTGCACTTCTTGAGTCTTCTTCTTTTTCGCCGTCGACTCGTCATCGTCGTCGATGGCGAAACGACGCGGAGCACGACGTTTTCGAGCCGAATTTTCGCCACTCCTACGCTCAACTTTTATCGGCGTCAGCCTTTTGTCGGGCAGCGAGGCACGACGTGGGACCATCGACAATTGCCCTTTGGCGGCTTCGAGTTCTTGCAGTGTTCCACCTTCCTTTGGTCCGAAATCCATTCGAAGAAGACGATCGACTTCAGATCGACGAGAACGTTTTGGACGATTCTGAACGATGAGAACAATATTTTAGTGTTATCACACTTTCATAAAAAAAAATACCTTATTTTGAGGGACCTTGTCTTCAGCTTTCTCCTTGCTCTCATTGTCATCTTTCTTTATAGCAACGTCTTTATCAGCGGTTCGTGAACGCGAGCGTCTCTTCGATCCAATCTGAATACCATTGATGAAAATATGAAAATAGTGAAATGATTTACATGAGCTTTCAATTGGGCAGCAGCCGAATCTAGAAGATTCCATACACTATTGTCGCCTTTATCCTTTTCCGATTGCGATATCTCCACTTTTTCAAAGTACTTTCGACTGGTGCGCTTCAATGGATTCGGCTGAAGCGATGCCATCTTCTTCTCCGATTCCTGCGCATCATTTTCTTCGCGATTCTCACTTTCATCGAGTTTTTCGTTCTTTGTTGCGGTCAGCTCCATTATGTAATTATCAATCTTTTTTTGCTTCTCCGCCATGTGTTTGTCTCTCATTGAATTGAAGTCTTCCAATGGAAATTCTTCAATCTTCTCGGCAGCGTTTTGATCCATGATTTCTGTTTTTTCTACTGAAAATCGTATTTTATACCTTCACAGAAAATTTGATTCTAATTAAAAAACTATCAAGGTAAAAAAAAAGATGGAATATGGAATCCTCGTATTTCGTAATGCGTCGATTATAGCGATTATCATCGAAAAAAAAGAGACCTTGGATGTTTGCGGACAATAGTATGTATTTAGCGCGGAAAATTACGTACCGTACTACGGATAACCTGCGAATCAAACTCATGGAGATTTTTATAAACTACAGTACTGAGAGTGTTATCCTTTTATTTCACAACAATTTCAAAACAATTTTTTAAACTATCAAAAGATCAATTCATTTAAAACATCAGAACAAATCTAAAACGCGGTGTATAAGGAGAGAAAGGCCCCACTTGCGCTCACATCATCTGACAAACACGCGCGCACGCATAAAGCGTCAGCGTCGTTTGCACGCATTGCGCGCCAATCTTAAAGACTGGTGCTAACGTTGGTCAATCGATCGATAATTAAGTTGGAGCAAAGTTATTGTTAAGTAGATGAGATCTTCTTGATATGACCCTTTTAATAATGAAAGGTTTAATTACTCAAGTTTGAGGTAAATTGACCTTCCCTGATGATGATCTAAAGATCGAAACGTCGGATAAAAACATTTAAACAGTGTGCAAGACATTTAAAAAGGGTCCTATCAAGAAGATCTCTTCTACTTAACAATAATCCACACGATGCACTCAAAACAAGTCGCTCCACAACTAGCAAAAATGGAGCAAAGTTAACAAGTTTGGAAACAATCACCTAAATTATTGTTTTTATGACCTTTTTATAGCGCACGACGATTTGTTTGTAATTAAATGTTCAAAATAAAAATGTTTCTAGCAACTTTAAAATAATTTTTATATAAATTCAAATAGAAGCAATCCAAAAGTGTCATACTCCGGTATTTCTAAAACACGAAACTATTAGAAAAAAAATTGAACGCAACTCTAGTCAAGATTGGGCATTAGGCATTCTTGTTTGCGAGAAAACGACGATATAAATTCTTCAATTCTCTCAAATGAAAATCGAAAAATACGTTGAAACCACTATCAATGATAGAACATTGTGAAGACACCTGTCCCGCGCAAATGTAATGTGATAAACGATGTTTTGTTACCATACCGGCAGACAGCGAGAAGGGGACACTGATTCGGGAAAAAAAAAACTTGAAACAGCAACTGTCGACATTCATTTATATATATACACATTATCAATACTGGCTGTTGAGGGAAATTTATGACACATGGCAAGGAGGGTGCAGGACGGTATAACAAAATTGAAGGCAATTGCAATAAATTTATATGTTCAATGTCAACGGTGCGTGATGATCTTCTAAGGATGTGACGTGCGCCGAGCTGCTCTTCGTTTGCTTCAAGCTGATTTGGAATGGACGATCGACGCCTGAAATTCAACAGCTTAAAAGTTGGAGCTAATAAAAATCAGAGCTAAAAAACAAAAAAGTGAAACGGAAATATCCATTCAAATCGTGTTTTTAAGATTTAAATCTGCGATCTTGCGTCGCGATTCCTGCACATATTTTCCATATTTTGGCGCCAATTCAAACGTGTATTCCATTTTTCAATATTTTTGGGTTTCTTCCACAATAATCTATCCTCACCTTCCAATTTGTGAAGAATCTTCTTCAGCGTTTGTCTCATCAACGTGCGATATCGTTTTGAGACGACACAGTACAATGCAAAGTTCAATGAAGCATTCAAGAAGACCAATTGTTGTGTAATGCATGTGTACAATATTGCCTTCGGATGGTATTGACCATATAAGTCGAAAAGGATGCGCGCGGGAGCTTGTGGTCCAACACAGATGAGAAGCATGAAAGCAACAGCGAAAAGAATGGCGTTCGCGTGAATCGTTTTGTTCGAGTGCGATTCCTTAACACATTTATTTCGAGCTTTAATGGAATTTTCTTTTCTCACATTCTGAACCAACACTCCCGATAATTTCACCTCCTCGTCACGACGCGAATCCTCATCGACAACTCGACGAAGTGTGAAGATGATTCGCGAGTTCATGTAAAGTAAACCAGCGATTGGAAGGACGTTGAAAGCAAACAATGACACGTAATCCATAAATCGATAGTAAATCTGAATTCAGAACAAATATGTGATCATATAGTGACCAGTTCGTCGCACAGTATGGTTTGTATAAATAAAATTATATTGATTCTAAAAATAGAAAGCCACACAAGACCCTATTGACAGTCGCCTATTGTATTGGTTTAACGAAGAGCAAAAATTGGCAATTAGTCTCGGGTTACCAACAACTTTACTATTTGAATTGCCAACTTTTCGGTAAACGGTTCAATGGTGTAAAACAATACCTGCAAGAATTTGCTCGTCGACATTAAAATCACGTAATAGTATTCTTGTGAATTGTGCTCATAGCAATATTTGATATCGTAAGCCAAAGGCCACTGAATTGAGCAAATGAATGCGATTGAAATGCTGAAAATCACTACATTCTCTATGAAATATCTAAAATATATGACAATTGTTAGTCTGCTTTTGCGGTTCTCTATGTCGTCAGACGCACCGCGGTTCGCGTGCAGACACGTGATTTTTTTTTCGCCAAAATCTATTTCCGACATTAGGGTTCTCCATTTGGCATACGATGGAGAAAAATTAGTTTCCGTACTCGTTTTTTTTTACTGCGAATCAGATGAGTTATTTTCGAACCAAAAAATCAAACTACAATTGCCCTATATTATTTAATTGGGGAATGCAGGGAATATTTAAAAAAAGAAATAAAAATAAGAGAACCATTATTTTTCTTTATTCTCATTTGAAATTTAAATCATTGAAAAAAATTTTTGGTTCTTATATTTCTGGACTTTGAATTTCTAACAAAATTTTAATTTTTTTCAGAAACCGACTACATATTTTATCTGCGTTTTTCGTCAAAAAATCAAAAAAATTTCAGCAAAAAAATTCTAAAAATAAATCCGGCGAAGAGGTACGGTAGTTTAAGACGCATACCGTTTATTAATGCGATGGGTCTCGATGCGAATCGCAACAAAAACATGCCTATTTTCGATTCTTTTTTTTCGCTTTTAAATTTCAATATGCGTTTTCAAATTTTCTGAATAAATTAACATACGCAGCGACAATCGCATGTCGCGAATTCCGATTTGTGCAAAGTCGATGCGAATTCAGCGGATGAACCACACACGTGTATCGCTCAACGTTAAACGCGAACACAATTCTGCAAATTTCGAATTATTCAAAGATTCCAACGTGAAGCTAAACGCACAATACGCTGCTCTTGTAAAACGTCGAAGCGAACGTCCGAATGTAGAGCACAAGTTGCGAGTAGACGTGATTGAATTCGGTGGAGAATGCGAGCGACGGAATTGATAGCGGTGTAACGTCGAGCGTGGCGAACAGCAAAAAGAAGCAATCGCAAATGGCTAATGCTAGTAGAAGATTCCTGAAATGGTTGAAAATATTAGATGAAGGGTCTTGTGGGGAAAAACCAACCACGAGGGTATCCTTCGCGATGCTTTATTGCTGGTCAGCACCGCAATATTCAATAAATTGCACGCCAATCCAATGAAGGCGATTATCGGCAGAATTACGACATTACTCCACCATACAATACTAATAGATTCCTGCAAAAAAAAATACACTCATGTAAAATAAAATGTCTGAAAATCGAAAAAAAATACCTCATCATGCTCATGATGTGTGATTGTAGAAAAATTGCAAAAATCATGGGCTGGAATAATCTGCTCGGATTGCGAAGCGCCTTCAATGGCGACGAACGAATCCATTGTCTGAAATTGAATTGCGAACGTCTCGAAACGAAACGAAAAATGAAACGAATGAAATCAACATTGAAAGTTTCGAGGCGAAAAATGCGCGGGGCGGGGCGTCTTCTGACCAAGCTGTGTTTAGACTGTAACCAGTTAAGAACACACAGACACTTTTTTTTTTGATAGCGTGGGGCTGTTGTAATTTACAATGCGATATGATAGACAATGCTGTGAGACCAGCGACACGCATGAGACGCTGAATTTGAAAGACAATTGAAACTAGTAAGTTGGTGGGCTTCTGATAAGTTTTTGCATATCGCCACGACGAAAAAAAACCCGCTCGAGGTCAATGGGTTACCGGTTTTTTTTTGACTAAAGAAAATCGCATTAATTATGTTGAGAGTAATCGAAAAAAAAATCGCCAACTGCTAGGTTTGGTGAAAAAGGCAATAGTGAGGGTTTTCCGAGAACTAGCAAAGAAAATTGAGAACTCGTGAAGAAATTTTCTTATATTTTTTTTTTGTTAAATTTAATTCTGCTTGAAGAAAAAAATGGTCGTCAGTTTTTATCTCGTTTTCGTCTGTATACACACTGACGCAATTTTGCACACAATTCATTTAACACCCATCAATTTCCATTTTAAATGATTTTCTTTGACTGAAATGAAAATGAAAAGAGATTGTGACATTTTCATATCAATTATAAAGTTTTAAAAATAATTATCAATTTTTTAAGAATAAATTCGAAAAATTCCGACGTTGAAAGAAAGATTTCAAGCCTAAAATAATATTCAAAAAATTTTTAAAGCAGGATTTTTAAAAGAAAATTAAGCAACTTAATATGAAATCGAATATAAATTTTTTAAATGATTGATTATTAAGAAAATTGTTAAATAAAGGAGTGCAATTTCATTTTACGGGACCATTTTAATAGCAGCCCGCGCAATTCAAATTCGTACAATGCTAAAAAATTGCGCCAATGTATCAAGAAGTGAACGACTTTTTTTTTCTTCAAAATAAATAACGAAAAACTGTTCAAACTATATAGTTTTTCTCAAAAATCTTCTTAGCGCGATTAGCTTCACGTGGGACCATGAGGACCAAATGGGAAAGATTTTTTTCAACCAACTACAAAAAAAACTATAAATGTCTGCTATCAATGACCGCCCAAAATCGACAACACGTTGACCAGAATCCAATGACGACGTAAATTTGATAAATCTTTGTGTGATATCATGATTAACAAGTTCCGCCATACAAAATGATATACAAATGGTATGGTACCTAGAAGAATTGGGACCAAGTTGGTACTCGGCTGAATAGTTCGTTACGATTTTGAAATTTTGTCGAAATCGCGCGCCAGCGACAAATTGGCTAAATGCCAGAAATGGTTTCGAGGCGATGATCGACACCTGTGCTGCGAGACCCAAATCAAGAGTAGGGGTAGATTTACGCGCGCGCGCCTTGACATACATGGTCTCGCACAGACTGGCCATAGAGATCATTTGTTGAGTTTCAATGGTAAGAATTATTCAAAGGAATGCTTCCAGCAACATTCAAAATAAGGTTCCACGTGTGGCGAGACCAGTTTCTCAAGGCGCACTCGTAAATCTACCCGAGTGCAGCAAGGAGATAGATATCGATACGAACCATTTAAACGAGACTAGAGCCCAACATGTGAAATCAATAAAAGAAGGCGTAATTGTATACAATTCGTGTATTATTGAATGGAAGGCTTCGGTGGGTTGGTTGGTTGGTTGGTGCGCGTGTTTGTTTGCCTGTATATGTGTGTGTAAGTGAGTCGGATATTCGCCGCGGCGTGCGGGACGAGCAGGCCGCACCGGCCTCGTTCTTTTTTTTCTCGTTTTGTGAAATTTCGAGTACTGTATTGAAGAAGCGCGTGAGAAACTATTTTCGACTGAGCGCGAAAACAAACAAATTTTACCATGTCCACGAATTAATCGGGACAATCAAAATTATGGCTACTATTATTTGCGGAAAAATGACGAATGCGGCGATATCCTATGTATTGTGTGCGTACACCGAGTCGCACAGCTCAATTTGAGCTACAGTAATCTCAACTAAAAAATAAATAATGAAATATTTTGTTTCTTTTTGGGTGGGGGCGCCCGGATTAGAAACGCAACAAATAGTGAATTTGATGAACACCACAAAAAAAGGAGATTCGATATCTTATCAATTCGCTATTGTCCCCCTCCAGAACCGAAAAAATCGCTCGCGCGAATGCCAGACCTTGTCGAAATCGTGCCATACACGATGGCGAGTACAATCGAATGCAATTTGTGGTGAAGCATGCGCGGAGAGGCGCGCCCGCAGCAAAACACCCGAAAACTGTGCAAATAGACTGTTCAAGAATTTTCAAATAAAATATAGAGCAAAACGGGAGAAACGAAAAACCAAAGAATGAAACACAAAAACAACGTCAATTCTTAATATTTTCCGACAAGTTTGCGGTAAAATAGCGACCAAAGCAGTAGGGGATTGCGACGTTGAAGGAGCGGCGAGTAGATGTCGTAATCAACCTGAAATCGGCTAAATATAGACACGTCTGATCAATGACTTGATTTGTCATCAAAGATAACAACGTTTTGATGTATTTCCGGTCACCTTTTTCGTAATTTTTAAGATATGATCTATGGAGGCACATGTGGAGACAAGAGCGGGACGTAGATGCTTCGGAATCTCATCAATTCTTGAACGCGACGAGTTGAGCAGATTTTCAGACACCTCAAAATGAATAAAGCATTTCAATTCGACATTTCAGCAAAAAAAACCTTAAACAAATCCTTGACGACACCTTTACTTTCTTCAACCTTCTTCTTGTTATAAATACTATCAGGATTCGTTCCATTCAATCCCATCACATCTGCTGGAATCAATACAATCCCTCTGGCAAGAAGCGGATGTGTCGATCGGATGAGATTCGCCACCGCATACGCCGCACCAACTTCTTCACAAATTTCTATCGCATTTGGAAGTAGGGTGGTGCTCGTCTGCCGAGCAAGCGCGCTCATTTTCAAGTGTAATAGAGAACCAGTAGTCGATTTGCCATAATCGATAAGCTGAAAAAAATTGAAAATTATTAAATCCTTCCATAAGGCAGCATACCGCTTCAATATTTTCAAACTGCCTATCACCTATAGTAGCCTGCCTAGTTTCAATCATTTTTAAAAGAAGATCACTGCGAGCATTCGGCGCAAAAACGCAAAGTGCAATTGCTACAGGCTGCCTGGAATGCTGAATTCAATTCAATTCGCTTAAATTGAATATGCCTTGGAATTGTCAATGTCGAAAGTCCATAAATAGACATAATGGCGTCTTTCCAAAACTGAAGACGATACATTGCCGACGTGTCGCCGCGTCGAGTATCAACCTTTTCACGAATTTGAGCGATTTCGACGTTCAAAGCGTCAATCGCAACAAATTCCGGTTGAACATTTTTTGGCATTGTCAAAATTGAGAGGTAATTATCGACATCGTGCTTTTTAACAAGCTAAAAATTGTCATTATATTCATTTGAATAGTCATTACAAACCTGTAGGCAATTTTCAAACGCCTCATCTGCTTGCTTTTTGGTGATTTCATGTACTTTTGCTTTTTTGGTGTTTTTAGGGATTCTGAAAATTCACAAATGTTTTTTTGAACTAAATCCGTAAAGAAAAAACTCACCTTGCTGCTGGAATATTTCCAAAATCTAAAGCTTTTCGATTACTATCGTTTGGAGACTTATTAACAAAAGGAGAAGTGGAATAATTTAATTGAGAAAAATAATTATGAACTGAAGATGACTGTTTTATTAATTGTCGGTATCCGAATCTGCCGGCGCACTTGAAGTTGGCTAAAAATGAAGCGATTCAAAATTTTTTTGATTTTTTTTTAATTAAGAAATACCCTCAAGGTAGTTTTGATGGTAGCAAGGTTTGAAGAAATTGCCTTGATTCGATTGTCGAATGTTATGAACGATGGACAATTGAGCGCCTCGTCGCATGTTCTATCGTGATGCTGAACAATAAACAAAAATGATTTCAGAATATTGAAAAAAGGAATACCTGATCTTTTTTGATAAATTGGAAAGGATTGGCAATAAATGAAGTCCCGTAGATCAACGCGATTAATGAGATGAGCGTTTGTGCAACGACGTCTAGGGGAAGCTGACTGAACTGTTGCTCGGTGAGACGAAGGTAGAAGCGATGTTGAGCGGCAGAATAGGCACAATGAAGAAGGGAGAGAAGCGCGGCGACAGTAATAAAACTGTGCAAATTTTTTGACATGACGGATGAAGTTCCGTTGGTCGTAGATTGATTGGTTTATAGTATTTACTGCTCTGAAATAGAAAAATGTTATATGAAAAATTCAATTTTTAAAAAATTTAGTGGCTAAAAACCATTAAATATAAATAATATAATAACAATAAATTTATGTACATTTATTTTGTGAACAATAGAAAATGCAAAGAAACACAAACTAAGCCTAATGGATTTTCTTTTTTGGATATGGCGGAACGGTCCGAATGAAAAGAATGTAACGAAATTTTTAACAAATTAAATAAATTAGCTATCCTCGTCGCATTTCACGTGTGTTACGAGATTTGATGATGATTTAATGATTTTCTCCTTGAGAACTTTCATTTTCTCATTGGCAATATGTCTTGGCCCAAACTTCTCCTCGAGCTTTTCGAACATCCCTTTTGTGGTGTTGCTAATCTAAACAAGAAAATTAATTATATAGGGAAAATATTGCAAACAGACCGATTTTTTGAATCCCATCAAAAGAACGTTCTCATATATTGAGCTCATCCGACCGCAATCAATATTGACGGTTACACTTCGAAGAACGTCGGTCAAAAATGGGGTCTGAATTGCGTCATGGTTCTCGGTGGGCTTGTAAACGCATCGCTCATGAAGTTGAAACAATGGTATATGGGCCACATTCCTAGTGTATGTCCACAACTTTTTGCTTTTTCGATCATAGTAACTCTCTTCAATTACTGGAACAACCCGTATGTCAGTCATTCGCGAAATCCAACGAGGAACACGCTTTAAAATCGAACTCCCTGGAAATCATATTGAAAAAACATTTTCGCTATTTTCTATTTCAACCTTGTTTGACGATGAGCTTCTTTGTCACAATCGCATCTTCAGTAATCTTTCTCTCCAATACATCCTCGCTAATAATGTGTTTTGCATAATTATTAGGATATCTAAAAAATAAGAAAATTGCAGTTTCTAAACTATATAATTCCCACCTATCCCAAAAAGCTGAAACTACTTCATCGAATGTATACGGGAATGATGTAGTTGGTGAATCCCAAAGTTTCATTCTGTAATAAAACAATAAATAACGTCAGGCAAACTTTACTGCGAAGGAAAACAACAACAAGTTTATACGTGAAGAACATTTTATTTTTCAATGAGCAATGCTATATATTAATTATTTTATAAGTGAAATACCTAATTTTTGGTCTGAAAGTAATCTAAAAATAGAAAATGAGACGTAACTGAGCCTAAATTATGAATTGAAGCACTGCAAGTCAGAAATATGCAAATCTGAGAGACGCCGACAATATTTTGTGCGCTAGAGCGCAATTGTTGCCAGCAAGATAAATTAAAACGAGTTTTTCAAACTAAGGTACGACAACGATAGTGCAACTTATATTTAAGAAAAAACGAATCGGTGGCTGAAAGTGAAGTTATTTATATGAAACAGTTCTTTTCGGACGGATTCCTAACGTATCCTTCGTGCCCAATCGCTGGGAAATTTTAAAATATCATTTTTTTAATTTTCAAGTAAAAAATCAAAATGAAAATCAATTGGATTCGAAGGAAAATGAAATTTAAATTAACCTGATTTGATTGAAAAACAATTGAATTTTTTATTGAGAAAGTGTTTATATTTAATTTGAAAATTTATATGCCTTTTTAAGTTGAACAGTAATATTTTAATTTAATATTTTTCAGATCATGCATTTAATACACACCCTCATTATTTTTTTGCCCTTCATTACTGCAAGTAATATTTATTTTAATCGATTAATCAAAGCTAATTCTGTGATTTAAGATTGGATAGATCCTAACGATCCGACATCGTCTTATAAACCTCAAATTTCGAATAAAGTGCAGAAATTGGATGTGATTGGCGATTCATCCCTACGGCTTATTCTGCGACAAATGCTTCATGAATTAAATGTGGACCTAAATGGATCTTCGAAAATCCACAAAAACGTACTGTAAGTGCTGAAAATGAACAAACATATGTATTTGCTTGAAGTGTGACCATCAAACAGCAGTCACTTTCCACAATTTCGAAATTTCTGAATGGAGAAGTTGAAGATACTGCCGAAACTCGAGAAAACGTTCGTTCCGCGTTGAGTGGAATATTCACTGTGGTATAATTGGAAAATAATAATAGGATATAGAAAATAGTAATATTTCAGACAGATGAGATTATTGATTCATGGGAGTATCGATGGAAAAGTTATCAACCATTAGTATTCTCACTAAACACTTTACTACTTCCTTTCTGTTTTGTTATCGTAGTTCGAGCTTTGGTAAAACCTCGAAATTTTTGGATTTTAATCATCTCATCAGCATTACTTACCTCGGTGTATTCAAAATATAACAAAAAATACCAAGTAAGGAGGATAGTATTAATTAAATGATAAAAAATCATTTGAAGGAAGCCGAATCTCGGCGATTTGCCCGTTTCGCTCAAGTTCAAGCCAATGGGGGCCACGCATGCGAACCCGAGGGAATTATTAGTCGGTTTTTTGAAATTGTCGCCAGCCCGTTTCAATATAAGCAGAAAAGTGAATGTCTGAAATACATCGAGGTTGGTGTTCATATTAATTTGTGGAAAATCACAAAAAATACTTCTAGTCGCAAACAATTTCCATATTCCATGAAATTTCCATAATTGAAGTGGTCTCCGAAACCATTTCCGGTGGAGTTTTTGCGTTTCTCTCAGGAATTGGAACACATCTAAACAAATTCTTTAGGTTTGGAACAATTATTTAAAAAAAATCTCACTTTGAAAAAATTGTTTTCCAGAGATTTGTATGAGGGTGCACCGCTGCTCGCTCAAATTGTTATGACAGTGTTTTTGGTATTTAAAAAATAATAATAAATCAAAATTGTGCATTTTTGAGCTTCTGATGGTTGGAAGGATAAGGACACCGTTTTTCAGCTACGAGCCAATATGTATTGATGATTCCTAATTATTATATAATTTGTTGATTTTGTTTTAAGTGTTAACGTTTGGTCGAAAAACTATTGGAAAAATGGTGGCGTGGCTGGAAGGAGGAGATGAAGAATTGAGAGAAAATCCTCGAATTCTAGAATCGCGAAGGGAACATAAGCAACTAACTCAAGAGAAGCTTCCAATTCAGTTTAAAAATCATTCGGACAATGAGAAAAGGAAAAACAAATCTAGAAAATCAGAGTAATATCAATAATTATTTTTGAATATTCATATAACGTCGTTTTCAGGCCGAACGTAAAAAATCGATCGGCAAAAATCGAAGCACCAGAATCAAATAATGAATCGCAAACGGAAGAGTCAGGTTTTTTTTTGTAAAATTAAAAAGAAAATTAATTTTTGACATTTTTTAGATTGGAATGACTCGGAAAATCTATCATCATTCTCGGAATGAGCTTTCTTTTTTTTTTTAACAATTATCTCTTCTTGTTATATCTTGCCCTTTTTTATTGTATTCCGGTGTTTCCTTTTTAATTGTCTGTGTGCAATGATTGATCCCGTTTGATTTTTGTTGAATTGTTTCGTTTCAAACAATTTTTTTACTGATGGAATCTCAAAATAAGACATTTATTATTTGAGTTTGATAAGCGTTTAGCCCTCGATTAAACTACGAAATTATGACTGGTGTGATCAATCATTGTGGCGGTCCAAAGGGCGATCTTCGCACAGCGTAGCCTTATCAAGACGATCGATTGACAACACACGTTGTGCAAGGCGATTAGTTGGACAATAAGAGGCCGACGCATTCTGCAAGTTTTGAAAATGGATGGCGCTTCAATTACAGCAGCCGCGCTGAAATCTCAGGCAAGTTGATATTCTGTTTTGATGAAGACCACGAGTAATGGTGCTCTTAATTTTGGGAAAAATGCATTTTAAATAGTTTCTCAACGTAATTGATCCTGTTTAAAATCTCCATAGCGATTGTGGAAAGTTTTTTGAGATTTAAATTTTAGGGAGTTGAGTACATGTTCGGCGTTGTCGGTTTTCCGGTAATTGAAGTCGGAATGGCTGCACAAGCGCACGGAATCAAATTCATTGGGTGTCGAAATGAGCAAGCGGTACGCAATAACATTTCGAAATCTCAAATTCAACGAAACCAATTTCAGGCGGCTTATGCTGCTCAAGCAATGGGATATCTCACCGGAAAACCGGTTGCACTTCTTGTCGTTTCGGGACCCGGCATTCTTCACGCAATCGGCGGCCTAGCGAACGCCACAATTAATTGTTGGCCGGTGATTTGTATTGGAGGGTCCGCTGACATCGAGTTCGAAAATCGCGGAGCATTTCAAGAGTGGGCTCAGCAGGAATCCGTGAGAAACTCGTGCAAGCATGTGAGTAGGCCAACGACATTGGAAACTATTCCGGCTCACATTGAGAAGGTGAGAAAATAAATTAAATGCTCGGCTCTCATTTGAATCTAGGCGGTTCGATGTGCAATGTACGGAAGGCCTGGAGCGGTGTACGTCGATTTGCCAGGAAATCTCGTTCTCACCTCAACTGAAAACGACATCCATTACCCACCGCAAGTTGCGCTTCCCGCGCCAGTTTCAATACCGCCACCAACCGTCATTCAAAATGCCATCGACGTTCTGAAATCGGCGCAGAAGCCGCTGGTGATTGTTGGAAAAGGAGCCGCCTGGTCGGAACGCGGTGCCACACAAGTTCAACAATTTCTGACAAAATCGAAACTGCCTTGGCTGGCCACACCTGGTGGAAAAGGCGTCTGCTCAGATATTCATCCGAGATTCATTGGACAAGCTCGCTCGTTGGCTCTCCGCGAGGCCGACACTATTTTCCTGATCGGCGCTCGACTCAACTGGATCCTCCATTTTGGGCTGCCGCCGCGTTTTCAAAAGAATGTTCGAGTCATTCAAATCGACATTTGTCCTGAGGAATTCCATCAAAATGTCAAAACCGAGGTCGCGTTGCTTGGCGATATCGGAGAGACGTTGGCGGCTGTAAATTTGGGAAACGATTTGAAACAATTTATGGGCTTCAATTTCAGATGAATCCTCGTTTGGGAGAATGGAGCTATAATGAGAATAGCGAATGGTTTGTGAAGTTGAGGGAAAATGCTAAAAAGAACAAAAATCTTGTCGAGAAAATGGCCGAAGATCACTCAACGCCGTTGAATTATTACGCTGCTTATCATCCGGTATAGTTTGTTTCTGAAAAAAAGCGGCTACCAGAATTTTTATCGTAATAGACCTTTTTTCTTTTTACTCAAGTATGAAAATGAAAATAAAATGTCCAAAATAGTGGTTTTGCAGACAATTTGAGGATTTTTAAAAACATTTATTGGTTACGGTAGTCTCGCAACACCGTCGGTGTTTGCGGACATTCATTAATTACAGTATCAAGAGCTCGTTTATTTTAATATTTGCCGAATTTCTGCAATTTCAAACTTAGATTCGCGACTTCCTTGCGAAACATGATGTGATTGTGATCAACGAAGGTGCAAATACAATGGATATTGGACGAACAATGATGCCGTCGAGATTGCCAAAGCGTCGTTTGGACGCGGGCACATTTGGGACAATGGGCGTCGGACAGGGTTATGCTCTTGCGGCGGCACTCTGGACTCGCGATCACTCACCAAACACCAAAGTTTTGGTTGTTCAAGGCGACAGCGCTTTCGGTTTCTCTGGAATGGAGCTCGAAACGATTGCGCGCTACAAATTGCCAATTGTGACAGTGATCATTAACAACAGCGGAATTTATCGAGGCTTGCTTCCCGAAGACGACAAGGCAATTGAAGGCGATCGGACCCTTGGGTAAAATTTGCTAAAAATTTTATTTTTTATTGGGTTTTTTTTTCAGACTTCCTGTACTCTCGCTGACTGCCGAATGCAACTACGAGAAGATGTGCGAAGCATTTGGCGGTCAAGGATTCCTGGCGCGCACGGTTCCCGAAATTCGCGATTCTCTTGAGAAGGCGTTCCGAAAAACCGATGGTCCCTCTCTTATCAATGTGTTGATCTCGACAGACTCTGAACGAAAACCGCAAGCCGATCATTGGCTGACGCGATCAAAAATGTGAACCATTTTGGACCCATTCGATTATTGTTTATTGAAAACAAATAAATAAGCGCTTAATTATGGGAAAAAGTCTTCCGGTGATGACGAGGACGAAGTCTTCAAAAATCGATGTTGATATCGATGAGCAGTCCGCTTCACTTCCTTGCTAGATCGCATATCTCGATCAGTGAGATCGCCTAATCCAAATCGTGTGAAGTCATCCATTTTAGGGTCATTCTAAAATTTACAAAGTTTCCCTTTTTTATTAATTTCCATGAATCATCCAGTCACCTTGTAAGGCTTTCTAATCTTCGCCGGCTTTTTTGAAAATCGAACGGCGAGTATACGTGCGCGAGGAGCTTCTTCCGGAATATCGAACGTGCGAATCGGATCTATTCGGGTTCTATTCCAATTAAAATTTATTAATAGTATTTTTCAAGTCAATATTTGAAGCTTACCTTAATTCTTGCATTCCAAACGCGTGGCAAATAATGAAAGACGCCAAAAGTAGGGAAATCAATTTCATCGTTTTCGAAAAATAAAATAAAAATGGAAAGCAACAGTCGTCGAGAACCACCAATGCTGAAAGACTACCTAGTCGCAAGCTTACACCCATCAAGCTTTACAATGCGCGAATCTTGTTCTACTATCAAGAATCACCATCTCAAGTACAAATTTGTTGTTGTAATTGGGGTCCGGTTTTTTTTTCGTCTGGAAACAAATTTCAGACGGCCAAACCTTTTTGCTTCAAAATTTTTCCATTCAACCGAAACAATTTTGTTCCCCCCTTTTGCCTGCCGAAGCATTTGGAAGGTCTCAGCTGTCGTGCGCCTAATTCAGAAATAAATTGAGACGAGCCAATTCAGGATGCACCAAGTGTTTTTTTTTTGCTATTCTATGGCTCACTGTTGCCCCCGACGAAGGACAAATTGGAAACAATTTCCGTTTCCTTCTCCCCCAACGACAAATTGCCCTTTTTTGGAGGCAATAATATTAGTTTATTATTATCTCCATTTAATGACGTCACATAAATTGTTGAATTCATCGAATATCACATTTGAGAGTTTGATCTCCCCCTGCTCGGACCAATGCAAAAATGTCAAGTGCAAAAAATGAGCAATTAATTATTTTCATTTTTTTTTCTTTTGCATGCACTACTCGCCAGCAAAGTCATTTTTCTTCTGAAACAACAAAAAAAAATAAACCAAACATTTTTTGTCCGGCGACTCATTTAGAAGGTGGTAACAAATCATATTTGCAAAACTCCGTCGTTCTCAATTTTTTGTGTGTTCGCCGACTCCCACAATTTATGAGTGCCGGGCGGTGCAGTCAAGGAATTGAATGGATTGTCGTATATCGACATTTATTTCTTTTTTTTTGCCGGTGGGTGTGTCTCCGGTGTGTATAACCCTTTTCAATTATTCATGAGTCTCAAAAGCTACTATGCAACTCACAATTTGGGGGTGGGGGTTTGCTCTACCTTGATTCAAAATTTCAAAATTTTTTTTTGGTGAGATGAGAAATTTCGAGAATTCGAGTGCAGTCTCCCACTAATCTAGAAGGGATTTGGATTTGTAAAATGAGTTTCACCATGATCTATTTACTCATTCATTTCTTCCTCTCAATTAATTCTCATCCAAATTGTGTGTTTTTATTTTTTTTTTCTGAAAATCGCGACCACAAAAAAAACACACGATTGGGTTTCGCCACGAAGGTGTCAAGTGTCGGAGGGGTTTAAACGGGGGTATCATTTTCAAATATTAATTAGCATCCGCTATTCTTCTTTTTCGTAACACTTTACGAGAGCGAGAAGCAAAAAACAAAAAGCTACTCACGCTGTGTGTACGGTAAGCAGTCGGTGTTTACACACATGCCAGAGTTGACGCGCAACTACAAAAATTATTTATTTGGTTTTATTTGCCGCTTTTTTATTCATTCAGATAATTATTTTATTATAATTTTCCCGCAACCTTATATAAACAAGTCCACCTCATTTTTGTTTCTGGTATGATGGCTTGGCTTCAGCTGCGTTGTAAGCATTGTCGATGAAAAATTCATGTTTCCGTTTCAGCGAGTTTTGACGAATTGGGTGCAGCGACTAATTCATAAAGTTTCCAGAAATTTTGTTTCCAACATTTCTCATAATCGTGTCTCCTCACACAAACTGCTCTCAATATACGCAATTTCGTGTGAACAAAAAAAAACACGCAGCTCTTTCCCATTTTAGGGCAAAGCAATAATGAAGTTTCGCGCGATTCTTAAAAATGGTCTATTGTACGTTAAACTATGCACATTCATCGCTATCTTCTTCTTTTCTCAACAACAAAAGAAAAAAGAAGAAGCGGGCTCACCTTTGTAGGCGTACGCTGTGTAATTTTAATGTCTTCAAAAACACATGTCGCGTACCTTTGTGACGAGGACCACGGAAAAAAATTCTATTAAATGTTGCAGGCCAGGCCGACATTTCTATTCCGTATTCGGGAAGCCCATTCTGACAACTTGATTGTGCTCCGGCTCGCTCCTTTCTTATTCAGGCAGGTAAGAAATTACATTAGAACTACTTGAGGACCATTCTCAAGTGTTTGCAATCTTTGTCGGAACGAGAAAAAAAAACCGAGATCGCCATTTTTTTTGCGGTCCTTCCGGATATTGCCACCTTTTCTTTCCATCGACGGGGCTATAAATATGTTATATGAGAATCCATATTTCATTCGTGAATAATTATTACCCCCCCCCCATTTTTTCCTTTTCCAGCGTGTGCACAAAATTTATTAGGTGCCGTAGGAGGCGGAACTAGCTAGAAGCTTTGCACGAGAAAATTATGAAATATAAACATATTAAAATGAATTTTTGGCGCCCATTGCGAAAATAAACAAGGTTTGTTCAAATTGTTTCGGGGGCTTGGAAAAAAATTCAACAAAAACTGCAATTTGTTTAGCGGTTCGTTTTTTTTTTTTGAAAATAGAAATCCCTTAAAAACCTTTCAAGAAAATTGCTAGGGGCCCGAATTTTTTTGTAGAATTTCAATTTAAGCAGAAGGAATTCAAAGAATTCAAACTTGTAGCTTATGAGTCAAGCTTAAATGAAAAAACCCTTATATGGGATTAATTATGAGTCCAATAATAGTGTTGAATTAAATTGCAAAAAAGGAATTTTTTCAATTTCAATTTTTCTGCAAAAAAAAAAGATTCGAAATCGGATTGGTGATTTTTCTGTGAGAAGCGCGTCACGGTGTTTGCACACATTTTCGCGCGCTACCATTTCTTCGAAATTTTTAAAACTGCAAATTTTAATAAATCAATATCAATTATTAAAAAATGAATGAAATTTGCGAGAAAATACAAAAAAGTCCGCAAACACCATATTTTGGCGCGAATTTCTCATATTTAAATGAAATTGTCGGGTTTGGGTGGGTATATTTAAACAAATATTCAATATTTAATTTCAAAGCGAATCTCGCCAATATTATTTTTCCCACAAGTATCTAATTATAAAGAATCTATCGTTGCTTCTTAATTCTCGTCTCCATCATCTCATTCTTCGTCGTATTCACAGAAAACAATAAAAACAAAAATAACAGCGTTTTCTTATTCATTATCTTAACGAAAACAATGTTTTGATAGCAATCATGCATTTTTTGTCGCATTTTTTTTGCTTTCAATGGTCTTTAAATTTTAAATTTCATTCTTATTTGGTTTTTTTTGGTTTCGCCATTCCAAAAGCACGATTTCTCGTGAATTTTAATTGGCACTTTGTTGAATGAAATTCGCCGCCAAGGCGAAAACATGGTGAACATAACAAAAAGTTTTTTTTTTCGTGTTCTCTCTTCTCGGTCTCGTTTTGATTCAAGCGTAAAAATAAAATCAAACCTGACTGGTTTCGGCGAATGCTCCTTTTTTTGTCGTTTTTGGGACTAATTCGACAATTATTTTCCATCTGCTTCGATATTTCTATTATTATTATTATTCTTTATTGTTGGTCGCATGATTCTCATTATTTTCGAAATATGTAACATTTGATTAATTAATTTCTCCCGGAAATGCATAATTCCCATCGAAAATTAGGCATCGAGCAAATAATGCGCGAAAATGGAATACGCTGTTGTCGAATGCAGCTCCTGCTATTGGCGCCATCAAGTTATATACGTCTTATAGTGGGCGCGGCTTGTCAGCGTAATAGCGCAGTGGAGCAATTTTTGGATTCATACCGTAGAGGTCGTGGGTTCGACCCCGCTCTGAGGCGAAGCGCTGTCTGCGTCTCATTCTCGCGCACACTCTCTCAAAACGCAAACTTGAAAATAATTCACAATTTTCAGACATTTCCGAAATGCAGTGCAATGATTCGGAAATATTCGATATCACCAAGAATTCCACCGTGAGATTCATCGAAAGTCTCTACGAATTTCGATAGTGAGAAAGAGAGAGAGAAAAAAACCAAAAATTTTCGCTTCCAACATTTTCAGCCAATACTCCCAAGTCCATCCATACATTTCGCTGGTGCTATGTGTGATGGGTCTCGCCGCGAATGTTGTCCACGTTTTGGTGCTGACACGACCAAGAATGCGACACTCATCGGTGCACACCGTGCTAGTTTGCATTGCGATTTGTGATATGGGCACGATGACGTCATACCTGGTGAGTTGTTGCAATCCAATAATTATTGTTGGAAAAAAATATTTTCGATCTTTTTCCCGCCTTGGGTCTTGCGCGGAAAAATTTTGCACTTTCAAAAAAGTCGAAATTTCAAGCCTCATTTTTTCGCTCGAAAACCCATAAATCTTTCAGACCTACATTACCCGCTTTGAGTTTTTCGCCGATCACGAAGGCTACGCCTATATGTGGGCCGTATTTCTCAAATGTCACGCGATGATCTCAATCGCGCTTCACGCCATCACCCTCTATTTGGTGGTGCTGATGGCGTTCATCCGATTGACGGCGATGAATGTCGGCACATCGCAATGGTTGGACCATTCGCGAGCATTGTGCGTGCCGAAAGAGCATTCCGAAATTGGTGATTTGGCGATTTGCAGAGTTGTCGCCAGCCTAATCGCCATGTTTGTATTTATAATGTGCGTTCCGACACTTTTGGCTCATCAGATTAACGAGACGGCTCGCGGAATTGCGTCGCGCGGATTTTACGTCAAATACAGGTGATTTGCATTAAAAAATTATAATACGATGGCAAAAAATAAAATAAAATAATGCGGTCAGCGCGCGGTAATTCAAATTTCAATTTTGTTAGAGAAATGTGTTGGGCGAGTGAATTGCCTAAGGAAAAATTTGTTATAGACTAGTAATATTTATAAGTGGGTTGCATTTCTTTTTTGCAGTTTTGCCGGGGAAAAAAAATCGCGTGTTTTTGAATTGCCGCCATCACTGATTGTGGCGCAACCCGGAAAATGTCCGCAGATGTTTCCAACTCATTTTCATTTGTTAAAGATTTCAAAAACAAGGCACCCGAAATGAAACGCACTTGCTCGCCATAGCCATTATTGTCTGTGTACACACCGACGCAATTTTGCACTATTAAAATTCTTTTGGGTGAAATTTCCAAGTTGAAATTAATGAAAAAATGTTGAATTCAAGGCATGACGATTTCTTTTCAATTTGAGTTTGATTCGCAGGTTATCCGTAGTACGGTACCTGAATTTCCATTGTCAAAATTCAAATTTGAATTACCGCCTCAAAAATGTGGTCCACAATTTGAAGAAATCGCTCATTTTTTATTATTATCGATTTTTATTCGAATATAAATTTCAAAAGAAAATATTATTTGAATATTTAAAAATTGATAGCGTCGGCTTCTCAACAATGATGCTCAATCACGGATGTCTTCCGATGAAGGCCAACCTATGGCTGACAGGAATTTTTCTAAAAGTAACCCCAAAACGCTCGACGTCGAATTTATTCATCGAAAACTCAGGCGATTCCCTGCTTCCTGCTCTTCTCATTCACAATTGTCCTAATAAGGAAATTAAAGGAAAACAACGAGAAGCGCAAGAATCTCGTCAAAGAGGAACGAGCGAAGCGTCGCGGAGATTTGACGACCTACATGTATGTTTGTATCAATTAAAAAAAAAATATTTCCAGCCAAAACGTCAAATCTCCAAAAAAAAATTTCCAGGCTTCTTCTCATGGTGGCTGTCTTTCTGATCACCGAACTTCCGCAGGGAATCATGGCGGTTTTCAATGGTACCAATTAATTGTCTTGAAAAATCTCAATTTTATTTTCAGCCTTGTACACCACCCAATTCCATCAAATGGTCTATCTGAATCTTGCCGATGTTCTCGACTTATTATCCTTGATAAATTGCTATGTCGCATTTTTGGTCTATTGCTTCACATCGAGCCGATATCGTCAAACATTGCTCGGACTGCTCCCAATTTTCAAGTAATTGAAATGTGCAGAAGAAAAAAATGGCGCTTAAATGCAGAATAGACGCGCTTAAATTATAATGATTTAGTAGAAATTAATTAAGGACTTCGGACCCAAAATTTTGGAACTTTTGCAGAAAACGGCATAGCGCACTCGATAGGGAATTTCTGGATCTGTTTGTGTGCGAAATTAGAAAAAAATCCAAACCACTAAGTAAAGACACCTCCCTTGTTAGTAGAAATTAATTAAGGATACTGTAGTCAATGGAATTGGTGTGTGTTCTGCATTTTTGCGTCAGGACAAATCGAAACCTAAAAATCGCGCAATAATTAAAATCAACCATTTTTTTTTTCTAGAATGCCTTATTCGGGCTTCTCGACTCGTCAGGGAACACTGAAAACCAGTCGGCAATCGATGAAGGCAAAACCAGCGGCGCATCGCACAATTTCGGCGGAAATTGCCAAATCGCCGCTGATTGGTGCTCAGCGAGCCCGAACGAATACCTCGCCATTAACAATTGCCAATGATATTTAATTCTAGCCTCATTTTCTTTTTGAACACCTTCTCCTCAAAAAAAAAAGACACGCGGGTAATAAAAAAATTGGAAACAACACGCAAAAATTTGCAAGCAATTTTCAAAGGGTATTCTCGAGCAATAATAGACTTGTCATTTGAGTTTTATTATTAACTCTCGAACACCCTTTGATAAATGCTCGAGAATAGTAGATGTCGAATAGCAGCGAACCAAGCAAAAAATGAGTATGTCGAAGTTGGGGGGGGGGGACCATTAAATTTGAAAATCAGCCGGCAAAAAAAAATGAGAATCGTATAAAACGACCCATTTAATACGACGAAATTATGTTCAAGTTTTTGCGAAGCCATTTCTGGCTTGGAAGAAGGGCTGGGTTCAATTTCACATAAACTCGGCTCTAATTACGAGATATACATACCGTAGGAACACACACACATTCGCATCATCGTGAAATAAAGAAGAATAGGGAGAGA
Organism: Caenorhabditis bovis; assembly: GCA_902829315.1. NCBI lineage: Eukaryota > Metazoa > Nematoda > Chromadorea > Rhabditida > Rhabditidae > Caenorhabditis > Caenorhabditis bovis. The sequence goes on along the minus strand of CADEPM010000004.1, from coordinate 7,041,367 downwards.
GTGAGAGAGAGAGCAAAGTATTTAATGGTGGGGGCCCAAAATATGTGGTCCCTCGATATATATGGGCGTGGTCCGATGGCAACCAAGTGTATCAGACGCGAAAATGACAATTTCATTAAACTTGTCGCGCAATGCGTGTGTGTGTGTCTCTATGCGTTGTTCTCCCAGTTTTTTTGCTGCCCCCCCCCCCTTCTGCATTCGATTCCATTCATTAAAATAGCGACCCAATTGGCGAGAATTATACATTTGTCTGCTTTCGGTTGGGGAGGGAATGGCTCCGTGCCTTCTTCATTCATTACGAGAGGAGAAGCTTCTGCTTCTGCCCCGGCACTATCAAAATGTTAATTCGGGAGATGGGGGGGGGGGCTGGTGCTCCTAATTTTCTATTCATTTACTTCTTCTTTATTTTTTTTTGGAAGCCTCTTTTCGAGGAATGACAATCAAACGTGCCACGTGGCAATTTCACTTCCCTACAAACTTACAGTTCACTTCATTCTTCAAATAATTTGATAATTAATTTACGAGAAAATGTGAGCGCAGGCTCAAAAATGGATGAAAGCAATGGATGAGCAGCGACGCATATCTTCATTATCAAAGGTCCTGCCAAAATAATTGAATAAGAGGCAGTAGAAACGGCACAATATTCGACGAGCATCGAGACGTCCCTCACTCGGCATTATAATTGAATTAGCCGATGGAAAACGCAAGTATAATTTATTAAAAGTGCGCTGGTTGTGCAACTGAGGCCCCTTCATTATATGTGTTTTCCTGGGTGCATCGCAAAAATAAATAAAAAAAGATGGTTTTTGCAAAACGCAACTCAGAAGGAAGGCAGCATAGTCAGGGGTATGTTCTTCACATTGAATCAAGCGACCTGACACTGATTAAGCGCGACGCAAGCATAATGGAAGCATTGTGGGAAATCTGTGGAACGGAAGCATAATGCTTCCATATAGGAAGCATAATGTAATTCTTAGTGGCTGTGGAAGAAATATGGGACGAATATGGATGGAATGAAAACGGGATGAATATGCTTCCGGTGTTTGCGAGCCGTGGAACGAATATGGATGAAATATGGATAAAATAATCATATATCATTACACATTATACAATTGGCGTCTGGACGGCAGACCAAGACAATTTCTAGAAAAATCAATACAAAAAACTTATGCTATCATATAAACAATGAAAATTTGAAAATTACATGATACACAACATACGAAATTTAGCTTCTACCATTTAATGACTTATGCTACTCAGATTTATGTTAATTCAGTCAACTGTTCCTTACTTTGTTTAAAGATTGCCAACTACAATTTAGTCGTATTAATATATTTTTGCCGGTTTTTCCGAAATTGGCATCGCAAACTACTCACAATTTGCTCCAAACTGGTAGCAGACGCGCGTAGAAGAGGCGTGCCGCAGCATTGCAAAACCGTGCGCCGCTTTGCACAATGCGGCCACGCCTCACATTTTCGAAATTCGTTTTCAAAATTTTTGTCCTTTTGCTTTTTCTCAATGAATTTTCAAGATTTTTTGTGTTTTTTTTTTTTGTCAAAAATTAAAGAATTTTTTTCAAAATTAAAGGAAAAATGTTTTTAAAAAATAAAGGAAAAATTTTCATATTTATCATCAAAATCGAAACCAAAAATAAATTGATAGCATTCGAAAATTTTAAAATCGATACGATGTTTTCAAATCGTTTCCGACACTTTTAAAATCGAATTTAAATATTTTCTCAATCGAATTGTGTTTAATTTCTCATCGAATACGTTTTATTTTTATTTACTTTAACATATTTTTTATTATCGCTCGCTTTTTTCTTTTAATAAAACATAATGTTTTGAAATTTTTTACAGATGAAGACAAGATCGAGAGTGTTGTCAGATATAACTGAAACTGCTCTAGAAGTCAATAACAAAGAACCAGAAGTCCCTAACATGGAACCAAATTCGCTCGACACTTCAGATCCAGATAGTCCAATTTACTCGCCAACTCAGCAAAAAAATTTTTCTCCACAGTCCTCACAAACAACAAAATCAACGCCAATTCCTAAACCTTCGTACGCCCAATTTGTAAGTTGTTATCATCAAAAATTGGCCTGTTCGACTCCAGAAATGGTTTCAATTAGAAAAATATGCGCAATGAAGTCTTTATAAAGTACTTCCTAAGTTTAAAGCTTGTTGATTATTTGGTTCCAATCAGGGCTGTGCGGCAATGGAATTGCCGATTGCCGAAATTGCCGGTTTTTCAAATTGCCGAAGAAAATTTCGATCGGTAATTTGCCATTAGCCGAATCGCCGAAATTTCCGATTGCCGTACAGCCTTCGTACCAATATCATTCAGTGGCATTTATCTTTTTAAGTGGGGCTCTAGTACAGAAGTCGCCAGACGCCGACTATATAAAGATCCTATACTTTATTGCAAATATCTATATTACAGATGCTCTTATCCATGGCTTTGGGCAACAACCGACAAATGACTTCAAAGCGAAAGCATTACGCATGGTTCGAGAAGTCATGGATAATCTTCTGTAAGATTTTGAACTATGACTATTAATTTATTTATTTGATTAAGCGATAGAATGCGCCAACGACTTCAAAGGAAATTTGGTGTAGCGCCGGAAGCGCTCGCGGCGCAATTAAGGAAGCTGCTTGATTCTACCAGCAACCCTCAGATGTGAGTATTCATATGTCTTTGAAATTTTAACCAAAATGCCTTTTTGCTTCAAATTTTGGAGTTGTTCTTTCTTCCGCCAATTCACTTTTTATTTTGTGCACTAAAGGGTTTCCAAAAATGCAATAAAAATAAATTATTTTTATTTTTAAGAAAATTATTGATGTAAAAAAACTGATTGTATTTTCTCGAAAAATTTAGTTTACGTAACAATGGTTTACAAGTTTTTCAAATTAATAGGCCCATTATAATCTACTTATTACAGCGTCCCGCTCGATGTCAGTACTGACAATGATTCGAATAGTTCGGCAGTTGCCAGTAACTAATGGTTTGATTATATCTTAATTGAAATTCATTTCATTGTTGTTTTTTTATTTTAAATTAAATAAATGTGTTAATATGAAATAAATTTTGAATACAGCAATCAAATTGTTTTCTTATTTTCCCATATGGAAGGCATACGGCTCATTCCATATACGAAACACGCGGTTCCGCAAAAAAATGCTTCCATTATGCTTCCATTGTGCCTATGCTGCTGTTTATCTGCGGATCACCGTTGCGGGACGGCATGGGGAGCCGAACAAAACAGTCTCCGCATCCGAGCAGCGCACTCAACCTTTCGGCTGTAAACACATCAAGGGTGGCAGTCTACGTGCGGTATACGAGGGGGCAGCGGCCGGCATGATGACAAAACCCCTTATTGCATTCGGCCAAATCGCGCTACATTAAATTTACCAAACATCAAATAACCAAAAACTTTTGTCGATGACAAGAAACTGAAAATAAAGTAGGCCAATTTCAGTATTTTTTCTTTTCTTGGCGCGAAAATAACAAATTTTTGCATGCGCCTTTGATGTATATTGTATTTTTTCATATCGTTAAAACTAAGTCAGCGCGAAAATAAATGCCTACATGGTCTCGTTCAAATTTTTACGCAAACCACAAAAAACCAATGGAATGGTTTTCATAGAAATCTGAAAAACTAAATTTTCTATCTGAAACTCAAATTTGAAGACCGGAGATGAAGTTCATGGACGAAATTAGTGGAGAAGGTTGCATATATTAAAATGGCACTAAAAAAACGAGCACCCTGTAATTTGTAATTTCATATGATGTGTATTATATATATTTTTTTAATATATTTTTAAAAAATTTTTTTTCTGCTAGATATCCACAGCACCACGAGAAGAAAAAATTACAAAACAATTTTAAATGGATCTGAGGTAAATGAAAATCAATCGGATTCGAAAATAATTTTTTTAAAATCTGTTTCGAATTATTCGAAAATTTCAAAATTGAGAATGAGAAATAATAAATCGAAACCAAGATTTCAAATCGAGTTTAAGCGTTGTCTTAATCGAATTTGAATTATTTTTCAATCGAAAAAGGTTAATTTATATTTATTTTTTCGTCGAATCCGATTGATTTTCATTTACCTGAGATGAAAAATCCACAATCCGATCCATATTTCATCCGCTGTTTATTTCACATTTTCATAGTTGAAATCGAAAATTAAAATAAAAAAAATATTATGGTCCGCAAACACCCAAGGTTCTCAGTTCACTATTTTTGTGTTATCGCATCATTTTAAATTTGATCTAATTACAGTGATAGGTTAAAAAATGCCAAACTTGATGAAAGATCAAAACTTATAAAAACACATTTTGATCATTACACAAAAATTTGTCATATTCGTTCGTCCTCAACAAAACTTGTCCTTTGAAAATGGAAAATTGATGAACTCCAACCTTCACAGCCAATTAATTCAATCAATTTCGGAATAACAAGAAAAATTGCATTTTCAGTTTTGCACGTAGTCTTGTCGTCGGTCAATTATCCAATTTTCGTTTTGATCCATTATTGTCATCATAATTGAGAGAGCGTGCGAAACGCGGAGAATCGCGAACATCGTCACGGTCAGTATAAAACGACTCACTACTGCATTCATTTTGCGCTACATGCAACCACACCATTTTGGTCCAACGTCCAACGTCATTCGTTAATTTTTTCAGAAGTCATGTCTCGTGAAGTTATGGTTGAAGACGGCGGAGCCCTCATCGGCAACACTCCGCTGTTCAAGCTCAACAAGATCGGAAAGGGACTTGACGCCTCGATCGGTATGACATTCCAATATTGATTCGAAATGTCATGGTACGATTTTTAGCGGTAAAGGTTGAATACATGAATCCGGCATGCTCGGTGAAGGATCGTATCGCCTACAACATGATCGACACGGCCGAGAAAGCCGGATTGATCACTCCAGGAAAAACGGTGCTCATTGAGCCGACTAGCGGAAATATGGGAATTGCTTTGGCGTATTGCGGAAAACTTCGCGGGTATTCTAGAAGCAGATCGTGACGATTCCATAAATAACGATCTCAATTTAGATATAAGGTGATTCTTACGATGCCGGCCTCGATGAGTATCGAGCGTCGCAGTCTTCTCAAGGCCTATGGCGCTGAAGTCATTCTCACCGATCCGGCGACGGCCGTCAAAGGCGCCGTCGATCGCGCTTTGGAATTGAAGGCGGCAATTCCAAACGCCTACATTCTCAATCAATTCGCGAATCCCGCCAATCCGGAGGCGCATTACAAGACGACGGGTCCCGAAATTTGGCGACAGACTCAAGGAAAAGTCGACATCGTCTGCTTCGGCGTCGGCTCCGGCGGCACGTGCACCGGCGTCGGACGATTCTTGAAGGAGAAGAACCCCAACATTCAAGTGTATCCCGTCGAGCCGTTCGAGTCGTCGGTGATCAACGGCCTTCCGCATAGTCCGCACAAAATCCAGGGAATGGGAACCGGCATGATTCCGGAGACACTCGATCTCACATTGTTCACCGAAGCACTCCGCGTTCATTCGGACGACGCCATCGCGATGGCGAGACGCCTCGCGCAAGAGGAATCGATTCTCGGCGGAATCTCGTCGGGAGCCAACGTGTGCGCCGCCGTCCAATTGGCGAAGCGTCCAGAGAACAAGGGCAAACTCATTGTCACCACCGTCAACAGCTTCGGCGAAAGATATCTGTGAGCTTGCCATTCATTTTTTTTTTTGCAATCTGAAATTATGCATTTCAGTTCTACTGTTTTGTACAATGATATTCGCGAGGAAGCCGCCAACATGAAGCAATTGTCCAAGGATGAATCCATCGCCAAGGCTAAGAAATATCTCGGAATCTAATGTATTCAAATATCGCAATCAAATGTTTAATGGATAAATTTACTCTTCAACAAGTATTAAAATATACATTTTTTTTTGAGTCACTCGATACAAAATCGAAATTATTATCACATTTAAAATTGAATTCTGGGAATGATGATAAGCTTTAAAACAGAATAGGCGCCCGTAAAATAGCAGCAAAAAAAAAACAAAAAAGTTTTTTTGACATGCGTTTTTCAAAGAGCTGAAAGAAGTCGAAGCCGGGAGGAAAATGAAGAAATGCTTAGTATTCTAGACAGGAACTATTGAACAAGAAGACCGTTAGATAATTTTTTGACCCATTCCCAATAAGACATACACAATTGCGCCGAGGACGCATTGCACGGCGGTGACAATAAATACGTACGACCAATTATTATTGGTGGCTTCTAAGATGTGGCCAGCGACGTAGACGCCGACGAAACCGGTGATGGCTCCACAAGCATTGAATACCCCTGGAATGATTTGGTTCGAATATTCTTGAGGCCAAGGTTTTACCGAAAACCGATCCCGCGTAGTTTGGCGCGAAGTCATGCGGGTTCACTGAGACGCCACCATGATGCAAACCACGTGCGGCCATGGCCAACGTGAAAATCAGAAGTGTCATCCAGAAGTATGACGTCATCGAAACGAGAATTAGGCAGACGGCGATACCGATCAAGCTCGCGCCCTGCAAAAAGAAAAAAAAATTTTTTTTTGAACAATTTCATCTTTTGATACTCACTTCCATAAGCTTCCTTGTATACGTCACCGATTTTCCCGATGCCAATGTTTTCGATGCTAAATATGGGGCGACTAATGAAGTGACAACGATGGCGAGCGAAGGGACCACATTGTAAACAACCCCTTTTTCATTGGGGAATGTTTCATGGAAATATGATGGAAGCCAATTGAATAGAATTGAATACGAGTTTCCGCCGGTGTATTGAGCGATCGCCGCAGCCCAGAATGCTGGATGCTTGAACAGTTTCATCCAGGGAACTGGCTGCACCGGCGCGATTGTCAGGTGGGATTCGTGGGAATCCTAACAAGATATCATTTTGAAGACTTTAAAATGACAATTAATATCTTACATGCTTCTTATTGAGGAGAATCTCTTCGTCAGGGATTGGCGAAGATCGCCGCAATGAGCTTTTCCTATCATCCAACAACCATTTGAACATCCAACACCATAGAAGAGAGATAACTCCTAATAGTTATGAAATCACTATAAATACAAAATTGAATCAATTAATTACCGACGAAATGAAAAAGTGTTCGCCAGCCGGCCCATTCAAGAAGAATGCTTCCAAACGCGCCAGCTAAAACCGTTCCACAATGTGATCCGGCGAGAACGATGCCGAACACGCGGCCTTTGTCGTTGGCCGAAAGGTGTTTGGCAACGATTGAAGCCAAAGAAGGGATATGGAACGCTTGGAAAACGCCAGTGAGCACGCGAACAACCAAGAGAATGAAAAGTGGAAATTCTGACGAATAGGCCAGATCGAATAGATGCGGGGTGAAGAATGTGAGCATTGTCCATGCCAAACTTGTAAACGGTAGGATCTGAAATAGTCGTGTTCGAATTTTTGAGTATTAATGCAGAAAACTTGCATTTTCAGCTCCGTAGGTATCTGCTATTCGACCAGCGAACACTTGTGTGAAGGCGTATCCCCAAAAAAAGCAGGATAGAACGGTTCCCTGAGCATAGCTATAACTTTGAATGAGTAAAACGCATAATTTCTACCGAGTCGGTTTTGTTCCATGCGAAATCTTTCGCAATTACAGCTGCGCAAATCGGTAGAGAAGCTCTCGCTGCGTACAGCACACAAGTTCCAGTAAACATTAAAATCGTCCATGTTCGACTTTCAGATCTGAAAAACAACTATGAAATTTACTATATGTGAAAGCACGACAACTCTTACCTGCTCCATATTTTTCCCAATGGAGGTTCATACTCTCCGGACCTTTTCAGCATTCTGAAATCATGGGTTTTGAATTTGACAAAAACTTGAAATGTCAGCAAACGCAAAAGGAGACTACATATACGTGGAAATAAAAAATGGCCGTGGCCGACCATACAAACTGCACGGCCATCATTGTAATTTTTTGAATTTTTGCCACAAAAACTTTCGTTTAGAATAAAATCAAGTTACATTTATTGATTTCAAGAAGGAAATGAAAGCGTAAAATTGCTTCGAACAAAAGATATAGGTGAACAAGCTTACGAGATCCGAGCGCCGATAAAAATCGCGCGCTCCCCAAATCTGTTTACACTGCAACTGTGCTACAGACGAAAAATGGTGAAAAGGTGGATGAAAAATAGATTACTCGGAAAAGTAGATAAAAACTAGGAGAAAAATGGGCGAAAAATAGATTATCTCAAAAATTGGTGAAAAATATACGATAAATGGATGACAAATAGATGAAAAATTGGGAAAAAATAGATAGAAGATAATGATAAGAAATAGACACTGAAAGGGTGAAAAATAGATGGAATTGTGCAGTTGATCGTAATGTGAATGCAGATGGCGCCATGTTAATCACAATTTTTTTAAAAATCAATTTTGGAAATGCCTAAAACTCTTCGCCATCGATTACCCAAAGAAGGTCTCAAATTGAGGAAAGGTAGGTTTGTTTCGTATATTAATATTGCTGATTGTTTATTATTTTAAGATCAAATTGCTGGTTCGCGATGCATGCCGACCAAACGTGTGGTCTTTGCTCGAAAAAACGCCCGGCTTTCACTTCGAAACAAATCGTCGAACAACGAAAATAATGAAAATGATGCATCAACAACATCCTTTCTCATGAGAGAACGATCTGAAAGCGAAATTGAAGAATTCTCCGAAGTAGTCGGGCCGTCATGCGTACCGAATTACCCCGCACATGATCGTGTATCGGAATTGGCCGATGAACTATTATTGTGCATGTATAGTTCGGTACTCGGAAAAGATACAGAAAATGGTAAAACTAATACTTTTCCAAAGACAAAAAATGGTTGCAGGCTTTTTGAGACGACTGGCAACAATTAAAAACTTCATCCCGATTGAAAGAGCCCGCTCATTGTGGTATGATTTCAAGAAGAATATTATGAAGCGTTCAATATGCGAAAAGTGTGGATGTCGAAGAGAGAAAGAATGGTAAACACATATACCACATTTCAAACATTATTATGATCAATTTCAGTTGCGGCGATTTGGCGACTTTTCTTATGCTGCCTCTCACCGAACAAATTCGCGGGATTGTGGAGTCGTCCTTTGACGATATAATGGAAATTCGAAAGAAATTGAAGGAAAAAGCACCAAACTTCACACACAATCTTCAAGGAAGTTCTTTTTCCAGTTCATGGAAATACGAGGATGAAAATCATTGTGATCTGAGCATGGTGCTAAGTCTGGACGGCGTCAATCCCCGAGGACATTTCAGGTATTATTATTATTTGTTTATTAAAGATGTGCCATTTAGAGGAAGTTTGTGGCCAATTACTTTACAGTTAGTGGATTTGCCTACAATGAAGTCGCAACTTTCAATTAATCTTGTAGTCTGTGGAATGCTGCAATTAAAAGTTAATAATCCAACAACCCTTGTTTTGAATACCGTCACGGAAATTATAATGAATCGATTGGAAGGCGAAGGGTCAACATTTGTTGTAAACAATATTTTATTTTCTCCATACCTCGTGTCACTCGTTTCTGACCAACCAGTAAGGATTAAGTGATAAAAATTTCTATAGATTTCAGTTTAAGGCAAAAAGAAAAATTCTTGGAATGAGCGGTTTTTCAAGTCCACATGCTTGTTTTTATTGCGACTCTCACGGAACTCTGCACAAACCACTACTTGGAAACGGTAATAATCAATAATAATTTTAAACCCTCTTATTCATCGCTTATATTGATTTAAGATCGACGATTGGACAGATTTGGGGATAAGACTCTAGAAGATAGTATTCGCGGTGTTAATGGATTTGGTCCTGTTGCGGCGAAAATGGTGCAATATGTCAAGCCGTACAATACAATCTTGGATGTTCTTCACACTTGTTCAGATGGAATTGTAATGTTGATACTAAAAGGTATCAAAATTAAGTGTGACCAAAAAAACGGCAGAAATTCCAGAGCTCATGCCTAAAAAGTTTAGATGTTCAAAGAAAAAATCTGCAATGTTCGAATGCGATGAAACCATGCTCGAAAACTTCGACAAACATCTACAATTGCCAATTGAAGGAGCCGATTTGACTCGATTGCTCACTAACGGAAGGCAAAAACTAGATGTATGTTTCAGATATAATGTTTTAGATTTTTCTTATAGTTATTCAGACTTCAAATTTTCTTGTTTGCTATCTGCAATTCAAGTTTAATACATACATATGTGAACAATGTTAAAAAAAATTAAGAAGCATTGTTCATTGGATTAGATATTGCTCCAACGACGGATCAAGCTACTTCAGTTGCTGTGCAAATCAAAGAGTCTGCGATTACTTTCATGTAGTTATGCGAATGTTTCACTAAATAACACCATGTACTTTTAGCGATCGCCTTCGTTCAAATTATAACGATCAGAAAGGATCTCACCACGCTAGCAAAGTTATGGCGCATAGTTTGGCTATCAAAATTGGAAAAGAGCACCAACTCAAAAAACTGAAGCCCGATGCCGCTGAATATTTCAATCAGCATTTTTCTATTTAATTGAAATTTGATATTTCTAATGTTAAACAATTTATTGTATTTTTCTTTTTTTTTATTTTGTTGTTTTCCGTTTACTGTTGTTTTTTCATAAAAACCATCCAGAAGAAAAATAGACGCAAAATAGATGAATAAGAGACAAGAAGTAGACAAAAATGGGTTAAAAAAAGGATGAATCATGGATGAGAAATAGATAGAAAACTGATGAAAAATGCAAGAACGAGGGACAGAGACAAGACATAAAATGGATGAAAAATAGATATTCATCTATTTTGATGCTAAATAGATAGAGATGCTAAATAGATAAGATGCTAAATAGATAGAGAATGGCTGAGAAATAGATGAAGCGCTGATGAAAAATAGACTTGAAAATAGATCTGTTACAGATCCCTCTTTCATCCAAAGTCTGCACTATTTTTCAACTATTTTTTAACTATTTTTCGTCTGTTAGCGCAGTTGCAGTGTATGTTGAAATATAATTTCGTGCTTTGCTCATATATTCTTCAATATAATCGTCAATGCTTTTTAGGTTAGCTAAGCCCTCCGAATTTCGATGAAAACCTTTTTTTTTATTTCGTAATCCCCATAAAATTAAATTCGGCATTACTCCAGGAATTTTTCGAAATCCTATATTTTTAATTCAAAATATGATTTATATTCTCCCTTTATTTTTTTCTACGTTTCCCTTTGAAAATATTAATGCTTTAAATTTATTTAATAAAACTCTTGTTAAACGAGTTATGCGCCATTGTTATTTCCTTGGCGCATTTTTAGTGCTGGCGTCATTTTAATGTCAGCATTATTTTTCAACTCCTCAATTATATTTTAAATTTTTTTGTTCATGATAGTTTAGCAGGAGTGGCGCGTCTTACTACTTCCATATTATCGTTAAACTAACTTATTTCTCAATGGATCCTTTCGAAATTTACCAATATTTTATTTCAGGATGGTCGTTATTAACGTAAAGTGGGCCAGAGAGAAGTATGTCGTTGATGTGGATACTTCTCAGCCTCCAATCGTCTTCAAATCGCAACTTTTTACGTTGACTAATGTGCTTCCTGAACGACAGAAGGTTTTAATACAAGGTCGCACATTGGGTGATGAAACCTGGGATGGAATCAAACTCTCCGATAATATGACCATTATGATGATGGGAAAGTGAGTTTTTTGCATTTTTTAATGTCGAAAATGAATTTTTTTAGTGTTGGAGACATTATGAAAGCCCCACAACCAGTTTCGGGAGAATCATCTACTGAAAATGGTGGTGGCAAGAAGGACTCGGGCCAACTTTATCCAATTGGAATGACCAATCTCGGAAATACTTGCTACTTCAACTCGTGTGTTCAACTCTTCAAAGAGTTTGACGAAATGATTCTCACTGATGAAAATGTTAAAAAAGTCGAAAACTCGAACGAACGCCTCGGCTTCTGTCTCGCCGAGCTTCTCAGAAAACTACGCGATAAAAATTACGCGAAGGCAAACAATATTTCTGCCGTCTCGCCGTTTGCAGCGGTTGCTGTAAGTAATTTATTGTTTTCCACAATTTCTGATTGGTATTTTCAGACACTTTCAAATACATTTCCACAATTCGAACAATTCAAGCAGCAAGATGCTAATGAGTGCTTTGTTGCTCTTCTGAATACCATTATAAGGACATTGAAAATCGCTGGAGTTGATGTGAAGGATTGTTTCACCGTGAAAACTGTAACAACAGCCAAATGTTTGGAATCTGAAGGAGAGGAAGAATCTAAAACCGAATCTTTCAATCAAGTGAAATTTTGCCCAAATTTTTAAAATTATTTAAAAGTTTAGTTGACCTGCTACATCAATAAGGATGTTCGTTTTCTACAAACCGGTATCAAGAGCGGTTTTGATGAAGAAATGGAGCGCCACAGTAATTTACTTGGAAGAGACGCAAAATGGCAGAAAAACACCAGAATCAGTCGGCTTCCGAAATATCTGACGGTCAATTTGAATCGATTCTTCTTCAAGGAGCAGGCGAAGATTAACGCGAAAATCTTGAAAGCGGTGCAATTCCCGATTTCTTTGGATGTCTATGATTTGTGTACGGATGAGCTGAAGGAGAAGCTCAGCGCACGCCGTGGCGATATCAAGCTTGAGGAGGATGCGAAGCTTGATCGAGAAATGAGGAAAAAGACGCTCGACAAAGAACAGGCGAAGGTACAGAAGCCATAATTTTGTTTTTTTGTGTATATATTTTTTTCTATAGGCAATTTTCGATGATGGAGTTCCATTGTCGTCAGAATTCGAGAATGATCCAGGAAGCAATAATTCTGGTTTTTATGAGCTGAAGGTTTTTGGCTGCCGCTTACATTTTTTGTGTCATCCATTGTTCGTTTGTAGGGCATAATTACTCACAAAGGACGATCGTCGAACGACGGGCATTATGTCGCATGGATTCGCTCATCGGAAGATGGAAAATGGAGACTGTTCGATGATGATGATGTGTCCGTTGTTGACGAGGAGGCGGTCCTCAAAACTGCCGGCGGCGGCGATTGGCACAGCGCCTATTTGCTCGTTTATGAGTCACGCGTGATCAAAAAATTCCCCGAGTTGCCGCCGGTCCAATCGAGTGCGGCGGAAGCGCAAAATCAGGAAGCGATGGAAATCTCCAATGGAAATTGATTACCGGTTCTTGAACTTGTTTTTTTTTTCAAATTTAATTATTGCCTCCGTTATTTTAAGTTATTTCATCCTTTTTTTATACCAATGAAGTTTTCATGTAAAATTTCACGAGCTATTTAAAGCTAAAAGTAAATAAACTTGGATATCCCAATATGAAAGAGTTCATATTTCATTTTTTGTTGCCATAGGAGCACTTCGCATTTCTTTAATATCCCGTTTCAGCCTGCGGTGGATTGACGTCATTAAACGGAAATCAATCAGCCTACAGGAATAGTTTAAAACCAAAATGTTATTTTTGTTAGTAATTTTGAATTGGACAGACCGCAATACAAATAAAAACGTTTCTCGAACGGATTCGTCATAGTTTACGTTTTCGCAAAATGTACAAATGAGTCATTTCGCCAACATTGTCGCAATTGCCCATAATTAATCGATTTAATTTATCGTATCATTATTGTGATCTCGGTTTGAAGAACGATTCGAAACTGCAAAATATTATCATTTGACCTTCATTTTGATGATGAATGAAACGTGAATTCTTTTCGAACAAATCAAAGTCGCGATATTTGCCAACTATTTTCGCATTTATTTGCTTAACTATGAGCCACTTTAGTTTTCAAGTTCATAATTTACTTTTTTGATCCTTTTTTTTCAAACTGTCCAAATTGTTTTGTTGTTCTGTTCTTCTCTGGCCGATCGGATTCGAATTGGACAAATTCTCAAAACGGAAAATGTCGAATCGAATTCGAAAAATTTGTTATCCGTCGGATTTGTCAAATCCTTTGATTTCTCCACTCTAGTAACTCAAAAATGATTTAATTTTTTAAATTCAAATCGAACAATTAGAAAAATCGGATCTGGTTGATTTCGTTGCCGAATTTGGTCGAATCCGATTGGTTTTTTTTAACTGAGATAATTTCCTTATTTGTGCATGACGAATTTCAGTGTAGGGGGTGCATTGCTTATGATAAGCGTCATAGTTTTGTAATCATTTCCAATTGGATCAAACTTGAAAACCATTTGAAAACTACAGTAGGCGTTAAAGGCGCCGACAAGATCAAAATCGCGTTGTTTCAATAATGCGAACTAGGAAGTTGGTTCGAGTGGCCGTTTCGAAAATCAACGTGAAATACACACGCCTCGAAAAGCCGCAATATCCGACGTCTAAAGGTCATCGCAACCGGTTTTTTTTCGTGAACGTCTCCGTAAAAATTCATTCCGACAATCGTATCGATGGCAAGCAACAAAACACAACCTTCGCCTGTATTTTTTTTAAGTTGTTCGATAAACCGGCTTTCAGGTTTGCAGCAATACTAAAAAATACAGCGCTTCCACGTATTTCACTTTTTCGTAGTAGATGAGGTGGGGGGGGGGTCTACTTATGCAATTTCTCTCACATATGTATGTTAATAATTGCGTTTGGTTATTATAGTCGTTGATGAGACTTGAGGAGGTGATTGTATGAAAATTTCTGGTTTCTCATGCATTGTCGAGGAAGCGTTTCACTTCTTTCGCCTTCTTTCTAATTACGGGTTTAAGCAAAGGTCGCTGATTTTGGCGACGCCTTTTTCTCGGTGTTGGCTCAGGTCCGAGAGTTCTTAATTTTGTCATCATTTTCCTGACCGCTTAGAAAAATGATTCGCACAATTATTCTTTGACCTATTGCGTGTTATACGCCCTTGATTATTTCAATAATCATCATTCCATTTTTCGGAAACGTTAGTTGTTATTTGTTATAATCAATTCTGTAATTCAAGATTGTATAGTGAGTTGCTTTCAATTCAATTCAATTACCATTCAAACACTCTAAATGGAATCCATTGTTCAGGTTTGAACCGCGATGTATGCAGGACTTTCGATACTAATACTATTACAGTGTTCTCACACGGTTGGTCGTACTTTTCATTTTTTTCCTCTGCAATGAATTAAAAAAATGAACCGTTCTAGGTCGTCTCATTTTTCAACGAAGAAGAATGTGCGACGATAAAGAAATGTTTTATTGTCCCGACGAATTGTGATGAGGAGATGTGCAAAGAAATGGGAGTCTCATGGAGGTTGATAGTTGCAAATCGTCCTTTTAATTTCTGAAAATTGGGCGGTTTTATTTTTTTTTAGGATCATAGACAATTCAACAATGGATATCGAACTTTACTTAAATTCAAAGACGTTTGAAAATGTTTACGTTGCTGCTGGCTTCTCAAATGATACGCTAATGGTGGGAAACGATCAAATACAAAATATCAATGACGAATTTTCAGGGAGGTGAACCCGTCGTCGAATGTTCGTCGTTTAAAAATTCGAAGCCGGTGTTAGCGATGTCGAAAAACGTTGGCAAAGCGAATTTAAGAAATTCGGTTTTTGATTCGAATTTTCGAAAAATGCAATCTTCCCAATTTTTAGTCAATGAACGCTTTGATACAAAGTGGATCATCTCGATTCGAAGATGGCACTGTGTACTGCAGCGGAACCGTTTCAATACAGCAAAATTTGATTAGTCTTAATGATCCGATTTATATTTTGCTAGCTCATGGAACAACAGGAGGTCAACATCTAAGGAAGCACAAGGAAATTGGAGTCTCGTCGCCGACAATTCTATCAAAAGTAGGCGGCGTCTCGCCAATTTTTCGCCTCTAATTTTGAATGTTATAGACGAGCGATGATTCAGAATGCTCTGTTTCGAAGCACTGCTTTAATCCGATTGGATGTTCGAAATGTGAAGATATGAAGACGTCGGTGAAGTAATTTGAGCCCAACAACTCTCGAATAAGCTCATGCTAATTTGAATTCAATCTCAGAATTTTGGACGACACAACAATGGAAGTCGAATTGCAACTCAACAATGCTAGTCCAAACTCGTATGTTGCTGTTGGATTTTCGACGAATGGCGAGATGGGCAACGCGTCGGTGGTTGAATGCGCCGCCCATCAAGGGCGCACGAGTATGGCGTATTCATTCAATGTGAAGCATAACGGGAAATATGATAACATACGAGGCGAGAGCAATGATGAAGATGACACACAAGCCACATTTAATGATGGCGTATTGAAATGCAAAGGTCAATTCAATATCGAAGGAAGCGACAGAGATCCAACCGTATTTCTCTACGAGCCGGATCAAAGATATTATTTGATAATGGCCAGCGGCGAAACGAAATCGGCTAGTGGGATTGCAGAATTTGAACGGTGAAAATAAAAAGGATTGATTATTGCAGACTCATCGGTGACGCTCAAATATCACGGCGACAATCGCGCAGTGTCAGATCCGATAATATTGAATGTGTTTGAGCCGCGAATGTCTGATGAGACACCAACATTTGGAAGTTTATCGGTGAGTTGGTCATTAAAAAACGAGCAAATTGAGATTTTATGCTGAAAAATTATGGAAGTAAATGAATAATATAATGAAAAGATTTCTTCGGGTAAATGAAAATCAGGCGGTTTCGAGAAAAAGAACAATTAATTTGAAAACCCCCTCCCCAATTTTTTAAAAAATTTCCCATTAATGCAAAAAAATAGCGTGCGATATATCGTAATCCTTCCTCATTTATTTTTAAAGGCGCACGCGAATAGTTTCGCGGGTCACGTCGCATATTCGCTACTGTAATTTTTTATTATCATTTCTGTGTTGTTTGTGTTGCAAAAAAACACATTGATTTTCCGATTTCCATTTTTCAGGCTGAAAGCCCGATCGAAGAAGTTGCACCAGTCGATTCGGCTTGTGGAATAGAGAAGGGATGTTTTCAACCGAATGATGAGTATTCGGTGACCTACAAGTAATCCGATTCGTTTCTTCAAAATTCTAATCAGTTCAAATCAGAATATTGACCGATATGATGTTTGAGATCGAGCTCCGCTCGAAATCGCCAACCGACACTAATGTTTACGTGGCGGTTGGTTTCTCGCCAACCGGCTCAATGGGTCCCGCCTCGGTGATCGAATGCTCTTCAATCAATAATGCGAAGCTCTCGTTGAAATACTCGTACAATTCGCCGAGAAACAATGAGCGAATTGAGTTAGCGAATGAGCAAATGCGTGATCACATAATTAACCCATCATACAAATTTGAAAATGGCGAAATTTATTGTAAAGGCGTCATGATGGTTTCCGATGTTAATGATAATCGGGTAAGTGCGCCTTTAAAATGTTTCAAAAGAAATTCCATTTTTTTTGAGATATTCCAATATGATCCGATAAAAGAGTATCAACTTCTCTTGGCAAAAGGGACGACGACGAATAAAGGCCTCAGCTATCATGGTCCCACCGGCAAGTCAACGTCGTCGGCGAGATTGCTCAGCGATTATGCGGCTGGAAATAAGACGAGCTCTCGAGCGACTTTAATTGTAGCGCATGGTATAAAACGATTTTCAAAAAAAAAATCTGAAACGCTCAATTTCGATTTTCAGCTGTCCTCATGACTGTTGCTTGGATGGTGCTGGTGCCGATCGCTGTCTTATTTGCTCGACTAATGCGTTCCTCGTACCCAACCGTTAAACCAGGAGGCCTTCTCATATGGTTCCATGTTGGTCGCTACTCGATGGCGAGAAAATTGCCATTCTTTTTTTAGGTTCATCGAACCGCCAATTTAATCGGAATTCTTATGATGATCGCCGGGTTCGTTGTGATGCTCGTCAATAAGAAGTTTAAATTTGTTGATTCGAGTTAGTCTATTTTTTTTTGTTCAAAGTATTCTGAAAAATTGAAGTCAGAAAATCAATGGGTTAAAAAAAAACGAAAAATTGTGTTTCAAATAATGTCGGCGTCAAAAATTATTGGCTATGTGCCAATGTGTGTCGTGGCAGCGTACGCGAAACTGCGTACATTGCATTATAGTGTACGCGCATTTAATATTCAGTCAATGACGCATTTAAATTTACACTACATATTTTCCTCAGTCGTTGGACGCTGACAATATAAAAATTAATTTGTTTTTCGCGAATTAAAATTTTGTTTTTTCGATTTTTATTAAAATAGAATGTATATTCATTTCCGAGAATTAAAAAAAATGATAATCTCGTTTAGGCGAGGGATGGGGAGGCGTTCACTCGTTATGCGGATTGCTCGCGATAATACTAGCATGGGTTCAGCCGTTTTTAAGCACTCTCCGCTGTGCACCCGATCATCCCAAACGGCCCTTCTTCAATCATGTACATCGCGGAATTGGTGTCTCAGCAATGGCGCTTGCAAGTAAATTATTCCCGTCCAAAAGCGTTTACAGAAAATTGATTTTTTTTCTCATTCCAGCAACAGCGATCGCAATTGCTGGATTCCATTTCACACCGACGCGTAATGTGGTCCAGCTCGTTCTTGCGCTGATCCCGATCACATTAATAATTGGCTTGAGCGTATTCTTCGTTTGCTACGAGAGAATAATGAGTCTCGAATCGAAAAATGGAAAAGAGGTTTGTAGTGTGCATATTGTCAAGGACGAATGAATTTCGGGTGCTATGATTTGAATTGCCGCTTTGGGTCTCGCAGGGAAAAGCATTTCGTAGCGAGTTTGGCTAAAGCAGTCCGCGTAATTCAAAGAAATTCGATTCGTCTTTGACAATGCATCTAGTGATACTCCTAATCGTGTTGTCCGGTCTATCTATCCCTCTATCCTGTAGATATTTGAAATGCCGATGGAGCCGTCTGAAATTTCGGAGCATGGAACGACGTGGAACATCACGACCAAGAAGACAACAATTGAGAAAATCGAAGAAGCTGAAGTAAGAAGAATTTTCCTTTGTTTAACTTGTCTTTTTTTCCAAATGTTCTCAACAATTTGTGTTTTGTTTTGTCTTCCACCCAGATTTTCTCCAATCAACTAATTTCCAGTCGACGAAATTTCGCGAGATTGTTGTTTATCTGACGGTGTTGGCTCTCATTGCGATTGGAACAATTTTGGCGGTGTTTTTCGGCATTGGAATGTCCGATTAGTGTCAAATAATTGTTACTTTTTTTGCCCCAACGAATTTTCGCTTATACGATTAATATTCCCTTTTACCGGTGATTTTAAAGACAGGTGTCTACATATAAGTACCCTTGTCGAATTGCATTTAGTCGGCGTCCGGTGATTTTAGTTTGTGCGTGTGTGGCGGGTAGATTTACGAGCATGTCCTTTTCGTTATGGTCTCGTAAGGATTAATTGTGAAATTGCGTTCCGAAGTAATGTTTATTTGAATACCTTTTAAAGTTTCAAAGGACGAAAGAACAAATTTCGCTTCAAGACCATAGCGAAAGAGGCGTGCCTCGTAAATCGACCCACGCACAGTACAATCACCAAACATCGACTATATAATTTTAATGACAATGAAGTAGTTTTAACATTGCTCATATTTGGAAGTTGTTGAGAATAAAGGTCGCCAACGTTGGTGCACCTTCGGCCCTACAAGTTAGGCCATGACTGCTCGGTCATGTTTCTGCGAGGAGTTGAATAATAGCCGATTTAAAATTTCACGGTTAAATTAATACTCAAGATGTCACGTGTTGGTGACGACAAGTCAACAACTCTATTCCAAAGAAGGAAACGACACAATGCGTTGGTTTTTCGTTGCTTCTTGGATAGCATTTGTGAGCGCCGACCATTTCTTATACGATGTGACGGTTCAATGCAATTTGGTCGATCGAACAACGATCAGTGTTCATTTCGAAGTTTACGACAAGGACGGATTCTTGTAAGGCTTTTGACTATTATGCATTGATGGCTCGAAAGGTAGAAATGACCGATTTTGGGTTGTACCAACAGGGTCACATTAAGCCTCTGGTACAATTGCGATTTTTCCCATCTTTTGAAACATTCATTCAAATTACTCTGTAATTGTCAAGAACGGGGGTGCGAGTATTGTAGCATTTGAATTGCCGCCTTGGGTCTCGCATGGAAAAACTCTTTGGGGCGAGTTTTGCTTAAAAAAGAATAATTTTCTTTTTAAGTGATTTTTTAATTTTTAATAGTTTCAATTATGGAACATATTTTGAATTGCGAGACCAATTAGATCAAATTTGGCAAATTCGCCGGACCTTGAAAATCCTGGCCCCGCCCCCCGTTTCGACGCTGTCAAACGTAATTTGAAAATCGTTCAGAAACGGCAACGATTTGATATCGGAGCCCGAATATCGTGAATTCCGACCCGGAATACAACACTTCCGTCTCAGTGGCTATCAGGATTTTGATCAATGGTTGTCGGTGAGACAATCGATAATGATTCATCGCGTTTGAGCTTCATCTAGGAATATGAGTCGAGCGTGGTGATTTGGCACGATTGCACGTCGGACAAGAAGCAGGTCCGCTTGCAGCTCGACCTTCAACCGCAATGCCCGCAAGGGACAACACTATGCCACTATACGATCTCGCATGATCTCACAAATAGTTGGGGGATTTTTCAAATTCAGGCGAAATTCGATCACAACTCATAAACTCAAAAAAAATTACTTGTTTTAAAAACACCCAAATGAACATTTTCGTTATTGTTTATAGATGATATTAAACTCTTACGAAAATTCAACAAAAAAAACGAGTAAAAATTACGTAACATGAAGAGAGCGAGAGAAGAACGATGTTTTTTTTTTCTTTTCTTTTTTTTTACAGCGGATGCTCGCTCAACAAGGGAAATGAAACAACAATTGGCGATTGATTTTTCATTATTTCCTCGATGTGCAATCCCATTCGTTTGCAAATTTCCGTGCATTTGTCCAGCAATAGCAGCATTGAGTAGGCATCCATAGCAGCGTAGCGTAACTGAAAACCAAAAGAAGAAACTTGAAAAATTGCGACCAAAATGTTGGCACCTGTAAATTCCTTAAAGGCCGCCTATCCCAAACGGAACACTGCTCGGTTTTATCCAATGGTCGTCCCAAAAGTTTTTCGCAGATGAATGAAAGACCTTTATTGAGGAACTTCGATTGTATTGTGTCAACTTTTGGAATCTAAAACGAGAAAAATCGAATAAAATCGAACAAAAATGAAATGTGCCTTTTTAGTTTCGTCTTTTTCTTCAGCTGCCTCATCCTCGTCAATCGATTCGTTCGATTCGGTGGCCGCAGAATTCTCGGTTTGAATTGACTCGTCTAAAAAATTGTTGGCCTTTCTCAAACGTCAAACCGAAAATTTCTACCAAGACTACTATCCGCTAGCGATTCTTTCAACGGCTCGTCATTCAATGTCGGGAGAAACTCCTTTTTGAGTATTTCGTTGTCGGGACTATTGTCAATTCGATCCAAAAGGTCCGATATTATTCTTCCCACACAAATCACATTGAGCGGTCGATAGAGCGCTAGGCAACATCGGAATGTGGCGCGCAATTGATGGAGGTCTTCGCCGAATTGAAATCCGATTTTGAGGATCTCCTCGGTTCGGAACAGAAACGTCATGAAACGATCATAGTGCTCGTCAGAAATTGATTTGGATTCAAGATCGATGATGTAGACCATTTCACGCATCGCCATTTGTAGAATGGTAGCTCTGAATGATTGTTTTACTACCCAAAATCAATTTCAACCATTTCCAACCTACTAGGCGAAACATAGGCACTCCATTCCGCGTCGAGACCAACCGTCAGGCTTTTGTCAACTTTCAAGCAGGTCCTCATCGTTTTTTCGAGTTTGACAATTTCGTCATTCGTCGAAATCATTCGAATTGCTTTCACCGTGCCGGGAAAATTCAAGAATTCGCTAGTCGGTTTTAATGGGTCCTCTGTGATCACGTTACTAAAAAAGCAAAAAAATTCGAATTTTTCAAATTATTTTCGTTTTTCTTACGAGTTCTGAATGTGATTCTTCAACATTTGATTCGGCTGCATTCGACGCCAAAATTTCGCCGCGTTGTGGTCATTGTATTGCGATTCCAACAATTTACAAACAAAACTAAAAACGGACACAACATTTTTGAAATTGACATTTTGAAATCCCGCCAACCTTTTGAGATTTGGTCGCTGCGCTAAAACTGTCCAAATCAAATCGTAAAAATTTTCGTCCTTCCATGTCTAAAAATTTTATATTAAATCATTATATAGACGGCGTCCTCACGACGACTAACTGGTTAATTCGCATTTTAAGAGTCATTTCGATAATTGGTAATTTAAATGATGACGTTAGAAATTCGCGGAAATGCGAAGCTCATCAAGAAGAAATAAACAGTTCACTCGTGGCGAGACCATTTCACTCGTAAATCTACCCGGACTACACAATTACGGTAAAAATTAAAACAAAAATGAGAAACAATCATTTTTTAAAATTTCTCCTTTCAAACAATATTGAAATATTAATTTGCAGTTCGAACCTTTTCAACGTATCTCTTATGGCCGAACTTTTTGAGAGCCGCGCACGCCCATCCCGGATGAATTGCAGTCTCGCCGCAATATCCTTTCAAGTCCCGTATTAGCTGATGGGTGTTGGCGGCGAATTCCTGATATGATAAACGGTCCGGATGGCTTTGGGCGATATTGACGGGATCGCGGAGACTTGAAGCACCAAAATCAAATCAATCATGGCATCGATTAATCGATACCTGAACACCAGCGGATCTCGAGCGGCATCGATTGCGACACGCAGAATTTCGCGACATTGCTGCCGGAATTCCGATGAACGATTCGTCGCAAATGTCTAAATTTTAAACTGAACCATTTAGAGCATAATAGTCATTTTTCCAAAATTACTTCAACAGTTGCAGCTTTCAACGGTCCTATATACATTGCCTGCAAAATTGTGCCCGGATTTGTCAAGTATTTATTGATGAACTCGTCACGCATGAAAAATTCCAATGCATTGAAGCTGCAAAAAACTGAAAATGTGCTAGCATTTCGATTTTCAATCATACCTGATTAATCCAGACGAAACACTTTTGGCTATGATGCTTCCAAAAGCTTCAAGGGTTGTGTTGTTTCCAGTAGGGCATAGAACATATTTGATTTGTTTCCAGATTTTGGCTTCTCGGCTTATCGGCACCATTAGCATGTGTTGTAGCAGAAAAGAAGATTGTTGTAATGTTAAAGTTACTCGAGGGCCAACAGAAACCATTTTTGTCTGAATAATACAATTATTTCCATCAGTCGTGCCTATATCACATTTTTGCTCCCGCTTTTCTTCTTTTTCCGGCTCGTTTTCTCCTCTGCTGTAGAAGAACCATCTTCAGACTTTTCGACCGATTGCGGAACTGCCTCTTTTTGTTGATATGGAAGCTGATATGCCAGAATAATCTTAAATTTATTTTTTTTTTCAATAAATTTCAAAATCCAATACAAACATTCATCAATAGCTCTGGAATAAACAAAATCGATTGGGGCACATTTCGAATTCCCGCTTGACTTTTTCTATGCATATGCATATATTCTGAAGATGTTTCGAATAGTTGAACGTACAAATTTCCGAGCTAAACAATTTAATTATGAAGATTTTCGAAGAAAATAATTCTCACGATTTCGGTGGGGCACGGATCGAAAACCTTTCTTGCGAAATTTTTGAAGTTGAATTTCCCAAATTTTTTTGTCGTCTTGCATTGATTGAAATAAGTCGCCGCTTCCGCCTTGAATCATTTATTAATTTTTCAAAATTAACAACCAAAACTTCATAGGCTATGACAATTCGATGAAGGAAGAGTTTAATATCAGGTGATGTGTTTTCGTGGAAATCCATATTCGCATAACTGCAATAAATTAATATTCATTGATTCCAAAAAACCATAAAGCGTCTATATCACCCCCAGCAAAAATTAAATAAAATCACACGAAAAGTTAAAGATCAAGAAATGCGTCAATCGAAAAAACGTCAATGATTGATGGTTAGCGCATTTTGCGCCTCGAGCATTGAGGAAGAAAATCAAGAAACAAAAAAAAATAAAGAAGGGAATGAATGATTCATGTTAGTTTCGAATTTAGAAAAAAATTAAATCGACAATTTATTAATAATATAAATTAATTGGAATTTTGGTGCTGTTCAAATAATATTTTTTGGTATTTCCAGAAATTTTGAGATCGCATGGATTTTCAGTTTTGGATGTTCATATATAAGGTGCAAAATACACTTTAAAAAAATCTGAAGCAACTTATTAAAAGTCGTTTTTTCGCGATTTACATAAAATTTTAACAGGATTCCAAAAATTTCCAAAAAATTGATGATTTACCTTTTCTCCCAATTTTCATACACCAGATTAAACTTTTAAATTTATGGTGGTCTTGTTTTTTTTGACATCATTTATTATTATTAGTTAGTCCCTCATTGTCCACCCATCATTATCTAATCAGCATCGTGATGTATATATAAATATATAACTGAAACCATTACGTTATCTATCAGACTACTCTTATTGTTCGCAGTTTAGCATTATGATTGAACATCAAAGGTGTGTCCGCATGCACTTTTAATATGATACCAATTTTTCAGATTCAATCATCCATTTGAGAACCATGTAGGCAATTTCCATCAATTTTCACCATCTCAAATTGAAATTGTAAAATCAATTGACGCGTCTGTGAGTTTCAAAAAAAGCGCGGAGCTCTATGAATGGATCACTACATCCTACTATGGAAGTGCACAAAAATTGGGGGAAACGGTCGAAATCGAATTATAGAAAGAGAAATGAATAAGAAATTTCAGATTGTTCCCATTCAGTATCCAAAAATCGATGAAATTCCAACTGAAAGTGAGTTCCAAATTATCAAGAAATCATTTTAGTTCCCCAGTTTCTGGCTAGAATTAATCAGGCGAAATCTTTTTCAGAAACGTCAAACTCAGACGAAACAAATTCACTTCTTCAAAACGAGACGATTGACATTAGCACGAATGACAGCATTTCTTATGCACTCTGCAAGGAATGCGTACGTTCGCAAAAAAAAATTGAAGCCAAGCATTCATTCAACAATTGCAGAGATCGCGGTACACTCGCCGACGGACCACTAGAACACTGCGAATAATTTGGGTAGTCCTTACACTCTTAATAATATCACTAATGACATTTCCATGGGGCCTCATATCATTGATCGGTTTGCTCTACGTTCCAACGCAGTGCCGAAAACCAATTTGTAAAAAATGTCTAAAATCGTTATGGTTTTAATTTATCCATTTTTCCGTTTGTTAGTTTTAATAAATCATCGATTGTCCAAGCGATTCCATTCGCAATTTTAGTTCCATCGGGATTCACGCTCTCCGTGTCGACTTCTTTTCGCAAAACCGTATCATTATCGATTTGCGAGAAAAATGCGACGGTCTGAACATCGAGTTTCAAATCTCAAATCGATTTTCTTACATTTGGTAGCTGATATATGCCAACGCGCTGAGAAATGAATGCTCGCACGAGCATGTTCGAAATTTGAAGAGCCAACGCAAGACGGGCAGCATCTTTTTCAAGGCACATGTAGCGAACCTGAATGCACAAATAAAAATAAAAATAAAATTGGACTAACCTCGTCGTGAATGGAAATCACAAATTTCGCCTCAATTTCATATTTTTCGCATAGCCAATTCACAGAAACCAGGAGGAGGTGCAGAAAATCAACCGCCGATGATTGAACGATCTGGAGAATTTTCGAAAGCAATTAAGCGAAATCAACTCATTAAACTACCCAATTCATGATTGATCGTTTGTATTTTTTGTCGAAATACTGCGAGTCGGGAGTTCCTTTTGGCAGTTTGCCCAACGAGTCGGCAATTTTGCATTCAAGTATCGGTGTTCGTAGATCATCGCTAGCGGCGCACAGCTCAAGAAAATTGAATGTCGACGATTCACTAGAAATTTTTGACCGTTTCAAATTCGTCGCATCGTCAACAATATAACATACTAGCCGCCAACAAACAATTTCTTTTTCTCCGAAAAATTTTCATAAAGCAATGGTATGAGAGCCTCCGTTTGAATTTCTTTCAATTCCTCCGAAAACCGCCTCAAAATCCATTCCTCCAAATCAATCGCGTCTTTTCTTTAAAAAAATGAAAAGACATTTTCAATTATTCTAAACAAATCTGCATACGCGTATTGACTATTATAAGTCGGTGTATAGTAGCAACCATTAAGGGCCAAAATTTTCGAGTCCTTCGCATTTTCCCTCATATACAAATCCACTAAATCATTGAATTGCGGATCGATTTTACGATATCTACAATTTCAAGCAAATTTTTTTTTCACAAATTGATATTTATTTCTTATTTTTACATTGCCACATCACCTTTCGTCAATTTGAATAGCTGCATGGCTGTCATTTCAGCTTCATTCTGCTTCATTCCGCCGACACGCATTAAGTGTTTTCGAGCATGCGCTTCGCCGGAACCGTACAGTCTCGCATAGTTTAGCGTTTTGGCGTGATTACGACTTATTTTCAATTGATTCGCCACAATCGAGTGAAGGTCGGTGTTGTCCGATTTCGATCCAGCGAGCATCATATTCGAGAACGCGGTGCTTCCAGGCTTCCTCTGCTCTTTCGCTGAAAAAAAAACACACACAGACAAATTGAGCCTCGAATTGTCGAATGTCTACGTAATCGCTTCTCGGCGCTGGCATCGCCATACAACGCCGCCAACCATTGCTCCTGCGAGTCGACGTCAGCGCCAATCAGCCGATATCCCGACGGCGCCTGCACCATCGCTTTGATGCCGGTGCCAATGACATGGTCGTCTGATTGATTGGTGAGTGTCACCCACAATTTGTGAACCGATCGTCGCGACACGGTTCCGGCGGGAACCACCGCCGCCGCGATAACGCCGCTACACATCGCACTTCCATTTGCGGACGTGTACGTGTCGCTCGGATCCCAAATTGTGACCTCGGCGTGATAGCGATTGCTGAAATTGCATATTGGCTAAATGTTAGAAATGGTATCGCATTGAAATCAATCAAAACCTATAACTGGTCCAAAACCTCGTCGTTTGCAATGAGTCCAAAATAGTGGCGAACTGATCCACATATCTGTAGATCAAATTAGGAACAAAATTCTTCCAATTCAAAAAAAAACCTCGTTGGCTGCAAAACTCTCTCGTTCAATTCTTTAACAAAATGTTTTGTAAGTGGATCTCCGACATTTCCGTCACCTGACTAGAAAATCATTACAATCAAAAACTGAGATTCAAACAAAAATTGTTACTGGATGATCCAATTGATAATATTTCAAGATTCCATCGTTCTCAAGTGTATAGAATTTCTTCTCAGCGGGAATTAGCATTTCTCCGTATAAATAAATGTTATTCTTCACAATATCGTAAAATTTTCTAGAAAAAAAAGAAGAATCGGTTTAAAACTTAAAATTTGTAAACAAAAAAATACAACACCTCAATGGAAAATCGGCAACTTTCGTTTCGCGATCAACATCAACGTTGAGCTTCACAAAATGAATTTCGTCATTTTCAAGGACTTTCTCAATTTTCGGCTCATCGGGTACGAGAAATCCCCATCCTTTTGATCGCAACTTCACAAGCGGGTACGGACCATAAATCATTCCAAATATCGATGGGATAAGCATGCTTTTAAGTGCCTTCAATGTGCAATTTGAATCAATTCTTATTATTCAAATATTGCTTACTATGTGCTCATTATCGATAACGCTAATATCATAATCGGCAAAATTTCGCGCTTTGAACAACTTCGCGAACCACTCTGGATAATCGCGTTTCGTTCTCAAATTCCAGTCTTGTGCCCATAACCAAACATCTCCGCTCATTTTTCTACAAATCGAAATTATTTTCATTTTAATAACAGATGCTATACAATTCCGGATCCTCATAGACCATTTTAGCCGTCTCGACAATTTTCCGCGCCGATGTGTTCTTTTTCTCCTCGCACATCCTCGCATTCTTCTATCAACATTTTTTTTAGTATGATATATAGTTGGCGTCCGGCGACCGACGCGCATGCGCCTTGAAAAGGTCTCGCCACGTGTGAACGCTTATTTTGTTGTTTTTACGTGAACAATTTTTTTATGAGTTTAACATTTCTTGAAATTACTCAAATTGTACGATTTAAAAATTATCGAACCAACCCATAAAATAACCAGTTAGTCCAGGCGAGACCAAGATAAAGACACATCCCCCGTAAATCTACCCGAGTACAGCAGTCGCCGAACGCCGAATATAAATTTTACAAAACAAATAAACCTCATAGAACATTCTCCAGTACGAATTTATTGGCAAGTAGACATTTCCAATATTCAACATTCCTGCTAGTGTCGCCGGGTGCGGAAATCGCGTTTTGAACTCATCCCATAATTTCACATAGATTTCAGCGCATAGTATATTATCGCGTGCGCAATATGACATTAACGGTTGGAAATCGTCGCGAATTTTCTCGATCGGATCCTTGACGAAGCTCGCGCGAAGCGTTTTCTTCGAATATTGCTCGGCGGTGACTGAAATTGAGCTCAATTCATTATTAAATCGCGCTGGATTACTGTCTTTTCCCGAATATAAATGATCATGAACTGCAATTAGTGAGTTTTTCGACACTCGACCTTTCCATGTGTTCAACCATTCCGTCTAAATTGGAAAAAAAATAGTAAAATTTTTATTGAGCTAAAGTTGCGCGCCAACTTTTCCATCAGTTTCCTCGATGTCAAACATCTCATACACCGATTGCTGGTGATCCGCCATGCCGAACATGGGAATTGACATCGACATGGTATCCATGAATCGAATTTTCGATGGTTTCAGCTCGTACGCCTCCACACATCTCGCACGATCGAATCCCACATTGTGTCCGATGACGATTTTCTCTTTGCCACAATCTCAAAAAAGCTCATTATGAGTTTAATGATCAAGTTTGAAAAAAAAGTAAGCTGTCGCTGCGAGACACTTCGCCAAAAACTTCATACCGTATTCAAAACCTCAAAAAAAATTCTTCAAAATATCCACAAATTTCAGGCATTTAGCGTCACCCATTTTTGGTATTTCAATATTTTAAAAAAATAATATAAATAAATGTGAAGGAATTTGTTTTTAAATGAAGTGATCGATTAAAGGCTCATCACGCGAAAAAATGAGTTGGGTCTTGCCACTTCGTTTTTTTCATAAATTAACAATACCTCCTATTGGGATTAAATCTTTCCTAGTCGGCATATCGGGAACATCGGTGTTGTTCACCAACCGCTCACTGCACCATCCATACCAAGCATTTCGGCCAAGAGCGATCGCCAACGTCGGCAGATTTCCATCCAACACGCATAATTCGATATCGAAGAACAGAATATCATCAGGCGGAGCGTCGATCTGAATATCAAGCCAGAACCATTAGACAACTAGTCGCGCACATTCTCACTTTTGTTATCGACTTCAAATCAAACGGATATTTCGTCCAGCCAACTTCAAACTTCCACAAATCATTGTCGTCGATCTTTTTGAGAACTCTCTTCGCTTTTTGCAAATCAAAAGTTGTCGCGGATTCAAGAAGTCGCTTATAATGTCGAGTTTGCGAATCGGCGATTATTCTTTAAAAAATTCAAGCGATATCTATTTTCTGCGAAATTTTCTAACCTAAAATGATCTGCCAAATTCTCTCCTTCCAGTTTTGGAAATTCAATATCATAATTCACTGAGGATGACGATGACGGAACCGGAATTTCCGGAAAAAGATACTGATGGATTTTCGGGCATACAGTTTCAATGTTCTTCCTTTCAAACTATAAATTGAAACTATTTGAAAATTATTCGATCTTTATTGAGAACCCCCAACGAATGACTCGTCGAAATCCGTCGGCGAACAAGTTCAAATGATTTTTTCATCTAAAAAAATTAGTCTTAAAACAATTCAGGGTTAGACATATATTAAAATGTCTCACACAAACAATTCTCAGCAATTGAGTTTAGCAAAAAAATAAATAATTTATTTACATATATGCTATATAATTAACGAGATGCATCTAAAAGGGCATTCTCTCTAGCAATGACCGATTCTTCGAATTGTATGACATATGCGGTTCCATTATGCCAATGCGCTGTCACTTTACATTTAAACGACGCGCTCTAAAACAATTTCAAAACAATAATGTTTCAATGTACAGTAATTTGAGATACCTCGAGAATTGCTTCAACAATTCCAGCGGCAAATGCCGCACAATTCAAGACCCCCTTGTCTTTGGGAACCGATATATATGTATTGACTAGCGGGTCTTTTTCGATTATCAAATCTGAAAAAAAAATTCAATTGCAAGGAATAAATTAAATACGGTCGGCGTCGAACAAATGAACAAAATTCAAAAAAAAATTACTGCGACTGGAAGAACAGCGAGAAGTACGCGAGACTGCGCACAATACATTATAGCGTACGCGCATTTAATATTCAGTCAACGATAAATTTAAATTTACACTAATTTCGAGAATTATTAAAATATTTAACGTTAAGGACCCGTTTGAAATAAAATAAAATAATAAAAATCGTGATTCTTACACGTGCACTGATCATCATTCGACCGTTCTAATTTATCCGCCTCTTTTCCAAACAAATTCTTCCAAACTGCGGATTTGATAAACAAAAGTGTTCCTGAAAACAATAAAACACATATCATTTAATTTTCACAGAAAAATTAACCCAATAATTTGGTTTCCCTTTTATAGCCTCGTTCTCGCAATGTAATAATATCAAACATTCTGTATCCGACTTGTTTTCCATACGAGGCAAGTCTGAAAAGACGCGAATTTTCAGGCAAAAAACGAAGGAACAATTTACTTGTCATGAATATCCGACACCGTTTCCGATCTACTCTGCGCATACTGAACCATCTCGGAAAAGAGGAGGGCAAACGTCGACAAATTGATCTAAATTGCAATTTTTTAATTAAAATAATTAAAGAAGGGATTATACTTCTGATTTGCCACGACTCAACGATTTGTCTAGTAAGCCGGTTGTTTTTGCCATCTGAAATCACAAATCTAACCATCACGTTGACTGCAAGTGCAATTAAGCAAGCGTTGATAGAAAACGAGGGTTGCTAGGCAACACATTCACGCTCGGACCCTCCTCCCCCCATTCGCCCTACATTTCCGATTTCGTAATGCAACACTTAACAACATCATCATCGGATGCCGATTTTCATAATTCGCTTATAAGACCAAACATCGGCGAGCTCATCGGCAGTTTCCTTTTTGCATTTCTAGGTTCCCAAACTTCAAATTCTCTCTCTTTTTTTTTTAAATAATTGTGTGATTATTAGGCTGCTTCGCCGGACAACATCCACACATTAAAGAGTTCACTTATCCAATATTCACCGCCTTATCCCTATACATTTCAAGAGCCCTAGTTCTTCACGCAACACCCGCCTACTTCAATCCAGGTAATTAATTGTCATTGCTCTTTTCATCAACAACATCTAACAAAGCATAATATTGAAGCGGTCACAATTGTGCAATGCGTTCGACGCGAGATTCCAATTGCTCTCGCGATCTCCTTCATCGTCGTCCAACTTTTCGCATTTTTCGCCGCGATCACAATTTTCAGATGTCTTACAGATCAATCTGTCGTCAATGATAATTTAATATTATACGATTTAGTCGAAGATATGGGCATTCGACGAGTTTCGAGATTACAGGTAGTACTCAAGTGTTCAACAATTCTGAACACCCATTCTTTTTCCAGGCATTCTTAATCGAAATGGCCCTTTCAATTGTGTTCTATTCATCATTTCGCCTCAAAAAGAATAAGGAAGCAATTATCGCACTTTCATGGGTAAATTTATATTCAAAATCACGCTAGAAATAGTTTTTTTTTCTACTTTAGGGATTAATACAATACATTTCCTTTCCATTATATGGATTTTCTTCAAATATTTCCCTACTCTTCGCCTCCTCAATCATTTCGCTTATATTTTCTCCAACAACGACGCCATCAGTGATTCTTCTATATCTAAACGTCTTCAATGCTCTTGTCTCAGTAGTACTCACAGTTTCAATTGATGTGTAAGCTTTTCCCAATATTTTAAAGAAAAAAAATTAAAATATTAAGAGTCACTCGTGAATCAAACCTTAATCCGGATTCCCCAGAAAAACACAACGAAGAATCGGTAGAAAGATCTACAGATAACCAAATAGATTGACAATTGAACAATGAATAAAAATTCGTCGTCATTATTAATTTCTATTCGCAAAATATTTATTTATTAAAATAACATTTCGAAAAATAGATGAAGCCCTTTCACCAAACGTAGAGTCGGCCACGTTGCCAACCGAAACGTTTTAAAATCAACCAAAATGCAAAAAAAGAAACGGTGATAATGATGATGATAAAGGAAAGGAAAGAAAAAATTGAATGAGAACAGACTGCCCCGATTATAGGCGAACAATCTCACTTTATCATCGAATACTCACAGACACTGACCAAACATCACTATTGAACAGAACATCGATCAGCCAAATTTGTTCTCATCAATTAATATAAGAACAAAACCAGATAGTTCATGGTGTCAAATAATTAAAATAATCATAATATAATCATAATAAGAAAATACTACCTCTTTCCTTTTTCAACAGAAGAAGACCGGTGTGAAACTTAGAAACGACCGAAATTGAAAAGTCAGAGAAACAGAAGCACACGAAAAGAAACGCAAAAAATGGATAGAAGTTCTATCAATTGTAAAAGTCATCATAAATCAATTGTATTAATTAATTCAGTATAGATAAAGCATCTCAAACGCCCCTAGGGTTCACACATTTAGTAACTTGATTCGAAATTGATATTCTAAGTTAATATGAACAAAGAAAATTAATAATCTGATTATGCGAGATTGGACAGTCTGTAGGGTTTTCAACAAACTAGCTAGTTTGATTCGAAGAACTGATGATGTGAGTACGGTAGATGTGCGGGATGTGTTTGCGGATTCGGCGGTTGCTGTTGCTGCTGATTCAGCACTGGATTCGTCACTGACTGTGATCTCCAAGACGCCACATTCATACCGTAGTTATTTGCTAAAATTTGTTTTTCTTTTTAAAATATTATAAAAAAATTTCGAGCAATTGCAAAACCTGCTGTTGATGGGTGATCTCCAGAACCGTGATTCTGCATTCTCATGCCATAATTCTGCTCTTGTTGTGTGGGCTGTTGCATTTGAAAATTTGACATTGCGTTCTGACTCCACATATCGCCGTACGGACGAAATGACGACATTCCACGATTTTGCGGTTGATTTTGCGCCGATTGTTGTGCAGAAGTCTGTCGCAAAAAGGATGACGACGAGTTAGACCCAATCGAACTCAGATTAGAAGCACTAGGCTGAAAATGACCAAATGAAATATAATTAGTCGTTAACTAAACAAACCCGAAGAAAATCGACGTTAATACTTCCACCAGCATTTCCATTGTTCGCCCAAATATCGCGCTGAAGTGGATCCATTCCAAACGACGAGGTGTCCGTTTGGGTTGATGGTCTCAAATCGCTGAGGTTTCCAATGGTGTTCCAAGACCATAGCGATGAAACCGGGGCTTCATCAGCCGGACGAGTTGACGTTGTGTTCTTCGATGGTGAAGCGACCGGTGACGGAAGGCGAGAAGTGCGAGCGCGTGCAGGCGTTGAGCAAGAAGAAACGTTCGATGTCGACACGTTTTCATTTCCTGGAAATCATTGCAAATAATTTTAGGCGTCAAAAGTAAATCAACCACTATAGGCTTGCGCGCGATTTCCAACCGGCGTTCGTTGTTGCCCTATCACACCAGCAGCTGGTGTAGCAATCACTGTCGGTGCGAGGGCTGCCGAAGATGGTGCAACAACTTGAACGGGAGGAGGCTTGACCAGCTTTGGAAGAGCATCCAATGCTGGAATTTTGATCTCTCCAATTTGGGCCAACGTTTTGCTTCCATTTTTCACATTGTCCAATGCAACGTCGTAATCATGCGAAACCGATTTAAACAGACTATCGACGCGGTCGGAATACGCCTTCCATTCGGCGAGACTTTTTCGCAAAACTTCTTTATCGCTGGCCTGACGAACACTGAAAAACAAAATATTGTGATCTTCGTCACAAAACCTGCATAAAATACCGATTGAGGTTTTGCTCAGTCTCCGAATATCCTGCGGCAGCCTCTTTTCTCTTTTTCTTCAATTCCTCAAGAGCGCTGGCTTTGCGCGAGTCCAAAATTGAATGTTCGGCAGCGCGAGCGCGTTCCGTCATCGCTGCGAGTTGCGCCGCGACATTGCGTCGCTCCTTCTCAATTTTTTCTTTCGCCTTTGTGCATTCCTCCAGCTCCTTTTTGCATTGATCACGCTCGTTTTCGCGATCACTTATTTCCGCAACTTGCTGCCTCATTGTCTGCGTGTCACGCTCCTTCTCCTTTTTCACTCTTGCGCGCTCTTCAGCTGTCTTCTTTTTCAACGTTTCGTGTTCCTTTTTCAGCGTCTTCATCTTTTCATCAAGATCATTGAGATTCACTTGAAGAGAAGTAGCTCGGTTTCTGTAAATAGTTTCATACACTAAATGTTAGGTAATAACTGCATACTCTTCTTTCGTTGCGCGATTTTCCGCCTTCTTCAATTGATTTCGAACGTCTTTGAGCTCTTTTGAGAGTTTCGCATTACGTTCTTCCTCGAACTTGACTTTTTGCTCGCTTTCACGAAGTATTTTCTCGGTCTTGTGCTTTTCACCTTCCATAGCATCCAAGCGATCGCTCAACTTTTTGGTTTCTTGATCAAGTTTCGATACTTGCATTTCTCTTGCATCGTTCAAATCATTCAAAAGCTTCGTTAAACCTTCGTCACCAAAGAAGTCCTGAACGTATTTTGACCGATTAAAAAATATTTCTAAAATTCTTACCCAAATAACTCGCCGTAATCGAGCATGAGCATTTTTCATGTTATCAATGACCGACTGAAATTAACCATAAAAATTGACGAAAATATAAATGTCTATACCGTCATGTAGTTATTCATATTGACAAAGCTCAAGGAATTTTCTTGAGGCCCACCTTCAGCTGAATACGGAGGAAGCTCGGGAAGCTAAAACACAATAAAAATGCAATTTCTAAATGATGCTTTCTTACAGTCAAATCTTTCGTCATATCAACTGGCGATGCTGGCTTGATCATCGAGTTTCTCGGCGGTATCGTGCGCTTCGCAATCACCGTTGGTCGACCCTTCGAATTTTTCATCGTCGAACTCGTTGCAGCGCTCGTCACAGTTTTTTCTTTTGCGGGAGTCGGCGGAGATTTTACTCGCGTATCTGGACTGCGCTTCGGCGAATCGCTTCCAAGATAAGGTACCACTTTCTCCTGAAACATAGCCTTTAATTTAGAAAAATTCACATTCCGTTTGTGAATCACCTGTATGGTCTCACGAAGGCACTCCGAATCGCGCACTATCTTCTGTGCATCTTCCAGCAAATTCTGTGAATGCTTCATAAAGTTTTGAGCAGCGTAAGCACTCTTCCGGTAATCAACGTCCAATGCAACGACAAGCGGAGCAATCCGTTCATTGATCTCATCTAACAGCTGCCTCTGATCAACATCGCTCATCCGCCCGAGAATACTTTCGGGACTTAAATGGTCCGTCAGTGCCTAAATTAAAAAAAAGTAAGAATATTTTATGTTTATAGCACGCTCCTCGTTAGCTAAAGCTAAAAAATCGCATTTTATTAAAAAAAAATTAACAATAAATAATTTGTTGAATACATGCTAGGGAATCATGCATCGAGGAACGCACTATTTTCATGCTAGAAGATGGAAAACTCATATAATCAATTAGTTATTGCAGTGGACAGCCAATTGTCAAGTTTTAAAAAATATCTATAATACAGTTTCTTTTAGCAATATTGGAGCAAAGCAGGAGAAATATCTAAAGACGACAAAATCAAAATTTCTCTCACTTCATACCTGTCCAAAGCTATATAACTAACAAGCATATACAATTCAATACCCTGCTAAAGTGACACCTATAAAAGCACACACAAAATGAGACAAACAAAAATTTAAAATAATTCCGGAAAAATTATATTGATTTTTTTCTGCACACATTTTATTAGTATCACAGCAGGAAATAATAAATGGGATTACGCATCAATAAACTCACTCCTTCTAAGTTCAGCAATCTTTTGATCACTAGGTCAGAGAATGCGGGACGATACGCATTTTCCTAAACGTTAACTCTCATTTTGTGAATAACAAGTGAAATTTTTTTACTCCAAATCAAGAATTTCTTTTAGTTTCACTCCAAAATTAATTTGGTTTTTGCTGACTTGAAGCAATGAGTTCCGCCCACTTTTTAACAACAAACCCGATCAACACTTGCTCGAAATCCGTCGTAAGAAAGAGCCCCAAGCGCTAAAACTTGTTGGAAGTCGTCGAGCTTGCAGTTGGCAAAGCGTTGAGCCAATTCCATTTCTGGGCCACCGCTATCGACAGGAGCACAGTTCAACAACGGATCATCTCCCTAAAAATGTGACAAATAAAAATACCAGTCAACAGACAATAAATAAATTCACCTCCATCCATCTGGTGAACATCCCTGGGTTTGGTGGCAACTCCATGCGCTCACAAGGTGTTGCGCTCCACATCATATTATAATATGGTTGTACTTCGTGCATATTGCGATTGTCGCGCTTCTTTTCTGCCTTCTAAAATTTTGTGGTAAACTAATTTTTTTTTAAATACGCATTTTAAATTTTACCTTGCGCGTTTTCACAGCCGTTCCATCTTCCTTCGTCTTCTTGAATGGAGGATGTTCCGTCTGGGTTGTTGAGTCTGTATCCACTTCTGTTTCGACAGTCTCATCATTCGTGTCAAAGTTTTCCTTCATGATCTTTTCAATTTCTCGCGCCTGAAATTTAAAACGTTGTAAATGATTGCAAAAGAACATACAAAGACCTCAGCAGTCATTGTTTGAGTTTTTCTATCGCACATCATCACTCCATCCTCGTTGTAGCCTTGATAGTTGGGCTAAAAATAGGCATTTCATTTATGGTTATAATAATTTAATAAGAATAGAAAAGTTTCATTTTACTTTCAAACATTTCTTTCAAAAATCCCTACCAAATATTCGCTGAGTGATGACCGC
The DNA here is from genome assembly GCA_902829315.1 of Caenorhabditis bovis. NCBI lineage: Eukaryota > Metazoa > Nematoda > Chromadorea > Rhabditida > Rhabditidae > Caenorhabditis > Caenorhabditis bovis. The sequence continues at coordinate 7,004,272 of CADEPM010000004.1, read as the reverse complement.
CTGGACATTTTGATAAGATCTTCACAGCTCGAATGCCACTGCTCATCGATTTCGGTACAGCCATTTATAATAGCTAATGTTTCTGGTGGGAAGTCAAAACGCTCATACATTTCTGAGTCGCCGTCTTGACTATATGGTGCATTTGTCACTGAAAAAAAACAAGATTTAATATAGTTTGCATAATATAACAACTATAATAAAATATTCAACTGAAATCTAAAAATTCTAATTCGTTTAAATTACAAATTTCTTGAAATGAAAATTGAATGAATACCAAATGTGTAAAGTCATAAAGGACAAACGATTTAAATAGGTACAATATTAAAATAAAAATACGGTTAAAAATGAGCCCACATTGAGACAAAAAATTTAAAAAAAAAAGCAGTGAAATGAACTATTAGAACATTTTGGTATAAAATACAAATTTCTCAAATAATTGCCCACCGTCATTCGCTTGATCAGCGTAGTTTCCTTCGTTATACACCTCGTCATCATCATATTCGTCGTCATCTTCGTCGGCGTAACCTTCACCTGTGTTGTGATCCCCATCCTCAGCATAAATACTACTCGGGGTGCTTCTTTAAAAAAACATTTCAATTACATTAAATTATCATATGGTGGGTATACGTTTCAGCGCTTTTCTGCTCACAAGATTCTGTTGATTTCGCAATATCTTCGAGGAGCTTGTTATCAGGTTCCTGACCCGTTTTCGAAATTTTTTCCTTAGCAGCTTCTTCGGATTTAGCATTCTTGCGGTTTTCGACGAGATCCTTGACCGTTGAACTTCCACCATTATTGGTTCGCTGGGCATTCCTAAGAAATCTTTACGGTTATTTTCAACAAAAACGACACAGTTCATAACATATTGCAAAGATATGCTCGAAATCGAGATCAAAAATCCATCATATTATAAAATAAATATTTTAAAAAAAAATTAGAAACAACGTACTGTTCATAAGGCTTCTTCTTTTTCATGTGCTGAACCGTAACAACCGCGCGAGTTTTCTTACCACCCTGTAGCATAACAATCAGAATTATATATAATTAAAATGTACCCATTTTACCTTCGCCGTCATCTTTCCACTCAACGACTTTTGCGCTCCTGTCAGCGCTTGTCGCAAAGATGTCGGCTTTCCATGACTGGTATCAGTTGCAACCGTTGGTGTTTTTCCTTTCTCGATTCGCTCAATACTTTCAAAAAGCTTCGCATTCACAAAAGTTTCCCGCTGTTTTGTCAATTTTTGAAAGCAGTCATCATCCTTCCCATTACAAAACTTCATAGCCTATAAAACAAAATGTGGATATAAAAAAATTAATTTTTTAAATTATACATTTTGGTTGGCTTCAAGAGCTAAGTCTATCTGCCCTTTGCTCTTTTGCATTTCCGCAAGAACAATCCATTTCTCGATCCTTTCGACAAACTCTTCATATGTCCTGAATTAAAAAATAATATTTTATGATTTAGGCAATTTTCCTACATCATATTTTTAGGTGGCTCGGCTTTTACTGCTATTTCCAGAACAACAGTGTCATCTTTGATATATCCTTGGTTTTTGTCAAGAATATCCTAAAATTTTAATACCTATCATTCGCGTGATATCATTGTGCCTACCGCCCATGTCATGAAACACGAGTATCCCCAATCATTTTCCTTGGCGGTGTACGTATGCGTAGTCCGTCTCGCAAAATGCGGAATATTTTTGTCATGAGAGAGCATTCGCATATCAGCAATTGCATGCACACTCCACGTGCTGAATAAGCAAATTATTTGAGATGCAATACGAAATTTTTTTACTCAGAATATGCCTTCTCCGGTGAACATTGCAAAAAGAATCCCATACACTTTTGCTGTTTTTTCTGTACAAGATGTTGTTTTGGCATGACCATTATTTTCCTGCAAAGAAAAATAAAAATTTCGACGATACTACTATTTTCTTTAACCATTGAACTCCTTCGATCAGCTTTGCTTCTGAACACATCGTCTCATCCAAATGGGAAAATCGGTTAATGACAAGTTGCAATTTGCAATTTTCATCAGCCCATGATGGCCCATCGCCTTTCGTATTCGACGATCCCGCCTGCTGTGATGTCGTGTTTGCGCGCACACATTTTTTGCCTTCGCCTACAACACCCGTCGTCGACGATGTGCGCATTTTGGCATTTGCCGAAGGCGCCGCGTTCTGTTTATCGGCAAAATATTCGGCAACAGAGTTGGGTTTTACACCAGCAGGCGCTGATTTTTGTTCATCTGCCGCCACAAAGGCGGATGATTTTGACGGAGCGCCTAAACGAAAAATATTCAATTATTACTAATAAATTTTTAACGCACTCATAGAATTCAAAACCATAACAATGTATTATTTTTGTATTAAATATTGCAAATTGCAAAAAAAGATTTCAAAATTTTAAACAATTATACTTATTAAAATAAAAATAATAGAATAAGTCTATAAGAATTAAATTGAAAAATTGAAATAGCGTTGCCATGGATATTCTCTCAATGAGTAAATTCCAGGTAGTTCTGGAAACTATGACGTATGATAATGAAACGAGCCAATCTAGCATAATTCGCGTTACTATCAGATTACATAATTTTCAAAAATTATACATTAAGAAATTTAAAAAATGGGATTTTAAATCAAGGTGCACTTTAACAAACCTGTAGAGCCTCCAGCAACCCCAGCTGGATTTCCATTGGCGACCCATGATTTCTCAGCTTTAACATCCGGTTTGGCACTAGGCTTTATTGCGTCAGTCTGGCAACCAACATCGCATCCTGCTTTTAAGCTAAAATCAATAATTCGTATAAATAAGAATACGTCTGATTTCTTACCGACGCGGCGCTTTTTGGCTTTCGTCAGAATTTTTGTTATTATCCATCACACAATAACGAACAAAAGAAAGTTCGTTCGGTGCTTAACAGCAAATCGAATCGCTCGAATCGTAGCAAAGCTTAAGTTGCGTTATTGATTTTTTTACGCGGAACGGAAAGTGAGCGAAAAATTAATAGGAGAACCGTTTCCATTAAGGCAATTGAAAAATAATGTGTTGTTGCTAAAAACGTGATACACGATCATATAAATTCCGCAGTTAATGTAAACATTCATAACATTTTTCTATAAATAAGTAAACATATTAATCGGAATTATTAGTTGAATTAAATAGTAATAAAAAATTATGCTTAAAATGAAAGTTTTAACCATAAATACTTCGGCAATAGCCAGTGAAACATGGAATAAAGCAACCAAAAACGAACGACAGTTATACCGCGTTTTTCTAAACTAATGCGACAACTATTGATATCAATTTCTATATAATTATGTAGTTCGATACTCGGATTTGTTAGAAATCAATTACAAAATTGAAAAAATAAACAAAAACAAAGATAAACGACGGAAAAAACATGTAAGTTGGCTCTTGCTCGTACCCCCTCCGTTTCTTATAAGAGGTCGTGGCGAGACCCGCGGTCGCCTGCAATGGCTGCGCCTTGAATCGCGTTTTTCATTTCGAATATTTTTAAGCGTTTGCGTGCAGTTTTCTGTTGTTTTTCGCTATTTCGAAAGGTCAAAATCTTATCTTAAGTACAATAAACCTATGTTTTACGTTTGCGCTTCATTTTTTATCCCTTCGCTTTTTTTTTAATTTTAAATACTTTAGTTGCTATTTTTAGAATGTACAACGGTATTGGGCTTCAAACCGCTCGTGGTTCTGGAACCAATGGATACGTTCAATCAAATTTATCGCATCTTCTTAATACAAGGGTAAATATTGGTTTTAGTTTCAAAGAAAATGATTTAATTCAGAGAAAAATCGAGTACAATGGAGAAGAGGATCTTAAACGCATGGAAGCTGAATTGAACCGAAAACCGAATGAGGAAATTCTTGATCACAATAGGAAACGTCAGATTGAATTAAAATGTGTGGAATTTGAGCAAGTTTTGGAAGACAAAGGATTCGATGAAGATGAAATCGATCGGAAAGTTGGAGAATATCGCAAAAAACTGCTTGAACAGCTCGAGTCCGGTGAGCTGGATGTAGATGAAGACTTGGACACACGAGATACTCATGCTCGAAGGAAAGCAGCGGCTAAAAATCGCGATCGAATGCGTTCAGCTTTGGGATTGGGCGATGATTTTGTGGCTGGAAGCTCAATGGCAAAGTGAACATTACTTTTTAACAAAAACTAAAAATAACATTTTTTTAGAATGAACAAATCTGATGTGGTTGGTGCTGCTTTAAATGCTGAACCTGTAGCGAAACAATCAGAAAAAGATGCTTTATTGGAAAAGCTGAATAGTCAGAAAAAATCGAAGAAGTCCAAGCACGACAGTAGTAGCAGCAGCAGTAGTAGCGATTCAAGCAGTGATTCTGACGGTATCTTAAGCTTAAAAATTATTATCTTCATTCTTATACTCTCCAGAATCATCTTCAAGCTCGTCGTCGTCCGAAAGCGAAGACGAAAAAGAGAAAAAAGAACGCCAGAAGAAAAGAAAATCTCGAAAGGAATTAGAAAACCGCAGAAATGAAACAAAAAGACGAGAGAAGGAGTTGTAAGTTCATTTTTTGTTAATTCAAAGTAATGATAGATCATACTGCAGACTTAATGAAAAGGAAATTAAAAGAGAACCCGAATCACCAGAAGAAAATCGCAGACGATACAGCCATGATGAAGATGATAAAGAAAAGATCAATAAGCATCACTCAGATCAGAATCATTCTGAAAGTCGGCGTAGAAGATCCGATGAACGTGACAGAAGCGACGATAGAAATAACAGAGAAAGAAAGGACAGGTAAATGATTAGCGAATTGAAACCGAAGTTTCTTTAAACAGATAGACGGCAACTTTTGCAGAAACTTAATATCAAAACTGAAAAATTTATTCTTCAGAGGTTTGCGACATCATAGTCGTGAGAGACGTGAGCGACATGAAAGAAGCTCGAGCAGGAGAAGAAGGTAACATTGAGTATCGTGGTTAAAATTTTATATGGAAATTTTGATTTAAGTTCTCGACACGATGAGAGGCGAAGTCGAAATGATCGTAGTCGCGAGCGAAACAGGTTTGTTCATTAGAACTTTATTTATTTATTTTTTCACGTTCCTGCATTGGAAAATGTGCATTTTTTAAATGCTTGAATAAGGCCATAAAGAAAAAATATTAAAAATTAAAAATTTAGAAGTCCACACAAAAGTCGAGGATCAAGAAGGAGATCTCCGAGCACTGAGAGAAAACGAAATGAATCTGATTCAGATAGAGATAACAGAGCGAAGAAGCCGAGAATTGAAGTAACGCATTTAATTTAAACGTTTTTTCTGAATTGAAAATTTAGGAAGACATTGATGGCGTTCCAATAAAGCTCGAACCACCTAGCGATGATGATCGTCCAGTTAATCCGAATCGATCTCCAGTTGTAGAGCCTCGTCGTAGGAGAAGAAAGTCATCGAGCTCATCGTCGTCTTCGTCCGATTCTGATTCAGGCTCTTCTTCGTCTTCAAGCACCGATTCGAATTAAGTGTGCTTACTTGGTTTTTTTATTTGTCTATTGTTGTAATTTATATTCCATTGTTTTATGTCACAAATGAATTGTTGTAAATTATCATAAAAAGATTGTAATAGACATCTGTAAAATTTACAGAGTTTTTTATGTTTAAAAATTGGCAAAGAACTCAAAACTATGATTTTGCGTTCAGAGCCAATGGGCCATTTAGATAAAGAGGATCTTCTCGACGTGATTCGGCACGAGTTGCGTCTAGAAGATGAAGATGGTCCAGGATTGTGCAATCGCGTTTTATTACCGGTATCTAGGTAACTGAAAGTCAATTAGCCAATAAAATCTGAAATTGTTGCCATCCAGGCGGGCAAAGCATGGAGGGTTGCCGTTGAATTTTCGAAAAACGCACGCTGAAGAGGATGACGATTGTTACGATGATATATATGAGGTAGAAGTTGAAACAATGGAAATTATTAAAGCATGTCATATTATCAGATTCCTCTTTATGAAGAGCCATTGCATACGAGAAATATTATAAATGAAAATATGGCGGAAAGGACGGAGGAGAAAATAAAAGAAGAGAAGCGCGTTGAAGGCAAAGAAAAAAATCATCTCAGCAATTTTTTATAGAATTAATTTAGATAATGTCTATCAAGGCGATATTCGTGAATTGTTCATACGAAGAGAAGTGGTCCTTCCGTTAAAGATTCCAGATGGTCCTTCAGCGATTCAAAAGTGAGAATCAATTATGATAAGAAAAATTAGACGCGATTTTTGAAGGTACCTTGATGAGAACGCGGACCATCTTAATTGTTCGCTTGGAGACTTTATGCAATTTGGCGCTTCAAATGGGACGTCATCGAAAAAAATCGCAATCATATTTGGGGATACAAATAGAAGATTGAATATTTCGGTGGTCCCGACGGCTAGGGTTCGTGAAGTTATTGGCTATTGCATGCTGAGATATCAGATGGAGTTTGACGAAACTTTGCCGTATGGCTTTTTAGAAATAAAAATAAGGAAACGATTCGCATTTTCATGTTTTAGTGGAGAAGTTGATGATTATCAATTCTTTTTGGCGGAAGATGATGGTGAAATTGAAAGTGAACTCCCGGCACTTGACAGCACCAAAATTATTGGGCAGCTAGGTTTTGATTGTCTTGGTCTCATCAACACGAGAGAGTTGAACAGGGAGCGGAATACAACGAAACTTGTAGTGGTGTAAGAATTTAAATTTTCGTTTTTTTTAAAGAATTTCACATTGCAAGCTTATTATAGATATTTCGTCGACAAGGATCAGTACACAATTGAAGTTGACAACCTTGAACGACCGATGAGATGGTTGAAAGATGAGGCAATGCGATTAAGATCCGAGAAGAAGAAGACGACTGAAGAGGATGGGCTCAATTTTGTTTTAGATTATTACATGGAGCCTGTCGACAAGTTCGACTCGATTATTGACTTAGATAGCTCAATTGCGAGCACGAGATGCTTCGAATTTGTGATGATTCTGAAGAATAGTTAAACATTGCCCATTATATATGTGAAAATTTTGGAAATTTTCAAGGCTCGCGCGGTGGATTTCATCCGAGAGGCGCAAGATATGGAAAACAGATGAGCGCGATGCTTACTCTGAAACTTCCCAATAGCCCGATTCCCGCCGCTTCAACTACACCGCTTCCGACGGTGTTAGAAGGCGAAGGAGAGTCATCATTTAGTATAGACGAATAATTCCGAGAATTCGCAAAAGTTGTTAACCAAATTGTAGAACTATCATCGCCGGTTCAGTGGAGCGATAATGGCGGCCAATTGTCGTGTTTCAAAGTGACGCGAGTGCATAAAATAAAGCCCAACTGGAAGGCGAAACTAAGTTCGCAATGTTGTAATGTTCTCATTTCTCGTTTCTTTATTGTTTTCAGTTTTACGCTGGACATGTTTGGAAATTGAGCGATACTCGACAGACCGAACATCGTTTCTACCACAAGGCTACCAAAAACATTCGAAAGTTTTTTGGGAGTACGTTGGCGGTGTACGAGTTCAAAAGAAGGAGTACAAACGTAAGTGGTATTGTCGAGGTCGGACGAACTTACGGGGGCCGTTGCTTATTATTCAAATTTTGGCGTCATGGTCTTATAATCATTTTTGAATTGATCTATTATGGAATGAATTGAAAATTACAGTAGATATCGTATATGAACATTTGTTGATTTCGCTATATCAAAAATGGCTAACGCGTTTCATCATTTAAATTTGCCAAATTCGTCCATTACTCAAAAAACAATGCAATTTTCTTAATTGATGATGGCCTATTATTTTCTCGGCCACCAATTGGCTGCCATGAGGCCGCTTCGTCGATCCCTCATTAAAAAAAAAACCAAAGTTTTTAAACTGTAATTATGCACTTCAATAACGAAAACCGTTATTTAGCCACTCGTGTTGATACGTGGCAGATCACAATATTCTGGCTCCCGCAACGAAGCGATACGGCACTTCAAAACATTGTTGGCGATAATGATTGGAGCTTGAAGAACATTGCTCAACTGTACGAGAATGAGGAGGCTTGGAGTCGAGTGACGGTAGAAACCACCAATAAAGAGGACGCCGAACAAATCGAGAGCCAAATCAATTCAATGCTGTCCGCGCGAGATTCGTCAATCTACAAGGTCAATTTTTGGGTTATTGCTAAAACTGGATTTTTGGGGGGGGGGTTTAATAGCCTTTCGAATATTAATAAGCCAAATTGAATGCATTTCAGACATTCCTCCATTCGGCGTTTGGCAAAAAGCCGCCGGCGCAATCCGCCGATATGGCGATGATCGATTCCGGCGACGTCTCTTACATCGCTGCAGTGCGCGATCCGCCCAAATCGGGTGCTGTTCGCAAGTTGTCGAAAATGATCATCTCACCACTGACGGGTGTCATTCGAAAATCAACCACCGAATAGCTAATGTATATCTTCTTTGTTTTTAACACTTCTAGAAGTAGTATCTTTAATTTGTATTAACAATTCTCAAGGAATGTGTAAACACGCTCAAGGTTTTCGCGGAATTCAATTATTTTAACTATTCTTTTCATATTATTAACGTTTGTCCTGTTGTTTTTCCCTTTTTTGGTATTGTTTTATTTTTTGTGCAACAAATTCACCAATTTCGAGTCACTACTAATAAACTGTGTGGAACGCCGATAACACTACAGTAATCCAAGATTATTCCACGTGTACGTAACATTTGGAGGTTGTTCGCATTGGCCAAGATTGGGAATCGCGATTTGCGGCGAATAGTGTGAGATCGAGGAGAGCGTTGCGAGAGAAACCTGTCCGACGTCTTCACGCTTTGCGCACTTCCAACTCATCGTGTTTTCATGTCGGACCGGATTCTGTTTTGAAGCTTCCTCCTCATTGTGGTTTCGACTAATTCGACATTTTTGCTTCCTTACATATTTAGGCATCGTTTTTTCTTCAAATTTCAGAATGCGGACACTTCTCGTGCTCGCCATCACTTGTGCGACTGCCTATGCCAGCTTCGACAAAATTAAGGATCAAATTCAGAATCCACTAGCAAGAGGTAATTTTCGATTTAAACTATTTAATTCATATTGTGCTTCTAGGATTTGGTGATGATATTAAATGGGTCAAATGGGAGGATGCTATTGAAACTGCGTTGGATGAGAACAAACCAATCTTCTTGCTCATCCACAAGTCGTGGTGTCATGCTTGCAAAGGTAAAATCTAATTTCTTATTGAATTTGCTCTAATCAATATCGTTTACAGCTTTGAAGAAGACCTTCCAACAATCGAACGCGAAGAAGGCTTTCAAGAAGCTGTCCGAATACTTCGTCATGGTTAACACCGAAGACGATGATGAGCCATATGAGGAGGAATACCGGCCGGACGGAAAATACATTCCACGCTTGTTGTTCCTCGACAAGAACGGCGATCTTCTCCCAGAGTTCAAGAACAAGAAGGCTGAATACAAGAACTATGCCTACTACTATTCATCACCGGCCGATATTCTCAACTCAATGAAGAGTGTGCTCAAGCATTTCGGAATCGAGGTTCCAGAACTCAAGAAGGGCGAGAAGCTGAAGCCGAAGAAGCCGCAAGGAAAGAAGGACGAGCAGAAGAAGGAGAAGAAGGAGCTCTAGACAGCCAACTGATTTTGGTGCCAATTTTTATGCGTGTTGTTTTTGTCTTGGAATTCAATTCTAATCAAGAATAAGTTATTCATGTCTATTATATATTAATAAAGAGTGATTAGATTATATTGTGAAAGTTTTCACAATTTTTTTCGTAGTTTTTGGACGCGCTGTCTGCGTCTCTCTCCAACGCACGCTCTTTCAAATTTCATTGAGTTCTCTCGATTTATAGATCAGAATATTGCGCCTGAGCTATGGAGTAGTAATCGGAAGTAGTCTTATACAAATAAATCGTTCCTATAAAATTTTCCACCATCGTGGGACCACATAAACCTCACACATTGCTTTGAGAGAATTATTATGAATAAATTGACAATTTATTCTAGAACCATCGAAAACCAAAAAATTAAAAACTAAATCAAATTCATATCAATTAAATTTATTATGACTATTATCATTAAATTTTGTGACGTAATTGTCAAACTTTGCTCAATCATAAACCAAAAATCATTGTAAACAACAAAAAATTTTGTTTTGATACCAGTTAAATATATATTATCAATAAGTAGACTTTGGAAGGTTTCAACATGAAATTCGCTTTTTTATTACTAGCTATTTTTATTTTTAAAGTTTCTCCGGCAACTAATGTAAGATATATTAGAAATAATTTTTTCTGACGGACTGTTAAAGTTTTAGAGAATAGAGCCCTTCAGAGCACCTTTCAGTTTTCCTATACCGACCGTGGGAAATAGTCCAAAGCGCGGCGGAGACCAGGTGAGCCAAAGAAATGAAAATATTATGCACATTAATATTTTTCAGACAAAATTGGTATGCGATCTCTGCGAAAGTAATGTATTGGTTTTGAAAAATCGAATACACTATGTCGAAACCAGCATGAGAACGTTTCTCACAATAGTCTTAACGGTATGATTATTGTCGGATTCAAATGGATGCTAAAGAAAATGGAAAAAAAAATATATTGGCAAAGTGCCAAATACCGCGTAATTTGCCCTTTAACCTACACGCGAATGGAGATTCACTAAGAATTTGTTAATGTTTTTCAGAAGGCCTGCCAAATTGTGTCAAAGATACAAGCATTATCATTTCTGAGTTTTCCATGCACAATGATGAAAGCGAAACTTGTCGACCAATTTTTGGATATGGTGCATTCATTGGAGGAGAATTACATTCAACCTCAATACATTTGTAGTGTGGTTCCGATGTGCAAAAATTCTTAAATTGTCAACAATGATGATTGATAAACCAATAATAATAATACCAAAAAAGGCATGCATAAATATTTGATAGCCCTTGGTCTCATATTTTCTGTGGTTTCTACACCAGCAGAAGACACAACTCCAATTTATAGAACAAGCCAAAAAGAATTCAAGTCCTTGAAGAATTCTACTAAATATTTGGCAGAACTCAATAATTTATATGAATTTATCTGAAATAGCAATTCGATTAATCTGCAATCAACAAAAATTTAACACATAACAAAATATACAATAAACAAGAAAATGTAAGAAATCGTTGAAAATCGGCCTACAACTCAAAAACCATGACAAATCCTCAAAATCCGTATATGCGCGTCAACTCGTGTGTTTGTGTGCATACACCACAGTGTGTACCGTATACCCTCAAAATTTTCAAGCATGTATTCGAGTCCTCATAACAGCTATGGCTTGCATATTTACATTGAATAAATTATACGATTTCTGCAGAAGATAAATGATCCTCTCGCATAATTTTCTTAGTGCACATCAATTGAATCTGTTGACTTTTTTATCTTTTGCAAAAGACGACAGTGTGCTTTTCATTTATCTGACGACCCTCAATATTTGGTGATAAATAGGCGAGGCAGTGTGTAAATCATGGAGAGGCGGAATCAAATTGAAGGGTATCGAAACGGAGTTCAAAAGTGAATTTCGTCGCCAGTTTCTCGGCATAATTCCGTGCCGATAACCCGCCTCATTTTTGGGTTATCGAAAAAAAGAGAAGAGCATTTTCTTTCCTGCCTACTAACTTTTAAAAAACCGCCAAATTTTAGAATGATATTCGGCAAATCCAGAAAAACCTCATCTATTATAGGCGAAGCACAATGTGAGTTTTTCTTTTCCTTCTAAACTACATAGACATTTTTTTGTGCAACAAATTCCACACTTCTTTGTGATAACCATTATTGGAGCGTAATAAAATTGTTATCGCATGTCAATTTGAGGGCACATTCTAACGAGAATTGAATATCAGAGTTCGACTAATTGCAAAAAAAAATGAATTGGCCAATTTTGAAGATTTTGAACACGCTCCTTAAATTTTTGTTGAAAGCAAAGATCCTTTATTATTTTTTAAATTAACATTCAGATGCGAAGAAATTGTTGGTTAAGGAACCATTTTGAAAATCATTTTTTTAAACAGTAAAACCCAGTTTCCCAAGATTGCCACAGAAAATTTTCAATAAAAATATCAAGGCTTCTTTTTTTTGCTCAGAGGACCCTTTATTTGCATTTTTTTTATTTTCATGTGACCCCATTTGTTCAAGGTCTAATTGGGGGCCTTAATTTTTTTTCTTGCCAAATTGGCACCTTTTCTCAATTTGGTCCCCATTTAGAATAATCACAGTTTTAATAAATATCTCTCAACAAATTATGCGGGCCCTTAACAAAATAAATTTTTGGGGTTAATTAAATAATTAATAATTATTATCATGTTGAGCACGTTGAATAAATAATCACGCCACAGTAAAAGATGATTTATGTAGGAGAAAAAGCCCTCAAATTGTTTCACATGATATTTCGATAAGAATGAGGAAATTTGACGCAAAAGTTCAAATGTTTAAACCGAATGGGTTGCTGTTGTTCAGGTTTCGCCGAGCAGAAGCGGCGTTCGAGCAAATCGCTGTTGCGGCAGCTCTCGCAGCTCTCGAGAAAATCCATCGACAGCCTCTCGTCGAGTTTGTCGACGTCGTCGCCGCGAACGCCATCGCCGCGTGGCACGATTTCGGAGTTCTCCGTCGCGTAATCATTTTTGTTTCTTCTTTCTGCTCCTGACGCATCGATTTCAGCTGCGAGCTTCTTCTGATATCGGCGCTTCAAGGCGCACGCGTGCCGTGCGGCGAGATTCAGAATTGCGCCGTCGAAATCGGCGACCTCAATCAACACGAGAAGCAGCGTCTCATCAATTTCTTCAAAATCGACGGCGACGCGCCGGGCATCATTGAGAACAACGCGTTCAAGACGTTCGTGTGCTCGCATCTCACCACCGAATGCCTACTGGCCAACGTTGACGGTTTAATTAGTCTTTGGAAGCAACTCCGACATGGCGTAATACCAACGATTCAGGCGATGTGCTATCCATTAGTCGAGTTTGACGCGACGTTTGATAGTCAGAAGCTTATTTTAACCGCGTTTCGCGATCGTGTTCTAGCCAAGGTTGGCCCAACAATGGACCATTCTTTTCAGACTTCCTCTTTTTTTAGCTACTTCAAGACATCGATAAAGAAATTCCGGAATTGCATCCAATCCTTTTTTCGATAACATTGGAAACTGATGGAATATGCCCATTTCTGAAGGAGAAAATTGATATTTGCATGGGCAATCAGGTAAAATAAGGACCCTTTTTCGAAAAAAAATGCGATTCGCCGGTGTTTGCGCAATATTAATCCAAACAATGACATGCACCTTTAATGTAAACGGTAGTTTTGCAAATTTTTTGGGCAATGCCTGAAATGGTCTCGAGACGATGAGACGGTGCGTAAAAATCCCCGCACGTAAATCGACTATCAATTTACCAAAATATGTATTTTCGACATTTTTTTTTTCGAATCCTAACGATTTTCGTTTGCCTCGCCTATTTATTAGTCTATGTCGAATTTTTATTTCGAAATTTTCCAATCGATTGACATTTGCGGGTCGAAAAATCAGAAAAAAATGGTGGCGTGCCGACAATGTGTGCAAACACCGCGACGCAAAATCGCAGGTGTCGCAAATTATTTTGCCATTTCTCACATCGAATTTTTGAGCGATTTTTTTTCAAAATATATCAATTTACAATGAATTATTGGCATGCACCTTTAATGTGAACGGTAGTTTTGTAAATTTTTTAGTCTGAAATGGTCTCAAGACGATGAGACGACGCGTAAAAATCCCCGCACGTAAATCGACTATTAATTTACCAAAATATGTATTTTCGAATTTTTTTTCGAATCCTAACGATTTTTGTTTGTTTTTTTTTATTTCGAAATTTTCCAATCGGTTGACATTTGCGGTTCGAAAAATCAGAAAAAAACTTAATGTGTGCAAACACCGCGACGCAAAATCGCAGGTGTCGCAAATTGTTTTGCCATTTCGAACTTTTGAGCGGTTTTTTTCAAAATACATCAATTTAATCAAATAATTATAAAATTTTTGAAGATGAAACCGCGTTACCTGAAAAAGACGCGCTCGAAAACCGACTCGTGTGTGCCGAACAAACCGAAATCAGTGAGTTGGGTCGACGCGCGAAAATCATCGACGTTCTGCCTGTGATCGACACCAATCGCATAATAATCAATTTCGGGTACCCCGTATTAATACCAACATTCTCGTTTACATCATTTGTTCACAATGATTATTTAAAATTATATTACCAATTATAAATAATAAATAAATATACAATTTAATTGTTGCCGAGGGGAAGACGAATTAGGGATTATGCGGGATTGACACCGGCCGGATAGGCGGTTGCCGATCCGGGCGGTGGCATTGCCGTCGCCTGGTTGTTCGAGCTTGATGCGATCCCTCTCGCGCTCCAGTTCAATAATGCTTGCAATCCGTAGGCGAGAACAAGGAACACCGAGTCGGCCTGGAAATTCATTTCTCGCGATGCAACCAAATATGATAGCGTTTTACGGTAGCCAGCAAAAACCAAAAATTGAATTTATAGAAGATGTTGACGAAATAGTAGATAGTGTTGAGGGCGCTGCACACGCAGAAAATGCCGCTGGCGGCCAACTCCTAAAAATGGGGGGTTCGACGTCTTCACTGATTATTATTATTATTATTACTATAACAATATATTGACTTGACGACGTGAACATCAAGTCCAAAAAATTGGCAGCGAAATTCGCGATGGCCACAAGAAATTCGAGAATCGACGTGAGACACACAAACCAGAAGAAGCCGCGAGCGCCCGGCGACGCCATGAAAATGATTTGAAGAAGTGTGAGCAGCTGAAAATTGTTCACATCGCCCTTCATCAATGTGAAGCTCGTCCTTTACCAGAAGCACCGGCTTCAATAAATGCGGCATCGTTTTCATTTCCTGGTAGCCCATGATGATGGATGTGCGATGAGAACTAAATCAAAAAAAAAATAAAAAATAAAATTGCGACACAAAATTTGAGCGAAACGGATTTCTCGCGGCAAACAAAAATTGCACACATAAGCGTGATTGCAAATATTGTATAAATATACATATATGGAATGACGGGGCAACAGACACAGATAAAATATCGATTGAATTGTGTACGCTGCCTAGAGGGGGGATGGTGCACTTTTTGACTCGATTATTAAGCACCCCCAAAAAAGGAATGATGGGGGGCGTTCTGTACCATAAAAAATAATTTGATCTACTCATTGAAATCCATTAAACCTTGTATGGAATTATTTGAAAAATTGATTAAAAGTGCTTGAAAAATATTGACAAACTGCTTGGAGCATTATGAAATATTCGGCGACCGCCAACAACAGTCTCGACATATTGACTCAATCAGCGATATCAACGAAATTCTCTGCGTCACTTGTGTGTTTGCCAAAAACTCTCTTCGCGGTTTCGCATAGTTAATGATGTTGCCGTCGCATAGTTATCGCCGCTCGCGATATTGGCAATATTGGATTGTTTTCATGGAGGAAGCACGAAAAATCAAAATCAAAAAATCTTATATATATAATAATAATAATAATAATAAAGATATCACCGCCCACACAATTGGATTTATATAGAGGGGGATCTCAAAAATCGACATTTCAGATTTTCGCCTCTCATTCTCTGAAAACTATTCCAAATGACCCGACGATTCGCACTAGCCTTGATGAATAGCCTTCGTTCATACATGACCCGTGTCGTCGTCGTCGCATTGTCCCTCCGTCGAAGCCCCCCTGAATACCGCCTCTAGTATATTATGCAACGCATTCACAATATGCTTATAATCGGTTTACCACTTTCAAAACTTCCTTGTGCTGGTTGGGGGTCATACATTGACCCCACCGCGCCTTTAAATATTTCAATTTTCACTATTCATTTTTCGAATTCTCCCACCGACCCACTAGAAATATTCGACAAAATTCCGTCAAATCTTCTAGGCCCCAGAAAAAATGCGCCTCCGGATCTTCGCGTCGTCGATTCTTCTTCTCGTGACAACAATAGGTACGTCATCCAGTGTTGGCGAGATCGCAATTATCCCAGTAATTATGGTCGTCGCCAATTTCGAATAGCCGAATAGTACAATACCGAAAGTGTTTGTTGCAGTTGATTGCCAACAATGTCGCGATTCAAATTTGAACTGCGAGTTCTGGTCGCGACGTGGCGAATGCGCCATCAATCCGAAGTGGATGTTGAGAAATTGCCAGAAATCGTGCGGGGTAATTCAAGGCTATCAAATTGGCAATTTCAAAATTTCTTCTTCAGACCTGCTCTCCCCCGCCTCCTCCCGTTCTTCCATCTACACGTACCACTCAAACATCTCCGACGACCCGAATGATGGGATTCCAGCGAGACGAGATCGTCGCGCGGACAAGCTCGAATCCCGACGGCTGCAATTCAGTGATGGCCATTGAGGCCGAGACTCGCCAGATCTTCTCCATCGGTCAGGTTCGCGGACGAACCCAACGAATGATGTGCGCCGAGCAGCAAATCCCGCCCGACTGCTCCGTCAATCAATGCTTTCTGAAGAAGTTCCGCTCGATCGACGGCACTTGCAATAATTTGGCGAGACCCGCCGAAGGGGCGGCGTTGACAGCGTTCGCGCGACTCCTGCCGCCCGCCTATGACGACGGATTCAATACGCTGGTGGGATCGTCGAAGCGCAATCGACCGAATCCGAGAGAGGTGTCGATGTTTCTGCTCACGTCGAGCAAAGCGATTCCCGGACACGCCAACTCGATGCTCATGCAATTCGGCCAATTCGTTTCGCACGACATCACCGCGAACTCGGCGGCGGCGATTTGCGGATGCCAATCGGCCGGACCATTGTGCGCCGCAATTCCGGCGCCGCCGTCCGATCGATTGTGAGTCGGCTTGAAGCCAACAATACATACCAACCTGTTTCAGCCGTCGTTGCATTGCGTTCACGAGAAGCTTCCCGATTTGCGGGACGGGACAATTCGGACGGGTGCGTGAGCAGCTCAACGAGAACACCGCATTCATCGATGGAAGTGGAGTAAGCGAATTGTGGACGCCAGCAATCACAAATGTCTCATGCAGATCTACGGCTCCGAAGGCATCACGGCTCGTTCGCTTCGCTTCAACGCGATGCTCCGATCATCAGTGATCAATGGAAAAGTGTTTCCGCCGATGGCGCAAAACAACCTCAACGTTGGTGACTCGCGCTCAAACCTGTTTGTCGGGCTGGCGGCGCTTCACACAACATTCCTCAGACTCCACAACAAGTAAGCCTTGGTTGATGTTCGAGGTCAAACAACCATTTTCTAATATTTTTTTTAGCATCGCTGCGAGACTCCAAAACATGAACGGCCATTGGAACGGCGATCGAATATTCCAAGAGGCTCGCAAAATTGTCGGCGGTGTCATTCAGGTGATCACTTATCAAGAGTTCCTACCGCTTCTCATCGGCTCGGCGGCGCAAACCCAACTCGGCGCCTACAATGGGTAGAGGAAAAATTCGAAAACGTCTCTATATTGATTTCCAGCTACAATCCGTCGATCAACCCCGGTATCCTTAACGAGTTTGCTGCCAGCGCCTACCGACTTCACGGAATGATCCAGGAGTCGTATCCAATCCTCAATCACAACTATCAACGAATGGGAAGCCTCAATTTCATCGAGAACATGATGCGACTCGAGGGAATGCTGAACGGATTGGACTCGATTTATAGGTGAGCCGAGGAGAGAGAGAGAGGCGAAAATGTAGAACATGTAGGGGCTTGATGGCGACGCCTAGTCGAAGCCCGCAACGCTTGACCGTCTCGATGACGGAGAGAATGTTCGGCGGTGCTCTCGACATGGCGGCGATGAACATCCAACGCGGTCGAGACCACGGCCTTCGACCCTACAACGATTATCGACGAGCGTGCAATCTGCCGACGGTGGCCGACTTCAATTCGTGGCGCGAGGTGCCGGACGCGGCGGTTCGCCAACGCGTCGCCCAACTCTATCGAAGCCCGCAAGACGTCGATCTCTACGTTGGCGGAATTCTGGAAGCGCCGGAAGCCGGCAGTTTTGTGGGACCGACGTTCGCGTGCATCATCGCCAAACAATTCAAGAATCTACGCGACGGCGATCGCTACTATTTCGAGAATCCCGGCGTGTTCACGTCGGCCCAACTCAACACCCTTCGTCGGACCACGCTGGCGTGGGTGTTGTGTCAAACCGGCGACAAGTAATATTTTTTTAAAGGGGGGGGGGCGTGGGCGGGTGGAGTGAAACAAAATTTCCGCGATTTTTGCAGCATGTCGAAAATCGGTCGGAACGCGTTCGAAATCGAAAACGGCTCACGCGCTGTGCCGTGCTCATCGATCACCTCGCTCGACATGTCAGCTTGGCGTGAATAATTATCAACTCTGGTCATTAGATTTTGTGCCATAAATAAAATTCTTATCGCGAGTTCTCAAGGGAGGGGTTCGCTCTCTCTCTCTCACTGATATTACTCATCATACTTCCTGCGATGTGACGATTCCAAGAAAATTTTTTTTTGATTTCGCGCTTCTCGAAAATAACAACATCTCAAGGGATATTGCCCAAACATCCGGTCTCGAATTGATTTGATTTGATTTCTTCTGAGGGCCTCATAAGCCTTTATTGCTTTAAAATGATTTGAAACACCCATTCATATCATCATTAGCAATACGCGACGGTACTTTAATTGCCTACTGTATAAAAAATAGAGAGGGAGGGGCTAGCCTTATAAAGAATGTAAGGAAACGCTAAAAAAATGCAAATTTTTTGAATAGTCGTCGATTCAAATGCATTCGGTGTAAACACGCTGAATGCCAATTTATAGAAAGTCGGACTCGTACATTTTATTTGACGACAATACGAATATGAATTTTCAATCAATGATATTGTTTTGCTCCCAAAATTTGGAATATAAGAGGGCTAATTGGTTTTAGAATAAAAAAATTCAAAATAAGACATCGCTGCTTTCAAAATTGAGGGCCAAACCCGTGAACTTCTAGGATATTAGATATTAGAATTTCCTAATTAATATTATTCGTTGTGAGACCAATGTGGTTAGACACGAGGGCGCTTCATTTTGCAGGCACGTCTGACAACGCAGCCTTCTATTGAGTTGGGTCTTGCAACGCGAGTGCCCCATTGTCCGCGTGGAGTACACAACTCGTCGCCTTCGGAATTTTCAAAAAAGCGAGCCCCAAATTCATCAAATTAAAATTGAAAAAAAAATTTTTTCGCCGAAAAATCTCGAGTCTCAAAAAAAAAATGCTTATGAGCATGGGCGAAACCATTGCTCACCGTATGACCGACTTACCGTACAATCCAGCTGAATGTCAACTGATGATGCGATAGTTCCTCTCGTTATCACATTGATTGACATCTGAGTATCCTGCCGTTGGTATAAAAGAGAAGCCGAATGAGGAGATTTTCATAAAATTGCAATTTCTCCAAAAAAAGATGAATCATAATTATTTTTTTTTGCAGAAATCCATGCTCAAATTTCCCTTCATTATTTTCATTGTGCTTCAAGGTTTGATGATTGATGCTCATCAGCAATTAGGAAATGATTTAGCGAGCGCGAGCCATGTGAGATTGATCGACGACGAGCCGAAATCGTTGCGCCATTGGAACGAGGCGCCAATCGGCAAGGTGATTGGCGAAGCAATCTAATTAAACAGTTGTCTTATCAAAAAAAAAAAAAAAAAAAAAATTAATTCACATGCTTAATTTTTGCGTTTTGTTCTGTCGAAGATTTCACAAATTTAACTGGTCAAAAAAAAATTTTTTTTTGAGCAAACTTTTTTTTTACATGCGCCTTTAATGATTACTGTAGTTCTATTTCAATTTTTCGGATGGTTGTTGCAAAAGAAATGCAAGACCTTTAAAAAATAATTTGCCCATTTTTTTCGACCCTGTATTTCCTTTGCAGCATGCGCGTACGATAAAATGCCGAGTACGACACTCCAATTACACGCCGCCCTCAATTTAGAATTGAAACCCCCGATCGGATCTCTAAAATGCTTAAGCTTCAAATCAATTTTCCAGCCCGTCGATGCCAACAGCGAGGCGAACGCGGTGATCGTCACCGGCCGATTGTTTTGTCGCGGCCAACCCGCCAAATACATGCGCCCGTATTTGGCGTCAAAGAGTAGATCAAAACCATTCCGCTCACTCATTGATTGTTCTCATTTTTTTTAAAGAGTGGCCCGACGCGATGCTCGCCATCGCGTTGACACAAGAGGACGGAAGTTTCCGGCTCAACACCGGCTCATTCAACGAGTTCGAGACAACACCAATCGATTTCGAAATTCGCCACCAATGCGAAACCGCCCACGTGAAGCTCATGACAGTAAGCCAATCAATTCTCCAATATTCAATTATTCCCCATTTTGCAGAAATGCCATATCCCATACTTGCTTACATCATTCCCAATTAATCTTATTAATAAGACCCATTATGAGGTGAGCAATTATGAGATACCAATTAGGTTATAAATTGATTTCAGGTTGATGTTGAGCTTCACGCTACATCAAAATACACATATAGGTACTGCCTCTTCTAATGAATAAATTATGATAAAGTCTTATATTATAAATTTTTGATTCGGCTTCTGATATGATGTTTTCGGCACATCTCATTCGACAATTCGCTTCCGTCCAACTCAATTGTCTCACTCGCTAATCACTGGTGACAACCAGTTAATTAGTCGCCATGTTTTTGCTCGTCGCTTTCTCCTCTCAAACGCCTTTATTTTTATTTTTTTTATTCCATTTCACCTGTTTCTTCCAATTTCGCTGATTCATTTGACGTTTACACCAACAAAAAAAAATTTTGACCTGTCGATTTTCGTCAAATCACCCGGCGATTTCACATTCCATTTTTTCATTATTGCTTTGCATTTTTTTTTCCTGAAAATTATAATTATTTATTGTGTCAAATAGTTGCATAAAATGTCGAAAAAGCGATTCAAATGAGTCTCCGCAATTTCGCGTCGCGGTGTTTGCACACATTTTTCCAATTTTTCGAATTCAATCTGCTTTCTTTTTTTGGAAAATCCAAATTTCCCAAAAAATTTTCGAGTTTATGAGATATTCTATCGTAAAACATTGGGTTCCCAAGGATTCATTCAGCTAGCAAAATTCTTCAGCGCGGCTAATTCGTCGTTGATGCGTTTGTTGGCGTTCATTCGAATCGAGGAGCGTGAGACGAGCATTTGCGGCATCCGCATTCCGAACAAACCGTTGGCGGTGCTTTTGGCGCTATTCCAATTGTCGATATGCATCGCCTCATTTCTTCAGGTAGCCCGTCAATCATCCATCGTCATTCCGAATGACGCTCGTTGCAGCACATCTACTCGCTGCACAAACACAATCGCATTTTTTTGTGCAACTCGAATATCACGATGCGGACGGCGAACTTCTCGACGCATTTCCTCGCGCATGACATTATCATTTTCGATTTCGGCCTAATGCATCGGGTGCTCGGCACCAACGAGTGCGTCGCCAATTATCTCGACGGCGGCTATATGAGATTCGCGTGGACCATCGAACAATCGACGGCTCTTACCATATCGCTCGTGTCGCTTTTGTGCGTCGCCAAACCGCTGTGGCTTCTGTGGCCCGGCCTTCTCATGCAATCCTCATATACGCTCGGCCTTTCGGTGCTCACGATGGCCACGGCGCCGAAAATTCTGGAAGCGCTCGGTGGCGTCATTGATTTGGAGCTGGCACTTATATTCTTCGTTTATTGCTTCGGGTGGGTTGAAAATAATTTTTGACGAATTAAACAGTGGAAAATTTCATTGTGAAATGCCATTCGAATTTTCAGAATTTTCTTTTTTTTTTGTTGAAAAAATTCAATTTTTCTTAATTAAGTTGAGACATGGTGGGAGGAAAAGTTCAGACACACGCACGCAAAATTGCACACATTTCAAAATTCCGAAAATAGCTATGTTTATTTTGTAAAAATGCATCTTGTGAAAAAAAAATGCAAATTATTGAGCATACAGAGCACCTTTTTTTTTTAATCTTTGATTTACCGATGTGGGCCTCGAATGGAAAAGGTTGAATCCTATTGATTGGTCGAAATAGTAGCGCGTATATTTAAAATCTTCAAACTCGTCCGTCCGCAACAATTCTAAGCAATTTTTTTGATTTCCTAAAAATTTAATTAATTTTTCATATATTTAATGTAATTTTAAAAGAAATCGGCGAAAAATTATTTAAAAAAAACTCTAATAATAAATAAAAAATTTGAAAATAACGGCGGACGTGAAATGCGGCATGGCCGAATAAATCGCGGCCGCGCCGATAATTCGCGACCGCGTCCACCCAATGAACAGCGCGAAAATTTGTGCGTTTTCAGATTTGTCACCAACTGGATTTTCACATTCGTACTCTGGCATTATTATTGGCATCGCGAGCGCAAATTTCAAGCCGAACTGGGAATCTACCCGCCGCCAACTTTCATCTAAATGCGCTCACGCTTTGCACACAATCATACGTGTATTCATTTTTTGTATGTAGTATATTGCATAAACATTCAATATATATAAATACGAGTTAGCCGGCCAAAAAAAAAAATAGAATTGAAAACGCGCTGAAGCGCGAATGGCGTAACCATGACGACGGGGTGGATATTCGAATTGCGAAACTCGGCGATTTCCACCTGTTGAATATGAAATGCGTCAAGCTCGTTTATTGATCTCTTAAAACGTGTGTTATTATTGGTATATAAATTATCTAGTTTTAGCTATTTTCTAAAAATTCTTCTACCCCTCTTATTTTGTTTCGATTTCAAAAGATGGAATTGTAGGAGTACAACGACTTGGTGTAAATGAAACGACAAACCTCGTCGAACGTCGATTCGCCAAGATCACGGGTCCATAGTGCGCCGCCAACGGAAAACCGAAAATCTTCAAAGTAATTCATTTCTGAAAATTACTATTAGGGTCAATGTTGTTGGACGCGTTGCGGCTTGTCAACCGCAACGCATACAAGAAACAATTTGATTTAACAGTTTGCTACGATTAAAGGCGCTGCGGTGGCCTGAAAATTTGTGGCCGTGGCCGTGGCCGAGTTTGCGTAATACCTTGAAATTTAGAGCGTCGTTCCTTCCACCACTAGCCGGCGTTGCAATTCAAATTGAAAAACCCACCACACCGGATCGTGAGCTTCTCCAAAGTGAAATCCCCGCTATCGAATTGTTCCAGCGGAAAAAGTTCGTCTCATTCTTGAGCAACGCATCTCGCAAGCGCTCGCCGGACCGTCAACGATATTAAAGGCGCAGAAGAGTAGCAACGATGGTCTCACGACGCGAAGGGCGTCGCGTAAGTGCCGATGCCTCGCGGCTTTTCGATTACTTTGTAACGCAATTTTTCATCATCATGGCTTCAAAGTAAAATCAAAAACCGTGAGCCATCGACGAGAAAACGTGAGAGGGGGCCGAAAAGTAATACGGCGCCTCTTTTTGTAGGACCCCCCCGGCCCGGCCCGCGACGCGAATGACTCAACCAATACAAAATAATTCCGTCGTCGCCATTTCTAAAGATTCTGTATTACACCTCTATGCACTATTGTCACCCACAATTTCTATTTTGTTATTTATAATTTTTGCGTTTTCAACAACGACTAAAAAAAAATTGCAAGTATCATTTTCAGTACAACGCTCATCGGCGATCACGTCGCAAGAGATGACGTTGGTGCCAATCGATGCGAACGAGTTGAGCATGCTGCGAAGCATCAATCGAAATCAACAGGATGGCGACATGAATGAGGCGGTCGATGATCTCTACAAGCATGAGTATCAGGACGAGTCCGACGATGAGATGGAGGCGTTGAGGAATCGGAGGAAGAGCAGTATGGTTCGGCAGGATGAGCAGGAGGGTATGGACGCCTCGTTGGCTGGTGTTCGTCTCAAGCCAATGGTTATCAAGAATTCGTAAGTGCGCGTTGGTCCCGTTTTTGAATTGCCGCCACAAAACACATAGCTTGCGGCGTAACCCGGAAAATGTCCGCACATGATTACAATGGCGCAACTTCCCTCAACACATTATTTCCGCTTCTTATCAAGCGTCTACCATCTGATATAATGCAGTTGGGAGTTGCCAAAGGCTTTTGGATTTTTGCATGCGCCTTTAATGGATACTGTAGAAAACAGTGGAAGCCAAATTTGGAAGCGCTACGAACAAATTTCCAGAGAAAGCCGACTCTCCGGATATCGACACGAGAAAATGCGATCGTCGACGAAATCGGGTGATCTGAGCGTCGATCAAATCTCGGGCCTCGTCTACGATATCGATTTCGACTGCTATTACAACCCGAAAACCGACACCTATTATCGATTGATGTCGCACTCAAAATCGGGCGAATCGTCATTTTTGATGCCAAAAGAGATTTTGTGAACATTTCATTCATTTATTTGTATATTTATAAATCAATTATTTTTGCGGATGAAGCTGCTTGACTGGCGTCAATCGCAAACTCATATAATCTCGTTTCGCTTCGATCGACGCTCGGAAATTCTTGTTCGTCCCGTGAAGACGATCCAATAGCACTGTGCCGAAGCACTCGTTGAAGCTTAACGAAAATATTTAACGGAGTTCGTTTTTGACAAAGTTCGCCACAAGACCCAATTCATTTTTCGCGTCATGCGCCTTTAATCAACCATATTATTTTTTTGAATTTTGTGATTTTCAAATATTTTAAAATATTCAATTTTCGAATTGGAAATGAAGGGAAAATGAAGTAAAAATAATGGATTATGTTTTTGACAAAGTTCGCCACGAGACCCAATTCATTTTTTGTTTCATGCGCCTTTAATCAACCATATTTTTTTTAATTGCGCGATTCATCAATATTTCAAAATATTCAATTCTCGAATTTCAATTGCCATTCGGCTCAAATAGCAAATTTGAGTAGCTCATCTGTCTACGGTATTTAAAGGCGCACGACTCGCACTCACTATTTATGATGATAATCGTGCGCTTCAGGCGACGGCATGAACGGCAAATGATAGCCGGAGTGCGAGAACGTCGTCGACAAAATCGCAATCGACGCCCATATCCACAATGTGACGACGTGACTCCCGGCGACAAATGGTCCCAATAGAACGGGACTCAAATTTGAAACGGCGTGCTCCAACGGATGAGCATAGATGCTGGTGATGGCTGAATTTCGAATGTCGCCCAATTGAGCTGAATGACATTTCGCCTACACACTGGAGCCGTCCATTCGTGATGCTTCTTATGAATGTGCTTGTAGATCGACGGATGATGGAAGAGTCTGAAATTGGGGGTAGGGTGGGGGTGGGGGGAATAATTATTTTTCAAAATTTCTGCTGCCAACCTATGCGAATAGTAGAATCCAATTTCCTGGCTCACAATCGAGATGGCAATGTCGCGCAGGCATTCGCCGGCGGTCGGAAGCGGCGCCTCGAATCGCATTCCTCGCCATTCGGCGGCGTGGTACCACAACACGGTGATTAGTGGTCCCACGACGAACTGATTCGCGACCACCGTTCGCATCGCTTGACAATAGCGCGACATCGTCGGCATTCTCTCGTCCTGAATTTTGTAGGCGCGCGCCCATCTCGGTTGGACGACATCGAGGAACATGAAGAATAGATTGAACACCCAAAAGCCAAAGTTCACCACTAGTGTTCCGCCAACGACGCTGAACAAATAATTGATTGATTGATTGGCGATGATGACTCATATCCATCGACTCACTAGATCAAAAAATGATTGCCGCCAAAATAATTGTAAATTGCGAAATAGAACGACTCGAGAATGCCCATCTAAAAAATCAATTATTCGAACGATCACGCGATAACCCAAAAATGATGATAAGAATGCGAGGGGGGCAATAAACAAATGAATCGGCCCTTTATATACCAAGCATGCATATACTATATAGATATGATCGGCAAACTAGAGTCTTGTCAATGGTCGTTGGAAGGTCCTATGCAATAAACGATAAACAGAAAATGCACAACATTCGACTAGAGTCTATTTGATGATAAATTGTTCAAGAGGGGGAGTTGAAGACTTTGATTTTTGATCCTCTATTCGATTGATCACCATTGTGGAGAAAATGAAATTTTGATTGATTTTAGTTTGAGAAAAAGCCGAAGACGGTTTTCCCTTTATTTATCACCTCAAAGGAATAGCCCTCCCTCTCATGGACTATTCAGACTAAGGGGTCTTGAGGCGGCTTCCAAAATTTGAACTTGCGGCATTTCAGGGCGATTGGGACAATCGACGTCTACCCGAACCCCTCTGAAGGAAATTATCAAAAATTTGAAAGAATAATCGTTATTCTTATTTGTTCAATACATTTTACTATCAATTTGAACGAGGTTTGTTTTTTTTTTTGGAAAAAATTATTTCAGCGTGCAATTCGAAAAACGATGAAATTTAAAATGCATTATTTTTGGCAATTTTCGAATTTTTCCAATTTATTTTCGAAAAAGTTACAAATTAATTTACATTTTTTTCCTTTGACTTTTTTCGAAATATTAAAAAAAATTTATAATGAGATTTTTTACTGTGCATTGAATTGTGTGCAATATTGGGCCCGTGTGTATACAGACAAAAACTGAATCTTGAATTTTGAATGTTCTCTTCATCGATATTTCGCTTTTTTCAACGAATTTCATATTTTTCAACCACTTGCTTATATTTTTATATTGATTTAAACCATTGCAATAATAAAAATCGCCAAAATAAAATCGCTTCTCCGCATAATTTTCAATTTTCTTTGATTTATTATTTACAATTGATTATTAACAATTATTGCGGTCTAACAATTCTAAAACAAAATTCTACCATACAAATATCACATTTCGAAATTGATTTTGCCCAATTAATTGATGCTGCTTTCGTCGAAGCGCTTCGAGCATTGCCGGCGTGTAGGAATCGGTATGATTCATCAGCCAAAATCCCATAGTTTCGACACGCTCCGTCGAAATGACCAACTCCAATTTTCTGAATTCATCGCTATATCAACAATTGGAATGGTGGAATTCGAAACACCTATAATCCTCCCACTGCGTCAAGTAGAAGGTGACGATTGCCACCATGCACGCGTATTCGCGAACAGCGATGTACCATGACACTAAAAATGATGATTGGGGGGACTGCTAAAAGATCATCTCACCAACCGTACACCATGCATGGTTTATAAATGAGAAATGAGCTATAGTTTGATAAGACTTCTGGAAAGCAGAATCCAAAAACTAAAATGCAAAACACCCGCGATCGGAGCCATGTGCGCTGAAATTCGTTTTTCTCTCGCTCTTCAAAATTTTGAGCGCTCAAATTTACCTGTTTCGAATTGTCGAAATTCTCAAGGAACGTGTAGAGTGAAGCGCTGATGAGAAATGAAATACCATATATAATTAAAGAGTTGTAAACCAAAAAGTTCACTAAACACTATTTTTGAGAATTTTTGCATTCTTAAATTCTAGTATTACGCTTTTCGTCATTCTCCGCATGTACTGCCGTCAATAGCATTCCGAACACCGATGTGCTCAACTCGGAAATCAGATAAATGATGCAAAGAATCCATAAAGCTCTTGATTGGCCTTGAGTCTGAATATCAGCGCATCTACAGAAGCAGCAGAATAGCTGAAATTCGATAATCAATTCATTGAGGCGGCTCGGTTAATTACCCGCACTGTGATGGCGATAAGCGTTGCCGCTCGGAGGCACGCTTGCGAATCGGCGAAAAATGATAACTTCCTTAAAAGTGAGGGGAAATTGATGCCAATCGGGTATGGGACCACATTGCAGTGATTCAAAAACGTGCTGCCGAATGAGTAGCGAATGTAGGCGCGTTTGTGGAGTCGATTCAATGGATGGCTTGGATTCAGCGCCTCGATAAGCTCGTCGAGCATCACAACGCTGCTATTGATAAAATCCTTGCGTTGTTCGAAAAATGTGGCATCGAAATTATCTTCGGCAACACGCAAATCGCGATTTGAAAACAGAATGGAAGCGGTGAAGAAGAATAGGCAAATGAGAAACGTGTGCAGGTAAACCGTTGATATTCTGATGACGCAATGGGCCCACGTCCTTGATTCCTCGGGATGCAATCTCGACATCTGCAACAAAAAATAATGTAGAAATATGATGCAAACTTTTTAATATAGACTTTCTTTTTAGAAAAAATAAAATTCGTCACAAATCAAGAAAAAATTTAAAAAAAGAAAGTGTGGTACACGCGTACGCAAAATTGCACACATTTTTCTAAAAAATTTTCTATTTGAAAATCGCTCGCTAATTTGCCAAACAAAATTCAAACCAGCCTTTTCATTCCTTAAATGTTGAGAATGCCAATAATAAAAGAAAATCAATTAGCTGATGATAATGATACAGGATAGAAAATTGGCTAATTTCCATGGATTAGATAATTTAACATAATATATATCGCCGCGTTAGTGGATGTATAGAATCTAGACAGCGAGACTTGAGAAGAAATTCATTAAAAGTGCAAATCTATCGACGCCGCGATTTTTTTTCTCTTTTTCACGATGATGCCACACGTTCAATAGAGTATTCATTCTTTCAAGTATTCGCGAATTATTTTTCCAGAATTTGTTCTTCAAATGATCACGAAAACGAGATATTCAAATTTCGACGGAATCCTGATTTTCGGGAAAAAAATCCACTATTTTTGACAATTATTCTCCAAAATCTACCTAGTATAATATAAAATTATATAATAATTTTAAATAAAATCGAAAAATAGCTTCTTCAACAGACTAGAAATAGAAATTATCTATGTAAAAATCAGAATAATGAAGACCCCCCCCTCCAAAAAAAAATGAAGCTGAAATAATAGCAACCAATGGTTTGATATTTTTCACTGTCCAAAAAAAATGAGTGGGTGGTTCGTCCTTATAAAAAGTGACAAAGAGATTCAACGACGAGGTGATGGCGGTTGGGAAAAAAACGAGTGCCTTGGGCATTGCCGTATTCGGTGATATCCCCCGCCGTCGACCTTGAAGCACTCCCCAATCCTGGTTATGCAATTTTCTTTTGAAAACGCGTGTTTACCACAGCCCACCAAAAACGATGAGAGCTTCATCATGCCTCATTTGGAACAAAAAATGGTGATGATGATGGAACCGACTAGTTTCTCAACAATCCTCGCCTTATTGGATTACGAACATTTCGAAGAATCAAAAAGTTCAGGCATTGTTCCTCAAATCCATGAAGACATACATCAAATTGGTATGATGGTTACAATTTTCTGGAAAAAATCATTTTTGGTTCGGTGTGATACTGTAAAGCAATCATCTTGATTTGCCAGTTTTTATTTCTCGCACAGGGGCCAACGTTTCGATTAACCCTGTGCAAAAAAAATACAAACTGCTCAAATCAGAAATATTTCTAACACATAATTTTTTGAATTTCCCAATCCTCCAGACATCGCCCAATTTGTCCGTAGTTCAAAAGTCCGCGAAACTTGCGCAATCGACGTGAAAAAAAAAGAGAGGGCAAAACCCGTTTATATGCAACACACATTGTTGAATACGCAAACATAATCAACATTGGGAAACATTGAAAATTGATCCGAACGATCAAAACACAACACACACAATCATAATACAGTAATCATTCATCGTCTTCCTCATCGGACACTGCAAGAAAAAAAAATATCAAGTAAATATTCTCATCCGAATTCGCCTTACCAATAATTCGCCTCCGTTTCGGCTTTTTCTCAACGGCTTCTGGTTTTCGCTTTCGTTGACGATTATTTCTGTCAAGATCGGCGTCCTGGAAACAATTTTTTCGACGATTCACAATTGCCGATTGATTCGTCACAATTCAAAATCCGCTTATGATTTGACTATCAATATTTCAACAATTTTCCACTGATCGACTATTCGCAATGATCAGTATCAAGTTTTAATTCTTTTCAAGTGGCCGACAGACACAAACTCACAAAAAGCCGTTCATCATCAGAATCGCCAACTTCGTCAAAATCTTGCTCGTCGCTGTCATCCTCTTCGAACGCCTCCTCTTCCGATTCGTCGCGATCCGATTCAACGGCTTCATCATCAAAAAAGGCACCCTTTAAATGAAAATCGGGACGTCTAGGAAGATCAGCAAAAAAAAAATCAATCTACCGCTTTCCCGTTGCTATCATCTTCGTCGTCTTCCTCTTCATCTAGAGCGTCAAAATCGATAACATCGTCCGATGATTCCTCAAGCTCAACTGGCTCATCCGCCTAGAAATAATTCACAAATCAATTGCATCGAATATTGTTTCCTACATCAATGGCTCTCTGCTTCTTAGACCATCTGTTATGCCTCCGATTCGTCTCATTCTCAAGCTGCTGCTCCATGAGCTCGAGCTCATCCAACGAAGCATCAACGTCAACCTCCTCATCGTCAACAATACCATCGCTGTCACATTCTTCATTATCCATACTAGTATTGTTGAGATGCTCCTCCTCATCATCATCTTGATATTCATTATTGTAATTCACCGAATAGGTGGGTTCAACTTCATAGTCGCCAATCGGAACGCAGCCAACGCGCAATTGACATTTCTCAGTGTCAAATTTCCATTTTCTTGCCATGTTCAACACGTGCCCTTTCCATTGCGACGTCAATTTTTCTGCAAAAACCTATTTTTTGCGGGCAAAAAATTGATCAATCCAACCGCTATCTAAAAATATCTCAATGAATGGAATTGAAAATGTGACGCATTGCAATTTTTCGCAGCTTCTGCGCACCGTTTTCACAAGATGTTTGCAAACTTTTCGATTTTCGTCTTTTGGCATCGCGATGATTGAAAGCTTTTTAATCGAATTCGCCAAGTTCTCAACAATAGCATCCACAATATCCTAAAAAAAAATCACAAAATTCAGAAATCTTAAAACGAATACCTCCATGCATCGAACCCCCCAAATTTGGATATGAAACTCATCCAAATCGGGAAACGCGTTGATATCTCCAAGTTTTGTGATGAATTTGATTGCCGATGAAACACATTTCGATGACGACTCGTCTTCGGGTAGATTCAGGGAGATTGAGCACGATGACAGCGTCATTGGAAGTTGTAGTTCGAGCTCATTCAGCTCACAGTAGCCATTGACGTGAAGCGAAAATGTTGAGTATGTCGAATTCAGTTTGTAATTGCTGGTGTGCTTTTTGCCGTCGAGAATCCACGAGCCATCCATTCGTGCGTTGAAATTACAATTCAGGAATATCGATAATTGTTTGATGTTTTCATAATTATTGATGCGATTCATCAAGTTTGGAAGGTAATATTCAAGAGGAACGACTGGCATTGCGTGAAGGTTGAGCTGAAATTCTAGAAGGTCTGGCGAAAGAAAAAAAACTCGCAATCCGTAAAGCTCTTACGCAAAATTGCACACATTTGATTATTTTTTTAACGAAATCCCTTTTGAATATGATATTCTTCGATTTTTCCAATTGAATCAAAAATGTTCAAGAAAACAGCTTACATTCAAATTTTGAATTTTAGGCGTTCCCGCCAAATCAAGAGCTTCCTCAAACTTGAACAACGATTGAGCAAGAGAGTCAAACGAGCACAAATGTTTCAAATCTTGAGTGATAATTCCAAAATTGACAGTTTTATAGGAAATATTCCGCTCCACCATTCGTACAAATATCTAAAATAAAAAATTTTTTATGATGTTTAAAGAAAAACGAAAATCTCTCACCTTTTCGGGACTATTCCAGAACCCGATTATTTTAAGATTCGGCAGTGCCGTATAATGGTCCCGAATGATTTTTCCATTAATTCTCATCGATGGGACCCTCTCATTGGTTAATTTTGTCTCCCAGATCGTCTGATACAAATTGAGCACAATATCCATAATCATTCTCGACGGATTTCTGGGCACCGTTAGACCCAACCAAAACTCTTCGAGATTTTCAAATTTTGACAAAATCTCAAAATTCTTGGCCGTTGGACGACCTTTGGGATGGCATGTTAGTATCAATTTTTTCATATTTTTGATATTGGGAAGCTTCTGAAAATAATAATTGATTAATTAAATTTTATAAAGCGATTAACCGAAATGAAGTTAATATTGGCAACGTGCCAAATAAGATTTTCAAGATTCACTAGAGCCGGAAATACGACCTCGCGAAGTTTCAAAACAGCTAATGGCTGAAAATTCAAGCTCTTCATTTCATCATTATTTTAAATTTTTTACTTTTGTTTCTCCCAAGTTCAACTCAGTTATAGTTTCGAATCTATGATTAAATGTTCGTATGTATCGCGAAGGTTTCATGAAAACTGGCGAAAATTCAATGACATGACTAAACGATGAATTATTTAAATACTCTAAAAAAAGAATTCAATACAAAACCTATTGAACTTCTTCAGAATGTACACAAATCTTCGCTGAAGGAGGAACGGCGCGCGCTTCATTTCGCCTTCATCATGCCTCGCCAACCATCCTAATGATTTTGCATTCAAATTAACTGAAATTTATTATGCAATAATTTAATCGATCAGCCTGTTACCTAATTGAAAATGGCTGCCACCAAAAGCTTCGGTATAAACTTCTAAAAGGTTGGCCAGCAATCGAAGGTCGTCGTGCAAACGAGTTACATCCCCCTTCTCCATACTATCGTAAAACTTTTGGCGAAACGGGTTCTAAACAATTTAAATAAACTTTTAGACATCAATTACTTGTATTTTTTACATTTTCCCTAAACAATTCGGCGATGTCAATTGAAATTGGGGAGCCGCGAGAGTTTAGTTCGATTTGCTTCACAACCATCGACGCAAATTTCCGATTAAGATTTTTCAGAGTTATCAGATGTTTTGAATTCAGCGAGAAATTGATAATCTCGCGAAAGATATCATCAGGAAGGAGTTGGTTTTGTTCTAAATCTCGAAATCTAAATAAATAGGAACTTTTATCGACAAATACCTATTTCAATCATTTTCTTAGCCCGTTTCTTGGATTTTATTTTATAGTTGAACTCTTCGATTGGTTTTTTGCACGCTTCGTTGACAGTCATTCTGAAAAAAGAGTGTATCGAAGAAGAAAACACGAAAAATTAACATGAATTTATTCAAATTGAAGTGATTCGCGGCAATCTTTGTGCATTGTCCGCAAACACCGTTCACACAAATTCTACAAATGAAAATAATTAATGCGTGACACCAACGAAATGCTCGAATTTCCATATAATAATATTTATTTCGGAATTCATAAATTATTGAAAAACGATGAGCAACTCAAAATGTTCACAACCATCATTCCGCGGCCAATTGAGCTCGAGAACCGACTCATGCGCGAGCAAAAAGAGCACCGAATGCTCAATGTAAATTTCGTTTTCGAAACAAGTGCAAATTATATTTGTGGAATCATTTATTTCAGTAGAAGATCATCTCATCGTCTAGATGAGGCCAATAAAAAAAGCGCAAAAAGAGAGCGCCTCAAAAAAATCACCGAAAATGTGATCTACAAAGGAATCGACGGCGCGCCATTGAATTTCTTCAAACAGTAAGATTCGAAAATTGACATTCCAAAATTTAGAAAAAAAAACTCAAACATTTCAAGGGAAGATGGATTCAGCACTTATTGGAACATATTTTTTGAGCTCGTTTTATTAATAAACGCGGCGTGCGCATTCATGTACAACTCTTATATCATAATGGACACCGATAGCGAATATTTGCTAGCCTCTCAATTCACAATTGAAGTAATATTTTAAATTTGGCAATTCAGAGAAAAAGAAATCAATGGAATTAATTTCCAATTAATAATGGACCTATTCATGCAATGAAAAAAATTAAAAAAAAAAACAATTTTTAAATTTGAATTCCCTATGCACGCACGTCGAAAATTACAAAAAATTGACGCGATATATCGTAATTCTCCGCTATTTATTTTCAAAGGCGCATGCGAAAAGTTGCGCGGGTCACGTCGCGAAGTCGGCACTGTAATTTTTTAATAGCTGTTTTTTTCGAATTTTTATTCTTTGAGCGTTTAATTCATTTTTTGGAAATCTGTAGAAGTATTTTGTTTAATAAACGCTAAAGGTTCATCAGAAGCGGCATCAAGCAAAGTCTACATCAAACAAACACAAATATCACTATTTTTCATAAATAATAGACATATTGTCGAATTAGAAGTAATTATACCAACAATAATTGGTTTTTTACCTCGTTCTTAAATCTGTTACTCATTTCCTCTTCAAAGTTTTCGAAAAATACGGAAAAATAGCACACAGAATGAAAAATAAAAAATTACAGTACCGACTTCGCGACGTGACCCGCGCAACTTTTTGCATGCGCCTTTGAAAATAAATAGCGGAGAATTACGATATTTCGCGTCAATTTTTTGTAATTTTCGACGTGCGTGCATAGGGAATTCAAATGAAAAAAAATTGATTTTTTAATTATTTTTTTCATTGCATGAATAAGTACATAATTGACTAATTAAGTTTGGTCTGTTTTTCCTACTTTTGGCCACACTCAGCCAACGAAACATATTCCTTCGGTGCCTGGTAATTTGCGCGCATTTCGCCATTTTCTTTTTCAACCTTTCTGTTATTATTAGAACCTATAATATAACAAGGTTGGCGAATTTTCGGCTTCTTTCTAAACTAACACCAATCCAAATTAACAGCTTCCACAATAACGTGTTTGCCATGCTTTTCAATTATTCAACGGTCTTCAGTATCAGTTGTTTCAGTCATGCAATGCTCGTGATCATTTCACTGGTAAGCCGACCTTCTGGGTTTTTTAGTATTGCACAAAACAAAATAATTTTCAGGATTACGTGTCATCGGCTGAAATTCCCGACGAGTTTGACGATCAAATCATTATCGAATCAGTGTCGCATCGAAAGGTGACCTTTTCAATTATACTATATAATAATATAAGGCAGCCTTTGGCCGTCCGAAGAAATTTTTGTCACATTATCAAATATTCAAGAATTTCTATATCAAAACTATTATTATTATCAATTTTATACCAAAAAAAATCATTTAAAATCCACCAATTTCAATTTCCGAAGCCCACCGCGAATTCGTATACTCGCCTTCGCAAGCCTGATTTATATGGGAGATTTAGGGCAAAATTATTTCAATGGTTGCCGATCTTCTCAAAACCGTCGTCATTGAAAATCCCGAAGCGCGTTTGGGTCTAATTGTCACCGACGAGTCCGGCAAACCGGTGAAGCTCAATGGTTCCGTACTAACATCGGTAAGCACCGAGCGAAAGCCTAAGCGTTTCAACAATGCCGCCTTTTAGGATCTCGATAAACAATTGAGTTTGAAAGTATCGCCAGATTCAGTGGTTTTGTCTTCTGTTAGCACATCTGGCGTAAATTTTTTTGATATTGGGCCCCCCAAATTATATTGATGGTTTATTAGACCGCGCTGGAACTCGGCAAATCTGAACCGAAAGTCGATGTGGCGTTCATTGAAAATGCTGGCCCAAAGTACAATCAATGCAGTCGGCAAAACGAGTTTATGAGTCCAAGACAAGTCTTTTAAAGCAAAATATCAATAAAATATTTGAAATGTTTAAACAACTTTTCGATTCATTTATATGGTCACATTCTTCCGAGAAAAACTGGCTATTGTTGCGAAATGGCAAATGTATCCAAGTGTCGTGGGATCCTGGGTTTTGTACGCAATGTGATAAGCCAGTTACCGTAATCCTCGCAGCGATCTACAAATCTACAAATCGTTGCGAGGATTACGGTAACTGGCTCATCACATTGCGTACAAAACGCAGGATCCCACGACACCTGGATACATTTGCCATTTCGCAACAATATCAGAATGGAGACTGCGCCCAAAAGCTGGAAAAAAATAGTTTTTCGAATTTTGAAAATTCCTTAAATATTCTTAAAATCTACTAATCTAGGATTCATTCTTTTCAATTTTCGATTATTTTAATTATTTGACATTCGTGAGTAACCTCAATTCAACACGAAATTGAAATTATTTTTAAAAAATCGATTCAAGGCTCATAATGAGTAGGCGCGCATTTTCCTCGGCATTGTGCAAAAATAAGTACGCAAAATTGCGTACTTTGCATTAAAATTCGTAGATCCACACATTGATTCATTGAAACGCAATTTCCCGCCAGTCACAGTGATAGCAAATTTGAAATTTTCGAGCGCGAGAAAAAATGGAAAACTTTGTCGATTTGATGCAATTAGTTGCATGAATTTACGCCGAATGTTTATTATTAACACAAATAGGCAGGCCGGCAGCCGAGCGTTGCCGAAAAACCGCCTATCGACCTGCGCCTCTACGGTCGGCGGGCCCCCGTCGGCGAAACGTCGCGCTTCTCTGTTACATCACACGATGACTCATATCGACGAAATAGCGCCGCGACACCGCGCCGCACAACTACCCCCCCCTTTACCACCACCACCATCATCGCCAGACCTACTCATCGGGCCTGCTGTCGCCTCCCTCGCGCGCCGCATGATGCAGGAGTCATCCACATCGTGCGATTCGTCCGAATTACGACGTATGGGTCGACAATCGTCGCCGGATGAATCCACAACGAGACCCACAAGTCTTAACGGTATGGATTTAATAGATTTCAATTTTTTTTTGTGTTTGTTGCTGTGTCGTTTTGTTTGTCGCTTTCTCGCTGTTGTAGCGATTGCCCCCCTCCAACAATGACTCATTCCTTTAAACCCCCCCCCCTTTCTCTCTTACTCATTCCGTTTATGAAATCGGAAGCAGATTGCGCTTTTGTTCATTTCATTCATATCGCACTATTATTTAAATGGACGGTGAGTTATCATAGAAAATTGAAAAATTACTCAAATTGTTTTATATCACATTTTCGCTTGTCTATTAAATTTGGATTAATGTTTTTTTTTGGTGCTCGCTAATACTTTCAATACATTCTCATCTTATTTATATTCAGGAATCTCGACATTGACAACTACTGAAACTGCGAAGCAATACGCACAAGGATTCTATGGTTCGTTAATATCATATTTTTTTTTACTTCATTGATCATGGCCAAATATGAAATTTGTCAAACGATGACTTTTCGATAAGCCCGCTCGTAAAATGATAAGATGACTAAGATAGCGATCGATTAGACATTTTGAGCAATTGCGAAATTTACTGTTTATGGTGTTTAAAAAAATTCTAAAATTTTGAGTAGAAGAGGTCTTTTTGATGGGAATTCACAAAAAAATAATTTTTTTTTCTTGTCTAAATTCTAAAATATACTTTCCAATCAACTTATAATCGGAACCTGGTGGATTTACGAGAATGCGTCTTTCGATATGGTCTCGAAACGCCAAAGTTTCATGAAAAATTTTAAAACTGTTCCTTGGAAAAAAGAAACAATTCGCCACAAGACCCAACTCATTTTTTGATGTCATGCGCCTTTAAAAGGCAATACACGAAATTTTTTAATGGAGAAAAAATAAGTCAATCAAGTTTTTTTTGTTTTATCTGCACTAAAATTTTTTTTCTTGTAAATTCTTTGAAAAAAAAAATTTGAGCTTACAACAATGTTATAAAAATTTCACAAATTTATTAAAATTTTCAAGTACTCGAAAATCGGTGCTATTTTTTTTTTTGAAAAATCAATGATTTCAAGGCATTTTCTTTGGACGGTATTTAAAGGCGCACGCTGTTTTTTTTTTTGAAGCTGGGTCTCGCAGCCGCCGATTTTTGTAGCCCGTTTTTCAGAGATAAAGATAAATAGACTATAGTTCATGTGAAAATATCCAAATAAATGTTCACTCGTGACGAAACCTTAGCGAAAAGCCCGGAATTTTCGACTAATCCCAAAAAAAAACTGAAAAGGGTCCAATCCAAATTCGCTCCCACTCAATATGGCTCATGAGAAAGCTAATCATCTGATCAACCCGCCGATTCTTTTCTTATCTGACGCATATTCAATTTATTGGAAACCACACGCTAGGAAATCATTTACAATGCTCATTGAATATTGGTGTCGGTCCACTATAGTACAAACTAGTAAAGCATTCGAGAATAACAATAAGTGCCTATAATTATGGTAGCTGGAATAGGCGGAGCTTCGCCTACGGCAAAAGCTTCAAAACAGAATAGCAGACGAACGTTATTTCTGTAGTCATGGGTATTGACACCAAATTCATATTGGGTATTAGAAAATTATTATTATTATTATTCCTTTTATTATATTTTAGATGCATTACGGTTCGCTCAAGCGAAAGACAACTTCAATTTCACTGTCACACCATCGCAACTACCACCAATACCACCAACGAGTCCAATGATGACACCATTGGCGCCGAAAGAGATGGAGACGATTCTGATGTCGTTGCTGAGCACAACGACGCCGGGCAATGGGACGACGTTTCCGCCGGTCAGCTCGCCGCTGGCGGCACTTCAGATCACCAACGAGTCATCGGCTGAGTATGTTCGGTGGCAGCGAATGCTTTTTGTCGAACACGATTTCATCTTGTAGACGCGACAATCCGTTTAACACAATTTTCGCCAATTTGCCCAATTCGCAAATTTCCAACAATTTCGACGAGGCGTCGACGTCGCGAAATGCCAACTGGAATTCGTCGTCGACGACGACGACGTCGAAAATTGGCGAAACGAGCAGTATGGTGAGCGAGCGACAAAGCTAATAATAATAATAATTGAAAATAACTAGGGCAATTTTGTCAACGTTTAATTTTTTTAACTGCGCGCCAATTTTTAAAATTCATTTTTTTCCCGAAAAATTTCGAGTTTTTGGCGCCTTAAAAATTGGCAATTAAAGGGAAAAAATTTAAAAAAAAATTGAAAATATTCCAATCCGCAAAAAAAGTGAAAAAATGAGATGAATTTTAATTTTTTTCTGCTTGAAACTCTTTAGCCGTGAAAATTTGTTTGCAAATTTTCCACTAAAATCTTACGTCACAGATGACTAAATTCAATTTTATTTTTCTTCTAATTAACAAAATTCATTTAATAAAATCTGTGCAACATTTTTTATTGAATATTTTCTTTTCAACATTTTTTGTGCCTGTCCAAATTGATCTCATATCAACGTCTTATCTCCAATTTTTTGCAGCCGCCACAATCGAAGCATTTCGAACGCTCCGACGAGTCCGACGGCAACGTCTCCTCAAATTCTCGATGCTCGTCGCGAAATCGAATCGATGAGTGAGTTTGATCTACGCGTTTCGCCTTCACAAATCTACTATTGTTGAATTTCGAATCCGAGTTGGTCTCTGGGTGTGTGTGTGTGACTCATCAACGCACTGTACACACAAAACGCGTTGTTATGGGTGTGTCCGCCGATGACTCATTTACAGCTTTTGATGGTATCCGCCTGCGTCTAGTCTCGTATGTACACTTGACCGTTTCTTTATTATGATTATTTCGGGTTCGCCGTTGCCCTCGCCTCCTTCCCTTCCTCCTCCTCCTCCTACAGTCGCCGTATGTTGTGGCGCCGCCCACCATCTTACTTCTCATCCATCTATCTTTTTTTATTTTTCTGTTGCCGTCGCCGCCGCCGCTGCTGCTGGCCTGCTTTGGGCTGAGTGAGCGCCTCATTCCCTCTAACCATGCAGCAGCAGCATCATCATCATCATCATAATCATCAGAATTGGAACGCCTACGTCCATCCGATGCATAATGATATCATGAGAATTGAGCATAGTATGAATGCGGAAGCCTCGTTTGCCGCTCGATTCAATTCGCCGAGCTCGTCGAGCATTCCATCAACGAGCAAATCGTATTCTAGCGACTCTCTCGATATGTAAGTTAATCGCTCGGAACCTATCGCAAGAGTTCTAGAGGATTTTTGAGAGCCTAGAGCCTCATTGCTTAAAAAATTACCTGTCTTGCGATTGCCTCAATTTTCGAGGCTTCTTAGAGGTATCTGAACCCCATGAGTCATCGGATTAACTATTGGTGTAATGGTGCAATCTTCCCACCACCACACCCACCAGCCAGACATATTGATT
Source organism: Caenorhabditis bovis (assembly GCA_902829315.1). Lineage (NCBI taxonomy): Eukaryota > Metazoa > Nematoda > Chromadorea > Rhabditida > Rhabditidae > Caenorhabditis > Caenorhabditis bovis. Next base: position 6,964,320 of record CADEPM010000004.1, on the reverse strand, counting down.
GGATTTTTCAAACTGGCCGTGCTGGTACGAGACGCGTACAGCACAAACAACAAAAAAAAAGAAAGAGGGGCCTCCTTCACCATTTTTGTGCATGATTCACACGGCGAAACAGTGTACGCGATCGAGGAGAGACGAGACGCTTCTAGGAGGGCTGCGCCTTCCCCCGCCAACGCTCCCTCGCGCCTTCCTCTTCCCCGCACACGTTTTATAGCACACAAGCATGTACCAGCCGCAACAGCAACCGCACGCGCAACCGCAATCGTCGCACGTCCACCAACATCTTGGCGCTCATCATCCGCCGCCGACGCCTAGTATGGTCTATCCGCCGTATCAGAATTTTTACACGTGCTATGAGCAGTAAGTTTTTTTTCTTCGTTTGCAAATTGTGGCGATAACAAATAATTGGCTGAATTCTTGAGAAGACGTCGTTGAAAATACCCGAGCATTGTTCAATAAACGCTCAATTTCCTCTGCAGAATGCACTTTGCTTAATGATACCAATGCACTTTCAAAAATCCTCAAGGTTTAAATGATTAGGAAGGACATTGCACTAAATGGCTCAGAACAGAAAAAAAATAGATTTGCGTTTTGGGATTACACGTTTTCAATTTTCGAAATCTCTTCAAAATGTAACACGTTTGATGCATCAATTTCTCTCTCTCTCTCTCTCTCTCTCCTTCATAGTTTTTTGTATGCGTCTGACTCATCGCCGTCCATGGCAACGCGACGCGTTTCGCGTTCACCGAGAGAATTTGACAACAAAAAAAAAACATGTACGGCGCGCGAGTGTGAAAAAATGTCGGTCACCGAGCAGCTACTCGATTTCACATGGTGGGAAATTGCACTTTCAATTTTTCTTTTCAATCTCCTCCCAATTAATTATCCGTGCTTCATTAAGGATGACAATGGGCGATCAGGAGAAGAAGAAATTGGAAAGAAAACGAGCCAGGAATCGGCAAGCAGCAAGCAAGTGCCGTCAGAAAAAAATGGATCGTATAAAGGAACTTGAAGACATGGTAAAATTGATGTGGAGAACGAATGAACTCCATGCAATTGACTAATTATAGGTTAATTATGAAAAGCAGCGTGCCGCCCGTCTTGATGTCGAGTACGAACAATTGCAGAATGCCCTCAACAGCCTTCACGAGATTATAAAGAAACATTCTGGATTTGGATGCGCCACACACGGAATCGTCTAATTTCATTATAACATTTTTCATAACATTCCTTTTACGGCCTTTTCGAGTTGTTCTGACATTCGCGAGTTAGTTAAACGAATATAATGTGATTTCTCTATTAGGACATTACTTTAGATGTAAATAAATCAATTTACTAATTATGCTTGATTGGTGCAATTGGGAAATTAAACAATGCCTATGGGAATCCATGACGCATTGTTATTTGAAAATTCATTTTTCACGAAATATGGGCTGGAGGAATCAGCTCCTCTTGAGCTATGTTTTTTTAACAAATAAATATATATTGTTAAGCTTATCGATTTAGCTAAGGATTAGAACGCACAATAAAAAAATGCTCGACGAAAAAAATAGCTGAAATGAAACAAATTAGTTACACAAGCGCAGAAAATAAAAAATATATATAACATTATAAAATTACGCTTAAACTACGCTAAAAAACAATGAAAAATAGCTGAAAATCAAGCCAACCAAAAAAAAATTCAAATTCACTGAAATTGTGCAATTGCGCGTCAACTCTGACATGTGTGCCTACACCGAGCGGGCTACCGTAGTACTTTTGCAACAAACAGAGAGTAGTTTCGGCTTCTGAAAACGCCGCAACGCACGTATAAAATTGGTCGACACTTTCAAAAAGCAAAAATGCAAGTGCAACACACAAATTCTGAGAAAAGACTGCAAGTGCGGCACACTATTACAGGCTAATTTTTAAAAAAGATGTGTACTGCTTAATCACGATTTTCTTTTATTTCCACAAAGTCGCCGTTAATACTCAATTTCTAAAATAGAAAACATTCCCAATAAATGCGCATTCATTTAGTTCTATTTGATTAAATTTATCCATCAAGTGCGGCCGTGGATGAACCTAATTTTTGAGTAATTTTTCTAGGCCACACTTCTATTCCGCCAAACCGTAAAAACGCTAAGTTTTAGCTTTAAATTTGATATTTTTACATTTCAAAAAAAAACAAGTCTAGAGCATTTCAAATTCGCGCAGACTTGTGTTTACCGTCCGGCTAATCGCAACTCTTCGTCGCCGCTAGGCAGTTCACCTGTGCATTCAGTTGCTAACAATGTCATCGACCTATTCGCTACCCGACGACTATACCGAAGCGAATCCGTTCACCAGACGCGAACTCTACACCTTCATCATCATCTACACAACGTGCGTGCTCTTATTGATTGCGATGTACGAATGGCTGATGCCGGTTATCAATAATCCCACCTATCCCCACTATAATCATGTGCCGTCTTACGATTTTTATCCGCCTGAAAAATGAATTATTTGCGACTTATTTTTTTAATATACACATTTATCGCGAGAATATGAGAGGCAAAAAACCGCAAATTTTCAACAAGTTTCACATTGACACTTGCATTTTCACCGCTCGATTGTAGGCGTTGGTGAACGCACGAAAATGCTCGGCGCTGATGAATCGATTCATGGCGCCGTAATCGAGAACCACTTTTCGAATGAGCATGTATTGCTGCAGCGTTTGCACGGCACTACATCGTCCATTTATTCGCAAGCTTGTCACTATCTGAAAATCGTTATTCTGCATCAGTTACAAAAATTGGATTATTTCATTTTCATTCCCTAGACAACTAATTCCCCCACTGTTTGAAAATTTTGGTTCGGCATCGCGAAGTGAGACCCTGCGCAACTCTTCGCGTGCGCCTTTAAAAATAATAATTAAATCAATAAATCATAATTTTTGTAATGTTTTTTCACATGTTTCACACAAAATATGGAGAGTGGCGTATCCCGGGAAACTGTCCGCAGATATTGAGAGCCCCATGAATGACCAATTTATTCACCCCCTTACTTTAATTTTTCCGAATATTCACAACAACGACGAGTGATTACGTTAACACCTCACCTGTTTGATATTGGGAACTACAAAAAAGTTGTTGATCGCCATTAGAGATATCTCGATGGCGATGAGTGTGCCCGACCTGCCCACGCCGGCAGCGCAATGAACAACTGGAAATAAATAATTATTAAAAAAAATTGGAACCAACTTGGACCAACTTGGCGGTGTTCGTTTCTCTCGAATTTTCCTCAACAATCGCAGCATGGTTTCCGACGAGCCGGGCACCTGATAGTCGGGCCATTCGATCCATTGCAAATGCGTTATGAATCGATGCTCGCCGCGATACTCGAGGCGAAGTTTCGTCGTCACCACACTTTTGTCGATTGTCGAGTCTTCGAATGACAGCGAGAGTTTGTCGAGACGCATCGGCGAGTTGTGATTGCGCGGAAAATATTCGGCGCATTTTTCGCGATTGTGCTCAATGAAATTGCACAGCATTATGATCACCGTGGTTTTCTCCTGCCAAACCATTCGCCAGAAATCGATAATCGTCGATTTTTTGGGTCCCTAAAACCGCTCGAATTTCGAATAATACTATTATGTCATCAAAAAAACCTGCGTCAAAATATATCGATGTTTGAGATAGCGACTTCCCACATAATTCGCGTGGATATAATCACTGCCCGGCTCGTTTTTTGCTAAAAACGTTAGCTTCACTCGTGACTTATCTAGGCATCGAATATCTGCATCAATTCATTGTTCCCATTTACGTTTTATCATTTTTCTCTTACTCTCATATCGGTTCTTCTTCTTGTTCGCCGGATCACGAAACGCTTTGCATTCGGCGTCGGTTGGATCCAGCGGAAGGCTGCCAAACTCTTCGGTTTGCTCGTCGAGATTTGTCATTTGCGATTGTCGCGCTAACTCTTTGAATGTCGCAATGTATTTGTCGCGAAGTTCCTCATTTTCAACAAGCGATTTTGATTCTTTCGTCTTAAAAATTAAATATTTTTTACATTTTTAATTATTGTCGCAGGCAAAACAAACGAGCACCATTTAAATGTTTAATTCGCCATCAATTGCCAATTAAAAAAAAATACGATGCTCGTTTTTTTCTTTCGATTAAAACATTTGGGAGGACCTCAGAGAGGCTTTTATCTTGCGAGTCATGCGGTGAAATGCTTGGCGTTTCCGGCGGCTTCCTCAATTTCGTCCGATCCATTGTATAAGGGCGATCCGTCTCGTGATCCGACTCGGCGTCCAATCCGTCATGGGCTCGTTGTCCCCTCACTTGTGACCAAGCGCTCGATTCGGGATCACTATTATATGGAGGCGTCGTTTGCATTTGACTTGTCTTGTTATTGAGCGAAATCGGCTTTTTGCCAACACTCTCCTTTGATAATCGGCGAGGCTTGAAAAAAAACCAATTTCCGATTTTTTTTTGTTGCAATTTTCGCCCAACGAAAAATCGAATTGAATCGGTTTATAACGAAAAAATAATTTTTTTTGTTAATTTCGCGATTATTGAATTTTCTTAAAAATGATACCTTTTCCGCTGCCATCTTCGCCGCTGGCTTTTCTGCTACCGGAGCGGTTTTCTTTTTAGGCCGGTTAAAGAGAAGACTTCGACTAGAGTCAGACTCATCATTTTTATTATAGCTGTTTGACTTTTTATATGTACTGAAGAAATAATTATTTTTTTATTGCATCATCCCTCGCAAAAATGTCATTTTTAATTGAAAATGAACCTTTGTAAAACTTGTCTTTGAAACTGCGAGCTACTAGACTTTTCTTTATTCTTTGAAGGCTGAAATTCATTTCAGACATGCATTCATATGACACAAAATTACCTTTTTGGTCTTAGTATTCTTCATTGTTAAGAAATCAGAAATGTGCGTGGATCGGTTTATTTATTAACGTGAAACTTGAATTTTCCAATAATAACGGCATGACGTGCAAAATTTTTGAAATCGCCTCAGATTTTGGAGTCGTATAGTCTGATTCCTTACGAAATCCAGAATCGATCGTCGTCACGAGACCCAGCTGATTTTCAGCATTACGAGCCTTTAATCAATTCTTTCATTTTTTTTTAATTTGAATCGTGTTTCTTCACAAATTCAACAGAATTTCTATAATCAAAAAAGGAATTTTTGTCATCGGCTATAAATTATAGTCGGTTCCGTAGTCTATAATGTGTTTTATGCATTTTCCTTTTTAAACATCGAGAATTTGTTTCGCTGAACGCCGGAATCGATGTCAAATCCCACACAACATCTCTTACGTCAATATTGTTGATTGTTTTTTTTTTCTTAAAATTGCCTCGTGATAATACTCGAAGATAATCCGCCTGACGAGCGAGCCAACACTCCAAATAGTTCATCTGCTCTCTCATTTTGAGAAATTCTAGATGAGAGCGGCAGCGACGCGCAAAAAAAACCCAACCACAACAACATCAACGCATGAGGAGGAATCCATATAATAGGAATGAAGCGGGCAATTCATCTGCGTCTCATTGCCAAACAATCACGAATCGATTGCACATCGGCGTCTCATCGTCGACGCGCTCTCGCGGCGTCTCTCATCGTCTGCGTTGTCGAACGACGCGCGATCTCTCATTACGACATTCGCAACGCTAGCGTGTTGCCTTTTTTTTCGATTAACCACCGTATTCGTTTTTTTCCTTGTTTTATTTACTTGATAATCAAATTGTTTGCAATATGTATGCAGATAAGAGCAACCGCATATTCTTGAATTCCTTGTTATTTCCAAAAAAATTGCAGATTCTATTTTTTTTTCAAAGAGATTGCATTAATCCAACCAAAGAACACTGAATTTGTGTTGAATATGTAAAATTAGAATTCATCGTTCTTTGAAGGATGACCAAACCCAATTAATTCTGAATTTCTTTGTGGAACCCATGATCTTCTTTCGATTCTACTGGCCAAGACTATTTTATATGGAATCTCCCTAAATATAATTCAAGTGAATTCAAATGCTTCAAGATTATTTCTGAACATGCGAATTTTTTTATATTATATTTATAATAATTTTTTTTCAGAGATTTCGTTGAAGTAATCTCCCCACAACCGCACAAATCGATTGTTGTTTGGCAATCGATGGTCGGTGTCAGTGGAAGTTCATTCAGCCCTCATCGGCAGTGAGAAGAAATGTCGTGTGGTGCCAAGTCACAACCGCACAGCGAAAGCAACTCAGTTGAGGTTTGCCTTTAAATGTTGACAATTATTCGAAAAAAAAGCTGAATCGATAAAGATTGATTGGAATTGATGTGGTTGTTTTAAAAGAAAGTTTTAAAAAAAATGCATGGATTTCAAAAAACTGCGAAATCGCGTTTTTTTTTTTTGAAGATTTTTATGCGAGTTGTGAGGATGCTTAAAAAAGCATATTAGTTTGGGCGAGAGTTTGATAGGAATGAAATAAAATAAATAAACCAAACCGCTGCATTTCTTTTACCTGATATAATTGAAGGTTTGCCCGCTTCCCCTTCCACCACGAAGCGCTCCGCCTCCAGCCGTCTACCACAACAACCGCATCAATGCTTCTTCGAACAGCGGTTCATTCGACAAGCCGACGCTGAACGCGCGTAAACTCCATGTGGTGATCGTAATCGATCAGAAGGTCCAAAAGAATCTGCGCGTTCGAGAGTTGGCTCTAAAGGACGTTCAAAAAGTTGCCGACACTCTCAACGTCAATCTAACGGTAAATCATATCACGAATCATTAAAAAAATATGGTTTGATATTCAGAAAATCGATTTTGACAAGCTTGACTTTGGTGAAACGGAAACACTGGACCTCTTCTATAATGCTGATGTGGCGCTTGTTGATGTTACCGTGACCCATCAACAGCCAAGTCTTTGCTATCATATTGGAGTTCGTGAAAGCATGGGACAATCCTACAATATGATTCTCACTTATCTTGCCCAAGACTCCGAGTACCATATAATGGATGCTCTCAAGAAGACACATGCTCATCTACCAATGATCGTCTACATCAATAATCCCGAATCGAATCACTTGCAATCGTATGACAAGTCAAGCAAGGGCGACGACGACTCGAAGACGCCATTCAATAGATCAAGCGGTTCGAATGGACTCAAAATGACATCGTTCAAGGCGCGAATGAAACACGTGCTGAAAAGTGTGCAAGTTGAGGCGAGCGCTCACTCACGTGAGAAATTTTTGTCCGATTTGCGAAAAGCGCGAGAGATTGCCGACGTCGAGCAGAAAAATGATTTTCTCGACAAAATGCGAATTCGTTTGGATAATCCTGATGTATTGTCGGTTGATACGGTTTACCAAATGATGCTCTCATACAGGTTAGTATATTATTATAACTACATGATAAACAGAGGGCATTGTTTTCTAGAGACAACCAAAATTACGGTGGAATGATTCAGTTAGTTGATGATTTACGTAAAATCCCTGATTGCATGGTCGTGGAAGCGCAAGTTATACGATATCAATACGCGTTCGCTTTGAATCGGTAACCAACAATCATTAAACGTTCAAATTAGCCATTAATTGTAGGCGAAATCACGACGGAGATCGAGACCTTGCTTTGAGTACTGTACTCAATCTTATCAATCATACCAACGACAATGAAACACTGAGTCCGGATATAATATGCCTTGCCGGAAGAATCTACAAGGACAAGTTCATCGCAAGCAATTATGAGGATCGCGATAGTCTCAACAGCGCCATTCAATGGTGAGCAGAAGCTAATAAGAAATTTGCTCTAATAAGAAACATTTAATCTATAGGTATCGAAAAGCGTTTGAAATGTCCCCATTGGAATACAGCGGCATCAATTTGACGACGCTTTTGAGAGCCAGCGGTGAGCACTTTGAGAACAACGCCGAGATGCAACAAATCGCGGTGGTTTTGAATTCGCTTCTCGGACGAAAAGGCGCACTGCACAATTTGACGGAATATTGGGATGTTGCCACCTATTTCGAGGTAATCCCTCCAAATTACACCTTCATTATTCAATGCGCTCATTATTAGGTGTCGGTGCTCGCTGAGAACTATCAAAAGGCTTGCGAAGCGGCGCTGAAAATGGTCAAACTGAAACCGCCGGTTTGGTTTTTGAAGTCCACTATGGAGAATATCAAGCTTATTAATCGATGCGCGGCGACCATCAGTCCCATCGAAAAAGAGAAACAGCAATTTCTATTTTGGTCCGAGTTCTTCATGGAGGCGACTGAGGCTGACACAGACATTAATTGCCCTCGTTATCCCGTCTTGATATTGGAACTGAACAAGGAGTTCACTCCGTCTTACTTAACCCTCAACAGCCAAGAAGGGACAGTGATTCTGAGCCATGTGCTCGAGAATAGCCAACAGAAGAAGTTGCATCAAGCCGAATTGAAGGGAATTCATCGTTGGCACTTCACTAGAAATAACATCAAAGCGGTTACCGAAGCGAAAAGAGACGATCGCCAACTTTTCCTATATGTTCACGAGAATTCGGACGATTTCAATTTGCTTTTCCCGACAAAAGCGCATTGCAAAAAGTAAGCTTCATCGATCGAATTAAGCATTTAATGGACGTTATTCAGAGCACTAGATGACATGAAAGCGATGGCAGACGTGGCCGATGGAAATTATCAAGGAAAAGTGCTCAGTAATACTGACAACGAGAAAATTCGATTCGAGTACGAAATGAACAAAAACAACGAGCGTGTGGTGCTCGGAAAAGGCACCTATGGTACGGTGTACTCGGCGCGCGACATGGACACGCAGCGGCAAATTGTCGTCAAGGAAATCGAAGTCAAATATGACGAAGAAGTTCAACCGTTGATGGAGGAAATCAGCCTGCATTCGACACTCAGCCATCAGAACATTGTGCAATATTTGGGATGTGATCTCGCGCAGCTCGACAACGGCAAAGAGGTGTTTCTGATTTTCATGGAGCACGTGCCGGGCGGCTCATTGAGCTCGCTGCTTCGCTCGAAATGGGGACCGCTCAACGAGCCGGCGATGGTGTTGTACGGCAAACAGATTTTGGAAGGCCTCAAGTATTTGCACGAGCAGAAAATTGTTCATCGAGACATCAAAGGTGACAATGTGTTGGTGAACACGTACTCGGGCGTCTGCAAGATCTCCGATTTTGGAACGTGCAAACGTTTGGCTGGATTGAATCCCGTGACTGAGACATTCACAGGTTGGCATTTCATTTTTTTGTTGATTGGCCAATTGCGTCATTCAATTTTTTAGGAACCCTTCAATACATGGCTCCTGAAGTTATCGATCATGGTCAAAGAGGGTACGGCGCGCCAGCCGATATTTGGTCGTTTGGGTGCACGATGATGGAAATGGCCACCGGGCGCCCACCATTTGTCGAAATGCAAAATCCGCAAGCGGCGATGTTCCGCGTCGGAATGTTCAAGACGCATCCTCCAATTCCGCCAGGAATCACCGAAAAGTGTCGAAGCTTCATCAAATCGTGCTTCCATCCAGAAGCCCATGAGAGACCATCGGCAAAAGACTTGCTTCTCGATCCGTTTATTCAGCAAATGCATCATTCGTAAGACAAATTTTTAATAATTAGAATTGAATGGATGAAATTCATAATTGTAGAATATCGCGCACACGCAGCGGATCGGTTAATAAGAAGAAGCAGGCAGTGTCGCCGCAGAAGGCGGAAGAGAATAAGGACAAGAGCAAGCAGCAGCGAGAGATGCTGCGTTCAACATCGCATATTGGAGGAATGGGCGTCATTGAGAGATCGCCACCAACACCCGAGCCGACGTCGGCCACACTGAACGCCGGATTTCCGCATATTCATAGTGTGTCGAATGCGTTGAACGTGGCGCGAGAAGAGAAGAAGCTACACTTGAAAATTGATAACAGCCGCAATCGCACGTTCTCTTCAAGCAGCCCGGTACCGGACGGTCAATCGTCAGCGGGCACGAACATGTCGCATCCTGGATTCCATCTGAGTCAGCCTTCAAGGTAAAATTCAACCAAATCAATTGTCTAGAACACATAATTCATATTTTAATATTGCAGTCCGATTGTTGATGATACAACTCAACCAAATCTTGTGGTTTCACCAATAACCATGATGAATCTTGGATCGCCGTTGTCATCAGCAGCGCTTCTGAATCGAACAATATCGGATGAGAGCTCGAACGCGTCGCGATTCTTCATGCTTCAAAAGGATTCGGAGCGGCGTCGGACTCTGGCGCAATTCATGGCCGAGTACAAGGAGCAAATCATTGATTCGTGGTCAAGTTGTCTGATCGAATCGTGCGGATCGACGGAAATGGTTGTGACTGTCACAATGCTTGAAACATTACTCGACGGAATGCGCGACTTTCTCACCAAGAAAGACAGTCGGACCATGCGAAAAATGATTGATGACATTCGATGCCTTCTGGATTATGACACCGCCAAAATTGCGCAAGTCAACTTGGCGCTCTATCATTTCTCGGATTCGATTCAGCCGGTCCTTCGACGATTGGACATCAAACCGCATTGGATGTTCGCATTGTCGAACTTGATCTCGTCGGCGGTTCAATGCGCAATTTCAATTTTGAGTCCCGACTTATCGGAGCTTCTTCACGCTCAGGACGACGCGATGCCTTCGTCGTCGTCGATTGCCGTCGTGCGAAATTCGGCAATATCGGAAGGCGATATTATAATCGAGAGTCGTCCGCCGAGCCGCGACGAGCGCGTACGGGAAGAGCGCCGAGAATTGCGAAGCATTCAGGAGGAGAACGAAGCGCTTCTCGAAAGATTGATCAGTGTTGAGAGGGAGCTCAACGCTCAACTTCGATCGGGATTGATACGAGCGCAACGAATCCGAGATATGGCCATGTTCCGCAACACGTATCCCCCATTCCGAACGCCACCAATGGCGCCGTTGACGCCACCATTTAGCGCGTCGCAGCCATCGGGAGCGTCTTCTACAAATCCCCCTCAATTCCCTTCATCGACATCACCGCAAACGGTTACACAGAAGATCATCATGCCGCCGGGGGCCGACTACAATTTGACAAAAGGGCAAGAGGAACTAGTTGCTTGGCTGAGAAGCCTTGACATTGACGAAAGGTCGATCGCGTTGATCGCTGCAGAGCAATACTCGAAAGCCGACTTAATCGAATATGTGACTAGGAAGGAGCTATTGAATATCGGAGTCGCGTAAGTCGATCGTCAAATTTACCAATATGCATTAAATTGTCATTGTTCAGTGGTGGTGGAACGTGTCGAATAATGAGAGGGATTTCCGAAATCCGTGAGCGCCAACGTCGAGCGCCGGTGTTTCTATCGCCAATGCGCAGTCGCGACGACTCACTTGACGATTATCACTCGAGTAGTGCTGATGATATGTTTACCGTAGCTGAACCCACATAGATCATAATAATATTAATAATAATTCAAGTCATATTGCGCTTTGTAAATAATACGTACTTAATTTTGTGATAAATTGCCATACAAAGATATATTTATATCAAATTACTAATCACCCATAACATTTTGAATCCGGCTTTTCTTCCCCCTCATATTCTTTCATATTGTACAATTCTTGTCGTATTAGCGATTCGTTTTTAGATTGTCTTTCCTATTTAAAGAGAAGAAAAGTATTTCTGTTTTTATTCATCTCAAAAATGAATCGTGTAGTTCGGAACTGTTTGATTTAACAATGTCGAAAGAGCCAAGAGCACAATTTTCTTGGCTTGTTTGTTGAAATTCAAAGAGACCGACTAGTCGACGAGTACACTGAGTCACATTGTTAAGGGGAACATCAAAGGGTTGGATATACTTACCAAAGTGATTATTTCGTCTTGAAATTGAATAAGGCATCTTATTTGTTCAAGATTCTGACAGAAAAACGAAATCTAAAGTCTAAAGGATTTAACTCACAATTAGAAGCTCCAATTTTCGTCGACGGGACTTTGCTAACATTATCTGATTATTGAGACGGCTTTTTCTGGATCCAAATGTGTTCACACCTTTCTGGAATAATTTTTTAAAGCATTTTTCTTAAATTATTAATAAATGTTCCGAGAAAAAAAAATGGCGTCAGTTATAACGCATGTCCGCAGAGTTTTGCACTCAGTGTTTGCACTATTGCCGTCTTTTTCGAGAATTCTCATGCGTTTTATTATAAAATGTACATAATTATTACCCTTTCGTCGAATTTTTGCTTCTTATCGACTTCGTTAATCAATCCCTAAAAACTGCCCAATTAGAAAGTTTCAGTGATATAAATAATTTATTCTCACATAAATAAAATCGCTTCGTTTCTTCCGACCCGCGCAAATTTTCCAGTAATTTGCTTGCCCCATCTAAATTGAATTTCGTTGAAAAATTTGAAGAGTATCTCACCACACGAATTAATGTTTCCTTATTATTCATTAAGAAATTCATTTGATCCACGCCGTTATTGATTTCCTAAAATAGATTTATACGTAAATTTATAACTATCGAATTTTTATTTACCAATGTCAATCTTTGAAATTCAAGGTTATTCGTGGGGTTGCTCTCTTTTATAATCGATTCCTCCTTTTCCAAATATTGACGATAGAGTTTTCGAGTTTCAGGATTTATCGATTTCTTTACATAATTCTCATAAAACCAGTTTCCCTTAAAATTGATATTTTTGAATCATTAGTAGAATTTTTACCGTTTTTTCATATCGTTGCTTCTCGTTCTTCAAATTCTCTTCCAATTGTGGAATGATTAATTGTAGATCGCGCATTTCGAGCATCTTCTTGTCGAAACATCGATAATAATTTAGTCGATTTTTCTCCTCGCGAGATGGTTTTTTCTAAAATTCAATTTTTTGGCCATTTTTTTTCAGTTCATACCTTTTCAATAGATGATTTTTCTTCAGATAATTCGATAGTTTCAAAAGTGTTGTCATCTTCAACATTTTAGATATTAAAAAGTCTAAGTAATTAAAAAAAAAACCTGAATCACAATCAAAATCGTGACTTTGATAACTTTTTTCCATTTTTTTCTGAAATTTCGGCATTTTAAGTTGGAAACGTATACATTTGGGCAATCGTTATCAAAAATCGTTCCTTATCAACGCTTTTTCTTATTATTAGCAATCAATGAACCGATTGAATTGCTCTCCAATTTTTTCTCTTCACGGACCTATTCATGCAATAAAAAAAATGTAAATATTGACACTTTTTCCAATGCAGGGTTGTAAAAAATGAACTAATGAACTTTTTTGTACAAGAATTACATTTTATGAGGTCCAATGCGAAATTTTTTTGAATATATTGAAACAAAGCATTGATCAATTGGAATGTGGAACTATTTTAAACATTCAATTTTCTATCAAAAATTGAAATAATTGAATAATTAAAAGTTTGAATCCCCCAAAAGTCAAGTATAGTTGGAATGTAAATTGCATTGCTAACAGAAATTTAACGAATATTTTTACATATCAATCAAACCTTAATAATTATGCGATAGGATATGTAATTCAGTCGACTCATGTTGGGAGAATTTTCGAATTTTGCAACATATCATTTTTGATGACTAGACGATTTCTTCGTTTTTTGTGACCTTCAACAATAAAATCTGGTCCACTTTTTTCAAGCATTATTCACTTTTCAAAGGCCCACTTGTATAAATGGCGATTATGAAGGCGCATCTTGTCAGTGATGCGGCTTTTATTAATATCCTTCATTTTGCGCTTGTCTTCAGCGCTCAAGTATCCAAACGAAATTGTTGATACGCCAATTGTCGTATGTGAAAAGGATCGCATTATTATTAAGGTTTGAGAATTAATTAATTGTAAATTCTTTTAACCATAAGAAAGTTCACTTAAATGAATCCTTAAATAAAATTGATGATAAAATAAAATAAAATTAGCAATTTTAGATAAAAACGACCACTTCCAACCCATCGCACATTTACGTCGATGGAAGGGAAAGTGATGAAGAATGCGGCACGAGGAATCTCAATAGAATCGAAGTTGCTCATGGCAAATGCGGAATGATCAATGATTCAACAGTATCTAGGTGAAATAGTGATGGTGGAGATTTCGAAATTCTAGGAGCAACCGAACGGAAGCATCAAGCGACTATGCATAACCGTCCAGCTTCATCCATTATTTGTCACCGAGTCTGACCGCAGCTACTGTGCTCAATGCGTTTATATCGAGTCTCATGTGATGAAGGACATCGAATCGAGTCTTGACATCAGCGATTCTCCGCCAACTCAGCTGAGTCCTCAATTCGATTCGATGTCAATGCCGAAATGCTCGTACACTATTCGAAAAGAATCCAAAGATGGTCCAGTTACTCAATACGCGGCGATTGGCGACAGCGTGTTTCATGTTTGGAGTTGCGATGGCGATTATAATGAAATTCTCGTTCAAAATTGCCACGTGGAAGATGGACAAGGAAATCGAATATTAATAATTGATCAAAATGGGTATGAAGTTTTTTTTTCTCGGATCCCGAAATCAATTTTCCGGTTTTAAGGCGAAATTTTATTCGCTGGAAATGGTCTTGAAGTGAATTTTATTTGAAAATATCATGCGAGTGTGGAAAATAGGCGAAATGCCAAAAAAAAATCATTTTAGTGATTTTGGCGCAAAACTAATAGTGTGGATTTACGGGCCTACCTTTAATGATAGGTTAAAGGCGCACACCATTAAGGGAATTTTCCGCAGTCGCAAAATTGAAAAGATTTTCCTTCAACTCGTCCCTTATACCAATTATCGAAACCAAACGGATTGAAATATTTTCCGAACCATATTGTATAATTGCTGAATCCGATTTGTCGGGTCCGAATAGTATTATGTCGTAATCAATTGGTTATTGCTCGAATGCGACTTGTTTTGCTATTTTGGATCCGATTCGAACATGCTGCGGATCCATACCCGAATCCGATTAGTTTTGATCTACCAATGGAGAGCCCTGTTTCAGCCTCAGACTCTAAAGGATTTTCAGATGTGGCATTGATCATTACGTGATGCCAACTCCCGAATACACATCAAATAAAAAGATTGCTTATCAAGAAACGCATGTGTTCAAATTTGCCCAAAAAACGATTACCCGTTTCATTTGCCAATTGAGGATTTGCATGAAAGGCGACTATTGCAAGCGGCTTTCGGTACGAATTTATCATTGGTTTCCGGTTTTCCGCCAATTGAACATGTTTGATTTTTGCAGCCACCCGATTCGTGTCCGAGTCTTGAGGAACGCTTGAACCAGACGCCAAAAGCGCACGGTGTGCGCAATGTTGTCCACGCGTCCGGTCATCCGACGATTGATCAAGGATCAACGTCGAAAGGAACGATTTACTATGGGGTTGGATACAATCCGAAACGGAATCGCAGAGAGATTCTCATCGATAATAAACCGCGGCCGAGTTTCGTCGTCAAAAACGGCTATCCGGAACTCGAAATGGTTGGCGAGTTGAGAGTTCTCGAAACACCCGAAGACGCCGAATACTTTTCGAGAAGCTCAAATTGTGCAACAACGCCAAGCTCGAATAATTTGTTCTTTACCGTCTTATTGGCTGTGTTCTTGATTCTTACAATCATCCTTATAGCAATTTTTCTTCTGATATCATCGCGATTGAAGTCGCGAAAAAATAATTCGCTTCATTTTGCGCAATAATAATTTTTTGATATTTATTGTCCACGGTAGCTAACCCGTAAAAAAACATAAAACTACTCTACTTATTTTCTACTCAATCGTATCCTATTACTTTTTCTTATTTTTTTGATCAAATTGAATTCGAAGCGCTTCTTCTTTGACGTCGACGTATTCTAGTTGAGCTCGAAGCAGCGTCGTGTCTTTTCCTTTCGATTCTGCGTCTTTAATTTGTTCCCGCAACATTTTCCTTTCTAAATTCGCCGTCAAAACGTGGGGTGGAGCATTCCAAATTTCGTCAAGATCTGAAGGTTCTCTGAAAAAAAATGGCATTTTTGGCCAAAAATTTACAATTGAAAACCTTAGCCATCCAAAATAAACGATTAAAACTAAAAGACTGCCGAGAGCCGAGAAAATCTTTTTATTATTGTAGGAGTCTGAAGAGTAGTAGTCTAGCTGAGCGCCGGGCAAACTGCGAAATCCGGAAGCACCCTTTCCCTTAAATTAATCTTATTGCAGAAAAAAAATAAAAATGGTTACGTTATGTACCTGAAATGCAGCACTTTGCGTAAATTTCGGCTCTACTTTAGGTTTGCGATTTGAATTGGCAGCAAATCCTGAAATTTTTGGTAAGAATCGGCATTGCCGCAAGAAAATAGAGGCGCGATGAAGAAAATTCAAAAAAAAGCGGGGTCCGTAGACAATCTTACGCAAAATTGCACACATTTGATTAATTTGTTACAATGAAATCTCGTTTCCCAGAAAAATTTGAATTTTGTCATATTTTTTCGCAAAATTTTGATTGAACATCGATAATTTGTGGAAAATTGGCGAAAATTTCAAAAATCAATTGTTTCTAATTAAATTTTTAAAAAAAGTTTGATCCTTTAGATATGAATAAAATATAAATTTCCGTGATTTTTGCTTGCTTCAAACATTATAGATCAAGTGATTCGAGTGAAGTGGTTACCTTGGAATTTCTGAATTGCGCACCTTCTTGCTGTCAAAAAAAATCGGCTGGACATCTTAAAACCATCACGTTTTAATATGTATAATCCACCGAATCGTATATAAACATTACGTATGGAACATATTCCAATAGACTAATTATGAGTTCCTACAAATATTCAAAAAGGCCTTTTTATCGAACAATAACAACAAGGGATAACAATTATAACAATGATGAAATTTAAACGATTCTAATCGGATTCAATTGGAGTGTAGCCATTTTGTTTGCTCCAGTGGCCTTTGAAAATGAGACGGAATTGTGCCATTTTGATATCAAAGTGTTTCAAGATCTAAAAATGTGACTTTTTTTGGTTTAATGATTCGTTGCTACCTTGGCTTGTTCTACAGTCAGAGGCTCGCCCTCCTTGCACACTTCGTAGGATTGGTAGAGGGTGATAACTCCTTTGTCTAGTTTTGTTGGAAGACCAAGTTTTCGTAGTTGCGGCTCCATTGAAAATGCGAATTGTGTAAGTGGGCCTTCAGGAAGTACGACAGTTTCCGTCGCGATATCTCCAACACGGGCGAAATCTTCTTCTGCGTTTGCGGACAATTCTCTATAGATCCAAAAAATTCAATTTTTTAATATTACAATTCGTACTTTAAGACTTCTTCCTTTGACAAATTTGTGAACATCAAGCCGCATTGGCCTTTCAAATCATTTGATGCTTTATGCAATCCATTTGCGTATTCATCCGATTTGTGTTTTCCAAGAGCAATCGAAGATACATTATTCTTTCCAAAAAAGAACCTTGAGTTATTCTTGTATTTCTGTCGGATCTGCAAAAAATTGATTTAGAATTAATTTCATGCATTAGATTACCGCGATAAATCGTGTGCTTCTCATATTAGCAATTGTGAAAATCAACATATTTTTGTATTGGTCAACACTAGACCGAATCTCATTGATCAAATTGTTTTTTGTCTCTTTAGTCTTCTTTTTGACCTTTGTGAGAGAAACTGAAAAAATTAATGTAGAACAATCAATAAAATTAATTTATTACCATTTTTATCCCGTCGCGAACGTGCCATTGCAAAATTTGCTTCTAAATTAAATATTTTTAATTAATTTGACATGTTAATAAAAAGAATTACGAAAATGGTAAGCAAAATTAGTCTGAAAAGGGAAAAGGAAAAAAAATTTGGGAAAGAATGCCGTAGTTCGACATTTCGTCAAAGTGTACTGCGGACTTTTCTTGCGTACCGTATACCATCCAATAATCATGCATGGTTGGGAGATTGGAGTGATCGCATTAATCGCATTTTCAGGCGCTTTTCCAATGGAAAAGTGAATGAACAATTGCTAAGATTTTAAAACATTCGAGAAAATTGCATATTTTTTATTCTACGGAAATGCCGGCGCCATTTTGCAATAATAACTCCGATAGAATGCGAACAAAAAACTTGAAACAGAGAAAATCACAACAACGATGAGCAAATATGAAAGAAGCGCATTAAAATCAACAAATTTGTAGAACTCTAGCGAGTTTTCTTTGAAATCATAAAATTTCAGTATTTCGAGAGACGACGACTTGAAGCAAGGACCCTTGAGAAATTTTGTCTCCTGAAAATCATCATTGCCTAGAAGAATGACAAAATTGCTGTAAATTCTTTATACGTTAATTCTGATCTGCGAGCACGTTAATAAACTAATCGGCGAGTTCAAATAATTTCCAGAATAGTCCGGCACTTCTGCAATTAGCAATAATTATCAGAAAATAATTTCGAGGTAACCATTATATAAAAATTGGAGCAGAAATCGGCCAATAAGCCAGTCCAAATTAACCGTCCGAAGAATATCAATTATCTCGTTTTGATTCATTGATCTGATAGCTAAACCGCTGGAAAAATAAAAGACGCTACATGAAACCGCTGAAATAAAATTAAAAAATACAATTTTTTTGATTAAGCTTTAATCGCACCAAATAAGGAATATGCCGTAGTGTCTGAAGGGAATCTTGAGCAAGCGTTTGATATTAGTTGAATTTTGAGCATGTTTAAAAAGAAGGCAGAAAATAATATAAGAAGAAATGGGAGAATGAAGCCGGATTTTTTATGAAAGTCTGAAATTGTGTTTTAATTAATCAAGTGATTTTAATTGGCCTTACCGATAAAAATAAAAATTGGGACCAAAAATATCACAGAATTCATAATGGTGCTGACGAATGTGACGAGCAGCTAAAAAATTAATTGTAGAAAAAATGAATAGTTAAAAGCAACCTCAATAATGGCGAAATTGATTGCTGAAATGTCTCGAAATCCACGTATTCGATGAAAATCCAAAATTTTTTTTCTTGAACTCCTCAATTTCAAAAAGCCGAATAGCAACGATGGAACATACAAAACCATTTCGATAAAATCGTATCGCTGCCAAAATGCTTGAGGAACATTCAACGAAATCTCCGAGAAATGGAATGATAAAACGGTGGAAATCATGAAAATCACAAAAATCATTGAAATTTCGGGATTTCGACGAAAATAGAACCAATGAAGGCTGAAAATTGATGGAAATTGCGAAAAAAAAATGTGTGCCAAATTACCATAATAGAGAAAATGAAATTTTGAGAAAATTCGCTCGCGAAAGATCGAGAAGCACATTGCCACTTACAGACCGATGAATTATCGGCTTCATTTGATTCCATTTATTGATGAGTCGAGCAATTCGAATAGACGACTCTCTTGAAGCATCCGACGTAAGAATATCGTGTGTAACAAGGTCGACTAAAAAAAAAAATAATTGAAATATTAATTATTGACTCGCGAACCATAATAATCACACGGATTCTTGTACATCGGACAGGGGCATCCAATCGATTCGAAATACTCTTGCATGTATTTCGGCGGTCCGACATAAATCGCGCGGCCCGACGCGAATATCATGGCCGTCGAGAACATGGCGAGCAATTGCGGCGACGTCGCCGCGATTGCCATTATCACTATTCGATCGGTCTTCAACGCCCAATCGCGTACATAGTCGATCAAGAAGCATTGATCGTGTAAATCGATATCTTTCAAAATGTCGGTGCAAATGAGTATCGCTGGATCTCTTGCCAATTGCGCGGCGATTCGTGCACGCTGCCATTGTGAGCGATTGACGCGATGGCATGGAATTGACGCGACTTGCATCAAACCCATATCAGTCATCAGTTTATTGATCTGCAATTATATTGTTATCAAGAGCCGAAAACGCGATCATTATTTTTACGGTATACGGTAAGCATTGCGGTGTATGCACCACACACACGAGTTGACGCGCATATACGGAGTAATTGTCATTGTTTTTGAGTTTTGCTTGAAATTCTTGTGTTTTTGTCATTGTTAAACTAGTGATAGCATAACTATATATTATTTTTTGTATCTTAACTTAGTATCTATATTGTTCTGAGTTAGATATTGTCGATTGATTGGACTGATCTATTTGTTTTGCGTTCTTTCAATATTCTAGATAAATTCATAGTATACAGTGCGTTTCACAATTATAAAGCCACCCCTGTTTTTGGGTGTAACTTTGTCAATTGTGCAAATTTTTAAATTCTGTTTTTAAAGTTGAATTCAGGGCTAAAAAATACATATGTTTACCAGTTTTCAAAATGATATCGAAAACACTGAAAATTGGTCACTTGCAACCGAAATAGAGTACTGTAAGATGTTTTTCTTTATTTTTCGCGTATTTTAACCTACATTTGATTATGTCACGGGGATTTTTGCTCACCGATGCCGAAAAAGCTACCATCGATTCCTTAAAATTCGCTGGATGATCGAACCGGGCTTTATAAATGTGAAACGCACTGTATACGCGGATACGTACATTCAACATAAATATAGGATAATTCGAAGCTGATAATTATTTTACCAAATGATTCGTCCCTCCATAATGCTTTGATGATGGTGGGGGATACATGCTGCACATGACCACCATATACTGCCTAATCGTAAGATAGGAGCTGGGCATTTCAGCAGACACCAATCCTATCGTTCTACTCAGACGCGTTTTGCTCATTCGATGGCCGTTCACAAAAATCTCGCCGCTTATTTTGCCGCGCACCTCGGCACTTCCACCAATGACCTTCAATAGGCACTCCATTTCGGATTCTAAACTCTATTTTGCATTAAAATCTTTAATTATATGATATTGTCGGTTTCAAATGACTTTCAGAAAAAATTTTTGCTATATGTGTCACGAGGCGAAGAGAACTGTGCGTTTACGCGAATCTCTCTAAATTTCAAATTTCAAAGAATAATTGAAATTCAGCCATTTGACACCGACAATATTTATAGTGTGTTAGAAACCTCTTGTATACATTAATGCCATCACATCGCCACTACGCAATTCGAAATTGATGTCGTAGAATTCCTGCTTCAATATTGGGAGTCTCAACAGCACTTTATCGGTGGAACTCCTCAAATCTCTCGAGAACGACAACTTCGACAATGTCAAACACGGAACGCTTGTGGGAATTTTAATAGGGCATTCGGTGTACTCAGGATAGCGTAGAATTTTGCCGGACGGCTTCGGATCATTGTCGGCGTCGACGTCAGTGAAAAACGGATCAGTCGTATGACGACTGCGAATAGTCGAAAAATATATCGAATCGTTGGTGCTCTCCTCGGACATTATATGCAGTTTGCGAGTGCGCGGAAAATAGCGAACTGGATGGTTGGAAAATGTTGAAAAGGATTCGTCGGTCTCCCGCAGTTAATTGCCCTACAGTAGGTATGAGGATATAGTGCGCGTTTGGTGGAGATGTCATAATTGAGGGCGCGCCGATTTTTCTTGGCGCGGTAATTCGACGCCGAATTTCCTCGTGTTTTCGGCTTTTCACTTGACGCGTCTCGACAAATCGATGAGTCGCTGAATGTGATGTCACGGAAGTTAACCGTTGCAATTTGATTGCACTTTCTACTGCCGCCCATATCTATTATTAGAGTTATCATTTGCAATGGCGAACGGAAATGAATAATCATTATAAGATTGACAGTATGTATATTCAAAAAGAAATAATTTAAACGTCCAAGTGATTCGGCTCAGTTTTGCATTTATTCATACAATAAAAATGTAAAAATTATTTATTTTTTCCGTGCAGGCATTAAAAAAAACAAATTTAATGTAATTTTTAACATTTTTTTGGTAAAAATAAACATGAAAAGGAAAAATAGAGAAATTTTCTGGGTAGAAATCCTCTCAAAAATTTTTTTCGATCGAAGTGAATTTAAAAAAAACATTAGTTGCGAAAAAATAAACTGTCGATTTTAGTTACAAAAACGCTCATTTTTTTGAGGTAAAAACAATTTTTTTGGATTTTTTGACCTGTTCTTTTTGCATGCGCCTTTAATGCATACTCTAATTTTTTCTTTTTGCTCGATACGCAGCCAAATCGAAAATCAAACGTTTTTGTTGATTTCTCATTGCAAATTCTTCCGCAAAACTTGCCCTTTTATGGAGTTAGCAATAGAGAATAAAAATTGTTATAAGAATAAATAACAAGGCAACAAATTTTTAGCAATGTTGCCCAAAAATTAGCTTTATGGGCGACAAGATGTCCAGCTTCAAAGCAATGCGTTATCAATCGCCCCTATCAGTATAAAAAAGAAGTCGAGGTAACTGAAGCAAAATCATGAACGCGATAATTCTTCTGCTAATTGTGTTGGTCCTAAATGAAGCTTCACCAATTTTGCGCCATAAAACAATACAATTTTTTTGCCATGACCGTCCGGTTGCCCATGCCAAAGTTATTATCGAAGGTATCTAATTATTCGTTTTCCCCTTTTTATCTTCTATACTTCATTTCAGATTATTATCAAGCCCCATTTTGCGATCGCACATCGCATTCAGGGCATGTCAAAATTCGATATCATAATTCCAACCAGCTATTCTTAACAATTCGCGATCAATGCCATAAATGGAAAAGACGGGATTGCAATTTATATTGGTCGAAATATACAATTCCACTCGATAATTTCATCGGCTATGATAACGACGAGGATCACATCGTCTTGAACTTAGCCGCTGAATCATTAAGACCCTATATGACCTTCGAGTGTGAATCATGTTTAAGTTAACAATACGTTCCCCCTTTTGTAATTTTATCATTTCTTACGGGTAAAACGCCACTTGTTAATCTCACAGCATCAAAATTATAAAAATTTACGCCGAAACAACAATGTAAACAAATAAGATCAACAACAATTCTAACAAATAAAAAAAAACAAAACAACAATTTCTATGACGAGCTATTCCAGAAAGTTTCTCCAAATTTGTGTTGCAACACATTGATCACCTTTTGACATTGAGCTTCCACTTGTTTATTTTCATCTGAATCGCATTTTGTCTTAATTTTTCTCCCCAAATTCTTACCTTCTACGAGCTCATTCAAATATGGCAACAAGATTGCCAAGTGTGGCTGAATGCTGTCGCCAATTTTTTCAATAAGAAGCTCAAGCACAAGAAGAGTTCGGTAGCGAATCTGTAATCAATTTTCGCAAAAGCGTGAAAATTGATTTTCGAGAAACAAAAATACCTTTGCTCGACTATCACGCGCTTTCATCATTATCTTGTTCAACATGTCGCCAAAGTTATCAGGATCAGCATTGCCAATTCTGAAATTTCCATATTTTTATTTTTAGCTTATCTCTTTTTCAAAAACCTGTAAATCGCGTTGACCAAATTATCGGAGCATCGCTTCTCGTGTCCCTCGACCTTTGTGTTCACCAATTCATCAATGACAGCATCAGTCACCAAAGCACAACGATCCCTACAATAATAACAGTCTAACACTCAAAAACAAAATAGCCGTTTAGCTTACGATGTGAATAGATCCTTATGCCTAGCCGCATTTGCAATCAAATCAATCGCCATCGTCAATACCATATTCGTCTCAAGAGCTTCAGTGGTCCCTCTCTTTCCGCTCAACAACAACGAATCTTCCGTCCAAAGTGTCGCGTTGCATCGCTTCAGCACAATCGTCGCAATTTCCAATAGTCGACCAAAGTAGGGCAACGCCAGCGAATTGAACGCTTCGTAGAACAAATTGGCGAAGTGGAGAATCGAGACAAGTCGGACTCTCAATGGCAAACTCGCATTCGCCTCGAGTCCCGGCTCGGCCCAGGCGACGAGCTGATTGATGACAGGCCGGAATTCGACTTCGCTCAACACATTGGCAAGATTTATAACGAACGAGGAGATGCTCTTTTCAAGGCGCTCAACATTCTCAAACTCCTCCGGACGACGCTGGCCACTGCGGAACGTCATCGCCGGCAGAATGACGCTCTCGACAAACGTGTCTCGAACTTGCACAACAGCTTGCCGAACCTTTTCGGGCTTCTGATTTTGCTGGTTCTCAATAAACATCGAGAGTAAATTGAACAATGCTCCAAGAGCTCTCTCTTCCGTTTTGAGCTCTACAACAGCCTTCGAAATGTGCGCTGGCAAAACGCGAATTTCAATTGTGAGAAGCGCTCGACGAATCAGATTGAGTCGATGATGAATGCCCGATTTGTTTCCGAATCCGCTAGTCTGCGAACCGCCGGTATATTGAGCGGCGCTGCTCGATGACGGCTGATGGATACTCTGAAGCTCAGCCGGATCGCCAAACCTAGATAAAATTGAGATAAAGAAGTGAAAACGCATTTGAACAAATGAAAACCTTGCGATAAGCCGACAGTAACGAACAATAACGTCTGACGAATATTCCGAGACGAACGTCGAAAACTGATCGAAAATTCTTTGAATGCAAGTCAATGAGCAGATCTAGAATCATTAGTTTAAAG
The DNA here is from genome assembly GCA_902829315.1 of Caenorhabditis bovis. NCBI lineage: Eukaryota > Metazoa > Nematoda > Chromadorea > Rhabditida > Rhabditidae > Caenorhabditis > Caenorhabditis bovis. The sequence continues at coordinate 6,939,950 of CADEPM010000004.1, read as the reverse complement.
CAATTCACTAAAATGGCGCACAAAAAAAACGACACATACTAGCAATGTTTCCGATCCAAACTTCAATCCGCCAAGAGATTGCTGCCTGATTCGTTGTCCACGATTCACACGTCCCGTCGATGATCCCGGCGAGTTGTTCACATCAAACTGCGACGAGCGCGTCAACTTCAAAATCGCTTCATGGACCGTCGCGAGGCACGTCTTGAGCAACGTGATCGCGTATTGAATAGTCGACGCCATATTATGACTACGAATCAGTTCGCCAGCGAGAAGCAACGCGTTGCCGGTAAGATTATCATCCATTTTCTGATATTTCGTTATCTGAATATGTCATAAATGTGGAAAATTTTTGAAATGTTCAACTATTCTTACAATCGCTACACATTTTTGCATCGTCTCTTCAAGAACGTTGGACTCGGTTTGTTTGGGCAGATGCTTCGCAATCAACTTCAACGTGTAGGCAGCGTTTTGGCACAACTTCATTCGTTCTTCATTCTTCGTTTCGGGAACAATGAATCGATTGAGCGCTTGCGCCAGCGCGATGAGCTCCTTCTCATTTATTCCAGTGTCGACAATCAAAAATCCATCATGACCGAGTTTGATGTTGGCCAACTGAAGGACCTTCTCGCACATCTTATAGCTCATCATCTTCTCGTTGACGCATTCATGAAGAACGTCGGCGATGAGGCGAGCCGCCACACTTCCAGGTAGCAAGTGGCGAAGTTTCTCGCTGACAACTTCGGTTCGCGAGGCAAACGCCACCCAATAGCGTTGCGATTGCGGATCGCCAAAGTTTTGCTGGGTCTCCTCGCGCGCAGCAAACTCGTCAAGTTCCACAGAGCACTCGATGAGACGTTTTCCAAGAGGCAACGCGTTTTTGAGCAAATCGTCATCGTCGTAGGCGGCAAGCTGAATCAATTTGATACATGACAACGGAAAAACCGCACCCCAACCTTTTCAATCAGGGTACGACTCGAGAAAATTCTTGAAATCAGCATGACAATCACATAGCGGAAGTGGCGAACTCGTGGAAGTGTATGGGCGGATCTGGAGAAATAAAAATTATGAAATTTTTTGTGAAAATTATGACTAATCGTATATACCTATCGAAAATCATCTCATCAATTTTTGTAGTTTTATTATTATCCGCTGGAAGATCACCACCAAGACGCAAAACAAATTCGATCATCTCCAAAACGCACGAGAGCTGCTCAAACGGATTGAGCGCATTGAGAAGCTCAATAGAGAGATCATCATACGCATCCTGATCGCTTCCCTTCTTGGCCGCTTCTTGAATTGAGGCCTCAGTGGCTCGTTGCCATCGCGAGCAGAAGCCTGACACCAGCACCAACACAACCGTCGAGGCGTTCTCCGGACCAACGGCACGCGCGATCGCTTTCGCAATTCGCGCCCTTCGATGCGCCGGAATGTCGATCGCGCTGGCAGCGAACAATTTCGACAACTCGATGAGCTTCTCTTGTGTCGATTTGCCTTGTGATCCGCAAGATATAATCGTGGCAAATAGCGATTCGACCGTCTTTTCCACCACGGAAAGTGTCAACTCATTGTCTTTGCGAAGCATTCCATTGCCCATGAACGTGAACACAGACATCACATGTTTTCCAACCGACGTCTGAAACATTTCTGATTGAATCACTTGAATTAGTCTGTAAGCCTACTGGAGAATGTTTGGCGGCCGACACAGTGAGTCGGAGGCAATCCCGCAATAAATGATGGTTCTGACTTGAGCGCATCGTCTCGATCACACAATCCATATCAATGTGCATTGGTTGAATTTTGAGTTTTCCCGGATTGTCCAAAATTTTTCGAATCGTGTTAATTGCAAGATGCTGCTGATATGCCATCGAATCGACACCATTTGTGGCATTCACACTAAAAATTTTGAAAAAAAAAATTAAAACTAGGGACCATCAAACTAATCAATTAAATTACAGTTTCACAATATCGAACAGGGAATTGAGGAGTTCGGGTGTCGCCTGAATTTGCCGTCTCGCATTCAACATCTCGAGCACAAAATTGATACGACGTTGGTAGTTTTTCGCGCATTTGTCTTGACCAAACGCCTAAACTCGAAAATACAATTTGTGGGAAGATAATGTGAGAGCTGAAAACCTTTCGCGCAGCTCCGATTTTGCCACTACCCGCCGTTTTCGCTTTTTTCGGTGCCGTTTCCTCACAATCGTCGAAATTTCGCAAAAGCTCCTTGACAAATAATGGATTCAATTTTGCCTAAATCATTTCAAGATTATCGTAACATCGCCAAATTCACTTCCTACATCCGAAAGAGCCGAATGCGCAATCGACGCTTCAATATGCTCATTCTTCTCGATTCCCACCACTCGGATGATTTCGACGACAAAATTCTCAATCTCATCGTCCGGTTTTCTTTGAAAATAATTCGCACCGCGTTTCGTCATCTCATCGAGACACCAGCTCAACTTTTCCCATTTCTCCGACTTTAAGAATTTCAGCGCTTCGCGAATCGGATCACCGACGAACACTTCGCGTTTGGCAAACTCCGAGCCATTCGCCAATTCTTTCGCCTTCTCAATTGCCGATTTTTGCGCAATCGATTTCTTCGTCGCCTCCACGCTTTCGGGTTCGATTGGCTCGGTTACGCGAACAACTTCCGAGGTCAATGCATCACCAACGAATTGAACAACATTCTCGAGATTGTAAGCTTCCAAGACCTTTTTCACCTTCTTCTTTCCCATTTCTTTGATTTTCGCGTGCACTTCATCAAATTCTTTCGCAAATTTCAAGGCAATCGCGTGCAAATTTGCTTTGAAACCGCCATCCTCAATAATAATCCCATTCAATGCGGCGTTTAGGGTCGAATCCAAAAATTCGCGAGCCATTTCTGGTGTAAAAATTGACGGGTCCGATGATGTTTCAATCAAAGCTGTATAAATTTCCGTTATATCCTCTTCTAAAAAAAAATACAGAATCATTATAACTGTTGAGCGGCCAAAAACAAACCTTCTCTTATCGATTCCAAAAGTTCTTTCCAGAGCAAAATATAAAATTTTGACGTGTCGGTCTTCTTCGAAATCTCATTGAAAAACTTCCAAACATGAAGGTCCGCGTTCGATGCCAAAAGCTTCTTCATAACCCTAAACCGAATCGTTAATTAGATATAATTGGTCCGCACTTACTTTTTAGACAATGTTTCGACAGTTTGCTGTTGGAACACAACGATAAGGGTCGAAAATGTGGCCTTCATTGTTTCTTGACGGATTTTCTTAAAATAAAAAATTTGAATTTTTGCGATTTTGATGACTTCTACCGTGATAAGAAGCCTACAAAGCGATTTGATGACATCCTGCTTCAATTTCACAGTCAAAACCAGCTGGCAGATTAACATGAATGAAGTATAACGGAATGATTTAAGAGAACTTCTGAAATTGAATCATTTTTAAATCGTCTTTAAGTAATTAAATTTACTTCGTTCCATTTTCGATTAACGGCATTAGCTTGCTTAGCATTGTCTCGTCCACCTTTTTCGGATCATTGAATAAGCTGAGAAGGATTTTGGCATGAAAATTGAAAAGCATAGGATGACGAGCTTCAAAATAATCGCTACCAGCAATCTAAAAAAAAATCGAATCACTATCGTCCTTCCTGTCGCATTTACCTCAATTCCTTTCTTTATATGGTCAGTGATTCGGGTTATAACGGAATGAGAGCCGGACAATGCAGCTTTTGCAATCTGAATTGAATTTGTCTTCAATTTTTTGCGACTTTCATACTCACTGAGCTAAATGGCACCGGATCCTCCTTTTTTGTGAAATCTTGAAGAAATTGCCATTCTTTGGAGCGACTAAAGTCGAAGTCAAGAATTCTTAGAATCCTAGCGTAAATTTTCGTCGAATGAAATGGAAGAAAGTTAACTATTAAGAACTCCGCATTGTATGCATAAATTTGATAAGTGTGAACGAGATATTCGAGGACTTGCTGACATGCAAAATGCTGCAGGTATGGTGAGAGTTGGTAAAGGATTTTCTCGATTTGCATATTAAGCTTATCGTTTTCTTCTTGATCTACTAAGGAACGAACGAAATTGACACGTTCTTCAGAAAACAGTTCGTTGGTTTCTTCGGAATCAAAAATAGGGTCTATCCTTTTCATTTGCTCCAATCCAGCGACACCTAAATTTTGAAAAATATGTCTCAAAATTGTGGTTTTCTCAAACCAATTCTATGTGCAGTTTCATTATTGATTTTTCCAGCTTCCACACGATCAAAAAGCAACGAAACGTGACGTTTTTCAACGGTTAGGTGTCTCGCAGTTGCAGTCCGCAAGTTTTGTAGCTGTGCGGTCAAGGATGACGCCATTTTAACCCAATCGATGAGGCAGACAACTACTCTGAAATATTTTGAAATATAAAATCGCAAAAAATGTTAATTTAAACGAATGGGAAAAAAATTCATAAAAATTGAAAAAGGCAAACTCAGCAAATCGCGCCGTAGAAACGGCGGTGAATAGCGAGTAAAACGGCGGCAGATGATCGGTGAAGAAAACAGACACTTTCGTTCCTCCAACTTTCCACCGCCGTTTCTTCGAAATTGCACGCGTACGCGCGGAGTGTCGTACTGCCTTCGTTTTAGTACTTTCAAACTATTGTCATATTTCACCACGTTTATTGTTTTTTTGAAAGTACTCGCGAAAAACTGGAATAATTTATTACAAAAAAAAAAAATTATTTAGTCATTTGGCTGCAAAAAATTAAATTTGTCCTCCGTGTGATGCCACTTTCTGTGATAACGTTGAAATTGTAGACGAATTCGTAATTCTATAATTCCTCGAAAATTCAATATCACTACTTAACTGTAAAGTCGAATCCGAACTGAAGAAATTCAAGTTTAAGAGATTTACATTAAGAATTTACCTCTTTTCGGTTGTGAAATAACTGTCCGCTATAAACTTTTTCGCCATATCCGCAATCGATAGTTGATTAGTCATTAACGATAAGTAGCAGTGCGTTTTTTCAAAACTTGCAGTTGAAGTTGTTGAACAATTGCCGTATCTACGAATCAACTCCACACAGTGATCAAAAATCAGCTGGAATTGCTACCATTCTTCTGTTTTAAACAAGTCAATTTTCTTACATGCATTTTAAGCGTATAGAATTCGCTATTTTCATGTCCAATATATCCTTTTATGAAATTCGAAAGTTGTTGGATTGCGTAGAGATGAGCTTCGGTCCTTGCCATATATAGCAAGTTGTTAAATATGAACAAGCAAGCCAAAAACGTGGTTTCCATGATGCGAGGAAACATAAATGTCATTGATAACGCAGCAAGAGTAAACTGAACTGACTGAAAAATATAATCAAATGTCCCAACTTTAAAATTGCTCACTTTTCTTATCTCTGAACCGGTCGCACGCGAGAATCTTTCTGGGCTAGCAAACCTGCAGGGCGTTTCCGGTGGATCTATGGTATTAATCAGAGAACATGAAAGTGCCTGAACCACCCTAGTCGAAATTTTCAACCGAGGCAAATTTGAACCGCGCCCAAAAATTTGTTCCAATAAATTTTTCAAAAACCCTTCGGAAAGGTAATGAAGTTCATCGAACGGTTGATTTGATGGGCTGGCAAGAATTGACAGAATGTCTAACAATTCATATTTTAGATGTAGGTTTGAAGGGAATTGCTTACTTAATTTTCCGCTAGCTCTCATCATATTCATTACATCATTCGCAGTTCTTGAAGGGTCGGAAAAAATGTCGGAAAAAAAGAAACCGCTTGCCGACCCGATTTCGAACCAATGATCGTGCAAAGTGTGCATCCCTGTGTACTTGCCCAACTCGGAAGACCACAGATCTGACACATGCCCTATATCGTAATGTTTCATTATGTACCAAGACAAGCTTGCCTTGAGATCCAAAAATGATACAGCTGGCTCGACCATGACGGAATATTTGACCCCTTCGTATTGTATAAGCAGTGGTGAAGTTCTAAGAAATTCTACTTCGTGCATTAATCTAAAATAAGCATACAATTATATATATAGCCGCGAATTTTTCATTACCTGAATGTGATGGTGATATTCATGCGTTTTGACGATTATTACAAGTTTTTTATTATCTACAGTTTCTTCTTCAATAACATCATTGACGTTTTCAACAGGTAAAAGACGAACTCCATAGCCCCGAATTCGCGCGTCTACAAAATTTTTTTCCTTTATGCTGATCACAGATATACCATTCTCTTCTTTCGTCAATCTACTCCTTTTCATGTTGAAACGAACGTTCTGGAAAAACCATTCTCATCAAATCAAACTTTCAAATTTAAAAAGAATGTAGTATTAATTATATTAAATCTTAAAACCAATAGAAGGTTTTAAAACAATCAATACATTATAATTAATTAATTACAAATTAAAAAATTCATAAAATTAATTTAAATAAATCTTCATTTTGAAATTTAATTAAAACTTTAAATGAAATTTAAATAAAATCGAAAATTAATTTAAATTAATTTTCGTTTTTTTTAGAAGGTTGTACGACACTACTAATATTACACATAGCCCACGGTTTAGCGCGTTTAGTAAACCATCGTTCCACCGCCGTTTCACCGAAACTCGCTATTCACCGCCGTTTCTACGGCGCGATTTGCTGAGAAATGAAATGGTTCATTGGAGCGCACTTTCCTCATGAATTTTATCGCACGTATTAAATGCAATGAGATCGCATATATTTTTTCTTTTTTTTACCAAATTATTTTTTTTTTCACTTCGAAAAGTAATTTTACGATCAAATTTCAGAACCATGAAAATTAAAACAATATCAAGAAACCCTAATACATACCAACGGGAAACAACGGATCAGCGAAATAAAAGTGAACTAAAAACAAGTTGTTCTCAATAATATTATTGTGGAAAATTCAGTTGTTCGAAACTTCAACACTCCAAAGGATCCATTTCGATCGCAGACCGAATACACAAGAGCGTTAAATGCTACAAAGCTTGAAAGAGTCTTCGCAAAACCCTTTGTATGCAGTCTCGATGGTCATTTAGATGGAGTACAAGTGTTATCAAAGCATCCCAGTAATTTTTATTTCTCGAACTGTTTTAAATGTTTTTATAGGTCGTCCTTCAATATTTCTTTCGGGTTCGAGAGATGGTCAAGTCAAAATTTGGAATTTATCCTCGAAAATTTGCTTAGCTACCATCGATGCTCATCGAGGCCTCGTAAATGGTAAGGATAAACGAGGCAGCATACCTGGGTTAAATATAAATTCAGATGTTTCCGTTGACAACGCAGATGGGGGTTTCTTTGTGACTGTCGGACAGGACAGCCAACTGAAATATTGGAAGCTTCCAGCAATTGTTGAGAACAATTATACAACACCAGCGCATTCGGTGGCACTCGACGGCGTCGTCTACGGCGCCTCACATCTGTCATATTCTTCAGATTTTGTGACGTGCGGCGAAGAGCTTTGCGTTTGGAAACCATATCGAGACACACCAGTGCGTAGTTATAATCTTGGATCGGATACTATCCACACATGTCGGGCGAATCCTGTCGAGGAAAATGTCATCGTCGGGGCGCGATCGGACCGCTCAATTTTTGTATTGGACACTAGACAAGATGTTCCTTTAAAGACGGTCACAATGAAATTGAGGCCGAATAAAATTTCGTGGAATCCAATGGAAGCGTACACATTTACGGTTGCCAGTGAAGATTATAAGTAAGAAATCCTCTAATTTTCTTTTTATATTTATTTTTTTTAGTTTGTACACATTCGATATGAGATATCTTGATCACCCAGTCCAATCTCATCAAGGATTCACATCAGCAGTGCTCGATGTTGATTATTCGCCAACCGGTCAGGAATTTGTTGCAGCGGGTTACGATCGCTCTTTGCGAATTTTCAAAGCCAGGGATATGTCTAGCAGGTAACCTGACATTATTTTCAAAGAATCAGACCAGACCGTAACTAAAAATTTCAGAGATGTCTATTTCACAAAGCGAATGGCTTCCGTCCTTTCTGTCATGTTTTCCGCTGACGCGAAATTTGTGCTATCTGGCAGCAATGAAATGAACATTCGTGTGTGGAAGGCAAACGCATCGGAAAAACTCGGACCATTGACAAAACGCGAGAAGCAAGCGTTCGCCTATAACGCGAAACTCAAAGAGACCTACCAGAATCATCCAGAAGTCAGACGCATTGCGAAGCATCGCAATATTCCAAGGCACATCTACAGCGCGGCCAAGGAGCACGCAATTATTCGTGATTCTCGAGCTAGACGCGAATTGCGACGGGCAAAAGCGGCAGGATTAGATGAGGAGCAAGCATATCGTCCAACGACGAAAAAGGTCATGGTGGGAGATCCGGAAATGTAGAAATTTTGTTGTTTCGTTTTGTTGTTGAATGTTTATTGTTAATAAATTTATTGTTTTTATGGTTTCGCTGCAAACTCTGGAAGGGAATTTTTGATATTCTGCGGTATTGAGTCAACATATTGTTGATGGTTGACCCATGATGCGGTCGCCAAGACGCCACCAGTGTTGTTCAATTGCACATTCTTGTCATAGTTGATTTGACGGCCGGAAATGTCGGTGAGATGTCCGCCGGCCGCCTCGAGAACGGCTTCAACCGCGCACGTATCCCATTTCTTGCAGCCGGCACTCGCGAACACGTAAGCCGCGCATCCTTCCAGCACTTTGAGCACTTTGAATCCAGCGCCGCCGACTTTCTCAATATTGTCGGCCAATTGTTTTTCCTTCAACGCTTCCAATGCATTCTGTACCGAATCGCTCAAATGACTCCTTGTGGTCACTACAGTTTTTAGGGAGGCAGCTGAAATTAATCAATTTTGAAAGAATTGAGGAATGAATTTAATTACCGTTAATTGGTGTCAATCCATTGACGCCACATCCACGTATCGCCCAAACCGTTCGGCCTTTATCGGAATGATACGGTTGATGAATAATGCCAGCGACAGGACGGCCGCGATATGCGATTCCGATGAGCACAGTGACTTGCTCAAGTAGAGCTATAGAAAGATTTTGTAAGCCTAATAAAGTTACTATTCAAAAGAATACCGGCATTTTTGTTTTTTACGGCCAGAGCGACTTCAGAGGTTCCATCAAGCGGGTCAACCCAAACAACGACGTCTTTTTCCTCGATACTTTTCAAATCAGGGCTCATAAGTGGTTCCATGTTGAGAACGCTCTCACTGTAACCGATTTCAACTTCTGGGCATTGGGTGGTATCTTCCTAAACCTTTCATTGCATCCTCTCGGAAAATAGCAAAAACAAAAACATACCTCTTCGCCAATAATTGTCAAATTTTTGAAGCGCGATTGCAATGATTGAACAATACAAAACTGGGCGCGTCGATCCGCTTCCGTTTGAGGATCATATGGTTTACCTTGCTCAGATTTGTCAATAATTTTCAAATCGCCAGCATTCATGACATTCTACAAATAAAATCGTAATAGATTTTAGCAATATTAACATTTTCAAACCAACCTTGATGATTCCTCCAGCGGCTTCGGAAACTCTTACCGATGAGGCGACAACACGAGTTAAAAAGCATGCTTTGTTGAACATTTCGGATGAATTAGTTGAACTCATTCCATGCACAGCTAAAACATTCCAACAATTCACAGGAAATATCTCAGGATAATTATTATTTAAATGTAAAAAAATTATCAACACGATAATGCTGGTCTGCAAATTGTTTTTAAAGTGTTTACGTACAAAACGGTGATTGAAGGATTTGGTGGTCAAAGAAAAAAATAGGATACCTGACAATTATGTATAAATGTCGACGTGGAGGAATGGAGAGACGGAGATCATTATCAACCGCTATACATGTCTTGGAGAACTGGGTAATTTGTATTTAATTAAAAGATTAAAAATTTCAACTTGATGATTGTTCGCGGGAGGTGAGCGATGAGGGGTTTCTCAAGAGCTTTTACAAATACAAATCATCACCACCAGTGCCATTTGGTCTCATATTATTTTGATTTTTACCACTTTTTTCATTGTTGATGATTCTAACATACAAGATAACTAGATATGAATGTTAAAATTTAAGTAAAAAAATATTTTGAGGTATAAAAAATCATGAGAAGAAGGACTTCCCGGAAAAATGTTGTGTTTAAATACTCAAAAAATAGTGCTTTTTAGTTTCTGAAATCGGCAGTCAACAAATAATTCATTGAAACGCCACATCTATTTCAACACTTCAGAAATAATTGTCAAAGAGTTCGGCGAATCCCCCCACCTAGCAAAGAGTACTACACTTTGATCGCTTGTGGTTTCAATCAATACAAATTTTCTTCTATTTTCAGCATTAAATGAGAATTAGTTTACTTCTATTGGCTTCAATATGTTTGAATTTAATTGAATGCAAGTCGAATTTTTGCCAATCGAACGTATGCGAAAATGATGGAATTTGCGTGGTAGCCAGCGGTAATTTAAAAATAAATATTTAATGATTCTTCGCAATTCTCGTTTCAGAGCTTCCCGCATTTTCAGCATGCCCGAAAAATACGCTATACCATATGGGATATTGTTATTTATTCGATGAAACTCCACGAAACTGGAAAGATGTATAGTGAAAGCGTGTGTAAATACTAACAATTTTATTACATACTCGCCTATTGATTAATGCTAATTTATAATATAATAATTATAATATTAAATAGTTCTCTGATTGTGCCATTTCAAGAAAAATATTGATTATAAATTTTAGGCTGCCACTTTTTGTAACAAGTTTGATGGTGGTGTGTTGGCGTCAATCCAGTCTGTTGAAGATCAGAATTTTTATTCGGGATATCTTCAAGGAATTCTTCCGAGTGCCGAGATGGGCTCGAAAACTCCCGTCGAAGGAATATGGACAGCAATTCATGGTGTCAATAATAACACAAAACCGCAATGGGTGATTTATCCTGGTTCATTCTTGGTGACGGAAACGTTTTGGGCTTACCTTGAGCCAAATATATACCTGGACTATGATGGTATTGGAATTACATCCATTATTGTTCATAATGATTTTTTGTAGAGGTGTGTGTCTCATTAGAGGCTCGTAATTATTACAAGGAATGGTCCACTGCATTGTGCACAGTGTTGAAATATACAGTCTGCAAATTACCGCAAAAAGTCGAACAATCGCAATATGTGGCTCAATGCTCTTGTCCGAATGGATATGGAGGTTTAACATGTGACGAAAGGGACTCGGCACAGACTAAAATCACCTGCGCGAATGACAATTTTCAATTTTCCTGCGAACCTGGATTGTCCATTGTCGTCGAATATGCTTCATTTGGAGCCAACGTAGGCCTATTTGCAAATAAAATGTAATTCTCATTTTTTTTTTAGGAAGGTGCTCAGTGTTCAAGGGACGCCACAAGTTCCGCACAAACATGCCAAAATGTAAACTCACTACAGACAATGATAAACGCGTGCTACGGTCTGAACTCGTGCGAGTTTTCGAATTTGACAACTGTATTCTTGAATACTCCATGTCCTGTTCCGAGCGAACTATTTTTGGAAGCGCGCCTTCGCTGCGAAAATCCCAAAACTCCCGAATGTCAGAAGGATGAGACATTGTACAATGAGAGATGCTATTCAATAACCGTGGAGGACAATGAGAAAAATATGATGAGTTACGATCAGGCGGTGAAAAATTGTGCAGTAAAGGTGAAAAACCATTGGATTCATCTTTGTTTAAAAAAAAAGGACTATGAGAGTTCGCGCGCGCTGAGAGACTCATCATAGGAATTGTTTGGGCGCGCCTTTAATTACTGTATCTTGAAAACTTGAATTTATCTTGAAACAACCGATTTTTTTCAATTTTGATTTTGTCGCCATCAAACGACTAAACGGTGCCGGGAAATGCAAAATGAGATCTCCGAAATTGCAAGTTTGAGCGCGTGGTTACATTTTATCTTCGCGTACGCTATAATCTTTTTGCCAAAATTTCAAAAATTGATAAAATTTTTTTGACGATTGATTCTAGTAATCGCTTATTTTTTCAGAAATTGATTTACTGATTTTTTTTTCAGAGCGGCCAAATTCCATCGAATACAGATGAGAATTTGATTTCTGTGATCTCGCAAAAATCTCGAAAGCCTTGTAATCAATTTTGGCTTTCAAAGGCCGACGGAATATGCAAAACGCTAAGAATTTGCCAATCGCAATCGTCAATCGAATCAGTCGACTGTGACACAACTAGAGCGAACTATATATGTGCAACCGTTCCATTGACTGGAAGTTTGATCGCAAATCGTTCTGCCCAACCGGCGCCCGTTCAGGAATCCGTTCTCGTGCCCCAACAAGTGTACACCGGTGAGCCACCGTAAGTTTCGAAACAGATTCCCCCCTATGTCAATCGAAAATATATTTAAAACGAAAATAGTGGTGCGCGCAATGGGGAAAAAACCGGTTTTCATTCTTTACGCTTCTGCTTCTCGCAATGACTCATTTGTCATATTAGCGAGATTCTTTTAATGGAATGTGCAAGTATTTGATAGTATTTTTTGCGTTTTACTTGATTGATGCTCATGAAAAAATGTTGGTTTCACTTCAAACTGAATTCTGAACACAAAACTATTCTGTTTCAGCGCTGAGGTGCCGAGCTCATTGTCGAAACCGCGCTATTGCAAGAAAGAGACGAAAAATGGGATACGGTATGCCGAAACGCGAGCCTGTATGCAGAATGAGCAACCGTGTCCGGACCCCGACAACGTGATTGGCACCGTCACGAGGTATTGTAATTGTCAAACGGGCAAATGGGAAGAGCCAAATACGACGAATTGTATGCACAAATGGGTTGCTGAAATGGAAGACGCAATTCGGCAAAATTTGCCGGTCGAGGATATCAGCGGACATATTAATCGGCAGTTAATGTAGGTTTTAAGATATTTGCTTGAACTTCAAAGGTGCATTTGAGGTCTACACTGGAAAAAACGCTTTACGGTGGCGATATTACTGGTACGGTGAGACTCAGCGATAATATGCTAAGTCTTGCCAGAAACCAGTTTGGCGTGTTGATGGATCGATATGTGAGGGAAAGTAAAGCGAAGAATTTCACCGAAAACCTTGGTGGATCTGGCGATCAACTTTTGAGCTCCAAAGCCGAGCCGGTATGGGGTCAGCTTGACACGGACGTTAGGATTGAACACGCTTCTCGTCTTATGAGCGTTCTAGAGCAGTCAGTACTTCTTCTTGGCGATTACATGGTTGAGAGCAAGGCGAACTATGCGTATAAGAATTGGGCAATGGAGGTGGAACTCAGCGAGCCGACGGCAACTTCTTATCAAGCCAATCGAGGGGCATTTGATGATATGCTGCCATTGGGATCCGCGGACAGCCAGAATGAATTCGAACTCAACAATACTGTGTCGTTTCGCAATTTGGAAAAATCGCCGACAATCACGTTGCCGACGTCGTCGATTTTAAGTAAAATGCTGAAAATGATTTTTAAAACTGATCGATTTTCAAGGGTTTCTAACTCCAAGTCAATCGTCTCCTTCATCGCTGAACGATGATGTTCCAGTGGGTTTTGCTACCGCGAATCTCAATCGGAATCCGATTGCTGTTGGATACTACGCTTTCAGTGGATTTGGAAACCTTCTAAACACAAACAATAATTATTCAATGATCAATAGTCAGATTATCGGAGCCTCGGTGGAAAATGCGACGCAAAGTGTTCAGTAAGAAATATCGAACAATTGGCATTCTGAAACTGCCTTCAATTTTCAGACTTCCTGAGAATAGCCCGGTTACGTTCACATTCCAACATCTTGCTGTTGATGGTGTGAGCAATCCGAGATGCGTTTATTGGGACCATGTTGTTCGGCGATGGTCCACAACTGGGTGTACACTTTTATCAACAACAGCGACATCTAGTAAATGCTCGTGCACCCACTTGACGAGTTTTGCCATTCTAATGGACGTCAGTGGAAATGTTGGACGATTTTCGGGAGGACTTGCTTCAGCACTAGACGTAATTTCAACAATCGGATGCGCAATATCAATAGTTTGCCTTGTGCTCAGTCTTGTTGTTTTCACATGCTTCAGGTATTGTGCTAAATTTTGGAAATTGAAAAAAAGAGCCGTTCCAGAAATCTTCACAATCTTCGAAATTCGATTCATCGCAATCTTTGCCTATGCCTTTTGATCGCCGAGCTCACATTCGTTATCGGAATGGATCGCACTGGGAATCGAGTGGGATGTGGCGTCGTCGCGATAATTCTTCACTACTTCTTTCTATCCTCGTTTTGCTGGATGCTCCTCGAAGGATATCAACTGTACATGATGTTGATACAGGTGTTCGAGCCGAATCGGACCCGTGTATTCCTTTACTATTTGTTCTGCTACGGAAACCCCGCCATCGTGGTTGGCGTATCTGCCGGAATTCGTTGGGAGGATTACGGAACAGAGAAATAGTAGGCGACAATTAGACAAATGAGAGATTTGCCAAATTTTTAGCTGCTGGATCGACACTTCAAAACCGACGATTTGGGCGTTCGTCGGACCAATTATCGCGGTGATCGCGATGAATATAATCTTTCTTCTAATTGCATTGAAAGTTGTCCTTTCTGTGCAAAGTCGCGATCGGACGAAATGGGGACGGATTATTGGATGGCTTAAAGGCTCGGCAACATTGTTGTGCCTTCTTGGTATCACGTGGATATTTGGATTTCTAACCGCCGTCAAAGGTGGAACTGGAACAGTGTTCGCCTGGATTTTCACGATATTGAATTGCACCCAAGGAGTGTTCATATTTTTCCTACACGTGGTAATGAACGAAAAAGTGCGCGGTGCGATTGTTCGATGGCTGCGGTCTGGCATTTGCTGTCTACCAGAGACCTCCAGTGGCGCTTTCAACAGCAAGTAAATTTTTACTCAATATTTGATATCATTAAAAAAATCGTTTTGAGGTCTTTCCTCAGCAGTCGGCAACGTTTGATGAACATGCTCAAGTCGAATGGGCCAAGCTATCCGAGTACGGCGAGCACTGATGACAAGGAGAAGCAGTTGACGCCGAGAAGTAAAACGAACGCGTGGCTCAGCTCGCAAATGAGCTCGGAGGGCAATTCGCCGGATGTCGTGAGCACCTCATCATCGGATCCCAGAGGATCGCAGGTCGTTGGAATTCATATTTTTTTGACGAACCAAATTGCTTTAGATAATTGAGAATCCACAAGTTGAAAAGAAGCCGCCGGTGAAACGTCGCAAATTTCCACTGGGCGCCAAAGAATCCGAACGTGGCTCTCAACATCGTCATGGAGAAGAGGAGTCGGTCAAACTCTAGTCATTTGTACAATAATAACATTATTCATAAAATATATTTATTGACTCGCGAGGCTCATAAAAAATATCATAAATTTTTATACGGTATGCGTTTTACGAGTCTTTAAGACACTTTAAATAGGCAATTCTGTGAGGAAAAACGCAGCACACATCTCTCGAAATGTTGTTCAAATTTTTAATTCCATTCATTATATTTTGGGCGGCGGAAGGTGTGAAATTGAGCAGTAAAGAAAATTGGATATTGAAGAGGAATTGCGGTCGATACGTTCCAGGTTAGACGAAATTCAATTCAAGATAATTTCTCAAAATAATTTTAGGATTCAATTCTGGAAATGAGCGAGGAGGCGACGACACGTTCAAAGCACTTTATGGTGTTGAAATGAAGTCCGGACAGGCTCCATGGGTTGTCTCAATTGCGAAGCGTTATAAGACCATTTATGGCAACGAGGAGTATCATTCGCATGGAACCGGAACTTTGATATCGCCTTATCATGTTGTGACTGCAGCACATCTTGTTGGAATCACAAGTAATCCGAAACCGAATTGTGAAACTGGAGAAATGTAAATGGATTCGATGGTATTCAACAAATCTTTTTTTTTTTCTAGGCGCGACGCCAAATTCATGCACAATTCCAATGATTTTGCGCTTTTCGTGAATGTCACCTGCTCGGCGCCGGGAGTTTGTGAAACCCTTCGTCGACCCGACCGATTCGAACCGCTTGAAGTGAGCAATGTCTACATCAAGAAAGGCTATGTCGGCGATGGATGCGAGGATCGCGAATCCCAAAATGACATTGCGGTTTTTGAGCTCAAAAATCCGGTGCTATTTTCGAAGAACGTCTGGCCCGCTTGTTTGCCGCGTAGGTGAAATTCCAAATCGAAATCTCTCAAATGTTCTTCACCCTCAATTCAGCAAGGGGATACTCTCCAAAAATGGGAGACGAAACGTCTCTTTACGGTTATGGACGCGATCCGTCGCACGAGGGCACCAGTAAGGAGATGGGAGTTCTTCGCTCGATCACGTCTAAGGTTGATGATTGCTCTGTCGATCTTACTATCAAGCACTTCTTCTGCACCACCGCCAACAATGACGGGCTCTCGTGCGACGGGGATAGTGGCTCGGGTGTGATCCGCGAAAACGGAAGGAAAAAAGAAGTCATTGGTGTTCTCTCGGCAGGTGTCAATTGCAAAAAACTCTTCAAAACGCATCAAAAGCAAGAGAGAAGTAATTTCTATCAAATTTTCTTGTCCTAATGATGATTACCTTGAAGATAACGAGGATCTCACCAGAGAAGGTGACGTGCTTATGTCAGTTTCCGACTTCCTCCCATTCTTCTGCAAATGTTGCGGACTTTGCGCATAATTCTCGTATTATTTAATTCATTTCCAACATTACAAATATCAAAAACCAGACCAAAAATAAACACGTTTTCCGCTTATTTCTTCTGAATTTCCATATTTGCTTCCTAAAACGAAGATGAATTAACGGCGAGTCAAATTCCCAATCAAACTAACATAGACATTGAGTTGATGGTGAAATTGGGCGGTGAGAATTTTGCCAAATATCAAATGATTGGATCTCATCAAAATTTTTGCCGCCGCCAACGCCGCTTCTTTTGGATCCAATACCGTTGTGCAGCCGATTCCCGACGGCATTCGCAACGACGACCAAACATCATTATAGTTGTCGATGGGTGGGCAGTTGATAACTGGAAGAGTTGTGTTGCCAGCGATCACCGGGCCCAGGCCATTCGATCTGCCGGCAACCGCAATGATCACCGTCGGCATTGGGGTGTCCTCATAATCACGCACAATCTCCAGAGTTTCTTCAGTAGTCTGAATCGTATCATTGTGTTGAAGAAATAAAAATTTTAATACCTTGTGTGCCGAACTGACGATTGTTATCACGTTAGCGCCCAAATTCTCAGCTTCTTTGGCGATAATTTGCGCAAAATCTCGATCCGCCGACGAGCCCATGATAATAACAACGCGACAAGTCGCTTTATCATCAATAAACTGTTCAGTGAGCTTCATAACCTTTGTGTAATTCTGAATGATCTGCTGAAGTCCCTCGTTCGTAACATTTGCCATATCGCGATACACTTGCTTATCAAGTTGAAGCCTTCGATCATTGTTTGGCCAAACCCTCCAGGAATCATTATCGATCACATCGGCGAGAATAATTCTTCCGTCGTTCGTCACGCCAAACTCGATTTTCATGTCAATCAGCGCACAATTGTGTTGTTGCCACGCTTTTTCCAATAAACGGAACACCAAGCACGTTTGACGCTTCATCAGTTGGATTTGATCTCGTCGAATGCGAACACCGCCAACAATCATGATCGCCGACAAAATTTGCTCATCGCTCCACAGCGGATCATTTTGCGCGTCGTCTTTGAAAAATGTCTCGATTTTTGGCTGAGAAAATCGAAAACCCTCGGCAACGCCCGGATTTCGTTTGAGAAACGATCCAGTAGCGACACTGAATTGATTATTTAAATCAAAATTTCTTTTATTTTTCGAACTCACCGCCTTGCGACCCATTCAATCGGAATCATTTCACATTTTCTAGCGACAAATTCGATTGAACTGATTGCTTGAACAAAATGCGTTTCGAAGTTCAATTCTTTGAAATAATTGAAAACATGAACTGTGGTTTGATTAGCAATTGTCGATTTGCCGCTTATTTCATTTCGGCGTTCAGCGTTAAAAGCCGTTAATACATCTTTTGAGCGAATAAGCACAAAATCCTTAATTTTAATTAACCAAAAATTCGATTTTCTGTTTCGGCATTACCGGAAACCCTCGAATGTCGTAAATCTCCTTCGTCTTACCTTCAGCGATTTTTATAATATTTTTTTCATGGCAAGCCGCTTCAATATCATTCATTGCTGTTCAACTAAAAGGCCAACAGTTTCTCTTATCATCAAAATGCACTTGTCACGATGGAAAACATGTTTTGACGATCAATTTTTATGAAGAATGTTTAAATTTTATATGAACATGAAAATGGGAAACAAAGAGAGAAGAGGAGAGAGAGAGAGAGAGAATGAAGAAATTCAATGCGAAGTTTGAAAAAAAAAACACTAGTTGGCCTTTCTAGTTAGGTGTTGCTCTTGCACACGTTCCACCTCCATTCGATGCTGATGACGGCTGCGATGCTACCACTGTGTTGCTGCTGCTATTGCTCCCATTTATACCATTAATACCCGCCGCTAGTGGTGGTGGCGTCGAGGCACCACTACCGCCATTTGGAAATAGATTCATCGAGAGGAGGCTAGTAGACACTAAATAATTGTTATATACGAGGATATATCAAATATATTTTTTAAAAATTATACCTCCACTTGTTGGTGCGTTCGGCACATTCGTTGGCAACTTTGGTCTTTCTTCAAGCTCCTTATATTCAAGCTTCAATTCTTTCGGAATTTTTCGCCACTGCAAATGATCAAAAACATTGTAGTGCCCTTTCTCATAGGTTCCCGTTTGCTCCTTGATCCCTCCATACTGCGAACGCGTCAGCCAAACGCCTTCGGCTTTATGAAATCGCCATTCTCGTTGGTACAATTCGTGCGCGGCAGCCAATTGGTACAGCTCGTTTGGGAAATTGTAGAAGAGATAAAAAAGCACATCTTCGGCGAGCTTATTCATTTTGATCGGTGGAAGCTTCTCGCGAATGTGTATGTTCGTCATGTACTCGTCGGGCACCTTGACGTCAAGCTCGTGCGGTTTTATTGGAGAATCTGCCCAAGGACCTCCAAATGTTGTGTACAAATGCCTTCTAGAAAACACATTTAATTGGCGGGTTTGAAAGAGAAAATGTCTACTCGGACAAATTTAAATTCAGCCCCAACGTTGTTAAGTCATAGCCGAGTGCCAACGAGACTATCGATGGATTATCCACAGTTCGTAGGTAGGTTACAAGACCCGCCATTCCAAATTGATCGGCCAGCATTGATGGTGGAATGTTAGTAACTTCTCCTGCAAAAAAAATTAATTGAATAGAAAAAGCAAATTTGGAAAAAATACCATCGGGATGAGTTATAATACCCTTAGAAGTGTCACTGGAGTTCCTTGACACACCAAAACCTTCTGAATCATCGTTGGTATTCGAAAAAGCATCGGGGTGATCGGATGAGATCATATTCGATAATTGGGATCCGGAATTTTGTCCCGCAGTCACGCCGGGCAACGCGGGAAAATCCTCGTTTTGAATTTGGAATTCCGAACTTGTTAATGAGGGATCTGCCCTCATCAGGTTAGCTGAAATATCATCAAGTTTTCACGGTAAAATTTGCGAAAACATGAAAAATTGAAAATGGAATAAATGAAATCCGGCGTGTTACGGTCGACAACGATTGAAAGTCCGCAACCGTGTTTACACATTTTAATTTATTCACTGGTTGATTCAATGTTTTCTTCGAATTTTTTCTTTTTTTCTATAGATGCAACTTTCATACTTTCAATTTACAAAATTTTTAAGGCAATTTGGTGAAAATGCTCAAGTTTTTATTTCATCGCCTTACCATAGTTGGCACGACTCGGAAACGTTTCCTTCAGTGGTGAGTTCGACTGGGCTACGTTCAAAACGCCTCCGCTCGTCGTCGGAATTGGTGAGAAACCGCCGCCGAGTGAAGAAGTTCCTGCGAAAAAAAAAAGAAAATCAAAAAATGTGTGCATATATATAGCCAAAAATACCTTTCGCGCCCAGGGATGGAAACTCGCTTTCGTTGATAATTTTTGTCGGTTTGGTAATCGTAGAGCTCGTGAAATGTTGATGGTAATGCTGCGTTTGGGATGTTGGAAGTAGGCGATCGGTAGCTACTCCTCCAGCTGAAAAAAAAAACACATTTTTTATTTATGCTTCAATAATATTGGATATACCTGATTTCATAAGCACTACCCTGTTCGGAAACGATGTTACTTGATTTTGATTTGGACTAACTTCTCATGAAGCCTATAAAAACGCGTAAAGGTTTTATACAACGGTAGAGGTAAGAATATCGATTAATCAGGGGAACGAGGCGTCCAAAAAATGGAATATCTAATTTTATTGAAGATTTGTCGCGCAGTTCTGGCTGCAAGTATTTTCTGCGTTCTCTAGTCGTCTCGCGCCCTCCAACTCTTCGATCGGTGTCGCGTGGTTCGTGTACTCTGTCTTTTGCGCACTATTGCCTCACCACCAAGCGCCTCTCTTTTTCTACCGTAGTCGCCTCGCCTGCGAATCAAACGAAATTCAAACGATTGGCACGAAGCCATGCTGGAGCGTTGGCGCGTTCTTGCAACGCGGTTCGCCGGACTCCGATCGGAGGACCATCGAATGCTTGAAGTAGTGGGAGAGAGGGGGTGGAATTGATGAGCACGCGACGCCGTCGAAAAGGTCTAATCAAAACCAATTTTATTCTAGTGCGCTGGAGTCGATTCTCCTTTCTTTTTCTTCGTTGTTCCCTTTTTTTGTCTTGCGCACCAGAAATAATGAAATGGTGGATATTTTGCTAAAAATAATTATAAAATTTTTGGACCTATTCATGAAATGTAGTTTTTTTCCAAATAATATTTAAAAATTTCAATAAATATGTAGTTTTTTACATTTTTATTGCATGAATAGGTCCATTAGTAAATCTGATAAATTTTAAAATGTTGTTTCTTCTAAAAAAATATTTAAATTCGTGCGAACGCGCGACTAGAAGAGATCAAATGTCTACAACGAGAAAATCTGCGGATTAAATTTGGTTTATAAAAAAAAAAACAAAAAATTTGGACAACTCGCGCAATTCGCCACTCATCTCCCATTTTTTTGTGATGATTTTTTGCTCTTCAGTGTATTTACTTTAGTTCAAGTCCTTTTCTATTGAAATTGTAAAAAAAATGCAAACCGACGATTTTTTCAATTCAACGAAAAAAAAAATCGAAATTTTCTATTTAATGTCATTCCATTTCAAATCGAATAAAAATTTCTATTCTTCCATTTTTTTCGTGGTGACCTTCATTTCAAAATTTCAGAACGCCCGAGTTTTTATATGCGAAACTCTCAAGGGCATTGATGCCGCTTTTCGGCAATTCGTCGGCTTCTGTTGCTCTACGATACCGTTGTCTTCTGCTTATTGTCACGATTTATTTGATCTACGTGAATTATGAGCAACAAACACGATTGGGTTTAATTATCGCCGAAAAAGGTTCAGTTTTTCGATTTTTCCGCGAAAAATTAAAAAAAAATGCGATTTTTAGATCAACAATTGGGCGATATTGAGCGGCGAGAAACTAGTCTTTCACAAAAAATGCGAATCATTTGGGAGCACAAGAGACGAATCGAGAAGTTGATGGAAGAAAAGAATGACGAGATGGGCAGAATACGAAAAATGATGAAATTGAAAGATTCTGGTGCGATTTCTTTGTTTGGCGCGAGAATAAAAAAGGCATTTTCAGAAATTCTAACAATGTCTCAGAGAAGCGAAAAATGCGAAATTGAGCTCGACGAGTGTAAAGTAAATTGCCAAAACCAATTCGAATGAGATTTTGGTTCATTAATTTTAGGCCAAACGAATTGGTCAAACTACCAGCACCACACCTATTGTTTTTCAAGATGTTTCAGCATTGAATTACAGAATTGGTAGCTTAGAGGTACCCAGCCGGTTTGAAGTATATGCTATTCTGTTTTTCTTTTTGCAGGAAGTCGTTAAGCGTTCAACGAGCGATTTGCACAACAAAACAATGGAGCTTGCGAGTTGCCGGGAAACACTCAAAAAATACACGGGGGTAAATTCATAAATATTTATTGAAAATATCACAAAATCCAAACAAGAAAATAAGACAACTATTGGGTATATCCGTAAAGGACCGGCTCGTCGAAATTGATGGGAAACGTGGCGGTTGAAGAATTCGGCCAATTGGTGTAGGGCGCCATAAAGGTGTTCGTATAGGTGGAATTGTTGACGGTTTCGAGGTTCTGAATGAACGACGGATCGATTGGCAGAATTGGCTTGACGTCTTCCGATTCCTTGTTGCTCGATTCGACAGAAGTTGTCGGCGCTTGAAAAGCGCTGGCGTAGATGTTGGTGTCGAACGACGACGGTGTCGCGTCGGTGGTTATTGGCAGCGTGCCGGGATTTGTAGCCGTCGATGGATAGGTGTACTAGAAGAGGAAGAAGAAAAAAATATAGCATAAATCTGAAGGCATTCGGACTGTTGCCACCTACTCGAAATAGATTGAACGGATCGACGGCGCCCCACGGCAAATTGCGGAACAGCGGATGCTGCTGAATCGTGTTCGAGTCGCCGTTGGCGAATGTTGATGATGTCGCGGTGCCGGTGCGATTGATACCGAGTCGTTTGACGCGTCGACGCTTGAAATTGCCGTTGTCGAAAATGGGCGGGTTCTCCGGCACCATCATCCAATAGTTGCCTTTACGGTCGTTGGCGCTGCTCTGGCCGTCGCGCGCCTAAACAATGCATGGTTACGGTAGTGTTAGTGTGTGTATGAATTGCGGTGAGCACCTTTTTGACGAAACAATCGTTTAGCGAGAGATTATGGCGAATGCTGTTCTGCCAGCCTTGCTTGCGCTTCGGATCGGCATCTCGATAGTATGGGAATTTTGCCTCGATGTACTGTAATATTGATTTTCTTGAATTGAAGCTATTATTTAAGTTGTCTTGGAGAAAATTTGGTTAAAAAAATTAGGTAGATGTGTTAAAGCGCGGTGTGCCCCAGAGCCATTGGGGTCCCGTTTTTTGAAACTCAACGAGAGAAATTTTTATTTTAAGCATCTGCGGACATTATCCGGGTTTTTTTTTCAAATATTTGAAATTTGCTTGCTTTGGGAGCATCGGCCAGACCTCGATCCTGGGGGGGGGGGTCCTTTTTTTATTTTTCCGAGACAATCGCAAAAAAAACGAAACACCCAGCGTGTTTGCGGACTTTTACAAACTACAGTAACCCGGGATGGTTTCGACAAAATAAAAGACCTTGTAAATCTGATTGAGCGTCATCCTTTTCTCAGCGGTTGCTTCAATAGCCATGGCGATGAGTGCGACATAACTGTAGGGTGGTTTTTCGTGAGAATTTCCTTCGGGTCTGAAAATTGAGATTGGGATTTAAGGCATTTTGTCGGCGTCAAACGACTGAAGGGAGTCGGAGCCATCAAATTTGCGAAATTTGTGTAGATTTCAATTTATCGTTAGCTGAATATTAAAGGCGCGTACGCTATAATGCATTGTACGCAGTCTCGCGTACTTCTCGCTGTTCTTCCAGTCGCATTGGCTCATAGCCAATAATCTTTTTAATTTCGTCAAGGTTTGACTTTGACAATACTTCTGTATAGAATAAAAGGTTTCAACTTAGAACAAAATTTCGTCCAAGAATCAATTTATTACCGAATTTAAGCAAATGGTTAAAATTTGAAGAAATATTGGCTAGGTGTGGAAAATAACAAAAGTACGCAAAATTGCGTACTTTACATTTTAGCGTACGCGCATTCAATCAATGCCGAATTTAAATGTTCCCAAATTTTCGCGAAAGCGCCGCCCTTCGAATTAATAAAAAATATTTATAGAAAATTTCAAAACATGCTTGGTGATGTGATTTGTAAGTAAAAAAAAGCATGTTTAATAATATCAATTATTATTTTTTATTTTTTTGAGGCGCCAATGTTGAAAAAATATTTTATTTATTAAAAATTGCTGACATTTGCCAAAAAACAACAACAACAACAACAAAATGATAATCATAATATAATCAAGTAAAAGCTCGATTAATGTTTGGAATAGGGATAAAATGAAATAAATAAAACAACTTACATAATATTCATTGGTAGAATTGTCGAATGACGCGACATCTTCGATGTCAGCTTTCTGATGGCGAATGATGAAAAAATAGATGGTCGAGAAAGGGGGGGGGGCTCGCAGCTCCCGTGCCCGTCACAATGTCTGCCGCCCTCCGTTCCTCCCGCGCACACAGTTTTTGTCGGTTTCAGATATGATTCACGCCGTGTTGCGTTTTTTTTTTGAGGAGGAGCGAGGAGCCTCTCGTCCGTTTCGTTTCGTTCGCCTTCCTCAAAAGTTGTTTTTGTATATGAAGTCATCGGCTCGCTCGCTCTGACGCGCCTTCCCCTCCACCCGACGCGGTAGCGGTTCATCATCGATGCATCATGTACAACATTTTGCCACGTTGACGTGTTTGAGACATCGGCGATGATTTGTTCGATGGTTATGATGATGACGATCGTACGTGAGCACATATTTGGTGGTGGACGAAATGTTGAGTTGACGCTATGGGATGTTTTAAAATATTTTCAATAGTGTGATTAGTTTAAAACGAATAGTTTAAACGAACGACGCGTACAGTGGAATATCATTGAGGGGAAGGTCTTCACATTCAGCGATTCCCATTTTTTTTTTGGGGAATAAGGCTTTTGTTGAAGCGGGTCTCGCAATTTGTCGATTTACGCCACCTTGTCCGTGTGGAGTACACGACGCGCGTCTCGTCGCCACGAGACCATTTTCGGGCATTCAGCCAATTTTTCGCGCGATTTCGAAATGTGATATTGTCGGTGTGCGCCTTTAAACTGTCGTTGGCATTAAATCGACACACTTTGATTTGTGTCAAGACGTGTGCCTTGATTTTCTGAAAAATGCGTGTTTTCGCGGTTTACTGTAGCGGTTTAAAGGCACACATGGAAAAGCTTGAGAGTATTCCGATGCAAAGAAGAAATTTGAATGTTTTCGATAGGATTTGGCTCGTTTTTTTTTTAATGTTGGCTAATGAAAAAGAAATCAAACGAAAATTGATTTTTCGAGTTCTCCGAAGGGGATTTTTATCGTTATGGTCCGAAAAATTATATTTCGAAATCGAGTCGATCAAATTTGCCAATCTAACTGTGAAATTTTTAAATATCATTCCAATCTTAAAAATTACCCATAGCTAGAAGGATCTCCTCGGGAAATTTTAGACATACCGAAAATAGTTCAAAAAAAATGTTTTTTTGTTGATATTCCAAATTGTTCTTCATATTTTGTCCACGTGATCTACCTACCTT
Organism: Caenorhabditis bovis; assembly: GCA_902829315.1. Taxonomy (NCBI): domain Eukaryota; kingdom Metazoa; phylum Nematoda; class Chromadorea; order Rhabditida; family Rhabditidae; genus Caenorhabditis; species Caenorhabditis bovis. The sequence continues at coordinate 6,914,621 of CADEPM010000004.1, read as the reverse complement.
GATTTCTCAAAAACGAATTGTTTCTTATCTGTTTCAAGTGTATCAAATTAATGGCTGAGACAGTATCATTTGTGATTTCTTGAAAAGTGAAAGTTTGAAAACATGCGTCAAGTTCAAACTCACCGGAAAAAATTAAGTTGGACGACAACTTCCTTCCGTTTGGACCAAAAAAAAATAACCCTCTGCAGTTTGCGGGAAAAAAAGCAAAAAAATAATTTGGCCGCGTCCTGGTTTTTTTTTTGAAATCTACAGTACCACAGTATGCGATTAAATCACTGCAAGACTCATAGAAATATTGAATGTGTGCCTTTAATAACGAAAGAAACATTGAAAAAATTGGATAACAAAAAAAAACTCGTTAAAGGCGCATATGATGAAAGTTTAGGAGTCTTGAAGCGTTTTTAAAATTTTTTGTTTAAATCTGATAGTTTACTTGGTTCTAACTATATTAGTATATATTTTAAGGGCGGAGTCGTTGGTCACTACACGCACAATGAAACTGCACATTTCGATAGGAATCATAAGGTAAGAAAATTGGTTCAATTTTCCCCCAAATCAGTTTTTTTTTGAATTGAAACATACATAGTATTTCGTTTTATGACACAGAACCGTGTTCATTTTTATTCGCCTTTGTTGCGTGATTTTTCTCGCCAAAGCAATTTTGAAACAAACCAGCAAACAAAAGGATTATCAATCAGGTCGGCTGACAGTTAATAAATTGCAAAATGTTCTCCCGTTTGTTTTTTTTTCTCCTGCTGGTCGGAAATTCCAATCTAGCAATTTGCAAAGTCGATTACAGTAACCAGAATAGAAAAACGATCGGAAATCTAGTGACCTTTTTTTTGCCTGCTTGCTTGCCCATTGTTGGTCATATGTAGTGCGGAATTTGACTTCAATTTGTTTTTTTTTCAGGCCGACGCTCCTTTAATGTTTGATCGCGGAAATATTGAGCATCACGCGCCGCTTCGAATATTGACGGGCCAAGAAATCGCGAAGAGGCTCGCCGAGCAGGAGAATGTGCATCCTCAAGAACGAAATGAGAATGATGATTATGTTAATGAGAAGCCCGATGAGCATGAGCAGGATTATAAGGAGCACTGAACTCTAGATAGGCATCCATTTGTATTTCTTGTACCATCCGCTTATTTGGGGCAGGGGGTCATAAAATTGTGTTCGATGTCACAATTGGTTTTAATCAAATGGAAAAGCCTACACAAGTCAAAATTTAGGCTTGAAATTGGGTTTTTCCATTTTTTTTATTCGCAACTTTTTGAATTGCGCGCGAAATTTTGTTCGAATTTGTCCAAAATCAAAAGATCGTTTTTTTTTCTTAAATTTAAATATAAAATTTTGTAAAGTGTCACACACACAATCACTTTTTGTTTTCATTTCTTTCAGAAAAGTTTAAAGAAGATTTTATTGGTGTAAAATGAAATGTGTGCAAAATTGCGGCAGTGTGTAAACAGACAAAAACGGGATGAAAGGGCGAGCTTTGAAATTTGAATTTTTTTTATTTGGTCACTATTCCATTATTTTTCTTGTAATTATATTTGAGGAATGAAGAGGATTTTTTTTGAAACTTCTCCTTTTTTTTATTGAGTGTATTGGGCTTGCGATGCCTCTACTACGAGAACATCAACTTTCACTGAACAGAGACCTGTTCCCTCGCTCCCCCATTGCATTTTTTCGAATGCGTGTTAGTTGAGTAAGCTTGAGAAGAGACACTGATGAGAAGGCAACAATTGTAACAATAACAATAGCTGATAAGTTTCGAGTGACCTAGGTTTTTTAGGGGGCGACACGAGAGAACACTGTAATTTGGGGGTCCGAAACAAAGCGCGCGCGCTTCAACCGCCATCTTGTGACCGTAATCATGTCGCCGTCAAGCATTTATGGTCAAACTGTGTAATGTCCGAGAGTTATTGTTGTCTGCATTAAAACCGCTCCCCCCCCCCTTGAAAAAAATCTCGAACACTGAAACGCATTGTTGTCCGCCTTCCCTGAAAAAAGGGCCTTGAACAACTTTTGGTTTTGATTTACTGAACTCGCCAAACTCGAAATTGGTCAGTCAGCTGTAAATCGCTGGAAAATTGATAAAAGGCATGTGACCCACAAAAATTGTACGTCATCTATGATGCACGACGATTTCGAAAATATCAGAAGAATGCGCGTCGTCGCGATGGGTATCAAACAACACCATCTCGATGTCGACTAGTCAAAATTGATAGGCGATTGAAAATAGGCTAATTGGTGATATTTTTTCTTTTTCTTCTTTTTTTGGTTTTGCCGGGGGCCCAGATTTTCATAATCGCAATTGTCACGTTTTCGCGTAAAATTCTAATAATGTGGGAAGAAATGATTTTTGGAAATTTTTCCCAAAATTGATTTAGGATTTTGGGCGTTCGTCAATTTAAATTGAAATTTCAAAGAACGATTATTTATAGAAAAAAAAACGCGCAGATCTTGAAATATCTACTAATTTGAACAATGGGATTGGAATTCGTACCCCCCAAAACAGCAAAGGTCCAATAATTGTGTCAATTTGAAGGTCGCGACCTTATATACTCTTGATCGTCGGCGTTCAAGGCGATAAGCTTCAATTCGATCAGTCGAGGGGTGTGTAGAGATTATTCAAGAAAAAACAACAACAACAACACAATTTCGATTGTCCGAAAATGATTCGCCGCCCACTCGTCCTTCTCCACACCACTCCTCCGCCAAAAACTGTTGCCAAACCCATCACAGTCCTTGGTCTTTCTTCTTCTTCTTCCTCCACCTCTCGTTCGCCAATACAGCTTCTGCCGTTTGCTTCTTCCACCCCCACCCTCCTCTTCTTCGTCATCATCATCATCAAAAAAGGCAGGCAGGCGACCAACCTTTTTTTGGCGTTTTTCCTCTCATCATCATCATCATCAACCTACCGTCTACCATATTTGGACGAGGAAAAGCCATCGAAACTACTGCGGCGCGCGCGTCAAGGTTACTACTCGTAATCGGAAAAAGGGGCAGTCTCCGCCCATTTCGTTTTTCACGATTATTACCGTCACGGAAATCGCGCGGGTCCCCGGCTAGTAACGTCGATATTGTGATACGCTATGCGGTTGCCCGGCTATTTACTCGCGCTGGTTTTGATTCGAGGTAAGTTCTTTCTAATATATTATATTATATATTATATATATATATATACATATTATATTATATTACTAGTTGCATTCATATATATATATCTATCAATTCAACCCATTCGGTTTTGGTACGTTTCACCCCCTCCCAACCGCATTGTATGCGTTGTTTCGCATTATCCGGATCGATGCTTACGTAATCGAGGAAAAATACACGTATAGAAAGAGAATGTGAAAGATGGATGGGAAATTGGCAAAAAATAAGTTGAAGAAACAACTTCGCCTGCCTCCCCTCCGTCTTTTTGATAAGGGCTTGATATGGGGCAGAATGCCGCTGGATCTTTTTTTTTTCTCGCGATTCTGATGCATTCGAAGAAGCGCGGCGCAATGGCAGATTCTTTTAATAATTGTAGTCGGCATCGCAATTTTTTTTTGGCCCAATGAGTTTCTCACGATAGAAACTGGATGCCAAGTTCATTTTTTTCTCGCCCACTCGGTCACGAATTTATTCATAAATTTGTACGAAAATTTCGAGAAAACCCAATATATGAATTTCTATTTTTTTTGTTGGACGCCATTCGCTACCCAGTTTTCTTCGATAATATCTAAAAGGAACGAATTTTCAACGAGAAGCGCTTTTTGTAACACTTATATTATTGTTCCGAGAATTTCATTTTTACAACACGCTTTTCCAAAAAAAAAGTGATATTGTGAAATTAGCAACGAGAAAAAAAAAAGATTTGTTGTTGACCCGAACGGAAAACAAAAATCGAATACTTGAAGTGTTACTGGTTTTTTGTTCTCATTGCAGAATTTACAATAGAAGCACAAACGCTAAGCCCTCCGATTACGGATCGCTTCAAGTGCTTGACGAACGGATGCTGCGATCATCATGAGTGGTGTCGATTCTGGGCGTCGATCGGCGAATGCAATGTTGGGCTAGGTTGAAACGATGTGCACTGATTTGATCTGTGATTTAGGCGAACAAAGATTGGATGTCAGACAATTGTCAGCTGGCATGCGGAACTTGTACGGCGCCACCGGCACCGCTACTGACAACCACAACTGGTACGAATTTTTTTCTTTCTCGTCACGGTCAAGACGCGCGCGCACAAAAAAAGTGACCTTGGCATGATAACGCCGACACACTTTGTTCGTGCGTGCGCGGGAAGTGAGCTTTGATGGATTGCATTTGATGATATGTTACGCAATGTTCCCTCAAGCCGTGTGTCGACGGCGGCTAATGAGAATCGGATCGACGGCAGCGGCGGTAGAGGCGACAAAAAAAAGTTGCGCGAAAATTTTAGGTCGTAAAACTCGCTTCTAACACACAATTATGGCCGTAAAGGAGGTAGAAAAATCGAAAATATCTAGACAGGTTTCTCCAAATTACACGTTGAAAATGCTGAAAAAAGAAAAAAAAATTAATTAATGCTATTGAAAAAAATCTTTCTCGGTTACTGTAGTTTATAAAAGTCCGTGAGTTTGATTCGCAGGTTGTCCTTTGTACAGTACCCTCATTTTTAATGAAAATGAAAATTTAAATTTGCGTTCGAAAAAATCACAATGGTCCAGAAATTCCCGGGATTCTCATTTGTTTGTTTTTTTTAATGGCAAATAATATTTTATTTTCAGCTCCTCCAACAGCTGTGAACAGCAACACTGCGCCATCCACACAGTCGTCTGTAACAATTCCGCCATCGTCACTAACACCAGTGCAATCATGTGCAAAAGTTCGCGAGAGTATTGCGCAAGCATCGGAGCTCATGTCGATATCGGGACTCATCAATCCGGTCGAAGACAATTTCGGAAGGAATATGCTCTCGATCGACGACATCACTAGAAGTGTGCCGACAGGATGCGTTCCGCAACTCTCGGAAGCCGGTGTGGATTGCAACAAAAACTTGTGCTATCATTTGATGTATCGAACGCTTGATGGAACGTGCAACAATCTTGAGAAGCCGATGCGAGGCGCCGCGTTCCGTCCATTCATTCGGCATTTTCCGTCGCAATACGATGACGGCAAAGGCGAGCCAGTTGGTGAGTTGGCATTGATTTAAGCAAAAAAAAACCTAATAAAAAATTTTTTAGCTTCCATTAAGAAAAATCGGCCACCGGCGAGAGAGGCCAACCGCGTTATGCTCTCATCGGCTCAATCTGTCGTTCACGATAAATTCAATAATATGATGATGCAATGGGGTCAGTTCATGTCGCACGACATGTCCAAGACCACTCTTCAACCGTCGGCAAACTGCAAGACATGCGATCCGGTGCCGTCAAAATGCATGCCGATTCCGATTGGAAGCAGTGATCCCAACATTGGGTAGCGAAAAATGACAAATTATTTTCCTATTCATTCGGTTTTTTCATGTCAGATTCAAATCCAAACAATGTCTGAAAGTGTCGAGGTCCGCGCCGATTTGTCGAGTCGAACCACGAGAGCAGCTCAATGAGAATACTGCGTACATCGATGGATCGATGATCTATGGAAGCTCGCCGAAAGATCTTCACAAATTCCGAGACGGTCGTACCGGATTCTTGAGAATTACCAACTTCAATAACCAAAACGTTTTGCCGTTCGATCAATCGAAATGCCCAAATAAGGACAAGTGCACCGCATCGTTTACTGCAGGCGATATTCGCGCAAATCTATTCATTGGACTCTCATCTCTTCACATATTGTTCGCTAGAGAACACAATAGGTATCAGAGGAATCATTTTTTCTCGATGAATAACTTAAACAATTCAGAGTGGCACGAAAATTGACAGCGTTGAATCCGACGTGGAGCGGTGATCGTGTGTTCCAGGAAGCGAGAAAAATTGTGGGAGCTCAAATTCAGAATATTTTATACAAGGTGAAATTGGTTTTTGAGTTCCCATTCGAAACTACTAAGCGTTTTAAAGGAATATCTACCAAAATTGTTCGGAAACTCATTTGACAAGGTTGTTGGAACCTACAAAGGCTACGATCCGAATGTGGATTCGACGATCGCCAACGAGTTCACGACGTCGGCTTTCAGATTCGGTCACGGAATGATTGAGGTGACGCGTGTGTGGCGAAACGCGAGAAATAGCCATTTTTCTGCAGGAATTCTACAAACGCGTCGATTTTTCCGGCAACAATATCACACACGGCGGCTTTTTCTTCGGCGACGGCGTATTCAAATCGGGCAAAATTCTGTTCGAGGGCGGCGTCGATCCAATCATGCGCGGTTTTATGACGACGGCTGTGAAGCGGCCGCATCGAATGACACCCGCCATTACTGAAAAGATGTTTGGAAGGTATATATATATAAATGCAATTTGTATTATTCCGGTAGATCATGATGAATATCGCTGTTTAGCACCGATCTCGGTTCATTGAACATTCAAAGGGGACGCGATCATGGTATTCCATCGTACAATAAAATGAGAACATTCTGTGGTATGAAATCGGCAACCACTTTTGAAGAGTTTGGAGATTTGATATTGGATAGAAATCTGCGCGCTGGTTTAGCTAGAAACTATAACACTACTGGTAATTTGTGAATCAATATATTTATTGGCTATAAGACGTTTTAGACGACGTCGACTTCTATGTCGGATCGATGCTTGAAGACCCGGTGGTTGGCGGTCTTGTTGGCAGCACACTGAGCTGTGTAATCGGAGAGCAATTCAAACGATTGCGCGACGGCGATAGATTCTTCTATGAGAATCCGGGAGTGTTCACTCGGCCTCAAGTCGAGGAGATCAAAAAATCGTCGCTCTCGCGCATCATTTGCGATAATGGCGACTCGTTCGAGCTCATCTCGCAGGACGCGTTCCTTCTGCCGGGACCTCAACTCACACCGTGCTCAAAATTGTCGGAAGTCGACTTGACGAAATGGCGCGCGTTATAGTTGAAAGTTGTTATGGTTAGTGGTCCGAACACTTAAAAACCTACCTTGATAAATCTAGTCCCTCGTGTTTGTTTGTTCGTTTTGAATTCCTCCATTCGCTTGCTTGTATACTGGTCCGTAACTGTATATGAACCGCACTACCATTGAAATGTCATAGAGTTGTATAGCCATAATAAAGTGAAGATTTTGAAGTTCCCTCATTTTTTCTATGATAGAGCTTTTAATAAAATATTTTCATTATTTTTTTTATTTGTTTTTTTTTGCAAAATTTCCCACAATAAAAGCTGGGCTGCCGCCGTTCGGCGTCATTTTCGCGATGAAACTCCTCATGGTAGGCATTTTTTTTTCATTCTACAACTTTTTTTTTAAACTTATTTTCAGATTGCCGTTGTCGTTTTCTCATTATTGGCGCGCTTCGGCATCCAAACTTATCGGACTGAACCATGCGATACTACTGAGGATTGTTGGGATCCTTCGCACGCTTGCTACAACGGAGACTGTATTCCGAATCCGATATATTCATGAAATGAGAATAAATGATTGCAAGCATATTCGGTGGTGGACAATTTCAGAAATTTCGCTGGTTTTTAAGAATCGATATGTAGTTTTTGAGTCTAACGAAGCGCGATGAAGAAAAATTCAAATTGATGAAAAAATTCGTGCAAACCCACAGACGCGAAATTGCACACATTTTATTACAGTATGCGGCAGGAAAAATTTTTGCGCTTTTTTTTTGCACATTTTCGAAAAAAAAAATTTGTGAAAAAATTGGCGCGAAATTTAAAACAGTGTCACTTGCCTCAAATTGTTTCGCATTATTACAAAAAGATAACTAATCTTTTTTTTTTTGAAAATAAATCCTATGTCGGCCTTATATGACAGCATATTAAGCTGGGGGTCGTAATAGCGAACGATCTCAAACTTTACAAATAAATCGAGATAATTGCCGCAGTACAACATATTACTCCGATGACGAGGAGAGAGAGACGGTTGAAATTGACAGTTTGCGTAAATACAGTTATTAAAACCAATACAAAAGAACGTTTTTGTGAAAAAAGGGGGAGGGGGGGGTCGAAAATAATGCCTCAAATCGTGATTTTTCCCATCTCGATTGTCTCGTTCCCAACCATTTCTAATCGAATCAAAGAAAATTTCTGATATAAATAATTGGCGAAAATTTTTTGCGACAAAAAGAAATGCTTCACAACTTTGCCATTCTTTCTCTATTCTTCATCGCCGCTCAAATTTGCCTCAATGCCGCCTCGTCGATGGTGTGTGATTCGGACGACGATTGCCTCGAGCACTTCTTCTGCCGCGACAATATTTGCGCAATGAGACCGATGAATTGAATGGACCAATAAATCAATAATTTGCATTAATGCTTTGGGTTTGTATTCAAAGTTTCGACGAGATTTCCAAAAGAACCTGCTCGACTTGTTTCGGCTTGGTGCCGCTCATGCGATTGCCAAATAAGGCGCGCGAGCTCCGCGAGCCAAAATCGCACATCAACGCTCGCCGCCAATCCTTCCAAATTCAGCGCGTTTGGCGTTTTTCCAATCGCCGATACGTCAGGAATCGTCAAATTCGACGGATCCGCGCAACTTCAAATATCCCATTAAAAAAAATAAATGGGTAGATCAAAAATGAAACCGTTTGAAGATCTACTCGAAAATTTGAATATTCTCGCCGCTAGACGGCCGAATCGGTTTGGCGTCGTCTTCTTGAAACAAATTGATGTGGTGGCTTGCATTTGTCATCGTCGACGCAGCCCATCTGAAGCCAATGCTTCACAAAAATCGTAGCGCATTCCCATTGGATTGTTCTCGAAGTCGAGTTTTGCTTCAAAAATTTTCAAAACGCGTTTCTGGGGGTTGGCGAACATTGAGAAGCGCCCGATTTCGGTTGAACGTGCGACCGAAAGCCAGCCGTCAGAACGACATCTTCTTGTTGGCCTCAAACACGATTGGCACTCGATATCGTACCTTCGATCGCCAAACACAATTCTTCAAAGGGGTTCCATTAATTCCATTTGAAGGAGAAGGAGGGGGGGGGGGTCGAATGTTTGTTACCCGGAAATTGGGACCCCCCCCCCCAATTTAAGGACCATTTAGTTTATTGACAATCAGTTTCGATCATTTCTGAATAAAGAAATGCCTGATTTTGACGTGATAAAAAGAAAACGGAAAATTAACACAGATGGGACCATAATTCATGCTGTGAGTATGAAAAAGGTAAAAATTTCAAAAAAAAATTTCTGCTCCAATTCTAACAAACTGAATTGCTAGATTTGTTCGAATTGCGGCAAGTGCGCTCCACCGCAATGCCTCGGCGTCGATTGGGAAAGCGGCGTCGAGCCGTGTGAGATTAGAGAATGTGCGAACCAAAGAGATTCTGACGACACGTGGCGTCAATTTATTGTTCGATTCGACAAACGCGCCCCATTGCACAGTTTGCACCGACACGAGTGGCACTATAAAAGGCCGTCGAGATGGGCGATTTGGTCAGTTCTCGCAGCTCCTCGAGTTGCGAGCGACCCGCATATCCGCCCCCCCTCGGATAGCTATGTGGACTCCCACGCGTCCCGCATAACCTGCGGGCTCCGCGTGCCCCACATAACCCAGCGGGCTCACCCGTGCCCGCATCGCCTGCGGGCTCGTCGTGGCCAAGGATCCACTCGGTAAGTCACATCCATCGCCACTCCTTTCCTTCAATTCCATTTATTGCAGATCCGAGCGCCACAGTCGTTGCTCGTTCGAGCTCTTCTGATGCGCTATGTTGAAAGTGTCGGGGATTCTCGACTGGTGCGACTCCGTCAGCCAGTACTAACCCTACTGCAGTGCCGCTTCCAGGCCGACGTTAAACCCACATTCATGAGTAGACAGAGCACGTGAAGAGGAGTGAGAATGGTCGATGGCGAACGGTCGACGCTGCCCGGGGCGTCGAGTAGAGCGAGGAAGTGGATTCAAAAGGTAGGGATGGAGTCGCAGTCTATTCGAATAATTTGGATCATTGCAGGCATCTTGTGGATCAAATGGATCGAATCGAATCGGAAGCGACGAGGAGGAAGAGCAAAGTCGTGTATCTGGTATTTTTTGGCCCGGGCCTTATTTTTTTTTTTCTATTATTCCTATTACCAGTCGTACCACTTACGACTCGTTCCCCTCTATATCCCACCACTTGGGATTCTCTCTCCTCTCCGTACATTCGTACCACTTACGTCTGTACATCCTCCCGGTCCTACCGTTTGGGACCACTCTCTTCTCTTTTTCTTTGCCGGCTTCCCCTTCCTTCTTCCTTCCACCAGTCGTACCACTTGCGACTGTCCCAATTCTCTCCTCCTGCCGTACCGTTTGCGGCTTCTCTATATCCCACCACTTGGGATTCTTCTCTCTTTCAGGTCCTACCGTTTGGGACCATCCTTTTCTTCTTTTTGGGGAAAGTCGTACCACTTACGGCCATGCCAGTCATTCCACTAATGACTGGCTTCCCCTTCTTTTTTTTTTTAAATTTGTATTTTTAGGTATGTTTAGGTATCGCCGCTGCCGTCAATGGAAGGATCTCGCCGGTGAATCGACTCACCGGCACACATCCCATAATAAGACTAAGTCTAAGTCTCTAAGTACCACTAGTCTCCCTAACTCTCAAACCCGCCGTAGTCGGCATTCCCCAGGTCGTAGTCGACCACCCCTAGCCGTAGTCGGCTACTCCCCAAGCGCCTCGGCTTCCCGTCCCTCATAATCGTAGTGCCGAGGCGTTGGCTGGATGGCGGCTTAACCGTCGTATCCTAAATTCGGGTGATTGGCCTGGCAAGCCCTTCAGCCCTGATTCCGTAGCCGGGAATCGAACCCTACCCAAACGCCCCCGTTTCAAGTACTTTCGAGTGCTTGGAAACTGCTACGGGGCGTTATGGATGGTTATGCTTTAGAAATTTGCTTCACCGGGTGTCCTCCATACTAGTCAGGATGGCATCTGGCCCAGACCTATATTGACGTGGATTGGCCAGCTATGTCAATATGTCCAGCCTTTCGGGTGCACATGGACCGTGCTTCTTGGCATAGTAGCTTGCTACTTTGTAGTGGCTTGCTACTACTTAGTAGTAAGCTGCTGTGCTGAGAACACAAAAACCACTTTACCATATCACCAGTAGACCCGGGGCCCAGCCAGACGTGGCTTGCCCAACCACTTCTACTTCTATTATCCTCGGATGATAGTTGTGGGATGTCCTTGGGTGATCCCCATGGTGGGATCGGCGATGACCCACATCAGGTTTCGGCCTGATGCTGGTGAGCCTCTCCTTCATGTGTCGAGCCTCTACGCGGCGAAGGAGATCAACTGACTCGATCGAGTCAGGCTAATCGGCACACGAATCCCAACGGCCCTCTTCAGGGCCATCAAATTCATTTGTGTTGTTTTTTTAAATTGAAATTGTATATTGGCGAGGTCCCATCCATCTATGAATGTCTACCGAATCGAATTACAGACTTGAAAGGTAAGCTTCTCCAGTTTTTATTTTTAAAAGGGGGGGGGTCATTTTTAGTCGCATTGGTCCCCTCATTATCCAGATATTTGTTTTTCCAATTCCGCCCTCTTGAATGATGGGACCACGTCCACGAATTGCTGAGATTCCTGAAACGTAAAACATCGGCGCGAGACCCCCCACCCCACCCCCAAAGTAAAGTTGCCCCACTTCTGCAATCAGTCGAATCGAAGGGTGTAACCAGGAAAACGAAACAAACACCCTTATCAGTTTATTCACAATAATTATCAGTATCGCACGCTTCGACTTCACAAACATAGTTTTTTGAAACGCTGAAGCAGTCGACATTTTGCCATCCGGTCTAAAAAAAACTAGATTTGAAAATTGCTGAACGCCATTGATCTAAACCTTCAATTCGGTTCCCTGTTGTGAATTGAGAACACATTTGTTGGATGAGGAGGTCGTCGTCGGATAGCCAGGATTCCAGAAGCCCTTTCCTTGAAGCTGAATCAATGTATAACCATGACATCGGCCTATGTGGGGCTTACTGGCTCCAATTGGTAGCCAACAGGCTGCTCCCAATTATAGGCGCCATTCACATAGGAGAGGCCGATATGGTACGCATAGGGCTCGGATTGGACGGCGTCGTGTTTCATCATTTCTGAAGGAAACGTCGAGGCGGAATTGGGAAAAAGAAAATTGACGAACCAAGAAGATAGGTGTGCTTTTCTTGCGTGAACTCGGTCGCCAGGAATCCGCTGCGATGCATGTTGCGACACGCGAATTTCGCCGATGTCCACATCGCCGGAATCTCGGAGAGTCGCAAGCAGCTGCCGAGCTTGTAAGCGGCGGCGGTGTTGCCGAACTCCGAGGTGAGCTGACGCCACAAATCGGGACAGAAGCAGTTGGCGGCGCACAACGCGTTGACGATCTCGCCGACGAGATTCAAGTCGGTGTTGGTGAACGCGTTGCCCGGCGTCGCCAAATCGCCAATTTTGCGGATCATCATCGAATCGCCGGTTTGATCGTAGGCGATTGTGATCAGTGTGACGCCGCTTTGGCGGAGACGCATCGCCGTCGGCACCGGATTATTTTCGCCGTCGCTTCGATAGCTCGACGCGAACACGATCACCACCTTTTGGGTGGCGTTTCGACTAGAAACGAGCACACTTTCAGCGGCATACAATCCTCTGAAATTTTCGGCAAATTTGTCGAGATTGATTGATTCGTTACTTCTCAAGAATCGATTCCTCAATTGTGGTGACTTGAAGCACTGAAAACAGGTCTTCAACAAAGTCATCAGTGGTCTTATATTTCAATAAATCGGAATTCTAAACCTTATCATTGTTAAATTGAAAATCAGTTTGATTGAATGCTCACAATTATCGCGGTATTTGCATAAGTGACAAGCCCGATTCGCGTGTACCTCGGATCGTTGGAATTGTTCGGACCGATTCGCGTCGAGCCGAACACCGACGCAATCGTGGCGCTGATCTAAACGCGATGCTCTTTTGACGCTCAACGCGAACGCTCACGCCACCTGAACCACTCCGTCCTGTGTCATTCCGGCAGACGTGTCGACGACGACGACAACGTCGAGCCAGATGTTCTCGAACGTGCACGGACACCGACGATCGGCATACTCAGCCAGCGAGCCACCGCACGCAAGCACAACGAATAGAATTGCGGCTCTCATGTTTGAATACTTAAACGCGTAATGGCTTTAGACCTTATCAACGTGTTTGCTCTAAGACCCAAGTTCCGCAACATTGGTGATAGTAAGACCACTTCTACATTACTTAAACCGGTTTATTACGGACAAACTATTTATGAGCAATAATTGTCGGTATCGCATGAGGCGACTTCGCACACGTAATTCTTTGTCACCGTAAAGCAGTTCTCATTCTGCCAACCGGTTCTCACGTCGGAGCCGGCTTGCTGACTGAGCACACATGGTGTCGACGTTGGATTCGACGGATATCCAGGATTCCAGTTGGTGTAGCCGGACAGCTGAAAATACGATGCGATTCGACGGCGTTGAATTTCGGTTTATTACAGGAATCAGCGCCTGATTCTTCGGCTGCTCCCATTGATATCGGCCATTGATATAATGGAGTCCAATGTGGTACATGTATGGTTGCGATTGGGCTTTGTCATTGATGAAATTTTCTGGAAATTGTTTTGTTAGTCACAAACTCGACGATGGTGAGATACGGAAAATGAACGAGTGCTTCTGGCTATCGAATTCGGTGGCGAGATAGCCGCCGGGATGAAGCGATTGGCACGCGAATTTGGCGGCCGTCCACGAGGCGGCAATCGTGGCGTCTTTAAGACACACGCCGTACTTGTAGGCGGCGGCGTCGCCGAACCTCGTCGAGTACTGAACCCACAAGTCGGGACAGAAGCAGTTCGCCTGACAGAGGGCGCCTTGAATCTCGCCGACGAGATTCATGTCGGTGTTGATGAACGCGTTGCCCGGCGACGCGAGTGTGCCAATTTTGCGAATCGACGACTCGTCGCCGTTCTGGTCGAACGCCACAGTGATCACCGTCACGCCGGACTCTTTGAGGCGATTTGCCGGCGGCACCGGATCGTGATCGCCGTCCTCTCTTTAATCATTCTCTCTTTCAATTTTTTGGTTTTTAAATCCGGGATACCTGTAGTCAGAAGCGTAGACAATCACAACTTGCTTGTAATTCTTTCTTCGACCATTGGCTCTTCCGACCTCGAGAACTTTCTCAGCGGCACCAAGACCTCTAAAATAAATCAAGCAAATTCTAGAGCTAACAATTAACGAGAAAAAAAACTAACGTTGACACATATGATAACGAATTTTGACTGACTGTAAGTGTTCCGAAAATGTATTGCATGAGCTGATCGGTGCTTTGGAAATAGTCAAGATTGGCCGACTAAATTCACATATCGGTTGGGGGCAAATCGAAAGAATCGCCTACAATTGTCGCCTGGCTGTTGTAGGTGACGATGGCCAGACGAACGCTTCTCGGATCGCTGTAGTTGCTTCCGACGCGCGATTGTCCGAACAGCGATGAGATGTCGGCGGCGACCTGCACAAGGCCCTCGGCCGTCATTCCAGCCGAATTGTCAACGACGGCCACCACATCGAGCCAGTAGTTGTCGAGAGAGCACGCGCACTCGCGATCAGTGTTTCTTCCTGGAGCCGGACTTGATGTGGGGTAATTAGGCTGAGTTGACGTATCGTTGTCAGTCCAATCTGTCGTCCTTCCGGTTATGTAGTTAGAAGCTAAACCATAAGGTACGCACACTCCATAATTATACCAATTTTACCTGTCGCCGAAGCCACCAAGAAGACCAATAGTAAGAGATTCATACCTGAAAACGAGGCTAATTAATGAGCGAGCGATAAGCTAATGAATCGAGCAACTCCCATGCACACTTTTATACATTGACTGATAAATTATTATCAGTGGCTTCTCATTAAATTATGTGAACACGCCCGGTTTAATGAGATCAATAATCCGATTAATTAGCTCAAAGTCAAATTTTGATTAAATTACGAAAATTGTTTAAAAACAAAATGTTCGCTGCAGGACCCGCGCAGCGTTTGAGGGAATTCAAATGGAAAAAAAATGATTTTTTAAGACTTCAATTTCGCGAAATTTCAATTTTTCGTTGACTGAATATTTAATGCGCGTACACTATAATGCAATGTACGCAGTGTCAAGTTGTTTGAATCCGACAGTATTATATTCTCATCAATGCGATCTTCGATTCTTCTGAAAAATGACGTCGATTCCATCATAAAATGAAACTGCTCATTCTACTTCCTTCATTATCAAAATTGATATGGGGGTCGGGCAAGTTAGTATTCAAATATAGAGGCAATCAGTTGATGGAATGATGATTTGTGCTTCAAGCCAATTCGTGATGATTCGATGTAAAAGCTGACGGGAAAATATCGAGGTGTACAAAGCGATATGAGTGATGTCGGTGATTTCAAACAAATCGACGACGATCAACGAAAGCCATAGAAATAATTGAGCGAAAAATGAGAAGCGAAGAAGTTTCGAGTTTCGGCGATGAATGCAAATCGCGTCTGAAACGGCGACTAGAAATACGATTGAGCATTTGATCCAAACGAGCGATGTTGATCCGACGGCGATCAGAGCAAATGTGAGAATCGATAGAAGATGGAACGTTTTGACGGCGGGAAGTCCGCAATTGTTGTCGTCGTTTTCGAGCAAATAGAGAACGTCGTCTGAAAAATGGCTGAAATTGGGTTGAGGGGGAATTGTCGAAAAACTTGCCAGAAGCCATTTTTTTTGCTGCTTCTTTTCGAATGACTAATCGCACAATAAATAAAAATGTTTGTTTGGGAATAGGGTAAATGAAAATTTGGGAATAGGGTAATTAAAACATGCTGAAAAACAAAATAATAAAATTGTTGCGCGAAAAATGCGCCAGCATCTGCCAGAAGGCTTCAAACTTGTGTTTCCATAATTTTGGGCCACCCTGTATATATATATATATGATGATGATATAACTCTCAGTTATATCTAACGTTTCAGCGTTTTCAGTAAAGAAAGTTAATTAACGATGTTACCACCGAAATGTCGTTGGTAGAAAAGGTAATTTTATAGTTAAATATACAAAAACGGCGTGAAGGAATTTTAAATCCTATATATTTCTGAGCAACTATTCATCTAATTTTTTTTTTCTTGAAATAAAAAGACAGAAAATAGACCATAAATCGACCGCGCAAATATCTACTTATTGTTCCTGTGACGCCGGCCTGCAAACGGCCAGTTTTTCGTATGTGCCGTTTTACAAGCTTGTTGCGATGGCTATAATTTGATGACAAGTGCCACACATTGCAGCATTTACCACGGAAGCCGTCGCGTTAGCAATTGGCAAACGACTGTCATCTGAAAACTCTAAATTCCTTGATTTTTAATTTTCCATATTTAGAAAACAAAAAAAACCAATAGAATTTTTGTTGTATTATAAAAAAATGCGAGTGGGGAGGGAACAAACATTTTTATTTATTGTGCGATTAGTCATTCGAAAAGAAGCAGCAAAAAAAATGGCTTCTGGCAAGTTTTTCGACAATTCCCCCTCAACCCAATTTCAGCCATTTTTCAGACGACGTTCTCTATTTGCTCGAAAACGACGACAACAATTGCGGACTTCCCGCCGTCAAAACGTTCCATCTTCTATCGATTCTCACATTTGCTCTGATCGCCGTCGGATCAACATCGCTCGTTTGGATCAAATGCTCAATCGTATTTCTAGTCGCCGTTTCAGACGCGATTTGCATTCATCGCCGAAACTCGAAACTTCTTCGCTTCTCATTTTTCGCTCAATTATTTCTATGGCTTTCGTTGATCGTCGTCGATTTGTTTGAAATCACCGACATCACTCATATCGCTTTGTACACCTCGATATTTTCCCGTCAGCTTTTACATCGAATCATCACGAATTGGCTTGAAGCACAAATCATCATTCCATCAACTGATTGCCTCTATATTTGAATACTAACTTGCCCGACCCCCATATCAATTTTGATAATGAAGGAAGTAGAATGAGCAGTTTCATTTTATGATGGAATCGACGTCATTTTTCAGAAGAATCGAAGATCGCATTGATGAGAATATAATACTGTCGGATTCAAACAACTTGACACTGCGTACATTGCATTATAGTGTACGCGCATTAAATATTCAGTCAACGAAAAATTGAAATTTCGCGAAATTGAAGTCTTAAAAAATCATTTTTTTTCCATTTGAATTCCCTCAAACGCTGCGCGGGTCCTGCAGCGAACATTTTGTTTTTAAACAATTTTCGTAATTTAATCAAAATTTGACTTTGAGCTAATTAATCGGATTATTGATCTCATTAAACCGGGCGTGTTCACATAATTTAATGAGAAGCCACTGATAATAATTTATCAGTCAATGTATAAAAGTGTGCATGGGAGTTGCTCGATTCATTAGCTTATCGCTCGCTCATTAATTAGCCTCGTTTTCAGGTATGAATCTCTTACTATTGGTCTTCTTGGTGGCTTCGGCGACAGGTAAAATTGGTATAATTATGGAGTGTGCGTACCTTATGGTTTAGCTTCTAACTACATAACCGGAAGGACGACAGATTGGACTGACAACGATACGTCAACTCAGCCTAATTACCCCACATCAAGTCCGGCTCCAGGAAGAAACACTGATCGCGAGTGCGCGTGCTCTCTCGACAACTACTGGCTCGATGTGGTGGCCGTCGTTGACAATTCGGCTGGAATGACGGCCGAGGGCCTTGTGCAGGTCGCCGCCGACATCTCATCGCTGTTCGGACAATCGCGCGTCGGAAGCAACTACAGCGATCCGAGAAGCGTTCGTCTGGCCATCGTCACCTACAACAGCCAGGCGACAATTGTAGGCGATTCTTTCGATTTGCCCCCAACCGATATGTGAATTTAGTCGGCCAATCTTGACTATTTCCAAAGCACCGATCAGCTCATGCAATACATTTTCGGAACACTTACAGTCAGTCAAAATTCGTTATCATATGTGTCAACGTTAGTTTTTTTTTCTCGTTAATTGTTAGCTCTAGAATTTGCTTGATTTATTTTAGAGGTCTTGGTGCCGCTGAGAAAGTTCTCGAGGTCGGAAGAGCCAATGGTCGAAGAAAGAATTACAAGCAAGTTGTGATTGTCTACGCTTCTGACTACAGGTATCCCGGATTTAAAAACCAAAAAATTGAAAGAGAGAATGATTAAAGAGAGGACGGCGATCACGATCCGGTGCCGCCGGCAAATCGCCTCAAAGAGTCCGGCGTGACGGTGATCACTGTGGCGTTCGACCAGAACGGCGACGAGTCGTCGATTCGCAAAATTGGCACACTCGCGTCGCCGGGCAACGCGTTCATCAACACCGACATGAATCTCGTCGGCGAGATTCAAGGCGCCCTCTGTCAGGCGAACTGCTTCTGTCCCGACTTGTGGGTTCAGTACTCGACGAGGTTCGGCGACGCCGCCGCCTACAAGTACGGCGTGTGTCTTAAAGACGCCACGATTGCCGCCTCGTGGACGGCCGCCAAATTCGCGTGCCAATCGCTTCATCCCGGCGGCTATCTCGCCACCGAATTCGATAGCCAGAAGCACTCGTTCATTTTCCGTATCTCACCATCGTCGAGTTTGTGACTAACAAAACAATTTCCAGAAAATTTCATCAATGACAAAGCCCAATCGCAACCATACATGTACCACATTGGACTCCATTATATCAATGGCCGATATCAATGGGAGCAGCCGAAGAATCAGGCGCTGATTCCTGTAATAAACCGAAATTCAACGCCGTCGAATCGCATCGTATTTTCAGCTGTCCGGCTACACCAACTGGAATCCTGGATATCCGTCGAATCCAACGTCGACACCATGTGTGCTCAGTCAGCAAGCCGGCTCCGACGTGAGAACCGGTTGGCAGAATGAGAACTGCTTTACGGTGACAAAGAATTACGTGTGCGAAGTCGCCTCATGCGATACCGACAATTATTGCTCATAAATAGTTTGTCCGTAATAAACCGGTTTAAGTAATGTAGAAGTGGTCTTACTATCACCAATGTTGCGGAACTTGGGTCTTAGAGCAAACACGTTGATAAGGTCTAAAGCCATTACGCGTTTAAGTATTCAAACATGAGAGCCGCAATTCTATTCGTTGTGCTTGCGTGCGGTGGCTCGCTGGCTGAGTATGCCGATCGTCGGTGTCCGTGCACGTTCGAGAACATCTGGCTCGACGTTGTCGTCGTCGTCGACACGTCTGCCGGAATGACACAGGACGGAGTGGTTCAGGTGGCGTGAGCGTTCGCGTTGAGCGTCAAAAGAGCATCGCGTTTAGATCAGCGCCACGATTGCGTCGGTGTTCGGCTCGACGCGAATCGGTCCGAACAATTCCAACGATCCGAGGTACACGCGAATCGGGCTTGTCACTTATGCAAATACCGCGATAATTGTGAGCATTCAATCAAACTGATTTTCAATTTAACAATGATAAGGTTTAGAATTCCGATTTATTGAAATATAAGACCACTGATGACTTTGTTGAAGACCTGTTTTCAGTGCTTCAAGTCACCACAATTGAGGAATCGATTCTTGAGAAGTAACGAATCAATCAATCTCGACAAATTTGCCGAAAATTTCAGAGGATTGTATGCCGCTGAAAGTGTGCTCGTTTCTAGTCGAAACGCCACCCAAAAGGTGGTGATCGTGTTCGCGTCGAGCTATCGAAGCGACGGCGAAAATAATCCGGTGCCGACGGCGATGCGTCTCCGCCAAAGCGGCGTCACACTGATCACAATCGCCTACGATCAAACCGGCGATTCGATGATGATCCGCAAAATTGGCGATTTGGCGACGCCGGGCAACGCGTTCACCAACACCGACTTGAATCTCGTCGGCGAGATCGTCAACGCGTTGTGCGCCGCCAACTGCTTCTGTCCCGATTTGTGGCGTCAGCTCACCTCGGAGTTCGGCAACACCGCCGCCGCTTACAAGCTCGGCAGCTGCTTGCGACTCTCCGAGATTCCGGCGATGTGGACATCGGCGAAATTCGCGTGTCGCAACATGCATCGCAGCGGATTCCTGGCGACCGAGTTCACGCAAGAAAAGCACACCTATCTTCTTGGTTCGTCAATTTTCTTTTTCCCAATTCCGCCTCGACGTTTCCTTCAGAAATGATGAAACACGACGCCGTCCAATCCGAGCCCTATGCGTACCATATCGGCCTCTCCTATGTGAATGGCGCCTATAATTGGGAGCAGCCTGTTGGCTACCAATTGGAGCCAGTAAGCCCCACATAGGCCGATGTCATGGTTATACATTGATTCAGCTTCAAGGAAAGGGCTTCTGGAATCCTGGCTATCCGACGACGACCTCCTCATCCAACAAATGTGTTCTCAATTCACAACAGGGAACCGAATTGAAGGTTTAGATCAATGGCGTTCAGCAATTTTCAACCCAGGTTTTTTTTTAGACCGGATGGCAAAATGTCGACTGCTTCAGCGTTTCAAAAAACTATGTTTGTGAAGTCGAAGCGTGCGATACTGATAATTATTGTGAATAAACTGATAAGGGTGTTTGTTTCGTTTTCCTGGTTACACCCTTCGATTCGACTGATTGCAGAAGTGGGGCAACTTTACTTTGGGGGTGGGGTGGGGGGTCTCGCGCCGATGTTTTACGTTTCAGGAATCTCAGCAATTCGTGGACGTGGTCCCATCATTCAAGAGGGCGGAATTGGAAAAACAAATATCTGGATAATGAGGGGACCAATGCGACTAAAAATGACCCCCCCCCTTTTAAAAATAAAAACTGGAGAAGCTTACCTTTCAAGTCTGTAATTCGATTCGGTAGACATTCATAGATGGATGGGACCTCGCCAATATACAATTTCAATTTAAAAAAACAACACAAATGAATTTGATGGCCCTGAAGAGGGCCGTTGGGATTCGTGTGCCGATTAGCCTGACTCGATCGAGTCAGTTGATCTCCTTCGCCGCGTAGAGGCTCGACACATGAAGGAGAGGCTCACCAGCATCAGGCCGAAACCTGATGTGGGTCATCGCCGATCCCACCATGGGGATCACCCAAGGACATCCCACAACTATCATCCGAGGATAATAGAAGTAGAAGTGGTTGGGCAAGCCACGTCTGGCTGGGCCCCGGGTCTACTGGTGATATGGTAAAGTGGTTTTTGTGTTCTCAGCACAGCAGCTTACTACTAAGTAGTAGCAAGCCACTACAAAGTAGCAAGCTACTATGCCAAGAAGCACGGTCCATGTGCACCCGAAAGGCTGGACATATTGACATAGCTGGCCAATCCACGTCAATATAGGTCTGGGCCAGATGCCATCCTGACTAGTATGGAGGACACCCGGTGAAGCAAATTTCTAAAGCATAACCATCCATAACGCCCCGTAGCAGTTTCCAAGCACTCGAAAGTACTTGAAACGGGGGCGTTTGGGTAGGGTTCGATTCCCGGCTACGGAATCAGGGCTGAAGGGCTTGCCAGGCCAATCACCCGAATTTAGGATACGACGGTTAAGCCGCCATCCAGCCAACGCCTCGGCACTACGATTATGAGGGACGGGAAGCCGAGGCGCTTGGGGAGTAGCCGACTACGGCTAGGGGTGGTCGACTACGACCTGGGGAATGCCGACTACGGCGGGTTTGAGAGTTAGGGAGACTAGTGGTACTTAGAGACTTAGACTTAGTCTTATTATGGGATGTGTGCCGGTGAGTCGATTCACCGGCGAGATCCTTCCATTGACGGCAGCGGCGATACCTAAACATACCTAAAAATACAAATTTAAAAAAAAAAGAAGGGGAAGCCAGTCATTAGTGGAATGACTGGCATGGCCGTAAGTGGTACGACTTTCCCCAAAAAGAAGAAAAGGATGGTCCCAAACGGTAGGACCTGAAAGAGAGAAGAATCCCAAGTGGTGGGATATAGAGAAGCCGCAAACGGTACGGCAGGAGGAGAGAATTGGGACAGTCGCAAGTGGTACGACTGGTGGAAGGAAGAAGGAAGGGGAAGCCGGCAAAGAAAAAGAGAAGAGAGTGGTCCCAAACGGTAGGACCGGGAGGATGTACAGACGTAAGTGTTACGAATGTACGGAGAGGAGAGAGAATCCCAAGTGGTGGGATATAGAGGGGAACGAGTCGTAAGTGGTACGACTGGTAATAGGAATAATAATAATAAAAAGTAGAAAAAAAATAAGGCCCGGGCCAAAAAATACCAGATACACGACTTTGCTCTTCCTCCTCGTCGCTTCCGATTCGATTCGATCCATTTGATCCACAAGATGCCTGCAATGATCCAAATTATTCGAATAGACTGCGACTCCATCCCTACCTTTTGAATCCACTTCCTCGCTCTACTCGACGCCCCGGGCAGCGTCGACCGTTCGCCATCGACCATTCTGCGCCACTGCCTCTGGTAAATGATTCCGAGTCGTATACGAAGAAAGCTCAATCGTATACGCTGATATCGCTCTTCAAACGCGGCCAAATACGATTGGGATTTCTTAATATACGATTGGCATTTCTTCGTATACGATTATAATTCTTCGTATATGATTGTGATTTCTTCGTATACGACTATAATTCTTCATATACGGTAACGATTTCTTCGTATTCGATTGGGATTTTTTCGTATTCGACTGGGATTTTTTCGTATTCGATTGAGATTTTTTCGTATTCGATTGAGATTTTTTTTCGTATACCATTTCACTTTACACTACTCGTTTGGCATTTTAACGTTTTTATATGATGTAAAGATTTCTATACCTGTTTATTAAAAAAAAAATATGAAAGACAAAAAAATGAAAAAGAAAAAAGAATAAATAAATTAATTTTGGTTGGCGCATCAACCATTTTTTTCCACTGCTCGCGCTTTCGATCGTGAATTGTTTCTGAATTAAGTTCATTTGAATGATTAATCATGAGGCAGTCTTCAGCATGTGCAGATTTTGGAGAAAAACGCAAAAAATCTGATTAAGACTAGTTTAGCCGAATCTTTATAATGTTGTCGAGTTTCTTTAAAAGGTTTTTACTGCGTTTCTTTTCAAAATCTGCATAGGCCCACTAAAAAAGTGAAAACTCACAGGAGATAGGTCATATGACCGTGTACCAAATAGGAGATTGTAGAATTCGCCGTTTCGTCAGCCATTCCAGCGATGGTAACCGTCTTTTGTAAAACAGCTGAAATTAATTTAAACATATTTTAAACATTTTTCGCGCTATTTGAGCATACCAATCGCTGTGTTGACAAACCGAACTGGAAGCGTTGCGTGCGGCGGCGTTGGCTTAAACGATGTTGAATAATTCACACGATCGTTATTCGGAATTGTCTGAAGGTATTTTTTTGCAACTTTAAATAATTGTAAGATACCTTATCGACAAATCTGTTGACAGTAGTATTTATCACATGCTTCAGAGCTGCCTTCATGAACGGAATTTCCAAAAATATTTGGGCCACGTTGATGTCTCCTGTTAAAAGATTTAATACAAATTCAAAGCTTTCGAAACACAAAAAACCCACCATTTCCATCCAGTGATCGAATAATTATTTCTGCGTCTTTAAGAGCTTCAGGGTTGTATACGGCGATCACGTCGATCTAAATTTAGAGAATAGCAAAATTTAAAAAAATACTCACATTGTTTTTGTTTGGCTTTGCCGCGAATTTTTGGGATAAAGTTTCTATCTGGAAGAATAGGGTTTCTATAGTTTCTATTGTGGTACTATGCAGATTTCGCAAAAAACTCAAACAGCGGTAACCATAATTATAATGGTTTTTGCCGGTTTTGACGAGTTCTGATATTTTTTTTACGGCTTTTGATGATTTTACTGCTTTTTTTTGCGAAATCTGGTACCATTACATTTGGAATGATTGAACAATAAATAAAACATACCGTGAACATGATTCCTTTCATGGCAAAGGCAATTGTCCTCAAATGATCATCGGACGAAGAACATAATTGATCCACGTTCGTATGATCGAACTGAAACGTTCCAGAGAGATTGGTATGTACAGTCTTCTGTAAATTTGCGTTAAAGTGGAATGTTAAAATTTGAATTACTTTCAAGTCGATCAATTCCTCCGGAGTCGAATGATACAGATCCTCGCCAAGTTCTAATGGGCATAAACCATTCTTTAAAAATAATGAAGATTCGAAAACAGGAAAAAGATGTAAAATCCCACCACAATTTTACGCTTCCTTGCTGGTTGGTCGTTTGGCATATCGTCAACCTGAATGCCTTCGATGCTTCCAAAATCCAGCTCGTTTTGACGATAGTCTTCGAAGTACAGCTCATTTTCATCGACTTCTTCCTCGATGAGCTCTCCGTCAACGACAGCCTTAATATGAACACTATTTTTTTTAACCATTCAAGCATTTTTACCGTTTGCAATCCAGTTTGTCGTAAAACCAAATTGCGTTTGGTATTGGTATGCGATGTTGCTTTGGATTTTGGACGAGTTTCTTTAATTTCTCTTCTTGAGGCGTTCGCTTCAATTATTTGCTTTACAAATGACTGCGTGCGCTTTGACATCCTTAACAAAATTATAATCGGAAAAAAGTGTGTATTAACTGAAATTAGATAAGTTAACCGTGACTAACGGATAAACTCTAATATATCACTGAATGATCAATAAATACTTTATTCAAGATAGCATAGGTCTGAATGAAAATGGTAAAACAGTCGTGATTCCATTGTCAGGAACTGTGATGGCGTAGCCAATAAGGTTAGAAATTGGCAAGCAAAATAGAGAACCTTTATTTCTCACCACAGCACCATATCTGCATGAACCGATTGTCGAAATGCATTGCTTAATTTCTTCTTTTTGAAAATTTTGATGGAGTGAGTTTGCTAATTGCAATAGGTTGTCTGTATTTAGAATGTATGGTTGTAGAATAACCCGGTCACCGAACTTCTCATTGAGGAGAAATCCCAATACATCGCCATATTGCAGTGAATTTCGCCAACGAAACATCACGACGCTATTATCCGAAGCAGTATTTCTTTGTATTGAGTAGTGTGAGCCTTGATAGCTGTATTTCTCAGTAAACAAATCGCCTTTTTGAGCCAGCATTGAGTACTTCAGTGGGACATCTGTCGTTTTTTCGATATCATCATTCTCCGAATATCGAAATAGCAGTTTTCTCAGTTTCACGATAGACACATCATGTTGTTTTGTCGTTGGGTCCGAATGAAGTCTTGCACGAACTTCGGTCGTCAAATCTTGCAAAATTGCAGCACTAAAATTTTTCTACGGTGTACAATTTTATAATAAAGCATACTTCCGCAACATTCTTTGCCCAATTCCCTTTGTGATTTCTGACGATAATAGTCGTTTCAAACTGTGATATACGTGCTCGGAGGATTGGGTACTGAACGGATACGGGCTCCCATACATTCGAACGTTTTCGGATAAGTGGAATACAATCTGCTGAAAAAAAAACACTTAGAATGCTTTCAATTTTAAACTGATTTACATGTACTTTCGCGCCGCGATAAAATTCGGGACATACTCGGTTTAGCGTTATTTTTATACATTTGCAAATATTGGATACCTAAATATAAAGCCGACTGTAATGAAACTAACTCCTCACTCACCGTATCGTATAAGTTCTTGTCACCGATTGACATCGGAGATACTATTGTTCGATATAAACAATGGAATAGGAGGATTATCAGTGAAGCATCAGCAGGTAGCCTTCCAATTAATGCAGCGGATACCAGCGATGATTCGAAGATCTAAACTTATTATTTTTGCGAAATGATATAGCTTTTGTTACCACAGTCCTTTCGCAACCTGTAATTTCATGAATCCGTCCAGAAATTGAACGAAAGTTTGAGGGTGTTCGAATGCTCGTGTTTAACATCAAGCGACAACCTTCGAATACTTTATAACGGCGTTCATTTCCGAATACTTCTGAAAAGAACATATAAAAACAGAAAGTTAACTATAAATACCTTCAATTATTTTTTTGAATATACCTTCTTCAAAACAGTGAAATGAATCAATTGGCGACTCCCACATTGGAATAATCGAATTAAAAAAAGTGTGTTTTCCTTTTTGCATTAATCCGTCTTCCAAATTAAGAGGTACTCGGACCCCATACTCGTGACGGTCTACATTTAGTTGTTTTAGAATCATAAAAGTAACAGACCTTTGACGCTCTCATCATTGATTTTCACGAAAGTTGATTGGTTTAAACAGAATACACAGGCCCCCTTTGACGAATGACCCTTTAAGCCATATACCTTTCTTCTAGCCTACAAATGGGAATTTTTAAAGGAAAAAAAAAATCAACTCACGGGATCGTCATGCGAGCCAGCAACAAGAGCTCCTTGATACCAAATCCCATTATGATGGTACGGCGTCGAAAAGCTGTTGATCACCCACTTTACGATTCGATCGTGAATGTATGAAGACGGGTCCTACTAGCTTCATTTTTACTGAAATGGTAGCCAATTCAATACACCGAGGTACCATTATCGAATGGCGACGTGAGGAAAGAGCGACAGTTGCATTGCAAAAGCTCTCGGAATCTCTCGATCAACAGTTTGTAAAACCGTAAAACGATACAAGGAGCTTAACACACTTGAAAACCGTCCGAGAAGTGGAAGACCTCGCAGTTCTATCACTCCGGAGAGGATCAAGGTCGTCAGAGAACGAATTCGTCGAAATCCGCACCGTGTTAGAAAAGCGGCAGATTTAACTGAAAGAAACAAGCTGGGCCGAATGCAAAAGTGCGAATCTCGTCTTGCTGGCACGCGCCAAAATGAACATTCGAAGACGCTGTTTACGGACGAGAAGCTCTTCACCGTGGAGGCTGTCATCAACTCGCAAAATCAGGTGCTTACAGGGGACTCAGGCAAAGCCAATAAACACGGAAGAACGATCAACAGAACGTCTTATCCTCAACAAGTCATGATTTTTGGGGCGATCACGTCTGATGAGAAGATTTCGCTTGTTTTTGTGGATCCCGGAGTCAAAATCAACCGGTAATACTACTTAGAAGAAATTCTGAGAAACACGTGCTTCTACGGACCCAAACACACTTTGGAAACCAGGTTTGGACATTCCCACAGGACTCTGCACCGACTCACAAAGCAAAAGTCGTTCAATCCCAGTGTGCCGCAAATTTTGCTGTTTTATTTTTTGTTCAGAATGACCAGCGTCGTCGCCGGATTTAAGCCCACTCGACTATTATGTTTAAGGTGTACTTCAATCGAAGGTCCAGGCACATCCCTATACCAATTTGGAGTCATTGAAGAAACTCAAGGAAGTAATGAAGAACAAAGGAAATCGAATCGAGTAATGTTGATGTATTTTTGTTTATAACTGATTCAATAAACT
This sequence comes from Caenorhabditis bovis, assembly GCA_902829315.1. NCBI lineage: Eukaryota > Metazoa > Nematoda > Chromadorea > Rhabditida > Rhabditidae > Caenorhabditis > Caenorhabditis bovis. The sequence continues at coordinate 6,887,253 of CADEPM010000004.1, read as the reverse complement.
ATTTGCGAATTTTCAAGTTGATTCGATGATTTTTTAAAAAGTTACATCACTTTGAATGTGTTTCCATAATTTTGGGCCACCCTGTATATATATATATATATTTAATAGCAGAATTTCACTTATACGAATAAAAAAATATAAACATTTTTTTAGGATGAATGCAAAAATTCCGAAATCGTGAGGTAAAGTGCATTGTATGCATGCACTACATATGACGCAAACATGCACAATTTCATCTATTGGCCATCTATATTCCGTCTAGCTTTTTTCACACACGGATTATAGACAATAAATTGTCTATAAACAGTCAATTTTTGATGATTATCTATTTTTTGTCTATTTTTCGTATGTGCCGTTTTACCTGTGAAGTGCGCAATAGCTCACTCTGGTAAATGATTCCTAGTCGTATACGAAAAAAGCGAATTTCTTCATCGTATAAGATAAAATTAAAATCGTATACGTTAATGGTAATCGTATAAGTTAATGTGAATCGTATAGGATCGTATACGTATACGATTCTGATGAATGGTTTGTAATCGTATACGAAACATCCGCATTTCCTCGTCGTATACGTTATTGCAAGGATCGTATACGATTTGGATTTTATCACAGTAGTGTAACCACCACAATGATACACTGCGGACATGCATTAAAATTGACGTCTAAATTCGAAAAACAATTTTCGAAAATTTTCGAATTTTTTCATATTCGATTTTTATGCGTATATTGCGTTTTAATATATATACTTTCCAAAAAAATCGTGCATTTTACTGCCCCCGCTCTAAGAAATCCTTATTTCCTTTGTAGATATGTCGCAAAATTCAAAATTATTTGCATATCGAAAGCGATATCGTTACACCACACGAGAAATCATGGAAAACATATATAGGGAATATCGGAACGAGACGGAAACAGGTGATAACAACAGAAAAAATGAAGAAAATAACTATTTTCAGAAAATAGAGATACTTCAACCTTAACATCAGGTATAACTAAAAGTAAAAACAGAGCAAGATTTAATTTCTATAGATTCTGTAGAATCGTCTGAAGATGAACTCACTTGCGCGGAAGAAGATTTTGTGTCAATGTCGAGCTGTGACAACTTGCAGACAGTCATTACGTCGAGAGGTTGTTACCGTTTTTGCATATTTTTGAAATTATTTCGCTTTAGGCCAATGGGAAGCATTATCTTCGCGAGATTTACTGTTGATTCACTTTTTTTTGACTTATACTAGCTCAAAAACAGGTTGGTTGAAGAGTTTTTAACCATTATCATAATTTTCAGCGATCATTCGTTATTTTGAAATGGAAGAAAATCGAAATGAAGTTGAAATAAAGAAAATTTTGCTGGAAAATGCCAAGCAGACAATTATCAATGTGTGTGGAAACTGTGGAAATGACAATGAAAAGTAATTTACGTGTGTTGATATTTTTTTAAATTGTTTTTGGAGAAATTCAATAGCAAATAACATGATATTCAGATGTACTTGCGCGATTGGTTATGTAAATGCCGAATTATGTTTTTCCGATTTAACGGAAAGATTTCAATCATTTATACAATTGAATTCTAAGAAAATATTGCAAACTCGAAATAAAATTTTTCAAGATGAGCCATGCTCGTCTCCAATGGCTGAAGGGATTCTAAAGAAACGACTTCTAAAAGAAATCGAAAACGATAACCAAAGAGTCATTGTACATTTCATGTGTACATTTGATGGCGTAAAGCTGAGGAGAAATGAAAGGCAAACCATTTCGATAAATTTATTTTAAAAGAATGTAGTTTTAGTCGAAAGTGCTGGCCTTTTTCTATTCAATGTTTGGATTTCGAAGATAACGATCGTGCCCGAACTAGCTCGATTATAGTATCGTCTATTTATCTAAGTAAGGTGGACCCGTCTTCATACATTCACGATCGAATCGTAAAGTGGGTGATCAACAGCTTTTCGACGCCGTACCATCATAATGGGATTTGGTATCAAGGAGCTCTTGTTGCTGGCTCGCATGACGATCCCGTGAGTTGATTTTTTTTCCTTTAAAAATTCCCATTTGTAGGCTAGAAGAAAGGTATATGGCTTAAAGGGTCATTCGTCAAAGGGGGCCTGTGTATTCTGTTTAAACCAATCAACTTTTGTGAAAATCAATGATGAGAGCGTCAAAGGTCTGTTACTTTTATGATTCTAAAACAACTAAATGTAGACCGTCACGAGTATGGGGTCCGAGTACCTCTTAATTTGGAAGACGGATTAATGCAAAAAGGAAAACACACTTTTTTTTAATTCGATTATTCCAATGTGGGAGTCGCCAATTGATTCATTTCACTGTTTTGAAGAAGGTATATTCAAAAAAATAATTGAAGGTATTTATAGTTAACTTTCTGTTTTTATATGTTCTTTTCAGAAGTATTCGGAAATGAACGCCGTTATAAAGTATTCGAAGGTTGTCGCTTGATGTTAAACACGAGCATTCGAACACCCTCAAACTTTCGTTCAATTTCTGGACGGATTCATGAAATTACAGGTTGCGAAAGGACTGTGGTAACAAAAGCTATATCATTTCGCAAAAATAATAAGTTTAGATCTTCGAATCATCGCTGGTATCCGCTGCATTAATTGGAAGGCTACCTGCTGATGCTTCACTGATAATCCTCCTATTCCATTGTTTATATCGAACAATAGTATCTCCGATGTCAATCGGTGACAAGAACTTATACGATACGGTGAGTGAGGAGTTAGTTTCATTACAGTCGGCTTTATATTTAGGTATCCAATATTTGCAAATGTATAAAAATAACGCTAAACCGAGTATGTCCCGAATTTTATCGCGGCGCGAAAGTACATGTAAATCAGTTTAAAATTGAAAGCATTCTAAGTGTTTTTTTTTCAGCAGATTGTATTCCACTTATCCGAAAACGTTCGAATGTATGGGAGCCCGTATCCGTTCAGTACCCAATCCTCCGAGCACGTATATCACAGTTTGAAACGACTATTATCGTCAGAAATCACAAAGGGAATTGGGCAAAGAATGTTGCGGAAGTATGCTTTATTATAAAATTGTACACCGTAGAAAAATTTTAGTGCTGCAATTTTGCAAGATTTGACGACCGAAGTTCGTGTCATTCGGACCCAACGACAAAACAACATGATGTGTCTATCGTGAAACTGAGAAAACTGCTATTTCGATATTCGGAGAATGATGATATCGAAAAAACGACAGATGTCCCACTGAAGTACTCAATGCTGGCTCAAAAAGGCGATTTGTTTACTGAGAAATACAGCTATCAAGGCTCACACTACTCAATACAAAGAAATACTGCTTCGGATAATAGCGTCGTGATGTTTCGTTGGCGAAATTCACTGCAATATGGCGATGTATTGGGATTTCTCCTCAATGAGAAGTTCGGTGACCGGGTTATTCTACAACCATACATTCTAAATACAGACAACCTATTGCAATTAGCAAACTCACTCCATCAAAATTTTCAAAAAGAAGAAATTAAGCAATGCATTTCGACAATCGGTTCATGCAGATATGGTGCTGTGGTGAGAAATAAAGGTTCTCTATTTTGCTTGCCAATTTCTAACCTTATTGGCTACGCCATCACAGTTCCTGACAATGGAATCACGACTGTTTTACCATTTTCATTCAGACCTATGCTATCTTGAATAAAGTATTTATTGATTATTCAGTGATATATTAGAGTTTATCCGTTAGTCACGGTTAACTTATCTAATTTCAGTTAATACACACTTTTTTCCGATTATAATTTTGTTAAGGATGTCAAAGCGCACGCAGTCATTTGTAAAGCAAATAATTGAAGCGAACGCCTCAAGAAGAGAAATTAAAGAAACTCGTCCAAAATCCAAAGCAACATCGCATACCAATACCAAACGCAATTTGGTTTTACGACAAACTGGATTGCAAACGGTAAAAATGCTTGAATGGTTAAAAAAAATAGTGTTCATATTAAGGCTGTCGTTGACGGAGAGCTCATCGAGGAAGAAGTCGATGAAAATGAGCTGTACTTCGAAGACTATCGTCAAAACGAGCTGGATTTTGGAAGCATCGAAGGCATTCAGGTTGACGATATGCCAAACGACCAACCAGCAAGGAAGCGTAAAATTGTGGTGGGATTTTACATCTTTTTCCTGTTTTCGAATCTTCATTATTTTTAAAGAATGGTTTATGCCCATTAGAACTTGGCGAGGATCTGTATCATTCGACTCCGGAGGAATTGATCGACTTGAAAGTAATTCAAATTTTAACATTCCACTTTAACGCAAATTTACAGAAGACTGTACATACCAATCTCTCTGGAACGTTTCAGTTCGATCATACGAACGTGGATCAATTATGTTCTTCGTCCGATGATCATTTGAGGACAATTGCCTTTGCCATGAAAGGAATCATGTTCACGGTATGTTTTATTTATTGTTCAATCATTCCAAATGTAATGGTACCAGATTTCGCAAAAAAAAGCAGTAAAATCATCAAAAGCCGTAAAAAAATATCAGAACTCGTCAAAACCGGCAAAAACCATTATAATTATGGTTACCGCTGTTTGAGTTTTTTGCGAAATCTGCATAGTACCACAATAGAAACTATAGAAACCCTATTCTTCCAGATAGAAACTTTATCCCAAAAATTCGCGGCAAAGCCAAACAAAAACAATGTGAGTATTTTTTTAAATTTTGCTATTCTCTAAATTTAGATCGACGTGATCGCCGTATACAACCCTGAAGCTCTTAAAGACGCAGAAATAATTATTCGATCACTGGATGGAAATGGTGGGTTTTTTGTGTTTCGAAAGCTTTGAATTTGTATTAAATCTTTTAACAGGAGACATCAACGTGGCCCAAATATTTTTGGAAATTCCGTTCATGAAGGCAGCTCTGAAGCATGTGATAAATACTACTGTCAACAGATTTGTCGATAAGGTATCTTACAATTATTTAAAGTTGCAAAAAAATACCTTCAGACAATTCCGAATAACGATCGTGTGAATTATTCAACATCGTTTAAGCCAACGCCGCCGCACGCAACGCTTCCAGTTCGGTTTGTCAACACAGCGATTGGTATGCTCAAATAGCGCGAAAAATGTTTAAAATATGTTTAAATTAATTTCAGCTGTTTTACAAAAGACGGTTACCATCGCTGGAATGGCTGACGAAACGGCGAATTCTACAATCTCCTATTTGGTACACGGTCATATGACCTATCTCCTGTGAGTTTTCACTTTTTTAGTGGGCCTATGCAGATTTTGAAAAGAAACGCAGTAAAAACCTTTTAAAGAAACTCGACAACATTATAAAGATTCGGCTAAACTAGTCTTAATCAGATTTTTTGCGTTTTTCTCCAAAATCTGCACATGCTGAAGACTGCCTCATGATTAATCATTCAAATGAACTTAATTCAGAAACAATTCACGATCGAAAGCGCGAGCAGTGGAAAAAAATGGTTGATGCGCCAACCAAAATTAATTTATTTATTCTTTTTTCTTTTTCATTTTTTTGTCTTTCATATTTTTTTTTTTAATAAACAGGTATAGAAATCTTTACATCATATAAAAACGTTAAAATGCCAAACGAGTAGTGTAAAGTGAAATGGTATACGAAAAAAAATCTCAATCGAATACGAAAAAATCTCAATCGAATACGAAAAAATCCCAGTCGAATACGAAAAAATCCCAATCGAATACGAAGAAATCGTTACCGTATATGAAGAATTATAGTCGTATACGAAGAAATCACAATCATATACGAAGAATTATAATCGTATACGAAGAAATGCCAATCGTATATTAAGAAATCCCAATCGTATTTGGCCGCGTTTGAAGAGCGATATCAGCGTATACGATTGAGCTTTCTTCGTATACGACTCGGAATCATTTACCAGAGCAGTGGCGCAAGTTTTGGACTCACATCGCGGGTTCGATCCCTCTCTCGAGCGAAGCTTTTGCTATTTGCATTTCCTCCAATGCTCAAATTTCAAGATCTTCAAAAAGTCTTGAACATGATTCACTCTCTAAAATTCGTATTTAGAGATTTTTAAATAAAACAAAGCGATTCCAAGAGATCGACAATCAATCCAAACAACAAATGGTCTCATTTTTGTTGGACAAGCTGGACTGGGATTTTTTGGTCACATGGCAAAATGTTCATTTTTCTTTCATGCTAATTTATATGGTCCCATTTTCTAGTCTCATGCCCATTTTTCAAAATCGGACCATCATTTTTTTTTAAATTTCTATTGCCGAAGACAGGCAATTGTTGGAAATTCAAAAAAATTAGGGCGAAATTCAGGTTTTTTTTTGTTCTCGGCGCAAAATTCACATGTTTCGGCGTGCGCCTTTAAGGTATACGGTTTTTTTGGGATTTTGATTATAAAAAAAAATAAAATTCAATTTTTAGAATTTTTTTCCAAATTTTTTATTCATTTTAGGTATTAGTTTGAATCTTCTCTGACCCAGGGACCATTATTAGCGACTCCAGCGTTTAGTAGAAATCCCGAATATAATGCTGATGAAGCGCACATAATCTTTCTATTTTCGTTGTTTTTTGCGATAAGCAAATCAAAAAATTGTTTATTTACAATTTGTGCGATAGCAGAATCATAAGCCATCCGCCAAAATTTCAGGTGACGTCAAATATTTTGGACCCCCCCCCCTTCAATCGTTTGGCTGTTTGCACCGCCCAAGAAGAAGAAAACGACTCGCACATTCGCAAAAAAAAAGAACTCCACCGCGCAATCAAACTGCCACCCATATCGCCCCGACGAGAAGAGAATGACCTCGACCGAGAAAGTCGCCGCCGAGTTTTCAAGGCTGAACACCAGTCATTCCCCTTTTTTTTTGCTGCTCCTCTGCATTTTTCTAGAAGCAACCAACCCCCCGCCCCCCGTTTCCCCCCTTCTACAGTGTTCGGACCATTTTGTGCAGACGAAAAACGCCTATCGCGCTCGGCCCTCATAGAATTGCAAGGCAAACAATGAGAGACGGAGGAGAATGCGGGCAAAGGTGGCGAGAGAGGGTGCGCGATGGCGGAGGCCGCCAGACAGCCGGTGGGTGGCTAGCGGTACCAGGCTTCGTGCCGACCGCCGGCCTAACACACAGCGCGACACGCTGCGCACTCCGCGCGCGGCGCGCTCTCTCTCTCTCAATGCGTTCACGCTGGTGCTCGGTGTCGGCCGGCCACACGCAGTATTCGGTTGCGTCGCTCGGCAATCGGCCAGTCATTTTTTTTCTCTCTTCTCGTTTCGCATGCTTCTCCCCCTTATCCGGAAATTGCGTAATCGTCCCAATTTGCTTGTGTTCGTCGTCACCGCTGTTCAATATGTATATTACGATCGCCAAGAAAAAAAAAACGAGCGCCAACCTCCATTTTTCCACTATACATATAGAAAATTCAAATTTGAATTACCGCCTAAAAATTAAAAAAAAAGCAGTGCGATGGTCCACAATTGGCCAAGGCGTTCGTTTTTTTTTTTCAAATTCACTCTTCATTTTTTTGCCTTTGTTATTTCACTGTGTTCCTTTCGAAATTTCACGTCGAAAAAAGAATATAACCGATTTTTAGTGTTCGTATCGACTTCAATCAAGTTTTTGTTCGCTTCTCAATCATCTTCTCCTCCTTCTTCTTCTTCTTCTTCACCAACAAACCAAAAAAACCTTGTCTGTGTGTTTGTACCGCTTATTGATGTGTGCTCCTTCCAATGTCAAACGCTTCAGATTTTATTAAAGGTGAGAATTCGTAGAGAAGTGTTATAGAATTCCCCGCCCAACCCGGTGCCACAAATTCGCAATCCTCGCTCATTTCTTTTTCCAGAGGAGTATCCCATCGATCCGTTAGAGAACACCGACAACTTCAATATCATCCAATTTCTTGGTGAAGTTGATTTTGAGTCGCCGCCAACCGACGGTTCGCTAGTTAGTCCGACATCGTCCGACGCTAGCGGAATGCAGCAAGTCATCGCTGATCCAAGGCACGGTTATCAGGTATGGCCATCGATAGTGTCGATTTGGTCAATATTTTTGAAATTCAGAACCGCCGCCTTCCCGAATCGCCGCCGATGACAGACATCTGCGGAAATGCGTCGTCGGCGAGTTCGTCGTCGCATCACTCGGATCCGATGTTCTCGCCGAACGAATTTAATGGCTACTCGGGTGGGTCAAGGCCAGACCTTCTGTTTTCTAATCGCTTTTTTTTCTGTTGTTGAAGGTGTAAACAACAATGGAATGATTCTTGGGGTTCACGAGCTTCACAACAACATCATCCAAGATCAGGCGATTCAGCAGAGTGCGCCGAGAAGCAACTCGACGCAGAACTCGTCACAGCAGCAGCAGCAGCCGAACTTTTGGCAGAATGAGAACCAATCGGGCCAGCAGCAGCCACAGCAGCAACCGCAAGGCCTTCAGCAGCGCAATGAGAACTACCCGACGATGGACAGCATTTACAACATGCTTCAAGCGTCCAATGAGGGTGGCCTTGCGAGCCCGATCGTCGACGAGCCGACGAGCCGCAAGCGATCGCGACTCGACACGCCGTGCGAGACGCCGGCTCTGATGCAGGCGCTCGCCGGCCTGCCGGCCAACTCGTTCAGCGGCGACGAGAACTACAATCATCAGCAGGCGATCAAGTTCTCCAAATTCCAAGAGGACCAATGGAATGCGCTGTTCGACGCCAACGGCCGCCGATTGCAGCAATTGCAAGTGCACGTTGTCGCTGATAAGGGCTTCAATTTTTCGACGATTGATAATTGTTTTGTCAATCAGAAGAAGAACCATTTTCAGGTTTCTTTTTTTGAGAAGCTCCCACTCATCCAAATTCAAATTATTTCAGATTTCGGTTCATGTCGAGGCCAGCGATTCGATGCCGCCGAAATTCGTCGCCTACAACGGCAATCTTGTGCCGATTCGCGACTTCAAGCTAGCGTTTTGCGGAGTGAAAGCCGAGGTAGACAATTGCGTAATCGCTTCCGACATTGCTAGTTTGGTTTAGATGCCGACGTCGGAGATTTGCATTCGACAATCGCGCGCCGATCGCCGCCCGCATCCCCACACGCCGGTGCTGTTCGAGATTCAAGAGCGACGAATGACGAAGGTTTAGCATTTTGTCGACGTCTCCAATAATTTTAGGCCGCCTATTTCAGGTCACCGTGCCGCGCCTTCATTTCTCCGAGACGACGTTGAACAATCAACGCAAGAACTATCGTCCGAATCCCGAGCAAAAGTACTTTTTGCTCGTCGCGCGCCTCTTCGCCACCGTCAACGACGACGTCTCGGTGCTCATTCAATCATACGCTTCCGAAAAGGTTGTCGTGCGCGCCACCAATCCGGGATCGTTCGAGCCGCCCGAGTCGGCTGTTGGATGGCAACGCAATGAGAACGCGCTCTACACACACGGTCCGGTGTCGATTGGAACCGAACGACAAGCTGGCAAGTTGACCGTCGACGGCGACATCTATCTCACCGGACGCGTCATCAATCCGTCGGATATTCGATTCAAGGAGGGAATCGCCGAGAAGGAAGCGCGCGAAGCGTTGGAGAATATGTGCAAACTTCGCGTCGTCGATTATTTCTTCAAGCCCGAAGTCGCCGAGAAGTGGGGTCTCACCGAGGAGCAGCGTCGACGCACCGGACTCATCGCCCAAGAGTTGGCCACCGTGCTGCCGGACGCCGTCAGAGACCTCGGCGATTATTTCGCCATCGACGAATCGCGTGTGTTCTATGAGACGGTGTTGGCGACACAGGAGCTGTGCCGGCTCACCGGCGATCTCGACTCGAAGATTGATGAGAAGGTCGAGGAGATTAGTAAGCGGCTCGCTGAATATGCGCACCGCAAGAAGCTCGCCAGCTCGATGGGCTCGAATCTCAATCATGACGGTCGTTCGTACTCGAACTACTCGCTCGCCTCATCGGCGACGACACTGACGAATCACAATAAGAAGGCGAGGAGGCATCGACGACAGAGGGCTCCGCCGCCGGAGATTCAGCCGATGTGCACCTCAAGGGTCACGCAAGGCACGATTGTGTCGCTCGTCGGCATCATGGCGATTTGCCTTCTCGCCATGTCGGCGTTGTACGTTCTTGATTGGCACAATCGCAACTATGGATACAATCAGAATGCGCTTCCGAATCTTTCCAACAGCAAAGGCGAACCAGCGAATCTTGTCGTGTCACCAAGTAAATTTTTGAAGGAAATTGTTCAAGCAAAAAAAAATTTTCAGTGCAATTCATGCCCACCTATCAGCCCGACGCTCCGCCGTTAATGGAGCACTGCTTCACACCCACATGTCGTTCCTATTGTTGCGGAGAGCCGACGGGCGGCGGCGACAGTACAATGCATGAGGATATGAATAAGACAACCGGCATCGGACGAGCTCCGCAATTCAGCACGAGAAGCTTCGGAACCGGCGTGACGATATTGATTCCCGAATTGAACATCACACTCGATCAGCGTTATTGCATTGAGAGATCGTGCAATATTCGAAAAGGGATATTCAATCTCTTCATTCCGATGTCAAGATTCATGCCCGACAATGCGTTGGAGATTGAGATCAAGTAAATTTTTGAAGCTTCTTCTCCTTTTTTACACATTTCACTTTCAGTGTGCCAAAAGACAAAGCCGTTAATAATTGCGGACAACTGCCGGATTTCAATCACAAGACGTGCGGATCATCGTCATACAATCCGAATGATCTTCCAATAAGCGAGCAGGTGAGTATTCGAAAGCCCATCAAATTTCAAATCATTTTTTTGTTCAAGCTTGGAGTGAACAGCTACGAGTTGTCCGTCGGACGATTTGTGCAATCGGCCTATCGGTTCCGAATCGGGCCGACCACCGAAGCCTGCGAGATGTCCGACGCCGATGGTCTTAATGGAAGCTTCGAGGAATATAACTTGATTTTCTATCGAGTCTGCACCCCATATAATTCAACCGCTATCACCCCATAAATTGAAAAATTTTTATTTTGATTTTTGCAAACCCCCGATTATTCATCGTACCCCCGGTATCCCAATTGTTATGATTTTCTATTTTGTAATGTCCCTCAAGTAAACCTCACATGCGAAATTTCAACGATCAGGTCGAGCCCATTTCTTCGTTTATTTATTGTCTCGTGTTTCGTCCGGAATCTATGTCAAGCTGTCTTCTTTTTTTTTTGAATGAGAACCACCACCTAACAACAGGAAGCTCGCCGTGTTAGGCACTTATGAAACATTTTTTTTTTCCTCGTCTACCCTATTCAGATGTATAACCTCCGCCTCCATGTACACATAACTTAACCAATCGGTGTTTCAAAAAAAAAATTTGTTTTCCCACAATCATAATAAAACTATTTAATCGATCGATGCGCATTCGATGATTCTTGAATTCCGATATCGGTCGATGCGATCGTCGTACCAATTTTTGAAGGTCGTTTCGCCGATATTTGGGACAGTGAGACGATGAAAAATGAACACAACAGCAGCGGACTTGCAAAATTGAGAAATTTCGAGACACCTCTGGGGTCGTCGGATTTTTTTTGCTGTGAATTTTTGAAATTTTTCGATTTTTTGAACGAGTCCGCAAAAATGACCAAGTTTTTAGATTTTCCAATTTTTCCAATGGACTTCCGTCTTCTGATAATTCAATTGCGGTGGAGCTGCTCTGGTAGCTCGAAACCAATCGGATTCGGCGAAATTCGGCTCGGGAATCAACCTTATCCAAAGATCCGATTGGGTATTTTTCGGATCCTGGTGGATATTTTTCTGATCCGATTGGATATATTGGATCCTGTTGGATATTTGTCGGATCCGATAGGGTATTTTCCTGATCCGATTGGATATTTTTGGGTCCTGTTGGATATTAGTCGGATCTGATTGGTAATGTGTAGGATCCGTTTAGTAATATGTCGGATCCGATTGGATATTTTTCTGATCCGATTTTATATTTTTGGATCCTGTTGGATATTAGTCGGATCCCATTGGCTATTAATCGCATCCGTTTAATCTCTCAATTAGGATAGGATCTGACAAATATCCAATAGGATCCGACAACTTCCAAATCTTATCCGTAGAATTACCAATCGGATAAGGTCGATTCCGGAACCGAATGATTTCGAGTTGGCGGCTCGTTGTTCCAGAATTCCGGAAAATCGGTGAGAGTGGCGAAACCCGGAAAACGTCCGCAGACGTTCTTCAAGATTTGCGCGAGAACTCGACATTTCGAAAGTCTCCATTTTCAGCAATTTTCAGCTACAATTCGAAATCCCTGGAACGAGTACCATGAGCATTTGTGGACCATCGAGGCGGCAATTCAAAAAAATCTCATGTTTCGAAACAGTTTATTATCAAATATATTTTTTTTGTCAGGTATTATTAATATCATCATCATCATGGATTTTCTATTGCACAAAAAATGGAGACAGACGATTGATATAGGAATGTATGCCAAATTGGGATTGGGGGGGGAGGACGGGGACCAAAATATACACGATTGGTGATTTTATAAAAAAATCAAATTGACTAGATAGGAAAGGACAGAGATCAAAATGAATAAATTATTGTGGTGGCTCGACGAGAATTGATTGCCTGGAATGTGGAAGGAAGTACGTCAGAAGGAGAAGAATGGGGTTTCAAAACAAAAAAAAACGAACACGAGGGGATTGAATTAGACGAGATACGAGCGCGAGTTGGTCGTCATCGCGTCCTCGTCGTCCCATTCAAGCCCGCCGGCGCGCTGATTCGAATCCATGTGCGGAAGGACGTCGGAGTTGTCCTCCTCATCGCTCACATCGTCGTCATGATAGGAGCACTCGCTCTCGGCGTCCGAATCATCGTCGTCATCATCGTCATCATCGTCGTCTTCCGAGTACTCGTCGAGTCCCTCATTCTTCTCAACGTCGTCGAGCGGATTGACGGTGATGTTCATTCCGCTGTCGTCCCAATGCATACCGCCGTCGCTCTGAAATCGAAAGGATGACGATCCGACGAATCGAGCGTCTGTCGCCTACCTGTCGCTTCGTTTTTCGTCGTCGTGGCGCCGGCGTGTCGCGCATCTTCAGCACACCGACGACCAATAATATCAGCAGGAAGCCGACGCAGATGACGACGACGACGGCGACCGCCGAGCCTGAAACGCCTGAATTGCGGGTGTTGAAATGTTTCGCCAAATTTTGTTTTGCCCCTACCTGCCGACGCGTTCTGGCCAACATCATAGCCGTGATGCGAGAGGAGCGCTTTCGGTCGCGGCAAATCCATTTCGAGAATATTCTGAAATTATTCCTAGATTTTTTTTTGGAAAAACTAGAATTGATTGAGCTGAAATTTGAGAAGAATTGTCGTCAATTAATATGTATGGTCCGCAATTCGTTCAAATTTTCGCTTTTTTCCCAACAATCCGAAAAAAAAATCGCGTTGCGGACTTGTGCATTATATTTGACGACAATTTGCTTTTTTTTTGGAAAATACTAGAATTTTTGGATTTTTTTTTCGGTTTCCTATCTACTTGAAAATGTGTCACCTGGAATTGAAACCTATCCAACACAAAAATCGTTGTTGTACGCCGTGGCATGATGGCAACAAAAAAAAACGCGAATAAAAAGCGGCGGCGCGCTCGGCTACTACTGATTGAATCACGTCGGTGAAGACGTTGTCCTTCTTTGTGTTGGGAAAGCAACATTCGAGTGAACAAAACACTTTTTTTTTCGTTCTTCTTCCTTTTAGAGACTTTAAGGAGAAGGGTAAAGCTTCCAAAAAATGTGACCACCGGAGGTGCCACACTATGTGGCACTTGCCAGCAAATAATAGCCGTCGCATGTACCACTCATGTCGGTGTGATAGCGCAGTGGCGTAACCCCTAGACTAGTATGCGCGGAGGGTCACAGATAAACGGCGGCATAGGCACAATGGAAGCATAGTGGAACGGCTGTGGATATCATAGGAATCTTATATGCAAGTTACACTGATTAAGCGCGACGCAAGCATAATGGAAGTATTGTGGGAAATCTGTGGAACGGAAGCATAATGCTTCCATATAGGAAGCATAATGTAATTCTTAGTGGCTGTGGAAGAAATATGGGACGAATATGGATGGAATGAAAACGGGATGAATATGCTTCCGGTGTTTGCGAGCCGTGGAACAAATATGGATGGAATATGGATAAAATAATCATATATCATTACACATTATACAATTGGCGTCTGGACGGCAGACCAAGACAATTTCTAGAAAAATCAATACAAAAAACTTATGCTATCATATAAACAATGAAAATTTGAAAATTACATGATACACAACATACGAAATTTAGCTTCTACCATTTAATGACTTATGCTACTCAGATTTATGTTAATTCAGTCAACTGTTCCTTACTTTGTTTAAAGATTGCCAACTACAATTTAGTCGTATTAATATATTTTTGCCGGTTTTTCCGAAATTGGCATCGCAAACTACTCACAATTTGCTCCAAACTGGTAGCAGACGCGCGTAGAAGAGGCGTGCCGCAGCATTGCAAAACCGTGCGCCGCTTTGCACAATGCGGCCACGCCTCACAATTTTCGAAATTCGTTTTCAAAATTTTTGTCCTTTTGCTTTTTCTCAATGAATTTTCAAGATTTTTTGTGTTTTTTTTTTTGTCAAAAATTAAAGAATTTTTTTCAAAATTAAAGGAAAAATGTTTTTAAAAAATAAAGGAAAAATTTTCATGTTTATCATTTTCATGTTTATCATCATTCGAAAATTTTAAAATCGATACGATGTTTTCAAATCGTTTCCGACACTTTTAAAATCGAATTTAAATATTTTCTCAATCGAATTGTGTTTAATTTCTCATCGAATCCGTTTTATTTTTATTTACTTTAACATATTTTTTATTATCGCTCGCTTTTTTCTTTTAATTAAACATAATGTTTTGAAATTTTTTACAGATGAAGACAAGATCGAGAGTGTTGTCAGATATAACTGAAACTGCTCTAGAAGTCAATAACAAAGAACCAGAAGTCCCTAACATGGAACCAAATTCGCTCGACACTTCAGATCCAGATAGTCCAATTTACTCGCCAACTCAGCAAAAAAATTTTTCTCCACAGTCCTCACAAACAACAAAATCAACGCCAATTCCTAAACCTTCGTACGCGCAATTTGTAAGTTGTTATCATCAAAAATTGGCCTGTTCGACTCCAGAAATGGTTTCAATTAGAAAAATATGCGCAATGAAGTCTTTATAAAGTACTTCCTAAGTTTAAAGCTTGTTGATTATTTGGTTCCAATCAGGGCTGTGCGGCAATGGAATTGCCGATTGCCGAAATTGCCGGTTTTTCAAATTGCCGAAGAAAATTTCGATCGGTAATTTGCCATTAGCCGAATCGCCGAAATTTCCGATTGCCGTACAGCCTTCGTACCAATATCATTCAGTGGCATTTATCTTTTTAAGTGGGGCTCTAGTACAGAAGTCGCCAGACGCCGACTATATAAAGATCCTATACTTTATTGCAAATATCTATATTACAGATGTTCTTATCCATGGCTTTGGGCAACAACCGACAAATGACTTCAAAGCGAAAGCATTACGCATGGTTCGAGAAGTCATGGATAATCTTCTGTAAGATTTTGAGCTATGACTATTAATTTATTTATTTGATTAAGCGATAGAATGCGCCAACGACTTTAAAGGAAATTTGGTGTAGCGCCGGAAGCGCTCGCGGCGCAATTAAGGAAGCTGCTTGATTCTACCAGCAACCCTCAGATGTGAGTATTCATATGTCTTTGAAATTTTAACCAAAATGCCTTTTTGCTTCAAATTTTGGAGTTGTTCTTTCTTCCGCCAATTCACTTTTTATTTTGTGCACTAAAGGGTTTCCAAAAATGCAATAAAAATAAATTATTTTTATTTTTAAGAAAATTATTGATGTAAAAAAAAACTGATTGTATTTTCTCGAAAAATTTAGTTTACGTAACAATGGTTTACAAGTTTTTCAAATTAATAGGCCCATTATAATCGAAGTGTAGCGACTAGGAAAAGTGGAGAAAAGGTAAAAATTCGATAACGGTTTCTTTCTACAAGCGTATATTTGCGAAAAAAGGATAGGTTAAATGTGCATTAGGACTTTTGCCTAATTTCTTAGCAATAGTTGTTGTTTTTAAAAATATCATAACACGGCTTTTTAACCAAGTGTGAACGATATGAATTCTACTTATTACAGCGTCCCGCTCGATGTCAGTACTGACAATGATTCGAATAGTTCGGCAGTTGCCAGTAACTAATGGTTTGATTATATCTTAATTGAAATTCATTTCATTGTTGTTTTTTTTTTATTTTAAATTAAATAAATGTGTTAATATGAAATAAATTTTGAATACAGCAATCAAATTGTTTTCTTATTTGCCCATATGGAAGGCATACGGCTCATTCCATATACGAAACACGCGGTTCCGCAAAAAAATGCTTCCATTATGCTTCCATATAACTTGCATATAAGATTCCTATGATATCCACAGCCGTTCCATTATGCTTCCATTGTGCCTATGCTGCCGTTTATCTGTGTATATGGAAGCATAATGGAAGCATTTTTTTGCGGAACCGCGTGTTTCGTATATGGAATGAGCCGTATGCCTTCCATATGGGAAAATAAGAAAACAATTTGATTGCTGTATTCAAAATTTATTTCATATTAACACATTTATTTAATTTAAAATAAAAAAAACAACAATGAAATGAATTTCAATTAAGATATAATCAAACCATTAGTTACTGGCAACTGCCGAACTATTCGAATCATTGTCAGTACTGACATCGAGCGGGACGCTGTAATAAGTAGATTATAATGGGCCTATTAATTTGAAAAACTTGTAAACCATTGTTACGTAAACTAAATTTTTCGAGAAAATACAATCAGTTTTTTTTACATCAATAATTTTCTTAAAAATAAAAATAATTTATTTTTATTGCATTTTTGGAAACCCTTTAGTGCACAAAATAAAAAGTGAATTGGCGGAAGAAAGAACAACTCCAAAATTTGAAGCAAAAAGGCATTTTGGTTAATATTTCAAAGACATATGAATACTCACATCTGAGGGTTGCTGGTAGAATCAAGCAGCTTCCTTAATTGCGCCGCGAGCGCTTCCGGCGCTACACCAAATTTCCTTTAAAGTCGCTGGCGCATTCTATCGCTTAATCAAATAAATAAATTAATAGTCATAGCTCAAAATCTTACAGAAGATTATCCATGACTTCTCGAACCATGCGTAATGCTTTCGCTTTGAAGTCATTTGTCGGTTGTTGCCCAAAGCCATGGATAAGAACATCTGTAATATAGATATTTGCAATAAAGTATAGGATCTTTATATAGTCGACGTCTGGCGACTTCTGTACTAGAGCCCCACTTAAAAAGATAAATGCCACTGAATGATATTGGTACGAAGGCTGTACGGCAACCGGAAATTTCGGCGATTCGGCTAATGGCAAATTACCGATCGAAATTTTCTTCGGCAATTTGAAAAACCGGCAATTTCGGCAATCGGCAATTCCATTGCCGCACAGCCCTGATTGGAATCAAATAATCAACAAGCTTTAAACTTAGGAAGTACTTTATAAAGACTTCATTGCGCATATTTTTCTAATTGAAACCATTTCTGGAGTCGAACAGGCCAATTTTTGATGATAACAACTTACAAATTGGGCGTACGAAGGTTTAGGAATTGGCGTTGATTTTGTTGTTTGTGAGGACTGTGGAGAAAAATTTTTTTGCTGAGTTGGCGAGTAAATTGGACTATCTGGATCTGAAGTGTCGAGCGAATTTGGTTCCATGTTAGGGACTTCTGGTTCTTTGTTATTTACTTCTAGAGCAGTTTCAGTTATATCTGACAACACTCTCGATCTTGTCTTCATCTGTAAAAAATTTCAAAACATTATGTTTTATTAAAAGAAAAAAGCGAGCGATAATAAAAAATATGTTAAAGTAAATAAAAATAAAACGGATTCGATGAGAAATTAAACACAATTCGATTGAGAAAATATTTAAATTCGATTTTAAAAGTGTCGGAAACGATTTGAAAACATCGTATCGATTTTAAAATTTTCGAATGCTATCAATTTATTTTTGGTTTCGATTTTGATGATAAATATGAAAATTTTTCCTTTATTTTTTAAAAACATTTTTCCTTTAATTTTGAAAAAAAATCTTTAATTTTTGACAAAAAAAAAACACAAAAAATCTTGAAAATTCATTGAGAAAAAGCAAAAGGACAAAAATTTTGAAAACGAATTTCGAAAATGTGAGGCGTGGCCGCATTGTGCAAAGCGGCGCACGGTTTTGCAATGCTGCGGCCCGCCTCTTCTACGCGCGTCTGCTACCAGTTTGGAGCAAATTGTGAGTAGTTTGCGATGCCAATTTCGGAAAAACCGGCAAAAATATATTAATACGACTAAATTGTAGTTGGCAATCTTTAAACAAAGTAAGGAACAGTTGACTGAATTAACATAAATCTGAGTAGCATAAGTCATTAAATGGTAGAAGCTAAATTTCGTATGTTGTGTATCATGTAATTTTCAAATTTTCATTGTTTATATGATAGCATAAGTTTTTTGTATTGATTTTTCTAGAAATTGTCTTGGTCTGCCGTCCAGACGCCAATTGTATAATGTGTAATGATATATGATTATTTTATCCATATTTCATCCATATTCGTTCCACGGCTCGCAAACACCGGAAGCATATTCATCCCGTTTTCATTCCATCCATATTCGTCCCATAATTCTTCCACAGCCACTAAGAATTACATTATGCTTCCTATATGGAAGCATTATGCTTCCGTTCCACAGATTTCCCACAATGCTTCCATTATGCTTGCGTCGCGCTTAATCAGTGGTGTGGGTTCGCTCCCCCTTGCTAGAAATTGTTTTGCTGTCTTCGTCTCTTGCTGTCTGCTCCACGCTTTTATAACTATGTTATGATGATATCATCAATTTTTCGACGATAAAAAACACTATTTGAAAAATACTCAACGACGTGTTATTGTGGCCTAGTTTTTTCACGGCCACCGCCGAGTGAGAAGGGTATAATAACAACATCAAAAAACATTGAGCCGCGCGTCTGGCAGCGTCGAAATCTGATCCACAATTTTGGCGTATCGCATTTCAGAGCCACCAATTACAGTAGTTTGGCGGGAAATCGACTCACCACGAACATGTCGATTATTAATTGGCAATTATCGAATAATCAGACACATTTGGGCGCAATAATAAGACGAATATGTTTGGGGGTGGCAACACAATTTCTTTTTCGTGTTGTGTCTGATTCTTTCGCGCTTTTATTTATGACCACCAAAAAAAAATTTGGTGGGGGGTTTGGCTGAAGACGGCGAGAGACGATGGCGGCGCGCACAAAATGAGGGGACCAACCAGAAGGAGGCGAAAAAACACTGGACCTCCAGAATCCATACGCTACATCGTCGTCGTCGTCTCCAAAGATTCCTTTTTTTTTCGCCCCCACTAAAGCTTCGACGGAATGAAATGGAACAAAGTAGTTTGGGGGTCTCGCCAAGAAGAAAGCGAGTCTTTGAGGGGGGTCTCGTAGGCTCAACCGTTTTCGAAATGAAACACGCTCATCCCACCAATTTGCTTCTCTTCGGAGCGAGGCAATTTGACATTTTTTGCCGATTTTCAATTTTCTTTTTTTTTTTAGGTCGTTTCACTTTTTTTAAACAATAAAATTAGAGCATATTTTGAAGAAGAATTAGGCAAAAATTCGGCATTTCTTTTGCATCGAAATTAGATTATCGAAATGAGGTTGCGAGACCTAAGTGCTTTTTCGTGTAGCGCGCCTTTAAACAATTTGGCACAATTTCATTTTATTATCAAAATTCTTTAATATTATCATTCCTAATATATATAAAAGCTTTCTGCGCTTTTAAGAGACTGTTTATAATCGAGAAAGCACGTGGGGAAGAGAGACGAAGACAGCAAAACACTTCGCGCCATAGCGGGATCGAACCCGCGATCTCCATGGCTACGAGACAAAACTTCCGCCACTGCGCTATTGCGCACACTTTTCCTCTGCTATAACTTGATGACAAGTGCCGCAAAGCGCAGCATCTGCATTTCGCAGCTAATCGGTCTCTTATGGCGCACGTGGGTCTTGAAGCGAATTGTCGAAATCAATATGCGATTCGAAAAAATTGGCTCAAATTAGGAAAACGACTCGGTGAAAAATTGTTTTTCATCATTACCCATAATAAATATTTCATTGGAGTACCTAGAGTACACGAAAACTCAAAAAGAAAATAAAAACGAAGATGAAAAAATTTCCGTGTGAAAATAAGTGTGACGAGATGAATGATGGGGGACGGGAGGGGGGCGTGGCATTGAGCAGCGATTGGCTCAATTGTTTTTTTTACGCAAAAAAAACGAAAGTCGCCCCCGTGGCAAGACCCACAATAACTAAAACGCAAGGCTCGACGCCAACAATTTTTGTCGAAGAAACCGCGATGGAAATAATGAGGCGCTTCTGATGACGAGTTGACGTCGACGGCAACCAGATGAGTTTTTAATTGAATTTTTTTTTCTGTTGCGCCCTGCTCGTCGCGCGCGCGAGCCACCCCACCATTTTGCGCTTTTTTTTGCCGTCGTCTTTTTTTTTTCAAACGCCGTCGCACAAACCTGAAGTCGCGAGCTGCCCAATTGATCAAACGCCGGCTCGAAATAGCGCTCGATGAGCTCCAAACTGTCAAGTGTCGATTCGGCCGAGTTGAAGTTGAAGACGGGCTCCGGCGCCGCCGTGCTCGTGGTGCTGGTCGTCGTCGTTGTCGTCGATCCTTCAACAGTCATCTGAAAATGCGATAGAGCATAAGTTGTACATAAAATGAAATGAGGGCAATTTAGAATAAGAAGGGGGGGGGGAGAGGGTGAGGCTCAATTGGAGCATGAATGTCGGAGCAATTGAGAAACGCGACGACTCAAGCATATATATATATTGCTTGCATGAGCAGCATGCTCGACATCTAATTGGGCTTCTCAAGAAAATGGATTTCGAGAGGAGAATAGGAAGAAGGGGGGTGGAAATGAGAAGTGAATTCTCCGAATGATTCCTTCTTCTCTCCATTTTGAAACACAAATTCTGCCGACCCACCGGGCTTCGTTAATCCTGAGAAGAAGAAGAAAGTTTTTTGTTTCTGCTTGGAATGTTTATTCAGCGGAATTCGTATTGCCCTGAAGGGGAAGGGGGGCGGGCTTGTTGGGACCAAAAATCAAGCCAACGTTTTTTTTTTTGGCCAAAGGCATCTGCGGACACGCCCGACTCACCGTCACATAGAGCTCGTTGCTGAGAATCGTGCCTTTGCTCATGGCACACTGAACGGTGTAAACGCGTTTGTTGTAGGTCTCGGGTCTTGTATTGAAATAATGGACCTTCGAGAGGACCTCACGATAGCCCTGAACGCTCTCCTCGCCGCGTAGAAGGATGCCCTGAAAACAATTGCGATTGGCACGAACCCATCGGGACCAACTCACATCTTTGTCGTGCTCGAACTCGATGTTCAACGCGGCAATCAGAGACGCCGGCGATGAGAAGTACTCGACGTCCATGTCACGAGACGGCTGCAAGTGCATTTTGCAATAGTCAATTTTGTGCGATTGCGAGACGTCAACGAGCTCTCCATCTAAAAATTTCAAACAAAAATGAAAACGCCTCAGAGGATGCTAGGGGAAGGACCTTCATTAGTCTTGCTGATCGTGATTCGAATGTCGGGGACCATCGGCTGTCCGACTTTGACATTGTGCTGCGACGAGGCGAGAATCGTGCTGGCGCTTATCGAGAGCGTCGGCTCGACATCCTCGCGAACAAATATGAAGCCTTTGGCCGGCGGAAGTTGGACCTTCTTCATCTCCTGCTTACACGTGATCTCGGTGTTGACGACGAACGAACGATGGCCGGCAATCGGTTTGTCCTGTGTGTTCACATAGGCGACGCGTCGAATCATCGTCTCGACGTCCTTCGTCGTGTCGGCTTTTAGCGTCACCATCGTTTGCTCGATCGAGAACGTCGCGCTCTGTCCGTCCTTCAACTCGTCCCGTCCGGTGTACTGAAGCTGCTCGGGGCACGTGTGCGCGCACTGAATCGCGCGCTCGCTCTCCACACCTCCGCTGAGAAGGTAGATCGACGAGAGGCGTCCGCGGAAGAATTGCGCGATCTTCTTCTGCCGTCCGTGCCAGCAGCCGCCAATGGTGAGTTTGGTTTTCTGCAAGAATCATTAGTTGGCGTCGAACACGGGGCGTCGACCAACCGTCTGCTTCATCTTATGAAGCGGCCAGTCGTCGAGAATCTCGGGATTCCTCTCGTGCGATTTGAACACCTTGCCATCGACAATCACGTTGACGTCGTCGACGCCGTTGAACAGCAACGAGTAGCTGTGCCATTCGCCGTCGCACACCTCCGGCAGCGACCAGCGCCATTCGGCGGCGCGAAACTCGAGTGTCGCGCCGTGCTCGCGCCGCAACACCACCTCGAGTTTGCAGTGGCGGATGTAGACGGCGAAATGGTGGCGATTCATTGCGAAATCGTCGCTCTCGCACAACACGTTCTGCTTGTTGCTTTGCTCTTCTTTGCTTCCCGCCGCGTGCTTCATCGAGAAGCTCAGCGTGAACCGATCCGGTATCAATCCTGAAATCCTTTTCTCTGCGTCTCTTCACTTCTAAATCATACCTTGATAGACATTGTCGGCCACTGTGATCCCTTTGGTTCCATCGAATTCGATTCCATCGTCGGCTACCAAATGGTTCTCCGACGGCTCGTTGTCGTCGTCGCCGAGAAGTTTGACCGTCGACGGCGACAACCCGCACGTGCGAATCGTCTGATTATCATAGACGGTGTCGCGCGCGCATCCTTGCGTCACGTGGCCCGCGTGCACCTCGATCGTCGCTTTGACGCTCGTCGGCTCGCACACGTTGTCGGGCTCGCAGAATCGCACGGTGGCGTCGGGCATTAGCAGTTTGGCGCCCGACGAGGCGTAGTAGTTGACGCGGTCGGTGTGCGACGCGACGCCGCCGACGCATCGCTCGTCGACGTGCACCGTCACCAGCGAGTTCTTGCTTCGACGCATCGCGCAATCGATCGCCACCACCGTCAGAATGTACGATTTGCTCTGCGTGTAGTTCAATGGCTGCGTCGTTCGTAGAACGCCGTGCATGTCGACGGCGAACGGCAACTCCTTCAAACCGTTGGTGATTTGAAAATCGCAAATCTCGCCGTTCGGATGGCCGCAATCTTTGTCCGTCGCTTTCAGTGTGCCGATTGCGTCGACGATTCGACCCTCCTCGACGTGAAACGTGTACCATGGGCTTTCCATTTCGGGCGCGTTGTTGTTCGTGTCTTTGACGCGGATTTTCAGCGACACCGGCTCGCTCTTCACCGCTTCGTCGCCACATTTGATCGCCTGTATCTGAAGCGCGTACTCCGGTTTTTTGCAGTCCAATGAGTAGGTGTCCTGGAAATTTGAATAATCATCAAAAAATGTTGGGCCAGAGCGGGATCGAACCCGCGATGCTCATGGCTATGAGTTCAAAATTTGCGCCACTGCGCCATCGCGCGCTCTGTGGCACGGCTATAAGTTGATGACAAGTGCCGCACCTCGCGGATTCGATATAGCAAAGTATTAATTCGCACCTTGACACGAATCACAGCGGCGCCGGTGAACTTATCAATCACTTGCACATCGAACGGGATGATCTCATCGACGGCGGACGTGATGACGTATTGACAAACGGGTCCCGTCTCGGACACAATCGAAATGTCGGGAACCGTCGAGACGAGCGTCTCGTCCTCGCGAACGACGGCGACGAGCTCATCGGCGCCTTGCAAATTGAAAATGGGCTCTGCAAAAAAAAAATGCGTTGGTGACGCGCATTTAGGCGTGTGCAAAACCTCGCGTCGCGTGATAATGATGATGTTTGGCGGTGGCGAGAGCGCACACGAACGTCGCTATGAACGCGATGAGCATTTTTCGAGAAACACCTTCGAAGGATACCAATCGGGGCGTCTATAATAATTGAATAAATTTCTTATTCAAATTCCAAGGGGGGAGGCGTTGCGGTCGGCGAGCCGCGACGCGTCCAACGACATTAAATCTCAAAAGTGCGCCAAAAATGACATCACATCAATACATATTTAAAGGATCATTGGGGTCAACAAAAATTTTTAATCAAAATGCGAGGAAGGCTGGGGGGAAGGGGAGGGGTAATAAAACTTGTTTTTCACGCTTCATGGAAATGAGCTGCCTCTCTAATTGGAAGGAATCCCCCCCCCTCCAATTACAATGATTAATTATTAATCAGGTGTGGTACCGTAATCAAAGGGAGGAAGGGAGGGGGTAAGAAAATGGAAGGAGTGAGGCAAAATCGATGAGAGTGCGCGCATTTTGTTGGCTGCTCAAGCTCCGCCCATTTTTGATAGCGCGCGCGCGGTTGCCAATGGTGATAAGCCTAAATGAGCCGCGCGTGGGATTACGGTAGGCGAGTGTATTGATTTTATTTTTTGTATGCAATACGCAAATATAAATATATATATATAAGCGGCTAAATGAGATCGGCGGTTTTTTTTTGTTGCCGAGCGAAATATGAGAACGATTGCATTTTTTATTGGCCTATGATGGGCGGCACAGCCGTTTTTTTTTTATTATTATTATTTTTGGCCTGTGAGAGAAACGAGACATATATAGAGATTATTATTTTTTTCCTTTTAAGGATCGATGATTAGTCATTTTATTTATTGGGACCTCTTGGGAAAAGTGATGCGAAAAAAATGGGTTGAACACAAAATTTTGAAAATGAGATGGATTTGAGAAAAACGAGGAAGATATTAATTTTGTTGGTTGGAAAATTTGAGAAATTTGCAAATTTCGAGGTTTTTGCGAAAAAAAATTTTTAATTAAAAATTTTCAAAAATGAGGTCAATTTAAAGGAAAAACAAAAAAAATCTCAAAAAAAAATATTTTTTATTTCCAATTTTCGAGAAATTCGCAAATTTCGAAATTTTTGCGAAAATAAACGTTTTTTTTTTTATAATAATTTTAAAAAATGAGGTCAATTTGTAGAAAAAAACAAAAAAATCTCAAAAAAAGAATTTTTTTAATTTCCCATCTTTTAAATTTTCTCAAATTTTGAAATTTTTGCGAAAAAATTTTTTTAATGAGGTTAATTTGAAGAAAAATTTTTCTAATTTTCGAGAAATTCTCAAATTTCAAAATTTTTCCAAAAAAAAATTATTTTTTACAAAATTTTTAAAAATGATGTCAATTTGAAGAAAAAACAAAAAATTTTTTTTCTACTTCCCTTTTTTTAGAAATCCTCAAAAATGCTTTTCTAAAAAATATGAAATTTGATTTAATCAACTTGTGCAAACACCGCGACGCAAATTCACGGACCTCCAATTCAAATTTCCACTAGACCACTGGGATACGGTAGTGCGGCGAATCAAACTATATAACACATAATTAATCCGAAAAAGCAATTTTAAAGGCGCATCGAGTCATATTATTAATTCGATATTAATCCTTTCTGAATTAAATGCCATAATTGGATTAAAGGGTGTCTTGAAGCAGAAATCAGAAGTCAATCATCAAACACGACTCGACTTGTTTACACATGGCGTTAATTACACACCATTGGCGATATAATTGGCGTCGAGAAAAATGCCAGTCGAAACTTTGAATGCTGGTTTTTTTGTTGGTGTTGCGCCTTTAAAAAAATGGGATGGGAGGGAAGAAAAAATCTGAAACAAAACGAGGTGCTGGCACGCGATTCGACACACGCGAAACCTGGAATTTCGTATTTTTAGAGGGGGAGAAAAAAAAAATTTTTTTTGAGCCATGGTCGAATGAGCAGCCACAAAAAAAATTGGGAGAAGCCAGGCAACCGTGGCGCAAAATTCAGCATTAAGCTTGAAATATCGCCATTTTTGGCTGTAGATTAAAATTGTGTAGTCCACACGGACAATTTGAGAGAGGGCCAATGAAATCATTGGATGTTTATTTCATTAAACGTGATTCAGAAAATCTGGGGTAGATCAAAATTCCCCCCCCCCACCCCCGCCCCTCTATTTCCCCAACGCTTCTCGCGAGGAACCGATGAAAATAATGAATGTCATGTGAATGAATTTATAATGAGACAGAGCAGAAGCGTTTGCTCGCCTGAAAATAAAAAAAAGGAATGAGGAGGACGATAACATCGAGCTGCCCGAGCGAGCGCGTGTGTATGCGTCCGCGCACGCAGTAAATGTGTCAAAAGTTTGGCGGAGTGAGCACAAGATGGCAAGAGAGAAAAAGGGGGCTTGGTGAGCTCGAGCTCTCTCCATGAGCATGACGAGATCAATAAGTCGTCGTGAGCTGGGGCTGGAATGGGAAAAAGGAGGTGAGAGGGGGGGGGCGGCCTCGGTTTGCCTCGCACACCCCATGTGAGCTGCTGGAGAGCAAGTGCGAATTAAATTGAATTGACGTTGGCATCACAATGCTTTTTTGACTTTCAATTAAAATTTCTTTTTCCGGCGAATCCCGGAAAATGTCCGCAGATGTGTCGGGAGGCGATTGTGGCGAATCCCGCGAAATGTCCGCAGATGTGTCGGGAGGCGGTTGTGGCGAATCCCGGGAAATGTCCGCAGATGTGTCGGGAGACGATTTTTGACGATTGTGGCGAATCCCGCGAAATGTCCGCAGATGTGTCGGGAGGAGATTTTTGGCGATTGTGGCGAATCCCGGGAAATGTCCGCAGATGTGTCGGGAGGCGGTTTTTGGCGATTGTGGCGAATCCCGGGAAATGTCCGCAGATGTGTCGGGAGGCGGTTTTTGGCGAATTCCGGGAAATGTCCGCAGATGTGTCGGGAGGCGGTTTTTGGCGATTGTGGCGAATCCCGGGAAATGTCCGCAGATGTGTCGGGAGGCGGTTGTGGCGAATCCCGGGAAATGTCCGCAGATGTGTCGGGAGGCGGTTTTTGGCGATTGTGGCGATCCCGGGAAATGTCCACAAATGGGGGAGGGGGGGGGGCACGACAATATCGAATCATGGCAGACGATTGGTTTGAGGAGCCCAACGCGCTTCATGTGAATCCCGGGAAATGTCCGCAGATGGCAAACAACAAAATCGAATCATGGCTGTCAATTTTTGAGGAGCCAACACGCTTGTGGCGAATCCCGCGAAATGTCCGCAGATGTGTCGGCTCTTGAGATCGCAACAATCTAACCGAATGAAATAGAAAGTTTTTTTAAACGAAGGTCCATATCTGGATAGCTAGAAGTTAGGGACTAATAGAAAAATTCAAAATAAATTAGCAAATTTTCTAAAATATAAAAAATCGAATAGAAAAAAGGCAACGAAAGAGTCGCAAACGCCCTAATTTATTCATACCAAACTTTGGATAAAATTGAATATTCATCGAAAAATTCTTGGGATGAATAAAACGCAAATGAATCTCGAAAAAATGACGCACAAACGAGTCGACATAAAACTCAAGGCCAGGTGATTCAAAGGCGAAGCAGCACACCGCATGATATACATATAATATATATAATATATATATATATAGAGAGAGAGAGAGGCAGAGAAGCAGAGAGAGGATTTTCTGCGCATTTGCGTCATTCATCAAATTGTTTGCGCGTGAAAAATTAAAGCTCGGAATTGTCCGCAGATGAAATATTAGAAATAAGAGTCCGGCGTGGCGAGAATTCCGCGACGACCTCGTGAATTATTCATAACTCGAATTGAATCCAATTGACGTCGTTTGGGAGAAAAATGCAGGACAAAAAAAAACAACATTCGATGAATATGTGGGACCAAATTTTTGAAATAGGCCCTATCTCGTTGAGGCATCTCTGGTGGGCAGTGTCAAACCAGAAGAGGTCCCCCGGGGGGGGGGGGAAGTTGAAAGAGACCCCCTATGAATAATTGGGAAATCATATCGAACCAAACAAAAAAAAGTGAAAAAGGAAGTTGAGGCATTCATAAGGAGCAATGTATAGTTAAATAGTATTCAAATGCATGCATTTGAAAGGCGCTTATTCATGTGATAATAGAAGGAGGTGGAAAAGTGAAGGCTTGTACTAAGCATGAAGCCCGGCGAGCTTGCGCGAAGCCATTGAATGACTCACGATGAGAGAGTGGAGAGGCGGCAGAGAAAGAGGTGGGGGGGTCCTAGGACCCCCCCTCTCGTTAGCTCACCACATCGCAATTCGAGCGTGTGTTGTCATGGGCAACCAAGAGGGAAAACGATTTTTTTCTTGCTCCCCAACCAAAAAATTTTTTTTCGTTGTTATTGAGGGGGGCAACGACAATTTTATTGCGAGTTTCGGCCCCAACGACACTCAGTTGATTTTCGTTTTGTGCAATTTCGCGTCACGGTGTTCACACACAATTGTCCAGATTTTCTCGAAGATCGAATAAAAAAACACCATCGAATTTGAGAGGACCGCGACGCGAGCCGCAACGCGTCCATCATCTTGGTGGCAAGATTAAAAAAATTCTAGTGGTGACCTTATTCGAACCGAATTTTGACGACCGCAACGCGAGCCGCAACGCGTCCATCATCTTGGCGGCAAGATTTAAAAATTCAAGCCGAATTTTGACGACCGCGACGCGAGCCGCAACGCGTCCAAAAATATGCTGAAATTGTTTGGCTCAACGCCAACCCCCTCAGAATTATTGTGACGCAAATCGATTTCAACAAATTGGCGTGCCAACGCCCTCCCATTACGCCCAATTTGAGACAAACAAGATTTCTCGCATTAGTAGAGCATTTGGATTCATCGACTAGTTCTCAACGGACCATCAAAATTAAGCCTGTGTATGTTTGAAGAGAATTCTCCGGAAATTGACGACGTCTTGATTTCGTCTGAGCGTATGCAATTTTTTTTTTGTATTGCGTGATGTAAAAATGAGAGAAATCGCCCATTTCCACCCCGCGCATCTTCGATTTTATAGCAATACTTTTCAAGGTGACCAAAAATGGCAACAACAAAAAGGAGGAGGAGAAGCGTGAAATGTCATCAGAGAATTTGAAGGTCAATTTGCGATGACCGCCAAGAGAGAGAGAGAGAGAGAGAGAGAGAGAGAGAGAGAGAGAGAGAGAGAGATGGGGCAAATTGTGATTCGGCGAACTTGAAAAGCATCGTCGTCAAAAAAAAAAACAAATACGTGACTCAACTGAAATTGCCAAAAACTATAAGTCTTCATTGGGAAATTGTATTGAATTTGATGGCGACGAGGCGGAAATTGAATGGGGGTCTGATGGGGAACGAGGAAATGGTCCCTCCGTGAATGTTTCCGCGAGTTGCCCCCCCCCCCGCAGATGGGACGAATTGAGTTAGGGAAGATGTCCGCACATGGATTTCTGGATAGATGATCAAAAGCCCCCCAACTTGTCCGCAGATGGATTTCGAGTATGACGAATCCCGCAACTTTGTCCGCAGATGGGAACAATTGAATGATAAGGGAGAGCTGGAAAATGTCCGCAGATCGATTTATAGTTAGATCAAACCAACAATTTGTCCGCAGATGGGAACAATTGAAAAATAAGAGAAAGTTGGAAAATGTCCGCAGATGACTTTTTATGTAGGCCAAACCCGCAATTTGTCCGCAGATGCGAGTTATTGAAGGTATTTGGTACTTTGAGAGTTGGAAAATGTCCGCAGAATGATTTATAGTTAGAGCAAACCCCCTACTTGTCCGCAGATGGGAACAATTGAATGATAAGGGAGAGCTGGAAAATGTCCGCAGATGGATTCTTATTTAAATCAAAACCGCGATTTGTCCGCAGATGCGAGCCACTAAAGAGATTTAGTGGATTTGAAAACGTCCGCAGATGGATTTCTATTTAAATCAAACCCCCAGCTTGTTCGCAGATGCGAGTTATAAAAGGTATGTGGTATTTTGAGAGTTGGAAAATGTCCGCAGATGGATTTCTATTTAAATCAAATCCGCGATTTGTCCGCAGATGCGAGTTGCTGATCGATTGCGGAGAATTTGAAAATGTCCGCAGATGGATTTCTATCTATATCAAACCCGCAATTTGTCCGCAGATAGGTAGAATTGAATGACAATGGAGAGCTCAAAAATATCACGCACTTTTTTTGTTTGAAAACGCCGATAATTGCGAGCCGATGGATGGAAATAGCGAGCGTCCCGAAAACAATCGCAATCGAGCGAATTGTAATCCAATCACCCAACAATCAGCAATCATTCTCTCAAGAAACTTGAACTTCTCCCCATTTCACCTTGATTAATAGATGATATGATGGGTTTATTAGGAAAAAAAAACACGCCTTCTCATGTTGGCAATCAATTTCGATTGATCGTCTCTCGCCCACAATACCTTTGTGTGACGGCGCCCATTGTCTGGCGCGCTATCTAGGCAGCCAATCAGCGGCATCAAAAGTCACATTACGAAACTATCCAGTAACATCGTCAGCATCAAGTGACCATTGTTGGGCGATGTGTAAAACCGATGCCGAATACCTGCCCTTCCCCCCCTTCCCCTTCCCCTTCCCCAAGTGCGTTTTGAGGAGGGCACGCCTCTAAACCGAGTAGTAGTAACATATCGAGGCATTTCGACGCCACTCGAAAAAATCTTCCCAATTCGATGACATCGACAATCATTTTGCTATTAATTTTTGAAAAAGGTACCACTATTTTTATCCATTTTTTTTGGGATTTTGAAAATTTTAAAGGGACATATTAGTTTTTTTAAAGGGGGAGGCATAATCTTTTTTTTAAAGGGGGAGGCATAATCTTTTTTTAAAGGGGCAAGCATTTTCGTTTTTTTTAAAGGGACAGGCAGATTCTTTTTTAAAGGGACATGCAAATTATTTTTTTAAAGGGGGAGGCATATTATTTTTTTAAAGGGACAGGCATATTATTTTTTTTTGAAGGGGCAGGCAGATTCTTTATTTTTTAAAGGGACATGCAAATTATTTTTTTAAAAGGGGGTGGCATATTGTTTTTTTAAAGAAGGAGGCATTTTCGTTTTTTTAAAGGGACAGGCATATTATTTTTTTTAAAGGGGGAGACATATTCTTTTTTTAAAGGGACAGGCATATTCATTTTTTTTCATCAACATTTGTGTTGTCGTCAAATTAAATGCACAGGTCCGCAATTCCATTTTCAACTTCCATTCGACATTGAGACAAGAAATCAATTGCGCGAATTTTTGTCGATGAGCGTGTTTACACCAAATGCATTTTAATTGACGACAATTTTTTGATGTGTCGTTTTCTCGTCATCGAGAATTTTTAGTGCCTAATTTTTGATATTTTAAAGTCTCAGAGATGAGAATAAATGAAAAATTGGGCAGGAATCGAATATTTGCGAAATTTCAAGGATTGCGGACTATGCGTCTTATTTGACGACAATCCACATGATCGTTCCTTTTTTTATGTTTTCGATTTTGCATCAGTTTCTTTTTACTTTTAAAGGTTACCCCCCCCCCCTTTTAAATAAGCTTTTCAATCATCATCATTTTTAATATATATAAATATATAAAAGCCTATTGCATTTTGAGAGACTGTATA
Organism: Caenorhabditis bovis; assembly: GCA_902829315.1. Taxonomy (NCBI): domain Eukaryota; kingdom Metazoa; phylum Nematoda; class Chromadorea; order Rhabditida; family Rhabditidae; genus Caenorhabditis; species Caenorhabditis bovis. The sequence goes on along the minus strand of CADEPM010000004.1, from coordinate 6,855,736 downwards.
CAATCGAGAGAGTGCAAGACAGCGAGAGAGCGGACAGCAAAAAACTTCGCACCCCGAGCGGGATCGAACCCGCGATCTCCAAACGACTATGTGTCAAAAATTTCCGCCACTGCGCTACTGCTCGCTCTTTTGCTTCGCTATAACTTGTTGACAAGTGCCACACAGCGCGGCATGCCAATCGCAAATTAATCATGGAATCCTTATACAAAATACATAGTTACGATCATTAAAGGCGCATGTGGGTCTTAAAGCGAATATTAGAGATAAATAATTTGCATACGCCTAATATATTTTTTTTATTCCAGTTCACGGCCAAATCAATCTCGGCTCGTTGTTTCTGCATCCCGGCCAAGGCGGTCAGGGATTCGATTTCGGCGTCGGTCAAGGCGCCAACATTTTGGGATTCGGCGGCGATCGAAGCTTCAAATTGGCCGGAAACTCGGCGGGTGTTGCCCTTGGATGTGAGTTTTGGCGAAATTTCGATATTCAAATTTGCTTGGTCGTCGATTTACGAGCCTCTCGCCACATTCATTTTGGCAACTCTCATGCAAATTTTGCACTATGATAGATCCTAGCAAAATTGGGCTCCTCGTAAATCGACACCAACTAATAAAACGCGAGGGAGATTTAAAATGACCGCGAAAAATTCCTCGGCCATCAAAACTAGGCCACGAATAAAAATGCCCTCAAATCCAAAAAAAAACTAATAAAACGCGAGGGAGATTTAAAATGGCCGCGTAAAATTCCTCGGCCATCAAAACTAGGCCACGAATAAAAATGCCCTCAAATCCAAAAAAAACTAATAAAACGCGAAGGAGATTTAAAATGGCCGCGAAAAATTCCTCGGCCATCAAAACTAGGCCACGAATAAAAATGCCCTCAAATCCAAAAAAAAACTAATAAAACGCGAGGGAGATTTAAAATGGCCGCGTAAAATTCCTCGGCCATCAAAACTAGGCCACGAATAAAAATGCCCTCAAATCCAAAAAAAAAACTAATAAAACGCGAAGGAGATTTAAAATGGCCGCGAAAAATTCCTCGGCCATCAAAACTAGGCCACAAATAAAAATGCCCTCAAATCCAAAAAAAACTAATAAAACGCGAGGGAAATTTAAAATGGCCGCGAAAAATTCCTCGGCCATCAAAACTAGGCCACAAATAAAAATGCCCTCAAATCCAAAAAAAAACTAATAAAACGCGAGGGAAATTTAAAATGGCCGCGAAAAATTCCTCGGCCATCAAAACTAGGCCACAAATAAAAATGCCCTCAAATAGCAATTTTTGTGCAGCGAACAATGGAGCTCTCATCGGCGGCGAACGCGTCGGTGTTGATGGGGGTCTTGGCGCTGGACGAGAAGGTCTGGAAATGGGAAGCCAGGTTCAGGTAGATCAAAAAACAATTTTTGATTCCCAACCTTCATTTCGGCGTTCAGTTCGGCAACAATCCGAACCCGATGCATCCGGCTGGCCAATTCGGCTCATTTCTGGAGAACATGAAAAACTTTTTCGCGTTCCTCGGCAACGGAATGCCAATGTCGCCGCCACCATCGCCACCATTCTCGATCGGCTCGATTGGTGTGAGCACACTGTCGCCAATGGTCACCACCACCACCATCATCACACCATGGGCGAAAATGGATGGCGACACGTCAGATGAGGATGGTGTCGAAGTGATACCGCCAAACAATGGAGGTGAATTTTGTCTCGCCTAATTATGCGGACCAATTAATTTTTGAAGATAATTTGCCGACAATTGGGCAATCGAAAAGCGCCGAGCTTCTCGGCACCGATTTCAGCAAAGATTCTGACGGCGACGAGTTCAGCGAGGAGCTGTTCACGGCAAAAACTGGCAAGAAGCGAATTTTGTGAAATGTTGAATTTTGACGATTTTCAGATCGACCTAGACAACTTCCAGGCCTCATCGAGTTCGTCTGAGGCAAAAATTGACGATTCATATTTATGAAATTCGAACCCCCCCACATCCCAAATGCTTTAAAAATTTTTGTGTATATTTATTGTTGCTCAATAATGAAGAGGCACTTGAAACATGGAAAAAACCCAACGTTTTGCAAGCAGGCACTTTTTTTGGTGCAAATTTTTCAAAAAATGTTTCTCCAGAGAATATTTGTGTTCGACTGCTCGCCGAGTTCGTCTTTCATTTTTCTCGATTCAATAATTCGAGTAGGATACAAATTTTTGAGCCGCCCCGTGTTTTTTGTGCATTCTAGAGCTCATTTCAATCATCTTTAATTTTATACATTTTCAGGGAAATTCGAATTCTTTTAAATTTTCTTTAAAAGTACAAATTCCTCCAAAATTTGGGCCCTTATTAACTAGATTGACGTGTTTTATAATAGACGAGATAGTGTGTAGAAGCGAGAGAGTGTGCAGACGACGAGAGCGGGGAGATAGAGAGCGTGCGATGAATGGAGACGCAGGCTGAATTCCATACAGTGGAATTCAGAAAAAAATTGTAGAAAAAGGAGAAAATTTTATAATTTGCCGATTTTTTTTAGCAAAATTAGACAAAAAAAGCAACACGAAGTTTTTCTTTAAAAATCTGCGTCGAAAAATGGTCATCGGAAAAATTGAAAAAAAAAATTTTTGAGTCCACAAATTTCCATTTCCATTCCAAATCTCAAATTTCCAAAAATTCAGTCTCTAAAATAATATCATGAATGGGGGGAAGTTGTGTGTAGCCTCACAATTTTTTATCTCGTTTTTTTCCACAAAACAAACGTCCCTCAATCATTTTATTCAATTTAAAAAATTTCTCGACCGACATCATTCAAAATAACTCGAAATATATATATATTCCCCGCTTCATAAATCAAGGTGAATATTTGAATGAAAATTTCGCATTTTTCATTTTTTCCGTGCCCCGTTTTTTGGCCATGTAGTGCACTTTTGATTAAATGAGAAGAAGTGAGAAGGATTCGTGATTTCAGCTATTAAGTATGTGTCTGTCGACGTGAAAATTGACTTACACAATTGCCATAAAAGACGACGAAAAAAAAAACACACGCACACAAGGAAAAAATAGAAGATGAACTTTCTTTAAGGATGCGTGCCTATATTATATTACGACGGCATCTGTGATTAGGCTGTGAAACGCATATGGTGCGCCGAGTGGCACTTCTCATCAACTTATAGCAATCTCGCAGAGCGCGCAATAGCGCAGTGGCGCTGCTTTTGGACTCATGACCGGGGAGGTCGCGGGCTCGATCCCGCTCTCGCGCGAGCTATTTTGCTGTCTCTGTCTCCCTCACTAAATCCTTTTTAACTGTTTTTTTTTATTAACGACCAAAAACATGACTCGAATTCTGAAAAAGAAAATGTTTTTTGATTCGCCTACTTGACTATTTTTCGCCTCGCAAAAAAGTCCATTGAAAAATTTGACAAATTCGCTAGTTGAGCGGACACACAAAAAAAACCATAAAAATAAATAAATTGGGAGAAAAAAAAGCACCTTGAAAATTTGCATACGAGCCGTTATTGCGCGTTTTTCAGCCAGCCACCGCACAATTCTTTTCTGTTTCGCCACCGGATTTATTTGTTCGAGGAGCCGATAAAGTGCTCTCGGCCAATTTGTGTGTGTGTGTGTGGGGGGGGGGGTCCCATAAAAATTTCCGACATTTTTGCATGACAAAATTTGAATTTCGCGGGCTGTCAATTCGAGCATGACAAAATTTGAATTTCGCGGGCTGTCAATTAATTGGGTCTCGTAGAATTAAAATGCCCCTTTTTTTCGCTATTTGGCACTTTTAAAAATGAGTGTTCTTCCATACGAGACCCAATTCGAATTATACTATAATGGATTTTATTTAAATATTGAATCCTTACGTAAAAATTGATAGTAGAATTTGCTGAAAAACATGAAGTCAATTTTTTTGAAATCAAAATTTTTATTAGAATTATTTGTCAATAGAGCGCAATTGCAACCATGAGGCATAATATTATATTATCTATAAAAAATTAAAAGTTATGATTGGCATTAGAAAAATAAACAAAAATAATTGGAATTGCAATTGCGCTCTATTGATAATCGAGTTCTACTCAAGGGACCATCGGGTTTTTTCAGAACTTTCTCATTTTAGGGGTTTCCTGGGTGCTGAATTCATCTAGAATACTATTTTTGAAATTCAAACATGTTATAAGGGACCATCATGGTTTGCTGAGCTCGATTTTGTCAATTCGGCCACGGCCGCCCAAGAATTCGGCCACGCCGCATTTCACCTCCGCCATTTATTATTAGCTCAATATTTTTTTAAAAATATTTTTTAGATTATTTTCTTCTAAAAATAGTAGAAAATAATTTAAATAGTCAAATTTTTAGATAAAATTAAAAATTAGAAAAAAAAATTTTTTATGTGCCGATTATTTAAAATAAATCTTAATTTTTCACATCACGCCCAATAAAAAATTGCAAAATCGCTTTAAAGGGTCTCTTTTTTTCATTTGAGACCCAATAAAGCAACAGAGCAATTGAATAAATCCCGATTTTGCAAAAATCTTATCATTGTTCATTTTACGATTTTAAGAAAATTTTTTTTCCATCTTTTTCCGCCGAAAAATGTGTCATCCATGGGATTACTACTCCTTTTGTGTGCCTTCTCAATGAATTTTCTTCATTTTTTCGGAAATATCACGTAAGGGATTATCATAGGTATAAAAACCGATGTCGATTTCAAGAATTCCAGCGTTCACATGATTTTCGAGACCCCAAATCTCTATAATTTTGACGTCATCTAGAATATTAATTAATCAGGCAATCAAAAAAAATAAAAATAATTTTTTTTCCATATCCCCCTCAAAAAAAAATAATTTTTTTCTCCATTCCACCTGTTTTTTGCTCGTTCGATTCTCGCGCGCCACCTATGATTTTCGCATTTTCATCATCCCAAAATTGGCGGTGTTTTCTCGCTTCTTCGCTGTGTGACGACGACAACATTTCTTCACCTCATTTCCATTCGGGCCTCTGTGTAATTTTTTGTGGCCGTCGAAAAATTCAATTCGCATTTTTTTCATTTTTTTTGGCTTTTAGGTAAATGTGTGAGGATGACGATCCGAAATCCGCAATCTCGCTGATTATTGTGCTCGCAGGTTTGGTAGATCAAAAAAAAAAGAAAAACAGAAAATTGATGGCTTTGAAAAAATTGTGTGCAATTTTGCGTAAGGCATCATTGCGGACCTCATTTTCTTTCAAAATTTATTTTCAAACTTTCTACAATAATCCGAGATATATAATTGCTTTGTGGTCACCTAGAAGGTCTCGCAGCGAAACGCGAATTTTCAAATTTTTGCTACATCGAAAAATAGGCAAATATGGACCACCGCTTCGTGGCGGCAATTCAAATATGCAAATTTAAATTCTTTAAAAAATATTTTTCAAGGATCCGCGATTTCGTTGATCTCCATTTGCACCAACGTCATCCTATTCCTGGCGCTCATTCGCAACTCTCGCTGCTTTCAATGCTATTTTCACGTAGGTCCCAACAATTCCGAACGATCAAATTGACAATTCCTTCAGTTTATTCTGGTGCTCGCCTTCTTCGACATTATTATATCGCTATTCTACATGCCGGTGATTCTAGTTGACACCCTAAAAGTTGAATTTTGAAAAATTAATTGCATAGTTAAGACGGGTTCCATTTCAGGATTGGACCAAATGGATCGAATTGGCGCGAGCGTGGTGGCCGTTTTTTGTCTACGGTCTTACTATTACCCACATCTCAATGACAACAGCAAGGTTTTCATCAAATTTACTAAAATCTGGCGTTCATTCGGGTGGCCGAATTATTGGGTGGCCGCCGAATTCCTCGGCCATATCCATTATTTCAAAATTTAATTTTTTTTAATTGAATTTTTACGTGTTTTTTTTTTAGAATATTTTGCCGATTACTTTTAAAAGCGTATTATATATATGAAAAAAAAATTAAATTTTTAGATGAAATCAAAAAATTGCGAGGAATTTGCGGCGAACGGACGAATTTGAAGATTGAAAATGTAGGCGCTGCAAATTTTTTTCTGGTCGCCCAATTTCGCTATTTCAAAGCGCCAAAAATTTGCTGTAAAATTAAGAAATCGCAAAAACCGCTCTTAATGGACTCTTTTCGAGACCCAACCTTCAATTTTTTGGTCTTGAAAATGCGATTTTCAGCTTCATTTTACTATCAGTGGTATTCGAGAGATTCCTCATCACTATTCGATATTATCGCCTCAAGCAGTTTCAAGCGCATCGCAGCTTCATCTGTTTCAGTAAGTCGATTTGAATTACCTATGTAATAGCCAAAAATAATTTTTTGCTTTTGCCTAGTTTGCCTCCTGCTTGGCATTTCAACAAAAGGCGGAATGCTGTTCGAGCTTGACGTGTTCCCCAACGAGGATCCCACGTGTATGGTAGGCATCTTTTTGCAGCGATTCAAAAAATTCGAATCGACGTCACACAGAACACGGTTCTCGAATACTACGTCGACGTCACCGACATCACCAAAACGGTGTGGTACGGCACGATATACAAATTCTGGTTTCGCAACTTCGCCACCGTCTTTCTGCCGTTCTTTCTGCTCATGGGCCTCAACATGAAAATGGTGATCGAGTTGCGACGCCAAATGCGCTCGGCGTTGGTGAACAAATCGCGTCGGCGGTTCTCGTTGAGAATGCAGAGCAAGGTTCGCTTTTTCTCTTTGGCAATCTCTCAAAGCTCACCGCCAATTTTTCAGAAGAACGTTCGCCAAGCGACGAGCACAATGCTTTTCGTCTGCCTCAGCTATTTGATTGCCAATCTTATCAATGTGTTCATCACGGCCTGGGAGTTTATCGATATGAAATCACTAGTTGAAAAGTAATTTTTATTTTTTCTTGGGGGGTTTGAAGCCGCTAATTTTTGCTCATTTCAGTTTTTTCGATGAATACATGCTATCGGCCGACATCTCGTCGCTTCTCGTCGTTTCCGCGTGCGCTCTCCGCCTCCCAATCTACATGGTACCGATTTTTGCCGACCACCAATTCTAATTTTTTTTTCTTCTTCTCATTCTCAGGTCTGCAATCCCGACCTTCGACGAACCGTGAAGCGTTCGGTTCAACACAAATCCGATCATCGCGACAAAATCGAGCAAACGTTCTCGCTGATCACAAAAATTGTTGTTTGACGACGTCAGTTTCGTGTTTTTACTAGGAAATAAAGTTTATTGTTCTCATTTCAACCATTACGCGCCCCCCCCCCCCACACGGCGACCTCCCAAATCGTTATAGGTCGTAAACCTCGTTTGAAGGAAAAAGAGAAGAAGACAAGACAAAAATTGAATCAAGTTTGATGTGTATCGATTGATCCGACGTTTCTCATCGGAAAATGGTTTGGTCCCCAACTTTTTGTTCGATGCTTGATAATTAATGGTGCTAGGCGGATTTCGCGAAAAACTGGCAAAAATGCGATTTTGAGGCACTCTAAAATCGCTATTTCCAAAAATGGGATCATCATCGAGACGCGAAGAATTAATTTGTGAATTACCGCCAAAAAAATATATTTGGCGACTTTCATTCTTTGGAAAATTGGCAGGATGTGTGCAAACACCGCGACGCATATTCTCACAGAAAATTTTTCTTTTGATTTTTTTTTTGAAAATCGAATATCGAAAAATTGGTCCTTGACAGTGGATCAATTGATTTTTGTTGAAGACAGAGCCTAAAAACTTGAATGAGGCTACAGTATACATTAAAGGCGCATGCGAGACTGTTTGAAGATTATAATTCAAATTTTGATATCTCGATGATTTTGCATGAATGGGACTAAACTGAATTTTTCAAAACACAAACATAAATTTGTTACGTTTAAAGGCGCATACGACAAAGTGTCACGCTTGTGGTACGGTAGGTATATGCGCCTTTAAAATCTACAGTAATCTAAAAAAATTTGGCCGCAGAATCCATATTTAATATAATTTTTTTTAGAAAAATAAATTTTGTGATGAACCCGATAATAGAAAAATTCGAAAGTGGTCCGTAATAGCGTCTTACGCAAAATTGCACACATTTAATTTTAAAAAATTCAATGAGGTGGTCTGTGCGCCTTTAATCTATTCATAAGCATAGGTCCGTAAATCTACACCTTTAGCTTCGTGCCAAGACCAGGGTCATTGTATTTTTTGGCATTTAGCCAATTTTTGATATTGTAAAAAATTGGCGCGAAATTCGAAAATTCAAAAGTAGTCCAGATGTCTCTCAATTCATTTTCTCTGATTTGCCAAAATTGATCAAGTCTGGTATAATTCGATTCGTCGGACGTGTCCGATTAATTCCGCCTGACGGAAAATTGATTCTGAACTTTGTTCGATGTGTGATAATTAATGGTGCTGGGCGGATTTCGCGAAAAACTGGTTAAAATGCGATTTTGAGGCACTCTAGAATCGCTAGGCCAAAAAAAAAATGGGACCATCATCGAGACGCGAAAAATCAATTTTTTGAATTGCCGCCGAAAAAATATATTTGGCGACTTTCATTCTTTGGAAAATTGGCAGGATGTGTGCAAACACCGTGACGCATATTCTCACAGAGAAAATTTTCGAATGATTTTTTGAATTTCAAATTTCCCGCCACCCTATGGACCAATCAGATGTGAGAAATTTACACAACTAGTCTTCCGGGGGACCATCGAGACTTGAAAAATCAATTTTTGAATTGCCGCCGAAATTTTCATTTTTGAAAATTTGAAAAAAAAGATAGGCGCGCAAAAATGTGTGCAAACACCGTGACGCAAATGTCACAGAGAAATGTTTTTTTTGAATTTTTTTTTAGAAATTCAAGGACCCTCTTTTTTTTCACAATTAGTCTTCCGGGACCATCGAGACTCGAAAAATCAATTTTTGAATTGGCGCCGAAAAAATTATTCGGCGATTTTTAAAATTTGATATAAATGATAGTGTGCAAACACCGCGACGCATATTCTCACAGAGAAATTTTTCTTTTGATTTTTTTTTTGGAAAATCAAACTTCGAAAAATTGGTCCTTGAAAATTGATCAATTAATTTTTGTTGAATCTTGAATGATGCTACAGTATACATTAAAGGCGCATGCGAGACTAATTGAAAATTGGGGGCCCATGAGAGGTGAGAAATTCCCTAGAATAATGGGGTCCCCACAACAACAACAAAAAATGGAAAATCTCGAAGTCCATTCGATGTCACACAATTTCCATACCCAAAAAAAGGGGCGATCGAGTTATCAAAGTTTGGTCGGCGATAGTACAGTTACCCGTAACCATCTTCTTCAAATCGTCAGGCGGCTAAACGTGTTTTTTTCGGCCGACGATGTCTCCCGCCTATTTCACTCATTTTTTGCATTATATTCGACCAGCAGCAGGCGCCTGATGATGTTCCAAATTGACCCCAACGCGATTATCGCCGTCACGCTGCTCTACTTTCGTCTCGTCGCCGCCGACTCGCAGAATCTCAGCGCCAAGGTGAACCCATCGATTGGCAGCCTCACGAAAGCCGATTAATTTTTTTGCAGCTGTATGATTTGGTGAAGCCGTCGGACACCCATCGCCTCTTCGACACCCTTCAATACGCTGTCGAGGAGCAGTACTCGAGAACGCCGGTGTTCTATGACTTCTCGACGATGTTCAACTATGGCGAGAAGCCGATCAATCTTGAGCGGCTCAATCGCAAATATCACGATGTGCTCTATGAGGGCGACATGGCTTTCGGCTATGAGCAGCTGAGTCGAATCGTCAACTCGGCCGTCGAGTTTCGGCGTCCGATTCGCAACAAGATTCGCGATCGTCGTCAGGCCTATCTCGACGCCAACTATCCGGCGACGATTTGGGAGCACGGCGTGCCGTTCGTCCTTCACTCGTCGCTGAGTGAGTCGCCATCGAGTTCGCGCCTCACATTTTTTTTGCAGATGCGCTCGCGCGCTCGTCGATTCTCAACGCGATCCATTTTTGGTATCGCGAGACGTGCATCGAGTTCGTCCCGCGAACCCGTCAATCCGATTATTTGGTGTTCGTCGGCGATGATGAGGGATGCTGGAGTACGGTGGGCAAGGACGGCGCCAATGGGAAGCAGGTCGTCAGCATTGGAGAAGGATGCGAGCATGTTAGTCTGACATCCCGCAACAATGTCCGCAGATCCATAGGTTGCGATTTAGCCAACGCAAAACCCGCAAAATTGTCCGCAGATCTATAGGTTGCCATTTAGCCAACGCGAAACCCGCAAAATTGTCCGCAGATCCATGGGTTGCGATTTAGCCAACGCGAAACCCGCAAGCATGTCCGCAGATAGATAGGTTGCGATTTGGCCAACGCGAAACCCGCAAAATTGTCCGCAGATGCCTACTACGAGAATTCTCTCATTTTACTTTGAAACTAGTGGGGTGGCTTGTTAGAATTGCCACCAACGCGAAACCCGCAACAATGTCCGCAGATCCATTGGCTGCGATTTAGTCGACGCGAAACCCGCAAGAATGTCCGCAGATCCGTTGGATGCAAATTAGAAAATAGAGGGTGGCTTGTTTGAATTGCCGCCAACGCGAAACCCGCAAGAATGTCCGCAGATCGTCTTGCATGAGAATCCAAAAAAAAAATACGAATATTTGCAGTTCGGCGTGACGTCTCACGAGCTGGCGCACGCGCTCGGCCTCTTCCACGAGCAGTCGCGCTACGATCGCGACGAATCGGTGACATTGAATCCGCGCGTCGTCGACCGCTCGCTTCTATTCAACTTCGCCAAGGTAGACCGTCGCTGAAGGACGCCACCAAACGAATCGCGGTATTGCAGATTTCGCGACGCCAACTCTCCACCTACGATCTGCCCTACGATATTGGAAGTGTGATGCACTACACACCAACCGAGTTAATTAAATAATTCAATTGACCTCAAGTGTGAAATTGCCGACAACCAATTTCAGATTCTCGACGGTGCCGTCGATTCCGACGCTGATGGCCGTCGACGCGAACCTCCAACAAACGATGGGCCAACTCGACGGACCATCGTTCATCGATGTTCTCATCATGAATCGACATTATAATTGTCAGGCGAAATGCGAAAAGCAGGCGGCGTGCGAGAACGGCGGATTCACGAATTCGCGAAATTGCGCGATTTGCAAGTAGGACCATTTTTGGAGTTCTTGAAAACCGGAAAAAAAAATTTATTGATCGTCGCGAGACCCCATCGGCGGCAATTCAAAATTTCAGATGCCCGTCGGGATTCGGCGGACGCCATTGCGAGCAAATCGCGCCATCATTCTCGACATCGTGCGGCGGTGTGCTGAACGCCGACGAAGTGAGTCGTCACACCATCGGAACCATCGAACCGCCCCATCCTCCATATTCAGACCGCCCGTCAATTCGACATCACCATTCGTCAAAACGGCGGCCGACGTGCCAAAACTTGTGTGTACCATTTGAAAGCGCCGAAAGGCAAAAAGATCGTCGTCGAAATTCGAAAAATCGACTCGAAATGCATCGAGGGCTGCTGGCTCGATGGGCTTGAGCTCAAAATGAGAGCCGACGTGAGGCCGACGGGCTATCGGTCAGCGACACCCCCTTTAAGAACCCCATCAAAATTTTGAGGATTCAGATTCTGCTGTCCAGAATCGTCGAAACGAAAAGTGGTGTCCGATGGGAATTTGGTGCCGATGATCGTCTATTCGAAAGATGACACAATATCGGCTTCACTTCAATATTTCTATGGTGATTTTCTTTTTTTTTTTTCAAATAATTTTTCGCGGTTTCAAAACGCCTATTCTAGTCGATGCTTCGGTCAGTTTCGACGAGTCGCCAACAAAAAATCTCAATGCGATATTGGGCGTCACTCATAGCGTCGCCGACGGGATCTCGACGCGACTTTCGAGGCCCTAGAAAAACGCGAGATTCTCTTAAAGAAGTATTCATTTTGTGGATCTCAAACTAGCAATTATTTAGATCATTTCATATGTGTAAATTGGCACAAAAATAAAAATAAATATATTATAACCATGATGATGATGAAGCACCTGCAATCGACATGTATTCGGTATTCTATGATCTCGGCGTGTGCAGTTGATAGGGACTGTCCACGGAGAGCTCCATGCTTGACACTTTGTTCATGTTCGAGATTCGAATCACCTCGCGAACCGGCTGAAATCAGAATTGCCTTTTTTGGGTTTTGAGATTTTCTACCACGGAATTATAGAAGACTCACTGGCGGCAATCCGTTCCTAATATGCCTCCGCTTGCACTGAATATAATGACGGCACTTGGAAATGATGATGAGCATGAGTCCCTGAAGAGCGAATAGCGTCGGGCACACACACAAAGTGATCTTTGCCATCATCTCGTCTCTAGCCGATAAATTGCCCTGAAGAAAAAACAATTTTTTTTTGAGCTTCACCTATTGAGCCAACCGACCTCGGAGACGAGCTCGCCGATGGCGATTAGGCAGGTGATTCCCAGCATACACATTAGAAACGATTGCCACAGTATCGCTGGCATCATGAAGCGAAACTGAAATAATTGGAGGGCTCGCGCGACTCGAACACACAATAATTATTACGCGGGTTTGTTTCAGGCCGTGCAGAATTAGACAATGCACAGTGCAGCCGCCAATGAGGAAGCAGATGAATGCGGTCATTGCTGAAATAGTGGAAAAATTTGGGCATTTTAGGTGAAATTGACTTTTTTTTTTGAATTTCGCGTCAATTTTTAATTAAAAATTAAAAATTCTTTTTTTTCTCTTCGCGCAAAAAAAATAAAATGTGTGCAATTTTACGTATGACGCAATTCGAATTGCGGAAGGCAGATGCTCCACTGTGTGGTCTTTTGTACTCAAATGATAGAAATCATGGAGAGCACGCAATCACAGATAAACGGCGGCATAGGCACAATGGAAGCATAATGGAACGGCTGTGGATATCATAGGAATCTTATATGCAAGTTATATGGAAGCATAATGGAAGCATTTTTTTTGCGGAACCGCGTGTTTCGTATATGGAATGAGCCGTATGCCTTCCATATGGGCAAATAAGAAAACAATTTGATTGCTGTATTCAAAATTTATTTCATATTAACACATTTATTTAATTTAAAATAAAAAAAACAACAATGAAATGAATTTCAATTAAGATATAATCAAACCATTAGTTACTGGCAACTGCCGAACTATTCGAATCATTGTCAGTACTGACATCGAGCGGGACGCTGTAATAAGTAGAATTCATATCGTTCACACTTGGTTAAAAAGCCGTGTTATGATATTTTTAAAAACAACAACTATTGCTAAGAAATTAGGCAAAAGTCCTAATGCACATTTAACCTATCCTTTTTTCGCAAATATACGCTTGTAGAAAGAAACCGTTATCGAATTTTTACCTTTTCTCCACTTTTCCTAGTCGCTACACTTCGATTATAATGGGCCTATTAATTTGAAAAACTTGTAAACCATTGTTACGTAAACTAAATTTTTCGAGAAAATACAATCAGTTTTTTTACATCAATAATTTTCTTAAAAATAAAAATAATTTATTTTTATTGCATTTTTGGAAACCCTTTAGTGCACAAAATAAAAAGTGAATTGGCGGAAGAAAGAACAACTCCAAAATTTGAAGCAAAAAGGCATTTTGGTTAAAATTTCAAAGACATATGAATACTCACATCTGAGGGTTGCTGGTAGAATCAAGCAGCTTCCTTAATTGCGCCGCGAGCGCTTCCGGCGCTACACCAAATTTCCTTTGAAGTCGTTGGCGCATTCTATCGCTTAATCAAGTAAATAAATTAATAGTCATAGTTCAAAATCTTACAGAAGATTATCCATGACTTCTCGAACCATGCGTAATGCTTTCGCTTTGAAGTCATTTGTCGGTTGTTGCCCAAAGCCATGGATAAGAACATCTGTAATATAGATATTTGCAATAAAGTATAGGATCTTTATATAGTCGACGTCTGGCGACTTCTGTACTAGAGCCCCACTTAAAAAGATAAATGCCACTGAATGATATTGGTACGAAGGCTGTACGGCAATCGGAAATTTCGGCGATTCGGCTAATGGCAAATTACCGATCGAAATTTTCTTCGGCAATTTGAAAAACCGGCAATTTCGGCAATCGGCAATTCCATTGCCGCACAGCCCTGATTGGAACCAAATAATCAACAAGCTTTAAACTTAGGAAGTACTTTATAAAGACTTCATTGCGCATATTTTTCTAATTGAAACCATTTCTGGAGTCGAACAGGCCAATTTTTGATGATAACAACTTACAAATTGCGCGTACGAAGGTTTAGGAATTGGCGTTGATTTTGTTGTTTGTGAGGACTGTGGAGAAAATTTTTTTTGCTGAGTTGGCGAGTAAATTGGACTATCTGGATCTGAAGTGTCGAGCGAATTTGGTTCCATGTTAGGGACTTCTGGTTCTTTGTTATTGACTTCTAGAGCAGTTTCAGTTATATCTGACAACACTCTCGATCTTGTCTTCATCTGTAAAAAATTTCAAAACATTATGTTTTATTAAAAGAAAAAAGCGAGCGATAATAAAAAATATGTTAAAGTAAATAAAAATAAAACGGATTCGATGAGAAATTAAACACAATTCGATTGAGAAAATATTTAAATTCGATTTTAAAAGTGTCGGAAACGATTTGAAAACATCGTATCGATTTTAAAATTTTCGAATGCTATCAATTTATTTTTGGTTTCGATTTTGATGATAAATATGAAAATTTTTCCTTTATTTTTTAAAAACATTTTTCCTTTAATTTTGAAAAAAAATTTTTAATTTTTGACAAAAAAAAAAACACAAAAAATCTTGAAAATTCATTGAGAAAAAGCAAAAGGAAAAAAATTTTGAAAACGAATTTCGAAAATGTGAGGCGTGGCCGCATTGTGCAAAGCGGCGCACGGTTTTGCAATGCTGCGGCACGCCTCTTCTACGCGCGTCTGCTACCAGTTTGGAGCAAATTGTGAGTAGTTTGCGATGCCAATTTCGGAAAAACCGGCAAAAATATATTAATACGACTAAATTGTAGTTGGCAATCTTTAAACAAAGTAAGGAACAGTTGACTGAATTAACATAAATCTGAGTAGCATAAGTCATTAAATGGTAGAAGCTAAATTTCGTATGTTGTGTATCATGTAATTTTCAAATTTTCATTGTTTATATGATAGCATAAGTTTTTTGTATTGATTTTTCTAGAAATTGTCTTGGTCTGCCGTCCAGACGCCAATTGTATAATGTGTAATGATATATGATTATTTTATCCATATTTCATCCATATTCGTTCCACGGCTCGCAAACACCGGAAGCATATTCATCCCGTTTTCATTCCATCCATATTCGTCCCATAATTCTTCCACAGCCACTAAGAATTACATTATGCTTCCTATATGGAAGCATTATGCTTCCGTTCCACAGATTTCCCACAATGCTTCCATTATGCTTGCGTCGCGCTTAATCAGTGATAGCGCAGTGGCGGAAGCGTTTGACTCGTAGGCGTGGAGATTGTGGGTTCGATCCCGCTTAGGGGGGGAAGCGTTTTGCCCAAACAGAGACATATTTTTTAAAACATTCTCTATGAAAATTGATGACTACCAAAAAATTCAGATAAGTTTAAATTAAAACTTGAAAACTAAAAATTTTATTTTCAAAAAAAACACCGCAAAATTCAACGAAAACCTCAATAATGCGAAAAAACGAGTTGGGTCTCGAAACGAAAGCCAAAACTCTCAAAAATTGGTCCCCCACCTGTCACATTAATCGCATTCTCATAGAGTGTCCACGGAAAAACGAAGACGCCAAATCCGAAAACGCTAATCGTGGCGAGAATCCCTAGAACACATTTGACGTAAAACGCTCGTAGATCAAAAACACAAAAATGTTTGATCAACCTAGTAGTCCGCAGAAAAACGTGGCATATTTGACGTGAACCACACCGAACAATTTGAATCGATCGTCGTCCTCGATGAATTCCATTTTTTTTCGTTTTTTGGGGTTGGCAAAATTCCTGAAAATCGTCAAAAAAAAATGTTGAGAAACGCGGTTTGGCTGGTCGGATTTTTTTTTGGGCTGCCGCGAATCAAACAATCTACAATTAATGTGGAAACCCGGCAATTTCGTCGTCTTCTTGCTTCGGCTGACATTTCGGATGTGGCGCGATGCGAAAATTAAAGGGTTCGATTCTCTCACAACGATGAATATGGCAAAAATTGGTTGAGAGCGGGTTTTTCCAAAAAAATGGATCGAAAAATTGGTGCGGAATTTTTTTTTGCAAAAATTAATTTATAAAAATTAATTGTCGTCAAATTAAATGTACAAGTCCGTAATGTCATTTTCAACTTTTTTTTCGATTTCAAATAAACAAAAAAGCAATTTTTTTCGTTTTTAAATAAAAAAAAAACTTCAATTCGTATATATTGAAAATTTTTGGGAAAAAAATTTTTTTTGATCTACCTTTAATTTTTAGGCATTTTTTAGCGATTTTAAATTTAAAAAAAATCTCGATTTTAAAATAAACAAAAATCATTTTTTTCGATTTAAATAAACAAAAATTCAATTCGTGTATATTGAAAATTTTTGGGAAAAAAATTTTTTTTGATCTACCTTTAATTTTTTTTCGCCACTTTTTGTTTCGTAGAGTCTGATTCAAAAATATCGATTTTAAGAGTTTCCATGGTATTAAAAATTGAAAAATGGGCGACAAGAAGCGAAAAAAAAAGAATTGGCGAGGCAAAACATCAGCGGGGTGAACAAAAAAAAGTGATATGGAGATTTAGAGAGGCGGCGGCAGAAGCCGGCTGGCGGAGAAGGGGGGGGGGCCGGTGGTATCTACGGGCAACACAACATAATTACACTACTGATATTTTCTAATGTAGCAGGTGTCGAGCAGAAGGAGGAGAAGCACAAAAAAATAATGAAAAATTGCCTTCCATTCATTTTTTTCCCTTTTCGAATTTCGCGAAAATCGCCATTTTTTGAATCAGCTTTTGCTGAAAAAAAAATCAGAATTAAAACAGAACGCCAAAATCGTGTTTTTATTTTTTTGCGCCAACCCCCTTTAAACAAATTTCCTTCAAAATTTGGACACTGTCTTTAAAGGCGCGTGCAATTTTTGTTTGTTGCACTGAAACCTTCCACGTGTGCCTTTAAGCATCTACAGTAATCCAATTTTCAAAATTGTGCCAATTTCCTCGAAAAATCACAATTATTGATGATAGCGATTAAAAATTAGAAAAAAAAAGAAGACTGCTGATATTTCATTCGGAAAATTCCACCTGAAATCTGTATGATCGATTGATGACGCGATTTCCAGGTGATTTCGAGACCTCGTTTGACTCAGACGATTTTAAAACGATGAACAAAAAAAAAGTTGGACTTCAATAAATTATAATTTTTATTCGAATTCACCACAAAACAAAATTGGGTGGAAACCCGCGATAGCGATTTGAGAGAAACATTTCGATTATGCACATAGAAACCGAATAAGCGACCCGTTGTTTGAAAGGAAAAAAACCACTAATAAGGCGAACGATCCGCTAATTGCGCTCTCTTGACAGATAATACCACCAGTAGAATACTGCAAAAAAAATAATAATTAGAAATAATTGATTGAAAACAAAAAGGCGAGCTCTCTGGGTTGGGCTAATTCAAATTTGCTCGGGTAGTGTATGTCCTCGAAGAAACGGTCAAAAAATGCTCAAAAATCCTAGAGACCACTAACAAGAAATTAAAATCCGAACCAGGGTTCGAAATAGTGACCTCTTGCGCGGCGGTTAGCGCGCCGACCAACTGCGCCACAATCGCATGCTGCGCGTTTGCGCGAGGGCATACATCACTCGGCGGTTTTCATTCTCAACACCATTATCCCAAAAATTACCATTGAACGCTGCAAACATTGCGGGAAACGCTTTGGCGGCGAATGAGTCAACTCTAGCGCCCATGTCTGCGGACATCTCGCGGGAGCTATTGTTTTTCCAGCTGTGCGAATTCCCGTTTTGATCTCCGCTAAAATTGCACTCAATTTTTTTAAAATTTTTTTTTTCTCGACACTTGCACTTTTGCTTGTGAATCAACAATTTTTTTTTGTTTTTTAATTCAAACTTAATTTAAAGTGCAAATTTTCCGAATTATAATTAGCGTCAGAATTCTCTTCGGTTGAATTGCGATGATTAATTTAAGCTGCTTGCAGCCTTAATTCTTTGTTTGCCTCTGTGTACTCCACACGGAAAACATTGGCCACTGGTGGGAATCGAGTATTGGCAAAAAACCAACAAAAAAAAAATCATAAAACCTGAATTTGTTATTCATTTCCATGAAATTCAAAAATTTGGTTAAAGGCAAGAAAAATATTTTTAAAAACTTCGGCCACGGCCACATTTTTCTAGGCCACAATTTATTTTGTTGAATCGCTATGAAATATTAATCGTATGCGCCTTTAACTTTTTATGGGGATTTTTAAAGTATTATAAAATCGCGAAGAAACGCGACTACTAGGCTTCGAAGGAGGTGGCCGTGGCCGAGTTTTTTCGGAATTTTTTTTTGCAAAAAAAATAGAACAAACCTCATATTATAGAGCTCATCATCATCATTATTATTCATTGAATATCGCGTCGAAGCGCATTTGGCATTAAACGAGTATTTTCTGGAAAAAAATGGAAAATTTTAATTTATTCGAATTTCGATTTCCCCCGCGATCACTTTTTGATGGTTCCCGTCGCGATGGCCCGCTGAAATTTGATGCGTCGCGAGCGTCGCTTGATCTCGGTGATTTTGTCGACGAAACCGACGACGGCGAGCTCGACGAGCGAGAAGAAAATGAAGGCGACGCACACGAAGAACCACAAGTCGATGGCTTTGACGAACGAGACGCGCGGCAGATTTTTGACGATGTTGCCGAATTGGAACGTCAACGCCATCAGCGATGAGACGCCGAGGGTGATGCGCGCCGGAAGCGCGCGCGTATCAATCCAGAACGCGATCCACGAGATGAACACCGACAAGTACGTCGGCAGGTACATTTGGAGCACATAGTAGCCGTACAAGCGTTTGAATCTGTTTCAACACACAATCTTTTTGTTGGTGGGGACCATTTAGGCGGCCAAACCGAAATGTGACTTTCAACTGGTCCCACATTCCAGCCGTGTACTCGTTCGACGTTTTTCCCCACGTCACGTTGTAGAATTGAAAGTCGGGTAGGCGAAAGTCCTCCGGCGGCGGCATTGTCACCGGCGCCCATTGTTGCCAGTTGAGACGGACCTGGAATCGATTGGCACATTTGTGGTCCGCAAAATTGTCGCGTACGCACCTCGGCCACATTATATGAGTAGGACTCGAAGACGAGATGGCATTCTTGGGCGTCGATCGGGAATCGCGAGAGCTCGAACGAGCACGGCGCCGACACTTGGACCCGATAGTTGAGCCAAACGGTGCCTGAACAAGATTTTCGATGAAAAATTGAGAAAGGCGTTTTTTGAATTGCCGCCAAAACAGCGAGATTCCTTTTTTGTGCAAACACCGTGACGCAATTTTCACAGAAAAAAAAAACAACCAAAAAACCGCTGATTTGGATTTTTCATAGCAAAATTTAAAAAAATTGCTATATCTACTTTCTCACTACTATTCTGAGTGCGGGTAGATTTACGAGATGCGTCTTTCGAAATGGTCTCGTCACGCTTGAAATTGTCTCACCTAAAATTCAGATAAAGCAAAATTTTGATAGCTAGAAATCGTCAAAATCGCTTCAAAATATTTTTCTTTTCCATACGAGACCCATGGCGGCAATTCAAACAATCAAGCCAAAAAATTTTAGGCAATATCAATTTTCTGGAAAAAAAATTTCCAACATCACTGAAATCCCATATCGAGATTCGACAATTCGCAAAATTCGAATTTTTTGAATTGCCGCCTCGAAAAAATGCAATGGTCCACAAGATTTTTTTTTGCGATACAAAATTTTATTAGAGAAATATTTATTTTACAGAAATATTTTTTTTGTGGCTTCAAAATTCGAATTTCGTGATTTTTGAGAATTACGAAAAATTGCCAAGAATGACCACCAACGACACTCCGTGTTTACAGTGCCATTTGTTTAGTGTAAATTCAAATCTCGCTTTTTTGAAAACTCTGCGCAAGGGGGGGGTCCCTTTAAAAAAAAAGTAGTTGCCCACCATTCGGATAAATAATCAACAAAATATTTGATGCCGGCGATTTGTGGACCTGCGTCGATTTGCTATTGACGAAACACACGTTCGGCGTCCAGAGTCGCTCGCTGACATAGCTGTCCAAAGAGAGATTCGCCTTGCACGAGATGTTCCTAGAATTCGAATTCGATCGGTCATCGTTTGAATGAGCGGAAAAAACGCAACCGATAGTCCAATCGCGGGTCCTCCCACACCTGACTAAACCACACGTCGGCAATAAACGAGCTCGAAATTTCGGAAATCGACGAGATATCCTGAAATTCGGCGGGTGGGGGACCCCAAAAACCAATTTGAAACAACAAAAAAAAATGATCATCGTTACCTGAACGGTGAGCTCAACGCTCACCTGCACCGAATTATTCGACGGCACCATTGTTTTGTCATAGTCCTGTAGAAGGTCCTGCAATTATTTTTGGCTCTCGTCTATCACGCCAAAAAATTCGACGAAACCGTCAAAATGCTTTTCCTATGGTTCGAATTGTACGCGCAACTCGCCACTTCATCGATCGCCTCCGCGTTCGTCGTCGTCACCGCGGAAACGAGCAACATGTATAATATATCGTGGAGCATTTCGAGCTCTGAAATTTATATATAAAAAAAGATTGTGCGTTGGGGCGATCGCGAGAGTTGACGGCCAAAAAATTAATGGCGGACCACCTTTTGCAAATTTCTCATTGGGGGGGGGGGGACCACAAATGTCAATTACAACCTTTTTAAAATCGAATTCTGCCAAAACAAAATTCAAAGAGATTTTAAATTGATAAAATTTATTCGAAAAATTCATTTTCTTTTTTTTTTGAAAAAAAATAGGCCCGCCGCGGCCGCCAATGTAAAAATTCATGAGACGGTAAAAAATGTAAAAATTCATGAGACGGGACCGAACCTTCGCCAAAAGTTTACTATCCCCGCGCACTTGCCCCCCACCACACCTGGCTCGGAAACTGTGGAGCCAAGAGGCGTATATGAAACCCATTGGTTAAATAACTGCTGGCATTGTGGAAAACACCTCGAATTTTCAGATGGCCAAAAAATTTCATCTGAAACCCCTGGAGCTCAGAAGGTCTTCTAGTTTACAAAGTTGCAAACAATTCCAAAACTGGAGGTAAAATGCCTTCCCTTGGTTAGTGGCACCCCTTTGATAGACAAAAAAAATCGAATTTTTTTTTGTTGAAAAAAAAAAAGAAGAAAAGGCGGTTTTCTCACGGCAACACCTCGATTCAACGCGAAGTGTGAAGCGAAAAGTAATCTGCGCAAAAAAAAGAACCTCATTTATATTTAAATGGAAACGCGCCGATTTTTTTCAGTGTCTCAGCGAATTTCAATTTTTTTTGCTGTTGAGGAAAAAAAGAAAAAATATATATGTATATTTTTCTTCGTCTTCTATTTATTATTACCCGTCTATTATTCATTTTCAATAATATCCGGTGTTTTGTTGCGCATGGCAGCGTTTCGCACTTTCCGCATTAATGAAAAAAAAAATATTAAGCGAATGAACAAGAAAATTGGCGGCGATCCACCAAAATCATCCTTTTTTTGGATAAAATCATAATTAATCTAAAAGTGTTGCAAACGCGCTCTATTGAAATGTCTAGTTGTCTTGCGCCCTCTCAGCCTCCCTCTATCTTTTCTCGGGTCGAAATCTTTTTCTCTGCGTCTCTCATTATTCCTCTATTCTTTGCGGTATGATAGGCATTCGATTTCTTGGGGAAAACGCGGCTTCCAGAATCGATCGCTGCGAGACCCAACGCGTTGAATTCGCGTATCAATTTTAACCAGTTTTTTTTTGCGATATTCAAAAATTGATTAAAGGCGCATCGCGTCGAAAACGAGCTGGGTCTCGCAGCGAGCAAAAAAAAGAACGACCTGAACTAGACGAAAATGAGA
Source organism: Caenorhabditis bovis (assembly GCA_902829315.1). Taxonomy (NCBI): domain Eukaryota; kingdom Metazoa; phylum Nematoda; class Chromadorea; order Rhabditida; family Rhabditidae; genus Caenorhabditis; species Caenorhabditis bovis. The sequence goes on along the minus strand of CADEPM010000004.1, from coordinate 6,833,690 downwards.
AAATCTGTCGGGTGGGGGGGGGTTTGGGGAAGAGCTGAATTACTTGGGGGGGGGGGGTTTAAAAATTGTTTGCGGGTAATTGAGAATTTTTTTCCCCCTCATTGTCTAGCTTTTTTTTTTCTATTAGCCGGGTTTTTTTCTTCAACATCGCTGTTTTTCGCAAGTTTCGCGCCAATTCAATTTTTTGCCTTCGATTAAAACAAAAAAAAAACAAAAGAAGACAACTTGAAAGGAAATTGAAACGACGTGGATGTTTACGGAAAAATAACGTATTATTCAACAATTGTTGTTGGGAGACCGTTTTTTTTTCGGTTCTGTATGGGACCATTGGTTCCAGAAAGATGTCAAAATAGAAGCAGCAAATAACAAAAAATATGATATATTTTAGGAAAACAGTCGGAAAGATAATTAGACAAGCTTTCGAATGATATATAAATCCATATCATTATAGAGTTTGTACAAATATCGTGCGGTGGAAGGAGACGCAGACAGCAAAACATTTTGCTCCAGAGCGGGATCGAACCCGCGACCTTCACCTTATGAGTCCAAAACTTGCACCACTGCGCTATTGAGCGCCTTGCAAGCCTGCTTTAAGTTGATAACAAGTGCCACACAGGTTCTCAAGGCTCACGCACGGCCTAGAAAAATTGGCGACCCTTTCAAAAATAAAAAATGCAAGTGCGGCACACTTCTATTTATTTTTTAATTTCCACAAAGTCTCGATTTTTATTTTGACATTCAGTTTTTGAAATAGTAAATCAGATAATATACACGTTCATTTATTTCTACTCACTTAATTAATCAATCCATCAATGGTGGCCGTGGCCGAACCTATTTTCAATCTTTTTTAGGCCGCATGTGAGTTGCAGGAATTTAAATAAAATTTTGATGGAATAATAAAATAAGGATTTCAAATAAAACCCAGGAAACCGAAATTCTTTTGCAACGACCTGCTGATGGCATTTCCATTAATGAGAGGCTAATTTTTTTTAATTGGTTTCACAAAAAAAGTGCGATTCGCGTTCGAGTGTCACACACACTCACGCAAAATTGCACACATTTGATGTGAATTTAGTAATTTGTGAAATTTTCAAATAAAAAATTCTCCATTTTTATTGAAATTCGAATTGTTATTTTTCGAAAATTGAAAATTTCCAGAAAATCGAGTCAATCAAATTTTTTGAATGTCAGAAAACTCTAGTTTCACCAAAAAAAAACGGGGGGAGACATCGAAACGAGTCGTAAGAGCTCAAAAATCCGAAAACTCAAATTACATTGTCTCAAACCTAAATAGAAAAAAAAAACTCAATTGCTTATAAATATAAGGGACCCCCACGAAAACAATTTGGCCGCCTCGCCGTCATAGTACATCTTAAGGGACCACTGAGAGTCATAGCAACAAGTTCGCGAAAAGAAAAAAAAACGAGACGATATCAATCCACCAAAATTTATCGCCGGCACACATCTGGAGATGAAAAAAAAATTGAACAGTATGTAGATCATAAAAACGAGGCAATAAAATTGTTTGGTGCGTTTTTTTTTCTTTTTATTTCCTTCATTATTATTGGGTTTTTGCGACTTTTGGCCGACGACGTGCGGGGCAACAATAAATAAGTTGAAGGGAGCGGACCAGCAGAGGAAAAAAAAGAGAGAAGGCAAAAAAAAAGGAAGGGGCAAACCTAATTAGAATTTGAGAACTGCCCTGGGCGGAGCCCAATTTTCAAGAAGCAGATTTCAAAACTTCGCTTTCAAACCAAAAAAAGCCGGTGAAAATTGCGAAATTTCCAGAAAGTGCCGTTTTGTGCGATTTTGCGTCGCGGTGTTTGCACACATTTTCCGCGATTTTTTTAAACCAAAAAAACGGTAAAAATTGATTTCCAGAAATTTCCAGAAAAAGCCGATTTGTGCGATTTTGCGTCGCCGTGTTTGCACACATTTTCCGCGAATTTTTTAAACCAAAAAAAGCCGGTGAAAATTGATTTCCAGAAATTTCCAGAAAGTGCAGTTTTCTGCCATTTTGCGTTGCCGTGTTTGCACACATATTTCAAATTTTGAATTTTTCAAACCTTAAAATTCAATTTGAAAAAAAAAAGAATATCAATAATTAACGATTTCACAAAATTGTTGAAGATGTTCAAAAAAAAAAATGCTCGACGAGCCCAAAAATAAACAAAAAAAAATTCATTTCGTTTATTTTTAGTCCGAAAAAAATCATAATAACGCTGGAAATTGTTTTTTTCTTTTTTTTTCTCGCTAAATCGCCCATCTTGTCAGACATCATTATCATCAAGTTGCGGGCCGGAAGAGGAAATTCGACGACTAGAGAAAAAAGTGCATGGTGGTGGTGGTGGTGGTGAAATGCCAAAAAAAGAGCACCAATGGTGTATATCACAGTGGGTGTTAATTATACGTTTTTTTTTCGCTGGAAATGACGTTATGGATGTCAGACACGCGAACCACCAAAAGGTTGAATTGAGGGAAGGAAAATGTCACGCTGGTTTATGGTCCCATTCTACTTCTGCTTAAACTAGAAGGCCTTCTGAATTCCAGCCAACACAATGAGGTTTCAGACGTCGGAAAATTCCAGGTGATTTTCGATATAAAGAAATCACGGCGAGACTCATCACAAAAACTGCGTGCGCCTTTAATTTTTCAAAAAATGGCTTCAAAATCCTCTCAATTCAATTTTTTTTGTATTTTTTTTCAGATATTTGAATGATTAAAAATTCTAGACGTCAATTTTTCAAGAAATTCTTTATAACTTTTCATGACGCGACCTTCAAGGAACTCAAATTTTCGAAAATCGGAAGCCGGAATTCCGTAGAGCTCAATTAGTAGTTATAATTGTTTAAAGGCGCACAACGAGTTTTCATTTAAATTCAAATAGTAAAAATTGGCAAATTGTGTACTCCACACGGACAATCTTCTCCAAATCGACAGGTCCGCAAAATGCCGTACGCAAAAATGCACATTTCGAATAAACCGCCAAATTGACATCACCACGCCATAAGGTAACTCGATGGGGGGGGGGTGACACCGAATTATTAAAAAGGTCCCGCCGCATTAAAATGGCAAACATCAAAGTTCGCGAGGTCCGTAAAAAGAAAAAGAAACTGGTGAGAGCAAAACGAAAAATTGGGAGAACAATTGGAGACATTTGCGGCCGAGGTTTATCGAAAATTTCCGGCGCCGCCGCCCTTATTATATGCACTTATATGGTTGGGTGTAGAAAAATACGAAATTGGAAAAATGAAACAATATCGCTCATGAAAACAATATGGAAAAATTTTTGGGTCCCGCGCACAACGGACCACTACTCACTCATAAAAATGTTGGCGGGCGGGGCATTTTTGAGTAGATTGAGCGAAAATGGACTGGAATAGTTGATGAGGCGCCTATGACAAAGTGTTTTTTTTTGTGTGTCGAGCAAGAATAGCAGAATGGAAAAAAAAAGACGATGAAGGAAAAAAAAATTTTTTTTCTGGGTGTGATTCACACTTTTTTCGATTATCGAGGACCCCCCCCCCTCCGGGACCCACTTGAAAATGAGTTCCGGCAAACAACAATGGTTTTGAAGAACAAAACAAACGATTAAGATAGTTGTGATCACAATGGTCCCTATAAATCAGGAAGGGATGAAGGCTATCGAAGCGTGAAATGAGTTGAAAGAACGTCATCCGTGAAGAAAATCAACAAAAGTACAGAAGAGGCAAAAAGGGACCACTTGGGCGGCGGTGTTTGAATGGGTTTCGGGTGGGGGCCATAAAGATTGCCGTCTCAATAACATGTTTCGGACCCCCCCCCCTTCAACCCGTTTTGAAATTATGAGGCAAATGCGATGTTGGCGGAGAATCGGGCGTTTGTTCGTTTTCGACTTTTCATTCGTCTATGTAGTTCGCATCGATACTAAAGAAAATAAATGGGATGCGATGGAAATTTTTGGGAGGGGGACAAATTTGAATTTATAGTGGTCCGCTTCGTTGTTTGGAAATGGCCATTAAACTATATAGCGATGGGAGAATGAAAAAAAAAACGTCATGCAAAATCATCCATTTGGAATTAATACACCACAAATTGTCTTAAAATTAGTGGCCCAATTTTCTCAATTATACGTACTATGCAGATTTCGCAAAAAGTATCAAAAAAATTGCAAAAAAAACACCAATAATCGCATTTTTTTGAAATTCAAAACCTCGGCCACGGCCAGGTTTTTCGAGGCCTTTATTGTCCGTATCGATTTTATTTTTTTATTCAACTTTTTTTCTGTGATAGTTTCTAGATTCTCTATTATGGTTAAAGGAGCATATAAGAAAATATTAGGAATCTTGGAGAGATTTAATAAATTGTGGAACTATAGGTTTCAAAAAACGTGGCCGCGGCCGAGGCTATTAGAGTTGGGTGTTAGTGTTTTTTTTTTGCGAAATGCCATAAAATAGCCATATTTTATTGATGTTTGGAATTTTTAGAAAAATTAAAGAATTAAAATATAAAATAAAATAGTCGATTAATAATGTGGGAAATGAGGCGGCCATTTGATTTCTTTTTTCAGAAACCGACTATAACGTGGGACGGATAAGAAAAAGGAGAGAGAGGGAGCACTTATCAAATGCACGACATGAGGGACCACATGGTCATCGATCATCATCATCATCATCGCTTCATCACTCAATGTGTTGCTCTTTTGCTGTCAGTCAGCAAATCGACCACAATCAAATTTTTTTTGCGAGCCTCGACAAAACGAGCATCGTGCTGTTTTTCTGTTTTCGGGAATTTTCTCGCAGCGAATCGAATTATTTGTATTTGTTTCGCATTGATGCCAAGAATCGAGACGAGCGAAATCGAATCTCCGATGCACACACACACACACACACACACACAAGCAATTAATCTTGGCCCATGCCTCGTTTTCCATTTTTCCCCCGTGATTGAAACGAAATAAAAACAGCATTGCGATGGGAATGAATCCAAATTTGATTTTGAAGGGGGTGAGTTTTAAATTTTCTATAATTTACTCCTTTTCGCTCAATTTTCTTTCGACTTCTGAATTTTTGAATTTGAAGTGATGTCGGTAGAGCGCACTTGCCGCAGAAATGTTTTTTAATAATTTTTATTTTTATTTTTTCCCATTTTTTTTTTCATTTTTTCATAAATTTAGATGTCTGACAAAGAAGACGACGGCGAGAATCATCGAGGGCGGCCTGTTCAAAATTTTTACAACAAATTTGTGCATACGATTGAGCAGGCGTTGAATGTGGTTGCGTACGGCGGTTGGCCAATAATTTAATTAAACCGATCAAACTCGATTTAGAGCATTCGACAAACGGCAAAATTTTGGCGTCGACTGATTTGGAGGGCATCGCCGAATATATCAAGCGAAAGAATCCGAAAAATGTGATCGTTATGACGGGCGCGGGAATTTCGACATCGGCCGGCGTTCCCGATTTTCGATCGCCCGGAACGGGACTCTACGACAATTTGCAAAAATACAACCTGCCCGACAGTCAAGCGATATTCGATATAAGCTTCTTCGAGCAAAATCCCGAGCCATTCTTTCATTTAGCCAAGAAATTGTTTCCAAAGAATTTGAAGGTTGAAGAGGGACTTTCAAAAAAATAAAAACAGAATTTTTTGCGAATTTCAGCCAACTCCTGCTCACCATTTTGTCAAGCTTCTTGACAAAAAAGGGATGCTTAAGCGATGGTATACGCAAAACATCGATACACTTGAATTCATGGTGGGCATTGACGACGACAAAATTGTGACGGCTCATGGCTCGACAAAAACGGGCACGTGTCGAAGATGCGATAAGAAATATGACATCAAATGGATGACCGGTTTGAATTGAATCCCATTTTTTTGCGAAAATTGACATAATTTCAGATAAAATTCACGATCCAAATATTCTGGTCCCACGATGTGACGTTGAAAACTGCGACGGAGTCGTCAAACCCGACATCGTCTTTTTCGGCGAATCTCTACCTCGCCGCTTCTTCAGTTGTTCAATTCAGGACTTTCCAAATTGCGATTTGCTTATCATCATGGGTACATCGCTAGTGGTCCAGCCATTCGCTAGTCTAATACACGAGGTAGATTCATTTTGATTACAAGAAAACCCCAATCAAACGACTTAAAGGTGTCTGAAAATGTTCCAAGACTATTGATAAATCTCAACGAAGTGGCCAAATCGATTGCTGGAGAAGCCGAGACTGGCTTGTGCTACGCGATGAACAGCAACAAACGCGATGTCTTTCACAAATCGACTTGCGATGATGGTGTGCGAAGACTCGCCGAGTTGCTTGATTGGGAAATTGAGCTTGGCGAGCTGATTTGCGAAGGTGAAGTCAAACACAAACATGAAAATGCCATTTAATAAAATAAATATCTCAATTTATCCGTAATAATTCAATAATACAAGGAAAACTACTTCCTCTCTCTCTCTATCCTTGTCTATGAATTCATTAGACTAATGGGTCCCGTCAATACCCGTGTTGAAATTTCGTCTAGCCAGATTGTTATGGACGATAGTCGCTGATCGATGAAACGCCAGAGCCCCATATATAATTATTCGCGTTACTATTCGATATCGGGTCCAAGAATGTGCGATCAAAGATGACTTCGTGAACGCATTGCACAAATCCGAAGTCGAAATTTGGATCGGCACGAATGAAAAGACGCGTGAAGTTTCTGGAAAAATCATAATTTCAACGAGAGATTGGTGGATTGATAAACCTCAAAACTCGAAAACTCTCCATTGTATACATACAGCTTCCGTCAATGTCGTATCGTTCGCTTAAGCAGTTTGGTTCGACAACTGTTGTTTCACGATGATCGTAGGTTGGCTTAAAAATTAAAATTATTGAAAAAAAAAGCAATTTAATGAGTCAATTTTAAAGAGGAAACACTCAGAAAGTCGGATTATGGAAACGCCGGTGAAAAAGAGATTTGAGAGAGAGAGAGTGTGTGTGATTTTGAGAGACGCAGACATTATTTTTCACCGTCATTTCTATGGCACGATTTGCAAAAAAATTAACTGCAATAATCAAACTATCGCGAGACCTACTAGACAATTCGGTGCCTTGCGTCTTTAATTAATTTTTTTCCGACAAATTCAATTTTTTGGAATATTTTAATTCAATTTCGCTTTTTTTTACGTTTTCACAAAAATGTCTATAATGAGAGAACTTGCCAATTTAAAATCCGGTGTGGCTAGTAAATATTTATAAAGCTTTTCATATTTCGTATGACTAATTGTTGCCATCGAACCCATATGTTGTAGCCAGTTTTTCGTCACTTGATATACTCAAAAATATATGAAATTAATTCGATTCGCCAGTTTTCTATTACGTCTCGTTTTATGATTTGAAGCGTTTGCATTTATCAAAGCGTCCTCCTTGAATGTTATCCTAAAAATAATTATTTAAATGTGATATACGTATAGACGACTTCTGCACTCGTGTTGATTTACGAATGCGCCATTTGAAATGGTCTCGCCACGCGTGAACCATTTACTTTTTTCTTGATAAGTTTGGCATTCTTGAAATTTCTAACGTCGTTCGATTTAAAAATTATCGAACCGACCAATAAAATGCAAAATAACCAGTTAGGGACCAATTGAAATCCGCAAGTTCGTAAATCTACGGTACTCGATGGACGCCGACTATAAATGAATTTTAAAAATATGCACCCATTCATTTCAACCATGTCGCGAAGCCTTCGTGACCTTCTTGAAAGAAACTTTGTCGAATGCAATGGAATGTCACGTTCCTAAATTACAATCTCTCATAACATTATTGCTTGTAAAACTGTTTAAATTGGATGTTTTTCATATAATAATGATTTATGCGCCGATTTCTAGTAAATACATACCGCTGTAATAATAGCATGCTTCCATTCAAACGAATCAAGTGTCTTCATACAAGCCAATTGTGCGTTAAGCATTCCATGGCTTGTCGAAGTGTCGAAAAGCTCGCGAATGACCATGACGTTCATTAGGCAATCACCTAGATAGAACATCTGAAATTCTCGGCGAAAAATCCAGTGTGATCGTGAAGACTTACTCGTTTCTTGAATTTCTCATCGGCGGATTTGTCGATCGAATAGCAGAAGAAATGAATCGGCGAGTGCATCATTGTCAAAACCTCCTCGATAAAATCATAATCTTTGGTGACGACGCGAATGAAAATCAAATTGTGAAAACCGGCTAAGCTTTTCGGTAGATCGTTCGGCAAATATCGTCGTTTTTTGATTTGAAAACAACTGAAATTTGGTTTTAATCGATTGATCATCGAGTAATCCACCTTCGATCCGGCGGAGTTTCTCGAATCGTTGTGCGATTCGCAAGATATTCCTGATAGACATCGGAACTGTTGTCAGCCATCAGCTGACAATCGATTTCATTCGACGGCGCGATTGGAATGAAAATGTGAAAACTGGAAATTGTTGGGTGATTCGTCGAGAACGAACGATAAACAAAGGTCAACAACACACCTGTAGCTTGCGTACGCGATTAGAGCGATGAACGGAATGAGAATGACTAGAAGGTAAATTACCATTGCCAATAATCCCGATGTGCAAATTCTTGGCGACGCCATATTTCACAGAATCTGAGTTCTAAAAAATGTTGATTATTAATAATTCGTTTAAATTTAAAAAAAAGTGGGTTAAAAAAATTCGACATGGACATTTTTGAGAAAAATTTGGATTTTGCTTCCACATTTTTTTGAGGAAAATTTGGAAGCAAAATATTTAAAGCGCGATGAAAATAAAGGTAAATTTTTTGAAAAATTTAACAATTTAAATAATTATTTCATTAATATTGTTTTAAAAAAATGAAAAAACAACGAGAGAAAGCAAAAAATTCAAAAAGGTCCGCAACTGTTACGCAAAATTGCACACATTTGTTTATTATCAATATTTATTTTAATCGATGAAAATAATTAATGATTTTAAGAGAAAATCGAAAATTTGTGAATAAAATCATAAGAAAATTGACTCACAATAAGAAAAAAAACATTTTTAAACTAAATAAGTAGGAAAAAATTGGCCAATTCGCAGATTGCTCATTTTACCTCAAAAAAAAAAGATTCATCAAAGAAAATGTTCAGAAAAATAAATTTATTGTAAATAAAAAAGTAATACATGTTTTTTTAAATAGCCATATGATTTGAAAATCCAACCCCCGAAAGAAAAACAATAATAAAGGTCCATCAGACATCGACACAAAAGGAGAAAATAGACGGAAAAAAAACTGGTTTTTAGTTGAACTAACAACGACTTCAGAAGGTGGGCGACGGAGAGATAATAGCGTCATCGACATAATCATTTCACCATCATCAAACAAAAAAGTGAATTCATTTAATTTTGCAATTCAAAATGAAAGCATTCTGAACCGCGATGTGAACGAGAGATTCAAACAAAAGATAATTTGGGTGTGACGGTTTTTTGCATTCAACACACCCTTTGTTGTTCACCTAATTCATCTTTTTGCCCTTCGAGACCCGATTTGAATTTTTTCGAACGCCTATCAATGATAGAACGCGGAGAGCCGCTTGGAAGAGAGCTCTGATGATGAATAGAGCAATCGAGAGTGTACAATAAATCACAAAAATGAAGAATGCGATGACGTCTACTAGAAAGTATTGAAGGACGTTGAGATGATCGGCGCCGGAGCGCGCGTGCGGGACCTCGTGATGTCGCTCGATGAATTCGACCCAAAACGCGGCGTGCTCGAGCTCCGTGTAGGGCACATCAATGAGCATATCCTGGAACACCAGCATCTCCTCTTTGTACCTAGAAAAATCGACGAAATTTTGCGATTGCAGCCGCCTTCACACTTTTTGCTCGTCGCCACCTCGCTGATCGCGTCGGAGAGCTTCTCGAGATCGCGTTTCTCGAGAATGACGCCCGAATCGCGCGCCGCGACTCGCAGCAGATTGTCGCGGCCTCGCGCCGTCAGCGGCAGTCCGACGACGGGCACACCGTGCCAAATCGATTCGATCACACTGTTGAGGCCGCCGTGCGTCACGTGCACTAGACATTTTGGATGGCCTGCAAACAACTGGACTGCTATCGCGGCCGCGAATTATTCGGCCATGCCGATTTTGTTGGGTTTCAAGATTAATTTATTAAAAAAAAACGCGTTAAAATAATTAAAGCAATCTAAAATTGAAGAATTAACTTGGATTTGGTATAAATTATTGGCGGGGGATTTAAAAAAAAATCGATGGTGTTGTAGGTTTTGAGAGGCGTGGCCGTGGCCGAGATTTTTGCATTTTTTTCTGGCGAAATTTTCATATCTATTTTTAGCCCCCAGCTTTAACATTTTCAGACAGCCCCATTGTTACCTAGAAGATCCTGTTGTGGAAGCCAGGAAGACACGAACACATTGTCGGGCAGCTTCTCGATCGTCTCCCCATCATACTGCCATACAAATCGATAATCGGCGAGCGTTTCGAACGCGCGCAAATAGGCGTCGATGACGCTTCTCGGCGCCAACGACCATCGAGCCGTGAAGCCGGTGGTGAGCAGCACGAATCCGCGGCCGGCGGCGAAGAATCGCTCGATGGCGTCGGGCAGCGGTTTCGGTTGGCGGCAATGAAGGCCGCCGACGAAATTGACGCGCGGCATGTAGGGTCGCGCGAAGTCGAAAATCGGCGGATTGTTGACGAAATTGATCGAGGCGTTCCGCTCGATCTCGAACGCGCTTGAAACGCCTGGAAAATGCTTCTGAAAACGCAACGAATCGGAATTATGCGAAATTATGCGAAAACCTGAAACACCGCGTCGATTCGAGGCTGCACCAAATGCTGATGAATATAGAGTTGCTTAAAGTACGAGGCGATGTTGTAAAGACGCTCAATGGTTGTCATGTCGTCGGTGAGTCTGAAAACTGGCGGGCTTCTAGTGTCCAACGTCTTCTGATTTTGATCTACCCGGTTCCCGGCACTGGAAGATAACTCGGTGGTGACGGACTCTGGTTAGCCCACGCGGATTCGGTCCTCATTGAGGTCATGCTCCAATAAACATAAACCGATTCTGAAAATCGGAGCTGCTTTGAACATTTTCAAGCTCTTGCTCTCAATCAATACTTTTCAAACCGGCTAGAAGAATTCCACAAGGATTGTATAAATCATCGATAACTATTGTGTCATAATTTTTTTCGAGAATTTTCGAGAATTTCGAGCTATGCTTCGTCAGCAATTGATCGCATTGATTGATCGATGCCAACCAGCCGATGGTTTGCTCATTGGCGTTCAAAAAATCGGAATCCCACAGCTGAAATTGATAGCTAAGCTTTGTGATTGTTCGGAATTTGCCACCAACTCGGGAATGCGTCGAATGATTCCGATGAGTGTAGAGATCGTCGAGACTGCGTTCGGCGAACGACACCGGCCAATAGTGGCGACGGACGCGAGCATCGAGAATCGCCGATGATCGCTTCGAGCCGATTTCGAGCCAATCGATTTGGTGGCCGCGCGAGGCGAGCTCGTTGGCGAGAAACGACATCGTGTAGGCGTGCACCGGATAGAGCGACGATGGGAAAATGAGGATGTCGCCAGCGGAAGCCACACCGACGAGAGCGCAAACAATGAGATGGTGGACGAGCATCTGAAATTGAGCAAAATTTTTAAAAAAATCAATTTAGACTTGAAATTGTGCGGTCCGCAATTGTGTCCGACGCAAAATTGCACACATTTAAATTGATTTTTTGGAATTTTATAAAATTTCAAAAATTGCGAATTTTTTGTGAAAATCGATAAAAAATAAAAGTTAGATATTAGAATTTTAAAATTTAAGGCAAATTAAAAAAAAAAAATGAATTTTTCAATTCAAAATTTTAAGAAAATGCAAAAAAAAATGAGGAACAAATGATTCTTCACCATTTTTATTTTTATTTCTTCTCTGCATGGACCATTAAAAGATCTAAAACATAAGAAAGAGACAAAAAATTAGAAATGAACAATCGATAGTTGAAAATGTATGATAAAACACGCCAGTTGAAGGTACTTCGCGTAAATTAGAGACTACAGACTACACAGTACAACATCATCGACAATTATCTGATTTTGAGGGGACCATCGTCTCTTATATAAGGTCCTTTCAATCGATTTTGGAATATATATAATTTTATTGCATTTTAGCAAAAAATAATATTATTCTAAATTTGTTGCTTAATTTTATTTCATTATTTATTTATTTATTAAAAAAATTGTTTTTGTCTTTATTTTTTAATAATTCACTTCATGCGAGATATTTTGCTGATTTTAAAAAATTTAAAGAATTTAAAAAAAATTTATTTTTTTTTTTATTTTGTAAAAACAATTGCCTTTCTATTTTTCAATATTCCCATCTGCGGACAATTTCAAGGTGGTTAAAATCAAAGAAACATCGAAAATGGTTTTTTTCCAATCAAATTAATCTTTTTCGAGGTATCGAAAATGAGAAATCGATTTTTTGATTCAAAATCAAGTTTTCAAATCAAACTTAAGAGTTTTCTTAATCGAATCAAGTAAATTTATTTCATTTTCCTTCGAATTCAATCAATTTTTATTTAGAAAATGAAAAATACATTGCAAATTCTGAAAGACACTGTTTTCAGCAATTTTTGATCCCGATTTGTACAAGTAAAAATCAGACTATTGTTTAACAAATGTATCTAGGTGTCGTGGGATCCTACGTTTTGTACGCAATGCTAAGAGACAGTTACCGTAATCCTCGCAGCGATTTACGGAGAATTTTTTTTTTACTTCGCATATTCATTTTTTTTATTTTTCGGTCAATTTTCTTATATTCTTTCGAAAATGTTTATTTAAAATCTGTAGAAACTAATTTTAATTATCTTTTTTTAACAGAATATACACTTTTAAACGTCTTTTTTTTGGTAAAACCAGCAGAGATTTAAAAGAAAACATTTTTGTCGTTAATAAAATTATTTATTCGTGTTTTGCTTTTTGTATGCGTTTCTATTATCTTGTTTTTGTATTCTTCATTTTCAAAATAATTTTTAGAGCGTCAAAATCTTTACAATCTCAACTGGACAAATGGAAAAGTGCATATTCTTCTAAATAAATAATTAAACTCGGTTTCTACTGGTTTTAAATGAAAGATTTCTAAAAAAAATTAGAAAATACAGCAAAAAATTAAAAGAAAATTTAAGAAAAAACTCCGTACATCGTTGCGAGGATTACGGTAACTGGCTCATCGCATTGCGTACAAAACGCAGGATCCCACGACACCTGGGATACATTTCTCATTTCTTAACAATATTTTTTAATGCAAATTTTGGAAAACAAAGTCACAAGGAAAGTGTATGGGGGTTTGGAATTTTTTCTCATTTTTCCACCAAATTAATTGGTATCGAGTGTGCTATGCCGTTTTATGCAGAAATTTCAAAAAGTCTAAAAATTTTGCGAGTCCAAAATTTCAGATTCGCCCTATGCTTGCAATTTTTGCGCATCCAAAAATTCGATTTTTCCCAATATATTTTTTAAAAAGAAATTTGACAAATCATTCACAACTTGGTCTCGCAATTTGGCTGCGTATCAAACCATCATTTTAAAAAGTACAGTATACAACATTAAAGGCGCACGCAAAAATTTGCAAATTTCGCGTCGAAGACATTCATTGTTTTAAATATGTAAATAAAAACATTTTTTGATAGATTGGGATAAAAAAAATTCAAAAAAAAATTGCCGGCACTCTGAGTTGCAAAAGAAATGCACTTTTCTAATTTTATATTTTTTATTTTTAACAAATTTTTTTTTAAATCAAAATTCATGAAAGCGTGGGGATGATTTGAAGAAAAGCGCATTTCCTTTGCAACGACCTCATACGAATTAATTCAAATCGAAAAGGAAGGTAATGAAAGTGCGAGGTGGTGGTGACCCCCCACACCCTTTAATTGGTCTCGACCTCATAATTATAATTAGGCCAAAAAAAATAAAATGGAAAGTCTCGTGGAAATCCCTCCTCTTCCTGTTGTTACTTGAAAATTTTTGCAAAATTGTTGATTTCGAACTCGATCATCAAATCACCGGGAATAATTTGTGTTTGACTCGAACCCCCCCCCACGTGATACTAAACACCCCGTGTGTTTCAACTGCTGCTATCTCGACACAACGCGTTTGCAGACGTCGAAATAGCGAGCGGCGAGCGGATGCGACAAACCAACAGAGGCGCACGAGGCGAAACCACACAAAATATTTTTTTTTGTTGTCCTACTCGATTCATATTTCCCTTTTCAGCAATAATTTATTCAATTTTCTCATTTCTTGAAACATCCAATTTGCGATGTTGGTTCCAAAAAAAAGATTTTTAAAAAATTGTGCATTTTTGCGTAGCGTGTTTGCACAACACCGAAATTCATCGCATTAGTTTTCAAAGAATTTTGGCGGGTTTTCTTTTTTGCATTTTCAGCCAGTTTTTCTGAAATCGTCTTTTTGAAGACAACCACCAATTCACTCATTTTTCCCATTTTTTTTCCCCCAAAAATTTTTCGTTACTTCGCCGAACACGAAAAAAGGCTCGTATTTCTCGCGATGAGCAAGGTGTGCAAACACTGCCACGCAAAAATGCACCACTCCCAAGACTACGGTGTTTTTTTTACTAATTTTTTAAATCTCTTATCGCAAAATGCACTTTTCTGTAGCCAACCTACTTTTATTTACAGTTTCACATTTCAATTCAATTCTCGTTTAAAAATAAACCTACAAAAAATTGATTGCATGCGCCTTTAAATTACCGTATCCGGGAAACTTCTTGTCGAATGGGCAATTTTAAAAAAATTTGTGAAAAAATGATTTGGGGTCTCGCGGCGACTAATCCAAATAGTCAATTGTTGAGCAATTGTGGACCATCGCACGTCGGCGGCAATTCAAATTTTCGATTAATCCATCTACATCGAAATTTTTCAAAATGCCCATTTTTGGGAAAAATATCCGAATAAAAAAACTGGAGGGAGTTTTTTCATGATTCCCATATTGGGATCGCTTCTCAACCACCCTCATTTGTTTTGTTGTTCCCCGGCAAGCCACGCCCATCGTAGATCATGAGAATCGCCCAACTCGTTGCCTGGCAATCCGTGCGGTGCACACTGATATAATAAACCACCAAAAAAAAAATGCTAAATAGTTGGACACGTGGCAAACACATGGCCAACAATGTCATCAAGGTCGCAAATTTCGATTAAAAAAAAAAGAAAGTTGTTTTCAATTCGAATGTTTGCTTAACATCCTTTTAGGGCTATTTTTGTTGAGCGTCAACCATCTAATATGTATGCGTATCAATTTTCCCACGAATCTCTACGTGCATAATCGCAAGTCCCCCCCCACCCCCTTTAAATGTGAGAGATGTTGAACTTTCAGATATTCTAGATATAATTCAAATGAATACCACATAATATTTATTTATCAATTCGATTTTTACTCGTGATAGTGCGAATGTGTGTGTGTGTGTGTGTGTGGAATAATGATGGACGCTTCCTTATCACACTCGATGTCGCGGCGGGGTTGTCTCTGCGTCTCTCACCAGCCACACAGTCTTTTTGCATTTTTTTTGCGCAAACCTTTTTTTTTCATAAACGCACATGGTCGATCGGTATTTTTATCGCCGAATCACATTTTTGTGTTTCTGCGCGCTCTTGTGTGTGTGTTCACATTGAACTTTCAGACGTATGTCGACGGCGGCCGCGTTTCAGTACATGACGATGCGTCATGCGGGTCCGAGCCGCGCGCCGCCGCGAGCGGCGGCGACCACGTCGAAATCTGAAAAAGGTATTCAATCGATCGGCGTCGCGTGGTGTTGAGAAAGCAAAAAAACACAAATTTTTTTGATTCGACATACAGTACCGTGCAGTAAGATATACAATTTCACTTTTTTAATCATAACTTTCTGAAAAGTTGACCAATCGATCTGAAATTTTTGGACAAAACAGATAGTGTGTTCCCAAACATAATTTATTCATTTTGGGGTACTATAGACGCAATTTTTGTGTTTTGGACCTTTTTTTGCGTATTTTCAAAAATGCGATTTTTTTTAATTTTTAAGTTTTTTCGATTTTTTTTAGATTTTCAATGTTAACATCAGTTTTTTTATTTGTTTTAGCAGGAGACGATCAAAATGATCAAAAAACATTCTATCAGACGTTTTAAAGCAATCAAGGATGACCGAGCACAAGGTCTCTTCATCCAATGTCTATCACACCAGTTGAACTCATCGACTTGGACCATTTGTGGATGTTTGAAACCTCGATCGGATTCCAAACCACTTGGAAATCCTTCCAAAACATCCCCGGCAATCGATCGAACAATTGTAAGAATCAGCAAGAGCAACCCGCACCTCTCCGCTTCCGAGATTAATCGGCAACTGAGTCAGTTCTATGATGTCAATGTAGATTTTTCCGAAAAGCCATAACATTTTTTCACCAAAAGTCACATACAGAACAGCGTTGATACTGTCAAGCGTCGTCTACGTGGTTCTGGATTATTTGGACGTCGGTCTGTCAAAAAATCTCTCCTTTCGGAGAAGAAACGCCGCGCCCGTTTGAAGTGGGATAAGGAGCTTTTGAATTGGAGGTTTCGACCATAGTCAAAGGTCGTATCGAGTGATGAATCGAAGTATATCTTGCTCGGAACGGATGGTATTACCTTTGTGAAGCGTTCGGACGGCAAAAGATTCGATCCAAAGCATCAATTACCAACAGTGAAACATGGAAGAGGAAGCGTGATGGTTTGGGGATGTTTTAATGCTTCTGGAGCTGGCCCACTTCGTCGAATCGAAAGAAATATGGATCGATTAATGTATAAAGACATTCTAGAGAACCATAGGCTTCCGTTTGCAAAGTCTTTGCTCGGTGTGGATACTTATTTCAACAGAATAATGATCCTAAACGTAGTTCTGGCTTCATCAAAGAGTGGTTCTAGCAGCGTAGGGTGGCCGTCAGGGACTGACCAAGCCAGTCACCTGACTTGAATCCTATTGAACATTTGTGGGAAGGTCTTGGTAGACGTTTTCGAGGTTAAACAGTGCAAAATAGTGCCGAAATGTTCGAGCAGCTGAGGAGATCATGGATGGATATACCAGTTTCAACCCTCCCGAAGTTGACGAGGCCATGGGTCTCCGATATCAAACTGTGATCGATGTAAATGGCATGTCAACAAGATATTGAGTTGTTTTAAGCTTCCTGACAGATAATTGTTGTTTTCCATTTCATTTCAAGTCGTACCGATATCAAAATTATTAAAGTCGGTTTTTCGCTAATTTGGAATTTCGGATTTTTTGTCAATAAAATTTTTCCTAATGTGTTTTACACCTTCTAATTTTGTTACATAATCACTCTGTCGATGCTTAAAGTTGTCCAAAAATTTCAGATCGATTGGTCAACTTTTCGGAAAGTTATGACCAAAAATGTGAAATTGTATATCTTACTGCACGGTACTGTAGGTATTATTGGGGATTGCTTGATATGCGGCGAGCCATCGACCGGCAAACACTACGGGATCGTCGCGTGCCTTGGCTGTAAGACATTCTTCCGGCGAGCAGTTGTCCAACAACAAGACACCCTTTGCAAAAGGGACAGCCTGTGCAATACCGACACGATGGCGCGGAAGGCGTGCCGCGCTTGTCGATACCGAAAATGCTTGGAGAGCGGAATGAGCAAACAGGGTAGTAGATATTCAACAATAAGTGTATGTCATCGTTTTTTTTTTCTTCGTTTAGCTCTGCAACCGCGACGAGACCTGATCGGATGCCGGCGGATTCGATCGCGGCCCAGCGTTTCGACGTCGACGCCGCCGAGGCCCGCCGATGAGAAAGCGCAATATTTGCTGTTGATCGAGCGGCTCACTGAAACCGATCAACGATTGCGGAGGAAAAAACTCGAGTTGATCAAATCTCGGCAGGAGGCGATGAATTTGGCGAAAACGATCAGGGAGGGGACGAGTTCGGTAATTTCGATTTTTCTTTTTTTTTCCGCACGGAAAAAATCTATAACTATGCTGCAAATGAACACTGTTTTTTGATTTTAAAAAAATGAAAAATTGAAAAAAATAATCAATGGCGGGAATGTGTGCAAACACCGCGACAAAAATCTGCGGAATTAAATTTCGAAAATCTCTTTTAAATATTTCTTTTCCATTGCTTTTTCTGGTTTCCCCCTACCATTTCGCATTTAATTAATGCTGTTTTAGCAGTTTTTGAAAGCGTCTAAAATATTGATGTTTGTTTTTGCAGGCCAGCACCTCCGCGGATCTTTATTCCGTGAAAAGCGGCCCGGTAGGACATTTCCCATTCAATGACAAGAACTTTTTCCCTATTTCAGTTTAATGATCAGCACAATACGATGATGATAATGCTGGGAACTGATATATCGGTGAGCACTCAAGTCGAAATGATGATGATGCTTGAATGGACTAGAGCGCTTCCCGTGTTTGTCAGCCTTCCGGTTAGAGATCGAATGCTAATCTTGAAAGTAAAACATCGACGCATTTTTTTTTCTTATTCGATTTTCCACACATGATTCCACTCAATTCACATTTGTGTCCGTTTCCAGAGATTCGCCGTACATTGCCTCATCATTGAGCATGGCTATTATACGGCGTCGGCGAACATCGATGATGTTTGGCTCATCTCAAATGGTACATGCATGCCGCGCAATGTTGAAAGATTGCCCGAGGAGAGCAAGGTAGTGACAATTTGAACCAGACGCACTACGCTGTAGTTTTGACACCAAAGAATGAATTGGCATGTAAGGTTCACTAATTCGAGAATAATTGGGGGCGCGCTATTATTTCAATCATATAATCTGTTTGTCTATGTCGTCAGACGCGTTGCGGTCGCTTCAAGTCAATTTCAGATGTCGCACGCGTGTGACAACATTGGCGCCAGTGTATTGCAAATGTTTTAAATCATAATTCCAGATATCCATATCGGCCGATCGGCGATGGCGTCAAGAGAAATTGTATAAGCAAATGACCGATTGTTGCATCGACGAGGTGGCAACACCGCTTCGCAATTTGAAGCTTTCGCCTCAAGAGTTGGTCGCTCTCAAGATTATCGTTCTTTTCAATTGCGGGTGCTCATCAGGTAAAAAAAAAAACAAAAACAAATGGAGACCACAAATATTCGAAGACCGTACGCGAGCCGACGACATTGGTCTCGCAACGAAAGAAAAAAACCCCAAAAGTTTGTTGTTCCAGAATATTCGGAGATTAGCGAACAATCGCGACAGGTTGTGCTAAACTTTCGCAATCGTGTCATCTCATCGCTGTTCGCCTATTATCAGCAAATTGGATTACCGGATTATCCGGAGCGTTTCGGCAACGTCATCTTGATGCTCTCCGGCGTCACATCGGCGGCGTCGGCGATGCTTGAATCATATCAGGTTGGTTGCGTCGTCGAATCGTTGATGATCAAATTATTGTGAACACCTCATTTCAGGTTATGCGGCTCTTCAAAATCACACCGTTCGATCCACTCACTCAGGAGCTCTTGTTCAATATCTAATCGCGCTCATATCCGTCATCTACCTCATTGAATTGCTCAACACGACACAAACTCCAACGGGTTTTGTATAAAGTCTTTTATTTTCATTGTTATTCGGCAGCGGAAAGCTTGATGGTGGTCTCACCGGTGATTGGACCAACCGGAGCGCCGGAGGCAAACGGCTCCTAGATCATCGACAATTAAAACTGTGGCTCTGTGAGGAGGGGCCTTGTACCTTTGGGTCCCTGCACGTCTGCTCAACAGCGGCATATTGGATAACAAGCTTGTCCTTTTGCGGTTTGCCCGGCTTTCTTGTGATCACAAGATCGAACGTGTAGCCGATTTGGATCAATCCGAAAATCTCATTGACACTATAGTTGGAATTGTTCGAGGATTTGATCTATAAATAGAGAATCGCGTTAGTCAATCGCTGCAAGTTCACCTTGAACGCCAACATCTTGTCGCAGTGATTGATAATCTTATGCTTCGAGACGCCGCCATTCGCCTGAATCGGACACACCGGCGGATCGATCGACAACTCGACGCCCATTGCTCAACGACACTGTCGATGGGCATGAGAGTCGAGCGATCATAATCAGTTGACGTTTCACGCGTCAGAGTTCATCTGGTCCAATTTTTTTTTCTGCTTGTCAGGTTTCTCGTTTATCAAACCAACATCCATCCACCAACACACTCCCATCATGAGAGATCAGTCTGATCGCAAGTTTGACGCGTGACCTCGAAAATACCAGAAACCAACACGACAACAAAGCTTTGGTGCAATTTTCAAAATTGTTTATTGATTAAAAACGCCGGGAAAATTATTCAGCGGCCGAGAGCTTGATGATGGTCTCGCCAGTGAAGAGTCCTTTCGGCTCGCCGGTGGCAAACGCCTCCTTCGGATCGGTCACACTCTCCTCAACGCCAGCATATTGAATAACCAGTTTGTCCTTTTGCGGTTTTCCCGGCTGAAAAATCAAACATCAATTTTCTGAAGGGGTCTGATCATTTCAAGCTTCCAACCTTTCTGGTGATCACCAACTCGAACGTCTCGCAAACCTTGATAACGCCCATTATTTGATTCACACTATAATTGGAGTTGTTCGAGGATTTCACCTAAAAAACATTTGTTGGCTTGAGGCTTTCAGAAGCGCACCTTGAACGCGAGATTCTTATCGGTATGATTGATCATCTTGTGCTTCGACACACCGCCGTTGGCCTGAATCGGACACACCGGAGGATCAAGAGAAAGCTCGACACCCATTTTTCGGTAATGCTCAATGCGAATCGATTCAAATCGCGCGATAATCATCAGTTTCACGTTTTTGTTTTTTTTTCTCACTCTCGCCGCGTCATCGCGTCGATCAATCAAATCGCATTATGGATTCGAAGTGGTTTCGCTCGACAACCAAATGAGCCGCGCGATTCAAATGAGATGTATGTCGGCGGCGCGGGTGATGCTCACGCCCAACGACGTTGTCATTCATCGAAATCCCAGCGAGCGTCTCATCAAAAACTTTTGCGAGACGGTATTTTTCTTTCTTTTGCCAGCGCTGATCGGCTTCGCACATTTCCGTCTTGCAGATCTCGCAATATCGCAAAGATTTCCATGAAGAGGACATCAAGCTTCTTCAGAATACCATGGGAGACAAGTACAATCTTTATCTGCTTTGCTTGAAAGGTTTGATCAGTGGGAGGATGTGATGTCAATCATCTTTTCTCGCAGATTCCGACGATGTGATTGCTTCAAGCCACGTCATCAATTACGAGTCGATCGCGACCGAGAAGGGATTCCAGACGTGGGGTCTCGCGTGGCATCTGTCGAAATATCACGCCAACGGCATTCTGACGCATCTCATCCATCAGATGAGCGAGGAGTTGAGCGCGTCGACGTTGAACGTCGGCGGATGCGCGCGTAGGTTGTGAGCCCAACGCAATCGGTTCGAATTTGGCGTTTAGAGCCCGAGTCGGCGGCGATTTGGCGCAAATTTTTGTACACACGCGTTCGCGGTTGCACCTATTTCGTCTCGAGCTACAAGCCCAACGAGCTCGCCAATCCCGACATTGACTATGAGAAGTATCGAATCAAGGACGTCACCGAGATTCCGGCGAGCGATTTGATCAATTACGATCAAACGATTTTCCCGTACCAACGGGCGAAAATGATGGAGACGTTGCTGAAAAATGGAATCTCGAAGGTAGCATCAAAAGAAGAGGCGTCTAGAAATTTCCACTTACCAGATTGCATATGACGAGAAAGGAAATGTCGTTGGAATGGGCTGCCTCACCACCTACAAATCGGGCATGGCGACACTCGGACCGCTCTACTGCGACAACAGCATCATTGCGCAGGCGATCTTTCAGAATATCGTCAAAGATATTCCAAAGGGCTCGGTGGAGACGATTCAGATTCGTTGCTCCGACAAATTTCAGGAGAGCGCGACGTAAGCGAAACGAGGCGAGCATTTTGATCGAGAATTTAGATGGATTCGCCCGTTCCTTCGCAAGAAGCAAGAGATGACGATGCATTCGCACGTCAAGTTCAATCGCGGAATTCCCGTTGGACTCAATTTCACGAAGGCCTATGTCAATTCGAATCCTGATAATGCGCCGTTATAAATTAGATAAATTTTTTTTGGTCATTGCAAAAAAGTGGAAAACAAATGCACTGAAGGCGTCTAGGAGAGTGATTGAGCCGCCACGAGCTTCGCATACTTTCCATTGAGTTTGAGCAGGTCGGAATGCGTTCCGCTCTCGGTGATTCGACCATCGCAAATGTAGTAAATCCTTCAAATTATTCAATTATCCAAAATTTCAAAATAATTACTACATGTCACAATTTTGAACAGTGCTTAATCGATGGGCAATCGTGATGCTGGTTCGTCCTTGACTAGCCGATCGTAGAGCATTTTGCACAATCTAGATAGGCCCGATTTGAATATGCCCGATTTGATATGGATTTACCCGATCCGATTCGGCGTCTAATGCGCTGTTCGCTTCATCGAGCAATAGAATCTTGGGCTTTCGGACTATCGCGCGAGCGATGGCTATCCGCTGCTTCTGCCCGCCCGACAATGAGCCGCCACCCTCGCCCACGATGGTATCGTAGCCCTTCAACAATTATTATTATTATTATACGTATAAGCTATCATAACCAGTGTGGGCTCGCGGGAAACCAAAAATTTCAAGATTCCACTGGACGGCAAATTAAAAAAAAATCTGGCCTAGAATTTTTTACGGCCACGATGGTTAGGTTTTTTTGCGTAATTTGAATTGCCGAATCAGACACACTGATTATTGCGATTTCGAATACCGATGGAAAATTTTCAATAAATTGCGAAGCATTTGCACATTCACAAGCTTCGCGAACATCGTCTAATGTGACCCCTTCAAGGCCCAGTGTTATATTTTCGAAAATCGAAGCTGAAATCATTTGTCGAATAAATACAAGCTAAACAAAAAAGAGATTATCACCATTGAAAAGGACGGGCTCTTGGGAAACTAATGCAATATTTGACCTCAAATGAAACAGATCAATATTATCAATTGGAGTGGTCCCGATCGTCTGAATATATTGATTATTATTTTTAGTTAAAATTAAATATAAAAATGAATCGTATAATGCATATTTCGCAAAAAAAAAGCGTGGTAAAAATCTCCCTAAAAATGCTTTAAAAAATTTCAAAAATCTCTGCCACGGCCACGTTTTTCCAAGCCTTCAGAAGCTATTTGTTTTTTTCTTGAGTTTACGTCTGTTCAACACAGTTCGATTACGATTAAAGGTGCATAGAATAAAATTTCTGGAATACTAATACAAAATTTATGACACGGCCTCGAAAAACCTGGGCGGCGGCCGAGGTTTTTTGGCATTTTTTTTTTCTACAACAATCCGCATAGCGATTTTTAAGCATTGTTTTGCGAAACCATAAAAAGATAAAATTTACAATTTTTCCCTCTTCGACTTCATAAAATCGTTCAAGCAATGCGACAATTGTGCTTTTTCCCGATCCCGAATAGCCGACAAGCGCAATCGACGAGCCTTTCGCGATGTCGATGGTGAGATTCTTGCAGACGGCCTTCCGCGGCATCGACGGATACGCGAACGAGACGTTGTCGATTTTGGCGCGTCCGTCGATGTCGGGCCTCGCGCACTTCTCGCCGTCGATGCGATCCGTCGGCGAGCGAAGCAGCTCGAGAATATGATTGGCGGCCGCCGAGGCGCTGACGATTTCGGGAATGTAGGGCGCGAAGTACATGACGCTCCACGCCGACATTTGGGCGCCGTTGAACGCGAGAAAAATCCGATTCGATTTGTATTTGCCGTAGTAGATCAACAGTGTGCCGATGTAGAATAAGAGCATGTCGGCGAAAAACACGAAGCTTTGCGTCGAGGCAAAATTCAACGCCGAAGCGAATCCAATCTGAAATTCAATTGGATTCTTGAAATCGATTATTATTGATTACTCGTTTCTCGTAGGCTTCGGAGGCGGTGAGAAGCTCGTCAAAACGTGATTCGAAATATTTCTCGACGGCCATTATTTTAATGGAGCGCACTTGCTCAATGATCTCAATCGCAAACTGAAATTTGCTCGAATTTATGGAAAAAGGCCGCCATTTCTTTTTTTTTTGTTGGCTTACCACACCGCTTTTATCATTGACAACCTTCTCAATGTGCAAATTATGAGCGGAATTCACGAAATACAACGACACAATCCCGTATGAGATTGTGACCAGTAGGCCAACGAGACCGATCTCCCAAACGAAGGGAAACGCGAGCAGAAGTGACATTATGATCGAAAAAACGAACAACGCGAATCGGATTGAGCGATGATCGACGCACTGAAGGAATTTCGTTTCTTTTTCAATTAAAACATTACAAATTTGAGATGTGGAATCCACATAATTTTTTTTGAGCCCGCCAATTTACATATATCTACCATACCGCAATAACATTGCTTATGTTGCTTGAAATTTTTTGATACACATGATGCTGGCGACGTTTTCGGATTGTCGAAATAAACGGAAGGCCTATGAAGCAGACGATGAAGTAATGTAGTCTTGACGTCGTTCACAATATCGCAAGCAGTTTGATTAGTAACCGTAATCTGAAATCGAAGAATAATTATCGGCGTTGATTCGAATTGGGTCTCGAGTGGACGAAAAAAGTCTTTCAGGGAAATTCAAGGCGATTTTTCATTTCTCGCAGTCATTTGGACAAGCGGTTACATATTCGCCGCTCGGCGCGCGACTCTCGACCGGGGGTGAAGCTGGTGAGGATAGTGAGTAGGCTATTAATTTTATGACGAGTGTTCGTTACCCCGCCCCCACTCGAACATTTTTCTTTTTTGGAACAAAATTGAGGCACTGTCTCAAAATCGACATATCAATGTTGTGTTCACAAGCCAAATAATTGCGCCCATTATAGTCGGTTCGGCGAGCGTGATGAGAGCCCATCGCATGTAATTGTCGCTATTTTGCTGAAAACCGAATAGGTCAATTTTCAAGCAAACAATAAGCATCAAGAAATTGGCAGGAAAAGTCACTTGAAGAAAACTGCCTTCCGGTATAACATGATCGAAATTTGCGCTGTCACGTCACTGATATAAACACGCATAATTTACCTCTAACGTATAATATGCCAATGAGAGGCAGAGGCCATAGCAGGTGAGTTCGACACATCTGGGAATCATCAACAAGAAAATGAAAATCGCCGCTGCTCGATGCTTTCGATAAGATTTGAAAAGTCGCAATCCGGCCAAATTGATTCGCTTGTCGCCGAGATCTCGAACAACATCATTGTCATCATTTTCAGGTGTCTCATCGAAATTCGCCATATGTGCACCGTCTGCGCCATTCGCCAAATTCGCACCAACACCATCATCACCATCATCATCATCAACACCATTTGATTCCCTCTGCTCGATGTCTTGCGCTCTCGCCAGTCGCGCGTACAACCCATCGGCGGCGATGAGCTCGTCGTGACTACCCGATTCGACGGCTCTTCCATTGTCGATCACATAGATCCGATCGGCGTTCTTCAAGCTGCTCAATCGATGAGCGATCACGATTGTCGTTCGTCCGATCGACGCGTTTTGTAAAGCGGCCTGCAATTTCGGAAATCGTCGAGTCTAGATGAAATCGAGAATGATTGGGCTGCACATTGACAACGGATTCGCTGTGCGAATCGAGAGCACTCGTCGCCTCGTCCAACAGAAGCACCGACGGCGATGTGGCCAACGCGCGACTGATGCAGATTCGCTGCTTTTGTCCGCCCGACAACTGCACACCGCCGGTTCCCAATTTCGTCTCGTATCCCTGAAAACTTGCCGCTCGCTTTGCTCCATTATTATCATCAATTATACATTTCTCAATTTTTGAATAAACTCATCGGCGTTGGCGATTCGCGCCGCTTTCATCGCCTCCTCATCGCTTATCTCGCGACCCAACTTGATGTTCTCCATGATGGTCCCTTCAAACAGCTTCGGCTCTTGTTGAACGATTCCAAGATTCTGCAAAAGCCGGAAAATCAATTTTTTCTTGAATTTCACAAAAGAGCAAGGTTGTGGTGAAACCCGGAAATTGTCCACAGATGATTTCAACGAAACGCCTGTTGTTTGGGTTTTAGTTGAAAAATATTCTGAGGGGCTCCCGGGGGAAATTGAAGAAAGGTATAGATTAAGCCTCTGTGATTGGTACAAATTTCAAAGCAACTCCAAAGGGGGGGTCTCATCTGTCATACTTCAGAAGTATTATTATAAACCCATTACCGATCTTAGACTTCTCTCGTCCAAAATGTTCACATTCATCCCATCCACTGTGATTTCCCTTTGATCGGCTCGATACAACTTTGTCAAAAGGCCAATCTAACAAAAAAGTGGATTTTGAAAAAAAATGAAGTGAACTTCAAACGCACCGACGTACTTTTCCCACATCCACTTGTTCCAACTAATCCAATCGTCTGACCGGGTCGAGCTTCAAACGAGAGGCCCTTGAAAAAAGAAAAATAATTTTTGGAAACGTATAATGCTCAAATCACATTTAATATTTGTTTGTCGCGAGTCGCATACTTGAAATGCACATTTCTAAAAACGATGTGGCCTTTTAAACTCGTCACCGTCGTGTGCGCCTTTAAATCATCGCTTGGCGTCGTCTGACAATATCGACTTCATCCAATTTTCTCGCGATTTTGCCTACCGATTGTATCACATCTTGAAGAAGCGCGAACGAGGCGGCGGCTTGTTGAAGGGTTGTCAAATGCGGTCCGAGAAGTCCCAAAAAGTAGCCAAAAATGCAAATCGTGTTCACAATCAGAATCACGTCACCCGGTCGTTGAATGACGCCCGTGAAATAGAAGCGACAGCCGAAGCTGAAAGTGTCATTATGAAACGCCACCCACCGTCATCGCAGTTTTTTTTTGAGAAAATCCATAAGAATGGGATTTTCGAATTCCGGACCATTAAAAACCTATATATGCATAATTTCATGAGGGTCCGTTGATTCGTCCACGCGGAATCCAAAAGAATGGAATTTCATAATGATACGACACACACCCGTTTCAAACTTTGAAGTTTTGAGGAAAACCATAAGAATTGATGATAAGACATTCGAATTTTTGGATTAAGGACCATTGAAAACCTATATATGCTTATTTTGATGGGCTCAAAACAATTTTTGAAAAAAAAAGTCACAGTCCGCAATGGTTTCATACGCAAAATTGCACACATTCGGCTATTTTTAATGGACTCTCGATTTCTTCACTTAATAAGTAAGTAAAACACAAGACGAGCGTGCTATGCTGTTTCTGCAAAAGTCTTAAAATGACCCAAAATTTTCATTTTTTTTGTTGTCTAATCGATTTTTCGCTCACTACAACTTCTTGCGCTTATACGGCGCGGAAGGGGCAACAGTGTCGAGTAGCGGTGGCTTAGCGGGATGTGTGCGAGATGTTAAGAAAGCATTTTGGGTTCGTTGCCTCTTGTCGGCAAGACATTTTTGCAATCACTGATTAAGCGCGACGCAAGCATAATGGAAGCATTGTGGGAAATCTGTGGAACGGAAGCATAATGCTTCCATATAGGAAGCATAATGTAATTCTTAGTGGCTGTGGAAGAATTATGGGACGAATATGGATGGAATGAAAACGGGATGAATATGCTTCCGGTGTTTGCGAGCCGTGGAACAAATATGGATGGAATATGGATAAAATAATCATATGTCAATAAACATTATACAATTGGCGTCTGGACGGCAGACCAAGACAATTTCTAGAAAAATCAATACAAAAAACTTATGCTATCATATAAACAATGAAAATTTGAAAATTACATGATACACAACGGACGAAATTTAGCTTCTACCATTTAATGACTTATGTTACTCAGATTTATGTTAATTCAGTCAACTGTTCCTCACTTTGTTTAAAGATTGCCAACTACAATTTAGTCGTATTAATATATTTTTGCCGGTTTTTCCGAAATTGGCATCGCAAACTACTCACAATTTGCTCCAAACTGGTAGCAGACGCGCGTAGAAGAGGCGTGCCGCAGCATTGCAAAACCGTGCGCCGCTTTGCACAATGCGGCCACGCCTCACATTTTCGAAATTCGTTTTCAAAATTTTTGTCCTTTTGCTTTTTCTCAATGAATTTTCAAGATTTTTTGTGTTTTTTTTGTCAAAAATTAAAGAATTTTTTTCAAAATTAAAGGAAAAATGTTTTTAAAAAATAAAGGAAAAATTTTCATGTTTATCATTTTCATGTTTATCATCATTCGAAAATTTTAAAATCGATACGATGTTTTCAAATCGTTTCCGACACTTTTAAAATCGAATTTAAATATTTTCTCAATCGAATTGTGTTTAATTTCTCATCGAATCCGTTTTATTTTTATTTACTTTAACATATTTTTTATTATCGCTCGCTTTTTTCTTTTAATAAAACATAATGTTTTGAAATTTTTTACAGATGAAGACAAGATCGAGAGTGTTGTCAGATATAACTGAAACTGCTCTAGAAGTCAATAACAAAGAACCAGAAGTCCCTAACATGGAACCAAATTCGCTCGACACTTCAGATCCAGATAGTCCAATTTACTCGCCAACTCAGCAAAAAAATTTTTCTCCACAGTCCTCACAAACAACAAAATCAACGCCAATTCCTAAACCTTCGTACGCCCAATTTGTAAGTTGTTATCATCAAAAATTGGCCTGTTCGACTCCAGAAATGGTTTCAATTAGAAAAATATGCGCAATGAAGTCTTTATAAAGTACTTCCTAAGTTTAAAGCTTGTTGATTATTTGGTTCCAATCAGGGCTGTGCGGCAATGGAATTGCCGATTGCCGAAATTGCCGGTTTTTCAAATTGCCGAAGAAAATTTCGATCGGTAATTTGCCATTAGCCGAATCGCCGAAATTTCCGATTGCCGTACAGCCTTCGTACCAATATCATTCAGTGGCATTTATCTTTTTAAGTGGGGCTCTAGTACAGAAGTCGCCAGACGCCGACTATATAAAGATCCTATACTTTATTGCAAATATCTATATTACAGATGCTCTTATCCATGGCTTTGGGCAACAACCGACAAATGACTTCAAAGCGAAAGCATTACGCATGGTTCGAGAAGTCATGGATAATCTTCTGTAAGATTTTGAACTATGACTATTAATTTATTTATTTGATTAAGCGATAGAATGCACCAACGACTTCAAAGGAAATTTGGTGTAGCGCCGGAAGCGCTCGCGGCGCAATTAAGGAAGCTGCTTGATTCTACCAGCAACCCTCAGATGTGAGTATTCATATGTCTTTGAAATTTTAACCAAAATGCCTTTTTGCTTCAAATTTTGGAGTTGTTCTTTCTTCCGCCAATTCACTTTTTATTTTGTGCACTAAAGGGTTTCCAAAAATGCAATAAAAATAAATTATTTTTATTTTTAAGAAAATTATTGATGTAAAAAAACTGATTGTATTTTCTCGAAAAATTTAGTTTACGTAACAATGGTTTACAAGTTTTTCAAATTAATAGGCCCATTATAATCTACTTATTACAGCGTCCCGCTCGATGTCAGTACTGACAATGATTCGAATAGTTCGGCAGTTGCCAGTAACTAATGGTTTGATTATATCTTAATTGAAATTCATTTCATTGTTGTTTTTTTTATTTTAAATTAAATAAATGTGTTAATATGAAATAAATTTTGAATACAGCAATCAAATTGTTTTCTTATTTGCCCATATGGAAGGCATACGGCTCATTCCATATACGAAACACGCGGTTCCGCAAAAAAATGCTTCCATTATGCTTCCATATAACTTGCATATAAGATTCCTATGATATCCACAGCCGTTCCACTATGCTTCCATTGTGCCTATGCCGCCGTTTATCTGTGATCACCAACTTACAACAATGATATACCGGTGATCGCGTATTCGACAAAAAGGAACATTCCATCAAAAAATCCCATCCAGAAGAACATTCGAACGTGAAGCTTCTTGAGCTTCTCATTGACTTCCATCAACTTTTTTGCCATGAAATTTTGGCCGTTGCACGCCTGAACGGTCCTCACGTTCATGATCGACTCCTCGAAAATCGTATGACAATTTCCGGACTCTTTGAGCATCTCGCTTGTCGTCGATTCGTTGACCTTCGCCGAGACGTGAAGAATCAACGCCGAGATGGGTCCCATTGTTAATGTGATGAACGTCAATGGAACGTTGATGAACGAGCACGCGATGGCCGATGAGAGAAACATGGCGAATCCGCGAATCAAAACGCACAGCTGATTGCTAATCGCGTTTGATATAATATCAATATTTCTAAATTGATATATTATTATTGTTATTTTAGTCAAAAATTGTTCAACTCATTGAGCTTGCATGTCAAACTTCCCGCTGGGTTTTCATCGAGCCATTCCGTGGATTGTCGAAGCACAGCGCGAATATAAGCTCGTCGAAGTTTTTCGATGATGTTCTGTGTTCCGCGCTGTATGAAAACCCCCTGAAAACTGGAATCGAATTGCTCAAAATTTGGCGTAATATAAAATGCATTCGGTGTAGACAAGCGGCATCTCAGGGATTCGATTGGGACGAACAGGAGACACTTTTTGGTTTGGGATAACCGGCGGACCATTTTGGGACGAACAGGGGGGACACATTGAATTCGGTTAAAACAAAAGCCCTCCACGGTTTAGCTAAATTGAGGGCGATGTGAAATTGGAGTTTCGTACTCGTAGGGTAAAAGTTTTGGGAACCCCCGTGTTACTCCAATGTTTAAACCAAAACCAACCACGGTTCGTCCTTTTCGACACGCTGAGCCGAGCTGCACGGAACTTAAATTTTCTAAAAACGGAAGACGGAACATGGAACGACATTTTTGTGACATAAAAAATAATTTATTAAAACCTTATCCAAGCCGAATATTTTAAAATTAAATGTGCAGAATGTGAGAGTTACTGTTAGAGTTATAACTATAAAAATCAATATCATCTTTTTCCGAATCTTTTTCTTTTTTTATACTGAAATTCACGGAACAGGAAAATTTCACGAAAAACGGAAGACGGAGCAGCTCTGACGCTGAGATGCGTATTATTTTCGAATTTTCAATCAAGTAAATCACACATTGCGTACTTATGCATTATAATTGACGACAATTCGTTTGTCACGAATTTGCCAATTTCTAACTTAAAAAAAAACCCATTTTCAAAAAATCCACATACCTGAATTACGCAAAGAATTAGAGCAATCACACCGGATATCACACCGCAATAAATGAGGAATAAAACATCGCGAAAAAATCGATCGTCTCCAGGGGTCTGAAAGATATTTGATGGCCGTGGCCTAAATTTGAGATTGCCAACTATTTAGTGGCTATTATAATTTCTGGGTCGATTTACGAGGGGGTCCCAGGCAAATTTGAAAATTCAATGAAATAACAAACCCATAAAGGCACGCGGCGAGACCACTTCAAAAGACGCACCCCGTAAATCTACACGACAATCGGTTGAGAACCACCACCACCAGCAATTTTTTCAAAAGCCAGACATATTACATTATTATTGACGAGATAATGATCAGTGATCCAGCCTCCAATCAGTAGAACAACTGGCTGAATGCCACCGCCTAAAATTGCGCAAAATATCGCCAAAAAAATATAAAACACATCGAGTTTCGAGCCAAACAATATCTGAAAATTGGAAGAAAATTGCGATTGATATAATAGGCAAAAATCGCGAACAATATCGAACACCGATGGGCTCTTCTCGATTCCTTTGATTTTCGCGTCTTCCGGTGCCACGCGATTTCGATTTTTCATGAGTCTGCAATGATAAAAAAATGTTTGGTATTTTTTTTGAGCGCAATGTTTCAAATAATTAGCAAAACGCGGAAGTGGAAAGTGGCCAACCTTGAAACGAATCACTCAATATCAATGGTGTGACACAATAATATTGCCGACGATTTTTCTCCTCATTTTTCATTCTTTGATTTTTTCATTTTCGCCGTGAACGCCCAAATCGAAACACTGAAGGATTGGTGGAAATTTGGCGCGCTGTCTGAAATTTCTTTTTGAAAAAATCGATAATTAATGGTTTAAAAAGTCTTGTAAACATTTAATTTTGCAATTCTTTCAGTTATTCAAAAAAAAAAAACATACCAACGAGAAATTGCGACAGACGAAATCGAAACTCGCCGGCGTGAATCAGAACTGAACGACGCGTAAATTTTCTGAAACCGGATGACGGAAGACGGAACGCCGTATTTAGTTCGTTACTAAATACGGCGTTCCGTCTTCCGTCATCCGGTTTAACAATCTTAAAAAAAATAGAAAATAGAAAACAAGAATCGAATTTTGAAAATAGAAAATAAAATCTGTTTAATTTTGCGTAATGTCCATTGCGGACTTCGCTACCGTAACGCGCACAAAAAACATTTAAAATATTTTTATCTGAAAAGTCTTGACGCATATAACCCATCGAAACTTATTTGAAATTAATAATAGTAATAATCAATAATAAAAATTTTAAAAATGGAGAGAGAAACCATTTTTCCTTTCTTTTTTTTTTTGAATAAAACTAAATTGATTTTTTATACTTTGAATAATCACAAAGTTTTTTTTTACAATTTTCAACAAAATTAAATCATCAGTACAAGAAATCAAACAAATGACACAATTGGAGAAAAGAAATGTACAGCTTAATTATTTCTAGCATTGAGCCGCCACAAGCTTCGCATACTTTCCATTGAGTTTGAGCAGGTCGGAATGCGTTCCGCTCTCGGTGATTCGACCATCGCAAATGTAGTATATCCTTCAAATTATTCAATTATCCAAAATTTCAAAATAATTACTACATGTCACAATTTTGAACAGTGCTCAATCGATGGGCAATCGTGATGCTGGTTCGTCCTTGACTAGCCGATCGTAGAGCATTTTGCACAATCTAGATAGGCCCGATTTGAATATGCCCGATTTGATATGGATTTACCCGATCCGATTCGGCGTCTAATGCGCTGTTCGCTTCATCGAGCAATAGAATCTTGGGCTTTCGGACTATCGCGCGAGCGATGGCTATCCGCTGCTTCTGCCCGCCCGACAATGAGCCGCCACCCTCACCCACGATGGTATCGTAGCCCTTCAACAATTATTATTATTATTATACGTATAAGCTATCATAACCAGTGTGGGCTCGCGGGAAACCAAAAATTTCAAGATTCCACTGGACGGCAAATTAAAAAAAAATCTGGCCTAGAATTTTTCACGGCCACGATGATTCGGTTTTTTTGCATGATTTGAACTGGCAAATCTCATGGCACACACTGATTATTGCGATTTCGAATACCGATGGAAAATTTTCAATAAATTGCGAAGCATTTGCAATCTTGCAAGCCAACTTCACATCTTCCATGGTTGCCCCATCGACGCCCATTGTGATGTTCTCATAAATTGATACTGAAAATTTTTAAAATTTTTATTCACAATGTCTGCGTCTCCGTCAATCACACGCTCTCTCGATTATAAACACTATCTCACTTACTAGAAATTGCACGAGTTTTTCGAAGAACTTCAACACTAGAACAACATCCTTTTAAGGACTCCACTCCTCAAACTCGATGTGCCTTTGAATCTGCTTATATGGAGTTAAGAATGTGTTCAATAGTAGTGTGAAACTAGATTTTTTTTAACCTTCAAAAAACCCACAAACGCGCCCTATCGAAATTTCCCGCTGTCTGGCACCCTCTCTCTCTCTCTTTTTCTCAGCGTCTCTCACCACTCTCCAATGTTGACAATCAACTCGCAAAAAAAAAATTTTCTTTTCTGTGACATTTTGCGTGTTTGCACACACTTTCGCGCGCCTACCATTCATTTCAATTGTTTCCAATTTTTATAGCCAAAATTGGCAAAATCATACCATTGAAAAGGACGGGCTCTTGCGACACCAATGCGATGTTTGATCTCAAATGCGAAATATCGATATCATCGATTCGGGAGCTTCCAATCATCTTCAACAATCTCTAAATAAATGATTTTCCCAATTTTTTTGAGCCTTACAATTCTGCCGTCGGTAGGATCGTAAAATCGCTCTAATAGGGAAACAATCGTACTCTTCCCCGAACCGGACGGCCCAACAAGAGCAATCGATTTGCCTCAATTCGAGCTCTCAATTTCAAATTTTTTTTTGAATGCGAATACCTTTGGCGACGTCAAGCGTCAACCCATTGAGCACCTTTTTGTTGGGACTCGCCGCATAGGCAAACGATACATTATCGAGTTTCACGTCGTCGTCAATCATTGGCGTCGTCGTCGTCGTCGCCATCCGATCGTCGACACGATTCTCATAGATCGACCAGATTCGATTCGCCGCCGCCGACGCTCGAACAACTTCGGGAATGTAGGGCGCGAAGTACATGACGCTCCACGCCGACATTTGGGCGCCGTTGAACGCGAGAAAAATCCGACTCGACTCGTACCGCCCATGATAGATCAATAAGGCGCCGACGAGATAGAGGAGCATGTCGCACACGAACACGTAGCTTTGCGTTAGAGCGAAATGAATTGACGAGATGAGGCCGAGCTGAAATTGGATGTGCCATGTTTCTTTATTTATTTTTGAATTACCCGGTTCTCGTAGATTTTTGATCTACCCTGATAATGCGCGAAGCGTGTCTCGAAATAGCTCTCAACCGCCATCAGTTTGATCGAGCGCACTTGTTCGATGATCTCGACGGCGAACTGGAAAATGGAGGCCAGGTACATCATGTTGGTCGCGAGCGCGCACCTCTCTCGATCGATCGTTGCTCGATTTTTGCGCGTGCGATTTGTGCGCGAGACCGAACAAAATGAACGTCGACATTGTCAGCAGCACATTGATGGCGAGCCCGATGAGGCCGATCTCCCAGACGAACGGAAACGCCATCGCCAGCGAGATGAGCGTCGACAGCGCGAACCACAAAAATCGAAGGGCGCGATGGTCGATGCACTGAAGCGATAAATGGGGAATCGTTGCGAATCGAATAATGGTTTTTTTTTTGATTTGCGATTTATACCGCCGACGCGTTGCTCAGATTGCCAGCGAGTGTCGCGATGCACGCCGACGGCGACGTCGACTCAACGTCGAAGTAGGATTGGGGACGATGGAGAAGGCGCGCTAGTAGGTTTTCCTTGATATCGCTCATCACGTCGTTGGCAACGCGATTGCACAACACCGTCTGCAATGAATGAGATATTGCAATGCCAAATTTGAATTGCCGCCAGTGGGTCTTGAATGGAAAGAAAAGACACTGGTAGGTGAGAACTTTTTTTCATACTTTACCCACATGTAAGTATGGATCCGAAGAATTGTTTCTAAAATTTTCAGCCATCACTGGAATGGGGTTTCATGATTCCGACAAAAATGATTGGCACAGTGCGGGGATTGAACCCTGGACATAAAAGAAGTAAGTAGAGAGTGTTACCACTCTACCACGACCACGACGAAGCTGTGAGAGTGCGAATGGGTAGAGGTGTGAGGCGCAAAACTTCCCCCCCCCCCCCATCGACGGCTGAAAATTATGGGATCCATTCTTCGGACCATCCAAATTCTCAAGAATACTATGCGCAATTTTGAATTTATTTGGCAAATTCAAAACATCGTCCGGCAACTGGTGTAGATTTACGGGGCGCGCGTCTTTCGAAACAAAATAATCGGCTAGTCGGCGCGAGACCATAGCGAAGGTCGCATGCACGCAAATCTACCCCTGTCGTCGATTTTTCAAAATTTTTCAAATTCAACGTCTTAAGCAACAAAATGCAAAAAAAAAATGAATCGCCTCGAGACCCATCGCATAAATGAATGGCAAACGATATCTTATGTGATGGGTCTCGACGCGAATCGCCAAAGGGACCATTCAAATCGCGCTCACCAACACGGTGTGCATTATCCAGACAATCGAGCCGGCGAGTATCTGCTCGCCGAGTGTTAGCCACGCCCACGGCACATATGAATCCTTGTTGGCCTGAATTGTGGAATTTGAAAAATCCAATCAAGACCAAATAATCGAGGTGAAACAAATTTACGTCTAATGCGTTGAAGGCTAGCGAAAGTCCAAGGCCATAGAAGCAAATCTCGGCGGCTCTCGGAATCGATAGTAGAAGCATCACTAGAACGTGACATCGATGATGTTGAAGATGCTTGAGGAACTTCCAATAGCCTGACATTGAGATTCTGTCGCTATTCTCGTCAACACGAACGACATCCTCGTTGCTCGACGTTGGCTCATGGCGCTCAATCGAATTCATCCGATCCGCCGCAATCGCGTCGTCCGAATTCCATCGATCGCTCTGCTCGATGTCTTGCGCCTTTGCCAACCTTGCGTACATCCCATTGTTCGACATGAGCTCGTCATGACTCCCGATTTCAATTATTTTGCCGTTGTCGATCACATAGATCCGATCGGCGTTCTTCAAGCTGCTCAATCGATGAGCGATCACGATTGTCGTTCGTCCGATCGACGCGTTTTGTAAAGCGGCCTGCAATTTCGGAAATCGTCGAGTCTAGATGAAATCGAGAATGATTGGGCTGCACATTGACAACGGATTCGCTGTGCGAATCGAGAGCACTCGTCGCCTCGTCCAACAGAAGCACCGACGGCGATGTGGCCAACGCGCGACTGATGCAGATTCGCTGCTTTTGTCCGCCCGACAACTGCACACCGCCGGTTCCCAATTTCGTCTCGTATCCCTGAAAACTTGCCGCTCGCTTTGCTCCATTATTATCATCAATTATACATTTCTCAATTTTCGAATAAACTCATCGGCGTTGGCGATTCGCGCCGCCTTCATCGCCTCCTCATCGCTAATCTCGCGTCCCAACTTGATGTTCTCCATGATGGTCCCTTCAAACAGCTTCGGCTCTTGTTGAACGATTCCAAAATGCTGAAATTGTTGTGAATTGGTTGCGGGGGGCGACACAGCGGCTCAATGATTGAATGCGCGTAGGCTATGATGCATTGGACGCAGTCTCGCGTGCGTCTCGCTGCGGATCTCAAAATTGCAAAATCTAGGGCCACAGGAAATTCGAACCACGTGGATTGATATTGTCCGCAGCTGCAGTAGGACTTTAAACAGATATGAGGGGGAAAACAATATCAATGAAATTTGCTAGAGTACAGTACCCGAATTTCAAGTGTTTGAATTCGAATTTGAATTGCCGCCTCAAGAAAAAAAAGAGTGCGATGGTCCACAATTGCCCAAGGCGCGCGTTTTTCCATCTGTAGAGTCCATATTCCATCGTGGGACCACAAACATCAGGAGACACTATTTGCAATTTGATGGAATCAATTTTGGCTAAATGCCAAAAAATATAAAATAATGGTCTCGAGGTGTGCGCCTTTAACCCATGGCAATGCATTGGCGTGAATCCCCCACCCAGATTTTTGCGCCAACACCACCGCCATTGGTGTGTGAATTACCGTTCTCAAAACGTGCTCATCAACATTGTCAATATTAATTCCATCAATTCGAATCTCGCCACGATCGGCACGATACATTTTGGTGAGCAATCCGATCTGAAATTCGAGCCACTCATTTTTTTTTCTCGTTCCACAATCTGTCATCGAAACCGACCGTCGTGCTTTTGCCTGATCCGCTAGCTCCGAACAAGGCGATCGTTTCGCCGGGCGACGCTTCAAACGAGAGACCCTTGAAACGGCGGTTTCCGGTTGAATTTTTTTTTCGAAAAAAAAAATGTTCTATAATATTTACCTTTAGGATTTGTTTATCGCGAGTCGAATATTTGAAATGCACATTTTCGAAGGTGATATGATGACCTTTTGAGGAGTTCATCGATATTTCCTCCTTCGCATTATTTGATTGGCGATTCTGAACAAAATTTTGAATGAAATTGAATTTTTTGCAAGAAATAAGAAAATGCCAAAAACGCATTTTTTAATGGGCTCTTTTTTGTCATAAAAATTGAAAAATTGAAAAACTTAAAAAATTTTTTTTTATTGAAAAAGGAGCTCAATATCTCTCATTTTTTTTTCCATTTTTCACATGGAATTTAAGACTTAAATTTTTCGCCAAAAAAATCACCAAAAATGCATTTTTATGGGCTCTTTTTTTGTCTTAAAAAATTGAAAAATTAAAAAATTAAAAAACATTTTTTTTTAATTGAAAAAGGAGCTCAATATATGTACCCTTTTTCCATTTTTCTCACTGAATTTAATACTTGAATTTTTCGCCAAAAAAATCACCAAAAATCCATCTTTTTTGTTATGAAAAAAAAGAAAAATTTAAAAATTTGAAAAAAAATTTTATTGAAGAAGGAGCTCAATATCACTCAATTTTTCCCATTTTTCCCATTGAATTTAATACTTGAATTTTTCGCCAAAAAATGCATTTTTATGGACCCTTTTTTCTTATAAAAATAATTGAAATTTGGAAAAATGTTCAAAATAATGTTTTCAATGGAAAAAATCTTAATATCTCTAATTTTTTCCCAATTTTCACATCTCAAGAAAAACTGCAAAAACGCATTTTTAAGGACCCTTGTTTCTCAGAAAAAAATTAAAAAATTTTCACTTGAAAAAAAGAATTGAAGACTCGAATTTTTCGCCAAAAAATCGCCAAAAATGCCTTTTTCATGGTCCCTTTTTCTCAAAAAAAAAAACACTTTGCAAATTATTTCCTCAATTACCGATGATGAGATGACCAATTGCAAATCATTGAATGCGATTGTCGCGTGCTGAAGTGTGCTCAAATGCGGTCCGAGCAGTCCCAAAAAGTAGCCGGTGACGCAAATCGTGTTCACAATCAGTATCACATCTCCAGCCGTCTTGATAACTCCATCGAAGAACAAACGGATGCCGAAGCTGCAAAAAAATTGATGTTGGGTCTCGAGACGCTCGATTCAACTACAATAGCG
This sequence comes from Caenorhabditis bovis, assembly GCA_902829315.1. Classification (NCBI taxonomy): domain Eukaryota; kingdom Metazoa; phylum Nematoda; class Chromadorea; order Rhabditida; family Rhabditidae; genus Caenorhabditis; species Caenorhabditis bovis. The sequence goes on along the minus strand of CADEPM010000004.1, from coordinate 6,794,822 downwards.
CGAGGCCGGTGATGAGGAAGACGACGAACAACGACAACCCGTCGAGGAATCCCGACCAGAAGCCGATTTTGTTGGCCAACAATTTCGCGCGCTCGTTGACCAACTTCAATCGGGCGCCGATGAAACGCTGGCCGTTGCACGCCTGCACGGTTCGCACGTTTCGAATCGACTCGTCGAGAATCGCGTCGAAACGCGCCGTCTCATCGACGAGCTCGGCCGTCGTCGACTCGTTGATTTTCGTGAGCATTCGCAGAATGAACGCCGATATCGGCCCGATCGTCATCGTGACGAATGTCAGCGGCAAATTGATGAACGAGCAAATGAGAATGGAGGTGAGGAACATCGAGACGCCGCGAACGATGACGCACATCTTGTTGCCGAGACCGTCCGATATCGATTTGACGCTCCTGAAAGCGATTCGCTAAATTCAAAATTCATGTTGGCCATCGATTCGAGAGCTACTCGTTTAGTTGGCTGATGAGCGCGCCCGATGGATGCCTGTCGAGCCAGTCGGCCGATTGGCGTAGAATCGAGGCGACGTACTCGCGTCGCAATTTGTCGACGATATTCTGTGTGGCTCGTTGAATGAGAAGCCCCTGAAGCAAAAAAAATCTCGTTTCATCATTCATTCTCATCCTTCGCCTTCGCCGACATTTTCAATTTTGTCGTTGAATTTGTCGACCGAGGGGGGGGGGGGAACACGTGATAAGAAGGGAAGCCACCAACCTGGATAATCGCCACAACGAGCACAATCAGACCGCATCCGAGACCGCCGACGGCGTACTCGACGACGCGTCGCAAGAATTGCGCATCGTCGGCCTTCTGAAAATCGGAATGTGGCAGCCACAAATCAAACCGCCCCTCGATCTCACATTGTCATTCATCAAATAGAGGTCCGCTATCCATCCGCCGATGAGCAACACAAACGGCTGAACACCGCCGCCAACGATGGCGCAAATCAACGCCAACACGATGTAGATCACGTCGCGCGCGTTTCCAAATGCCACCGGAAAAAAAAGAGCAAAACAGATTTTTGAATTTCAATTTTTTAGGGGGGGAGATACAATATGAAAAAATGGTTGTCGTTTCGGCGAACTTCGAACAGCTTCGGGAAACACGCGATATTGCTTCAGGCAGGCCTTCATTCTAAAATTGGAAATTTATTACCACAACTGCTTACTGTAGAAAATTGGAATTCGCCAAATTTTTGGGGGGTGGAGCCAATCGCCAGTTGAATTATCAGCATCGAAAGTTCAAATGATCGTCCTCTCTCTCCCTCCAAGACTTTCACTTTTTCTGCTCACGTAATTGAACTAATTCTAGACCGTCGATGAAGCATTGATAACAACAATATGAACAATAAAACAACGGAATTGTCAAATTTGATGAAACCAGAAAAAAAAAATCGACATTTTGAGCGTTTGGACTCTGATTTTTTGATTATTAATTATGTAGTGTAGTTTGAAATTTTTTTTTGCAATATCCTTTAAAAATAAATATCGAAATGTGATTTTGTGTGATTTTTGGCGTCGCCGTGTTTGCACACATTTCAATTTTTTTTTTCAAATTTCAAATCAAAAATGAGGAAAAAAAATTTTTGAGTGTAAATTTCTGGATTTTTTTCGGAAATTTCCCCGATTCGATCTTTTGTTTTTGAGGGCCGAGTTTTCAAAAAAAAAACTCTCGAAATGTGATTTTGTGTGATTTTTGGCGTCGCCGTGTTTGCACACATTTCAATTTTTTTCGATTCTTTTTCAAATCGCAATAAACCTCCTAAAAAAATTTTTTTGGAAATTTCGCCCAATTCCATCTTTTGTTTTTGGGGGGCCAAGTTTTCCAAAAAAAAACTTTAAGACTCCAATTCCCCCAAAAAAAAAAATCGTTTTCAACGCGGACCAACTCAATGCCCACCTCGGGTTCAATTCAATTCGATTTGAGTTCGACGCGTCCTCCGAATGGCCATTCACGTGCCCGATAGTATCATATCAAAAAAAAAAAAAAAGAGGAGGCAAGGGTTCGATGAACTTTGGCGCCGGCGGAAAATTTTTGCAAATCGAAATTTGTCGAAATTTGCCAACGAAACACAATTTATCAGGCGAGAATCGCCATCAATCAAAAATCATCGCAGAAAAAAAATGTTGAAGCCTCGCGAGTTCAATTATTGGAGGGGGGGGGCAACTTTTTGGTCTCGATCATATACCATGTGTTTTGGACTAGTCGATTGATAAGAACATTCCATTCCAATTTGAGCACACCTTTTATGGAGTTCGAAGAGCACAAAATAGGCAATACCAAAATCAAACTACACCGACTTCCGGCAAATTGTGTACTTTTGCGTCAACGCGCACGGATAGTCGTTCCAGACGCCCTTCGCATATCCCCATCGCTCGCCGGAATCCACCGTTGATAGGACGAACTGAAACATCGACATCGGATCGTTTGGGATCGCTGAATTACAGTATTGCAATAGGTTTGCGAGGAGCCTTCGGCGGCATCCGGCTGACTCGTCGCCCAATTGGTGTAGGCTGTCGATGATCCGATCCACGCCTGCGCCGCCTGTCCGCCATTGGTGTTTTGGGCAAACGCTTCTGAATTGACGATACGCTAAACGCAAAGAATCGGCGCTCACTTCGCAACGCCTCATTTTCGTCGCCATTGCCAATTCGGGCGATTTCCGCCGCCAACGCGACACACCCTTTTTCGGCTTGATACCAATTCGCGATTCCTTGAATTAGCTGAAAATTTCCAAACAATTATTTTTTTTTTTGGGAAAATTCTCAACCGCATAGCAATTTCCATTGAATTCCACCCATTTTGGTGGGCATTTCGATTGGCACGTCGGAAAATTTGAGGCTGGCAAAGATGTGGCTGAAACTGGTTTCAAATTTCATATTTATATTGATGACAACCTGCCGGAACTGCGACTGTTGTTGGTATACTCGGACCAGTTACTGTAGGTGATGTTGGGTCAGTTGGAAGAGAAACTGTTGAAAAAAAAAGAACCTAATATGTCGATGAAATTCTAGTTTTTTGCACGTACGTCACAACTTTTGTCAAGTTTCAAATTCGACAATAATTGTTTCAAAAAAAAAAATTAAAATTAACCTCCTTTGGTGGTTTTTGCAATTGCGGAAGTGGTTGGAGTCGTTGGTGTCATTGTGGGTGGTGTCGTGGCGGTTGGCGTCGTCGTGATGACGGTTGGAGTCGTGGTAGTGATTGGTGTCGTGGTGGTGGCTGGAGTCGTCGTGGTGGTAGTTGGTGTCGTCGTGGTGGTGGTTGGAATAGTCGTGGTGATGGTTGGTGTCGTCGTGGTGGCTGGAGTCGTCGTGGTGGTGGTTGGAATCGTGGTGGTGCTTGGTGTCGTGGTGGTAGTTGGAGTCGTCGTGGTGGTTGGTGTCGTCGTGGTGGTAGTTGGAGTCGTCGTGGTGGTAGTTGGAGTCGTGGTGGTGATAGTTGGAGTAGTGGTGGTGGTAGTTGGAGTCGTGGTGGTGGTTGGAGTGGTCGTGGTGGTAGTAGGTGTGGTCGTGGTGGTAGTTGGTGTGGTCGTGGTGGTAGTTGGTGTGGTCGTGGTGGTAGTTGGAGTCGTCGTCGTTGTTGTCGGAGTCGTCGTCGTAGTGGTGGTAGTTGTCGTCGACGTCGTCGTGGTAGTTGTCGTGGTGGTTGACGTCGTCGACGTCGTCGTCGTATCACACGTGTTCGCCACATCAAATTTCACATGAGGAATCTCAAATGCCATGTGTGACCAACACAAACCTATCAACTCGAGTTCGGATCATATTTGCACAAGGGTGCCGATGTGCTCGTGTAGCAATCATAAACATCATCAAATTGTCCGGGAACAAATCCGGATTTCAATCGGTTCAAGAAGCCGTCCCAAATCTTCAACGACGTCATTTTTCAAAAAATAGAATCATCTGTCCTACAGTAATACACGTCGTCGCTGGATCGTCCTTCGGAAAACCCGGCTGCCACCAAATGAAATCGACGGGCGTGCCGTCGGTCCACGCGTACGCCGAATTGTCGCACTGAACAAAGCACAGTCGAATTCAACGTCATCCGATTCACTCACATTTCGCAACAGTCCGATCCATACAATGTTGCCGAGAAAACTGTACCACGTCGCGGCGATCCATTCGGCTTCCGCCTGCGAATGAATCGACGCCAAATGCGAGCCGGCGCGCAAATTGAAGCAATAGTCTTCGGCCGGATAGAACGTCAGCAAATCTGGTCCCTTCTGCATAGTATTATTGAAAATTGCATATATTTTTTTTGGACGTCTCACCAAATAGCACATCCCATTCGCCGGATTCAATGTCCAACCCGGATCGCAAGTGCCCCCATCTGAATGCTTCATCCCTTCTATTCTCAATTCGAGCCATTCACTTACTCATCAAAACCAAATTTTGCGTGTTCGCATCCGATAAATGCTGGCTGTTCGGCAAGCTTTTCGCCAAGGCTTCATTAAGAGCCTCTGAAAAAAATTTTCATTTTGAAGAGAAAATCAAACCCCACCATCCGACGGCAGCTCTTTGATGATGGCCGAATTTTTCGCGACAAACTCCGATATCAATTCGCCGCGATTTTTGCATTCTAAAAATGGGAAAAAAAAAACGCATTGAAAAATTCGATTACCTGCATTAATAATCAATAAAAATATGGCGAAAAATCGCATTTTTGGTTTTCGATTGCCAAAAATTTTGCAATATAAACGAGGCCGAAGTGTGATGGATTAAAGCCAGCCGCCGGTGAACTTCAAACTCTTTAATCGGTTCATTTCGCCCGAGTTCCTCGTCTATAAAACACCAATCACAAAATTGCTTTGATTGGCACGATTTAAACATCAAACTAAAGTAGGTTCTTTTGATTTATTTTCAAAAATCATTTTTCTACTAACTCTATGCGTATAGCTAGCGATCTCATTATGAGTTTGTCGGAATGGGCTTCTAGAAACAAATTAAATAAGAAGCCTTTCATTGGAAACTATCTGCGGACACTTTTTTTACCCGCGGCAATTCAAAAATTAATATTTGAATTACCGCCAAAAAGATGCTCGTTGTTTTTTTTCGCGAGGACCTTTTTGATTTTTGTAGTGTCTCATAATTGGAGAAAAGGTTCAAGGTGGTCCCACTTAGACTGAACCCTAAATTCATTATTTTTTGTTTGCACGCTCTCCATGTTAGCCAAATTTTGAGCACGACTGTAGAAAAAAAAATGAAAGACTGCAAAATTGTGTTGGTGGTGGGGGGGGGGGGCGAACCTCCATCATAAAAATGTTTGCCTACGCACTAGCCACACCGACCCCCTTGCCGCTCGGCCGCGCCGACGAGTGGCATATATGTAACCGCTTGTCCAAATGACTCTTGAATTTTCAACCATAACTCATCTGAAACCTCCTAGTGCCTTCTGAAAATTGGTTTAAACCCCCAGAAGATCTTCTAGTTTAAGTGTGTAAATTTACAAAGAGGTAAAATAAACTGAATGGTAGCCACGTAATAGTTAGTTTCCTGTTTGAATCGAAAAAAACCCTTACCCTGAAATACTGACAATCCATCATAAAATAAATTTTCTAGTAAAAAATTGAATTAAAACTATTCTCTGCTTTATATAGCCCACAATGAGACCAAAGCGATTAATTTGTGCGAACGTGGCTAGATCAAACAAAATGGGCGGAGATTTTAAAAAAATTCAAATCTGTATAGTTGAAATGTTCACAAAAATTAATAATTTTTAAGGAAAAAACCCCATTTTTAATAATTTAGGCGCGCAATTCAAAAAATTTATTCATTTTTGAATTATTTCACACGGGTTTTTCACAAATCGCGAACAATTGCTTCTTCAAACATGGATAATCGTTCCAGACGCCTCGGGAAAATCCCCACATCGATCCGGAATCCACAATAGACAATGAGTACTGAAATTGGTGGCATCGAGTGGGATTCGTTGAATATCGCCGATTACCGAATTGCAATAATCGTAGGAAGACCCATGGCTTTTATCCGGCTGATTGATCGCCCAGTTCGCGTATGATGACTGCCCAATCCATGCTTGCTCATCTTCATTCGATTGCCCATTTCTCGAAAACGCTTCTGCAATTCCCAACATTCAATTCTATACCCATTTCATCTCTCAACTTCTTATCGCCTCATTCTCCTCGTCATTGCTTATTTCGGCTAAATTGGCACCAAACGTTGAGCAACCCGCCAGCGCCTGATAATAATTTGATGGTCCCTTTATCAACTAAAACCAAATTCCGCAATTTTGAATGAAACAAAAAACACCCATCTCACCGCGTAGCATTTTGTTTTATAATTCACCCAACCCTTCTCACACCTCTCAACACACTCACTGTCCAATCTTGTAATTGTGGGACTAGCAGTCTGAGGGGTAGTTGGGGTTGAAGGGATCGTCGAAACAGTGCTAGGAGATGTCGATGTGGAACTAGTTGACGCTGACAATATCGGTGACGTAGTTGGTGTAGGAGTGGGCGTCATGGTGGTTGAGATGGTTGTCGTGGAAGGAGTCGTCGTCGTAAGAGTCGATGTCTTTGTAGAAGTCGTAATGGAAGGAGTCGTCGTCGTGGTAGGAGTCGTCGTCTTTGAAGTCGTCGTAGGAGTCGTCGTAGGAGTCGTCGTCGTAGGAGTCGTCGTCGTAGGAGTCGTCGTCGTTGGAGTCGTCGTCGTTGAAGTCGTCGTCGTTGGAGTCGTCGTCGTTGAAGTCGTCGTCGTTGGAGTCGTCGTCGTCGTAGAAGTCGTCGTGGTAGTAGTTGAAGTGCTCGTCGACTTCGTCGTAGTCGTCGAGCACGTCTCCATCTCCACAAACTTCACATGCGGCTCATCATCTCAAATTCAAACTTCTAATGAATACCCCCAAATGCACCTATCCAACCAACCAGCAGCTGGATCATATTTGCAAATCGCTGTTGCCCTTTTCGTGCACTGATAGGTGTCGTCCAACTGTCCCGGCATAAACCCGCTTGTGAATCGGTCGCCCATCGAATCCCATATCTTAAACAACCACCATTCCATTCAAATCATACGCTGCCTGACGTCACCGTGTAGCATCGATTAACATCCTGACCCGGATAATTCGGCCGCCACCAAACCAAATCGGTAGGGGTGCCGTCGAACCAATAGAATGTCTCCTGATCGCATCGTCGAAGTCCAGTCCACGCGATGATGTAATTAATCCATCCCGTCGCGAACGTCGACGCCACCCATTCATATTCGCCTTGCGAATGATACGAAGCCAAATGCGATCCATGCCGTTCATTATAGCACCAGTCTTCTGCGGCTGCCCAAGTCAGCTCGCCGCCCATCTCAAATTGAGCTTCTCGTTGTCGCCATCAAATAAATGAATTGGTTACTTTATAGCACATCCCATTCGAATACTGGGTCCATCCTGAATCGCATGGACCCTCACCAACATATCTTTCTTGAAACTTCACATGCGGCTCGTCTAACAAATTTTCAGCATTATTATAGTGTTCATGAGATTCGACTACTTGAATTCGGATCGTATTTACACAGGATCTTATGTCTTGTCGAACAACTCGAAATATCATCAATCATTCCTGCGGTGACTTCCGCATCGGCGCTTGATGAATACCATATCTGGAAGCGAGATCGAATCAAAAGAGCAATGAATTGAACAATTCGCCCACTGTCATGCAATGTGTATGATCGTTCTCTGGATCTCCGGGCCGCCACCACAAATTGTCCGCCGGCGATCCATCGGACCAATAATACTCGGTGCCGAATGGCTCTTTGCGCAAACCGACCCACGCTAGAATTCGCGAGTCTTGCGAAAACGTGCTCGCCGCCCATTTGTATTCGTCTACGGAATGAAGCGATGCCAAATGCGAGCCGACTCTTTCGTTGTAGCATCGATTCTCGGCGTCCGCCCATGTGCTCGATTCAGCAATCTGCAAGAACGCGGTAGAGAGGTCGCCGTTGTGTGTGGCACTTGGCACCAAGTTGTAGGCGCCGCGCTGACACTGATTAAGCGCGACGCAAGCATAATGGAAGCATTGTGGGAAATCTGTGGAACGGAAGCATAATGCTTCCATATAGGAAGCATAATGTAATTCTTAGTGGCTGTGGAAGAATTATGGGACGAATATGGATGGAATGAAAACGGGATGAATATGCTTCCGGTGTTTGCGAGCCGTGGAACGAATATGGATGAAATATGGATAAAATAATCATATATCATTACACATTATACAATTGGCGTCTGGACGGCAGACCAAGACAATTTCTAGAAAAATCAATACAAAAAACTTATGCTATCATATAAACAATGAAAATTTGAAAATTACATGATACACAACGGACGAAATTTAGCTTCTACCATTTAATGACTTATGTTACTCAGATTTATGTTAATTCAGTCAACTGTTCCTTACTTTGTTTAAAGATTGCCAACTACAATTTAGTCGTATTAATATATTTTTGCCGGTTTTTCCGAAATTGGCATCGCAAACTACTCACAATTTGCTCTAAACTGGTAGCAGACGCGCGTAGAAGAGGCGTGCCGCAGCATTGCAAAACCGTGCGCCGCTTTGCACAATGCGGCCACGCCTCACATTTTCGAAATTCGTTTTCAAAATTTTTGTCCTTTTGCTTTTTCTCAATGAATTTTCAAGATTTTTTGTGTTTTTTTTGTCAAAAATTAAAGAATTTTTTTCAAAATTAAAGGAAAAATGTTTTTAAAAAATAAAGGAAAAATTTTCATGTTTATCATTTTCATGTTTATCATCATTCGAAAATTTTAAAATCGATACGATGTTTTCAAATCGTTTCCGACACTTTTAAAATCGAATTTAAATATTTTCTCAATCGAATTGTGTTTAATTTCTCATCGAATCCGTTTTATTTTTATTTACTTTAACATATTTTTTATTATCGCTCGCTTTTTTCTTTTAATAAAACATAATGTTTTGAAATTTTTTACAGATGAAGACAAGATCGAGAGTGTTGTCAGATATAACTGAAACTGCTCTAGAAGTCAATAACAAAGAACCAGAAGTCCCTAACATGGAACCAAATTCGCTCGACACTTCAGATCCAGATAGTCCAATTTACTCGCCAACTCAGCAAAAAAATTTTTCTCCACAGTCCTCACAAACAACAAAATCAACGCCAATTCCTAAACCTTCGTACGCGCAATTTGTAAGTTGTTATCATCAAAAATTGGCCTGTTCGACTCCAGAAATGGTTTCAATTAGAAAAATATGCGCAATGAAGTCTTTATAAAGTACTTCCTAAGTTTAAAGCTTGTTGATTATTTGGTTCCAATCAGGGCTGTGCGGCAATGGAATTGCCGATTGCCGAAATTGCCGGTTTTTCAAATTGCCGAAGAAAATTTCGATCGGTAATTTGCCATTAGCCGAATCGCCGAAATTTCCGATTGCCGTACAGCCTTCGTACCAATATCATTCAGTGGCATTTATCTTTTTAAGTGGGGCTCTAGTACAGAAGTCGCCAGACGCCGACTATATAAAGATCCTATACTTTATGGCAAATATCTATATTACAGATGCTCTTATCCATGGCTTTGGGCAACAACCGACAAATGACTTCAAAGCGAAAGCATTACGCATGGTTCGAGAAGTCATGGATAATCTTCTGTAAGATTTTGAACTATGACTATTAATTTATTTATTTGATTAAGCGATAGAATGCGCCAACGACTTCAAAGGAAATTTGGTGGAGCTCCGGAAGCGCTCGCGGCGCAATTAAGGAAGCTGCTTGATTCTACCAGCAACCCTCAGATGTGAGTATTCATATGTCTTTGAAATTTTAACCAAAATGCCTTTTTGCTTCAAATTTTGGAGTTGTTCTTTCTTCCGCCAATTCACTTTTTATTTTGTGCACTAAAGGGTTTCCAAAAATGCAATAAAAATAAATTATTTTTATTTTTAAGAAAATTATTGATGTAAAAAAACTGATTGTATTTTCTCGAAAAATTTAGTTTACGTAACAATGGTTTACAAGTTTTTCAAATTAATAGGCCCATTATAATCTACTTATTACAGCGTCCCGCTCGATGTCAGTACTGACAATGATTCGAATAGTTCGGCAGTTGCCAGTAACTAATGGTTTGATTATATCTTAATTGAAATTCATTTCATTGTTGTTTTTTTATTTTAAATTAAATAAATGTGTTAATATGAAATAAATTTTGAATACAGCAATCAAATTGTTTTCTTATTTTCCCATATGGAAGGCATACGGCTCATTCCATATACGAAACACGCGGTTCCGCAAAAAAATGCCTCCATTATGCTTCCATATAACTTGCATATAAGATTCCTATGATATCCACAGCCGTTCCACTATGCTTCCATTGTGCCTATGCCGCCGTTTATCTGTGCCACCCCCTTCGACGATCAGCTGTGCCTCCAAGTGGCATATATGTAACCGCTTGTCCAATTGACTGCTAGCAAAGGAAAAGCGCCTTGACCCTTCTGAACCAAAGAACCAAACCTTTCTGGTCCACAGCTTGAGTGGATGAATTACAGCTCTGCCAGCTATTTCGTGCTACGCGTCCAGCCCAGGTCGTCTTCCTGGTCCGCAATGGTGTAATGTGCAAAATTTTGACGAATCGCCGAACTTTGCAAAATCGATAATTTGTGGTGACAATTTCCGGTCTGAAGTTTCCACAGAAAAAAGGGACCATTACAAAAAAGGGTGCATTGAACAAAAAAATTATATTTTTTCGATACGGTATTTAAAGGCGCATGCGTTTTTGTTGAAGTCGCGTCTCGCAACATTTCACAAAAAAGTCGAAACTCGCGTGAAAACCTCCACGACGGCTCATCACGTTATCTGATGAAATCAGCATAAAATGGCGAAGCGTGCTCGCGATTCCTCAATACTCGCAACTGATCAACCCCCCCCCATCCAACACCTACTAACACCAACTCAGAACTGATGCCTGTCAAGGTAGGGTGAACGGCGTCGAGTGTTCAGCACAACATCCAATGTTCAGATTAGCATTTATCGTGCGTTCGGCCAATTTTTGAAGATGATCGAGAAGACGTCGGAGTCGGACGCGGACGCGGCCACCGATCGCGCCGTCGCCGTCGTCAGCGACTATCAGAACGGCTTGTCGCCGCTCGAGACTCGCAGTTGTCCGGTGGTGGCGCGCCACGCGCAACTCGTGGCGCCGCGTCGCACCCAGAGTTGCCACGTGTCGTTCTACGCCGGCCCGGAACGCGTCGAGTTGCCGTCGTCGCCGATCACCAGCGAACAATCGCGAACCATGAACGCCGCCACACTGTTGATGTTCAACTTTTGGCAGAACGACGGTCTCGACAAGAATGAGTGTAGTCTGTTCGAGAAGCTCGACGGCGTGTTTAGCGACTATGAGTCGAAGATCGATGAGAGCGTGACGACGCTGATGGAGAATGTGAAGCGCATCAACGAGGAGCACGATTTTCTCGCCGCGTTCGACGAGTACTTTGAGCGAACGCAAGCCACGCTGGCCGACGCGTCGTCGGACGATTCGGAAGGCCCGTTGACGCATTGTATGAAGTGCATGTGCTTCAACTGTTGGCGTCAGACCACTTCGATGACGACGTGGCAATCGACGGATTCGAATTTCCCGCAACTCCCGGTGAGCCTTGAAATCAAGCCTTGGAAAAATTTTTTTAGGTTTTTGTTCGCTCGCCCGTCGATTCCTTGAAGCTTTATCAACGACGATCGATGAGTCTTGATTCGTTGACATCTGAAGACAGCTCCACACGGAGCTGCTCATCTGAGAGCGTTGCCAACGAGCCATTCAGTAGGGAATTCATATATAAATTCATAATGGTCCCATTTGCAGTTGGACCCCTTCCGAAGCCCAATTCGATTCTCGCGTCTTCGCCGCTCTTCGTTCCACGTCGTAATGTGCTGGATTCGGCGCAGCGAAAAATCGAGCTCCTTTGCAAGAAGATTGAGATTCAAGAGAAGATCATTGGCGAGATGATGGCCTTGCGACAAGTCGAAGAGGAACTCGATAAATGCTAATAAAATTATTTGATTTATTATTGGGTTTTTTGAGAAAAATCCTCGAACAAATAGGACATTTGGCAAGATTTTTTGAAAATTTCTTGAAATGGGCACCCATGAGATCGTTTTAGCCTTTGAAAAACCAAATTTTTAAGTAGAAATAAGATTAGAATAATTAGAATTAAGAAAGGAATTAAAAAATAAAAAAATGTGAGAAAAACCAAAAAAATTATTGCATCAAAACCACGGCGATTTTTGCTTTTCACTACTTTTTTGCAATTTTTGGAACTCGAGAATTTTTTTGGAAAAAATTTAAGGCAAAAAAAGCAGGAAAATTAATATAATGACCAAGAAAAACGAAAAAAAAAAAATAATTGCAATTTTCAAAAAATTTTTTTTGAGAATGGCCGTGGACTAGTTTTTCCCGGCCGCGGACTGATTTTCCAGTTTTCTATTTTATTTTTTATTATCGTTCGAGGTCCGCAATGGTGCGATTTGCCCAAATTGTGCTTAAACATGCCGTGCGTGTGAAATTTGGCAAATTTCCATGAAAATTGCGGTTCGAAATTGTTACCGCATGCAAAATTGAGGCGATTTCCATGATAAACGAGTTGAGTTGTGTGGGGTGGGCGGAGCATCGAGCACATAATATATAAATAAACAAATCAAACTGTCCAAGTCATATTATATTAAAATGCACCGGCTGCCGATTGAAGTCATTGAGCGCATCTTCGAATTTCTTCCACAGAAATCCAAGCTAAGCTTTTTCCTGTAAGCTTTTCCCTATTGAATTGTGCGGAAAAATTGATTTTCGCGGCAGGACCCTCAAAAATTTCCCAATTTCGTTGTTCCTTCGTGAAATCGAGTGCTCGAATCTCGCCGATTTGCTGTCATCGTTGGCCATCGAGAATCGATTCCGACACGTTCGACGCCTTCGGTTTGACTCCGACCGATTGCGATCATTTTTGTTTTTTGCCAGCTTACAGAATTGTCAAGAAGCTCGAAATGAGCCGAATTATTCAAGATTTGGGCACCATTCGGGAAAAAATGCCCAATTTACGGACCCTTGAGTTCAGGGACATTCAGTTTCGAGAAATCACGTGTTCGAATATCGCAAAAAGGTTTGAAAATCCGATTTGTGGGTCCAACGCCGCTCGTCTTTTTACAGCTTCCCGGCATCGAAATTTACTCATGGCAATTTTGGAACATAATTAGGTAATTATCCTTAATTAGCGTTTAATTATAGTGTGGTTTGTTTTCAGAAAAGTTGGGCATGACATCGACAATCTCATCTGGAGAAGTTTTTATAAAGAAATTGGAAAATTGCCAAGGTTATAAATAATTATAGAAAATGCAATTTTCAAAAATTTCAGATTAAAAAAACTGTCATTCAACGGCTCCACAATAAATGTGGAAAATCTGAAATTAATTTTCGAGCAAAATTCGCCGAAAATTGTCGAGCTCGATTTGCGCAACACGAAAACGTGCCTGAGCGAGACGGACTTGAAGTATTTGCGAGAAAACACGAGGTTCGATTTTTTTTCATCGAAAATTTTCAGAATTTTCAGCTTTTCAGCATTCGCATCATTCATATCGATTCGATGAATCGAAATTCGACGGAGAATTTCAAGTGGAAAACCCATGGAAAAATATTAACACTCGCGGCGAGTCATTGTGCGAATTGAGAGAGCGCAGACAGTCATACAAATTATTTTTTAAAAACGCACGTCATTATTTCTTTTTTGTTGATAAACATTGACTACAATATGTTTGTGGCTTATTTTTTGAAGCAATGCTATACATACATATATGGAAGTGTATTTTTGAATGCCCTTATAAGGACAAGAGGGGAAATTGAGAGGATTATCACTGAAGTATCAAACTTCAAAACAAATTTCGAATTTATTTCGCAATTTGCAATTCAAGTGTGTCAAGATGAAATTCACTGAGAATTTTCCACTGAAAAACTCGTTTTCAGAAATTGTTGGCCTCAAATATTTCAGAAATTCGATTTTTCGCGACTATGTGAATATGGCTAATTTGAGAGCAGGCTTTTTGGGATCATATCAGACCAAAATGGTGCTATTCAAGGAAAATTTTAAAAAAATCCAATTTTGGCACAAAATTTTTGCCTAGAAGCCTATAACACATTCCTAATAATGGTCCGTTAGCGCGAAAGTGAATTTCGCCTCATTTTCGTGGAAATTGCGAATTTCCAGAATTTCTAGAAAATTCTAGAAAAAGTTTTCCAGAAGTTTTTTCAGAAGACCAAAAAACCGTTTTTACTTCAACGATGTCAAAAACGAGACTCATATGGCAAGTATTGAATTGATGTGGACGTGGACGAAAAAAAAAACTAGGCCACCGATATTTGAATTCAATTTTTTTTGGAATTATTCAAATGACTCATCGCTGCCGGGAAATTCAATTTTTTTTGAATATGCAAATTTAAATTGTGGGTACGCAAAAATGCAAAGTTCTTTTCGCTTCGAGACCCCAGAAAAAATTTCCGAGGCATTTTTGCCTCTCAGAAAATCGCTGTAAATTTTCTGCGAAAAAAGAACACATTGAACCCTTGGTTTTTTTTCTTTTTTCCCACAACGCAAATTGCTAAGAATTTTATCAGTTGATACGACGGCTAATATTGCTAATCGCTAGCCATCAACACCTTTTTAAAACGAAAAAAAATTCCATCAGCAATTCTCTTCAAACATGATTCAATTCTCCGATCTTCCAGCTGATATTATTTTGCTAATCATCAAATTTCTACCGAGGAAATCCATTTCAGATGTATCAAAGTTTGTTATTCCTCTTTTTTCTGAGCGGCCGCGGAATTCGCGGCCACAAGAACCTAGTCCCCTAAATTAATATTCCCTATGTAGGGAGCCAATTTCACTGCAACGCAAAAATCAAAAATGCGAGTTCGGCAAAAAAATTCGCAAAAATTAAAAAAAAACCCGCAAAACTAAAATCCGCAAAAGCTAATTTTAAAAATTATATGTAATATTTATTCTATTTATTTTTTTTATTTATTTCGACAAATTCGTCATTTTCATTTTGATATTCTGTATTTCAAATCGTAATCTTACAAAATATATACGTAAAACGTTTTACTTCATCAAGTGGCGGCCGTGGCCGAACAAAATGTCTGAGGCCACTTTTTCTAGGCCACGTTGAATTTAGACATTTTTTTTTAAATTTCAGAACATCTCGACGCCTACACTCAATTGCAGCTCGCGAATATTTCAAAAATTATTTAACATGTTCAATTCGCTTGAAAAATTATTCAATGTTGCGAGCGCCGATCGCCAAATTCATCGAAACGCTGTGGTAAATATATTTTTTTTCTCTTTGCCATCATTTTCAAAAATTTTCAGCATTTCCGGAATCGATGTAATCGTGGAGAAAATTGATGTAATTCGTCTTAATAGGAATTTCAACTCGCTTAAAAATCTAACATTCGAAAACGTCAATTTTCGCCATGTCAAATTGGCGGGCTTCCCAAAAAAGTAGGCACCCACTCACAATTTTCTCATCGTTTTTTGTTCTCGCAGATTGAATAGCTTAAATTTCATCGCCTGCTGTCCATATATAGCAACAAAAACAACGCAAAGCGTGTTCGGCGTCGATGCCAAATATGTCGAATACGAAGAGTTGAGATTTGAAAAAATCTCAAAAAATGTGTTTGATAAGGGCTTCAAAATTGAGAGGTATATTGAAAAAATTTTTATTTAATGCATTTTTTTCCAGAAAATCGAAACCCGCAAAAAAATCCAAAGACGAGATCAACCTTCTCGTGTATTCAACATTCTTCAACGTCCTCGATCAATTGCCGAATTTAAAAATTCTCTCATTCGATGGTTCAGAGATTCCAATGATATAAAGGAATTGAAGAAAACGCGGAAGGTGATTCTCATGGGATTCCAATATTCCACTGGCCGTTCAGCTTCGCGAAATACACTTCGGTCTCGGCTTGAATCGACATCCGCTGAACCACATTTTTACGAGGCCTTCCGAGCTCCTCGCCGAACCAGCGTCCGAGAATCGGCGCAAGCGCGCTTCCTGAACATTGTGCTTTTGGAACGGGATGAGTTGAGAGCATCGCCCGACACTTACGAACTAAACGATTCCCAAAAAAGTATAATCGATATTTTTTTACACTAAGGAGAATGGTTAGAATAATAAATAAGCCATATCTAGGAAAAAATTATTGAGTTTTTTTAACTAAATAAGAAAACTCACAAAAAGCTGAAAAAATCGAAAAGCGCATGAAGGTAGAGGGCAGTTAATGGATGTGAGGCTCGGAAATCGTCGTCGATGAATCCTGAAGTCAGAAGTCGTCAGAATATCTGAATTCCATCTTACCGACTAGCATGGTAGCCATTATGATGTTGAATGTTGTGCTGATGACGACAACATTTCGCAGAAGCTGAAAGAGACATCTTAAAAATATTTTGTTGAAGTAATCTCGCTGCGCCTTTAAACTATTATCCCATGAAATGTCGAAAAAATATTCAAATCAAGATTTTTTTGAATTAAAAATGGCAATTGCATGATGCAGAGATAGTATGGGAATGCGAGAGTGGGTGAGACGACGAGGCGGCGGGGCGAGAGAGCGCACGGAACGAAGAGACGACAAGCCGTTATGCAATCGGGCGATAGCCAGCCAAGAGGTGGCCGCGGCCGAAGTCGATTGGATTTAAATGCGAGTCCACGGTTTTGGGAGAACCGGTTTTTACAAAAAAAAAACCACAAGTTACCTTCATGGTGACAAGATTCTCATTCAATTGGAATCGCACACTAAGCGAGTAGATGGTATTCACGCACTGCACTCGTCGCAGCTTCTCCTTATTGATGAAATAGAGAATGTTGAAGAGCTGAAATCGAAAATGGCTCTTGTGTGTGTAAGATTGCGTCGCGGTGTTTGCACACGTGTTGCCATAATTAATCGAATCAATTGCGACATTTCGAAGACTCACAAAAAACGAGCTGAAGCTCGTCGCCATCCCAACAAGAGCCATCATCGGAATCGGTAGGACGTCGATGAGAATGAGGAACGCAATCGGAACGCACGGCATAATCGTCGTGCCGAACACCAAATAGATCACCCACGTCCGCTTTTTCAGCTCATAGTCGAACACGTAGACGGTGGCGAAACAGCGCTCCATCGCACACGCGGTGCCGCTGAGAAGAAAAAAAGGTGTAAGCTAATGAGATTTGAATTACATGGAGCAAGCGACGCCGAAATAGAATAGCTGAAGGTACGAGCAGATTTGAAGGACCATCGAGTGTTCGGCGTTGCCTAAATTAAATTTTTGGTGGCCTAGAAGATGAGGGGTTCGGCCACGGCCACGCGGAAATTTACCGTGGATTCGAATGAGTCCGATTTCGAAAACGCACGTCACCAATCGGCCGCACATTAGCGTATAATAGCCGGCGAGTAGAATGATGGCGATTCGCACCAAATTATAATGGAACGTCGCCTTTCGAAGCGCGTATATGGTGATGGCGAACATCGCCATATTGATGGGTATCGAGCACATCTCGAGCAACGTGCACACTCGCAAAAAATCGCAATGCGTTGAATAGTGCTGCGGACATTCATAGAGGTTCGCGTATTGCAAACGAATTCCCATGAACGGAAAAAAAGCGTCGAAAATTGCCGAGCAAAAATTTTTTGAAGGCCGAAAATTCGATTACGGCCGAGCCCGGCACCCAATAATTATAAATTCGAAATATCAACGAACAATTGAGTTGAGGAAACAGCTGAAAATGATTAATAGAATCTGGGTTTTACGCCAAATAGATTGGTTTTCGACGAAAAACACAAAAATGGGACCATTGAAATCGGGAATGCATTAAAAAAATGCAGAATTCAAAATTTTCAATTTCTTCCGAAAAAAACTAATCAAAATAGCAAACTTTTGAAAATAAAATTTTTTTGTTGTTGGGACCACTGAAATCAGAGACTCAGGGACCATTGTGAAATGTGTGTGGAAGGGACCATTTTGGTAGATTCAATACTCAATTGATTCGATCTTGGGAATGGGACCATTAAAAACATGGATCCGGTTTCAAAAATTTTTTTAATATTTCGAAGCAATAAAATTCTAGAATCAGTTGTCACGAGCCCCTCAGATCATTTCGGGGGAGAATTCTGGGACCATTAAAATCAGAGGATTCGAATTTCTGAAAAATCAGCAAATATTTCATTAAAAATGATCATGCGCCTTTAATATACTGTAGTTTGCAACTTCTAGACAACTAGGGTCCCATATTTGTTAAAAATCACAACCAGAGCATTGTAAGCATCTGCGGACATTTTCCGGGACCCGCATTGGCGGCAATTCAAACAAGTTTCTGGCAATTCATCGATTCATCCCCAAAAATTCAAAAAGTGGGAAAAATTGAAACGAATCAAATTCCTTAAAACCCCAGACTAATTCTCTCTCCTTACCCAACCAATCATCAAGATAATTCAACAATGGCATTATCAGGGGTCCAAAATAATTCTCAAGCATTGCACATAATTCCTTATCAATTTTCGAATTGCTTCCTGTAATAAATTTGAGCTGCAATATGTAAACAAATTGAGCACAAATTTGCGAAAAATCCAGTCTCAATCAAGTTTTGGACCTTCTCAGCTTCATCTTACATTCTTCTTATCATCACCATTTTCAGCTTCCTCTCCTCTTGCCCTTCTTTTAATCACCTTTTTGCCATATCAGCTCTTGATTCACAAATGCCAAACTCTTTGTCAATTTGATTGCACGGCCGGTTCGTCGAGGAATGCCAAATTTGGGACCATCGATACGACGCGACAGCCTTCCCGACGATCGAGACAAGCGGCGATTCGACGCACTTCATTATGCTTTGGCGGCGGCTGCAGTCATCCTCGGAATTCTTGCAATCATTTTCATTGTGCTCTATGCGACCCAGCGAGGCACCTAATTGCATTCACCAACATTTGAAAATTAATTAATAAATATTGATGGTGGCATTTTTTTTTTGTTTTTAAAAATAAGATTTTTTTTTTTCATTTAAATTTCCAAAAAAAAATTGACGCGATACCGTAACCCTTTTTAAAGGCGCACACGAAAAATTGGGCGGGTCACGTCGCGAAGTCGGTACTGTAATTTTTTATTTTTCTTTCTGCATGCTATTTTCCACATTTTTTTTCGAAAACTTTGAAGAGGAAATGAATAGGCTATTGAAGAACAATGAAAAAAAAAAACAATTATTGGTATAAGTACTCCAAATTCAATAATATATGTCTATTTTTCTTCATTTAGATGCGAATTATTATGAGAAAATGTTGATTTGACGCTTCTGATGAACTTTTCGCGTTGATTAAACAGAATACTTTTACAGATTTCAAAAAAAAAATCAAGCAACTGATTTATAATAATTTTTTTCGAATCGCACGATTACACCATGAATTCGAATACTATTAATAAGTAAAATTCAAAACCCTTTGAAAAAAATTGTTTTCGCGCCCAACGTCAATTTTGGGTCATTTTGATTTTCGAGAAGTAAGAGGGCTTTCTCTGAAAAAACAAGTCGCGTGGTTGCACACAATGCACCTTATTTGACGACACTTTCAAATTTGCGTGGCTAATGCATTTCATTTGACGACAATTTGCACAGGCATGGAATCAATAATTTCTGAACGTATTCGCCTGATGTCTGGAACGCCTTCACCACTCAAATCGCATCCTTATATGGCTGCAGCGATGCGATGGGAAACCCACAAATCTATTTCCTCTCAAGGTCCCACCGAATCGTCAACATTCCGATCAGCTCAACCATCACACTGTCCGCAGATGATCTCAATCACCCCTAACATTAATAAATTAGGCGTAACCTAAAAATGAATCGAATTTCTACAGAATGGTTCGATCCAATGTGCTGATAGTAAGCGCTACAAAATTGTAGATTAGGAAATAAATATTTGTTTAAATGGAGGTGTGCATGAATCGCACTTGATATCACCAAAACGTTTGTCCAAATTTCGAAACCTTCTTAAGGCGTTAATGGCGTTCTGAAATTCCTTCTGGGATTTTCGTCATTAGTCAAATAGGCTGTCGATTAATTTTTTTTTAAATCAAACAAATGATGCTATCAATGAGTCATTCGGCAAAAAAAGGGCGAAAATTTAAAACTGCAGTGTTATCTTTAGGTAGAAATATTATCGCTACACCGCGATAACGACGCATTTTTGAATCGTGTGACGGCGACGATGAGCGTGCGAAGCGCCAACGCCAAACCATGGCAGAATCTCGATTGGCGGCATTATGTTCTGGCAGCCACCACCATTCTATTCCTCATCTTATTCATTATATTCGTTTCCTTATATGCAACATATAATCGTAAGCAATCTATTTTTAGAAACTTAAATATTGAATTCTAATGGGGTCTCATTTGGAAATATTTTAAATTGCGATTTTCTAAAGTTTACTTCTATTTAGAATAGACTTAATTTTTCTATAAATTTGAAAAATAACTTTAAAAAAAGAAGGAGACTCTTAAAAAGAAATTTAAAAATAAAAACCCAAAATATTTTTTTGTGCGTTGTTACTGTAGCGCCAAGATTTGTGCAAACACCGTGACGCAAATATGAATCGCACAGGCGTCCAAAAATTTTCTTTTTTTTTCTAAATTTGAAGGTTTCATTTTAAAACTAATTGAATTCCAGCAAAATCTAGCGCATTCCTCGTCGTCGGAAATGTCGCTCAACAATCCGCAAAATTTTCCAATCTCGCCTATTCGGATCAGGACGTTCAAAATGAGGTAAAAATAAATTCTCAATTATTTGCTTTTCAACCCATTCGCATTGATTTCAGCTACGCGGAATTCTTTCGAAAAAATACAACTTGGATTCATTCAATATGGAAGTCAGCGACGGTGTCGCCAGCGCCGTCTACTCGGTTCGAGGCACAGTCAAACAAAGCGATATGGCGAAAACCGTGCAATCATCAAAAACCATCAGCAACCCAAAAACCACAAGTCTGCATTTTTTCTCCCTTATCATTCAACAATTTCTTAGGCTCTAAGTAAACATTGCTTAAATTTCAGCGGGGTCTGCTGTCCTTGAAGCCTGCAATGTCGCGGTGCCTATCTGTCCGCAATCAACCGTCTCACCAGCTTCGTCTCAAGCGACGAGCACCGTCAAACCGCCGCCAATAAGCAATGGATGTGAGAATTCCGATGTAATTCACCAACCACGCCAATTGGCTCGTTTTCAGATTGTGCCGGCTACTCGGTGGTTCGCGACATCCTCATCGTGTTCGATATGGACGTCGCCGTTTACAGCGACGCCGACGCGAAGAGCAACACGATTCGAACAATCGCGAAACAACTCGCCGCCGGCGTCACATTCCCCAGCACTCAAGTGTTCATCGCCGCCGTCGCTTCGGGCAACGTTGTCTCGATCTCGCAATCGTGGATCACCGATTCGGCGACATTGACGGCTGACATCGAGAAGGCGATCAGCGTCGAAAATCAAGCCGTCTCCACGATCCTTCCATTCAAAACGATCAACGATTACGCGATGGACGCCCTTCAATCAAGACCAGCTACGGCGCAGCAAGTGATCGTGATCACTGACAAGCTTCTCAACGATGTTTCGTGCGTCGATCTCCGCAATTATGGAGTTTACTTTGGATTGATCGGAATCGGAGCCAAGAGGTATTTCAATAAGACATTCTAGTATAATCCAGAAGCTTCAGAGCACAAGCCTACACCAACTATGTCGACAAGGCGATCATTTATGATTCGTGGGCCGCCGTTTCTCAAGCCGACCCGATGGCGACACTCGTTTGCAGCTATTACAGCTCGCCGAAGAAGCGATTAGAAGGATTCGGTGTCGTCGGCGATGCATCGAACAATCCCAGATGCGAGACCATCGACATTCTCATCGCGTTCGACACCTCCGAGAGTCTATCGAGAATCATTCTCAAGAAATATCGATCGTTCGCCGAACAATTTGTGGCTCAGTATAAATACGAGGACGACCTATTCACAAGGATCGCGATCATGACGTTCAATTCCGATGTCAGCAAGGTTCTTGACTTCAATGCCAATTTGACTGTCATTGATAATGCCATCGAATCGGTCGCGTACACCGGCGGATTGACCGATGTCACAAAGATGCTCAAAACCGCCAACGACTACTTCCTGCAACACGGTGTGGCGTCTCGAGGCAAGGTGCTTCTGCTCCTCTCTGATGCCACGTAAGCCACAATGAGATTCTCAAGATTCTCCAAATTCCCGATTTCAGTCCCACTTTGGACAGTTTTGACGATGAGATCGCCGCCGGTCAAACATTGGCCAAAAATGGCGTCAGCGTGTTCTTCAACAACTACGAGACGTACTCTCCCGATATTCAGAAGAAGTTGGAAAAAGTCACTGATCCTCGGAATATCTTCACCGATCTTTCTCCTGATACCCTGAATGCGTTGACACAAAGGATTCTAGTAGTGTATCCATGTCCAGTTCCAAGTACATAGCTGATCCTTGCAATGGCACACTCTACAATTTCGGTTTTCAGAATGTGTCACCGCCTATTTCGCCGTCGAGTTCAGCGAGCCAACCTCCAACGTTCTCGTGCAAAACCTTCAGACGGTGCTGAAGATTGCTGATCAAGACGCCGCCCTTCAATCCGGAGCCGAATCCTACCAGCTGATTTCCTACAACGAGAATCATACTCAATTCAAACCCGACAACACTACGCTCGCCGGTTTCAAGGCATACGTTCAGAGTCTCATCGATGATGACGTCAAGAGGAAGCAGTTGATTCAAGGAAACACTAGATTGGATATGTAGGATCAGTGTGATCAGGAAATTGTTGAAATCGACCATTTGCAGGGCGATCAATGACATCTCCGCAGTATTGTACCATCAGGCGACAATCAACAAACGCGCCACATCCAATATTCTCTTCTTCGGACAAGCCAAGTAAATCACAAAAAGGGATAAAGTTCAAGATCGCATTAATTCGATTTCAGCAACGGCGTTCTCGATCCCAACGTTTCCATCGACGTCAAGAAGAAGCAGCTTCAAGACGCGTCGGCTGTTCTTCGCGCCGTCACCACCGGCATCTACGTCGTCGACGATTCTCGCAATCCGACATTGTTCGGAGAAGATCTTTGGACGTCGGTGACGGGCTCCAACAACATCGTTGCGCTTGGCGGCGACGTCATCGGAAATCTAACGAACAACACCGATTATTTCGTCAATTGGTCGAAGATGTCTTGCGAACTTCCCAAGATAGGTAAGCACTCTCTTCAGAATCCTTCTTGATGTGATTCACAGAATCATGCAAGAGCAAGCCAATCGATATGGCAATCATTTTTGATCTACCGAATCGTAATGACGCGCTGGTCAACTATACGGCCAAGTTCGCTTCACAATTCTCAACCGAGAATGATGCTCATATGGCCATGCTTGCCTATGGAATCAATCCAACCATGTTCTTGACCGATCTCGGAGCCCATAACGGTGAGAAGAGCTCGAAGACCCCGTAGATAGAAAAATCTGTTCAGCGCAAGACCTTCAAGACTCGATCGTGAAGCTCGAGGAATGGAGGAATGGCAGTCTGTTCCAGACGACACCGGCTCCAGCTCCAACGCAGGCGTTCCTCGACGCGCTCACTCAAAATATTCATCAAGCTTACACCGTGCAGCCATCGACAATCAACAGGTACTCATTTTTATGATTTAGAAAGAAAAAATGGATTCGTCGCGATTAATTGAATGAGCGATCCTGTTCCGATCCGTTCTCATCAAGAGCTTCTTTGTAATCCTCCTCCCAATCATAGGGATCGCTGAGCCTCTTGCCCCCATATAAGGGCTGAAATAATGTCTAGACGTTTTCTGGAGAGCTTTTGTCCGCCTACTTTGCATTGATTCTGAAGATTCACGTACGGCGGCTCCGACATGGCCTCAAGTCCAAATATGATTTTGGCGAGATCGCTTAGCGGACTCTGCGACATGAAGTCGGAATCCGGCGATTGCTGAAAAACGGAATCGATGAAAAACGAAACAACGGAAATCGGGCGCCCCCCTAACCATTCCCTCTTTGAGGCGTCGAATCTCCTCATTCTTCTCCAACGATTTCCACGGAAGCTCGCCGATGAGAAGCTCATAGCCCGAGTAGAGCAACGAGACGAGATCATCGCACGGGTATTGCTCGAGGCGCGCGTGAACTCGCGTCGACACGTAGCGATGGGTGCCGCGAAAGCCGGCGCGCGGACGCGGCGACCGAAACTCGCCGGTTTTCGTCTTGAATCGCCGAATGAGCCCGAAATCGAGAAGCATCAAAACGTGGCGATTCTTGTTCGAAATTCCGAAGCACATGTTCGCCGGCTTCACGTCGCGATGAATATAGCCGGCCTCGTGGAGATCGCGAAGCGCGGCGATCGCCTGCACCAGAATGCGTCCCGTCGTGCTCTTGCTCAGACGCTTCACCGGGCTCGCTTTGCGAATCTCGCCAATATTGATGCTTAGCAGCTGCATGACTACAAAAATGGAATGTTGCTCGCGCGTGCAAATCGCGTGGTGGCACCAATAAAATTCATTCTCTCGGTGTGTCCCGACGCGAACACCATCGGCACGTGCGGTTTGCCCTGAAGTCGAACGAGCACCTTCTGCTCGAGAATCATGCGCTTCGCGATTTTGCCGCGCCGCGTTTTCGGCTCGGCTTTGATCGCCACCTCTTCGGTGCGCTGCATATCGATGGCCATATAGATTTCGCCGTAGCCGCCTTTGCCGATGAGGCCCTCGACGTGCCAACGCTTTCGGAACACCTCGTCGATGTTGAGAAGCGGAAGCGTGTCGGTGTCGTGATGCCGCTTCATTTTCGGCGTGATCAGCGGCAACTTCGCGTCGGCTTTGTTGTTGTTATCATCGTGCTCACTGGGCGGCCGCGATTCGGTGCGATCTCTCGTCGAGTACGCCTTTCCCTTCGTTGACAAAATTGTTTCCTGCAACGAGACGATCGGCTTCAGCCAACGAAAACTCGTCATGACTCACTTCATTTTTTGAACCAACTGTTTTAGTTGTTTTCAACGATTCCATAGGTATAAAAAATAATCAAAAAATGAATGGTGGCTCGTCGAATTTCCGGCGTACGCACGCGCCAATTTCCCATTCCATGAAATGAGTCGTCGTCTCAATTTGGCATTTTTATTTCAGCGTGTTCGAAACACTCCACCAACAATTCGGCGCTCCGCATTATTCGGAATCCGGCGATCGCAAATTCGCGCCCAACGTCTTCGTGTTCGTCTCCGACAATTTTGGGTGAGTTTTCTCTTTTAACAAAAAAATTTCTTTGAAATTCAACGATGTCGCGTGTTTGCACACAATGCACCTTATTTGACGACACTTTCAAATTTGCGTGGCTAATGCATTTCATTTGACGACAATTTGCACAGGCATGGAATCAATAATTTTAGAACGTATTCGCCTGATGTCTGGAACGCCTTCACCACTCAAATCGCGTCCTTCTATGGCTGCAGCGATGCGATGGGAAACCCGCAAATCTATTTCCTCTCAAGGTCCGACCGAATCGTCAACATTCCGATCGGCTCAACCATCACACTGTCCGCAGATGATCTCAATCTCGATCCCAACGACGGCGATTCGCTCGTCAGCAGTTTCACGAAATTCAACGGATTCGTCGACACGATATGTGGAATTAGTCCGCCAGGTAATTCGGCAATTCTCTATCAGATTTATTGAAATCATTTTTTGCAGTTTGGATCAACCAAATATGTTCATAAGTGCTCAAAAAAAAGTTACAAAATGAAACAATCAATACCTCAAATCTTTCTAATTCCAAAAAAAAAAACGATTACATAAAATACTCACCAGTGTTTAAAATAAAAATTTAAGAAAAAAAATGTTTTGAATTTTGTTTTCGCGACCAGTTTAGATCATGCAATCCTCGATGTTAATCGCGGCTTTCGCCTGTTTCGGATGAGTGATGATGACGTCGTCGAAGCGCATCGAAATCACGCAGCCACGGAATCCCTGCCGATCGGTGTTGGCATCGGCGGCCGGCGCGTTGCCAACCATCACGTTGCGATAGACGTTGAGCTGTTGGGCGCCTTCGGGCGCCAGCGACGCGATCGGATCCTCGCCGTTCACCGACAACGTCACCGCGCGATTCTTGCGTATCACCTCGATCGTCGTCCAGCGTTCCGGCTCGATGAGCTTGGGATGAGTGAGCACGACGGTGCCGCTGCCGAGGTTCATCGAGAAGCGCGCGAATCGGCTCGGCGTGACGGCGAGCTCGAAAAAGTCGTCCTCGTGATTGGCGTCGCCGGCGGCGACGAGGATCTGCCGAAACGCTGGTGGTGTCGAATTGGCGAGCTTGAAATTGACGGCAAGGTCCAATGATTCGCCGGTGACGCTAAAAAATTGAAAAAATCGATAAATCGACGCCTTTTCAAGCTTACTGGCTCATAATAGCCTCATCATTGAGCTCGAGATGCGATGCGCCTTTAAACTTCATCGCCGATATTTCGTGGCTCGATGTCAACGCGCACTTGGCTCCATACGAGGGCCACTCGCAAGCGCATGCCGCCGGCGAATGCGCTGTCGGACTCACACAACTCCGAGGGCATCCCAACGGATGGCACGGATCGCTGATGGTGCACTCGGTGACGCTGGTGTCGTTGACATCGGACGTCAGAATCAGTGGGCGACTATTGAGGCGAATCTGAAATGGAATGGAGACGATGGCCAGAAAAAAAAAGAAATGATCGTACCCGTCTCATGCATCCAACGAATCCGGAGCTCGCGCCGATGATCTGCGGATACTCGCCGCCGAATCCGCCGATGCTCAGCGTTCCGCCGATCTCGACGTCGTCGCTTCGTTGGCCGCGCACTTCCGACTCGACCCAATTCTGACGATTGATCTACAATAAGCAAATGCGTCGTGTTGGGATGGGTGTGGCGATGATTCACCTTGAGCAGAACACCTTTGCCGCTTCGCCAAACCTCGAGCTTATGCCAATGGAACAGGCTGACGGCGTTCTCCGATCGCAAAACGGTGGTGTCGGCGCCGAGGCTCGCGTAGACTTTGACGAACGACGACTCGATGACGACGGCGAGATATTTGCGCGCGCTCGCGTGCCAATAGAATAGGGTGCCCGTCGGCGATTCGGCGCGAAACTGCATCGACAACTCCAAATACGATCGAAGGTTGCCGGGCGCCGGATGGCTGATCGCCGCCGTGCCGTCGAAATGCGCCGACTTCCAGACGCGCGTGGAGAGCGCTAAACGACAAGAAAACCCATGGCCGTCTCGCACCAACAATAAGACACTCACCAGGTGATTTGGTGGTGGTGGTGGTGGTGGTAGAGGGTGTCGGCGTCGCCAATTTGTTCGCTGAAATCATTCTTGTTACATTTCGCGCGGCGATCGATTCCAGTTGATCGGCGATCATCTGCTCGATGAACATCCCATAGTAATCGAATGGGAGGCTCGTGGAAATTTGGCAAATCGCCAACAAAATTGTTGGCAATCTCATCGAGCACAAATTTTTTTGGAGTGACGGGGCGTGAGGCGCGAAAATAAATATTTGGCCGATGGCGTGCTAGTGAGGTGACGCCGCTTTTTCGGTTTTATGCTCCAAGCCACGCCCATTTTCGGCTCAGCGACGACGGCGAGGAAGCACTGATTAAAAATGCGCGCGGGGCGTTTTTTTTTTCGCCTCAACTTTCTGCTTTTCGCGGCATAGCTCATTAGCCGAGAAATGAAAATCGAGAGCAGATGATTTTTTTTTTTCTTATTTTCGGACTCGCTGGGGGTTGCCTCAAATCACGTCGGACACAGTGACAACTAATGTTACAGTATGCTGGCGAGGGGGGATGCTTTGAATATTTAAAGACGCCTAGTTTGAATAATTCAATTTCTTGGGAAGGCTTTTTGTTCTGCCGCACCTCGAGGTTGCGCAACCTGCCAGATCGGACGGTCTCACCAAATATGGCGAAATTGTGAAAATTTTCAATATTTTTTTGAAGTTTATGGTTTCTAGTCTCGAATCCAACAATTTCTGAAAATTTGAAAAAAAATTTTTTTTTGAAAAATGAGAAAAAAATTGTCCTGCCAGATCGGACACTTTCAAAAAATTTCTCCAGACATTATCTAATTTTTTATATTTCGCTGTGGCACAGTCAAAACGAATGTTACAGTAACTTGTTTTGCGCAAATGTTTGCGAAGATTGGAAAAAAAACTCCGCAATTGATTTTTTTGCCGCGCTCGAGGTTGCCTAACCTGCCAGATCGGACACTTTCAGAAATTTTTCCATTTTTTTTCCAGACAATTTCTAATTTTTTATTCAAAATGTAAGGTATAATTAATATTTGCTGAAAAAGATTGGAAAAATTAGAATTTTTCGAAAATTTAAAAATACATTGCATCACAAAAAATTGTCCCTGCTCGAGGTTGCCTAACTTGCCAGATCGGACGCCTCAATAAAAAAGTGAAGATTTCGGAGAATTTTCGCAATTAGCACATAATTTAAATTAATTTGCAACATATTTTAAATAAAATTTTAATTTTGTTGAAAAAATTCAAAAAAAAATGTCCACTGATGACTCTCGAATTTACACTGTCCCCGACTCGAGGTTGCGCAACTTGCCAGATCGGACAATTTTCGCCACATTTTAAAATTTGGGCTTTTTTGGCAAAAATTTGTAAACTTTCAATTCAAGCTTTTAACATCACAGAATTTTATGTATCATTCCCCTCAACGGCTCAATATCAAAATTGTCCCTGGTCGAGGTTGCCTAACCTGCCAGATCGGACGGTGTCACCAAATATGGCGAAATTGTGGAAATTTTCAACATTTTTTTGGAAATTGCGATTTCTAGTCTCAAATACAACAATTTCTGAACGTTTGGTTCGATTTTTTGAAATGAAAAAAATTGTCCCTGCTCGAGGTTGCCTAACTTGCCAGATCGGACGCCTCAATAGAAAAGTGATGATTTCGGTGAATTTTCGCAATTAGCACATAGTTTGAATTAATTTGCAACATATTTTAAATAAAAATTCAATTTTGTTGAAAAAATTCTTCAAAAAAGTCCACTGATGATCCTCTAGCCTACATTGTCCCCGAATCGACGTTGCCCAACTTGCCAGATCGGACGGTGTCACCAAATATGGCGAAATTGTGGAAATTTTCAAATTTTTTTTTAGAAATTGCGATTTCTCGTCTCAAATACAATAATTTCTGAACTTTTGGTGAGATTTTTTGAAATGAAAAAAAAATTGTCCATGCTCGAGGTTGCCCAACTTGCCAGATCGGACAAATAACGGGCACGCTCCGAAATTGCGCATTAATGGAAACTCGTTAACTTTCCATTTTTTTTGTTTGTTTGTTTTCGCCAAATGCGAGATATCCATCAAAGCGAGATTTACGCGGACCATGTTGGCTCGGCACAAGGGGGGACCAAACCTTTCGGCGTCTCCGATATCATCGGCAATCCCCTCTGCGTCAAATCGAACATCTTGATCTGATGAACCGATTCGTTGTAGGTGGCGAACGCGGGCGGCTCGTCCTTCTCGCAGTACACTGAAAATCCAAATCCAAAAAAAAAATTGGCGACCCCAATTTCATTTTTTTCTCTCTCTCTCTCTCTCTGCCTTACACAGTGAGCTCGAATCGAATGCATGATTAATGGAGCGATTCGCGTCGAGCAGCACTTCATCGTTGACGACGAGCTGCAAAACGTTGGGACCATGTTAGTTTTGGGGGAAGGGACCATTATTATTGTCGCACATATCGAATGCATCCACGAAATCCGTCGTCGACGCCCGTCTTCTGCCGAAGGTTGTCGATGTTGCGCGGCGCGCCGCCAACAAACACGCCCTCGTCCATCGTGATGCCTTTGAAATTCTGGAAAAATTCCCATAATTCCTCTGCAGGGGGGAAGGGGAGGGGAACCTTAAACTCCTCCGCCATGTCCACCAATCGTCGCCCTCTGTCCACCCTCATCTGCGTGCGATCGCAATTCTTCCGCCACACGGTTATCTCGTGCCAATCGCCAATTCGAAACGTCCCGTGGTACATGTCCTCGATGGTCCCCTCGCCGCAATCATGCCGCATGATCACATTCGGACCATCAATGGTTATCGATAAAAAGTCGTCGCCGGCCAATTGGCCGGCGAACAGAAGAATTCCATCGCGTTGTTCCTCCAATCTTAATTCGATCAATTTAATTAATTGGCCAATTAACCCCCCCCCCCTCCACTCAATGTTGTTGGTTTTACCGGAATTGAATGGTGACGTTGGTCTCCAAATAGGCGTTGTCGCGAATCGGAAATTCCGCGTAATTGTTGCCCTGGCAGAAAAAAAAACAAGGCATGGTAATTAAGGAGATAATTGTGTGTAATTAAATGCCTACTTTGAATGCCAGCGGTTTGTCGGGAAACGCTTTGAGGCTCGATTGTCGTCGACGCGTCGGTATCACGCGCTTCTTCTCGTACTCGACGACGGTGTCGACTGAAACGCGCGCAATATTTCAGAGGACCATTGGCGGTTTGGGGCTTCTCATGCATTTTTTAGGGACCATGCAAACAAGCAACCACCTTTACACGATAGTCCGTCGTCTTGGAGTTGGTGGCCTTCCCAGCACGAGCACTCATAGGTGTCGGGCGTCAGCGTGATGCACAATTGCTCGCACACCACCTTGTCGGTCCCGCAGTTGCCTGTCAACAATCGAATTAGTCAAGAGAGCCTAGAGCGGAGGGGTTAATGAGATGAGGGTAGACGTAGGGGAGGGGGGGGTCCTAATTGCGAATTAGTCGAGTGGAAGAAGCATGACTGACATTTGCAAAACACCACGGCAAACATTATCCCACACGGTCGAGGCGGCACGAATTTAATTAACGCGTTGATGGAGAGGAATTCATTTCTATCGATTTCAATATTTCACATATTCGTGCTGCGGACAAATTTCGGGATTTTGCAAAATGTTGAAGATGGAGACAATTTGAAAGTTTCGCGTGATTTTCGAAAATTCTCGTTGTCACCATGTTTTCTGAGTTTTCAATATTTCACATATTCGTGCTGCGGACAAATTTCGGGGTTTGGCCAAAGCGAAATGCGAACAATTTTAGGGCTTCGCGTGATTTTTGAGATTTCTCGTTGTCGCCATGTATTCCGAATTTCCAATATTTCGCATATTCGTGCTGCCGACAAATTTCGGGATTTTGCAAAATGTTCGAGATGGCGACAATTTGAAAGTTTCGCGTGATTTTCAAAAATTTCTTATTATCGCCACTCTTTCTGAGTTTCCAATTTTCACATATTCGTGCTGCGGACAAATTTCGGGGGTTCGCGAACGCCTCGAACGAAGACTTTGCAAAATGTTCGAGGACGCGACAATTTTAAGGTTTCACGTGATTTTCGACATTCCTCCCATCTGCGGACAATTTTAAGGTTTCACGTGATTTTCGAAAATGCTCGTTGTCTCCCCATTGTTTTTTTTAAAGTTTTCACATATCCGTGCTGCGGACAAATTTCGGGGGGTTTCGCGAACGCCGCACAACAACTGCGGACAACTCGCGGGTTTCGCGCATCTTCAGAAAACGCCATACATTGATGAGAAAGAGAATGCGAGAGCAGTTTTCAAAAATTCGCATCTGGAATCGGAATTTCACAAAAATAATCCCATCTGCGGACAATTGCCAACCCGAAAAAACGATGGGTCTCGACACGCACCTCACCTTGAAACACATTGACGGCGAGCGCCAACCGCGCGAGTCCCACAACGACGAGCAGAGCGATTCGAAGATTCGGCATCACGGCATCAAACAATTTTCAGCCAAATCGCGACACTCTAAAATGGAATTTTTGGTTTTCAAATTTTTGTCATGGACGGCAACACAAAAAAAAACGACGAGGCGAGGCAATTGAGGCAACACACATTTAATGTCCGAGACACACTCAGAGAACCATTAAATTGGAAAATGAAATGAAATGGAAAAGGAATGAATGGCGAAGAACAAGACCAACTTCTTCTTCTTCTTTTTTTCCGCCCGCCCAATTTGTCGCCGGGTGGGACCACCATCATCTCGTTTCGAATGAGCTGGAGCAGGTGCAGGTGGTGCGGCTCGACATGTGCGCTTTTCGTCCTCCTCTCAATTGGCCCATTTTTTTTCTTCAACGCAATCATAAAAATTATTGAGTTTTTATTATGCGTTTGCCAGCTGCCGAGGCATTCAGGTTCACATTTTTTTCTTTTTCTCTCTTTCTTGCTCCTTTGAACCGAACACATGTGCGGCCCCGAACTGACACGGACCATCGAACACAGCCAGATGGAGGGGTTCTAGAAGTTTCAGACAGCATCAATTAAATTTGAGCCCGAAAAAATTTATGGACCATTTTTCACTCTGCGTTTTAACTATGAATTTCAGGCGTCCAAGCCACCATTGTTTAAAGGCGCATACCATCAATTTTCCAAAAGGGTCTCAAAGTGAATTAATTGAGATTCGCAATGAAACTTTGCTCTTAAAAATTCAAATTTTAGCAAAAGCAAAAAATTGTGGATTTTTGCGTTGCGGTGTTTGCACACATCTCGCCCACCTACAGTAACTCAATTTTCAATATAACTATTTTGAAAGACTATCCATATATTGTTTAAAGGAGCACACCACAATTTGTCTAGCGGGTCTCGAAGAACACCAAAAGAGCTATCAAAAATTGCTGAGAATCCGCAAACATCAAAATTACAAAAACAAAAAAATTTCGAGTATGGGTCTCGAAGGGAAAATGTGAATTCGGCCAAAAAAAAGAAGTGCAAGCGAACAAAAGAAATGCACACAAAAAAAAGATTGGCGGGGGGAAAGAATGTCGTCAAGGTCACACAAGAGACACGCCGGGATGGCGAAAGAATACGCAATGTCGCAACACCATCGAAAAGGTGCAAAAGTGGGCGTGGCCGAACATTTTTGCGGCGGCCGCGCGGACCCCCCTCAACCCCCTATATTGATGCTTATTATACGCGGTGAGTTTGAGAACGAGAGCGAGCGCGACAGCTTCGAGACACGCGAATATACATATATTACATATATCCATATATGGCGAAAGGCTTATATGCGTGTCGCATAGATTCCATACAAGCATATTGTGTGAGCGAGAGCCGATGTGTGGGAGAACGACGTCGCGCGAGTTTTTCATGGGAAATCGAAAACCTTTCGATGATTTGAAATTGAATACATCGCGCCACGACGGGTCCGATTTGGTTGATTTGGCGAGAAAATTTGCAGAAAATTGGCGAACCGTCCGATCTGGCAGGTTGCGCTACCTCGACCATGGACAGTTTTTGAAATTGGTCAAAATTTTCGAATTAAAAAGTGAAATTTCTTCTAGAATTTGTTTTTGCACATTCTTGTTATTAAAAACCCGCAATTTTTCGAAAAAATAATGCAATTCCTCTCGGCCGTCCGATCTGGCAGGTTGCGCTACCTCGACCATGGACAGTTTACGCCGAACTGCAAAATTCGCCAAAAATTCCGAAAACGTAATATAAGATTTTTTAAAAAGTTAAAGTTCTTCTAGAATTAGTTTTTTTTTTTCAATTTTTAAAATTAAAAACACTCAATTTTTTTCGCGAAAAAATACAATTCCTTCCCGACGTCCGATCTGGCAAGTTACGCAACCTCGACCTTGGGCAGTTTTCAAGCTGAACTGCAAAATTCGCCAAAAAATTTCAAAAAATTCGAAATCAAAATTAAACTTTCCCCAAAAATTTTCAAAACAAAACAAAAATCAACTCGAAAATTGCAATTTTCTGCTAAAAACCTCTCCGCCGTCCGATCTGGCAAGTTAGGCAACCTCGACCGGCGGCAGCGCAATTTTCATCGAAATTTCGATAAATCATTCAATCTGACAGGTTCAACTCGGGGGACCATTTAAAAAAAATTTTGGCGACGCCGACGGCTTAGTGTGCCAATGCACGCCTGAGAACCAAAACAACCCCCTCCAACCGATTCGTTCCATCTCTTCTTTTCCGCCTCCGTCATAATTTATTATTATTATTATTACTATGGGCTTTTCGTTCCACTCGACTGCCCACACATCAAAAAATACGAAGAGACAACCTCAAAAAAAAAATAGTTTATGGCTATTAAACTGCTCCGAGTGAAAAGCTGAATGGGAGAGAGAGAGAGAGAGAGAGAGAAATGGGATTTTTTTTGGAGAAAAGAAGAGTGTTCGAAGAAGCCAAAAAATGTGAAATTCGGCGGCGAGCAACTCGATTTGCATACAAAACGGATTCTAGGATTGTCGTGTCACATTATGCGCGCAAAAGGACCACAAATAGTAGGGGGCTCATCAGAAGGGCCGCATTCGATTTTTGAGCTTCACGCACGATCAAGTCCGGCAGAAATTCGGCGTTCTCGTTTTCGGCCATCGATTCGGCAACGGTGAACTCCACCGTTTCAACGGTTGTCTCGTTCGATATCTGCAAATGCAATTTTTTGATGACCAAAAGCGCTGCCCGTAGTCGAGGTTGCCTAACTTGCCAGATCGGACGATTGCACGAATATTGAAGATTTTTGACTATTTTGTGCCAAAATTTATTTTTTAAATTTCTCATTTTCTATTCAAAACTTGAATCTTGATTTCTCTTTAATGAAAATTTCAAAAAACGCTGTCCACGGTCGAGGTTGCTTAACTTGCCAGATCGGACACTTTCACGAATTTCCATATTCGAAATTTTTTTGGAAAAATCTGAAGATTTTCATTTTTGATTTTTCGGCGTTCCAAAAATTTTCACATAAAATGCTGGCCTACTGCTCAATTTCAAAATTGTCCCTCGTCGAGGTTGCTTAACTTGCCAGATCGGACGGTGTCACCAAATATGGCGAAATTGTGGAAAATTTCAACAAAAATTTTTGAAAATTACGATTTCTAGTCTCGAATACAACAATTTCTGAACATTTAGTTCGATTTTTTAAAAATTGAAAAAAAAATTGTCCCTGCTCGAGGTTACCCAACTTGCCAGATCGGACGGACAAGAATTTCAAATATTGGAGAACCGGCAAAAATTTTTTTAGAATTTCGCCAATAAAATTAATATTTTTCTTTCTGCCGAAATTTTTTTCTTCAGTGTTCCAGAAAAGGTGTGTCAAAAATTTTTAAGTTAATCTCAAATCAATCAAAAAAATTTTTTTTTCGTGGGTCCTTACCGAAATGGTCCCATTGCACACATAGACGCCGCTGTGCTCCGTCACGTTGAATCCCCAAATGGCGACATCATTGAACACCGGTGGCGGATAGGAATTCTCCTGAAACGAGCACATCGTCATCAGCATCGGCATCGGCTTCGACTCACCGTATGAATATCGGCTAGAATGTGATTGACGAGGCAGTGAATATCAGTGGCATTGTCCTCAAAAATTTTCATAAAATAATTGGCTTCCGGTTGAGCGTTGATCGTCATCCCATCCATTACAACGACATTCCATGATGGAGCCATCGGCGCTTCTGAATCCAATCAAAGATCGGCAAGGATCCCGGCGAGACTTACCAGTCCCATTAATCTCATCTATCGGCAGCTCATCCATAACAATCAGCTGAGTTCGATAGCAGATGAAGCTCTGATAGGCCATATCGGTGGAGCGCACACAGCACTGGTACGATCCGGCGTCATCCGCCGTCAGCACCTGGAACTCGATGCTCTTGTTGCTGTCGATGAATGTCTTGTCGTCGAGATTGATCAGATCCGCGTCATTGAACATCCAGATCTTCTGAAGCCCTCGGAACGACGCCGTCGCCATCGTGTCGGGATCGGCGCAATCAATTCGACACTTCATCTCCGACGCGTTATAAGCGACTAGAATCAAGGGAGGGGCTACTTGAATGCTCATCCAAAACCAAAAGCTTACCGAACGAAGTGTCATTGAGGTATACGGTCTTGGCAATCTGATCATGTTGAATCTGAGCGGCGGCGATGATGATCGGAGCCATTAGAAAAAGCATGCTTGGAATCATGATGGATGGCAAACCCTACTACTAGATCTGAAAAAATAAAGGCGTTTGACTTAATTGTGGGCGGAGCGTTCTCGAAGGCCACACCCCCAAAAATTACCGTAAGACTCCTACAAAAAATTGTGTGTGTGTGTGTTGAACAAATTGAAAAATTGTAGTCGGAAGACGCGAGCGCGTTGCTTCAATCGATACACCCTTCCTTTCGGCTATGTATGAATAAGAACGAGGAGATGAAGATAAGGTGAGGTAATCTGCTGCTCGCGCGAGCCTATTGAAATTCGCGCGGCCGCCTATTCAAAAAAGGAGCGCGCGCGTGTGAGCTCAATTTGTGATATTATTGCGCGAGAAGGGCAAAAACAGCTTAGGGACGGCTTACATTCGAATTATTGCGAATTGCGCGGATTATTTGGGATCGGAATCGTGAAAATTGTGCCGATTGGTCGACGTGGCCCAAATCGGACATTTTTCACAAATTTCGACATTCGCGTTTTCTTCTGAAAAATCAATTTGTTAAATTTCTTTTTTTTGCTCGAAATTTGCAAAATTTTGTCAAATTTCATGATTGTCCCTGGTCGAGGTTGCCTAACTTGCCAGATCGGACGATTTCAATATATTGAAGATTTTTTGATGAAGTATAAACTAACACTCATTTCGAAAAATGAGTAGCAAATTTCGGGGATTAGCACAAGAAATACCGAAGCCAACGTGGTATAAGCTGAAAATTATTGCAAAAAACTTGAAATCGGAAGAACATACCAACAGTTCTCGTGAGATTCCGCATCCCTTTACTCAGTTTTACACCAATTTTCTGAAAAAAAAAATGAAAAATCAAAAAAATGGTGAGCGACTGGAAAATGGTGAGGTACGCGTCACGGTGTTTGCACACACCGCCGCGCTACAGTACTCAACTCATTAAAATAAAATCCACAATTTGGCCGAATTTATAATTTTCTTACCAATTTCATTTTTACATAGATAAAAATATAAATAAGCGAGGGGATGATAACGCAAAAAATTCGCTGAAATGTTAAATACATTCTAAACCATTTAAGGAAAGTCTGAAAATAATTGTCAACTCAGAATTTTTTTGGTGAACTTGGTGAACCTCCTTGTTAAAACAAATATCGCTGATCCATGTTGGCGGCTGGTGAAGCACCAAAATGGCGTGAAACATCCAGCCGATCAAACTGCCCAAAAAAGGCACTAAAAATGTGAAATTGGTTGAGTTTTGAATATTAAAAATCACGTATAATGAGGAAAATCGTCGATTTGATTTCCAGCTGCTGATATTTGACGGGAAGCAAAATCGCAAACAGACGATCAAGTGCAATTATAAGGGAAAACAAGTTGTCCATCTGAAAATTGCGAATTTTCAGCTAAATCATATTTCTATGATGTCTATGACCTGCAATAGAATGATATAGGAAGAGGAGATGAATGAAGTGGCGCAAATGAATTTTGGGACCATTACTATAGCTGAAGAGAGCGTTGGAGTTTCTAGGGACCATTCAAATCTACCTTCGGGTGAATAGAAGAAATATCGAACGAGGCCCATCAGCAGGAATTGCGCTCCGCTGAGCAGATCGCTTATTGAGAGCGCCATTATCAATATGATCTCCTTCTTCCTTTGATTCACGTGATGGCTCAGATAGACGACGAGCGGCAGATTCAGAAGGACGACGACGCCGAAGCCGATGTAGATCGAATTGAGGCCGTAGAGGTTTGAAAACGCGGCAAAGTCCATTTTTTTGTTGGCTGGCCGCGCTTTGTTTTGATTGTGTTGCTTTTTTCTCGACTAAACCTATCGACGACAATAAATTAGGCAAAAAATTGACGAATGAAACGCGAAAATAAAGAAAAAACCAGGTGGAGCAATTCGATTTGGTGGAAAAATGCGATTTTTACACCAAAAAAAAATATTGAAAGTTTCAAAACCGTCCGATCTGGCAAGTTGGGCAACCTCGGCCAGGGACAATTTTAAAATTGTATTTTTAAAAAAGCTGAATAACGCTTAGAAAAAAGGTATCAATGGCTAGAAATTAGATTTTTTTTAAGTGCTGAAATTTTTCAAAATTTGTTTATATGAAGTGGCATCGTCCGATCTGGCAAGTTAGGCAACCTCGAGCGCGGCAGTGTAATTTTTCAGACCACAAATTTGAATTTTCAGAAGCAAATTTTACTAAAATCATAAAATTACGGATTTATTGATAAAATTGTCCAAAATTTTCACATTTCAATTTTGCTGTCCGATCTGGCAGGTTAGGCAACCTCGACCGCGGCAGCGCAATTTTTCAGATTATCTGACTAATTTTTTCTAAAATTTTGAATTTTTAATGCAAAAATATTTCTAAAATCTTAAAATTACGGAATTATTGAAAAAATTGTCCAAAGTATTCACATTTCAATTTTGCCGTCCGATCTGGCAAGTTAGGCAACTTCGACCGCGGCAGCGCAATTTTTCATATTTTCTGATTAACTTTTTCTAAAAATTTGAATTTTCAGAAACAAAAATATTGCTAAATTCTTAAAATTGCGCATTTATTGAAAAATTTGTAAAAAAAATTTTCACATTTCAATTTTGCCGTCCGATCTGGCAAGTTGGGCAACCTCGAGCGTGGCAGTGTAATTTTTCAGACTTTTTTCTAAAAATTTGAATTTTTAAAGCAAAAATATTGCTAAATTCTTAAAATTGCGCTTTTATTGCAAAATTTGTAAAAAAAAATTTTCACATTTCGATTTTGCCGTCCGATCTGGCAAGTTGGGCAACCTCGACCGCGGCAGCGCAATTTCAATGGTTCGCATAGACAAAATTTCACACAATTGAATGTTTCGATCTCATTGAGTGAGAGAATACTCTCACTGGGCGGTCCGGCAATGGCGTGAGAGCAAAATTTCGCCGAAAATCGCCTATAATTAGACAAAATCGAATTCCAGCAGATACAATCATAACAACTAGTGTGTTTTTGCACTCAATAATAACAATTCCATAATACGCAATTTGTTCTAATTAGTCAATTATATGTAATTATCGATTCTCTTGCCAATTCCAAATAAAATTGAATTTTTGTCTTATTTCGACGACCGAAAAAAAAGCCATCAAGCCGATTGCTATTTCTTTTTTTTTTCGCTATTTACCCGGAAAAAAAAATCGACGCCAAAATCAAATCTTTCACATTATTGGCTCCGATTTATGGTGTTTCTATGTAGTTTGCATTTTTTGTTGCAGAATATGAACCAATCCGAGCCGGTTGATGATGAATTTGTCGAGGATCTCTATGATACCATCGTTTATCACAGGTGAGAATCGGTGTCCGATCTGGCAAGTTGGGCAACCTCGAGCAGGGACAATTTTTTTCTCATTTTTCAAAAATCGAACCAAATGTTCAGAAATTGTTGTGTTTGAGACTAGAAATCATAATCTCCAAAAAAATGTTGAAAATTTCCACAATTTCGCCATGTTTGGTGAGACCGTCCGATCTGGCAGGTTAGGCAACCTCGAGCGCGGCAGCCCAATGTAGCATATTCTCAGTATGAATTTTTGTAATTTTCACTTTGAAATTTAATTTTTCATCGAAAAAATTTAGCTAACTGATTGTTGACCAAAATCCATAATTTTCTATCGAGGCGTCCGATCTGACAAGTTGGGCAACCTCGAGCGCGGCAGTCAGCATCTTATTCAGCATTCCTGCGAATTTTTTAATTATTTTATTTAAAATTATTAATTTCATTAAAGTTTCTTTAAAATTTATTCGCAAATTTCGCATTTTTTCGAAAAATCCGCCCATTTCTGCCAAAAGTGTCCGATCTGGCAAGTTGGGCAACCTCGAGCGCGGCAGTCAGCAGATTATAAAGAATTCTTGCGAATTTTTGAATTTAATTTTCGAAATTATTAATTCCATCAAATTTCCTTTACAATTTTTCGCAATTTTTGCATTTTTCCATTTCTGCCAAAAATGTCCGATCTGGCAAGTTAGGCAACCTCGAGCAGGGACAATTTTTTTTCATCGAAGAAAAAATCAAAACCTTCGTTTCACAAATTGTTGAATCCGTGTTCCAGAATCAACATGCTCGTCGCCGCGTTCATATTCGCGCTGAATCTCCTCCTGTTCGCCGTGCTGTTGAGCAATCCAACAATGTACCGAAAACCGAAGAACCAGGTGCTCATCATTCTCGGAATGGCCGACACGATGAACACAATCTCGATATTTTTCATGGGCTGGAATCGGGTGGCGTTGTACACCCGCGTGGTGAACACCCACCAAATTCCGGTGCGAACGAATTGGCAGTGCGCCATGGAGCCGTGGCTGGTGTTGCGCGGCATCGGCGACGTCTGGCCGCCGATTGTCCAAATGATATTTGTGGTTCAAAAATGCGCAGGTCGAATTTTCAGCAAAAAAAAACGACCAACTTCAAATTTTCAGCGGTCTTCGCGCCCGTCTGGTATTTTCAGCACTTCAAGAACGGCTCGATCGTCTTGTTCGCTTCAAGTCTTGCCGTCTTGGCCGTCAGCCTGCTCGTCGGATTCGTCGGCGTGTTTCTGAAAGAGTCGAAAAAAGCCAAATACTATTGCGGACGAAAAGCGGCGTTCGGCACCGATTATGCGACGTTCATCTACGCCATCAACATTCTCGGCTATTTTTTGAGTTTCGTTATCAATTGTGTCAATTTGGTCAAGGTTTATGTTACATCGAACAAGTGAGAAAAAATTTTTTCAACAAAAAAATTTTTTTTTTCCAGACGCGTTCGACGCCAAATGAAGAATGTTCGATATTTTCTTGTCATTTCCTTTCTTTCTTTCGTTCTAGTCTCAATTCCGAACGCGATATCGCTATTTTCAGCGCATTTCGAGCAGGTGCGTCCGATCTGGCAAGTTAGGCAACCTCGACCGCGGCAGCGGAATGTTTCAGATTTTCAGAATCATTTTTTCTAAAAATTTGAATTTTTAAAGCAAAAAATATTGCTAAATTTTTAAAATTACGCATTACTTGAAAAAATTGTCCAAAATTTTCACATTTCAATTTTGCCGTCCGATCTGGCAAGTTAGACAACCTCGACTCGGGGACAATTTTTGAAATTTGATAAAAGAAGTCGAAAAAAATTTAGGTTTTTTTCTCAATATTCTGAAATTAAATTTCGTGATGTTCTTTAAAAAACCCCCTTGTTATTGATATTTCCATTTTTTTTTAAAGGCCATCCGATCTGGCAAATTAGGCAACCTCGAGCGCGGCAGTGTAATTTAGATAATCACCAGTAAACTTTTAAGCATTTTTCTTTAAAATTAATATTTTCATGTTAAAAATTTGAAAAATTGATGCTATTTTTATGTGTTAATTGCAAAAATTTGCCAATTCCCAATTTTCTAATATCCCTGTCCGATCTGGCAAGTTAGGCAACGTCGAGCAGGGCAGTCAGGATAATATACAGAATTCTTGCGAATTGACACATTAATTATTGAAATTATTAATTCCATTGAATTTCCTTTAAAATTTCTCGCAATTTTTGCATTTTTTCAAAAAATCTGCCATTGCTCACAAAAAGTGTCCGATCTGGCAAGTTGAGCAACCTCGAGTAGGGACAATTTTTTTCTCATTTTTCAAAAATCGAACCAAATGTTCAGAAATTGTTGTGTTTGAGACTAGAAACCATAATCTCCAAAAAAATATTGAAAATTTCCACAATTTCGCCATATTTGGTGAGACCGTCCGATCTGGCAGGTTAGGCAACCTCGAGCGCGGCAGTCAGCATATTATTAAGAATTCCTGCAAATTTGTGAAAGAATTTAATTTTTGAAATTATAAATTCCATTGAATTTCCGATAAAATTTCTCGCAATTTTTGCATTTTTCGAAAAATCCGCCCATTTCTGCCAATAGTGTCCGATCTGGCAAGTTGAGCAACCTCGACCAGGGACAATCATAAAATATTCGTTCAACTTTTGAAATTCTTCAAAAAAACATGATATGTTCCTCAACAATTGTTTTCAGGCGGCGAATTTCATCTCAAAACCGTCGACATGGTTCAGTTGCGCCAATTCGGGCATCAACATTTTCGTCTATCTGTCGCTGAACCCGGAATTCCGGCAACAATTCATCGCGCTCATCTACAATCGCAATCCGAAGGCCGTTTTGCACACCGAGTCGGACAAATCGAACGGCACGTCGCGTCAGCGAACCACACCGCTCGTTCGCGTCCAATGATCCTACAATCCGCTTGTTTTTCGTACCCTTGTCCACAATACAATTTTTTGTACTTTTTTTCGGTTCCAATTCGATCAACCTGCAAATTACTTCAGTGGGTGGCGAAAAACCAAACCAGGGAGGTGTCGGCAGCAAGAAATCGTGTAATACGCTTGGCAGGTGTTCTCGAGATTTCAGAGAAAAAAAATTTCGCGCGAATGATTATTGCTCAAACATGGGCATGCGTACGTGTCAAATGCATTTTTTCATGGCGGATGCCTCGTTGGTCTCGCGCGGAATAGATCACATTTCTACAATTTTAAGGCAATGGCAGCGTTATGAAGAAGAATTGACTAATTAAGCATTCGCGGTGAGACCAGAAAATCGAATAGTTTAAAAATTGACAAACAAGAACCCAATTGATAGTTTGCTCACACACCTAGGAGAGGTGTGTGGGAAAAAATGTAAGGAATCCAGTGAATCAAAATGAAAGCAAAAAATGAAAAAAAGTGCGCGGGGTCGAACCCTCGTCTTAACTCGGTGCAAACGAAATGCTCCAGTTCGGACGTGGAACTGCTCCCGTTCGAATGTAAAACTGCTCTCGCTCGACGTCGGAGGGGGCGCAGTTTCACGTCCGAACGGGGACAATTCACGCCCGAATGGGAGCAGTCTCACGCCCGAACGGATGTGAGACTGCTATCAAACTGCGATAAATTGGTTGCGAATTGGGCCCGATTCACGCCAGATTCTCGTTCGAACTGGCGCCAGATTACGCCCAGTCGGCTCCAGTCAAATTTTATTCTTTTTGTGTATTCGCTACAATTTGGATGCATTAGATTTATTTAAATTAAGTAATTAAATAAAATAATAGATATCGAAGGAAAAATATTAATTATCGAGTAAAGAGGAAGAAAATGGGAGGGAGAGGGAACATTAAAAGAGGGTTCGAGGAATTACTGTCGCGGAAATCCGAAAATAAACTAAATGCCAAAAAATGAGAAATGTCTTGGCCCACGGCATGAGCCTCAATACTTATATTTTGTCCGTATATCTACACATTTAGTTTTGCACCAAGACATCTCCTTCAATTTTTGGCACTTTGTAATTTTCCGCAATTTTGCGACAATTAAATACAATTAATAAATGTATTAAACCATCTTACAACAGGAAGGGGATACAAATTCTTCTTCCCCATGACTCTTGACATTTTATCCATTCGCGAAGTTTCCTAGGTCATCGCATTATGAGAAGCTGGGTCTTAGGTTGAAGCAGTTAGCAGCTTGTAGTTTCATTCTGTAAAACAAGGGTTAATTGATGATAGCAT
Source organism: Caenorhabditis bovis (assembly GCA_902829315.1). Taxonomy (NCBI): domain Eukaryota; kingdom Metazoa; phylum Nematoda; class Chromadorea; order Rhabditida; family Rhabditidae; genus Caenorhabditis; species Caenorhabditis bovis. Next base: position 6,751,323 of record CADEPM010000004.1, on the reverse strand, counting down.
CCATATTTCATAACACTTACTCAATATTTAATTCCAAAAAAACTAGTCGGTCCTCCAGTAAGCATATAGCAAACTCATCCTGTATCGCATCCAGAATCAGAAATCAGCATCGCAGCTTGCCGTCTCATTTCTAAATTATAAGTGTTTGAAAGATATTGGAATTGCGAAAAACGACGAGAAATAATGCGCAAATTTAAAATCAATTTCTATTCACTTATCGAACTTTTACCGTTATAATAAAACTTTAAAAGTTCTCTAAATATAACATCATTATTGTATTGAAAACCATCCACAAATGTGTTTCCGGCTTTTAATGGCCAAAATCACAAATCTGTCTGAAAACTACTTTTTTCTTAGAAAAGACAATGAAAATGCCCAAAAGTTTCAGTTAAAAATTTAGGATAACAAAAATATGCGAAAGTTTAATAAAAAACAGAAACGTTCCACTAAAATACGAGCGAATTGATAGATACACATTTTCTTAAGTTTTAGAAAAAAAATTACGAAAAAAGCTCGAGAAATGATCGAAAAAAAGCAATAAAAGTGTTTAAAATAAAAGACGCCATTTCGAAAAAAACAACCGCGACGCGGCAATTCCGCGGCGCGCTATTTTGAATTGCTGCGGCACACCATTGACTGCTCCCGTTCGGGTACTCACGCCCGAACTGGAGTCAACCGCTAAAAACCCCTGCTCCCAATTGGATGCAAATTGGCTGCAGTTCGGAAGTTGAAATAATCCTCTCCAGTTCGGAAGTGCGCCTGCCACCGATTGAACGCTATCGCCCGAACTGTACCAGTGGGAACCTATCGGTCCCAGTTCGGGAGTGTGTCGACGACCAATCGAGCGCTATCGTCCGAACTGGAGCATTTCGTTTGCACCGAGTAAAATTGCTGGTTCGCACATCATCCACACTTCCACCTTCAACCTCGAGCTCGGCGCGCCGAGAGGCAAATATGTAACCGCTTGTCCAAATGACTGGGACGGCATCGGAAAATAATCTTAAAATTTCAGACGGTAATAACTCGTCTGAAACCCTCTAGTGCAGGCTAGAATTTTGTGAGCACACTCAAAAGACCTTCACTTTCCTTCATAAATGCGAAAAAACCCATTTTTGGCATATTTCGACGTGAAAACGTGAGAATCAAGCCGAATAATGTTGAGATAAACAACGCGTGAAATTCGACGAATTCTCAAGTTCAAAGAACACTTTCAAGAATAAACACAAAAAAAACAAAACTTGGAACCAAAGTGGATTTTTGAATAGTAGAAGCAAATCGAATAATTTCGGATGGCCCAAGGATTCAAGAATCATTCCAATTTTCATTTGAGGGGTCTCTAAATTTAAAAAAAGTGTCATCGCGCAAAATTTGTTCACATCTCGCTGATTTTCAGACGAAAGAATGTTCAATAAGACTATAAAAGCGTCATCGAGGCGACTTTAATTTTCTCATTTAAATAATAGATGTCGGTGAGAATCGACGACTCCAAACTTCTCGACGACGTCAACGAGAAGCTCATGTTCCACAGGTACACCACAATTCCACAATATCTATAATTCTGACAGTGACGCACCACAGATTGAATATGCTGGTCGCCGGCGTCACCTTCATCTTCAACATCCTCCTCTTCGTGGTGTTTCTGAGCTCGCGCCAAATCTACACCAAAGAGAAGCACCAAGTGCTGCTGATTCTCGGAATCGCCGACGCCGCCAACACGATCGCCATTTTTTCGATGGGCCTCAGTCGGGTGGTGCTCTTCTCGCGCATCGTCGACACCCGAGAGATTCCGTTGAGGACGTGCTGGGAGTGCGCCACCGAGACATGGCTTCTACTGCGCGGCATCGGCGATCTCTGGCCGCCGCTCGTTCAATCGATATTCACGATTCAAAAATTCTCGGCCATTTTCACCCCACTATGGTACTACAAACGTTGTCGAAATGGATCGTTGATTCTGCTCGCGACGAGTCTAGCGATCCTCGTTCCGAGCCTCATCGTCGGTTATGTTCTGGCGTGGTCGAATCGCGATTCGAACGCCCGATACTATTGTGGAAGACGAGCCGCGTTCGGCACCGCCTACGCGACATTCATCTACTCCATCAACATCATCGGCTATCTGTTGAGCTTCATCATCAACTGCGTCAATATGAGCAAAGTGATGACAACGAGTAACAAGTGCGTTGGGAAAATAGAATGTTGAAAAATCATCTCGAAGTTGTGTTCAAATTGACATGAGCTATTGTTTAAAGGCTCATGAGCCTTGGGGGGGGGAATTTGAAAGGTCAATTTTTCCCATTTTTCCACCAATTTTCATTTTTTCTTAACAAAATTAAAAATTATATATAAAAAGAGACTGTGTAGACAGTGAGAGAGCGTGCGGTATGAGGAGACGCCGGCAGCGCCCAAGCGGGATCGAACTCGCGACCCAAGCCCAATTTGCAAAACTGTTTCTCACTGCTCTACAACCACAGATAAACGGCAGCATAGGCACAATGGAAGCATAATGGAACGGCTGTGGATATCATAGGAATCTTATATGCAAGTTATATGGAAGCATAATGGAAGCATTTTTTTGCGGAACCGCGTGTTTCGTATATGGAATGAGCCGTATGCCTTCCATATGGGAAAATAAGAAAACAATTTGATTGCTGTATTCAAAATTTATTTCATATTAACACATTTATTTAATTTAAAATAAAAAAAAACAACAATGAAATGAATTTCAATTAAGATATAATCAAACCATTAGTTACTGGCAACTGCCGAACTATAGTTCCATTGTGCCTATGCCGCCGTTTATCTGTGTATTCGAATCATTGTCAGTACTGACATCGAGCGGGACGCTGTAATAAGTAGAATTCATATCGTTCACACTTGGTTAAAAAGCCGTGTTATGATATTTTTAAAAACAACAACTATTGCTATGAAATTAGGCAAAAGTCCTAATGCACATTTAACCTATCCTTTTTTCGCAAATATACGCTTGTAGAAAGAAACCGTTATCGAATTTTTACCTTTTCTCCACTTTTCCTAGTCGCTACACTTCGATTATAATGGGCCTATTAATTTGAAAAACTTGTAAACCATTGTTACGTAAACTAAATTTTTCGAGAAAATACAATCAGTTTTTTTTACATCAATAATTTTCTTAAAAATAAAAATAATTTATTTTTATTGCATTTTTGGAAACCCTTTAGTGCACAAAATAAAAAGTGAATTGGCGGAAGAAAGAACAACTCCAAAATTTGAAGCAAAAAGGCATTTTGGTTAAAATTTCAAAGACATATGAATACTCACATCTGAGGGTTGCTGGTAGAATCAAGCAGCTTCCTTAATTGCGCCGCGAGCGCTTCCGGCGCTCCACCAAATTTCCTTTGAAGTCGTTGGCGCATTCTATCGCTTAATCAAATAAATAAATTAATAGTCATAGTTCAAAATCTTACAGAAGATTATCCATGACTTCTCGAACCATGCGTAATGCTTTCGCTTTGAAGTCATTTGTCGGTTGTTGCCCAAAGCCATGGATAAGAGCATCTGTAATATAGATATTTGCAATAAAGTATAGGATCTTTATATAGTCGGCGTCTGGCGACTTCTGTACTAGAGCCCCACTTAAAAAGATAAATGCCACTGAATGATATTGGTACGAAGGCTGTACGGCAATCGGAAATTTCGGCGATTCGGCTAATGGCAAATTACCGATCGAAATTTTCTTCGGCAATTTGAAAAACCGGCAATTTCGGCAATCGGCAATTCCATTGCCGCACAGCCCTGATTGGAACCAAATAATCAACAAGCTTTAAACTTAGGAAGTACTTTATAAAGACTTCATTGCGCATATTTTTCTAATTGAAACCATTTCTGGAGTCGAACAGGCCAATTTTTGATGATAACAACTTACAAATTGCGCGTACGAAGGTTTAGGAATTGGCGTTGATTTTGTTGTTTGTGAGGACTGTGGAGAAAAATTTTTTTGCTGAGTTGGCGAGTAAATTGGACTATCTGGATCTGAAGTGTCGAGCGAATTTGGTTCCATGTTAGGGACTTCTGGTTCTTTGTTATTGACTTCTAGAGCAGTTTCAGTTATATCTGACAACACTCTCGATCTTGTCTTCATCTGTAAAAAATTTCAAAACATTATGTTTTATTAAAAGAAAAAAGCGAGCGATAATAAAAAATATGTTAAAGTAAATAAAAATAAAACGGATTCGATGAGAAATTAAACACAATTCGATTGAGAAAATATTTAAATTCGATTTTAAAAGTGTCGGAAACGATTTGAAAACATCGTATCGATTTTAAAATTTTCGAATGCTATCAATTTATTTTTGGTTTCGATTTTGATGATAAATATGAAAATTTTTCCTTTATTTTTTAAAAACATTTTTCCTTTAATTTTGAAAAAATTCTTTAATTTTTGACAAAAAAAAAACAAAAAATCTTGAAAATTCATTGAGAAAAAGCAAAAGGACAAAAATTTTGAAAACGAATTTCGAAAATGTGAGGCGTGGCCGCATTGTGCAAAGCGGCGCACGGTTTTGCAATGCTGCGGCACGCCTCTTCTACGCGCGTCTGCTACCAGTTTGGAGCAAATTGTGAGTAGTTTGCGATGCCAATTTCGGAAAAACCGGCAAAAATATATTAATACGACTAAATTGTAGTTGGCAATCTTTAAACAAAGTAAGGAACAGTTGACTGAATTAACATAAATCTGAGTAGCATAAGTCATTAAATGGTAGAAGCTAAATTTCGTATGTTGTGTATCATGTAATTTTCAAATTTTCATTGTTTATATGATAGCATAAGTTTTTTGTATTGATTTTTCTAGAAATTGTCTTGGTCTGCCGTCCAGACGCCAATTGTATAATGTGTAATGATATATGATTATTTTATCCATATTTCATCCATATTCGTTCCACGGCTCGCAAACACCGGAAGCATATTCATCCCGTTTTCATTCCATCCATATTCGTCCCATATTTCTTCCACAGCCACTAAGAATTACATTATGCTTCCTATATGGAAGCATTATGCTTCCGTTCCACAGATTTCCCACAATACTTCCATTATGCTTGCGTCGCGCTTAATCAGTGACCGCTCTGAGAACCCGGCGATAATTTGATAACAAGTGCCAGCATTCCGCGCCTTGAGCATGGTAAACTGGTATATGAATAAATTATAAAAATTAATAAAAATACAAATAAAAAAAAAGAGGGCTTCATTGATTAGCAGGGAAATTCGGCGCCAAATGCAGAAGATTCGAAATTTTCTCGTCGTCTCGCTTCTCTCATTCGTCCTCGTCTCGATACCCAACTCGATATCGCTGTTCTCCGAGCATTTCGGCAAGGTCCCACACCATTCAAAAAAAATTTTTTTTTATTTCTCAAAATTCCAGGTGGCCGATCTCATCTCAAAGCCAGCCACGTGGCTCAGCTGCCTCAATTCCGGCGTCAACATTCTCGTGTACATCGCGCTCATCGATGAGGTTCGCCATCAGTTCCTCTATCTCATCGGTCGTCGAGCCGCCCGAATCAGCGGCGAGCCATCCTCATCGCATCGTCGCAGCACTTTAGTCATTACTCGAACCCAATAAATTTAGAATCGTTTATTTAAATCCAAAAATCAATATCAATGAGCTTTTCCATTCGATCGATGAAGTGGCCGTCGCTTCCAATTCGTCTCCGTCGAATAGGTCGTGGTGACGTCGTCCCAATCGGGCCAGAATCGCGATTTGACGCGCTCGACGAATTCCACAAGATTGTGGCACTCGCCGATCAGCACGTCCTTATGATCGCTGTCATAAGGCGCATAGAGGATCTGGGCCAGTATTCCGAACAACGAGGCGTCGACCTGAACCCGGTATTCCGATTCCGATTGGCTCATCTCGCTGCCTACCTTCGTCGGTTTGAATCCGTGCAAATAGTGCTTCGTTCCGAGATAATCGCTCAATGCTCGAATCGCGTCGCTTCCGATTCGAACGCGCTCGTCCCTTGAATGGAATCCCAAATCGCTGGCGTCGATCTTCGACACAAGCTAAACATCCAAATGGGTTGCGATCAACTCGTCCGTTCAACCAACCGCTTTGCTGAAATTGTTGAAGACGAGCGGCTTGACAATCGGCGCCAACATTCCGAGATCTTTGGGATTGAGCAAATCGATCAGCTTGTCGAGATTCTCGATTCGGAACACCATCGATGAGAGCAAGAGGGGCTTCTCGATGAGCGCTTCGAACGCCATTGAAGCCGCCTTCTGCTCTGGCGATAGGTGATCATCGATCGATGTGTGATTTGGCAGCATTTTGTCAAGGTCCCTAGATTTAATACACATTATCTAGATTGTAGCGCATCCCGGAAAATGTCCGCAGGTGCAATTGATCAACGGGAATCGAAATTACCGAATAATGAATGTCGAGTCGTGATATTCAACTCCATTGAGCTCAACGAACGGCAAGGTGCCTTCTTTCGATCTGATGCTCATTGGGACCTCGGGAATCTGAAAAGCAAATTGGAATGAGGGTCTTGAGGCGATGCGCCTTTAAAGCAGAAATTTTATTTATTGAAAATTTTTTAAAGCGATTATTCAATGTCGTCGGACGCGTGTGAACTACAAGGTCTTGAAGCGAAAAAAAAATCCACTATAAGTTAAAAAGAAATCGCAGAATTGATACCATCCTTTATATTGATAAGCATTTTTAACGGACCATCGAGTTATTAGGAAATATTCAATTTCGCGTCGAGACCTTTGCGAATCGAAAAATTCGAAACACCAACCTCGTATTGGACATCGGACATTCGAAGCCACGTCTCGAGTTTGAGACAAAACGGCGACGCGTTCGGAATGCGTCGGATTCTCGGGAACTGATACAGATAGACGACGTCGGGCTTCCAATTCTCGACATACGGACTTGGGCGCGTTCGACTCGTCCACACCTTGTAGGGAATATAGAGGACGAGCGCGGCGCCGCCGACGACGCCGATCTTCGCCCAACTCGGCAGCTCGTCGAGCCAAGCGACGAGGCTGTTGTGTTCGCCGATCGGCATGTCTGTTTGAGCAAATACGAAATGAACGAGTATCGATGTTGCGGATCGAATCACATAGATCAACAGAACGAGGGGCGGAAAACGAATATTGATTTTTTTTTGGGTAAAGAGGGGGGGGGGTTCTTGAAAATGACAAGCAGAATTGGTCTTGAAGCGAACTAGATGACGTCATTGAGAATTGGCAACACGCCAATAAAATGCAAATTGTGAGATTGCGTCATCATTTGGCCGCCCAAAAAAAATGGAGGCTACATTCAATTTGGATCAGAATCGTAAAGAATTTGAAGAAAATCAAAACAAGAACGATTTTTTGCGGAGACAATGCCGGCGAAAAAAAAACAACACATGCGGCCGATGGGTTTTTTTTCGTCGCGCCGTCTCGCACCCTCCTCGTTCGCCATTGTCTCTCGCCGGTGGCCGCGGCCGCCGACGATTGCGTGTTCTTTGACGCACCAACTAGAAACTATATGAGGAGCCTATCTTATAAAGAGCACACAATATTGCATCACAATGTTTCTATATTTGAATTGCCGCCTAGCGGAACAAGTCTTCAAAATTCTCGCATTTTTTTGATAATGAAACAAATTGCGGACTTGCGTTTAATCTGACGACACTTTTTTTTCAATTCCCCTCTATTTTTATAAGAGCTACAGTATTCCTCGGTGTACTGCGTACCAAAACGCAGAATCCCACGACAAATTGAAACCTGCCCTTGCGATTTTTTCATTCGAAAATTGAAAATTCGAGAAAATGCAAATTCGAAATCGAGTTATTCCAAAATCTCATATGATAATTTTTTTTTCAAATTTGCCTCACCATTTCTTTTTACAGTAATCCTTCAATTACAGTGCACCACTCGATCTACAGTAATCCGCAAAATACTGTCATTTTGGAAGATTCCCGATAATCGGGGCCAATCGAAAAATACGTGACTTTTGCGTCGCGGTGTTTGCACACATTTTTTGTTTATGGTTTCTTTATAGCTACCGAGAATCCAAATCGCTGCAAACGTTTCAAAATTGACATCAATCTATTAAAGGCGCATTGGTGGTCTTGTGGCGAACGAACGATTCTCGACCTACCATATTCAGGTCTCAGCGAAAAGAAAAATTCGTTTATTATTATTTGAATAATTTACAAATAAAAAATCATAAAAATATGTGGCGATGCACTTTTTTCTTAAACGTGTCGATTTCCTGAAAATTCTCACAATTCCATTGAATCACATGTCAGCCGTTGCGATACGCGGCGAGCAAGTTGGGACGCGGCGCGGTCGCCAGCGAAAATTGGCGCTCGAATCGTCGCGGTGATCTACAACAACAACAAACGCGCTCCATTGCAAATCAATCGCCTCTTACTGTTGATGGTGTGTGGTTTGATCTACCGTGTGGCCGCGTTGAAGTTTCCTCGTATCATACGGATCGTAGGCGGGATCGACGCGACTCCACTCGCGGAACAACGAGTCGCTTCGCGCGTCCACACTGTAATCCCTCGTCGCGCTCGGACCCTCCTGATTGCCGTAGTCGGTCGCATTCATCAGCGAGAGTCGTCGACGCTCGAGTTCGCTTCTCGTCGAATCGAAGCTGCTCGCGAACAACGGATCGCTCTCATCCGTCGAGACGTTCGACTCCATACTCGACACAGCGGCCGTCGACAGAAATTGACGTTGTAGAAGGAGATTCCTAGAAATCGCAAGTCTGTGTGTGGGTCTCGAAATTGAATTTAAAGGGACATCGCACTAAAGGGGGGTTCATTCAATGAATCTAATGGGGGGACCCACAAATTGCGCAATTTTCGATTTTTCGACCAATCCGAACTAATCGAGTTGTCCGCAGATTGATATTTACTAAACATTTTCAAATTTTGACAAATTCCCGGCGCCGAACTCAAACAGTACATTAGAGCGCGTTTGTATCGCCGCAACGCGTCGGCCTCGTCGGGCGCCAACGGCAAAATCCGATACCTATATTGCATTCGTTTGCCTTTCGCGTTCGATCGCGTCTCGATGTCGACGGTGTCGCCGGTCGCCTGACTATCGGTGTTCGACTCGAACGACGTCGACACCGACGACGGCTCGGAGACGCCGAGCGCGTGCAGCCGCTCCAAATGGCCTTTGGCGGCCCACAACGATTGGCACGCGGCCGACACCTCCTCTTTGACGAGCGCCTCCTCGTCGAGTTGGCGTTCGGCGAGCGTCTGCGAGCGTTGCTCGATGGCGATGAGCGCGCGACGCTCGTCGAACGATTTCGCCTGTCGCGGCACAACGCTGACGCGACGGCACGGCGTCGGCGACGGCGGCTCGTTGATGATGGGCACCTCGTAAACGCGCGGTTCGGGCTTCTAGAAAATGAAATGAAATTATTTATTTGTCGTTTCCATTTCCATGACTACCGGCTCATAGAATTTGAACGCCGCCGACTGATTGACGAGAATCGGCGGCGACGGCTGCGCGCCGGGATTCCACGATCGCGAATGCGCATGCCCGCGCTCATAAATCCGACGCGACTGGTCGGGAAGCGGCGACGACACCTGAATCCAACAATATCCATAATTGCTATTTTTTTTGATCTACCTGTTTTCGCGGTGAGACCGCATAATGAACGGCGTCGCTTCGCGCAAAATGGCTCATTCGTCGCAATCGCTGCTCATTCTGCTTAAAAATTGTGAATGTCACTCGAAGCTTATCATCTAATACACGGTTTATATATATATCGTGCCTAGTTTTGCGGGGCACCTTATCAACCCCTTATCATCGCCACGGGTTGGAGTGGCCCTATATAAAAGCTCGCCGAGCACTTTCGTTGAACCCATTTCATTCCCCCTCTTCTCTCCCGCATCTGCCGACAATCAAGCGGGTCGTGTCGGTCCCAATCAACAACAACGAGGTCGCCCATTATCATTCTTGAAGATCATCGTCATGTGACGACCCGAAACATTTTTTTTGGATCAATACGAAACCAATGGTGCCCACTCATTTTTTTCCACTATTTTTGTTGTATAAAAAATCAGCATACACATCGTTCGAACAACATTACGAAACATTACGACTCCTCACGCTATTATGAGCCATAATATTTTTTTCTGGGAAAATTTTAGACTTGAAGCGCCGAGTTCGTTCTTCGTTTCATAGATCAATCAGTTGACCCTTCCAACCGGTTCTTCCACTCTATATATATATATATATATATATATATATATATATATAAGATGCTATTGGGGCTGTGGACGATTCGCCAGATGTTATTGGCTCTTCGAGTCCTCTCTCTCTCTCTCTCTCTATTTCTCGTACCATACAACTATGAGATGAAGGGGGGCAAGGCCGAAACATCAGCAACACTTTGACGCATAACACTCACAAACCTGGGTCATGCCGCTATTCGTTCTCTCATCTCTCTTTTCTTTTATTCATTTCTCCGTCATAGTAACCAAAATTTCCTTTTTTTTTGTTTCGTTTATTTACTTTTTTTGATCTACCATCTCTTTTACCATTTTTTGTTGCTTTGTGAAGAAATCAACAAAAAAAAATTTCGCAATTGAATTTCTTTTCATTTTTGAACTTTGACCTCGTGCGAATTTTGTGTTCCGATGATTCGCGGCGACGACGACGACAACTGGCAATCTTCGCAATCCGCCTCATACGATGTATTTCCGGGCGGCTCGTTGAGCTTCTTCCCTCTTCTTCATCCTCTCGATTCTCACGCAAAAATACGCAATTTCTCCTCCCCCTTTACGACTAATGTGTTCTTGACGAAAATTTTTCAAAAAAACAAAAAATCGATAATGCCTCTTGCAGCAAATGATCCAATTTTGATCCGTTTCACGTCTCTCTCACCACTCATAATGCGAAATACTATGGACCAATTACAAGTAGGTGATTTTCATTGATTTCCACTTGCAAATTTTCATTGCGGAAGATCGAACATTTTGGGGGAGCTTTGCGAGTAAACTGCCAATTTGCGCTGGAAAATTCTATTTTTTTTTTCATTTCAACGTCAAACTAGCCGTTTCAATATAATTTGTCATATTTGAAATACTAAAAATCTTCAATTTTCATTTTAATTTTCTATTTTACTCACAAAGCGGGCGTCTATGTTCGATCTTCCGCTTGCAATTTTGCACAGCGGAAGATCGAACATTTCGGTGTGCTTTAAGAGTAATTTGCGATTTTATCGCTTTTCGAGTAAATTGTCATTTTTCTTTGAAAAATTGCGTTTTTTATTCATTTATAGATCAAATATATCATTCCAATGTAATTTTTCATTTTTGAAAGCTTAAAATCTTTAATTTTCTATTTTACTCACAAAGCGGACGATTATGTTCGATCTTCCTGCTGGCAAATCTCCTCCCCCACACGCGGAAGATCGAACATTTTGGTGTGCTTTAGGAGTAATTTGCGATTTTATCGCAATGTTGTTTGAATAATTTATAATTTTAATTCAATTTTAGATGAAATATGAAATTTCAATGTCAATTTTATTGCTTTGATTTCAGGAAATCTTCAATATTGTCGTAATTTCAATTTTACTCCCAAAGCTGTCGCCTATGTTCGATCTTCCGCTTTCAATCCTGCACAGCGGAAGATCGAACATTTCGGCAAGCTTTCCGAGTAAACTGTAATTTTGTGAAACTTTCATAAAAATCATTGCAACAAATTTTCACAAAAGCCTGCTAGTAGTAATCTCAAAGAGATAATAACCAATTAGTGGCGTCTAATCACTACACCAAGTAAAAACACCAATATTAATGAGCTCATTTGGTGCTATCATTTTGGTTAGCTAACAGAAAAACAATTTCGCACGTCATTTAATTAATTTATGGTTTTGTTCGCCCAGCGCTCTTCTTCTCATTTATTATAATTAAGGTGGAAGTCAGGTGAGTTGGCCTGAAGCCTAGCTTTACGACTTCTTCCTCTTCTTCCCCTTTAACTATACTCTACTAATATGGTGAGATTATTACTCAACAAGAAAGTTGGCAGAAATTTTCGATATCAGTAGAAAAAAAATAAGAAATACGTAATTATGTCCAATTAACCCCCTAATTATTTTATTTTCTCCATTTTGTGACATTTCTACAAAAAATCGAACTTTGGCTTGATGTTTGTATAAAATACAACAATTTTAGACACTTCCAGTTTAAAAATGACATCAAAATTTCATTTTTTATCTATAATTGCGTTTTTTTTTTCATAAAATTTTGATAAAATCATCAATTACTCATAAAGCATGCCGAAATGTTCGATCTTCCGCGTGTGGGGGAAGAGATTTGCCAGCAGGAAGATCGAACATAGTCGCCCGCTTTGTGAGTAAAATAGGATTTTTTTAATCAAAAAATGAAAAATGATATTCAAATTTCATATCTAATCTAGAAATCCACAAAAATTTTTATATATTTTTTCCAAATTGCCAAATTTGCTCGATTTTCCGCAATGGAAATTTGCTAGGCGGAAGATCGAACATGCACGCGAGCTTAATGAGTAAATTGATGTTTTCAAAAGAAAATCGTATTAAAATCGACGTTTGAACGGCTTGATCGTTAGCCTTTCAAATTTTCCGAAAAAAATTGCCAAAAGTCCAAAAAGAGCACACGTTTGCAGAGTTTTCTTCGACGCCATATGTCACCAAGCAGCAGTCAGATCGAGGTGCGTTTGTACAACTGCTTGGCATACATATGTCAAGAGGGGAGGGGGGGTCCAAAACTACAAATAGCGATTTTTGTAGGCGACACCATCGCAGAACACGACGCAATCGCCGCAGGACGTTGACGGAATGCGAAACGCGTTTCAACAAATCGCCTTCCTTCAACAATACCACCAGCTGATTGGCAACGCGGCGGCGGTTGCGCCATTGGTGGCGCCTGTCGCCATTCCACCGCCAATCGTCACACCAATTGGATCGTCGGCGAAAGGCGGCCGAGAGATGTTCTCGATTGACGCGCTTCTCAATATGGCGGTGAGTCGATTCACATTGTCCGTGTGGAGTACACAGTTCATTTTGTTGCAGGCTAGCGAGCAGTCGACACCACCACCCGACGAGACGCCGGCCCCGCCACCACCACCACCAATCGTCCAAGCCACCAACGCCACCATCATTCAGCTGCCGGCGAATCTCGAGTTGTCGGCGACGGACGTCGCCAACATCATTCAGGCGATATCGGCGGCGACGAGTCGCGCGACACCCCAACTCGCCAACGTCACACTGTCGCCGGCGGCGTCGACGACGTCGTCGTCGCGAAACGTCGACGCCGACGATGACGACGACGACGGCGATTTGTTCGTCGACGTCGAGTCGATCGAGGTGGCGATCGACGGCAAAGATCGCCGAAAAGCGCACGTCGAGTTCTATCGCAAAATGAAGGCGATGCGGCAACGCGAGCGAACGCTGACGTGCGCGCGCTGCAACAAGAAGGTCGACAACATCGAGAATTCGATTCAGACGCACGTCAGCGAGCACGCCGACGCCGGCGGCTATCAATGCCGCTTGTGCGGTTGGCAGAGCAACGACAAATACCGCATCTACGATCATATGCGCACGTCGCATCCGACGAAAATCGACAAGTTCGCCGATAAGCGCGACATGCCGAAAATGTGCGAGACGCTCGCCGAGTGCTTCCCGCGCGTCAACGTTCGACCGCGAAAAGAGATCGACAAGGGACCCGAAAAGTATTTGGCGTAAGTGAGGGGGCCATGGATCATCACAATGATGAATTTTGATTGCAGCGAGATCCTTCAAGAGACGTCGCAACTCCATCAACGCGAACGCCAATGCGCCATTTGTCGAGCGTCGGTGCGAACCGAAAAAGGCGCCATGATTCGGCATGTTCAAGGAGCCCACACTCTCAAGTAGGCGAAATAGAAGAATGGTCCCACACCTTCCGATTTCAGGTGCAAAACGTGCAAGGTGATTCTGACGAGCATCGACGAGCAGCTGACGCACCAAAAGGAGAAGCACGATCAGCGCGATCCGAAAATGTCGGTGCACTACGCGCCGAGCGCCGCGTTGGCCTGCCTACAGCCATCGCTCGAGAAATGCTTTCCGAGGGGTTTTCAAATAATTCCCTGACAATTCTCGCCCCCCTCATTTCAATGCTGTTTGGTTGTTTGATCTCTTTCGATTCGTCTCTTTCATTCTCATTTCTGATACCAAATAACGACCACTGGCAATAATATAAGCTGGTATCACCATCGTTTTGTTGCCATTTATATAATTTTGTGTTGGTTTTGTAAAAAGAAAAAAGCTTTAATGAAGTTCACAATGATTACCTCGAGACCGGCGGTGCTGGGAAGTTGGCGGCCGGTGCCGCGTTGAACCGATGCGCGACGAGTGTCGTCGGCGGCGGCGGCGCCGCCCGTGTCGAGAAGTTCGGCGCTGTGAGCGCGACTCGGACTCGGCGACACTGAGAGCAGGGCTGTAATTGGGCGAATTGGTCCAACACCAAATGGTCCCCCCATCGCTTCACTACTATTATAGGTATTTTGCGACAATCTCAGCGCGTAGTTGGAATCGTTTTTGACAAGCAATGGCACCATTGTCGGCTCATGATCCTCAAGAGTTGTAGTGGATCTGCAATTGGCTCGGATCGGATCGAATCGGATCGGCATTGTGTGTATACGTGTGCTTCGGCGTTGGCGAGCTCAAGAACTCTGGCGGCAATGGCAGCGGTCGGCTGAGTCCGACGACGACACTCCGAATGTGCTCCCTCTTGTAGTCCGGATTGGCGGTTCTGAACGAGAAGCATCCATCGAATGATGGAATCGACAAAAACAGAATCTTACGTGGTGACCGGATTGCGCTTCTTCAGGCAGAAGCGGTAGAGGTAGACGACGGAGATGACGACCGTCAGGCCGCCGACCACGCCGCAAACGAGGACCACGATAGTAAACAACGGGCGTTGCTCTTCCTGCAATCAGAAAAAATTGAAATTGCTACAGTAATCCGCCGGATGGGGGTACTGTAGGATGGAGAGGAGGCAAGAGCCACCAAATTCTCGACCACCCACATAGAAATATGTAGAAGAACAACAATATGAATAAATAATAATGGGGTGCCTAATTGAATAAACGCGCGTTATTTTGGCTGGCCCTAACACAATTCACGCTAACTATATACTATATACTATATATATATATATGTATGGGGGGGGGAATATCGAGAAGCGGGACCTTCTCGTTCTGAAACACGAGACGCCGCATTTTTGATCACCATTCTTAAGGTGGCGGCGGCGGCAAGAAATTTGAGAACATTAATATAATTTGAAACCCAATTTCCATTTTTTTTTGGCTTTTTCTTGGTTGGCAGAGAAATTCGCCAAATAAAAATGAATGACTCAAGTTTGGATTACTGTAGCACACATTTAGGGGGCCTTATTGTCTGCGCCTTTAAGACGGGGTCTTAACGAGAATGGCAAAATCGACAGCGTTTTGAGGCATTGCACCGCGCGGCAGGTGCAATTTTCAGATTCATGGAACCAATGATGATGACTCAAGTTTGGATTGCTGTAGGGTCTCGACGCGACAGGAATTTAAAGGCGCAGGTTGGAATGTGGCCATGCGCCTTTAAGGGTGATGACTTGATGTCAAAACGAAATAACATGGATATTCGAAGGGGAAAAAAACCACAAAGCCTTCCCACATTCATTTAAATTTTTTTTGCTGGTTCTCTCTTCTCCTCGTTATACAATGCTGCGGACAAATGAGACGAAGAGGAGATGGAGGCGCTAGAGAAAAACTCGGCCTAATGCATTCCAATTACCTAATTTGGGTGGCCATTTTTTGTTTTTTGGTGGCACATACCTTAATGGTGTCGCCGGTGAAGCACATGGCAATCAACTAGGGCACGGGTCGGACTGGATTGGATTGGATCATTGGTGGATTAGAAAAGTTAATTAAAATCGAAACAAATTGAAATTGAATGTGCATTTATCTTCAATTCATACATTTTATATATATATGCGACGCGGATTAGTTGAGACGGACGGATTATGTGATGCTATGTACCGTAGGTGTGGGAGGAAGGCAGGGGGAGCAGAGAGGGGAAGCGAGGGGCAATTTTGCACTAGTTCAATTCTGTCAGGTGAAATGTTCACCTTGCAATTGTAATGTTGTCTTTTTTTCAATCCACGTGCTCGATTGGAGCCATTGGCTTCGCGATTGCATATTTAAAGGAAGATCGAACATAATCGCCCGCTTTGTGAGTAAAATCCCAAAGAGATTGATGTATTTTGTGTGTGTGTGTGTGTGTGTGTGTGTGTGTGCAAAAAAAAACATGAAAAATGATATTGTGATGTGATATTTGAGCGCGAAACACATTGAAACTACATTTATTTTCGTTAATTTTTCGCGAGATTGCATGTTACTCGAAGAGCTCGCCAAAATGTTCGATCTTCCGCTGTGCAGGATTGAAAGCGGAAGATCGAACATAGGCGACAGCTTTGGGAGTAAAATTGAAATTACGATAATATTGAAGATTTCTTGAAATCAAAAAAATAAAATTGACATTGAAATTTCATATTTCATTAAAATTGAATTAAAATTATAAATTATTCAAACAACATTGCGATAAAATAGCAAATTACTCCTAAAGCACACCGAAATGTTCGATCTTCCGCATGTGGGGGAGGAGATTTGCCAGCAGGAAGATCGAACATAATCGCCCGCTTTGTGAGTAAAATAGAAAATTAAAGTGAAAATTAAAGATTTTAAGCTTTCAAAAATGACAAATTATATTGGAATGAAATATTTGATCTATAAATGAATAAAAAATCGCAATTTTTCAAAGAAAAATGACAATTTACTCGAAAAGCTCTCCCAAAATGTTCGATCTTCCGCAATGGAAATTTGCACGCGTGATGTGCGAGTAAATTAGTCAAATAATGCCAACTGTGGTAGGTCGAATTCAATTTGAATTCTTCGCGCAAAAAATAAGAACGTTTTTGGCATGCGCCTTTAATGCATACTGTAGTGTGTTTGTTAAACATCCAAATCATTGCGAGACCCAGCCATTAAAATGAGTAGTAGATCAAATGGATGGAATAGTAAATTTGAAAAAAAGAAACACTGAAACCAACCGTTTTCGTGGTAAAAATCGCCGGCAGGAAGCAAATCAAAACGACGAGAAGAATGAGAATCGAGATGAGCGTGTGCTCGCACAAATCAAACAGCTGATAGTAAACGCGATAGAACGAATTGAGCATCAGAATGAGCACCTCGCACATCTTCAAGCTTCCACCACCACGGGGGGGGTTCGAGTTATGGTGTGGTCCGTTGAAATATAGAAGCCAGTGGGGGGACCTTAGTGTGTCAATTGAGTTTGTGTCGCCGCGCATTGTCTGTGAGCCAAAATGAGCACTAACTATATGCATATATTATATCGCCTTCTTCCCCCGTTTTTCCTTTTCCATTATTTCGAGTAAAACTCGCTTCTCAAGCCAGAACTACAAAAAAAAATGTGTGTGCGTTGGGAATTCAATAAATTGTAAATAAGAATGAATGAACATCGAGAGGAGAAATGCGAATGACATTTCGGCAATTTAAAGACGC
This sequence comes from Caenorhabditis bovis, assembly GCA_902829315.1. Taxonomy (NCBI): domain Eukaryota; kingdom Metazoa; phylum Nematoda; class Chromadorea; order Rhabditida; family Rhabditidae; genus Caenorhabditis; species Caenorhabditis bovis. The sequence goes on along the minus strand of CADEPM010000004.1, from coordinate 6,733,752 downwards.
ATGCAAAAAAAAGGCGGGAAATTGCAATATTTGAATTGCCACGTGGCATGCGCCTTTAAACCATAAATCTCGACGAATAGTGCGTCAAAAAAAATTTTTAAATATACGAAACAAAAGTTGGGCATAAATCAAATCGTCGAGAACCTAAAATTTAGAGAGAGAGAGAGAGAGACGCAGAGAAAAAGCGTGCACCAACCTTGATCAGCCACATTCGTCGCCTAGGCACGTTTTCGCTGAAAATCGGAATTTCAGAAGGGGCGTTTTAGAACAAAAAATAGAAACACGAAATGCGATGGGTCTCGCCGCGAAAATGAGCCCTCTCGTTCTCTCATTTTCAAATTAGTGTGCTGTGGTGCAGCTCTTGAAGGAGGCGGTGTCAACTAGTCACCAGAGAGCCAAAAAAAAGAAAGTTCAAGGTCACGAAATGAATTCAATTAAATTGTGGCAATCGACTCCGCCCAAAAGCTCCATACGAGTTGTGCTCTCAGAAAAAAAAATTGAAAAAGAATGAGATGGACAATTGTTTGGTGCTGATGACATATATATGTACATACGCATATTCTCGTTTAATTTATGAATCCTTCGACGACAACAATAATTCCAGGCGATGAGCTTTTTTGGAATAATTTATTATCGATTTCGATTTATTTTTATTTACCAGAGAGAGATAGAGAGCGTACGGTGGAGAGAGACGGAGACAGCAAAGCACTTCGAGCCCGAGCGGGATCGAATCCACGATCTTCTGCTTATGAGTCCAAAAATTCCGCCACTGCGCTATTACGCCAAAGCGCGTCATCTCGTTATACGCATATGATTTGATAGCTGCTGCCACATAGCGCTGCTTAATCACGGATGCCGGCACACAAAATTGGTGTGACAACAAGTGATGGTGTTTGCGGACTTGACGAAATTTTGAATTTAAAAAAAATCAAATTTGAGAGTCTTGAAATTTCAAGAAAATTTCATTTTATAGGTTTGAAACCATAAAATAAATTATGAAAAATTTTTCGTTTTTCGAAATTTCCATTGAATTTCTCTAAAGGTGCAGCATGCTAATTTACCGCCGTTCATTTTCTCGAGAAAAACAACTTGGAATGTGGATCCCTAAAGAATTAAAGGCGCACAGGTGGGCAATATCCCGAAGCGAAGAGGCGTGTTGCGCTATGGTAAATTCATCAAGTAAATCCAACTACATATATAAAACTAGGAATTTGAATTTTCGCTAGAAAATATTGGCAAGGGTCTCGCATGGAATCGAATTGCAGTTTTCGAGAATTTCGCTGTTGGGGAAAAATCTAAAAAAAAAAAGCCGGAGCAGGTGAATCATCGTTGCTCAATTAAACATTGTGCCGTCCGTCAATTTTTTTTCAAATTGAAAAATGAAATTCATTATACGAAATGGGAGGAAAGAGACACCATAAATGGGTAGTCGACTCTCGATTGTTAAGTCCTCTTCATCGTCGCGCTGGTGGCGATGGGAGAGCGCAAAATTGAAACGGAAGAATTGTGCGATGAGCCGGCGGTCTCGCTTATTTAATATTCCATATTCTCGTGTTAATTTCAATCGACACGAAACACAAAATTTCATTTCTTTTTGGTCGCTGCAAGTTATGAATTATGCATCGCGTCTGACTCGGGTTTAGTTTTGTCAATTTTTTCTGGTTAAGGCAATTTCTATAAAACGTATGACGTTGATTCTGTGAATTAATTGCAATTTGAGATCATTTTTTATTTAATATTGATCGAATTCACAAAAAAAACACGGCGAAATTGGAAAAAATCGATAACAATTGAATACAGTAACACTATTCAAAGGCGCATGTTCGAATTTGAAGTAACAATTTCACGTCTAAAAATTCGAAAATCAAAATTAATTGTATTCCACCTTGGATGCCACAGCAATGTTCGGCGCTATGAAAAAATGGTCATTTGACGAATTGACCCAACACCAAAAGCGTCTTTTGAAGAGCGCTAAACAAAATATTTAGTTATTAAATAATTATGTATACGCATTTATGTATATTCTAGTCCAATATTAAAATTCATAATTGATGGAATAATAAAAGAAAGCATACAGTGAGCACTTCCGGGATAACAATCGATGGATCTTGATGACCACGAATTAGTTGAATGCAAAATATTTTCAATAAGAATATTTTGAGGTTCATTGAGAAACTAAAACGTGCCTCAATAATATTTTAGATTGTTCTCAATGAATTTCAGAAACTATTGTAAGATTTTAGAATTTTCGGCTGTAAAGAGAGAGAGAAGAGTCTCGAAGAGCATTCTCGAGAATTTTGTTCCGAAACAAGTGGGTGTTGCTACTGTTCTTGAAGACGTCGCTCTTCTGGGTATTTTTAAAAAATATTTTTAGAATGTTGTTTTTTTTTTTTTAATTAATGCCTTAAATTTATTTTTTATAGGTTCTCTGGCAAACCGCGAGGAAGCTGCAGCGCTAAAAAGAAGTACTCGATATCCTATACGGAATGATTTTGCCAAACGCTTCGCTACGACTAATTATCGACTAATTAACTAGAAAGTAAGATTATCAAAAAAAAAATCCGGCAAAATCGATTCTTTATCGTTTTCGATTGAAATTTTTGAATTTTTAACTTACTGATTTAAATTATTCTTAATTAAGAAATCACAAAAAATTGCTCGGCAGATTGGGCTGTTTGCGAAATTTTCCAAATTTTCTAATAATCCAATCACCACTTTTTGAAAAAAAAACAAAGATTCCAATCGCACTAATTTTATAGATGAATGAAAAACAGATTTTAAAAAATGACGAAAAATGATGTTGTCGGTTTTTGGTTTTTTTTTTCGCTACGGTATTCGCGTAACGTACGCAATCACCGAGTAAACAACTTGCGAACTTGTTTGTTTCGCCAATTTTCTCGCTTCACTCATCAATTTTTTTTTTCTCAAAAGAAGCCACACCGGTTTGCATATGTCAAAACGAAACCATCATTTTCAGCTTTCACTATGGAAATGCCCATTTTTGTCGTGTCTCATTCAGTTCGTTTGTTTTTATTTTCCCTCCCTCTCTCTCTCTTCCCCCCGCTGAACACTCAGGCAAATCAAATAAAATATTTTGAGAATCAAATATTCAGTGATAAACTCTAAAATATTTTGAGAAATTCTAATGTCTATTGATACTTTCTAAAACTTATTGAGAATCAATAAATTTTAAAAATTTGGAATTTGTAAATTAAATCTTTTGAGAAAGTTAAATCTTTTGAGAAAGTGTAAAGTATCTCAATATATTGTGAGACTTTAAAATTTGAATAGGGCCCTTATGACATCCACTGACGCAATTTGCGGCGTCTCTTTTTAAGATCTTCTAAATTCCAATCAATAATTTATGTTTTTGATGTTCCTTCCGTTTTTTTAGCTTTTTGTAATAGTTTCTTCACTTCACTGATGGACGTTATCATGAAATGCAAGTTTTTATAATAAATGTTTAACACTACCTTAAATCTGCATTGTTTTACATGCTGAATTTGAAACAGTTGTGTCTAAACATGTCACTGCATGAACAGGTTCATGAATTTTAAAAATAAGCACAATTATTACAATTAATTACAATTATACTTCAGTTTCTAATGATTTCGATATTTTAGAAGATCGGGAAAAGTGTGGAACAAACATTCCAGAAACATTGGCCGATAGATTTAAGGAACGAGGTAAATACAGCAAATTCAATGAGCAGGTGCCCATGTGGATCACGGCCATGGATATTTTCCACCTTTTTCACGAGGGAACACGTATAATAAAAGGTACTTCAATTATGTCTCTCCTTTTTCAGCATTTAAAAATTGAAGATTGTCTTTTAGAAGTCTTCGTTAAAAACGAAATAAATATTTTTCGATGCGAAGCTATTGATGTGAAAGCGAGACTGCCATCTTCGGTAAAGTCGCTATCAGGAAAATTCAATGACATTAATAGGTCCGAAAAAGCTAGTGTAAGTTAATTTACCACTTGCAATTATCATCCTTTGAAGATTTTTGAAGTGAAAATTGTTTCTAACGCCATGATCGGAACCATCCCTCCGTTAGGTTCAGCTGTTGTGTTGCTTATACATGCCTGCTACCGATGGATGGTGTCACCGACTCGCTTAGTTACAAATACAACATTACCAAACAAAGTAATATGGGATCGTTAGCTATGTACATAATAGAAAATTTTTATTTCAGATCGCAGGTATTTGCAAATTATTAGAAATTCTAATTTGAGATGGGGCGCCTCAATTGTTTTCTGGTTCAAAAGTGCACGTAAGTCGTTTTTTTTGCAATTTTAAGAGTTATTGAACGTTGTAGCATCATGCTATTGTCGTTGATATAAGAAATAATACTAATGATTACTGTATTTATTGTTTCAGCAACTTATATACCATTTGTACAGTAATGTCATGGTCAGCTGTCGGCAATAAGCACGCAAGCGCATGAGCACATTTATCACGTTATCAAGAGAAACATGTGCTCGGAACAGACAAACGGGATTGGATATAGTATTTTGAGAAAGTTAGACTCATTCAGTTATTTTTTAAAACTGGCAATTTTCAGTTATAAACTATATCACGAGATTGTGACTTCATTGAAAATGCGTTTCAACGCGAATCCGGATTTAATTAAGAAGTCATTTTATCGCAAAGAACTCATGAAATTAATCGAAAAACGACAAATTCAATCATCAAAATTTGTAAGTTCAACATTTTCTTTCAATATATGCAACGAATTCCTTATAGCAACGTTGTGCGTCATTCGCAGAAAAAGGAGAAAATGCGAAAAGGATAAATTGATTCATTTATTTTTTTTCTGATTTTTATTATTAATATATTCATTTCGCATTAATATTGTAATAAATGAAATGTTCATACATATTCAATTATTATGGATGTTATTACATTCTATTTGTGTGAAAATTGCTCGATAACGTATGATATTACATAATATTGGACAGAGTTTATTGAGAACAATCTAAAATTTATTGATATATTCTAAAGTTTATTGAGACAAATCTAAAACTTATTGATAAACTTTAAAGTTTATTGAGACAAATCTAAAATATTATAGAGACACGTTAGCCTCTCAACGAACCTCATAAGATTTTAGAATTGTCTCAAAATATTTTTTTTCATTTGCCTGAGCATCACAATCCAACAGTTGATCTATAATCTCCGACGGGGAGGCGGTCCAACAAACACTCGAATTGTTCGATTTTTTACCAGAAAAAAATATGGCGCAGTTTACTCACATGATTTGGCGTGCCTTCATATTTACTCGTCCGTTCACCATTGTTTTTCACTTTCGCCCGCAAATTGTACTTGTGTGTATGTGTGTGTGTGGCCCATTGCGTCCCCCCCCCTTTCCTTCTCTCCTCACCGATGTTTGTTCTCGAATATTCTCCTCATGTATTCCAAGGCATTATCAATTTCATATTAGTGATTGTTCGATGATTTTTGTCTTGTTTTATAAAGACGAATGGTTTCAAATTTGGTCAATGATTTCAATCATATGACTGTTACCATTTTGCACTATTTTTGGAGGGGCTGAATTGAGTTAGTATTACATTCGCAGAGAAAAACGTGAAATTTTTATTTCAAATTTGAATTTCCGCCAATTGCGATGGTCCACAATTATGCAAGGCGTTATGATTTCCGAAAATTGGCTAGTTTTTGCGGTTTTTTGAACCCTAGCCAGTAAATCCATACTTAGTTTTGCGCCAAAAACCCTTCAATAATTTTTTTTGGCATTTTGCCTATTTTTCAAGTTTGCACGACATCGAAGAAATGAACTTATTACGAGAAAGCTCCTTTCAAGGTCTTGTGGCGATTGGGTCAACTCTTTTTTTCCCTCCACTATTGGACATTTTTAAAATAATTTTTAGATAAATTTGCACCAAATTTTCGAAATTTGGCGACACTCGCAAAAATTGTTTGTCTTCGCGAATGTTCGAAGCTCGAAGCAAAAAAAACGGCGAACGTTGCAATTTTGACGCTCTTATCTCTCAATTTTACAATTTTTTTTTGTTATTGCACACGCACACACACCCACCCTTCGCGGCCAACTGACGATCGAAAACACACTATCAAACAAACGTAAAAATTTGATCGACATTTTCAGAAGCGACAAAATAAAAGAATGCCGGCGAATCGATGTACATGTCCGCAGCAGCCTATTATGAGAACCGAGGCAATTGCGTTGCCTCATCTGCCCGATGAGATCATCGCCAAAATTATCGACAATGTCACCCCCACTGAGGTTGCTTATTTTTTTAATAATTAAAAAAATGCTTGGTTCCAGATTGTCGCCCTTGGTTGGGATCGAGTGAGCCGCGCATTCTCAGCGCTCGTTCATCGCTCCATATGCTCGAAACAATATTTTTGCGTCGCCCACGATCTTATTTGGAAGCTTTATCTTGCGTCGGTCAGCAGTTTTGGTAAGAATTATGATAATGACAATTTCTAAAAGGGATTGGAAAAAAATTTTCAGACAATTGCCGCGAAAAATTCGACAAGCTTTTGGTATTGCTTATCAAAAAGTATCTTTGCGAAGTGAACGATCTCACAATTCCGGTGACACTCTTCTCGCACAGTGAGTCGAAATGCCGCCCGGACCTAATTAGCGGCCCAATTAATTTGCAGTTCAACGAATTCTCGTCAAACATCCGTGGTTGGCGGCGACGAGCGGCACCGCGTGCCAATTCCGCCATCCGCAGCCGGGTGTCGCGTTCACGCATCTCACGCGGCTCACAATTCAGGTTGGATTCGGGGGGTGGTTAGGCTTACGTGAGAATTCGAAGAACACCTGATGAAATGGCGATTCGTGATTACGTCAGATTTCTCGAAAAAAAAAAACTCTCTTAGTGTAATCGGTGTCGAATTGTTTCGATCAAATTCGAATGGAAGATATTTTCCAAAAAAACGAAATTGCTCTGAAAATTGTTTCCTTCCAGATTGGCTCCGATTTCGGTTCGCTCACACTATCCCACAATTTCGAGAATCTCAAAACGTCGTCGTGAGTCTTTCCATCAGATTCCATTGTCATCAATTTCTCTCATTTAGATCGTTGTGTAAGACGCTAAGCGAGATCAATCTTGATCTAATCCTTTCGGATCGCGAGGATGTCACATGTTCGGGCTTCCGTGAGCTTCTCCTATTCCTAAAGGAGATCGCCTGCGATTGTAAGCGATTGTGAATCTAACTGAAATTAAGTTTTTTTTTCGTTGCCTATTTTCAGCTACAATGTGGAATGTCAGACTTTCCGACGACACCAACTGTGGGCAAGGTTGGAGGGACCCATCGAAATTGAGCACGTATCGCAATAAGCTTTTCATTTGCTATATAAGAGCAATGCTGGAGCTTAACATGCGAATCAATCAGCTGGTTTTGATTGATCGTCGAAAAGTTTCGCCGTATATGCTCATGTCATCAACAAGACGGACCATTTACATGTTCCCGGAGTTTAAGGTGATGGTCCGAAGGCGAATTATCGAAATGCTAATGAAATATTGCAGAAATGCCACCAATTGTGCGTTTGCTACGATATTGGCCTGATTGCGCCGACGTTTTCGCATGAAAACGATCGATTCGAGGATTTGGTCGTTTTTGAAGTCGATGAATCGCATGTTCTGTACAAGGCCGATCTTTTGGAGTACCTTAAAACCGCGACAAGTATTTAGAGAATTATTTTTTGCAAATGTGCTTGTTTGTTCTTTTTGCAGAATTGGAGTCGCTGAGAGTTGTGGTCCCTTCGACGTGGTCCTCGAGGGTCTCGCGGTGTACCAAAGGATGTTTCCAGAATCCGGATTATTCATGTTTCAAGTAAATTTAATATTAAATAAAAATTTTTTGAATTTTCTGGATTACAAAAAATTTTTTTGAAGGCTTGATGGATGGTGCAATGTGTTTGCAAAGCTCCCGAAGGCTCATTTCGAGATTGTTGAGAATGAAGCGCCAGTCGCCTGTATATAATCATCGTTTGCATAATTTGTAATAATTTTTTGTGTACATATTATAATCGTTATTTTGTTATCCCGCCGTTCCCCCCATTAATCGTGTATACATGAGAATAAATACGAGTGTAGATAATGGGCGCTAAAAATTAAAAAAAAACACCTGTCTTTTAAGAAAGTCGGCATTTTGCGATTTTTTGCGCAAAAAAAAAAGAATAGTTGTTGATGTGGATACGGTAGCTGGTTCTGGTTCCCTTTTGCGTGTCGGTGCATGCACTATTTGCCGTTTTTAGGAGATTCTCGTTTTTTGTTCACAATTTCTTCTCATTTTTCATCAGAAAAACTCATATTCTTTCCTCTCTTCAAACATATAACTTGCGGAATTCTCTAGAAGATCTAATTTCGCCCGTGAAAATTTGTTTGCCGGGCTATATTATCACTTCGCAATAAATATATATATTGGCTCTAAAGTTTACACATTCTCGTTTGGATGTTCTAGCCCAGTTGGGGGGAGGCCGCGACCTGCAAATATTTAGTTTCGCTTTTCATGTTGCCCAATTTTTTTGTTCTATTCGCATGGTAAATAATCGCGGATTTTGCTAATTTACCTGACAAATCGCAAAAAATTTTTGGAATTAATGAAAATCGTTTTTCTTTTCTCCGTTTGAAATGATGCAAATTAATTTCGTTGGACAGTTTTTGTGATAACAACATGTGGTCACTTCCTCGCCAATATTCGGACTCATTTCAATGAAATTTCGCAAAAAATCGGAATCGGGTTGTTTCATTTCGGTTTTAGATATATAAATATATAACTTGTAAGTAGAATTTGCAGGTATTGCGCCTTTAAACTGTCACCTTTCAAAAATTATTGTTTGGACTAGTTTTTATATTACATTCTCTAAAAAATGAGCAACCTGTTCCGATTTACGGTGAGCTTGATTCGCAGATTATTCGCATCCGAATTCCCACTTCTTAAATTCAAATTTGAATTGCCGCCTCGAAAAAAATACGGAGATCCGCTATTATTCAATTCGGGGACCATGGAATTTTTACTTGGCCGTAATTCAAATTGTTTCTGAACTAAAAACCAGTTAGGCTAACAGAATCGATCGCTGCGAGAGCTTTAACTACCGTATCTTGAAAACTAAAAATTTTTTAAATTTTCTGAAGAACCACTGATTTCAGATTCATATCGAATATTCACAAATTTTATTTTATATGAGCTGTGTCTTCTAGCGATTGATTCTAATAGCTGGTTTTTTAGAAGCAATATAATCTTCTATGGGGGTATTTGGTATCTTGACGCGAAAATGCTGGTAGACTATAATGCGCCTTTAAAATTTCAAGTCAAATTTCCGCAAAAAATCCGTCAATATCACCCGTCAACTTTGACCTCGGTAACGAGTTGCTCGCAACGCGTCAAGGTGAATCCACTCAATAGGATAATCAAGCCGAGCAACAAAAAAAAAGAGATGAGGCGAAATCTGTGTAAATATTTACTCCGGTGTGAGAGAGATTTATGCCACTTGTTATGTTTATCTCAATACAAAAAATTGCAACTAGTAATATCCGACGATGTACTCGTTTCCATGAAGAAGAAAACTTGTGTTATCGAACAGAAAATTTTTTTGTGGGTGTGTGTGTGTGTATGTGGGGAATACCCCATCACGTGTCACATGATCGGTTGGGGCTTCCCCGTACTTAAAATTTGTTCCTCCCTCTCTCTCTCTCCCTCTGTGTGTGTATGTGTTATCAGTTGATCGCCTGATGACACCACTCGATTCGTCCCAAAAATAGTTGGTGGTGGTTTTACTGGCTGGTGGCGGTGTAAAACGTTTCATCTCTTTCTTTCTCTCTTTCTCGTTTGCCGACCGAACGTCAGTCACGTTTTATGCGCTTCTGCTGTCGTTGGCCCCCATCACCAACCAACCAACCAACCAACACAGCTGATTTCAACATTTGCCTGTTGTTCTGTTGTTGTCAAGCTTTTCCCCCTTATTTCTCTCGTGGGGACCCTTTTTTAGCTCCAAAATGTACCCGGAAATCCGAAGTCCATTGGGTTTTTTTTTCAACCTATTCCTATCACAAAACCTCTAATACACCATACTAGAGTGCGCTTCTTATCAACACACACGCCGAGAATATTGAAGGGGGGTCGGGGGATTCCCCCAAAAAATTCGGCATCTTTTTTTTTTTGCTTCGCCCCGATAGATCGTAGATCGCTAGAATGTTCTAGAAGGCGACGTTGTGATTATTCTTGTTTCCCGTGTCACTTGATCAGAAGAAGGAGATACCAAAGATCATCGGGTTCGCTGGGGAGGGGGGAAACTACAATTCTACGGCGAATCACGTGGAATTATTATGCATACGTGACGAATCAAGAATAGGTCTGATTGAATTGGAATTGAATATATCGATTGGTGACGGACGCGGACGGGACGGGATGGGTTTCTCCCACACCGCCCGCCGTACACACACACACATACACTCCCATCACATATACACACGCACCTCTTCTTTTTCTTTCTTCGTTTTCTTCACGATGACGATATTGATGACGATCAACGTCTTGTCAAAAAAAAAAAAAAACACACACACATATATATCTTTTTTTATTTCCTCGTGTTTGTTTTTTTTCTAGGTTTTGGCGAACACAATTTTTGGAGATAACCATCGTTATCATGTGATTATTGAGTCATCATTGAATTTTGAATTGTTTTGTGAAAAAACGGGAGAATAGAGAAAAACTGCGCATTGTTTTTTTTTTGCGCGCGTTGTGCCGATTTTGGGAATTTCAAATTGCCACGCGAGCGCCTATTATTGCGTAAACGCGGAGCATCGTTTTCGCGGGTCCCAAATTCGCATTTCTTTTTTTTCGGTCAGTGCCGAAAAATCCAATTTTTTGGAGAATGGTTCGCACCAGAAAGTAGCCAAAATCAAAGATCACTGTAGAATTTTGAAGGAATTTTATTTAATAAAAAATTATGGAATACGGTGTGCTCCTTTAAATTTCGTTGGATTACTGTATGGTTTTTTTTCGCCAGCTATGATGACGTTCAGAATTTTATTGCAAATCAATTTTTTGTTCCAGTTTCAGACCTAATTTAGCTCGAAACCGTTTGGGATATTTTTGACCTACGCCTTACACATTTAGAAAATTGTCGCGAAAAATTGTTTGATTTTGAATTGAGACGCCAGCGGCGGCGGCCGTTCTATTTGCCCCGCGAGGTTTTCAACGCCCCACCATCTCCTCCTCCACCAAAAAAAAGTTCGAGCGTCGCGTGCAAATATTTACGCGCCAAAAACTTTTAGTTTTTGAAAAAAGAAAAGAAATTTTTTTTTTGAATTTCCCCACGCACACCGTCGTTTGTTTTCTCGTCAATTTTGTGCTCCTTCTGCTCGTAAATCGACACCAACTAATTTTTTTCCATCGTTACAGGAGACAAATTTTTTGTTTCTCGTTGTGTGACCGCCAACAACAACAATACAAATTCGAAACAAAAAAAAACAAACGAAAAATTCAATTCGAGGAGCTTGATATGGAAAATAATGTAGAGACGTGCGAGACGATGGCGACGGCCGCGGCGGCTGCGGCGGCGACGACGGTGTCGACGAGCTCGCAGGTGCCGTTGCTCTCGCGTCTCGCCACCGAGAAAATTGCGGAACTCGTTGAGCTTGGTAAGTGTTCAAAAATAAAACACCGAAATCAAATTTGTTGTTGTAGACGAGCTTCCAATGTTCGATCATCCGCTCCTACCATCGTATAGCAATGAGATTGTGAAGATTCTTGGCGCGCGCAAGAAGCTTCGTGAGACACTTCGACGATTGAGGCCCGATCGATTCAAGATCACCAAGATGGATTTGATGGGCGGCGGGTTCACACTTGACGATGTCCGACATGTCTATGGACACGATTTGCACTACCTCAAAATAGGAGACATTGAATCATTTAGTAAGTGGCGTCGTTGATCAAATTTCAAACGATTCCCTTTTTTTTTACAGACAGTCACCACAAAATCCAAATCGAGGAGGTTCTCAAGGCGGCGCTGAACCGCCAATCGCGACGCAATCTGAAGCATTTGGATCTCAGCGGAAGGTACAAGATCTCGTCGTCATGGCCGATGTTTGTCGCGCTCAATTTGCCGCATTTGGAGAGCCTCTCGTTTGCCAATCGCAACACGTCGAATCTGACGCTTCTTCAGGTGCGATTCATTCATCAATTTATTGTTTTTTGTTTCACTTTCGTTGTATGGTTTTTTGCACGCGCGTTTCAGATTGGCCAACAACTCACCCAGTTGCGCTATTTGGACATTTCGAACACGTATGTCACCGAAATCTCATGTATCGCCGGCATGAAGAATCTCGAGGTGCTCATCATGTACAATTTGAACATTTTGAAGGGTGACGTCGCCGAGACATTGTCGAATTTTTCGAAATTGCGTGTGCTCGACATCTCGCGTAAAGTCAACAGCGATTATCTTCAAGAAACGTAAGCGTGTCTAATTTTTCTCTGTTCGACGTGCGCCTTTAAAACGTGAACGGCTTCAGGTCTCAAGACGCGCACGGCGACGTCGCTTTGGGCATCTATAATCGATCGATTCAAGCGATCAAGTGCAATGAGTCGACACCGTGGCCGGAGCTTCGAGCGCTTGACATGTCGGGTTTGAGCATCGTGCAATTCGGAACCGATCGCGCATTGGAGTTTGTTCACAAAATCATCGAAGCGCACCCGAAATTGGAGCAGATTGCCCTATTGGGTATGACAATTGGATAATTGACGATAATTGCCCTCGGATTTCGATTTTCAGCGACACCTCTCGACTCGCAGACCGTCGAATTCCCCGACCGCAAGCTGAACGTCATCAATTCGGCGTCTCGCAAATCGATTCTTTTTGCTCTATCGCATTATGTGAATCGTGAGAGCTGCCGATCGGCATTCACCGCCCACGCCCTTCATTCGGTTTATTATTGCTTGCAATCGGGCTACGATAAATTCACGCAGGAGGAGCTTGGAGAATGCATTCGATTGGTTAGGGACCATTGAAATCTTTTTTTGAGTCTAAACTATTTCAGGTTTGCCTATCGATGCAGAAGTATCTGACGACGTTGGCTGTGCAAATTGCCGGAAGCGCGTGCCTCTATCATATTTGCAAGTAGGAGGATAATTGTTTTTTTTCGGTATAAATATTGAGATGGTCCCTTGATTTTAGACTCAAACGGATCAAGCGGCTTTCGGTGAAAGACGTGTGCAATTGCATTGAACGATCGCTGGATGCCGCCGAGCAATATCGAACGATGACGCAACTTCAGAAGAACGTGTGGCTGACGATTTGCAACGACTATCTCCTTCATCTCGAAGGTATCGATTTCTATCGGACGTGCAAAGTGGCGCTGGACACGATGATCTCGAATCGCGACGCGAGCGTCGAACGAATGACGATTGCGATCATCTCGATTGTGACGCCGAAGATGAAGCCGAACGAGGCGCAAATGCTCACGTCGGACACGATCTACATTCGACATTTGGTGAAAATTATGGCCGAATATTTGGGTACGTCGTTGATTATCCTACATATTCAATTGGTGTCGTTTTTTTTTTCTTCCAGATAATTATCAACGAGAGAATCTTGCTCAAAATCGAGAAAGCGATAATACGTTGTATACGCTGAAATTCACATTGAGCGCACTCTGGAATCTCACAGGTTTGTTTTGGATTGTTTATATATTTATTTTTTTTTAATTTGATTTTCGCTTCAATACCTGACAATTTTTGTAGATGAGTGCGAGACGACGTGCCGCGCGTTCTACGATGTTGGAGGTGTTCAGATCGCCTTCAAAATCCTCATCGCGTTCTCGGCTCACGGTAATGTACAGACGAAGGTGCTAGGAATTCTCAACAACGTCGCCGAGGTTGATGAGATCAAGCACTCGATTATCAACGATGAGAGTTTTGTCAATTTGCTACTGTAAGCGGACATTTCGCGAGTTTCGATAATCAATCGGTAATCAAAATTGCAGTGATTGCCTCGAAGGCGATTTTGAGTCGCCGGACAATAAGGGAAGATATCGCGATGTCGAGCGATCGTACTTCGCCGGCGGAATTTTGGCCAATCTTCTTTGCGAGACCACACCTTGGAGAAATGAGGAGCTTCGGAATGAGGTTTGCGAGAAGCTCATGGAGTCGATTGAGCAATGGCCAGAGCTTCCATCGGCAATGGTGTCCTACAGGTATTTTGTTCATCGAATTTGATGATTTTGTCGAAAACTGCTGCTTTTGAGATCGCTGACGCCGTTTTCGCGTATTCTGGAGCGTTCGGAAGCCAACGGTGCGATAATGTGGTGCTTGTGGGGTGTGCACCACGTGTTGCACCATCGCGACAAGACGAAGCCGGCGCACTGCAGTCTCGGCTACGTCGACATGGTGCAGTCGAGCAACATTTTGTTGATTTGCGAGCGAATGCAAAAGCAGCTCACCAAGGAGCCACGTGTCGCCAATTTGGCGCGAAAAATCGTCGATATTGTCGAAGCGAATGAGCGCGACGAGACGTATTGATTGATTCCAAAAACCGGTTATTGCATTGTTTATTCTTCATTCTTTTTTTGACTAACCTTTCTTTTTCATTTCTCTCCCTCTCCCTCACCCTCCAAAAAAAAACACAATTGCTTTTCGTCAACACGGGTATTCAATTTTTCAAAATACTGATGTTACCGCATCACAAAAGTCGGAATTGTATACAACAGATCTATATATATATCCATATATATATCTATCTATATATATATTTATGTGTATTTTTGGAGCTAATGTGAATATAACGAACCCATCAATTCCCGTAACAAACCGATTTGCATTAATTCTTCATTCCAAATGTGTGTGTGGTTCCGCGCGCGCTGTTGTTGTTGTTGTTGCTGTTGGCGGGTTCCATCGATTGTGCTCGTTTAGATGTTCAACGAAAATGTATTTTTAGCCTTCTTCTTCTTCTTCTTCCTTTCCATCTTTTCTCGTTTTTTTTTCTTTTCTTCCAACTCCTTGTGCACTATTAAGTTTTGTCTGATCAATGTATATAATTCTTGTAAACCGGTCATCATACACGATGAATGAAAAAAACCTTTCTATATATATTATATATAGATGTATGTTAAAAAAAAAAGTGATGTGCGTGTGTAAAACATGATTCAATTATCATATAATTAATGACGATAGCGGCCGCGGTAGCGCGCGACAAATGTGCCGCGACGCGGCGGCGGATGACGAACATCGGTTGGTGCGATCCACACTCGCAGCGAATCGCAGCACGTCAATTGCGCGAAGCACATCTTCTCGTCTCCTTTGATACAAGTTATGACCATCTGAAACATTGGCTCTCATTTGAATTTCTCGTCTCCACACTCGCCTCTCCTTTGCTGTTGATGAAAAAGTTTGACATGTACGGAAGGCAAAAGTCGCATGAAAGCCGTTGAATATAGGAGAGGTCCGATTCGAAAAGCTGAAATTTGAATATTCTCGGTGTCTTCGATGATGCGCGATATTTTTGATATATTTTTTTCCAATTTAGACACCTCAAGTCTCGCCCAAACGGCCTACCTTTATGGTCCGTCCGCGTGCATCGCCGATCAGCACATTCTCATTGGCGTCGAACTGACATCCGGCGACATAGCAGAACACCGGCGCGTTCATGCATTGGTTCGCTACCATTCCGGCCATTCCGATTCGGCTGATCAGCTCGACGCGCGGCGGCGTCTGCTCGTCCCAGTCCAAATCGTTGACGACGAACATGTAGACCGATTGTGTGCCGAGATCGGTGATGGCCACCTTTTTGCGGCAACTCGCGATGAAGCTCGGATTGCGCGCGTTCGGTATCACCTCGGTGTGTTCCATGCCGCTGCGAAGGATTCGCAGGCGTCCTTTGCCGTGCGAGTCGAGCGTCAGCATCGAGCCGCCGATGGATTTGGCGAGACCGCGACACACGTGCGATAACTTCAGCTTCGCGTCGTTCGAGCTCAAAAATGGCAATATTCGGCCGAGTTCGTAGTTATAGGTGACGATTGAGGTGTGCGCTGGAGTTGAGCAAAGAATCGCAATCGATTCGCCTTCCTAGGGGAAAATAATTCTCAATCGAAAGTTTTTTTTTTTCGTTTTTACCTTATTAATACATAACGCCGATGGGCCGTCGTAAACTTCGGGCATTTCGATAACATCAACGCCGTCAGCATCGGAAACCAGCATGATCTGAAATCGAGTAGAGATTCAATTTATTCCAATCACTCGAAAAATCACCTTGTTCAATTTATTTTCCGCGATGAACCATGTCTTCACAATTTCATCATAGACCACTCCAAGCGGATATTGAAGCATCTCGTCGACCTCTTGGCGAAACTTGAACTCTTTTTTCTCGATGAGAAGATCTGCGAAAAATTCGATGCGATTGTGTGAAAATTTCAACGTACAATTTTTTTCGTTCGTAATAAAACTGTCAAATTCGACTTTCGGCACATTGTGCGCCCTCATCGCGTTGCTTAGCGTCGAGTTGCTCAGTTCGGCCGTTGTCTCGGCGGTGTCTTCAACAAGCTCGTCATCGCTGGTGCCCTCCGACGGCGTCGCTATTTTGAGATCGCTTAGGTTCAATGCCTGCTCCTCGAGCAGCTGATTATGCTCATCGGCGAGATTGACGCGCGTTTTGAGGAATGACATCGCCACACGAATGTAGTCGATCTCCTCTTGAACGAGATTCGGCACCCCCTCCTCATCCGCCAATTTTTCAACGATCGTCAGGAATCTGGGCATCTCGAAATGAAACAGCGATGAATCATTCGCTAGAACAAAAATTGATATTTAACAAAATCATTATTTAGAGAATCACTCACAATCATCCATGTTTATCGTCGACATTCTGAGAAGCCTGCAAATTATTAAAATTGAGTCAATATCGCAAACACGCTCCATTGCGAAAAATCGATAACGAGCAAATATCTCAGGTAAATCGAATAAAATATTTTGAGATTCTATGAGAAACTAAAATGTCTCTATAATATTTTCGATTTTTCTCAATCAACTTTAGAGCTTATTATAAGATTTTAAAATTTATTGAGATAATTTCGAATTTGCTCAATAAATTTTAGAAAATTTTATAAGATTAAAAAAAATATTTTTAAGTTTAGCGATTCTCAATAAGTTTTAGAAAGTATCAATAAACTTTAGATTTTCTCTATTATTGAATATTTGATCCTCAAAATATTTTATTTGATTTGTCTGAGGCGACTTCCGTCTTTGGGACAAAGGCTCAATAAAATTTTAACGATATATACAACCCTTATAAATGGGCACGCGGGGCGGTGGAATTTATTAAAGCATGCTTTCGATCGCTATACTCCTCGCCGTCCTCACCGCGTCGTCTAGCGGATGCGGCGGAAAACCAGCGGAAATTTCGTGCCCGTGCGCGCTGCCGGACACCGATACCGTCCCGCAGTACTTCATCGACAAATTCGACGAGTTCAAACTTATCGACAACCGCACACAAAAGCCGATCACGCCGGGCGGCCAACTCTCCTTTTACGGAAATTGTCGGTTAAAAATGGACTGCTCGAAAATTAAGCCCGGCTATGCGCAAGGCGTCGCGATGTTCACCGACGCGGTAAACCGCCGTGTTCAGTTCAAATTGTGTGAATTCAAATCAATTTCAGGTCGTCTTCCTCGATTCGCTACCAATTTGGTGTAATCCCGAAACGAAAAAATTGTCCACCACCGCAGCGAAAATTAATGATTTAATAGCACGATACCCGCATTACTCTGTCGAAGATTTCGATCATGTGACTAATATCGGATGTGTGTTCTCCAAGTGATGAAATCAGATTGAATAAATTATAGTCCATTCTTTTCCAGAAAAAAAAACGAAATTTGTGGTTTTTTCAAACATTTTCAAAAAAAAAAACAAATCCCGTAGACACCGCGACGCGATATTACAACCGTTCACATTTACAGTACCCCACCAAGAAAAATACCCTAAATTTTCTTTCTCTCGGACCAAATTTCGACGAGCCTCAATCGCAAAACGATCCCTAAAAGGTTTTAGACGCAAAATCGGGGCAAGCAAAACAAATAGCAAAACATTGCAACAAACATATGGAAAATTCTAGAAACAAAAACCAAAGGGAAAAAAAATTTGTGGCGAGAGCGAATCAATTTATATTGACAAAAAGAAAATGCTGTAGACGTCAACAAAAACAACAAAATAATAATACAAGAAGAAATGAGTATCTCAATAAATTATTGTACAACAATTGTCAAAATTTCGGCGCAATTTTCGCCGCCGCCGGAAATTGCTCCTTCAAATTCGGATCGTCATCGACGAGCACCTCGTTCATGTAATCCACTCGCGTCGTTCGTCGCCCGAGTCGCGCCACCTCGTTCTCCTTCTTCTGCGGCTCCTCGACATCCTCGCATTCGGTCAGCTCGCCTTCGGTTTCCGTCAGCTCGACTTCAACGTTCGCCTCGCGATTCCGCTTTCGACGCTTCCGCTCTTTTCGATCGGTGTTCTCGATCATCTCAATCTCCTCCATCCGCACCCCCGGTATCGGACCCATTTGGACCGACGGCGATCCTTGGATCATCCGAAGGCTCTCGAGAATATCCTTGCGAATCATCGACAAATACTGCTCATTGTTCTGATTGATGTGCCGCACTTTCAGCGGCGGTTTCAGCTGATAATTCGGCGCAAAGAATTCATAATAAACTGAAAATCGTGCGAATTATGCCCAGATTTGAGATTGCCCAACGGAAAAAGATTACTCGAATTCGTCGGAATTTCATCGGACAGCTCACAATCCAAACATATGCTCGTCTCATACGCCCAACATCGGGCGACATTCCTCAGCGTGTAGCCGCCGCCGCCGACCACCAGCATCGGAATGCCGAACGATTTCACGAATCGCACACAATTGCCGTGCCCTTCGAAGCTGAGATTGAACGAGCCGAGGCGATCCTCGCCGAGCGAGTCCGAGCCGCACTGAAGGACAATCGCTTCCGGCTGGAAGTTCTCCATGACCGCGCTGATGACCGGCTCAAACACCGATTGATAGTCTGAAATGAAGATTTCGGAATTTGGATGCATCAAGACCCCCCCCCCTCCTACTTCCATCATCAGCTCCTTCCAGTAGCGGCACGTTCACCGCAAAATAGCGGCCCGCTTCAGCTCCCCTATCGTACAGGCTTCCAGTGCCCGGAAAAAAGTTGCCGTATCGATGAAACGAGACGGTCATGACGCGATCGGTATGATTGAACGCTTCCTGAACACCGTCGCCATGATGAATATCGATGTCAATGTACAAAACGCTGGAAAGAAAAAAGAACGAGTGACGAAAAAAAAAAGAAGAAGGCCGTCTCACCGTTTGTGGTATTTCAACAACTCGAGAATTCCCAGCACAATATCATTCACATAGCAGAACCCGCTGGCTTCGGCCTTTTTCGCGTGATGAAGACCACCGGGCCAATTAATCACAATATCATTGAGCTTATGGTTGAGCCGTCGGGCTCCTTCGACACTACCGCCGGCATACAGTGTGCAATAGTCATACATGCCCTCGAATATTGGGCTGAATGAGAGATTCGTTGAAGAAGACGAAGAAAAAAAAAAGAAAGCGGAAAACTTTTCGAGCAACGATTATTGTAGGAAGCAATTTAAAGGCGCAGCGAAAACGCACAAAAAAGAAAACTTTCGCAAAATGATTAGTTTTCCGCACATCTCTGAATTCATACCAATCATCGCCAATATTGAAATTGCTTAATTCCGATTCCATGTCGGTATCATTCTTGGAAGCCCTTCGCAAAAAATCAACATATTCGTTCGTGTGAAATTGTCTAAAATTTTTGTTTTTGCTTCGCCGAAAAAATCAATAAATTATAACAAAAAAACTCACAGCAAATCTTCCGGCTCCAATTTCGGACTTTCGACAATTTTGAGCTTCTTGTCGAGCCCATAGCTCACAATGAGATCGTTGCAAACTTGAAGGCGTTGCGGTTTCATCGGATGATTCCTTCCGTAATGATAATTGCCGACATTTTGATTATAATAATATACAACCTCATTTTTTGGCATTTCTGAAATTTCTCGTTTCTCCCAACCGTTTTCAACCTTTTTTCGGTTTTCAGATATTCAAAAGAGAATGCATCAACATACTATTTCTTACGTTTAATGCAAGAATGTGTTCCGCTCAGAAAATTAATTTATTCGCGATTAAATTGTCAATAATAATTAATCATTTTTCGAGAAAAAAAAACAGATAGAGAGAGAGAGGCAGAAAAGAAAGAAATATCTTGTTTTTAAACGAGCGCGGGTTATTCAAAATCGGCATTAGTGGTAGGTTTTTGTGTCATCGAGTACCCGTCGATCCAATAAATTTTGTGAATTGAGAAAAAAAATGAAAAAAACAAAGGTCCAAACAGAGAGGGAGAGAGATAGAGGAAAAAAAAGTGGAAATTCCTTTTTGCGACCGGTGCTTAATTTTAAAATACAGAGCGAGAGAAAGAGAAAAAAATCGATAAAAAAAGGGAAGCCGAATAATTTGCAGTCAGAGGGGAAGAAGATTCAGTGCCCGCACGGTAGAAACAAAAATGAACACGATACATATATATTAAATATATATATATAGAATAATTATATAACATTAAATAACACGATGGAAGAGAGGTTGGGCGATTTAAAGGCATTTTCGGTAATGAAATGAACAATTCTTCGGTTGAGATCAAAAACCCAATATATTCGCTTGACAAACAACAACAACAACGACGACGACGACTTCAGCGGCCAACTCCCGCACGTAGCGGCGTCGTCTGAACGAGAGGCGATGGCTGGCCGGGTAGATGTTGCTGAAGAGCCGGATGACGGCTCGAAGAGCACGGAAGAGCCGGCGGTGGCTGAAATTTATGAGAATTGATTGAAGTTTGAGCACAATTTAAAGGCGCATGACGAAATATATAACAAAAAATTCTACAATTTGCATTGGAAAAATTTCGAATCGCTCGGCAAAATTTTCATTAATTGAATCTAGATCTAACAAATTTTCTTTTAAGCAACAATTTGTCACAATTAGATTGCAATTTTCGCTTTCTTTTTAAATTTTTGCCAAAAATAATCTCACCATTTCCGCGGGCAAATGCGCACTGGCGAAATTCAACGGTTTATGCGAGGCACCAATCGGTTTCCTCGCCGGCTGCTGCTCCAATTTCGGTGTGGCGAAATTCGACGACGTCGGCGATTCCGGCACCTGATGTTGCGCGGCGCCGCTAGCGCTTGAGCAAAGCGACGCCGACGACGGCGCCGTCGAAAGCGACCCTTGTTGCTCGTCGCTCGTCACCGCCACTTCCTGAAGTTCGGAGAGGAGCTGCGCAAGTGCGTGACTGCTCTCGAGTCGCGACAATGCAAGCCAACATATGTGAGATTCATGGCGGCGAAGTTTTCTACAAAAAAAAATCAACATTTTGAATTTGAAAGGCGGAAAAATAACGAAAATACTCACTTCCTTCCCTCAGCCGAATATCTCGCCAGATTCCTCAGAATCAGGCAACTCGTGAGTCGAATACTCTTCGTCACCGGACCCTCGCATTCATCAGTAATGTCTCTCGGCACGAAATTAAACGCGTGCCGCCTGACGGCATCCATCGCCGCCGTCTTCGAGTAGCCCGGATGATTCGTGTAATCTCGCGGCACGATCTCATTCCTCGGCGCCGTTGGTCGAATCGCGATGCCGTCGCGTCGCTTCGCAGCGGCAATCTTGAGTTGCGTCTCATTGCAATGCGCGTCCTGAATATGCGTGACCAGCGACCAACGATTCCTCGGCGTCGGATCGCTGCAGCCGTTCCAGCGGCAAAGTAGGCGCAATTCCTCGACAACGTGCTCCTCGCTCAAATGCTTCAACACATGGCCGGGCGTCGAGTAGTACAACGAGCAACAATCCCAATCGCACATGTATTCCGTCGGAACACTTGACGGCTCCATTCCTTTCCGAATCGGCTTCTTCTCTTCAACAACAGGAGGAACCTCTTGTGGAGCTGGAGCACTAGTGGTAGCTTCATCGGGCCCCTAAAAAAATAAGATTAAAAATCTTTAGAGGAATTCTAGACAAAACAAAAAAATCGTACGTTTCCATTGACAATCGCCTCATTTCCGTTGCTCATTTTCTTCTCCTCATCAATTTTCGCGGTGACCTGAGCAACAATACTCGCGGCTCTCGACGCCATCGACGCCTTCTTCCTCGTCTCCATTTTCGAGCCATTCGTGATTTTGCCGTTCAGAATCGCATTCTTATCATTCTCAACGTCCGAAATCACATCAGTCTCCTTCTAGAAAAAAAATAGATGCGATTATTATAGATTTTTGCTTCATTTTTTTCTGTTTTAGAAAAATGATCAAGGAAATATGTTCTCATCGTGCAAAATTTGTCACATGCACCTACATTCTTTCTTGAATTCCTCAAACGTCTTGACGGTGTCGCAGTGGTCGTGGGATGCTGGAATCATGCAAAACTCCATGCAAAAGAAAGAGAGAGAGAAAATAGAAAAAAAAAAACATGCCAAAAATTGCGAGCAGGAAATATAGAAAAATTCAATGAAAATCAACCTACATCAATCGGCGATGTTCCATTCATTTTTCGCTCAATTTTCACCTCTTCGATTTTCGATGAATCGATGAGACGCGACGCCGGTATCGGATCCTTACATATTTCGACGTGTCCGTTCGCGACGGTGCCGTTGCGCTTGAAACAAAAAGAAACGAAATGAGTTACAACAGAGAGAAATGGAAGGGATAGGATCGGGTGCAAAAGCGGCATTTACACGATTAGAAATGCGAAATCCCACAAAAAAAATCAATTCTTACCTTCGCAAACACTTTTTCTGGTTCAGGAGCTTCCCTGAAAACAAACATTCGGTTAAAAACACGCTCAAAATCTTCGAGTCTTACTCAGCATGCCCATTAATCCCATTCGTCATCGGCGGATCCTTCTTCGACAACATCTTCTTCATAAGCGGATGCGTCTCCTCCTTCTCATTCAAATCATTCATTTTCGACGCAGCGGGCGCGAGTCGATGCGGTCTGACGAGCCGAATCCCTTGCGCCACAATCATTATCCCATTCTCGGCCATTCGAAAGTTCACACCAGGATAAATATTTCTGCAACACAAAACAAATAGAATGAGCAATTAGATTTTTCGCCAAAAATTCTCCTTACTTCATCACACCGCTGAACATCGCCAACGATCCACTCAACGAATGATATTGATTCCTAAGATCATCAACATAGACCGCGTAGAGTTCACCGCGAGGCGTCGACATCGTCGGCTCGAACACACAATTCGCGCGGATCCATTTCTCAGTGAGCTGCTCCAATTGCGATTCGCCGGTGTTGGCGCTCGGCACAATCGGCTGCACCGGAATCGTCGCGCCAAGACGAATGTTCGTCTGCGACGTCGATGGCGTCGCCTGCTGCTGCTGCTGGCCATGTTGTTGCTGCTGTTGCGCAGCAGCTGCCGCTGCTGCTGCAGCCGCCGCCGCCGCTCCCTGCTGCTGCTGAACCACCTGACAGTACTGTCGGACAGTCATTGCCGGCTGCGCGATGGCAGTTGCAATCATTCGCTGATGCATCGTCGCCTGCTGCGCAGGATGCTGAGGCGTCATGAACTGATGATGCTGCTGAGTCGGCTGCTGTTGCGGCTGCTGTGCATGATGCTGCGGATGATTTTGCTGATTGTGCGGATGCTGCTGAACGGGAACGAACTGCGGCTGATACTCGACAACCTTCATTCCCGAGAGACCTCCCGGCCCAAACGACACCGCCTCCATGGTGGCCATGGTGACAAGCTGCTGAATAGCGCACGGCGCATCGGCAATTATATCGCACGCCGTGTCGCCCATCTCCGATATCTGATACAAGCATTCCAATGTGTAAACGCACATCATAATATCCTTGATTCCAATGATCTCGAAAATGTGATTAATGGTTTTCGAGTTGAGCCACTCGCAAATCGTCGCCTCGTTGCCTTCAAACGCGGCGAGCCCGGTGAGAATCTCCAACGATCTAATGATTTTGAATTTGTCCGAGCTGAATATCCCATCATTGACTAGCCGAAGAATCGCGTGATCGGCAATGTGCACCAAAGTCTTGTCAGCCAAATCGATCTGAACACCAAGAATCTCGTCTGAGCATCACGATCTATACAAAATCTTACATCGCTAGCCAAATTTCCAAGCGCATCGAACGCCGCCGTGTACAACGGCGCCCATCGACAATTCGCGCAGAGCAACAAGAATTTCATAACGGGCCATGTGCGGACAATCGTTATCCGATTCACAGGCTCAAATGACAAATTGCGAATAATGGTGGCGATTTGATTGAGTCGCCATGACACTGGATCGTGAACACTGAACGAATGGTTGAGACCGGTAAAAAATTCCTCGTCTTCATCCTGGAAATAAGAATTGAAAAATAGACACCCTATAAATTTAAAGGCACATACCACTTCTTTCCTAGCGATATGAGGACCTGCATATTTGGCAATCAGCTCTTTCGGAGCTCCGCAAGCCGCCCAGAACGATGGAAAATCGTGATTGGAGGCTTCTTTCCAGACGGGACCCAAATCGGCTAGTGATTCATTCTCATCTTAAAAATTTGCGAATTTCGCAACGGAACAAAAAAAATACGTGAAATACCATCATAAATTCCCGCATGAGCGACGAGAACCGTCAAAAGCGTCGGCGCATTCGAAATCCTCAACTGTTTCGGGCCGGTGTGCGATAAAAGCATACAAACATTCACAGCAAAATCGGTCTAAAATAGAAAATATTTAGGTTTTGCTTTTTTTTTTGAAATAATGAAAAAAATAAACAAAACAATGTACCTCATTCGGCAACCCCGTGAGAAGCGATTTAATTAGTTTCGAGTAATCATGCTCCTGAATAATATTGCCGCGTTCATCTCGAGGAACATACGCTGGAAGAACAGAAAAAATGAGCATTTCGATGAGCAAATCAATCACTTACGATGCAACCGATTGCTGCTAATCGGACATTCATTGGTGGCGAAGAACGACGAGGTGCCGCGGCCGCGACCCCGTCCCAAATCATTGTCGAGAAAATCATCGACATCGCCGATTGTTTGAATTTGCTCGTATTTCGACAAATATCTACAATTTCCAACAGAAATGATTTTTGTTTTCGCAAAATTCAAAAAAAAACTGATGCTACCTCATATAAATTAGTTTAATTGCGTGATCGCCGCAAACCACATCGTCCTTGCATCCGAGAATCTCAGCAACATTCGACCATTTCTCTCCGGCTGCCACCTATATCGAAATTGGTTTCGACTAGATCTCAATTGACTCACCTTTTGCCATCCTCCCAGCGCTTGTACCGTATCATAGAGTCTGAACAGATTGACTTCAACACCCTGAACGCAAGGAATGAGGAGCGGCGCGTTCCATCGCTTCTTATAGAACATTCGCAGAGTGTGATAAAAGTCCTGAATTTTTCGCTGCTTTTCCAGCGGATCTGTCAGACTCTCAATATAGCTCTCCATTGCCGATTTTCGTTTTCGTGTCTCCATTTTGTGTGCGTGTGTATATATCTGGCTGGAAAGGAGTGATGGAGATCTGAAAATTTGAAGGTGATCATCGTCAATCAGAATACCGACGAGTAACAAAGTGACATTGATGCACGCCTACCAAACTCGGCGCGCTGCGCGCGAGCGTGGTGACGCCGAGAAGCATACGGGGTCAGGATGGGACAGTGACGCAGAGTTGGCTAACAATCCGAGATGGTACCATTTCGCGAATCGTCCATATTCGGATCGAAACGGATTTTACGAAAGAATTCGATAGGTAGGTGTTGATGACCTTGAAATTGGGGGGCCGAGAACGGGATAGAATGAGGATATAACGGAAAAATTTAAAAACATCTCAAAAAAATTCATTTCTAGCACTGTATTCCATACAAATTTGCCTCTTTTTTCAAAACAATTCTCCAGCCCATTCAAGATGTCATCCTTTCAACGATGAATACGATTACGGAGGCATCAGGGTTCAAAAAGTTGTGCGCGTTTAATTAAAGTCGCCAGCGGCACACATGTTCCAGCCAGCGCCCTCCCACCTTGGAGTAGGGAGGGGGAGGTGTCGTTGAAAACCAGCAAAAACGGCTGCAACAAGCATAAAGGAGGCGGGCGAGCTGCGGTAGGAGAAGAAGAAGAAGAAGATGAAGGAAAGGGAGAGGACCCCCCACACAAACTGATATACGCTGCGCGCGGTGGCGGGCACAACGCGCGGAAGAGCCGCCGCATGATAATACAGGGCCTGCGGCAGCAGCAGCAGCAGCAGCGGCGACGCACACACACACACACAACAAAAAAAATTGCGTCGTCAAAGAACGAAGAAGGGGGCAGACAAAAATCGGGTAGTGGTGGTGGTGTCCAGTTGAAAAGGAGGCTGGACGCGACGCGCGCACGCCTCGCGTCGCACCCCAGCGTCTAGTAGTGTCTTGTGTGACGGGACGGGCCAGGCCAAGCCAAGCCAGGACAGGCCGGCTGCTGCGGCGGCGGCGGCGATTCTCTCCTCCACTGCAATTGATCGACGCGCGCTACGCTCGCATGCGACGGCTAGTCAGCCCACTCTCCCTCCGACCAACCAACACGCACTCGCTCGCTCGCACACACACTCACACATAGACACACACAGGGACAGACATATGTTTGGGCCCGGTGTTGGTGGTGGTCGGGGGTACGAACGATGCGCCAGAGAAGAACGACACCACCCCCCCCCCCATTAACTGATAATAGGTGGTGGTGAGGTAGAGGATTATACTGTATTAAAATAGAAAGAGCTCAAGATGAATATTACTGTATTTTACAAATAGTGCGCGCCGTATTAAAAAAAAGGGTCGGACCGAACATTTGAATTGGCAATTTGTCTACCTATTTTAGGCCACGCGCGGGAAATATGACATTTTTATACAATTTTTAATTAATTTTCTTGAACTTTTTTCGATGCATAATCTACTAGATTATCCGAGGATTTTTGGACTATGTTACGTGATTAAATATTTTTTTCATTAAAAAAATTTGTTGATTAAATTGCGGAGATGACGACGTTTCGCTGAAAAATCACACAATTTTTTCGAGTTATCAGTTGAACTTTTAATCATAATTATCTGTAGACAGGCGAATTGGGAGCGAAAACCAGAAAGAATAGTCCAAAACCTAAACTGAAAATTTTGTCGAATTATTTTCGAACATTTTAGAAACTTTCACATCGTTTCTAGTATAAAATTATTTATATTTTTGATTTTTCTAAAGAAAAACCTACGAAAATAATGATGTCGGGTAAAAGACGTGGAAAACTAAAAATAAATAAATGCCAAGATTTGAATTTAAATTAATGTTTATCAATGGAGCGCACTTGCCCACTCGATTATGCGGCGCGTATTCGAAACCAATTAAAAAATTTAAATCAATTTGTCATTTTTTTTATTTATTTCATACAATTGTGATAGTCTACTTATTTCGAACTGTTATTTAGCGGCTCAAGTTCACGATCGCCGGATTTTCGCGGTGTTTCTCCGCCCATTTTCGGTGTCGGCACCAGCATTTCCTCGATTTTCGTGAACGGCTTCTCAAACGCCAGCGTGAACACGAATGCCATCAAATAAGAGGCGGTGATCGCTTCAACGGTATGACGAAGCTGGAATTTTTATGAGATAAAATAGAAAAATCGAAAAAAATGGGTACCATTTGGACAAATGTGGTGAAATGGAATGGCTGCGGTCGGCTCAAATTGTAAATTTGCAACATTATTGGATGCAATAAATATGCGCAAAATGTGATTTTCGACAATGGCACAAAGAATCGCCAACTTAGAATGGTGTCAACTGGACCTAAAAGCAATAAAAAATTAAAATACAAAAAAATTATATATATATAAACCTCCATTTCCCGATGTGCATGCAAAAACGACCCATCCAAGTGCCAACGCATACGAATTCCGTCCGAAAATTATATACAAAATCTAGAGTTTAAAATTCACATCAAAATTTCAAGGCACACAATACCTTCCACCATTCCGAAATGTCTCCAGTTTTAGCGAACCAATAAAGCCCAAAAACCGAATAGAGGCCGAGAATTGTGGACATCGTCCAGCCGATCATCACATGCTTCTAAAAAAAGGAGGAAAACAATTTTTTGAGTTTCGCGTCGAATCAAACCCTCTCCATTTTAATTTTCAAATCTTTTTGATCTTTTTTCGTTAAAACATTCAAAAAATATGCGACAATGACGCCAATAATAAACGGGGTGCATCGAATGTATGGCCGAACGTATACATGATTCCAATATTCATCAAGCTGTTTGACACTGCAAAATTTCTGCCCTCATTTTAATCATTTAACTTCTTTCTTTTTTTAAAAATCGACTTACATTTGCAATTTTGCTGTTAATAATGGCGCCGGCGGAAATTCCTTGATCTCAATGATCACCAACTTGATAATTGTGGAGATCACTATGAGAGCGCTTGAGACCATCAATCCGGGTCTTGTGCCGAATTTGAGGAATGTGATGATCAATATGGGCATGAGGAACACATGGAATTGCATGTCGTTCGCCAGATACCACGTCCAGCCCATACACTAGACAAAAAAAAACGATCGAATTTCAATTTTTTGCAAAAAAAAAGCAAAAATCTTACGCATTCCACGTCTTGCAAAAGAAAATTGTTGAGGTAAATGAAGTTGGTCCACCAGGCATGCCGGCATCCCTGCTTCTCAATCGGCCTCCAGAACGGACCATTCGAAATATATGAGAATAGGGTGACGTCGAAGAGCATCACAACGGCGTACGTTGGTGTAATTCTAAATGTTTTTTGTTCGACAAATATTTACACAGAAAAATCAAATTGCATTTTTTTTACCTAATATATCTTTTGTAATAAGCAGCGAGCCAGGTACGATAGTCCGTCGGATTATATTCAGGTGTCGGCGGGTTGGCACGAGATTTTGGCTTCAAGTAGCGTTTGAAGAAGAAAAACGCGGTGAGCATTCCACTGGAAAATTCTTGTATACACACAAAAACTCGCCTCCTCCTCCTCCTCTTCACCTTAAAAAGAAGAACGAGTCGACGGCCAACGGCGCTTGCACAATAATCTGCGTGTAGAACATCTTCGGAAAATTGATGAGCGTCGGTAGGAGATTGTCGGTGGTTAGACTCGTCCCGATATAATAATACGTGTGTCCGAGGATTATCCAGCACATGCTCAGAAATCGCACACCGTGAAGCGCGTTGATTTCGCCGTCGCGCTTCTTCGATTGCAAAATTTCCAGTCCGTTCGTGTACAGCGAATACGAAAGAATGAATTTGATGAAGTGGTCTGAAAATTTTTAGAGAAAAATTTGCGATTAAATTTAAAAAATGTATACGCTTGAATGCTGGATGCGCTGGATCATAACCATATTCCATTGTGGATTTTTGAACAATGAAAAGATCGTAGAGGGTTCCGAACACGGCAAAGATTACTGTAGCTATGGCAAGATACCTAATATGGCAACAATGTCTCAGTTTTCATAAAACGCGGACTTACAGCGCCAGCATTGCAAGACTATTCTGGCTCATCGCGTCTGAGTAATTCTCGGCGCGACATTCCACACTAACATTGCACACCTTGTCCATTCCAGTCATTGCTTCGGCCGCGCGAATCGCTGAAATTCAAAATTCCATTTTTTTTAGCACAAAAATCGTTGAACTTTCGAATTTCGTGCTAAAAATTTCTATGTTTGCCACAAAAATAAACGCCTACCAAATTTGAGCATTCTCGTCACATCATGATCGGTGCACGTATTCGGCACACACATTCCGAATTTCAGCAAAGGGAGCAGATCGAAGCATTGACCGTCGTCGGTGATATTGGTGTCTGATGGCTTCTCATAGCAATGCTTATCAACGGGCCCCGTGTTGCCGAATGCCTTTAATGGGTTGTCCCTCTCATACGCGTTGATATTCGCTAGGCAATATTGGCCCTTCCAGAATTGGCTGAAAATTCTCGTCGCTTCCATTTCGAAACAACAAAACGAAAATGGTTACCCCTGGCGATTTTTGACGACTTGAATTTTGCGACATGTATTCCACGAGCCTACCCAAAGATTGTTGCCGCTCGAAATGCCGGCTGGCACTTTTCCCATTGCGTCGAACACTAGAAAATTTGAAAATGTCCAAAAAATTCGTTGGATATCATTTGATTGGAACCATTGAAAATCCAATGACGCTCATTTTTCTTCTGCTGGAACAATGGCGTACACTGACAGTCGGTGCAATTCTTGTGCACTTCCACATGGGTGGCGTACTCGACACCGGTCCACGCGAGATGCAGCATATCGCCGATGCACGCTGAACGTCGGCATTCGAGCGATTTTTGCAATTACGTTGAACCTACGCGCCGAGACATCGAACTCTTTCATTTTTTCGACGAGCTCCACCGCGTACTTCATGATTTCCAGGTTTCCCTCCTCGGCGCCCTGCCTGTAAGCTTCACCGTAGTTGAAAAAATGATAGAAAAAATCCAGGTCAAGAATGAGTTGCGATTTCGAGTCGGCCATATTACGCGAAAACACCGAGCTTAATTCCTGAAAATTCACAACAACAAAAAATTGTCGTCAAATGTGGTGTGTCCGCAATTGCACAATTGGCGCAATATTCGACGCACCTTTTCGTCAGTCTCGTCATAATCCAATTCGATGTCATTGAACAGCGATCCGGAATATTTATAACTGGATTTAGCCGAGCATGCGCATATTAGGAATATGAAAATGCCGAGGCGCATCTAGAAAAAATGATAATGTTGAATTCAATTCACGAGAAGAAAAAAAAATGAAATTTTCGGGAAATTATTTCTGACCCAATTATAAGAAGTGCATTATAAAAAACTTATCAATTGGGGAGAGAAGGTCGTTGTTGGAGCTTAGGCGCATAAAATGTGTCAATCATTAAAAGAGACGCAGAGGAGCAATTGATAGGCAATGGCAATAATTGGAGGCATCGATGGTATTTGAGCGATGGGTATTAAACGTATTAGAAAGTTCCATTTAAGACATCTTTGGCCGAAACTTTGTGATTTAAACTCATAAATTTATTCCAGAATTTTAAGAATTTCCACGTCAAAACGTCGGAATTTTTTTGAGCGTACTGTGCAATTGTGCGTAGAGTTCAATGGTGTTTGCGGACTTTCAATTTTTTTTTCAATTTAAATGAAATATCGATTTTTTGAAGCGAAATTCCACTCAAGAAATTGAGGCAAAACTTAAAACTACACAAAAAATCTGTGATAAAGAACCGTGAAATTCGTTCGCAATCATTTCAAAAAAACCGGAACCGGTTTTTTCTTCTCTGAAAAAAAAAACGAGGTGACGACCAACATTTCGGAAAAACTGCCAAAAAATGGAGACCGGCGCGAAACAATGGGAGGTGAAGAGGGGAGGAGGTGGCGACGAAGGCGACGAACACCGAATAATTAGCGGACAGTGTCGGCGTTTCGCCGTCGACAACGCTATTCGTTCATTTTGTCGAGGTCAAACGGAAATTAGGCAAAAATGAGTGGTCTCGAGTTGAATGAATAACCACAATGAGACCAATTTTATGATAAAAAAATCACGTTAATAAATAATAATCGTAATAATAAAACATTTAAAATAACAAAAAAAAAAACTTTTTTTTTATATAACAGAAAAATTAGGATGGCGGTGGTGGTGGTGGCACACCTCCCACTGATGGTGGCGCTGGTGGTCGACTTGGCGGGGGTGGTGGTGGATAGGCGCCGGGACCTGTGGAGCCGAAGCGTGGCGGCGGCGGTGGCATTCCTCCCGGAAATCTGCAAAAAAATTAATAGGCGAGAAATTAATTGGTGAGACTCACCCTCGCATTCCTGGTGGTGGCGGTGGCACCAAGCCTGGCGGCATTGGTGGCATTCCGGGCGGTCCGAATCTCGACGCCGATGGTGGCGGCGGTGGTGGCGGCATTCCTGGTGTTCTTCCTGGCGGTGGCGGCGGCGGCACACCACCGGCGCCCCACATTCCCGACGATGGCGGCGGTGGCGGTCTCGGCGTCATTCCTGGCGTTGGTGGCATTGGCGGCGGCATTGGTGTGACGGTTTGCGGAGGCGGCGGCGGCACTGGCGGATAGCCGGCGCCCGCGTACGCCATTGGTGGCGGCATTCCCATTGGCATCAGCGGCGGCGGCTGGAATGTTGGACGACCGGAAGCGGCGGCGGCGATGGCCGCATGAACACCCGGCATCGCCAATGGCGTGTTCGCCGGGATTCCCAACGGGGCGTCCGAGAAGACTTGATGAGGACGATCTTTGGGGAATAGCGGATTCTGAGCGGCCAACATTCTTTCAGCAGCGGTTCCGTGGCGTTCACCCTTCGAATCCCTCTTAAACGCATAAGAAACGGTAATGGCTCTAGAAAAGACATAATAAAATTTGAATATTTTTCCAATTGTTACCGATTACACAAGAATTGCCCGTTCATAGCTTCTAAGGCGGCATCAGAGGCCTCAAAGGAAGCGAAATTGACAAAAGCGAAACCCTTTGAGCTTCCGGTATCCACGTCTCTCATAATTTTTGGGACTTGCAGAATAACACCAAATGCGCTGAAAGTGTCATAAAGCAATTTCTCGTCGACTTCTGGATCCAAATTTCCGACGAAAATGTTCGCGCCGACGTCCATATTTTTCTCATGAGCTGATGCTTTATTCACCTGAAATTTTTTAATGGAAATAATTTTTTTTAATGAAAATCTTACCTTTATTGGTTTTCCGTATAATTTGATCATGTTCAGAATTTTGATGGCATAATCGGCGTCCTCTTCGCCCATGAATTCAACAAATCCAAATCCTTGATGATTCGCTGTTACTCGATCTTTTGGCATGTTAACGCTGACGACAGGTCCCGCTTGAACCATTAATTCCCATAATATTGATTCCGACACTTTTTCATCAAGACCACCCACATAAATAGTGGCGTCTTGATTGCGTTCGACTATCGGCCCGGCCGACATCTACAAATTTGTTCATAATGTAACTTTTTCAAAAAATGAGAAAAAAAAAAGTTTATTGAAAATGAGAAGAGATCAATTAAAAATGGGCAAAAATGGGGATTTTCGAAAATAAAAATTCAAAGGCGTCGTTGTTCAGCGTGGACTAAGTTGAACACCTCGGCCACGGCCACGTCAAATTTCCATTTCTTCGCTGGGTTTCGCCGCGCACTCGGCCTCAATTTTCGCTTTCATGTCGTCAGATGTTTCGATAGTTTTGAAAAATCGTTCAAATTCAATATTTTCACCTAAAAAATAAAAAAAAATAATCAAGAATTTCGGCGAAGAATTGCCTTTTTCGTTCCATTCTTTGCGGTCGACCCATGGAATTTTGAAATTTTTCGCGGCCACCAATTCACGAGCGCATTTCCACGCGTAAATTTGCGGATCTCCGACATCCGAGTGCACGTTCACATCGAATTCCACCGGAAGCAGCGATCGAACTTCACTTTCTCTGAAATTTGACCAAAAAAAAAATGTGAGGACCAACGCCGCGAAATCCAACAATCTTTGCTGAAATCCGGCGAATTTCGCCGATCCGCCGATCACCACAATATTTTCCGATAATGCGGCTCGCAAATTCTCCGGACAACGCGCCAGACTCTCCACAACCGCCTCGCCAACACCCATCTGATCCAAATCAACATCGGAAGGACTGCAAAACCAGTTTTGCGGAAAAATTAAACAAAAAAAAAAGAAAAATACTTAAAAAGGAGTTCCGGTGTTGCGAATCGTTCAACACCTAAGCTTATAGAAGGAATATTGGCGTCAAAAGGTTCTAAAAATTAAAAATATCATATAAAAAATTTTTTTCAAAACCATTCATATCCTTGACAATTCCCCGAAATGTCGTATGAAAATCCGGCATGACATATCGTTTTGCGTTCGATTTTCGCTTCAAATCCCCATTGAAATCCAAAGAAACATAGCAGACATCTTCTTTACATTCATTAATGATATGGGTTTCTTCGATCACATTCAACTGGCGATACGAGATCCAATCCTTCAATTTGTTTGTCAACGCTTTTCCGCTGATGTCAATTCTACAATGGGAAAATTGCAAATTTTTTCAAAAATTGACATTTTCTACCGAATGACACCCTCCTGAATCAAAATGCCGTCGACATAGGGCGCCACGTGGGTCGACGAAAATCCGCAATCAACAATTAGTGCACATTTCTCAAAGTTCACTTTGCTCGAATGCTCGCCGACAAAACTAGCGGCTGCGCCTTTGAACACCGAATGGAATCCAAACGTCTCGAACAGAATTTCGCTCGAGACGTCGGGAAGCGCCGGCACCAAATAATTATTGTCGGTGAGCATTATGCGCGATTCGTTCGGCTCCTCAATTTCCAGCGTTTGGAACGCCTTCTCCCAAATTTGCTGTTGAGTTTCCCAATTGGCTAAAAAAAGGAAATATATTGAAATTCAAGATTAAAAAAAATATATTGTTAAAGGCGCATACTGACGTAACCCCTCTCGATGGGTCTCACGTAGAATAGCGAGCATTTATCTAGGCATTCATCTTGCTCATGAGCAATGAACACCCGCTTCCTTTCATATTTCGCCTTGACGATACTGTTTGGAATCAATCTAGAGCAAAATTTCAGATTTTAAGCATCCAAATAAAAAACCTCGGCTCTTCCTGAAGCGAGGTGCCCAACTTCAAGTGATATCCGCCATTGTCCAAAATCACTATCGATTCCTCCACAACCATTCTAAAAAAGAATTTAGCGAATTGAATTTTAGGAAGAAAAAAACAATCATGTAAAAATTCGTGGAAAAACCTTCTCAATAACAACAATAAAAGGACAATTTATGCCTCTATCCGATTTTATTATTAAAAAAACCCGAAGATTAGTACATAGATGCCAATTATCACATTAAATTCAATTCTTATTCCCAGGTGAGTTGAGATGGTCCGCCTCGCTGCAAGAGTCGCTGGATCCTCGCCACTTCAGCGTCCTTCTGCTCCATCTACAACTAGATCTTTTATTTTTTTTAAATGATATTTCAATCTTGCCTCATCAACCGGCGTCCAACTCCTATCATACTCCAATCGATAGGATCCAAGGTAGTCCTCCTTCTTCTCCAACTTCCCCCATTCATCAGGTGCCAACATCGAGAAGTACTTTTCCATCGTCGGCCGCTTCTGATACAAATGGTAAATTCGTCCCGGCTGCTTCTGCATATTGCATGCCACGTTGTGGAGCTCCTCGTCGCGTTGAGCTTCTTCTAGCACACATCTCGCCGCCACATGAAGCTGCTCCATTTGCTGGGCGATGTGTTTGAGACGATCGCACGCGCGACCTTTGACGAGTTGCCTTCAAGGTCAATCCTATTAGCAAATTCTCGAAATCATCATTTCATTTACGAAAAAAAAACACCATCCAATTTTTGTTTGAGGGATTTCAGTACCTGGCATTGTTCAGCTGATTCGCCAGAGCCACCAAATCATCAGCATCAATTCGATCGGTTTGTCTGGCGCTGGTAACAAGACGATTCTCCTCATCTCTTGCTCGAACCAAAGGAACACCGACTCGCTCTCCGGTCTCAGTGAGTCGCACAACTCGCTGATCGTCCATTTCTTAAGGATACCGTTGTTGTTTGCAAAATTCATTGGGAAATATCGATTAGAGGTGAATGAACTCGTGGAAAACGCAAAAAAAAACCCAAAAATCGTGTAAAACATTCATTCACCGAGGATGGGTACACAAAAAATGTTCGTTTGTTGGAAATAAATAAGTTTTGATTTGATTATTCACTGCTTGCGTTTCAATTCGGCGGCCATAACCCGCTCAGCAATCCCAGCACGGTCCTTGGCTTGCTTGATGGCCTACAACGTTTATTTTTTTTAAATCGATGGAACTGAATAAAAGAAAATACCGCGTCAACGAGTGGAAGCAATTTTCCTTCTTTCGCGAGAATCTTCAAAAGCTCAATAATAAATGGAAGGTAGTTGTGACGACGCCGGATGTTCTCCTTTCGATATCTGAATTTTATTTTAAAATTTTATTTCAAAAATTAATCAATCTACAATGCCGCCTTGTATTCCTCATCAGCAATTCCTTGTCGAAGCTCTGCGACCTGATCTTGAATATTGACACCTGGTGGTGGATTCGCCAACAATTTGGCGAGATCCTCCTAAGATTCTGGCATTTTTCCAATTTCTCCATTTCGAATAACATACCTCATATCTGGTCTTTCTATTCGGAATCACCGCCATCAAATTGAAATGAATTTCGCCTTCGCTATACTTCTCCATGCGATCCTGGATCACCGGACCAATCGCCTCAAGCCAGTCCTTGCCATCGGGAATATCCGCAGCAATAATTGGGTACTCTCGAAGACCATCCAATTCGTAAACCTTGCCTCCCACAGGGACATAGGTCACAAAATGATAATTGTCCTCAGAAGACTCTCCTTTCTGGTCGAGCTCATAGAGAGTTTGACGAGCGAAACTGTTGTGCACTTTGCGGATCTCCTCGCAGTTCGAAAGGCACAAGCCTCTCGTGGAAGCATCGAACTCGTTCGCGAACTCCTTGTACTCTTTGAGAACTGGTCCGAGTTCGATGTTCGGATCATTCACATTCATCAGCATGTTTATGATAGCCTGTGTGGCGCAAGCGTTGTTAATAACTTGTTGGGCGAAGAAAATGCGGCCGTCGGTGGCGAATTGGCCAGCTGGAACGTCGCCAGAGCGATACTTGAACAAAAATATCAAGCCATAAACCGGTCTGAAATAAAAATCGAAATGATTTCGATGATTTTTTGGATGTTTTGACCTTGGAAGCGTCTCATCCAAATCGGTAACCGAGTAGAGTTCCTCGACCTGCATTCCCTTCACACCGAAACCTTCAATCATTTCGGTGAAAATGCCGGGATCGCTCTCAATTAAGCACCAATTTCCAGCGTCGGCCATTTCCTCTGCAAAATTGATGATTTGGCGACAAAACTGTGGAAGATGCGAAAAATGGTGATTTTGAATTGGTCGTCGCCGCACCATTCGTGCCCCAGCGAAGTGTGACGCGAAAAGCGCACGGCACGCGGATCGCGCCAGTGCCCGAAACACTGGGTCAAATTCAATTAGGGGGGGGGGGGCGAAATTATGTTCAACTTCTTCTCGCCCCCCAAGCATTTTGCGGTTTTCAGTGTGTTGAAAATTTTACCAGAAGCCGACATATAAAAAAATTGCCCAAAAACGTCATTGATGTGCTGCGCGAATCCCCTTTCATAAGCCGCGGT
This sequence comes from Caenorhabditis bovis, assembly GCA_902829315.1. Classification (NCBI taxonomy): domain Eukaryota; kingdom Metazoa; phylum Nematoda; class Chromadorea; order Rhabditida; family Rhabditidae; genus Caenorhabditis; species Caenorhabditis bovis. Next base: position 6,696,440 of record CADEPM010000004.1, on the reverse strand, counting down.
CTTCCTCATTTTTCAACTCAAAAACGATGTAATCCTGACGGGTGGCTTATTTTTGCGTTGGGTTTTTTTCTCGTCTCTTTTTGCACTCCAAAAGTAAAACCAAGAACGAATCGAACAAATTGCTGCAACGCTAATATCCGGCCGGCGACTATACATTTGCATAGCGTGTCCGAAAAATTTATTCTCATCTTTTTTCTTCTTTCTTTTTTTTTTTCATAAAACTCAAGTGGGCTCCTAACATCGCCCATTATGACATCATTTTTGTCTTGCTCATTAGAATCTTTCCTGCGTTTTATTATTATTTTTTGTTATATTTTTCGCGCAGATTGCAATGGTCCATGTGGACGATAGGCAAGCATCAAGCTCCGAGGCGGACCCCGCCGAAACTTCAACAACGAATTACGTTCGTTTTTCCGGACAAGGTCTTCCCGGCGGCGAGCAGCAGGTCAGCAATGTGAAAAAATCGCCAGAACAAGCCGAGCCTGAAGAGCAGCAACCATATCAAAGTAATCACGTTTTCGAAGTTCTGAAAATTGTTTAAAATTAATTTTAGGAGCTATTCCACTTCAAGCCGCCCCTTCGTCTTCGTCAACCAGCGTCGTACACCATAGCAGTTATCCAGTTGATGAAAATGATCATAAATATGTTGGGCTTGTTAATCAGGCGATGACATGCTACTTAAACAGTTTGGTACAGTCGTTGTATATGACGCCAGAGTTCAGAAACGCTATGTATGAGTAAGTTCTTTCTAATTACTAGGCGATTAATTAACCCAATTAATTTTAGATGGGAATATATATCATCTTTGGGTGGTCCGAAAGCGTCAGGAATGGCAGCGAAGCGCGGCGAATCCAGCATCCCGTGCCAACTTCAGAAGCTTTTCCTTCTACTCCAGACGACTGACAACGATGCGCTTGAAACTCGCGACTTGACTGCCAGCTTTGGATGGTCCGCTTCCGAGGCTTATGATCAGCACGATGTTCAGGAGCTGTGTCGTCTCATGTTCGACGCATTGGAGCAGAAATGGAAAGCGACGAAGCACGAGAAGCTGATTCAGGATCTTTATCGTGGAACAATGGAGGATTTTGTGAAATGCTTGACTTGTGGAAAAGAAAATGTGAGAACTGATTACTTTTTGGATTTGCCGTTGGCGGTGAAGCCGTTTGGAGCTGTTCATGCATTTAGAAGTGTGGTAAGTGATTATCCAAAAGAAGCTGGACCACGTTTGAATTCCTTTTATAGGAAGAAGCTCTTCACGCTTTCACTCAACCTGAGCTTCTTGATGGTTCCAATCAATATAGTTGCGAGAATTGCAAAACGAAGCAGGATGCCCATAAAGGCCTCAGAATTACCCAATTCCCGTATTTGCTAACAATCCAACTCAAGCGATTTGATTTCGACTATACCACACTTCATCGAATCAAACTTAATGATAGGTTTGTGACCTTTTCGATTCGAATAATGCAATTTGTTTTGTTAAGAATGACATTTCCGGACATTTTGGATCTGAATTCGTATATTTACAATAAGAATGAGGCGAAAAGTGAAGCGCAATCGATTTCGCGACGCCTTGATGATGATGACGATGAAGATGATCATGTGAAAATGGATCTTGGCTCACCGAATAATGTAAATCAATTGAAAATCTGGCTACTTAAAAAAATTTTATTTCAGAATTCTGGTGATCTTAGCGATGCCGGCTCGTCGAATCCATATTTGGATAGAGAAAACGTACGAGTTGGTCAACCAATCGATCATAAAGCTGTGGACAAATTGTTGGAGAATGGCGAAAACGTTTATGAATTGTTCTCGGTGATGGTGCATTCTGGAAGCGCTGCTGGAGGACACTATTTTGCCTATATAAAGTATAATAATAATTTTTTTTCGTAAAATTTCGATCATTTTTCAGGAATATGGAGCAGGATCGCTGGTATAGCTTCAATGATACGCGTGTCGATTTTGCCAGTGTCGAGGAAATTGAGGTTTTTTTTGTTTTAAAAAAATGACTATCAAATTTTTTGTGAAAAATGACATTTAGAAAACATTTGGCGGTCATTCTGGTGGTTGGAATGCGTCGAACACGAATGCTTACATGTTGATGTATCGCAAAATTGATAAGACGCGAAACTCGCGATTCATTCACACTAATGAGCTGCCGAAACATATTCTGCGACTTCAGCAGCGTTGGAGAGAGCAGGAACGAGAAGCCGAAGAGCAGAGACTCTTGCAACAAAGTTTAGTTACGGTAAGCCAAACGCATTTCCAAAAATTTTATTCAGCAACGCCAAAAATTGATGATTAAAAAAAATAAATTTTTATAAAGGATAATTATTAATGAAAAATGCTCAGAGAAAATAGGGAATCGAAAAATGTGCAAGGATTTTCATGGGAAGATTTAGAGTTCCTTAAAAAGCGATACCACCATTAATTAATATCGTTGAAATGCGACAAATTAAGAGGGGCCAAAACGATGGTCTCGAGACTACGCGATGCGCGTTGTGTACTCCACACGGACAATTCGTCATTTATCAATGTGTATATCCCCGACAATACATAGATTAAATCGAAAATGATTGTTGCAGTAATTTGAATAATAAGGAATGCGCCTTAATACAAAAATATAAAATAATTGAAAAGGTCTTTTCTAATTGACGAAATTCTGTGTGATTGTGTTGGAAAAAAATGGCAAAATTTTGGCAATTTATGCAACTTTATAACATTTTCGTTCGTTTTCAGGTCCAAGTCTCATTGAACTATGCGGTGCCGTCGGTGAATATAATCGATAAGAAGGAGGTCGATCTTTTAGCATTGAAGCACAAAGCTCGCGAGGATTTTGTCGATTATGTCACCGAGATTCCGCGCACCCAATCGATTTGGACGGTATACCATCAGGCGTTTAGTTTTTTCGCCGAACGCGCGAAAACCTATGGATTGGTATTTCCGAAAAATAATGTGAGTTTTTTTTTTTTGAATGGAAAATATTGAAATTGATATGTTTTAGTGCCGCCTTTTGTACGTCGAAAAAGAATCGAATCTGAAAATGTTTCATGTGAAGAGTGAAATGGAGAAAAAGGTTGGTTTTTTTGGTTCATTTTCGAATTTCCCATATTTTTTTTAGACATTGAAAAGCCTTTTCTACTTTACCGATCCGGAGCCACTTCATCGTATGAACTTCCTCTTCGATGTTCGCATCGCGTCAAGTAGAACTTTTTTTTTTGAATACGCTGAAATGAAGCTCGAATTTTCAGGTTTCTTCAACGTCGAACAGACTGGCGGCCGAATGGTTGAGGTTATTCGTGTGGATGTTGGCAAACGTGTCACAATGCCGCATATAATGGTGTATATTCGACCGGGTCTCAAGGTACGTCTTTTTTTTTTTGAGATTCTCTTAAATGGAAATTTATGAGACTTATTTTTTTTTCAAGATTGTCGAATTTCGCCAACTGATTGGTGGACAATTTAGGGATGACATTCATGATTCATTTTCGGCGAGGTAGTTTTATTAAAATAAGCCATAAGTTTGCACTTTGGAAACGCGAAAAATGTTCAGAATGGTCTTGGAATCTCATACGAACGGCGGAAAATTGGTTCAGATCACCAAAGAGCACAATCCGATCTATTTCGATGCGTTCATTCGAGAGCACGCTGGTCGCGCGGGTTTAATTGTAATCTCTGTGTCGCGAGTAGTTCGCTTTTTTTCATTTCAATTCTGTTTGCAGTTTTATTTTGATGGCGGTTTGAATCTGTGCAGCGCAGAAACGGTGGCGGCGACCAACGCTGATCGCGAATTGCCGTTTGAGCAATCGATGATGTTTGAAATACTTGACAGAAAATATTTTGCAATGACGCTTAAAATGAGATTCCCATCGCAAGGTTGATTTCATTTTTCGCTGGAATCAAAAAATCTCATGGTTTTCTAGACGAAATTGATCGTGCTGCCACTGCGGCGTCGGCGGTCAATGGTCCCAGTTGGACGGACATTTATGGTCCTGTGGATCAGACGAATGCGGACTTCATTGCGGAGGCGCCGATATTGGAAGCGGCGATTCCGAATGAGTGCGACGAGGATGCGTACGCGTCGGGTCGCGTCTCGACGGCATCGATGAGATCGAACAGCATCGGCGATTTGGATTCGGCGGATGTCAATCCGATAACTGGCAGCTTTTGCAATAACACACCGCAAATGTCGCCGAGCGTCTCGGAAGGCGATGATTTGGATCATAGCGAAGGCGAGATATCGTCGTTTGAATTGAGAGTAGGATTATTTGACGTCGGGTGGTGATTGCTCGATTCAATTTCGTGTGTATTCAGAATCAATTGAACGCCGAACGCACAATGGAGTATATGCAAGAGCAGCATTTTCAGAATTATGAGCAAATGGAAGTCGATTTTGCGAGTCCGTCGGTGAAAAAGAAGAATTTGAGAGGTTTTGAGAGTTTCTTTTTCTTCTTTTTTTTGAAAAGATTTATTAAAGAAACCAACAAAGTTTTAGGAATCGAGGAGACGCTGTCGGAATCGGCGGCGAGCTCCGGTCAATCGACGATCGTTGCTTCGACATCACTCCAGGCGGGGCATATTGTCGCCGAGAGTAACACGTCATCATCGGGAATGGATGGAAAAATTGTAGTGCTCAACGAGAATGAGAATTGTGAGTTATTTTTGTCTGCGTTGCTTCGAATCGTCTACTAGTAGTGAGTTAGACGCGCCCGAAATCATATATAATTAGCCGCTAAGCGGAAATGAAGTGCTTGTTAGCGAAAATTGGCACGTTGGAAATATAATTGCTAATTACAGATCGCAATATCGATATTGATTCTCGGTTGACGATCGGAGAGCTTAAAAAATGGATAGCGAATCAGATGAGCGTGAGTCGCGATCAATTTGTGATTCTGAAGCACTCGACCGACGACGGAACAGATTCCGGCTATGAGCTTCAGGCGAATGATGATGATTCGGTTGGAAAAGCGTTTCAATCGTGCATGGTAGGTTTTGAAGAGTTGGCTGAACTTCAATGAGTTTCAAGACAATCCCTCAGATATCGATCAAACTTCGGCCGCCGTTGAAGATGAATGAGCGAATCATTCAAGTTGTTCATTTTGATATGCGCGAGAATAATGTAAGTGCGCTCGCTAGCCGCTTGTCGTTAGAGATCAACTCGGCTGATTTTCAGCGCGAGAATTGGAAGACACTTTTTGATATTGTCGCGTCGTCGAGCACACTTATTGGAGACGTCTTGCTGCAGTGTTTGAGATTGTACAAGGACATTTATGCGGAGGAATTGAAGCCGGAAATGTAGGAGCGAATTTTGCCCGATTGAGCCCCCCTTCAGAAATTTTCAGTCGTTCTTTTTTTTTAATATTTAAAATTGGCTTTGAAATTTCAAACATCGTTTTAAACAAGTGACCCTAATTATTTACTATAATAAGGCTTCTTGCTTTAAGCCCAAGAAGCCAAATTTGGTGATCACTGGCACATGATAATGTCTTTAGGGTGCGATTACGCGATATTCCGGCTCAAGGAGCTTACAGCGGCAAATCGGCGCTTTGTCCGAATGAGCCAATGAGCGCGAGATCGGGAAACTGGGCGGCGACGCTGTACCTTCAGATAATATTGGGTATGAGGGGGCCATATTTTGAGCGAGGACCTTATTTGGTGATGACAATTTGCAGAAGACGATTTGATTGGGGCTCCCGGTGATCCGGTGCTTGTTCGCCGATTCCGACCGTCTACTGTTGAAGTTGGCCCGACGCAGGAGGTGCTTGTCGATCCGAAGGCGCCGAATCAGCTTCTCGCGTTTCTCGAAGCGCTATCAAAACATTCGCAGATACCGATTGAGAGGATTGGAATGCTGGAGGTTGGTTGAGCGAGTTTGTCAGGCGCAAACCAAAATGATCGATTGATGATTGCAGCTTTCAAGCTATAATTGGTCGAAATGGCCGTATCAGAAGAGTCGTCTCGACATGCTCGACGGCAAAGAGAAATTTGTGACCGATTATCATAAGACCTACGAGCATCCGCGCGATTTTATCCAAAAAGTTGGTGTTCGAGTGATTTACTATAAGGATATGGGCGAGAAGGCCAAAGAGTTGACCGATGATGAGCGTAAGCAGATCAAAATCAAGGAAATGGGATCCGAGGTTGCGAAAAAAATTGTTTTGTTGAAAAATGTGGATTTCTAGCCTTCCAATCGCCGAAAAGAACGACCATTGCGAATTCAGATGAGTAGTGTGAGCGAGGCTTAAATACACAAAATATATCATATATATATAATACCCAGATTATTATAATTCATATAGATTTTCTTTCGTTTTTTTTTGCTCCCACACCGGGTAACTTTGTCGGTGACCTTCCCTCTCTCGTTTTTTTTCTCTGAGCCCCGTTAATGTTTCATTTTTCGGTTTTTTCTTTGTTGCGTCTTATACCGGTATTACTACTATTACTACTATTTTGCGTGGATCGTACCCAGTGGTAGAATTTTGCAGTAAATTCCGAGAAATAGTTGAAAGTGGCTGATTTGTTTTTTTTTTTTCTTCAAATCTAGAGCTTTTTTTATTGATCGTTGAAGAATGAGAGATCGCCGCGACACTGTCCGGCAGCTCGCCGATATCTGAAACCGGAAACATGCAAATTCTGGCGTATTGGTCTTACCGATCGATGAGGCGCGATGGAACCGCGAGCTTGTTCCACAGAGAGAATATGACGATAATTGGCATTATTATCCAAACGCCTGAAGAAGCGAGAAGCTCGAGGATGAGCCGAAGCTGATTTGGGGGCAGCTCGAATCGGCCGACGTGTTGTTCGATAGCTGCTCGAAAATCAGCTTCGGCTCGGATTGCACTCGTGCTCGCTGTGAGCTGCACTAGTTGCAACCTCGGCGCTTTTATAGCGAACCAATTTGATTATAAACAATTTTTGACGATCCGAAATTTGATATTTTGCAATAAACAATGAATTGGTCTCGTCGACGAATCGAAAACTCACAATTTGGTACCCAAAAAATGAAAAATTTGTCGAAAACGCCAATATTTGAATTGATCGCCGGCTCATCGGTGGGCGGCTCGAAGACGAACATCGCGAGAAAAATGACGGTCTTCCAGAACACCATGACGGTGGTGAGGAATGCCAACGGAATGGCGTGACGGGAACGCGCGAAGCCCTGAAAGAAGCGTCGAGTTTGGAGCATGGATGATTGAAATGATATACCAAGGCGATGGCGACAAAGTTGAGCATGATCTCGATGAGCATCACACGACCGGTGGCGGCCGTCAGAGAATCATTTGTCGTTCGATAATGAGCGTCGACTTGCGAATAGAAGTTCCACGGTGTGTAGAAGCTTGTCGTCATCAAATACGGCGCCTCATTGGTGTAGGGTCGATTGATGGTGAAGGCGACGTCGAGCGAGCAGATCACACTCGAGAAGATGAGCCACAAGGTGATCCAGGCGGGAAGAATCGGCTGACGATAATCGAGCGATGGGTGCAACTGGAAATAGTGTTGGGTTTGAGGAGGGTGGCGAAAAAGGTCGAGCGAAAAATGAAATCACCATTATTTTGAGATATTTCGTTGGCAAAATACGATTTTATTGATTGGAAATGATTTTCAAAAGTGTTTTCGCGGAAATTTCACGTTAATTTGAGAAAAAAGCAATAAATAGAACATTTTTGCGAAGAGTATTTATTGCGAGACGAATAAATACAGTAGCGCGATTTAAAGGCGCAGGAGTGCCCAGTGGATAGGCTCTCGCAACGCTGGCTGAGTACGGTACGATGGGATTAAAATTAGGCGAGCGTTTTTTGTTCCTCCTTCTAAATAAAGGGACACGCGAAGAAAAAAAATAGTTTTTTTCTCGTGGAATACAATGAAATTGCTCTATTTTTTGTTGTTGTACACCTCATTACTCGAAATGGCTCGTCATACTTCCACACCTCGAAAAATGGCGACGGTGATGAATGTGTCGTCGCCGAAATTGTCGCGAATCACACGGGTCTCGCCGCGAAAACCGCGAGCCGCGACGACGATGACGGAGACGGCGCATCTTCGCGCCATGTCTCGGACCATCAAGAAGCAGACGGCCGAAATTTTGCGCGAGCTCGGCAAATCGAACGTCACGTTTCGAGCGGAGGCAATTGAAGCGCTAACCGAGGTCGTCGCGTCGAGACCACTTCTGCGGCCGACGACTGCTTTTGATGTTCAAAATGATTGATTCCGATTTTCGACGCATTCAGGCATCGTCGGGTTTCGTCGAGAAGCTGCTGAAAATCGCCGGACTCGCCGCGGCGCACGCCGGCCGCAAAACCCTTCAAATTGCCGATCTTCAATTCGCTTTGCACATCGAAGTGATCCAACAAAGCCCATAAATAATAATAATATATATTTTTTGCAACAATAAATTTTTTTGAGTGTGTTTTTTCAATTCATCTCCTCGTACGACATTATAGTTCTCATGGTGTTGCGAATCGTCGAAATGAAGTTGACCTCGCAGCCGGTGATCGAAATCGATTCGAACGTGATCTTCTAGAAAACCAAAAGGTATCGTGGCGAGACCCAATGATGGTTACATTATCGTCGTTGGCGCTTATTCGAATAGTCATCGTAAATGTGAAATATGTGATTGTGAGATTGCCGTCAAATTCTTCACGAATCGAATTCGGATACCGATAACTGCGAATGCTCATCAATTTCGGCATATACACCAAAATGTTGAGGAGGTAAATCGTCTCATCTGGAAATTGTGGGCGATTTTCAAACGCGTCAAACGCTGGCTCGTCTGTCAAAAACTCAGCGACAATTTCGTGGCGCAAATCGTCAACTCAAAACGCTCGTCGGTGTAGAATCGAAGATTTTGCGGATTCTCCTCGATTGCGCGATTCGTTTCGCGAAGAAATTGGCGAATTTCTGAGTATTGTGTGGTCTCAAAACGAGGAAAAAAAAAACACAAGAATAATAAGAAACAAACTTGTTTCCTCGTTGCTATGAAAAATTAGAAGTATGAAGAGAATTAAGCTTAAATGCATAATTGGTAGAAATGGTCAAGATTCTCACGAACCGCGCGTCACGTTGGCCCTATTTATTCCATTGGATTTCCTTTTTTTTGCTGTTGACAAGAATGTTTTTCGAGCGGCGGCCGTGGAAAACATGTGAGTCATTCATTCATGTGGTCACTCGGACCAAATTTGGTGTACTAGACATATGAGAAGTGCATCCGCTAGACGTCGACGTTCGGCGTGAGAACTTTTCCAATTATTTTGTTGCAAAAAATGGGATTTTGGTTTTTGGTGTGTCGCGGTGCGGTGCGGCTCGCGTCGCGGTTTTTTCATTTAATATTTAAATGCCGATTGAATTGACGTTTCGTCATTGGAAGCATCACACTCTCGATTTTCCATTAAATGATCACGGCGAGGACCGAATAACCGTGGCCGACTTTTTTCCTAGGCCGCGCCGCACGCGCAAATTTGAACAACAATTTGAAAACACCTTTTCTGAATTGTTTTCTATTAAAATTGTGTATCTTCTGAGAAAGACGCATCTAAAAAAAGTAGCTTTATAATAATTTCATAGAAAATTAAATTATTTGGGAAAGAAAACAACAGAAAAATTTGAACAACAATTTTCCAAAAATCCGAATTTCAACAGTGTTACTGTAGCATTAGTTCCAGGTGTGTCTTCTCGGAATCCGTCGGTCACCCCCAATTAGCCGCTATCCCTAGAAATTGGCACCTCCAAATTCTCGTGTAGTCCTCGCGTTGGACTTTATTTTTTCGCGTTGTGCGTCGGCCGACCCCCCCCCCCCCCCCGAAGAAGCTTCTCGACGCGTTGCCACGTGGACAACTATATTTAGACATCCAAATGTCGGCCACGTTCACGTGATAATTATCCACCATATGAATCATTTGGAAAACAAATATTTAAGGCACACGATTTCGAGTATTTTCGATAGATTCACGTGAAAAGACGAACACAAAACAAAAAAAAAACATGGCGCCACCAAATTTGATGTTTGAAATAGAAGTTTGGCATTTTCGAAAAAATCTCGACACATTTCTTTTTGTTGTTGTTGTTGTTGCTTCTGCTGTCGATAATACTGTAGCGCGATTTCGAGAAGGTGCGCTAATTATAGTCGTGGCGGTGTTCTCTGGACGATGCGTGCAGCGTCCTTCGAATCCCCCCCACATCTCATTAGCGAGAAGCATAATGTAAAACACAATGGCAAAAACATCACAATCATTTATTGGATAATGCGCGATCGAAACGATTGGCGCGAAAAAAGATGATTGGCGTGAAGCGAGCGCACACGTAGTTGCGGTGGAGACAATTGAAGAACGTAGTGAGATGCGGAGCAGGAATGTCGAGATCAACGGGGATATCACATGAGTTGGATATTATTAATAGTATATGAGGGGACCCGTGTCGCTGACGCCGATTCGCCGCCGCCGCCGCCGCCACCTTCACGGGCAGCAATGCGCCTTTAATTGGCTCATTGAGCATTTTGCCGTGCAGCACGTCGTCGCCAACTTGTCGTTGCTCCGCTTCACTAGCACTGTAGAAATTTGGGAGATTAAAGGTTGGCCGGGGAATTGGCTTACCGCTTCGCTTCCTCAACGCCGTACACCCATCGGGACAGACTTTGCGTATCGCGACGAGCACCTTCTGACCGCACAATCGATGCTTCTCCTCGTCGGGTGTGCGACGCGCGCGGCGGCGCGCACCGTCGATGATGTCGAGAAGCGCTTCGTCGACGCGTAGGCGCTCGATGAGGCGCGCCTCGTCGCGCTGAATCCGCTGCACGACGTGCGCCGCCACTGACGGATCGTCGTGGCGCGACGCGGCGACGACGGCGACGGCGACAACGACGACGGCGAGCAGCATCCGGTTGAATGAGTTCTATAGTGAAGCACGGAATGATTGTGTCGAATGTCTTCTTCGAACGGTGGGCGGGCGACGACGGCGGATGGCAGAGGCGTTGGGCGAAGCCGGCGAAATTGATTCAAAAATGAATATGGTCGTGGTGGAGGCGGGCGAAAAGGCGCAAGGCGAAAGGCGAAGAAGCACTGAATGTTGAGTTGTCGAGCCGCCTGCATATACCCGCCGCGTCGGCCACGCCCCCATTTTGTGGGCGTGGCCGCCGACGCCCTTTTCAACTCTGATAGTATATGCCCAAAATTGGCGATGTCCTTGGATCTCGTGCTTCCACTTGCCCATTTTTGAGGGGTTCGATATTTTTTTTTGTGTCTTCGGAGCCTTGGTGAATGTTTGTATTCGGTGTTGACCTTTTATGATGGTTCTCATCGGTTACGTAATTGAGCTAGACGAACGTTGGCAAATATGGAATTGAGGGGTCACACAGTGGAATGGAATCGAGTTCATTGGCGAAAATGAAGAGAAAAAATCGGACCCCCCCCATAACCTTTTCTCGATAATTGCATAGTGGCCCACCAAAAAGTTTCACCAAGTGCGCCAGACACCTTAATCCGAGATTCCCACAACAAACTGCGTCCATGTATGTATATTAAATTAATAATAGTAATAATAATTTGTACGCACAATTTGCGTCGGCAACCCGCTAATTAGACGAATAAATCCAAATTTGGAAATTGTTTAGTCATCGGGTTCATCGCGTTCTAGTACGTCAATAGCATTTATAATTTTTTTTCCTGCTAATTGGTTGAAGGCCGAATTCTGAAAAAGTGCACCAAAAGTGCAACAATGACAAATCGGCTATCAGTTTTTTTTTGGTTGTAGGACTAACGGATCAGGGTCCAGATTGTGCAACCTTTAAAGAAGCTGACGCGATTCGTCAGACAAATTATACGTTAAGGCTCTTTTGATTTCTTGACATGACGTGAGATGATATCAACGTGTGCCCCCGAGAGATACAGATGAAAGGAGCAAAGAAAAAAACACACACACGTATAGGTATTGCTCTTTAATCGACAGCCGGATGGCTGGATGGGATCGATGACAAATTGATCACGTGCTTCCGGCGGGGCACCATAATCGGGAGCTGCTTGTCTAGCGCCGCCGTCACGTCTCGCGAGTGCTTTGTGTAAAAAATCGGTGTTGTAATAAGAAGGTCCGGCCGCAGACACAACAACCGTTTGAATTTTGATCGCAAACATTAAACATTGATGAGGAGTTGATTGTTGTGGTTTTCAGTGAAATTGGAAGCGGATGGCGTCGAGTTTGAAGCAATGTACGCGTTGCGCTATAATTGACGCGCAATTTCGGAATATCCTTTGAGAAAATTGCGTTTCGTCGCAATAAACATTCTGAAAATTTGTGACGCAAAAATTGGAATTGCAACTGTTAAAATCGAAATTCGAATTTAAAAAAAAAGCCGCTCCCGCGGGAATACGAAAATTTAATAAAAGTCGTCGAGTTTGGCGCAATGTACGCATTGCGGACATCCACCTCCATTGCGCGCTAATTGACGCGCAACTCGATTTTTCTTCTTTTTTTTTCTCGTTCAACACCAAAATAGAAAATTGTTGTTTGGTTTCCCGCCCCACGCGATTCATTTCATTTGAAGCATCTCGACGCCCACCGGACGTGTGTCGCAAAAAATTTGTCCAATTAATTGTCGGGCCCAAAAATCGCTAACCGCCCAAAACCAAATGTTGAAATATTCATCGTCAGATGATGCCATTGCTTCCGGTTCGTTTTTCCGGATGTCGACGACGAATGAAAATGAATGTGTGAACGAAATTTGTAAACATCGCTTTTATAAAATATACAGAGTTTCGCGTTTTCAGGAATAATTCAGCGGAAAATTCGAGACGATGTTTGATTTTTTTTTCGCGTCGAACGCGATTCGTCGCCTCATTTCCGATTTTCTCCCATTTTAATTTGAAAAGGTAAATGAATTGTTTCGGTGATCGACGGGAATCGAAAAATTTCAGATGCAAATCCCATTGAGACTTCAATTATTCGCGATTCGGCCGCAACCGCCGAATACCAAAGTGAACGGCCGATGTGAGAAGGTGAACAAAGACGACCTCTTCAATGAAGACGACCGCAATCTCTACAAGATCGTGTGCCGTCGCTGCAAATCGGTGATATTTCCCGAAGACGTCGTGATGGCCGTCGAGAATCAGCCGCACAAACTTCGCGTCATGTCGCATCAAGGCAAAGGCGAGACCGACGAGGAGACGATCGCATGGTGGTGGTACACCGAGAGCGATCTCGTCTTTGACACCGTTGGCTGGCAGACGATTGAAAAGGTCAAGGTACAGTAACACTACCGTATGCTACAGTAGTCCATGTAGGTGCTAATGTGCGGTGACTGCGAGCTGGGACCGATTGGGTTTCGAAGCGACGACAATCGAAAATACTGGGTGGCCGTTGAACGTGTGAAATACGACAAATCTTAAACCTTTTTTAAATTGCTCAAAATTCAGTGAATCATTTTTTTTTTTAAATTCATAATTATCAACAAATAACAACAAAAATCCTAAACTAGATTTGAATAATTGCACTATTTCCTCTGCTTCTTCTTGCCCTTCTCATTGGGATCGGCGATTCCGTGCAATTGGCGCCATTCCGCTTGTATCCTATCTTGCGCTTCTTTCGTTGTCGGCGCATATCTCGAATATTCCATACTAAATTCGCCTTTTCCTTCCGTCAACGATCTCAATTCCGATGTGTATCCGAACATATCCGATAATGGAGCCTAAAGCGTTTTTTCGATTGCACATATTTGGGCAGAATACAATCCAATCAAACCTCGCAAATCACCGTCGCATAGCCTTCCGTCGAATCCGTCGTCGTGATGAGCGCGTTTCGCTGCGTCAATGATGTCACCACATTTCCTTGGAATTCCACCGGCGTCGTCACTTCAACCTTCATAATCGGCTCGAGAAGCAGCCAATTCGCCTTCTCAAATGCTGAAAAGCAAAAATAAGAGAATCAAACAAACAAGAGCATTCGCCAACCTTCTCTCATCATGTTCTGCATCGTGTTGATCATGGCGATTTCCGTCGAATCAACAGCGTGTGTGGCTCCATCTTGAACTCTCACATGAATTCCAGCGATTCTCGTCTTGATCAATGGTCCTTCCGCAATAATCGCGTCCAATCCCTTCTTCAGCGCCGGGAACAAATTCTTCGGAATATTGTTTCCGAACGTCTCATCCGAGAACTCAACCACCGTATTCTTATCAGCCGGCAGCGGATCAATGACACCCTCGATCTCTCCAAACTGTCCTTGTCCTCCGGTCTGCTTCTTGTGACGATAATGGAATTTGTAGGGCGTCGCCAGCGATTCGCGATAAGCCACCGACGGTTTGCCGAGCTCAACCGGACAGTTGAACTCATTCTTCATGCGTTGCGCGTAAATCTCGAGGTGAAGCTCGCCCATTCCCGAAACAATCGTCTCCTTGGCTTCCTGATTGTACTCCCGTCGGAACGTCGGATCCTCTTTGGTGAACCGCGTGAGGGCCTTGATGAAATTGTCGGCGTCTTTTCGATTCACCGGCTTAATCGACATTGAGATGACGGGTTCGGGAATATGCATCGATTCGCAATGGGGCGCGAGGTTCGGATCGGTTGAGAACGTCTCGCCGGAATGGCAATCGAGCCCGAATGTCGCGCAAATGTCGCCGGCATAGGCCGTCGTGATCTCCTCCATATCAGCGGCGTGCATTCGGACCAATCGCTGCACTCGAACCTTCCGGCCGTCTCTTGATGCATACACCGTGTCGCCTTTGCTCAACTGTCCTTGATAAACACGGAAATAAGTGAGTTGTCCGTATTTTCCGGCCTAGAAGAAGCCCAATAAAAGAAAATTTGCAAAAATTGGATCGGGGCTACCTCTAACTTGAAAGCTAGTCCGACAAACGGCTTGGTGTTGTTTCTTTCAGGAGACAGGATGATTGGCTTCTCCTCGCCCGTTCTGAAAATTTCAGCACTTCAAAATGACAACATTTAGCCGAAAATTGATTACTCCATCTTCACTGTTGCTCGATTTACAACCTCCGAAGGGTCAGGAAGGTATCGGACCACAGCATCGATCATTGTCTGAACACCTTTGTTCTTGAGAGCGGTTCCCGAAAGAACCGGAACGAATGAGCGCTTCACCACGGTCCTCCGAATCGCTTCATGAATTTGATCGATGCTTGGATTCTCGTCGTTCAAAAACATCTCTCCGAGTTTCTCGTCGGCATTTGAGATGTGCTCAATGAGCTCTTGTCGAAGATCGGTGGCTTGCGAGCGAAGCTCTTTCGGAATTTCGTCTTTTCGCACAATCAATCCGTCTTCGCCTTCATAGTAGAGCGCCTGCTCTTCGATGAGATCGACGATTCCGTGAAAGTTGGCGTCTTTTCCGATTGGGAGATGAATGAGAGCGGCGTTATGGTTGAGCTTATTCCTTAAGCCATCGAGTGCTTTTAAAGGGGTCGCACCGTTTCGGTCCATTTTATTGACAAAACAGATGAATGGGACGCTGTATCGAGCAAGTTGTCGATTGACAGTGAACGTTTGAGATTGAACACCTCCAACTCCGCAGAGCACGAGCACAGCCCCATCGAGAACGCGGAGAGCTCGCTCAACTTCTACTGTGAAATCCACGTGGCCTGAAAAATACAAAATTGACATTTAATGTTGAATTTCCAACCTGGCGTATCAATAATATTAATATTAGTCCCTTTCCAGTCGACATAGGTGGCTGCCGATTGAATTGTGATGCCGCGTTGCCGTTCCAATTCCATGAAATCCATTGTGGCGCCGACGTCGTCTTTACCGCGAACCTCGTGCATTGAATCAATTCGGCCGGCATAATAGAGAATGCGTTCGGTCACCGTCGTTTTTCCGGAATCGATGTGCGCCGAGATTCCGATGTTGCGGATCTTCTCGACGGGCCGCACGCCGGGCACCACCACCGATGGCGCCTCATTGCTGGCGAAACGCCGGCACATTTCCACGGTTTTTTGGCGATTCGCCTTGAAAACTGTGGCGAGCCTTGGCAATACGCCCATTTTGAATTACCTGAAATGTTGAATTTCAGTTTTTGGTTGGTGCCAACAAGTTTATAGTGTCAAATTCTTCATAATAAGCGTTGAAAAAATTTACAATTTTTTTGCGCTAGCAGATTTTATTTATAAATCAGAAAGTATTTAAAAATCGAAAATCTGAAAAAAAAAATTAAGGATTGCGCAAATAGTGGCCTAGAATTTTCACGAGCAAACTCGGCTACGGCTGTATAATTGGAGCGCACATGCTCAATTCGTTTTCATTTTTTTCAAAATATTTTTTTATAAAGGAAGTTTTGAAATATAACTGCCAATGAAGGAGAACGTAATAAGATGAACACAAAGAAAATTAATTCCTAATTTGGCTAATTAAAACGTAACCCGTAATTGAATTAAAAGTAATTAAATTAATTGTAAAAAAAACATTTTTCAATTTAGCAATGATTCGTTCAAATTTTGGAATTGTAGGATATCCATCGCTTTTAGAGTATCTGTAATTTTTAAAAATTTCTATCGATATAATAGCAATTATCTTATCAATAAACGCGTTTCTTATCACAAAATTTGTATTTAAGCTATGGAATGGCGGCAAAAAGTGTATTATCGTGGTGGCAACAGCCAGCAAATTCAAGATATTCGCGAAAGTCTGAGACAAATTCGAGCGAAAAGTGAGATTTTTGTTTCAAACAAAAATGTTGTCTCTTCTTTTTCCAGAACGGTTAAAACAGTCAAGCATGAAAGAAAAAAAGCAGCGAACCAGAAGCTTGATGGACGTCAAATCACATATTCAGAATAATCAGGATGAAGCTTTAAACGGAGGATATGAGGAAAGATGCACATTTTTGAATAAACTTTGCAGTTTGATCGCTGAAACGACACTCGAAGAGCTTGGTGATAATGAATTCTTTGAAGATCTTTGCCAATTGTGAGTTTTGAGAAATCACCAACTTTAATTTAAAAATGATCTGTTGTAGAATGCTGAAATTCGTGAATGATGATCATCCGTGCATTCGTGCGATGTGTTTTCACCTCCTACGCAAAACCACCCAAAACGGCCGAAATTTGACATATCTGCTGACGTCGCACGTCGACATTTACGTCGTTCGCGCAATCGATTTGCAAATTGAAAATGAGCAAGAAAGGATTGAAGCGTTCAAGCTCATCTCATGGATGATGAAAGTTTATGAGAAATCGAGTCTCAAGAAGCTTATCGATGACGCGAAGGCGAATAGTAGCGAGAAGTGAGGGTTTTCAGAAAAATGCATTTTTTTTTGTTGAAAAAAAATTGGATTTAGGAAGTACGCGTTCCCAAAATCCATCATGCAACCAATTATTTCAATAGCGCTCGGCGAGCTTCAAAAAGAGAAGCCCTCAGATTCGTACAAGAGCGCCGCCAAAAAGGAGCTCCCGCGCGACAAAATGGGCCTGCCTTGCGTCGGCCTCTTCCTCGAATTTTGTCTTTCCGAGCCCGACTTGATTTTGGACATGGCCGGAACCGATTGGATTGTGCGAGTTCTCACGGGCGTCTCGACGATGCCGCGACGAATTGTGATTCTCGTCTCGCATATTCTGATGACGTGGCTCGATAGTCCGCATATCCGACTGAGAGCTGGCCTTCACATGGTGCTGGAGCAGATATTCGCGCCGCTCATTGAGTACGGGTTCTTTCAACGAAAACCGACGATCGCGAATTACATGCGCGATCCGTTTGGCATGAACGATATTCTCGAGCACTTCAAAGTCACATTCTTGTGCTTGCTGCGTTCATGGCCGGGACTGTTCTCGTGCGCCGCCGTCGGCGCCAACGGCAATATATCGGCGTCGTCGCCGTTGCGACTACTCGAATATCTCGGGCTCGGAACGGTGGAGAACGAGAATCTCATTCGAATCCGAAACATGGTTGTCGACATTTGTTGCGAGTTTGTCGATGTGCCCTATGCGAGCAGCAAGTTCGAGTCATGGACAGAAGCGTTGCAATTCTACAGTGAGCATTTTTTTTTTAATTTTCAAAGTCGTATTCCCGAGATTCTTTAGAGACCATGCATCTACCAAATAAGTACAAGAGCTCGTTGAAGAACGACTTCGTGGTCGCTCAGAATGACACAAGGATGTTTCATGATGTGGTAGGAGTTCAAAGATTGTCGGATCAAAATTGATTCTAGAACCGGCAATCCCGTTCGCTTGATCTACTCGCCTCATTTCGAACGCTCAGCCAATTCATTCTCATCAACGCCTCGCTGCCGCAATGTCTTGCCCGTTTGATTCTAACGAATCCCGATTCGCAGAGCGGCTTGAAGGCGACACTTTTGCTCGCCGATCTTCTTCGTCATGCGCCGTCGCATGTGCCGTCGAATTGGCGAGCGCCGGTGCTGAGCCTGCCGACACTTGTGCAATCGGCTTGTGAGAAGCTGGTTCTGAGTCGCGCCGCCGCCGCCGTCAACGGAACACTCGATCAACTTCACGAGGAGCGCACGTTTGTGCATTCCGAGAACGCCGAGCTCGTACTTCATCGCGTCGATGAGCTGAATCGCAGTTGGATTCGGAGTGCGGCGAATTCGGCGACGATGCTCAAAGAGTCCTACCTTTATATATTTGTGCCGAATGTCGAGCCGCAGATTGTTGTCACCGATCAATCGTCGCCGGAGATCAATGAAGAATCGAGGCGCGGCAATTTTTACGATACCGCCTTGTCGGGCCGATATGATAAGAATAAATTGATGCTCCTCGATCACACCGACAATTATGACTATTCGAGACATCATTGTAAATTGGGTTGTCATCGATGAACCTTGACCGTGATTTCAGCGCGAAGCTTGAATTTGGACGATGATGACGATCGAGCGAGCACACTGTTCCATGATGAAAATGGTCTTGTGAATTGGAGCTACGCTGAATATTATTTTGAGAATTTGGAGGTAAAAATCTGGTGTCGCTGAGAAATTGCCGAAATTCGCGTTTTTCAGAATGACTCGGATGATCATATAATTAAAGAATTTGCAATGAAATCGATGGAAGAATATGTAATCAAGGTGAAAAGCTTTTTTTTCATTTCCCCGCAGTAAAAATTTCAGACATTTTTTTTAGATTTTTGAGTATTTAACCCCGTTGACTCAGCAGTTTGAGCGTCGAATTATCAGCCATCAACAGATAATTGTTGTCAAATTGATATTGAAGCTTGTCCTTCGCGTTTTGCCCTTTAATGGTAAAAGAGAAAATGCATGCTTCTTCATTTCGGGACCATGTCGAAATTGTGAGGAGTTTCAGAGTCGATTCGTCAGGATTATCATCATATCATCAATAAATACCTAACGGGATTTCAGAGTGCCTTTCAAGGGGTCCGTTTGAAAAAGAAAATTCGTAGTAGGAAAAAAAAATGTATGTATAAATTTCAGCGCGAAACCAACACCTCATATTTTTATCCGCGAAATTTGTCATACACCGGCTCGATGTACCATTTTGCCATTGTTGGCTTCTTGTCGACGACGCCCTACGGCACAGGGATGCTCAACGAGCTCGGAATACTGCACATGTGAGTGATGTGTGTTTTATTGCACGGTTTTTGAGATTTTTTGGATAACAAACAAGACAGAGGAGAAAAAAAAACAAATAATAGGGGGCTGGGGGAGGGGGGGTGGAATTATTAAAATTATAAAAACAGAATTTTTGTTACATGTATGAGAAATTATGGCTTTTGCGAGACGAAGAAGCATTGCTGAATGTGCGAGAGCTTCACGAGGCACTTGTACTTTTCGGTGAGAAGTCCGCCTTCTGGAAGGCCGGCCGACGGATTACAATAGGGTCGGCAGTGCTCGTAGCCGGGCTCGAACACACCATAGGCTTCGCAACACTGGGTGGCGTCTTGATAGCCGGACGCGCAGATCATCACGTCGCCGACTTTGTTGAGCGGACAACGGCCGGTGAGCACCGCCAATTGCATCTGTAAACGGGATGAATCAACACGAGAAATGGAATTGGTTGAATTGATGAATTGGCTTGGGAAAATCGGGGAGGCGAGATCCGCTTACCGTCGCTAGTGTCGCGTCGTATTCGCACAACGGCGCGCAACCCTCGCCGAGACGCGCGCAACAATTCTTGAATCGATCGTTGGCGACCTGCTTGGTGATGCACGGCTGCCATCCGGGTTGTCGGGGGCATTGCGCGGCCGCCAACGGGGTGCCCTTGCCGGGATCGACGTACTTCACGAAGCTGACCGGACGCGAGTCGACGCTGGCGGCGGCGGCGGCGGCTGGCTTTGGAAGCGGTGCTGCTGGCTTGGCTGCCTGCGGTTGTTGGGTTTGCTGGACAACTGGGAGTTGTGGTTGCTGTGGTTGCTGGTAGGTCTGCTGATACGTCTGCTGACCCTGATAGCTATACTGTTGCTGTTGATATGGCTGATAGGTCTGCTGTTGTCTCTGCTGCTGTTGCTGTTGGTACTGTTGAAGCTGCTGCTGGTATTGCTGATACTGTTGCTGGTACTGCTTCTGCTGCTGCTCGACGGTGAGTTGCTGCTGCGGCTGCTGCACGACCGGCGGCGGCGGACTATAATTGCCCTGATGCTGAACCTGACCGTATTGTTGGGTGTTGGCGGCTTGCGCCAATGGCTGAGCGCCGTTGAGATTGAACAAATTGAACAGGTCCAACGGATTGGCGCCAGGCTGCATGAATTGCTGGAACGGATTGAGAAGCGCACTCTGCGGCTGCTGTTGTTGTTGTTGTTGTCCCGGAAGCTGGAACGGATTGGGCTGATTGAATAGATTGTAGGCGGGTTGCGGGAACGCGGGCAATTGCGGTGCCTGCGGCGATGGCAGCTGAGCGACAACACCGCCGCCGGCGGCGTTATACTCGGGCAACGGTTGCGCAAGATCGGCGGGACGGCTCGACAGCGTCTGATCGAGTGTCGACACCTTTGGCGGCTGCACCAACGGCGCAAGTGTGGCGGTCTGAATCGGTGCTTGCTGCTGCTGCTGTGGGTATGGAATGGCCGGCTGCTGGTAGTTGGGCGCGGCGAATTGAATCGGCTGCTGTTGCACGGGAAGGTGCAATCCGGCCTGCTGCTGCTGGTAGTACTGTTGAGGTCTCTGCTGCTGATAGACAGCTCCTCCCTCATTCGACACCTGCCTCGTGTTGACAGACTGCCCAAATTGCGGTTGAGTGTTGTACACGACCGGCTGCGGCGATTGTGGCGGTGCGATCTGGAAGATCGACGGTGGGGGGGCGGCTTGAGAACGCTCATTGATAATCGTACCTGTCGGTTGCATCCGGCGCACGCCGTCGGACACATTCGCGCGATGAAATCGACAGCGCAATGCACACATTTGGCGCGCGAGCACGACGGCAAATCGGCGAGAAGACATTCGACACTGATTGCCAACAATATGAGAATGGCACGTATCGACGACATCGAATCGCGCCTTTCTGCAAAAATACGCGTGTGTGGATATTATTATTATTATTATATTTTTTTCGGGCGAAACAAAAGCGAGATAGATAGAGATAAACGCTGTCTTCGTCGGTTTTGATGGGACAAAATGACTTAATATCGTTTTTGTGTGCGCGAAGACGAAGCCCGATCGCCGTTGTCTGTTTCTTGGCGAGAAACCGGCTTCATCTATTGCGATCGCGTCGGCGGCGGCGCCCTCACGTCGTCATTGATGGTCATGTTTTTTTTTTCGCTTGCGTCGTTTCATCGAGAAGCGTCAACGATGAGAGAATGAGGGATGAATGATGAGCGCGGATGTCTCCGGAACAGATTTGTCGCCAAATTGATGTTGCGCAATTTTTGGTCGGCTCTCAAAAGTCCGCAATTTGTCGTCATCGTGTTGACGCGAAAAATTGGATTCAAATTTGATTTGACGATTTTCAATTTTTGAATTTTTCCGAAACAAAAAAATGCGTTAGATATGAAATTGTAGAGATTCAAACTCCTCTGCAATTTCGCTTCAAGAGCCCTCATGCGCCTTTAAGCTGGGGGGAAGGGAAATAAAAGGAGATTAAGAAAAAAATGAATAAATAAATTGGATGCGTCGTGCCTATTTGTCGGGACAAATCACGAAATGGTATCTGTTTTGGGCAGCGCCGCCCGCGCGCCAGCGGGCGGATTGAGAGGGAGGGGGGGGGGTGGAAAAATTGCGCGGAAAGGCAAAAAAAAACTGGTTCCAAAAGCGATCCATGGAATGATGCCTAATGAAATTCGAATCGAATCGCCGTCGGCTGTTTCGTCGAAGAATTTCGCGAATATGATACATGCATGAATTTTTTGGAAACTCGATTTTCGAGATGATCACGCTGGCCGCCAATTAATGCGAATTATGCAATTTGTTTTGAATACATTAATATGTATAATTAGAAAAAAATATATATATAATTGAAATCGGAAAATGGGGGGAACGCCCGATTTCTGGCCGATTGAACATTTTGAATATGCACGCTTGACCGTTTTAAACCGTGAAGACAACAATTTGGGTCATTTTGTCGCCGGGCCGGGCCGGGCCGGAATCGACGCTCGCTGCGTGACGCTACTTCAGATGAGAGGAATGAAAACAATTTTTGCATAAATTTTTGGTTTTTGTTTGTTCAGGTTCTCGTCGCTTATGACCAACTCGACGCCAACCGAATATGTGAAGCTGATTGTGTCGTGTCTGGATTACACAAGCGACGGGATGACTCGAATAATTCTTCGCGGCGCGCTCACCGCGACCAACGAGGTTCTCTGCCAATTCGATTGTTGATGCGCCTCAGTTTAAATGAGAATCGCAACACGATGCTGTTGGTTTCATTATTCTTTTTCTCATTGCCTTTCAGGAATCCCGCAAATGGACGACACGATTCCTGTCCGTGTTGGCGTCGCTCGATTTGACGCGCTTCGCCGATTGGGGAATTCGAATGATGCTCGGCCAACTCGGCGACGAGTCGCCGAAAGTCGTACGCCACGCGGTGCGCCTTCTGAATCGTTGGCTTCCCGAATTCCCGTCGCCGAGTGTGCACACGCGAATTCAATGGTCGGCGTTCGGCGACGCCGGCCATTTCCTACGCGTGCACTCGTTCGCGTTCGAAACCGAATGCGTCGACAACGAGGCGGAGGTCGTCGATGTGATTCGTTTCTGGATGCGTACGTTCAATCAGACGTATCTCGAATCGATCGAGGACGACTTTCGCGAGATGATGTTCGCCGTGAAGCGTTCGCTCGACGGCGTGTTCCCGCGCGCGAGCACCGACAAACCGGAATCGGTGTACGGCGTGCCGGCGCCGTTGCACCTGTTTGGCGTGTTGTGCACCCATCGCACCGGGCGAACGTTGCTCGCGCGCGAGAACGTGTGCGCGGTTTTGATGGCGAAGCTCACAATGAAAATTGAGAGGCACTCGATGAGCGATCAGTATGACACGATAAAGAGCAGCCTTCTGGCATTGGCGAGCATTGGAAGCCATGATGAAGGTTCTTGGATCCTTTTGAATAATTCATAGCCAATTAAGTCATAGCTAATTATAGGTTATGAAATTTTGCCGAACGATACGATTCCAAAAATGATTAAGATCACTGAAGAGCATAGTGTTCTCAGTGTTCGTGGCGTCGCATTTTTTGCCTGCTGCATTGTATCGCAGTGTGTCGAAGGTACGGTGAATCACTGATGGCATCGTCAAGAAGTTCTTTCAGGAGCTAAACGATTGGCGGCGCTCGGTTGGGAGTGTAATCGCTATCGGTATGCGACGGATTTGGCGAAAACGCAAGCGGCGAATGATGACGACTCGAGATCATGGAAGAATTCGACGATTGTCGTCCGCCGATTCACTCATCATCGCAACTCGTCGATCATCGAGATTCAGAATCGGCGAAAATCCGAAGTGCAGCGTCGGAGCGTTGTGACGAGGACGCGATCGGCGTCGGTGACCGAACGAAACGCGGACGAGCCTGGCGTGACAGCACGACGCGGATGGAGCAGCGATCTGACGTTGAGTCGAAGTGTCGACGATGAGTCGTCGGCGTCGAGGAAGTGGACGATGGCGCCGGACGAGATGGGATCAACGAGTGAGATTGGCGATGAGCATGTGATATCGCCGGCGAGAATTCCGAGTCTCAGCGTGTCGATGTCGGTGGAGCGAAAACGCGCCAACACGATCACGTCGATGTGCGGCGACGACGACGGTTCGCTGCGAACGCGTTCGTCGACGGTGGCGCGATGCGTTCGCGAGGGAATGTCGATTCCGAAAGAGCAGTTGGAGCTCGAAGGGACGATCGCCGACACGATAATGGATTGGCATTTTTCGAGTAAGGCTCGCGAGCGGCACCATCTGATGCCGTTTCGCGTTCGGACGTTCTTGATCATCAATCGCAATATTGGCGATCCGGTTCGCTACATATTCATGACGAAAGACGAGGAGCGACATTTTGCCGATTATCGACGGAAGGTGATGAAGGATGATTGGCTGTACAACGAGCTGATGAAGGAGGACAACGCGGTGAAGAAGACGGTGAACGTGATTCCGCTTCAGACGGTCACACTGCCCGCTGAGATTGAGGTCATGTGTAACGTGAGCGCGAGATTTGACGAAATTTTTGTCACTATTGCGTTTTTCTTTTTATAGAATATTTTCATAAGCAAACCGAAGACGGAAAATATTTTTGGCGTCGAGAACTCGACGGACGACTTGTCGGAAACGGATCGAGGCGCGAAGAGTGGGCACGCGAGAAGCGATTTCAACATTCAACAACCGCACTCGACCTATCGATGTTTTCATTGTAGCGGAAAGGAGGAGCATTGTAACGTTTTTATTATTATCATTTTTTTTTTGAAAAATCCAATTATCAACCCAAAACCTATCGGATCCGACTTCCCCGAAAGAAAAGTGGAAATTTGAATTACCGTCTCGAAAAAGAAAAAAAAAACAATGCGATGAATGCTTCAAATTGTTCGTCGATTCCCGATTTTCTAGCATCTATAAATTTCAGCGCGCAACTATCCGCATCCGGACGCGGCAGCGCTCCGCAAAGAGGTCCTCAATCAGGTCGACATGTTGGAGATCAAAGAATATCCGGCGAAGCGTCTCATCGGCCTCCGCCAACACCATCAATGGCTTTTCGAATGGCCGTGCATGTACGCCGACGTTCTCGAGCTTCTCGATGAGTATCGATTCAAGCCGCACTCGAGATCGTTCCTTCAGCAAATTTTCTACGACGCGCTCAAATTTTAAGCGCCACAATCTGTGATTTTATGCAATAATTGTCAACATTGTTGAATGCCCTTGGTGTGATCAAACTACAATGTAGTCTCGTTATCAATGTTCTTGTATAAAACCTCATCGTCGTCGATGTGTTTTGATTGTTGCGATATTCATCGTTTGAAATGGTTTACTCTGCGTTCAAATATCTTGACGTCGAGAATCTTGGCGATTATGTGTATCGAGTTTCGCTGAATCGACCCGACAAGTACAACGCGTTGAATTTTGAATTTTGGAGGCAAATTTTATTTTCATTTTTTCTTTGATCTACCAAAAATCTTTTAATATTTGAGTTTTTTGATTTTTTTTTAGAGAAATTGGATTGGTTTTCAAACAGTTCGATGAGGATGAGAATTGTCGAGTTGTGATTCTCGAAGGCAATGGGAAGCATTTTTGCGCGGGACTTGATTTGATGGGTAATCAATTGATATTCCATTTGATGTGAATTTCTTTATTATTTTTTTTTCAAGCGGCCAGCCAGATCGGCGCTTCCGACGATGACGATGGAGCGCGAAAGGCGCGAAAGCTGCTTCGCGAAATTCAGCGAATGCAGCAGGATTTCACCAACGTGCAAAAGGTGAGCAGTTAATTTCAAGCAAATTTTTTAAAAATTGATTTTCAGTGCCTCAAACCGGTGCTGGTTGGAATGCACGGCTTCAGTCTTGGCGCTGCCATTGATTTGGCTTCGGCGTGCGATGTTCGATATGCGACACGCGACGCGGTGCTGTCGGTGAAGGTAAATCGGGAGGGACCTCTTCTTTCAATATTATTATAATATAGGAGGTTGACATCGGCATGGCCGCCGATATTGGAAGTTTGAATCGTCTGCCGAAGATTGTTGGCAATATGAGCTGGATCAAGGAGATCAGCATGACGGCACGACATTTTTCAGCCGACGAAGCGAAAGAATACGGGCTGGTTAGTAAGGTGTTCGAGACGCGCGACGAAATGCGGCAAGGATTGCTGGAATTGGCGAAACTGCTTGCCACCAAGAGCCCTGTTGCTGTACAGGGCACCAAAGGCGTTCTCAACTATTCGATGGATCATAGCATTGAGGATTCGCTCAACTATGTGGTAGGAATAAAACAATTTGGGTGGGAGATGATTTGAATGGGCGCGAATTTCAGGCCACCTGGAACATGTCGCAATTGGCGACGGATGATGTGCAACTCTCGGCGCTGGCGAGCCTCACCAAACAACCGCTGCCGCCGTTTTCGAAGCTCTAATCGTTGTGAAATTGAATTCCCCTCCTCGTCCACTATGCTTTTTTTGTGCTGCAATTGCCGATGCTTCAAAAAGTGTCGAATTTCGCGCAATTGTTTCTGACTAAGCGCACCGAGAATTTTGTTGTTGGTTTTTTTTTGAAGAAATATTCGCCTTTCTTTTTTTTGGGGCTCATTTTTTTTGTTGAGAAGTGATATTCTTGCTTGTTGGCAAACACTTGAGTTCATCTTTATGTGTGTGTATTCTAGTGAGTGAGAGACGCGAAGTTTTCTCAAGGTTTCTTTTACATTTTCAATATTTGCCTTGGCTGATTAAATATTATTTCTGTAATGTTTTGTTTTCACTAATCAGAGGCTTGGGAAAATTTGGCACAGAAAATGGTGGTTTCTTGGACATTTTTTGATTCAAAATGTATATTATTTTCAAGTAAAGTAAATTTTTGGTAATCCTTTTTTTTTGCCATTTATAATTATTTTTCTAAAACTGCACAAATGTAGATATTCTAAAGAAAAACAAGATGAAATAATTACTCTTTCGTGCGCACAATGAAAAACAATCAAATATATAAGAATAGGCGGCATAAAATAGCTCGAGCATTCAAATTTCTCAAATGCGTGCATTTGTTCGTCAACTCTGGTGTGAGTGTGTGTACACCGAGAATGTGTACCGTACACACACCCCGAGAGTTGGGGAGCTCAGCGAAAAAGAAAATAATAGAATGGCTGTTAATGACATATTACTAGGAATCTGAAAATGCAGATATTCAATTAATAATTGAAAATTTATAGGGAAATGCGAAAAAAAATAATTTTCAAGATTTTGTCTATACTTTTTCATTTTCATTTGTTTTGTCCTTTATTGTTTCACAGATCGAATATCTATTTATATGTGCTCATTGAAGCTGAAGACAAGCCGTCCTGAGAACGACTCCCATGCTTTTCTTTTTTGAAAGCTTCTCTCATTTCAGACAATTCCATCGCGTCGAGACCAACCAATGTCGACCAACGAGACCGCGTATTGCGTTGAAGTTGTGTGACGAGCAATTTCTAGAAAATTTGCAAAATTGGTTTCAATTCCAGCTCGCCGCTACCGTCTTCTACGTGCCCTATCAACTTTACTATTTGACGTGCACAATTTTCTCGATCATCTCGCTATTTCTCATCGTCTACTTTCTGCGCGTCTATATTTGGAAGTCGACGTTTCATCCGAGCTTCAAGGTTCGTGGTGTCGCGAAATATTAAACGAATGGCGAAGACGGCTGTTTGCAGATTCTCACGGCGATCTACTTTCTAGCCACCTTCTGCCATTCGCTATGCTTCATTGCGGGCTCTGTAAGAAGCGTCGATCGGCGATCAAAGCGCTTCGAGCATTTCTTTTTTGCAGGTAATGCTTCTCGAGAGGATCTTGTCGTATGCGGAGCCGTGCGACATCACCTTTCGTCGAATCCCATACACACTGGTGCACTATCCGCTGGCTTGTAGTTTGGCTGTTGGGCTGCTTACCCAGGTGGCTGACAGTCCCGCGATTGGCACTGATTTTAGCATTTTCAGACGATTCTCGTTTTTGAGCGACTTGTGGCCACTATCAAGCATGAGAATTATGAGCACTTTTACTCGAGATTCTACCTATTCTTATTTTTGATTTTGGTGAGCAGGCCATTTCGGTGTACTCCCACGCTGTAACTCGGTTGTCTTCAGACGGTCGTCTTTCCGTGCTTCGCGATTATCTGGATATATCGTCACGGCGATTTCGGGCAGCCGGTGATCTCCATTCTAAGCCCGCCGGCGAATGTTGAGAATGGCCTCGGTAGAGGCTTCATTTTGGCGTTCTTCATTTCATTCGCCGCGTTGGCCATTCTGATCTACCTGCAGATTGCGAACAGGCGGCTTGAGAGAAGGTTTTTGCGACGGACCATTTCACTCATTCCCCCCCGAAAAGACTTTCAGACTCGATTTTAGTTTGTCGGGAAAATTCCAAATTCATGAGAACGTGCGAACGACGAGCTTCATCACACGAATTCTCATTCTCAACATGATAATAACGATTTTATACAGCGGCGGCGTTTTTGCGCTTCGAAATTATCGATTTGAAGCGCTTGAAAATAACAAACCGTTCGGCCATTTCCTCCGAAATCTCTTCTACGTGAGACGCTCAAATGATCGGCCGTAATCTTGTTGCTCTTCAGCTTCACCCATTGAATGCTGTCGTCGTCCCAACGATGTCAATCATGCACGTGGCGCGAATGAAGCGAAAACGCGTCAAAACCTCGACGGACCATATTCGAATGCCGTCGAAAGGCAAAGAGGCCGCCGAGGCCTATCTGAAAATGCTCAGAGATCAATGGAGCCAATAATATTGAATTAGAAGTGCGTTCTACTAGCTCAGTGTTGTTCGTTTCAACATTTTTGTTGATTTCAGCTTTTCGTATATGCTTATTTGTCATTTCTCACTTTATTTCTACGTATTTTTTTCAATATTTGGAATTCCATGTCTCTTTCACATTTCAAGGTATTCCAGAATTTGCAAAAAAATGGCTATCTCCTTTTTAGATGCTCATTTCGTTGTACACCATCGTCATCTTCAAACCAAGCTTTCTGCGGAGAACCCCCCTTCAATTCTCCGGGTTTCGTCTTTCAGCATCCTTTTGATTCAATTGATGATTTTGATCTACGTTGGAAACGGTAGCCCCAAATTCCTCGATAATAATTTTTAAATGAATCTACCCGATTTCAGAATCGAGTTCAATTTATTCGAATGATTCCAGAATGTCAGAATTCCGAGTCTCCCGCGTGATTGTGACCATCATGAACGTTGATTGGTTATGAATTTCGGGATTCTGGCGCTCTCAATTGCGATTTTGCAAACAAAAAAATAGACTTGCTCGATGTAGAACCGCCTACGTCATTCCACAAACGAATTTATTTCAATTTTCAGGTCGACCTGCCTAATTGTCTCGAGTCTCCGAATTTGGCACGTGTCGCGCGCAACAGGAAGTCAATGACGCCGACCGAGTTTATCAGGTTGTCTGCAAATACTACAACGCTGGTTTTCGAAGGCGACTCGAGAATTCTCGACAATCAATAGTCTCGAATTGCACGCATTAACAATGTTCTATTTGTGATTATATGTATAGCTATTTTTGGAAGAAATAAAATTGCGATCCTCTCAAATTCGGTGCGCAATGAATGCGACGACGTGTCTCTCTGTAATTTTCTCGAATCGTCTAAAAATAAAGAATAACGCGTCGTTTTCGAAATTTTCAGCTCGCTTCCATTGCATTTTATAGGCCATTCCAAATTGTGCAATCGATTTACGCTCTTCTCGCCGCGCCGTCAATCGCGCAAATCGCCTATTTTTTAAACGTCCATATTTGGAGATCGACATTTCATCAAAGATTTAAAGTTGTCCGCGTTCGATTCGATTCAATCATGAAACTCGTTTAGATTTTGATCACAATTTACTATGGAACGATATTTGTTCAACAATTGTGCTATATTGTTAGCTATGTAATTTTTGCGATATTCAATTTTATTTCCAATTTTTATTTCCATTTTTAGATTATGCTTTTATTGAATATTATAAATTTTCAATATGATTGTGATATTGTGCTGAGTCGAATTGCTCATTTCATCGGGCACACACCATTAGCGTGTAGTTTAATTATAAGCGTGTTCACTCAAGTAATATGGCCGTGGCCGCACGGCTATGAAAAATCTAGTCCACCGAAATTTATGCGAATTTTTTTCCAGACAATTTTGGCTTTTGAGCGTTTATTAGCTACAATAAAGCATGAGGAATATGAAAACACGGATTCGAAATGCTATATAATGTTTCTTATTATTTTTGTAAGTCTATGTGTCCCTGCAAAATGCTTAAAAATTGAGACCTATGGACTTCCTTTTCCTTTTTTGTCCTTTTAAATCGAAAGTTTCCTTTTTCAGACTGTCATTATCCCGCTTCTGATAATCTCGTGGGCGTATCGCGATTCAGACTTCACATCGCAGCTAGTGATTATATCGATAACACCACCGGCGGGCGTCAAGGGCCGATTAAATGCCATTTACATTTTCTCATTTTTCGTCTCGATCACAAATTTGATGGTGGTGCTCTATACGCGAAAAGCGAATCGGAAGTTGCTCAAACAGTTGAGCTTGGCGAATTTTCGGACAAAAATTGTCGATTTCTAGAATCGGCGCCAATTTGTCGTCGAAATTTCAAGTGCGCGAGAACACGATGATCGCCGGATTCGTGTCGAAGGTGCTCACACTGAATGTGATGTGCTCATCGGTGTTCACCGGCGGCACTTGGCTTCTAATCAACACTCAGCTCAATGGCAATGAGAAGATGTTGACATTTTTGAGAAATTTGCTCTATGTGAGTGAATTGGATGGGGGCAAACGAAGCACAAGCCGGCCAATTTTTTCAGCTATCGCCGTTCAATGGTTTTTTCGGCTCGCTGATCTCGATTCGTCACGTCTCGCGACGAAAACGCGAGCGTGTCGACGCCGCCCGAAGAGCGCTCATGATGCCGTCGACGGGTCGGCAAGCCGCCGATGCCTACACGCGAATCCTTAATGATTTGTGGAAATGAGTCGTCGTCGTCGTCGTTCGACACTACTAATTATGGGTGTTCTGAAATGGCAGAGCGCAACACACACAAATTTTCAGCTGTCGCAGCAACAATGTCTCAAAAATGCGATAAAGTACCACAAAAATTTGCCGAAACAATATTTTTCTTGGCTTTTCAGCTCATCCGAATCGCCGAATACAAACCGTTTCAATTCATTCAATTATTTTATTCGATTATCGCCATCATTACCCAATTTCTAATTCTCTATTTTCTATGAACCTATATTTGGAAGTCGGCGTTTCATAGAAGCTTCAAGGTTCCCCCGGAATCGATGATTCCATGAAACGGTGTGCGATTATTTCAGACAATGGTCTCCGTGTACTTCCTCGTCATATTTGTTCAACAGTTGAGCTATGTTGCTTGTTTTGTGAGCCTCACACCAGAAGCTAACATTTTTGGGAAAATCGTTATTTTCAGATAATCATGTTTCAGCGAATATTGACATATAAGGAGGGTTGCGATATTGCCATCGCCAAAATCCCGTATATAGCCGCGCATATCCCATTGGCGGCCAGTTTGACGATGGGAGTGTTCTCACAGGTACCGTCGCTATTGTCGGAATCGTCTGCGGACAATTTCCGGGAAACGCCACCAACTAATTGATACGTGGAATCAGCGTTGGTGGTGTTTGGTTTCAAAACATCAAAAGATCAAAGCAAGGCTATACTCATTGAAAGCATCTGCGGACAATTTCCGGGAATCGCCGCAAGCCACCAGATTCGCGAAATCAGCGAGCTCGCCTCCAAAATGTTAAAACGAAGCAAGCGGATTCTTATTGAAAGCATCTGCGGGCAATTTCCGGGAATCGCCGCAAGCCATCTGATTCGCTAAATCAGCGAGCTCGCCTCCAAAATGTTAAAACGAAACAAGCGGATTCTTATTGAAAGCATCTGCGGACAATTTCCGCGAATTTTCAGACAACAATGGTCATCGAGCGATTGATAGCTTCAAGAGAGTTTCGGCGATACGAGAATGAGCGAAACAAGACGTTCTAATCGATATTCATATTTTTCGTATGGTGGCATTCAGAAGGACGCACTCAACAATTCTCGTTCTAGAATTTCGTGTTGCCGCTGACCTTCTTCGGTTGGGCCTATCAGAATTGCGATTTAAACAAGCGCGTCATCAACGCGGCGACGAGTCCCGACGGCATCGAGAATCGCCTCAGCAAAATTCTGATCGTCATATTCACCATGTTAATTGCCAGCCTCCTCATGATGATCTACACGCGAAAACTCAACCACCACCATCGTGATAGGTTGAGGAGCCCGAAATGATCATCATTCTTTATTTTTAATTTTTTTGAATCGTTCAGAATCGAATCGAATCTATCGGCGAGATTCCAGCTGCAAGAGAATCTCTCGATGCAAGGCTTCATCGCGAGGATCCTCATCGTCAATTTGATATTCAATTTGATGCATAGCGGTTCCGGCTATGCGTTGTCATTCACCAACATTCAATGGTCCGCGATGAATGCGCAATTCATGGAATTTGTGAGAAACGCTCTAAATGTAAGGCAATGCGATTCAAACAGTTCAACTCATTTTGCCTCCTGTTTTGGGATTTTTCGCAAATTTGTACGCTTAAACTAGACGGTCTTTTGAGTGTGTTCACAAAATTCCAGCCTACACTGGAGGGTTTTCATAGCTATCTGAAAATTCAAGGTGATTTTCCATTGGCAACAACCATTTCGGCAAGAGGTTACATATACGCCTCTTGGGCGCGATGTTTAACAAGCCTGTGAGATGGAGGGGCAAGTGCGCGGAATAGTAAAGTTGTGGTGAAGTTTCGCCCCCGCTATCTACTTTTTTGCATTTTTTTTTCTTTTTGCCGCAATAAATACTAATACCAATTGATTTTAAACGCATAATTTCATGCCAAAGCGTCGTGTTTAACACTAATCCGAATCGCCTGGTTGCAGCTCTCCCCTCTAAACGGCCTCATCGTGTCGTTCATCGCCATCCGGCAAGTCGCAATGGAGCAGCGTCATCGGATTCAGGCGACGACGCGAATCGTCGGCCTGCCGGTGAAAGGCCACGAAGGCTATGAAGCGTATCGTCAAATTCTCAACGTTCATTGGACGCAACATTCAAAGGCAACAATTTAATTGTTATTCGATATAATAATATTCATCTTCCAAAATTATGGGTGGGTTGCTCATAACAACATACTTATTAAGCCTTCTCTTTCTCTCGCACCCAATTTTTTTCAAGCTAGTGTCGCTTTCAGTCTGATGAGCAAGCATGAATGACGCTTGTCGTGAGGTAATCGAAATTCGCCAAAACGCAAAAATCGATTCGCAATTTTCAGCTAGCCTCGATCGCCTTCTACAAGCCATTTCAAACCGTCCAGATTTGCTATGCCTCGCTAGCCGGCGTCACCGTGCTGCTAATCGCTTACATCCTCAAATCGCATGTTTGGACGTCGACCTATCATTCGTGCTTCAAGCTTCTCCTCACCGTCTACTTTTCGGCAATCGTTGTCCAGAATCTATTCTATATTGCCGGCTTTGTGAGTTTTTTTTTTTCAATTTGCCCAAATTTCGCCTTTCGTTTCCAGACGGTGCTCTTTCAGCGGATTCGCGCGTTTCGCGCCGACTGCGATATTCTATTCCCCAAATATCTTTATATGGTTGCCCATTTGCCGGCGGTGCTCAGCTTGCTCATCTACATGTTCTGCCAGGTGATTGATTGATTTTTCGGGGATTTGCTAATTTCGGCTTGCAGACGGCTCTTGTCATTGAACGCACTGTAGCCACGCTGAAATATAAAAACTATGAAACCTACCAATCAACAACCTACCAATTATTTTTCATTTCCTTTGTGAGGGCCATTTCGGTGTACTCCCACGATGTAACCACGTTTTTTAAGACCGGCATTCTACCAATGATTTCGTTGATTTGGGCATATCATGAGTGCGATTTCAATCATCCCGTCATCACGTCATTGACGCCGCCGATGAACGTCGACAATCGCCTCAACGGCATTTTCATTTTGTCGTTCTCATTCTCGGTTCTGGCGCTTCTCGCACTGCTATGCTACGTGCTTCCGATGAACCGGAAACTCGAGGCGAAGTGAGCCCCGGCTGGTTGATTGAAGCGTGAAATCATTTTTTTTCAGAATCGAATCGAATCTGTCGAGTCGTTTCCAGATTCTCGAGAACATCACAACGACGACGATCATGTCGCAAATGCTGATTCTCAACATGGTGTTCACAATAATTTACAGCGGCGGCACCTACGTGCTGCTCAATCATCAATTCGAGATATTCGCCAACAATCAGCCGCTTCTCTCATTCACCAAAAGCCTATTCTATGTATGTAATTAGGCTCTCACAATTATCATGGGAGATGGCGTTTGCAGTTGCCGCCAATCAATGGATTCGTTGTGTCGATGGTGTCGATTCTGCAAATTTCGCGGAAGCGGCGAAAACGCGTCGAGAAAACGACGAGCATCGTGATGATGGCGACGCGCGGCCGCGAGGGCGGCGAGAATTATTTGAAAATGCTCGATGAGCAATGGAACGCCGAACAGAAATTGGCGTAACGTGGGAATCGAATTCATTTTTTTTTGTTATTGTTGTCGCACCTAGATTTTTATCTTTTTTTTTTTCTTCTCGCTTGTTAATAATAATAATAATCGCGTATTCTCATTATTTACACACGGCTTGGGTTTTTGCGAATTCATTCAAACATGCCCAAATGAGTATTCGCACTTGTTCCATATATGGCCATCAACGAGACGTCGACGAAATGCAATACTGTAAAATCTCATCAATTTTCGCATCGACTTCTTCGAATTTTTATTTTTCACATTTTCAGCTCGCCAAAACCGTATTCTATCCGCCATTTTTGATTTCCATATCTGTCAGTTTTCTATTCGCGCTGGGCAATTTATTTTTAAGCACATATTTTGTCAAATTTTTAATTTGGAAGTCCACATTTCATCCGAATTTTAAGGTATTTTTCAAAATTGACACATTCACATCAATTGTGTGATGTTGCGCGACGGTGTTTGCACACATTTCTGCGCACAATCATTTATTTCATTTAATTCGAATTTTTTCCCATTTTTTTCTAACTTCAAGTTTCAATAAAACATCAAAAACCAAAAAATGACTTTTTTTTCTAAATTTCAGACCCTTAATTTCAGGTTCTAATCACTATTTACTTCATTGCCAGCTTTTCACAAGCATTCTTCTACATTGTCAATGTTGTAAGTGATTCAACTATTGCCAGGCGATGAAAGCAAATCCTACAGGCACTACTCATCGAGCGCATTGTGTTTTTCGAGAAGCCTTGCGATATTGCCTTATCATATACCCCATATATTATTACTCATTGTCCATTGGGTTATACCTTACTCCTATTAATGCTGACGCAGGTTTGTGTGTGCCAATAGACGAAATGTGTTTCAGACAGGTGCCTTGTTGCAGTTTTCTTTGGCAATTGAGCGATTGATAGCAACAATTAAATTTGAGAAGTATGAGAGATTCCATTCGAAATCATTTATTGCATTATTCATTTGCCTAGTGAGTCCATTGAATTGTACTCCCACGATGTAACCACTTTTTTAAGACATGCACTATCCCATGCTTATGCATATTGTGGGCGTATCAGGACGGCGATTTCAATCATCTAGTGATCTCAGCGCTCAACCCGCCGGCGAATGTCGACGCGCGACTCAACAAGGCCTACTCGACGTCGCTCGTGTTGTCGATGCTCGGATTGCTGCTGGTGATTTACACCGAAACGGCGAACAAGAAGCACGAGCGTCTCATCGGATTCAGCACGCTGTCGGGACGATTTCAGCTTCATGAGAATGCGACGACGACGCGATTCATCTCCAGAATTCTTGTGTTCAATTTGACGACAAATTTGATGTATTCAAGCGGCGTAATGGTGTTGAAGAATGTGAAATTCGAGTTCCTCAAAACGAATGAACCCCTATTTTTCACGATGCGCAGCATTTGCTATGTAATTGTTAATTAGGATGATAATTAGAAAGTAATTAGTGGATTTCAGCTTCATCCGATGGCTGGATTTATTGTTTCGGCCACGTCGATATGGCACGTGTCGGCGAAAAAGAGGCAGCGTGTGAAGAATGCGAACAACATTGTGATGATGCCCCAAAAAGGGAAAGAGGGATTCGATGCTTATACGCAGATATTAAATGAGCAATGGTCGATGCGAATGAATTTGAAATAAAATGAATTTATTGAGCAACGGACTCCCAATAATTTTGAATCGCTTGGTGATGATTGTGCGCGCCGATGGGGCCCGAATAGGGAAGAGCAACCACTTTTTGCAATTTTCGGCTTTTCCGAATCCGCAAACGATTCAGAAGCATCGTGCCGAATATGCCGGCGATCATATTGTAGATAGGCATCGTCTAGAAATTGGTCGGCGTGTTTTTTTTTTTCTCTTGTCGACTCCATCGATTTGGAATTTACCACGAAAATCCCGCGTAACGCCAATATCACCATTTCGTCATTGATGTATCGTTTTAGGAACACGCGAAGAATGAGCGAGTTTGATAGATAGACGCCGAAGAAGAGATTGTGTAGAAATGAGATGCCGATGGTGAATTTTGAGCTGATCAGAAGCTCATTGGTGAGAAAGCGCGATGATAGTGTTGGAAGGCTTCTAAAACATTCTCAATTTTTGCCGTTAGTGAAATTAAAGAAAAAATTCCGTTATTTTTAATGATTTTTTTATAAATAGAAAATATGGCCTAGTGGCCGCGGACGTGGAAAACCTAGTCCGCCAATTGTCTTTCTTTTTTAATAAAATTTTCCATTAT
The DNA here is from genome assembly GCA_902829315.1 of Caenorhabditis bovis. NCBI lineage: Eukaryota > Metazoa > Nematoda > Chromadorea > Rhabditida > Rhabditidae > Caenorhabditis > Caenorhabditis bovis. The sequence continues at coordinate 6,659,611 of CADEPM010000004.1, read as the reverse complement.
TTTAAATTCATTCGCTCACCGCGTGTCCAATTTTCTCAGAACCATATAAAAACATAAATTAGTCGTAAGATTAATAATATTTGTCGAAAAAATAGTAAATGTAATAATATTGAACTGAAAATTCGGCAATTATTTGAGGTTTGCAGATTGATGACGTCACAATCGAGGCGACTGAATCAGGAACCAAGAAAAAATTGAAGACGCGAGTTTCGAAAACCGAAATTTCCATTAGATAGATGACCATAATTAGGCTAATTGTTGCCTGAAATTAATTGGGAAATTTTGACGGAGGGGTGTGGGGATGACGACACGCAAATGAGCAGTAGAATGTAGGCGTTGAACGTCGGGCGATGCTCATAATTCATACGGCAACGATAGGCGATCAAACGTTCCACAGTGATCGCGACTGTTATCGAAACCGGCGCCGAGAACGTGAGAAAATTGGGATACGACAAAATTCGCCACGAATCGATGCTGATGAGCAGATCGCATTCGGTTTTGGCGAGAAATGGGACGATCACATGATAGCTCTGAAACCAAAATGCCGGAATTTCGACACAAAACCCGAAAATGTCGGCCTCCCCCACATAAATATAGCAATTGAAGAGTTGAAATGCAAAAGTGGTCGAATAGAAGACGATGAGAAGCACTTTGAGATTTGCATGGAATAAATGCGGCACAATTTTCTTGAATATCAAATAGACAATTGGCGGCATTCCGAGAATTGACGTCAGCAGGCCGAAAAATTGAGGGATGCGATACCAATAAAGATGGGTGACGTGGAATGCCTGGAAAATTTTGATTTTTATCGTTTTGAAAATGACAAAATTGATGAGAAACTCACATTTTTGCACTGTTGGTCCATTGATTGCAAAAAATGAACAAATCATATGTGGATGTGTTGTTTGAGGTAGAAATTCCCCTGGGAGCAGGCTCGCAGGTGAAATGAGCAATAGGTTGAAACAAACATTTATGATTTTTTAATTGACTTCAAAAATAGATTAATTTCGGATTGGTTTTGCGCAATAATAAATTAATAAAGAGATTTATTTAATTGAATTTGAGAAAAAATCTGCAAAATTTGCGCCAACTATCATGTCACTGACGCATTTGTGGGGGGCTGGTTTGAAAAAATTGTTTTTGCTCATAGAGCTAGTCAAAATTCGAACTATTAAATAAAACAATGTTTTGAGCGAGATAGCGTTGATACAAGAGAGACGCAGAGATGGAAAGACAACTATTTCTCAACGGCAAAATTCCAGCAATTTTGAATTGCCGCGTCGTGATTTTTGGCGCCTTGAACACCCGAATATTCGATCGACACCACTTGGCGTCGCTTCTTCGATTTTTGCCAATTGAGGCGCTTCATCAAAATCGCGGCGATGACGCCAGCGAGCAGATTATAAACGGGTAACACCTGGCAAACAAATCGACGGGTTGCAAACGCGCCCCAACGCCAAACTCACCAACATAATTCCGCGTAGGCCGTTGATGAGGGTGGCGTCGCGAACGACCAACGGCAATAGGAAGCGAATCGCGAACGTGTCGATGAGATGGACGGCGAAGAAGAGATTGTGTAGAAATGAGATGCCGATGGTGAGATTGGTGCTCGTGTGAAGCTCCTCGATGAGGTACCTCGTCGACAAACTCGCAGTTTTCGAGTTGAATCGCTGCAAGAAGCGCGCGAGCGCCAAATTCGTCGCGAAATTGCCGACGTTTATCAGAAACAGGCCGACGATGAGCAAATTGAACTGAACCGTGGATTGTGGTCCGTGTGGACTACACGACGCCTACCGATGACGCCGACGACGGCGGTATCAGAAAGAAGTTGAACGTCGAATATTGGAACGCCTCATTCCGAAATACTATATAAATTATAATCATATTAATAGTTAGCTGGAATAAAGAATCCAATTAGAAACCAATTGTAGACCTACCGTAATCCCAAGAAGCATGGGTCCTATGCCGATTTTGCGATTCTCATAAAACGCGCGATCGAACAACGCGATGAGCCTCTCGATAGTGATCGCTACCGTAATCAAGACGGGCGCTCCGAATAGGTAGAGCAACGGATAGGAAATCAACTGAAAATGGGCTGGTCCGATGAGGTGCTCGCAATCGATGGTCCCGACGAGAATTGGCGCGATGACGTGGAATCCCTGAACGATGTTTGGCGATTTGTTTTTTTTTTTTTTTTGGCGGCTTACAAAAATATAAACGTTCAAAATTTGCGTGGCGAGAATCGCGGCGAAAAACGCGAGCAGTAGCACGCGTTTTTACGGTGGCATTAGTTTGAGCTGTGTGATCGAATTCACCTTCAAATTGGCATGGAACATTGACGGCATCAATTTGACGGCGATGAAGCGAATTGTCGGCGCGAGACCGGCGAGCGAGACGAGCTACGTGATGCACTGGCACGACTGATACCAGGAAACGCTGGCGAGCTGAAATTGAGGTTGGCGGAGCAGAAGCCCAAGAACACCTACCAGACTGCAATCCATCAAACTGGGGGCAAAAAAATTGAAGGCGGAACTTGATTGGTCTAGTCGCAGCGAAATTCAATTAAATCGCAAATTTCCCCGATTTTCGGGCCTCAAAATCACATAATTAATGTTATTACGTTTTTTTGGTGCAATTTCGCGTCACGGTGTCTCGCGGACCTCATTTAGTTTCGTGGTTTGTGCGCGTGTGCGCGCTATTAAAAATCACACGCGCACTCCTCCGCTCGTCATTTCCTCAATTTCAGAACCCAATTATTCGGCTGATCAAGAACAAATAGAACATGTTTACGCATGCCAGGTGGTTCATTTTTTGTTGGGGCTGAAAAACGACACGCGTTCATGCGATCCTAAGAGAGAGGCGTATCCCCGATGAATGTCCGCACATGTTTGCTATTCGGAGCTTTCTAGATTGGAAAGTTTACGCCTAATTGCCTACATATCTCCATTGCGCGGTTTCATGTACAGAGTTAGAAGGGCGACGAAGCGAGTGGCGATGGGCAAGTGGGAGGCATTTATTCCAGTGTGCTTTTTGCGGGGGGTTCGAGACCTCCTCACTTCAAAAATTTTTTGCGAACTATTTTTATCCTCTAGAATCAATTTTTTTTCACTTTTATTGTATAGTGAGAACCATCGAACTTGATTTTTGTTGTCTCCAGCGAGCGATCAAATGTGAAAAATCACAAAACGCAACGTAAAAAGAAGGAAGAGACGAAGCGGAAGGCTCGAAGCAATTTGAAAATTGTCGAGCAGGTCGAGTGCACAATTCAGGAAGAGAAACATGAGAAGAAGAAGAAGTCGCAACACGCGCATCTGGTTTGGATGATAGTTACAGTAGTCGCGTGGTTACGGTAGCAATTGTTTAGGCGACGAATACGAAGCGAGCGCATTCGACGCCAAAGGAGCCGTTGACGTTGGCGATGTCGCCGGTCACACTGGTAGACGAATTTTGAGTTCGACTAGTCGACCACCTTTAAATCTGAGTTCAGAGAGCCAAAGAGACGGAGCCGTTGAGCTGCATGTCGAATCGGATCAACGTGACGCCGTCGAACTCGAACACGACGGTTCGGACGGCGACCGAGCCCGGCAGAGAGACGCCACCCGGCGCCAATGGTACACCAAAAACGGAGAAATGGTGCGGCGAAGACGCGGCGCGAGCTTACATCGATAAAGTCGATGCGAACAACGCGAAAAAGGAGTTTTACGATTTGGCGCAATTGCCGATCGATATTGATAGTAAATGTATAACGTGGAAGAAAAATATGAAAAAAAATCAAAGCGAGGTGAGGTTTGATTCGTTTTCTTTTACACCTGCGCATTAAAAAAAATATATATTTTATATTGAATTTTTAGACTTGTTTTTGTTTTAACACCGTAGCACAGTACACCGTGACGCAAAAGTGCACACGATTTGCAGATGTACCCGTGCTTCGACGCGAATTTGATTCGCAACACGGCGAATCCCGACGAGTATGTGAACGCGACGTCGGTGTCTGTGCCGCAAGTCTCGAAAAACGTGATAATGGCGCAATTTCCGAAAAAGGGCATCGATGGGAGTATCGAAGAGTTTTGGAAGGCGATTTTTCAGGTTTTCGCGTTTTTTTTTTTAAATCTGCCAATGTTTTTCATTGATTTTCAGGAATGCGTGATGTTGATTCATATTCTCACCGGAAGCGAAGAGTCCATTGATTTTTTCCCGCAAACCAGCGGCCAATATGAACATTTTGGCTCAATGTTCGTCAATAATCGGAAGGTGAGAAATAGTGTGTGCACTAGTGAGAGTCGGCCAGACGACGAGAGCGATGCCAACACTTGTACGCTAATAGCGATGCGTGTTAACGTGCAGGGATGGCCGAGTGGTCTAAGGCGCCAGACTCAAGCGTTGCTAACCGCTTGCCTCACGATTTCGAGGTCGCACTGGGTGTTCTGGTACTCGTATGGGTGCGTGGGTTCGAATCCCACTTCCTGCAGACAACTTTTTTTTGCGATTCTCAAGGTTTGGAATTCAGGTCGAGAAAATCGACACCGAATCGACGATGCATCTCGTCGAGATCCTACCAACCGGCTTCTCCAACTCGAACATGTGCAAAATCATCATCCACAACAGTTGGGAGGAGCAAAACGTGCCGGTGAAATTCAGCAGCACCATCAAGAGCGTGATCGACGTGATCAATTTCATCGCGACGTCGCTTCCCGACGAGAAGTGCGCGGTGATATCGAAGCACGGCGCCGGACGCGCCGGCTTCTTTGTGGCGCTGACCAGCGTCGTGTCGAGTCTCAACAACAAAGTCGAGCCGCGAATATACGAGACGGTGCGATCGCTTCGAGACCAGCGGCCGCACGCCGTCGACAGTCTCAAACAGTACACATCGTTGTACCTATGCCTCAACTACTATATCAAGGTTGGCTGAAGTGTGTCGGTAGATCAAAAAAACGCTTTTTCTGTTTTGTTTTTTTCTAGAAGAAAATTCCGGAGCCGGCGATATCGGCGCGAGTCCAGCAAATCATTGACGCGTTTCGCGAGATGCTCACCGGCGCCTCCGTCATGCAATAAATATAATAAATCTCAAATGGCGATTTCAATATGTAGTAATAATATGTTGGTTCAAATCATTCATTATTTTCGTTTGGCGATCGGCATGTGTTTGAAGATTCTCACATTTCGGCTGCTGTTTGCCGCCGTCGGACCCCCCCTCCATATTTGGGAAGGTGGTGGTAGGCTTTTGGTGGCGGGGTTTTGTGCTCGTGCGCCTTCTGTACGACGCGAATTGAATTGCAAATTTTCGTTTTTGACATCCTATTTTTAGAGACTCTTTTTCGTTTTTGTTGGATTACTGTAGGTGTTTAAAGGCGCACATTCAGACAAAAATTGTGGCGATTTTGAGTTTTTGATTGAATTTTTTGAAGAAAAATTTGAAAACGCCATAATTGACGTGAAAATGCACACATTTGCTGTCAATTAATGAATTCTCCGGTTTTGCCCCCAAAAAACCGGCTCATGTTATTAAAACACGAAAAAATGAAGTTTGAAAGTCGCAAAAAGTGGATAGATTACGATTGTCGCGTCGAGACCCGTGGAACATTTCGCGTGCGCCTTTAAAAATAATTGGCGAAAAGCCCGTGGAACATTTCGCGTGCGCCTTTAAAAATAATTGGCGAAAAGCTTTTATTGCAGGAAAAAAATGAAAATTGGCGTGAAATTCAAAAAAATTAGAAAAAAATGCAAAAAAGTAAAAAAAATCCTAAATTGGCGCGAAATTCAAAAAAATTAGAAAAAATGCAAAAAAGTAAAAAAAAATCCTAAATTGGCGCGAAATTCAAAAAAAAAATGCGAAATTTATTTAAAGGGGAAAATTTTTGAAAACAAAAAAAAAAAGACAATTAAAAAAATTTTTTTTCATATTTTCTCCAAAGAAGAAATCGAAATTAATTAAAAATAAAATTTGGCGCGAAATTCAAAAAAAATTTTTCCTTCAAATTTCCTTATAGAGGGCTTTATTTCAAAGAAAAAATCGAAATTAATTAAAAATAAAATTTGGCGCGAAATTCAAAAAATTTGGAAAAAAATGCAAAAAAGTTAGAAAAAATTGGAAAATAATTTCCAAAATTGGCGCGAAATTAAAAAAAAATGCAAAATTTATTTAAAGAGGAACATTTTTGAAAAAAATTAAAAAAAAAGACAATATTTAAATTTTTTTTTTAGATATTTTCTCCAAAAAAATCGGAAATTAATCAAAAATAAAAATTTGGCGCGAAATTCAAAAAAAAAATTCGAAAAAAATTTTTTTTTCAAATCTTCCTCAAATTCCCTTAGAAAGAGATCTCAAAAAAAAAATATCGGAAATTAATCAAAAATAAAAATTTGGCGCGAAATTCAAAAAAAAAATTCGAAAAAAATTTTTTTTTCAAATCTTCCTCAAATTCCCTTAGAAAGAGATCTCAAAAAAAAATATCGGAAATTAATCAAAAATAAAAATTTGGCGCGAAATTCAAAAAAATCAAATTTCTTCAATTTTTTCCCCATAAAAGTCATGCCAATCGAATCTCATCGATGATTCCCAGCGGATTGGCGGAATCCTCGAGAGCTGAGGGGGGGGGGCTCAACGTCGGCCGTGTTTCGTCGATTGTCGATTGTTTGTTGGCGGCGAGCCGGCGGCGGCGAGCCATTCAATTCCAATCTATTTCACATTATATTCATAATCAAATAAAAACAAGGCGGCCGAGCGAGACGATGAAATTGATATGAGCCGAATGAATGATGAGCGCGAGTGGCCCGCGGTTTTTGTGTGTGTATTTTGTCGCCGTCCGCCCGTTATTTCCGTTCCTGTTCGCCCGTTTTTTTCCGGCGGCCATCGCCATTTTTTTTGGGGTTTCCGCACATTCTGCCCAAATTTTTCACGTGATGCACCTTTAAATTTCAAATTTCGCTTTTGATCTACGCTGGCGCGTTTCTCGTGCCAACTTTTTTCATTTTTGGGGTTTTCCGCACAATCAGCCCAAATTTTTCACGTGATGCACCTTTAAATTTCAAATTTCGCTTTTGATCAGTGTGCGCACTCGATCTCAAAATCGTTAAAAAATCGATCTTGCTCGAGAATTTAAAGATCGATCGAACCCGAGATCGATCGAGCATTTCGAGCGCTCGAGATCGATCGAGCGGGATCGATCGAACTCGAGCGCTCGAAACGCTCGATCGATCTCGAGCGCTCGAAATGCTCGATCGATCCCGCTCGATCGATCTCGAGCGCTCGAAATGCTCGATCGATCGCGAGCGCTCGAAAAGCTCGATCGAGCGGGATCGATCGATCTTTAAATTTATATGCAATTAAAATTAGTTTTGAATACGTTTTAAAAAGCGCAAATTTTTAATTTCTACCGGCTGCACAATTTTAATGAAAGCCTTGCATCGATAATTCCGTTTCGAACCAGCTCTATTCAGAAAAAAGCTATTAAAGTTCATTCTATGTATACATGTATTCATTTATTTTTCCCGTAATAGACAACAAAATACATAAATTATAATAGAAAACGTACAATACTAATAGGATAAAAAACGAGGAAGAACAAAAATAATATAAAATAAGAGTGGGAATTATTAAACGAAAAGAAAAAAAATGAGGGAATTTTGGAAACGAAAATGTTCATGACTATAAAATTTTTAAAACCAATTACACTGCTCCACAAAAGTTTAACCTCATTGATATTTTTTGAAAAAATGACATTGTCACGAAATTTCAAAAAAACGATTTTATTGTTAAAATATGGCTAAAAAGAGTTCTCCTAAACATGATCGTGGTCTTTCGAATCGACAAATCGTTCGAGATTTGGGCGCAGACCAAAAGTGATCAATAATTATCTGAAGAATCCATCAGATTGTGGTACTGCGACATGATCTGGATGTCCAACCTCCATTTCTAGCCGAGAAATAGAATTCGTGAAAATGTCATTTTTTCAAAAAAAAAAATGGGTGAGGTTAAACTTTTGTGGAGCAGTGTAGTTTTTTAAAAATTGCTTTCCTGAATGTCTTCGATTTCGAAATTTAGTTCTTGTTCACCTTCAATGTCGTCCTCTTGTCTATACTCCTCCCTTTGCTGTTGCGCGTCTTCAAGTTCGTCCTCGTCATCCTGCATTTTTTCGTCGTCTTCTATGGCGAAATCAAGAATATCATAGTTTGAATCTACGTCTTCTTCATTATCCTCCCAATGTCTGAAATATAAAATCAATTTTTTCCTAAATTTTTGCACTTACTCTTTCGCGAGAGCAGCAGTTAATAAAATATTGGACACTGTGTCCGGTTTCATTCGATTGCGTTTTTTGTTTCGCAAAATATCAGAACATTTTCTGAAATTATGACAAATATAATCGGTGTAATAGTAAACACTCATTTGCAAAATAAATCGGCATACATACATATTGTCGGCGTTGAGCGACTATTGAAAATTCTCAAATTAAAAAATTTGGAACGGATTACGCATAAAAATAGGTTGAAAGCGCACATATATTCTTCATTGTTTTGGCATTTTGCCAATTTTACGTAGTAGACACCGATAATAGTTATAAAAAATTTCTAAATAACTTACGAAAAAAGTCGCTCCGCTGAGGAACTAGAAGCTGGGCAACTCAGATACACCTTTGCGAAATTTCCTAATATGGGAAAATGAGCAGATTGACCGGCCCAAAAAGAAAGCGGGTCAGATTTGGCCGATGGCCGATTTGTTGAGAGTATTGCTTTGTAATGCAATATTTCTGACTAAAATTAATATTTTACCAAAGTAGTACTCCATTATTAAAATTACTTTTATTGTTTTCTCAGAAGACCGCACCTCAAGCCTTCTTTTCAAAAATGAGTTCATTCCATCGTCCGAATCGGAATCATTTGATTGTGATGAACTTAGGTCTCTTTGAGCACTGGTTTCATGTTTTTTGATAAGAAGTTCTTCACATTTATCCCATGACGTTTCTAGATTTGGCACGAAGCTGAAGCGGGGATCCAACAACATAGCGAGCTGCAGAGCGTCATTTTCCTTATAAGATTGCGCGAATCTGTAAAGGCTTCATTTTCCCGATAGCTTAAAAAATTTAAAAAAAAAACCTAAATTTCAGAATCTTTGCCATTTTTATAGCTAGCGAGGTTCCCATTTTGTCCAACTTGTCTTCGAGTTTTATGAAATTTGGGATGATCTCCGATGCATACGAGTTTTCGCGCTCAAACTAAATAAATAATCAAATAAATGAATACAAATATAATTGGTTACCTTAAGAAGAACAATATAAACTGGCTCCAGAACATCGATAATCTCATCCAAAACTTTTTGCTGTGCTGCGGACAATAACAATTTTTGAAGTTGCCTTACTGCCACTAACGATTTCAAATTCTTTTGATAGCTGTTTAATAATAGATACATCGAAGCCCATCTAGTCGGTGACAAACACTGCGGCAAGGGTGCCGTGCTCGGGAAGGCTTTTGCGTTTTCTCTGACTTCACTTCGGACGCTCTTATTTCGAGAGAGATATGATGACAAATTTTGTGCATTTCCCATAATTGGTTCAACCTTCTTCAATTTTGAAAACTCCTCGAATGCTAGATCGAGAAAATGACAGCCACAATGCACGTTTTTGAGAAAATGACCAGTTGAAAACGAGCGCAAATTCGAAGCTCCATCTGTGCATGTTAGTTCGCACATGCTTAAGTTTATTCCTACTCGTTGAAGTAAAGAGCATATCGATTCAGCAATATCGGCGGCTGTGCTTTTAGCGACGTGACGAATTCCACAAAAGGCGTTCTTTCGTTTGTAATCTTCAGAGACGAAAAAAATCTGGCAACTGTAGAAGTTTCGATCTTTTCTTATTTCGCCATAGCCATCCGTCACTAATGTAAATGACTTCACATTTCTTAATTTGCCTTTCATATCATCTAAGTAAATTTGAGATATCTTCTCAACGTGATGTGCAATCATTTTAGGAGTGGGCACGACAGCAGATTGATCTAAGAGTTTGTAAGTTCTGATAAAATTTTGATTGGCTGCAAAACGGAAAGGGATTCCTCCTGTGCAAAAAGCTCTGGAATGTGTTATATTATAGTTAAAAAAAAAACGAAAATATTCAAACTTCGTGATTTCCAATTCCCATTCCTTATATATTGGTGCTCCAATAGTTTCTTTTTCAATGACCCGTTTACTCTAAATTAAAAAAATGTTTTATTTAAAAAAATAAAAAAAAACCTTGGAGTTCAAAATGTTCTCAAACTTTTCCAAATGCTGCGACTTTGCGTGTCGGATGAGATTGGTTGTACTTTTATTATAACTTATATTCACTTTGCAAACTGGACACTTAATATACTGAGTAGTGGGATCAGTAGGTTTGCGAAAAAAATCCCACGCAATGGATGTCATTCTAAAAAAATAATAATAAATAATGTTTCCAATTTAAAAAAAATTTGAGAACGATCCAACGAATAAAAAAATTGCATAAACTGCCATTGAATTACGGAGTTTTATGTGAAACAGCCTCTTAAAGCGAGAAAAATTTGCAATTATATAAAGTTTTCGAAAATTATTTCAAATTCGCGATTCGAAACGCGCTACGCGTCGCGTTTTCGAGGTGCATTAGGGCGTGTTTGCAGCGGGACTCGTTTTTTTCGCAATGTAGTATTTAGCCAATCAGGGACTGCAATAAGGGGGTGGAGTCAGGACAAAACGTATGACAAGTATCATGCAATGTCTATGAAAAAATTTCATTTTCGGCTATTTCGCCTATTTTCAGATCATTTACGGTAACTTTCTAAACAGATTTTACTACATTCGGGTCTGCTGAATTCATTCGTAACGTCTATTTCCAACAAGTTTTTACCTAAAAATTTCAAACTTTTTAACTCTAAGATAAATTTTTTAAACATTTTCCGCGGTGACCTATATATATTTTTCATTCACCGTTTAGGAAAAACTCTCGAGAGACTACGGTTCAAATCTCAATAAAATTTGCTAACTAGAACTAACTTTTTTAGTCATCGAAATACCTGCAGCATGGAAAAGAATGGAGACTTTCGTAATTTTCGCATCAATGTAGCTCGTTTAAGTAAATATGTCTTGAAAGCAAATTCGGAATCTACGAAAAGTTTGCTACATGATGGCATTCTTCACATTTCATGAGATGTGTTTAAAAAAAAAGACACAAAAGATCGACCAAGATCGATCGAGCGCTCACAAATGATCGACCAAAATCGATCGAGCGTTAGCGATCGATCGAGCGCTCGATCGAGATCGAGCGCGATCGATCGAGCGCTCGATCGAGATCGAGCGCGATCGATCGAGCGCTCGATCGAGATCGAACGCGCTCGATCTCGATCGATCCCGGGATCGATCGAGCACAGGTAAGTTCGATCTCGGGATCGATCGATCTCGAGCGCTCGATCGATTTTTAGAAAGATCGATCGATCCCGATCGATTTTCGCTACCAAGATCGATCATACTCGATCGAGCGCTCACACTGCTTTTGATCTACGCTGGCGCGTTTCTCGTGCCAACTTTTTTCATTTTTGGGGTTTTCCGCACAATCAGCCCAAATTTTTCACGTAATGCACCTTTAAATTTCAAATTTCGCTTTTGATCTACGCTGGCGCGTTTCTCGTGCCAACTTTTTTCATTTTTGGGGTTTTCCGCACAATCAGCCCAAATTTTTCACGTAATGCACCTTTAAATTACAAATTTCGCTTTTGATCTACGCTGGCGCGTTTCTCGTGCCAACTTTTTTCATTTTTGGGGTTTTCCGCACAATCAGCCCAAATTTTTCACGTAATGCACCTTTAAATTACAAATTTCGCTTTTGATCTACGCTGGCGCATTTCTCGTGCCAACTTTTTTTATTTTTTGGGTTTCCGCACAATCTGCCCAAATTTTTCACGTAATGCACCTTTAAATTACAAATTTCGCTTTTGATCTACGCTGGCGCATTTCTCGTGCCAACTTTTTTCATTTTTGGGGTTTCCGCACAATCTGCCCAAATTTTTCACGTAATGCACCTTTAAATTACAAATTTCGCTTTTGATCTACACTGGCGCGTTTCTCGTGCCAACTTTTTTCATTTTTGGGGTTTTCCGCACAATCAGCCCAAATTTTTCACGTAATGCACCTTTAAATTACAAATTTCGCTTTTGATCTACGCTGGCGCATTTCTCGTGCCTCTCTCTCTCATTCCATTTTTGGAAAAATTAGGTCATGTTGGCGCCTTTTGGTGTAAATTCCTTGACGCATTTGTCGCGGTACTCTGTGACGGTATACTGACGCTTTTTCGGTGTTCCAAATAAAAACATGATATTTTTTCGCGTCTTCTCTTTAAGTCCAAAAATCGCCGACGTCATTTTGGCGCAAAACCCTTGACGCACTTTTCGTGTCTCGCGTTTCTCAATTCCAATCGTTGGCGCCTTTTCGGTGCAATTTTTGTCGAAAATCTTTCAACAAATATTCAAATTTTGTTGACGCATTGTGTTGGCGTATTTGTAGTGTTCACAAAAATGCGTTGACGCATTTCGGGTGTTGCCAAAAAATGTTGTGTTGACGCATTTCGGGTGTTGCTAAAAAATTGTGTTGGCACATTTCTAGTGTTCAAAAAAAATTTTTTCGAAAAAAATTGTGTTGACGCATTTCGCGTGCCCCTCTCAATTGCGCCCGCCCAAAATCGGTCTTAATTTGTCGCATCGTGTGTCCGTGATGGTTTGCGACCGGCCGGTCATCGCGAAACCCTGGCTGGCCAAATGCCAATCCGATTCTCAAACATTTTTTCTGCCCTTGTCGTCACAGACCCTAATCTACCGTGTTGATCACATAAGACCCCCCCCCCTCTCTCCGCTCGTCGCCTTCCGCAATCATCATTTGTGCTCATTAGCGGCGAACCAGAATGTTGGCGTCACTCGCGCTACTCCTTCTCACACCAATGGCGATGGCGTTGGCGATGGTCCAGGTGCCGCACATCGATTGGTGCCTCTATTGGCGATTCCTCAACAAGGACCAATATCGGCCCGAGTGCAACGGTGTGTATCGATTGCGATTCGCCAAACACAAAGGTACGGTAGAAGAGTGATCGTCTCGAGACCCTTTTTGTTTATTTGTTTGAAGCCTTCGATCATCAGCGCCCTCAAATCAATGCGCCCGTCAAATTGGAACACGAGATTTTTGGTGGGTAGATCAAAAAAATTTTTTTAATGGCATTCGAATCGCTTTCAGATCAATGCCGTCCGGCTCATTGGCGATGTCAGCGGAGCAGCCGATGCTCCTCCGGTCAATTGTGCATCGACGTCGGCGGCTATTGTTGCGGCAATGAGAGGTGAGGGACCATCAAGATCCGTGTGGAGTTTGGCGGGTTTTTGGATTTTCGAAAAAAAATTTTTGGAATCGATTTTTCTCATTTTTTTTTGCAAAAAAATTTTTAGACAATTTTTTTTGTGAAATTCAGCATTCAACATATTTCCAGATTTCTACACTAACTTTTTTTTGACCTTTTGGTGCAATGTGTCGTGGAATTCGGCGCATGACATACCGTAATCAGCGAAAAAATTTTTTGAAAAAAAATATCAAAAAGTGGTTTTTTTTAAAAAAAAAAGAAAAAATTTCAAAAAAATTAATTTCCGAAAAAATTTGAAAAAAAAAAGAATGGAAAAAATGTTAAAAATATATTGGGAAAACAATTTTTCGAAAAGAATTTATAAGCGAAAAAAATGAAAAAAAACTTTTTTCAAAATCAATTTTTTTGTTTTATTCGAAAATGAATCGAAAAAAAATTATTAGACAAAAATTAGAAAAAAAATCCAAAAAAATTTTTGTTTTCAAACAATTTTTTTGTCAAACTAGTTTTGTTTGAAAATGATGGAAAAAATTGGAAAAGAATTAAAAAAAAATTATTTGCAAAACAAATTTTTTAAAAAATGTCGGAGAAAAATTGGAAAAAATCGATTTTCGAAAAACAAAAATCCAAAAATTATTTTTTCTTTTCAAAAAATAAATTTTTTGTCAAAATAGATTTGTTTCAAAATGATGGAAAAAATTGGAAAAGAATTTTTTTAAAAAATTTTGCAAAAAAAATTTTGAAAAAAAAAGTCGAAGGAAAATTGGAAAAAAATAGATTTTCGAAAAAAAATTCAAAAAAATTTTTTTCATTACAAAAAATAAATTTTTGTCGAAATAGGTTTTTCGAAAATAACGGAAAAAAATCGAAAAAAAAATTTTACGATAAAATTTTTTTTTAATTTTCTAAAAAATTTATTGCAAAAAAAAAAGTTCCAAAATTTTTTTCTCTTCAAAATCAATTTTTTCGCTTTTTTTAGAATTCTCACCAGCTGCCCATCGCCCGACACCCTCGTGGATCAATGCGCGAGGTCTCGCCGCGCCGCCACCAATTGGTGCACCATCGACGCCGAGTGTTCGCCACAATTGGCGCCGCGCCACAACTCGCTGTTCGCCAATTTGGCGCCGATGAGATCGCGCGCGATGTGCTGCCCGACAAGCTGCGGCTACAACGTCTGCATTCGGTAGATCAAATCCAATCGACGCCTACGTGTACCAAAAATTTTTCCAATTATTTTCTCGTCTTTTCATCTGCTGAATGAAACCCAAAAATGAGAACAAAAACGAAATTTAATAAATTATTTCTAAGATTTTTCTTGTTTTTTTTTGGGGGAGAAAAACTACTACTAGCGAAATAGTTCGTCAAAGTGAGAGACGCAGAGAAAGGCTCCGCCCACCCCGCAAACAAATTTTGTTGTGCGCAAATTCCCAGAGAAAAGTGCTCCACGTGATTCATACTCGTTTTTATTTTTGTCTAAAGACTTCTGAAAGCCCCGCCCCCATGCGCCTTTAATAAATTTTGGCTCGAAATTGAATTCATTCATAATTTTATGGACCATTAAAAATATTTTCGTCTTCATCAATTTTTGGACCAATGATACGTGTTGGCAGCGGCAATTCAAATCAAATTCGAATCTCCAATAGCCATCTGGATACGGTAATTAAAGGCGCATGCATTGTTTTTCATACACGACGAGATTACGCGAATATATTGCCTCATTTTTTTCTCATTAAGTCGCCTTGATGAAAATTCGCCCATTGTGCTCTCAAATTTCCGATTTTTCGAGGTGTTTTTGCACACAAAACCAATTTTTTTTCCATCCGAATTTCGCTTTTGAACGACACGATTCGATTTGGCTGCGTATCAAATGATGAATAGCGATTTAAAGGCGCACACGGCAAAAAATGAAAATTCGCGCAATCAATTTACAGCTTCAATTTTTGTCAAACGAGTAATTGTGAACCAACGCACCCTTTTTTTCGTGGCGGCGGGAATTCAAAATTTTTGAATTTAAAAAATTGATTTTTCTTATTTGGCGGGAATTCAAAATTTTATAATTTTCGTCAATTTTCAAAATTTTTGAATTAAATGTTTTTTTCTCTTTTTTTTGGCGGGAATTTGAAATATTTGAATTTTTATAATTATTTTTTTATTTTATTGGCGGGAATTCGAAATTTTTGAATTTTTAAAATTATTTTTTCTTTTTTTGGTGGGAATTCAAAATTTCTGAATTTAAAATATTGATTTTCCTTTTTTGGCGGGAATTCAAAATTTTATAATTTTCGTCAATTTTCAAAATTTTTGAATTAAAAATATTTTTATTTTTTGGCGGGAATTTGATATTTTTGAATTTTTAAATTTATTTTTTCTTTTTTTGGCGGGGAATTAAAAATTTTCCAATTTTAAAAAATTTATTTTTCTATTTTTGATGGAAATTCAAAATTTCTGAATTTCTAAAATTCTTGCCTCAAAAAAAATTTGAAAAATCCAAATAGTTTATTGATTTTCTTCGCTTTCCAATGAAACTCAAAATTGCCGCCAAAATCTTCGATTTTTCACCGCAAAACGAAAATCCGTGCAAACACCGCGACGCAAACTCGCAGAATTGCAATCCAACCATTTCCTAGCGTCATTTTTTCTCAACCATTTCATCTAGTTTCATACTACACACTATTAGACCCCTCAAAAATGTCACCCCGCCTTTTTTTTTCTCTCTCTCTTCCCAATAATTGTTAGCCTTCTATCTATTATTATTGTCACCCAATAATAATTATTATTATCTTTGCCAAAAAAAACCTCAAATATTTTGTCTCTTGACAATTTCGAATAATATTTTTCTGTATATTAAAGGCGCATGTGTACGGTAGGCGTCATCAATATGATCGCGTCCGATCTGGCAAGTTGAGCAACCTCGACGTGCCCAAAATTGTCGACGTCAAAATTCGATAAAGCGCAGCCGAAAAAAAATGTTTTTTTCAGCCAACACCTGCCTGCCAATTTTTGATAAGCTCAACTAGCTATTAATAAATGGACAAGTGCTTATTGGTAGCTCCACACCTCGAAATCGAAATTTCTTTCCTTGCTTCAGGCCTTCAACATCACATTCCATCCGATCTACCGCTTCTCGCAATTCTATACGCTCGCCGTCTCGTTGGCGGCCGTCTATCCGCTCGCGTTTTTGATCTACCGCCAATTGTGGCGCTCGATATTCCACGGCAATCTCAAAGCGTTGCTCATCGCCTATTTCAGCCAAATTCTCTTCTCGGCGCTCCTCAACTCGATCATCTTCGTAGGCTTTTTCTTTTTACTATGTGCTTCAAGAGAGTCCCCCCCCCTTTAAAGGCGCATCACTCGCTTCAACCGCTCGTCGCCGATTCGCCATGCGATCTGCTCATTTCGAAACCGCTGTTTCAAGTGCTCCAACCGTTAGCGGTGCTCGCCATTTCGAGCCCGACGCTCGTCACCCTGGCCATCTCAATAGAGCGCGTTATCACCTTGATCTTCGCCGATTGCTATGAGCACCATCGTGTTCTCATCGGACCCCTTCTATTGCTATTCATAGTGAGCGAGAGAGAGAATCTTAATTACCATCATAATAGTAGATTCCAGGGTCTCATCGAGCTCCTCTTGATCTACCATCTCTTCAAAGATGAGACATTCGACGATCACTTGATATCATTCCTAATGACGCCGTCGACATCAGCCAACGGTCTCAACGTCTTCTTTTGGTCGCTGTTCTCAGCGAATTCTGCAAATTTGGTCGTCAATTGCACTCTTCTCTATTGCACGAATTGCTTAGCAAAAAGGTAGCGCGAAATAAGCCAATAATGGAAAAATCGACACATCTCGCATTTTTGTCCAATTTTCCAGACGTCGCGGCTCTTTAAGCACCCGTTTTCAGATGGAGGAGCTCATCGTGACGACGAAATTCACCGTCTGCGTCTCGCTTATTCACGTCCTCTTTTTCGCCGTCTATTTGTCGTGTATTCTTGCGGTTCGCACGCTCGGCGAGCGCTATTTCGCCAATTATATTAATTATATGGTCGCTCGTGGGATATTCAATGTACGTTTTATGATGGCCAATTCGACTAATTGCGAGCATTTCCGCCTGAAAATTACTCAAGCGCAAAAAAAAATTACAAAAAAACGAGTCCGCAAGTCCGCATTATTACGTCGAAATTGCACCGTATTCGACGGCAATTTTTTCAAATTTCTTTTTCGAAAAATTAATTTTTGCCAAAAATCAATCGTGAATCCCAATTTTTCAGACAGTTCCCACCTACAATCTACTAATTGGTCCCGTCGCGATATTTTGGTTGGATCGTTTAAGCAAACTGCGCTCGCGGCGCGTCCAACACGAGGTGCAAATCAAGTACGGCGGCAAAGAAGGCGCGTTGAAGCACGATCTCGCAATTCAAAAATATTGGAACTCTGTCATTTTATAATTAATAATAATTATTAATTAATTTCCTAAAACAAAAACGTGAAGGCAATTCTCAAAAATGATCAATTCTAGTCAATTTTGCCATTTTTTTGAAGCATCGCCATCGCCAATCTCTCTTTTTTGATGTCCATCGCCAATTGCGCGAGAATTTCGTCAGCATCTTCATCGTCGAGACTTTTCGACGGCCGTTTTGCCGAAATTATCTGGTATTCTCCAATTTTCGTGTCATTGTGATACGTAATCTACAAAAAAAAACCACTCCAATTAATTATTAGGGCATTAAAAAAAACCTGAACATCGTCAAATCTCGCATTTTCGAGCGACTCCAAATATCGCATCGGATCCCACTGGCTTCGATCGAGAATATTCGTCGACGTCAGCGATTCGAGCCTGGAAATTCTGGAAAATTCTCGCTTCAATTCTCGTCTAATCACCTCGAAAATTGCATTCCAACGTGAACACTTCCGCCGGGCTTCATGACCCGCAAAAATTCGCGATTGATCTCATCGAGATGCTCGTGTCGCCAAAAATAGAAGACGTCGACGTGAAATATATGATCGAAGATCTCATTGGGATACGGCAAATTTCGCAAATCAGTTGTCTGAAAACACGTTTTTTTTTTCTTTTTTTGAAAAATTCCATACGACAATAATTACCGAATCGATTCGAATTTGGCCAGTCTCGGCGATTTCGAGATCGAATCGTTTCCTCGTGCACTCGTCCATGTATCCCGACCGTTCAACGCCGAAAACCGCGCCGTTTCCGCTCGAGACCCGATCGAATATCAATTTTATTGCGTCACCTCGACCATAGCCAATTTCCAGACAAAAATCATCTGGAAATATGTCGACGCGTTCAAAAATACTTCAAATTCAATTTTTTTTTCAAGAAAAATCCAAAAAAAAAAAGATTTGAAATGCCAAAACAAAATACTTCATTCTCACCTGTTTCTCGCGAGTTGCGCGTTTTTTGTCTGTTTACACACCTACGCAATATTGCACACATTTCAGTTCACAGTCAAATTTTGGTTAATAAAATAAAATGAGCATTTCATTTGAATTGCCGCCTTAGGTCTCGCAAGGAACAAAACTTTCACATCGAGTTTTGCTTTCATAAATGTCAATTCAAACCTTTTGTGACATTCATGTGCTTCTGAATCAGCAATTCGTTCAACCGCTTCGATTTCCGCGCCGTCATCTTGCTCACAACATAGCCAGTCATCGATTTGACCGGCAGCGCGTACTGAAAATTGCAAAAAAAAATATATTTGTCAATCAAATTTTCGCATGCGCCTTTAAAACAAAATTCCAGGGGACCCGAATAATAGCGCAATTTCTTCACCTGATTAGCCAAATCGCTGGTGGCCAATTTGAACGAATTGGCTAGCAATTTCGCGGCCATTTCTGAAAAATCCTCATTTGTAAAAAATTAAAAACGAAAAACAAAATATTCGCATCGATTTGAAGGCAAAAAATGGGGTGAGGAGAGAAAAAAAAGAAACATCACCAACACGAATTTTGTTTTATTTCAAATCATAGATATGATGATTATTTCAAAAAAAATGAATATGCAATTCTCGAAAACGAAAAAGAAAACAACAAAAAAAAGTGAAAATTCAATTTGAAACAAAAAAAAAACAATGTGGTGGGAATTAGTGTTGGTGACCCGCGGCGAGTGTATAGTAAATTCCAAAGGGGCGGAAAAAAAATAATTGTTGAATCAGTTAGACAGGTTTTTTTTGTTCTGCAGGTTAAAGCTACGCAATTTTCAAAGAAGACAAAAAGTTATCAAATAATTCAATGATATTTAAAGGAGAAACAAAAATAATAAGAGACAACAACCAAAAAAAATATGAGTATTGATAATGAGAATAAATTATATGAATGAATTAAACCACAAAATCAACAAGAAATTCACATTCCTTTCACAATCGCGTCCATTCGGCCAACAACGAACGCTTCCAATTCACGCGAGAGCTGAAAATATCCAATTTTTGCCCTTTTTTTTTAAAGGTCCAATACCTGAAAAATCTCGCTTTCCGTTTCATTATACGTCTCGCAATTGGTGATGATCAAATCGAAGTCGTTTCGAACCTCCTCGGGATGATTATAAACGCGCTGCTTCAATTTGTTCATCATCGATCGCAAATCCATCGGGCGTTTGATGACGTCGTAATAGTCGGGCACCTCTTTCGGATCGACCGGCTCCAGAAACGGCCACGAGCATTCTTGACGCATTGATTCTTTCAGCAATTGCTCGAGCGCCGCCATTTTCTCTTTGATCGACGTCGCGCTATTGCGCGACGGGTTCACGATTTCCGGCGGACTCGATTCTACAAAAACGGGTTCGATTATCAATTCGATCGCCTCATCGCCTACGCTTGCGTTTCATCGATCGTCTTTGACGTCGATCGCTGAATTCCTCATCCTCGGAGCTCTCAATATTGGAGAAGTCGTCAAATCTAGAAATTCGCCATTAAAACAATGAGAATCTCAAAAAAGAATCGCTCACGTTCGAACGTGTTTCGCTCTCGCCGGCCTCTCCGACGACGCCACATTCGATTTCCTCTGTCGCGGCTTCAACGGCGGCGTCGCCACCGCCAATTCCGTATAGTGGACTTTTCGAACCGCTCGGCCGCTTTGCGTTCGCGTCACATTCTGATTCTCAGTGTCGGAGCTCCTCTGCGGACGACCGCTGCCGACGCCGCCGTCATCCATCTCGATCGTGTGCTCCTCGCTGCCGACGTCCGCCTCGAGCGGCTCGATGACGTCGCGCGCTTTTCGCTTCGCCTCGTTCGCGAGTTTTCGACTCTGCGCTCGACACGCGCTACAGTACCACTCGATTGGTGTCGGCGCATCGCGCGCCAACTTGACGCACGCCAAATGATAGCAATTGTCGCATTCGTGGCACAACACGAGCTCGCTGGTCGCGCCTTTTCGCCGACACTGCCGACATTTGCCTTGCAATCGACTCTTGTCCCATTGAATCGCCGATTCCAGTGTCGACAGGAACAACGTCAACGCCGACAATGAGCCGCACTCGAGAAGGGCTCGCTGCCATCGTCGGAATGTCTCGGTCGCTCGCAACACTGCAAATTCCGAATCGTCTCGACAATTCCATGAGAGATTCTCTTACCTTCTTCTTTCCGAACAGCGAATGGCATTCTGATGAATTTGATTCCAATGCACTGAACGATTTGAAGAAACGCTAGAGCAAGTCTGAAAAATGATCTCTAGGATCCTTAGGATCGCGAAAAAAAAGAATCCATCTTACTGTTTGACTTCATTGAACTGCTTGGCGTCGTCAGGCGTCACTACCACCTCATTCCCAATCTTGATCTCAACATTCAGCAAATCGCTAACATCGCCCGACTCTCGCAAATGCTGTCGCCACGTGGCGCGATCGACACCAAACGTGGCGTTCAACGATCCCATTTGTCCTTGATCGACCTTCTCCTCGAAGTCGAGAAGCAGATCGCGAAGCTCCGCCTCCCAATCAATATTATAGGTGTCGCCGGGATCGGTGTCGTGCGTCATCAGCGCTTCAAGCCATTCGCCGTTCTCGACGATCTCGCTGGTGCTCTCGAGCAGCTCCTCCAGACTCGGCTTGTAGAACGCGAGCTGCTCATTGAGCTCACACTCGCGGAATCCGCGCGGATTCAAAACGCCGATCAACTTCTCCAGAGTGTCAACGTCGGGAATATAGCACCATCTCGGCCGTTCGAGGCGTCGTCGTCCGTGCACATTGCACGTTGCCATTTCGCCACTGCACACGTACACCCGCCGATCTTCCGATTCCACAAGACACTCGGGATTCTAAAGGCACGTTCGAAATCAAATAGTTGGGCACGTTCGAAAAACCCCCACCGCGATCATCGTCGGCTCCTCGCATTCGCCGATGCGATCCGCTTCCGTGCAATTCTCGACAATCAACGCCGGCAAGTTGTCAATCACGAAGTAGCGTCGAAATGCGCGATCATTTCCCAAGAAGATGTCGCCAGTGCTCACTGAAATCCAAACAGACCATCTAGAAGGCCCCCCTCTAGATCCAACCTTGAATATCGTAGACGCTCTGGATCATCTTCTTCTGAAGTGCGGCGCATTCAAGTTTCTGCAATTCGCGCGCCTTCACAATCTCGTCAAGTTCGAGCTCATTGTAAGGGACGCCAACGAGAAGGATCTGTGAAGCATAGGATCATATAGATCGGATCGATTAGGGAGATGCCTTACCGATTCCAAATCGTTCTTATCATCCCGTCGATTCTCATTGATCGCCTTCAAGTGCGCTCGAAGCCGCTTCGCCACCGCGCCTTGCTGAATCGGCTTCATCGCCGCGCCGCTCTTGCTCGCCTCGTCAATCTCGTGCTCCAAAGCGACGCGCGCCGAATTCGCTTCCTGCTCCTGAGCGGCATCCCAGAGCTTCAGCTTCTTGATGTCTTTACGCTTCTCGAACATCTGATTCTGTTTCTGTTCGATGAAATTCCGAAATTTCGCGTAAGTGAGAAGTTGAAGGATGATCGTCTTCATAATGATCAAACGCTCGTGCGGCTCCATATCGAACACGGTTTGCTGGAAATCAAGAAAATCAATTTTTCAGGCGATTAGAAGCTTCGACTTACCGTCTTCAACTTCTCAATGAGCTCCGGATTCTGCTCTCTGAGCTCATAGCACGGATCCTCGAATCCCTTGAAGTTGCCCCTCGAAAACAACCGATGCCGATGGGTGCTGTGGCCCGAATAGTAGCCGGAAGTGATGAATATCAATCGGATCACCTCGCTCAGCGTCATCCAATCAACGGGAAGGTGTCGAACCGATTTTCCGTGAATTTTTCGCACCATCTCATGAGCGACGGTGATCTCGCGTATGACGTCGCCGTGAATCGGATTGCCGGGATCGCAACTCTGGCTGTTCAACAGGTAGACCTCTTCGCGATTCGAGAAATCCGCCTCGTCGCCGTCTTCCTCGTCGGCGATGTCGGTTCGCGCCGATAGCAGAACGCGCATCAGATCCGCGTAGGGGCTATTCTGCGGATCATTGCATTTCACCGCAATCACAACATCCGAAAACAGAATCTCCGTGTGGCCTCGGATCTCCTTCAGCGGCAGAAGCTCTTTGAACGAGCAAAAGAATTGCATGATGAAGAGGAGCTCGGAGAACTCCTCGTCGCTGAGCCACGGCGGTAGTTGAAGCTTCGGCAACTTCGGCATCGGCTTCAGATCATCGCACATCAGATCATCGCGCTTCTTATTATAATTAATCTTCTCCTTATTCTTCCTTCGCTTCTCCTCTTTGAGCTGCTCGCGCTCCTTGTCTTTGGCTTCTTTGACGACAAGCTTAAACTCGGAGATCACCTTCGAGCTGAGCACCTTCTCCGACTGCTGCAGCTCGCCAACATCAATGCCAAGTCGTTTCGCTTCGGAAAATAGGAATTCAAGTTCGGCTTGTTGCTCAATTATCTGGAAATTTGTCACGAATATTGCATTATCGCGTTCTTGAAAAATTCAAAACCCAACTTTTTGGCGCTTCTTCTCGCTCATTTTCGGCGCGCTCAGCGATTTCCTCTTTTTCGGCGTCGATTCGGAATCCTGAATGTCTTTGTTCTTTCGCTTCTTCACCGATTTCGTCGGCGTCGCGTCGGGATTCTTCTTGGGACGTCCACGCGGCTTCGGACCGCTCTCATCGGCCGTCTTGATCTTTTTGATTTTCTTGAACGGCTCGACATAGCCGGGTTTCAGCACGTTGGGAATTCGTCCGCGCTGGGTGACCGGCGTGCTCGGACACGTCGGCTCACTGCCCGACATGATGAGATTCCAGCGCAGATTGCGCACAATCCCGTCAGCTAAATACTCATCGCGAACCACATAATGATCGCCGGAGTACGGAATTTCGGTGGAGTTTTTGAGGAAAAGCTTGATTTTCTGCCGCGAGCCAACGTTTTTCGAGCGGCTGCAATAAAAATGAGCCGAGCAAATTCGAAAATGCTTACAATATCTTCTCCGGTGGTACACCTTCGCGAAGGCCATCGTCGCTGACGTGAAGGCCGTCGAGTATCTGAATCGTGTAGCGATAATTCTCCGACGGCGGCAATTTCGGCTCTTTGGCTTCCTGAACCGCCAACGGCTCGCACAGCGGTCCGCTCTCTTCCGGTATCACGAACGAGCCGACGATTTTGGCGGGCATTCGACGATTGCGCTCCGAGTAGATCACCTCTTCGCTGATGAAGAACCGATCCTTCATGATCCAGAAAATATCATTGACAAGATCCTCGAATCGGCCGCGTTTTGTGTAATTGCTAACAATGAATAGAATTGGTTTGACGAGATAATCCGGAAAAATGCTAAGATCGTTCTGAAAAACACACGCAATATCTATTTTCGCTTTAAAAGGGAAATCCAAAAAATGCTCCAAGGATTACCGCAGCCTCTTGCTCCGATTCGACAGCTTCAAAGTATGTGAGATTCGTTTTTCTCGTTAATGCGCACGACCAGCACGTCGAGTTCAAGAGCACCATTCGCTTATAATAATCACTGAAAAAAATCAATAATCACTTTTTTAAGCCAATGCTTCTCTACTCATGATTGGTGAAAATCTCCTGTGTGGCCTCGAGAAAAAACACCTTCGTGTCCGGCGAGACGTCGTTCGGCGGCGGAAGCTTCTTGAACGGCTTCTTATTGAGCAGCGGCATCTCTGAACGCAACGTTTCATTATTTCCCAACGTAAAACAGAAACCACACGAAATTTATAAACAAATCGAACTGACAAAACAGCGCGAAACACGACCGAAAAAAAATCGACGGCGAAAATAAAAATTGAATGGAAAGAGGATGGAAGATGAAGATGGAGAAAGATGGAAAAGGAGGCGGGAGACGGCAAAGTGCCTAGCTGGGGCGCGCCGCAGCAGCGCAATTCTTTTATCTCAAATGGCTGGCAATCGAGGAGGGCACGCGTGAGGCAAGAGAGTGTTTGAGATCATAATAATAATAATATTATTCGAATAAAAATGAATATCAATTGTTTTATCATGGACAGGCGGCGAGCGTTTATTTATTTAAAAAAAAAAAGGATGAAGAGAAACAAAAGTAAAAAGTTTGCGTGCATACACGCGACGCACGAATGCACGCCGAAATTGCGGCCAAACGAAAAACTTTATTCAAGGCACTCAATTAATTTGAATCACATGTACGGCATTTTTCCGGACTCCAATAGTATTTCGATTTGCTGTCTGGCAATGACGCGCGCGTGTTCGGGAAGTGTTCGCAAATCGGAGACAATCGACGCCGAAAACGCCGAATCGCCATCGAGAAGGACGTCGCCGCTGCCGGCGCCACCATTGCCGCCATTGCCACCGCCACCATTGCCGCCACCACCGCCACCACTCGGTCCCGGCCTTTTGCTCTCCATTACAACGTAGGCGAGGCTGCAAAAAAATCGATTCAGCAAAAATTCAAACAACAACAAAAAAAAACGAAACACGTCTTACTCATCCTCAATTTCGTAATCCGACATGTCGTCCTGCTGATTGCCCGTCGAGCGCTTCAGACTCCGCGAACAACTGAAATTCCTTCAAAAATTGATTTTCCAATTCGGCACCGCCCGCTCGGATGAATCTATTTCGCTTACGCTGCACGCTCGTCCAAATACGGATCCATCCACATCATTTGCTCGTAGAGCTCCCAATTCGAAATCTCTTGAACGCCCAAATCCGCCTGCATTTTGAGTCGACGCTTCTCGCGCACGTACCGATCGCGATGCTTCTTCCATTGTTTGTAGATCGACTGAATATCGCCGGGGTATTGGAGGTTGGCGATGATGTGCGTCCATGCTTGATTCCGCCACTCCGAATGCCTATATTTCGGATCGCGAATGTCGTAGAGGCACGGATTTTGGCGGACTTGCTCGATGAGACGCGATGGGAACATCGGCTCCGATACGGCCATATTCTGGAAATTGTTTTGGCTCGAAATTGC
Source organism: Caenorhabditis bovis (assembly GCA_902829315.1). Classification (NCBI taxonomy): domain Eukaryota; kingdom Metazoa; phylum Nematoda; class Chromadorea; order Rhabditida; family Rhabditidae; genus Caenorhabditis; species Caenorhabditis bovis. Next base: position 6,633,867 of record CADEPM010000004.1, on the reverse strand, counting down.
AATTTTTCAGTTATTTTGGGAACAAAACGTGGGATTTCATGGCGGATCAACAAATTTGCGAAAATTTTCTTGAAAAAATTTAAATTTTGATTCGAAATTCAATTTTTCAAATTATTTTTTAAATGAAAATGCAAGTTGTCAACGGAAATTCAAATTCTGCGATTCAAATTCGAAAATTCTTTTTAGCCAAAATTTCAAACTTTGGCTCGAAACTCAAATTTTCAATTCAGTGATATTTTTCCAGCAAATTTTCATATTTTGGCCTTGAAAAATCAAATTTTCAGTGAGTTTTATCGGAAAATCATTTTTTCCTTATTTTTGAATAATTTCAGAACGAAAAAAAAAAGAATTTCCGCCAATAAAATTCAGCAAATTCAAAATTTCCATTTTTGACTCAAAAATTTGAAACAACCCAAACCCACCACGTCGACCGTCTCTTTTCTCGACGGCGAAACATCGGTTCGATCGGTCATGTGCGGATCCAAAAACTGCAAATGCTTGAAATACTGCCACGTCGATTTCTCATTCGTATATTTCTGTTTCCTCTTCTCTTTTCCATATCTAAATCAGCACGATTTGGGCGTTGATGGAAATGTTGCGTTTTGATCAACTTGTCTCTCAGCTGCTTCCAGCGCGACGCCAACATTCGCGGATCGCCGTCGAAGCCCAAAACCGACACCAGTCGATTCCAAACCTGCAAAACAAATTTCGACAATTTCCAACTTTTTTTTCAAACCCTATTTTTATATTCCGTATTCCTATATTGTCGATCAGTCTGATCAAAAAGGCATTTGCTATGCCGAACGGCTTCAATAAGCCTCAAATTAAACGTCGGTTCGACCATATCCGCTCTGCGGTCTTCAGTAACCGCCAAATTTGGAATGTATTGAATCCTAGAAAAAAATTTGAAAAATAAATTCTCACAATTGAAAAATTCAAAACTCACATTTCAAATTTGGCTCGTTAAATAATTAAAATTCTGAAAATTGAATTCAAATTACAAGTAGAAAATAAATAAAAATAAATAAAAAGAATTCGGGTATCAGGCCCTTAAAAACCATAAAAATTGTCAATTTTCAAAAAATCAACAATATTTATAACAAAAAAATCAACAAAAATTAATCAGACTTTTTTCGCCTTCTTTTTCATCTGACCCTCCAGCTGTTCCAATTTCCTCTTCGATTTCGTCACTCTTCGGCTTTTCATCTCCTCAATCTGCCGATCGACCTCCTCCTCAGACATCCCGCTCATCAGCAGCTCCTTCCTTCGATTGATCTCCTTCTTCTCGCCAAACTTCTGATTTTCCAATTTCAATTCGGCCTCCTTTTTCGCCACTATCACTTTCGTCACGTATTTCGTGACATGTTTCGCATTCACCTGTCGAAATGCTCAAATTAGAAAAAAAATAATAATTTCCATCTGCTCAAACCTTCAATTCATCCAACTTTTTCCCAATTACTTTCTCAACCGCCTGAAGAAGCAAAATATCATATTGGGTGACAAACGTGAGCGCTGAACCGAATCTACAAAAATTTTTTTTCAAAATGTTTACAGAAATTAATTCCAAATAAAAAACCTTCCGGCACGCGCTGATCGTCCAACCCGATGAATATAAGTTTTCGGGCATTGCGGAACATTATGATTTACAACCAAATCCACCTAAAAATTCAAATTCTGAAGGGATTCCTTATAAAGAATTCTCACATGCGGAATATCGAGCCCTCTAGAAGCCACGTCGGTACAAATCAAAACTTTCAGCGTCTTGGAACGAAACGCAGACAACGCCGCCAGTCTTGTCTTTTGCGCGATTTGCGAGTGCAACGATCCAACCTAGAAAAAAAAACATTTTTCCATCAATTACGGTAGTTCGCCAATGTCCGCAACAACACCGCGTCGCAAAATCACGTACATTGAATCCCAAACCCTCAAACATGTAAGCGAGCGCTTGACATTCGCGGCACGTCTGCGCGAAAATGATCACCGACGATTTCGGATTGCGTTCCGAGTAATTTTTGACGACATACACCTTCAAAAGGATGATTTTTGACCAAAAATTTTCAAAAAACTCACCAAATACGCGTCTTTGACAGCAATCGGACACACAACAAATTTCTGATCGAGCTGCTCCACCGTCGAAATCTGGCCCTTGTCCTCGAAAAAATACGGCTTCTTCTTCGAAACTTTGTGCAATTGATTGATGTTTTGAGTGATCGTCGCCGACAGCAAAAGCGTTTGTCGTTTTTCGGGAAGCGCTTCAAATATCGGCTTCAATTGATCATTATATTGTCCTTCGAGCATTCGATCAGCTTCGTCGAGCACAAAAAATTGGACCTTCCTATTAAAGGATAACATTTATCAATTTGTTCAAATCGTCGCATCTCACCTAAAAACTTTCGAGATCGTTTCGGGATCGCTTTCGATCAAATCGGCGAGTCTTCCCGGCGTCGCCACCACCACATGCGGCCGCTTCGTGAGCTCGTTGGCCTGCTGAATCAGACTTCGTCCGCCGACGATCACCGAGCATTTGAGGGTGATCGGTTTGCCAACGGCAACGAATTGATCGGCGATTTGGAACGCCAATTCTCTGGTCGGCGTCAAAATCAACGCGAACACACCATAGGGATCGATGGCGAGCTGAAAAAATCGAACGGTTCATGGCGGGTCTCGCGACGATTCGCACTTTTTGAAGGATCGGCAACGCGAACGCCAACGTTTTTCCGGTTCCGGTTCGCGCGCAACCCAAAATATCGCAACCATCGAGAATCTTCGGAATACAGTGCGCCTGGACGGGCGTCGCCGTTCTGATGTGCATCGTGTTGAGCTGTTGCACAATCCACGAGCTCAGACCAAGCTCGCCGAATTTCGTCGTCGATGCTTCTTCAAGAATCTCCACCGGCTTTGGCGTTTCCCCATCAAATTCCACACCTTCCTCCTCCTCCTCCTCATCCTCCTGGTCGTCATCAGAAGCATGCTCAGGCTCTTGTGATGTTCCTTGCTCCTCCGCCTCCTCCTCATCATCAGACGACAGAATCGTGTCCATTACAGAAGCCATCTGAAATTGAATTTCAAAATTTTCACAAAAAAATTCCTGCAAAGAAGGTAAATTTCTTTGGAAAAAACCATAAAACCATAGAAAATTGTGAATTTTTTCAGAAAAAAATTTTCATTTTGGGCAATATAACAATTTAAAGCATAATTAGGAGGATTTCGCAGCAACTACCGACGCTTTGATTTTCTGCGCCTCTTTGTCGGTCACAATCCGAATATTATGCTGCTCTTTGTGAGCGTTCAGCTCTTTCCCCTTCTCAACCAATTGATCATTCAGCTGTTTTCCAAGGGCGGCGAGCTGGAACAAAAATCATTGAAATTCCATCTCATCCTCATTTAAAACTAAAACTCACATTGTTAATATTAGCCTCCAAATCCGGCATAACATCCTTGACAGTGTATTCGACTAACGTGTCGCTGATCAATCGGAAGCACTTCTGATCCGGCTCGAGCTCTTTGAGCATCTCAAGGACTCGACTATGATCTCGTCGCTCATCCTCAATTCGCGTCACCTCGGCAGCAATATCTTGTTGCTGCTCGCGAAGAAGCTTGAACTTCTCAACAATCTTCTTCTGCTCTTCGTCGGTCATCTAGAAAATACAATCCCAAACGGTTTGAGCCAAAAATCGAATAAAAAAGGTATATTTTCACGTAGACAACGTGTAAAAATCAAACCCAAGAAAAAAATGCAATTTTTATACGAAATTGTCTCAAATTTTTGTATAAAACGAAAGAAAAAAGAGTAACAAGGAACACACACAACAATGAGTATCATTTGTCGAAACATCCAGGTGCGAAATCAAGAAAATTAAAAAAAAATAAATTATTCGGAGAGTTTTATTAAGTCTTCATCTCTTCAACAAATCCATTTCCGCTGAAATTTATAGAAAATTTTTAGTAAAAAAAAAATCTCGCGGCATACTTTTGCTCTTGCTGCTGCTGCTCATCATTCTGGTCCATCAATTGCCTATTCCATCCTTTTTCGGGCACTTTTCCAGACGCCAAAATCGATTGCAAATAATTGACTTCCGCCAAAGATTTGGCGTTTTTGATCGCCTCTTTGATTTTCGCCTTGTCGTCGTCGGTGAGATTCGATCCCGGCGTCGCATTATTCTCCTTCTCGGTGACGTCGTCGGTGTGAACGCTTCTCTGAATCGCGTCTCTCGCCTTCTTGCCCGATTTCCCTTTGAACATCATCTTCGCCGCTTCGCGCTCGCTGAGACGCACTCGATTGAAATCAATGACACGAACCGTCGAAAGCTTATAGATAATATACAGCCGGTAGTTCTCCTTATGGGTTATCGGGTTTCCAATAAATCTGCAAAATAATTCTTAATTATCGATAATTGAGGCTTAATTAGCCTACGTGACATATTCAAGCTTCTCACAGTTGGCCAATGGATCAATGTCGCCGAGCTCGCAGATATTGTTGTTGGTGAGAACAAGCGTTTTAAGATTCGGCAATTTCGCGCCAATATCCGGTGCAATATAGCTGAATGACGGGTCTCGTGTGGAAAACTGGAAATTATCGCTTACTTGATTCGATTATTATGAAGATAGAGGACGCTGAGACGTTTAAAATTTGGGAAATTGTCAAGTTTTCGAATATCATTATCGGTAAAATCGATGAGATCGAACTGATCCCGAGTGACACCCATGTTCTCAATCACCGGAATTTTGCAGCCGCGCAAATTCAGCTCACGCATGTTGAGAGTGTTGACGAATTGCGGGCGATCGGCCATAAATTCAGCAGTTAAACGGACCATCTGAATTTAAAAAAAAATTAGAAAACATTTTTACAATACTTTAAATTAATAGATAAGCAACTGGCTGGAAACCAGTGAAATTTGGCAAACGAAAAAAATAAATAAAACGAAGAACAATAAATTATTTATGTACACATTTTCTACACGAACACTATTATACAGATAATTACAGAGATAATTATAAGAAATGGCAGCCATTGGGAAAGAATGTCGATTTTCCGCACATAACTGCCTTTGGTTAAAATTAAAATGGCGAGATTCACCATATTCCAATCCTCCCTTTCCATATAATTCATGGAATTTAGAGCAAGAGCGACATGCGAATGACAATTATCACATATTAGATTATGCATGCGCTCCTTATAAGTCTCAGATGCTTCTTGAATGCATCTGTCAAAAACATCAGCCCCTCCTTCAACATTTTCAGGGGAAAGTTGTAGATATCTTGTCGGCCAGCCGAATCCCATATCATCTTCCTTTAAAAATCTATAACAATTTCTTTCCTCTATAATTATTTCTTACAGCCACGTAAAAACTTCCGGCGAAATCTCGAATCACCCCTTTACTTGTTGCAATACCCATATGACCGATAAATGGGAAAAACCATCTAAATTAAATAATATATATGTAAAAATTAGCTAAAAATTACGTTAGACATGGAATTGGAGTCCAAACAATACAATAGGGAAAACGATTGGCTTCGGGGACAATGTCCCGGTCCGAAATTGCCATCATTCGAAGTTTAAGGAATCCTGCAATTGCGCTGAGATTTTTAGCAAATTCTAAATAATTGCACAAAATTCACGAAATTCGAACACGTTAGTAACATTGAAAAATCGGAAAAGTGCCAAAAAAAAACGGAGAAACGGGCCGAATTCGCAAAAATTAATCGAGAATGCTAGACCGCAAGTGCGCGCCTCGGTGAATGCAGACAATGCGCAACACCCGACGCGCCACACAATGTTTTGAATATTAATTTCAATTAGGGTTTCAAATTCACAAAAAACTATAAAATTGCCATAAATAAGGAAAAACGATAAGATTTATGACACGTGAATATTCGGCTTATTAAATAAAATCTCGAATAATCCTATGGTTGTCAGGGGCTACCAGGGGTTTCCAAATCCGTGATAGACATCGTTAAGCTACTGAAACAAATAACGAATTTTTGACGTGAACTATTTAACCTATTTGATGTGAAATGCTCAGCCAGTGTCTGATATTAATTCAATTCCAACTATGGGTCGCACAAAGGTCTACTTTGATGTCACCATCGGCGGCCAGCCGGCGGGTCGAATCGTCATGGAGCTGTTCAACGACGTGGTGCCGAAGACGTGCGAGAATTTCCGCGCATTATGCACCGGCGAGAAGGGCAAAGGCAAAAAAGGCGTTCCGCTAACCTACAAAGGCTGCAAATTCCATCGAATCATCCCCAACTTTATGATTCAAGGCGGCGATTTCACCGCCGGCGACGGCACCGGTGGCGAATCGATCTACGGCGAGAGTTTCAACGATGAGAACTTCAAGGAGAAGCACACGGGACCCGGAATTCTCTCAATGGTACCCAAAAATTTTCACCTTCTCTCTTAGTCTTGCCCTTTTTTGTATTGCAGGCCAATTGTGGTCCCAATACGAACGGCTCGCAATTCTTTCTATGCACCGTAAAAACTAAATGGCTCGATGGCAAGCATGTCGTGTTCGGCAAAGTCATTGAAGGCATGGATGTTGTGAAGGCCGTCGAGAGCAAGGGGTCCGATAGTGGCGAGCCGAAGGCGGAGTGCGTAATTGCGAAGTGCGGACAACTTTAATCATTTTTTCTCTCCTTATTTTTTCCTTGTTCCCTATTTTTCCAGCAATTTTTAATAAAAATGATGACAATTTGTGGATGATGACATATGACTACAATGTAGCGTCAGCATGTTTGGCGCGAAAATTCAAATTCGCGCGGGCGTCCGCCCCTTGCCATTCGACTCGATGACCATTGGTGTGGTGCGTCATTTGTTTGCTCATACGCTATTCAATTTCTGAAATTGAAAGCTCTAAACTTTCTTTTAACGTTTTATTTTGACAGCTTCAATGTTTTTTGTTAGTAATGAGTAATATTCATTTTAAATAATACATATTACACGCAACTAAATTTTAAAAAAATTCAATTATTTTCTCATGTTACTGTAGTTTTGAGCAAATTGTTCCTCCGTGTTTACAGAATTGCAGAATAATTGACGCAATATTTTTTATACTTTTTCTTTCTCATCGTTTTTTTCCAATTTCTTGGTTTTAGATGTCTGAATTGTTCAATGGCGTTACGTTGAAGCTTCGCGATGGAAAAGAAGTTGACGGCGGAGAATATTTGAAGGATAAGGTAGGAAATCCCCAATAAAACAGTTTAATGAAGAAAAATAAAATAAAATTTAGGTTGTCGGCCTTTATTTCTCAGCCAGTTGGTGCCCACCATGCCGCGCATTCACACCAAAACTCAAGGCAAGCATCCAAAAACGTAATTAATTTCGTTTTTTGTCGAATTCAGAGATTCTACGAAGCCTTGAAAAAGGATCACCCCGAATTCGAGATCGTGTTCGTTTCTCGTGATCGCGCTGACAATGACCTCGTCACGTACTTCGAGGAGCACATGGGCGAATGGACGTACATTCCATTCGGCAACGATCTCATCCAGTAGGAAAATTGCAGCAACAACAAAAAATGTCGTTTTGAATTGCAGGAAGCTTCTCGCGAAATACGAGGTCAAGACAATTCCATCAATGCGAATCGTAAAGCCCGACGGCACTGTCGTCGTGAAGGACGCGAGAACCGAGATTCAAGACAAGGGCGAGGATGTCAATGAGCTTTTCGACGAGTGGATGGCATTCTACAACTAACTAACCCAACAAAAATTGCATTAATTTATTCACTCATTTTTCCCCTCAATATAAAACAAATGAAACCAATTCAAAAATCAGGCAACGGTGTTTGTAAGCGAGAAGAACAACACCTCCTTCTTTCCTTGAATCTGCTTGAATTGATGCGGATCGATGGCTCGAAGGATGGCGGCGAGGCGCGTCACCACTTCCGATTTGCTCATCTCGCCGCATTTCCCTTTCATTTTATGCAAGAGCTCTTTGGTGGTGTGCGGCTTTCGGCGCAAATACCGTCGAACCGTCTCCTCGTTGAGGCCTTCCACAAATCTAGGAGAAAGAAAAATGGTTCTCATTCCATCGAGAAATATGTTACTTGGGCTTCTCCGCGGTTTTCGCTTTTTTCGGATCCGACGGCTTCAGCTCATCCTCTTTCGAGCTCTCCGGCGCCGGCCGCTTCTTGGCTCCCGAATTGTCGTTGGCCATCGGCATCGGCTCCTCTTTCGGCTCCTCCTTCTTCGGCAAAAAGACGACCGAATCGATTTTATCCGTATCCGGATCATCGGAATCCGATCCCGACGAATCGCGCTCCTCGATATCAAGCAAATCGCTCTTTTTCTTCTTCTCATCATCATTTTTAAGCAATTTTTTAGCTGAAAAATGCAAAAGTGAAAAATTCGCCGAATTCCGCGCGCCCCTACTAAAATCTTCATCCGAGTCGCTCTCATCCGAATCCAATCCATTCGGAATTCGAGCTCCTTCTTCCTCGGCGACGCCGACCAATTGCTTCTCGATTTTCTCGTCGGACGGCACCGTTTCACGGCTGAATATTGCACAAAATTTTGAAAACGCGATGGTGGAAAAGCTCACTCTGAATCGGATCCACTGTCCGAAATATAATCATATTCCCTACCCTCATCTTCGCCATCAGAAGATTCGTATTCTAAAAAAAATTATTTTAAAAGCCACAAAAAAAATGAAAAAAAAGTTTAATAATCTTTTTTTTCTGCACTGTCCCTTTAAACGATCGGACTAGCCCAATTTCTAGAACAATTCCGACACTTACTAGCAACTTCATCGGGATTCTCGACCCGCTGCCTCTTGTCCTTCTTCGGCTTCGCCTCTCCCTTCTTCTTCTTGCGCTTCTTCTTCTCACCATCATCATCGCCGTCGTCGCGTTCGTCGTCCGATTCGTCCGAGCTGGCTTCATCACGAATTTTCAGCGATTTGTCAAGCCGATCGACGCCTTCTTCGTCTTCGGCGGCATTCAATTGATTCTGTATGGCGGCTTTCAACGCAAATTGATTCATAACTTTGTTTCGCCTACAAATCGATGCGTTCGACGTTTTGAAACAAAAAAATAAATAAAATTCGTACTGTAAGAATTTCTCCTCAGCTTGATCAATGTCTAACGTGCGATGGGTGATCGCCGGCAGGAATTTGTGCCATTCATCAACCTTATAAGCTTGAAACTCGCTCGATTGCGATGGTTTCAGAAAAACCCAATAATCGGCATGCTCAACGGCGCCGCCTTCACGAATTCCGCGCATTCGTCGATGTCTACCGTCTGCAGGAAAAAAAATTTGCTAGACTCGAATTTTTCTATTTTGCATCACCTTGCTCTGTAAACGACAACTTCCACGGCTGATTATCGAGGTGGTAGCTCTTCGATTGCCGACCATACTTCTTCCGTCGGGCCTCCTCCCTAGCCGCTTTTCCGTACTCGGAACCTTCGCCGTATTCCTGAACCGCTTGCGACGCCATCACCACATTCCGGTTGTCTTCTCGCTCCATCGTCACCTGACTCTCAACCGTCCATTTTCCCGTATCCACTTTATCAAGCCCATTGAAATTGAGAACCGAGTATCGTATAGCGTCGTTATTCCTGAAATTGAAGGAAAATGGAAAAACGAAAAAAAAATAATTCGCATACTTGGCAACTCTGACATTAAAGTCGCTCTGCACCTGCGACATTCCTGAAAAAAAATCAAAATCGAAAATACGTTATTCTAGAAGCGGATTAGAGATAATTCCAGCGATTAATACGCAATTTGCCTCTAAAATCAAAAATATCTAAGAAATAATTTATAATATCTATCAACAATTAAAAAAAAACAAAAAATCTAAAATCTAAAAAATATTAAAGAGCGATTTCCGATTCTGCGCGTTGTACTTGAGCACCTTCATCTGAATAACGTTGGCAATCTCCTCGGCTTTGCGATTCTGACCATAATAGTCATGGAAATTGCCATCAGGGTCTGAAAATGTCGACAAATTTCTTGCCAAAATTTCGAAATTCTTACCAATAAGGTACATAATAACCGTATGATCTACAATATAATCATCACTTTGCTTCGATGTTCGTGGTCCTTGACTATGATAAACTCGGAAGGTCTTCGCCACCTTGTTGACCTGTTCGACGTCGCCAGTGTAACCGCGAAGTTTACTCGAGAATTCGGCGCAGTATTCTTTCACCCTAGGAATCGTGTCCCTTTCGGGATCGACCGAAATGAACACTGGAATGAGCTTGGTGCCATCATTCTTCGAATCAATGATGTCAACGACTTTGATCATCTTCTCGATCTCGTCCGGACAAATGTCTGGGCAATGTGTGAATCCGAAGTACATCAAAAGCCAGTTCCCTTTCAAGTCCTCCGAGCCTTCGAGTTTGCCATCGGTGTTCACTAGCTGCCATTCGCCCCCAATTCGCGCTTTGCCGGCGGTGATTTTGCGATGCTTCTCGCGCTCCTCGAGCCTCTACAACATTCCGAAGAAATTAATTTGTGAAACAAAAAATTGATTTACAATCTTTTTGATGTAGAACAACGCTGCTAGACAACTTCCGCCGATCGCCAGTGTCGCCATCGCCACCTTCCAACTAAAAATGCTTCCACTTCTCTCGTGCGCTTGCCTCTCGGCCTGTTGTTTGAAGTTCATGAAATTCTTGTCAATCTCCTTCGGTTTTTCCGGAACTTCGTCCTTAGCGCCGCCAGATTTCAATATCTCATTCAATTTCTTCAAATCTTTCTGCAGTTCGGTTTCCAGGTCATCACTTAATCAATTTATTTAAATAGAGAAACGGATTTTTTTTTGCGAAAAATCACCTTTTCTTTCCGCTAGAGAATCTCGCTTGCTGAATTGCGCGGAAAAAGCTGTTGTAGGCTCTCGCTGATGAGCAAGCTCGAGGAAATGTCCTGGCAAACATTCTAAAACACTAAAAATTGTTTGAGAATCCCCAATTTGGTTCGAAAACCGGCGAGATGGGAGTACCGCAAGCGGCGGTCCGCAAACATCGCGCTACACGATTGCGTACAATTTGAAACGCGCCAATTCGAGATTTTCGTTTTTCGCGTTCAAATTTTCACTATTTAATCTAATTTTTATAGAAATGATTGAAGAAAAACCATTAAAAGTTCTGCAAGAAGACGCTAGCACTACTCGTCCAACATCAACGGATCCAAAATGGGGACCAGCGCGTGGAGGGTGAGATTTTCGCCAAAATGTTTTTTTTTTCTTTTTTGAAATTAGATTTTAAATTTCTAGATTATTCCAAGTTGGCGATTTTGAAATTGGAAGACCGCTGGGAAAAGGAAAATTCGGAAGTGTCTACCTTGCGCGAACAAAAAAGAACAATTCACATTTTCACGTAGCTTTGAAAGTACGCCAAATTTGAATTTTCGATTGAATGTTTGCAAATCATACAGGTTTTATTCAAATCGCAACTCATCAGCGGAGGTGTCGAGCATCAACTCGAACGAGAAATCGAGATCCAATCTCATTTAAGGTGAACACTATTTTCTTTTAAATAATAATAATTTATTTTTGAATTTCCAGCCATCCAAATATTCTGCGAATGTATACTTACTTCTGGGATTTGAAGAAGATCTACTTGGTGCTTGAATACGCGCCGGGTGGCGAAATGTACAAAAAATTGCAAAAAGAGAATCGATTTTCGGAAATGACTGCGGCTAGAGTAATGATTCTCATTTTTTTTCAATTCAAATTTGAAATCCCTTCAGTACATGTATGAAATCGCGGACGCTTTAAGCTATTGCCACAAAAGGAATGTGATTCATCGCGATATCAAACCAGAGAATTTGTTGCTCGGAATTAATGATGAGCTGAAACTCGCGGATTTCGGCTGGAGTGTTCATGCGCCATCGAACAAGTAATTCCAGCATTTTTAGTGGTTGTCGAAAAATTGAAATTCCAGGCGGCAAACGATGTGCGGAACTTTGGACTACTTGCCGCCGGAGATGGTTCTCGGCCACGAGCACACCGACGCTGTCGATCTTTGGGCCATCGGTGTGCTTTGCTTCGAGTTCCTCACTGGAAGGCCGCCATTCGAGCACGACAAACAAAGCGACACCTATGCGATGATCAAAATCGCCAAATTCTCGTTTCCCGACTATGTCTCGCGCGGGGCTCGAGATCTGATCAACAAGCTTCTTGTGGTTGATCCTTCGAAGCGAATTCCGCTCGAGCAGGTACCAAATACTATTAAAATCCGTCGAATTGTGTTTTTAAAGGTCCGAAGTCACGATTGGGTGCAAGCAATGCAAGAGAAGCGGCGACTCGCTGAACGCCGCGCTCAGGAAACACGAGAAGCTCTACTAAAGAACCACTAATAATGTTAATCTGTAAATGATAACGATCTCGCTTTATTATTATACATATATATGGATTAATTAAACTTTCATTGCTTCGAAATGCTTGAGAAGGCTTTCCCTCGCTGGTGGCACTGGTGTCAGCGACACCAATTTGGTGGTATCCAGCGCGCAATTGCCTTTGGTGGCGAGCAATTGTTGCGCTTTTTCGGTCTCCACACCGATTGGCGTCGGATTCGCCGAATCATCGACCTTCTGCTTGTAGAGCATGACGATCTCGTAAAGGCTGATTGGTTCGGGATTGACGAGATTCACGGTGCCACCGACTCGCCGCTCCATCATGTCGAGCATGGCGTTCATGCAATCCGGCAGAATGGTAATCGATACGGGGATGTCGAAAACTTCTCTGCAAATTTTAAAGTAATGTTTTTTTTTTGAATTATTGAGAAGCCTACTTGAACTTCACCACTTTTGAAAGCAAATTTCTATCCTGCTTCATATCCAAACTAAGTGGCAGAGTGATCCGAACATTCAAGTTCTCCCAACCCTTCTGATTGAAGTAGCTCATTTGACGATCAGTGAAGCCTTTGACTACAGAATAGGCCGATCCGAAGAATGTCGGCTCGTCTGGAATCGAAAATTAGTTACGGTTTTCGATTGGCTCACGGGTTAACCATCATCTTTGAACATATTCCCTCCGATCGGATGATCTTTATCATAGGCGAACATGTATCCAGTGCCGATATAAGTGTAATGAAGTCCGAATTTCCTCGAGATGTGCGCTAGAATCGTCGCGCTGTACATGTTATCACGAACATTGATGTCGACCTTATCATTCCCTTCGAGATAATCGATGTTCGGTTTGCCGGGTCCGTGCGTTCGTCCGGTGACGCACACGACGTGTGTGACTCCCAAACCGGCGAGCTCACGCTCAACATCCTCATCGGCGTCGACGCCGACTTTCTTGCCGGCCAGAACGTAGGGGATTCGTCGAGCGTTGAGCACGCGCTGCAGCTCTTGTCCCACGTAGCCTCGACCGCCGTAAATCGCCACACGCATTTTTACGTGCTCTTTCGCGGCGAGACCATCGGCAACGGTGATGCGCATTCCGTCAGCGAATGAGGTGCTTGGCTCCCAGCCGAGAACGGTTTTCGCCTTCTCGATGCTGATGAAATAGCGCAAATCGTTGTATGGACGATCCGGAATTGATACATATCTAAACGGTTGATCGATTTGTAGAAAATTAATTATTTAAAAAAATATACCTCGGTGGCTGGTACTCTCTTCCAAGCTGCAAGTCGACTTCCTGCTGAATGACCTGCGCCAAATCGGCTACTGTAAATATAAAAGGCCGCAATGCACGGTGACGCACAATCGCACTCACCGTTTTTCTCATAATACGTCCCGAGATTGAAAATGTCGCCAACGTCACCGTTCTCGCAGACCGCCTGAATTCCGGCGGCCGCGTCATCGACGAAAAGCCAACTACGCAATTGCTGGCCGGTTCCTTGAATGGTGTACTCGCCGCGCACCTTGGCGATCGAAATGAATCGCGGCACCACTTTGACATCCCACTGATTCGGACCATAAATATTATTCATTCGGGCGGTAACAATTGGCAAGTTGTATTGAGCTTGATAAGCGCGAACGTAAGCCTCACCAGCAATCTAAAAAATTCAATAATTGATTTTTTTTCAGATTTCTACCTTCGTCGCTGCATAGGGGTTCCCCGGAAGGAGTCTTGAATGCTCCGCCTTCGGCGCCTCGTCATTCCCGAGTCCCGAATCGCCGTAGACCTCATCAGTACTAATATGCACGAACTTATTGATGTCGCCGTACTCTCGAACCGTCTCCAGAAGTCGAATGAACGCTAGCACGTTGTTGTGCACCGCCTCGCTCGTCTCGTTGTAGCAACGCGTCGATGTGCAATCGGCAGCGAAATGAATGACGGTGTCGATGGCGTTGTCACGCAGAATTCGAAGAATCGCCTGCCGATTCTTGATGTCGGCGAGCTCGAGCTTGTACCTCGACGATTCCTGAACCGCTCGGCTCACATTCTGTGTGTCGCTGTTCAATATCAATTTGTCGACGTTGACGAAAATGCAATTCGGCCATGCGCGATGAATGTAGTTCACAAAGTTCGAGCCAATGAATCCGCATCCGCCGGTGATCATCACATTCTTCGGTGTGTACTTTGGCATGTCTTTTTTTTTGAAATAATTAAATCCAAGACAAAAACAATTGGAGAAGAAGAATGAAGAATTGAGGACGAGAAATTGAACGGAATGTCTTGGAAAGGCTGCTGCTGCTGTTATCTCTCTCGCATCTCTGTTTCTCATCGGCGCAGGCCAGGCCACACCAGGCCAAGGACGTCTGTGCAAACACATGGGCAATTTTTATTCACAATAATGTCGACACGAACAAAAAAAGAAACACATGAATACAAATGGACGATAAAATATTAATTACATTTGAATTTACAGTTCGGCTTCAACCAGGAGCCACGAGGTGCTCACAATCTTCTCCTCTACCAGATTATGCTCCTTGAAATATTTCTCTTGCGCTTGAATCGCCTGCGATGTAACGTTAGTGATTTTAAGAATTTTGAATCCAGCGTCCCATAGCTTCCTTCGAATCTCTTGCTCATCCTCCATTGGCTCGAGGGTGATGAGTGAGGCTTCCTGACGAAGAACATCCTAAAAATAATTCGCCAGATTGTGTGCTTAATCGCAATTCGCTTACCCGAAGAGCATTGAGCTCCTTCTGTGTCGCAGTAGAAATGAGCTCAGTGGCGATGATTGTGTCAAACGAGGCATCCCTCTGCTGCCAATACGTCAACGACGACATGAGGTCCTCATTCCAGCCGAATTGAACGCGCTGATCTCGGAGGTGATTCGCGCGCGTCAACGATGTTCTATAATACTCCGGAACGGTTTCCACGTTCCACACGTTGGTGTGGAACTTCTACAAAAAAAAATCATTGATGAGATGGAATCGCAATGTGTTCTTTTGAACCTCGGCGAGAAGGTGCGCGTTCACGTGGACAAACGGCGAGACGCGACGCGGTGTGTAGACGTAGGTCGCGCCCGCGTAGCGAACGCTCTTCTCGTTCAGCGACGACGAGAAGATCTCATCGGTCCACATGTACTTCTCGTCGTCGAGCTTTTGATCCCAAACTTCTTGTTGGCAATTCCACGTGGTTTTTAGCAGCTCGACGAGCCCGTCGAAACTCGTCTCTTGCGCTCCCTCCTCGGCGGGAACCTTCTCGGCGAGCCAATGCACCTGTCGCCAATTGTTCGAATGCTTGATGTACGTTGGCACCGAGCAGCTCCACAGCACATTGAAGCGCCACAATTTGTTGTCGTCGTCGCGATAGCGAATTGCGCGCAACAGCTGAAACACGAGTCGTGGTTTTCAGAATCATTTCTTTGTTTTTTTTTGTTTTACATTAATATAAAGCGACGAGAATCTGTAATGCGTTGGATTCGTGTCGGCCGAATGCATCGATTTGCCCTTGACTCGTCCGGTGCTCGGCTCCGAGCAGCTCTCCCTCAAATGCACCATTCCGTGCGGTCTCAGCCAGCGCATTGTGTTCAGAACGAACTCGACGGTCTCCTTATCCGATAGGTACATCATTAGCCAATTGGTGAATACCAAATCGACACTGAATGAATTCGATAAGCTCACTTTTATTTTAAAAATAGGTCCAACCTGCTGTTATCCATCTCGAGGCCAACAGCATCGCCAACTTTGTAATTGATGTTGCCCAAATGCGCGTTGCGCTCTTGGTTCTTCTTGATGAAACTTTCGATGAAGTCGGTGGAAAGCACCCAGCGGGCGGTTTCAGCGAGAACCGTTGTGAATCGTCTAGAACAAAACAAAAATGAATGAAACGCCATCGACGATGCGAATTACCCGATGCCGGCGCCAATGTCGACGACATCCTTGTTGGTGAGCACCGGAAGGCTGGCGAGAATGTCGGCGCGATCGAGACTCTCCAAATCCTCGGCGGAATGGTTGAGCATCATCGAGTTGGTGTCGGGCTTGTCGGAGAATTTATCCCAAAAGTTTTTGAAGCTATCGCGACGCACCTCGACCGTCATGACGTCTTCGCTGAAAACCGAAATCGTGTTATCAATTTGGCGGATGGGCTGCCGAATTAATTCATGTGTGTTTGCACACAAACATTTTGGGAACACAACTGGACAAACACAACCCCAGTCGCGGCGTACTTTGGCTGACGACAATGACAACGGAATTGACTGATCAAACGGATCACACCATCTTTGGAAACTCCGCCCAGCCGCACTTCTTTTTTTTTCTACCCGCGGCTGATAAGAAAATGAATGCGGCAGCAAACAGAAATAATGCGAAAGACAAAAATGAATGTTCTAGAAAGGAAAGAGTATAGTGTAGCAGGTGGCCCGGTTGCCTGTGGGAAGGACGCGCGGCCGAGTTTTCACTCCCGCCGGCCGCGGCCACGAAAATTATTTTCTTTTTTTTGTTAATTTTTTTCCCCAAATAACTTACACGTGTTGGCTGGCGTGTTGTGTCATTTGAGTAGCAAGTAGGTAGAATGATCTAATCGAGACAATATTACACTCACCACCCTATCTTTGGTTCTCATCTTTTTTTTCTCATTGTCCTCTGACACATCGTAAAATTAAAAATGGGCGGGGAAATGAGAGGCGAAACAAAATTTACAAAACATCGACGAAAATATTTATTATGACGATGGCAATTTAGAGTTTTGGCGCTCGTCCCGTGGCACCCTTCTTCCACGACAAATGATAGACGAACATGTTCTCGCAGCCAATGAACTCGTCGTGACGATCATCGCAGTAGACGTCCTTTCTGAACATTTCGATTGGCGTTCAAGATCATTCCCAAATGGATTTGTGAATATTTCGCTACTTTTTCTTCTTCTTCTTCTTCTTCTCGATCGCTCGCCTCTCAACCGCGCTGCTGATTACCACTTATCAATCAAATCTTTCGAATGTCAGCGAAATTGATATTACAACCGGTTTCAGTTGACTTGTAAAACACAAAAAAAGAAGAAGAACCTTTCGCAGTCAATTCGACGACTCCAAAACGTTTGCTGATTCGTTGACGTCAAGAATTCCTCTTCATCGTCACACTGCGGGTTCAAATGAAGCTTGTATAATCTTTAAAAAAAAGGAAATTAATGATGCGCGTCGAAACAATCAATCTTACGTGTCGCCAATTCTCAACGAGACCTTTCTTATGTTGTACGGCGTCGGCGATTCCTCGGCGGTGAGCAGCACCTCGGTGATATTGGCTCCGAGGTGATTCTCAACTTCAATCGGCTCCTTCGAGTTGCGGAACGCGATCACCTCAAGATCTTCGGCGACGTCGTTGCGAAGGCGAAGCGTCACATTGATTTGGTGTCCTTTCAATGAGAAATCGTCGCAAAGCGCGAGCACCGCGTAATTCTTGCCGGTCATATCCTTGCGATGAACCATGAACGGCTTGCCGCCTAATCCATTGACAATCCCGATTAGGGAAAGGGCGATGATCGCGGTGTTCATGATGATTGAGAGCGACTCGAGCCCTCGACTGCGAATGAGCCATGCAGGAGATTCGCGCGCGGCAAACGTCATTCCCCAAGGAGATTAAGTGGCCAAAAAAATTGCTGAAGACGAAGAAAAATTGGTTTATTTGAGACAAAACGAGCATTTTTTTTTTGGTTGCGCCTTCAGCTTCTTCGTCTTCGCGTTTTGTCATTCGTCGCGAGACGGCGAGAACTCCGAAAGCAGCGAGAGCATCATTCCAGTGGCTGAGCGGGTCTGAAACAAACGCGTCGCCAAAAATTTTTGTGACTTTTCTCACGGAACACCCCTTATCATTCAATTGGGTGGGCAATTAAAAAAAAATCAAAACGCGTGATTTTCCTCCCCCCACACGACCGTACCGCCAATATTAATGGTCTCGAGACGACGGCGAAGCCCCAAATCGTGATGCCGAGACTATTTTGGTCGACGTGTGAGGCGAACACGTGCGCGAGGCCGTGCACCTCGCCATCATATGGGAACCAGATGGCGTGATTCCCAAACACGGCGCTCTTCGTTGCTCGTATCTCGTCGTGTAAACGCGCCGGCGCCACCGTCACCGAGCAAAACGAGCAAACGCAGAATGCGATGAATGGGGTGCATATGAGGAAGTCGGTGATCGAGGTGAGATTCTGGTTGAGCATCATTAGCGTGAACACGAGGATTGGAATGACGGTGGCCAGCATTGTGAACGTGTAGAGATGGAAAAAAAAAATTAAAATAGCTTCTCTTTTAAAAAATTTTGAAAAAAAATTTAATTTAAAGGCTCACGCGAAAATTTCGGGTCTCATTACGATTATTACTGTTTCTTTCGAAATTTTAAACATAAAAATTCATTTTCCATTAATTTCCTTTTCATTTTTTCTGCGGTACCTTAAAAATATCGTCCAAATCATGAATGACTTTGCTCAGCTTCTGAAAAAGCTCCAATTTCTCCAGCAACTCGCTTTTCACTTTCTCCGAATCCCCATTTATCTGAATTGTTGCACGAGGAAAACAAAATTGCGGTTGAATCGAAACAAAACAACCTTCTGAATATCTCGATTCAATTGTTTGACCTCTAGGCAAACAACATTCGTGAAAGTGACGAAGACATAAATCGCAGTGAGCCATACGAAGTACATATAGGTTGTTATAATCGATGTGAGGAAGCGTAATCGTCGGAAGTAGAACATCTAAATCAAATTTCGGAGGGAGGCGGGGCTTGAAGATCCGCATACCGTTGAAATTTTCAACGCCCAAATTGAGTGGGTCTCCTCGAAATAAAATTTCAAATAGTATGTGCAATTGAAAATGAGAACGGCGACATACAAGGCGAGAAATATTCCGGCGTTATCTGAAATTTGAACATTAAAAAAAAAATAGAAAAATTGGCTTTTGTTTTACTCTGAAACTTGCTCGTCTTCTCTTGGACCCCTTTGTAGTTTTGGCAACCCGCCAATTTCTCTTTCAGCCCGGCGAGTTGGCCATTCTTCTGCCAATACATCAAAAAGATGAATGAGAGGATCGCCTCGAAATTCCAAATCATTGAGAGCAATTGCATCGACATGTCGAGAATGTAAAACGATGATTTGAAGAACATCGTCTTCGCCATGAAGCCGAGATAATACATGGCTGAAATTTCGCGATTTTTTATTAGCCAATTCTCGGGAATGGTTACAAGTGCAAATGAAGAACGCATTTATGATGATGTTCAGCTTTAATCGTCGTCCTTCGGAAAAATCGAGACGTAAAAAGGAAATTATCTGGAAGACATTAAAGAGGATAAAGAAAAGAGGGAAAATTTTGATAATTACCTTCTCGACATGCAGAAATGGGTTGTTTTCGTATTCGTTTTTGGCGATACTTATAACCGAACCTGATGTTTTCATAACTGGCGTGTTTGCGCGATACAAATCGGTTTAAATGTAAAACATTTTTATTATTAATATTATTATGATGATGATTATTATTATTATACCCGAATATATTTTTTTGGGAGGGCGGATTGCCCCCGTC
The DNA here is from genome assembly GCA_902829315.1 of Caenorhabditis bovis. Classification (NCBI taxonomy): domain Eukaryota; kingdom Metazoa; phylum Nematoda; class Chromadorea; order Rhabditida; family Rhabditidae; genus Caenorhabditis; species Caenorhabditis bovis. Next base: position 6,614,026 of record CADEPM010000004.1, on the reverse strand, counting down.
AACAACAATTAAAGCGATTTCACCCGCAATATGATTTTTTTTATTATTGTTTCGAAGTCGTTGATATTTTCGAATATCTCGTGTTTGACGCACGCCGCGGTGCTGAGTAGATATTGACGAGGTTTGAGCTATCACGATGAACACATTTTTTCTTCTTCTCGCTGAAACGAAAAAATTCGATTTAGTTGGAAAATTTAATGAAAATTTTCGAAAAAATTTCGATTTCAACTGGGTGCCGCACGATTTCGGAAAACCATGCGGCAATTGCGTTTCGGTGCCACGCCCACAATTAATCTCACTTTTTTTTGTTTTTAGAATTTTTCTTTTTTTTTCCAAATTTTTTCATGCTCACTTCCAAATTCCTTGAATAACCGTTCGGAATTTCTCCGAGAAAATGTAGTAGACGAAAAATGTCGAAGCGGTGTGAAGGATGATCAAAAAGTTGAACACCTCGCCAAGCATTTCCCAATAAATATTCTAAATTATTTAATTCAATTTGATAACTTATATCTATGTATTTTTTTAATCACCTGAATAGTTAAGAATCCGCCAGCAAAACTTTCGGCAATTTTCAAGCCCATTGAGAAAAAATGGCAAAAGCCGAAGAAAATTGTGATCACCAGCAACATTACTGTAGTGTTTTGCTCTTTTTGCTGCTGAAAATTTTCAAGCAAATTAAAATTTTCTAGATTTTCATTTCAAACTAAAAAGAAAAACGAACCTGAGTAGTCATTAATTGGCGTTCTCGCTTCTTTCGACGCAATTCGCCGATGATCTGCGTGTTGGCGATCGACATTATCGCGAATGGGAGCATATAGTCGAAGATGATGGAAATGCCGATGAAGTAGATCATAAAATACCACCAATGTTTTTCGGGATCGAGCAATTCTCGGCGAAATTGAAAAACGCCGTTAATTTCTCTGGAAAAAAATGGTAAAAATTCCATTTTCCATTGTTTTTTTTTTAATCTCCAACTCAATCTCAAATTCGAAGAATTTCGGAAAATTCAGAAGAACCGCACAAATCACAATAATCGTTCGCGTTTTTTGCGACGTCGTGTATTGACACCATATTTGAGCCTGCAATTCATGGTACCGTGGGGGGGGGTCCGAATGACTACCGTACCTCCAACGGCCTACAAACCGCAATCCATCGCTCCACTGTTATCGTAACCATAATATACAAGCTGCACGTCTTCGCCATCATGCATAACGGGTAGATGTACTTGGCCGTGTAGGCCACGACGTATTGCTTCTCGACGTCGGACCATATTGGGAGGTACATTATACTGAATAAGGGCAACGCGAAGATTAGCAGAAACGCGTCGGATAGTGATAATGAGTATAGTAGAAAAGCGACGTGCTGAAAATGAAATTTAAGAAAATGACAAAGATCACCGCTTCGACACCTTCGACTTCCTCTTCGGCCTTCGATAGGCGTAATAGGATAGCGAGTTGCCGAGAAGGCCGATGAGAATCACGGGAAGATAGATGAACGCCATTATAAGGTGGAAATCCATCGAATCCATCATTCTGTCGCCTTCAAAATTTGAAAATGAAACTCGGATGAGACGAAAATGCGCCAATTGCAAACAAGAAACAGATTTTTTTGCGACGACTGGCTGTAATTGCGCGTTTCGAATGGGACCACGAAATTGCGGAAATGAGAGAAGGAAGAAAAAATTTGCGGGACCATCAAAAAATTTCTTGCAAGGCAACCAAATCAAAATTTTGGCGTGAACTTGATATTTTCAATAGGTAACCCCCCGAATTGCAATTATGCTCAAGTTTGGAGATGAGAGAGAGAGAGAAGAGAGAGAGAGGGATTCCTTGGGACCGCCTAATGAGCAACAACATGTGACACAAACATTGCTCGAAATTATTAGCGGGGGGAAGTAAAATGGATAGGAGGGGGATGTTTGCGGGAAAAGAAATCCGGCAAGCAAATATTACTGTGGCTATTTTTTTCTGAATTTTCGTTCATTTTTTAAATTTTTTTATTTCTGATCTATTTTTGCATCATTAAAAAAATACTTTTTAGAGTTACCCACCCCTTTAATAATTTTCGAATTTAAAGGGGGTGGGGGGGTAGCTCAGAAAAGTATTTTTTTAATGACGCAAAAATAGATTAGAAATAAAAAATTAAAGAAAAGAACGAAAATTTAAAAAATCGATGGCGAAGTAAGCAACGTGTGTATTGTCGTCAAATAAAATGCACAAGTCCGCAATTCCATTTTCAGATTCATTTCGAAAATTAACGTGGTCTGAAAACGTTTTTTTTTTTTCGAAAAATCTGAAAATGAAATTGGAATTTTTAGAAATGAAACTACGCCTAATCATTGCGGACTTGTGCATTTTATTTGACGACAATACACATGTCGACGAATTAACGTCGAAATTCGTTCTTTTTTTTTTTAATTTTTTCGATCTCTTATCTATTTTTCATAATATTCTTATAATTTTAGAGGTCCCCCCCCCCTTTAAACAGCAAAAAATAATTTTCAAAATTTATTTCCATTTTTTTCAGCCTTCGCCCTTCAGGATCGGGTTTCATTCAGGTTTTCGGAATTCTGCTGCCTGCCGACTGGGCATTTCGTCAACATAATAGAAATCTCTAGAAAATCCCATAATTCTACAATGTAGACATTTCGGCAAACCTCGGCCGCGGTCACATTTTTCAAAGCCTACAGTACTCCTACTAGTCTGCTATTATGCGCCTTTAAAAAATAATAATATGGATTCAAAAAAATAGTGGAGAAATTCAGAGAAAAAATGGGCAAAATTCTGAAGAACAGAAGAAATCATCATTTTTTCCCATTTTCGTCTCTTTAAAAAAAAAAAAACTTCGGCCACGGTCATATTTTTCGAAGCCTACAGTACCACAATGTGCTATTAAATCGCTACGAGAATCATTTAAAAAATTGTGCATGCGCCTTTAACCGTATCGATTTATTTCTTCAAATCCAAGTTTCTTTTTCCATTACGACTGCTATTTGTGATTAAAGGCGCATATACATTTTTTAAATGATTCTTGCAGCGAATAAACGGCAATCTGTGATACTGTAGGCTTCGAAAAACGTGGCCGTGGCCGAAGTATTTGCAGTCCATTTTTCTGCATACCGGTTTTTTTGCGAATTCTTTCCGTCGCGGGTAGATTTACGTGCATGCGCCTTCTCAATGGTCTCGCACCGACTAACTTTAGAGATTATTCCGAATTTCAATTATCAAGAACAATCAAGCGTGACGAGACCATTTTCGAAAGGCGCACTCGTAAATCGAGTAAAAAAAATAATCCAAAAAATATATTTTTCATTAACGAAATTATGCGATTTGGTTGTTTGCAAAAAAATCTAGAAATATTTTTTTTGACTAATACATACATCATCGTAGGTCACCTGCGTCTAATCGAAAACGGAAAACAAAAAAAATTGGAATCAAATCTAATTTTGGAGAAAAAGTTTAATTTTGAGTCGGTCGGGAGTCACGTAGGAGGGGCCGGCAGGCACGAATGAATAAAAGGTGAGGGGCGTGCGAAAAGATGGGTTGAACCCAACGAAGGAATGTTGTTTGATGTGATCGGGGGGTGGGGGGTTCTTTCTTTATTTGGACATCATCATCATCATCCAAAATACATATGGGGGGTCGAAGAGCAGAATTTGAGAAGAGCACATACACACACAACCTGACGGCAACGAATTTGAAACCTCTTCGTGTGTGTGTTTACCGACGGAAGTCGTCGACGAATGAACGATGGGTTCAAAAAATCGCGCAAATTTTTGTTAAATTTTACATTTTTGTTGACCAAATTTGTTGAAAAAGTGCGATGCACTTGAAGGACGGAACACGGCGGTTTTCGCGGCCTAGAAAAATTGGGTTCGGCCGCGGCCACACTTGACGGATTAATCAATTTAATTAAGTAGAAATTAAAAAAAAACGCGTATTGTTGAGAAATGACGAGGTGTCGTGGGATCGTGCGAAAAATGAAAATCGGAAATTCAAAAAAGTCCCTCGTAAATCGCGGCAAGGATTACGGTGACTGGCTCAAACTATTGCGTACAAAACGCAGGATCCCACGACACCTGGGATACATTTTGTCAAAACCAGAAATTGGCCAAGAAAACACAAAAAAAAATCTTAAAAAAGAATTGATTAAATAATTTTCAGTTGAGATTACTGTAGCTAAGATTGAGCTGTGTCATATCGCTGCAGTTTTTCACATTCGTCATTTTTGCACAATATTTGTGATTTCACAAAAAATAGGTATCAAAATAAAATTGGGTGCACATAATTTTTTTTTTAAAAAGTGCCATTTTGAAAGTGTCGCCCAAAAATTTTTGCCCGTGGTGTTTTCAATTTTTCCCATTCCGATTTCGCCGCGTTATGGAAATTCTGTTTACGGAAATTCGTGGCGAGACCATTTTGGGTGGAAAAAAAAGGCAATGTTGGATTTTGCTACTACTATTGCGAGTGTGGATCTACTCAATTATTGGCCGCCATTTTTTTTGTTTTTGAATATTTAATTGCCAATTTGCAATTGGGTCACGAGTTTTGCGGCAAACCCGCAAAAAATTATTTTCAAATCGAAAATTGTTGGGGAGAAAAAAATGGGAACGCTAAACTGAGGGCGATGTGTAATTGGAGTGTCGTACTGGTAGGGCAAAAAAATTTTTGGCGACTCCCAAGAAGCCTCGTAATTTTCGCCCCACTGCCGTCTGTTTACACACCGACGCAATTTTGCACATATTTCATCTCACGAGAAAATCAATCTTCTTTTGGAATTTATTTTTTCGAGCATTTCCCCGTTTTTTTCAGCTGGCTGTTTGTTTTTCAGAAATCCACCATATATGTATGTATTATTTCTCAACGCTGCTGCATCTTTGATTTTCTCGAACGGCGAAATTCCATCGGCGAAATTGAATTGCGAGGGACCTAGTTTTTTTTTCGCCAAAATTGCGGTGTCGTCAATTATGGTGTTTTTGGTACGCAGTACACCGAGAGGGGGCCGAAATACAGTACCGAATTTCCTAGAATAAATTGGTCATTCCTCAAAAAAAAACGAGAACCCCCTCATATAATTGTAGATTTACGGGCCTGCGTATAAGAAGAGGTTAAAGGCGCATACCGTGCGCACCGAGACCTCTTCTTTGGTATTTACCCAATTTATAGTCTGCATTCTTTAATTATCGCAACCAAAAGGAAAATGATTTTTAAAGTTTGAAAAAAAATCATAAAAATTCGGGATTGCTTGGAGGGTCACTATTTAAAGGCGCATGAAGGTTCTGTGACGAGCGCTTCTGACAGAAAAGCATTTTTCGGGCTTCATTCAACTCATCGAAATGCATTCCGTTGGCTCAAGGACACATTAGAGTACAAAAAAGGCAAAATAAAATTCGAGATCATCGTAATGACGAGACTAGCTGCTGTTCAGCTTCTCTCCATCCAAAAAAGGAAGTTGGATGGAGGCGGAACAACAAAATCGCAACACAACGAGGAAAAAATAAATTGTCGAGGGAAAAAAATTATTTTTTCTATTTTTGTAAGCGACGATGTCGCAAACACCGCGACGCAAAATGACACACAATTGAAATTCGTTCGAAAATCTCATTTTGCGGAGTTTTTCTCCAAGAACAAAATTAATTACAATTTGGGTTTAAAGGCGCAATGAGTTTCAAAGGGACCATCTTGAAGGCAAGACGACAAGCTTTAATTAACATCATTGTTTGTTATGCCATCCGAATCGCCTTCGGCTCATTGAATAATCATGAGTTTGGGTGGACAACAAAAAAAAATGAAGAAGCCAGGTAACACTTTTATATAATATATAAATAATGAGAAAATTTTGTGGAAGCTAAAAAGCGTGACTAGAATTGTCCTACATTACAAGGCACCCCTTCTTTTTGCCATTCTTCCCATCGGGATCGTCCATCGTCAACGCCAATTGGCGCTTCTTCTCCATGGCGAGAAGCTGCTGAAACAGCTCGGTGATGTTCTCGTTGTTTTTCGCCGACGTCTCAATGAAACCGGTGCCCCATTGGGCGGCGAGCTTTTCGCCCAACGACGTCGACACCTCGCGCTTCTAGAATTATTGAATTGACCTCAGGAGAGAGAGAGAGAGGGGGGGATGCTCTCACCGCGTCCTCGTCCTTCTTATTGCCTACTAGCATTATAGGCACTTGCGCGATTTCGGCGCCCTTCACTTCTTTGAGCATCAATATAATTGGGCCGAGCTCCTCAAGGGACTGCATACTAAATCACCGGCGTCATGAGCATTCTAAAGGGGGGGGGTCGCCTACCTAGTGATACTGTAGATGAGAATGAACGCGTGGCCTTTGCTCATCGATAGCCGCTGCATCGCCGGAAACTGATGGCTGCCGGTGGTGTCGGTGATTTGAAGTGTGCACACATTCTTCTGATTGCAGCTGATCACCTGGAATGAATCAAACCTAGTAGGAATAGGAAAATGATAATCACTTGTCGATAGGTGTCCTCAATTGTCGGCACATAATTATCATTGAATGTGCCTTTGACGAATCGCTGAGTGATCGACGATTTGCCGACACCGCCGGCGCCGAACACCGCCACACGGTAGTCCGAGGTCGACGCCTCGGCGACACGGCTTCCCTACAACCAATGTTTCTGGACGCTTTGAGGCCATCACTTACTGCGCCAGCCGTTTTTGGTTGAAGCTTGAGGTGTGAGTGTGTGCGCGGGGCGCTGAAAATCACCTACCACCCTTTCAATTTTTTGACGGGTCCGAATGCCACAAACAAAAATCGATGAAACGCGAACAAGCCGATAGCAGAAAAAAAAAAAGAAAAGAACGAAAGAAGAAAGAAGAAAAAAAAATAAATAACGTGGGGGAATGTGTGGTGCGCGAGGAAAGAATAGCGGTGTCTCTCTCTCTCTCTCTCTCTCTCTCTCTTCTGAACGACGACAACGCAAAAAAAAACGAGTGGGATGTTGGTTGCCAAATAGTTGTGTGCAAAACTAGAGAGAGAGCACATGCATAGAGTGTCATGCTCTTTCGCCCCCCGCCAACCACCACCACCAACACCATCATCATCGTTTTTTGTTTTGGTTTGGCGTCGAAACACCACCAACACGTTGTCTAATCGCTTTTATTGGTTTGATTGATGAACTTGAAGCGGATGAGATTAAAAAAATGAAAAATGGCGGGGAGGAAGTGGAAACGGATTAGCCATTTTTTCGGCCGGGAGGACATCATCATCGCAATTATTCGAATTATGTGAATCTTTTCATTTTTAAAAAAAGCAAATTCGGCTCCAGACAATAAATTGATGGCCTTGGGAATGTGAAAATGTTGTTGAGAATTGAGGGCGGGGCCAAACTACAGTACCTCTTTGGACCCCTCAAAAAATAAACAACAACAAAAATTCAAGGCCTTCAATGTTTAATAATTGTTAGAGTAGGTGTCTTACGGGCATTGGCAGACGCGTTGCGGTCGCGTCGCGGTCTGTCAAGCCTAAATGAAATTTTATTAAATTTTTTTTGTGGAATAAATTAAAGACGCAGATGGTAGATCAATACCGTAATTCTAGACAAAAATCTGGCAATGTGGTCTGATAAAATGTGAATACCTCTAGACGCGTTGCGGTCGCGTAGCGGTCGGTCAAAATATGTTTTTTTTTTTTAATTTTTTTTGTGTAAAATATATTAAAGGAGCATGCGGTTGCGATTCGGCGATATCCCGTCACGATTGTGGTAAATCAATTCCTACCAAAAATCTGGCAATGCGAGCAAATAAAATGTGAATTCTGCTTGACGCGTGGCGGTCGCGTCGCGGTCGATCAAAACAGTTTCTTTCTATATTTTTTTGTGAAATAAATTAAAGGCGCAGGTGGTTGCGACCCCTCAAAAATCGGGCAATGCTGTCTGAATGCTGCTAGACGCGTGACGGTCGCGTCGCGGTCGGTCAATCAAAAATAAAGTTGAAGTCAAAAATTTTAAAAATCGAAACGGCGAACTTTAATAATTGCCCATCTGCGGACAATTTTCATCTTCAAAAACGGTTCCAAGCAAAAAGAAAAAACGCAAAAAACTAGTCCTCATTGAAGTGGACCATTTCAAAAAAAGACAAGTCATTTCAAGAGAAAGGCGGGTCAGTAGAATATTTCCAAAAAAAAAACTGGAAAGGATAGCACTCATCCATCCCAAACAATTATACTCAATTACCTAGGACCCCCCCCCATACCCCTCAACCTTTTCAAACAACCACACCGAACATTTTTTTTTCTGTTTGGCCGATTCTAGCCAAGCCAGCTTAGTAGCTGCTAACCTTGACTTATCGTCGTCGTCGTCGTCGTCCTTCTTGCATACATAAATAATTCAAATGTGTTTCGTGTGCGCTTTCGAAGTCACACCGATTATAATGGTCCGCTCGGGGTTGATTCTCAAAAGGGGGGATGCGATGGCATCTGATTAATGCGTCCCCCCCCCCTCTCCCAATTAGACCCCCCCCCCTCGCACACCCTTTCGGTTATCCAGTGATTAACGACGCGCACGCCAGAAACCTGTTGGGGCCGCCCGTGGCGCGTTTCGCGATTTGCCTCGTCGCTTCTTCAAAATCGGCCCCATCTCTTATCATTAGTACATTTTTGCAAATTCGACTGCCCACCCATTCTCGATTTTTGTGGATAAGCCGCGCGAGCGCTAAGACGTACGGGGTGTGATCAACGAGAAAACCAGTTTCGAACAATTCCCCCATTTTTTTTTCTGCCGTCTCTTTCAATTCAAAAACAACCGAATGGAAAAAAAAGCGATGAACACACAGTGTTGCGATTAATTTGAGGCAATTTCTTCATACGTCTCGTTTTTTTTTTCCTTCGATTTATCAAATCACATGCCTGATTCGGGTTTTTTTTTTCGGTTTGCCGAATATCTTTTTTTTCTATCATTTCAATCATGAGAAAATTCTCGATGATTCCATTTTTGTACCATTTTCTCAATATTTGTGCGAATCAAATTAATTTCAAATTATATTCGCGCTTCGAATATTTAGAAAATCGCAATTTTTTGGGAAAGCCGGGTCTCGCCACGAAAATCGTGTTTTTAACTGAAAAAAGAAATGAGAGCAGATTTTTCTCCAAAAAAGCGCCAAATTATTTTTTTTTTAATTATTTTTACGAAAATAATTGCTTCAGATGAGATGCGCCTTTCCAACTCTTGACAAAAAGCTTGAAAAGGTGTTCGCATGGTATACTAGGTATTTATTGATCGATTACTACCATGTAAGCATTTTCCAGTAAGGCTTCCATTCGGGCGGCGGCACGCAAAAATTCTTCAAAATTATTTTTTCGCGAATCAACCAATCATCCCGTTTTCAGCAATATTCTTCGATTTCTTCTGAAAAATTTAGTTATTTTATCTATTTATGAAAAAAAATTGGCGAAATATTCTTTAAAAACTGATAAAAATGCGAATAATAAATGAAGAAAATTTGAAAAAAACGGGCATGGCCGAAGAATTCGCGGCCGCCGATAGTTCGGCCACCCGAATGGAATGACGCCTTATTTTCAAGGACAATTCGATTTTTTTCACCATTTTTTTTTAGATCTTTCTCATAGGCCCAATATTATTAACATTGTTCTGCGGCTTCGGATTCTATTGGATCAAGGAGCTGACGCTTCTAGACGCTCGCAAATTGTACACGCCCGTCGAAGCGCCGTCATGGAGAGAGGAGCGCGTGTTTAGCGATGTAAGGCAAACAGAAAGAACAAAAAAAAAGGCGATTTTATGCAAAATTCCAGTTGTGGCCGGTGAAATCGCACGAATTCCTGCCGGAACGCACATTCCAATGGAATCGCTATCTCTATTTGGTGGTTCACGGGCGGCCGTCGGCCAACGGCTCCTATCCGAATCTGCTCGACGGCACCTATTTGGATGAGATCGCGGCGATCGAGAACGCGGTGGCGACGAACGTGCGATTCGACAAGGAGGCGGCGATCGAGAGCGACGCGGGCCTCGTACGCAAACGCGAGACGAACACCACCGAGCAGGCGCTGTTGGAGTCGCTCAATGAGACGATCGCGTTTCGCGACGTCTGCATGAATTGGTACGGCGAGTGCTATCGCGAGTCGAATGTGATTGAGATGCTCAAACGGCGGCACGATCTCGACGCCAAAGGCATCTCGGTGACGTTTCCGCAAATCAATCAGGATGGAACGCCGATTTATATCGCGTTCGTCGTCGGCGGCGTCGACACGTTCCCGAACGACACGATCAAGGTGATTTCATTGCGCGTGCGCCTTTAATATCGACTAGCTCGAATTGAGAAAATGAAAATTTTAGTTCTACATTTTTTGAAATTCAAAACCCATTAATTTATTGCAATTTTGAGTTTGAAAATTTTTAGGCTATATTAGAAAATCGACAAATATTAAAGGTGCACGCACAAATTCTTATATCTCAATTTTTGCGATTTTTCAATATGTAGTCGTACACGGGTAGATTTACGGACATGCTCCTTTCTCGTGGTCTCGCACGGACTTTAAAAAATAGTTTTTAAATCCCACGATACATCAAAATAAGCGTTCAAACGTGGCGAGACCATTTCAAGGCGCATGCGCGTAAATCTACGACGCCCGACTAGAGTAAAATTAAAAAAATCCCAAAAAATAACGCGTTGTCGAAATTCTTTATATGAACCTTCTAGAAGGTCCCGCAGCGAACAATAAAATTCCAAAAAAAAAACAAATATTTAGACGGTTCGCGCGATGCGCTTGTGGTATTTCTTGAAGTTCGACACCGACGAGGAGGACATCTTGTCGAAATATTGGGAAGATCAAGCGGCGAAGTATGTCGTCGACAATTTCAGCGATCATCCGACAATCATGTGCCACATCAAATCGTCGCGAATTCTGGATCAGGGTCTGACGCGAAACGCGAATCGCCTCAAACCCTACTTCAATGTCACCATCGCCGTATTGGTGTTGTTCACCGCGTTCTACTCGATCAAATGGTACTTCCACACGCGCGACGGCCAATGGACGAGTTGGGGGGAGGCTTTTGGGACCATCCAAAAACGCGAACCATTTTGCAGTTCACATCGATTGGCTGCGCTCGAAGCCGATGCTCGCACTCGGCGGTGTGCTCTCGTCGGTGCTCGCTATCATCAGCGGAATCGGAATGTTCCTTTGGTTTGGGATGTTCTTCGCCGAAATCACACTCATCGCGCCGTTTTTGGTCTTATGTGAGTTCTTTTTCCAAATTCGAGATATTCACGATTTTTTTTATTTCCACAATGTTCTGATTTAAAAAAAAGCGAGCGCCTTGACAAAATGTGGACCATTGCACTTCTTCGAGGCGCGGTAATTCAAATTTGAATTTTAGGTGCGCTTGGGTTTTTTTTTGAAAAAATGTGACCGTGGCCGAACCTTATTTTTGAGGGCATTCGTTCTAGGCCATCTCAGCGCGTAGAAGATTTCTCTTTGAACACACACACACACACACACACAATGACGAAAAAATGCAGACCGAAATTTTTGTGGTTGTCAAAAGTCGAATAAAATCACAGAAAATCTTTGCGATTTTTTGAATTTTCGATAAAAAATTGACGCAATATAAATTTGGCGTTCATTTTTAAAGGCACATACACTCTTCGCATGCGCCTTTAAAAATTAATGTCCGAGAATTTCGCTTCAATTTTTTCTGTGAATTTTGACCCTTCATAGACGAAAAAATTCCATTGATTTGATTTTTAAAGGGAAGTTAGGAAAAAAAATTTTTTTCATTATTTTTAGTGTCAAATTCCATTTCCAGCCATCGGCGTCGACGACATGTTCATCGCGGTCGCCGCATGGCACAACACCGAGCTCAAATATCCGGGCAAATCGGAGAAGGTGCTGAAGAAGCGAATGGTGGAGGCGATGTCGGAATCGGCGGTCGCCATATTCATCACCAGCTTCACCGACGTGTTGTCGTTCGGCGTCGGCACCATCACCGACATCATCGCCGTCGAGGGCTTCTGCGCGATGACCGCCGCCTGCATGTTCTTCACGTTCCTCTATCAAGTAAGACGCGCGTCGCTATTCGACGATGATCACCGTCTCAGATCACGTTCTTCGCCGCGCTCATGGTGATCTCGGCGAAATCGCAAATGTCGGGCCGCAACTCGTGTGTGCCGTGCATCGCCGCCGACGACATCTACGTGACGGCGAGCAACGAGCCGAAACTCAGCGTTGTCGACGCGGCGCCGGAGAAGAAAATCTCGATAGGCGACAATCCCGACGAGGAGAACGCGTTGCATATCGCGCGAAAAAGTCGCGGAGCGATGGGACACTTTTTCAGGTTTCCTTTTTCTGGGTTGGGCTCCCTACAATTTGTTTTTTGGACTCTTGAAACGAAAACTCCAAGCCAACCAATTTTGACGACTTTTTCCCCTATTGCAGAGACTACTATGTCCCATTTCTGCTCAATTGGAAGACGAAAATCACCATGTTGTTCGTCTTCATTGCCTACGTCCTTGTAAGTCACTATCAAAGCACCCCCCTTGAAACAAATGGACACCTTCTAAGATATCCATTTATGGAATGTGTGTGATGGAGCAGGGTCTCGACTATGACAAATTGCTGCTTCATTCGGACCCGTTGGTTGAAGCGCTCAAGCGCGAAATCGAATTGTTTCACGGCGGTGATCAAGTAGGGAACGAAAAAAAAGAGACAATGAGCAAAAATTGTTTGATTAGATTGAAATTGCCGTCAAGAATGCGCCGAATGTGCTAATTGCTCAAAATCGCGATCGAATGGAGACGATTGCTCAAGAATTTGAGAATATTTCCTATTGTATGAGGCGATTAGCTCATTATTTTTTTTCAATTCATTGCTTTTTTTCTAGCACTTGGCCCAAAAGGAACCTCGTTTTGGATGAGGGAATACAAAAAGTACAGCAATCTGACGGGCTCGTATCTCAACGATGATCGCGAGAGTTGGCTGATTGGCGTTTATGAATGGTCCCAATTGTTCGCCTTCTACAAATTATGGAGTCAGGATTTTGTTTGGGCCAATGAGTCGGACTATGAGACACTGGAATTGGTCTCGTATCGATTCCGAATCGGGCTTCATCGATTGTCGACGCCTACCGATTTGTTATTGGTCACGGAGGGTAGGAGGATCAAATCTTGCAAAAAAAATGAAATATTACTTGTTCTAGAACTTCGTAATGTCGCCGCACGCCATCCCGACCTTGACATCGTCACTTATCAACAATCGCGAGCCATCGCCGATCAGCTCAATGTGATTCTGTCGTCGACAATCACCAACGACGTTCTCGCAATGTTCTGCATGTTCTGCGTTGCGCTTCTCTTCATTCCGAATCCGATTTGCGCGGTCTTCATCACGGTCGCGATGATCACCATCGATATTGGAGTTATTGGGTTCCTATCGCTGTGGAGTGTCAAGCTTGATCCAATATCAATGATCACTATAATCATGTCGATCGGATTCTCCATTGAATTCTCAGGTACTTGCTGTTGGAGAATGGAAAATGCATCGAAATCTCGTGGGATTAAATCCTCAATTTTTTAAGCTTAATTTTCATTATCATCACATATATTTTGCTAAAATTATAATTTTAATTGAATTTCAATTTTCGAAAACAAAATTCTTTAGAAAATTAAGCAAAAACAATTAAAAAGCGGGAAGAATTGCGAAAATTCGCAAATAAAAAATCGATGGGCGGGTTACGGTAATTCGCTCGGTGTGTTGCGTACCAGGCGCTGAATTTCACGACAATTTACACGCAGGCATTTTTAGGCGGACCACGCGTTTTGTTTTTTCTGTTACGGTTTCTCCCAAAATTCCCAATTAATTTACCGACTTAATTGCGAACATTTAGCGCACATTACGCACGGCTTTGTGAGCAATGAGCAGCACGTCTCAGCTTTTGATCGATGCGTCGACTCGATGGAAAAACTCGCGTGGCCAGGTTGGTGGTTTTCGACGCGAACCACACCAACATGAAATTCTTTCAGTGATCCATGGATCATTATCCACAATCCTTGGCGTCACCGTTCTCGCGTTCATCGACAGCTACATGGTATTGGTGTTCTTCAAGACAATCTTTCTGGTGTTGGTGATCGGCGCGTGGCACGCGTTGATGCTTCTTCCCATTCTTCTCGCCACCGTCATCCCGAGACTCGAGCGCCTCTCCGACCGTTTCCGAAAGATGAAGCATCGTCGAAAAAAGAACAAAAACAAGAATAGCATTTATGCCATCAATCTTCCCGTCAACGTGTCCTCCTAATTTTTTGTATGTTCAAAAATTTGCTCATCATTTTTTAAACGAAAATACGGGTAAATTAGTTTATTAAACGAACATTATTGTACAATTTATCACAGGAAACAAAGAATTTCACTCACTTTCCAAAAAAATGCTGTTTTGTTTTTTTTTTTTTTGAAAATTAGATCATGGTCGATGGTCGTTCGGCGGCTCGCAGCGGCTGAAACACCTCGCTTTGGTTGACCTCGCGCAATGGGATTAGACGCCATAGGAGCTTTTGGACGACGAACTGGCGGATTTCCGGGATGCGCGTCGCGTAGATGATCGGATTCGTCAACGTTTTTATCATGATGTTCACCAGAACCACTATTGAAAGCACGGTAATCCAGACGGATTGTTTTCTGGAATTTTTCTTTTTTCTAGAACATTCTTTGAATCACTAACTTGTAGAGCGGCATTCCATCGGCGGTAAGGATGTACAGGGTGTCATTTAAGTTCCCGCACAACTTTGAAGACGTATATTTCTGAAACTAAAAGTCCAAATCAAACGAGACTCAAAATATTTTTTATCTATAGTATAACAAATATTTATCTATTAACTCTTTTTGATTCGGCCTCCTTTCGCAGCTATGACTTCACGGAAACGCTTCGGGTAGGATGCGACTGTGGTACGCAGGTATTCGATGGAAAGATTGTCCCATTCCGCCAGTAATGTCTTCTTCAGAGCCTCTACACTTGAATGGGGTTTTGCGTTGACCTTCTCCTGCAAGACCCCATCACGGGAAAGTCAAGCGGGTTCAGGTCTGGGGAGCAATCAGGCCATTCGGATGACTTGATGAAGTCGGGAAAATGGGTCTGGCACCACTCCTGAGTAGTTTTGGCAGTGTGGGCGGCTGCTCCGTCATGTTGAAAGACCCATTTCTGCCCACCGAAATGCGTTTGGGTCCAGGGCATCACATGCTTCTCCAAAATGTCCCGAACGTAGACTTCTTTGTTCACTTTCACCCCC
This sequence comes from Caenorhabditis bovis, assembly GCA_902829315.1. Taxonomy (NCBI): domain Eukaryota; kingdom Metazoa; phylum Nematoda; class Chromadorea; order Rhabditida; family Rhabditidae; genus Caenorhabditis; species Caenorhabditis bovis. The sequence goes on along the minus strand of CADEPM010000004.1, from coordinate 6,598,783 downwards.
TGATCCGCGAAAACCAGGGGGCACTTCCCGGTTGAGCAGATGGCAACGAAAACCATCATGCTGGCAGGATGTGAGGCTGGATGATATGTTCTTCTTTTCTCAGAAGCTTGCTGGGATGTCTGGGCAAGTACTCAATGGTTTTGTGAGTTGAATGCCGTCTCCACAGTGAACAGCTTCTCGTCGGAGAAGACAGTGACGAGGTGTTGTCCAGACCGCGTGCGAGCAAGAAGTCGTTTTGCTTTTTCGAAGCGTCTCTGCTTGCTGACGGCCGATAGAATTGCCGCTTTTTGGACACGATATGGGGTCAGTCCAAGCTTCGTTTTGACAATTTGTTCCATAGCGAAGATGCTCATTCCCATGTCTAACGCCATCTTTCTCATGCTCCTGTGGGGGTTTCGCCTGATCCTCGATTTGACGGCGTTGATCTTCTGAGGAGTGGTTACTGAGACGAGTCTTCCTTGTCTGGGACGGTGACTGGTCGTATTTAGCTCCTTGAAACGTTTGATGGTGTCGCAAACCGTTCTACGAGGCACACCGACCCGTTGAATGATGTCTCTCGAGCTCACATTTTGCTTATGAAGTTCGATAATGGAAGCGCAATGGATGTTAGCCTTCGCCATTTCTCGGAAACACATCCGAATGAGGTGAAACTTGGAAAGTAAGTAAAATATACCTTATTTAACAAAAATAAATTGTATTGGTGCACGAAAAGTGCGACAGCCAAGCTCTTCATGGCGTCAAACTTTTGTGCGGGAACTTAAATGACACCCTGTAGAAGACGCTGGCCGGCATCCAGCCGAACAGAAACGTTCCGAAGATGAGGACGGCGGTGACGACGGTGCGTTTGCCGCGCGCCGACGCGGTCACGGTGCTCTTGTTGCGCACCTCGCTGATCTTCTGCAACATGCGAATGTAGAAGGCGGTGGTGGCGATGATCAGCGTGATGATGATCAGCGAGATGTTGGCGCGAAAGTAGAAGTTCTCGTAGAAGTCGATTCCCAAACACGATTCGTTGCGGTAGCCTTGTCCGTGCCAACTGGCGAAGTAGATCATGAGGGCGAATGGTGGCGTGGCCCACATGAGGAAGATGATGAGGTGAATGGCGCGGATTGGCAGGATTTTGTGATGATCGAACGGCCTAAAATCAAAAACTCGTCCATTTGGGGGGACTCGTTAAAGGCGCATACCGTAGAATTTGAAGATAGTGGGAGAAGGCGAGAGCGACAAGATGAAAAATGCCGGTGAGGAGTCCGCCGGTGCGAAACGCTTCAAGTGTCAGCGGAAAGCAGAATGAATGATGGTGCCATTGCAAAACGACCGGCTTGTAGCTGTTCCAGAAGAGCGACGTGGCGATGACGATGCTCGTCCAGGTGTCGGAAAGAGCCAACGAGTAGGTTAGTTCGAGCGACGAGGTCCTGAAGCGAAAACGATTAGCCGATGGGGTGGGATGGCAACTACCTTGACTTGACGTGAAATCGTGATGAGAAGACGGCGATGTTGAGAAGGGCGGCGAGCACGCATAGAAGCACGATGGCCGGAATGCAGACCTCGTAGAGGAACTCCTTGACGGAGTCCATGCGAGCCCTGGAAATAGAGGCGAGAAAGTGGAAATGATCAAAATCGGGTATTAATGAATGTCATTCGAGATAGCGGAAATAACAAGAAGACGGATTCCAAGAAGCGATTTGTTGCAAGAAGAAATGAAACGAGCGAAAACCCTTTTTTTTCCACTCGCATAAATAATATTATTATTATTATTAAATTTTTTGTTTTGAAAACCGCAATAAATGAATGATTATTGTTGGTTTTTATGGGAAATAAAGAGCAAATAAACAATTGGGATTATTAATCTCGAATATCAATTTCCTGTTTGCTCTTTTGTTTTCATTTTTTTTTTCACCCATCGAGCCGAGGTGGCGGGGACTCGGCTCAGAGGAATGAGGGAGGAGTGATGCAACATTCTTTTTTTTGTGCTGCCTTCTTCTTCTGATACTAATGAACTTGAGCGTGATCAGAGATCTTTGATGACGTGGTGGCTTCAAATCGACACCAAAAAATCAGTTTTCAACAAAAAAAAATTGAAATTATATTTCTTGTTGATATTTAGAACATTGGCAAAAAAATTGGGATGGGTCTCGCGGCGATCGAGTAAGTGCTTGCCGCTGAACATAAATTAGCGTTGTTATTGCGAGAGCTCGGCGCGCATTTCGAGGCGTTTGGGTTACTTATATCATATAGAAATAAGGCGCTGCCATTTTTGAGGGTGTGTCTTGAGGCGACAATTTTTGTAGGGTGAAAAACGCGCACAAAAATTGAATTTGGTTTTTGAGCTTTTTTTGCCAACCAAATTTGGGATCGCGTCGCGGTCGCGTTGCGGTCACTCAATTATGACAAGCACTTTCTTGAAGTTTCCAGAAAGAGCATGATCCTTTAATTAACGTATTTTTTTCAAATTTTATATTTTTGATTCGAGTGGAAATTATAAAAGCGCGTAGATTAAAATGCAAGTCCGCAGAGGTCATGCGACGTGATTGCACAAGATTTGAAATCAAAAACAGCGAAAACATCATATTTGGGATATGATTAAAAATATCACAAGACAAACAATTTTTTGCCGTTTAATTGATTACTAAGAGCTCGAGATTGAGCAAAAATAAGCGAATTACTCATTTTCGAAAAATTTGGATAACAAGAGGTTTAAAACGGAAAATGGAAAAGGGCGATTTTTGAGGGGAAAAAAAGAGGGACACGAAAGTCAAGGGTAAAACTATCGAAAAGAAAATCGAAAAAAAAATTACTCGCGTGCCACCCTTTTTCATTTTAATGTGATTTTTCGGCAATACGATACTGTTGTTTTCATTGTTTCTTTTTTTCCCCCATTTTTTTGGAATTGGCGGGAGGTTTCGAAAAACACTCTGAAAATTGGTTGCCATTTTTTTCTCATCAAATAATTATGCTAACTATACCTAGCATGGATAATCATCAGGACGGGTAAACACAATTATCTTACGATATCTCTAATTAGGAGGTTGCTCAGCAAGCTTCTTCGCTAATTAATTTATTTTGTATCGCGTTTTGGGAAAAATAAAAACTATTCGCTTTTTTTCGCGAAACTCGGAATACTAAAAAACAATTTGCATTATTCATTGGAAATTTACACGAGTCGCCGATAATTTTCATTTATTTCTGCATAATTAATACGAATTCTCGAAAAGTGCAATACTTTCGATAACCAGGGAATAACTACATAATTTTGATGGATGACAATACAAAATTTTGTTAATAAAAATGTGGTTTTGCGCACAATATTGGCGCGATGACAACGACCAAAAAATGGATTTGAAATGAAATGAAATAAAATTTATTTTTGGGGAGGGGTACTGTAGGCAATAAAAGTGGGCCACCGTGACGCGAAAGTGCAGACAAATTGGGTTTTCGAGTTTATTTCTCAATTAAAAAAATTTTATCCTTTCGATTTATCTGCTCAAAAAGTGCGACATTTTCGGAAATAACGTGACTAATACTCATTTTTAAGAAGATTATTTCAGAAAGCGGCGATTCTTGGTTGCAGGATTGAAGGAAAGGTGAGATTTATATAATAAAATGGGATAATTGTTGTCTGCGACGGATAAAGAAGTCATCAATCTTCTCTCTATTTATTCGCTTTGAGGTTTTTTTTTGCTTGCAATTTAATTAATTGTCTGGAACAGAATCTCCAGACTTTGTAATCAGCTTGTGGGGAAAAATTTCGTTAAAATAGAACGTCTTCGTTTTTTTTTTTTGAAATCAAATTTAACGGAACGGAGTTATCAAATTTAAAGAGAAAATTCTGGTTGTTGAAGCCTTTCAATTGCATTCGAATGGAAGTTTTTTTTTGGTTCACAAAAATCATAAATTTTTGGAATATTGCTGAACATAAATTTTGAAATTCGATAAAATTGGATTTTTTGGGAAATTTTTTTTCAAAAAAAAATATTGGAAAAAATAATTTGAATGTTTCTTTTTTTCAAAATAGCCCTTTTTTGAGAAAATCCCAAAACCGTTAGTTTTTTTTAAATACTTGCCTAGAAATTCAAAAATTGAAAATTTTTTCGACGAAAAACTCGAAATTCCTAATTCATTTTTGTGCGTCAAAATTCAATTTTCTTCAAAAAAAATGCTTATATCCACTAAAATTTTCTCGCTCTCATCAACGATCTGTGTGTATTGAACTCGACCGTCTATCGACGAGCCGAGAACCGGGAATGTCGGCGGTCACAAAACCCAAAGTGCGACCAAACCTCAAACAACCCGTCGTTGCCCATGGTGGGCCGGCCACGTGCTTCCCGCACTTCTGCGTCTCCAACACTCTAGTCTGTCGGCCGAGGGGGGGCAATGAGTGAAAAAATCTCTATACACATCAAAAACTACTAGTCGCCTCTTCAGTTTTCTCGACGCCACTTCTAGAAAATGACGATTCTTTCGAAAGTGCTGAGACCTGGCCGACGCGGTCTACCGGTGGTCGCCTGGTCGACGCCAAGATTCTTGTCGACTAGCGGCGCTCAACTCGCCAGGATTTACAACAGCGCTGAAGAGGCCGTCAAAGATATTCCCGACAATGCGAAACTTCTGGTTGGAGGTGAGAAATAATTGATTTTTTTAAAAATCAAAATCATTTTTTTAGGTTTTGGATTGTGCGGAATTCCGGAGAATCTCATACAGGCGCTTCAGAAAACCGGCCAGAAAGGCCTTACATGCGTCTCGAACAATGCGGGAGTTGATGATTGGGGATTGGGAGTTTTGCTCAAAACGAGACAGGTTTCCAATTTTTGGTTCTTTTTTTTCGAATTTTCTGATCTCTGCTTTTCTAAAAATATTATTTAGATCAAGAAAATGATCTCGTCGTATGTTGGAGAGAACGCGGAATTTGCTAGACAGTACTTGAGCGGCGAATTGGAGCTGGAATTCACGCCACAGGTAGGCCGAAACACTGTTTTTTAAATGGGGTACGGTAGGTAGGGGAAAGTCCGCAGTTTGGCGTCGCGGTGTTGGCCCGCGATTTTTTGAAATCATTGATTTTTGGGAAATTTTTTTTTGGAAAAATTGTGTGTTTCGCTGTAATTTTTCGTCACGAAATGCGGAAATTGCAAAATTGTGTTCTCTTATCGGTCTATTTTTCTTTTGCTTATCGCTGACCGGCTGATTTTCGATTTCCGCACTTCGTCATTATTCCAATAATAATCGTTTTTGTAGGGCACACTCGCCGAGCGAATTCGAGCCGCCGGCGCCGGAATTCCGGCGTTCTACACGCCGACCGGCTACGGCACTCAGATTCAAGAAGGCGGCGCGCCGATCAAGTACAGTTCGACGAAAAAGGGCGAGATTGAGGTGGCGAGCACACCGAAAGAAACGCGCCAATATAATGGTGTGAATTATGTGCTCGAGGAGGCGATTTGGGGTGATTACGCGCTTATAAAAGCGTGGAGGGCCGACAAATTGGGCAATATCCAATTCCGTCATTCGGCCGGAAACTTCAACAATCCGATGTGCAAGGCATCGAAGTGCACAATCGTTGAGGTCGAAGAGATCGTCGAGCCCGGCGTGATACCGCCGAACGACGTGCACATTCCATCGATCTATTGCCATCGTTTGGTGCTTGGCAAGAACTACAAGAAGCCGATTGAGCGGCCGATGTTCGCGCAAGAAGGTGACGCCGCGAAGGGACCGACGAAAGTTGGAGCGCGTGAGATTATTGCGGCGCGCGCCGCTCTCGAATTTAGAGATGGCATGTACGCAAATCTTGGAATCGGCATTCCGACGCTGGCGCCGAATTATATTCCCAAAGGGATCACGGTGCATCTGCAGAGCGAGAATGGAATCATTGGAGTCGTAAGTGGCGCAATTTCTCCAATAAAACTGAAGCAATTAGTTGAAACGTTCCGTTTTTAGGGACCCTATCCGCAAAGAGGACAAGAGGACGCCGATTTGATCAACGCCGGCAAAGAGCCGATCACACTTCTCAAAGGCGCCTCGATTTTCGGAAGCGACGAGTCGTTTGCGATGATCCGCGGCTCGCACATGGATATTACTGTGCTTGGAGCGTTGCAGTGCTCGAAGTTTGGCGATTTGGCGAATTGGATGATTCCCGTACGTTCTACTCATTTTTTGATGAATTTTTTGCGGGAAAAAAAAACACGCAAATGTTCAGGGAAAACTCGTCAAAGGAATGGGCGGCGCAATGGATTTGGTGTCGGCTCCCGGAGCCCGAGTCATTGTCGTCATGGAGCACGTCTCGAAGAACGGCGAGCCGAAAATTCTCGATGCTTGCGAACTTCCTCTCACTGGCAAAGGAGTTGTTTCAAGGATCATCACCGATATGGTAGATCGCGCGCGTTTCAAGGCGCACGACCTTATTCACATTCTTCCAGGCGGTCTTTGATGTTGATAAGAAGGACGGCCTCACGCTCATTGAAGTCCGTGAGGATCTTACTGTAGAGGATATCAAGAAGGTGACGGGATGCGCCTTTAAAGTTTCGAACGATCTCAAACCTATGGGTCAAGCGCCACTCAACCAGTAATTGCTTCATTGTTTTTTTTTTTGCTCAGTCTGCTCATTTTTGCATGTTTCATTGGTTTTATTTTTCAGCGACAAGATCTAGATACCGGTACTAATAAACCATTTCTTCATTTTTTTTAAATCGTTACGGCAATTGCATGTTCATCATTAAATTAATAATTATTACTATTATTAGTGTAAAATGATAATTAATTAATTAGAGAAAATTGCGATTCTTCGTCGTCTTGGCTAATAGCTTTTTATAGGCCCATAGGCGTCGTTTGAATGAGTCGAGGTCCTTCTCGCGCGGGACGACGCATGGTCCGCGCGAGGCGTCCGCGTCGCGCACCTTCTCCGGACAATACATGCTGTTGAGTTTGATGGTGTCCCATTTGGTGAGTAGGCCGACGCGTTGGCCGGCGCCGAGGTCCGCGTCGTTGCGCGCCGGACAATACGGTGACAATTTGAATTTGTCACGCGCCCACAACGGCACGGTGATGCTCTCCGGATCGAACGGCCACGTCAGCTGGATGGGATTGTATTCGGGAGTGCCGAGATTCGGAATACCGCCCTTAATCGCTTGAATGTAGGAGACGGCGTCCGGACGGTAGAGCTCTCGCTGCATTCCTAGAATCGGCAAGGTCAACGCGTGAATCCATCGCGATCCACCTTACCCATGAATCGCACGAGTTGGTCCATGACGAGACCGCGCGAATGGTTGAAGTTGCTCTTGACGAACGATGATTGCGCAACGTAGAGAATCGTGCGATCCACCAATCCCTCAACAACGGCGTCCGAGTAGGCGGCGAATTTCGCCGACTTGCGAATGAGCACGTGCGGACTGCTCGCATCCCAACGATCGGCGTGGTACCACGGTTTGTAGGGCTGCTCCTCGAATTTGACGCACGTCCGCCGCCCGATTTGTCTGAACGCGTCGCGAAGCACCTTCTTCTCGAACGCGCTCAGACTCGGCAAAAAATAGACTTTTTGAAGTGGTTTTCTGAACGAGCGACGAATCAGCGAATGCCTGCAATTGCCTACCTTTGTGTGCGATCCGAAAAATCGACGTCGATTCCGTTGCCGCTTCGAGTGCCGGCGGCGAACGCGCGCGCCTTCTTGCAGATCTTCGGATGAATCGACGATGGTTGAAGAATTAGCGAGATGAGGCATATCAGCGGATAGCGCATCTCGTTTTGTGTGTGATAGTCTGATAGACGAGAAGAAGAAGAAGAAGAAGAAGCTTTGGGCGGCCGATTGGGGTCAACACAATCCTGCTTCATGCGCCTTTTCATCGTCTTCAACATCATTGTCGTACTCGATTAATTGTGGGCGGACAAAACCGCCCCATTCTTTTCCCTATGTTTTAATGTACTGTACTTTTTTTTATAGGATTTGCTGCCTTCGAAGCATCGCTTTTTTCACTTTGCGATTTTTCGTCGTTCGAATTATTTCAGGAAAAAATTTGGAATTTTGAAAAGCTTGCCAAAAAACTATCCAAAAAGCAATATTTCGGGTCTTCTTACGAAATGCCAATTTTTAAAAAATTTTCTACATTTCTTAAAAAAATTCGAGGCATGTTGATTTTATAAATAATCAGGAATTGAATAACAAAATCATTGGATGAACGATGGACAAGACAATGGAAATGAGATGAGAAGAAAATGGAGGAACCCGAAAGAATTTAAGATATGTACAGAAATTTTTGTGTCTTTTTTTTTGTTGCTTTCTTTAGAGATCCGGAAATCTCGTCGGATCCTCGCGATACGACGCCGGTATTCGGAACATCTTCTCGCCGATTTTCTCGGTGAACTCGAATTTTTGGAACGTGACTTTCGCCGATATCGTCGCCAGCAACGGGATCTCGACGCACACCGGGAAGCCCGGCGGCAAACGCGCTTGGCAGAAGCGGCGAAGTTTGTCGAGATGTTTGAACGGCGCGACGATCTCGAGAAGGTCGACGAGAACGTCGATCGACAACGGGAACTCTTCGCTCTGAACATTGTTCGACTCTGAGCGTGACAAATAGGCGATCGACGAATCTCACCATTCCCACAAGCGCTTTGAATTGCTTCTCATTCGTCTTGACAATTTGCGGTCGGCCGAGTTGGGGCGGAGCACCTGGCGCGGCTCCGATATACTCCTCCCATGTCGTTGGCAGTCGACCAGGCGGCGGCAGCGATTTTCGGTGTTGAAGACTCTACAAATTGGCCCTATTCAATAAGAACGAAGAAAAAAAAATGAATGAACTAATTCACCACAAACTCGTCGTCGCCAACCACTTTGCCATTCGTGAGACTATGAAGAAGCGATTTGTTCTTTTTGACGTCTTCGCTGGTGAGATGCTCACGACGCTTCCGCGTCGTCAATTTGAGACCTTCAACCGAATAGAAGTTGACCGGATAATCGCCGAGTTGCTCCTGGAAATTCGAAATAAAACACTTTTCTATATTTTTTTCGAATTATTATCAGCTCCCTTGTCACCTGACGTCTCGGCTGGACAACGGAATTTCGTTTAAAGTCCCACGACAACCGCTTACCTCTCTCGCGTGTTTGAACACCCATCCGGTGTAGGCCTGCTTGAAGCTGATGCATTTCGTCGACATGTGCGCGTTGATGATGTCGGTTGACATGAGCACGTCGATTTCTTCGTCGACTTCGGCTTCCGACTCGTCGCGCCGTCCGCGCTGAAACACCTTCGTCTTGTTGTCCATCACGACGAGCTGCTCGTCGGGCGGCGCGTCGACGTTGTAGAGGAATGTGATGTCGCCGCGTTCCCAATTTCTGGAACTCGACGTTGTTTTTTTTTTTGCATAAGAACGACGAAAGCAAGCAAAGTTATTGATGATTAATGGAGATTTAAAGGCGCATAGGGTCCCGAAGGGATATAAAAGCGCATTGTGTTGAGAGCAATCACACTGGCAAAAAATATGACATTTTTCAAGAACATCTTTGAGAAATTTTTTGGGAAATTTCATTTCATATATATATTTTTGCTCACCTTTCGCTAAAATCGGCAAGTGTGGTGTCCATTCGCAATTTGGTGCCTTTCTTGTAGATCAGACACACGTCGGAGGGCAGAATTCGCGAGAGGAGCGGAACTGCAAAAAAAAAAGAATCAATTCGAAATCTCATTTTTTTCCTTACTCCATGATTGAAAGTCCCATTTGAATTCCATATAAAAATCGCCCAAATCGTTGAACATTTTCATGAGATGCGGTTTTCCGCCGGAAATCTTCTCTTTCGTCTGGAATTTGAGTTTGCGCAACATTTCGGTGACTGAAAATGAGCTCTATGAGCAATCAATATCAAATTAATTTTTTCGCGCTACTGATTTGCCTGTCGCCGTAGCTAACCGCTTCCATTAGTGGATTCCAGCCGTCTTGGTTCTTGACGCGAATGGGAGCGTTGTTGGCGAGAAGGAGGGCAATCGTCTCTGAAAATCGAGCTCAACATTGAAATTGAAGGGAAATTCGAAACCTCGATGACCTAACATGGTAGCGATGTGAAGCGCCGTGTTGCCATGCATATCCTTCTCGGCGAGACTTCGTCCGGCCTTGATAAGCTGCACAATCGAGCGAGTATCATTTGAGAATGCGGCTTTGTGCAGCGGAAACGCCTCGACGGCGCCTTTCGCCAGGCCGCCGGACAGCCAATTCCAGGCGTCGCTGGTTAGCGATGACATCGGCGCGTCACCGAACAATCAGCAGATAACTGAGAATTGATTTTGAATGATATTTGATGAGGGCGTCGCACAAGTATCGCAAAAATGGCGTGTGGCGGTTGCGTGTAAATCGACCGAGAGACGCATGACGGCGTTGAGAGGGCGCGAGGCGAGCAGACAGATTTCTGCCGGCCCAAGTCGCGACCCACTGAAAACATCCGCCGCGAATTTTTTTATGATTTGGCCAACCGGGAAAAAAAGAATGCCGACAGATACGTCAAGAAATTGGCAAATAATGCGCGCAAAAATGATAATAATGAGCAATTTTTGGATGAGTGAAGAAATTCGCGAGAAATTCTGCATGTTGACGCGTCGGTGTTAACACACACACACCTCCTACAGTAACCTCGTTGCAACGCTATTTGAAACCTACATTTAGAAATTGTGGGAAAAGGGCAATGAAGCAAACGTATAGCGAGAACCGAAATTGGACAACAAAATTTAATAACACATCTGCCCATGCAATTAGTGAGTCTGGCGTGTGAAACCAGTTCCATCGCACCCCGAGGGTTTCTGTTTTTTTTTTCGAAAATTTTCCCCATGTCCCGAGTTTATTGAAAGGTGCCCACACGGAAAACCGGGCATTTAGGCTGGCGTAATCTGTCTTCTCGCGTAATTCGGCCATTGTGCAGCAAAACTTATTTGCTCATTTCTTTTTGACAACCACATTTATTATGTATAATGACGGCGGCGGCGAAATGGGGGCGATGTTTACAAGAGGAATAATAATATTAATAATAATAAGCGAATATTTGCGTTTTGTTTGTTGACCGCAGAGGTGATAAGAGATCACACATTGAGCTCTGAAGAAGCCGTATGATTCTAGTTTAAAACGCGAGCAGAAAAAAAAATGAAAAATGAGAAATGCGCGTGGAATTTGGTGCAGTCTGTGTACACGCTGACGCAATCGGGAACCATAAAATTTATTGCTTTTTTAAAATTCTTTTTTTTTAAGTATTTTTTAATGTTTTTTATTGTAAAAATGGAATTTTAAAAGAATGAGATAATTGATTTAAAACATTTCTAGAATTATAGATTTTATGTTGAAAAAAATGACTAATAGAAATTTTTCGAATTCATTTTCCCCCAATTTTTTTCTAACATTTTTTTTTTGAAACAATACACTTTTGCTTGTCTTCAATCCCTCTTTTGATCGATGAACTCCACGTTCGTTTTTTAAACAATCTAACAAGTAAAACTCTCTCTTCCTCAAAAATTCCTGTGCGTGTGTGTGTGTGGAAACCTCTCGAGCCGAATCTCGCTCGACTCTCTCAATTTCGCCTAATGCATTTGCTGAAAAAACTGTAGAATTCTCTCGCTATTTAGGCGCCGCCGCCGCCGTCGCGCCGATTTGTTTGTATTTGCGCAACAGTTGGTTGGGGTTGGTAGATGGTGAAAGAAAAGAGATTTCGGAAATTATGAGGTGAGCCATGCGGTGGCGAACTCTCGGTTAGTTTTCTGCCGAACAGTTCTGCTCAGAATCTTTTTATTTCATTTTTTTCTACCAATTTTTATCCATTTTCCCTTATATTGCATACTGTCTTGATAGCCCCGCGTACGCTATCTCATATACCGCAGTCATCACCTCCTTGCCAGCTGGGGGTATAGCTCAGTGGTAGAGCGCTCCCTTAGCATGGGAGAGGGCTGGGGTTCAATTCCCCATACCTCCAAGACATTTTTTGTATAAATGTTTGTACTAGTAGTAAACCGCCTCATTCCATGTTTGCTCAGTTTGATTGAAGCACACCGCTTGCCATTCATTTCATTTCACTTTTTTTGATTTTGTTCAGGGTCGTTAAAATCTTGACAGCAACAAAAACGAAATGAAGGAGCCGTGTTTCCGGTGCAAACGGCCAACTTATTTCAACGATAAGGTAAGAAAATGCTTGTGATATTTGCGCTAGTCCAGTCAAGTGGATTGGTGAAAGTAATTGTCAAGTGTGTTTGATTGAGAAGCGCAACCGAACTGGATTTTCAGATGGGGCCGCTTAAAGACGGATCAATGTTCCACAAGGGCTGCTTCAAATGTTGGATATGCGGAACGCGATTGTCGCTGAAAACCTACCACAATAATCGGAACGACAACACCGATCTTGAGGTAAGCAAAAGAGAATCGTGATTGAGACGATTCGAGCCGACAATTTCAAGGTGTATTGCGCCGGACATGTGCCAACGCCGGGACCACACGATCCGATACCGCATCGCTCGAATCTGCTGTTCTCGCCGAAAACGAAAGGCGAATACCCGCACAATCTGATGCGACCGGCGGGTCCCGCCTAGAAAAACGCGTTCTTTCGATTCTATTTGTACACATTTTGTTGTGGGTTTTTGATGGCAAAAAAATCAAACCCCTCCATCATCAATTTTCTAATCATCGGGATTTATTATTGTATAAAGGATTGATGTTTTCATTTTTTTTTCTCGCGACGCCTCCGCGTTTTTTCATTTTTTTTTTCCAAAAATTGGGTGAAAATTGGCGCGTTTTTGTGGCGATCTTGCACTTTTATGATCTTGATATCCGTGGAAGGAGGTTAGATCGTCGGCGACGTCGGCCGCGGCACACCGAGATGGGTCAAATCAATCGGCGCAAGGTCACACACACATGCATTTTGCGACTACGTTTCCCACAACGATTCCATTCGCGCCATTTCCTCTTGGATTTTACCTAGTTTTGCAATTTTATGCGTTTTTTTTTCTTTGAAAAATTGTCCCAGGCTCGAGGTTGCGTAACTTGCCAGATCGGACACCTCACCGTATTTCACCTTCTCTTTTAGAAATCTTAAAATTTTTTCGATTTTTTTTCTCGATTTAAAATATTGATTTTGTTAACGGAATTTTGAAATTTGGACAACAATTAAAAAAAATTGTCCCCGGCTCGAGGTTGCGTGACTTGCCAGATCGGACACTTTCAGCATGACTCATCAAAATATCAATGAAAAAAAAAAACATTTTTTTTTGTTCCTATTGAATTTTTTAAAAGAACTTGGCGAGAAACTTGATAAAAATCGATTTTCAAAAATTGTCCCCCGCTCGAGGTTGCCTAACTTGCCAGATCGGACACCTGCCATTTTTGTGGTCCATATTTCAATGAATTTCGGACGGTTTCAATATTTTTTTCAACTTGTGAGCAAATTTTGTCATCTAAATCGACGTTTCAAGAATTTCCAGAAAATCTTAGCATTCATTTCAATGACCAATTCATGAAATTCAATTTTTTTGCAAAAAAAAGTAAAAATTGCGTTAAATACCCATTTTTTCAGGAACTCGAATGAAAAAAGTATGTGGAATTTCTTTAAAAACCTATTTTTTATTGCGTGAATAGGTCCATATAAAATTGCCAGCAAAATTCACAAATTGTCCCCGCCTCGAGGTAGCTCAACTTGCCAGATCGGACACTTTCAGTTTGACTCATCGAAATATCGAATTTGGCGCTCTAAAAATCCATATTTTCTGCTCTATTGAATTTTTTTGAAATAAAATTCACGAAAAGCGTATACAAATCGATTTTCAAAAATCTTCCCCACCTCGAGGTATCATAACTTGCCAGATCGGACACTTTAATTTTTATTACATATAAAACAGCTCGCCACCTGTGGGCTCTTGCCATCAATTTATTGCAGTTTAGCAGAGTGGCGCAATAGCGTAGTGGAAAAATTTTAGGCTCACAATCAAGGGGGTCGCGGGTTCGATCCCGCTCTGGCGCGAAGCGTTTAGCTGTCTATGTCTTCTTCCACCCTACGCTCTCTCGTTGTCTTGCATTCTATCGATTGAGCACAGTCTCAGATGCCTATTTTATCGACTGTAATTAATTTTTTCAGATCGAATGGGGGTAGTTCAACACATTCTGACCGCCGACGCCGTGTTCGCCGCAATTTCAGGCCTCGCCCTATATTTGGCGCCGAATTTCTTTGCCGACTCGCTGTTTGTAAGTATTGAGAAAGAAGACGAAGAAGAATCGTGTCGCAACGAGTTTCTCATTTCCAGCAACGCCAATCCGACGGCGTTCATTGGCACCTCTTGCGTTGCGTCGGCGGCCAGATATTCGCCTCGTCGCTCGTCTCCTACAGCTTTCGACGATCATCGCCGGTCGCGCAATCCGTGTGCCACTTCATTCGCATTATTGTATGTATACAGAGAAGGCGTCGGGGGGGGGGTTCGAGAATTTGACGATAATCTCGATTTCAGCCATCAGTCCTCCTCCTCGTTTTGATCTACCAATGCCAATCGATGACGCCTGATTTGATTCCGATAGTGGTAAGACGATTCCGAGAATTGATTATGTATAAATCCTCCCCGGATTTGCTAGGCGTGAGAAGTTCACACATCGTTTTTTTTTCTTGTTGCCCTTTCATCACTATACGTCAGAGTCTGAGAGTTTCGAGAAAATGTCCGCAGATGTGAAAACTGAAAGCCCCAACCCCCGGATTTAAGATTTGCAAAAATTGAGATGAAGCTCAAAAATGTCACAGGTCCAACGATCGCTCAAATCGCTGATGTTCGCCACCATCATTGTCCACATCGGATTGTTGTCGGCGAGCGGCTTTCCGACGGGCGCGCGGCTCAACACCGAGAATCGCTTCGGCAATTTTCTATATCAGATCGACGCGTTGGCTTCGATATGCATCGGCGCCGCGTGGCTCACATTCCCCAAATGGCTTCTTCATCGTCAGGTGGGTGAAATGGGGATAGATCACACCAAGCCAAGTTTAGGTGCTTGTCGATCTTGATGAGTCGCATGAGATGCTCGGACGCGTCATGGGCGCCAACTTCATCGCCTCCTACATCGTCTCGACGCACGCGTTGTACTGGGACTCGCAAGACGATCGCTATATCGCCGTCGATGGACGCGTTCTGGTAGGGACCACTCAAATGAACGGCGAGATGACAATTTTTGTAAATTTCAGTGCTGTTTGGCGATTCTCGGCGCGCAACTCTGGTCGCAGACCTACGAGCACTGGTCGGGAAACCATTGGATCGGCATCTCGTTGTTCTCGACGTGGACGATCATCTCGTTGATCTACCGCTTCTACCTCACCGTCACGCGCGGAACACCGAAATCGAAGAGGAATTAAATGTCGAAGTGTGTTGTAGTTCTTGATAAACATCTCGTCCATCATCATCATCATCATCATCGACGTCGGCCGTCGCAAATTAGAGAGGTCGATCGGCGTCATATCTAAACATCTTCGCCTCTCGTGGTCCCGCCCCTTCCCCTCTCTCCCCCTCTCCTTCCTCGTCGCCCTCTCATTGGCCTCCATCGGCATTTCTCTGCCAGGTGTGCCCTCGAACTTCCTTTCAGGGTGTTGCTGGCCGATTTTGATATTGGTGCATTTGTGAGACATGGTATTTGCGGACTTGTTGATGTTTTGAAATTTTTTTCATTTTTTTACAACAAAAAATCAAATGGTGCATTTTTGCGGCATGACGCTTGCGGACTTGAATGATCGTATTGTTAAAATTCAATTTTTTGCAAAAAAAACGCGTCTGTGCATTTTTGCGTACTGATGTTCACGGACTCGGAATTCGGCGGTTTTAAAAATGTTTTTTTACAGTAATCTAATTTTTTTTTAATTTTGGCAATTGGCCAAATTGCCAAAAATCTCAAGAACTCGTGAATTTCATGTGTCGTCGGTGTTTGCGGACTTTTCGCACTTACAGTAATAGAATTTTGAGCGCATTTTTTCCACAAAAAAAAATTTTTTTTGGTCTTACTCGCAGCTTCATGCCCTTCATTTTTTCGTGTAAACGCGAAAAATGAGAGAAGCGAAGCGAGATGTTACATTTTTAATCAAGTTGCGTCCGTCGTGTGCTTATTTTTTTCATCTTCTTCTTCTTCTTCTTCTCGCGTCTTGCTCCGCGCGAGCGCGCGGAGCACATCGAGAAACGCCTCAAAGATTTTTTTTTTGCGAATGCCTTGCAAGAAAAAAAAATTCCAAAAAGACGAGAGCCCCCCGTGAAAACCGCGCTTCTGCGTCTTGACCATCCAGAAAGTTGCATCTTGCTCTATATAGTTTTTTTTGAGCCCCTCTCACGACACACAAATAATTGAAAAGCCGCTAATTATGCATGAGGCTCACTAGAGCTCCTCTAGCTCTCTTGACATGTTGAGCTCGTGCTTCGTATATGCATATTAATGGCTCAGTCGTGCGTCGTTGAGTCATGGAATTTGTTCAGCTTGTTGCTGCCAACTTTTTCTCTCAACTCTCTCGCAATGCCCATTTTTGATTATGTTGTTGCGAATTTTTTTTTTCGCCTCGCCCCCCCCCTTGCATATATTTTTTGTGCACGCGCTTTAAAATAAATAATTTGCAGTTGTATTTGAATTGTGCTTCATTTTTCGGCGGCCCACTACGCGATGAGTTGAATGCCGCCGCGGATCATCAACCATTATATCATTGCGATTGGTGTACTACTCAACGTTGTTGGCGTATGGTGTGAGGCGGAGCCGGCGTTGGGCGCCGGCGCCAATCCGAGTGTGCTCGCCTCGCTGGTTCGACGATTGCCCGATGTCGACGGCAAAAAAGAGATACTGATTAGCTATTTGTCGACGGTGCCAACGCTCAGCGGCGATATCGATCAGTATCTCTCCAATATTTCATCGACGGTCAGAACTTTTTTTTTCTTTAAAATTGCGATTTACAGCTGTGCAAACTATTCGAATAATGTTGCGAATTTTTGCAAAAAAAAAAATTTTTGGTGGTTTTAGGCGTGAAATTGTTTTTGAAATTAACGTGCGCGCCTTTGAACTACGGTAGACAAGAAGTGTTAGTTGGAAAATAATGTATTATTAGCCGAATTTTTCTTAAATTGCTATGATTTTGAGCCAAATTTATTTTTTTTTCCAAGTGATAAGAAATTATTTAATATGATTCTCAAGATTGATGAGGCGAGAATATTTTTACGCAATTTTATTGAAAATATAAATTAGGCTTGAATTTATTTTTGCAAATTCAGCCCTGTGCCTTTGACTATCCTACCGTAATCAAAATCCACTTTCTTTTTTTTGTTTGTTTCCTATAAAATTACACATTTCTTTTCAATTTTCGTTGTTTTTCGTTCCGCGAATTGCTCACCTCACCTCATTTAAAACGTCACTCACAGATATAATCCTCAAATCATCTCAATCTTGCTTGTTATTTTTTTTTTTGGGAATAATCTTTTTTTGCAGAGCTCCAAAGATCAAGACTCGAGGGATCGAGATATTTTCAATAAGAAACTGAAACAGATCTCGCATTGCTTCACAACCGATTATTACGGATCGTTGACGTCGGGAGCGCTGGTGGCGGCGATTGTCGAGATCAACGCCGATCCGTCGATACTGCCCAATCATCATTTGCGCTATGTGTTTGGCAACACGTGCGGCAATGATTCGCACAGTACGCGGCTGTTCATGGAGCATTGGCAATCGGGCGCGCGCGTTTTTATTGGTCCCGAGAAGAATTGCAAGACGGAGGCGGCGATGGCCGCCGCGCAGAATTTGCCGATGATCAGCTATCGATGTAACGATCAGGATATTTCCAGAGATGAGTAAGTCAAATATGAATTACATTAAATGAAAATAATTCACTGGAAAACTGACAACAGTTTGAAAAATTTGCATCACTTTTTTAGGAATTTGTTTGCGGCTGCGCGTCATGGTGTTTACACCAATTTGCGCGCTACAGTAATTCTCCTCGTTTTTTTTTGAAAATAAAAAAAACGCCTTTCTTAGAATAATTTTTCAATTTTTAATTGATTAATTATATTTTTAGTTACCATTATCGGACATTTGCTCGAACGGTTCCGCCATCCGGCGAGATATTCAAAGCGTTCTTCGCGTTGATGAAAAAATTCAATTGGCGCAAATTCTCGGTGGTGTACGATGTGAAGAAGGGTCTCGCGCGGAACGAGATGTTTGAGACGTTAAAGGTTGCCCAACGCTATTATCGCCCCGACTAATCCCCATAATTATCGTTGTAGAGAATGGTTGAGGAGCAAAACGAGTATGAGGAGAAGAAGTTTGAGATTCGGAACGCGTCTCGAATGGAATTCGCCAACATCGATATAAACACCCAGCCGGATCTTGATCAAATCGCGAAAGCTATTGAGGAAACCATGGAAACTACGAGAAGTCCGATTCTTTTCATCATTGTTTGCATATAGCTGGATTTTTTCAGTATACCTCACTTTCAACAATGTGAGATTATTTCGAAGGGTTCTATCCACAATGGGTGATATGGGTCTCACCGAGAAGGGCTATATGTTGATCTACCTTGATACCCATTATGATTGGCTTGACGTCTACCATGCGATGAACAACCATTTTTTGAGAGGTGCGCGCAAATTGGAACAATGAGGACACGAGAGGATTTTTTTTTCAGACACCACCAAATACCTTCACCATAGTTGGGATCCGCTGAATATCGATGAGCGCAAGATGATCGATTACGCGCAGAGCACGATATCGATCATTCCGACGCCGGTGAAACTCAATTCGCCCAAGTTTTTCACGTTTTGGAAGCGCGCCGCGGATTACGTTCATTATTTTGGTGTGCAGAAGACGGATAGTTTGAATCTCAAGGTTTGCGCGAATTGTTTTTGGCGGCGCATTCACAGTTTTGCAGGGGAATCGAATCGCATGCTACTTGTATGATGCGGTGTACCTTTACGCGAGAGCTGTCGATGAGCTGATCCGAAGGAATTCGCATGATCCGGAATTTGATCCAACCGAAGACGGATCGGCAATTATTGATCTAATTGTGAATAAGAAGTATACAAGTAAGTCAATGCCATTGATTTTATTATGCCATAATTATATATTTATCCATTCTTATTTACCAATTGTCGGCGAATTGGTTGAACACCGTACACCTAGAATTACTTAATTGCCCCAATTAACGAATCAACTCACCTTTGCACTAGCCAACGCTGCTAGCAAAACAAAAACGACGAAGCAAAATTGGGCGATTTTCATTTTTCGTTTTGCTTTTTTTCTACTCTCAATCGCCTTATATGGGAAATCAATGGTAAACATTGATAATAATGGGGGGAGGCCCATTAAGGGACCAAAATGGGCATGAGAATATACATGAAAATTTTTTTTTCGTCAGGCATTCAAGGCTTCGAAATGCGAATCGACAACAAGGGCAACTCGCAGGGCAACTTCTCGCTTCTCACCTGGCAAAGTGTGAAGCCGATCATGAATCCCGACGATGCGAAATACTATCCGATGGATCACGCGTTGGACATCACATCGGTGTTCACCGCGCCCGAGAACGACTCGAGTCTGCCGACGTTGTCGTTGAAGGCGAAGACGATCTACTGGAAGACGGGCGTCGAGCCGCCGCCGGATGAGCCGATTTGCGGTTTTCACGGCGAGAAGTGCAAAAAGAATCATTTGTTCACGTTGGCGATTATGGGCGCTGTCACGTTCGTCGCCGTACTTGGCATTGTGCTCTCCGGATTGACTTATAGGTAATCGACTCGGTCTACTCTAGTTTTGAAAAAGACAAAAGTCTGGTATGGTCGAAGACTTGTGCGTTGTGAAAATGCAATGGTTCGCGATTTTTGATCAACGAAATTTGAATGAAAATAAACGTTGAGGAAGTCGTTGCGAAAGTGTGTGTGTGATTTTGAGAGACGAAGACATTTTTTTTTCATTGTCGACTCGATTTTTGATAGTCGAATCAATGGAATTTCGCTCAAATCGCGACATTTTTCTAGAAGTCGAAAATTCGAAAAGGAATTGGCAATGATTTGGCGAATCGAGCCGCACGAAGTTCATCGTGTCATTGGGAGCAACGAGTCGACGTCGTCGCTTCTCGCCGCCGCCAGCGAGGTACCGTAATCCATCTCTTCCTCTCATGTTCTTCTTTTTTTTTTTCATTGAATAATTTATGCGCGCGTATTTATGCGAGAAATATTCGTCAATTTCATTTTTTTTTCGCCGGGAGTAGGAGGCGCTTGCAAAGTGCGTGCGCGATTAGATTTGCAAATGATTTATGAATGTGAAATTGGTTTCGCGAGAATGATTGATTGAAACACGCCGTTTATGCTTCTTATTTTTTATTCCCCACTCCATTTCCTAGGGACCATTTTGCAGACATCTCAAATGTGCCAGCATCCATGGTTCAATGAAGCGGATAGTAAAGGGTCTGGAATGCGCGGTGTCGCTTATTATAAAGGAACACTTTGCGCGCTGAAAGGTAATTAGCTAATTATTTTAATTATGCTTGTGTGAAATTGCAGAGTATGTTTATGATCGGAAGCCGAAGGATTTGACGAGAGATGTGAAAATGGAGCTCAGGGTGATGAGGCAACTCGCTCATCCCAACATCAACAATTTTATGGGCATCATTGTGTGTCAGACGTCGATTTGCGCGGTTCGCGAGTTTTGCTCGAAAGGCTCGTTGCTCGATGTGCTAAGGAATGCGGACATGAAGCTTGACCATTTGTACATCGCCTCGTTCATTGAGGATCTCGTCAAGGGAATGGTGTACCTTCACGATTCGGACGTTAAAATCCACGGCAATCTCAAATCGACGAATTGTTTGATCACGTCGAGATGGGCGCTTCAAATCGCCGACTACGGAATGCACGATGTTCGCGATGGCATCAGCTATTCGGATGAGAAGCTGATGTGGGAGAGCTTCTTGTGGACGGCCCCGGAGACGATGGCGATATCGGGAAGATGCATTACTCGACTGCCGCCGACGCAGAAGAGCGATGTGTACTCGTTCGGCATCATCCTTCACGAGATATTCACGAGAGGCGGGCCTTATATGATTTGCGGCGAGTACAAGAGCAATAAGAAGAAGAAGGAGGAGGAGAAGGAGAAGAAGGAGGCGAAAAAGATGGCCGAGGAGAAGAGGAACGCCGAGGAGAAGGAGAGGAAAGAGAATGCCGACGATAAGGCGGAGTCGAAGGATGTCAAGGAAGAGGACGAGACACCGGCGACGCCTGAACCCGAACCTGTCGATGAGAACAAGGGCGAGAAGATTGTGCGTCGCATCTACAATGATCCGACGTTTCGGCCCGAGATGAAAATCATCGAGGCGCAAAATTATGTGAAGGACGTGATGACGGCGTGCTGGCATCACGATCCGTGTCAGCGGCCGGACTTCAAGTCGGGCATTCGCAACAAACTCAAACCGTTGTTCACGCAGATCTACAAGCGCAACATCATGGATCACATGATTGTGATGATGGAGAAGTATCAGACGCAACTCGAGGATCTCGTCGAGGAGCGAACTGGCGAGTTGAGGGAAGAGCAGCGGAGGAGTCAGAATTTGCTTCAGCGGATGCTGCCGAGAACGGTGGCCGATCAACTGTTGCGCGGTCACAACGTGATTCCGGAAGCCTACCCGCCGGTCACAATCTACTTTTCGGATATTGTTGGATTCACGCGGATCTCCGGCGAATCGACACCAATGGAGATTGTGGTGTTCCTCAACAAATTGTACACATTATTCGACGCGATCATTCGCAAATATGATGTCTATAAAGTCGAGACGATTGGCGATGCTTATATGGTGGTGTCTGGTGTGCCGAAATACAACACGGTCGAATATCACGCCGAGCAGATCGGCATGATGTCGCTTCATATAATGGCGGCGGTGATGAGCTTCGAGATTCCGCATTTGCCGAACGAGAAGCTGATGATACGAATCGGAATGCATTCGGGACCGTGCGCCGCCGGCGTCGTCGGGCGAACCATGCCGAGGTATACGCTGTTCGGCGACACCGTCAACACGGCGTCGCGAATGGAGAGCAACGGCGAGGCGTTGCGAATCCATTGCTCGGAATTCACGCATGTCGTCCTCAAAGACATTGGCGGATTCGAGATGGAGGAGCGCGGTGTGCTGCCGATCAAAGGGAAAGGCCATATGACGACGTATTGGTTGAACGGACGGGCCGGCTACGATTTTGCAAACATTCCGATTGATGAGGACTTTGAGGATGAGTTTGAGTTGTTCCCGTGGCAAAATGCGAAATCTGAACGAGGATCGAGTTGGGGTAAACTATCAGACGATGGCAACGTCCAAAAAATGATTTTTCGAAATTTAGGCGTCAATCGCGAATCGTCGCTATCGCTTGCCAACGACAAATGCTCGAATTTCATGAAGCGAATCTCGCGAAGCAATATTCAGGATTCGAGCTATTTCAATTCGTCGTCGAATCGCGAAATGCCGCGATTGTGCGAAGAGGATTATTATGACGACGGCGGCGGCGGCGCTAGGAAACGAAAGGCTAGCAAGAAGAAGAAGAAGTCGTGAGCGATTGACGATTAATTAGAATTCATTGAGTCGTTTCAGATGCAACAAGGCGACGTCGACGTATGATAATGATTCGATAGCGCTTCGGAAACGATCGACGTCGCTTCCCGACGGCGAAGTTTTGAATCTTGATTCGTTGGAAGGCGTCAGCTCGGTTCCGGCGATTCCGTACACCAGACGAAGCACGATCGGATCGACCGTCTCGATATCGACGACGAATAGCCAATATCCGTCTTATCAAGATTTGTGCGCGGTGCCTTATCGGTTGGTTTTGATCAGAATGTTGCAATTGCGCTCTATTGATAATGAGGGCGCAATTGGTGTAGATCAGAATATTTTCGGAACTCATGCTCGTTTTTTTTTTTAATATTTCAATTCGAAAATCTTCTAATGGCTTTGGCTTTGAGTGAAATCGAAGACGCGTGGGATTCTAATGGTTCACTATTTTTGCTTTTGCAATTTTCAGACGAAAACGCGCCATCGCCACCGTGTACCCGATGCGGAAGCGATCGTTGTCGGTCGGCGACGCGATTCCCGCGATCGCCGCCATGGAGACGAACGTGTCGTGCACCATCACCACCGCCGCCAACATCGACGCCATCGCCGTCGCCACACCGCAACTATCGGCGAAACACATTGACGTCGAGAGGGCGTCGAGTCCCGAAGACGGTGCCACCGTGCAGGTCGACGATGAGAAGGCGCTGATCGGCGGCGCGCTGAAGAGCAAATATTTTGGCGGCAGTATGAATCTGAACGGGATGCGGAGTTGTCCGCAGGCGAGGCGAAAAGACAAAAAGTCGTTTCTGCGCGATCCGTCGCCGCTGACGAGGCGATTCCGCGAAGCGTCGCCGTTTAGTCGAAAGCCGTTTTGGAGTTCGAAAAGCGACAATCGAGGCGATTCGATAACTCGAATATTCCGAAAATGGACGACCGGACGAAGCGGGTCCGAATATGAGGATTTGAATAATTATGAGCTTTGCGAAGAGGACGGTTTCGAAATGTGCGAGAAGGTCTCTGGTGCTAGAGGTTTGCCGCAAATTTTTGTCACCCCCTTTAAATCCTGATAATTGATATTGTTTGCAGTGAATCGCTCTGTGTCATGCTCACCGACGGACGGCGCCGAATCCACCGACAACTCCGAGCCGCTTCTGACGATGTCGCCATCGGATGGCTGCACGAAGCCGATAACGGGTTGAATTTTTGTTTTGGGTTGTGGACAAAATTTAATTGCGAAACGCGGGTATATAATTGTTTTTGGTTTGTTATATATATATATAGTTGAACGGCTAACAATTTTTTTTTAGCAATAAATCGTTTATTATTATTATTTTTTGATTATTTGCCGATTCCTGCGCCGGCCGCAGCGCCGGCGGCTGCACCGGCGGCGGGAAGAGCCGCGTTGCGAAACGAGTGGAACGACTTCTCGGTGGATTTGCCGAGTTTTTTGAAGAAATTCCGGCGCTTTTGGCGAATTGGCAACGGCGGCGGATTGTCGGCGGGCTTCTGGAATTGCGACAATTCTGAAGAATGGTATTGAGGTGATGGGAAACCTGTTGAATGGCCAGCGAGTATCCGGGAAATGCGCTGGATGTTTGGAGGATTGCGAGCAGAATGAGGCAAATGACGCGAAGCAGCATTGTTCGGAGCGGAATTTTGACAACTTGCCGCCTTTTATAGTAATTGTGAAGCACGATAAGTAAGCAATGATGTTGTGTTGACCGAGTGTCAACAGAACAACAAACAACACTGGGTGGTACGGTCGAGGTTTTGGATTTTTATGGAGATCTCCAATGGCGACCCGCAATAAAATGTTCATATTCGCCGATTTCATTTCCATATGCTCTTGAGAAATGAGACTCCCTACGTGGCTTCAAATCGCTCTCAAAAACGCGATTTTGATATTGCCGGCGATTTTCGTTTTTGTCATTTATCCGAGGTTTGTGAGAGATGGCCTAGAAATTGGTGGCCGTGAAATGTTAGGCCATCGCGATTGTTTCTTGTTTTTTTTTTGTTCAGAAAATTCGTTCGCGAAGAATCGAATTTGGAATACGATGAGTTCATAAAGAAAATGGACGTCGAACGCGGGCACTATGAGAAGATACCGAATTTGGCCGAGAAAATTTTGAGCTCGTTGAGCGCCAATGCCACGGAAAACGATGAGGCGATTCGAGGTTGCGTCGATTTTTTTTCTCTAAACCAAATTCAACGTTTTTAGACGCAATTTATGAGTATTTCACGACGAGCTATCCGAGTTACTATGAGCTACTGACCAGCAAGGATTATGCGGTGAAATGGGAATACAAGAATTGCGTTTGGCATGCGTTCCAAACGGTCTTCAATTTGGGCTATTGGACGCCGCTGGTGACGAGATCGAGCTACGGAGACACACTGACGGCCTATTATAGCGTTCTCGGAGTGGTTTTGGCAGTTTTTTTGATATGTGAGAATGCGATGCGATGCGCCTTTAAAGTGGTCCATGATTCCTGGCGATGAGATCCATTTAAAGGCACATGCGCAGAAAGGCAGAAAACTTTCTTTTTGTTTTGGGACAATTTGAATTTCGCCGAAAATTGCAGCTGAATTATTCGCGACCATTTTTTCCAGCGTCTATGGTGGCCGTGTACAAATTCTTCATCGACATTCTCGGCCAGCTGTGCTTCTCGAAAGATACGCGACGATTCCATAAAGGGAAAGATGTTCGAATCAATTTCAATCGACGCGAATTTCTGAAAGCCGCATTCAAATTTGGCCTCACTATATTAATTGTGGCGATTAATTGCCTATTGGTGATGAATATGGCGAGACGGCACGATGATTGGGATTGGGAGACGGCAGCAAAATATGTAATTAGCGTATTATTGGCCAATTATAAGCATTTGGAATTAACGCCGAGAAGGATTCGACATCTTGATGTTGGTGTTTTTTTTTTTTTGAAGATTTTTAAAAAGTTTAACCTTTCAGTTTAAAACGTTCGGAATTTTGCAATATACCTCTTCGCACACCCTTCTTTTCGCTTCTATGGGATTATTTGTGGTTTATTTCATTTTATTCATGAGGGCTCTGAAAAAAGTACACAAAAATTAATCTAATTTAATTTTTCAAAATTATTTTTCAGGTTATTCTTGATATTATTGATAGCACGACGCGAACCAAAGAGAAAGTTGAATAATTTTAAATAATAAATGTTTATTGTGTTAATGTTTCGGATATTGGAACGCATTCGCACTCATTTTTCCAGCTGCATCGCAATTTTTGGCTATCGCATGACTTGAAATTTGGACAATTTTTTGGCGAAATTCTTTTTTTCCAATTAATTACCGTTCGGAAGAAGATTGTGCAAGCTAGATCGAAGCAAAATCCAAAATTTTGCGCAATTTCGACAAGTGCGATTAGGATTAATAGAATTACACGCATTTTATTGAAATGAACCAAATTTTGACGGTTTTCTTCGAAAGGAAAATAAATTTTTGAATGCACCGCATTTGCGCCAATATGCGCCAGAAATGCGTCAATTCTCCGCATCGAGCGCATTTCTCGATTTTTGCACTTTTTCTACGATTTTTTCCCATTTTCAAGCTTTTCCCTTAAAATTCGTGTTTTTATTGTAGTAACTTGCGGTCAACACTGCCACAATGTTGAGTCGCCAGCTTTTCCGCTGCGTTCGGCAAGGAATCGCCCCCTCAACAAGTCAGGCGGTCTTTCACACAACACCTAGTAATCTAGTATTACACAGAGTAAGTATTTCTTATATTAGTTTCGGAATTAGAGATATAGTTAAGGCGAAGCCACTAGACGAAGAAATTCACGCAGAAACGACGGCAGATGTCAAAAAAATTAGGAGAAATGCGCAAGTTTTGGATTTGGCGCCGAAAAAGAGGAAAAAAGTGGATCTAGTTAGTAAGGCGTTGTGGCGGGGGAATAAAAAAATTCATTTTGAAACACGTTACAGTGACCGATACACATCTTTCACAATGGTATAAAATGGAGCCGAAGAATCTCGCCGGCGATTATTTGCAATTGTCAAAATCGAAACTGAGCGGCTTCATCGCCGCCACCGCGTGTTGCGGCTATTTGATGGCGCCAGTGCCTGTCGAGCTTCTTCCACTGGCCGCCTGCACAACCGGCACATTTCTATTGTCGTCGGCAGCGAACGCGTGTAATCAGCTGCTCGAAGCGCCGTACGACGCGCAAATGAGGCGCACACAGAGTCGCGTTCTCGTTGTCCATCGATTCTCGCCGCTTCACGCGTTCACGTTCGCCGGAATCACGGGTCTGTCGGGAATCGCCATGTTGTCGGTGTGCAACAATCCGACGGCGGCGCTCCTCGGCGCTCTCAACTGGATTCTGTACGCCGGCGTGTATACGCCGATGAAACGGACGCACATCGCGTGCACATGGGCTGGAGCGGTGGTGAGATTGAAAAAAAAATCAGATTCAACCAAATTTCGAGTGTTTTTCCCAAATTTTCTAAGGAATATCTTCAAAAATCCCATCCCCCCCCCCTTCAAAAAAAAAATATGCGTTCAGGTTGGCGCAATTCCGCCATTGATGGGCTACGCAGCCGCCACCGGCACACTGGATCCGGCGGCGTGGTGCCTGGCGACAATATTGTTCTCGTGGCAATTTCCGCACTTCAACGGTCTCAGCTGGAATTTGCGCGGCGATTACAGTCGGGTGAGCTGCTCGCCATCCGCCGTTTTTTTGACGTCTCGAGAATTTTCCAGGCCGGATATCGAGTGATGTGTGTGACGAACGAGCGATTGTGTCGGATCACGTCGATACGCCACAGTTTGGCGCTTGTCGGATTGTGCTCGATCGCGGCTCCGCTCACCGACCTCACCACCGTCTCATTTGCCCTCGGTGAGTTTGCCAATATTTGTACCATCTCTTCTTCTGTTTTTTTTTTTCTCAGACTCTCTTCCGGTCAACGCGTATCTCGTCTATCTCTCATATCAATTCTACAAGGCTCCCGACGCGAAAAACTCGCGAAAATTGTTCTTCTACAGTTTGATCTACCTGCCACTAATAATGCTTCTAATGGGTATATCGAATTATGGACGAAATTCTGTTCAAAAGCAGCCGGTCTCGGAACGAATTCAGGTTTGTCCTTTGGGTTTTTTTAGCTGAATTATTTTTTGAGATTAAATTTGCAGATTTTATTGGATAAAATGTTTACGATCGCAGCGACGAGGAGCAAAAATGAAAAAAATTGAAATTTTCATGCAATTTTAGGCTGTAGATAGTGTGGATTTTTGATTTTTGTTGATTTTTTTTGTTGTTTTTTGCCTTTAAAAAATGCTCCATAAACGGTTATTTTGCTTTAATTGTTTTCTCTGCCACCCTCACCGTTTTGTGTACTATCTCGTCGCTCACGTATTTATCTTTTTTTGGATTGTTGCTCAATTCCTTTTGAAAATATGGCGGTCCGCGTGTTCTCTCATTTATTGAGTTCATTTTTTCAGAAACTAGACGAGCCGTGCACATTTTTGAGGTAATTTATTGTAGAAATCAGCGCTAATTAGGCTTAATTACTTCAAAAAATTAAATATAATGAGAAGGTTTCTTTTTGAAAATTTAAAAATCAATGAAAAATTGGGTTTATTAAAAAAAAATTCCGAAATTTAGCTAGTTTAGTTTTTCTTCTCAAAATTTGCGGAATTAAGAATTTAGCAAAAAATTGTGCAATATCGATCTAAAAATTGAAGTTTAATTGGACCATAATTAGTAGAAAATTGGCGCAAAATGGAAATTAAAGTTTGAAATATTGAAAATTTCAAAAAAAAAAAAGAGTGTATTTCTTTAAATGCTGGCAAAAAAAGTTGGCCAACTACCAAAAATTGCTCGTTTTGTTTTTTTTTTTTGTCTGATGCGCCGCCCGTCCAAATCCTCTCACTCTCTTTAAGCCGCCCATATTTGGTCTTGTTTCGTCGGCTGCCGCCGATTTTTTTTTGTCGTCGTCGTCGTCGCGTTTTTACCCATTTAACATTAATATATTCACAAGAGTTCTCGTCTAGTTTTTTTTTCTTCTCGCCTCCATTTTTTTACAACCGCAAACACTAAAAATCGATGCGCTTTTCCCTAGAGCGTTGTTGTTGTTGTTTTTTTTTTGGTTCGACTGCTCGCCGAGCCCGCCAGCTCAACATTGAAATTATCGCCGCAGATTTTGGCCAACTTTTTTTTTTCATCCTTTTCTTGCCGTTTTTTGGTATGAAACTATTTAAAAATTGCGCTTTTATTTTTTTGAAAATTTGAGAAAATTGACAATTTTGGACCAAAAATGCGCAAAATTTTTAGAAAAAACGAATTTTGTCAAAAAATATTAATTTTTCACTTAATTGTTGTTGAAAATCTGAGAAAATTGGCAATTTTGGTCTAAAAATGCGCAAAATCAAGATTTTTGAGGGAATTATTGGAAAAAGTCAGAATTTTCAGATTTTCTCAACAGAAATCAATTAAAATAATAGGTTTTTGTGATTTTTTTTTTGAAAATTTGAGATTTTAGTGAAAAATCAAAATTTTTTGGGGAAATTATTGAAAAAATTGAGAATTCTCCCAGAAATTTTTTATTTCAGAATTTCAGTTGAAAATTGAAATTTTTAAAGAATTTTGGCCGAAAATTTTTGGTTTTTGATGGTAATTTTTTTGATTTTCAATAAAAAAATGGGTTTTTTGCCAAAAAAATGCGCTTTTCGACTAGAAAACCAAAAATTGTGAGATTTTCTCGAGAAATTGCGAATTTTTGCTCGAACATTCCAATATTCTTTAAGAATTTTTCGCGTAAAATTGATTGACTGCAATTTTCCAGAAAATTGATGGAATTTTCATCTAAAAACCAACAGAAAAATTGATTTTTTGATTCGAATTCGATAATTTCCGGTTCGACATCGTCAAAATCGCCGACGAAATTGGGATGATATCAATTTTCGCCCCAAAAAATCGCCTTTTTTTCAAAATAGAAACAAAAAAAAAGGGAAATTGTGATTTTCTCAATTAAAACAAAAAATAAGAATTGAGATTTTTGCGCAAAATATTTTAATTTTCGAGTTTTGCCTACCGACAAAATTGAATTTGCCCATATTTTTGGGTGAATGCAATATAAAGACGACGAAACAGGATTGTCTCTCGGCAATTCGATATCCGAGGCTCGTTAGGCTCGTACAGCTCGCCGAGCATGACCTTTAGACTGAGGGGCATTGGTGGGGGTTGGATTAGAATTGATTGGGAAACGGATTAGGGTGGGGGGGGGGCCGATGGCCGAACAAACGGTAAATTGCGTTGCGCGCGTGTCTGCGTCTCAATGGTTCGCGCACTCTCTCCCTCGCGCTCTCTTTCTCTCTCCACTCTCCACTCTCTCTCTCTCTTTGCTTGTTGTACCGACGACGCGCGAAACAAATTTCAACCATTTTTAGTGGTTTTATTGATTATTTTTGATTTTTGAATATATTTTCAGGAATTCTTTTGATGAATGAACGCGATCGAGCCGCGACTATCTATTATGAAGCGCACGCGAATTTGTGAGTCACAATCTAGAGATTATTTTTTTTTGTGCCTGTCCAGAAAATTGGGAGATTTTGAGCCAACAAGTGCGAAATTTTGAACGAAACTAATAGAAAAAATTGATAATTTTGCAAAAATATGTATTGTGGGGGAGAATTTTTCGAAAACCTTCCGTTGCTTTTTTTTTATCTGAAAGAAAATTGAGAAATTTTGAGCAAAAAGAGGCGAAACCAGACTTTTTTCACGAAAAATTTGGAGAAAATTTTCGAAATTTGCAGCCAAAATCTCGGCATTAAAAAATAGTTGAGAAAATCTTGAGATTTTCCTTTTTTTCTCTCATAGAAAAGATGAGAATTTGAGAATTTTTGAGCCGAAATTTCGATTTTTTCTGAAAACAATTGAAATTTGTAGCCAAAATCATTTCTTTTTGAAGGAAAATTGCGAAATTTTGAGCAAAAAGTCGATTTTTTGGCAAACTGAAAAAACAAACTTTGAGATTATTAGAAAAAATGTGATTTTCGGTGAAAAATTGAGAAAATTAGGAGATTTTGAGCGAAAACTTGATATTTCTGAAATCATAAAATTCAACATTTATAGCTGAAACGATTTTTTGAAGTAAAATTGCGAAATTTTGAGCAAAATAATTTTTGATATAAAAAATTGAGAAAAAAAAAAGATTTTCGATAGAAAATTGAGAAAAATTGGAAAAATTCAGCAAAAAAACGTGTTTTTTTGAAATTTTGATGCCCAATTTTTTGGCAAAATTAGTAAATTTGAGAATTGTTGCCGAAAATTTAGCGGATTTTCAGAAAAAAAATGGACTTTTGTGAATTTTTGGGGGAGAAAAAAAGTTGATTTATTTTCTTTTCAATTGTTTTGCAGCGGAACTCCGCCAAAAGAATCGGGCGACTATCGTGTGAGGTCGGCGGCGAACAAGCAGCCGGTGGATTTCGACGAGGATCGCGTGTACGAAGTGTTCAAGAAGGATCAGACGCAGGTGTTCTCGTATCAGCGACGAGAGCCTCAAACGCGAAACGTGCCGATAATGCAGGTTTGAAGAAAAAAGGAAAAAAAGAAGAAGAATCGATTTTTGTGCTCTCAGAATATGGTTCGATCGGCGAATTATCATCATTCCTCATCGGGCGTCGTTCAAATGCCGCCGATGTCGACGTCGTCGTACGACTATTCTTCGAGCGCGATGCCGCCGCGTTCGGAATGGTCCGAAGATTTTCGGCCGGGTCGTTCCGACGTCGGAGGCCCGCGAAAATCGTCGGCGCAATTGGTGTTTGTGCGCGGCAGCCATCCGATGTCGACGCCATCGAGCGTCAAAGATTTCGGCACGATTGGAGGTTGGTGAGCGCAGCGACGACGCACAAGATTTTGTTGTGCGAGCGATTTGCGCCATATTGGTGGATTTTGTTTTTTTTCTAGTTTTAATTTTCAGGATATTCCGATGAGCGGTATGGACGAAACAGTGCGGTTCGGCAACACGCGCGCGACTACGAGTTGGATCCGAGGTTGAACGTCACCTATCCGCAATTTCATGTCGCCGAATGGAATGAGCGGCATCAGACGAGTGAGTGTCTGGATTTTGTTGTTGTTTTTTTTTTTTCAAATCTCAAATTTGTATGGAAAATTGCGCAGATTTTGTCGATTTCGCGCGGCCCTCCAAAAATTTTGCATTTTTCGAAACGAGTACGAAACGAATAGAGGCTTGTGATTTTCTTGAATGTTTAACAAATTCCATCTGCGGACAATTGTGATTCATTTTTATCAAACCGGACCATAAAATTTGAAATAGCCTGTTAGTTAGAACATTTCCTTGCGAGACCATTTCGAAAGACGCATTCCCGTAAATCTACCCGCGTACAGAAGTCGCAGGACGCCCGACAATATTATTATCGAATTTTTTACGAGATTTATTAATGAATGCGCCTTTAATTACCGTATCCAATAAAAATGATTAGGAGTTTTTGTGAGATTTGAAAATTTTTGACAGAAACAATGAGGTAGCCGGTTTGTTTTTCTTTCTTTTTTTTTTTGAAACTGGCTAGAAACTAAATTCGGTTTTGTTTCCTGCAGGTTTTCCGACGCCGAATCGTCCGCCGCGATTTCCGGTCGAGCGGAATGCGTACGATGATGTGAGTGCGTCGAATGGCGTCGAGAAGGAGACGGCGATTCTCAACGATGATTATGACAATGTGCCGAATTCGATTGACGGCGATATTGATCGAAAGGTATTTGTTGGTTCGAAGAAAATTTGCGAATTTTTGCTAGAATTGAAGAATTTGTCTTTTTAAAAAATGGTTCTTGTTTTATGTTTTAAAGGCGCGTAGCAGTTTTTCTTGTGAAAACTAATGATTGAATTATTTTGGATTGATGAAATTTTATTTTAAAAGTGGAGAATAGGTTTTTTTTTTCAAATATTGAACACAGAAAATGAGGAATTTAAACAAGATTTTCAATTTTTTTTTTGGCTGAAATTGAAAATTTTGATTTTCAGGATGAAAAAGACGAGCAGGAAGGTGTATATCAGCCGGGAAGATATCAGCCATGTGAGTTTCTTTTTAAATTATTTTTTTATTCTGGATTTTTTCCCACAAATTTGGAAATATATTCGTAAATTTCCATTTTTTTTCGTCGAATCCGATCTTTTTTTGTTCCTCATTTGCTCATTTCTAATTCTTGGAATTTTCTTCTTCTTTTTTTATGTTTTTGTTTTTTTTTTTTTGACAATGGGGGGATTAGTTTGCAATTTGTTTTTGAGGAGATCTTGGCGCGAATTTTGAATTTTATTTTCTGGATTTTTGGCGCGAATTTTGAATTTCATTTTCTGGATTTTTGGCGCGAAATTTGAATTTTCGTTCCAGATTTTTGGCGCGAATTTTGAATTTCATTTTTCGGATTTCTGGCGCGAAATTTGAATATCATTTTCTGGATTTTTGTCGCGAATTTTGAATTTTTTTATTTTCTGAAGATTTTCCGAATCGCTGAATTTTTAATTGGATTTTGAAACAAAATTTTTTTTTGAATTTCCGCTGTAGTTTTCGATTTTCTTCGATTTGTGGAATTCCTCGACTAACTCAAAACCAATAAGAATTCTGATATTGGTGTTTTTTTTGGGTGTGTTTAGATCCGATGTGTAATTTGTCGAATTTTTTTTGGCTTTTCGAATGCGATTTGGTGTCGAATTACCAATTTTCCAACCATTTTTTTTGGCGGCAATTTGAATTTTTTTTTCTGTTGGCGAAATTTGACAAATGAAACGTCGCTCTTCAATTTCCGTCGCAATTTCCATTCGTGTCGAATTTTCGACACCATCCATTCATTTTTGCCTGGCCGGCAATTATTCAACATCGTTTTGTCGTCGTGTCGAAATGAGGCTCGAAAGCCGGCAGGTGATTGCTCGTTGTTCATCGACACATATCGAATTTCGTGGCAATTCTTTGTCCATTTTTCATTTTTTTTTTCTGTCTGGTTGTCGTTTTGGTTCAACGCGAATGAGTGTGAAATCGACGAATATGTTTGATTTCCGCTCGAGGAGTCCCGACCCGCTATTAGTTTTTTTTGGTGCTCGCTGTCGCCTAATCCGCGCTCATCTCATTGATTTTTTCGTCGTCGCCTCATCATAATAATTGTGCTGCGACAAATGCGACGAAGCTCGTCGAGCTCGCGACGCGCGGTACCGTCGCCAACGATGATGATGATGACGACGACGACGAGGCATTCGAATTGCGGCTCGCTTCCGAGTCTGTCGAGTGTGGCGAAGAAGCGCGCGAGAATATTGTCGCGAAAATTCGCCGATTGGGTCAGCCTCAGCATTTGTGAGTTTCGTTTTTTTTTGCCCATCGCCGGAAGAAGAAATAAGGGACCCAGTCCGCTAACAACAGAATGAAGCACCCGGGCTGTGCCCCCCTGGATTGTCAGTAACAGGGACAAACAGAACGGGAACAATTCGGGGCCCTGATGGCAACTGTCTGGTCTCAGTTGAAAGAACATCGCCCCCCCCTTTCCCAAACAACATCCTCGCTTCTTGGGGTGAATTTGATGGTCCCAACGATGTGGGACCATTTGGCTAAACGCTTGAAGGTCGCTGACGGGCCATGGATCGTGGGAATGCTTGTTGAATCGTTATTCTTGTTTGTCAAATTCAAAGGAGCGCGCAGGAAATTAGTTGTGTTAAGGCTCTTGAAGCGAAATGTGAAAGTCATTGTTTTTTGTTGTTGCTAGGTACTGTAGCTCGAATTGTGTGCAAACACCGCGACGCGAAATTGCACCGAATTTGATGGCCTGTGTGGGACGATTTGGGTAAACTCTGGCGGGTGGAAGATGCTCGAAAAAAATTTCTCGACTACTGTAACGCGGAATGTGTGCAAACACCGCGACGCGAAATTGCGCTCAATTGAAAATTTTCCCTTCAACTTCGACATGGATGACATATTGAAAATGTTTCGCGGGTCCGAAAAAAGAAAGATATTGTAGGGCGAATTTTAATTAAAATTTGGGTGGATAATCTCCCTCCCTCCGTCGGTCGTATATTCAATTTTATGCGTTGCATAGTTAGACGCGCATTCATTCATTTCGATTTTTGTTTTCGCTGTTTCTTGTTGTTGTTGTTGTTGTTGTTGTTGTTTTTTCGGAGATTTCCACAATTCTCTAATGCGATTTGTAGTCGGAAATATTGAATTTGTACCTTATAAGGTTCTACTCATATCATGTGCGTGCGTTTTTTTTTGTGGTGAAAATGGCGAAAAATTGGTGATTTTGTGAAAATTACTCATTTTTGGCTCGAATTTTTCACACCAAAAAAAATGCATTTTTTTAAAAGTTTTTAGAGGAAATTTGAAAATTTGCAATTTTCATGAATTTTTCATTTTTGACGCTTCGAAATTGCGTAATAAAGCGGCTTGAAATTTGATTTTTTATGAATTCGCTTCAATTTTTGTCTTAAAATAAATTTGTGCCCTTTTTTTGTGAAAATTTGCAATTTTACATTAATTTTTGCGATTTTGAATCTGAAATTTTCGAAAAAATGCTTTTTTTGATTCTCTGATATTTTTTTTTCCTCTCAACTCCAATTTTCCATTTTTGGGATTAGTATTTGAGCTCGAGAATTTGGTGAAACCAAAATCCGGAATTTCACATCAATTTTTAGTTTTGACACATCAAATTTTTCAATTTTTATTTTGGAAAATTTCCGTTTGCAATTTTTTCCATCAATTTTTGACTTGCATATTAGATTTTCCACTTGTGGAGCTCTAAATTTTAGTTTACCATGTCTTAAAACCAAAATTTTGAAATTTTGCATCAATTTTAAGCCTGGAAACGTTAAATTTATCAATTTTTGAAGCTGAAAATTTTAGTTTGGAATATTTTAAGAACATTTTCAATTTTGGATATTTATATGAGATTTTGAACATTTTGGGGCTATTTTTCGATGTTTTAGAAACAAAATTTGAAAATAATTGCAATATTTCGGCAATTATAAGCTTTTAAATATCAAATTTATCAATTTTTTTGGTGCTGAAAATTTCAGTTTTGAATATTTTGAGAAAAATTTCAATTTTTGATATTTGTATAAGATTTTGAACTTTTTTGGCTTTTTTTTTCGATGTTTTGAAAGTTGAAATTTTTCGTAAATTTCGAGCTTTTAAACGTCAATTTTTTTCAGCTGAAATTTTCAATTTGCTATTTTTTTTTTTCATCAATTTTTGAAATTTTTAATGGATCTTGAACTTGAAGTCCACTGAATTTCAGTTTTTCATTTTTACATTGTTGATAGAAATTGCAATATTTTCGAGAAATGTTGAATTTTTGTCCTCCACCAATTGCCTCCCATATTTGGGCGTATATCAAAAAGCTCAACGAGCCGTCGGGGCCGAGTTGATAACTAATGCAACTCGGTGCATTATTTTTTCTCACGCAAACATCGATTCCGACGTCGTCGGTTTCCGTGTGAGCTCTTCGTAGTTTTATATATAAATATATATTAATTTTTGTGAGCTTTTGCCCCTCACCCTCAACGATTTCTGCAAAAATGAGCAATTTTTTGTTTTTGCACTTTTCGCTTCTTTGTTTTTTTTTGTTGTTGAAAAATAACGCATATTTAATATTGG
The DNA here is from genome assembly GCA_902829315.1 of Caenorhabditis bovis. Classification (NCBI taxonomy): domain Eukaryota; kingdom Metazoa; phylum Nematoda; class Chromadorea; order Rhabditida; family Rhabditidae; genus Caenorhabditis; species Caenorhabditis bovis. The sequence continues at coordinate 6,562,660 of CADEPM010000004.1, read as the reverse complement.
CAGTGTGTGACAAAGGCATGTTAAATTTCGACTGCATTTTTAAGCGATATCGAGTTTTTGTTTGAAAAAAACCACCACACTTTATTTTTTTTTTTTTGAATGTTGGGCCTTCAAAAATTGTGATTTTGAGAAAATTTTTGAAGCCACAAAATTTTTTTTTCTGAAAATTTGTGGAAATTGTCAAATTTTTCAAAGAATTTGTATTATTTTTTTTTGAATTCAAAAAATCTGCCAATGATTTGCTGAAAATCGCCATTGAAATTTTGAGTTTTCAAAAAGAAAATCGGAAAAATTTGAAATTTTTTTTTGAAAATGCGATTTCTCGGAAATTTTGAAGCGTGTTGTCAAAAAAATTGAAAAAATTGTCAGTTTTTGTGGGAAATTTGTCAAAATTTTGAGATTTTTTAAAATAAAATTTGAAAATAAATAAAAAATTCTTCAATTTTTTGCTGAAAAAGTCGACAATTTGAAAAATTCGTTTGGAAAAAAAATTATTTTTTTGGAAAAATTGTGTGATTTTCGAAGTGAAAATTGAAAAATCGAGAATTTTTGGCAATTTTTTAAAATGCGAAATCTGTAAATGCTGAAAATTTGACGAAAGATTTCGAAAAAACATTTAAAAAAAATAATTTTCTTGGAAAATTCCACCCCCCACGAAATTTTTGGAAAAATTCTGAAAATGATGAGGTCAAAATGGAATTTTTTTTGTCAAATTGAGTTATAATTTTGTTTGATTGGGGAAAAAAATTAGTTTTCTTGGAAAAATGCGAGATTTTCGAATTGAAAATTAAAAAATCGAGAATTTTTTGCAAGTGAAAATCCTTTAAAAAAATTTTGGTGGACGAAGTTTTTGAAAAAAAAAAGAATGCTGAAATTGGTGGCCTCATTTTTTTCGCAGAAAAAAAAATCGAGAGGAATAATTTTGTTTGATTATATACATATAATTAAGCGGCGATTCAAATCATTTTGAGCAGGCGTGAGCTCTCTCGACGAATGTCTCAATTTTCCGCCGTTACTCCGCTCCCAAAAAAAAATTTTTCGGTTAATTGGCTCGATTCAACCAAATATTCGCATATTTTATAACCATATATGCATATTTTATATGTTTTTTTCCCCGTCTTCCACTCCTCTCATTTTCTTTTTATTTCGCCACATTTTCCTTGTTGTTCTTTTTTTTGTTGTTGGTTAATGAACACTCCTTGGAGACAATTGTTCGAAGCGCGACGAAAATGCATACATACACCGATCGGGCGACCGGGAAGGGGGGGGGGTCGCCTTTTTGCTTTTTTTTTTAGAAGATTTTTTGGACCTTGTGCTTTTGTTTGAGAGAAATTGATTAAAAAAATTGGAAAATTTTGACCAAATTGCTGAAAATTTGAAAAATTTTGACGAAATTGTTGAAAATTTGAAAAATTTTGACGAAATTGATGAAAATTTGAAAATGTTTGACGAAATTGTTGAAAATTTGAAAAATTTGAAAATTTTTGACGTAATTGATGGAAATTTGAATTTTTCGACGAATTTGATAAAAATTTGAAAATTTTCGATGAAATTGATGAAAAATTGAAAATTTTCGACCAAATTGTTGAAAATTTGAATTTTTTGAATAAATTGTTGCAAATTTGAAATTTTTTGAGAGAAATAGTTGAATTTTCGATCTTTGATCTCGAAATTCTGGAAAATTTTCCAATTTTTCGTTGTCAAATAAAATTTTTTTCCCATCCAAATTTGCCAAGTTTTTCCCTGCAGAAAATGCTCGTTTGCCGAAATTCGTCGAAAAAAATTTTTTGTTGCTCTGCGCTCACCTGACGCTGAATTCCCATGAGTTGAACCTCCTCATCACCTCTCGTTGATTGTTTCCATATTTGGAGCAAGCATAATTCGAGCTCCGATCACACATCAGCATTCTAGCCAGAAAACAAATTGGACGAGCTCAATTAGGCAGGGGGGCACCGATGATCGTGCCGGTGATCTCATTGGACGTCGATGACGATGACGATGTGGAATCGAGTCAGGAGGCTCGACGCGTCGGCTCGATTCGACGCGTTCGAAGTGTTCGATTGGACGCCGCCGCCGACGGTGTTGGCGTCGAATCGACGACGACATGGCTGAGCCGTTTGGGACGATCGCAATCGTTGCGTCGGCCGAACGCCGCTGAGACGTCGTCGTCGTCGCCGCCGCCACCGTCGTCGCCGACGCCGAGCTTCATCGGCGAATTCTCGCCGATGATTCGAAGCGCGAGTTTGCGTGTGAAGCAGCAGCTCGCGCAGCGGCTCAGCGAGCCGCTTCGCAAAGCCGAAGCGACCGTGTCGCGATTGTTGACGGTTGACGGCGGAGGCGGCGGCGGCGATGATGATTTTCAGCATTATAGCGTTGTTCATGGATGCAATAATAATAATCATGGAGAAGGTTATTGAATCAAATTAGTTAATTAATTAATTTTTGTGTGCAATTGTGCGACGCGGTGTTTGCGGAGTGGATAGAGGGAAGATTTTTGAAGTGACGAGGAAAATCCCAAAATTCCCATTTTTTTTTGCGAATTGAAAAACCCCAATTTTTTCAGCTGAAGACGCTGGATCGTCGAGCGATGAGGATGATCCCGAATATTTGGAGCTCATGGAGCGCGATTCGATTATTAATCGATATGAGAAGGTTGGAATTGTGTTGAATGCCATTCGCATATAATATGATTCTAGGGACCCGAAGGTGTCGATGTTGACGCGTGGGAGAATCCGGATTTCGAAGTCTACACGAAAATGGATCGTTTCGGATTTGTGCAGTAAATCGATTAGAATTTGATTCCACTCGGTTTTTTGGATGTTTTTTTTTTGTTCCCATTTCAGCAAAGAGGGCGACAACGTTGGCGAATCGGGCGATCTTCAGCGGCGGCGTGTGTTCAAAGAATTGAGTCGCGAGAAAAAATGGCTGAAAATGATCGAGGTGTGGAAGTCGGGTGGTCCGTCGAAAAAAATGGAGGATCGCATCTGGAAAGGTGTGCCGGAGAAGTTGCGCATCGTCGTGTGGCCGCGGCTGCTCGGCGGCGAGCGAATGCGCGTTGAGAAGAAGGACGTCTATTCGGAGTTGGTGCTTCGCGCGCGACTCGTCTCCAAAGACATCAAACAAATCGATTTGGACATCAATCGCACCTATCGCGATCATTTGGCGTTCAGGAAGCGATACGATGTGAAGTGAGCAAATTTGGGGCGGATGATTCAAGTGGGTCATCGTCGTCTTGTTGCAGACAAAAATCGCTTCTCAACGTTCTCGCCGCCTACTCGATGTACAACACCGAGGTTGGCTATTGTCAAGGGATGAGCCAGATCGCCGCGCTCTTCCTGATGTACTTGGACGAGGAGGACGCGTTCTGGTGCCTCCATCAGTTGATGGTGAGCCCGAAGCACACGATGCACGGATTCTTTGTGCCGGGTTTTCCGAAACTTCAACGATTCGAAGAGCACTTCAAAACGGTGCTCAAAAAGTACAAGCCGAGAGTTTATAAGCATTTGGTGGGTGACTTATTTTTTTTTGTTGGTCTAATGAAAAAAAATTTTGAAAAAATCAATTTTTTTTTTCTTTTGAATTCCCCCCTGTTATATCGTATCCCTTCTCTATTAAAGGTGCACGCGAAAAGTTGCGGCGGGTCACGTCGTGATGTCGGTACTGTCATTATTTATTTCTTATTATGCATGCTATTTTTCCGTTTTCTTTTTCGAAAAATTTACAAAACGAAATGAATAACGGATTGAATCATGATGAAAAAATTGCCAATTATCCCATTTAGATACCAATTATCATGAGAAATAGTGACTTTGATCGATGACGCTTCTGATGAAGCTTTAGCGTTGATTAAACAAAATACTTTTACAGATTTCCAAAAAAAAAACGCTTGAAACGCTCAAAAAATAAATAATTCGAAAAATACAGTACCGACTTCGCGACGTGACCCGCCGCAACTTTTCGCGTGCGCCTTTAAAAATAAATAGCGAAGGGTTACGATATATCGCGTCAATATTTTTTGTAATTTTCGAATTTCAATGAAAAAATTGATTTAAAAAATTTTTTTTCATTACTTGAATTGGTCCATAATGATAGTGTGTCTAGGAGAAGCAGGATATTCCGTACATCTATCTGACGAAATGGTGGTTCGGATGCTTTTTGGATCGGGTGCCGTTCTCATTGGCGTTGCGACTCTGGGACGTGTTTCTGGTGGAGGGCGATCCGATTCTGATAGCGATGTCGTTGAATATCATGAAAATGCATGAAAGTGGGAACATTTGTTTTTTTTTTGTTGTTATTCCTTCTTTTTTTTGCAGAAACCATACGAAAATTATCGATGGAGACATTTATGGAGTTTATTCAGAATGATATTGCCAACAATTTTGGGTATTCGGACGATGAGACGATGCATTCGTTGAGGGAGACACTGTCGAAATTGAAGGTTGGTTGTTGTTTTTTTTTTTGACAGATTTTTGCGTTGGCTTCAAATAATGTGTCGATTTCGCGTCGAGACCAATTTTCTCAATGTGTTTTTTCTTTCTTTTTCTTTGGCATCTGAATTTTCCAGACGAGATTATTTTTCTGGGTATTTTGGTTTGGGTTGGGTGCTTGTGGGCGCCGACATTATTATCATTGGCGTTTAGCGACTTCCATGACAGGCGAAAATGGTTTAGTGGTACAGTTGGTTGTTTGTAGGATTGAGTCCTTGGTTCGCTCCCCCCTCACCGTTCTCGCGGGTTTTGCAAATTCTGGTGACGCTAAAAATATCGATTTTATTTATTCATTTGTTTTTCAAAATTGTTTCTGAGCGACAGAATCATTTTAAGCAACAAAAAAACCACAAATTGAAGAAAAACGAATTGCAGAGCGATCGACAACACGTGCCGCCGCCGCCGCGTGCCGACGATCTTGCCGAAGTGCCGACGAAGGCGCTCGGGCCGATTCTTCAGAAGCCGATGGCTACGATTCGCGAGGAGATTCACGAGATTCAATCGCGTCGAAGTCGTGCGAATTGTGAGTTGTTCGATAAATCGGCGTACGAGAGACATTATCGTTATTATCTGGCGAGATACTCGCGGCGATTCGGCGTCGAGAAATGAGCGACTCGAAATTTCCTAGTGCTTCTCATCTTTTTCTTTTTTTTTGTTTGTTGTTGAAAATAAAAATCAATAATTGGTTTTGGGTGGAGATTTTCTCATTTTTTTAGCCACCGGCCGATCGCCGTATCCGAAACGGAAAGAGGTGCCGAAGGGAGCTGGACCACCTCCGGTCACCCATAAATGGAACGAGCAAGAGGTGCCGTTTGAGGTAGTGATTTTGAGACAGATGATCCCATTTCTGGTTTTCATTGAATTCAGATTCCGACGCGACGAGTCAGCGGTTCATCGCCATCGAACTCTGCAAGTAGGTTAGTGCCCTTTGTTGCGAGTGTCGAGTTTTCAAAAAAAAAAAGAAAATCGAAATGCTGGTGTTTCAGATCTCGCAACTATCATCACGGTGCGTCTCGTGAATCGGCGACAGCGACGCCGACAATGCAACGTCTTCGAGACGATCGAAATGGACAAATGGTCCTATTGAGTCGCGCCAGCGATTCGGATGGCGATGGAAGCTCGCCGACACAAGGTGGCGTTTGGGTTTTTTTTTGTTCCTTTGGAATTGTGTGCAATTTTGCGTCGTTGCTTGCGGACCACACTGTTGGTGGAGATTTACGCGCGTGCGCCTTGAAAAGGGTCTCGCCACGCGAATTTTTCGCGAACGTGATTCGATTTCAAAAATGAGGCGTTTCGTCGTCGCGAGACCAAGAGAAAGACGCATCACTCTCGTAAATCTATATGCGATTGTCGAAATCGCTCGAATTTCGTGAATTTGTGGAATTCTCGCAAATTGTTTTCGGCGGTTTTTTTTTTGATTAATTGCACAGAAATTAAAAATTGGCTAGAAGCCAAAAAAGATTTTCGAGAAGAGGTCTTGGTGCGCGCCTTTAATCTATCTATCCCAATGCCATGGGCTCGTAAATCTACACCATCGGAAATTTCGGCTATATAAAAAAAATAAAAATTGCGAAGTCCGCAAACACCGCGCAAATGCACACTTTTCGAATATTGCGTACTCTTGCAGCGTTGCTCTTTCTCAACGCGGCCGGACCATTGAAAAAAAAACGTAAAAACAATTGAATGGCTCATTTGAAATGTTAGATTTGAATATGTTCCGAATCAGAATGAAAAAAAAAAGAAAATTAATTTCGCCAAAAAAACTGGAATTCGCATTATTCGGTGTTTGCAGACTTTTTTTCCCCGGGTAATTAAATTACAATGAGTAGATAGCAGGGTTGTGAAAATTCGGAAAATTGACAAAAATTTAAATTTTAACGAAAATTCGAAATAAAAATTGCGAATTTTCACGAAATCCCGAATTGTTCGATGGACATTGATTTTTGTTTCGTCGATTTGTTTTTTTTTTTTTTGAAATCAAAATTGTCGAAAATCAAAATTTTGGCAATTTCGGCAATCTGAAAAATCGGCAATTTCGGCAATCTGAAAAAATCGGCAATTTTGGCAATTTCGACAATCTGAAAAATCGGCAATTGTCGAAAAATCGAAATTTTGGCAAATTCGGTAATCTGAAAAATCGGAAATTGTCAAAAAATCGAAATTTTGGCAAATTCGGTAATCTGAAAAATCGGCAATCTGAAAAAATCGGCAATTTCGGCAATCTGAAAAATCGGCAATTGTCGAAAAATCGAAATTTTGGCAAATTCGGTAATCTGAAAAATCGGCAATTTCGACAATCTGAAAAATCGGCAATTGTCGAAAAATCGAAATTTTGGCAAATTCGGTAATCTGAAAAATCGGCAATTGTCAAAAAATCGAAATTTTGGCAAATTCGGTAATCTGAAAAATCGGCAATCTGAAAAAATCGGCAATTTCGGCAATCTGAAAAATCGGCAATTGTCGAAAAATCGAAATTTTGGCAAATTCGGTAATCTGAAAAATCGGCAATTTCGACAATCTGAAAAATCGGCAATTGTCGAAAAATCGAAATTTTGGCAAATTCGGTAATCTGAAAAATCGGCAATCTGAAAAAATCGGCAATTTCGGCAATCTGAAAAATCTGCAATTTCGGCAATCTGAAAAAATCGGCAATTTTGGCAATTTCGACAATCTGAAAAATCGGCAATTGTCGAAAAATCAAAATTTTGGCAATTTCGGAAATTTGAAAAATCGGCAATCTGAAAAAATCGGCAATTTCGGCAATCTGAAAAATCTACGCGTATAGTTTTGCGTCGAGAGAGACCGCTTTCATTGGTTTTGTGTGTTTCGAAAACGAATTTTGCAGACCAATGGCAACATCAGCGAAATGAGTCGAAAGTCAGCGTGGCGTCGTCGAGAATAACGCACGCGCCGAATCACGTGACAAGAATCGAGCTCGATGGCGATGTGTCGGTGATTTAGCGAAATTATCAGTTTTAAATTATTGTCGAAATGATTCTTTCTTTTTTTTTTAAATATTGTTTTGAATTCTACGTGTAATTAATATGTGCTCGCGACGATTTTCGTTTTTTTTTTCTCTTCTCTCATAATTGCAAATTTTAATTGAAAGCATCAATTCTTGTGATTTTTAGGCGAAAATTCTATGTTGAATAAATTGATTTAAGTTTATTTTTAAATTATTTAAGCATTTAGTTGGTGTTGCTTCTAAATGAATTATTTTCTTTTTGCGGGACCATCGATTTATCGCAATTTCCCCTCAGATTCGCAAGTGCACAATGCCAAGTTCTCTTCTTTTTTTTTTGAGAGAAGAGAACCAGGAAGTTGATTGGCAAACGGAAATATTTGAGAAAAAAAAGAAGATTGTTTCGAAAACACAAAAAAAGATCCGCGTTTGTCTGCAAACACGTTGACGCAGAATTGCACACGACTTGATTTATGCTTTGCTCAACAACAACAACGAAAAGTATTATTGAGATTTGCCGAATTGCGCATAGACTGGATAGACATGACCACCGTGCCATTTCGTCGCCTCGCCGTCGTCAAGCAGACCGCGTCCATAATTCGGTAGGGCGTACGAATCGGCGTGTTTGAAGCTCACCGATTTCGTTGGAATCGTGCCAATCGTCACCGGAATTCGACACATCAGTTTGTCTTGAAGAAAACTGTCGAATTTGACGTAGACCTTGAATTCAATGACGATCGTTGAAGCTTGATTGGAAGTCGACGTACCCTGACGTACCACTCGATATAAGCGAATGGCACAATTCCGAGCTTCATCGTTGGCGCGTCGCCGGCTTTGCTCGACATTATCTCGAGATGAAGCGTCTGCTTTTCGAGTTTGCCTTCGTCGCTGGATGGCTGCAATGCGTTTCTCTGTGTTTTTTTGTTGCCGTGCATTGCCAAACCTCGAACAGTCTCGCTGCTTGCGCGTTGTCAGAAGTGTGCACCTTGACGTTGGCATCGGTCGGTTTGAGAGGCGCATCGCCGACGCCGAAAACTCGGCCGTTTCTCACCGTCAAAAAATTGGTGTAGATCGCGAGCTCGCCGAACACCTTATCGATTTTGTACGAGCTGTGATTCTCGAGTGGCGCGTTGAGGCGAATCGGCTCGCCGAGCACGTAGCCGGTCTTTGGAAGCGACATCTGCGATCATGGATTATTGTTTGGCCCAAAACCCCCCGAAAAAAAAAACGCACCTTAATATTGAAATCGGATTTTTTGATGAGGCCGACTTTCAGCTTACACTCGACGCTCGCCGGCTTCTCATACGAGCCATCGTTGCTCAAATCGACATCGGCGACGACTAAACATTGGATTCGATTAATTTTGACCTCAAAAATCAAACCCGCCGGTGACTTTCCACGAATGGCTAAAAGTTTCGCCATTTTGGTGAACTCCGCTGATTTGGAGATAGTGGCGAATCGCGTTGTTTCCGTATTCGTACGACGTCGGAATGTGTTTCGGAAGTTTGAGCGAGAACTTGAAGTCGTGCGTTCCCTCGCCTAGCGGCTTCTGCAAGCATTTAAAAAAAATTGCAGAATTCGCGTTGAATCAAATGTGTGCAAAAGTGCGTCAGTGTGAATACACAATCACCTTGTCCGAATAGAGCGTCTTCTCCTCTTCGAAATATTTGATGTAGACGCGATCCTTGATTTTTTTGTCGTCGATGTCGACCGCGCGAGCATCGCCAATCAATTTGAGTTGTACATTAGTGATATCCTAAAATAGTAAATTCCAAAACAATTATTGATTTGAATCAAAAATCGCTTACTGGCTTGTCATTATAGAAATGCGCGGTTCCTTTTACGGTCTCGCCGGGCTGAAATACGTTGCCATTTGGTTTGCCGTCGAAACTGAAGTCGAGACGGTAGATTTCGGATGAGGCGAGTCCGACTAGATAGAGGAGATGAAGGTAGCGCCACATTTTGGAAAATGAGACGAAAACGATTGAGTGGCGAACGACGCGGAAGTTGGCCGACGGGTATCACAGCCGATCTTTGACCGGCTGTGACCTTTTCTCTCGATTTTCTTTTTGTTTTACTCAATTTTCACGAAAAGATGTTGAAAATCAAAAAAATAAATTAAAAAATACAATCGAAGGTTACTGTAGTGCGCGTTGTGTGTAAGCACCACAACGAAACATCACACCACAACGTTTTGTTTTTCAAAAGTTAGCCAGGTAATTTTTTTTATTTTTTCACTAATATAATAAAAATAGATGTGAAATCAATTCTGCGCATTTGAGTTTTGAGCTAGGCGCGAATTTTAGCAGCAATGATTTAAAAAAAACTGTTCCAAATAATTAATCCACATTTAAACATAATCAATTTATTTAGCAAAATTATGGATTGTTCAAAGTAGATATATATATAAATACAATGATCCAATAAAATTTAGAATGGTCCGAACCACAGTTTTTATAAGCAAGTCACTGAAATTGACAGAAATCGCAAAATGAATGAACTTTTTCGCAGAGAAAAATTGTGTGCATTATTGCGTCATTCTGCATCGCGTATAATCATTGTACACCGTATCGCAAAACGTCGAATTCTTATCAATCAGCTCGGGTTCTTTTTTTTTCGAAATAGCATCTTATCTCTGATAACGCCGTGTAGTAATGCGCTCAGTGCTCGATCCAACTGTTCCCCAAAATCGATACCTTCGACGAGGCGACAACGGCTTTCTAATCGCGCAAAACGTGTTCAAATTGTAAGTGCAACATTTTCAGAAGCGAAAAAAAGAGTGTCGGTCCGCAATCAATCGCCATCGGTGTTTGCACAATTTCATCAAACAATCAATTCGAGAATCGTTTCTTCTTGTCGCATCCACTCACAGCCGCCCCCCCCCACCCTCAGTTTCCAAATTCGGCATGGCTTGAAGGCGAAGAGAAAACGAGCGACACACGCATTCACCCATCGACACACGCCCGCGCACTCTCAATTCTCTGTCTCTCTCGCACCCTCCAAATATGGAGATGTGCTCCCCGCGAAAATGGGCCATTTTTGCAAAGAATCGACACCCATAATCCTTCTCATTGCCTTTTAAACCGTTATTTTCCCGATTTTGTTTTCGTTTTGAAACATTTCAAGTCGACTCACTCAATTTTCTCGTTTTTTGCCCAGGTTCGAGGAGATGGCGCTTCGCAAAGTGCGAAGCAATATCGATCGGATATTCGATAAAAGTCTGACGGACCTAATACGCGGCATTCGGAATAATAAAGACAATGAGGTAAAAAAAAAGCAAAATTTAATAAAATTTCCAAAAAAAAAAAATAAATTCTAGGCTCGCTATATCGCCAATTGCATCGAGGAAATCAAACAAGAGCTTCGACAAGAGTCAATTTATATCAAAGCGAACGCCATTGAGAAGCTCGCCTATGTAACATTGCTACGGTTTTGTCGTTTTGTGCGTCATCCAATATTTCAGCTTCAAATGCTCGGCTATGATATCTCATGGGCCTCATTCAACGTCATCGAGGTGATGGCTTCGACGAAATACACCGAAAAGCGTATCGGCTATCTTGCGGCGGCGCAAAGTTTTCACGACGAGACCGAGGTGCTCATGCTCACCACCAACCTTATCCGAAAAGACATTAATAGGTAGGTATTATTGGGCGGTTTTTTTTGGTCTCAGGTAAATCGAATAAAATATTTTGAGATTCTATGAGAAACTAACGTGTCTCTATAATATTTTCGAATTTTCTCAATCAATTTTAGAAATTATTATAAGATTTTAGAATTTATTGAGATAATTTTGAATTTGCTCATTAAATTTTAGAAAATATTAAATTATTTTAAAAAATATTTTAAAGTTTAGCGAGTCTCAATAAGTTTTTAGAAAACATCCATAAACTTTAGATTTTCTCAAAAAATTTTAGAGTTTATTATTGAATATTTGATTCTCAAAATATTTTATTTGATTTGCTTGCGACGATCGTTGCGAGACCCAGCCATTTAATTTTCTTTAAACTCTCTTCACAATTTTCGGAGCGCACAGTGTCTCGCAGCGATCAACGCATTGATTATTGATATTCAAGCGACTTGACGAAATTAAAAAAATTATTGGCTACGTGCCAATGCGTCTTGAGGCAGCGGGAGATTGCGTACATTGCATTATAACGTACGCGCATTTAAAATTCAGTCAACCATAAATTTAAATCTACACAAATTTTGCGAATTTGAAGACCGCGCCTCCATTCAGCCATTTCTCTGGTAAATGATTCCGAGTCGTATACGAAGAAAGCTCAATCGTATACGCTGATATCGCTCTTCAAACGCGGCCAAATACGATTGGGATTTCTTAATATACGATTGGCATTTCTTCGTATACGATTATAATTCTTCGTATATGATTGTGATTTCTTCGTATACGACTATAATTCTTCATATACGGTAACGATTTTTTCGTATTCGATTGGGATTTTTTCGTATTCGATTGAGATTTTTTCGTATTCGATTGAGATTTTTTTCGTATACCATTTCACTTTACACTACTCGTTTGGCATTTTAACGCTTTTATATGATGTAAAGATTTCTATACCTGTTTATTTAAAAAAAATATGAAAGACAAAAAAATGAAAAAGAAAAAGGAATAAATTAATTAATTTTGGTTGGCGCATCAACCATTTTTTTCCACTGCTCGCGCTTTCGATCGTGAATTGTTTCTGAATTAAGTTCATTTGAATGATTAATCATGAGGCAGTCTTCGGCATGTGCAGATTTGGAGAAAAACGCGAAAAATCTGATTAAGACTAGTTTAGCCGAATCTTTATAATGTTGTCGAGTTTCTTTAAAAGGTTTTTACTGCGTTTCTTTTCAAAATCTGCATAGGCCCACTAAAAAAGTGAAAACTCACAGGAGATAGGTCATATGACCGTGTACCAAATAGGAGATTGTAGAATTCGCCGTTTCGTCAGCCATTCCAGCGATGGTAACCGTCTTTTGTAAAACAGCTGAAATTAATTGCTTCCCATTGGCCTAAAGCGAAATAATTTCAAATATATGCAAAAACGGTAACAACCTCTCGACGTAATGACTCTTTGCAAGTTGTCACAGCTCGACATTGACACAAAATCTTCTTCCGCGCAAGTGAGCTCATCTTCAGACGATTCTATAGAATCTATAGAAATTAAATCTTGCTCTGTTTTTACTTTTAGTTATACCTGATGTTAAGTTTCTCTATTTTCTGAAAATAGTTATTTTCTTCATTTTTTCTGTTGTTATCACCTGTTTCTGTCTCGTTCCGATATTCCCTATATATTTTTTTCCATGATATCTCGTGTGGTGTAACGATATCGCTTTCGATATGCAAATAGTTTTGAATTTTGCGACATATCTACAAAGAAAATATAGATTTCTTAGAGCGGAGCCAGTAAAATGCACGATTTTTTTGGAAAGTATATATATTAAAACGCAATATACGCATAAAAATCGAATATGAAAAAATTCGAAAATTTTCGAAAATTGTTTTTCGAATTTAGACGTCAATTTTAATGCATGTCCGCAGTGTATCATTGTGGTGGTTACACTACTGTGATAAAATCCAAATCGTATACGATCCTTGCAATAACGTATACGACGAGGAAATGCGGATGTTTCGTATACGATTACAAACCATTCATCAGAATCGTATACGATCCTATACGATTCACATTAACTTATACGATTACCATTAACGTATACGATTTTAATTTTATCTTATACGATGAAGAAATTCGCTTTTTTCGTATACGACTAGGAATCATTTACCAGAGTTTACGCTGACAATAACATTTTTTTTAAATATTAAGAAATCGAAAAAAACCATTTAATATTCTCTCAGCGCGTAAATCTACCCGCTCGTAAATCTACACTGATTACGATATTCTGAAGGCCACGCACCCATCAAGTCGTTTGACGCCGACAATATATATATATATGAATTCTCAATTTTCAGCTCAAATATGTACGAGTCGGGAATTGCGCTCGGCGGCCTCTCATGCTTCGTCACGCCCGATTTGGCTCGCGATCTCGCCGCCGACGTCGTCAATTTGGTAATTGTTGATTTTGTCGAATGTTCTTGAGAAACCCATCCTACAGTTGGCCTCGTCGCGACCGTACACCCGAAAACGCGCCGTTCTGTTGCTCTACAAGATTTTTCTCAAATATCCGGACGCGTTGCGGCCGACGTTTCCGCGCCTCAAAGAGAAACTCGATGATCCCGATCCAGGTATTTCTTTTGTTTTTTTGGTGTATTGCATTAAATTAATTTTTTTCGCAGGTGTTCAAAGCGCCGCGGTGAACGTGATATGCGAGTTGGCGCGAAAAAATCCGAAAAATTATTTAACACTGGCGCCAATGTTCTTCAAATTGATGACGACATCAAGCAATAATTGGATGCTGATCAAAATAATTAAATTGGTAATTAATTAATTATATAATAATTCCAATTTGTTAGTTATTTAGTTCGGCGCTCTTGTTCCATTGGAGCCGCGTCTTGGCAAAAAACTTCTCGAGCCTCTCACGAATCTGATCAATTCGACGTCAGCGATGTCGCTTCTTTACGAATGCATTAATACTGTGATCGCAGGTGGGCCTATGAATGGACCACTAAAATCAATAATCATATTTGCAGTCCTTATTAGTATATCGGCCGGCGGCGATCATACGGCCAGCATTCAGCTGTGCGTTCAAAAACTCGGCGTTCTCATTGAAGACTCGGATCAGAATTTGAAATATCTCGGATTGTTGGCGATGGGCAAAATTCTCAAAACTCATCCGAAAGCCGTCCAAGCGCACAAGGACATCGTTTTGCGATGTCTCGATGACAAGGACGAGAGTATTCGCCTACGCTCGCTCGACCTTCTCTACGGGATGGTGTCGAAGAAGAACATCGTCGAGATCGTCAAAAAGCTCATGGAGCACGTCGACGCCGCCGAAGGCTCGCACTATCGCGACGAGCTTCTCAGTCGCATCATCGGCATTTGCAGCTACAACAATTATCAATACATCACCAATTTCGAGTGGTACATTTCGGTGCTCGTCGAGTTGACGAAAGTCGAAGGCACGAAACACGGCGCGCGAATCGCCGAGCAGGTTGTTGCCCCACCCCCGTGGAAACACTAACCGGTCGACCCATTATTCATTGTTTTTTTTTTCCAGATTCAAGACGTCACCGTTCGCGTCGAATCGATTCGCCATTTTTCCGTCTCGCAAATGGCGTTGCTCGTCGAGAACGCGCATATTTTATTGGCGGGAAGCGCGCAACAACGGAGCAATTTGTGCGAAGTGCTTCTAGCGGCCGCTTGGATTTGCGGCGAATACAGCCAGTACGTTTTAACCGCGCAAAAATTGCTTACAAGGGAGGTCATTTTGCTGTCCGTCTTAAAATTTTTTTATTTTTTGCATACAGATTTTTTAGAAAATTTCCAATCGAATGAACTAGGTCTCTACCTGCGCAAACTTCTAGTTATCGAGATATGGACCTTCAAAGTTTTAGCCCCTCCCCACGTGAATTTTGCACACAAATGTGCGGAAACTCGAAATGAAATAGCGTGATGTCTTATCTCGCGCTTTTATCCTGATTCAGCGAGCAGTTGTGGTTCAGCGGTGTGTAGGTTATGTTGTCATGAATGGAGTTGCGGATTCGGTCCCGCTATCTGTAAACTTTTTTGCGTATTTTTTTAATAGGTGATACAGTAATTATGACAGTGCAATATTGCGTTTTTCTATTCAAATTTGCCATTTTCATCATATTGAAAGGGTATGTATAAGAAAAAAATAGTTTCAAAAAAATTTAAAAAAATTGAAAAATTTTTTATAAGTTATATGGATGTTGATCATAAAATGCTTGGAGCAGTGGTTGTCACAATAGAAGACTTCAATAAAAGATTTTCACTAGCTGTCTAACTGTCCTGGAGCAATTTTTGAATCGTTTTTTCTGGGTGACATATTTGACCGTATTCTGTCATAACAAAGGATTTGATGAGAAGGTTTCCCCAAGAAGTTGTGTTCCAGAGTTCTCGAAACAACAAGTTGAAGACCGAAACAATTCCTGTCGGTTGCACCGGTTTCGTACAACTTCGGACGTCGAAGTTTTTGCGAGCAGGAAATGCAGTCTTCTATTGTGACAACCACGGCTCCAAGCATTTCATGATCAACAACCATATAACTTATAAAAAATTTTTCAATTTTTGAAACTATTTTTTTCTTATACATACCCTTTCAATATGATGAAAATGGCAAATTTGAATAGAAAAACGCAAAATTGCACTGTCATAATTACTGTATCACCTATTAAAAAAAATACGCAAAAACGTTTACAAATAGCGGGGCCGAATCCGCAACTCCATTCATGACAACATAACCTACACACCGCTGAACCACAACTGCTTGCTGAATCAGGATAAAAGCGCGAGATAAGACATCACGCTATTTCATTTCGAGTTTCCGCACATTTGTGTGCAAAATTCACGTGGGGAGGGGCTAAAACTTTGAAGGTCCATATCTCGATAACTAGAAGTTTGCGCAGGTAGAGACCTAGTTCATTCGATTGAAAATTTTCTAAAGAATGTGTATGCAAAAAATAAAAAAATTTTAAGACGGACAGCAAAATGACCTCCCTTGTTAAGAAATAGTGGTGGCCGTGGCCGACGAAAAAAAAAACTAGGCCGCCACCGTTTTTTGACAATTTTTTTTGGAATTTTAAATCAATTTTGAATGTTAGACACGTTCGAAATGTGCAAAGTGTATTGGAATCGATGCTTCGCGCCAAGACCACCGTCATGCCCGGTCACATTCTTTCCGTCTACGTGCAAAACATTGGCAAACTCTATTCGGCGCTTCTGAGCCAAGCAGAAGAGGTACAAGCAAAAAAAAAATTGGCCTGTTCTGCTTTTGTAAAAAGTGAAATCGTTTTCAGGAGGACGATTGGGACGCGATCGAGAGTCTCGACAATTTGATGTTGTCGAAATTGCCGCAATTCGAGCTCGCCGAACATCTTGAGGCTCAAGAGCGCGCGTGCACGCTGATGTCGATCATCAAAATTGTCGAATCGATGCATCAGCAACGCCAAAAAATGGGACAAGAGGTGAGAAAATCGCGATTTATTTCATTGTTCATAATCCAAATATGGCCTCATCATACGAATAATTTCAATTTCGGGTTTTCCGCCGCCGCGCTTCTCACATTCCCTCGGGTTTCTCAAGTAAGCGCAAAAGCTGCGAATCCACGAGTCCGACGGTGTCGGCGGCACGTCGGGACCAAACATCATAAAAGCTCTGAACGCCTTGATGGTCCGTTGATAGTCGTCAAATGTGAGCGAATTGAACTCCGACGATCCGATGAGATCCAAAACGCCGGTGAAACGTGTCGCCGCCATCGCCACCAGTGTTCCGCTGTTCGTCGCGTCGCGCAATCTATAATTGACGTCGTGATAATTGCGGACGACGCAGACGTGCTCGATGTAGAGCGGATAGCCGTCGGTGAAGTCGACGCGCGACACCAACGCGTCGGTGACTCGCTCGGCGCACTCGTCGCGATTCCGACCGCTCGGATCGTAGATGTAGAGTGTGGCGAGATTGGCCTCGAATCGCGCCAACACCCAATTATCGTCGCATTGCATCGCGTAGATGATCGTCCGCGTTTGAAGGTAGTGAATCGGAATCGATGTTGTTGGAAGAGCTCTGAGAGAAATCGGCGTCGTATTGGAGGAAGAAGAAGAAGCTCAAAAATTACCCGATCTCTAAATCTGCCGATTTCGCCAGTAAACGATCAAGAAAGATTCCCATATTCTCGGTGGTGATCTCCAGCGACGAATCAAGCACGTCCTTGTGATCCTCGTACCATTTCAAGAACGATCCATCACTAGCCTCCTCGAGTGTCTGAAAATCGGCGTTGAATTTTTTTTTTTGAAATACCCGAAACGCGTCAACCTCATTGTTGTTGCCGTTTCTCGAGTATCGTCGAAGATCGCGTGGATTGTCGAGAATCAACTCGAGCCGACGCCCGTCGCCTCGACAACGATTCGATGCGCCGGGCGTCGGCGCGTCGTCGGTCGCCTCCCAAATCGGCATCGCCGTTCGCGCCGCCTCTTTGCGAAATTTTCGATAGGCGACACGAGCGACTGGTATCGCGAAACATCGACTCGCCGACGGCGTCGCATAAATCAACACGTGACGATTGAACATTGCTGATAGCGCTTCGAGGGACGTCGTCGTTTGGCGATTTCGACGACGATGCACGCGTGCGTCGACGAACACGGCAATATCTTGAATGTGTTGCGAGATCGCCTTCAACTCAACCGACGGCCTTCGAATCGCCCTTCCGTGCATGTCGAGTATCAAACCGGTCGTGTACTTGGCGGCCATTTTCTGGCGTGCGCCGTAATCGTCGAATCGCATTAGAACGTAGACGTGATAGGTGTCGGCGTGCGTCGATTGGATCGTCGTCCACGCCTGACCGACGGATCGCTTCCGAAGGACAAAATCGGTTCTGAATGTCTTAAAGATGTTGTAGATTAAGACAAGACAACACCTACGTGTAGTTCTCCACCTTGTTCTGAGCGCTGATCACAAAGTAGGGATGATAGGCGGGACGTGTTTGGCTGGCGTTGAGAAGCACAGACACCTGAAAATAGACGTTCATTGGACGAATCGCTCGACTCAACCCACCTCATCGGGTTTGTTGGTCCGTGCCCATCTACACGGCACACTATCCACACCACAATCGATGTATGCTCGAACCAGAGGCATGTCGGAGTTTGAGCCAATCGGCGCCTCAATCACCATCAGCGCGTAATTGGCCAAATCGGTCTTGGGCATTCGAATGTCGACGCATTCCGACGGCAGCGCGATCTTGACAAACGACGACGCATGCCGATGCGATCGACCGAATGTGTCGATGCCGCGAATCTCGCTGATGAATGCGTGACAATCGAAATCGATGGGAATCGCGTTGGCAGCGGCGGCGGCGACGAGAAGCAATAACTCAAATCGCATGCCCCTGCGAAGATGCCGACGGGAGGTCAGCGGACACAAAAGTGATTGGCGTCGTGTGAGCTCTCCCCACGACCCCCCCCCCTTTCCCGAGCCGACTCGCTCGGAACACATGGCCATATTACACAATTTTTGCGGCGTCGGCGTAAAAAGTTCAACACATTGTCCTAAATAAATGCAAAAAAGAAATGGCCGAGAAGTTTCGCGATTGTTGTAAAAATGTTGTTGTTGTTGTTGCAGTTCGCCAAACTTTACGACGGCGAATTGAATCCGGTGGCGCAGAAGGCGCAACGCAAAGTGCCGATACCCGACGGACTCGATCTCGATTCGTGGATCGGCGACGAATGGGTCTCGTCGGCCGATGAGTCGTCCGACGATTCCGACGTCGAAGCGACGTTTGGACAGGTAAAAAACAAATTCCGATTCGATGTCGATTCCATTTGGTTGCATTTCAGCCGGTGCATCGGCCGCACATTGGCGGCGGCGGCGGCGGCGACGAGCAGATGTTTGAGAATGCCGACGAGGCGGCGCCGACGGAGAAGCGCAAAAGCAAAAAGGTCGACGCGCACGAGCTCACGCCTCAACAAATCGAAGCCAAACGGAAGCAGCGAGAAGCTGAAATTGAGAACAATCCCTACTATGTCAAAGGAAGCGCTCAGCAGCCGAAGCGGCCGAAGAAATTTGGGAATGTGATCGAAAAAGTCGAAGAGGCGGCCGACATTCAAAGTCCACTGGAGATTCCCGGCGTCGTTGGGCTTCATCGCTACATGGAGCAGCAGGATTCGACGTTGAGCTGGAAGAAGGCCAACGAGGAGAAGACGACGAAGAAGGCGAAGAAGGGCAAAAAGGGCAAGAAGAGCAAGAGGCGGACGACGAGCACCAGCAGCGAGGAGGAGGACGCGATCAGCCATAAGGTGAATCGCGCCGACGGCGAGATGCCCGAAGGTGCGCGATCGACCGACGATGAGGATAGCACGGTGAGATCTGAATGCAATGAATGTCGACGGATGTTTTTTGTTTTGTTTTTAGAATCAAACGATCAATGAGTTCAAGGCGCTCGACATCGATCTCGACGCGCCACTTCGTCCCGATGAGGTCGTCAAAGCGCCGCAAGCGTACTCGCGAACGTATCCGTCGAAACCGGGACCATTGGTGCCGAGACCGCCGACGACGTTTGAGCCGAAACCGCCAACGGCGTACAACGCGCCCGAAGTTGGTGGCGTCGAGAAGGCGAAGACGAAAAAGAAGAAGACGACGACGACGTCGAAAAAGGTGACGAAGACGGAGAAGGAGGGGCCGAGTGAAAAGAAGATCAAAAAGAAGAAGAGCGCGAAAGATTCTTTGATAATGCAGAATCAGTCGACGTCGTCGAAATCGAATTTGTTCAATATGGATGATTGGTTGGATGAGAAGGCGACAGTTGTAAGATTTTCGTTGGGGGGGGGAGAAACTGAAACTGAATTTTTTCAGTCGGAAAAGAAGACGAAAAAATCGCGGAAGAGTCGAGAGGCGTACGAGGAGACGTCGGGCGTCTGCACGCCGTCGATTCCGGTGCAAAACGTCGTCGACGAATTCACGCGACTCGGCGGCAACAAGACGATCAGTCTGGTAATCAGGAATTCGTTTTTTTTTTGTTTCACGTCTTCGACACTTTAGGCGATTCTCCCGCGCGCCAGCACCGACGCCATGGAGCAGGGACGAGTGACGATTCTCGTGAACGTCCAGAATCTCGGAAGCGCGAGACTCGAGAGAGTCGAGCTTAGCATGGTGGACACGCTGAGCGCGAATGTGTTGAAGAGCGATCGCGACGCGCTCGCGTTGTGCTCGTCGCTCGACGCTCACGCCGGCGTCGACACGTCGTTCGAGATTCGCGTGCAGTCGATTGGAGCGTCGCACACGATGCGCGGCACCGTCACCTATTTCATTGTCGACGATGGCGGCGGCGTTGTTGAGGAGAAGCTCGACGTGCGACTCAATCTGTCGCCGACGACGTTCGTCATCGCATCGACGATTCGAACGGACGACTACTCGGCGCTTCTGGCGTCCGACGACGTCGACTTTGCGTCGTCGTCGCAAGTGAGCACCGACAAAGAGCTGAAGCACGTGTTGGCGAGCGTTTCGAAACGCGCCCACTTCACGATTGTCGAGGAGACGCCGAAAGCGGCTTCGTTGTTCGGACGACTCATCGATGGACGGCCAATTTGTCTACTAATCAAGAAAATTGTGAGAGATGTTGTGTGAGACGAAACATTGATAGTTGTCTTTTTGCAGACGTCTGGAATTCAAATCGACGGCAAAGCCGGCGATGAGTCGCTGATTCAATCGGTCGTTCAATGTGTCGCCGAGATGTGCGCAAAACTCTAATTTCCCTCAATCCTACTAATTTTTTTTTCTTAAAATTTGATCTACTTAAATAACATTTACACTTACCGGTAAACGAAAAATGAAATCTCACGTCTCGTCTAGCGCATTTCGCAAAACAGAGAAAAAAAGAAGAATGGCGACGACACGAAGCGCGGCGGCTCATTCGCGTGTCGTCCAACTGATTCGTGTGCGCAAAGAGGTCGAGGATCTGACGAAAAATCGGCGAGTCTACATCAAAGATTTCGCCAAGGCGCTGGAGACGCGCGACGTCTTCATGTTCAAGATTCACGGCGACGGCGACGTGTACAAAGGCGCGATCATCTCGATCACCATCGACATCAGCCTCGAATATCCGTTCAAGGTGCCGGTGGTGACGTTCGACGATCACGTAGGTGAACCGTTTGGTTTTTTTTGGACAACGGCCTCGTCGTTTCAAGATGTACCATCCGAACGTGGACGCGCCGACCGGCGAACTCTGCTCGCCGCTTCTGATGCAGGAGAACTGGAAGCCGGAGACGACGATGGAGGACATTCTCATCAACACGCTGTGCATTCTCAACGAGCCCGACTTGTCGCGTCCGGTGAATTTCGACGCCGCCCATGATTATATGACGGTCAACGATCATTTTTCTTCTGTTGTTTCTAATTGTCTTTTGCAGAATCGTGCGCAATACGTGAGAAAGTGTAAAGAATGTATTAAGAAGTTCCGATGATTGCTGGATGGTCCCCACCCACCCAACCCCGTTATTCTCCTGATAAACGCGACCCGCTTTAATTTGGCGGACCACACAATTAGTCGTCCAATTGTCTAGCGTCGAAATCGAATATGATAAAGTCGAGATAGTAGATTCGGCGGAGGTAGTCGCGAATCGCACGATCATCGGCGATCTGAGAAAACAAAAAAGAAGTCACGTGAAATTTGGGATCTTTGCTGAAGGGTCTCGAAACGATACCAATTTCAATATCCGCTTCTTCTCGCTGCTCGAAAATGTCGAATGCGGTGTTGCTTTTTCTAAAAAAAATGCGATTCGTTCAAATTTTTTGGTCATGTTGTGCAAACGCGCTCTATTGCAAACATGGCGCCAATGCGTTTTGAAAATGTGTGTTTTTGTAGGTTCTCACGCGATTTTTTTTTTGAAAAAATGCCGAGAAAAATAGGGCAAAAAATGAATTGTTCATTAGAGCGCGTTTGCGACATCTCCTTTTTTTGTGAAACGAATTGTGCCAACTCACCCATGGCGTTTTTGCGAATATAGTCGATCGTCGAATTCGGCACGTTCTGTTCGCGGAACAACTTCAACAGATCGTTCAATCCGTTTTGTCGTCTCGCCGGATCCGATTCCAGTTTGACGAGCTTGTACTCGTTGAGATGCCGATTGAACTCGCAATTCCTGTCAATTTCGCTTATTTGCCGCCTCGGGTCTCGTATGGAAATACTACTAGCGACTTTGAGTTGAACCGTCATTAAAAAAAAACATGGCCTAAGAACAACTTCAACAAAAAACCTCGGCCATGGCCACAAGTGAAACTTTCTTTAATCAAAATCGAAACATTTGGAATCAACAAATAAAAATAATAAAATCGTGAAAGGCGCGCCGTCAAAATATGTACGATTCTTGAAGCGATTTAATTTTGAAGAAAAAATGTACGGCCGCGGCCGAGGTTTTCGAAATCACCCGCGAAATTCAAAATACCAGGAGAGCGGCGACGCGTGTTTGTCCTCGTAGCCGGGTTTGAAGCGAGCGGCGCCCGACGCCAACTTCATGAACCTCTTGTATTGACGCTCCAGGAAGCATTTGACGTCGCCTTGGCAATCGTAGCACTGTTTTCGATTCGGAAACTTGGCCGCCTCCCTTTAAACGAATCAATTTGAATGTTTTTTTTTGGAGTTGTCTTTTTTCTAGGCGGAAATTTGAGAAAATTTTCCCCCTTTAAAAATCGCGAGTTTTTTTTTGGAAATTTTTGAGAATTTCAATTTATTGACGTAAAATTGACACTAAATTTTGAAAAAGTCACAAATCTCCAAAATTTTTTCTTAAAAGAAATTTTTTTTGAGAATTTTTGAATCAGAAAACATTTTTTTGGAAATTTTTGAAAATTTCAATTTAGGCATTAAATTGGCATTGGCATTAAATTAAAAAAAAATTTTAAAAATCTCCAAAATTTTTCTTCAAAAAAATTTTTTTGAGAATTCCGACAATTTTAAGAATTTTTGAAAACAGAAAACTTTTTTTGAAATTTTTTGAGAATTTCAATTCATTGGCGAAAAATTGGCACTAAATTTTAAAAAATTCACAAATTTCCAAATTTTTCATAGAAAAAAATTTTTTTTTTGAGAATTTCGACAATTTTAAGAATTATTGAATCAGATAAAATTTTTTTTTGGAAATTTTTGAGAATTTAAATTTCAAAAAAGTCACAAATTTCCAATATTTGGACTTTAAAAAATGTTATTTTTTGAGAATTTGAATTTCTTGTCGAGAAATTGGCACTAAATTTTAAAAAAGTCACAAATTTTCAAATTTTTCGTCAAAAAACAAATATTTTTTTGAGAATAACGACAACTTCAAGAACTTTTCCCAAAAAAAACCTAAAACTCAATCTCAAAATTTCGAAACTTCTCATTCCTTCAAAAAATGAGGAAAATCGAAGAAAATAAATTTCACAAGTCCAAAAAAATTGCACAAAACTCCAAAATTTTGAAGGTTCTCTCGGAAATCGACGGAAAAAAAATCTCGCCGAATTCGACAAAAACCGGGCAATTTTGGTCATTTTCAACAACAACAACAAAAAAATTAAAAAAAAACAATCTCCCAACTCACTGAATGCATTTATTGATGAAAAACGAGACGAATCGACTGATCGGATTGCGGACGACGGCGATTTTCGTGAAGTTGGCGCGCGCGGCGCCCATTCGCCATTTCACCTCGCCGATTCGCGAGTACTCGTTCTTGTTGGCGCAGAATCGCCGACTCCACGTCTCCGTGATGCTTCGATTCAATCGCAGAAATGTGTCGGTGTCGAACAGCACGCACGAGATGCCCGACATCAGTGTCGACATCGATTTTTTGATGCGGCATATCGACAAATTGTATTTGGGCGCGATCTGAAAACTCAAAAAAATTGTTGATTCTCAATGGAGCGCATTTGCTCTAAATGTTTGAGCGCACGTTTTGAATTCCCCCGCCGGCGGTCTCGTATGGAAAAACACTTGGTAGCAAGTTTGCTGAATTGAAACCAACATAATATGAAAGATTGCGATTTTCTAGGATTAACGAGCCCGCGAAACTCGAATTTTCTTAAAGCGTGTTTGCACCGAATGCACTCTATTTGACGGCATTTTGTTGTTTTTTTACTGCCGAAGAAACACGACAGAAATTTTTTGCGGTCAATGCATTTTATTTGACGACAATTTGAAATTCGCGGGACGATTTTCAAAAAAAAAACATACAATCGCGAAATTGAAAAAATTGTTTAAAGGCGCACAACGCCGTCAACCAAGGGTTTCAAATTCATCGCATTTAAAGGCGCATACCGCATACTCGCGATCCAAATCGATAAACGGCGGAACTAGAGGCTGTCGCCGACGCAGAGCCTCCTTCTGAATCGCGCTCAGCGAAACAGAATCGTGTCTCGACTCATAGGCGATTTTCACGTAGCCGAGAATCTCGGTCGTCGTCAACAAATAATAAAGTGCAACGGAAATCGATAATAAAAGTGCGCACGTTGTCACAATGAACGTTTGCATGGATGATGATTCTTTTTTTTTTTTTTTTAATTTTTTCGTCGTCGTCGTTTGGTTGTCGAAAAAGCGATTCGAAAACGCCCGATCCGCCGCTAATCCGTTTTTGATTTTTGAAAATCCGACCACCCTCCGCCTCCCACGGGTTTTATTGAGAAACATCGCGAACAATTCTTTTTTTTTTGTGAAGGTACACGAAAAATTCGATTTTTGAATGGGACCCGAAAAATTCCCCTTTTTTATTTTCTCAAAATTCAAACATTTGTTAGATTTTCTCGGAATTGACATCAAAAATTGGCTTAAAAATTTTTTAATTAGATTTTTTTTTTGAAAATTTCAGAGAATTTAAAAATTCGAAATTGCTATTTTAAAGCATTTTTAGATAAAATTTGACATTTTTAAATCAAAAATGAAAATTTTTGGTAAAAAATCGAATTTTAATTTGAATTCGTTCAGTACATCTCGAACAATTTTTGAGGGTGACCAGAAAAAAAATGAAAATCGAAAAAAGCGATTTTTGAATGGCCACCGAAAAGTTCGAAATTCCCTCTTTTTTTAATTTTTAAAAATTCCTTTGTAAGACATTCTAAGAATTGGCTCAAAAAAATAGAAAAAATTCTAAATTAGATTTTTTTTTTGAAAATTTAAGAGAATTTAGAAATTCGAAATTGCTTTTTCAAGCATTTTTAGATAGAATTTGACTTTTTTTATCAAAAAAAAATTTTTTTGGTAAAAATCGAATTTTAATTTGGATACATTCAGTACATATCGAAGAATTTTTGCATTTTCGGAATTGACTTCAAAAATTTGAAAAAATAATTTTGAAATTATATTTTTCTTGTTTCTCTTTCGTTGAAAATTGAAGAGAATTTAAAAATTCTCTTCATTTTAAGCATTTTTACATTAAATTTGACTTTTTTTGAAATCAAAAATGACAAAAGCGTTGGTAAAAATCGCGTTTTGCTTCAAATTGACCATTTGCCAACGAATTTCGCATTTTGCGCAAAAACTTTTTTCAAATTACTCCAAAATTAATTGCATAAATTCTTCACATCGTCGTTGATTGAGAACGGCGCTGCCAAGAAAAAAAAACAACAACAATACGGGCGAGACAGCATGCAAGAATGCAGCCCAAAAAAAAATAGCCACCAACCTCTATCGGGGACCCGAATCGCGGTGTCCTTGGCTGTCGACCGCTTCATTTCGCATTCGTCTGTTTCAAATTCGACCCTAAACTCGCAATTTTTCAAAAGAGAAACGTGAAAAAGCGACAATTTTCGAAAAAAAAACGAAAAAAAAATTTTCAAAATTCAAATTTCTCCGCACTCACCGCGACGCCCAATTGCACACCGCTACTGTAGGCGACAAAAACACGCCTAAAATTTTTGGTTTTTTTTCCCCTTCGTTTCAAAATACCACCAGATCACCGCGCCTCCTTCACCAAAATCGAGGCCACCCGATTCGATATGATAAGACGCCGACGACGACGACATCATCATCATTCACATCGGCGTCCTCGTTCGTTCGTTTTTTTTCCACACATTTCCATTCGTTCGATTTTTGCCGCCCGCAGAAAACCGTCAACTCTTCGACATTTTATGCAATTCACCTGATAATTCGCTATTATCAATTTGATTCTCGTCAAATATTTGTGCGGAGAATTTTTTTTGCCCACTCTCTTATCGCACATTCTGTTTCACCTACGCCCCACAATTTCATTATTTTGATTTCAAAAAAAAAATTTTTTTCAGACATGCAGCGCTCATACGAATACTCGTTGCTCGATTTTACCGAACGATTGTGAGTGAATACCAAAAAAAAATCCAACAAATCTCATTTTTTTTCTCTCTCTCTCTCAGGGCAAAAGCTGAAGCGCGATTCGGCGACGATTTGCACTCGATCATTGAGACATTCACCAATTCCAGGTGGGCGCTTATTTAAAGGCGCATGGCGCTCGTTGCACATATTTCATTTTAAAGGCGCACGAAAAAAAAAACCATTGAATCGTTTAAAGGCGCAATTGCAACTCCCACGTGGAACAAATTGTTTCGATTAATTTGTTAACCCCAATTCGAAGCAAAATCCTCAAGGTCATCTCATTCCTTAAAGGGGTAGACACATCATATCTGAGAAAAGCCAGAGGCTGCGTGTTTTTTTTTTGGCGAAACTCGTTTCTGCCAAAAACATGCGAACTTTTGAATAGTGCGAACCAACAATAATATATGGTGATAATAAGCATGATGGGATGGGAGATCAAAAATAAACCGGATTTTCGAACGGAAGGAAGACGTGTGACATGAATTCTCAACATTTTCGGCATAAGATACGATGGGAAATTCGCGGCCAAAAAAAAAATCAAATCGGCGTTTCATCGGGGGCAGATTTTCGAAATGTGTGCAATTTCGCGTCTCGGTGGTCACACCAAAAATGGATCGGGCTCGATTTTCTTTCTTCGAGTTTTTGCACACATTTTTAACGCGCTACAGTAATCCAATGCAATCTACCACAGGTTTTTGGGGGAAATTCAAAATGTGTGCAATTTCGCGTCTCGGTGTTTACACCAAAATGGATCGGGCTTGATTTTCTTTCTTCGAGTGTTTGCACACATTTTTAACGCGCTACAGTAATCCAATGCAATCTACCACAGGTTTTTGGGGGAAATTCAAAATGTGTGCAATTTCGCGTCTCGGTGTTTACACCAAAATGGATCGGGCTTGATTTTCTTTCGTTGAAACTCAAATTCGCTGTTTGCACACATTTTTACCGCGCTACAGTAATTCAATGCAATCTGCTCAAGGTTTTTGGGGCAATTTCAAATTGCGTGCAATTTCGCGTCTCGGTGTTTACACCAAAATGGATCGGGCTCGATTTTCTTTCTTCGAGTGTTTGCACACTTTTCACCACGCTACAGTAATCCAATGCAATCTACCACAGGTTTTGGGGGAAATTTCAAATTGTGTGCAATTTCGCGTCTCGGTGTTTACACCAAAATGGTTCGGGCTCGATTTTCTTTCGTTGAAACTCAAATTCGGTGTTTGCACACTTTTCACCGCGCTACAGTAATCCAATCCAGTCTACCCCGGGTTTTTTTTGGGGGGGGGGGAATTCAAAATGTGTGCAATTTCGCGTGTCGGTGTTCACACCACTACCACCAATAATTCCAGACTTGATCTACCATTGAAGCGACTCGACGATTTGTCAAAATTGCACACGGGCGCCGCTCGAAATTTGCGCAAAATGATGGACGCGAAAAAAAGCGAGGCGCTCAATTTGTGGAAATTGTGCAACATCTATTCGGTGGCGGCCGTTGAGCTCGACAAGGTGAGCAATCGACGTCGATTGAATCGATTCGGGACCATTGACATTCGATTTAGTCGATGCGCGCGATTCGCGCGTCGTTGCGAGCGCAGCAGCTGAGCGACGTCGGCGCGACGACGACGACGACGACGACGCGATCGCAAGGAGCCCGACAGAAAATGAAGAGCCTCATCGACGAGATTCGTCACGGCGAGCCGAAGTGGAGGAATCCGTTTCAGAGTAGGAAGGCGTCGTCGTCGCGAAAGAACACCGGCGGCAGCTCGACGGACGAGTCGAGTCCGCCGCCGGCGATTCCGCATCGTCATCAATTCGCGCCGACCGTCTACACCGATCTTCAGAAGGCGACGGCGGTGGCGAACGGCATCGCCGACTCGCTTCGACATCAAGACGATCGAACGGTAATTCGAATCAAGAGCGACACGACGCGGCGGCCGCCGATCGCCCAAAAGCCGCGTCTGAAGCGCGACGACGACGACGACGTCGTGCCGCCGACGATGATCACCGTCGATTGCGCGACGCCGCCGACGCCGTCGCCGCGAGCCGTCTATTATGGCGGCGAGTCCGACGCGCCGCCCTCTCAACGATTATCGTCGTCCGCCTATTCATCCAACTACTCGACGACATCCTCATCCAACGCCAACGTCACCATGTTCAACGTCGATTCAAGGTAATCGCTACGAGACCTAGACGACTCTCTCTCTACCTACCGTAATCCCTAACACAAAGCTTTGTCGAATTCTTTTAATCTACCGTAATCTCTGCAACAGTAATCCAAACTGAATCTTTCCAAATTATGGTATAGCTACCGATTTCTTCAATCCTATCGCCCATTGAATCATTGTATACTGTAGCTACCGTAATCCCTGAAGTCTAGGTACCCTCTTTCTCTAGGTTACTGTAACTACCGTAATCCCTCATTTCTAGGTACCCTCTTTCTCTAGGTTACTGTAGCTCTCAAGGGTTTCGTTTCAAAACCATCTGGATAGGGTTTCCCCCAATTCACTTACCGTAATCCTAAATCCGGGGGCATTTTAGACAAGCTACAGTAATCGCAAAAGCATAGTCAAATCGCCCAACAACTACCGTATACCCAAATTGCAGACCGCCAAGTTCGCTCGAGCACGCGCGTCTCGTTCACATCGGCTCCGACGAGAATCTCAATCGACTCCATTAATTTATATATAAATATATATATATATATATATATGCAATTATATCATTATATAGTATAAATTAAGACAATACAAATAAGGAGAATTATAAATGATCAAATAAATCTCAATTTGAAAATTACAACAACAAAAAAAACTGTTCTGGGACGATGCGAAAAAAAAGAACAAAATTAATGGAGTAGCGGGGGCTTTGGGGGGGGGTCAAAACCAGTAAAATGAAGAAGAAGAACAAAACAAAAAGTAGATCACGGAATGTATTCACCGAAAAACAAAAATTAGAAATATCGATTATTCAAGAATCACAGGAAAATCCAATAATAATAATAATAATAATAATAATAATAATAATAATAATAATAAACCAACAAAAATCAAACGCATTGTAAATCTACAATTGGCGTTTTTCGCCTCAAGACCACAATTTTTTGCTTTTTCTCTCTCTCTCTGTCTCTCACTTCTCAAAAATCTAGCTTAAAGAGGTGCTGAAAATGTTGCGCATCTCGTTGAGCTCGCCTTCAAACACCGCGTCAATCGTCGACTTGCTGCCCGTCAGACGCTCAATATGGCAGCTGATCTGCAAAAAAATAAAAAAAAATAAATATTGTTCCTCTTTGTGAAAACCCGAAATTCTCGCAATTGTTTCGAGCCTCAATT
The DNA here is from genome assembly GCA_902829315.1 of Caenorhabditis bovis. Classification (NCBI taxonomy): domain Eukaryota; kingdom Metazoa; phylum Nematoda; class Chromadorea; order Rhabditida; family Rhabditidae; genus Caenorhabditis; species Caenorhabditis bovis. The sequence continues at coordinate 6,532,952 of CADEPM010000004.1, read as the reverse complement.
TCAAAAAAAATTAAAAATAAAAACCCGAACCCTCTTCATTTCCTCATCGATTCCCAACGAATGCGTTTCCATCGAGTTCGGAATCGTCTCATTCTCCAATCGATCCATTTTCAATGCGTTTTCAATTCTCTGAAAAAAAAAATGAAATAAATGCAAAACTCAAATTTTTCCATTTTTTGCGCAAAATTCATTTTTTAAAGGCACATGCCATTTTTTGGGAAAATTCATTTTTTAAAGGCACATGCCATTTTTTGGGAAAATTCATTTTTTAAAGGCACATGCCATTTTTTGCGAAAATTCATTTTTTAAAGGCTCATGACATTTTTTGCGAAAATTCATTTTTAAAGGCACATGCCATTTTTTTTGGGAAAATTCATTTTTTAAAGGCACATGCCATTTTTTGCGAAAATTCATTTTTTAAAGGCACATGCCATTTTTTGCGAAAATTCATTTTTTAAAGGCACATGCCATTTTTAGGGGAAAATTCATTTTTTTAAGGCACATGCGATTTTTGCTGCGATTTTTTTTCATTTTTTTTCTCTCGCTCTCGGCATTCTATCGGAATTCAAAAATCAAAAAATCGCCGACAGCGGACCATTGAACATACCTTGGCAACATTCTGCTTCTCGGGCACACCGGAGACCTGCGCGAGCGACGGGACCAACTCAAACAACGCCACCATTTGCTCGTACATCTGAAGCACCCAATTAGAATAACCGAAAATCGAATGAGTCCCCCTTCAAAACTCTACCATCGAGTTGCTCCTCTGCACTAATTTGTCTTGTCCTCGCGGATTGGCGACGAATCGACGCATCGCGTAGATCGCGTCGATCATCGCGTCGACGACGTCACCCCAAACCACCGTGCGATTCTGATCGACGCAGAAAAACGACAACTCGTCGAGTTTTCGCCCGTAATGCACCAAACGATGGAGGACTTCTTTGCTGATGAGCTGCAATGATTCACTGAATCGCTCGCGAATCGCTCTTCGTTTTTCGCCTACCAATAACGGCAACGCCGTCGCCACCAGCACCACATCAACCCAAATGAGGCTCTCCGATTTGCCGATTTGGCCGAGACTATAATACACCGTCTGATGGCAGTAGCGCGCCAAACGCGCCGTTCGCATTCCGCGATAGGCGTACTCGATTCTGAAGCCAACACCAATTTGTTTCATCGTCGTATTCTAGATTTACGGGCATCTGTCCTTTCTTGTGGTCTCGCAACGACTAAGTGGTTGCTTCGCATTCACGTTTTAAATCGAACGACGTTAGAAATTCCAAGAAAAAATTGGAAAATAAGCGTTCACGCGTGGCGAGACCATTTCAAGGCGCATGCGCGTAAATCTACCCGGCGACAAAATGAAAAAAAAAGAATGCTCACGTCCTCTTCGGATCACGCTTCGATTCGGCGAACATGTCGTACGCCACACGATTTCCCCACAACGATGTCAGTATGAGCTCGTAGATCATGGCGAGCCACTGGAAAAAAAAACAAAAATTAATTTTTTTTTTTATTTGAAAAATTTCATTCGTTAAAAAAAACCCCATCTTTTTCGCGCCAAAAAACAACTTTTTTTCAAAAATTCCAAAAATCAAAACAAATTTCCGAAAATTTCTCCCAAATCACTCAAAAAATGACCAAAAACTCATTGTTTTGATAATGTTTTAGTTGAAAAATCAAAAATTTCGAAACAAAATTCCACAAAATTCATATTTTCCAAAAATTTCGCATAAAAATCGAATCGAAATATTCCAAAATTCAATTTTTTTTTTCAATTGAAAACCATTCAAAATCCGCCAACCTTGGCAATTGTGTCAACATAGTCAAAATCGGGACTTCCTTGATAGTCGTCGAGCTCAATGAGAGCTCTCTCAGCCAACGGTTGAATTTTGCATACCGACAACGCGCCAACGAGCAGATATCTCACCGTCTAAAACGATTTTTAATTATTATAGCATAATTATGATGGGAAAAAAAAACAATTCAAGAGGATATATTGCCATGAGGCAGGCAGCGAGATGTACGCAAAATTGCGTACCTTGCATTTAAGCGTACGCGCATTGAACTTTCAGGCAACGAAAAATTTAAATCTAGACTAATTCCGCGAATTTCAAGACCTCCGTTTTTCTTTAATACAAAAACTCTCTGCGTTTTGAAAGATTGTGCACAATCGAGAGAGTGTCAGACGACGAGAGAGCGCGCGGCGAAACGAGACGCAGACAGCGAAACATTTCGCGCCAGAGCGAATTTTGAATTTCGCGGCAAAAAAAACGATTCCCCGGCGAGTTTCGGCGCGAAATTTGAATTAATGGGCGTATTAAAAAAATATTGAAAGAGGGTGTGAGGGTCTCGACACGAAAAAATCGAAATTCGAATTGCCGCCTATGCTGGTCGTCGACAATTGAGACCGCGATTTCCGTATCATTTCGCCATCGGGTCTCGCATGGAAAAAGAAAACCCTTAAAGGGGGGGGGGGAGAGGATTTTAGCCCAATATAACCACAACTACCATCGATCTTCTCGATCTCGCCCCCACCTTGCAATCAAGCTCGCTCAAATTGGTGCCGACGAACGCGAGAATATTCGACGGGTACATGCATTGCGCGACGCGCTCCTGATTCATCACCATAAACTTTTGAATGAACTCGTTGTAGCCGTTCTCGATGTCGTTCTCGGCGTGATGCTGAAGTGTCATCGGATCGTATTTTCTGGAAAACCAAATAATTGTCGAGTACGCAATTTCGCGTCACGGTGTTTACACACACGCACACACAATGTGGCCAATTTCAATTCTTACATGATGCTCTGAAGCATTTGATAGCCGCACAAATGCATGACCTGCTGCAATTGCGATCGAAGCACATCGTTCTGATCGTGGAACGCGTCGGGTTTGATCGAGCGCACCGTGAACCACAATCCTTGATTCTGCGATGATGGGCGAATTGTGAATTTCATCGACACTCTCATCGACTCACCATTTTTGGCAATTGTCGAAATATTGGATTGAATCGCGCATTCGGCATCTCGCTGAGCGCTTCGGTGCAGCGTTCCATTCGTCGCACCTAGACAATATCAACCATCGTTTCAAGACCGCACCCCCCAGAATCAATGTGTGCGCCTTTAAGGCGGCGACACAAAAAATTGAATTTTATTTGCAAATCTCAAATTTTCGCCTCAAAAATTGACAAATCGACAAAATTCATTTTAAAAAAATCTCAAATTTTGCAAAAATCGATTTTCAAAAAAAAAATCAACGAGAATCCTATTCTTCTCGAATTTCATGCTTCCAGGCGGTTTAAAATGAATTGAAAAAAAAAACGAAAAAACAAAAAACTACCAATGGCTCCGTCTCATAGATCAATCGTCCCCCTCCAATCGACGAGTCATCGCTTCTCTCCGACGCTTCAAACTCGTCGTCGGTGTTGGCGTAGCGCGTCGCAGAAACGCCCGCTTCATCATTTTGCGCGGCGGCGGCGGCGGCGGCGGCGGCATTCTCGGCGTTGAGCGAAGCGGCCTCTTTTTCACGCTCCTCTCGAAATCTGACCGCAATTTTTTTTTTCAAAAATCTTCACGCCGATTCACATACCTGCTCAGCGCCGCTTTGAAGTCGTCACACTTCGATTCGACCATCTCGCGAAGATCGTCGGGCAGCGTCGATAGCGCTTCCTCGCGCGTCACCATGTCTGCAATCAATCAATTTGGGCACATTTTGAAAAAAATTCGAAAATTTTACGCCAAATAATTAACAAGAAATTCAATTTTTTTCAAAATCAACATTTTTTTGAGCTCACTTTTCGTGCCAAGACCAAAAGTTGTCAAAAAATGCCCAATTTTTGAGACAAAAATTTAGCTTTTGCGCAAAACTCGCAAATTTTACGCCAAATAATAAACCAGAAATTGAATTTGTTCCAAAATCAACACTTTTTTAAGCTCGATTTTCGTGTCAGAATCAAATTTCGCTAAAAAATGTCCAAAATTGGGAAAATTTTGCGCCAAAAATTCGCTTTTTTCGGGAAATTTGAAAATTTTTGCGACAAATTATTACCCAGAAATTCAATTTTTGCAAAAACATCTTTTTTGGAGCTCACTTTTCGTGTCAGTACCAAATTTTTGTTCGAAAATGCTCAAAATGATTTCCCGGGCAGATTTTCTTCCAAAATTTTGAAAATTTCACGGCAAATTTTTTAGAAAAACTTGATTTTTCAACACATTTTCCACATTTTTTCGCCAATTTTCCACAAACAATCAATTTTCGCTCAAAAATTGAAATCAATTCAGCAATTTTTCAATTTTTTGACCCAAATTTCAATTTGGCGCAAAAATTTTCGCGTCATCACCAAAAAATCGTCTCAAACTCGACGAGTTCGATGCGAAAATGTTCAATTTTCCAAAAAAAAAAAGAACAAAACAAAAATGACGCACCGGGATCCATTAGCCATTTGGCGTCGGTCCGCACATAGAGCAAACAATACGCCGACGGCGAGCTCGGCGATCCGTTGCCAAACGCGTCGAGCTCAACTTTGCTCCACGGCACAAGCTCGACCTTCTTGTCGTTGAGCAACTCCCATTGCTCGTCGTCGAATCCGCTCAACGCTGAAAATCGCCACGTTTTGCGGCGTCTTCCGTCGAGACCGACGAACCTTTACAATATGTCCAATAGTGGCCGCGATTCGCTTCGCCGAGATGAATGATGGCCGCGTGAAGCTCGTACTCGAAATGATGAAGGTCGGCAGTCTGAAATTCCAGTTTGATTGTTTCGAAAATGTCAATTCTCGATGAATTCGTCGATTTCACTGATGCTCATTCGGCAAAATCGCAATTTTGTGTCGGCAATTTTTTTTTGCACAATTCTTGCTCAAATTCTAGTAGCTCAAAAATTTTTAGCTTAAATTGGAATTGAAATTTTTTCAACAACAATAAAAAAACCTTTACACTTTCAAATTTCGTTCAAAATTTCGCCAAATTTGTCATTTAAATTGGAATTTTTCGAAAAAAAAAAACAAAAATCAAAATTTCAAATTTCATTTCAATAGACAATTTCTTCTTCTTGTCATATGTCAAAAAATGAATCGTCTCGAGACCCGCGTCCCCCCGAACCTCATAAATATCGCGAATCGCCTTCTCAAGATGCGCTTCGGTCTCGACAAGATCCTGCTCATCGTTCGCCATATTCGCAATGACATCCTGAATCAATCGGCGAGCATCATCCAATCCCGCGAATCGATCAGATCGAATTTGTGGGAATCCTGGAAAGTGTCAAATATATATTTTTTTTAACAAATTCAAAAAGCAAAAAAAAATTACGCAAATTCCCACATTGTCGTCAAATAAAATGCACAAGTCCGCAAAGAGAAACTCGCACGTTTTAAAAATCGTCGTCGATTAAAATGCATTAGGTGCAAAAACACGCTCACTCATAAAAATTTCAATTTCAGATATTATTCACTTTTAATTCCCCGCTAAAAAAACTGGCATTGCGGACTTGTGCATTTGATTTGACGACAAATCGCCAGTTGGTTTCGTTTTTTTCAAATTTTCTTAAAATTTCAGAGAGATTGCTCTTTTCAAATTTTTCGTTTCACAGTTTTTTTTTTCGATCTCGAACTCTCACGTTTCCCAATATTCGGCACAAACGACGACTCGTGCGACGAACAATTCGAAGCCCACGAATTCGTCTCGGGACCAAAAACCGGCGAATCGTTCGACGGCTCCGCCGCGCACGTCTCTTGCCTAAATAGGAATTTTTTAAAGGCATTTTTTTGTTGATTAAAACAAAAAAAATGCAAAATTCTTTAAAAATTCTCACATTTTTTCGAGCAATCAATGCAAAAACAATTTTGAAAAAGCAAAAAAAAAAACACCCACAAAAATTTGTTGGTGAGAATATTCGAGACCGTGTTCATCACATCGACAACCCGAACCGATTGATTCTCGGCATGCGGGTATTCGCGAAGGCTGAAACATCAAATATACGCGTTCGGATTACTGTAGGTGTACGGTACCCTCGCAATAGCGCTTTCGTCTGCGCCAAATTCGTGCGCAGCTCGGCGCGTCGATTCCGCAATTGTGAAACGAGCGTCTCATTTCTGCAAAAGTGCGCCAAAATCTACACAATTGTTTTTTTTTCTCTGGATTTTGAATTTCGCGGGCCGCCAGAAAACGCGGAAATTCAAATTTTTCGAATAATTGAAAAAAAATGAGAGTTTTGTCGTTTACATCAAAATTTTCCCATTTTTCTTGAGAAAAAAATCGAAAAACTTTCCAAAAAACGCGATTTTCAATGCATTTCCAATGCCGAAAATTAAAAAAAAAAAACGAAAAAATGCGATGCAGAAAAAAAAGAATCCAAGATACGCGTGGATTCGCATCGAGACCCATCGCATGAATAAACGTCATGGGTCTTAAAATACCGTATCTTTGCGTCATTCTGTTTTATGTTCAGGAATTTGATTGTCGAAGTCAAACGGCTTGAGGAAATTTTAAAAAATATTCTGGCTATGTGCCAACGTCTCGAGGCAGCGAGAAGTACGCGAAACTGCGTACCTTGCATTTAAGCGTACGCGCATTTAATATTCAGTCAACCATAAATTTCAATCTACCCAAATTTCGCAGATTTCAAAGGTCCCGCCTCCCTTCAGTCGATTGACGCCGACAATACTCTTTTTTTTTGAGATGTTTTCGTTTACAGTATTTTAAGACCAATGCCGTTTATTTATTCGATGGGTCTCGATGCGAATCCAACAAAACGTATATCTTTTTTTCCATTAAAAAAAAAAAATTTTTCTGCATTACCCCATTAAAAAATTGATAATTTTCAAGCCGAATATTCAATTTTTTTTTTCAAATTTGTTGGCAATTTTTTCAAGAAAACAAAAGTCTCAAAACTATAAAGAAGAGTTCAAAAATTTTTTTTTAATTTTTCGCCAAAAAACTCTCGCCCACTGTTTCATATATCGATCCATATAGAGTGTTTTGGGGAAGCTGAAGCGATTGTGGATCTTCTCGGGCATTCCATTGTTGTAGCCGAATCTCGACAATCCCATGAATATCGCCACCGGCAGCTTCTCGATCCAATTCTCGACGCGCGCCGAATCGCGACCCGTGTCGAATGTGCTCGCCTCGAGCGCGTCGTGCAAATCGCCATAGGAGATCTGAGAATTGGAAAATTTTGAAAAACAAAACAAAAAAAACCAAAAATCGCCTCTCCACCAACCTGAAGATGGAAAAATTGCGGACAATTGCGAATCTCTTTGATCAACGGCGGTTTCGAGCCACCTAAATCCAAATTTTTGTTTTTGTTTTTCAAAATTCACAAAAAAATTTTGCAATATTTCAAATTTCACACATTTTTCAAACATTCCTCAAAAAAAATTGTTTTTTTCAAAGCCATTCAAAAAATTGAAAATGCAATTTTTTGTTAAATATGTTCAAAAATTTCATCAATTTCGAAAAAGTCCGATTTTTTTTTTCGCTAAAACGGCAAAATCTTTTCAATTTCAAAGAAACTCAAATCTAAAAACTCAAAAATCAATTTCAAATGCGACTTTAAAAAAAATCAAAACTCTCCTATTAAAAAAAAACAAAAATTTTGAAAAAAATCGATTCATCACGCAAAAATCAAAGAAAAATGAATTTTTCAAAACAAAATGTGAAAATCCACCACAATCTTCAATTTTCATCAATTAAATCGCTAAAAATTAAAAATTTCTCATTTAAAGAAATTATTTAAAAAAAAAATTGCGCAACGATTCTCAATTTCATCAATTTTTCGAAATTCAAAGCAAAAAAAAAAAGCGAAATGCTTCAATTTCACAGATTTTCAAACAAAAAATGCAAAAAATCAATCAATATTCTCAATTTGAGCAATTTTCAAAAAAAAATCATTTCCCATCAAAATTCCGAAGCAAATTTTTGAAAAGTGAAAATTTCAACGAAAAAAAAAATTCAATCCGACAAACCAGCCGATTGTGTCGTCGAGACGCAAACCGCTTCAAACATCTCATCCATTTGTTTTCTCATCGCTTCAACCGCCGCCTTCTCCTCGTCGCTCACCGCCTCCTCGTCGACTTCAACAATTTTCGCCTTGTGCGGCGTCAGCGTCGGCGGCTCCTCCATCGACTCGACACCCTCCATCTCATCAACCGACGCGTTATCCGGTTTGAACAACGCTCGACGTATCGGAATTCCGTTCTCATTCAACTGAAATCAATGGAAACCCAAACGAATTTGTTGAAATCGCCGCCTTGCAGCTAAACCTTCACCGGCGAGTTCGGCCTCGATTCTTGCGGCCTTTGAACACTGTGCACGATTTGCGTCGATGGTCCCTGCTGCTCGGCACCGTACGCCGGCGGCAGTGTGCCAATGAGGTCCGCGTTCGGGGCATTCTCAAGCGAGTCCGCCTAGATTCCAAAAATGTTTCAAACAAAAATCAAAAAATCCGATTTTTTTTTGGGGGAAAATTCAAAAATTTCCATTTTTTTTTTGGGAAAACGTGCCCGGCACTCACCGGAATATAGTCTTCCTCAACAATCGGCGTCGGATGAAGGCGTTCGTTGAACGCGCATTTCATGCCATCCTCAAGCCAATCGAAAATTCGAATCAAACTTTCGGTGGCGTCCTGCTGCTGCCCAAGAACCGTTAATTCTCCGCTATTCTTTTTTGTAAGCGCGTCAATTATCTGAAAAAAAATGAGGAAATCATTTTTGCTCAACAAAACTCAATTTTCGACAAATTGCAATTTCAAACCTCTAACACATGCGCCGTGTCGATGTAGGACGTCGGCGAGAATTGCATTTCGGCGAACAATCGCCGCATCGACATGAGCAGATCGCGTGTCGTCACGTTGTCGGGCGTGATTCGACGCGGCTCGAACTCTTTCCATTTGTGCGGCACGCAATGGTAGATCAACGAGCGGCACTTCGGCAAATGGTAGAGCACTTGGGCGACACAATTGAACCAGCACGTGTTGCCGACGTTGTGCAAACCCGTCGAGATGTTCGGATTGCGGATGATCGTCTCGAGGTTCGACGGAAGCGAGCTCTTGTAGTAGGTGTACAACGCCGGGCGGATCAACAGCGATTCGTGAAGCGCTCTGCAACATTCACGCTACTCAAATTTCTAGGGTTTCAATCAATATTTGAATTGCCTCCGCCCAAACCCCACCCTAAATTCGCGCCAAGACCCAAAATCTTACTGCTGCAAATCGCTCTCCTCCTTCTCCTGCGCCGTTTTCGTCTCGCCGCACTTCTCGGAGCGAATCAACGGCGGCAACGCCAACTTTTCGCGCTTCGGCGGCTCATCGACGACGTCCATCAATTCGGCCGCCTGATTCACGTGACCGCTTGTGCCTTCCATCAGATCGTTCGGACGCTCCTGATTCGCGAAATCGATGAGGCTGTTGACGAGCTCGGTGACAAACTCGGTCGTGTTCCGGCACCCGCCGGGGATGTTCTGCAAACGGATTAGCGGATTAGGAAATCGATTCGTGGTGGCCGAGATTTTTTCCGGGGCCAAAAAAAGAAACGGAAAAAATGAATACCCGAATTGAACTCAAAATTTTCTCCTCGTTCGCCGCGGGACCAACGACTTCAGCGACTTGACGAATCACCGCGAGCTCGACTTCGCTTATCGAATTATTCTAGAAATGCGATTTAAAATTGCATTCGCAATTTTATATAGCTTCTCACGTTTCGCGCCTTGATTTCCACCATTCTCGCAAGTCCTATCTCATCGACGTGCTCAAAAATCGGCGTCTGAAATTCAGAGGAAGAGAGAAATGAGGAAAATTCAAAATTTCTAGCGAAATGAGAAATCCTTGCGAAATAATGCAAAAAAATGAACAAGCAATTCGCGGGTATCGCGAAACGCGTCAAGCGCAACACACTGACGCAATTGCGGGGCGTGATAATGCACTAGAAACGCGCCAACACCTTTTTTTTTTTCATTTTGCTTTTCCAGACAAACAAAACCAATTTTCGGCACATTTTTATTGAAAACGTCGCTTCGGTATAGGAAAATGCAAATCACAGTCGGTAATACTGACGAATAAATACAATTTTTCGCAAAACATGGAAAACGATACCCTGCAAGACAAAAAATTCAAGATTTCACAAAAAAAAATCAAAAATGATTTGGGGGGAAAGGGGGGGGGAAAACTGACGATTCCGAATCAATAAAATCAGAAAGAGTGGGGAGAAATTGAAAACAAACAAAAAATACATGGGGTAGATCAAAAAGAAGCAGAGAGAGAGAGAGAGGGAGAGAGAGAGAAAAAAAAAGTATATATGAACCAAATCAGCAATTGCGCGAATGTATCAAATATTTGCAACAATGCGTCAGAAGCTGTTTGCCATTCACCAGCTGATCATTTTGCCGCGTATAGATGTCGACACCATATTGGCCTTCGCCGGGAAATTCGATTTGAATGTAAACCTATTTCAAAAAAAATAAAACAAATTCGAAAAAATGACTCTCGGCTCGTACCATGTCGCCTTTGATCATACTCCTCGTACAATTCTGCAACGCGCGATCGTCCGTTCGATTCCGATGAAGCGACGCCACAAATTCCGATAATGGCCGCGTCATTCTGCAACAACCAATCATGAAAACAAAATTGAAGAATGAAATAATCGATTGCGAACCGACCTAAAACGAATTTCCGTATATCTTCCGGTATTGATAATCGCGTCGGGATGCGAGATTGGCAACAATCCGAATAGTCTCGTCGCTTTCGCCGGACCCCATTCGCCAGAAGCGCACTCGGGCAACGGGACCATGATAACTTGAAGGCTCTCGCAAACCACTTTGAATTTGCACACCGATTTGAATTTGATCGGCTGTCCGGTCAAATACGCGCCCGACGACACCGAATTCGCAAAAATGTCCAATAGTAGGGGCCGCGTCGAGGGCGCGTGAACCCGAAACGTCACCACCTAAAAATGGTCTCGGTTAGTTGCGTTGCGTTCTGCGCCGAATCGAATCAACCTCATCCGACACCGATTGCATAACGAAACGCTTCAGCGACATTCCGCTAATCGTGTTCTCCTCGGAATCGAAAAATTTCAAATTGTAGTGGAATATGAGCGAATCGCCTTTCGGCGGCAATCGAATCGATATCGACGAGGCTCCCGTTTTGTCCGTCTAAACTTCACAACATCATCTCGGCCTCAAACATCATTCGCTTACATAAACCGTCGATTCGAGTCTCGAATCGGTGAACGACAAATTGTATTTGAAGAACAACGAACGCACGAACGGAATGCGCTCGAATTGAAGCAATGTCAGCGGCCTTGGCAACAGTTGCCACGCCGGATCGCTGGGAAAGAATTCGTAGATGAATTCCTCGGGATCCGTCATAAAATAATGATCGTCATATTCGTATCGTAGATTTCCATCGGTTTTCGCCTCTTGCGATCCATCTTTCGCATTCCTTCAAAAAAAAACATCGAAAAATTCAATTGTCAAAAATCATTTCAGTGCTGCCAAGACACTTTTCTTACACAAGATGCCGAGCGCCCCAATTGCATTGGACAAATCGCCACGAGCCATCCAGAAACACCGCGTTCCACGTATTCCGGAATCGGTGATCGTCGAATGAATAGCCGGGCTGGTATCCGGCCGATTTCGAGAACCCTTTGATAACAACACAATGCAATCCAGCATAGCTGAACAAACCAATATCAAATTTAATATTCCGGATTTCCGAACCAACCTGCAAAGCCGCTTAAACAGAACGTGATAGCTTTCCGTTCCATATTTGATGCCTCTCAACAATCCCATCGGCGTGTCATTCTGCACCGAATCGTCAAACACCATCGTATTCAAATTTTTGATCGTGATCCATCGATAAATCGCTCTCGCCACATCGACGTCGGATCGCGCGCCGGCCGACAGCGTTCGAATCAAATCGGTGAACGAGGCCACCTCGTTTCGAGCACAATGAATCGCAATCTCATCAATCGACGAGAAATAATCTGTGGTGGTGTAGATCTCGCGTTTGCTGCATGACGGCGGCATTGGCGGCGGCGGTGTCGACGGATATTCAACATTGTTGTATTCCGAGCGAGACGCTTTGAAAAGCTCCAACATTTCTTTCGCCTGACGATCGACAAGCTCAGCGGTCTGATGACGCTCGCGCTCCTAAAAATGCCACTAATTAGCAATCAATTTCTTCCCAACCTCCCACAATCAATTAGTTCAATTATCTCATTCTTAATTGGCATCTGAGTTAAAAAGCTCGTTTCGCCTCCACGGCTGGTGTCAGGCCGAGAGTTGTTTCATCATTTGCCAAAGTACGCCGGCGAGGCGACCGAGTCTAGTGCGCGCGCGTCTCCCGACACCTCGCGGGTTTCGCCGCTATCTACCCCCATCACACCTACCCGTCGTTTCGTGTGAAGCGTCTCCAATTTCTTCTCGCGTTTGATCGTCAACTGCCTTATAAGATCATCTTTTTTCATGTTCGCTTGTCCGCGCTCATATTTCTTCGCGAATTCCTCAAGAGCCTTCTCCCATTCCTCCTAGAAGCGCAATTCGATTGAACAAAATAACAATTAAAAAAAAAAAAACGAAAATACCGTATTCTCTTTCTCAAACTCCTCGTTCTCCTCGGTTCGTCGATTCTGAAACGATTCATACAATTGATCTTCGGCTTTTCGATGCAAAAGCTCCAATCGCGTTTGTGCGTCGTAGTCCTGAAAATCGTTTCAACAACATCGCGTGAAGGGACCATTAGGACTCAATCGGTACCACAACATATTTCGCGCCTTCGTGACTAATTTTCGGATAGGGTCTCGCCACTTGTGTCGCTTTCATCGCATGCGCGATTTTCATATCATTCAAGCCGGCGTCGCTAAAAAAAAAAAACAAAAACAAAATCAAATGAAAGAGAGAAAAAAATTCAATCTCACATCCAATTCCCATTTTTCACTCGATTATTATTCTCCGTCGTCGAATTTTTCGATGGTCCCGATGACGACAGCGGCAACTCGTGTGGTCCGGCGATTGGCACGTGATTCGCGCAATACACTTCTTTATCATTGATGTCATTTCGATTATTGCAATAGGTTTTGAGCGCCAGACGCGTTCCGCAGATGTAGCATTTGAAGCAGCCTGCAAGTTTTTTTCCTGTTGCTTTCCACTTCTTCATATTTTCGTCGAAAACAAATTCCATTGAGATATCATATATCTCAAATTTCGTATGTTCGATCCAATGAAAAAAAAACTATCAAATATGGGAAAAACGACATCGAAAAACTCATAAAAGGTGAAATTTTTGAAATTCCCAAAAAATCAAGTTTTTAAAAATGTCTTTTTCTCCAAATAATCTAGATTTTTTCAATAGTTTTCTCCAAAAAATCTGAATTTTTTCAATTTTTCTTTTTCTCCAAAAAATCTGAATTTTTTCAATTTTTCTTTTTCTCCAAAAAATCTGAATTTTTTCAATTTTTTTTCCCAAAATATCACAATTTCTTTCATTTAACAATTTTCAATAATGAAATAAAAAGAAACCGTCAATTTTCAGCGAAAAAAATGAGATTTTCTTTTCAGTAAAGTCAATTTTACAAAAATGCAAATCTCCTTCTGTACACAACGACGCCAAATTACGGACACAACATTTTAAACGACGGCAATCATTGCCAAATTTGCAATTTTTCGCCAAAATCCTCTCCAAACCAAAATATAAGCTATACCTTGATGAAAAAACGTCGAATCTTTGAGCGGTCCCACTTTATCGGTCGGATAAACCTTTTTGCCGCACCGATGGCAGCTCTGTTTGTTGTTCATCAAACAATTTCGTGTTCTCGACAATTAATGACCTGAACATTTCAATTCAATTCGAAAAAAAAAACAAAACAAGATTGAAGGTTGACCATCGAAATTGCAGGTAATTAAGGTTTTATGCGATGAAATTAAAGGGTTAACAACCAGAAAAGAATTGGTTAGGGCTGGGCGACAAAAAAAACCAAGCCACAGAAAAAAAAACTTCAAACTTGTCAAAAATGTTTCTTCTTGCCAAATATTGAACAAGACGAAGGAGAAGAAAAAAACGCATATGCAAATATTTCGATTCGGTGTCCATCATCGAATCGAATCGTCGCATGTCGAAATTTTCAAGTATGCATGACAAAACGCGCTGTTTGTGCTCGAATTATTCGCACAAGTGTGTTTGTTGGTTGAGGGCGACGATCGAAAGGCTAGAGGTCGACAAGAATTCGACAAATCTAATTAATACTACGTATTTTGAGAAAAAAAAACAGGTGGCGATTTTCTACAATAATTCACCGGAAATCGATTTAATTGGAAGCTAGTTGCATTATTTTTGAAAATGGAAAACAAAAACTGGCAAATTGGGCAACCTGACACAATTTTTCGTCGCTCATTTTTTTTATTGTTTCCATGGCCGACGGGTCGACCAACCTGCCATAAGCATTTACATTTGAGAGAAGGGGGGGGGGTAAAGCTAATTTATACGGTAAAATGTATACATACATATATATAAGTAGACGGCAATAATTAGGCAAATCGGCGACAATATAATTGCGATACGCCTTCTTCTACCCCCTCCCCCTTCCAATCCATCAATTATACGTATTTGCAGCGAATCGTTTCCGCTAGATCGAAATGGCAACACTCATGCAGGAAAATTTGTGAGCGAATCGATGAAAAAAAAAACTTAGTTAGGTGTTTTTTGCTCGAATTTCGCATATTTGAAAGCAATCATTGAAAATATGTCAATATTCTCGGAAATCCATGATTTTTCACTAATTCCAAAACCCTTATGTGAACAATTCACGGGTTCAAAAAAAAACCATTTAGGATTTCAGAAAATAAATCTGCGTACAACTCACGATAATTCAAGAAAGGAAATTCTCAACCAAAAAAAGCACCAATCTACGGTCAATTCACGGGTTCCCAAATCACGGCTCGACATTCAAAAAAAAATGAATTGGAGATCGTCATTTTTAAAAAGCAACAACCTTGGATTCTGAGCTAGAAGTTCAATAAAGCGATCTGCTGACAAATTACAGGTTACGCAAACGTTTCAACAGAAGCGATCTGCGGACGTTTCGCAGGAGGAGCCAAAGCCTATCAATCAAGCGGTACACCATATTACGGAAATCGTACAGAAAAGTGAAACCGTATAATGTTTAAGAAGCTGGTTGTAATCACGGCAATGAAATGGATAGGCGGTCGCCCTCAATAAGATTGAAAAAAAAAAACACGAAAGGCCATGGAAAAGAGAGGACGAAGTTTTGATAGACATACAAGCCTAATAACACACATACATACATTCATTCATTGAATGCAATTGGCATACGGGTGATGATGAACGGTTTTCGCTGCCGCGCATCAAATAATCCGGTTTCAATCCAACATTTTTTGTTTTTTGTCGTTTTCAAACAAAACGCTCTTCATTTTTGGGCCAAATTGTGTGTAATATTCAATGATTTGTATGTATACAAAAATTCAACGAATGCGCAATGCAAATCGAATTCGAAGGAGGATTGCGACACATCGAGGAATGGGTTTATCGCCTCAAAATCTCTGCGTGAGTTTATCAGAGTGGAAAATCGTTGTCGTCGTCCGCCGCGCGATCTGTCATTAATCCACGTGATTCCGGTCTACCCCCCCCCCCCCTCCCCCAAGCAACCGAGAAAACTGCTCGCCATTTTCAACCAAAAAATCAGCGGCGCTCAAATCAACGTTTTCAATACATAATTATGAGGAAGCGCGAGGAGGGAAAGGTTGGGTTGCATTCCAAAACTGGATCATCATTATTATGACTTTTTGAAGGGAGGAGAAAGAGGAGAAATTGAGTGCGCTGTGTAATAATAATAATAATAATAATAATAACACATTTGTATAACATTCCAAAATGCCATTTTTGTTTCTCGTGCTTTCCTCTCTGGAAGCAAACCGGTTCAAAGATAAGCGACCCCGTCAAGAAGAAGAAAAAAAAAGAAAGCAAGCGGCAAATCACAAAAACCGTATCAATGATAGTTGATATGGGGCGGCTCAATTAGGGTGGGAGGCAGAAGGCCTCCAAATATTTGTATATGCGTTTATGCGGCCTCGGCTCCGTCGGCAAACACTAAAACGGCCAGCCAAAATGATTTTTGAGGTGATGATGGTGGATGCGAGGCGACTATCTCCGATTTTTGATCGGCCATGGAACACCACCCTCCAAAAATGCCACTAGACATGTCAGACACGGGGGGGGGGCGTTTCGAATTCAAGTGGGCCCTATTGAATTTCAACACTTCACCAAATTCAATGTCCAGTTGGATGGTTTGTGTAGAGGGGGAAATCGTAAAATTGTAGGAATTAGTCATCGTAAAAAAAAAGAGAGAAAACAAACAGTTGCCTTTGATATATACATACGATTTCTTTTTTTCCTGAATAAAGCGAATGAATGATGACGAAACCAGGTGGCGCATGCATGAAATCGAATGAGGGACGACGACCACGCGCCAGGTGACCTTGCTCGAGTGCGAAAACACCATTACACCTGGCGCAAAAACGCGCGAGGCGGAACCGAACCCACAGCGGTGAGCGTGATGAGCGCGCAGTTTGTCAGTCGGCCATGAGAGGAACTGCCGCGACTGCGCAGGTGATAAGTGATAAACGCGCGTGCGCGAAATCGAACACCACAATTTTCTTTTGCGAACATGAAAAACAAATTTTTTCGAAAATCATTGGTGAAAACAACAAAAGGTGTGCTGGCCACCGCCATAAAAGGCAAACTGCGCGTCGAATATGACGAGATAGTTGGGCAAAGTGGATAGACGCAGAGAATATCGTCTCTTGCGAGCGCGCGCAGCCAAACCAACCAGCCGGCCAACCCCTCCGCACGCGCGCGCGCGCGCGCTCAAATTGAACTACTCCGGTTTCGGAAGATGAAACACTCTGGATTTTTATTGAGAAACCCATGTCTGTTGAAAAAAAAAACACCACACACACCTCGATTGTTTAGACGTTCCTCCCCAAACCGAAGCACACCGTCCTCAGAGTGCTCTTCGACGACGTCACCGACACTTCAAACGTTTCCCATTGGCTTTTCAGCGTCGTGAAATAGATATTGGATTCTTCGGTTACGGTAAGACTTCGCTTTTGGCTGAAGTCCGCCGGAAAACAGCGACCAAATATTGGGGCCGAGATGCGATCTGGAAACGTCGGTGTTTGCGGACAATCTCAAAATACCGTAATCCATATTTTAGTTACAGTAACTCGAAATATTTTCGAAAAAAATGCGCTCAGTGTTTGCGGACATTGCGCAATACCGTAATCGACTTTTGACGAATTAATTTCAAATTATTTTCAAAAACTCACGAAAAGTGGCATTCGTCAAAAATCGTTGTCGAAACCGTGGGTCTGCCATAAAAATGCCGACAACCATCATCCAAGAGTACCTAAAACTCGCGAATTTTCGAGAGAACAAATTTCGAAGTAAAAAAAATCTAGCTTACAGTACAATGGAGTGATTGATGACCAAATAGAGATATGCACATAGTAATGGGTCGCGGTAGCGAAGAACTCGATCGTTGCTAACTGAAAATTTCGATTTTCAGAATTTTTTTCTTCAAAAAGTTGGTTTAAATCGAAAAATGTTGCATTTTTTGTGACAAATTAAAAAAAAGAATTATTTTAAGCCAAATTATCAATCGTTTTTGAAAAAAAAAACTAAAAGTTCAATTTTTAAGGGGAAAATAAGTTCTGGGAAATTTATATATAATATTCTGACAAAAATGCCAAAGAAAAGAATAATTTTTGAAGCCGAAAAATTATTTCAAATTTTTATATTGATTCTGGTTAATCGGCGTCTCGTCATAACTATTGCAAAAATTTAATTGATCAAAAATGGAAACAGCGAAAATAAGACTCCCAAATTATCCAATTTTTCCATTGAAATCGATTTACTAGTGTGGGGAAGTCGTTTAAATAAGCAATTTCATTTTTCATGCGCCTTTAATTTATTCAACTATATTTATTACCTGTATAGAAGACTCCCAGCACGAAATTGACGATGTTGGACGCGGTGAATATCGTTTTGAGCCATTTCATCACGTTGAGATTCTCATTCAACTGGAATCTCAAGCTCAGCGTGTATTTATTTTGAATCGCGCGCATTTTAACGCGCTTCAAATTTCGCCGATTCGCCGCATACATGCCGATGAATGCCAAATAGCTGCACAAATTGAGGAACAAGCCGAATAGGCTAAGGGTCAACGACGACAATACGTCTGAAAATCGGCGAAAATCTAGACGAGAATTTGCGAACACTCACCAAAATGAACGATAAATGTGAAGCTAAACGATCCGATGATGGATGAGCCAATGATGAGCACAGCAATCCATCGTCTCTTTATTTTCTCATAGTTGCACACAAAAATTGTTGCAAAATATCGCTCGACGGCAGCCATAAGTGAAGCCATGACAAAATTGAGAAGGTAGAAGATTCGATAAAAACTGCACCAGAAGACCACCGCGTTGAAATCCCGCTGCGATTGTGGAAGGTCGTTTGAAGGATACAACGGCTCATCTGAAATTGAATTGGTAATTAAATAGCAATTAATTATATCAATTAAAAAAAAACAAAGCCAATCAATTGGAATCCATTCAATTTCATAAAAAATTGTGATAAATCTCGAAACAATATCGAAAATATAACCGACAAACATATACAGCATAATCGATGTCAAATTCTCGTGAACATTTGCAAATTTTATATAATAGCCGGCTAGAATTAATAGAAAAGTTGATAGAATCAGCGAAACCGCTTCGAGATACGCGAAAATGTTGAAAATCGTTCGATGAGGTTCGTCGAAATTGGTCGTTTTGTGGTATTGCACGAGGTACATTTGACTGAAACGAATAGTGACGAATTTTTTTGCAAAATAAATTAAAAGAAACATTGCACCTGCGTTGAAATAATAAGAAAATGATAGTAGTCTGAAGCGAAAGAGCAAAAATTCAACAAAACAATTGAATGAAACAGTGTTACCGTAACATCGTGATGAGACCAACGCATTTTCTCGAATGCGCCTTTAACGTTTTCGATTACGGTACTCACTATTTAATGACGATTTTCTCAAATTTTCCCACAATTTCCAGAAAAAAAATTCAAATAAATAAAATGAGTAATGAAAAACAACTCAATTTTCCAATGAACAACACCAATATATCAAGGCAATCGTTTATTAATTTTTCGCGTCAACGCGACATTTTCGCGCCGCCCATTTTCGAGGCTTCTCAATTTTTTTCGGCTCCAATCCAATATCCCATTGATTGGTGAGCGTCGTGAAGTAGACGTTCGCCTCATCGGTAGCCGATCGTGTTTTCGATTTGGCGAAATCATCGGGAAAAAATCGACCAAAAAATGGCATTGTGAGAACGCCTGCAATTTTTTTTGCCGACTCTCTTCTAGTCGACGTCCGATCTGGCAAGTTAGGCAACCTCGAGCCAGGGACAATTTTCAAAAAAAAACTCACGTATTGGTTCATGCTTCAAAAACGCTCGTCGAATATACTTATCCGATAATAATCCAGTAACACAAATCAAATAACCATATCTGAAAGTCGGTAAAGGCAAATTTTCAGAATTTCCCCCTTACATCGCTATAATTATATTAAAAGTCTGATGGAGATAAGCGCATAATAACGGGTTGCTCATTCGCATGTTTCGATCGTTGGCCACTGGAACAAAAAAAACCCGCTGACATTTCGATTAATTTGGAATGTGTCGTACGATTCGGTGTTTTTCTCTTCGGTACGCAGCACACCGGCGGCGATTGCGTACAAAGCGCCGAATTTCACGACAATCGACAAACCCGCAAAAATGAACGCCGCCGTACAATTGACAATATTGACAATTGTGAAAATCGATTTCATCCATTTTATCAATTTCAGATTCTCATTTAATTGGAATCTGAAGCTCAGCGTGTACCGCTTCGTCGGCTCCGTCAAATTTCGATGGTTCACCGTGTACAAAACAATGAAAAACTGAAAATGAGCATTAAAATCCATTTTTTTAAATTCATTTTTTTTGATCTACCATATAACACACGATATTTAGGATAATTGCCAGTGCGATTAAAATATATGAAATAAAAATGTCTGGAAAAAATTCGTGTCACAAAAAAATAGCAACGAACCAAAGTGAACTAGAATGGTCCCAATAGTGGGACCAATAATTCCATTGCCCAAAACGAACACCATCACCCAATAATGTCGGCGATTCTCATACGTCGACACCAAAATGGTGGCGAAATATCGCTCAGCGGCAATCATAAATGACCTAATATCGATTTTTTTTTTGAAAAAAAATAATTGACATACAGAATTGAAATGATCACCATGAAATGGACGCGTACGAGGCTGCAAATGAACACAACGATGTCGAAATCATTCTGCGATGGCGGCAAGTGGTTCTCCGGAAATAGTGGTCCTTCTGAAATGGCGATCATTGATTAATTGAAAAAAAATACGAGAAAAAGCAGAAAATTTGAATAATTTATGTGAAATTCAGGTGTTATGAGCCCCATGCGCCTTTAATCAATTAAAGCGCAATTCTTAGTCACGGTATTCAAAGGCGCATTGCGTTTTTGTTTTTCCTCTTTGCAATTTTCTCAAAATCGTCGCGATTCAATAATGCAATTTTCGATTTCTGCAAAAAATTTGCGATCGACAAAAAGCAAAACGCTCAAAAATCAAACACCGAGGGGCCGCGAAATTTTCTCGGCCATCTCTCAAGAAACTCGGCCACCGCCAATTTTTCTTCGAATATCTACAAAAAAAGGATATTTAAAAGGAAAAAAACTCAAAAAAAGTGAAGTTTTTTTTTCAAATTTTCTCCAAGTTCAACGAAAGAATTGCAACCCACCGCTTCGCACAACGCCAATCTCATACAAAATGATAATCATTCGGCATATCATATCGACAACGTACATGCTCGTCGCGTAGACGATAATCGCCAGAAAATTCAAATGAAACGCCATTTTCGTCGTGAAATAGATGACGAGAAAATAAATGATGATCGCGGCGAACAGCGCAAAAAATTCAATCGCCAAAATCGTCGACATCAAAATTTTATCAAATCTCTCGAACACTACCACTTTATGATATTGAACAATAAACATTTTGTCTCATTCAAATGGTGCATAATCAAATTATTCGCTTTTTTTTTCATCCATAATCAAGCAGGTGAAAAGTCTGTCTCCACCTATAATCCCTTATTATAGTATAGTTCTTTCGCGTTGGTCTTGTCGCGAATTTCAGCCTCCAATTGATCGACAGGTAGCTGAAAAATGACAATTTTCACGATGAGACCTCCCCCATGACTTACAGCGCTTTCTTGCGGGAACAATGCCAACGCCACCGGCAGCGAAGCGGCAAACGACAACGTGCAAACCAGCGCGTTGACGAAAATATGTCGCACTTTGGTTTTCGTCACCCAATCATATCTGAAACTCATTATTATTTCATTTATTTTTGCATGAAAATTCAATTTTCCGATTTTTTCTAGCTAATTAATTGGGTCCAGATCAGAGCTGCACGAAACTTAAATTTTCTAAAAATGGAAGATGGAACAAAATTTTTTTGACGGAAAGCGGAAAACGGAACACAAAGTTAATCTAACTCGAATACTTTAAAATTGACAGTTCAGAATACGAGAGTTTCCAAGTGCTTTCTCGAACAAATTTCTCGCTAAAAACCTTTTTAGATTCGCTAGACGTGCTAGAAATTGGGAGATATTTCAAGCGGAACAAAAATGTCACGGAAAACGGAAGACAGAATTCCGTGCAGCTCTCGTTCCGCACGGGACCCAAGACGAAAAAAAAATGTCGCCCAAGTAAAATTGTAATAGCAAAATTTGTTGAATTTTGCAAATCTCTAATTTTTAAAGACTTTTTTGCTCTTCGGGATTACGGTAGCACTAGTTATGTACCTCTCAAAAAACGGCATAATGCACGGCGGGATGAGCAGAAGCGGGACGGGCAGAAACGCGCGAACCAGCGTCGTGTCGGTGACCGCCTGTTTCGCGGCCACCTTCGACACGCCGACAACTCGACCGCTATCCTTCTCATAGACCTCGATGCCCGTCTGCAGCTCGTTCCATCGCATACATATCACGTTGAGCGACGACGCCAACGAGGTGGCCGGCAGCGGAACGAATCGCTGAACGATGAGGCGCGTCGTCGCCGGCAATTGCGACGACTTCTTGATGGCGTAGGTGAGGCCGGCCGACACCGAGCACGCCGCCGTCACCGCCGCCGAATAGGCGCCAATGTATTTCGACAACGGTTGCGGCTGAAGCGACCATTCAAACGCAAAATCAAATCAAAAACAATACAAAACCTGCGTCGCGTTTCGATTGGCGTAATTGACGCACGCGTTGTGCGACTGATTCATCCATTGCCAAAAAATGAGCGTCGGCCACGACGGATTCGGCAACAGCATTCCCGTCACCGTGATCCAGCCGAACGGCACAAAGCCGCTCATTCGAAACGGCGCCAGAACTTTCTCGCCCGTATCCGGATGAAGAACCGCCTGCTTCAGCTTCTGCGCTTCCCACAGCGATTTGTCCGGGATATCTTCAAAAAAAAAAAAATAAATCATTTTTTTTTGTTTTTTTCTCCCTACTTTTCGCATTTCCAGCTTTGAAGTCTTCCAAAAGCTGCACAGCATCCTTCAATTTTTTCTGAAAAAATAATTAATGAGGCGAAACCCAAAAAAAATGAAACCAAACCTCTGAGGCGAATAGGGTCCGCGGATCGATGACGTCCAAATAATGCAAATATCTTCCGAGAAACGTCTCCTGCGCGAATCGCGGCTGACCGAGCTTGAACGGCGGATACGCAGGAAAACCAAAAACGCGCGTCGTGTCGCTCATTCGCGTTTCTAATGATATTGATAAGACACACCTCTCACACTGCTAATTCAACAGTTGTTGACCACAGAAATTTCGATTTCGTTGTTTATACGCGAGAGCGCCGAGAAACCAGAAGAGAGCGGCAGACGTGAAAAGTAAAAAAGGAACAACGGAAAAAAAAGCTGCTCAGCTACTCGGATAATTGTTCTCGTCAGGGATATTCAGTGGACTGACAGATGAGTAAAGACATCATTGCCCTTCGCGCGGGGTGGGATCGAACCCGCAAAGTGTCGCGCGACAAACGCGAACACAAACCAATGAACCATCCCCCGCATTGAGGTCGGCGAGGTGAACGCGGTATAGGTGATGAGCGCGCATGGGACCCTCCACAAAAGCCCAACCCGCAATTGTGCAAATAAACAACGAACAATAGGGCGCGCAAAAATCAACAAAAAAGTTGCCATAAAAGGCGAAAATGAATAACTAATAAACAAAAAATGAGTTGCCTTCATCTCATCGTTCTAATCGCCGCCGTCGCTGAAGCGCGCCTCATCGAAAATCGCCAACAACTCGACGATTTCATCGAGAACGCCAATTTGCGAGCGGGACCGAAGAGAATACTGAAAGCCGCCGCTGAGGAGAACCTCATCAAACGTGACTTTTCTCGCAAAACCAAAATTTACTCAAATTCGTCTGTTTTCTTTTTTTTCAGTTCCCATCGACATCGATTCGCTGCTCGCTTCATTCGTTCAACTGTTCTCCTCAAATTTCATCAAACTTCCCAACTTCTTCGGACCATTCGATTCGCGCATTTTCGGTTAACTGTTTATTATCGATGAAATTAATAAAAAAAACGAATCATTCATTCGCATTCTGTGTCCATTTTTGTATGTTCCATTCTCTAAAATGCAATATTTCAGCAAAAATAGAATTTGAAAAAAAATTCACACCCGTATTTCCTTTATTGCCTGCTCCACATCTTCTTCACAGCTCAAATCTTGAATTTTGTAGCCAAAAGTTGTAGCCATCATGACTTTCTCTGCAAAAAACGTCACGCTTAAAACTACAATGGTCCCTTATTGATATACCTTTTCCACAATGCTCGTTAGTTCTGTAGACCGTGGCTTCATACAAAAACTTGAATGTATCATACATTATTGCTTCCGACGTTCTCATAAATGCTATCAACGGATTCGAAATATAGGAAATTTTCGATAATCGAAGCTTCGACAAATTGACATTCACGAAAACCTTCTCGCCAATCCAATCATCGTCATTCAACGGATTATCGATAAGATTCAAGTCGTACAAATTGCACAATTCTTCAATTCCATACTCATTGACATTTTGTAAGCCCAAATTGCCAATATTCAAAACCTAAAAATTAAAAAAAATTTCATGGAGGTATGGGGAATTGAACCCCAGCCCTCTCCCATGCTAAGGGAGCGCTCTACCACTGAGCTATACCCCCAGCTGAAAGATATAGAAGCTAGCGGCATAGAAAAATGCGGCGACCGATCGCGCACTCGTCGCCTCACACCCTCTAGCCGATTAACATTGAAAACTTGCAGTTCTCATGCGCCTTTAAGTCGACCGTACCTCAACATTCTTAAAATCAGTTAAAGCGAGTTTGTCAGCGCTTAAAAAGTTGGTTTGTCCCCGAATGTCCAATCCTTGAATTTTCTCCGGGTTCGGAAGAATCGGCACACTTTCAAGTATCTAAATTGGTGAAATATCGAGAGAAAAAAAACACACTGCTACCGTATAAACCTACCGTATTCTCGGCCGGTGGAGAATTAACACCGCAATCGATTGAAATTTGATTAAAACATTTAATAATACTGGAGTTCGAATCAATTCTGCAAAAAAAACTGAAGTCAATTTCAGGTTTTTCGAAAATTTTGCCCCCACGCTTTCACATCGTACACCAACAAATTGGTCAATTTCGCAAAAATATTGTCCGGAAGAGTAATTAAGCGATTTCCAGCCAAATTCAAGTATTTCAGCTCAACTAGATGATCAAAAGCATACTGAAAACCGAGAATTAAAAATAAATATAAAGGAAATTTAAAGAAAACAAAGACTACCGCCTCAATATTCGATATCATATTGCATTGAAGTGTCAGCGAAATCAATTTTCGAGATTTCGCCAAAAATGGCGCTTTAATTGTGGTAATTTGAGAGCTGAAAATATTTTTCTCAAATATTTTCACTTAAAAATTTTTTTTTTTCAACTTTTTCAATTGAAAATGCTCCAAATCGACAAGCTCATTGAGCACATCGATATTCGTCGAATCGGTCAAACTCGTCTCAAACTCCAAAAACTGCAAAAGGCAAATTTCTAGCCAAAAAAAAACAGAAAGGAAATACCTGAGTTTTGGCCATTTTCAAAAATTCCGGCACATTGTCGAATTCAACATCATAAAATGTAACGCCTTTCAACGAATTGATCACAGTTTTCGGCTGAAAATCTTTAATTGAAATCTAAAAAAAGAAACAATTCCCTTTTCAGTGCTTTAATTCAATTATCAATTGAAAATACCAAAATTCGAGTATTCGCTTCGAGACCCACCCAAAAAAAAAACTGTAAAATGCTTCAGTTTAACTTTGTTGATTCGAAAATATGAATAAAAAATCATCTAAAGTATATTCACACAAAAAAGAAACCAAAAAATTTCAGATATTTCGAAAATTGTGCAAGGTCGAGTTGGCCGTCCGATCTGGCAAGTTAGGCAACCTCGAGCCGTGGACAATTTTCCCAAGCAAAAATTGTCCGCAGCACGTTTATTTCTTAATTTTTTTTCGAAAATTAGCCGTAAGAGTAGATATTTTAAAATTATTGAAACAAAAAATCGCCACCATTTTGCTCATATCGCCCAACGCCATTCGGGCGAACACGATCGTTTCAAGATTCTCCAATTGGCCCATAATCTCGTACAAATCATCAGCCGGATTCAAACGCGGCCGATCAATTTGGTCGATCGACGAGTAGCGGGTTTTCGGGTTGCCAAGCGCGAGATGCCCAATTTCCGGATGACGCTCGATCATTTCCTTCATTTCCGCGTACAACGAGCTGAGAACTTTCGCCGACGGTTTTTTGGGAAGCTCGGGAACAATTTGAAGACCTTCGAATGTGAAAAAAAATTGCCTTAATGGAAGCTCCGAGAGAGAGACAACAAATGCGAACCTTGAATCGGCAATGTCTCGAAATATTTTTTCGTCTTATTATCCAATCCATACGGTGGATCAACGAGTTTCCTCATGAAAACGTCGAGTGTGGCGAATGTGGTGGAGAGAAAAATGCCCTGAAATTAAAAAAAAATGGTCTTGTCGCGAAGCAAAGCCATCTTTTTAACGTTTTTTTGCAATTCGACAATAATTTTTCAAAATTTTAAGTTTTTTTCCTCGATAAAATCGAATTTTGAATTCGAAACTCAAAAATCGCACGTCTTGTTTCCCTTTGGCGGTCAACGGCAGATCCCAATTCGAGCAGTTGATTTTTCGCGACGGCGAAATGTCATCGCCGACCTTCCACGTTGGCGGCGGTCGACGTTCGCCGCATTCCGGTTTTTCTGGAAAAAAAAGTTGAATTTAAAACAGGACGAAAAATTGTACATAAAAAAAAAATAAAAATATTTTTCAGAAATTTGAGGCAAAATCGTGAGATTTTCCAGATTTCATCAATAATATCCGTTTTTCAGGCCAGATATTTGAGTTTCAATCAATTATCCTAGTTTTTAACTTCAAAATAGTTTAAAATGTGAGAATTTTAATAAATAATTGAAATTTTTGCCAAAAAATTCGAAACTGACGAATTTCGACGAAATGAGCGCATCTGCGTCGGCAAACCGTTGTGGCAAACTCTCCAAAATTATAAATGTCTGAAAATTTTGGCTCGAATTCAAGAATTGAATAGATCCAAGTACCGAAAAGTTGATTAATATAATTGTTGCCAGAGCTCAAAGAGTAGCACGGATGAAGTTGCTTCGGAATTGAGAAATCGCGTCTTCCAGCATTCACAAGCTTCACCGTCGACATTATCGGGAACTCGTAGTTGGTGACGTAAAATCGTCTAGAAAAAATTCATGAAAATTTGAGAAAAATTTGACAAAACCCGTCATTCGCATTGAATTTCCCGTACGAATCATCGCAAAACACGACCGGATTCGAGGCGTCGCGAAAATCGATGAAAATAATTCTGAAATTGCGAAGAATTGTTCTATTTCACAAGAAAATTATCAAATATTGACTTACACGAGTAATAGAAGCCGTCGATTCATATGAATAATGCGAAAATCTCATTTTTGTATTGCTCCCGAATTCGAATTGCCGACGCCGGAAATTGAAACAATTTCCGGACAAAAATAACTGAAAATGATGATTTTTTGAATTAAAATAACACGATTATTCATTTTTTTCCGAAATTTAATAACAAATTTTGGCAATTTTAAAAAATTGGGGAAAATGTGAAATTTCCAACCATAATTTTTAATAGAATCATGATTTCTGAGAAATATAATTTGAAATATCGTTAATTAGCAAAAAAAATAAAAGAAATAGTCAAACTTAAGCAAGAAAAGGAAAAATCATTGAAAAAAACAAACGGAAATTTTTGAAAATTCAAAAATCGTGCAATTGCCGCATGGTCTTTTGCAACTGAGCGGCACATAATTCAATATTGCAAATTTCAACAAAATTGAATTTTTTTGAAAAGAAAGTCAAATTTTTAAAAATTCATATTAAGAGCTGTTCAAAGATGATCATAAAACAATATAGTTTTCACATGTTCGCCGCTGTTTCACACGATTTTCGTTAATGCATTTGAGAAACTTGTCAGCAACTCGATATAAATGGAAATGTTTCGATTTATTTTTTGAACGAAATAAATGCGTCTTCGCTTCTTCCAATATTTCCTTATTTGGCTCACAACCATCTCGTTCGTCGGCGCTTTTGAAAAAAATCTCGTTTATGATTATATCGCGAAATACGCGAATTTCTCAACGGACCCTTGCGACGATTTTTTCGCGCACGTTTGTCCGACGTCGCAAGGCCATTTTCGGTATATGGTCGACGATGAAAAAACGCGAATTTTGAAGAAAGCCGCTGAAAATGGGCATCGATTCAGCGATTTTTGGGTGGGAACACCAAAACGCAAAATTGCACCATTCATTTATTTTTTTTCCAGATGAAAGACGATGTTCTATTCGAATATAAATTGCATAATGCTATTAATAAAGGGGAAGCAATGAATATGTGAGTTAGAATTTAAATATTTTATTTTAAAAAATTGTTCAAAAATTGTCCATAGTCGAGGTTGCCTAACTTGCCAGATCGGACGGTTTTCAGAAAATCGATGAATTTTAAGCGAAAAAAAATGGATTTTGAGATTTTTTTTTTTGAAAAACCCAGTTTTCATGAGCAAATAATGAATATTCGAGTTTTTAAAAACTTTATTTTTGGCATTTTTCGAGACTGCCGAAGTCGAGGTTGCCTAACTTGCCAGATCGGACGGTTTTCAGAAAATCGATTAATTTTAAGCGAAAAAAAATGGATTTTGAGATTTTTTTTTGAAAAACCCAGTTTTCATGAGCAAATAATGAATATTCGAGTTTTTGAAAACTTTATTTTTGGCATTTTTCGTGACTGCCGATGTCGAGGTTGCCTAACTTGCCAGATCGGACGATTTTCGGAAAATCCATGACACTTACTTAGTCACTTAGTCGGTTCGTCCTTCGCCTGTTGAGGCGCGAACCACAGCTTTCCAAGCTTTTCGGTCCTTGGCTTGGGTGGACCAGGGGGTGATAACGGCTCCTTCAACTGTTCTTGTAGTGATCTCCTTCCGAAGCGAGTCCGACCATCTTCTCATGGGAGGCCTTCCTCTTGGCCGGGTCCAGTTCCACGGCCGCCACTCCGTTAGAAGAGTAGTCCATCTTCCATCTGTTCTTCTAGCAACGTGTCCAGCCCAGGTCATCTTCCTCTTCGTGATGTGGTGTAGGGGGTCCCGAACTTTAGACATGATGCGGATGTCCTCTCGATGAAGATCTTGTTCACGTTGTTGTGATAACGTGAGGCCAACCAATCTTCGCTCAAGCGCAGCGTGACTAATTCGGACTCTCTCGGCAAGAGCTTTGGTGAAGGTCCAAGTCTCTGATCCGTAAGTCAGCGCTGGGAGAACGATGGAATCGAAGAGCTGTGCGCGGGTTTTGTTACAGGAAATCAAATCGGTGGTGTTCTTGATTCCATTAAACGCTGCCCAAGCTGCTCTTCTCCTTCGGAAGATCTCCTTGACTAGCTCGTTTCGGAAAATCCACGAAGGAAGAAAATTTTTAAAATATTCAATTTTTTTTGAAAAACTCAATTTCACTTTTTAAATCCATTTTTCCACACTCTAACTTGCCAGATTTGCCACCGTCCGATCTGGCAAGTTGGGCAACCTCGAGGCGGGGACAATTCTCCGACCGCGCGATTTTCAAAAAAAACGAAAGCGAAACAAAAAATTTCAGTTGCAATTTGGAGAAAATCGGCAACGTTGTGATCTACAATCTCGCGAAAATGTTCGACAGCATCGTGAATTCGGTGATAAATCTCGAAACGAGTTGCGAGCACAACGCGATGTTCATCAGCGCGAATTACAATCAGGCGAGAGTGCATCGATTTGTGAACGCGATCGAGAACGGCGCGAAGACGGTGGCCGTCTTCGAGACGCTCGTTGGAATCGAGAAGCGCATCAAACAATTGTTCAGCGATATAAAGGAGATTCTAAGGGCCAAGATTACGGTAGGGGAGGGGGGGGGCAGCCTGGGTACTGTAGGTGATGGATCAATTTTCAGAGGACGCCTTGGGCGCGCAACAAAAACGTCACCCAAATATTTTTGCAAAAACTTGACAATATGACATTGAATGATTTCGGAACGTTCTCGAAATACATCGATGATGGGATTTCGGCGTATATGAAGGCTTACAATGATTGTGTTCAATGGTAAACTCTCATGGTCCCTTGTGGTAGAACAATTATTTTTTTTTGAAAGGAACGCGCCGGTGCTATTCTGCAAGGCGTCGGCTGTTCAGATCGGCGGTCAGACGATTGTTGGCAATCCGATTGCGTCGGGTCGAATGATCATTTCGAGCGCCAATGATTGTATGGGAAAATTGTTCAATATGGACGATGTGAGTTGCGCGAGCGGGAATTTTTAACGTGTGACTTCATTGCGAACACCTGCGGACATTTTCCGGGTGGCGCCACAATCGCCAGTTTGTTGTTATTGATGGTGATGGCGGCAATTCAAATCACCGCTGCCCAACTTGCCAGGCGGTCCTGGTGTGCGCCTTTAAACTATCCTTAAGCATTGGCCCGTAAATCTACACTCTTGGCTTTGTGCCAAGACCATTTTCCGCGTAATTTTTGTATGAGACTGAACGAAAAAAAAACGTCCGATCTGGCAGGTTAGGCAACCTCGAGCCGGGGACAATTTTTTGTTTTGGCATTTTTTTCCCGGTGAAACCAACATTTTTTGGGTTCGGTTTTAATTTTTTTTTAACATTTTCTGTTTTAATTATTGCAAAAATATTTTTTAAAGGCACATTTAAAAATTGCCCACGGCTCGAGGTTGCCTAACTTGCCAGATCGGACGGTCAGTTTTCGTCAGACAAATTTTTTAATTTCGAAAATTCAATTCAATTTTTTTTAGAAAAAAAGCAAACGTCGAAAATTTGCATTAAAATCTAAAAAAAAATCGAAATTCGACTTTTTTCATGTTTGCCGCGCCTCGAAGTTGCGCAACCTGCCAGATCGGACGTCCGATCTGGCAAGTTAGGCAACCTCGAGCCGTGGACAATTTTCTTTTTGCCTTCAGAATAACGTCTATATTCCAACATTCATGCAAATGGTGGCCCATGAGGACAACATCGCGACATTTGTAAGAAATGCTGAATGTGTGAATCAAAATATTCGAGTTTAGTACGGCCTCATCGGATTCCTAACGTCACACGAAGTAATGCACAGTTTCGTCTACGAGCAAGCCGACAAATCGCCGCTCAAATACCTATGGACCATCGAGACGGGCTGCATTGCGGACCAGACGAGAAGCACGTGCAAAACGTTCGGAATAGTAGGTGTCTAGCAATTTTTTGGAGGGGGATTTTGAGCTTTTCCATTTTTTTTTCTCGTCTTTTCAGCCGTGTCCCAACGATTTGTCGAGTGTTTTCGAAGAGGACGCCGCCGATTTGAACGGCATCCGAATCGCGTTCGACCTCTACAAACAGCAGAAGGCGTTGATCATCGACAAGAAGGGACGATTCGGAATCGAGCGGAAGGCGTCGTTGACTCGCGACTCGCGCCACATCACCGACGATCAATTGTTCTTCTACGCGTCGGCGGCGCATTATTGCGAGGGATTGCCGACGGATTATTCGGCGGCGTTCTATCGTCCGAAAAAACTCGAGCAGCACTCGAAGGATCCGATTCGAGTCAACAACGTCGCGTCGCAAATGATCGAGTTCCATCGCGCTTTTCATTGTAGGCCCGAGCAGAAGATTGTCAAGAACAAGGCGAGCTTCTTCTTCTTCCACTTCAACTTTTTAACGACGGTTTTCAGGTGAAGGATTGCGTTCATTATGGGACGAACGCGCCGGAGCGGAAGGCCGCTGGCGCGGAGCCGACGATAGGGCTTGAGAAGAAGCTCAAACCAGATGCGGGTCTCAGAGCGCTGAACAACACCAATGTAGCGAATAGTAGTAAGACGAAAAAGAAGAAGAAGCTGGAGCACAAGGCTGCTGCTCCCAAGGCTTCAGAGCCTAAGAAGCAAACGCTGGAGGTAGTTGGGACTCCTAGGAATAGCAGCACTGTCATCAGTGGTGCGAAGAAGCTGGAGCACAAGGCTGCTGCTCCCAAGGCTTCAGAGCCTAAGAAGCAAACGCTGGAGGTGGTTGGGACTCCTAGGAATAGCAGCACTGTCATCAGTGGTGCGAAGAAGCTGGAGCTCAAGGCCAGTACTGGCGAGAAGCTAGCGACGACGACGACGACGACTCCCAACCCGACGACACTCGCCGAACCCGCAAAACAATAAATTTGCGTCATAAAAAATTCGCAATAAAATTCGCACAACTTCATAACTTGAATTTTTTTTGCGCTCTCTTTCAACCAGGTTCTCCTTATTTATTCAAAAGCTCATTTTATGTTCGAGTGTCCCGAAATGGCACTCGACGAAACGTATTTGCAGTTTTTTTGTTGTTCGTCGAGATTTTTTTTTGGCTTTTTCTTCAACCCACCGGCGGATAATAATCGGTTATGCGCGATAATTTTAGGTTTTGGTTTGCCTGAAATTCTATATGCGCCTTTAAGCGCCGCGAGCACTGTAGGCGAGAATGATACACGTATACGCAGCGCGTTGGCATTGCCGGCATGTCGCGTGTGGCGCAGGCGGTATGTCGCGCCGGTGTCTCGCCGTTCTTTTGCACTGGTTCGACCCTCCACCCTCCAAGTGCACGCGAAAATTTCAAGAATCTCGTTCAGGCAAACATTCGACCCAAAATTGGGTTCGTTGATTAAACCAGCAAAAGCAGCGCAACGCTTTCCCTAATTGTCCACGCCCATCATTTCGGCCGCCTGCCTTCTTCCTCCCCTCACGCTAGCCCTTATTTGGCAGGCAGCGGCCAGTCGAGTCCGGCCATTCCCCCCAGTTTTTTTGTGTGCAGCGGCGGCACTCTCGTGTGCGAGTATACATATATGTGTGTGTGCGAACAATGAATAATTCCGTTTCAAGCACTTTCCCAAAAAAAAATATGGTGAGATGGGTTTTCGGCTCAAGAAAACCTGGCCAAAAAAGGGGTTTTCATTTTTTTTTCCATCTCCTCATTCCTCTCTCTGCGCTTCTCTCCATAATTCGTGTTATCAACAACCCGAGACACACAACAACACACACATACACTCAATTTGATAACGGAAGCATTATCGATCGCCTTTTCAATTCATTATAACTAATTGCCCACGGCTCGAGGTTGCCTAACTTGCCAGATCGGACAAATTTTAACTCTCACCACAAAAAAATGGAGGGATGATCGTCCGATCTGGCAAGTTAGGCAACGTCGAGCCGTGGACAAAAATTGTCCGCAGCACGAAATCGTCATTTTTGGTTTGATTTCAGCGTCGCCCAGCCCAAAATGAAATGAGGACAAATGTGGACGCTGTTGTTGCTGCTGACGTCTTTTTTGGCGCTTCTGTCCGGCTGTCGAGGTTCGCCTTTTTAGCAACCCGTAGTAGCCTTAGGCGGGGGGGGGGCGACAAATTCGATTTCGTGCTCCATGATATATCTTTCCCTTTTTTGGTTTTGCCAACGAGATGAGGATTACCCCATGGGACGTCACCTCCTCAACGGACGGGGGGACCATCACGATAAAATCAGTGGTGGTGGCTGACCTCACCAAATCCCCGCCACACAACTCTGCAATTAAGCCCCACTAATACATACATTGTTTGACATGAGTTTCATGGTCCCATTGATGTTAATAAGGCATGGGGATTGGAATGGAAGGCAACAAAAAAAACACAAGGAATTGCCTCGAAATTTGTTGGCCCCAGGGGGGGAGGAGCGGCTTAATTATGCTAGTTTGGCCTTCTTCTCTTCGCTTTCTTATTTCCTTTTTGGTTCACGCAAATCGCTGAAGCGGAATGTCAGCAGATGCGCAATTTTTGATAAAACGTTGAGATTGCCCAAAAATGGCGCATCGGACCCCCAGGCCTTTAGCTTCACCCTCGAACTTTCAAACAAAGGAAATTGTGAAGAAAATAGGGTTTCTTTTATTTTGCAAAAAATGCAAATCTCCACAAAATTGGCGAATTTTCGAGACACCAAAAATTGTCCCCGGCTCGAGGTTGCCTAACTTGCCAGATCGGACGGAAAATGTTGAACTGCTTCGCAAAATGTTTTTTTTTTGGATTTTAATGATATTTGGTACACATAGAACGGAATAGAAGATTTTTAAAAAGAAATTTTCAAGAAAAAATTTGTGAAAATTTATTTTTCCAAGAATTTCTTATAAAAAAAAAGATTTTTTTCCAACAATTTCTTATCAAATTTTGCACGCTCTTTTCTTAAAAGTCCTCATTTCTCTTTTAAAATTCGATTTTTTTTTCAATTCGACTTTTTTCCCGAACTGCCGGAGTCGAGGTTGCGCAACCTGCCAGATCGGACGTCCGATCTGGCAGGTTAGGCAACCTCGAGCCGGGGACAATTTTATTTTTTGCACTTTTTTGAAGCGGAATTTTCTCTGGAGAATTGTCAACTCAAATCTAAAAAAAACGCGCGAATTCGTATAGCTCATATCCTTCGAGAATTTCATCAAACCAGAAAAAAATGCTCTCCTTTTCTTCCGTTTTCGAAAATTGAAGGGGATGGGAATAATAAGTAACGACGCTGGTGCACATTTTTGCTCAAACTTGATTTTTTAAACACTTTTTTACTATTTCAATGCACTAAATCATCAAAAATCATTTTTTTTCTGAAAAATGATCAATTTTGAGCTCACCTTCTGCCCCATTCTGCCCACTTTCCGGCAGTCACGCTTTCAAAAAATTAAAACGAAATTATAAAAAGAAGTCTAGCATCAAAATGCAAAGCATTAGTGAAATTCGCGTGTGTCCAGATGTTCATATTTAAAAAAAAAACCACGTCTTTTCGAGCACCACATTTTCGCTCGTCTGTGTTCGCCGAGAAATCGCATTAATTTCGCCGCGCCATGAACAAAAAATCCCCACCAACGACGCTTTCAATCCATTTTTGAACGAGTCTGGGCATTTGGCATATTCATTGGAGAAAAAAACGCAAAAAAAAAATTGAGAATTGCATTTTTTGGGGGGTTTCGAAAAACTGCCGCGCCTCGAGGTTGCCTAACTTGCCAGATCGGACGGCGATCTCAAAAATGAGCATGTCAGTCATTTTTTTTTCGTTATTTCGAATTCAAACAATCACGAAAAAAAGCAAGTCAATTAAAAAAATGTCGAATTTGGTTTTCTTTCTTATTTTTCAAGAATTCTACGAGTTTGTCAAGGTTTTCATTTGTTCGTCCGATCTGGCAGGTTAGGCAACCTCGAGCCGCGGCAGTGGAATTTTTCATGGAAATCTCAAATTTTTTAAAGATATTTTCTTGAAATTTTGGCAATTTCTACTATTATTTTCAACCCATCTGAACAATTTTAATTTTTTTTAAAATTAGAATTTGCGGTTTTATGGGGAACTGCCCCGGCTCGAGGTTGCCTAACTTGCCAGATCGGACGGTTTTCAGAAAAACTCATGACTTTTATGCGAAAAAATGGATTTTGACATTTTTTTTGAAAAACGCAGTTTTCATGAGCAAATAATATAAATTCGAGTATTTGAAAACTTTATTTGGCATTTTTTGTGACTGCCGAAGTCGAGGTTGCCTAACTTGCCAGATCGGACGATTTTCGGAAAATCCATGAAGGAAGAAACATTTTAAAAATATTCAATTTTTTTTTGAAAAACACAGTTTCACTTTTTTAAAATCCATTTTGCTACACTCAAGGTTGCCTAACTTGCCAGATTTGCCACCGTCCGATCTGGCAGGTTAGGCAACCTCGAGGCGGGGACAATTTGTTGAAAATCGATTTTCCAACAAAGAAACATCATTTTTCGCATCGAAAATTGTTTTTATGACTAATTGCAGTTTAATTATCGGAAAATTACATTGAGATTTTCAAAAATTTTCAGCGTCTCGCTGCCGTTTACCATGGACGGGTGCATGGCTCGAGAACGGCTCGGAGCTCAACATCACACACAACTCGATCGGCAATTTGGGCAATTGTGTGCATCGCTCGCAAGACCTCTACCTTCTCACCAGCGAAACGACGAAAGGCTCGTGTTACCGTTGCCTCATCACGTTTCCCGTCCATGAGAACGTGCTGCATTACAAGACGAGTAATTCGATTCTCGATATCGTCGTCGCGAGCCGCCGTTTCTTTTTTCAGCGCCCTGCATTTTCGACCCGGCGTTCTCATTGGAGAAGTGCGCGCAGTTGATGCACGCCGACACCACAATGCACACGTTGTTCAGGAGTATGTCCTATTTGATTCTATTCTAGCTGCCGACATTCATCGGGGCCGTTTCCAGAGGACGCCGCGCCGGTGCCGTGTCCAATCGACGCGCCGTTGAACTTCACCTATCAATCAAGTCATGGCGTGTGCAGCAGTCGAACGTCGCACATCCATCGCTGCTCACAATACAACCTGTTGGCGCTTCATTATCAAGCGTGTCCGGAGATACCGAATCGAGAAGCGGCCGTGTGGCAAATGGAGTGCATCGGCTCGTGGCAATCGTTTGGCCAAAACTATTTTGCGGCTCGCGTTGGATATCGAGCCGGCGAGCAGTATAGATGCTTTGTAAGCTCTCTGAAAAAAAATCTAGTGTTTTTGGTTTCGGCAAAACTCGAAATTCACCTGGGGGGATCGAACCCGCGCAAAACCTCCACCCCCCCCCCCACTCGCGCGTTCTATCAACTGCTCCACGAAGGACGCTGGCTTTCAAGCGGCAAAGTGCATATACGCGTGTTTCCCCCATCCACTGGCAATGTTTTTCAAAATTTTCTTTAAAAACCATTTCAGCTGCTGGAAAAATCTGGAACCGGTGGCCGAATTGGCGAGTCGGCCGACGCCGGCTGCCAAGAGCTCACCCATATCGGTGCCGCGGCAACCACCATCAGTTTCAAACAAGGTACTCGAAAACTTCATCGGCGTTGCCGAACTCAATTTCCAGACTCGCCGATCTACTCGAATTGCGAGTTTCCGGTCTCGATGCACATCGATCGCAATCGCTTCTGGGAATCGCTCGTCAACGGCAACCATCAAAAGGTCCACAAAGGGACGTGGATGTCAACGCAGAAGCTGAAAAACGAGACGGTGTGGAGTTGTCTGCACGAGACGCCGACGGGTCCCGAGACGATCTCGTATCGCACGTTCGTCACCAATGGCTGCCGCGTCGGATACCAATGCGTTCGCGTCCATTTGCGGCAAACCCACATCGTTCACATCGACTATTCGACGGTGGTCGACGAGGAGCTCGAATTGGACTGTATTGAGTTCGACGTCGAGTCTCGCGACACGCTCGTCCTTCACGACGCCCAACAGGCGTGTCCGATGGGCGGACGCCATTTCTCCGACGGCTGCAAGAGCTCGCCGATGCTCAGCGTCGGATGCGATTCGAAATATTCGATGACGATGTTGCGCGATTGCCAAATTGACGATGGCGGTGAGATTTTGATGCTTGCCCATTGTCCCCGGCTCGACGTTGCGCAACTTGCCAGATTTGCCGCCGTCCGATCTGGCAGGTTAGGCGACCTCGAGGCGGGTGACAATTTGACAATATTTTCGTCATCCGGAAAATTTTCAGACGAATTCAAATGCATCGCCAATTTTCGTCACGATGACAACGATTTCATAGTGGTACGCGATGAATTATCGCGTCAGCTCTATTGTATGGTGAGTCGCTCAAAATATTTATGCAAATGGTTGTTTACGCGATTTTTTGATGAAAAATATATACGAGGAGGAGGGGAAGCCCTTCATTTTTGGCAGACAAACGTTGATACTCGTGCCAGAGGAGGCGCAAAAAAGCGAAATCAAATAAGGGGGGTCGAACCTGCAAAACAATCCCGCTAAATAACACCGCATCATAACAACTGCGCTATGGTGTACCTGGGGAAAGGGCTGTTGAACGCCATATACTTGCATGCGCACTCTTCATAGTTCAAAAAATTAATTTCAGACGTACATCTCATCGCGAATCAATCTTCTCCGCATGTACGACCGCGTTTCTTGCGAAGCGCTCTCGATAAATGGCGCTGTCCCTTTAATCACTCTCAATTTCACCGCTTCCGATAGCTGCTCGCCGTCGCTTCTCTCCGGTTTTCTGTACTCGTCTTCAGTTTCTCATCCGGTGCTTTTTGTCATATTCATGATACTCCATCTATTAACTATTTATTGAATCATTTTCAACGGGTTATTTCTTTTTCATAATAATTAACACAGATTGTCTTTTTTTTTAAATGACATTTTTGATAAAAATTTGTACATTCATAAGCGGTATTTCGGGAAATTCTAATGGTCCGTAACAATACGAGTTTTGAAGATTTTCAAATTCTGTCAATTTCTGCAAATTTCTCGCATTTCAATTAGTATATCCACCAGGCTTGGAATGAATTTATGGCGATTTGTAATTATGGCAATTAACGAAAAAAATTAGTTTAGATATCTTTGAAATTTTAAATGTCGCTTAATTCCAACCCAAAAATGGCATTAAACAATTTTGAAATCGAAAAATTTCCGAATTTGCGCAGTTTTTATGAACTGCCGCAGCTCGAGGTTGCGCAACTTGCCAGATCGGACGTCCGATCTGACATGTTAGGCAACCTTGACTGCGGTAGTGGGCTGTTTCAAACAATTTTTGCAGATATCACAATTCAAAAAATTTTAATTGACTTTTAACCGGATAAAGCAATATAATTTTCGGTAAAACTATTGAAAAATACACAAAATTTCGTGAAAATGAAAAAGTGGAAGAAAATATTGCAGGAGAAGTTCGAATTCTCAGAAATCTTCAATTTTATCGAATTTTTGAAAAAAATGATATTGCTGATTGTTTGAATTCGAAAGAACGACAAAAAAAAATTACAAACATGCTCATTTTTGAGGTCGCCGTCCGATCTGGCAAGTTAGGCAACCTCGACTTCGGCAGTCTCGAAAAATGCCAAAAATAAAGTTTTCAAAAACTCGAATATTCATTATTTGCTCATGAAAACTGCGTTTTTCAAAAAAAAAAATCTCAAAATCCATTTTTTTCGCCTAAAATTTATCGATTTTCTGAAAACCGTCCGATCTGACATGTTAGGCAACCTTGACTGCGGTAGTGGGCTGTTTCAAACAATTTTTGCAGATATCACAATTCAAAAAATTTTAATTGACTTTTAACCGGATAAAGCAATATAATTTTCGGTAAAACTATTGAAAAATACACAAAATTTCGTGAAAATGAAAAAGTGGAAGAAAATATTGCAGGAGAAGTTCGAATTCTCAGAAATCTTCAATTTTATCGAATTTTTGAAAAAAATGATATTGCTGATTGTTTGAATTCGAAAGAACGACAAAAAAAAATTACAAACATGCTCATTTTTGAGGTCGCCGTCCGATCTGGCAAGTTAGGCAACCTCGACTTCGGCAGTCTCGAAAAATGCCAAAAATAAAGTTTTCAAAAACTCGAATATTCATTATTTGCTCATGAAAACTGCGTTTTTCAAAAAAAAAATCTCAAAATCCATTTTTTTCGCCTAAAATTTATCGATTTTCTGAAAACCGTCCGATCTGGCAAGTTAGGCAACCTCGACTATGGACAATTATCCGCAAAAAAAGTTGAGATTCGGTTCTTTTAGCAAATTAATATTATTTTCTGGAATAATGGAATAACTCCAACGCGAAATTGTCCGCAGCATCCCATCATCATAAAAACGTCATTATTGTGCGCCATCCGCGAACGTTTGGCAACCTTCCTATGGGTCATCCATCGCCGGCCAACTTGCGACCATCAATAAATATATATATACACCATACACCAATAATGCTGTTCACCGCGTTGTGCACATTCCTACTCACCGGCCACATTTTCGAAATTTTGCGCCAATTCAAACACGAGTCCGAATGGCGACGATTCGGCTATCCGCTTCTCGTGATGATGTTCATTCGGATTCGAGTCGATCCGTCGATGCCCTACCTTGAATGTAAGTCGATCGGATTTCGATGGTCCCTCTAATATTTGAATTTGATTGTTCGATTCCAATCATTTTTGCGAAATTGGTCGATTTTTCGAAAATGCGAAATTTTGAAAAAAAAAATTTTTTAATTTTTTTCTCGAATAAATTTTCTTTTTTCGAGCTCAGTTTTCTACAATGCTATCAACGACGCGTTTCTTCTAACAATATTCGATATTGTTGCGCGAATTCTTCAACAATTCTACGAGTTTGTCAAGGTTTGCACTTGTTCGTCCGATCTGGCAGGTTGCGCAACCTCGAGCCGCGGCAGCGGAATTTTCCATGGAAATCTCAAATGTTTTAAAGATATTTTCTTGAACCTTTGGCAATTTCTACTATTATTTTCAACCCATTTAAAAAATTTTAATTTTTTTTAAATTAGAATTTGCGGTTTTATGGGGAAATGCCCCGGCTCGAGGTTGCCTAACTTGCCAGATCGGACGGTTTTCGGAAAATCGATGAATTTTAGACCAAAAAAATGGATTTTGACTTTTTTTTTAAACGCAGTTTTCATGAGCAAATAATATAAATTCGAGTATTTGAAAACTTCATTTTTGCCATTTTTCGTGTCTGCCGAAGTCGAGGTTGCCTAACTTGCCAGATCGGACGGTTGCGTAACCTCGACCCCGGCGGTCCTGAAAAACGTCGAATTTTATTTATTTTGGATTTAAAAAGGAAAAGAGGGTTTTAAAACCAAATTCGACATTTTTTAATTGACTTGCTTTTTTTCCTATTTAAAATTTGTCGGGACAAAATTGACCGTCCGATTTGGCAAGTTAGGCAACCTCGAGGCGGGAACAATTTTTGAAATCGCGCCGCGCGAATTGATTTTTTTTTTGCAGGACGGCATCGTACTGCAAGAAATGACGAATTTTTACCGGACCATCAGTCAATTGCCAAGAAAAATGCTAGATTTATGTAAATAAATGATTTGCACTAAATAGTTTTGTTGTTGGTTTAAAATGGTCCAGGGACCACGATAATAATAAAGGCAATTTGAGGCCAACCCAACCAATTTCTCAAAATTGTTTTTCTTTTCGCAAATTTCGTTCAATATTGAGTGATGGGTCTCAAGTTTCGATGGTCCCCCAAATCGGCATGGAATGCGAATTTAATAGATATGATCGCCGCAGGATATCATGCGCCTTTAAAGAAGCCTCCTACTTGCCTCTTGCATTTTATTTCGTGGGGACTTTGTGCGCCCCAGAAAACAATTGTGTGCAATCACCGCGACGCAAAATCACAGATTCCCTTTCGGCAACGAACCATTCTGAAAAGGAAGGTGTTTTTGCGATGCTAACTTTCAATTCTCATTGGCCTGACTCATTTCAATGACGTGAATTCCCGTTTTCGGGAACAAAAGCGAACCATCTAAAATTTTTTACAGGTAAAACGGCACATACGAAAAACGGGGCCGTTTGCAGACCGGCGTCACACCGGAGAGGAACAATGAGAAGATATTTGCGCGGTCGATTTATGATCTATTTTCAGTCTTTTATTTTCAAGAAAAATTAATGAATAGTTGCTCAGAAATATTGTCGACGTCAAACGGGACCTACAAATTCGCGAAATCAGTGTAGATTTAAATTAATCGTTGACTGAATATTAAATGCGCGTCGCTGCCTCGAGACGCATTGGCACATAGCCAAAATTTTTTGAAATTTCGTCAAGTC
Organism: Caenorhabditis bovis; assembly: GCA_902829315.1. Classification (NCBI taxonomy): domain Eukaryota; kingdom Metazoa; phylum Nematoda; class Chromadorea; order Rhabditida; family Rhabditidae; genus Caenorhabditis; species Caenorhabditis bovis. The sequence goes on along the minus strand of CADEPM010000004.1, from coordinate 6,491,602 downwards.
GCTTGACTTCGACAATATATAGGATTTAAAATTCCTTCTCGTCGTTAGTGTATATTTTCAGAAGAAAATTCATAATTAAATTTTGCCGTCGGCCCATCTCAATTCATCTCGTTGTTCTCTGCGTATTCCTCATAACCCACGACGTCGAATTCTTCATCACAATAAATCTCGCTACGCTCAAACTTGTAGAATTCTTCATTCTTATTTGGGTACCTCGCTGGAACATCGTATTTGAGGTTGGAACATCCATTTTCTGAGTGTTCTTGCCAATCACTTTTCCTAGAAGTATAATTTTATTCAAAACACGACAGGAACAGTATACATTTCTTTAAATTCTTTCGCCAATATCTTCGTTGCATCAGGATTTTGGCTTCGCATACTTGTCCTGAATATTAAACATTAGGTCAGATTTAAAATGTTTTCTACTTACGTTTTATTGCGCAATGATGATTTAATTTTTGTTAAGTAGAAGAGATCTTCTTGATACAACCCTTTTTAAATGTCTTGCACAATGTTTAAATATTTTTATCCAATTTTTTCCAATAATTGAATTTTTTAATATTCTTCTTTATTTAAAGAAAATCCTGCTTGTATTACATCTGAAAACTGAGTAGTAGGAAATCTTTAAAATAAATAGATGCATACTTGCTAAAACAAGGAAACATTTTTCGTTGAGTTTCGCATAAATGGTGAAAAAAACCGCAAATTATTGGCCAGCTATAAAAAAATAATTGAAATGATTGAATTTAGAAATTAACATACTTTAGCAATAATCATTGTAATAGCTTTCTTAATGGCTTCGTCCACAGTTCGCTAAAATGTAGATATTCATTCCGTCAGGAAAGACGACCTCTTCATCAAACTCGATGCCCTTTGAATAACAAAATACGTTGGACGATGTCTAAATATAATAAAACTGAGAATGAAATGGAAGCAGGATTTTTTAAACAAATGATTTCGTTTCAACAGCCGGTGGCAAGCTTCTTACACAGGTAAAACGGATGAGTATATATATAACTGAGACTTATATCATATATATAATAACAGAATTTCACTAATCAGATTTTAAAAAATATATAAAAATTTTTAGGATGAATGCAAAAATTCCGAAATCGTGAGGTAAAGTGCATTGTATGCATACACTACATATGCCGCAAACATGCACAATTTCGAATACAGTTCGAATACATCCAATGAAAACACGCTCCACATGTTTAAAATGCTTTTTTTTTATTTTGTTGTTAGCTTTTCAATTTATTTTTCGAATTTTCAACGTAAAATATTATTTTTCTATTATTATTCGATTTTAAATATATTAAAAACATGCGTATAGTCTTATCATATATGTTATCATATATGCTATCTCTATACGGTGGATATTTATGTCGAAAATAAAATTATGCCCATTTTCGCTTCGAGACACAACTCGCACAAAAATAGAACACGATCATTGGAACAAGAAAATGATTCAGAAGTGGGTTCTTTCAACAAATGACAAAAAAAGAAACCATCATCAACGGGAACCCTTTAAAAGGGTTGGCCGATGGCCGATGTTGAAAATTGCCAACTTCGCGATGATTCTCGCCGTCGCTCTTCTCGCCACCACCGCCGCCACCATCGCCACCAATCATCCTTCGCCATTTGTGCAGCAGCCGCCCAAAAGCTTTTGGCACTTCAAAACCATCACCAGAACTGTTGATCTTGGATCGTTCAAGGGTATCTTTTGAAAATTGTTGCGGAAAATTGTCCCCGCCTCGAGGTTGCCTAACTTGCCAGATTTGCCGCCGTCCGATCTGGCAAGTTGCGCTACCTCGAGGCGGGGACAATTTTCGGCAACAACAAAGTTGAAATTCGATTTTTCCAACAAAAAACATCATTTTCGAAAATTGCTTTATGGCTTATGCAAAAATTTAAAAATGTTGAGATTTATCTGGAAAATAGCGCTGCCGCGCGCGAGGTTGCTCAACCTGCCAGATCGGACACCCTCGATCTCTGCAGAATTTTTTTCCGTGTAATCTTCGTGTTTCAGGCATCGTTTTCGACGAGAATTTCAAATTCGACAATTGCGGGACCATCAAAGACGCGTGTATTTTTTGAAAATAAAAAAATTGTTCCACCAATTTTTCCGCAATTTCAGACGGATTTGCCGAGTTTTACAATGAATTCCGCAATAAAAACCAAAACGAGTTCACATTCAACGCATCGCTCAAAAACGGCACCATTGTGGTGACTTGGGAGAGGGAGCCGGTCAAATTCAGCTACAAAATTCTCACGCAATACGTAACGGCTTGAAAATGGCCATGAAAATCGAATTGATTTAGACCTACCCACTCGCTGTAAACGCCACCGTTCTCACATGTGCATGAATAATTTTATTATTTGAGAATTATTTAAATAAACATTTTTATTAGCTTTCAAATTATTGCCAAAAATAAAAGCGATTGGGCTGGGATCGAACCCGCGCAAGATTTTTAAAAAATTTAACCCATGGGGCAGAAAATTATTTAAAGGGTTCCCGTTGATGATGTTTTCCCTTTATGTCATTTGTTTAAAGAACCCACTTCTGAATCATTTTCTTGTTCCAATGATCGTGTTCTATTTTTGTGCGAAGCGAAAATGCGCATAATTTTATTTACGACATAAATATCCACCGTATAGTGATAGCAAAATTTTATTTGTTTATTGTTATTTCGTTTATTTTCATAATCATAGCTAATATTGATATCGAGCATCATGCCCTTTCATAAATAGAGTTTAGTAGGGCGCTGTCAACACCATCTATGGTGGAGTGGAAAGTGTGCACCAGGGCTGTGCGGCAATCGGAAATTTCGGCAATCCGGCAATTCGGCAATTTGCCGATTGAACGTTCTCTTCGGCAATTTCGACAATCGGCAAAACGAGAAATAGACGAAAAATAGATAATCATCAAAAATTGACTGTTAATAGACAATTTTTTGTCTATGAGCCGCGTGTGAAAAAATAGACGGAATATGTATGGCCAATAGATGAGAAAATTGTTGCGTTACTTTGGGAAAATGGTGGATATATTCAAGTGTCCGAGCCAGTTCTTACCGTACTCCGCCCAGATTTTCCACAACTATCTCGATTTTTATATGTCTGTGACGATTTAAAAATGGTGGCACCTTTCACCATGACGGTCAGCTATATGATAACACTATACACCAGGGCTGTGCGGCAATGGAATTGCCGATTTTTCAAATTGCCGAATTGCCGAAATTTTGATTTTCGGCAACTTGCAAAAAAATTTTATTTTCGACATAAATATCCACCGTATAGAGATAGCAAACACCTTCCACCATAAGAGTCAGCTATATGATAAGACTATACGCATGTTTTTAATATATTTAAAATCGAATAATAATAGAAAAATAATATTTTACGTTGAAAATTCGAAAAATAAATTGAAAAGCTAACAACAAAATAAAAAAAAAAGCATTTTAAACATGTGGAGCGTGTTTTCATTGGATGTATTCGAACTGTATTCGAAATTGTGCATGTTTGCGGCATATGTAGTGTATGCATACAATGCACTTTACCTCACGATTTCGGAATTTTTGCATTCATCCTAAAAATGTTTTATATTTTTTAAATCTTATTAGTGAAATTCTGTTATTATATATATGATGATATAAGAGCATCCTCCATCGAACTGACTGGTACGATAACTCTAAACGCCGTATACGTCTGTCCTGCCCCCCCCCTTTCTTCTTCTATGAAATTGAAAAAAAAACGTGATTAAAAAAACTGTTTTCCCCCGAAAAAAAACCAAAAATAGAAATATTTTGATAAAAAATCATCATTCGTCACCAATTTTTCCTGTGTCACAACGCAAAATGCGACCAATTTTCGTGCTTCTTTTCATATTTTCCTCTATTTTTTCCAATGAAATCTCATTGGATGAATACATTGATAAAATATTCGTCTACATGACGCATTCCAAATTGATTGCCGATCACATTTTTTCGAAAAATTTTTTCTTCAATGATTGCGGACAGATTAAAAACGGAAGTAGGGGGGCAACCGATTCAAATCGATTTCTATTAATGGCTTGAATTTTTACAGCCGATTTTGTCGATTATATTCGAAGATTCGAAGAAGCGAATCCGAATGGCTACTTTATCGGATCGCTGAAGAAAAATGAATCGATTTACGCCGAAATCAAATCAATTGGATTCGAGTTTGAGTTCATTTTGAATTCCGACAAGCACGGAGTTGATTTCGTGTGGGCAAACGTCACAAATTGCTCCAATTAATTGCTTTTTCTTTTTGAAATAAAAATTTCATTAAAACTTTTCGTTTTTTTGAAGAAAACGAAACTGCCGCGGTCGAGGTTGCGCAACTTGCCAGATCGGACGTCCGATCTGGCAAGTTAGGCAACCTCGAGCCGGGAACAATAAGAGCGCATTTCGAGAAAATCAAACATTTTACAGAATTAAAGAGTTTTTTAAATTAGAAATGTACGAACAGGTTTAAATCTCAAATAAATTGATTTTTGAAAAATTGGCCCGGAAAAAAAATTTCGTTATTTCCCAGCAAAAACAACCACGATTAATTGGAATCGTGTAGTTTATACTGTTCAAGACCTAGAAATCATTAAAAAAAAACTGAAAAATAACAATTTTACAAAATTCGACGGAAATTTAGTCGACGTCCGATCTGGCAAGTTAGGCAACCTCGAGCCGGGGACAATTTTATTTTTTTGCACTTTTTGCACTAATCAAAATCGTATTGCTTTATCCGGTTAAAAGTCAATTAAAATTTTTTGAATTGTGATATCTGCAAAAATTGTTTGAAACAGCCCACTACCGCAGTCAAGGTTGCCTAACATGCCAGATCGGACGTCCGATCTGGCAAGTTAGGCAACCTCGAGCCGGGGACAATGTTTTGGAGAAAATTGTCCGCAGCATGATTTCTAGAAATGTTTACTTACAAAGCAGTTAAAAAATTTCAATTAAGACTAAATATACAATTTACTTGTTCAGTAAAAACTCAACTCCTTATATGGAACCCAAGAAATCGTATAATGGTCCGCCACCAACTGTGCTCTCGATCGCAGGTGTTCACCAATCTCACCTCTCTCCGTCTCTCAAACGAGCCGCACGTCTGATAATGATCCATCGCCATAATTTTGGCACATTGTTCATTTTCTTCTTTTTCTTGTAGTGGCGTGGATAACGCAATCGCGACATCTGGCGTCGACCTAACCACACAACTAATCATCATTCATTTTTGCTCATATTGCGAGCTACTGTTTGGTTGCGACTAACTATATGAAGTATAGTTATAGCGACATTTTATTTTATTGTTATTTTGATTATTTTCATAATCACAACTCACATAGATCTCAAGTATCACGCGCTTACATATATCGAGTTTAGTAACGCGCTGTTAACACCACCTATGGCGTAGTGGGAAGTGTGCACGTCAGCGCGCTAACCCTTGCCGTTTTGAAGCGTTTTCGATTCCTCGCAGTGAAAAAAATTTTTGCGCGTCATTCATTTCTCCCCGAATCATATCTTGAGCAATATTTCACTCATTTTAGAGACCTAACGGTAAATTATGCTCGGCTTCGAGGTGTGCGCGCTATTGAGCATTGTGCGTTTGGCGCGCATTATCACCAACGCGCCAAAAATCGGCGAAATTTGGGTGCAATTGTGCGCCTATATGGTGGCGCAAACAGTAAGGAGTCTAACGGAAAGAACCGTCAACGAAAGTGAGTTCGTTTAGCAATTATTCATTTCTAGAATTGGTATTTTTTTCCAGCGCTGGAGGACGCCGTGATCGACATTGGGCACATCGCCTTCATCGAATGTCTCGTAATGGTAGTCGGACAATGGGCGGCCGCCGAAAATGTAAGTTTTATTTCAAATTCTCAATTTTTTTTTGCAAATTTCCGTGTGCACACCCCGACGCAAACTTGCACACATTTCAAATAATTTTCAAAAAAACTGAATCTGTGTGTACACGGAGGCGCAAAAATGCAGCCATGATCAACATTTTGCAGATGCTCGTCTGGATGGGCTACACCAACGCGAAATGGCAACCGGCGGCCGCTGACGATCTCTTCGATGGTTTCGAGTTTGACGGAGATGAGTACGAGGTGGAGAGCATCAATGACGAGCACGAGGAATTGTCGGGCGACGAGCAAGAGTTCGAGTGGATCTAAAACAAAGCTGCTGCGTCGATTCGACCCGGTGCCCAATTACGGAAACAATTAATTAATTAATTACGTGTAATTAATCGATCAATAAAATTTGCCCATCAAAATTGGTTAAATTGTGGCATTTTACTCGACGAGACGACAATTATCAGTTCAATACCTTATTTGTAGCCAACTTTGGCTACATTCTATTCTCATCGCTTCTCTGCGCTCTCCGCTCATCACTACACTATTTCGTCGTGGTGGCGACCTCTTCAAAGGGTTGACGTCCTCGCATCATCAGCGATAAAACCCATCAGTGATTGTTTTATTTTTTTTTTGCGCGTTCTTGAAAATGAGAAATTGGCGAATTTTCAGCGAATGGCGGCGTTGTCGAAACTCCAGCTTTTGGGTACGGCAATTCCCGGCCGGCAGTACGCGCCGGGTGTGCTCGGAATGCTGACGGTGTTCGCGCTTGTCAAACTCTACAAAAGCGATATTCGGTATGGGCTTCGATTGTTGCGCGCGACAATTATGTGTTTCAGCGCCACAAAACATTTAGTTGTGAAGAAGAAAAAAGGCGAAAAATCGCAAAAAGCGCACGTCGACGGCGTTTTCATGCGAAAACTCGCCAGAATTCTTCGCATCCTCATTCCGGGCTTCTTCTCCAAAGAGACATTCTATATGGTGCTTATCGCGGCATCTCTGCTGTGCAGAACTTATGCCGATGTTTATATGATTATTACATCAACGAAAATTGAAGCGTAAGTTAAAAAAAAAGAAAGAAAAAATGAAGGGCGACAGTATTATTGCATTAAAGGCGCACGCAATTTTTGCAAAGTTGTCCTGCAACGATGCATACTGTACCTGCAAAAATCAAATTTCAGCTCAATTATCGATCGAAATCCGCTGCTTTTCGCGTTGGAAGCGTTCAAATATGTGCTTAATCTTCCGGCAATCTCGGTGACAAATGCGCTTCTCAAGTTCAGCATTGCTGAGCTGAAATTGCGCTTCCGTGAGCGACTTTCGACGCATTTATACGATCAGTACCTAAAGTAGGTTTTTTTAAAATGAAATATGCATATATTAATCTGGATTTGGTAGAAAAAGAATCGAAATTCGATTTAAAAACTGGTTCCTATTAAAGAATTTTCGAAATCGATTAATTTCTTTCTCATTGTCAATTTTGGAATTGAATTCGATTGAAATTCTCGATTTTTTCAATATCGATTGAAAACGAAATTATTTTCGAATTCGATTGATTTTCATTTTAAAAAATTAATTATTTCTAGGGGCTTCACCTTCTACAAAATGTCGAATTTGGATACTCGCATTCAAAACGCCGATCAACTTTTGACGCAGGATGTCGATCGATTCTGCGACGGAATCGTCGAGCTCTATTCAAATTTGTCAAAACCGATTCTCGACGTTTTTCTATATTTATTCCGTTTGGGAACCTCACTAGGCTTCTCATCGCCGTCGATTTTATTCTCCTATCTGCTGCTCACCGGTGTCGGACTCACATACCTCAGGCGACCGGTAATTTGTTTTGATAAAATTTGAAACGCAATTTTTTCCCCTTGTTCAGATTGGCCGCCTAACTGTCGAAGAGCAAGCGCTTGAAGGCGAATATCGCTACGTGAACTCGAGATTGATAATGAACTCCGAAGAAATTGCGTTCTATCAAGGAAATACCAGCGAGAAGCAGACGATTCTCAGCACGTTTGCCAGTTTGGTGCAGCATTTGAGAAAAGTGATATTGTTCAGGTGAGTTTCGGCCAAAAATACAAATTCAACAAACTTTTTAGATTTTCGATTGGGTTCGTCGACAACATCGTCGCGAAATATCTCGCCACCGTCGTCGGATGGTACGCCGTCGGAAGCTCATTCTTCGACAAAAACCATAAGCCGTTCATCGGAATGAGCCGAAACGAGCTGATGCAGGAGTATTATAATTCGGGACGAATGATGTACAAAATGGCCGAGGCGCTCGGAAGGCTCGCGCTCGCCGGAAGAGACATGACAAGGCTCAGCGGGTTCACGTCACGAGTCGACACGCTGCTCAGTGTGCTTGACGATGTCAATAAAGGTCGGCGTCTTGAATTCTTGTGCAAAAATTGCAATGCATTGTTTTTTTTTCAGGAAACTACAAACGAACAATGGTTTCTGAGAAGGATTGCCTTCTCGATTCGTCCCCGACACACCTCACTCCCGGTGGCGGCGAGCTTCTCATTCAGGACAACATCATCCGATTCGAAGATGTTCCATTGGTGACACCCAACGGCGACGTGCTTATTGAGAGCCTCAACTTTGAAGTGCCGTCGGGAAGAAATGTGCTCGTGTGCGGACCAAACGGATGCGGCAAGAGCTCGCTATTCCGTGTGCTTGGAGAACTCTGGCCACTATTCGGCGGAAAACTCACCAAACCGGCGAAAGGCAAACTGTTCTACGTTCCGCAACGTCCGTACATGACGCTGGGAACCTTGCGCGATCAAATCATCTATCCCGATCGTCAATTCGACATGTTGAAGAAGGGCGTCAGCGATTTCGATCTTGAGAAGATGCTCGACCACGTTCAGCTCACCCATATTCTTGATCGCGAGGGCGGCTGGAATTCGGTGCAAGATTGGATGGACGTTCTATCGGGCGGCGAGAAACAGCGAATCGCGGTAACGTCTCACCGAATCGCAATAATAGTCGATTAAATGATTCAGATGGCTCGCCTCTTCTATCATCGTCCGCAATTCGCGATTCTCGACGAGTGCACGTCGGCGGTGAGTGTCGACGTCGAAGGCGCCATGTACAAAATGTGCCGCGAAATGAACATCACCCTGTTCACCGTGTCGCATCGAAAATCCCTCTGGATGTACCATGAGTATTCCCTCTACATGGACGGGCGTGGAAGCTATCGATTCGAGAAGATTGATGACGACACTCATCAGTTCGGATCATAAGCTTCATTTGTATGTATATTAAAAAAAAGATAACGCACAATGCTATACATGAGACAATGCAGATGGTATCGTGGGGTGGGCTCTAATTCCTAATCAAAAACATAAAAAAAGACAATCTATACAACCCGAACGAACGAGAACAACCCATAAATGGTGTTTTTGTTTAATCGGCAGATGGCATAACCTTCAGTCGTTCGAAGGCCGCCTTCTCAAGGGATTCTCTCTGGCTTGGATGGGCGATCTTGATGAGCTCATAGGCGCGTTGACGCATGTTCTTTCCCCAGAGTTGAGCGATTCCGTACTCGGTGACAACGTAGTGAACGTGAGCGCGAGTTGTCACTACACCAGCTCCCTAGAATATTTCGAGTACAATTTGTTTTAAAATAAGTTCCACGATCGGTTACCTCATTGATGGTTGGCACAATTTTGCTTTGACCCTTCTTCGAGATCGACGGAAGCGCAATGATCGGCTTTCCAAGGCCGTCGTCGCCGATGCCAGCGCCACGGATGAAGTCGACCTGTCCACCGAATCCAGAAAGGAATCGTTTTCCGACAGAGTCCGAGACGACTTGTCCAGTGAGATCGATCTCGACCGCCGAATTGATCGCCGTCACTTTCGGGTTCTTTCGCACCACCGCCGGATCGTTGACCCAGTTGACGTCGCCAAACTCGATGAGCGGATTGTCGTGCAAATAATTGTACAATCGCGTCGAACCGTAAACGAACGACACCACCAATCTGCCGGGATGTAACGTCTTTTTGGCGTTGGTGATGACGTTCTTGTCGATGAGATCGAGAACACCATCGGAGAACATTTCCGTGTGAATTCCTAGATCTTTGTGATTCGAGAGAGCCGACAGAGCCGCGTCGGGAACCGCGCCGATTCCCATCTGAAGTGTCGCGCCGTTGTCGACGAGATTCTCGGCGATGATTTTTCCAATCTTCTGCTCCTGCTCGTTCTGTTTGCCAATGCTCCTCTGATGAAGTGTGAATCCGTCAGCCTCATTCACAATATAATCGATGTGCGAGACATGAATCACACTATCGCCAAGTGTTCGCGGCATGTTCTTGTTGGTCATCGCTGAATCGATTAGGAGGTGACAATATTGAATTATTAATTTTTGCAAATCAAACATACCAATGATGATGTCCGAATTGCAGACGGCCGCTCGCGCCGTGTCAACCGACGTTCCCAACGAGCAGAATCCGTTGGCGTCTGGCGGCGAGACATGAATGAGCGAGGCGTTCAATGGAATCGCGCCTTTGCGGAAAAGCAATGGAACCTCGTAAAGGAAGCACGAGTTGAAGTCAGCGATTCCTGAAGAAAATTAATTGTTTTTAAAATATTTACCAAAAACCCATTCTTATCAATGAAACCAATATTTAAAAAAACAACTTCAAACTACCCTATAAAGAAAAAATATATTATCCGCTTAAAAAATTGGCTATTGATTTAACTATCAGCCATTGTTTTAAAAAAAAAATGTTTAGAAACGGGCTATACTATAGCTATTTAATTTCTCTTTTTCTTGCACCCTGTCAAAGTGCAACGCTCTTACCATTATTCACCGCGGCACGTAGATTGTGTCCAGTGAACAGCGAGTTCGAGCGAATGCGATCTGCAAACAAGTGTCACGTGTCGCTCTCAAGGATGATAATAATGAAAAAAAAAGGTACCTTTGACATCCGGCGCAGTCCATGGTGTGTCGCCCTCCAAATGCAAATGGTGCAATTTGATTCCCTTCAAATTGTTGGCGACGGCGTGCTCCGAAAGGCTCTTCAATAATGGCGTTGGGGTGGCGGCGATTCCATGAACGAACACATTGTCGCCTGGAATTAATTTGAAACATTGCTCCGTCTTTTCTTTCTTTTTTTTTTTGAATTACCGCTCTTAATGTCTTGAACCGCCTGTGCCAACGAGACAACCTTTGGGCTGCGGCCGTGAACTGGGAATGCCACTTCACGTTTGTCGCGGAACACCGAAGTGGTTCTGAAAAACGATGGCAAGTTGTTAAATTTTATTTTTTGTGCTTTATTTTTCTGGCAAACCTTTGACAGGCGGCGGTGGTTCCGAACGAGCGGGACGATAGTCGAGAGAGCATTCTTTCTAAAATAAAAATCGATTCAAAATGAAGGAATGATGAAGAACACGAACGAGAACGATTTAATTTGATAAGAATGCCCGACTACAATTTGGTCGTTTTTTTTTTCAAATTGCCAAATTCGCGATGGCGCGCGAATGCTCATATCGCAACAAAAAATGGGCGGCGATTTGAAAACGTGACAAATAACAACAGGAAAAAAATGAGTGAAGAAGCGCTCCTCAGCGGCGCCGGCTTCCCCAACGAGAAATGGCGAATGACAATCGTAACCACGTCCATCCCGCCTCGTGGCTGGAGGGTCCAAAGAAACAAATCAAAGTTGGATGGTTGCGACGACTAAAAAACGCACAGACGCGAAGAGTGAGCAAAGAACGTTTAGAAAAAAGGGAGAAGAGAAAGCGGTGAAATGCGAAATGATGGTTTTTGGGATGGACAACATTTTTCTTGTGTTGGACCTTTGAAAACGGGGTTAGCGCAAAATAAAATACGCACAAGAGGTGGTACGGTGGACAAGTCCGCATAATTGCGTGAAAGTGATTGCGGGATTAATGAGGCTTGGAAATTTTTTTAATGATGAAAATTGAATTGTTTTGGAAAATCTGAGAAGAATACGAATAGAAAAAATGCTATTATTGCGAGATAATAGATCAGAATGGAATTTGAACTTAAAAAATTAGCAAAAATTGACAACTTTTTTCAAATTTTGCCGAATAATGAGGAATTTAATGAAATAAAAAAAATATTTTCGAGTTGAAACACTTGAAGTAAAAGAAAGAAGTCAGACAGCAAAGATGCACCACGTTTTATCGCACAAAACAACACTATCTAACTATTGACAAAATGACTACAAAGTGCGATCACCATGTGACGGTGTGCCCGAATTCAAAGATCGATCAACTTTTCGATTTTCTCAATTATCGTTCCATCCAATTTTCGGGCGGCGAATGAAATTCGAAGCGAGTCTTTTGAAATTTGTCGAAGATCGTCAAACGTGAACCCAAATGATTCAGACGCCTGAAAATCGCGATGAGCAAAAAAAAAAACAGATGGAAAAAATTTGCGAATCGCTAAACTTTTCGAAATTCGTCGGACAAATTGCAATTGTTCATGAGGCCCTTGTCATCAGTCTGCAAAAAAAAGAAACCTCGAGCACCTCATTATTCTTATCAAAATCACACCATTTTTGAAAAGCTTACACAAATTGCCACAGGAATTCCGCGAGACCGCCAAAATGGTAAATGGGAATCTTTGATGGTTGGCGTTGTTTTGCACAAAGTATTGGAAGTAAGGCAAATTTCTGAAAATAATTTCTTTCTCTTTAATTTTTTTGAGATTTCCGACCAAGTGGGATTTTCAATTGCTCCATGAGCCTTACAAACTCGGAATTTGTATGAAGAAATGTGCCGTGGCCAATTCGATCGGGTTTGAAGCGAAGAAAATCGAGAATCTCGTCGGAATTCTCCTCAATCTGCAGCAAAGAAATAAATAAAAAAGGAGCGAATGATGGAAAACCAACTTCGGCCAAGTGCACGGAGACGCCGAGGCCGGCATTTCGAGCTTTTTCCAAAATTGGAATGAATTTGACGCCGTTGAGAATTGGATTTCCGCTAAGTTCTAGGCCAACAATCAAACCGGAATCTAAAAATTTCAGATTTTTAACAAACAAAATCGAAAAATTACCGTCTTCTAGAGCTAAATTTAAGGTGTCTTCAGCTTCTTCAATAGTTTGCCGCCGATCAATACTCAAAATCAATGTGACAACAATGACATATTTTTTTGCGCAATTTTGAATCCCTGAATTAATTTCCTAAAACAGACAGTTTTTGAACAAAAATAAACCTTTAATTATAGTTTTGACATATTCGCTCTTGTTCATAAATTTTGTCGATTTTGGAGTTGAGCGTAGCTCCAAATAGACGACGCCGTCATCGTGAAATTCACGAATCACGTCTTCTGTGGCGATTTCCAAAGATTCTGGAGTCGCCGTGAGGGATTGAATCAATGGAAACATTTTGAAAACTCTAGAAATCCTTCATTCGAAAAATTTTCGGCAAATTCTCACTCTTCCATTGTTGTTGGCTGAAGAAGCACAAAATTTTCTCGGACCATCTTCTCATTTTCATGTTTTGCCAACAATTTGCCAATAGTTTCTAACGAAATGCTCCCATTCAAATGGGCATGAAGCTCCTTAAATGGTAGTTAATTAATGCCGACGAAAAAATTTGGAAAAAACTCACAATTTTGGGAATTTTAATAAAATCGCGCATGGCCGTGGCCGAAGTTGAGTTTCAGAAATTCTGCAATTTTCTTAGCTTGTCCAGATAACTATAAATGGTTTCTATTGAAAGTCTTCAATTCGAATAGGAACGAAGCTCCTTAAATCGGAAAAAAATTGAATGAAAAACTCACGATAATGGAAATTCTAATAAAATCGTGGATGGCCGTGGCCGAAGTATTTTGAAACGTTTTTTTTTTCAAAATTCCGTATTTTTTTACAGCTTGTCCAAAAATTATTTTAAAAAAATGTTTAATTAATTCTTTTGAAAGCATTTAATTCAAATAAATAGCTGGGAGAAATTTAAGGAAATTTTAAATAATAAAAGTCGTGGTTGGCCGGTGGCCGAAGTTTTTCGGATTTTTTTGTTTTCAAAAATTTTCTCACAACTCTTCCATTTTTCTCCACTTTCCATATATGGCGATCAAAGCTCGTCCAAAGAACATTGATGCCTTGCGAATGACTAAACCCCCACACTTTTTGATTGTTTGTTATTATTCTAGGCGTTCACCCACTCATTTCGAAATCACCGCCCCAATGCCTTCGTATAATTATAGGCTAATGCGAGCGAGTGGGCGGTCCTCGCGCGCAAAGTTTACAAGACGAGCTTAAAACTCGGCGGCGAGTATTCGGAATTCATTCAAGAATGCCACTTCAGCAAGAAGCGATCATCGAAATTTCCGACATGGTTTGTTCGATTTTTCTCAATTTTAAATTTCTTTTCTTCGGTTTTTTTTTCAGGAGCATTTAGATCGGCTCATTGAGCAGAATAAAGATACGGTCTTGATTTTGGACTTCTTCGCCACCTGGTGCGGACCTTGCAAGGAAATTGCACCGGTTTATAAGGAACTCGCCGAGAAGTATCGAAATATCAAGTTTTTGAAGATTGATATCAATGAGGCGGTGAGAATTCTTTTTTTCGAAGCTGATTCTAAAATTAATTTCCAGGAGGACGTATGCACAAAGTACGACGTCAAATTGATGCCCACATTTGTTTTTCTCAAGAACGCCGAGCAAATCGTAGGAAAACATGAAATTATTTAAAAATAATAATAATAAATTGCGTTTTTCAGGATATTCTCGAAGGCGGCTATCCGGACGTTTTGCGCGAAATGGTCGCGAAACACGCGAATTAGACATCAAATCGCGGTTTCAATCATTTATTCGTTGGCGGATTAATTATATATTATATGAATATATGGTATATAATAAAATATTTGGTCTGGGATGAGCAGAAAACTGAAGATATGAAAGAATGTTTTGCTAACGCTTTTTTTCTGGGGGGTTTGGGTTATCATATCGCTTATTTCGGGAAATTTTACACTCATAATCACAACGCGGAGGGTGAAACAAAAAGAAAAATGCCTTAACAAATTATCCACGACGACTGTGCTTCAGAAGGCCGAGCTCTTTTATCGCCTTGTACTGATCCGGAATCTCCATCAAAGCATTCAGCGCGAATGAAGCATCCGCATTCGGTGCATTGAACATGACCTATGAAGTAATACTCATATTATTGGAATTTTTGCAAAAAATTATTCAAAACCTTGTGGAAATCGACAAAGTGGAAATTGTCGAATAATCGCTTCGGAATATTATCGTCGAATCGTCCCATCATATTCCAGGGACCATCTCCAACTCCGACCCTAAATTGGAACAAGTCTCTTATAATGGTCCCTAGGAAATAATTGGTTACATAATGATACTCAATGGATAGTGAGACGCCGCAGCAATTGCCTTCTGATTAATCTTCTCATTTGTAACTTGTCCGTCGGCGACGATAACCAAAATATGGTACGAATGCTTCTCTTTGCAGATGTCGATGGCCCTCTCAATCAATGGCACGAAGTTCGTTGGTCCGCTCATTTCAATGGTTGGTGTGACCTCGTTGTAAACTCGAAGCACCTCTGAATAATTAAAATTTCACCATGCGCCAATTTTTTGGGGGCAACATGCGCAAATTACCCTCGAATCCATTGCAATCCTTCTCGAGATCGTAGCGATCGGCAATATTGAAGATCCCTTGATCGGTGAACTCCTCGTCGCCGAACCCATAAGCCGGGATTTGACCGTCGGCATCGAACGATGAAAGCGTTTTGCCAACAATCTGTATCACCTGCTGATAGGGGTTCAGCTCGTTGGCGTCTATTGTGTGAAGTGGCCTCTTGTCAAATGTCCGCTCTCCTTGATAGAAATTGGATTTTGTGTAATCGATGCCGAATATCAGATTCGAATACTCCAATCCAGCCTGAAATTGTGGAATTTTAATAATTTAGACTAGAAAATCCCTCCCGGTGTAGCCATGCAGAAAAAAAGCATGTGAAAATTAGTACGAGAGTACTAGCTAGACGTCTCATGCAAGCATCCCTTTTTAAAGGATTTAAAGGATTTTCGGAAAGTATTGAAATGTGAAGTATTACCGTTTCAAAGTCGCCGATATAAGTCTAAAATTGGGTGAAAACACATAGTATTAAACAAAAATCACACTATGAAATTGAATAAAAAAACATTGTTTTGGGACTTACATGCTTAATCGCTTTGACGATATCATCAAGCGTTTTGAAATGCGGAATGTTGTGCGGACTTCCGATGGCCAACGCTTGAAGCAGCGAGTTGCGACGAACAGGTTTGCTGGAATTAATTTTTATATAAAATGAAAAAAAAATTTTTTCGCGTGAATTTTAGAAAATTTCAAGACATTTTGAATTTTTTCTTTGTTTCGTAAGTTTTTTGCACACAAATCGGGTAAATTCGCGTTTTTTCTGCTCGCGGCGAATATTTGAAGAAACAATTGCTGTTATAAAAATAAAAGAAATTTAATTATGAAAAACCGAAAGACAAAGACGATAAAAAGCGCAATTTAGGCCAGCTATATATTTTAGTCTTGCCGCGAAAATAACAAATTTATGCACGCGCCTTTAAAGCGTACTGTAGTTTTTTTTTTAAATTTTGTTTCAATAAAGACCCGCCATTTTTTTTATTCGCCAAAATCAGCAAAAAAAAAACTAACAACGCCGGTGCGGCATTGGCGCGAAGATCCCTTCCGCGGCGCTCTCTCTCCTTCTTCATCGGCTTCTTGATAATCGACGGCTTCTGGAACGCGGGCTCGACTTCCATTTGTGTGATGAGTCCCAAACTCTGATCGATCGCTTCCATCGTTTGCTCTTGAACCTCGGCGGCAAAACTAACACTGAAATCATATCAAATTTTGTTATTTTTTGTCATGCACTTTCAAGCAGGTCGTCTCGATTACCGTTTCTCCTCTTTTCGCCGCTCGTCGATCCTCTCGCGCATCTTGACCTCCGACGACGCTTCGACTTGAATGCTCGCCTTGTTCTCGATCCTCTCATCGACGCGTATCACGGTTTGCTCGACGGATTCTGTATACAAGACAAATGGTTCATCTTCATGCCTGCGTGCAAGGTTGTGCACAACACCCTCCACCATGACCTCAACCATTCGGCGTTCGATGAGCGCCGGCTGCGTATCGATGCGCTCTTCGCCGCGCGCGCGGAACCCGAACGCTCCGAAGATCCAGCCGCGATCCTCGCTGATGAACACCGTGCCGTACTCGGTCGCCTGCTTGTTGAAATCATAGGCGAGATTGAAGATCGTCTCCTCGCTGACGCCCGATTGCAGTCCGACGCTGTCGCATTGATTCGCCGCCGCCCATTGGCCGAACGAGCCCATATCTTTGATGGTGACGCCGAATCGCAAGTCGAGATCGAGCGTGATCGATTCGTCGCCGGCGGCGCGCGTTCCAAACGCGCCTTGAACGATTAGCTTGTCGGTCGTCGACACATAAACCATATTAAATTCGGTTGGCTGCTTACAATAATCATAGCCGAGATTGAAGACGGTCTCTTCGGAAGCCGTCGATTTCATGCCGGTCGAATCGCCCCGATTGCTCTCATTCTGTGTCGAACTTGCGCTATTATAGATCACGCCGAAGTGAAGATCAGCGTCCAACGTGATCGTCGCCTCTTCGGAAGCGCTCACCGCGATCTCGACGGTCTCGCGCCGCGACGTTGGCTGCTCGAATTCGACCAACTCGTCGCCGTCGCGCTTTCTAAACGACGTCGTGTTCCAAGCGGCAAACTCGGTGGCGACGGTGCTGTTGAAGGTGACACTGTCGAGCATCGGCGTCGCGATCAGCTTCTCGCTTCCACCTTCAGCACCCTCCTTCTGAAGCCAAGCGCTGACGCAATCAGGACTGACTTCGCTGGTGGCGAAGCACGAAAATGAAATGATGCCGCCGTGCCTTGCCAATTCTCTGACGCCGTCGGCCTCTTCTTGCTTCTGCTCCCTTCGCAACGTGTAATGAATGCCGACGGCCATTTCGGAAGCTTCCGTTGATCGGAAGACGATTGGCTCCGACTTGTTAATCGCGTACAGTGAAATTGAAGTCGCCTCGACGCTACTTCTTGGACATTGAATCGCCTCATCGAGACGCGCGCTCACCTCGGTGGTCGCTCCGATCGAGACATTGATTGCCTCAAAGTTTCCAATTTTGCTGACCCGTTGCGTTGACTGCGTCCTCTCCGGACCGCTGAGATTCCGTTCAATACTGATTTCTTTCTCATCGGCGTAACCCGATTTGAGTGCGACGGCACCGCCGTACGCGGGAATCTTAACAATGTGCTCGTGCTCATCGTGCTGCTCGTCGTTTCGCAACTGAATGTTGTTCGTCTCGTGCTCCTCTCGTGTCTCCTTGACTTTGAGCATCGTCGCCACACCGCGATTCGCCGCCTTCAATCGGATCTTCTCATTGTGGCATTGTCCGTTCTTGACGAGACTCGACGTGACACCGGCGGCGGCTTCTTGCGTCGCCGACGCGAACATCTCGACGGGCGTCGCCTCATTTCGAATCACGATGTGACGTTCGACATGAAGTTCGCTGATCACTGGATACACCAAATCGTTGGTCACCTCGATCGCCACACTCTGCGCTGCGTTGGTCTGCAATCGGAACGAGCCGCCGTATCGCGAAGCGGCGAGCACCTCTGAAATGTGGTGATGCGACGCGTCGCGCTGATAGTGCAAATTGGTCGTCTCCTGCACCGAGCCCGCCTCGCGAACCACCATTTCAACACTCGGACATTGACGCGCGACGATGCGCTCGATGCGCGCTTCATCAGTCGCCCCATTTTTGCATAGCGACGACGACGTTGACGTCGAGGCTTCTTTGGCGCACGCGCACCTCAGAATCGGCGTCTCTTCGGTGTTTCGATCGATGACGATGACGATGGCGTCGAGGTCGAGATCGCGCGAAGCCTCGAGCGCCTCATTGATGGTGACGCTGAAGTGTTTCGACGCCGACGTGTCGAAAATCACCGGCTCTTCGACGAACGGCATTCGCAGCGTCACGTCGATCTCCTCCTTCTTGTCCTTCCTTGCCAACTGGGTGGCGATGTTCTCGATGTTGTTGGTCGTCTCCCGACATGTGTACGCCGTCGGCTCGCCAAGATTTTTGCCTTGAAGCGTTTGCGCGATGATCTCCTCGGGAATCGGGTACGCGAAATTCTTGTTGAGATTTGAGATGACGATGGTGGTGGCGGAGGTTTGAATCGAGAGTCGCTCTTGATTGCATATCACTAGTCGCTTCTCAGCGTCGCCTTCGCGTTGCCTAACATTTTCCAAAGTCTTGTCAATGATCGTTGAGTCCTCCTTGGCGCTCTTGGTGTTGAGCACCTGATCACTTCCACGTCGAGCCTCGTCAAGTGTCCTAGCGACGCTGAGCTCGGCCTCCTCTTTGTTGTAGACAAGATTGATTGTGTGATGCTCTTCGCACGCCTCGCGCACCGTGAATCGTCCCGATTCCCGATTACAATCCACTAGCGTTTTGGCGACGACGAACGCGTCGTCGCGCCGATTCCACACATGGTTGACGTCGCGTCGAATGTTTCCAGCGGCCAGCGTTTTCAGCGCGATGTTGGGAAGCGTGTTGGCGATGATCACCACCGACTGCGCTTGTAGATTACTCGGTCGCGGGCACAATAGTGTGCCGCCTATGGTGGACGAGCTGAGCCTCGCTGCGTTGGCGCAAAGCTCGAAAGCCCCTCCAAATCGTCGATCGCTAATGATTCGTTCGGTTTTGTCGAAAAGCGCATGTCGTGTGAATTGCTCGCTGATCGTCTCCTTCTCGATGGTCGCTTCGATCATTCGCTTCGCAACATTGATCCCCTTGTTGGCGTGCTTCAGAATCGTCTTGACGGTCTCGCGTTCGCCAAGCTTCGACATCTCCTGCGAGACAACCTTGCGCTCCAAACTCGCTTGCTTCGTTGTCATACTAATTGGCCGCTCGGCGTTGCCCACAATGATCGTCATGTCGACGCGATCATCCTTGAGGCCTGGATTCCGAACATCGGCGTTGATCGTCGCCTCCTCGCGTTTCGTCGCCGCGACGTTGAGCCCGTAATTGCCGCCGCGTCGCGCGACGAACCACGTCTCATCTAAATCAATGTGCTCGTTGGGTTTTCGATAGATCGGGTGCACGTTTTCAACACACTCTTCACACTCATAAACGCGCTCGTGCACTGCTTCCGAGTTCGCCACCACTAGTCGATAGTCAGCGGAATCGCGCGCGTCGCGTCTCGCGAGATTCTCGTTAATCGTTTGCGTCGTAACACTAGTCGCCATCGTTCGCAATTCAACGCGCGGTGATGTGTTGGCGAGGATGGTGCGCATCGACGCGTCCATGCTGCTGATGATTGGCTTGATCACATCGCGTTCCACACTCAATTCGGTCTCGTCGGCGGCGTCGCATTTCAATTTGAACTGACCGCCGAAGCGAGTCACCGCCAGCGTCCTCTCGACATTCTCCTTGACGTCGTCGACGTCGAAATTGCTGTAGATCGTCTGCTTCTCGTCGCGCGACTCCCGGAATTTGAATCGCAAATTCGCTCCGCGATTTTTGTCTTTGACGACGAGCTCGCTTCGCTCCTTCTCATCTTGCCTATCAATGATGGTCGCGAATGTGATCTTCTCATTCGTCGGCTCGAACGTCCGAAGGCTCGCTGGCTCGATTCGATTGAAATCTTTGAATGTTTGACAGTGCGTCTCGAATTGCTCCGGAATATGGAACTCGGGATTCCGAAGGGCTTCAACGTATTCCGCCGCACTGCAATCCAGCGACTTGTCCTCTTTGTTGGGAATATCGATGAGCTTGACGTCTTCCTCGACCTCATCCGCTTTTCGCATTGTGTAGAACATCTTGATGTTATATTCAAGGCATTCGTGCACTCGAATCGTGTATGGAACCGCTTCATTCGCGCATGATCTCACCGTCGTCGCCTTCTCCGCGCCTTCCGGAATGTGATAGCTGAAATTGGCGTTGACCTCTTCCGTCGTGCTCTCGATGACAGTCATCTTCGCATTCATCATCGGCTTCTGAATCTGCTTGAAGTTGATCTTCTCAGACTGTTGCGATCGTAGAAGGCTCGTTGTGATGGTCTTCATCTCGTCACCAGCGGCTCTGGTGTCCAACTTGTAAGCGCCGCCAAAGTTGTTCTCTCGACGACGGCATGCGACGGATTCGCGCTCGTCGGGAATCGAATAGGCGGTACCGATGCCGACGATCTCTTCGGACGACTCAAACGTTCGAATCGAGATTGGCGCAATCTCGTTGGCAATGATAACGATCTTCTCGATGAATTCGTTGCCTTCTGGAATACGCCACGATTCGCTGACGTCAGATGTCTCGCAAGTGCTCGCGTTTGTCGAATGGCTCAGATGGTGGTCGCGGGCGATCGCGACGACGCATTCCTTGTCTTCAAAATGGATGCTCTTGTTGTTGATCTGACCGTAGAAGAGACATTCATCGAATTCGAACTCGTCGGCGTCGAACGCGACACCCTCGCTGACTCTAGCGATCGGCCACTCGATGTCGGACTCGACGAGCTCGCCCTTCCTTCCGATTAGCTCAATGGCGAGCCGAACGCGAACGTCGGACGACTCGTCGAGACGCTTCTTGACGTTCTCGCCGCGATTCGGGATGACGATCTCGCGATTGAGATGCTCGCTCGGCGGCGTCATGAGCAAATGATGCGTCGCCCAGATGACGTCGTTGAGCACGTCGCCGGCTTTGATGAACATTGGCGTCGCTGCAATATGAACAATGTGTTTGAGGACGGTCTCATTCGTCAGCGACGGCTTCGCCAGACGATAGCGATGAAGATTGATGAAGGCGTTGAATTTCGCCTCGCCGCATTCTCTAACAGTCCACTTCTCACGCATTCGTTTAATTTCAATTATTGTCTTAGGGGGACATTCATGAGGCTGACACGGTGGTTTAGATAAATTCGCGTCGGTGGCGATTAGTGCGATCGCGAAATCGCGAGCCGCCGAACACGTTGGCGCGATTTGGATCGTTTTCAAGCATTGCTCGGACTCGTCGGGCATCATCAGATAGTGATTGATGCGCTCGACCTCATCCATCGATTCGATGGTTTGAAGCGATGAGCGAACGACGAGCGCGTTTGGAAGCTCGACGGCGGCGTCGAGATCGGTTTCGACGCCTTGCCAATGGGAGAGAATTTCGATTCCATCGACTTCGCGAATCTTCTCGGCGAACCTCGCCGTTGGAACGTCGCGCTTCCTCACCGACGTCGACGCGTTCGTCGCGATCGCATTGGCGTAGTCGGCGACGGTCGTCGTCGTCTCTTCCGACGCCGCGTTGGTGGCGAACGTTGTCGAATCGCTTCGCGTCAATTTGGTGCTGATCTCGGCGATGCCACTCGCTGGTTGCGGAATCGTCAACTCGACGGTCGCTTCGCTTGTCTCGTCGCCGGCCGACATCGTCGAGAAGATCTGCTGGAAGCCGGTCTTCAGTGTGATGGTGTGCGTCGATGTCTCTTTGACCTTTGGCGCGCTTCGACGCACCAGATAGACGCCGCCGCTCGCTTCGACGTTGCCGAACTCGCGGAATTTCGCCTCGGCGGCCTGCTCGCGATTGATGTCGTCGACGAGCTTCTCGATCTCGGCCATATTGCCTTCGTGCTTCTCGATGAGCAGCTCCTTCTGAAGGCGATTGTCGTGGAATCGTCGCGAGCCCGCTTCGACGTTGCTTCGAGATAGTGACTTTTGAACGCCGATGGTGTCGTGCTGCTTGCTGATGACGGCCTCGCTGGACATGTAGACGTTGGCGGCGGCCTTGGCGCGGAACGACATGCTATCTTGAACCGCTTGCGCGATTGTCACCGACTCTTCAAGATCGTTGAGAAGCGTGTCCCATTCGGCACTCGTCGACAGCAGATTCCATTGGTTCTCACGGAACTTCTTGTCGACACGCTCGCGAGACTTGTCGCGAAGGCGAATCGACGTCTCGCCGTTGGCAAGTGATCGCGACGAGGCGATTCGCGAGTCGACCGATAGCGATTGCTCCTCGACGGCGGCGACGCTGGTGGCGATCGTGTCGATCGTCTTGCACTTGATGTTCTCGCATCGCGATTCGACGGACGCGTCTTTGACGATCGGCGAGATGTCGGCGGCGATTTCGAGATGGCTCGCCGCCAAACAGCAAAGATCCTCTTTCCATTTGCGATCGATCGACCATCTCTCCTCGATCTCCTCGATTTCGTCCCTCTTCTGCACAATTTTGCCGAACAGACTGCACACTTCGGCGTTGGCGTCGCCATACTCGTAGAGTTTGCCGGAAACGATGGTGTCTTTGAGCGTCTCGCAATTGATCAACTCGGACGCCTCGCGACTATCATCGCGATAGAGCATTTTTTCGGATTTGACAATTTGGATTTGGAAGCGACGCTCCTCGGAAGCGCGTGATGATTGGGCGATGGTCCGGTCGGCGACGCCGCCTCGCGTCGCTTCGATGCTGACATCGCGACTGGCGCATGACGATTGTGACGCCTTCAACGACTTTGACATTGATTCGCGATTCGTCAACGCCACTGTGGTTCGGTCGTCCATCTCGGCGATCAGTGTCTCGTACTGGGTGATGGCGTTCTCGTTGCGTGGTTCGGCTAGCCGTCCGACGCTCTGCGCGCGTACAACATCATTGCGAATCACATTGACGTTTTGTCGGCCTCCCTCGACGCTGATGTCGGCGGTCTTCTCGACGCTCACTTCTGACGTTGCCCTCAAATTCCGAGTGTCCGTCTCGCGACGAGCGGCATTCAATTCGACGCTGACTTGCTGATCGCATTCGGGCAGCTTGCTCATCTCGCTGTCGATTGTTGTGTGAAGACTGCGATCCTCAATTCGCCTTGACAAGCGATGCACCAGCTCGACCTCATCGGCCTCTTCGCGCTTCGACACGAGACGACCGACGCCGAAGTTTGTCGACGCTTCCGATTCGCCGTACTCGTTGATTGTGGACAGCTCTTGCTCTTCGAGAATGTCCGACGCGACGTAGGTGGCGTCGTCGGCGAATTGACTCGAATTCAATTCGAGATCCGCATGTGTCTCGGACACCTCCTCGTCCTTCCAGCATATCAATGGCTCGCCGCGATTGTCGATCACATCCCAATGGGTGCACAATCCGCGATTCTCGGTGACGAAATCGTGCGAGCTGATCGCCTCTCTCATCGCCACCTCGACGTGCTCATGAACGTGCTTCTCGCTTTTGCTTCGGCAAACGAGCTCGACCTTGTAGACGTCGCCGTCGACGCTTTTGCGGTGGAATGTGCCGGAAGCGCGCTCGACGCTCTTGTCGCGCCATCTCGTCGATGTCTCTTCGAAGTCGTGCGACGAGCTCACGAACAATCCGCTCTCCTCTTCGCGAGACTCCTTGATGTTGATGACGCTCTTCTCGGTTTTCTTGTCCTTCAGCATCGCTTCACTTGCCTTCTTCGAATCGGTGACTTGAACGAGCTCCTTCGACATGGATTGTAGGGAGGCTGCCACCGATTCCAACGAGGGAACACGATTGAGAATCGACGCCTCACAGCTATTGCTTCGGGATGAGGCGATTCGCGAATCGGTGAAAGTGCGAACGTCGGAACTGGCCTTCATGCTTCTTGACACTGATGAGCTTCTTCGCAATGGAATCGACTTTTCGGCTTCTTCGCGTTCCGGATATGGCGCTTCTAAATTGCAAGCACCCCATCCAAACGAGGCAGCTGATTGCCCGAATTCGCGAACACTCTTGGAATCCCTCATCCGCTCTTTGTCGACTAGCCGACTCGAAGCGTGCTCGCTTTCGTTGCCCTTCTCAAGCTTCTCCTCATGCTTCAGCGATCTCGCGCCGAACGTCATGTCGACCTTCTCGCGCTCTTGAATCTTTGCGATTGCGTCGAGCGATTCCGACTTGATCAAATTGGCAGTGGTGTCGGAGAACGCGATCTCGGAGGCCGTCGTCTTCAGTTGACTTGATTCCGACAGCGTGCTGGCAACTGTTCTCGCGGCGACTTCGGCGCTCGACACCGTCTGCCACAATCCGACGAACTCCTCCTCGTTGGTTTCTCGAAGTCTCGCCGTTTCGGCGCTGCCATGTCTCGAAGCGACACCTTGGTAATCGACATACTCGTCGGCATCGGAATTCTTGTGCAATTCGAGGTGCTTGTCGGTGAACCGAAGCGATTCGGCGAGTCTTCTCGATTCGCGCTGAATCGCGATGATTTGAAGATCGGCTTCGGTTTTGCTGATCTCGTCGACTTCGGAAATTTCCTCGTCTTTCGACGCTGTCACCGACGCGCTTCTCCTCTCGACGCGCTTGATGTTGAAGCTCGCTGATGATTCGGACGCCTGCTCGAGCGGCGCCACTAGGCGTCCGACGGCGCCGCGAACCGACGCCTCGTCGACGCCAAACGTCTTCACGTCTCGTCCGACGTCCGGCAAACTCTGAACCCATTCGTGCACTTGCTCCTGCTTCTCGAGTATCCGATTTGTCGACACATGCTCGACGCCGAACGCGTGCTCGACCTCCTCGATGCTCTTGGCGCGAATCAGTTTGCCTGTGGAATCAGCGGTTTGTTGTGGTCTACTAGCCTCTAATCCGACATCACACTCAACACACTTGGCCGCGGACACGCTAAAGGACTGCTGGGAAACGATCGCGGATGGCTCGCGATGAACTAAAATTGCCCTAGGCGCTGGTGGTTTCGTCGACAACCATTCGCCGAATGTCGCGCTATTCTGCGGTTCGACGGCGTTCGCCGACGTCGACGCGACAATCGACGCGCGTCGAACGCTCTCGATCGTCGACAGATCGCCGTCGCGTGCGATGCTCGCCTCGACATTGGTCTTGCTCAATGACACCGACTCTAGTGGCCTCTCAAGCGACGCTGTCGCTTCGGTCGACTCCTCGATTCTGGCGATACACGCCAATTGCGCGATCGTCTCGTCTGATGGCGCGCGTACGCCGCTGGCGGACTTGTAGAGGCGGCCAGTGGCGACGGTGACGACGGCTTCTTCCTCTTGGGGCATCGGTGGCATCAGACCACCGAGGACCCCTTGAAGCTCGCGATTCTCATCGCCGGCTTTGAATGAAGCGGCTTCTTGATTCTTAACTTGAACGATTTGTTGATTGCCGCCAACTTGTTGCTCATTCGCCAGATTGATAGTTGATTGCGATGTGGACACGGCGAAGGTCCTCTCTTGCGATTCTTTGGATTTCTCGATCACCTTGTGCTCAGCTTGCTCATGACAATCGTTCTCGATCTCGGCGTGTCCGCCGATTTCTGCACTCGAAGCGGCCTTCATCGACATGGCGACACCTTCTTGACTTTTGGATTTCTCGAGGACAACCTTCCGCGCTGTCTCGTTGTTGCTCAATGTGCTCCAGATTCCCGACGTCACCGCCTCGGTGGCTTCAGTGGTTGTCAATTCGGCCTTGTCGGATAGCGAGACTTCGGCGACACCTGGAGCTGGACGTCGATGATAATCGTACTTGCTGTTGGCTTCGACGTTCGTCGCCGCCATCGCCGACAGATCGCAAATCGACATTGTGCCGAGAAGTGTTGAGAAGCTGGCGATCTCCTCCTCGGAGACCTTTTTGAATTCGTTGGATTGATTCACTGTGACGAGCACGGCCGCATGAAGATCCATCATCGCTTTAGCTTCACGCGCTTGATTGATGTCCGCCTCGGCGAACGCTTCCTCCTCAGGTGGCGCTTGGATTCGTCCGACGGCGGCTCCAAGTGTCGACGCTTTGGATTCGTGAATTAGCGCCTTGAGATTCTTGGTGATCAACGCCTTCTGTGATTCTGGCATTGTGAGCGATCCCCAATCGACGTGTGGGATCACCTCGATGAACTTGGAAAGTGTTTCATCCGAGATGCCGAACGATGTGCTGATGATGTTGCGAAGCTCCACGGCAATGCATTGATCGTACGACTCGCTGATTTTAGTAATGTCAGACTCTGTGGCGATTTGATGATCTTCTGGAGCACGAACTTGAGCTCGACCCGAATCGGTGAGCGTCTCCGCAATCAGCATCGTGGACGAATCGTGCTCGCGTTGTGTTGACCAGAATCCTTGCGCGACCTCCTCGGAAGGTTGCGTAGCGCTGACTTCGGCGTGTTCTCGGCGATGTTCGCTGATGGTGGTTTGAGTTGACGATTGCTCGTCGCCGTCGCGTCGCATCTCGACGTGCCTTCTGGTGGTCGTCAGATCGCAACACACGAGAGTTGTCAGAATGGCATTGAACATTGCCGTCTTCGAATCGTCCATTGAAGCGATGCTCGATTCCTTCTGAATCTGAGAATTGAACGCTCGAACGCAATGGAGTGCGGCGTCGGCGGTTTGCCGAAGCGAGAACGTCCGACTGGCTCCTTCTTCTTGCTCTCTTGGAGGAACAAGACGACCGAATGTGGCAAGATTCCGAGTGAGCACCTGTGTCGCCGGTGGCTGCTCCACCTCGTTCCAGTTGACGCGATTCGCGATTGTTAGGAACTCTGCGATTTCCTCCTTTCGGATGCCGAAGATTGTTTCGAGAATCTCGTTGACGGTGACAGCTGTCCGTTGGATCTCGGACATCTTGATCTGAATGATTCTGATGATGTGCTCGACGTTGGAGATCATCAGCGTGATGGCGCGCTTCTCAGTATGCGTTAATTCGGTGCGAGTGTGGAGTGAGGTGATCCTCACGATCTCTCGAATACTCTCCGAGGCAATCTTGATGGTCTTGTTGTAGAGATCCTCGCCGATGACTAGATGTTCCAATTCGTCCAATGATTGAACGGCGTGCGTTTGAAGGTTGGCTTTCAGCGATTCGCATCGCTCTCGAGTGACATCTAAACATTCAGACTCGTGAACCATTTTGGGAAGTGTTTGGGATTGTGGAATCGATTGACTCAATGAATGCCTAGACAGAAAAGTGGCGATATTTCGATGCATGGTTATCGAGGCGTCGGCCGACGTCTCATTCGAGAAGATTGCTCGAATTTTGGTCTCCGACAAGCCCAACGCCGTCAGATTGGCAATCAGCGTTTCGTTATTCGCGTCGTCGATTGCGATTCGGAGCGTATCGGCGAGACTCTCGAAATCGGCGATTTCGAATGCGGTGGTGAGAAGCTCGCGGGATGTGACCTCGCGATTCTTATAGAGTTGAATTGCGGCGTGAGCCTCGAATAGACTATTGACGAGATCAATGTCGACGTTCTCTTGCCTGATGAGGTCTGAAAGCCTCGGAGCCTCGAATAGACTATCATCAAGATTTTCATCGAAGGCATTCCGAATTGCTTTTGGCAGATCGGTGGAAGTAATTAGGGAAGTGAGATTGGAGTAGGCGATCCTCTCCGATTCTGAGATTGGTCCAATTGTCTCTTGGATCTTCTCAATGACCCTATTCTTCAGCGTTGTGAGGATCTTGACAACATCCACCGAATCCTGTCGTCCAGTTGGGATCACATCGAGATCGACTTGGCTATCACTGAGGCATTTCATATTGGCCTCGATGATCGCCGCGTGCCTCTTGGAGACATTCAAGCTGGTCCAGTCGACGTTGGGAAGCGCCTCGAAGATGGCGTCGATGAATTGCTGGCTGACGCCGAAGCCGCTTCGCACAACCTCTCTGACGAAGTCATTAAGAATCTTGCCGGTTGAATAGACGAATGGTCGTTTCGTGAGGAAGATTTGCACGATTGCGATCATCAGCGCCGTTTGAAGCGATTCCGGCTGGCATTTCACTGGAACACGATGGGAAGCTTCTTCGATCCTCTTCGAAAGCTCGACCGACTTCGAGATCAATGATTCGACATTGGTGGTGGCTAGAAGAGTGCCTATTATGGTATAGGTCGCCTGGTCTTCTTCAGAAGAATTGCTGAAGGATGCTTGAATTGCCTTCTGGATGTTGGCGATCCCCTGAAGCTTTTGCTTCTCGGCGAGCTTCGCATCAACTTGCTGACCTTCAGACACTGATTGCAATATGAGATCCATGTCAAGACTCGAGAGATTCGCCTTCATCACTTCAGGAAGTCGCTGGGATGAGATGACCTTTACGACTTCTTCGATTCGATGCTTCGAAACGCCGAATGCCTTTGAGATGGCTTCGACGGCGTTGGACTCGGTTTGAATTGAGCAGCTCACTGCGCTCTTGATGTCTTGCAGCCTCTCGTTTACGATGACGGCGGTCTCGGCGAACTTGTCATCGGACGTCAGAATTTGTTGGATCGTCTCATCGGCGAGAAGCGGAATTCGAATTCGACTAATGGCTTCATTCGACAGTTTGGCGGCGTCGGATGTTCGGACGAGGCTCAACGCGATTTCAATCGTATTCTCGACATTGGTAGTGGCGCAGAGCGCCACGATGTTGGTGAAAACCGCCATACGCGTCTCGTCGACGTGCTGGAATTCTGAAGACGTCTCGACGACGGCGTTGAACGCCGCTTGGATTTGGGCGATCGCGTTTGCGTGCCGCTTTTCAGCGATCGAATAATCGACGGCTTCGCTCGCCGGCTTCGGCTGCATCAGATTGTGAAGCGATGGTGGAAGTTTGACATGAAGCGCGCGCAAATTGAGCTCCAGATTGTGTCGAATATCGTCGGGAATCTCGATTTGAGTCCATTCGGCATTCGCTAGATGGCGGAAGACTTTGTCGACGTCTTCCGTCGTCACACCGAATGCTTTGGCGATCACCTCCGTCACGGTAAGCCGGCGAATCTCCTCGCAAGCGCCTTCTGAAGATGGATTCGAGAAATCGGCATTCATCGAAATGAGACTGCAGGATAACGCCGATTCCAGAATGTGGACGTTGTCGGCGAGCAACTTGCTTGTCGACTCGAACTCGTTGGCGGTTTTCCAGATTCCGAAAGAAGACGATTCGGGAATTGCGTGGCGTTTTGCGATGGCTGTTGGAATTGCAATCATTTTTGACGCGATTGCTTGTTGGCCTTCTGCTGAGACGATCCTGCTGATCGTGACCATGCTCTCGATGTCGCTGTGAGCCATGACTGCGAGAAGATTGGTGAAGACAGCTCGTTCAGATTGTTCGAGCTTGTTGAAGGCCTCACTTCGTTCAAAGGATTCTTCCAGACTTGCTCTGAGGTTCAGCATGCACTTGACATTCCTCTTCTCAATCACAGAGGCATCTGCTTCCTCTTCCTGTGCCCCCGGAGGATAGAGCTTTCCGAGAACACTGGGAACTTCAGCTTCCATTCCTTTGAAGTTGGCAATGAGTGACTGGCATGTCGAGACTGGAATGTCGATTCTCGTCCAATCCATTGAACGGGTGACATGTTTCAGGAATTGCTCTAGTTGAGTGTCGGTGATATTGAATGCCTGCGCGATGTGCGCGCGATGAGATTCTTGGAATCCTCGTTCGATTTCAGCCGTCTGGGATTGAGTTTGGAATGATGATTGTGTCGATACGAAACTGGTCATCATGGCGTGCTCAAGCAAAACGCGCTTCTCAAAGATCGTGCTTCTTGCCGATTCGTATTCCGATGCGGTGCTCCAGAATCCTGTCACCGATGTTTCTGGAATGGCATGACTTGTGGCGATTGTCGTTGGAATCCCGAAGTTGTGAGATGTAGATTCTTTCTGACTCTCGGATGCAATGATCTTGCTGATCGTGATCATGCTCGCTAAGTCGCTGTGAGCCATGAGTGCGAGAAGATTGGTGAAGACAGCTCGGTCAGATTGTTCGAGCTTGTTGAAGGTCTCATTTTGTTCAAAGGATTCTTCCAGACTTGCTCTGAGGTTCAGCATGCACTTGACATTCCTCTTCTCGATCACAGAGGCATCTGCTTCCTCTTCCTGTGCCCCCGGAGGGTAGCGTTTTCCGAGAGTAGTCGGAGCTTCGACTCCCAGAATTTCGAAATTTGCAAGAATCGTTCGGCATGTTTTGACTGGAACATCGATGGTTGTCCAATCGATGGTGGTGCCGACGCACTTCAGAAACTCGGTGAGCGTCGATTCGGAGACATTGAACGATTTGGAAATGAGTTGCCGATGGGCTTGTGGCATTGATCGTACGGCTTCCGCCTCGATTGGTGATGCTCGCAAAGAGCGCTGTGCTGTTACGAAGCTGCTGATCATTGCCTGTTCTAGAACGCTTCGTCTTTCTTGAATTGTAGCTTTCGCTGATTCATATTCCGAAGCGGTGCTCCAGAATCCGGAAACTGTCGATTCAGGAATGACATGACTCGTCGCAATTGTTGTTGGAATTCCGAAGTTGCGAGATGTGGATTCCTTCTGATTCTCCGATGAGACGATCCTGCTGATCGTGATCATGCTCTCGATGTCGCTGTGAGCCATGACTGCGAGAAGATTGGTGAAGACAGCTCGTTCAGATTGTTCGAGCTTGTTGAAGGTCTCACTTCGTTCAAAGGATTCTTCCAGACTTGCTCTGAGGTTCAGCATACACTTGACATTCCTCTTCTCGATTACAGAGGCATCTGCTTCCTCTTCCTGTGCCCCCGGAGGATAGAGCTTTCCGAGAACACTGGGAACTTCAGCTTCCATTGCTTTGAAGTTGGCAATGAGTGACTGGCATGTCGAGACTGGAATGTCAATTCCCGTCCAATCCATTGACGTGTTCATATGATTCAAGAATTCTGCGAATTTGACCTCGTCAATATTGAAAGCTCTCGCCAGATCATGTCGAACAGATTGTCGCACGACGTTCGTCGTCTTCTCATGTTGTTGCGTCTTCGCCAGATTCGCGTGCATCGTCGTGATCGCACATGTGAGATAGTGTTCAACGTGTCGCGATCGTTCCGAGAATGTTCGTCTCGCCGATTCGTATTCATTGGATGTACTCCAGTAGCCTGTCACAGATGTCTCCGGAATGATGTGTGTCGTTGCGATGTTTCGCGGCAGCGCGACATTGTGGGATGTCGAGAATTGTTGTCCTTCGACCGACAGTTGCTCACAGATCGTGATCAACTTCTCTATGTCAGTGTTGGCAAGAACTGCCAGAACGTTGGTGTAGACGGCCTTCTGCTCTTCGTCGATCTTCTGAAAGCACTCGCTGCTCTCCCACGACTCATCGAGACATTCGCGAACGCTCAACATACACTGTAGCGTTCGCTTCTCGATGAATCGACGATCGGCTTGTTCGTCTTGCGGCTCGGGCGGCGACAACCTTCCCAGGAAGCTTGGAATCTCGATGTTCATCGCTTTGAAGTTGGCCGTGAGTTTCTCTTTGACGCCAACGGGAACTTGGATGTCGGACCATTGAACCGACGAATCGAGATGATTGATGAATTGCGACAAACGCGATTCGCTGATGTTGAACGCGGCGGTGAGAACGTGTAGCGGGTTGAGCTTCATCGTTCGCTGAAGCATCACACTCTCGTTCCTCTTGGCGATATGGGCTTGCACGTGCTCCTCGATGAACTTTGACGCATAGACTTGTAGACTCGAATGAAGCGATTCGACTTGCGAATGGATCACCTTCTTGGCGATGACCTTGTTCGCGGTTCGCGTGCTCCAGAATCCGTGGACGGTCTCGCAGCGTGGTTGTCGAACTTGAACCGACAACTTGTCGGCCATCTCATGACACGTCTCCATCGATTCGAGGTGTCGCTTGAGAATGACTGAAAGTGTTTCGGTGGTCTCGATTTGAGCGACGGTTCGAAGATCGACGCAAAGCATCAATCCGATGAGATTCGTGTAGAGGGCGGCGTCCTCGGCTGGAATTGCGTTCAGCTTGGACTCGCTGCTGATCACTGTGTCGACAGCCGCCTTCACACTTAGCAGACATTCAGCCTTTCTGGATTCGGCAATACTGATGTCATAGTATTCGTTCTGGTCGGCTGGCGCTTCCAGGCTTCCCAAGATTCCAAGACTGCCGACGTTTGGCATAAGTCGGATATTGTTGGAGATGTTGGCTCGCTGCTGGTCGGGAAGTCGAATTGAAGTCCATTCGACCTTGGAAATGATGTCGAGCACCTTCTCGATGATCTGCTCGACGATGTTGAACGCCGTTGCGACGACATCCCACGGCTTCACCGGATGCACTCGGCACACACTTTCGGCTTGGCTCAATTGGCTCAGCGACTTCTCGATGTGCTCATAGACCTCTCTTGAGGCGTTCGTCTGAAGGTAGGACTTGAACGCCTCCATCGTTGCCGATGTGCGCTCGTCGCGTTTCACCGAATTCCAGAAGCCTTCGACAATCTCGATCGCTGTCGATCGTAGACCTCGAGCAATTGCGGTGGAATTGGAAGCGTTGAGAATCGCCGCGGATTCCGCTGACGATTCCTTTCTGGCTAGCGCCGCTTCAAGTCGTTCTTCGGCAATTTTCGACGCGAACACTCGAAGCGTTTGATGAATCGAATCGATGTTGGCGGCGATCACGTCGACGGCTTCTTGCTTCTCGACGGCGTTTGTCGACCAGAAGCCTTGGATCTCGTCGATGGCGAATTGATTTTGAGCGCGCTCGATGATCCGATCGGCCAACTCGCCGCTTGTTTGTTCCGAAACTGACGTTTTTGCAATGCTCGATGCGATGTTTGTGGTTGTCGTTGAAGAGGCGATCGTCCGCAGATCATGTGTCACTAGTAATCCGACGATGTTTGTGTAGACGGCCGCCTCAGTTGGCGCGATTCGCGCGAGACGCGAATCGCCGCCACTGATCGCTGTCTCGATCGCCGATTTGATCGATAGTAGGCATTCGGCTTTGCGCGTCTCGCTTAGCCGGATCTCGCGATGTTCGGATTGCTCATCGGGCGCGCGAAGTTTGCCGAGAACACTGGAGTGTGCGAGATCGGGAATGAGGCGAATGTTGCGCGCGGCGTTGATTCGCTCGACGTCGCTGAGATTGATCGACGTCCAATCGACGTGCTCGAGAAGATTGAACAACTCGTTGATGCGTTTTTCGTCGATTCTGAACGCTGCGGTGACGACGTCCCACGGCTTCAAATCTAGAGATTTGGCGATCGCGAGACTCTCGACATTCTTCGTCAGCGATTTGTCGAGATTCACTTGCGCTTCAGCCGTGGCGTTGGTTTGCAATCGGATCTTGATCGCTTCCATCTTGTCCTCGAGCGTTTTGGATTGACGCTCGTCGTTCTTCGCGGTTGACCAGAAGCTGTCGATGGTCTCCTCGACGGCTTCGTCGAGATGCGTCGACGTCGAGGTGAGAGTTTGACGGATGGTCTCGCTGATGCGCGACACCATCTCACTGCGAGCCAGCGACGCTTCGATCGTCTCCTCGACAAATTTCGACGAGTAGACCCGAAGGGATTGATGCATCGATTCGATGGTGCTCAATACGGCTTCGTGATGTTGATGGGTGGAAGTCGATTCCCAGCTTCCGTGAACGTCGGTAACGATCGGCTCGCGAACGCGCCTTGAGAGACGCTCGGCGAGATCGACGCTAGTCGTCGATGATTCGTCGATTCTTGTGAAATCCGCGGCGATGCTTCTACTCGACTCAATCGACCCTAATGTGCTAAAGTCATGGCTCATCATCAAACCGACAAGATTGGTGTAGGCGGCGACGTCGGATGGCGACGCACGAGCGATTCTCGATTCGGTGGAGACGACGCTCTCGATGGCTGCTTTCACAGCGAGAACGCATTCGGCTTTACGCGATTCTGAGACGAGCACCTCATGCGATTCGCGTTGCTCGGACGGCGCTCGAAGTCTTCCGAGAACGCTCGACGCGTCGACATTGGGAATCAGTCGCAAATTGGTCTCGATGTTCGTACGCTGAACGTCGGGCAGATTGATCGAGGCCCAATCGATTTGCGATATCACTTGGAACATCTCCTGACTTGATCGCTCGTCGATGCCGAACGCCGTCGACACCACATCCCACGGTGTCGCCACACACGTTCGACTCGTCGACGCCTCTCTCTCGACGTCGCGATTGAACGAGGTGACGGTGTTGGCGTTCGATTCGTCGGCGGCTCTCGTCTGGAGTGCCACGCGGAACGCTTCGATTCGCGAGCTCAACGTCTCCAGAGCGCTTTCATCGTCGTCGGTTTGCGAATGCCAGAAGGTGTGGATCACCTCCTCGGCGGTTTGCCTCAAATCCCTAGTAATCGAGTCGACGCTTGATGATTGCATTACAACACCACTAGTCTTATAAGCCTCGTTTTGAATGTCATAGATGATTTGCGCCATCGAGTGAATCTCGCTGGACGCTAATGTGGTTAGATCGCAACTAGACATGACTGTCGCGACGAGGTTAAGGAACGCTGATTGCTCTTGCGCGACGTTGCGTCGAACGACAATATCGCGATGAAGTTGCTGTTGGTTACCGATGATTCGTTGGGAGTCAACGGCGAGCCAGTGCTCCTCGAGCACAACGATCAGCTGATTCGCGTGACGATCGCGTCGCTTGCAGCGCACGTCGACGGTGATCAGCTCACCGTCAAATGAGGAGGAAGAAGACCGCGACGCCTCTTGCGGCGATTGCTTATCTAATACCACCAACTTTTCTGGAATTTGTTTCGACCATCGTCTCATTTAGTTAGAAGAAGAGAAAAATTGAAATGAAATGGTTTATGAGGACGAACCAAGGATGGTAGCAGCAGTCACACACAGGCGACACTAAATTTATGCGGGATTGTTAGATGGCTACCAGCTAGCACTAGCATGAAACTAAACACGGCCGACTACTATGATGACTAATAAGCTCGCAGATTATCTCCACGTCATCGTCTAGCTCAATGTAGACGGAGCTCATTGCGTGACTGCTGCCACTGATCGATTTGGATTCTGAAAGCCATGGAAACGATGGAGTTTTTTGGGGGGGAGGGCGGGAAGCGGCACGATTGGAAAATTCTACTAACTCTCTCACTCTCGCTCGCTTCTCGATACAAAAGAATCGAAAAGATTACCTCGATGCTCGAAATATTCGGACTCGTAGTGGTGTTGCTCGGTGTGCTCGTAGGTCGTCGTCGTTGTTGAGCGCTGCTGCTGCTCGTCGCGTCGCGCTCGTCCGAACGCGGCGGCGGCGGCGAGCATTGAGAGGCGAAGCGCCGCGTGCGAATAGTTGCCGAACACTTGTCGGAACATGACGAACACGGTGATCTGAGCGGCGGCGTCCTTGCGACGAATTCGCAAATCTTGAACGGCCGATTGTTATGGTCATGGTGGTGGTGGTGGTGGATTTTGTTTCTTTTTTTTTGGGGGGAGGTTCGTTTTTTTTTCGCCCGCGCGCGCGCCAATTTTTTTTTCTGTTTGAATTCGGTTTTCAGGAAAGAGTGTGAAATGGTGGCTCGGTAGCAGGATTTGGGTGTGCTGTGGTGAATGAAAAAGCAAACAAACAAACAAACAACAACGGCAAAGGTGAGCCAGAATACCAGATCGACGCTGGTATCGTGCCTCTGTCCTTCTCGGTGTTGGTGCACGTGCCATTTTTGGATTGTACTGTATGAATGATTCAAACAAAATGGACTAACCGGTACACGCGTCGGCGACGACACTCGAAGCGCTCGACGCCTCGACACCGCTGTTCTTGAGCATCACCGCGCAACTCTCGGCGACGTGTTGGCATTCGGCGACGCGCGCCTCCGAGAACTGACGATGGCTGTGCTGAAAATTGTCGAATTCTGAATTTTTCCTGTTTCCAACACTTCCTCTCGCACCTTCATGCTTTGCGCGCACTCGCTCATCGATTTGCTCGACTCGTACTTCTCGAGATGGACGAGATTCGAGGCGTTGACAATGGCGTGCTCGCGGAATCGCGCCGCCGCTTCGATGGTGTTGGCGGTTTTCGAGGAGCCCTCGACGACGAACGCGTCGGCGGTATGGAAGATGGTCGCCGAGACGTGCGCGTTCTCGACGCCCGACTGTTTCGCGTGGTGGCTCGCCGTCGCCGCGTTGGCCGTCTTGCGGATCGTCTCGATTTCGGCTTGCTTGACGGCGCGATTCTCGAATCCGCTTAGCATCATCGCCTGCTCGTTGGACGTCTCGCGAGCGCGACTCGTCACCACCTCGGACTTTGTCTTCTCGCGCCAATTGATGGTGACCTCGTGGGCGGTTGGAATGCTGTTCGAGATGGAGCACGCGATCGTCGTCGACTCTTTCTTCAATTTCGGCCTCTTGATTTCCATCCGAATTGGACTATGATTGTTGGCGGTCTCGAACGTCGCTTCGAACAACGAGCTCGACTCATTCTTGACGAGATCGACGAGTGTCGGCGAGCCGCCGTTCCACGATTCTTCCGACTCGGATTCGTAGTGACGGGCGCCGGCGAGACGGAATTTCGTCTCGCCGCGTAGATGCGTTCCGTCTTGCCGCATCTCGTACATTCCGCCTTCCGCTTCTCTCTCGATCATCATCAACTCGTCCGACTCGGACTCGTAGCGTTTGCCGGCACTTTGGAATTTGGTCTCGCCACGAAGATGTACACCGTCTTGATGCATCTCGTAGGCGCCGCCTTGGGCTTGACGCTCGACATGCTGCACGACGATCTCGGCGACCTTGGACTCGTCGACGTGCGTCTGAAGCGTCTCCTCTTCCTCGGTCTCGTATCGCTTGCCGGCTCGTCGCAGAGTCGTCTCCTCCTCGAATCGCTGCCCCTCTCGTTCCATCTCGTAGCCGGCGGCTCGCTGCTGTCGGACGATCTTCGATTGCTTCAGAAGGAACGTGATGGCGGCGACAAGCGGCACGGCAATCTTCACCGTGTAATTCGAGGTGTCCTCCTAAACGAATTTATGATTCTAGCGATCTGAGAGAAAAAAAAAAACAATCGCTACCTTTTTGGCGATGTCGCAATCGGCGAACGCGTGAGCACATCTTGGCTCCATTCGGATGACGTTGAGATCTTGCGACTCTTCGGTTTCAAACCGACGAAGTCTCATCAGCGAACCTTCGCCTTCAAAATGATGGCCGTCCTTGACGAGTTGAATGTTGGCCTTGTCCTCCTTCTGCAGCTCGTCGACATAGATCTTCTCGACCTTCTCGTACTCGATCGGCGGCGGCGTTTTGGCGACGGTCTCCTCATAGTTCTGAATGCGTTGCTGCTCTTCGGCGAGCATGTCATCGGCTCGCTCGCCGATGACATACGTCTTCAAAATGTTGGTGATGTCCTCGACGACCTCGACCTCGATATGCGTCAACGCCGACACCGACTCGCCGTCCTCTTTGAGATCGCTGAGAAGACGCTTGCTGACCTCGGTGAGGTAGTCCTTCTTGTCGACAAACTCCGGCACGTCGAGGCTCGCCTCGCGCTCTATTTTCGTCTCGCCGTTCTCGATCAGCGTGATCTTGTACTTACTCTGACCGTCTTTCATCTCTTCAAGTATCAGACTCTTCTTTCCGATGGTCGATTTGATCTGTAACAATGTGTGGAGTTGGCTCTTCGTGCAAACGCCTACCTTGTAATTGGTGACGACGTCGCGAACCGTCCACGCGCTCGAAATGCAACTATCGACGGTGATCAAATCGGCGCCGACGATCTTCTCCATTTTGAGTTTGCCCTCGACGGTGGTCCGAACCACCGGCGCGCCTTGACGCTTCTCCTCGTACTCGATCTCGGTCTCGCGACGCGTCGTTGATGGTCCCTGCTGTTTGATGAATATCTCTGAAATTCGAATTGTCGATTGTTTGTGGAAATTGTTTGTCGGTGTGAGCCGCGTGCCTTTCTCATTCCGCTTCTCGGCTTGCGGCGACAATCGGCTCGATCTGTCGTTCCTCGCCATGTTCCTCTCGTCGTCGGTGGTCTCGACGCTAGCCGGATCCCATGTGAACACGTTGGCTAGTCGCAAATGGCCGCCGTCGATCGTCTTGACGCCGCCACCACGCTGCATCGAGCTCAGCGATGCCGATTTGGCGAGTAGCGTGTTGGCGGCGGCGGCTGTGGCGCGACGAGCCGGCGCCGGACTCGGCTCGGTGGAGAGCCGAAGAAGGTCCATGGTGGCCTCGTCGAGCTGATTGACGGAGCTCGTCGGCGCGCCGCGTGTCGTTGGTCCGTTTTTGCCGCGAGGCCGATACTGGAGATGGGCGCGATCGCCGAACGCCGTCTCGTTCATTGTGCGGCTCAACGGTCCGCTGGGCTCGTCGACGAAATGAACGTTCCTAGGCGAGGCGGGCATCGACACTAAAAAAGAAATGAGAAGCAAATGATTCCATACACGGCGATGCTAATTGATCTTACTCTCTCGAACATTGCTTCGACGGATTCGATCAATCGTCGCATAATCATCCTCGTCGGTTTGATTGGCGAGCGTCGTCGCCTGCAATTGTCGCGGTGTTCGGAATCCCTCGTGCGAGTGTGTTCTTCCCTGAAATCAGAAAATTGCTTCTCGATGGTCCGTCCCGTTCACGTACCCCTGGTTTTCTTTCAGCGCGCTGAAGTAGCTCCTGCTCGCGTTGCTTCGCGGTTTTTCGTTCGCTGACTCGCGCGTCGATGACGTCGTTGTTGGGCGGGGCGGCAGCGCCGCCGCCAAACCAACGCTGGAAGAAGCCTCCTCCAGATGTCTGACGCTGCTGCTTGTCCATTGTATTCTTTTTCTTCTTCTTCTTGCTCGTTGTCGTCGTGCTCTTATCCTCTTCGGACGCTGACTCGGCAGCTGGTCTGAATCTCAAACGCGCTGTGTGATGATCGACGCGAATCAACGCTGATGACTCACGGTTCCGGTGTTCCCTTCAACGGTCGGAAGCCGGGTTTGAAGCGCGCGCCGTTGCTAGCCTCTCTGCAACACTCGGGATGATTGCCGTCTTTGTCGATGAAATCGAGCGAGGCGTTGTCGGCGGCGACGACGACGATCGGCGCCGTCGACAGCGGCTCGACGTCCTCGCGCGCGTTCAACGACGACTCCCACATTGACGTTTGACTGAAACGGACAAGCGACGGCACGACGGATGACGACGACGACGACTTGTGCGCCGATGGTGGTGCCGAGCGACGCTCCTTCCGGTAGACGGGCGTCGGGATGTGAATCGCGCCCGGCACCGTGTACGCTTCGTCGGCGGCGTTGGTGGAGCGCGCGCGACGACCGCGTCGCCCATGACACCCGACTAAGCATCTCTCATCGGACGCACATTTACACAGACAACATGAACGACAACACACGCAGACCATCCAGCCAATCTAGAATCAAACGGGTTAGAAACAAAAATCGATAATAGTGATATTGTATCACAAGATATATATACACACACACGGCTAGGCGCACACGTTCAAGTGGCATTAGAGGGGGGGGGGGTCTCGCGATATTTGGAGTACCTGTAGGCCGAGCAGCGTCCACGACGACGACGACGTCCAACCGATTCCGACGCCCAACAATTCGAGAGGGTCGGGCAACAATTGGTGGGCGGCGGCGCACAAAATCGTTGTACAATAATTATGGCAATAATAATAGTAATAATTGGGCGCTTCGCGATTTTGACAGCTATTTGCCGAGGAGTCGCGCGTTGCGCAATCGCCTCGCCGCCCGCCGTCGGATTGATTCATCATCGGAATCTCGTTCATCTTGGTGACGCGTCGCAGTTTCGTTCGAATCCTGATGGGGGCGAGTTCGAAAGTAAATGATGATCAACTCATTTCGATTCAATCTTGATTCGACTTTTTTTTCTTTGCTAAGCCTTTGGTCTTGATTCGACAAAATTGCTACATCAAAATCGCTCGGGCTCTATTGACATTAGGCGTTGGCAAACAATGATTTGAAAGGTTAATACTAGTACACAGATCATGAAGCAAACCATGAAAAGCAAATAACAACAACAACAAGAGAAACAGCAAATTCAGAAGCTCAACGATGGCATAGTAATGGGGAGGATGGATAAAAAACAGCCGGGCGGGTTTTGAGGCTTGCGGGGTTTCGAAACACCCGGCCCGGGGACGAGAGCGAGAGATACGCGGGGAATGTGAAAGCGGCAGAAATCATCATCATCATCATCGTCGTCGACGACGACGACGACGACGACGATGCCTGTTGTTCACCACTCGAACTGATAGTTTGAGAAGAGCGAGCCGATGGAGAGATGCGTTGGTGCCGGTGTGTTACAACCAATATCTCCCAACCAAACCCCCCCCCCCAACCAACTGATAGGCGTGTTGTGTTATATGTGAGTGTATCTTCAAATCTTCGCCACCACACATCTTGGATTTTATATGATGAACAGTGGGGGGGGGGAATATTATTTTTTTTTCAAATTCAATTCGCGCGAAATTTTGAGAAACAGGGGGCAAGTGCGCTCCATTGCGCATCGCGAAATTAGCGAGTCAAGTTTGGATGGTAGATCGTAATGTCTATCGTTGAAGGCATGGGAAGATTGAAGCTGGACGGAAAAAAACCTGAAGGATTGCCGAGTGTGACCTTCTTTTCCGGGTCTCTCGCCGAAGCTGCTTTTTTTTGTTTTGCTCTTCCCCGCCGTTCTGCCTCGATGTCTCTATCCGCCGGGGGGGGGGGAATGAGGCGATCGATCAGTAGCGGGATGATATGTCGATGATGCATATGCTCTGGTACGATTGAGGCACGCGAGAATCGAAATAGGAAAAAGTCGGCGAATAGAAATTGGTCGGCGGCGTGTGCTCCTTTGAGGTGTGTGCATTTCTTTCCTCGCTTTTTTTTTTCTCCGAACTCGAGCGGCTGTCTAATTGGCCCGCCAATTATAATCGTTGGTGAATGAGCTTTTCACATGTTGACCGCCGACGGCTCAGGCTCGACACACTCCGATTTCCTTGTAATCGACACACATCCACCAGCTGTTTCACCTTGTGGCGTTTGGTGGTGATTTTTTTTCGTCCCCACACAAAATGGGCCTATTTTAATTGTTCAGTGTCGCCAGACGCGTTGCGGTTCGCGTGCGGTTCCAGATTTTTTTCTTTTTGGAAAATGTTATAAGAAAATAGTATTTTGTGGTTTTAGCATTTTTTTTTTCGAAAAATCAATAGTTAAATTTTTTTTGAAAATATTTAAAGGCGCATGATATTTTTTGAGTTGTTGAAACACTGAAATTGAGATTTTCAGAGAAAAATGTTTAATTTTTTATTTTCCTTCAACAGTCCAAAATTTAAAAAAAAAAATAGAATTTAAAGGCGCATAGGAGTTTTTGGAATTAAAAAAAAATTTTTTTTCTCCACTATCCCAATTTTGTTTTATATTTAAAAATGGTATGCAAATTTAAAGGCGCATACAATTTTTTTTCGGGGAAAAATATTTCAAGTCGCATTTTTCGAGAATTTTTCGTTGGCAAGAAAAAAAAAATAAAATGTTCAATTTTTAGTGTACTTTTTTTTTAATTGCAAATTGGAATCACCTCAAAAAAAATGAAACAAGAAAACAGAAGTGTCAATTCGACGTCTCCTTCTCGAATTTTTTTTTCTTTTCGCGGGGTGTTGAACAGAGAGGCAAAAAAAAACCCCCCGACGAGAATTGCGAGCAAAGTGCCGGCGGGCGGAGGGGGGAAAATAGGTTATAATTAAACTTCTGCCGTCGTCGTCGTCGTCGTCGCGAATTTCCATCTGTCGGCCACTTTATTTTATGATTTTGACGTCGTCGCCCCGAATGTTTTCGTCGTCGTCCTCCTCCTCCTCACAAGCACAAAAGCATTTTCTTATTATAATTATATATATATATATATATATATATATGCTGTCGCCTCAGCCAACAGGAAGCATCTAATTTGAAACCGACATCATATAGTCGGACGTCCGCGCGACTGCTGTAGATTTACGCGAATGCGCCTTGAAAAGGTCTCGCCACGTGTAAACGCTTGGTTTTTTTTTTCTTCTTTCAATTTAAAAATGATCGATGATGTTAGCTCGTGCCGAGACCAATAGAAAGAAGCAGCATGCTTGTAAATCTACCCGGACGACGCGCGCGCGCGCGTAATATTGGAATTTCTAGTCGAGGTCTCGGTGCGCCTTTAACATTGTCCGCGT
This sequence comes from Caenorhabditis bovis, assembly GCA_902829315.1. NCBI lineage: Eukaryota > Metazoa > Nematoda > Chromadorea > Rhabditida > Rhabditidae > Caenorhabditis > Caenorhabditis bovis. Next base: position 6,448,926 of record CADEPM010000004.1, on the reverse strand, counting down.
AAATCGACAACAATATTTCCCCCCCATTCGCGCGGCGGCTTCGACGTTACTTCTTATGTATATATCATATAGTTGTTAGCTAGCCAGTATTACAATATGAGAGTCGAAGAGATGTGCGCGATGGGTCACCAGACGGGCGGCGCATTCGCTCGTTCGTTAGCCCATCTCGCGTGCTCTCTCCGATATCTGGAATTTTCGGTGTGTCGCGCGACGAGACCATTTTATTTATTTTGTGTTTTTTTTTTTTTTTAGTTGAGCCACCTTGTCGAAATGTTGCACTTGTTTCCCGCCCCCCGAATTTCTCTGTTTGCTCGCCAACCCATCGCCACCAGAGCGCTACTAAATTATTTCGGTATTTGTGGTCCTTTGATCTGATCCGCCACACACACACACGATGATTGCTTCTTTTTTTTTCTTTGAGCCGCTGGTGCGTTTTTTTGAATTGCCGCCCAAATTCGGGGGTCTCGTAGCGAACAAAAATTGGATTTTTTTTTTTGATTGGCGCGAAATTCAAATTTCACACATTTTATCCTCAAATACAGAACCTTGGTTTTTTTTTCGTTCAGAAAAATTGACTACATGCGAAAATGGCATTTTGTCGCCAATTTGGCGAAATTAGGGGCGCCTCTCTCTCTCTCTCTTTCTCTGCGTCTCTCAATCTCTCTTTTGATCTCCACATCTCTGCGTATCTAACCTCTATGCATATTTTCTCTTGAAACACTAGTTTCAAAAAAAATCGAGATTCTCGTTCTCTGCGTCTCGTGATTCTCATGATCTCTAACACCTAGATGTCTGCGTCTCTCTCTCTCTCTCTCTGAATCTCTGCGTCTCCTACATACCTCTGAATCTCTAGCAGCCCGCACCTCGTCGTCTGCCTCTAATTTCAGAATGAATTAAGACCCCTGTCGAAAATATCTTAAAATTCATTGGGGTTTCTATAGAGACCCCCCCCCCTACCAATTATTTATTATTATTTTTTTTATTATTATATTCATGTCGACGAAAAACGAAAACGAATAGATGGATGATGTGTACGAAAATTGAAAATGAAATTCGAATCGACTCAAAACGAATTTTTTTTTCGTCCTCGTCCCCCCCGAATTTCGTAATAATCCTCAATTGTTTCTATTCGTTTTTTTTTTCGTTTTTTTTTTTTGGCATAATCCGCTCGATCCCCATGCCTCATTTCATTGTATATGCGTTTTTTTTTTCTCTTTTCAAATGGATTCAGAATGACGAATGGCGCTCTCGGTTCGTCGTCGTCGCCATCGCGAATCAATCGACGACGATCGACGAAAGCCCTTCAGGACTTCTTCTCGCGGCCGTTCACCCAGAGGTGCGTTGAACTACACACACAACTACCGTAATCTACTAGGGCTACCGTATACCGTATAACTGGATTTGAGAAATGTTGTGGATCGTGTGAACGGAGAGAGGGGAAATTGGCGGCTACCGTAATCTTGTGTCTCAAAAATGTCTACAGTAATCTTCGACATTGTATGTTGGGCTACAGTAATCCTAGATTTAAAATATCTCGCTCTACAGTACTCTCGAGTACCTAAAAGTTTGCCTACCGTAACCCGGTCTCACGGAATATGCGGCTACCGTAACCAATGGTCTGAATTGATCTCCAAGAACTCGATGAGTCTTCAGAGCGTAAAGCTACAGTAGCCTAATGTCAAATGACTGTAGGTCTCGGAACTACAGTAATCCTGAAACGTCGATTGAAGAGCTCTCTAGTTTTCTGAAATGGGCCCAATTCAATAGGTCGAACTAGTGTTACCGTAATCCTCGATCTGAAAAAAAAATTCTCCTCAGAAAGTAGGGTTACCGAAATTCTCAAAATTACTGTAGGTCTCAAATCTACAGTAATCCCGAAACGTTGATTTCAGCAAAATCGCGTTGAACAAGTGCTACAGTAATCCGCGATCCTTGAAAGGCAGATGCCACGATGCCCTGGAAAATAATGTTACCGTAATCCTTAAAAAAAATTAGTTGATTTCAGCAATCTATGGGTTGAACTAGTGCTACAGTAATCCTGAATCAGAGAACTTCTGGTTCAATGGCCCGTAGGCTAAATCCACTACACCAATCGCGAAACATTGATTCTAGCCAAGTTTGAACTAGTGCTACAGTAACGCAGAAAAGGCATTTCGAGCAATCGGGCTACAGTAATCCTCAATCAGAGCAAGTCCGATTCGATGGTCCTCAGAATGTAGGCGTAATGGAATTGTGGGAAATGCGTAATCGCGAAACATTGATTCTATCAAAGATTTCTTGAACTCGTGCTACAGTAACCCAGAAACGGTAATTCGAGTGCTACTACAGTAATCCCTCAACAAAGAATTCGACAGTAATCCCCCAATTTTTTGGTAGTTTTTTTTCCCCAAAAAAATTGAAATGACAACAACCATTTTGCGAATATGTAGTGTCAATTCGTCTCCCTTTTATGGGTAGTGAAAATGTTTCAAAAGCACACACGCACCAATCTCGATTTGTTCTCATAAAATGCCTCAATGAATTATTCACATTGTTCATTTCTCTTTTTTCTTTTTTTGTGTGTGTTGAAGCAATTACCAAATTTGGGTCCCCCCCCCCCCCAACATGCTCCAACTCAAAAGGTGACGCATTAGGCACGCTTGAGAGCGTCTTGTTCACACTTGAAGGTAATGCACTTGTTAGAAGACGGACGACGACGACGTCTTCAGCTTCTGCCCCTCTCGCTTTTCTTTTCTCCTCCTCATCATCATCATCATCATCATTGCGTATTCCCGCAGATTTTTTGACGTGCCAGAATATCTAATCAACGTCCAACGTCGGCAGCCGTCTTTCGTTTTTTTTGTTTCTTCTTCCTTTTTTTTTCGACTGGCTTAATATATGTATATAATATATAGTTAGCGAAGAGAGATATGACGGCGCGAAAATTGGTCATTAAACCGTTGCCGTTGGGACTTGGGTGAGTTTTTTTTTTTGAGAAATTTGATAATTATCGATTTTCGGAATGGAAAACTCGATTTTAACCATTTTTTTTCTAAAAAAAATTCCGAAAAATTGACTTTTTTCGAGATTTTCAACTTCTTTTTTTTTGCAGAAAAAAATACAAATTTTCCATTTTTTATTTCGTTCCTTTTTACAAAAAAATGGAAGATTTTGAATTGAAAATGATTTTTTTTTGAAATTAAATCGACTGAAAAAATGCAGTTTTTTGACAAAAATTGGGACTTTTTGAGATTTTTTAATTTTTTTAAATTGAAAAAAATTGGAATTTTTAATTTTTTTTTCAATTAAGTTAAAAAAAATATATATGTTTTAATAGAAAATTCAGCATTTTTTTTTAAATAAAATAACTCAAAGATGCGTTTTTAACAAATTTTAACAACTAAATTAAAAAAAAATTTTTTTTTTAATCGAAATTCTGAATTTAAAAATTTTTAAAAAGAAATAACTAAAAAAATTCAGTTTTTGGCAATTTCTACTAGAAAACATTGAATTTTCTTTTTTTCTTTTCAATATTTTTCAACTCGAATACCCATTAATTAATAACCATATCATATAATTTAAATAACCATGCGAAAAATAATTATCGCAATTTTTTCAAATTGCGATTTTCTTGCGAGAAAAAAAACCGAGAAAATCGAATTTTCTTTGAGAAGAGAAGAAAAAAAATTGAATTTCTCAGTAGCCAATGGAAACGCCAAAAATCGTATTGTTGACGAATTCAATTTTCGGTGCTCGAAACTCAAGTGAGAGGGATGAGGAGGGACCATTTTAGCTAATCTCATTATATATCCTCTCTCTCTCTCTCTCTCTCTGCGTCTCTCTCTTTCTCTTTCTCTTTGGCTATACATAAATTATATATTATGCGTTTATAAATAACATGGCCCCCACGATGACAAATTGAGTTTCGAAAGTTGAAATGAGCGAAAGATTGTGGCGAAATGAGATGGGGAAAAGAAACAAACAGAAATTCAATCCCCTTTTTTTCCTTCCCTCTTTTACTAGTATTACTACGTTGGAGAAGAAGAAGAAGAAGAAAAGCTTCCTCGACATGCTGCTTTTTTTTATTTTAAATGGAAAGATTTTCCTCGGGGGAATTGAAAATCGCTCCTCACCGGCTCCTCGCATTCACTTTTTTTTTCCAGACGATCGCAATCGATAAGCGGCGCTCGCGTCTCGCCGCGAATTGTGGCAAACGGCTCGAATTGCGGAACACCGCGTGCGCCTTTGAGCATGTCGAACACCATCGAGATATCGATTGCGATTCAGTGAGTGCTTTTTTTTTCTCGAATAACAACAACAAAAATCAATTCCCCCGATTTTCAGCGATTTTGCCACGTCGGAAAGCGCCAATTTGTTGGTTTGCGAGCTGTTTGAGAATGACACCGAGTGCGAAGATCGGTGAGTGAGCGATGAAGAAAAAAAATGAAGCAAATTTGACATTTTCGCGTTTGTTTGACGTCGTTTCTATTTGTTTGATTCATTTTTAAATGTGATTGTCGTCAAATAAAATGCATTGGTTGCACGCGCATTGCGGACATTGCACTTTATCTTACGACAATTTTCAAAAATGTTTCAAATTTTTGGCCTAATTTTGTTGATTTCTTGTTTTTTTTTTCAATGAAAATTCAATTTTTCAGTTTCAATTCGCCAAAAATAGCGAAAATATTACAGGTGGACGAAAGTCGGAAATAGCAGCCCGGTGCGATTTTCAAGGAACATCGAATTTCCGAACAAATTCATCTATCAATACATATTTGAGAAAACGCAACTCATCAAAGTGATAATGTAAAGATATTCAAAAGAAAAAGAGGAATTTGCTTTTTTTAAAATTCTAGAACACGCTGTCAAGATGGAGCCTCATGTTCAGATGATGTATTGGCGAGCTGCATTTTCAAAGTCGACGAGCTGATCGGCTCATTCGGATTGCAGTTGCGCAAAAATTTAAGGTTGAAATTGTTTTAAATCGCCAGAAAATTCAAAAAATTTCAGCAAAACTTGCACAATATCGAACGCGTTGAATTGCACACAGCGCAATTCGCTTGAATACATTGGAGGCATCATTATTTCCGGTAAATCGTTGAAGAAATTTTGATTTTTTTTTTCATTTAAATTAATTTTATTTCAAATACAAATTGATTTTTGGCAAAATTCAAGCTCAATTTTTTAATGTGGATAAAAATTTGAATTTCAGCCGAAATGCCCGAAAAAGAGCAGCCGATTGTGGTGCAATTCGCCGGCAAATCGTTGGATCGCAAAGATTTCCTCTGGGACGAGACGGCGGTGTTCTTTCGCGTGTTTCGTCTCGAAGAAGGCAAAGACGACGACTCACTGGTGTTCCTCTACGAGAGCGAGGCGCTCAAAAATCACTCTCATCCGCAATGGGCCGAATTTCGTCTCGACACTCAAGATGCGGCCGACAATCGAAATAGGTAAGCGCGGCGAAATCGATCGATTCGCGCGAATTTTATCGATTTTGAAGGCTTTTGGAAATTTGGGTGATGTATCGCGACGTCGACGGCAAAGAGGGATACATTGGCAAATTTTTGACGACGTACGCGAAAATGAAATATGGTCCCGGACCCGACAACGTCTACAATGTCATCAATGATGTGAAGAAGGCGGCGAAGAAGAGCTACGAGCACAGCGGCAAAATGGAGCTCGTCAAATTCACTGACGTCTCGTTCTACTCGTTTTTGGATTATATCGTCAGCGGCACCCAACTCCATTTCGAGATTGGCGTCGATTTTGCCAGCGATGAGCCGATTCATGAGCTCGATCAGCGGCGATTCGACGGCGAACTTCATATGGCGATTCGGGCGATTGGAAGCATTATAAGGGATTATACACCGTAGGGGCTTCTTCTTTTATTAATTTTTCACAAAACTAGGATGAATCCTTTGAAAGCTGGAGATCTGCAAAATTTTGTTTTTTTACATTGCAGTAATCCAAGAAGGTTACTGTTGATCATCAAAGGCACATAAAATTAATGATTTGAATTTTTGTTCCCTTTTTCTTCTCGCGAAATCCAATTGTCAATTATGGTAGAATTGGAATTGCCGCCGTGGGTCTCGTATGGAAAAATTTACTTCATTTAACCAAAAATTAATTGAAAGAGCCTAATTTTCTAGGAATTTTAAGTATTGGCTATTTTTAAAAAAAAATGTCAAGCTCATTTCATTTTACGGGACGCAGAGAATTTTTGGAATTTCCCACTAAAATTGATTATTAAATTTCGGATTCAATGAATTTTGAGATTTGTCGTCAAACATAATGCATAATGCTTTGTCCGCAATTTGTATAATTTTGTTTTCGATTTTAGAAATCGCCTTTTCGCTGCGTTTGGAATCGGCGCCAAGATACCGCCAACGTTCCATGAGTCGAATGAATTTTTCATGGTAAGACGCGATGCGCATCGTTTGATTCAATTGACCGCCCGTGTTCCAGAATTTCTCGATTGATCCGATTTGTCGTGGTCTCGACGGCGTCATGGAGGCCTACCGAAAATCGCAGTCGCTCGTCACCGCGTCGAAAGAATCGAAACTCGCGCCGGTCATCAATTACGCGATTCGAATGTCGCATAGGTCGGGCTTCCGCGGCCTTCATTATCACGTGTTGGCGATATTCACACGCGGTCACGTTACCGATCACAAGGACGTTCAGCAGGCGTTGGCGTCGGCCGCCGACGCGCCAATCTCGATATTGATTGTCGGCATGGGCGACGGCGATTTTGGCGCGTTGGCGAAAATATGCGCGAAACGAAAAGACGGCAAACGCGAGTGCGCGCAATTCATTCGGTTGCGCGGCCTGCTGAACGCCGCCGAGTTGCCGTGGGCGAACAAATCGCGAATCGCCGAGACGGCGCTGCACAACGTTCCGAATCATATGGTCCAATATATGCATAGTCAGAATATTGCGGCGAAGCCGCCGATTCAGGTGTGCCGCTCGCCGTTGTTCCACAGCTCGTCGCTGATACCCGACAAGCCGACGCAATTCGTGTTCGAGGGCGAAACGACGATGATGCCGAATCTCATACCGAATCTCATGCTGCCGGCGGATTTGTCGCCGAGACCGCGGCCGGATCGACGCGGATCGGACTCGCGTAGGCGTTTTTTGACGATTGACGAGAGTGGTGTTTTTTCTTTTGCAGAATACCTCGATGTCGAGACGATGCGTGGCAGTTTGACGGTTCGCGTGCCGGAACGATGCCATTCGGTTCTTCAAACGAATCGCGAGCAGTATCAGCGAAGGCTGAAAGAGAGGGGACTGGCTAGGGTGAGTTTTCTTTGGGGGGAATCTTGGCGCACATTTCAATTTGCAGATGAAATTCCCTCGAGTTGAGCTGAGCACATTGGAATCGAGCGGTGGATCGACGCAGGACAGCTCGTTGTAATCATAAGAAACGTTTTGTTTTTTGTTTTTATTTTTTTCATTTCATTTAAATTATTTTGCCAAATTTACTCACTTGTCGCCAGCGAGAGACCAAATTGTATTTCGTTTGAAGAGCCTGGGTTTTCCTATAAACGATAAACACGATATTGATTCTTTTTTTTTTCAGAAAACCAGTGATTATTAAATAATCATGATGTGAATCACCTGCATCGCGTTGGTGTTTTTAGATTTTTCACATTTTCGTTCCGTGTTATTTCCGTCTTAACGACGGCAAAACTGGTGGGCCGAACCGGGGATTGAACCCGGGACCTCTCGCACCCAAAGCGAGAATCATACCACTAGACCATTCGCACAGGCAAAACGCGACGGATGAAATCCGGGCGAATCACGGTCCGTTATTGACCGTGCCAGCGTGTCGCTGACGTACCGGACACGGACGTCTTAGCGTATCCGGGAACGGACCGTGATTCGCCCGGTGGCGTTTTTCACATGCTTTTTTTTCTTCCGTTCGTATAATAATCAAAATTAAAATTGAAATCATATAGACAGCATTATTATAAAAGTTTTATTTAAGAAAAATCGAAAAAAAATTATTTACGAATCGCAATCGCTATATTCGTTTTGAATTTAATCGTATTCGATTGTAAAATGATTAATTCGTATTCGATACGAAAGAGTCAATTTTTTGTTTCACAATCAAATACATTAAAATTCGAAATGAATACACCGAGTTTCGCACCAAATACGAGTACATTCGGGTTTTTCCAAAGAGTAATCGAGTACCACAAATTTCAAACTTAATTTTCGATCAAGTTTGTATCCGAAATTTGTTGTATTCGATTCGAATCGAATTACTAGAACAAAAATAATTCTAAAAACAAAAAAAAAATATTTGCACATTCCATTTGCACACGCGTGTTCTACCTGGATTGGAACATTTCCATTAACTCTTCGATTTTGGCGGTTTTTCCGCGTCGTTTATCATCGCTGAAACACAGTATATAGCATATATATAACATTCGCGTTGCTCACTTACATGAAGTTTCTTGTCATTTCTCGTATATGAGAAACGACGACGGTTTCTTCCCACCCTTCACTTTTTATATCGAAGCCTCGGTGTAATATTTCTGAAAAAAAGCATAGTTTTTACCATTCAATTTCTCATTGGCCAATATGGACTAGGCGCAAGTTTTTAGCCGGTCAATGTTACTTCAAATCTACTTACTTCCAAGAATTTCGAAGAACTTGTCCGGTATTTTGGGATATTTCGTTCGTTTCGTTGACGAAGCGGCCGAATAAATTACAAAAAAATTATCTTTTTCGCATAACTGAAAGTAAATGTGTTCATGCAGTTGTACAGATTATGCATTACCTCATTCAGTATGTGCAGTACCGCCTTTTCAAGGCCTTTTTCAGGCGACTGTGCAATCCATTTTGAACAGTTTGATGGAGTTAGTAAATCGCCAATGCGCAATTTATACCCAGCTGGCATATCGATATCTTCGTCGACTTCTTTACCTTTTACAATATCGAAACTGTTGATATCTGTCTACAATTATTTATATATATATACCGTAAAACCTGTATTTGAAAGGCATCCTCTAATTGAACGGCCTCTCTAATAGAGCGGCACCCTCTAATTGAACGGCACCTTTCAATAGAACGGCATTCTCTGGTAAATGAAAATCAATCGGTTTCGAAAGAATTTCACTTTTAATCGTAATCAAATACATGAAAATTTCAATCGAATACGATTTTAAAATTGAAAATGAGAAATAAATCAATTGGTTTCGAAGATTTTTCCATCGAATACATTTTTTCAAATCGAGTTCGATCACTTTATCAATCGAATTCAAGCACATTAGTTACCAGATTTTTTGCAAGATTCGTAATTTAGTAATTGAAAAATAGAGCGGAACCCCTAAGAGTCCTTCGAAATATAGAGCGGCATGCCGTCTAATACAGGTTTTACGGTATATATATATATATATATATATATGCAGAAGTTGTCGGATGTCGACTATGTATATGTCCATTACAAAAAAACAACTTTTAACTAACCACTAAAACTTTGCTGGTATGGGACTCTCGTTGCCCGCGCTCCATTTGAAAAGCCAAGGTGGCCACAGTCGCAGCTAATACTTCGAAGTTATTTGAATGGTCCTTGCACTGCAAGCATTTCAAGACCTCATAAAAATCCACCGAATTCTTGTTTTTCATTGTACGTTGCAAATTTGCCTGAAAAGTACTATTCTAGTTTCTCAATTAAAATTTATGAGATAACGATATAACAACGAAAAAAACTATTAGAAACACAACATTTAAAAACAATCAAATCAATAAGATAGGTGGTGAATAGGGTACAATTCTGTCTCAATCAAAAACAAAACCGGCATAGCGAGGGACTTGCATTTCATTAACGAAGCACCACGGCCACGGCCTTACAATCGCCGGTCGATGCCATGCGCGTGTCGTTTTGTCTCTCAATGGTGGACATAGCTGCCATTTACTTGAACAAAGTATGCAGTATTTCCATCTCGCACATATGCTCCCAGGCCCTTCAAATCTTCTATTTGTACTAGCTCGCGAATTCCAGAAAATTGTCCATGCAAAAATCCTCTGAACAGCTTCACTTGATTGAGGAGGTTCCAAGCGTAAGTATTTGCTGGGCGTTCCAAATCCAGGGCCAACTTTTTAAGAACTTCGTCACGACAGCTTAAATTGGCAGGATGAATCGATTCGGCCAGAATGACTTTTCGATCGACTGAGATACAAACGGATATGAAGCGGTAACACCCATATTCGCCTGACGCACTGCTCGCAAAGAAAATGTCGTTGCTGGTCTTTGGTGTTGTATAGGCCGACTGCAGACGACCACACTTTAAATGCAGCTCCCCAAAATGATCTCCGATATGTGCATATGCGAGATCGTTAGTGTGGCTCAGTGCCACTGGCTTTTTCCATATGACCTCGGTGGGTCTCATTTCTGGGGTAGCTGCCAAAAATGAGGCAATGGTCTCGCTGGGGCCAGTTTTCCTTCTTTTTATCAGCTCGCGCCTCACTCCAATATGCAGCATAACTCTGAACATAGTAATTAATATTAGCAATTGTTTCAATTAAGTATTTTTAATATACCGTTTGGCGGCAGATTCTTCGAAGCTATTTGTTGCCTGCGCATTAAATCCTTTCAGTGCAAACTTGTAAAAGTGCTCGTAAGCAAAAGTTGACAGTGGAGCAATATTTCCAAACTGCCTAATGACATGAGGCAGATGGCAAACAAGCTCCTAAACGATATTACTTTCAATGATAAGCTTGAATTATAAGTTTTCTTACATGAGTCTTGGTCGTCATATATGCGCTTGATGCTTTTGATAAGAAATAACGTGCTACAGCTGTGAGATGCACGTAAAAACTTTCGTTTTTGTCAGCATTGCTATATAGTTGGTTCGTGATCAACATTAGAGCTATTATAATCAATCGAGCAGATGGTGTAATAGTTGGGCACACAAATGCGGCAAGTCCGAAGTTTAATCTGAAGAACTGCAAATGTGAATTCATTATTCAGGTGGATTTTGAACCCATTTACATTCAGTTTGTCTGTCCCATTTCTCATTTCCTTCGTTTTAAATTCCATTGGAATAACAGCCATTTTGCAATAATCGGAATATCCATCGATGTTCTTAAACAAATCTGAACGAGCTTTGGCGTTTGGGTTCAAGCATTCTAAAAAAATTTCCTAACGTAAATTTTTAAGCAAATCTTCAACCTGTCATTATTGTTTGAAATACGCCCTCGCTGCCGTTGTGCAGCAAGTCCACGATGGTGTGAAATGGATAACAATAATCCAAAATTTTGGGCATAACATTGCCAAACCCGTTTCTTGCGTTTCTTGCATTCTCTTCGGTTTCTTTTTCATTCCGAGCGGTGTACCCCATAGACACGGTTTTGTATCTGGTTCCTGCACATGAGCCGAAGAAACAAGTTCCTTCGGAATTGCACGCGCGCATTCCAAATAAGGCTCGCTTTGCCTGAAACGGTTATGTGTCCATGGTATATTGGTAGAGTTAAATGTATTATTAAGTTTTGTGGATCTTATAAACTAAGAATTTACTCACGGGCTGGTCACCGCTCCACGAAATAATACTGAAATCGAACTGTTTTCCGAATAAAACACGGGTTTTTCCTTCTACATCAGCGTAGATATATGGTAATAGGGTGTTCCAGAAATGTGTCGACGGATTCATATCTCCAACAGCAATTCCATGGAGTACCAAATTGTGAGCCTTTTGCATCTCGCCTGTTGGTATGTCGATAAGCATGAACGTTACCGGCCACAGCTTTTTCCTAAATTGTTCATTTATAATGACAACTTTTAAAATTGTTACTTCGTATTGCCAGTCAATGACACACCGTCAATACTACCAATAATTGAAAAATGAAGTTCCGTGTCCGTATCCATCTGGGACACTTTTGAAACATACTCTCCATTCAGATTGTGATGCTTGTTTGTCCCATTTTTTATTTCGCTTCTTATCCGATGAATATCTGTCCAGTACTCCTCCACTATCTCCGAGAGTTGCTGAATTCCTCCAATTCTAACATATTTAATTATAGTTCCACAACTGAAAACCCAAACAATAGATAAAAAGTGCCCAACGTCTATACCATTTTGCGAACATATTATTTGTTTCTTTCCCACAACTATTGCACACATAGTGCGCGTTATAAATAGTCATATTGTTCTTCCATAGCTGGAAGCTTTGCCGACGGAATGTTAAATCTTTATGAGAAGAAAGGAATCTCTTGAAATCTGTAATTGCCTCTTTACTTCTTCGTAATTTTTTCCTATTTACCCGCATCGGTACTTCGAGCTATGCACGCTGAAGTTACGAATGTCAAAACTTCGTCCGACACATTCGCTAAATACTGCGCCAAGTCTATTCGAAAATGGCGATTAGTATTAAGACAAATTACCTACCGCTGTGGGGACAATCTTCTGAAGATTTCTCATCGTTTTCCTCAACATCGTTTTCCTCAACATCGTTTTCCTCAACTTCGTCACAATTCACATCCCATTGAAACATTTCTTCCTCTTCATCGATGTCTATATTGAGCGACTCAGAAAGTTGAACATCAATCGGTTCAGATAAGTTATCTTCACTTGAAGAAGATACTTCTCTTGATCCTATTGTAGTCAAAGAGAGTATAGCAAATAGTTATGCAATTTTAACATACTTTTTGTTGGTAAAGATGGTAGAAATCTTCGATATGACCGTCCCATGACTGAAATCGTAGTCTTTATCAAAACTTGAACGAAAATTGGGAAATTTTTGTATTTATTTAAATGACCTAATGACCCATTTACAATCTGAAAAAACAATTTCAAAGGAACACTATTCATTTTTCAACTACAATGGAATAAAACAGTAACTTTTCCAAATAATGATACGGTATTGGAACCGTTAAACAAGTCGAGTAAACCTCAAACTTGGGTAATTAAACCTTCATTATTGAACGAAAACGAACAAAATGTTAACAAAGCGATACAAACTAATAACAAACTTGATGATACTAAATATGGTGGATGGTGGGCTTGGGGAAACAACTTAATAAACTGAAATAATACGACTAAAAGCATAAGTAATTGACTAAATCGGTGTTTACGATTGGGGACTTGCATTTAAATAAAGGTGAACTTCGGCCGCGGCCCTCTTTTTGCTGGACATTGCCCGATGGCATGATGGCGTGCGTCTCTTCATTTCGCACTCTCTCTCTCGCCCACCGCCTCATCGTCTCGCCCACTCTCCCATTTCCACATTATCTCTACATTACAAAACAACGAATATAAATATGGAGCGGAACAGTTAGAACGCATAACGGTGAATCGACAGCAGCGAACTTAGACACATCGATCTTAGGAAAGGAAGTCTCGAGCCGTGCTATGGTTACCGCATCGGTATCGGGCAACCTGCAACAAGAAAATTTAATTATCAGCCATCGGTCGCCACAGCTTCCAGTGAAGCCGTTATATTAAATATTAATTAACTTTTGTGTCGTAACGTTTCAGCCAGGAAGTGTCGATCAGTAAATAGTCCTTTGTTTGTCGGTGACATTTTCACTCGAAAAAATTGTCACGTAATTGGTCCGTTTTTTGTCTGTGATGCCTTTCAAAGAAATATTTCGTCCGTACTTAATCCGTTTTTTAGCCGTGGCGTTTCATACTGAAAATCAAGATCCGTAATTAACACGTTTTAAAAACGTGGCCAATAAATCTCCGGACTTTGTCCGTTTTTTGTCCGTGATGCCTTTCAAAGAAATTTTTGGTCCGTACTTGGCCCGTTTTTTAGCCGTGGCGTTTTATCCTGAAAATCAAGATCCGTAATTAACACGTTTTAAAAACGTGGCCTATAAATCTCCGGACTTTGTCCGTTTTTTTACCGCGGCGTTTTTCAAAGAAATTTTTGGTCCGTACTTGGCCCGTTTTTTAGCCGTGACGTTCAAATATCCGGACTTCGCCCGGACTTCATCCGTCGCGTTTTGCCTGTGCGGCCACAAAACGATGCGCGAAGTTTAAGAATTTCATATCCCTTATCAGCTTCATCTTTTGCAAATCCACGTGTGGAAGAATGGTCGTATCCCATTCTTAATACGCATTATCAGCGTTCGGCGAGCGTGCACAGGTAAAACGCTGTGATCCAGAGTTGAGTCTTCCGTGACTCAGTCAGCGTAAAAATCCGGGTACAAAACGTGACCAAAATGTGACTCAATTATAATCATTTTTGACACTCGGTGTTCAATCTAAGACTATTCTGTGATCCAAAGTTGAGTCTTTCGTGACTCAGTTGGCGTAAAAATCCGGGTACAAAACGTGATCGAACGGTGACTCTATCATGATCATTTTGGAGATTCAGCGTTTGGATGTAACAGAACGTTGTAATATATATATTTATTTAGTTACGCAGAGAAACAAATTTGAAACAAGTTACCAAGCATAAAATCGTAAAAGTTACAAACGAAGCGGATTTTGTGATCCGAAATTCTGGCTCTCGTTGACTGTCGAGATGCTGTCGTCGAATGTTGACACATTTGACGGCGATTCGGTATTCTGGTGGTCGTCGATCTGCGCCTTTCTAGAGCAACAGTTTTGAGATATAATAAGAATTGTCCAACTACCTGTGCTTCGTCAACTTCATCAGCAACTTTTCTGTTTTGTCTTTGTTTTCCCATAGTTTGCGATAACTAAAAGTTCAAAAATTTTAGTTCGGAAAAAATTCTTACATCTGATTTTTTATTGCTGATTCTACTCTCGCAAGAAGTATTGTCTCGATGAAGACGTTGGTCGCGACACGAAATCCAACTTTAAGATATTCTTAAGAGCACTTTAATTTAATTTTAACTTCGTTTTTTAAAATTTCGTACCAGCGATATATTCGATGACCTCTTTATCGATCGGCGCAGATTTCGTGCTTTTTAGCGAACTCGGCAGACTACATAATATTTGTCTTTCTCAGAGATCTACAAATAACTTTCATCGAAAGATTTTTAAATATTCCGCCCTTTCAACCTCTTCACATATCAGTGTATTTGTCTTAACTCATTTGATTTTGACCTTACAATCGGCTTCCTCTGTTCCTCTTTCTTGAACGCTTTAATTGCCATGACATCTAGTAAACTCGAAATAAATTTGTAAACTCGAAATAAATTCGCTTGGATTCGTACCGCCGCCGTTGGCTGCACTTAGGACGTTAACATCGAAATCCGCATTGTCATCATTGGGAAAATCGGACACCTCTGCGTCCTGCGGGCGCTGGAATAATTTTTAAAAACACTATTTCCTAAACACCCACCTTTTCGGTGTTACTTTCGCCCGTTGGCGATCCCATTTGAAACAACGACACGTAGGGGCTGAAATAATTGAAAAAACGCAGCGAAAACAAAAAAAACGAAATAAACGGACTTTTACTTTTTTTAATACTAATGTTGTTATGCAGATTTTGGCGAAAACTCAAAAAAACTGGTTTTGTACAATCTGAATTGGGTTTTAATTTTTTAAATAGTCTTTTACGGGTTTTATTTTGCCAAATCTGCATAGCACCATTAATAAATTGGAAGAAATGTATGCACTTTGACAGGAAATGTCGAAGAAAAAAAGAAAAAAGTGAGACGCAACCCGATCGTGATGACAACAGAGGAACAGAGGAAAAAACAGAGTTATCTTCATGGGTGGTCTCCATGTTTCGCGCTCTATCGCAATCGCACGCGCACGCGTCGCGTTACCTTTTTATTTCGCAAATTATTTTTTAACATATTTTCCCGCTAAATTTTAATTTTGATGTTTTCCTTGCAGAAATATTTTAAAATGGTTTTTTTTCCATTGTTATTTATTAATATTTTGTCCATTCTTGCTTTATTACAGAGAATTTTTCAGAAAACAACCCAACAATGTCATAAGCAGAGTCATTCGGATATTCGGTGTTCTCAATAGGCACTAGTTCTTTCTCTCCGGTTAGTTTTCCGTGAACTGTTTCAGTGAAACCTCTCAAGTTTCTATTATATCAGTAAGGAGTTAAATGATATTGTAAATAATCTGGATGTGTTTTAATTTTTTTAATGACCTTTTATGTCACTATGGATTTGAATTCTTAAGTAACTTTCAGGCCATAAAACGTCTGAAATTGTAATATATATTTAACATAGTCGACCAAATAAATTAAATTAACTTTTTTCAGATTACTTGATGTTCCACCAACGTGTTCCATGGACTTCTATCGTAAGTTTTTAATCAACTTTTATATATTTTTTGAAATAAAATAGTTTCATTTCATGTTTGTTTCATTGTTGAACATATCAGTTCGTCCACTTATTTGGGTCTCTTTGTTCACTGTACCAGATATTTAGTACTGATAGTTCTCGTTTCTTGTTTTAAACTGAAATTCGGAATCAAATGATAATTTTATCAAAAATAAACAAATATCAATAAAAGTGTAATGTTGTAACTGCAGCTCTGCTTGGTGGTCGTCTTCGAAAATACTTCATCCTCGACACATTCACACAAATCTGTCATTCCAATCCTGTTTTGTACTAATCTGAAACAATATTCCCTTTTTTGTAGTGGTTTCGGAGTCAAGTACGCTCCCAGTGAACGAATCGTGTTCAAATTTGGAACTTTATAATTATGTAGTGTTAATATGTGCACAGATGATGCATGCACTCTCGTGAGGATGGGTCACAGTTGACACTCAGCGTCTTGTCACTTGTCAAACGCCGAGCCTCATATGTGAATCAAAACGGGTCACACTTCATGCTCAGCGTTTTGTCATACGCCGAGCCTCAAATGTGAATCAAAACGGGTCACACTTCATGCTCAGCGTATTGTCAAACGCCGAGCCTCAAATGTGAGCCAAAGATGGGTCACAATTAACGCTCAGCGTACGTTCAGTCACAGTTGGTACATGTTTGACATTCGGCGTTTTACCTGTGTGGCCGAATGGTCTAGTGGTATGATTCTCGCTTTGGGTGCGAGAGGTCCCGGGTTCAATCCCCGGTTCGGCCCATTCTCTTTTTGTTATTTTGATGGTTTGTAAAAGTTTTTCCAATCTTAAATCGAGTCGTTGAAAAGATACCAATTATAGCGGTGATTTTCGGTTGCCATTCCATCACAAACCACTAATTTGTTTTTCCTTGACGAATTGCTGCGCTCACATCGTGTATATGCTGTTGTTGTTTTTTTTTTTGCAGCCATGAAACTACAATTCGCCAGCGTCTATAATTGCCCAATCGTCTACGCGAATCATTGCCACGTCATCAAAATGCTCATATTGCTCGAAATGTGCGCGATACTCGCCAACATGCTAATGTTCGGCATCACGATATACGCGCTTCGAAAAGCGACGTTCCATTATAATTTGGTGCGAATCGGCATTTTCATGATGGCCGGCTATTATACGCTGATGGCTGGCCGAATTGTGACATGCGTTTTCGAGATCGGCATCATTCGCCAGGGTTTCCCATCCACAAATGGTCCACTGTTTTGAATTTGGTTTCTTTCAGACGATCCCGAACACTCGATGGTCCTTATAATAGCGTCCTACCTTCAATATTACTATTTCGGGTGCGCGTGTGTCATGTAAAACGGTTCGATTTGAAAATTTGGCGCGATTTTCGATTTTTAGAAGTTCGGCATTTGCCGCTGAACGCTATTTCGCGACGAGATATGTCGCGATATATGAGAAGCAAAAAATGGTGTGGGTGATTTATGTTGTATGCAGTTTGGTGGCGATTTTGGCGATGATTTGCGCCATTCTAATGCAATTTGGTGAGAATTTTGCGATTTTTTGTTTTTTGTTTTTTTTTTAATCAAAAATTGCCATTTTTCAATTTTTCAGAGATCGTTCGAATATTGTATATGACCATATTTGGGCTCACGTTGAGCATCTCAAGTTTTTTTGTGAGATTTTTTTCCATGATTTTGAAACAATTTCAAAAAATTTTTGCAGTTTTTCATCATTCTTTATTATATGAATATCCGACGCCTTCAACAAGTCCAAGAGGTCAATGAAAGCTATACATTGAGCATTCGATTTCAACTGAATGAGAATATTGTCACAATGTCGGTAGGTTTGATGGAACCTCATGTTCCGTTGATGTGTTGGCGAGAACGAGGGACTAGAATTCCAAACTTCGGCCACGGCCTTCCCATTGCCGGCAATCGCCTCGCGATGGGGAGTGTCTGGTGCCTCCGCACTCATCGCACTCTCTCGCATTACTCACTCGTCGTCTCGCTGCACTCTCCACCACCCATACTATCTCATTCCAAAGAAAATTTTTTTTTGATTTTCAGCTGCTTCGAAATATCGCATTAATCAGCAATTTTTTCAACATATTCATGGGCGTTTTTTTCGTTGGTTCGTCTTCACTTAATTACCCACACTAATTAGCGAATTAATTAATGACAGCGTTCAATAGTGTTGAATTTCGCCAGGAATCGCCAATTCTCGCCTTATATTTTCATTTGATATTTGCCTACTCATGTATTTCGTAGGACGATTTTCGGAAGTTTTGTGCTAATGAAAAATTGTTTCCCGATTTTTAGGTATGCGACATTTGTGATTTTCGCGATTCTGCTTAGCGTCAAACGCTATCGCGAATATTTTTTGTCATTTCGGCCAATTCGTGAGCACCAAAAAATTATTATCGCAAAAAAAAAACGCGAATTTCCAGGCATATTTGTCGAGCCTATTTGTCGAAGCTGCTTTCGAAAGGAGTTCGGCGCAAGCCGCAACGTTGTCCGCAGATTGTCGGCTCAAGACGAGACCGACATCTATTTCTCGCGGCTCTCGCTTCAATGGGACCTTCCAATCAACAATAAATGATTTTTTTTTGATAAAATTTGTATTTTGTTTTTTAAAAAGGTTAAGATTTCTTTAATTTTATGGAAAAACTTAAAAATGCGCCTTTAAATTCCTATAGTAAATTTGCATTTTCTCAAATAATTAATTTGTTTCGCTATAAGAATTGTTCTTATCATTAATTTCCATGTAAATGATAACATCTCGCCACTCGGCAATCAATAATGCGGTGGCTTGTTGTATTTCTCCAATTTTTCAGCCTAATTACAGCCAAACATATCGATATCACGTGTGTAACCAATGGTAATTAATTCCAACACCAATACCAATAGCCTTTTATTTTTTGTGCAATAGACGTCGATGCTTCAAGCCGATATGAAGCGCTTACGAATCTTCTAAGCAATGATAATCGATTTTGGACGACAAAATTCCACAAGGTGCCGTGCTCCATGGAAAAATGCAACATTTTGAACATCACCAGGTGTGGATTTTTGAAAAATTTCAAATTTTTCTCAATAGAGCGCACTTGCAGCGTTGACACGATTTTTGCATCAATTGAGAGCCCAGTTATCAATTTGGACGAGTTTTTCCTCAGGTACGTCATCATTTTTTTGCAATTTTCATTTTTTCCAATAATTTTCAGATCCCTATTCTCATTTGCCCACGAATTATACAATAATATCGCGCTGAATGAGTTGAAATCGAAAATTCCCGAAGAATTGCCGAACGAATGGAACGATTTGATGATATCGGGAAATCTTGAAGCGAAATTGGATGAATCCGAAAAATACTCGTTTATTTTGTTTTTTAGTGACAAAGGCACGTTTTTTTTTCATTGCTGAAGAAGAAAATTCGAAATTTGAAATTTTTAGACCGATTCGAGGACTTCGAAGCGATTGTGCATGTCGTCGACGCGGCTCGGCGAACCAAAAAGAATGTGGGAATTGTGAATTGTAAAATGTTTCAAATTTTTCCCATCATAACAATTTTTGAAAATGTGAATTTCAGATACACGCCAATTTGCGATTCATTCGACGTCACCGGCGAGCCGCTGCTGATCGCCTTCGAGAATCGCGAACGCTATCAAAAATTTTCGGGCGAATTCCAGGAGAATCAGGTGTTCGATTGGATTCTAACGTAACTATTGAAAATCTCGTCGAAGCCATCTCTCTCTCTCTCTCATTCAGAATCGAGCAGCCCGACGTCACGAAACTCAACGAAGCCGCCGTGCCCTACTATCGAAGCGGTCTGATTCCAGGATTCGAGGAGGCTCGCGACACCGTCACAATGTTGTTCGTGTCGACGAAAAAATCGACAACCTACCAAAATTGGAAGAAAATCGCGCGCGAGAATCACGGACGATTCCATTTGGCGGCGTTCGTCTCACAAGACGTCGAAAAATGGTATCCAATTTTGTCCGGCCAATGAGAAATTGAGATTCAGGGCCCATCAGCCGGCATTGATCACCATGAAGCCGAGAGATGAGTTCATCAAAGCGTTCACACTTCACACCGATCTCAGCTATGCCAGAATTGTAGATTATCTTGAAGAAGGAGTCCATCCAAGTTTGGTAGCAGCGGGAATTCAGAATCTCGTTGGGCTATTACATCGTTTCAGCACCCACTATCATCATCCCGACAATTTTCCTACGCGCTATCATCTTGCGAGAAGCCGCTGATCATCTTTTTCGATCCGTTGAAATCGCGCGACTCGACGGAATTCCGCAAAACCGCGTCGAATCACCAAATGGTCCATCCGCGAACCGCGCGATTCTCATTGATTCAGGGATGGGACTTGTTCGGTTTATTCATCGCCAATTATTTCGGTGTGGGACCCGAACAGTATTTGATTGTTAGCAAGATGTGCGATGCGAACGAGCCCACCTATTGTTTGAGATCGAGCAAGATTGAGGAGAACAATGAGCACGAGATACTGCAGCTCATCAATAAAAAGGAGTGCGAGAGTGAGTCCCATCTTTTTTTTTCATGTGAAAGCGCCTTTAAATAATGAAAAAGAGAAACTGGATTTTGGTAGTTGCTCGTTCTAGGCACCATTCAAAGCCATCAGTTGCCATTGGATAGAATTGCGCAATTCGAGCGTCGCGAAGACGTCGACGACCTATTTGACGAGCATTCAACAAACGACGGCAATATTCATGAAGAGTTATAGGCGCAATTTCGAATTAAAGCATGTCGAACCATAAATGAATGTTGGCGAATAAATTAGAGGCGTTGCACTTTGACGGCGTGCTCGGAGATCGCGTAAACCGCCGCCAACATCTCTTTGCCTACAAATTGCGTTCTTTCATTTTTTCGACGTCACCCGATTTACCTGTCGTCTCGATGTACTCCGGCGGTAGATTGAACGCCGGACTATTCGGCGCGTCGGTGGGCCGCAACTCGACACCATAGATGTAGGGCACACCGAGGTGCTGCATATAGTCGATGCTGGTTCCAGACGCCGGATCTAGAATGGATGGTCTGATTCTGTTGTTCGTCTTCACTCTCTTACACATCAACTCCGAAATTGTGCCAAAATTGTAGGAAGCGCCGGTGGTGTTGCGCATCGATTGCACGGCGAGCTGCGCGGCTTTTCGCTGATCCAAATAGTTGGCCGTCTTCTCGTTCGTGTAGCCCCACGGCGACAAAAGCAGTTGGCCGTATGAGTGAAGGCTGACGTAGAGTATCGGATTGGTGACGTTCCACGCGATGAAGTCTTTGAGGCCGCGAATCTCCGGCTCCGAATACGGATGACTTCCCATGTAGATGTTGGAGCACGGCGTTCGATTCGCGCCCGCTTCACCCCAACGATAGCCCCAATTGCGATTCGCGTCGGCGCCCATACACCATTTGTTGACCGTCGTGTTGACACTTCGCGTTTTTCGCCAAAGACGATCCTAGAAATGTTTTTGATATTCGCCGAATGATGATGGTCCCCCTCCCCACCGTATTCCTACTGTACTCATAGCCGTCGGGATTGATCTGCGGTATGATGTACCAATCGAATTTGTTGAGACTTCGCGTCAATCGCTCGTCGACACCATAATTGGCGACGGCGTACTTGATCATGTAAATCGCCACCGCCGGCGCAATCCATTCGCGCGCGTGCACACCGGCGTCGATGATGAACGATGGTTTGTCGATGCGCGTCGCGCCGGGCTTGCTGATTTTCACACCATAGATTTGGCGATGCTCGTAGGACGTGGCGACGTGGTGTATGGTGACCATGTCGGATTTTTGGCGAGCCAACGACCGCATGAATCGCGTCATCTGAATTTTCAGACGATTATTCACACAAATCATTTACAGGATTGGTTTTTTTTAAAAATCTACATCGCCGTATGAATGATACATGTGCGTGTCGAAGTGGTCCCACGCGTCGATCGAGCGTTTCCGTCGTCGTCGCAATTTCGCGATTAGCCGCCGCTCTTCGCTGATCACCCTGTGAAACGCAAAAAATTGAAATGGAACGAAAAAATATGTGGACCTCTGGTAACTCAAAAAAAAATCGGATCCGTCAAAATTCGGCGCCGGAATCAACCTGATCCGATTGGTAATTCTACGGATAAGATTAGTTATTTGTCGAATTCGATTCGAATTGAAGTATGAAAACAAAACGGATTCGAAGAAAATCTAATCGGATCCGAAAATACCCAAAAAAAACAACCGGATCCGACAATTTTCCAATCTTATCCGTAGAATTACCAATCGGACAAGGTTGATTCCGTGGCCGAATTTTGTTGAATCCGATTGGTTTCGAGTTACCAGCGCCGAGACAAACTTTTGAATGTCGCCGTCGATGAGCTCGAGCGATTCGCCTTCGCCGATCGACAACATTCGGCGAAATTTGGCGGTGAACTCGGGCGCGACGAGCACGTCGGCGAACGGATTCGATTTCGATGGTTCCGACCAGACGTCGAGTTGAAGGCGCGACGTTTTTGTCGCCTTGAGGAATCAATGGAAATTTGTGTAAGCGATACAAATCATTTTTTGAAAATAATTTTGATTTGCAAATTTTTTTTAAAAACCCCTATGCGAAACGTTGTCCGCCAATTTGGTTTTAAAGGCGCACGCGAAACATCGCGTCGGTCTTTGCGCGAAAATCGCAACTGTGTTGATTTTTTGTGGCTCTCGCTTGATTGCATGAACAGAGGACCATTAATGATTTTCCGTTTCGCCTCAAGACCATTTATGAAAATGTCCCAAACAATTATAGATGGTTTTCGCGTCAGGACCCTATTTTAGAATGGCAATTTTCCCAAAAAAAAAATTGATTCAAAAAGCGAAAATTCATGTTTTTTTTAGTACTTCATTTTATAGGCGGAATCTGAGCCAAAATTAAGATTTGTCCACTTTCTTAGGTAGCTTATTTTCGCGTCGAGACCCACTAGAGTGGAAATTGGAATTTTTGACATTTGACGAAAAAAAAAGAATTTCTCGGCCAGAAATGAATAAAAGGAACGAAAATCTTTCGATTGGGTCTCGACGCGACAATGTAATAAATCGCGAACCTCGTCGAACTCGGTGTCGAACGCCTCGAGGTGTCGAAGTGTGTCGGCCGACGGATCGACACGGAATCGGTAGAGCGCGTAGCCGGTGTAGTCCATCATTCGACAATTGGCGACGGCGGCAATCAGCCAACACAGGCGAGCGGTGTTCATCATGGTTTGCGGCGACACGAGATTTCGAATGAAACTCGCCGTCACCAATTTTGGGCGGAGATAAGGGTGGCTGTGCAAATAAACAAAATTTTGGCGGGGTGTTGAGTGAAGGCGCTGAAATCGGGTGATTATGGTGGGGGTTTGGGCGAAGAAATGATTTCAGCAATGTCGATTCTGATAGAAGGAAAAAACCGGTTCCCTCCCTCCCAAATTAGGCTATTAATTTAAACAAAATTCGAAATGCATTTAGGTTAAGCGGGTTGGGTGGTTTCTTTTTTTTTTTTTTGACAAATGCTCGCCCATGTGTCACCCAGATTGTTTTGTTTAGAGAAAATCATTGTTTATATTTATATTTTTTTTCTTTTCATTTCACTTTTTTTTCTCATTGCGCCAAAAGTTGAGAAATTTGTTACAATAGGAAGTGTCGAACAAAAAAAAGAAGAGAAATGAGAGCGACAGGTTTTTTTCTTCTCTTTTCCAACAAAGAGAAAATGAATTTGAATCGAATTTTTTTCCCCCTAAATGAAATCTGTGATTTTTTGCCAGATTTCGTTGAGAAAATCTATTTTAACACATAATACTGAAAATAATTGTCAAAAATTGCTGGATTTTGTTAAGAAATCTGAAATTTCTTTCCGAAATTTTAATTTTAACAAAACATTTTCGAAATAACTGCTAGATTGCTTTCAAGGACTTTTATTGAAAAAAAAATCGAGCGACCTTGAACGCCAAAAAAATCGAAAAACAAAATTTTTGTCGAGCCTTCAAAACCGTGTTTCTACGAAAAAGCCGAAGGGTCGGACTCAGATTCGTATATCTTTTGAGCACATCTTCTTTGAAATGGTTTATGGGTCCCGTGGGAAAGGGGGGGGAACTTCAATGATCAAGAACATTCGATGTGTGTGTAGTTATCATATGAACAAACCGGAATCGACAACGAGTACTCGGAGAAAATTCTCCAAGTATCAGTTTTCGGTTTAAAAGTGCAAAAAAATAATTGCTTTCATAGAAAAAAATTGAAAACCGAAAAAAGTGGTGTGAGAGAAATCCATTTTTCCTTGAAGAATACTCAAATGCCAATGTCAATCTTACTTTTGAAAGTCGAACCTCAAAAGAAAACCGGTCGTGGAGAGTTATTTGCTCAGCGAGCCCCAGCCAATCTAGCTATTCGCCAATTTGTCGCTCATTCATTTATTGAGATCAAGTGTGAACGCCAAATTATTTCATCGACGATTCATGCAATCGTCCTGACGGCCTTCGGTGAACACGAAGTAGTACATGAAGAGGAAGAGGATGAAGCTGAGCGGGTAGAACACCCGACAGAAGTTGTCGAGATAGCGGCCCGTTTTGTGGTAGCGCGTCGCTTTTTGGAGAAGCGCCTCGCGCACTTCTTCGGTGATGTCGGCCGTCTTTCGAGCCGCCCATTTTCGCTGAAAATTCCGTTGATTGCGGGTTTTTTTTTTCATTTTTCTAAAAAAAATTCGAATATTCATTTTCAATATCACTGCTTTAAAATTTTCTATATGCGCCTTTAAATTTCTACAGTAATCTTAACAAATTTTGCTTTTCAAAATCATACAATTTCTAAATGTTTCATGCAAATACTTCGAAAATTGGGATTTTTGCTTTTTTTTATCTAGAAATTTCGTCACTACTTCATATTTTTCTATACGCGCCTTTAAATATCTACAGTAATCTTAGATTAGTTAATTTCGCTGCTCAAAATGAAACAGTTTTCATTTTTTTCCAAAAAAATTTATTTTTCATTTATAAACTTTCAAAAATGGGGTTTTTGGTCTTTAAAAAACCCTAGAAATTTATGCGCCTTTAAATATCTTTTTTTTTTTGCTTTTCAAAATACAGAAAAAAATCAATTCAATTACCAATTGATTTGCCCGTTTGTCGAATCCAATGACAAACAGCGTCTGAAGCAGCGTGAAGAACACGAAGCCAGTAATGAATCCGAACCATAGATCAATGGCTTTCAGATATGAAACGCTTGGAAGATGCTCGCGAGCACCCGCCGATTCCGTCGACAACGTCAACAGCACGGTGATGGCCACACCGATTCGACCCTCCATGAACTCCTCGGGAAGCCAGACGCCCACCCAGGAGAACATCAACGCCAACGACGTCGGCACGTAGGTTTGAGCAATGTGGAAGCCGACGTCGCGCTTCAGACGAAACACAGCGCGAAGGCACGAGAATTCGCCTCAAAAAAACAACAACAACAATTCATTCGTTCAAAATTGCGCTCTCTACCCGATTTCCTCGCGTTCGGACATGTCGTCGTCTCGTAGCGATCGATGTAGAGCTCGGGAAGTTTCACGTCGGGATTCTTGTCGATGGCGTCCTTCCGACGCGTGAACCACTCGAATCGCACCGTCTCCACCGGATAGGCAACTAAACCAGACAGAAATCGTCTTGCATGATGGATGTCCGTCATCTGCGGACGACTTACATGATTTGATCAATAGATCGCATGTCTGCTTGTCATGCGGATATTTGCACAAAATCAAATTGCAGCTCGGCTTAATTTTCACCCTTAATTAGTCGAATTAACTACATAATAAGCAAGCTTCTTCCAATAAACCTTGTTTCATAGAGCACGAGACCGTCGGGGAATATTCGCATGAGGAAGTTGAGGAACGTGACCTCGTGGAATTCGGCTTCTTTGGCGTTGGCGAAAAACGGATCGGGACGCCAGATCTTCTCGAGAATGTCCTCCTCCTTCACCAGTATCGGTTTGTCATATGGGTTGACGAGCCGCGCGTCGCGCCATGACATCATCAGATAGATATCCATGTCGTAATCCTGAAATCATCTTTTGTTTTGGTCTTCAGCCACCTTCCATTATTACCATCGTCGTCGTCTGAAAGTTGCTCATACTCTCGATGTAGATTCCGAAGCGGACGACGACGGCGCTTCCTTGGAACACGATGGGCGCCGAGAACGGATCATACTGATTCTTGTTGAGAACAGGGAGAATGAAGCTGCCGCCGAGGTTCCTAAAGCATGAGACAATCGCCTGATCGAGGCCAACCCTCTTCAGAAGGTTCTCACTTTGACGATCCATTGGTTCTTGAGAGGATCTCATCGACTTCGGTGTCATTTCGAAGTTTCTCCGCAAGCGCGGTGAGATTGACGCCGGCTAGCTCCAATGCTGTGATGTTCACGCCGATGGGACCCTCGATCTCGACGCCCTCGAAACTGCTGCTGTTGAACTCGTCGATGGCTTTGGGCACGAACTCCGAACAGATTCCCGGTAGGTACAAGCCAACACTTTCGAATCGGTTGAACGCGGTCGGATCGACTTCGAGGCCGAGAGCGTCGACGGCTTCACGCGAGGATATCAAAAGCACCGGGCTAGAGAAAAAAAGACATGGTCAAGCTCTTAATGGTCCGTTGTAGTCAAAAAACAAAACTGACTTGATAATGTCTGAGGCGTCAATTTCCACCCATGCATTGATATCACTGGCATTGCCATTGAGCTTGTGCTCGGTTTCCTCGATGACGGCGATTGTTGTCTCGCCGTCTTCGGTCTTTATGATCTGCTTGACGCTCAGCCAATCCTCATCGTCTTCCTGACTCGTCTCGATGCTTGCGATTTTCGATTCCGCCGCCTTTTTCTCATTCGACTCGACGTCGCGTTTCCTTCGTGTCTTCAACACCACGTGATGGTGTCTTCTTCGTCGTCGTCGGCTTCGCCGTCGCCGATGAATCAAATTGTCATCATCATCATCGACGATTACCTGATGCCTCACCTTGAATCGACGTCTGAATCAAGCAGAGGTTCGTTGAAGTCAAATTGCATAAGATTCCTTACTCAAGATCCTTGTAATCCCAAATATCATCGTCGTACACCTCGATCTCACTTGGGAATTCTGTGGTGGTGGTGGTGGCGGCAGCTGAAGCTGACGAATGGGTCACGAGAATCACTTGTGACGGATTCTCAGGGTCTTCAACGTATTCGGGAAAGTCTCGAATAGTCGTTGATGGTTCAGATGTCGTCGGCTCGACTGAATTCGGCATCTGAGAAACTGCAGCCAGATTTGGGTGAGACGTTGTTGTCGTCGACAACCGAACATCTTCCAGCATTGTGCTATTCGATTCCTCGGTGATGTTCGCTTCGAGGCCACCGCGTCGAAGTGGCGCCATCACACCATCGGTGACATTTTGAATGAGAACGTTGAGCTTGAGCGCTAGCTTCGAGAGCGCCTTCTCGTCGGGATTGAGCTCCTCCTTGAACGGCTCACAGATTGGCGAGAACGAGTCGACGCCGATTGTCGCGGCGTCTTCGCGACTTCGATACCAAAGGCTTCGGCCGTGATTCCCGCAAATCTCCTTGTAGAAAAGCCCGACAGCCTTAACTTTGTAATTTTTTTTGTTGAGATTCGTTCGAATTATCGCACCAACCTTGTAGATTGTGAGAAGCTCAACATTCAGCCCGAGTTCTTTCAGTCGACTCTTTTTGGTGATGAGCTCCGACTCCTTGAGCTCCTCTTTGAGCTTCTCAACGATCTCATCCGCTTCATCGGTAGCATTTGAAGCGGTCGAGTTCGCGTTGATCGCCTCGTTCGTCGCATTCCAATATTTTTGCCATGCGACGCATTCCGGAAGCGAGTCGACGGTTAAATTGAAATCTAGCGCCTTATAGCTGGCATCAATCCAAATAACTGTTCTAGAATTGAAATGTTGATTTAGAAAATCGAAAAACAAATTAATAAATGTTTATTTTTTATTGTCGGAATCAAACGACTTGACGAAAATTAAAAAATTATTGACAATGTGCCAATGCGTCTCAAGGCAGTGAGAAGCACGTGAAATTGCGTACCTTGTATTTAAGCGTACGCACATTTAATATTCAGTCAACGAAAAATTTAAATCTACACTGATTTCGCGAATTTGAATGCCCCGCCTCCTTTCAGTCGTTTGACGCCGACAATATATTACCTATTAGCCTCGTCTTCGAGCGAATCGGCGTATTCCTCTTCGACAAGCTTCGTCAAATTGTTCAAGTCTAATGCGCCTTTTAGAAGCTTCGCAATTACTGTAACAATCATTTAAAATGTGAAAATAAAAGAAGCACAATGAAATTGAAATTTTTGTGCAAATTGCCGTCGGATGATGTGCATCCGTAAACACTTTTGCATTTTATTTGACGACAATTATTTTTTTTTTAATTTTTTTATTAAATATTTCTTACAATCTTCTTTTTCCGGCGTTGCTGTTGTCGGCGCGATGGTTGTGGTGGCAACAATCGACTCGTCATGATCCAATCTAAACAAAACTAATAGTGTTTTAAGGTTTTCAAACGATATACGGTGCCACTGTATCGACGGCGCCGAACTCGACCTTCTCCTCGTTGTTGTTGTCTTCGAACGCGCGATTCGCCTGACTCGTTCGTCGACGCGAATCGGCGGGCGTCGGAAAAAGCAGAAAAATGATAAGGATACTACTAATCGGCCTCCACATTGAACGTGAGCATTAGTCTAGCAACAAAAAAAAATTGTGATTTCCGAATTTTAAAGAGAATTGAGACGAAAACGAACAAACGGTTGATAGGAAACAGTTGAGATGAAATAAATCATTTTGCGTGCGACGCTCGCCGGCTAATTCGATAATAAAAACCGGGTTCTTGATGCGATGCGCCTTTAAATCAATTCGTTTTTTTTTTTCAAAAACGTCTCTCCTTTTTTTGCGATGTTAATTGACTGGTTATGCGTTTTTATTTTTCGCCCAACAATTCTCAAGGTCGCCTATTTCATAAATTGCGAGAAATTCAATTAAAAAGGAAAGAAGATAATCTAATTGGATTGTGTAATTGGGAAGCGATTGATTTCCAATTATGGTCGGTGTTGTTTGCAGAAACTAGATTGTTTCGTTTTTTTTGCAATCTTTTTTGTCGCTTTTTTAAAAATCGAATTTCGCCGTCTATTCAATCGATATTTACAATTTATCAATAAACTATAATGAAATAATTAATCAATTCGCGCAAATCTCGCGATCCGCTCGGCAATCCGCGTTCGGCGCCGCCAGAAACAATCTGCCATTGTGGCAGACGCACACTTGCGTTTGCGGCGCCCCGCGTCCATCGGATCGATGAAGCTTCTCCATATAGATTGTGGATGATTCGAGGCGAATCTCGCCCTGCAGTTCCAATTTCAGATCGGATCTCAATGGCGAGCCTACCTGCTTGGACGAGATATTGATGTCTAGTAGAGAGTTGACGGCGACTTCACCGGCAGCGGCGAGAATCTCGATGTCCTGCGCGGCGTCCACCGAGACGCTTCTCGTCGGTGATTCGAGGCGAAGCGGCGCATCGGGTTGCGGACGAACGGACGAGGTTTGAATGGCGCCCTCGAACACGCTGCCGCCTTCGTCTGAAGCATTCATTAACAGAAAATTTCTATTTTAAATGCTATTATGCAGATTTCGCAAAAAAAAAAAGAATCTCTGAAAATTGCTTTGCAGAAAAAATTTTCCACCGCGGCCAGGTTTTTCTAAGCTTGCAGTGTCAGAGGTTTTTTTAAATAAAAAAATTGAATAAAAATAAATAAATAAAATCGTTACGATTAAAGGCGCATAGGAAAAAAATTGCAAGTTTTATTTTGCGAAATTTGCATAGTGCAAAATTTGCGTCGCGGCGTTTCTCACCAAGAATTCGCAAATTCTCCAATTTCAGCCCAATTTCATCGGAATCGGCGAAAAATAGCAACTTCTGATCATCGTCGAACACCTCGAATTTGTCGCACGTCATTTGCGCTTTTCCATCGGGCATCAGCGAAAATTTGGCGGCCACGTCGCCTTTGGTGTTGCGCGATTGAAGATTGACACCATTGAACGAGTCGATCGAAAGCGTCTCATCCTGGAAATGCGTTCAAGTTCATGGATGGTGCCATATGATGCTCTCTACCCGAAGGGTGCCGAGCTCCGAAAAATGGACGGGCCGATCGAATTGGGCGCGGCCTTCGACGCGAATTCCGTCGTCCTCGATTTTCAGCGCGCCGATGCCGTCCTGTATGCGGTTGGCGAAAAATCATTCAACACAATTTGCAGACGTTTTTACCGTTGAGAAATCGAGAACCGACATGATCCATATCGTCAGCGCGAGATTCAACACGATGCCGATGGTGAGGACGAGAATGAAAATGTAGAGGAATCGCTTCCGCCAACCGTATATTCCGACCCTGAAACGAGAAAAAAATTATTAAATTGATTGCGATTCTCTTTTTGGAGACACAGTCGCTTGCCTATAAATATCGGCGTCGGGCACCTGCTTCACATTCGAATGGATCACGGTGGTCTGGGTGGGAAATGGCGTAAACGCGCCGGCGGCCGAATATGGCGTCGTCGTTGGTGTGGCGGCGGCGATCATCGAATGGTGCGAAACACCGCGCGACATCGCTCCTTCGTTGCGCGACCATACCGGCTCGTCAATGGGACTCGATGGTCCCATCGAGTAGACCGGATAGTTGGGCATTGTTGTTGTGTGGGTGAGAGAGAGTTCCGAGTGAGCGAGAAGAAGGCGCCCACCGCGAAGCATCTGGCTTTGAGCGAGAGAGTGTGTGTCGCTCGGCGAGCCGCAGAGATTACAATTTCGAGTTGATGCACCTCGGAATGACGATGATGATGATGATGATGGGGCAGCGGGGATGGTGAACCGCCGAAAAGAAAAACGATGGTTGAGTGTAAAATTGGCCGACTAGTGAAGCATTCGCAGTTCATTTATTTATTCATGCGATGGTGCTCGCGCTTCTGATCCTTTTTGGATCGGCCAGCGCCAATAATGGTAATAAGATCGAAACAAAACAGTGATACCTGTCAACTTGGCGATTTTCTTGTTGTTTCAGCGTTCCCGCATTGTGTTGATATTCCCGGATTGTGGATGTCGGCGCTTTACATGGATGTCGTTGATTTTGTGGCGACTGGTGACACCACAGATCCGAGGTTGGTTCGAGAAAAAGGCCTAAAAATTGAATTGAAAAATATTTTTTATTGTCGGAATCAAACGACTTGACGAAAATTAAAAAATTATTGACAATGTGCCAATGCGTCTCAAGGCAGTGAGAAGCACGTGAAATTGCGTACCTTGTATTTAAGCGTACGCACATTTAATATTCAGTCAACGAAAAATTTAAATCTACACTGATTTCGCGAATTTGAATGCCCCGCCTCCTTTCAGTCGTTTGACGCCGACAATATATTACCTATTAGCCTCGTCTTCGAGCGAATCGGCGTATTCCTCTTCGACAAGCTTCGTCAAATTGTTCAAGTCTAATGCGCCTTTTAGAAGCTTCGCAATTACTGTAACAATCATTTAAAATGTGAAAATAAAAGAAGCACAATGAAATTGAAATTTTTGTGCAAATTGCCGTCGGATGATGTGCATCCGTAAACACTTTTGCATTTTATTTGACGACAATTATTTTTTTTTAATTTTTTTATTAAATATTTCTTACAATCTTCTTTTTCCGGCGTTGCTGTTGTCGGCGCGATGGTTGTGGTGGCAACAATCGACTCGTCATGATCCAATCTAAACAAAACTAATAGTGTTTTAAGGTTTTCAAACGATATACGGTGCCACTGTATCGACGGCGCCGAACTCGACCTTCTCCTCGTTGTTGTTGTCTTCGAACGCGCGATTCGCCTGACTCGTTCGTCGACGCGAATCGGCGGGCGTCGGAAAAAGCAGAAAAATGATAAGGATACTACTAATCGGCCTCCACATTGAACGTGAGCATTAGTCTAGCAACAAAAAAAAATTGTGATTTCCGAATTTTAAAGAGAATTGAGACGAAAACGAACAAACGGTTGATAGGAAACAGTTGAGATGAAATAAATCATTTTGCGTGCGACGCTCGCCGGCTAATTCGATAATAAAAACCGGGTTCTTGATGCGATGCGCCTTTAAATCAATTCGTTTTTTTTTTTTCAAAAACGTCTCTCCTTTTTTTGCGATGTTAATTGACTGGTTATGCGTTTTTATTTTTCGCCCAACAATTCTCAAGGTCGCCTATTTCATAAATTGCGAGAAATTCAATTAAAAAGGAAAGAAGATAATCTAATTGGATTGTGTAATTGGGAAGCGATTGATTTCCAATTATGGTCGGTGTTGTTTGCAGAAACTAGATTGTTTCGTTTTTTTTGCAATCTTTTTTGTCGCTTTTTTAAAAATCGAATTTCGCCGTCTATTCAATCGATATTTACAATTTATCAATAAACTATAATGAAATAATTAATCAATTCGCGCAAATCTCGCGATCCGCTCGGCAATCCGCGTTCGGCGCCGCCAGAAACAATCTGCCATTGTGGCAGACGCACACTTGCGTTTGCGGCGCCCCGCGTCCATCGGATCGATGAAGCTTCTCCATATAGATTGTGGATGATTCGAGGCGAATCTCGCCCTGCAGTTCCAATTTCAGATCGGATCTCAATGGCGAGCCTACCTGCTTGGACGAGATATTGATGTCTAGTAGAGAGTTGACGGCGACTTCACCGGCAGCGGCGAGAATCTCGATGTCCTGCGCGGCGTCCACCGAGACGCTTCTCGTCGGTGATTCGAGGCGAAGCGGCGCATCGGGTTGCGGACGAACGGACGAGGTTTGAATGGCGCCCTCGAACACGCTGCCGCCTTCGTCTGAAGCATTCATTAACAGAAAATTTCTATTTTAAATGCTATTATGCAGATTTCGCAAAAAAAAAAAAATCTCTGAAAATTGCTTTGCAGAAAAAATTTTCCACCGCGGCCAGGTTTTTCTAAGCTTGCAGTGTCAGAGGTTTTTTTTAAATAAAAAAAATTGAATAAAAATAAATAAATAAAATCGTTACGATTAAAGGCGCATAGGAAAAAAATTGCAAGTTTTATTTTGCGAAATTTGCATAGTGCAAAATTTGCGTCGCGGCGTTTCTCACCAAGAATTCGCAAATTCTCCAATTTCAGCCCAATTTCATCGGAATCGGCGAAAAATAGCAACTTCTGATCATCGTCGAACACCTCGAATTTGTCGCACGTCATTTGCGCTTTTCCATCGGGCATCAGCGAAAATTTGGCGGCCACGTCGCCTTTGGTGTTGCGCGATTGAAGATTGACACCATTGAACGAGTCGATCGAAAGCGTCTCATCCTGGAAATGCGTTCAAGTTCATGGATGGTGCCATATGATGCTCTCTACCCGAAGGGTGCCGAGCTCCGAAAAATGGACGGGCCGATCGAATTGGGCGCGGCCTTCGACGCGAATTCCGTCGTCCTCGATTTTCAGCGCGCCGATGCCGTCCTGTATGCGGTTGGCGAAAAATCATTCAACACAATTTGCAGACGTTTTTACCGTTGAGAAATCGAGAACCGACATGATCCATATCGTCAGCGCGAGATTCAACACGATGCCGATGGTGAGGACGAGAATGAAAATGTAGAGGAATCGCTTCCGCCAACCGTATATTCCGACCCTGAAACGAGAAAAAAATTATTAAATTGATTGCGATTCTCTTTTTGGAGACACAGTCGCTTGCCTATAAATATCGGCGTCGGGCACCTGCTTCACATTCGAATGGATCACGGTGGTCTGGGTGGGAAATGGCGTAAACGCGCCGGCGGCCGAATATGGCGTCGTCGTTGGTGTGGCGGCGGCGATCATCGAATGGTGCGAAACACCGCGCGACATCGCTCCTTCGTTGCGCGACCATACCGGCTCGTCAATGGGACTCGATGGTCCCATCGAGTAGACCGGATAGTTGGGCATTGTTGTTGTGTGGGTGAGAGAGAGAGTTCCGAGTGAGCGAGAAGAAGGCGCCCACCGCGAAGCATCTGGCTTTGAGCGAGAGAGTGTGTGTCGCTCGGCGAGCCGCAGAGATTACAATTTCGAGTTGATGCACCTCGGAATGACGATGATGATGATGATGATGGGGCAGCGGGGATGGTGAACCGCCGAAAAGAAAAACGATGGTTGAGTGTAAAATTGGCCGACTAGTGAAGCATTCGCAGTTCATTTATTTATTCATGCGATGGTGCTCGCGCTTCTGATCCTTTTTGGATCGGCCAGCGCCAATAATGGTAATAAGATCGAAACAAAACAGTGATACCTGTCAACTTGGCGATTTTCTTGTTGTTTCAGCGTTCCCGCATTGTGTTGATATTCCCGGATTGTGGATGTCGGCGCTTTACATGGATGTCGTTGATTTTGTGGCGACTGGTGACACCACAGATCCGAGGTTGGTTCGAGAAAAAGGCCTAAAAATTGAATTGAAAAATATTTTTTATTGTCGGAATCAAACGACTTGACGAAAATTAAAAAATTATTGACAATGTGCCAATGCGTCTCAAGGCAGTGAGAAGCACGTGAAATTGCGTACCTTGTATTTAAGCGTACGCACATTTAATATTCAGTCAACGAAAAATTTAAATCTACACTGATTTCGCGAATTTGAATGCCCCGCCTCCTTTCAGTCGTTTGACGCCGACAATATATTACCTATTAGCCTCGTCTTCGAGCGAATCGGCGTATTCCTCTTCGACAAGCTTCGTCAAATTGTTCAAGTCTAATGCGCCTTTTAGAAGCTTCGCAATTACTGTAACAATCATTTAAAATGTGAAAATAAAAGAAGCACAATGAAATTGAAATTTTTGTGCAAATTGCCGTCGGATGATGTGCATCCGTAAACACTTTTGCATTTTATTTGACGACAATTATTTTTTTTTTAATTTTTTTATTAAATATTTCTTACAATCTTCTTTTTCCGGCGTTGCTGTTGTCGGCGCGATGGTTGTGGTGGCAACAATCGACTCGTCATGATCCAATCTAAACAAAACTAATAGTGTTTTAAGGTTTTCAAACGATATACGGTGCCACTGTATCGACGGCGCCGAACTCGACCTTCTCCTCGTTGTTGTTGTCTTCGAACGCGCGATTCGCCTGACTCGTTCGTCGACGCGAATCGGCGGGCGTCGGAAAAAGCAGAAAAATGATAAGGATACTACTAATCGGCCTCCACATTGAACGTGAGCATTAGTCTAGCAACAAAAAAAAATTGTGATTTCCGAATTTTAAAGAGAATTGAGACGAAAACGAACAAACGGTTGATAGGAAACAGTTGAGATGAAATAAATCATTTTGCGTGCGACGCTCGCCGGCTAATTCGATAATAAAAACCGGGTTCTTGATGCGATGCGCCTTTAAATCAATTCGTTTTTTTTTTCAAAAACGTCTCTCCTTTTTTTGCGATGTTAATTGACTGGTTATGCGTTTTTATTTTTCGCCCAACAATTCTCAAGGTCGCCTATTTCATAAATTGCGAGAAATTCAATTAAAAAGGAAAGAAGATAATCTAATTGGATTGTGTAATTGGGAAGCGATTGATTTCCAATTATGGTCGGTGTTGTTTGCAGAAACTAGATTGTTTCGTTTTTTTTGCAATCTTTTTTGTCGCTTTTTTAAAAATCGAATTTCGCCGTCTATTCAATCGATATTTACAATTTATCAATAAACTATAATGAAATAATTAATCAATTCGCGCAAATCTCGCGATCCGCTCGGCAATCCGCGTTCGGCGCCGCCAGAAACAATCTGCCATTGTGGCAGACGCACACTTGCGTTTGCGGCGCCCCGCGTCCATCGGATCGATGAAGCTTCTCCATATAGATTGTGGATGATTCGAGGCGAATCTCGCCCTGCAGTTCCAATTTCAGATCGGATCTCAATGGCGAGCCTACCTGCTTGGACGAGATATTGATGTCTAGTAGAGAGTTGACGGCGACTTCACCGGCAGCGGCGAGAATCTCGATGTCCTGCGCGGCGTCCACCGAGACGCTTCTCGTCGGTGATTCGAGGCGAAGCGGCGCATCGGGTTGCGGACGAACGGACGAGGTTTGAATGGCGCCCTCGAACACGCTGCCGCCTTCGTCTGAAGCATTCATTAACAGAAAATTTCTATTTTAAATGCTATTATGCAGATTTCGCAAAAAAAAAAGAATCTCTGAAAATTGCTTTGCAGAAAAAATTTTCCACCGCGGCCAGGTTTTTCTAAGCTTGCAGTGTCAGAGGTTTTTTTTAAATAAAAAAAATTGAATAAAAATAAATAAATAAAATCGTTACGATTAAAGGCGCATAGGAAAAAAATTGCAAGTTTTATTTTGCGAAATTTGCATAGTGCAAAATTTGCGTCGCGGCGTTTCTCACCAAGAATTCGCAAATTCTCCAATTTCAGCCCAATTTCATCGGAATCGGCGAAAAATAGCAACTTCTGATCATCGTCGAACACCTCGAATTTGTCGCACGTCATTTGCGCTTTTCCATCGGGCATCAGCGAAAATTTGGCGGCCACGTCGCCTTTGGTGTTGCGCGATTGAAGATTGACACCATTGAACGAGTCGATCGAAAGCGTCTCATCCTGGAAATGCGTTCAAGTTCATGGATGGTGCCATATGATGCTCTCTACCCGAAGGGTGCCGAGCTCCGAAAAATGGACGGGCCGATCGAATTGGGCGCGGCCTTCGACGCGAATTCCGTCGTCCTCGATTTTCAGCGCGCCGATGCCGTCCTGTATGCGGTTGGCGAAAAATCATTCAACACAATTTGCAGACGTTTTTACCGTTGAGAAATCGAGAACCGACATGATCCATATCGTCAGCGCGAGATTCAACACGATGCCGATGGTGAGGACGAGAATGAAAATGTAGAGGAATCGCTTCCGCCAACCGTATATTCCGACCCTGAAACGAGAAAAAATTATTAAATTGATTGCGATTCTCTTTTTGGAGACACAGTCGCTTGCCTATAAATATCGGCGTCGGGCACCTGCTTCACATTCGAATGGATCACGGTGGTCTGGGTGGGAAATGGCGTAAACGCGCCGGCGGCCGAATATGGCGTCGTCGTTGGTGTGGCGGCGGCGATCATCGAATGGTGCGAAACACCGCGCGACATCGCTCCTTCGTTGCGCGACCATACCGGCTCGTCAATGGGACTCGATGGTCCCATCGAGTAGACCGGATAGTTGGGCATTGTTGTTGTGTGGGTGAGAGAGAGAGTTCCGAGTGAGCGAGAAGAAGGCGCCCACCGCGAAGCATCTGGCTTTGAGCGAGAGAGTGTGTGTCGCTCGGCGAGCCGCAGAGATTACAATTTCGAGTTGATGCACCTCGGAATGACGATGATGATGATGATGATGGGGCAGCGGGGATGGTGAACCGCCGAAAAGAAAAACGATGGTTGAGTGTAAAATTGGCCGACTAGTGAAGCATTCGCAGTTCATTTATTTATTCATGCGATGGTGCTCGCGCTTCTGATCCTTTTTGGATCGGCCAGCGCCAATAATGGTAATAAGATCGAAACAAAACAGTGATACCTGTCAACTTGGCGATTTTCTTGTTGTTTCAGCGTTCCCGCATTGTGTTGATATTCCCGGATTGTGGATGTCGGCGCTTTACATGGATGTCGTTGATTTTGTGGCGA
Organism: Caenorhabditis bovis; assembly: GCA_902829315.1. Lineage (NCBI taxonomy): Eukaryota > Metazoa > Nematoda > Chromadorea > Rhabditida > Rhabditidae > Caenorhabditis > Caenorhabditis bovis. The sequence goes on along the minus strand of CADEPM010000004.1, from coordinate 6,411,083 downwards.
CTGGTGACACCACAGATCCGAGGTTGGTTCGAGAAAAAGGCCTAAAAATTGAATTGAAAAAAGTTGTTGTGCGTTTCGGCGTCGCGGTGTATTGCGGACTCGAGCGACTACAGTAACTAGGTGTGCAAAAAATTTTTGTTTGTTTTTTCAAGATTTCGGCTGGTAAAAAATGCGTTTTCTGGCCGAATTCCTAATTCATTTTTCAAATGTTAATTTTAGAATTCAAATGCAAACATTTTTTGCAATTCCCAATAATGAGAAAATGGCAATTTATTAACATTTAAAATTAATTATAAAGAGGTTTAAAATAGTTGGTGGCTTCAGAAATCACAATTTGAAAAAATATTGACAATAAAAAAGAGGAAAAAAAAATATTAAATTTGAAAAAAAATTGTGCATTTAAGCGTCATGATAAAATGCAGACCAGTTCGGCTACAGTACTCGAACATTTAAAAAATTCTATTTAAATTTTAAAAATCAATTTTTCAGATGGTATTGTCGGCAAGATGATCCGGATGGCGGCATCTACTTCAGTATGCGCATCGAGCCTGAGAATCTCAAAGCGCAATCGACGGAACGACACCGAATCAGCGGCGATGGTCCGATGCGTGCCAGGGACAATTCGAAGAATTGTATGGATCCGGGCCTCTATTGGTGCATCGAGGACGCGATCAGGGACAGCAAAAACGGCGATTGCAAATTCATCGCTGACACCATTGAATATCGCATCAACAAGCCGAATTATGCGGTAATTTGTGTGAAATATAAAGGATACGGTTTCGATGACATCATCACGGTAATTTTTATAAAACCCGCAAATCTGAAACGAAAAATCGCTGCAGGACCCGAACTATTGCACGTACGACGTGCCGAATGGCATGTTCACTTGGACGGTGGTGATCGCGAAACTCAACCACGCCATCCCTTTAATTCCATTGCCATATATGCCTGAAAATCAGTATGATATTCTGTCCAACCCATTTTTGTGAAAGAGAGGCTTTATCAAAAAAAAAGTGGTCTTTTCGCTTCCACCCCACACGCGCTGATAACGCTCAACACAACTTTTATCACTTCGCCAAAATTTTTCGCTTGTGATTCGTCATTAATATTTATAAAAATTTTCTAATTGATTTTTGAATTATTTAGAAATGAAAACTCTCGTTTTTCTCGCTGTATCGCTTTTCGCCGCTGGAAATGCGAATAGTAAGTTTTTTTTTGGCCATGGGTACTGTAGAGATTCAAGTGTGCACTACACCGAGACGACGAAATACACACTGGATTTCGATTTGGGCTTTATTTTACTGAATTTACTCGTTTTTTTCAGTTTGCTCTGATGACACCGGTCATTGGCTTGCCTCGCTGGCAATGGGAGTCGAAGATTACGCCTACGGTGGCTCAAAATTGAACAACCGGTAGGAAAAATTCGAATTCCCTCAATAAAAAATAAAATCGCTGGCCTAAATTTTGCAGCTATTATTGTTTCGAGGGATGCTTGAACACCGGCACCGCACTTCAAAACTACAAAGTGCTTCTCGCCGGAAATGGGACGACGATGAGCCGCGAGATCAACGTCAAAGAGCGAGGCGCGCAACTCGCGAAGCGTCGCGACGACGATGACCCGAACGCGGAGACGTGCATCGATCCAGTCTTGCGGCAGGACGTCGCCGACGCGCTCAAAAAGAACACTCAATGGCATTGCAAGGGCATCGTGAACACGCTCGTGTTGAATCTTAATCGTCCCGGCTGGGCGATCACATGCATCAAGTTCGACGAGTTCGGATTCGACGAGTTTGTTCAGGTTCGCAAAAAACGCATTCAATCAAAATCAAATCAAATATTCAATAATAAAATCTAAAATAACATAAGAATTTCGAAAACTAATTGAGACTCGATAAACTTAAAAATACTTTTAAAGTCTTATGGGCTTTTCTATAATTTTTGGAGCAAATTCGAAAAAAAGACACGTTAGTTTCTCAATGAACCTCAAATTATTTGATTATATTTAGCTGAGAGTTCTTTTTCGCCCAACTTCCAAATTTTCAGGACGTCAATTTCTGCAGCTACGACGCGTTCAATGCGCCGGATACCTACACAATTCGTCTCGCCAAACTCGACACCGCTTAAGAATTTCGAAGCAATTCCATTTATATAAAATTCATGCCAAATATCACAAAATCAATATTATCAGCATACAAAAATATGGCACACGATGGTTAATTTTGCGTTAGTTCATCGACTAGTGTTTTGATTTTTTCGCTGCCGGACGCTTCAGCTCAAGACTAGCTTTTCGTTTCATCGATTTCTTCGAATCATCATTAATCGAAGATTTCGCTGGAAAAAAATAAAAAAAATCAAATAATTAAAGTTTTAAGCTTACAAAGGAATCCCGAACAATTCTCGACACCACATTTACATTCGGGTATCGCACTATTGAGCATGTTCTCCATTTGATACGAGAATGTAAGCTCTTCGTCTTTTTCTATATCCTCGATAGCAACTATGGCTATTCGATGGTCATAATAAGCGCCATCATTCCGCAATTTTAATAGTATCAATTTTTTAATTGGTGTGCAATTCGGCCGACACGAATGATTGATATATCTGTTAAAGGAAAATGTTTAAAGGGAGATGCCGAACAAAAAGAACAATTTCTTATAGCGAATAATCTAGTCCAGACAATTTTTATCAATACTATTTTAGGTTCTCCTGATGGAATGTCTCTGGTAACTCAAAACCAATCGGATCCGACAAAATTCGGCCAAATTGCGGATGCGATTCGAATTGAAATATTAAAACAAAACGAATTCGAATAATTCCCAATCGGATCCGAAAATACCCAAAAAAAACCAATCGGATTCGTCAATTTTACAATCTCATCCGTAGAATTACCAATCGGATCAGGTCGATTCCGGAGCCGCATTTTGTCGGATCCGATTGGTTTCGAATTACCTGGCAATGTTTCCAGCCCTTGCCGCATCGATCGCGCGCCCTTCCGTCAATCCCATTATGTACAAGTTCGCCTCGTTATCGCGGGCGTTTCCAATCATCGCGCTTCGCCGCTCCAATTCCTGCTTATTTATAATCTCGCCAGCGTACTCGACAATGAATTCGCCCTAGTAGTCTTGAAATTTGCTTTTCGAATTTCCAACAAACATTGCACCTTTTTGATCGAGTCCGTCGCAAATAGGCCAAATCCTTTGTTGGTCGTCGCACGCCGCTCGATTTTCGGGTTCACCACTCGATCGGAAATCCCGCGATTTCGACAATTCCCATTTTTGGCGCATTCCTAAAAAAACCAAATTGTCGTCAAATAAAATGCACAAGTCCGCAGCGCCTTTTCAGATTGAATTCAAATTTTCTCGATTTCTTAACCAATTTCAGTGATTTTTGAGGTGATGCCCCTCACCTCCCTTTAACTAGGAAAATCCTTACCGGCGGGCATTCAAAAAACGTTCGCACATTCGCACAATCCTCCGTCGAGCAGCGATTCTCGTCATTCTCTGCACAATTGCACATGTTGACTTCCGGCTCGCAAATCGCCTTCTCGCAATCCTTCGAAAAATATCGCGCCGTCTAAATTTGTTCGAATTTCAGATTGAACGCGCGCAACTCGAAAAATCTCTCCCGACGTCTAATTTCCTTTTCACTTCCTTGAGAACCGGAAACACGCGCGGCGGCGTCAACATTTCATCGTCGAGAAGCGCTCTCCAAGCTGAAACGAGAAAAATCATGATCAGTGATTAATATGGACCTATTCAAGCAACTAAAACCGTATTTTGAAAAAATTGGCTAAATGCCAAAAAATTTAAAGGGGTCTCTATCCTTACACGGAAGACCGTAAATCTACAAGTTGAGTTTTGCGCCAAGACCTCTATCATTGTTTTCTGGCATTTTGCAAAATTGCACATTTCTTTCCGAAGAAATGGGTACTGTAATTAAATGATGGAGAAATTTGCGAGACCCATGAGACAATGGGTTGCCGTGCGTCTTTTTTTCCAAATTACGCTATAATTTTTTAGACTATCATTTTTTAATATTCTGTCAAATTCAAAACTCCAAATTAAGCGAAGCAGAATAAATATGATAGTCTAAAAAAGCTAATACGGTAACTTGGAAAGACGCACGACAACACATTGTCTCATGGGTCTCGCAGATTTCGTCATGATTTGATTACAGTACCCATTGGATTGGAAAAATAGAAAATTTTTATTGTATGAATAGATCCAATTTAAAAAAATACCATTCAATTGATTTTCCGATTGATTTTTGCCGTAGAGTTTCAGCGATTTCTCGAACATTGGCACACAATCGGCAATTGAGGCAATCGAAAATTGGCTTAATTTGCCGTCGATGAGCCATTCGACCAAACAATACCCAACGATATCGTAATATTTGTGTTTTCTGGAAAAAAAACAACAAATTCGAAATGTCGAGAAACGAGTTTAAAAAAAACCTTAGACGAATTGGCGTCGAGTGCCACTCTCTGGCGCGACCCGGATAGAATCTGAAATCTCATTCGTTGCGCACGTTTGGTGAAATCGCCGCCAAAACTCTTTCGCGCGCCATCGCACCATGATGGGAGTCCGCAATCGAACGCATTCGCCGGTCAGACAGAACTCGCACACGTCGATCGCCACCGGACGATTGTTCACCGATTTCACGGTTCGACATTTCGGATGAAATGAGCGAACGCATGACTTACATTTGGATAGCTCCTCTTTCTTATCTTCTGCAGAGAGAGAGGGAGAGAGGAAAACACCATTGGAAATTTTTGCCTAATAGGGCAATGAGGAAAAAATTAAAAATTATATATTTTTGCTGCCTACGAAATTCGGAAAAATGACGATTTCTTGGATATGTTGAATTTAAAACAATTTCCAACTTTTTTTTTCAGAATTTCGCAAGTTTCTTCAAATATTTGCAAAAAAAAATGTCATATATTAAATCATTTCCTCATTTTTCGACCTACCAATCTCGCAATCGCAACAAACCGTCAAATGTTGAGTGACGCGCGTTTTCTGACGATGCGATGGGCATACGATCATCTCGGTGAGATATTTGACGCCGTCTTCCAGCTGCAATCTCACCTCCAAATCCTTACAGCCCATTGGAGAGCAGTCTTTTTGGTGGAATGCGCGCATACAGAATGCGCATTCGACCAGGTAGCCTAAATTTTTTTGATTTTAATTGATTGAATTTAATGAAGACCGGAAAATGCCGACTGTTTTCGACGATCCAAATAGCATATATCGCAGAAATGGAGAGGACACAACAGCTCGTTTTGACATTCGGCTTGAACGATATACTGGGCGTTGTAATCCGAAGCATTGTATTTCTGCAATTAAGCAATTAGTGGTAATTAGACGCTTTGCTAATTACCATCAGACAATTGAGATGGAATTTCGTTCGGCAGCGCGTCTTTTTCTTGTTCACTATTCCGCTAAACATTCCGCGACAATTGAGAAGGTCGCCGTCGATTCGATTGCAGACGAAGCAGTGGACTAAAAATGGGTGTTGCTTGAAATTCGCTCGAATTCATACTTTCGGAATCTGGCGGGAACTTGGCATCGGCGAATATTGTCTTCGAGAAATCGTAATCGCAAATGAAATGTTTTCGCTTCGCGTGCGACATGATTTCCCTCGGCCACTTCACCGCCTCGATTTCGCGTGCTCGTAGGATTTCCTCGGGTGATCGTGCGTCGCGATTATCAACCTTGACCAATTCATGACCGACGCCTGATGTTGCTTTTGGCTGTGTCGGTTTCAGCGCGCTTCGCCGCTTTTTAATTTCCAATAGCTTATTGGGAGAATCGTCGCTTTTGAATGTGAAATCGATTGTCGGTAGGTTCTCATTACCGCCGGTTTCGAAAATATTCGCTGGAACCGGCATTGAGCTGAAAATTCGCCGCGAAAAAAGAGTTTCTGAAACGGAATTTGAGCCGAAAATTGAAATTGATCGCCGTGGTGTGCAGCAATGCGTCATGGTCACTACGTACTTTCAACTTACCGTAACTATTTCGCGCCGAGACTTGTTTAAAAATCTCATTTGTCGCTAGATTTTCTGATTTTTTTTCTCAAATCCTACGCATTTCCCCCCAATTTTCCCTAATAAAAATGGCCCAGGTTAATTTTAATTTTACCCTAGACACTAATGAAACGGCCTATAACATTTACAAGTAAGAAATTCGTTGTTTTATGCAAATTTTACCAGAAATCATGGGCATTTTTTTCTCTAGACTAGAATGCCCATTGGAATTAATGCCAGTAAAATCCGAACAAACCACCGCTACATTTTACTCAACATCGCAGGTAAGATAATTAGCCGATTAATTATGTCGTGAAGGGTAATTAAGGCTCACCTTCGCCGACTTGCGCCAAAATACGCCAACGTCAGCAATTCGTTGGGCCAGTCAATTGATCCGCCAATAAATTTGGAAGAAGCGCCAGAAGCTCAACAATGCCTAAATGAAGCTTCAAGTCGATATATGGCGAGTTTTTTGGATTTTCGCGAAAACTACGGTCTCGCGCACGAAAAAAGCGACGTTCTGATTTCGGCTGGTGCCCTTCAATGCATCGCAAATTCGGTTTTTCATCGAGAAAGGTCCATTTTTTTGCAATTTTTGCCCGAAACGATGAAAATTTGTGCAGGAAATGGAGACTTCGCGCATTTTTGGAGGTTGTCAAAGACCGAAGAGCAATTATTATTACACGCGATGACATCAATGGTGTTAATTGCGGCCAATTAAGGTAATTGTGTTCGGCGTCGAAATAATTTACTGATTTGCGCGCTCGTAGATCCGATGCTGACGTCGAGAAGGAGAAGATGATAAGCCTTTTGTCGAGCGATGAGACGAGGAATTGCCGTTGGGTCTTGTCGCGAATTCAATTTCGCGGCAAAACCGCGTTTTTGAATGTGTTCGGCGAATTCGATGCGATTTCCGATGAGGTTTCTGCCAATGCGCCTTTAAACCAACGAAATTTTTTCATGTTCTAATTTATGAATTTTAGGCGTTGAATGTGGCGGTGCTCACGAATAATGGAAGATCGTGCAAATTCTCGTTGTCGACGACGAATCAGGATAAAATGTGAGAGGATTTTTTTGATTTTCTGCGAATTTTTGGCGCGAAATTCGAATTTCTATACAAATTTAAGACAATTGCCCCACGGAGTGCCGATTGTTTTCAAAATTTGAAGCCATGCCGAATTTTTTTTTGGAAATTGAAAAAAATCGAAAAGATTTTGCTCGAAATTTGAAAATTTACCATTTTTTCTCAAAAATTGTTTGAATTCTGCTAAAAATGCAAAAGTTTCCGGAAACTTCAAATTAAAAATTTAGATTTCATTTTTGCTTGAAAATTTTCGAATTTAATTTAAAAAAAAATCAAAAAACTTCAAAATTTGCCAAAATTCCATTATTAGTAAAAAAAAAATTTGAATTTCTGTTCTAATAAAAACCAATCGAATTTTCTGGCGCGAAATTCAAAGAAAATTCAAAAATCGCTGAAATTCGCAAAAAGAACCCCAGAAATTTTCGATTTTCAGCTAGAAATCAAAAAAAAAGTTATTTGGAAAGAAAATTTTCAGCGATGAGTGCTTCGTCGAGAACTGGAGCCGCTCGTTCCTTCTCGGCGTCCATTCGATTCTGTTGGGAATCCGACGCGACGACGATCAACCCATCGAGTGCGTTCGCCGTCAGAATCTCCACGAATTCTGGCGATTCTACAATTCGCGAAACGATCGCGCCGCCGATTTGTCGATCGCCTGCGTCGCTCAGGCGATATTCAGCATTCGCGCGATGTTCGACGATCTCGGCTCGAGCAGATATAATATAATTGTGCGAAGTGACTCGCGTCGATCAACTTTTTCAATCGATTCTCAATTTTCAGGCATGTTTCACCGGCGAAATGCGACTTCATGTTGAATATTACGGCTATAGCTTTTGGCTCATCCGCGAAAAGTACTATATTGAAAATTCGCAAAAAGAGCCGCCGAAAAAGGTCGAGTTTTTTGCCTTTCGATATTCGCGACTGGTTTTTTTTTAGAATCTCCCCATTAAAAATCGCATTTTTGTCATGAAAAAAGCGCCGATTTGCTATTTTCTTAAAGAGGACACGATGGACGTCGGGCTGGAAATTGAAATATAAAATAATAATTTATTAATAGAAATAAAAAAATAATGGTTTTACTCGTTCACAATTGCACGTCGTTGGTGCACGCGCAATGCCCGTTGATGTGAGACGAGCAGATTTTTTGGTGTGATTCCGATTTGTTGAAATTGAGCACGATGGGCGGTTTCGAGCAGCAGATGAGGGTTTGGAGTTGGGTGGTGAGTTGATCTGCAAAATGCTCAACGATAATTCCATATTTGAGAGTTACCAATTTCATTTTTGGTATCTGTCGAGAATTCGTCTTTATATTTTTGCGCGAGTTCACTGAGGCGATCGCTACGCTCCGAGTAGCCATTCTGCAATATGTCGTAAGGTGTGGTGTATTGCGGACAGCATTAGAAAAATACCTCGAATGGCCACGCAATCAGGAGTGCGGCGACGGCGCTACTCGAAAACACCTCGGCGAATCGCGTTCGCCGCACTTCAGCGCATATCTGACGGCACGCTTCGGTTCGTGCCGACGCGTCGTCGGGCATCGACGCACGCTGATCGGCTTCAATCGTCTTCTGTGTGCAGCACATCGCATGCGGCGTGAAAAATTGGCCGAATTTGCGGCAACTCAATTGAAACTCCTCCTCGTCGTCGTCCAATGGATCGCACAACAGGAATTCCTTCCAGCCGATCGCCGAGTTGGCGAACTGAACCCGTCAAAAAAAAGGTATGAGAGAGAGAGAGAGAGGAAATTTTGGCAACAAACCTCGCCATCATTGATATTCGCGTAAGCTTTGAGGCCATACATCACCAATGGACGCGTCCCTTTTTTGAGCTCCAGCTCCACGTAGCCTCTCGTCTGTTTCGTGGACTTGTCAATGGTGCACATGGCTTTTTGAAGAAGCTCAAGCTTCACCCAATGCGGCGGGTACTTGAAACGCGCCACATCCATGATAAGCACCTGATCGGTGGCTGGATGGTAGGCGGCGAGCGGCGAGAAATGTCCGGCGCCGGTTTGTCCCAAAACGCTTCGATCGTAGCTGGCGACGATCACGTTGAGCTCGCCGCGAACCGACTGCACGACGGATTGGCGGAAATTCGCCAGAAATTCTAAATAATCAACCCAATTGTTTTGGTTTTGCAGACAAAATTTTCGAAACCTGCCGTCTCATCGCCATGCGTCACTTTGGTCTTGAGACGATTGCAATTGGCGAGACATTGGAATTGCGCCAAATTGATGCCGATTCTGGAAATTTGCCAAAAAATTATCGAATTTCCAAGAAGACTTCAGAAAAATCGCACTTTGACATATTTAGGCGTAGATTAAAATGCTTGGTGTGCAATAACGCTGCTTAAACTCTGCGGACTTGCATTTTATTCTACGCCTCAATATTTTTTCAAATACTTTTTTGCGGTTTAAAGGCGCATACCGTTTAATATTGTCTAAAGGAACACAGCAATCCAGCATGGATTCATGATAGAATCGCCAAGGAGCCTTCCAAACCTTTTCAGGATCCACTTCAAGCGCATTTAGAACCATAACTGGAATTTTAAGGATATTTCGAAAACGAGGAAAAGCTTACCCAGCGTGCTCAGACCACAATACGCCGGCTCATCTTGTGTGCGAAACTGGGAAGCCAATTTGAAATAAATATTGGCGTAACCTAAAACTGATTGCGTTTGTATCTTTTGATTAGTGATTTTCGCTTCGAGACCTTGAAGCAACGCCTCGGTGAACAATTTTTTGCCGATCTCGCTCGAAAAATCGACACACGTTTCGGGAAGCGGACGACGATAGAAGTTTTTCGCCGTCACCGACATTCTTCTGCAATGGCGAATTGAAGCGGCGAAAATTTTGGGACCAATTGGTTTTTTTTTTTGTTGCTGTTGGTGTGTGTGAAAGCCAGTTGTTTGGCCAATCACTTTTGTGTAACTCGAAGGGACCATGGAAAATGAGAAGAAACAAAAAATACATTTATTTCCTCTTGTGTGTATGTGAGTTTTTTACCTGACAATTTGAAGGATTTTCGGAATTTTTGCACTCCTAGGCCACTGAAATTTCACAAAATTATCATCGATTCAGCATTTTGCCTCGATTTTAACCTCATCATGATGCAATTTTATAGCGCTCGTTGGAAAAAAAATGCGAGATGGCCTAGGATTTTGGTGGCCGTGGCCGCGCAACAATAATATGGCCTAGAAATTTAAAATTCGAAATTGCAACGCGGAATTTTGATGATTTCTCGTTTTTCAACGCGATTTTTGTGGATTTTGCTTTTTTTGTTGCTATTTGCGTTTAATTGTTGACACGTTATCTTAATTTTACTTATAAATTGAATTCTGAACCCCAAAATATGTGTTTTTAAATACCCTAATTTTTGAAATTGTTGTCTCCAATTTTTTCCCGCTAATTCACTTGATTATTTCAGGTGTCACGCCCACACATGACTCGGCTAAGCGCGAGTCCAGATGAGAATATGAATCCGGCCGATGCGGTGTGTGCCGCATCAACACGTAAACGCATCAATCTTCAAATGCCTGAGACGCCGTCTAGGAATTCAGAAGTCTTTGATGATGATGACAATTGTGTTGATATCTCGAAACGATTAAAACCATCGAATCCAAGAGGTAGTTTTTGTTTGCTTGCTTTTTTTCGAAATTGCGGTGGTTTCAAAAAATCAGCTTTTTTTGTTCACAAAATATATAGTTGTGAGGAAGCTGAAATAATTGTTTTTAGAAAAAATTGCAGTTTCAAACCCGGTTAATTAATCTAAAAAAATTGGGCAATTTTGAGTTGAATAGAAAAATTCATCATTTTAAATTATTCTGTTCACTTTTTAGTGGAAAACGTAATTTGTCCAAGCAAAACTAGAATGGTCTCGAAGCGAAATGAATTTTTTTTAAATCGTTGCAGATGAGTTGGCGATTGCGGGCCGCGTTGCCGGCGTACGCCTACAAAACTTCATGTGCCACAGCAATTTGCAAATCGAGTTCGACACACGCCATAATAATTGCTTCTACATTGGCGGACCGAACGGCAGCGGAAAAAGCGCGCTATTCGCCGCGATCAACATCGGACTCGGCGGCAAAGGGTCCGACAACGATCGTGGCAATACGGTGAAGTCGTACGTGAAAGATGGCACCAGGTGATTTTGACATTCTTTTTGGTTCTCCTTCTGATAAATCAATTTTCAATCTGTTTCAGCTCGGCGAAAATCAGCATCACATTGACGAATGAGGGACAAAATTCGAATCCCGAATATGGTGAATTTGTCGAAATTGAGCGAAATATCACGCAGACGTCTTCAACGTATACTTTGAAAAGTATTAAGGGGTTTGGGAGGAACCGCAAAGGTTGGTTTTTTTTATTCCTCTGGGCATATTAAAAAAAAACGCGTTTTTAGAAGAGATTGTTAGCAAAAAGAAGGGCGACATCGATAAAATTGTGCGACGATTCAATATTCATTTGTCGAATCCGGCGTTCTGGATGAGCCAGGATCGATCGAGAAGCTTTTTAAGCGATTTCAAGCCGGCAACGATTTATAAGGTTCTCGTTTTTTTTTTGTCGCTGAGAGAATTTATTTGTGTTGATTTCAGTTTTACCAGACGGCCACCGAGCTTGATCGAATAAAAATGGCGTACGCGAAGTTTGCCGACGATCTCAACGATGTGAATAGCATTTTGTTTCGGAAAAAGCTGGAGTTGAACAAGCGGACAAAGTTAGTGTGCAAGTTGTCGTCGAATGTGGTGTTTTCTGTCTGTGGTTCACCGAGTTGGCTACAGTACCCATTTTTGCTGGAAAAAAATGAATTGAATTTCATTTTTGAGGTTTTATGTAGGATTTTGGACTTTTTATGGGCATCTTCGAAAAATTGATTTTTTTTTCAGTTTGTCTACAGATTTTCACAAAAACTTTAACTGGGCTTTAAAAATTACAAAAAAAAAAATCTTTTTTTTTCAGGGAATTGCAACGATTGCATGAAGTGCTCAGCATGCATAATAAAATTGAGGATGATCGCAAGAAGATCCTTCGCTATCAATGGTGTTTGATGTTCTGCGCGATTCGCGATATCGAGGACGAGCTTGAGATTGTCCGACAGAAGCAGAAGCACATCGAGGAGAAGGCGGCGAGGAACAAAGAGGAGAGTCTCAATAATCGTCAGGAGCGCGCGACGCTGATGCGCGACGTCGACGTGCTTCACGATCGGATTGCGGAGAAGAAGCAGGAGCACGACATCTTCAAAGAGGAGATCAATAGCGAGAAGGCGAAATTTCGCGACGAAAGCGATCAAATTGATGGGATTCATCACGAAATTCGGAATAGGAAGCAGGAAATCAAGTAGGAGAGAGATTTTTTTTCATTTCGAAATTGCTTTTTTTTAAAGACTATTGAACACGAAAATCATGGATGCGAAGAAGAAGATTCGAGCGATTTCGGAGAACGCGGCTGGAACGCAAATGAAGCAGAAATATGAGGAATTTGAGAGGAAGTATGAGGAATTGAAGGCGACGGTATCATTAGTTTTTTTTTTTCGCCCATTTTTTTCCAATTTTTCGCATTTCTAGCGCGAAACGATGGAAAAAAGCGGCAAAATTGTGGGTCTTCAAAACGAGCGCGATGAAGCTGAACGTGTGCTGAGTGAGCTCGAGAATCGGCGAGCCGACATCACGCAGGAGATGAACGAGATGAAGCGGCTAGCCGATGAGTGTCAGGAGAAGTTGAGGCGCGCGAACGCGGCGAAAATCAACAAAGTGAACAAGTTTGAAACAGAAAATTGCGAAACTGCGTGTTTCAAACAATTCTTTTTTGAAGATATGGACCGAAAATGAGTGAGATTGTTGCGGAAATCCACAAAAATCGGCACAAGTTTTCGAAATTGCCCAAAGGACCAATTGGTGAGTGTTTTTGTTTGATGTTTAAAGGCGCATTTCAATGACACTCGCAGCGAAATGTCGGAATTTTTAAAGATGAACGATTTTGGCGATTTGAAAGCGCATAATGTCAAAATTGACGATTCCGATTGGATTTTTTTAAGCGAAAAATGTGAATTACAATTTTTTTCTGAAAAATATCGACCGCCGCGTGAATTGGCTCGAAAAAAATTTGCGTGTCCCTCTTTAATTTTATTTTCAAATTTTTGAAGTGCGTTCTCGAAATTGAAGGATTGGATGAAGGCGCATAATGTGGAAAATTGAGTTGGGTCCATCGATTTTGAGAGACTATAATTTTTTCGCCGAAAAGAACAAACGAAACTATCATATTGCAATTTTTTCCCGTGATTCAGGCCAGTACATTTCGGTTGAGAACAAAAAATGGGCGCTGGCCGTCGAGGAATGCATTGGAAAATTGGCGACGACATTTATTTGCGACAATCAAATGGACGCGAAAGTGCTTCAGTCGATATTCGACAAGCTGAGATTGACGAAACGCGACGCGCCGCCGATGCACGTCTCGCGATTCTTGGGCAAACGTCATCAAAATTTGAGGGAGCCGTCGAGCGAATGGAAGACGATCTATCGTGTGTTGAAGTTCAGCGACGATGATGTTCAGTAGGATTTGATTGCATTTTTTATGTTTGATTTTTGATTGTCGCGTTTCTCATTTCATAGTAATGTGATCATCGATAAAAGCCAACCGGAATGTGTGGGTCTCGTCGAGAGCCAGGAGGAGGCGATGGAGGAAATGGACAGCGCGAATCCGCCGAGAAACGTGATCAAGGTGTTCACGGCGAATGGCGATCAGGCGTTCGCGCGCGGTCCCAATTCGCAGTATCGTTTCTATGCGGCGCGACGCGGTATAAGCAGTCAAGGGTTGTTTGAACCCGGCGACGGGCTCGTCGATCATGAGTAAGCGATTCTCGGCGATTGATTGATGTCATGTATTTTAGGCGTCTGAATCGGACCATCGATGATTGTCGGAATCGACTTCACGAATTGAATAATGACGAGTACAAAGAGGTTGGTGGAGGGGGGGGGTGTTCTTTTATGATTTGTGAAGAAATATGAATTTTCAGATTGAGTCGAAAATTCGAAAAATGCGACGTCAGCGCGATGAAGCCTCCAAAGCGGTCGATGCGTTTGAGGCGAAGCATGCCGACGTGCGTCAGCGTGAAATTCGAATGCAACGAGAGGTGCACGATCTCGAAGCGAAAATGGCGAGCGAGAGCGATCTTGAGGATATTGAGAGTTTGGTATTGGAGATTTGTTGATGGTCCGAAATTGTGCCGATTAATTTTTTTTTCCAGAATCGATGTATTGAGGATATGGAGGGAAGGATTCCGAAGATTGAGGAGCAGATTGATGAGTGGAAGCAGGTTGTGTCTTTTTTTTTTTTGTTTTTTTTTTGCTCACCGCGAACCCAATTGATTTCGAGAATTTCTTCAGAAGGAGGCTGCGATTCGAACGAGGATGGAAACGTTTAGCGCGAAAATTGCCCAACTTGAGAAGGATTTGAATGTTTATAAGGAGGAAATTGAAGCGGAAAGGGTAAATTTTGACATGGGGATTGTGGTTTTTTTTTAAATATTTTTCAAAACAAAAAATCTTGATCGTTTGGGCTCAAAAAAAGCAAATGAGGTTTTTTTGCACTTTAGCGAAAAAAATTGGCAATTTTTTTGCGCTTTTGGTGATTTTGCGAAAAATGGTGCAAATTTCGATTTTTTTTCAGAAATCTGCAATTGTCTCTTTTCGATTTTGGGAAAAAACCCGAAAAAATTTTGAAAATTGATTTTTTTTTTTTGCAAAATTGCGATTTTCGCTGTTTCACCCGTTTGAAAATCTTCGGTCGAATTGGGTCTGGTTTGTCCGTGTGGAGTACACAAGGGCGCGTCGAGACCATTTCTGGCTGGCGTTTTTTTTTGTCAATTTCTGGATCACAAAATTTCGTTAAAATTTTTTTTTGTTTTTTCAGCAATCGGTCGATGCGACGAATGAGAAGGTGATGCTTCTCGACGCGGCGTTCTCGAAGTTCACGACGAAAAAAGCGCGATTCGACGCGGATCGCGAGCAACTCTACAACGAGGACACGCGTCTTCAGGCGTGTCGCGACGACAAAATCGCGATGGTGAACGAATCGAAGAAATTGCTCGTCAAACCCGACGGTGTCGACGATCCGCCGGATTTGAGCGATTTTCCGCCGACGGAGCATGCCGAAAAAACGTATGAGGAGTTGAAGAAGCGAATCGAGATGCAAACGGAAGAGTTGGAATTGTTCAAAGCGCAACGGTTTGCCAATTTTTCGTGATTTTCAGAATTGATCCGAGTGTGACACTTGAAATGGTCCAGGAATTCAAAGAATCGCTCAAGAATGACAAGCGAATGTGTCGACGGATACTGGAAGTGCTCAATGTCAGTTGGATTTTCGTTTGTTTTCTTTTTTTAATTATATCGATTTTGGTTTTCCAGAAGCTCCACGAAATTCTTGAGCATCGCGTCGCCCTCTATCCGCTTCTCAAAAAGTGTACGGAGATGAAGGTGCGAAATCGATTCAAGGAGCTCCTTCAGATTCGAGGGTATCGCTTTTTTTTGGTTTGCGTTCATTGGACCCTCTTTGCAGAAATTTTGTGGGCGATTTGGAAATCGACAACGAGCGACAGACGCTCAACGTGATTGTGCGCTCGGTTCGCGATGTTGAGAGGGATGGAACGACGACGATCGATGGTGCGGATGATGATGATGACGATGAGGAGCCGGCGAAGAAGAAGAGCAAAGCGGTGAAGAGGACGAAAAAGGATATTCGCGATCTCAAAGGTTTTTTTTTGGGTTTTGAATTTTCGAATTGGTTCTAGTCCATAAAGGCGCATTAAAAAAATGTGATTTTGTTCCTTGAATTGTCAATGTGAATTTAAATGCGAAAAATTTCAATTTTTTAGTTTGAATTATTCCACATAAATTTTGAAAAATTTGAATCAAAGTACGGTAAGCATTAAAGGCGCACGCAAAAAATATTCATATATATTCTAAACTAGTTGAATTTTGATTTTGAAACAGGCCTATCCGGCGGCGAGCGCTCATTCGTGACGGCCGCTCTCGTGATGTCGTTGTGGGAAGTGATGGAGCAGCCGTTCCGAATGATGGACGAGTTCGACGTGTTCATGGACATGGTGAATCGAAAACTGGTGATGGACTTGCTCGTCGAGATGGCCACCGACCATTTTCCGTATAATCAGTTCATTTTCTTCACACCTCAAGGAATCAAAGAGCTTAAAAAGGTCGATGGGCTGCAGATTTTCGAAATGGAAAAAGTGCGGGATTGAATTTTGTCTTTTTTTTTATTTTTTGCTGTGAAAATGCCTTGTAAATAATTGTTTTCCTTGTTATTTTGTTCTGAACTCCCAAAAGCCCCCTTTAAAGCAAAAAAATATTTTTTTTTCAATTTTTGTTAACGGTGATCTCTGAATGAAAATGCTGCTTTATTAGTATTATTTTTTCATTTTCTCTCGCTCTCTCTCGAGTTTTAATATTATTTTTTTCACTCAATTGGAGATTTTCGCATAATATGGTTTTGATCTACAAGAAGATTATCTTTGACGGAATATTTTTCTTTTTGGATTTTATTATTTTTTTTTTTTGAGGGTGTATGGCTGCTGTCAATGTCCTATTGCAGTCGTTTGATAAAGGATTGAGATCGATTTGGATATCGGAGCAGTTGGCGACGATCTCGCGACTCGGACGAGTTTTCGAGGAGAATCCCGTGCCGACGTTTGTCAACTCGACGCTGGTTCGATTGGCTGAAGCTTTTAAAGATGGGTGAGAGTTTGTTTTTTTTTTTTTCAAAACGAAATGAAATTTATTTGAGCGAAATGGTTTTGAAAAATGTGATTTTTGCAAAATTTGAGACATTTTTTTGATATATTTCAATTAGAAAATATTCGAGATGAGCTGATTTTTTCGAATTTCCATTCTCTAATATTAAAATTTGATGCAATTTTCATAGAAAATGTGAAATTTTCAAATTTCCATGATTTAAAATATGATTGGCGATTTTTTGCAAAAAAAAAAGTTGCGACATTTTTCTTTCGATCGGCAAAAAATTTGTGACAAACGAGAATTTAAAGCATTTTTTTGATAATATTTTAAATTTAATTGCGATTTTATTTCGAAAATTGAATTATTGTGCAATTTTTCATTAAATTCCGATATTTCGCACAATTTAAAGGGGCCAATGCCAATAAAAAAATTTAAAAAAAAATTTCTTCCATTTTTTATGCATGAAAATGTCGTTTTTTATTAATTTTTGTTGGAACATGATAAAAATTTTGATTTTTTTTTGGTTCCAGCTCCAACGATTTACGGGTCGGAATCGCTCGCGCGCTCGGCCAATGCGGCTCGCATCTCTCGTTGGCGTTCTCATCGGCGGAAATCCTCCGCCGCATTCTCACCGTCAGCCATTCGAACGATCCGGACGCGCGCGAGGCGGTGCTCGACATGTTGGCGAGTCTCGCCGTCATTTGTCCGGACAACACGCAAGTGCATCACATCATTTGCGAATCGCTCTCGACGGACCATCGAGGCGAATTTCGGGCGGCGTGCGCGGCGATGAAGGCGTTCGCCGCGTTGTCGTCGGAATTCTCCGAGACGGTCGTCTCGCAAGTCGGCAAACTGCTCGACGAGCCGACGACGACCGACGCGCAAAAGATTCAATTGTGCGACGTGTTCGCGACGATGCGCGCCGACGCCCACACACTGGAGGTTGGTTTTTTTTTGTGTTTGTTTTTGAAAGCTCATGAAAGGGACCATCATAATTTGCGATTGATATTTCTTCAGCACGTGTTTGGGATTTGCGCGACGGTCTTGACGCGAAATTGCACCGACGAGTTTCTCGCCGCGTTTTTGCGCTCGATGACGAGTTTGTGCATTGAAGTGCGCTACACGGTGCCGAAACAAATCGATATTCTGCTCGGCACGCTGACGGCGTTGAAGACGAAAAAGAATAATAATGGGGCGGCGGCGACGTCGTCGTCGTCGTCGAGCGGCGGTAGCGACGAGCGCATCTGCATTATTCTCAAAGAATTGCGACGATTGGCGAAATATTCGAACATTTGGAGCGAGGAGCAAATTCGTCGATTCGCCGAATTCCTCAACGCCGAAATGTCGGCGGCGGCGACGTCGCGATATTTCGAAGTAGGCGTCGAGTTGTCGAGAAGCTGCTCGAGCGCCAACATCAAATTGTTGAAAGGTGCGTTCACATCGCGACACTTGGATCGTTTTAGATTTTTTTTGAGTCCCGGATCGCTTTTGAAACCATCATAATCAATTTTGATCGTCCTCAGAGATCTAGGGACCATTTTAAGTTTTTTTTTAGAATTATGGGTCTCTTTGGAAATCGTCAGAATCGGATTTAAACGTCCTCACAGTCAGAGCTCTAGGGGTCATTTTTGAGTCCCGGATTGCTTCTGAAACCATCATAATCGGTTTTGATCGTCCTCAGAGCTCTAGGGACCATTTTAGATTTTTTTAGAATTATGGGTCTCTTTGGAAACCGTCAGAATCGGTATTGAGGGCCCTCGGAACCATAGGGATCATTTTAAAAAATTTTAGAGTGTTGGGTCCCCACCGAACCATTACGTTCACCGTAAATCGTGCGGAATAGGGTTTTAAAGGTGCTCAAAATTCTAGGGACCGATTTAGATGTGTCGTCTAGATGTCCTGGTGTTGTTCATGGGCCATGATTGCAGATTTGGCGATATCGTCCACCGCTTACGGATCGGTCAAAAATCCGGCAATCAGCGTGCGCTACATTCAAATGGCGGCCAACATCTTCTGTAATCGCATCATTTTCGACGGCGAGTCGCCCGAAACAATAAGTACGGCGATGACGTCGCTGTCGGTGATAATTGTGGCGGATTGCACGAGCGGAAAAATGGAGGCGAATCTCGCGAAACGCGTAAGCTCAAAAAAAATTTTTTTTTGAATTTACCAATTCCCATCTGCGGACAATTGGACTTGCAGCTGTACCGCGCGATTGGCGACGTGCTTTGCGTCTATCCGTACACGCAATTCGAATTCTCGATGATAATCATCTCGTCGGTTTTGTCGGCGTTCGATGATTTGGCGTGTCTCGAGGACAATCTTGAGCAGCGTCTTGAAATGTTGTGCCGATTGATCGACACCGATCGCGCTTATATACCGGACATTCAAAAATGGGCGATCAATGTTTATCAGCGAAAGGTTGGTCGTGTGAATTATTTGGGGAAGTTTTTGCGCCTACTGACCTCTAAAATTGACGATTTCTCAATTTTTGTTATTTTCTTCGAGAAAAAACCTGAAAATTTCTTTGTTTTCAGCTTAAAAATTTTGAATATTCTCATTTCCAAAGAAGAAATGAAATTTGAGGGTTCTTTTATTTTTAATTTTTGCATTTTTTTCCACTAAAAATTTGAAAATTTCGATTAATTTTTTTTGCAGTTTTTCCATGAAAAATTTGAAATTTTATATTCGTAGTCTAAAAAATTTCGATTTTTCAAAAAAAAAAATCTGTCATCCAAAAAAGTCGAAAATTTGATATTTTGAAATCGAAATTGCGATTCGTTGAGTTTTCTCGAATATTCGTCGCAACAATGACGATATGCTTCAAGCTTCTCGTTTCAGAAGCCGATATTCGAGGCGTTTCCGACGCTGTTCGCCTATTTGGCGATCGCGATCGGCACAGAATTGCCGCCGGAATTTCCGAGTGTCATGTTCGACGCGTCGACGAGTCGATACGAAACGGCGAGAAGCGCATTCCGAAACGGACGATGGATCGATGTGGCGTTGCCGAATTTGGAGGCCATCGAAACGAAGGTAAAATTGGAAATTTGTCGTGAAAATGTTTTTGCGGAGAAAAAATGTCAAAAAAAAAAATGCTTATTTTCGATGACGGTTCCTTTTTGGGATTAAAGGCGCATACTAGAAAAATGTTTATGATTTTTGCATCGATTTATAGGTACCGAGGTTTTTCAGCGGAAAAAAATGGTTAAGAGCCAACAAAAAAACCAATAGGTGTAAAAGCAAATTTTTGGAATTTCCCCTTTTTTTTATGGACCTATTGATGAGATTTAATTTTTTACAAAGAAAAATTACATTAAATATGCATTTTTTTTAATACTTTCAGAATCTGGCAAAACTCGAAAGCGATTGGATATTGGCGCTTCGCGAGTTGGCCGCCGCGCAGCTCGTCGAGTTCACGCCGCTCGCCATCGACAATCAACAATCGCGTTTGCGTTCGGCGTTGTCGATTCTCAGCGTCGCGTTCGTCTATTCGAATCGCGCCGCGCATTTGCGCGTTCCGTTGGAGTTCATCGAGCGCTTCTTGCACACGTCGGAGGCGTTCTCGCGTTTGTTGTCGACGTGCGAGCCGTTTTTGACGATTCTCACCAGCGCGCTGAAACCGGGACACTATTACAATGCGATTGTGGCGAGACGATTCACGGTGGCGGTGAGAACCAATTGAAGCTTTCATTCGAGCGGCCGTGGCCGCCGAATTATTCGGCCATGTTGCATTTCACGTCTTTTTTTTTTGAAATTTTTTAATGCGAAGTTTTGCGAGTTCTTTTTTAGAATGTTCCGCCGATTTCTTTTACAAACGCATTTAATATACGAAAAATTATGAAATTATCACAGTTTTAGATGAAATTAACAAAAAATTGCGAAGAATATTGTTTCAGACGGAAAATGCCTTGAACATTACTATTTTTTTTTTGAAAATACTATTTTTTATAATTTTATCATGCGGACCATAAACTGGCAGCGATCATTTGTGCTGCCCGAATAGAAATCCTAAGGATGAATTCAGATAATTGCGAAAATCCAATTTTTCTTTTGAAAATTTCCAACATTTTAAAACTATGCGCTGAAATTGCGAAAAATGCGCGCCGCACTTGCACAAATTTGAAAGAAAGCGGAGTTTCGTCGAAATTTTCGCAAAACGGTTGAGTTTCAGCTATCGACGGTCGAGAAGATCATAATCGATCTTCAATCGTCATGGTTTTCGCTTTGTCGTTCGTCATTCTGCGCCGATCCGACGTCGTTGGACCTCATCACATTGTATTATTCGAAGAGCACCGTTCTCCTCGCCGCCGTTCAAATGATGCTCGGAAAAATGCCGCCAGAAACGTGAAATTAATTTTTCCTTTCTTCGTTTTTCTATATGCGAATTTTGTTTCAGCAATATCCAGCTGCCGCCACTCTCGAATCCGCGAACTTGCGCACAAATGCAACGCGAGAAGCTGCAATGGATAATCGAGAAATTGGCGAGATTGAAATTCAAAGAATTGCCGACATTGAATGTACGCCATTCAATTATTTTTTTTGACGAAAAATTGCCAAAAAGAGAATGTTTGCAGACGATTCAAGTGTTTCACACGATCATTGAACAACTCGCCATGACGCCGTACATGATGCCGCGATTCTTCTTTCAGCAATTCTACAACGTCGAATTCAAGGTTGTGACGCGCATCGTTGTGGTGAACTTGTGCGATTCCAGATATCGACGACGCCCCAAATGGAGGGCAATCGGGCGGTGAGCGTGCAAAACGGCGAGACGGTGCCGATTCGCGTCGACGGCGCGATTCTCTCGAATCATCCCTATCACATTCGATCGGTCATCATTATTGCCGAGATCTCGTCGCCGACGAATCATGCGGTAGGCATTGACGGGCGATTTAATTTCAATTTTTTTTAAATTTAAAGGCTAATCGATATTTGACGGAAACTGTGGAGCCGAATGAGAAGAATTACTTTAGCGCGCAATTTTTGCTGCAATTCAAATGGGTACTACATTTTTTAATTTATGTACTTTAGGTAGCGAAACTTAAACTTGGAATTATAATTCTTGAGCAAATCAAAACCATTCGGAATTAACTCGATCTGCATATTCGTCGGATCCGATCTGCTTTAATTTTTCAATTCAAATCGCATAGGTGCATTAAGAATTCGGATCTGAAAATATTCAAAAAACCAACCTCTGCTCAAAATGATCCATAAATCCATTTTATGCTCTCGAAAAAATCCATTGGAAAATCATTTTTAATGAAAATTTTCTAAAATACCAAAATATCTTTATAAGTTAGTTTTTGGCTCAATTTTCAGCAGCCTATACTACTTTTTTTTTCTAATAAATTAATTTTAGTCTTGCGACATCAAATTACGAATTGAATTCATCGATGCGACCACCAGGAAACAGTGGCGATCGTCGACAACGACAACATTGCCAATTATGGTACGAGAAGTGACGAAAGCCCGATGAGATTGAGAAAGAAATTGTAATTTATTAAAGTTTTAATCGATTTCAAATAAGAAATTTATTTCACTAATTTTTTATGTTTTTTAGTTTTTTTGGTCCCTTCCTTTCGAAAATCTGAACAATTCACGAGAACCTCAGAAAATTTGTCTTAAATTGAAAAAGCATCTAAGCTAAACGGAAAATTAAAAAATTAGTTCTATAAATGAGAAAAATTCAATTATTAAACGTGTTCGGTAAAATGGTCTCGCCGCGATGCACCGTAAACGTGCTCTTGCGCTCCAGCGGCCTTGCACACCGGGCGCATCGTCGGCAAGACGTCGTCGCATGCGTCGACGTCGTCGGACCATCGAGAGCCGTTCCCGAGATGCTGCGCATCGGGTTCTCCTGAAGCACACGGAACTTTTTGTCGTACTTCTCGTGCGCCTCTCGCCACGCCGCCTCGACTCGCGGATCCGGCTGCACAATGATCGGCCGACTCTCGGTCTTCGTCAACGGGTACATCATTTTCGAGTTCTCGTGAAGCTGCTCGCGAATTCGATCGTATTTCGCGCGGCGGAGATCGCGCATCGCCTGATCATCGTGCGATTGACGCGATTTGAAGTCCTCGAGTTTGCCAATCGACTCCCTATAAAATCAATGATGGCATTTTTTGAAAATGATGAAAAGAAATGAGAACCAACTTTATAATCACATTTCGCTCGACTTGATTCGTGTGCGTCATGCTCCGCATTCTGGCATCCCTCCAACCATGCTCATCGGGTCGCTCGGCCCACCACAACCAGTTCTTATCAGCCGGAACACCAATTCGCGACATTTCCATCGAAAAAATGGTCATTTTGTTTTTTTTTTTTTCAAACAAACAAAAAAAAAATAAAACCTGAAACTCGAGCTGCTTCCTCGCCAATTCCTTCGCGTGCTCCGCCGACTTCCTCTCGGCTTCGCGCGCGTTGGCAAACTCGAGCGCCGCACGCGCGTTACTCATCGCGTCCAACGCTTCGGCCGTCTCGAATTCGGCGATTCGCCGAACGCGCTTCTCCTCGACCTGACGATCCAATTCGGCGCGATACGCGTCTTGACGTCGTCGCGTTTCGTCGAGTCGCGCGCGTGGCGACTCGTGTCGAAATATGTAATTCTCTTGCTGAAATCGAAAAATTGCGCAAGCGGAGACGGCACAATCGGACTCACCGGCGGCGATTTTGTTCGATTTCGCTTCAATTCGATCAATTCGGCGTTGACGCGATCGATGTGCTCCCTCAACGCCGCATTTCTTTCAGCTTCTTCCTTGAAAACATAAAAGAAATCAAAACAATCTCCCAAAAAAAGTTCACCTTTTTGAACGCGGCTTCCTTCTCGTGCATCTCGTGATCGTAGATTTTCGCCCTTCTCATCATCTCCTCGTATTTTCGCCTCTCCTCGTCAGCTTTTCGTCGCAATCGATCCATATAATCGTCTTCGGCTCGACATTGCGCACATATTTCGCGACTGTTGTAGTCGTCCGACGACGATAAATGAGAATCGCGGATTGTCTGAAAATCGTTGCAGTGTTTCAGCGAGACTGGAAATTCTACGAATTAGATTTTTGGAAACTTCTCGTATCCGATTGAACTTCAAAGTTTTTCAAATTTGATTCATACGACAAGTGCGCTCCACCGCATACAACGGCGTCGATTGGGAAAACGGCGTCGAGATGAGAGAGTGTGCGATATGAAGAGAATCTAGCGACACGTGGCGTCAATTTATAGTTCGATTTTGACAAACGCGCTCTATTGCACGCTCTGAACCGACACGAGTGGCACTATAAAAGGCCGGCGAGATGGGCAATTTGGTCAGTTCTCGCAGCTCCTCGAGTTGCGAGCGAGCCGCATATCCAGCGGACTCGGTGTGCCCCGCATAACCTGCGGGCTCGCCGTGCCACCGGATAGCTATGTGGGCCCCCACGCGTCCCGCATAACCTGCGGGCTCCGCGTGCCCCACATAACCCAGCGGGCTCATCGTGCCCGCATAGCCTGCGGGCTCGTCGTGGCCAAGGATCCACTCGGTAAGTCGCATTCATCGCACTCCTTTTTCTCAATTCCCGGTATTGCAGATCCGATGAGCGCCACAGTCGTTGCTCATTCGAGCTCTTCTGATGTGCTATGTTGAAAGTGTCGGGGATTCTCGACTGGTGCGACTCCGTCAGCCAGTACTAACCCTACTGCAGTGTCGCTTCCAGGCCGACGTTAAACCCACATTCATGAGTAGACAGAGCACGTGAAGAGGAGTGAGAATGGGCGATGGCGAACGGTCGACGCTGCCCGGGGCGTCGAGTAGAGCGAGGAAGTGGATTCAAAAGGTAGGGATGGAGTCGCAGTCTATTCGAATAATTCGGATCATTGCAGGCATCTTATGGATCGAATGAATCGAATCGGAAGCAACGACAAAGAAGAAGCGACGAGGAGGAAGGGCAAAAGCGTCGGGAATTTGGTATTTTTTTGGCCCGGGCCTTTTTTTTACTTTTTTTTTTCTTTATTTTTTCTTTATTTTTTCCCTATTACCAGTCGTACCACTTACGACTCGTCCCCCTCTCTATCCCACCACTTGGGATTCTCTCTCCTCTCCGTACATTCGTACCACTTACGTCTGTACATCCCCCTGGTCCTACCGTTTGGGACCACTCTCTTCTTTTTTTCTTTGCCGGCTTCCCCTTCCTTCTTCCTTCCACCAGTCGTACCACTTGCGACTGTCCCTTCTCTCTGCCGTACCGTTTGCGGCTTCTCTATATCCCACCACTTGGGATTCTTCTCTCTTTCCGGTCCTACCGTTTGGGACCATCCTCTTCTTATTTTTCTTCTTTCAGGGGAAAGTCGTACCACTTACGGCTATGCCAGTCATTCCACTAATGACTGGCTTCCCCTTCTTTTTTTAAAATTTGTATCTTTAGGTATGTTTAGGTATCGCCGCTGCCGCCAATGGAAGGATCTCGCCGGTGAATCGACTCACCGGCACACATCCCATAATAAGTCTAAGTCTCTAAGTACCACTAGTCTCCCTAACTCTCAAACCCGCCGTAGTCGGCATTCCCCAGGTCGTAGTCGACCACCCATAGCCGTAGTCGGCTACTCCTCAAGCGCCTCGGCTTCCCGTCCCTCATAATCGTAGTGCCGAGGCGTTGGCTGGATGGCGGCTTAACCGTCGTATCCTAAATTCGGGTGATTGGCCTGGCAAGCCCTTCAGCCCTGATTCCGTAGCCGGGAATCGAACCCTACCCAAACGTCCCCGTTTCAAGTACTCTCGAGTGCTTGGTGGGCGTTATGGATGGTTATGCTTTAGAACTTTGCTTCACCGGGTGTCCTCCATACTAGTCAGGATGGCATCTGGCCCAGACCTATATTGACGTGGATTGGCCAGCTATGTCAATATGTCCAGCCTTTCGGGTGCACATGGACCGTGCTTCTTGGCATAGTAGCTTACTACTTTGTAGTGGCTTGCTACTACTTAGTAGTAAGCTGCTGTGCTGAGAACACAAAAACCACATTACCATATCACCAGTAGACCCGGGGCCCAGCCAGACGTGGCTTGCCCAACCACTTCTACTTCTATTATCCTCGGATGATAGTTGTGGGATGTCCTTGGGTGATCCCCATGGTGGGATCGGCGATGACCCACATCAGGTTTCGGCCTGATGCTGGTGAGCCTCTCCTTCATGTGCCGAGCCTCTACGTGGCGAAGGAGATCAACTGACTCGGTCGAGTCAGGCTAATCGGCACACGAATAAATCTCCACTTTTATTTTTGCGCCAAGACCACTTCCATTGTTTTTAATTAAAAAAATTTTTTTCCCGAGTTTGCACGCGTCGACAATACTAAAGTAAAAAATAAAAATTTGAAATTAAATTCAAATGAATCAATAAATGCGCTAGAGCACAAGAAATGCGTCAACACATTTTTCCCTAGCGCATTTCTTGTATACCGAAGATTTCTTTTTTTTCAGAATTTTCCAAACAGTTTTCAGCAAGAAATCTGATTTTCTCACAAAAAACCCTAAAAATCAAAAAAAAAAAAACGAACATTTTGCTGGTTTTCAAATCGAATATTTCCTAAGTCCCGTGTGACATCATCAACATCAAATTTCGAATTATCCGCCGCTGGTCGTCCCGCCATCAATCCATTGTCGATATCGTTGGCGATATTCTCGCCAAGATTGAATTTCAGCGAGTTCATCGGCGGCGTCTGAATCATTCTGCAAACGCATGTTTCAAAGGTGAAGAGTTTTCGAGAGGAAAACAATGAAACCTCGGCATCGGATCGTCGGGATAAATCTCCGACGGCAAGTCCATTTTGAATCGATCCAAATCCCTCAACTCGCCTCCATCATTTCCAGCCAAATTCGCCGGCATCGAATCGTCGACATCGGCGAATGATTGCAAATTCGGCGGAAATTCCATATCGCCGCGAATCGGCGACGACGACGACGCCGCCATCATCGGCGATCCTTCCGCAATCGGCGGCGGCGTCTCCAAAGGCGAAACTACAAAACGATTTTACAGGAATGCCTCACACTTCGTCGATCTCACACTGCGCGCTGTAATTCTTCAAAAGTCTCGCTTCTTCAGGCGGACGAAATCTCGGAGCGTCGAAGTTCTCCAGAGCTTCTAAAAATTGTGAGAGCAACAATGACAACAACAAAAATAGCAACATCGCTGCTCACCTCGAATTTTTTCGGCTTCCGTCGGCTCCCGATTGCCCATCCGATCGTAGAAATACACTTTTCCATATCGCATTCCAACTATTCTAGAGCTACTCACAAAAAAAAACTATAGGGAGAAAATGGCGGGAAGTGTGAGCGCAGAAAATTTCGTAAAGTCAACCGCCCCGCGAGCACGGTTCGCCGCTCACACCACACCATTCATATCCGGAGCAACATTTACGCCATTTCACGCATTTATTTCGTGGTGCAATACAAAATATATATATAGTTTTGAGGGAAAACGGGGGGAAATGCTATACAAGTTGGTTGGGAAATCACAATTCAGCGCATAATTATTTCGATTAAAAACACCCCAATCTCTTCACTCGACCGTCACCGACTTGGCCAAATTGCGCGGTCGGTCCACGTTGGCGCCGTTGAGCTCGGCAATGTGATAGGCGAGCAGCTGGAGTGGGATAACCGTCAGAATGTTCTGAACGCAATCAACGGTCCTTGGAACACGAAGCACGTGCTTCATCGAAGCGAGATCCTCCTGCGGCACACTGTTGTCAGCAATGATGATAGGCGATCCTTTGCGAGCGACCACCTGTTGAAGAGCGTTCAACGACTTCTGCAATCGAAAATCATCCATAAAACGGTATGCTAACGCCTTCTGAATACCGTGTAGACGTGATCATTGCAAATCACCATGCAGATGCTCAAAAACTCGTCGACCATCGCCAATGGCCCGTGCTTCAATTCTCCCGACATGATTCCCTCGCAGTGCATGTAGGAGAGCTCCTTGATCTTCAAGGCGCCTTCGAGACACGTGGCGAAGTTGAATCCGCGTCCCATGATGAGCAGCGATTTCTCCTTGTAAATGCGTTGAGCGATCGTGCGAACCTCCTGGTCGAGTTCGAGCACCTTGCGGATGTGGTCTGCAAATTTTCCGATAATCGAATGAGACAAAGAATCAAACTCGAATCGCACCGGGAAGATCATTGAGCGCCTGGATGATCTCCTTCCTTCTCACCGTCATCGACATACGATCGTCCGACAGCGTCAACGCGAACATGAGAAGCGAGATGATTTGCGACGTGTAGGCCTTCGTCGACGCCACGCCGATCTCGGGACCGGCGTTGATGTGAACACCGCAGTGCGATTCGCGACAAATCGACGAGCCCACCGTGTTGGTGAAGCCGATTGTCAGCGCGCCGCGCGGTTTGCAATATCTCAACGCCATCAGCGTGTCGGCGGTCTCGCCGCTCTGCGAGATGAACAAACACACGTCGTCGCGGAAAATCGGCGTCTCGCGATCCAAAAAGTCCGACGCGAGCTCGACGACAACCGGCAACTCGGAGAGCTCCTCGAGAATTTGGCGGCAAGCGATCGCCGAATTGTACGACGTGCCGCAAGCCACCATTATCAATCGGCGGCATCGTTTGATGTCGGATAGGTACGATTTGATGCCGCCGAGCACCACTTGGCCGCTGGGAAGGACGCGTCCGCGCATCGTGTTCACCACCGAGTCCGGCTGCTCGAAGATCTCCTTCTGCATGAACGTCTTGTAGGATCCCTTCATGATCTCCTGCAACTCCATCTCGAGAAGCTGCACCTCGCGCTTCTGCTCTCCATTGTCGGCGTGTCGCGAGATGCGATGAATCGTAAGAGCGCCGTCCTCAACCAAAGCGACATCGTCGTCCTCGAGGAACAACACCTGTTTGGTGTGCTCGATGATCGCCGACGCGTCGGAAGCGACAAAGTATTCAACTTCCCAGTCGGCCGAGTCGAATGGTCCGACAGCCGTCGTGTTGTCGGTCATCTCCAATTTCGCCGATCCATTCGACGAGCGAACAGCTGAAAATTCAAATTTCAGACAAAACGAGAAAAAAAAACTTTGAGGGGAAATGACGTTTCGCAAAGATTAAGAAAAAGACATGTTAGCTCCAAAAAAACACCGGGGCACCCTAAAGCCGGGAAATGGTCCCAGAGTGTGGTGTCAAACCCGTCAACGATTGCATGTAAGCCGACAAACGGCGATGATTCTCGTCCACGTGCGAGTCTTTAGATGAGATAAATTGCAACTTTCTTTTTTTTTGGGGAAAAATAAACAAAAAAACACCAACCGATTGAGAGATCCAAAATGTTGTTGGGTGTCTCGACGAACGACGACTCTTCGCGCACTGCAAAAAATTCAAATTTTTGAAATTACAACAAAAAAAAACTCACAATGAGTGGCATTTTTCGACATGAATCGACGACCTGGAAAAAATCAAAAAATCTATTCACCATTTCAATTAGAAACAATAAAAACATGCAGCGACACCCAACACCAAGAAGACAACAACAACAAAAAAATTCAACCAACCATCTGTCTGCTTATCGTCTCCCCAATTCCATCCAGCATCTATAAAATAATTTAGACAAAATATTCTCATGCATTCAAATTAGTGTGTCTCTTTCTCTTTCGTATTCATGCATACCTTTCGAGAACGACACCGGAAAATGATTGGCCTGCGATCGAGCGTTGCTCTTGATGCCGACGAGAAGCGGCGAGCCACGACGTGTGGCCACAAGCTGGCCAGGGAATCTCGGCGATTTGAACGCCAACGCAAAAGCGCCCTCCTAAACTCGACAATTTCAGAAACCAGGTTGGGTTTTTTTTTAAGACAAATCTCACCAATTGCTGAATGACAGTCTCAACGAGCTGCCTAAACGAAAATTCCGGATATCTGTCGTGAATATGTTGGGTGAGTTTCGCGATGACCTCCGTGTCGGTCTCCGACTCGAACACATGTCCCTTCTTCATCAGATACTCCTTGATCTGCTTGTAATTGTTGATGATGCCGTTGTGCACAATGAGAAAATCGTTGCTCTCATTACTGCGATGCGGATGCGAGTTGACGTCTCGCGGCTCGCCGTGCGTCGCCCAGCGTGTGTGCGCAATTCCGCAATGAATGTTGTACTCCATGTCCATGTCGAGGTCCGTCTGCTTGCGAATGTGCTCGGCCAGCACCGACACTTTGCCGGTTTTCCGCAACAGCGCCACCTTCGAGTGGGGACTTTCAATCTCGTTCGAGCCGTCGATGGCGATTCCTGACAATTTTAGGTGAATTTGAAATGAAGTAAAACAAAAAAAGAAACAAACCTGCAGAATCGTATCCTCGGTATTCCATACGCTGAAGTCCTTGCACGAGAATATCGACAATCTCCGAGCGCTTCTTCGGCGTCAAAAAGTTAAGATAGGCGAAAATTCCGCACATTTCGGTTTTTTTTAAAGTTTGGTGTTAGTAGTTGGCGAGACCCCTGCAAATACACCAAAAATGTTATGGCAATGACCATCAAACGGCGATAGCCATCTAAAAGGGCGGGTTTCTCGGGGGTCGCGAGAATCATTCAATCGAGGACAGGAAAAAAAAAGAGGAACACGAGGGAAATGACACGTCGCGATCGGGGCGCTGCTCTCTCAAATGAATTGAGCGAGCCGCCGTGCAAAACGGCGGAGAGGGCGCAGACAGCTCAACACAAAGCTTAATGCGCGCGGCACGACTAATTTTGGGGCTCCGATGCCGCAAAACGACGAATCAAAGTTCGAAAAGCGAAGACAAATGATTGATTCTCAATCGCGAGCCTCTTTTATAGCATTTCGCCGATCATACTACATTTTTTGCCTCGGAAAAAGTTGATCAAAAAATGGGTGAAAAAATTTGTTTTTTTTTTGAATGATGACGAAATGTGTGCAATTACATGTCACGGTGTGCACACCATCTGTCTACAGTACCCTGAAAAATAATTAAATTCTAGAAAAAATCGCCATAATTGGCAAAAAGACACCGAATTAAACTGGGAAATCAAGAAATTTTTATACGCTCAAATAATGCAACGTCATTGTTTACGAAACAAGAGAGCGGCGCGCGCGTGTGTTCGAAACGCGGCCCGATAGCAATAAATGAATAAAAATAATAAAAATCGTGACAAAAAAATTCAATTCTGTTCCGTGTTCACATTCAAATTCGCCAGCGTTTCGAACAATCGCCGAATCTCCTCGTGGGCGATTCCCAAATCACCAGAATCGACGTCAAACGACGACAGAAAATCGTAAAACGGCAGCATCTCGTCAATTTTCGCCGAAGCGATCGCAAACTTCCGGAAAAATTCCGGCACGAAACGCGCCCGAATTTTTGCCAATTCCATTCGATGACGCTGAAAAAAAAAAACGTTTCGGTGTGTGCAATTCGAGAATTCACTTATCGGTGTTTGCACACATCCACCGCTACAGTATCCTCAATATTTTATTTTTGTTATTTTTCAATCCAAAAAAGAAACGAAAGTGCTTTGTGTGCCCAAATTCCCCACTACAGTACGTCAAGCTCCAATTCGTTTTTTTTTTAATTTCGCGCCACAAAAAATCATTTCGTCGGTGTTTGCACACATTTCCCCGCACTACCGTACCCAACAAAATTAGGTCAATCAAATTGGGGGGGGGGGAACCACAAAAATGTATAGTTCAATTTTGATCACAATCTTCTCGCCGTCGAAACAAAAAAAAAAGGAAGAAACCAATTACCTTCATCGGATCGCCAGTCGAGCGCGGCGCCAAAAAAAACTCGCCACGCCATCCGTTGTTGCGCAAAAGGCTCTCGAATAGGGGCATCGCGTTTCGAATGTGCTGCGAAATCATCTCGCGTCGAGCGTTCGCGTCGATCGTCTTCCGTTTCATCGCCTCCTCGCGAAGTGTCATTTCGGCGCGCGCGCGAACCCTCAACGACGCCTCCCAATCGCGCGACTCTTTGATTTTGAGTCCGCCGATCGCCTCGAGCTCCTCATCGCGAACCGGCTCGTAGTTCATCGCGATGCCCGTCTTCAGCGCAATCGTCACCATATAATTGTGCAGATCCTGCAATTAGCCGTCCAATTATTGGGTTGATCGTCCGTTGATCATGGCCGCTCACCATGAACGTGCAATGCGCCACAAATTCTTGCATCGCGTGCTCGACTTTCGCCAACGTCTCGGGAGCATCAGCTGGTGCGGCTCCATCGAATTCATCATCGCTCAATGAGAGCACCGGACACGACGACGGCGGCTCGCACATCACACCCGAGAGCGCACCGGGCAAATTGTATTCGAACGCCTTGCGGAGAATCGAACGCACGTTCGTCTCCCATTTGTCTGCAAGCCAAAACCGAAAATAACTCATACGCCTTGAAGTTCGCGTTTCGAAGCGAAAATTTGAAATCCAATTTTGAAATGTGGTAAAATTGGAGAAAATGTCGCGAAAATGGGTCTCGGCGGGAAGAAGTGAAATTTCGAAATTTTTGGAGGGTTTTTTGCTTTAGTGTAAAATTCAATAGGCCTTTAAAACGTGTCTCGACGAGAAAAAAAATCAAAAAAATTTCAAGACATCAAACCCAAAAATTGTTTTCAATTTCAACATTTTTCGCCGAAAAGAACCGATTTTCAATTCGAATTAATTGCAAAGTGCGCCTTCAAATTTTGGGGGTCTCACAGCGAAAATTTGAAATTTCTGCTAGAAAATTGGGTCCTCAACACGAAAACGTTTTGTGTTCGTGCAAATTCGATAAAGAAATAAATTTGAGTCACCTTCCAGAAGGCAATTGCGAATCAGACGATTCATCTCCTCGACGGCCGCCAACGCCGTCTCCTCTTTGCCAACCAAAACCCATTGCCATCGCTCAATCTGCTCATCGATCGTCATCATCTCGTCGCGCAATTTGATAAGCGAGCAAGCATATTTCCCGAAATCGAGCTCGCATTCTCTCAATGATTGCGCGAATATCTCGCGTTCGGATTCCGTGTCAATAACTGCAAAAAAAAAAAGAAAATCAAAATCATGAAATTCGCCTTTTCGGGTCCCGTATGGAAAACTGATTACAAGAAGCAAATTTTCTAGTTATCACAATGAAAAAAAAGTGCATAATTTTTCAGCAAAATTAAAATCGATGGATTTTTGAATATTTTTAAGGGCTATTCAAAAAAAAATCCATTGGTCCCAATAGAAAATTCGAAATTAAACGCACTTTTCATCGTCTCCATAATCTCGAAATTGATTTGCGGCGAATCGCGCGGCAAAAATCGCGAATAGAACGCGGCCATTCGCCGATGCGGCGCGAAGCGATGACGAAGGTCGGCGAATTCCGAAGTGACGACGACAGTTCCGTGATCCTGAATACGAGAAGCTCAGACGAAAAAAAGAAACCAACGCTTACATTCATCTCATATCCCTTCAAATACGAAACGCACACCAAATGGAAGAACAAGTCCAAGGTGATCGGATTCACACCGGAATTCGGATAATTCGGAATATACCCTTCGCATTGGTGTTTGGCGAGGGCGAACAGCTCATCAATCTCATCATTGAGCATGTAATCGATGACTTTTGTCAAAACGAGCACCTCACCAGTCCGTCGATTCTCCGCGTCAAGCTCGTCAAGAATCGATTTCGCCGTCAGCGGCACATTGAATAATCTCTCGGCTTCACCAACCGACAGCGAGCCTTCGGCGGCGAGTAGGCGTCCGATGAACGCGGCGTTCGCGTGCGCCCAAACCTTCTCAACAATCGTTTCGGCGATTTTCAGCATCGGATGAAGACTTCCACGCATGGCGTTCAGCAGAAGCATGTGAGCATCATCCTCATCGCGTTTCGCCTGATTGAATGAAAAAATCAATTTCCAACAAAAATTCGATCTCACCATTTCAATCATTTTGCTCAACATTTTGAAGTACATCGCCCGATGTTGCCTCTTCTCTTTCGCATGATTCTTCGAGTCCACTTCCAGCGGCACATCATCGGGATTGCGAAGCATCGCATGCAGTCGCAATTGCGCCGCCAATGGTCCCATTCCGCACTTCATCGCCAATTCGGCGGCTTTCGCCGCCTCGCCGCACCTTATCAACTGGAACATGGTGAGCATTGCGCGTTGCTCATTATTGAAGTCCTCATCGGTGCCCCTCGCGTCCGGATCAAACGACGCTCCGCTCGATGGTCCGCTTATCAACGCGCGTTTGAATTCCGCGATCGAGCGATTCCGAAGGTATCCGGCGCATTCCAAATGGCCGACCTTCTTCGAAATGCCCAACTCGTATTGCTGCTCGCTGATCGCCTTCTCGCTCCATAGAAGGAGGGCGTAGATTCGTCGGAATTCGACGTCATCGAGAATCAGATGGCTCAAAAGCGACGTCTCGCGAGTGGCGGCGTACTCGTGCGGAAGAGCCGCGTAGATCGCCAACACGCTGGTGATTTGGACGGCTTCGCTGGCGATTCGTTGCGATTGAATCGAGATTTTCGCGTCAGACGGCATATGACGAGTTCGGCGTTCAATTTCAACGAAAATCTGGAATTTTTTTAAAAAAGATTTTTGACAAAAACAAATTTCATACATTATACAGCCTTGTCCACATGATCGGCGAGATTTCATTGCTCGCTGTGTCAAATTCACCAAACGCCAGGGAGCATAACTCCGAATAAAGCTTCTCGGCAAGTGCGACATGATCTAAATAACAAAATTCGCTCGTAGCTTCATTTCAAATGCCCTACAATTGCTCAATTGCTTATAAGCGGCATTGTTTCTCCGCGTCTCCACATCACTATCGACGTCGTCTTGTTGAATTTCGAACGACGACTCGAAATCTTGTGTGTGTCGAAACGTTCGGCTTACATCGCCGGACGCTCGTAAATCGGTGACCATCTACAATATGAAATCGGTGAGAGAATGGAAAATTAGGCGAAATTTGCGAAGAAAAAATAATTCAAGACGAAAATTTGAATTTGCTTGGCGCGGCCTAGAAACAGACAAAAACTAGTCCGCCGGCCATTTATGAATTCTGCAAGATTGCAGCAAAATCAAATAAAAACGGGAAAAAAATGAAAATTTGCATAAAATTGGAACCAATGAGAAACGTGAATAACACCATTTCCCATTATTTATTATTTTTCTTTATCGAATTAAGGACTCGAGAATGTTCGATCTAAATTATGGTCCAATTTTATTCACATTATCTGAACATGAAAAGTCACAAGACGCTGGCAGCAGCAATGACGAGGAAGGGTGTCAGGTGTGCCAAAAAAAACTAGCTGAAAACGCTGAAATAATAGATTTCTTTTCCAGACATCCGTCGTCGATCGACCAGTTCGCCATTTGGGCAAATTCTGTCTTTGCTATAATGATCCAAAAGATTGTACCACGTGCTCAACAATTTTTTCCATTACCGGAACCCTGAACAGCATCGAAGTTCGAATTAGAACCGATTCAAATTGCCGCGGGAGTTGAAACGCGCGACGAGACCCATTTTCAAGCCGAGCGCGTCCTTTAAAATTATATGTCTTCTCTAGTACACTCTCCATAATGCATTCTCTCTTACTTCGTCATTTTTTTTTCAATTTCGCTGAAATTTTCAGATTTCCGACGATTCTTGGAGTGAGCGCTCTTCCGCCGGCGGCTCTGAAGATGACGGCTCTTCTCTATTCGAAGAAGTTCTCACAAGCTTACTGGAATTCTTTTTTCTTCAAACCCCGTATTTTTGCAGATCCCCCACTCTCAACAACCGATTCCAGAGCCGTCAACATCGTCTTCGCACTACGACAAAACGCTGCACGAGAATCTGAATTTGGTGACGAAGCGTTTAAAGCTGAAAATCCTCGAACTCCAAGAAGCGAATCGAAGTGTGAGCTTCACGCTCGATCAGCTCATCGAGCTGCACCACTATCGACAAGAGGAGCTCGACGAGCGCCTCGAGTCAATCTCCACAAAAATTTTCGCCGAAGAACGAATGACGCCGAATCGCGTCGACCAATTCGTCGA
Source organism: Caenorhabditis bovis (assembly GCA_902829315.1). Taxonomy (NCBI): domain Eukaryota; kingdom Metazoa; phylum Nematoda; class Chromadorea; order Rhabditida; family Rhabditidae; genus Caenorhabditis; species Caenorhabditis bovis. The sequence goes on along the minus strand of CADEPM010000004.1, from coordinate 6,375,278 downwards.
CGTGATGAACGACATCGAGATTTTCGAGCTTCTACTCGACGCGTGCCGAGCGAAATACCGAGAGCAAAGAAACGCATATCTATATAAATTGGTTTCGCGCAAATATTTGCATTCAAACATTCTCAGCTGTTTCTTCAGGCCGATGAGGATATAATGAAAAGCAATATGGAAAGGATAGTCGAGATTGGCGACAAAATTCCTGAGGTTCGTTGTCAAGCCGCCGTCATTCTTGAAGCGTCTTCAATTTGCAGTGCTGCAAAAAGCGGAAACCGACGGAAATCACCGAGGCGTTGAACGAATTGAGTAATCAGTTGGAAGCGATTGCGTCTCGAATCGAACACGACTTCTCAACGTGCCGCTCAATTAGTCCATGATTCTTGAAACTTCGTGATTTCGAGCGACTCAACGAATATGTCAATTCCACTCGTTCTCATCCACCCCCTGCTTCTTCTTCTCTTTTTTCGCCACCATATAAAGTTATGTCACTCAGGAGGCTTTTAAGCGAGTAAACAAATGCGATTTGTGATGTTCCTCATGAGATTAGGTCATCAATCCATCTTGCCCAGCTTCTTGTCCCCTAATGGAGTTCGCACTCATGATGAATTAATTTCTCGCGGCTCAAATAAAATTAGAGAAAAAAAACTCGAATTTGATGGCGCACTTTACGACCACTTATAGGAAACCCACTATTTTCTGTTTTCTTCCCCTCCGAGATGAGACACAAATTCATTGTTTAACAAATAAGCGCCGTATAGTAAAGATTATCCCCACCGGCTTAAGGTCATACAATATTTTCATGTCCTAGGGTATAATTTAAAAAAATGCGTGCTGTGAATAACAATATTTATTGGCGTCTTGTTTTTTAGCAAAAGACGCGATTTTCCATCTGAAAGTCTGGAACAATGGTAAAAGCTGAACTTTAGGCGGCTCGTTGAGGAAGCGATCATGCGAGTATTTCAAATATTTTTAAGTGCGCCTTTGGGAATCAAAAATTTTAGGAAACATCTAGCCTGGGGACTATGGTCTCGGCAGGATTCAAAATGGGTCCCATTTGGATTCTTATATTTTTAGTCGAGTTTATAGAGAAAAATCGAAATTATCTTTTTTAAAGTAACCAAATTCCAAGGCGCCAAGTTCAAATTTTCAAATTCCCAAAATTGGGCGCGATCTTCAAATTTCCGAAATTCGAAATCTGTTAACATTGGCACGAAATTGAAATTCAAAAAAAAAAAAACAATCCAATTCCGCGATGCGGAATGAAAATTCCAATTTATTTATCAAATTTTCCTCAATCCTTTAAGCCAGAAAAAATAAACAGCAACAAAAATTCTGTGAGTCCCGCAACGAAGTCGAACCCAATTTTAAATACTCCTCAATTTCATCGCCTTCGCACTTTTGTTCTATTTCCGTCGTCGGACGCGCTTCTTTCAAAATTCTGTTTTTTTTTATTTCGCTTAGCGCCGAAACTCAATTCCACTCGTTACATTTTTTTGTGGGTGGAGAAAACGCAATTTATCTCGTTTTTTTTCGCGCGTCACTTTTCTTCTCGCTGAAAGCGCACTAATTGACGCAAATTTGCAGATGAACAACAAACTACCGTAGTCGCGAACAACAATTATTCGATTCACACCAATTTCGGTAATCGCACCTCGATGCTAATTGCTCCAACACATACACACACACAAGAATTCTTGATGTGCTCCTCTCGCACAGCGGCGGCTCTGGCTCCGCCCACGTCCAACGCCACGCCCAGCTCAGCTCCAGCAAACCGATGCGTGTCAGTCCGTCGCCGCTTCTCACGTCATCGCCGCTTCTCGCAAAACCCCAAAAAACTTTCATATTTTCAGAAATTGAAACTTGAAGTAACACACACACAAAACACAAAGGAGGAGTAATGACGACGACGACGGCGGCGGCGTTCTCAATCATTGTGGTGGCGCTGACGGTATGCAGCCAATGCGCTGCCGGCGAACCAACGATTCGCGCCAAACGCCAATTGTCGCCGGCGACCGCACTCGAGACCGACTATCTCGCCGCGCTCTACGGCTACGAGGTTCGTCGGACCCATCACCGCTTTCGCGTCAATCGCATTCATCATTCAGGGCTCGCCGTTCAAACGAGCCAACAATCTGCGAAGCGAGAAGCGCCAAATCTCGCCGTCGTATGACGTCGAGGTGAACGCCGGCAATTTGCGCAATTTGCTCGACATCGGCAAACGACAAGTGTCAGTTGCCAGCGATTACGGCGATCAGTTCCAGGTGAGCACCGTAGTCATCGGCACACGGATGAGCTGCTCGAGGCAGATTATGCGAGCTCTTTGCTCTCGACTCCCCCCCCCCTCTTTTTTTTAAAGGCTTCTTCGATTATGCGCGCGCAAACACAAAAGGATGAATAAGCTTAAAGGCGCGTGATGTGGTCTCACCCCTATGCTCCTTTAAAGCGAATCGGAGGGTTGGGAGAAGGGTTAAGAATTTGAAAGTCGCATTTTGGCATAGCGACCCAAATTTAAAGGCCCATTCAAATTTCCACCATATTATTCTAAACAAGACCCAATTTCTGTTTGATGAAATATTCGTGCGTCTTGCGAGCTGACAAAAAAGAAGAAGCAGGAAAAAGACACGACTACGAGTGGGGGGGGACACACACACAAAAACACACGGGACATTGGGAGGGTGAAATTTGCATTTTCCTGTGTATCGACACGACCTAATTAAAAATTTCCGTTTTATTTTTTGAAGATGTACAACCGCCTATTCGACGCCGGCAAAAAACGAAAACGCTCGAGCGTCATCTCGCCGGCGTACAACTTCCAGACGAGCCTCGGCCTCAGCGAAGCGCTCGAACGCGCCGGATAGTGTGATCGCAATAATCTAGCTCACTCACTCACTCTCTCTCTCTATCGAATAAAATTTGTCTCGCTGTTTTTTTTGGATGTATTTCTTTTGGCACCACCGCGTGGGCGGGCAAATAAATACCAAATATGGAGCGAGGGGATCAAGCTGCTTAACCCTCCAATTAACTCAACTTTCTCTCCTTCACACCTCCACCGAGCATTCTCGTCATTTTTCTCTACATGCTCCCGCTTCTGCTCTCCGCTCTAATCGGCTTCTCTCTTGAATCGAACCCTTGTGATGTCGGTGTGACCCACGTGAAATCGGACACCAAGTTGCCTTCGAACTGCACGTCAATAATTGGTCGATTTTTAATCGATGGTTCATCGGATGTCGACGACGAAGCGTTGATCAGCATCTTCGAGAATGTCGCGTCGATTGAAGGCGTCGTCGAGATCCACAAGTCGAAATTGAAATCGGCGAGGTTTCTCGGTGTGATCGGCGAGCTCACCGGCGATCTGCTCGACAAGAGCCTCTCGATTGTCGACAACGCCGATCTCGTCGACATCGACGTCGGCGCGTTGCGATCAGCCGACGCCTACGTTCGAATCGTCGACAATCCGAAATTGAATTTGACGAACGCTTGCAAGCGACTCCACAACGCGTTCGGCAATCGGCGAATCATCGCCGGCAACGCCGAGAATTGCGGATGCAGCGTCAACGGACCACTGACGTATCCCGAATCCGTCGACTTTCCCGAAAATTGCACGATCGTCTACGGGCAATTGCACATCGACAAAATTCCGCCGCCGTTCGCGATTCTCGATCGCCTACGATCGATCAAGACGATCTATGGATCATTGATGATCACCGACACGAATTTGGAGACGCTCGGCTTCTTGGAGAATCTCGAGACGATTGAATCCGACAATCAAGCCGAGTACACCATCAAAATCGAGAGCAACAATTGGCTCGGCCGAATGGATTTGTTGCGATTGACGAAGGTCGCGTCGAAGAATCCCGAATCACGCATCACCGTCTATAATACGATGAACGTCTGCTTCGATCCCGAGCTTCTCGAGTTGTTCGTCAAAAGCGGCCTGCGATTCGACGTCTCGACCGATTTGTCGTTTTGCGATTTGACGAGTAGATTACGAATGGACCATTTGGGCCACCAAAAAAACACCCACTTCAAATTGCAGAGATCCGAAATCCAACCGGCTATTGTAGTGGTCCGCTTCACGAGGTGCCCGATCGTTGCCTCTACTATGTCGGCAACATCGAGTATAGCATCGCCGACGAAAATTGGTACGGCGATTTCGAGCCGATCACGGTGCCCGACGCCGATCTGACGAGAATCCAGCAGTTCGAGAAGATCTTCGGAATGATCTCGATCCGATTCAGCGACATCAAATCGTTCAGTCTTCCAAAATTGAAGGAGATCTATAGTCTTGGATGTAACACGACAATTTTTGAGGGTTTCTTCAAAAAAAAACTAGCGCGCTCAAAAATTTCAGGTGTTCGCGATTCAATTATATCATCATACGGCTTCGAGACATTCTATTTCGTCAAAAATCTAAATATGACGAGCTTCAAGACACCCAATTTGCAGGTGATTGATTAATCGTCAATTAAGGCAATCAATCGATTAAGATCGCCTTCAAGAACATTTATCTCGAGGAGAATGGAAATGTGCAAATTTCGAAGAAGGATTGCAAAAATTTCGAAAACGTGAAAAACGCGGATTTCACGGCAACAATCGATCGATTTCGGTGTGGTAAGTCGAAAATCAAATAAGACAAAATTTGGAAATTTGCCGCCAAAAATAAAATCGCTGAATTTCAGATTCGGATTACAGCCACGTTTTAACCAATGAACAATAATAATAATTATCATTATTAGTGTGGTTTAATGATTTTTTTGTTGTTCGAATAAATTGAAATACCTGTTGTTACCGTATTCTTCAGGGGGTCCCTCCCACACGACTTTTAATGCCGTCAAGCCTATAATTATGAATGTGGGGCTCTGAAATGGCAGACAACAATTTTGTTAGGCAAAAAAAAATGCCGCGATTTCCATATCTACTTTTTATACTTTTCAAATTTTCAATTCAAGGTAAAAATTTCAAAAAAATAAACAAATGTCTGTGAAATACCTTCTAGACCCTTGCGATGTCGGTGTGACCCACGTGAAATCGGACACCAAATTGCCTTCGAACTGCACGTCAATCATTGGGCAATTTTTAATCGATGGTTCATCGGATGTCGACGACGAAGCGTTGATCAGCATCTTCGAGAATGTCGCGTCGATTGAAGGCGTCGTCGAGATCCACAAGTCGAAATTGAAATCGGCGAGGTTTCTCGGTGTGATCGGCGAGCTCACCGGCGATCTGCTCGACAAGAGCCTCTCGATTGTCGACAACGCCGATCTCGTCGACATCGACGTCGGCGCGTTGCGATCAGCCGACGCCTACGTTCGAATCGTCGACAATCCGAAATTGAATTTGACGAACGCTTGCAAGCGTCTCCACAACGCGTTCGGCAATCGGCGAATCATCGCCGGCAACGCCGAGAATTGCGGATGCAGCGTCAACGGACCACTGACGTATCCAGAATCCGGCGAGTTTCCTGAAAATTGCACGATTGTCTACGGAAAACTGCATATCGACAAAATTCCGCCGCCGTTCGCGATTCTCGACCGCCTACGATCCGTTAAAATCCTCTACGGATCGCTTTGGGTCACCGGGACCAATTTGGAGACGCTCGGCTTCTTGGAGAATCTCGAGGAAATCCATTCAGGTGAAAATTTGCTCTTCAAAAATTGTATTCAATTTTTTTTATAGACGAACGAACCGAGCAGACGATAAATATTGAAAGAAACGAATGGATCGGCCGGTTGGATTTATTGCGGCTTGATAAAATTACCTCGAAGAATCGGGAATCGCGCATCACAATTTATAACGTGAATCGAATGTGCTACGATCCGGCACTTCTTCAAATCATAATTGAAAGCGGCTTGAAGCTCGAATTGGGAACAGAGGCGAAATTTTGCGATTCTGCAAGTAGCGTTTGTCCGCAATTTTGCGCGCGATGATTGCGGCGCGCGCGAGCGCCGCAATCACCGACACGCACAATTACACCAACATTTTCTTTTTGCAGTGTTTCGAGACCCCTCACTTTTCTGCACGGGACCCATCAAAGAAGTCCCAGAGCGTTGCCAAAACTACGTCGGCAATATTGTCTATCAGCCAACCAAAGATTATTGGTACTACTATGAATGCGAGTCGATTCGAGTGCCCGACGACGACATGGCGCGAATCCAAAAATTCGAGCGGGTGTTCGGCAAAATCGCAATATCGTGCAGCGATCTCGAATTTCTCGATTTGCCCAATTTGAAGGCGATCTACAATATTCAAGACGGCGAGGCGATGGTTATAACGAAAAATGCCAATCTGACCGGCTTCGAAACACCAAACCTTGAGGTAATTTCGAAGTTTGCGCCAAGCCAATTAATTAATTAAGTACGCATTCAAGAGAATCGTGTTCGAGGAGAACGGCAATTGGACAATCTCAAAGCAAATTTGCAAGAATTTCGGAGGAATCAAAAACGAGAAATTCTCTTCAAAAATCAATGAATTCAGTTGCGGTGAGCGGTTCGAGAAAAAATTTTTTCAATCAAATAATTTTTATTGCAGAAAGCGATTACGAGTACTATTTAAATCTGATGCAATCATAATCATATTTATTTTGCACGCAATACAATAAAAATATATCGGTTGGACGTTTTCATAAAAAAAAGGAAATAGAAAAAAAGGCGACAAGGAAGAACAAAAAAAATTGGGGGGCAGACAGGATATACTTACAAGCAAAATGTGATAAAATTCTTGATGATATCCTCATTTCTGCAAGAATTTTTTGAAATTTCTCGCCTTCCACTCATTTCTTCAACAACTTACATGACTTCCAACGCTCGCCGCGTCTTTGATAAGCCTCTCAAGCATCGTTCTCGCATATTTGATGCGATGGAGGTATTTCTGGAAAAAAAAAAAACAAAAATGCCTCATCAATTTTTCATCATTTTCTCACCTCCGGACAGCCATTCACTTGCAAATTCGAGAATTTATACACCAACATTCGCTTTTGATGATCGATAAACGTGACCGCCTGCATCAGCGGGCACATGAGCATTTTCAAGTGGTCCGAGAAGAAGTTGATCTGAACGGAGCCGTTCGATAGATGGAGCACAATGGCGGACTTGGTTCGGAACCAAACGCGAAGTGTCGGCAGACGGGCGAGATCATCGCCGGCTCGTCCCGCCTCGATGCCCTCGCCGGCTTTCAGCAAATGATCGTTCATATACGATCGAAAGTATTTGAGGAGGGTGACCTTCTTGCTGAGCGCCGTCGGCAACGCGTTATTCATCGAAAAATAGTGCTCGCGGTTGTTCTTCTCGATATAAGTCAGCTCATTGCCAGCCTCATCGAGCATAATCCTCGAGTTATCATTGAAGAGTACACCAACCTAAATTTGACAAAAACAAAAGAAACTCTATTTGAGGAGAGCAACGAAAAACCGAACCGAATTGTCGCACAACTGATAGCCGATGCCATATTTGTCGGAATAATCAACCCATTTCGAAATCCAGAACACCGGCAGGCATTCCGGCGACTGATAGTCGTCAAGAACCGCCTCTTCCTCATCGAGCTGTAATCGGCAAAAATTAAAAAAAAAAACAACATTTTCCACGTGGCGCGCTCATTTCTAGAAAAACGACACTCAAAACTCACGTCGGGAATGCGTTTCTCGAGGAATTCGGACACTTGTCGATACAAATCCGACAGGTAGGCGTCATTCGGCTCGCGGAACGTCGCCTCGGTCGCCTGTTGTTGAGCGCGATCGCGATCGGCGCTCGCCATATTCCGATAGACGGGCAAATTTGACGAGAGGCCGGCACGTGACGTCGCCGCCATCGCCGGTTTCGATTTCACGGCGGCGGCGGCCGTCGTCGCCGTCGCGCCGACCATTTCCGGCGGCATCTCGTTCTCGTCATTGATGAGCTGATCGTGTCCGAATTTCGGCACCATCGTCAAACACGAGACGGGCAATCGCGACGGCATGAAGCCGGTCTTGAAAAAGACGTCGCGAAGGATCTGCTTCGCCGTCGGACGACGATTCGGCACCGGGTCCAACATTTTGCGGATCAACGACACCGCCGCCGGACAATTCATGCTCGGTATCGTGTAATTGTTGTGTTTGATTCGCGAGTACGTCTCCTCGAGCGATTTCGATTCAAACGGCGGATGGCCGAATAGAAGAATGTAGAGAATACAGCCGACCGCCCAAATGTCCACCTCGAACGAGTGGCCCATTTTGTTAAGAACTTCCGCTAAAAAAATAAAATATTAAAAAAAAAATATTCATAAAAATAGAACCAACGAGCAATATAATTAGGAGTTCCACAAAGTGTCTTCTTCCTCTCATCATTCTCAACCGTCGTGGCGAGACCGAAATCGCCAAGCTTCACCTGCAGCTCATCATTCAAAAAAAGATTGCCTAATTTCAAATCGCGATGGATAATTTTCAAATTGTGAAGATAATTAACGCCCTCGACGATTTGATGCGTGAAATAGCGCGCTTCCGGCTCGGTGACCGCTTTTCGACGCTTGTGCAGCTCCATTAAAGACCGTCTCGGGCATAACTCCAATGTTATATAAACGTTGAGGCGATCCTTAAAAAAATCAACAAAACAAAAACGAAAATTCCCCCAAAAAATATAACGGAACGAACCTCGAAAAAATTATAAAGCTTGACGACATTGGGATGCGAGAGATTTCTGTGGATTTGCACCTCCTGCGCCATTTTATCTCTTTGATATTGCTTGACTAGCAAATGTTTCGGGACGACTTTGCCGGCAAGAACCTCACGCGTCATCACATTCGTAATCTCATAGCAATGCGCGAAACCGCCTTTGCCGAGGAATCGACCCTTCTCATATTTGATGTTCCTCTCCGGATCGACTATTATCGCCGGCACCTCCGGCGGCGCCTTCTCTTTTCGTACCACTTTTGCTCTTGCTGTTGTTGCAGGCCGACTCATACTAAAAAAATCCAATAAATATTGCAAAAAATCGCAAAAATCGACAAAAACGCGCAATAAATCAACTTCGAAAAAGAAGAAAATTCAAATCCAAGCAGCTGGCGCCATTAACACGTCGCGGGTCTCGCAGCGCGCGTACGATTTACGAGCCACCGCTGTCTGCGTCTCTTCACACCACACACACACTCTCTCTCTCGCCCAACTTTTATTTTTTTTTTCTACAAAACGCGTTAAAAATTTATTTATTTTTCCGTTTCGCTTCATTTGATTTATCAAGTTTCGCCACATTCTGCTTCTCCACATTTTTCTTCACCGCCGTCGCTATCGGATTCTTCACCTTCGCGTCGCCAACCGCTTTTTTCGCCGGCTTCTTCATTTCCACACTTTTCGCCTCAAACGTCTTCGGATCGTCCTCGGCCGATTTGCTATTACGCCGCCCAAGTTGCAATATAGTTTTCGTCTAAATAATTAAGAGAACTAAATGAGCGTTTTTTTTTTCTTGCACACAACCATTCGACTAAATTTCGCCTTCGAGTCCAATAAAATCGTTTTATCCTTTTCCGCAGAATTCTTGTCCTTCTCCTTCGCCTTCGCCATCTTCGTGACAGCTTCCTTCTCTTCCTTCCCCTTCTCCCCGCCGTCATCCTTCTGCTCGGCAAGCTTTTTTAGTTTCGGTTTCAATTGCGCAAAAGTTGGCCGCTCATCAGCATTCTAGAAAATTGGAATTTCCGAGCAAACAATTCAAACAATGAATTTTCGAGGTAAACTTTCTTGAAGCACTCTGTCATAATATCCGCCATCGATTGGGGCATCAGCGGCGGCGGTTTGTGCGGCAGCTCGCCATCCTTGACCGTCTTCATCACCGTCTTGTTCGACATGTCGCTCAGCGGCTTCGTCGCGCACCTCGAGAATATCTCCCAAAGCACAACGCCGAACGACCACACGTCCGTCTTCTCGCTGAAAATGCCCTTGTTGAGCGTTTCGGGACTGAGCCATCGAATCGGCGCCTGCTTCAGATTCGCCACCTTCACCTCCGTCGCCTGAACTGATAGGCCGAAATCGGAGATTTTCACGACGTCGTCGCCGCCGATGAGGCAATTCCTCGCGGCGAGATCGCGATGGATCACCGATTTCGACGCGATGTGCGTCATGCCGCTGACAATGTCCGCGGCGATCGCTGTGAATCGATTGACACTCGCGTCGGGTGTGTGTCGGCAAAAGCTCTGCGACAGTGATGAGCTATTCAGTAAGGGAGAAGCTTAACGAGTTACCCGAACGTTTCCCTTTGTGACGAGCTCCATTACGCACATCACCGGGTCCGCCAAACAAGCAGTTCCATAATACCGTATAACATTGTCGTGATCGAAAAGTGACATGATATAGGCTTCCTGGAATTATCAGCAATTCTCAATGGTCCCTAGGCTTCAATGACATGGAAGAACTCCTTCATCTGCTTCCTCTTCAAATCCCCTTTGATCATCTTCACCGCGCATTCCTTGCCCTCTCCATCTTTCGACTTTTTGAGGACCCCCTTCCAGACGTCGCCGAAAGCGCCGCCTAAATAAAAGGACCATTGGTTGATTGGTGGGACCAGTCGCGTTACTTCCTAGTTTCGTCTCCACTGTGATCATATGGTGTTGCAGGATGTCGTTCGGACGCGGTATCGGAATACACCCCTTCTCGGTCGTCGACCAGAAATTGATGAGCTCATGGAGATGGTCGAACTCGCGATTCTCGACTTTGGCACCGGCCGATTGCAAAAGACGCGGGCACGACCATTTGTTGTTCTCGAAGCGAAACGCAATGTGGCTGATCGTCTGTTTGAGGTTGAGCGAAATGCAGAACACCTTGACGCCGCTCTCATCTTCCGATCGACGCACCACAAATGAGTTGTGCCACTGAAAAAATAAAAGGATTGCGAAGAGGGGGGGGGGTCCTCGGGTACCTTTAAAAGGGGCTCGGCGTTCTCTTTGAGCATCGTTCCGTGATACCAAGTGTACGTTGACAGCACATTTTTCGCATATTCCTAGAGAATTCATTTTTTCGAGTTCAACCGCGCCGGGTCTCGTTGGGAAAATCTTCTTTTTGTATTTTTTTTCAAAAATAAAAAAAAGGATTTGAATTGTTATCGAATTGCGTAAATTGTATTTTTAAAAACTATCATCGCGCCAAGACCTCTCCATTATTTTTAAAAATTCAAATTCTTTAGAATTTTTCACGAAAAAATTGTCAAAAATTTTCGTTTTGCTGAAATTGAAGACGATTTTAAGTTCTCAATGTTTACTTTTTTGAAATTAAAAAAAAGACGCCTATATTTGGCATTTTGGAAAAATTGACGAAAATCTTCAAAAAAAAAAACAATAGTGCGGGCGTGGTTGAAAAAAATAGTTCATACACACGCACGCAAAATTACACACATTTCTTAATTAATTTTCAATGAATGCTCTTTTCATTACTAACAAAGAGATATTATTATAATAATTTGTTTTTGAAAACTGTAAAAATTGGCGCGAAATTCAAAAAAAAAATGATTTCCCGCCTCTCACATTGATCGCGTCGGTGTCCTTGCTGCTCGTCGTCGACGACACCGTACCCGGCGATTTCGTCATGTCCGATGTCGGCGTCGTCGTAATCGTGATCGTCGGCACCGTCGTTGTCATCGTCGTCGTCTTCGCGTTGTCTTCAATCATCACCTTGCCTTCCTCCTCATTATTATCCTTCGACGACTTCTTCTTAAGCTTCGCCGCCTCGTCGGGCTCCTAAAACACAAAAGCTCGTCCAGCTCATCGACGCCATCCCCCCAACCTCCTTTTTTCCGCCGTCTTCAATTTTCGTTTTCGCCTCCGATCCCTCATTCTGCATTTCTTTCAATTTTTCCCTTAAATTGTCTCGATTAAGTTCGCATTCTCGCAAAAACTCCGCACATATTCAGTTCGTATGGTTCTTCAATAAATTACAATATTAAATAATCGAAAAATCGGCGTCACGTCGACAAAAATAAATTATTTATTCACAAAGCGTTAAGAATCAGAGAAAAAAAATGCAAATCAACTCAGATGGGCACCATTTATCAGAAGACTATATACAGCACAAAAAAAATGAAAAGGTCGAGGGTGGAGAGGGAATGGCAATTATTAATCACAAATATTCCAAAATTATGTCAAAAAAAATAAATATTGAAATGGAATCGCACCTAATGTGAGTTGCTTCTCATAAACTGAAGAATATCCTTTTTGGTGATGATTCCAAGAACTTTTCCATTTTTGGTGACCAGCACCTGACGAAGTCCCAACTTCCGGAACATGTCGATGACCGTCTCCATCGGCGTCTGATCCGTCACTGTCATCGGCGCCTGGAAAAAAAACGACGATAGGCTCGGTCGGCACGACGCATTCCAAACCATATCGAGAATCTTGCGCAATCGTAGCGGCGCTGGCGCTCCCGGCTGAGCTTCGGGTATCTGATCGGTGAAGTAAGCTATCGAGTTCGTCACCACATACGGCTGCGTCTTGCGGGCGGTGTGCAGCGCCAGATAGATGTCCCTCCGCGTGACGAAGCCCACCAAATGCATGCTGTTCTGCGAAACGACCACAGGATATCCGTTGAAATCCGTCTGTCTCAGCAAACTCTAAATATGGCAAGATTTTCAGCATTTTTGCTCCCAAAACGCGTTTTTTTTTTTCGTAAATTGCAGACAATACTATTTTTAGCGCACATTCGCCCACCTCAATATCGCCGAGTGTCATTCCATGCTCAGTGATGACGCTCAATTCATTCTTCAGCTCTCTCAAATCGCTCATTGCCATATCATCCGATGGCGGCCGATTAATCGACGGCCTCATCGCTTGGGAGGCCACCGTCGAATACGGATATTCGCCTTTGCTATCCAAAAATGGATAGCCATTCAATTCAATGTGCGCTTCATAGATTCCCTTCAAAACGAAAATTCCATTAAGAGAGGCATTGGAGATGCGAATTCACCAACCATTTTACTAATTCCATCGCCAATCCATTTCGAGAACATCGTCGCCACCATCGTCGGCACAATGAACTCCAAACTGCCGGTGAGCTCGAACATGATGACCACCAGCGACACCGTCATTCTCGTGACGCCACCGAGCACCGCCGCCGCGCCAACCATCGCGTACAAGCCCGGCATGACGCAATCCTTGCCAACCTGACACGTGAAATAATCGGAATGGTCCGCTTGCGACTGGATCCTCTGGAACACCTCGCCAACGAGAATTCCGAGCATTCGCCCCGAAATCGCGCCCATTGCGATGGAAGGCACAAAAAGACCGCAAGGGACCTAAAAAAGAAGAAAATCTTAATTTTTATGCCTTTTTTGGTACCTTGATGCCAAACGTGAAGATGGTGATGACGAATTTGAACACCAACGCCCAAAGGAGTTGGCCGAACGCGGCGCCGATTCGATTCTGATCGCAGAGATCGTCGTCTTCCACATGATCCTCACAACGATCAAACAGCTGTTGGATCATGCTCGCCGCGCTTTTTTTCGTGAACGGATTGAAGTAGGCGATGGCGGCGGTGATGAACGTGATGATCATGACCTCATAGATCGGATTGCCGCCAAGCGATTTCGAGTTCTTCCGGAATTTCGACCATTTGATGTTGCCGAAAATGAACATACTTCCCAGAATGCCGCCGAACAGGCCGAGAATCGCGAACGGCACCAGCTCAATGAACGTCCATTTCATCATGTAATCGACGTGGAACAACGACGTCTGATTGCTTCCGAATGGGTTGACGAAACGCAATATGATGCCGGCGACGAGCGCGCAAAAAAACGATCTCCACATGGTTTTGAGCGGAAAATAATAGGAGGCCTCTTCGAGACTGAACAGAACGCCGCCGATCGGCGCGCCGAACGCGACGCTAACGCCGGCGGCCGCCGACGCCGACAGAATCTCGCGTTTTTTCGCCTCGTTCAATCCATATTTCGGGAATAGGTACGAGAAAATGTTGCCGATGCAGCACGCCAAATGGACCATCGGTCCCTCTTTTCCCAACGAGAGGCCTGAAGCGGATGAAAGGATCAATCCGACCGATTTGATGATGAACGTCCATTTGCCGAGATAGCCGCGAATGACGAAGCCGGAAAGGATGCACTTGATCTCGGGGATTCCCGAACCGCAAGCGTATGGCGCGAACACTTTGACGAGGAGGACGGCGAGCGTCGCCATGCCCACAGCCCAACCGATGTAGAACATCCATTCGAGAATGACGAACAGCAGACTGGCGCTGTTGTAGTAGTTCAGCATCCACGGCCATTTCGTCCACGCCTTACAATCGTCGTCTTTGTAGAACGTGTCGTTCGAGCTCCAACAGCAATGCTCTTTGTCGAGCCAGAATCGATCGGCGCACACGCCCGTCTTCAAATCGCTCATCCAACGCGCGCCGATGTCGATGATTCCGGCGGTGGCTCCCGACGCCAAACCGACGAATAGAACGCATATCCAGCCGGCTCCGGCGTCCCAACCCGATTGTAAAAGGCCCAATGGGAAGTCAACTCTGAAAATGTCCAAAAGAAAACGCTTAGCAATATATGATTTTTTTTGGATTTTACTTTTTTCTCGCGATCATCTTATGTCGTAATCGATCTCTCGCCAAATCGCGTTGCCAATCAATCGTATGAAAATCGCCATATTTGCTGAAAATTGGCGAATTCATCATATCGAATGCCGGCAATGCGTCGTCGTCGTCATTTTTATGGCGATCGAGAACCGCGCTGAATGGATTGAAATCGATCGATGAGCCTAAAACCCCATTAATTTTATGCGTTTTTCACATCGAAAATGCGAAGGGTACCTGTCGAGTCATGGTGTACAGTGGCAGCGTTGCTGCTGGCAAGTTCGACGTCATCCGTCGGCGGGTCCCGCCCGGAACGCCCACGATCCATTTCTATAATTAATTAATTAGGTTTGTTTTCAAAAAATCGTCATTTTAACGTTTGAAGAGCGGTTTATTCTAATGTAAACAAAGCATTTTAGAACTCATTTGGATTAAAATTAAAAACAAAAAACTCTAACCCTTTAAAATTCAAACTAATCTAATATAAATTTGGCGCGAAATTCAAATATCCATTAATTTTAACCAACAGCACGCATTAAAAATAATGGGCAATTTCGATTTCGCAACGAAGAAAAACAACAATAGCGAGCAGCAAAAATAGATTCCGAGAGTCGCTTAATGCGTCAGCGGTCGTTCACTGACGCGCTTTTAGTGTTGACACAAATCGCGTCGCTTGGCTTTCAAATTTCTTTTTGATTTATCTCCGCTTTTCGCGACTTTTTCCATTTTCTACGCGTTTTTCTTGCAGAAAATGTCAACCATCGAACAAGTTGAAGGAATCGCCAAAAAAGTTGATTATATCATTGCAAATGGCATGGACGATGTGGGTTTTTCAAAAAGTTAATTTTGCTAAAAAAAATTTTCAGGCGAGCGCTTGCCTCAAAATGCTCGAAACACTCTCCAAATTGCCAATTACTTTGGATATTATCACGGTATTTCACATGAATTTGCCTGAAATCCAATCATTTCTCAGAAAACCTCGATCGGCGTGAAGGTGAACAGTCTCCGCAAAAAAGTCAACGACGAGACCGTCGCCAAACGCGCCAAAAATCTCATCAAGGTACAATAATCGCTGATTTCAATGAGTTTTATCCAAAATCGCGTGAACAATTCGCAAATATCGCAATTTTAGGACTGGAAGACCCTTCTAAACGAGCCGACCGTCGCGAAAAAGGACGACGAAGCGCCGCCGCCAGCCAAAAAAGCGCGAAAAGAGGAAAAACCCGAAGAGCCAAAGGTAATTAATTAATTTAATCATTAATTCTGGTCATTTATAGAAGCCTGTGATGCCGGCGAAAATCGAATCGAAAAACTCGACAGATTCGAACGCTTCGAATTCGTCAAAACCGTCAGTGTTGGCGAATTTCGCCAGCGCCACCTTCCCGCCAAAGCATCTAGAAGGCGATGAGGTAAAACTAGGCGTAATTGAGAAGTGAAAAACCGGTGGCAATTGTTCAGCTTCGCCTCAAAACCGCTCAATTGTTGCTGTCGGCGCTTCGGTCCGGCGAAATGCCGCAAGGAACACTCGATCCCGAAGAGCTGGCCGTTCAGATCGAGGACAAACTCTATTCGGTGCATCGCGGCACAAATCAAAAGTACTCGGTGGCGGTGCGCAGTCGCGTCTACAATTTGCGCGACAAAAAGAATCTCGCGCTTCGCGAGAACGTGCTCACCGGCGTTGTGAAGCCGGAAAAATTTGCGGTGATGACCGCCGAAGAGATGGCGTCGCCGGAGATTCGCGAGATGCGCGACAAATTTACGAAAGAGGCGATATTGGAGCATCAAGTCTCGGTTCAGCAAGGCAAGACTATTATTATTTTTTTTGTGTTGCCAAAATTTTACATCTACTTCTTTAGGCACCCCATCGGACATGTTCAAATGCGGAAAATGCGGCAAAAAGAATTGCACGTATACACAATTGCAGACGCGCTCATCCGACGAGCCGATGACGACGTTCGTCTTTTGTCTCGAATGTGGCAATCGCTGGAAGTTCTGCTAGAATTCGCAGCGTCTGGTTTGATTAATACTTCTTTCTCTCTTTTTTTTTGTTGTTATTCCGCCACAAAGTTTGTACATTTAATAATTCAAATAATCCCAGTTTCTTCATTTCGTTTTTCGTCTCCACCCATTGTTTTTATATATACATATTATGATATTTATTAATTATTCTTATTATCATCGCTCCTGCTCCGCCTGTTATATATATATATTATGAAATTATTGTTGATAATCTTGCCGTTTATCACAATTCTGATTGGGGGTTAGATAAATTACGTGAAGAGCAAAACATTATGCGAGATCCTTGATCACCATGATTACATGATCCTTATCGGGAGCGATCATTATCTCGTTTTTCTTGGTACGCAATCTGAAATATTTATTTTTTTATTCTTTCTTTTGTGTCAAAAATCACCTTAAAAATGTCAAATCGTTGCTCGAATCGAGCTCGCGAATCGACGTCTTCGTTTTTTCGCACAATTGTTGAAGGAATGCCGTGTGGAGTTGAGTGGCGTCGTTGTCGATGGTGGTGTGAATCACGCGGCCTATAAGAAACATTTTGGAATTGAAAATTGCAATTTTGAATTTCCTCCTACAAAAATCAATTGGTTTTCTCATTTTTCAGCGAAAAATTCCAAAAAAATTTGCAAGAATTCTCGGAAATTGTCGCTAATCAATTTTTTCCAACAAAAATTTCAAAATTTTCTTTACAAAATTAGTTTTTGAGAAAAAATAATTTAAAAATCAATTTTTTACGGAAAATTTTCAAAAAAAAGCAAATTCATAGCAATTTCTCGAAAAATCAGCAAACTTTAAAAATTCAATAGGAAAAGCTGAAATCTCATTTTTGAAATTCCGAAAAAAATTAAAATTGGCTGAAATTTTTGTTTTCATGGGCGAAAAAAATGACTTTCAAAAATTCTACTCAATTTGTTTGAGAATTGCAAAAATGACTTAAAATTTTTTGAAAACCGTTCCGAAAAGCTGACATTGATTTTTTTTTGTTGGGGGAAACTAAAAATTAAAATTTTGTTTTAGTAAATTCTCTAAAAAAAAAATGGAAAATTTCACATTTATAATTAAAAAAACAGAATTTCAATATTTTCTTTAAAAATTGTCACCAACCAGCCGAATCGACAACAATAATTCCAGCAACTCCTTTTTCAGATTGAAGTCTTCGAATAGTCTCCTCAAAATCGGACATCGTCTGGAAAAAAATGAATAATAATAAAAACTAGGCCGGACGCAAAATAAAATTTGCTGGGAGGCAAACTTGCGAAAAGTGAGAGAGAGAGAATAAAAAAACTCAATTGGTCCGCTTCGGCACCCTGCAAATTTATTTTCGCGACCGCCTCGCCGTCGACGAGTAATTCAATCAAATCTACTAGTACGTCACAAAAACGAAATATATAATATATAAATAATAAAGAGTCAAAGGGGCGAAACTCTCGAAAAACGAATTAAAAAAAGCCGCAAAATATGTGAGAATCTTCATTGTCAAAAAAATCCGTATTAATTTGAGCATCATGGTACAAAATATAATTGTTATATTTTTTGGAAAAGCTCATTTTGAGCTTTTCTTCTTTTTCGGAGCATATTTCTCCTCGAGCGAGCTCAAAAAATCGTTATTGGCTTTCTCGCGCTTCGCCAGAATCATTGCCTTCAAATCGGTGACGCCCTGAAAATAGCAAATCGATTAATAATTTTTTTTTCTCGTTACCGTCGATTGTGTCATCTCTTTGAGAATCTTCTCCGCTTCTTTCGCTTCCTTCTCGGCGCGCTTCTTCCTCTTCGCTTCCTCTCTCGCCGACGACGTCTGATTATACCTCCTCGTCTTTTTCAGTGTTCCATCCGCAAAGCACTCGTCGAGAATCGTCTTGATTTGCTCAATATTCTCGAAGCCATACACAAATTCCATCATTTTGTTCAAATCGCCGTCGAATTGCCGATAATACTTGACAATATCATCCTTATGGTCCGCTGATCCGATATATTGATTGAGAAACTCATCGATTTCCTCTTTCGTCACTTTTTTAAATATTGATTTCCATCTGGTGTAGGATTCTTTAAAGGATTCGGCGTCAATGGTATCATCATCATCAACACATCCTAAAGAAAATTGTTTAAAATAAAAAATTGAAAAAAAAAAAACAAATACCTGTTTCATCATAGATTTTTCGCTTTTCAGCGTCGGCAAGAATCTCATAAGCCTTCTGAATCAGCTGAAACTTCACCGTATGCACATTTTTGGTTTCCTCGCTTTCATCCTTGAGTCTCGCCTTATCGGGATGCCATATCATCGATTGTCGATAGTACGCGGTTTTCACTGAAAACGATCGCAATTAATATCAAATAATTCGTTCCATCGATTATTTTTCTGTCGCACACTCTTTCTCTGTCGCTTCCTTTTTGGTGTGCAGCACTTCATACAAATTGCGTGTGTTGAAATTGGCGTCCAGTTCATCAAGAAGCATCTAGAAAATTGAATTATTGGGAAAGAGAGAAAAAAAAAACATAGAAACATGAAAATGCAAATATTTTTTGCCGCAAATCACCATAACAACAACAATTCGGAGAATTGCGGATGAAAAAAATTTATGAAATTTTAATCAAATTTGGAAATTTATAAAGCAATTATTCCTTACAAATCATTAAATTCCGCTTCAAGTCCTATTTTTATTCTAAAATTTCATTTTTAAAATTTTTTAGCTTGAAAAAAAGCTGCCAAGATGCAGAGAGCATGTCGAAATTCAAATTCACTGGCGTGTAATCGGTGCGCACAAAAAGCGTCAATGTTGAGTCGCTGGCGCAAAACGTGCCACAAATTTCAGATTTTTGCTCTGTAATTCCATTTTTCATATTTCGCAAAATGCCGAAAAATCGCATGCAAATTGTTTTCGTCTCGAAAAATCTAGTTTTTCTTTATTTTTTTGTGACCTAAGTACTAGGCGACCACGTTCGCATTGGCTGAGCTATCGGATCTCATCACCAATGACAATCTGAATATGACGATTCCAAAGCTTCTAAAACTATTAGATTCAACTTTTTTTTGAAAAATGAATGCAACAATCATTTTATTATTAACTATAATTAATTATGCGATAAAACCATCATCATCTTCGATTCGTTTAAGGCCGTCTTTCAACGATTTGCGAATGATCTCGAAATTTCTCGCCACAATTTCGTTCGTCGCCCAATTCGCACCAAATTCACGTCGCGCGTTTTCCGCGAGAATCGTCATCCGTTGCCACGTGTCGATTTTCAGACGACGACGTTGAGCTTCCAAATCGTGATTTCTGGAAAAAAATAGTTGCCGAAATTTAACGCCCCTTTTTTCTGGCTTCGAAAACCTAAAAATTTACCATATCGGGTTATAAATCGAATTTTTACAAAAAGAAACGCGAAAACAAAATTTTTCATAAATTTTCTTCGAAAAAGAGCACGCAGGTTAAAGATCATACTCTTGGGTAGCCTGAGCTCGAAGCTTCTTCGCCAACTGCACAGCGTGCTCAATAACACTTCCAGGGAACGTCGAGAGCTCAACAACCTCGAATCCTGCAATCCTTTTTTTGATCTACCACTCAAAAATCCAAAATTTTCAGCACCAA
Organism: Caenorhabditis bovis; assembly: GCA_902829315.1. Classification (NCBI taxonomy): domain Eukaryota; kingdom Metazoa; phylum Nematoda; class Chromadorea; order Rhabditida; family Rhabditidae; genus Caenorhabditis; species Caenorhabditis bovis. The sequence continues at coordinate 6,355,154 of CADEPM010000004.1, read as the reverse complement.
AATAAGCGTCTTAAACTTTTTTCCAAAATTAGCGTCTTAAATTTCTTTTTCGTATACCGAATTCACGCTTTTCCGTGTCGTTTTTATTTCACAAACAGATTTCCATAAAAAAAATAAAAGCTTACCATATAAGGGTCCTCTATAAGGACCACGCATCAATTTGTGTTTGAACTTCGAATTCCCCTCGTCAGTTTCATCGTCGTCGCACGGCGGTTGGAAATGATAGCTGCAATTTGGGATACCGGTAGCAATATATAGATTTGTAATTAAAAAAATGAGCAATTAAGAATTGGGTAGCAAAAATTAGAAGCTTTGTCAAAAATGAATCAACCGGTATACTGTAGAGATAGTTAGAGCTGGATACTGTAGGAGCCGAATTTCATTCAACAAAAAAAAACAAACATACTAACTTCTCAATTGCGGATGAGTGTCCGGCCAACGTCGAGATGTCCAAAAAATGGGTGGCGAGCAGCGTGTAGCAGCCGATGGCGAGAATCTTCTCGCATATCGCATACGAGATGGCGATGCCTTCTTCGGTGCTGGTACCTGAAATGAAACAAGTCGAATCGAGCGCATCCTAGAACAATCTCGATAGGATCGCGCACACAAAAATTCAAATCTAGGGAAAATCCAAAAATGGCCCGCATTCTCAATTTTCGATATGATCCCCCTTGAAAAAAATAATGCTACTTTCAGTTAAATTAAATAAAAAAAAATCATACTTCTCGCCAATTCGTCCATGACGACGAGCGAGTGTCGATCAGCAAATTTGAGAATCGTCGAGGCGTCGCACATTTCCGACGCGAACGCCGATTTATTGCGCATCAGCTCATCATTGTGTCCCATTCGTGAGAAAATCCGCGTGAAAACTGCACATGGCTTTTAATATACATAAAAAAAATTCATTTTTCGAATACCGGGTAGAACGGCGAAATCGGCCGGTATGAACGCGCCCGTTTGCGCCATTATCGCCAATTGGGCGATCTGCTTCAAATACGTCGATTTGCCCGCCATATTCGGCCCGGTGATGATGCCGAATCGGCGATATCTCGTCAAACACTACAACTCAATTCGGAGCGCGTCTCGCGGCGACACCTTACCGTATCATTGGGCACCGTCGACAGCGGATCAGCCCAATCGAGCACCGGATGTCGTCCGTTGCTCACCGAGAACGATTCGCCGAATTGCGGGCGTACGGTATCGCGCGACACCGAATACGACGCCAAACTGCACAAAAAGTCGATTGTCGATAATGCGTCCATCGCATAGTAGAGAACCGGTAAAGTATGTTGAATCTGAGAACGAAAATGTGAAATTTTAAAAAAAATCAATGATCGGACAATTTCGATCAAATCCGACACGACGATGTCGCTGGCGAGAAAAATTTCGGCGGCAACTTGCGAAATTCGATCTGAAAAATTGCGATTTCGATGCGAAAAACGCCAACGAAAGCGTCTACCATTCGCTGAAATGATTTTTCGCGATGAAAACGTGACGGTTGAACGATTTCGCGTCACATCGAGGAACATCTGCAAATTAGAAAGACAATACCTATGTCGTCAGACGCAAATTTTACGCGAAAATTCAATTTTCTACCTTGGGAATGATCACATTTTGCGCATTTTTCGTCACCAGTGTATAATGGAAGCCTCTCGTCAGCGAATATGACAATCGAACGGAATTCTCCTCGAATTTCTCAAAAATCTCCTCTTCCGCTGCAATCGAATGAAATCAAGGCAAGATTGGAGAAAAATTGAGTTTTCTACCAAAAAAAATTTGAAAAACTCACAAATCGCTTCGACTTTCTCCAACAACTCTAAATAGGCCTTTCTCGCGACGTCCAAATTCACCGAGATGCCTTCGCGTATCGCAAAACACTTCGAATTCCTCAATGCCAACGAATTCTTTTTCGAGTCGATCGGTTGATCGCAAATCTTGTCCTCAATGATTCGCATCATTTCCTCGAATCGCTCGTCTTTCAAAAATTCGATTTTTGCTTTTAAAAGCGTCGATTTGACGTCGGCAGTTTCAAGCGCATCTCGAATCACATCGATGACTTTCAGCGTTTGGACCAACTTCACAATCTGAAACGGAAAAATTTTTTAATAGAGGAAAAAAAATGCAATTTTTCTCTTCGCAACAAATCGTGAAACCGTGGTGAAAAAGAAATGTCTCAGTCTCTCAAATTCACACACTCTTTCAAATATTGTCGGCGTTAAACGACTGAAGGGAGGCTGGACCTTCAAATTCGCGAAATTAGTGTAGATTTAAATTTTTCGCTGACTGGATATAAAATGCGCGTACACTATAATGCAATGTACGCAGTCTCGCGTACTTCTCGCTGCCTCGAGACGCATTGGCACATAGCCAATAATTTTTTTATTTCGCCAAATAGCTTGACTCCGACAATACCATTTCATCAGATTTAAAAATTCAAAGCGCACGACAATTGTTCAATAGAGCGCACTTGATTACAATATCGCAAAATGCGCCAGTGAACTCAACGCCAGCGCATTTTGGGATATTTGGGTGCGCAATTCTTTTTTCACAAAAAATTTGCACCAACCTGATTGATGTTGGATTCGGCGCCTCGAACTGTCCACGAGGCGCTCGTCTGAATGCACATCGCCAACACCTGGTCGAGCTCATGCGTTCGCGCGAGCAACTGTCGCAGTTTCTCCCTCAACTCCTCCATTTCGACGAGCTCCGCCACCGAATCCTGGCGACTTTCGATCGTCGCCAAATCCGACGACGGTTGTAGAACGTTCGCCCTCAAATATCTCGCGCCGTTTTGCTTTAAAAAAAACAACACAAATCGAAAATCGAGCGATGGGATTACGGTAGAGACAAGAGAAAAATGGGCGGAGCGGATATTACCGTAATCGTGTGATCGAGAATGTCGACGAGACAACGACGCTGTTTGATTCCGCGCTTTTTCTGAGCAGAAAAAAATGAATTGGGGATTTTTCGAGGAAAAACATGGACCAACCTGCTCAATCTCATCGCACACAATTTCCAAACTTTCCCATGAAGCGTAATCTGACAAAAGTTGTAATTTTTCGTTGAAATTTTGAGAAAAAAAAAACGGATATTTTTATTAAACCAATTCAAAAAATTCAAAAATCTGAATTTTGCCAAAAAATATTTTTCGTAGTTTTTTTTTGTTAGAAATGATTGTGAATTTTTGTTTTTTTTTACAAAAAAAAATCATTTTTAGTCGACATTTTTTTAGAGCTTAACTAAAAAAAAAAAAAGAAAAATATTATAATTTTCTCGTTTTCCCTGTATTTCAGCCAAAACCCACTAAAAACTGCGATTTCTATTTAAAAAAAAATTGGCCAACTCACCAATCATACACGTATTATTCAATAGGATCTCATGAATTCGCAGCGAGTTTCGTCGAAAGTACACAAATCGCGTTTCGGTGATGTATTTGATGAGCACCTCGAGCGCCGCCATCGTCAGCTTCTTCTCAAAAATTTTGTCGGACACTCGCGACACCTCGAAATTCATCAACGATCGCATCGTTCGCTCGCCTTTGTCGCTTTTGAAAAATTTCGCGTTGAGCGTTTGAAGAAGCGACGTCGGAAACGCCGACGTCAACGCTTCGCCGAGAAGCTTCGATTGGCCTTTTTCCTCGTTTCCAGCAGGAATCACGATCTAAAATCGAAATAATGCGAACAAAAATAATTCTTGAAGCCCATATCCCAAAATGCGCCCACAGTTGGAGCACTGACGCGTTTCTCGCCGCCGAAATGAGAAAATTATTGAAGTATATTTTCAAGCCACGGTCTTAGAAAAATAATGGTCCCCAGATAATTTCTACGAATTTTTTTTCAAAGCTGGGTCTCGCGGCGACAAATTCTGATTGTAGCAACATTTTTTCCTAAAAAAACCAATTTTCTAAAAAATCACGTGCCCGAAATCTGGATCTGCCAACCAGAAGCTTCGAAATTCTTCAACTAATAAATCAATTCCTTACATCAAACGCTTTGTACACATTGATCATCGATTTGAGTCTCGAATACTCCTTCGAATCGACAAACTCGCAAACGCGCACCTCCGGCTGCTTCAGATCGTGCATCGCAATTCCGAAATGTCCGTCGAGATTCCCGCGTCCAGGCATTATCACTAAACAATGGCCGCCAATTAATTTGCAATCGCCACCGTCATCCGCTACCCATAATCACATCGAGACTCTGCCTCGACGAATTGAAACTATTCGACGTCGAATTCGCATGCGCGCCTCCGATTCTCGTTATCGAATCCGCAAATCCGCAATTTAAAAACCTTAAAATTACCACGAAAAATTCTTAAAATTCACTTCAAAAACCAGTTATTCGCGCTGGCGATTCGACACGTCGCCTCCTATCGCTATACATCTGAACCACAACGCTAATTATATATTGACAAATTATGATAATCAAGTATTCAAATTTTGAGTTATCACTGAATATTCAAATTGCAAACCAATTTTCATAATAATTATTTTAAAATAATATATTATGGATATGGGGAGGAAGGAAGAGCAATTACGATAAAAAACAATTAATTAATTAACAATAAACAGAAAGGGTAAAAGCTTGAAACCACGGGATGCTAAAATAACAAGAAAAACAGTAAATCTAGATTTAGGCGGTCGACGATGGAGCATCAGCAGCCTGATCGGCCTTCTTCTCAATTCCTTCCTCTGGTCGCATGGCCGGGAAAAGAAGAACCTCCTGAAAATGAGAAAACATTAATTTTTTTCGTTAATTGTGAAAATCAAAAACCAAAACGAAAAATCTACAATACCTTAATATTATTGTTGTCGGTGAGGATCATCGTCAATCGATCAATTCCCATTCCCCATCCTCCAGTCGGCGGCAATCCATATTCAAGAGCGTTACAGAATGTCTCGTCAATCATTTGCGCTTCGTCGTCTCCCGCATCTTTGTCCTAAATCGTCATTCGGTAATTTCCAGGATAAAAATGCTTCTGCCCACCTTGGCCTGCTGCTCGAATCTTTGTCGTTGAGTGATCGGATCATTCAACTCGGTATAAGCATTGGCAATCTCGCGGGTCACCGCGAACAACTCGAATCGCTCCGTCAATCCCGGAATACTTCGATGCCATTTCGCCAGCGGGCTCATGATTTGCGGATGGCCGATGAGGAACGTCGGCGAGATGAATGTGCTCTCCAAAAACTCGCCGACGAGTTTGTCGAGCAGGCGAGCAGTCGTTCTCGGCTCCGGGCACTCCACATTCTTCTCGCGGCAGATTTTGTCAAAAGCAAGGCGAGCTTCTGAAAATGAATACATTCAATTTACGACACTACCATCTCTCTCTCACCTTCAGTGTGAAGAGTTGACGGCTCCGGAAGTTTGACTCCGAGCACCTCGGCAAGTCCATCATACATATGGACCCTTTTGAATGGCGGCGTGAAGTCGACCTCATAGCACGGCTCCGTATCGGGCCCGTTTGGATGGTACGGGATCTTATAACTTCCCTTGATCGACATAACCATGCTGCTAAGCAAATCCTCGGTGATTTGCATGATGTCCTCATAATCAGCATACGCCATGTAGAACTCGCACGTGGTAAACTCGGGATTGTGCGTCAAATCGATTCCCTCGTTTCGGAAAAGTCGCCCGACCTCGTAGACGCGATCGATTCCACCAACAACGAGCATCTGCAAACAAATCCCTTATACGGACATTTTTAGGGGCGACGAATCTCGAAACCTTATGATAAAGCTCCGGCGCGATTCTCAGGAACAAGTCCATGTCAAGATCGTTATGGTGGGTGATGAACGGCTTGGCGGTGGCGCCACCAGCAATCTGGTTCATGATCGGCGTCTCGACTTCAAGGAATCCCAAGTTGTCCAAATAGCGGCGCAAGAAGGTGATGATCTTGCTGCGGATCACAAAGTTGTTCTTCACCGATGGATTCAGAATCAAGTCGAGGTAGCGTTTGCGGAATCTGAACACAAACGAAAATAAGGAATGATTTTGAAAGAAACTCCAACCTCAGCTCCTTGTCCTTGATTCCGTAGTGAGAATGCGGAAGCATGTGGAGACATGGGGTGAGCTGGACGACCTCCTTCGGCAGCAGCGACAATTCTCCGGTTTTGGAGCGCGTTGGCTGACCGGTGAATCCGACGATGTCGCCGCGCTTGATGCGATCGTGCATTTCGACGAACTCAACAGATCCGGTATGGAATCGGGCATTCGCCATAATCTGAAACAAAATTTTCTTCAAAATGTCTTCGTTTTAAATCTCCAACTTGAACGCGGGTTCCCTCGCCATGAATATCATAGAAGACAAGTTTGCTTCCAGATTCTCTCTTCGAGTAAATTCTTCCTAAACATGCGACCAAAAAATAATTGCGTTTCTCGCGAAAAGCTTACCGGCGACGGAAACGACGTCGTTGGAAACCTCTTCATTCTTCAAATGCGAATATTTTTCGATGAAGTCCGTCAAAGAGATCGTCACATTGAATTTATGAGGGAATGGATTATCCCCGGCTTCTCGGCGCGATTCAATCATTCGAACCCTCATGTTGAAGTATTCCTGAGGATCGGATGGATCAGCTTCTTTGACGATCTTCTTTGAAGCACCACCACCAGCGGCGGCGGCATTTTCGGCAGCTTTCGCGGCCTCCTTCTCCTGCCGCTCCTTCTCTTTTTGAAGAAGCTTGGCCTGCCTCTTTTGCTCGCTGCAAAAAGATTTGCAAATTTTCCATTTTATTTTTCGCCTTTTCTTCCGCTATCTTGGTTTCTGCTGCCACTAACCGGGCCGAATTTTTGAATTGCGTTATCGCGCGCGACACGAAACGCTGTTGTTGGTGATGGACGGCCGCCAAACGAATGAGCGAACGAACCAGATTGCTCATTTTCGACTTACTTCTTACTCAGTTTCGGCGCCACGTCGCTCATTGGGAATTTTGGAATTCGTTTCGCTTTTTTTGCAATGGGCCAAGAATCGAGATTCGAAATCTGTAAATTTGTGAGTTAACGATAATTAATTACCCGCGGTTATCAAACGGGAAGTGATAAGATATGATATATTGTCGACAGATTGTCAATCAAAATAACAATTTTTACACAAAAAAAAATCGAAAATTCGAAGAAAAAAGAATAGCAAGACTGTAACAATAAAATGATGAAATTCGAGCAAAAAAAATTCGATACTTTAAATTTTTTCATCAACAATATTTGTTCTTTTCAATTTCACAAATTTTACGAGCAATTTAATTTTAGAAATAATACAAATCAAACAAAGTGTGCAAAAAATCTAGGCAAACCTCAAAATCTTTTCAAATTCCTAAAATTTCCATTTTCCCTAATTTCGACATTTTTTCGCAATTTTCAACAGATTTCAAATGTAATTTTCTGTTTCTAGGGTGACAAATATCTCAACATTTCAACTTTTCATGTAAAATCCCCAAAAAAAATCTCAAAAAACAGGAAAAATTCGCCAAAACCCTCATGAGGGGGCCTTTGTGGAGGCGAAGCCATCCAACGAAATTTCGATGTCATTCTCAACGGAGCGCGTTTGCAACGCGCGGCAATTCAAACAACAAACGCGCGTTTTATTTATCAGCAAAAGAAAAATCGAAAACAATAAGAAAAAGAAGAAGAAAATGAAGCTCAATGTTTAAAAATCAAAGGTACAAAGTAGAAATTTGTCAAGAAAATGAGAAAAAAATAACATATATATATATAACGGACCTGCCGTCAAATAAACGAAGAAAGGGCACAAGAAGTGAATGCCTAAATTCAAAAAAAAAATTTTCAAAAAGGAGAAAAAAAACCGGAAATTTTTAGCACACAAGAAACACCAGTGAATGCGAAAGGGTAAAAAAATATAATCAGAAAAAAATGCTTCTATCACAACACGAAGAGACGAAAAAAACATAGAAATCTTTTTGTATTTTCTTTTTGGGTGTAGGTTTTGGTAAAACTCGTAATTCATTGATAATTAGGGAGAGGGGATGGATAATTAGGCCAATTAAGTGAATTTCGGTATATCAAAAAAAAAAACATAATACATCTCTCTATAAATAGAGTTATATAAACAGGACGATGGTGACCCGGTCAAATCAGCTCAATTGCTTTTCACGCTAGCCTTCTGCGTCTGCTGCTGCTGCTGTTGTCTCTCATACTCGCCGTCGTCAGGCGTCTCCTCTTTCACAACGAGACTCTTCGCATCCTCTTCGCGCTTGATCTCCCTTTCAAACTTCGACGGACCTTCTTCGCCTTCAGCTTCTCCATCGTCTTCCTCTTCCTCATCATCGTCGTCATCGTGATTCGGCGGCTCGCCGTATTCGATCTCCCGTTCGACAGTCAACGAGCTGCCGCTTACGTCTTTGTACATTAGTGAGTTGAGCTGCAAAAAAAAATAATCGAAATTTTTAACTTAAAAAAATTGGCCAGAAATTTTCAAAAAAAAATCTAAAAGAATTTTTTTTGGCAAAAAACATTGAATTCACAAAAATTGGACAGAATCTACTTTTTTTTAATTAAACGATCTAAAAAAATGCTAAAAATTCAATTTTTCTCAAAACACTTACATCCTGCTCATGCTCATCATCGACAATCTGACTCGGCATCCCATCATCGTCGTGCTCCGGCGTGCCGTTCATTCGACTCGTCGACGCTCGCTGTTCCACCGACGACGACGGCGGAGGCGGCGGCGTGATCGGCCGAATCTGCTGATACGGTTGCGGCTCGTCGCTGTTCGGACCGATGCGCGATCGTCGACGCGCGTTCATAAAAAAGTTGGCGACCGTCGACAAATCGAGCCGCAAATGTTCGGCAATCGTCTGCTGCATCTCGCGCGAGGGCCGTTGAGTTTCTTTGAAGATCGCCTTCAATAACAATCAGATGACAATTGCGATTCTAAGCGGTCGGGGGTCAACACAAGAATGATCGATGGATCGCATCTTGTGACCGATACAAGATCATCCGAAAGATAACATTTCATTTTTCAACGTTTCAAAAATGCCCTAGATGATCAAAATAATGAGAAATTTCAAAAAAAAAAAAGTTTTTTTTTTTGCTGATTTTAAAAATTCCTCCCTCCCCCACGAAATACCACCAATAATCCACGGATCGGATCGCCTAACCGCCATCAGATTCCGATCTCTCGTGCAAAATCTCGATTCGAACCGGGTCACCGTGATAAACCGGTTCGTCACGGATCAGTTCTGTTTTTTTTTCTTGGCTTTTTAAAGTACCGGTGATCCAATCCAAGATCTAATCCATACCTGAAGTGTCCGCTTTTGTATATCAGTAAAAACGAGACGTGGCCGTTTCGACGACGGCGCATCCGGATCCGCCGACGATTTTCTGAAGAAGACGAAAAATTTGCAAAACAAAAAATAAGAATCAAATTTGACGATTTCGGTGCGAAATTCAAAAACTTTGGATTCTTACCGTTGCTGTCGAACATTCTGCGCTGGCGTCGGCGGCGACATTCCCGAAACTCGGCTCAATTCGTCAGTTTCTGAAAATTTCAATATCAAAATTGGCAAGTTTTTCAATATTTCTCTCCGCCATCATTTACCAGTTTTCATGTCGAGAATCGCCAATCTCGTCTCCAACGGCTGCCGCACCCAATTGTACATTCGTCGAAACGTCTCGCGTCCCGATTTCAATTTATTCCACGGCTTCGGATTTCGTAGAAGATCGGACAACGTTCCCTGACTCCTGAAATTCCGGAGATGATGACGTCGAAAAACGTGAAACAATCAATCAAAACTCAAACTCACCGACACAAAATTCTCTCGGCGAAAATCGCCTGCGGAATCGAGTGCTGTTTGAGCTCGAACGCGATCCGCTTACACAAATCCTTCGTATCAATATAAATATCATCGTCGATTTCGGCATTCAAAGGATCATTGCGGTCCTGCGTCGAATATATTCGACGCTGCGGCGCCGGCGGTGGCGGTGCCGCAGTTGGTGCCGGTGGAGCCGGAGCCGATTGGATCGGAGGCGTTGACGACGACGACGATGACGGCTGACCAGCGCCCAAGTCTAAAAAATCGAACAGATGAGGTCAAATTGGAGCATTTTGCACCAAAAAGAGGTGTTTTTTTTATTTGAAAAAACAAAATAAACTCACTTCGATTATAAATATGTTTAGCATGAAAATCGAGTTCGCTAACATCTCCATTTATATGTATATTATTCACAGAAGGTCCTGCAACGAAAAAAAATTAAATCATAATTTCTGGAAAAATTTCAGTTAATAAAAAAAATGCGTACTTTTACTATAAATGATTTTTTGTGCATAACTGATAGTGGTGGGATCATCTTCAACGTCATCTTGAAACTAAAAAAAATCGGCAAAAATTTTTGATTCTCAAAATTCTCAATGGACCAACCTCGACGGCATGCGGATCGCCGCCGATCAACGAGGCGATCATCGTGCTGGCGAGCTCGACGTTGCTAACCGTCGGCGGTGTGTCGGCCTGCGACATCCGCTCGAGCTCCTGCTGCTGGATCAGCAAATGGCCGGCACCATCCAAATCGACTTCTTCCTGAAAATTCGGCACACTGATTACCAATACTCATATTAGGCATTAATTGGGTCCTGCGACCCTATTTGAAAAGGGACCAGGTCAAAACAAAAACCATACCTTAATATATCCAGTCGTCGAAAAATCCACCGACGTCCTCGGCCTCTGATCAAGATGAAGCGGTGACAATAAACCAGCGGGGCTGTTCGAGAAGCTGCAATCAGACAAGAGGAATAAAATGCGGAATTCTCTTTTTTGGCTTAAAACGAAAATTTTCGGCGTCTAAGCAAAAATTTTTTTAAAAAAAAAGTACACACACAACGAAAAGCACTACGACAACAATATAGAAAACGAACTCGTTGGGCTTATCGATGAATTGATGCATTCCAGGGTAACTAAAAAAAGATGAGAGAAACGATTCCAATATTGTTAGGCAAAATCGACGAACAAAATACCACCCATCCGAAATATTTCAGTGGCTCACCTTGTCGAATCGTTTGGCGCGATGCTCATTGGCGCAAGCGCCGCCAAAATTGGCGCCGACGACGATGAGACGTTTATCGTCGACGCTCGCGGCGACGCCGACAAAATGCCGCCGGCGGTCGTCGTTGTCGGCGAGTCGACGTGTGTCGCCGCGCTGCCCGCCGAATGCGGCGTCGTCGGATGCGGACTGATCGTGTCGAGGAAGTTCTCCGGCAACTCCTCGAATCCGCCATTTCGCGCTGCAATTTTTAATTGAACTTTGTTTTCCCGAAATATTAATGTTTTTTTTTACTAAAAAAGTATGCTTTTACAACTCCGCATTGGAAAAAATGAGGAATCAAAAAAATTATTACTTTATTGCATAAATAGTTAGGTTCATATTTTTGGAGAAAAAAAATCAAGCCAATTAAAATTTGAATTCCCACGCCGAAAAAATGCTCGTTTTGCAATTAAATAATTAATGCTATGCAATTAAATAATTAAAAAAACAATCTACACAATTTAAATACTTACCGGTATTATTTATAAATGTGCTCGACGGATCGATTTGCAAATAATCGGCGGCGTTTTGCCTCCGCGGTTTTTCAGATCTACAATTTCATTTTTGTTTTTCCAAAAAAAAAAAACCAAATTCAAATTGCCCGCCTGTCTTACCCATTGGCGGTGGTTGTAGTGGTGGTGGTCGTCGACGACGCTTCCATTCTCGTTCATCAGCCAAAAATGATAAAATGGCGGTTGGCGAGCCGGCGCAACGTAATCGAATCGCTCTAAATATGGAAAAAATCGATAAAATAATGTCGAACACGCGAAGATGAGGAGGAATCGACGACGAAATGGTGGGGCGGCCGATCGATAAACAAAGCGTGCGAGCGTCGGCGTCTCTTGCATCGCGCGCACTCTCTCGCCGCTCGCCAGTGCGCATGATGTGGGTGTCCCGTCGCGAAATCGCTGCACACCGCCACTCGATTACGGTAGGTGCGCAAATTGTTGGCAAATTGCCAACACCCTCGAATTTCGCCGCGGTTTTTTCCGATTCTCGATTTCGCCTCGATTATGGCTTTTCAGCGGGGTTGCGGCGATGGTGACGTTGGAGACGAACGTCGCCGATTTGCCGGTCAACACGTTTCGCCAATTGGCGTCGAGTCTCAACAAAAACGATATATGGCTGAAATTGGTTGAGGATGGCTCGTGTCCGATGTTCGCGTTGAGGTATATAGCTGAACAACAAAAAAAGAGATTTTAAAAAATTCGAGATTTCTCAGGTAAATGAAAATCAATCGGATTCGACAAAAAATTAAATATAAATTAACCTGATTCGATTGAAAAATAATTCAAATTCGATTAAGAAAACGCTTAAATTTAAAATTTTGATTTTGATTCAAAAATCTTCGAAATCGATTGATTTATTTCTCATTTTTAATTTTAAATCGTATCCGATTGAAATTTTGGAATAATTCGAAACAGATTAATTTATATTTGATTTAGATTTAAAAAAAAAAATTATTTTCGAATCCGATTGATTTTCATTTACCTGAGAATTTTTTTCTAAAATTCCAGAAAAAAAGTAATAAATGTGGGAGCTTTTTGGCGAATTTATTTCGTTTTGTTTTGTCTGAAAATTTTTTTATCGGAAATTCCAAAAAAATTTATTTTTTTAAGCGCCGACGAAATTGACCGCTTATATCGATCGGATAATCCCGGCGAGTCGCTTATTCGAAGATGGGGCAATCGGGGACAAACGGTATGGAAGCATTTATTTAAAACAAAAAAATTTTTGAAAAAATCAATTTCCAGGTGAAAGACCTGCTGAGTCGCCTTCAACAGCTCGCCAAATGCTACGGCGACGATTTCGACACTCCCCAATTGGTGCTCAATCGGAAATTCAGTAAGTTTTCGTTGAATTTTGCAAAATTTCTCAAAAAAAAAACCCCCGAAATCTACATTTTCAAAATTGTGCAGAAGATCTGCGTTGGGGTCGCGACGAGCACGTGATGGTGGCGATCGACGACAATCTCCTACGACTCGAATGCAAGGCCGTCGGCTTCCCGACACCTCACATTCGTTGGTATTCGTCGAGTGACATGAGCAATCCGGTCGGCACCGGCAAAATTCTCGAATTGACACGGTACGACGGCATTGCATTTTCGAGCCAATTAACTAATTAAGACCAGTTAGGAAAATTGCAAAAGACCAATCAATTAATAAACATAATTAGTGGCTAATTGAAATATTGATGGATAGCTATTTTCATAATTATGTAGGCTAATTAACTAGACGATTAATATTTTAATTTTTCGATCTAATCGACTAATTAAGGTGCAAATGCTCATCGGAGCACGTTTACAAGTGTGTGGCGACGAACGAGGTGCCGGTCGGTTTCGCCTTCTCGGAATTTTATCGGAAGCCCGGCAAAATGTACACGAGCACACTGGAATCGCGCCTAATCGACGTCACCTCGTTTATAAGGGACGACGAATGTAAGTGTTGGGACCCCCCTTGAAAAAAGAAAGTAATGCGCCTTTGAATTCTAGTGTGCGAGAGTTGTCGAGCGCGCGAGCTCGACAAATTCATCAAAATCGTCGATGATAGCGATGATGAGGCGAAAAGTCGAATTCGCACGGGTATTCGACGTCGAATTGGTCTCGAAACATTTGTTTTTGTAAAGTTGAAGGAACATCGTCGGACCATTTGATTGCGTCGGACAAGGTCGCTTTGATCATCAGCAATTCATCGTATGAGTACCTACCGGAGCTCGTCACGCCTCATTGTGATGCTCAGATGCTCGCCGAAGCGCTTCAAGTAGGCAATTTTTGTATTGTTGTTTTTCGACCTGAAAAATCGCATTTTTTGAAGCAATCATTATGAAATTGCCTTTTTTCTTTTAAGAAAATGGACTATAAAACGGTGGCTTTGGCGGATTTGTCACTCGACGAAATGCGTTATTTTATTCGCGAATATCGCAAACTGCTCGGCGACGGAGTTTATGGTAGATTTCTTTTTTTGGTGGTTTTTAATACATTCGCAATGTTTAGCGGTGTTTTATTTTGTCGGGCACGGATTTGAGGTCAATGGGCAATGCCATTTATTGGGCGTTGACGCGCCGGAGGATGCGCACAAGCCGCAGCACGCTTTGAGTATGGATTGGGTGCTTTCCGTGTTTCGCGACATCGATCCGGCGCTCAATTTGCTGTTGCTAGACGTCTGCAGACGATTTATACCGTAAGAAAAACGGAAAAAAATCTGAAAAAAATTGAAAAAGAAGAAAAACAAAATAATTTTGTGGGTACGGTATGCAATGTGCAAACACGTTGCACATAATTTGAACTACCGTACCCCATATTTTTATTTTCATTTTCTAAACAATAGCATTTTTTGTGCAGTTTCGAATGTATTCCCGCATTTGTGCAATATTCGGAGCAATTCAAAAAATACCATCGCGCTCATCGCAATATGGTCTACGGGTACTCGACGAGCGGCGGTATCGGCGCCTATGAGGTTTGATTTTAGGCCAAAATTTTTGTCTTTAGAAAAATGCTATTTTTTCAAGATAAAAGGCGAGGTCAACGGGGTTTTCATGAAATATTTAAAGGAGCACGTGAAGCTTCAAATTCCAGTTATAGATATGCTAAATAAGGTGCTAAACGGTAGGGAATGTGTGTGTTTTTTTCTAGTTGAAAAAAATTCCAGATATCGCCAAAGACAAAAAAGTGTGCGATGTACAAATCCCCGAAATTCGGACCACGTTATCGCAACCGCGCAGTTTAGCGGACCCATTGAGATGCGATGGTCATACGATCTCCTATGATAATCATAGTATTCATTGGAGATTGATGCATGGTAATTAATGAAGGATAATTAGCCCTAATGAAAAAAACCAAATTTCAGAATTGCCGGATCCGGTCAACGTGAAATTCGACGATGAGCAGCTCTCGGTGACGATTTGGTTTCAATTTTGCGGCAATTTCACGAATAAGGTATTGTCGACCGCGTCGCGGCGCTCGACGGAGCACGTTTGCTCATTGTTGCAGGTTTATGTACTATCATCGGTTGAAGATCTTCGCGATTCTCACGGCGACGACGACAACTATGAAGTTAGCGCGAAAGCGCTCGAGCATCGCGCCTATTTGTCGTTTCAAGAGGTGCCTAGAAATTTTTCTGTGGCGCGAAATTCAAAAATAATTTTTTTTTCTGAAGGAGATCACCGCGTCGCCGGCCAAAGAATACGCCGATGATATGGAAGGCGTCTCGCTCTACTGGATCCTATCAGGATTGCAGCGGATCAAAGGCGGCGGCGAGTTGAGGTGTCACGTCGAGCTCAAGTCGATCAAACGAGCCGATCGCGAAGAGGAACTAGCGGAGGAAGTCGATGAAGACGAAGAGGATGAGGAGCAACTGCAACTAGTCGCCGAGAAATCCGTCGATATTGGTCATGTACTGATTACACGAATAAACTGCCTATAAGGTTGTCTGATTTCCATTTTTCGTCGCAAAAATTGGGCACATGATATCATTTATTCGACAATGAATGCTGGTTGATAAATAGCTAGCTCGTGGAATCCAAAAAAAAGAAAAGATAGTGTATGAGAGAGAAAAAAGAAAAGAAAAAAAAAACAAAAAATGGATAAATCTGCGCAGCAGCGAGCGATTAAGACCAATAACCAAGTATTATTCGTATTATTAATGAATTCAATGATGGAGAGGAGACAAAAAAAACAAACAACTCATCAGCACTAGAGGTATTCAACAAATTGCACACTAAACCTGCGAGAGGACACAAAAAAAGATAATTTGCCAAAAAATAAGGGTAAAACTGACGGATAAAACGGTGTAATTATGAACATGATTATTATTATTATTATTATTATTAATATTAATATTATATATATAAAAAGAAAAATAGACTACCAAAATTATAGACATCACAATTTTGGGCGAAATTTGCTAGAACAAAAAAATGGTGACCAGACGAGAAAAAAAAAATTTGGTTAAGCATCTTCTAGTGATTCTCTTCGTTTGAAGTATCATCGTCGTCGTCTTCTTCTTCGGCTTCATCGTCCTCATCGATCACGTTGCCGTCGTCGTCGTCGATTGTCGACAGCACGTGATTCTTGTAGGCATTCGAGAGGCCCGCTTGCCAAAACAACACCACTTGGCGATCCTAAAATTATTTTTTTTTGCGAAAAAAATTAATAATGCATTTTTTTTCGAGAAAATAGCAAATTTCAACCAATTTTTGATGAAAATCGGCAATTTTTGCAAAAATTCTCACTATTCTTGAAATTCTCGTTTTTTGCGCATTTCAATGAAGAAAATCAAAAATTTGGCAGCGTCTTTTCAAAATACAAAATTCCAGGACAGGAGACCAACAAAAATATTTTTTTCAAAAACGAATCGCAAAAAATTCTAAAATCTTCCAAAACTCCGCTTTTGGCATTTTATACCTCGAAAAATTCCAAAATTCTCATTTCTCTCAAAAAATGACCGTTTAAGACATTTTCGAGTTTCAAAAAATCGCAAAATTCCCTAAAATAGCCCATTTTTGGCGTTTCAGATCTCAAAAAAAAAATCGCAAAATTAATGAAAATCCCAAAAAACCAATATTGCGCTCATTTTTCGGGCTCCAAAAAACAATTCTCAAAAAAAAAAACTCACATCCATCGTGACACCATTGATCAACTTGAACGCGTCCGTCTGATTCGGCTGATTGCGCATCTGATAGCAAATTTTCGCTTTGCTCATCCACGTCTCGCGCGTCGTCCGCAGCGTCGTCTCGAGCACCGTGTCGTTGACGATCGGATCGAGCAGCAAATCGCGAAAGCGCTTCACTATCTGCGGCCGCTGACCGCGCTCGTCCTTCTCGGGCCGCCGACGAACGTCGATGATGCAGTCGCGCAACGAGATGTTCTCCATCGAACCGCGCGGTGTGATTCGAATGATCATCACGTCCGACACCTCGAGCGGCACGTCGATCTCCAATGGTCCGCCGATCAGATTGAATCGTGTACTGCAACACCCAACATTTTCATTTCGATGATTATCAAGGTCCGCTCCTTCCGGACACAACAAGTGGGGGTCTAGACATTTATTTATTTGTCTCGCCGATGAATGGCATTGTTCAAACAACTTCTCGAGATGAGTCTGTCGCCGATCGACACGATCGAAAGATCATAACGGAGCCTCTCCGGCTCTTCATTGATATTTAATATCTCGTCTGCATAACAATAGGATCACAACGGTCTAGACTACAGTATAGCCATTCCAAATAGAGAGAGAGAGAGCAAGCTTCAGACTTTTGAGAAAAAATCGAAATTTCTATATATCGAAAATTTCAACTACCTGGTTTTTCTTGGCAAAATTTTCAAGTTTTTAAACACTAATTTTTTAAATTGAAATTTGTGAGCAAATTTTTTGAAATTTCTTAAAATTGGTCCCATAAATTAAAAAAATTTTGCTCGAAAATGTTTTGTGAGGCTTCGAAAAAAATTTTCGTCGAAATTTCCATATTTAGAAATTATCAAAATATTTGCCCAATTTTCAGGCTTCTCGTCGACTAATATTGAAAAAAATAGTGATTTCGTCAAAATTTTTGGCTTCAAATCGAAATTTCTCGAAAATTTTTGGACTTCCAATAAAAAAACCAAAATTTCGTCAAAATTCTGAATTTTTTTCTTGAAAAAAAAAAACATAAATTCTCAAAAATCGCAATTTCTTCACATTTTTTTAAATTTAGGCCATAAATCCAAAAAAAAGTGGGAAATTTCAATTTTTAGGCATTTGTCAACTGAAAAAACCAAAATCAGCTCAAAATTTTGACAAAAAAAATGCAAAACCACAAATTCTCGCAATTTTCCACTGAAAAATCGCAATTTCGCAACATTCTCGAAATTCACCAATTTTTGCCCAAAAACTTTTCAAATTTTGCGCTTTTTTTCGCTCAAAATCCCCCAGTTCCTCTCAAGTTCCCCACCGCCGAGGGGAGCAAATTTCCGGTGAGCTCTCAATTGTCCAAATTTGGCGCGAAAACCAGAATGAATAGAAAAAGGGGAAGAAAAAATAATCGAATTGCCAACCTATATTCGGGCAAATAGTGCTCCTTGTAGGTGGCGAGTTTGAGGCAACCGATCGGCAACAAATTCGAGACGGCCAACAAAAATTGACGGCTCAATTGGCGCTCTTTCGCAATCGCGACAATCTGCAAATGACACAGTGACAACGACTGTTACCGTAATCCCAAAAACGAAATGATTACCTGACCACCGGTGACAATGTGTCGTATGAGCAAATCCAAATCCGAGCCCTCGTTGCTCGCCTCCAATTGCGAGGCAATCCATTTGAGATTCGCCAGCTGATTCATCGACACCTGAAATCACCACCTTCACTATGTCAATTGTCATTAAAGGCGCATACAGTATCCCCAATTTAAAATTGTGAAAAAAATGTAAAAATAATAACAATTTTAAACGCCACATGATAAAAATTGTACCTTGAAATCCCATTTCTCATAATCATGATAGACACGCGGCTCGGCGCCGTTCGTCCGTATCCGAACGCCGGTTTGGCGACAGCGAATCGTCGGCGAGGCGGTCATCGGCCGACTCGCCGCCGCCTCATCATAATCGATCGGCGATTCGCCGACGGCGACGTCGGCCCGCTCTTGCTGGCCGGCTTGTTGACGTCGTCGTCGCGACGCCGCCGCCGCCGTTCCCATTTCGGCAAGCGGCGAACGCCGACGTCGTCGCGAACACCTCTCGTGTCGCGTCGTCGACGAATTCGAGTTCGGCGATTTACAACAATATGAGTAATAGTACGAGTATTGGAAATAATATGGCATGTCCATTGCCGGCGACATGATGTTGATGATGATGATGACTAATCGAATAAATATGACAAAATTATGGAATTGTGATTGTTGAGACGAAGCCGAAGAAGAAGAAGAAGAAGAAAAAAACAAACAAACACCCAAATATAGTTGAGGGTGTGATGATGGCGATGGCGATGATGATGATGGTGGGGGGCTGAAGCTGAAGCGGGCGGCGAGCGGGCAGCAGCAGCAGCAGCACTAGAGTATCCGACACACACACGCGCGCGAGCGCTCTTGGGCGGGACCCCCCACCCGACGACGGGGCGTGGTCGCGACAAGAGAAAGAGAGAGAGAGAGAGAGCGCGAGCCGCGCAAACACCGTCAGAGACGCAGTGGAGGGCGAGCGGTGGTGGTGGTGGGCCGCGAGTGGCCACCACCGGTATTCAAAAAAAAAATAAAAAATAAATGCGAGGAAGGAGGCGAAAAAAAAAGAAAGAAAGGAAGAAAATCGCCAAATTTCGCAATTGCCTCGAAAAACCCGAAATGGTTGGAGCAAGAAAAAAAAAACGCTCAAAATAGACCGTCATAAAATCGGGGCGCGAAAAAAATGCGAACCAATAAAACAAGAAAAAAGCGTACCGCATACTGATTCGGATGGTGAAGCTCCAATTCAACAATCGCCGACTCATCGAGCTCCATGAGCACCTGAAATACAAACAGCGTTAGTCAACCCAAAAAAAATAATAAATTGCCCCCCGCCCCGCCGCATTTAATTACATATAATTAACATCGGGTCCGAATATTTTTTGAGGGGGGCAATCGAGGGAAAATCACAAAAGGAAATTCTCAGCAAAGGTTTCCACAAAGTAAAAAATCTTTTTTTTTTACAATATTTCATCTCCAAAAATTCTCGCTCCCCTCCAACCGATCATCGATTCTCACAAATTTGCGCACAAATTGTTCGACGTCCATAAAAGGCAGAAAATTGCCGGTCGGTTGGCGTGTAGTAATAGTCATTCAGCCTCCGCCAGTCAGCCACCACTAGTAGCAGTAGTAGTAGTAGTGGTAGTACACAACAACATCATTAAACCTCTCCCCTCGTCGTCGTCGTCGTCGTCGGTCGCGGCGAAGGCCGTAAAACGTCAAAAGTGCATCGTCAAATGGGGCCATAATTACCGTCAATAAATCGCCGACACAATTAGCGTGATTCGACGATGGTTCTGCTGAGATGCTTCTCCTCTCCTTCCGTGCAAAAATTGAATTCCCCCTTCTTCCCCACTTCTTCCTCAATCGCCTAATGAGCATTTTCACACCAACTCGTCGAATGTCCGCAGAAGCAGCAGCAGATGTTTGACAACCAGGAAGTGCAATTAAGAGGAGCCTCACGGCGACGATCAAATTTCCATTCAATCGGCACTCATCATCGATGAGGTCGAATCAGGATGGTTGAGAGTCCTTCGTCCCAAAAAGGATCCAAATGGTCCGTTTCAAGATCCTCGGATCAAATCCATCGTTGCCCCCTACTACTACAGTAATCCTTCTGAATCACTCGCAAAAACACAATACGCGATGAGAGATGGGAAAGTTGGCACCACAGGTGGACAGGTGTGTCGCCCATCTCTCTCTCTCTCTCTCTCTTCCACCAACACCAATTAGCCAAGTGGTGGTGATGATGGTGGTGATGATGGTGGTGATGATGGTGGTGCCGCGCTAATTGAGAGCCAAAAACAGGTGTGTCGTAATTTGACCAAAAAAAATTATATTGGCTGCTGGGTGAAGAGGAAAAAGACCGCGCGCGCGTGCAAACATCCAATCGATTGCGACTGGCGAAGGAGAAATAAATAAAAAAAAAAAAGAAAATAAGCCTAGGCAAAAGAACACCCTCAAACGCTCGTCGGCGCGTACCCTTTGAACAAAACCCTACCAACAACAACCAACCAACCAAGAGACCACCATAAATTTCATGATGTGTGGCATTCACCATCGTTTCTTTTTTTCCTTTTCGCCTTCCTCTCTTTTTCCTCCACATAAACAATTTTTTTTTTGAGGGGTGGGGGGGGGGGGTCCGAAAATCGTTCAAAACACAAAGAAAACCCCGAAAAACCCAAATTTTGCAAGCAAAATTTCGACGAGTTTCAATCAAATTTTAAAAATTCGAAAAACAAAAAAATCAATTGCCACCTACCATCATGTCCTGCGTCGGTTTTCCCTCCATCACCTGATCTCTGCAAGTCAGCGTCGGCGATCTCAAAGCCCACATCAATTGCCTGCAAGTTAGAAATGAAAATAAAAATTAGTTCGGGTAGGTCCCGCAGAGAAAAAACTACGGTAGATCAAAAAGCAGTATTTTTCGAATAGCCCCGTTCTAATGGATTACTGTCAGTGTCTCTCAAAGCGACGGATTACTGTAGGAGGTCTCATACCGTATCCACCTTCTCTAATTACAGTATGCACCTTCAACTATTCCCCCACCCCCAATCTTCTGGATTACTGTAGGACCGGAAAAAAACACAATCCTCAAAATTTGGCGAGTATTACGGTAGGTCTCAATTTCTGTTATTGTTGACATTGCGTGTGAGCGGCTGGCTCACAATGTCATTTATTGGGGGCGCTCAAATAATAAATAATAATTTTAATGAAACGAGGTGCAAATTCTGCTCGCGCGCGTTTCCCCCCGCACTTCCTCTCCTCTCCTCTCGCCCCACAGCCCCAACAACAACAACAACAACAACAAATCCAATAAACACCTCTGACGAACACACAATGGTGGGGGCATTAATGTGTGGCGGCCAGGCCGGCCGGGCGGGCCGGGCAGACGGGGTGAAGGTCGCCCTCAATTTTCGCAAGCCCTATTAGGAAACGATGGTTCTCCGTGAAAGATGAATGAACACATAAACAGAAAGAAAAAAATATTTTGTGTGTATGAACGAACGATAGAGAACGGGTCTACCGGTTTTCCGGAACGCGAGTTTCTCGTTTTCTCCATCAGGACCCCCCCAAACAAATTTTTTTCCAACAAAAATTTTTTATCCAAAAACCGAAATGTGCACATTTTCGAGCAGAAAAATGTCAAAAACATTCTCAAATCATGTCAGTTTGAAGGCGAAATTTCACATTGTAAAAAAATTTTAATTTTTAGGAAATTTTAGTCAGAAAATTGTCAATTTTTGAACAGTTCGGCTCAAGAAAATTATAATTCCCATTTTTGGGCAATTTTTGTCAAGAAAATTCCAAATTTTTTGAAAAATTCCTCAATTTTTGTTATTTCAAGTCAGAAAATATGTTTTTTTGAGGAATTTTTAATCCAAAAAAATTTCATTTCCTCAATTCTTCCTCAGAAATTCAATATTTCAGCCAGCATAATTCTCTCTTCTCTTCCCCTAGCGCTTCCCCCCCCCCCAAAATTGGAACTACCATTATCATTTATTATTACACTAAAGTCTTGCAAACTGTGCATTATTGCGTCATTGCTTCTAATTGCGCGAATTATTAAAAAAATTGAACAATGTGCCAATTATCGTCATAGTGTACACAGAAAAATTAAAATTGTGCATTTTTGCGTCTCGGTGTACCTCCACCTCCTTTAAAATCGTGAAATAAAAAAAAAATAACATTTCAGGGTACCGATAGTTCTTAAAACAAAATTGTGCATTTTCGCGTCACGGTGTACCTAAAGCGTCTTATAAATCGTAAAAAAAAATTTGGTAAAATTAATTCTCAGTACGCAAAAACCTCAAAATTGTGCATTTTTGCATCTCAGTGTACCTTCACCATCTTTAAAATCGTGAAATTAAGAAAACTTAAATCTAAGTATGCCAAGTGTCTAAAAATATGACAAATGTGCATTTTCGCGTCACGGTGTACCTCCGCCCTCTTTAAAGCAGCGAATCGACGCCAAATTATATCGTAGTGTTCAAAAACCTCGAAATTGTGCATTTTTGCGTCTCAATGAACTATGTCTTAAAAAATCAATATGTGCATAATTGCGACAAGCAATATATTCCAACATTTCGAAATTGTGCATTTTCGCGTCACGGTGTACCTACACCACCCTTTAAACGCTCGAACCAATTTCACGAAGAAAAATCGCCATTTTCTGCATATGCATAAATAATAGTGGTGGTAGATCAAGTTTTCCTATGCAAATTGAGGTTTACGATCGCGGGCCGCGTATCGTCTTAAAAAAAGGTCACACACACCGCCTCTGGATTACTGTAGCCGATCGATGACCAATTTTTATGAGATTCACAATATCGATACGAGTAGATCAAGACTTGCTGCTGTCGATTTCTAGAAGAGGGGTCACGTCTTGACCACAACTCAAAAGGGACCCTTGAAAGACAACCTTCAAAACCCTCCGACATTCGGCTTATTAACATTGGGGGGAGGGGGGGAGGGGGGACCATCAAAAAGAAAAGCCAACAAAACAGATGTGACGAACGTCGACCTCATCGCGGTTGCGTGTGAACGGCAAACACCGAAACCTCCAACACAGCTGCCCAGCCCCCCTCCCAACGATTGATCATTGATCATCGGACCACGGGGAGATAGAATTCAATGGTCCCACCTTATATAGCTAATGGATGAATCCAATTACATTAGGTGCTTTTAATCTAATTGAAGAATTCGCGAGTGAGCACAACAGGAATCAACTCTCCCCCCGGGGGGAGGGGGGGGGGTCTAAATGTAAATTTATGGTCCGTACAAAAATCCGAAAATTGTATCCATTCTTTTTAATCGGCTACAATCAATGTCGTGGTGTAGATCAAATAAAAACAAATAAATAATTAAAAATGTTGCAAACCATTATTTGTGCGGCTTATTTGAACACCTTTCGAGTTGTATGTAGTTTTGATGGTTTTTGATCGGCTCGACTCTCATCTCTGAATCCGACGGCTATTCGGATGAACGAATCGTCGACGATCGCCAGCAGAACAACGCCAAATGCCAGAAAAGAAGACGAAAGGCGCATGGCGCGTGAATCGGCGTCCCATCACGATGGATCCTCGTAGATCGACACCCCGTATGGAATGGTCTCATCGCGAGATTGACGCCGAGGATGCACGATTTGGTCTCGTTAATCGGCAAGTCAATGCCACCAGAGGGTCTCGCAACGACGAGGGAGCCCCCCGTAAATCGACAACATCCAGAGGGTCTCGCAACGACCTCTGCTACACCAGAAGAAGAGATTCCGTAAATCGACACCAATGTGATTAAAGGCGCTCCAGAGGGTCTCGCAACGATCTCTATCCGTAAATCGACACCAATGTGCTTAAAGGCGCTCCAGAGGGTCTCGCAACTATCTCTATCCGTAAATCGACACCAATTTGATTAAAGACGCTCCAGAGGATCTCGCAACGATCTTCTCAGCCCCACCGGAAGAATCGAATCGCATCGCTCTCAAATGTGCGTCCGCTCGGCGGCGTCGGCCGACGAAGCAATTCGTAAAGCTCATAAAGACAACGTCTTTCATATTTCGTCTTTCTTTCGCTATCGGCACGACAGAAAAGAAGCGAAGAGGAGTGAGAAGAAACGACAAGAACATCGTTCGGACCACAATTAACATGAAAAATTCAAACATCTCGCGACGACGAGGGTGGTCCGTTCGTTCGGTTGGGACCATCAACAAAACAGAAAAAAAGAAGAAGAAGACGAGGAGAATAGGGAAAAGGGGGGAGGTTGGCTAAAAGTGCACACGGCCTTTGTTCACACACACACATTGACGGAATTAACAATGAGACATTCTTTCCGAGAAGAAGGGACCATCAAAATTTTGAAAATGGGACCATTCTCGACAGAAATCAACTAGCAAAATTTCAATTTCTTGCTTTTGGAAAAATCAAAATCGGTGCGACAAAAGAAAAAAAACACCCTCTCATCGATCCATCTAATCCATTGATCTCACTAAAGCAAAAAAAAAAAAAGAAGCCGCCGATTCCGGCCGACGATGGTTTTCACAAGTGTCCTCCTCCGCTCTCAAGTGCCCAATTTTTCTGCATCGGTGGTCGTTCGACGCCTTATTCGACGCAGAAAACAAATTACAATATCGATTCAATAGGCCGACGCGCCTTCATATGTTCGCCGAACTACACCAAAACGAGGGGCTGGAGAGGAAAGAAGGAAGAGGGGGGGGGGTCCAATTATGGCCAGAAAGTGGCCACGCCATCAAACACTTCGAAATGACATGGATACGAAAACAATACCATATTTGGAAACGAACACTGAGAAACGGATTTCAGCTCTGTGGCCAGAAAGTGGCCAGACTCTTTGAATCGATTTTTGCGCCAAAAATCACGCTGTGGCCAGAAAGTGGCCAGACCGTCAAAACGCTGCAAAATGACATAATCTAGATGGATGAGCGCACATTTCAACAAAACACGCCGAGAAAACGCGTTTGAGTAATGTTGTGGCCAGAAAGTGGCCACACACCATTCAAAACACAAAAAAAAAAACAATTCCTTTTTCAAATTCCGCCGCCTCGTCGAAAATGCGAAAAAAAATAAAAATCGAGGAAGGCCAGTCCGATAAAAATCGTTTTTTTTAATTAAAGGCACATTTGCCCCATATTATGGTCAAAATTGATTGCTCCAATGAAAAATGTCGGCAAGATTCTTTAATTTTCAAAATTCGTTGTGGCCACAAAGTGGCCGGCGTCTGGAGCGTCGAAAAAAAGATAAAACAAAACGCAATACATATGAGGGACCATTCGAAAAATGATACGACGGACGAACAATTGTCAAAATCAATAAATTAAAAAAAAATTTGCTCAAAAATCAATTTTCTTTGTCAACTTTTTCGAAAAACGAAGAGGAAAAAAAAATTGTTTGCGCAACACACACCGACCGTCTCGAATTTCGCGGCTGCTCGCTGTTCGATCGATTCTCAGAAGAAACGACGAGGGAAGAAGATGAAAATTAGTCGAAAAATTCAAAAAATTTCAAAATTCCCCATTTTTTTTCACATTTTGAAATTTTTGAAATCAAAATTTGTTTTTTCCATTTTCGTTGCAAAAAAAGCGACATTTCGATTTTTTCTATTAAAAAAAAACGCTAAACGCGTAATTTTGTTCAAAACTCATCGAAATTCGCCATTTTGCTCAATTTGTGTACTAAGAAACTCAAATTTTATGAGAAATTTCGAAAAAATCTCAAAAATTGCGCGAAAAGCCACAAAAATGCACAGAAAAATTGACAAATTGAGCTTATTTCCAATTTTGATCAAAAATTCAATTTTTCGCTTAAAAAATTCCAATTTTCACCAATTTCTATCCAAAAATCAATTCTTGCCCAAAAAATCGCACAAAATTGACAATTTGAAAACTAAAATGTCAAAAATATCAATTTTCAGCCAAAAAATCGATTTAAAATTCAAATTGTTGAGTTTTACTCAAAAAATTCAATTTCGCTCAATTTTCGCACTAAAAAATCATTAGTATGGGAAATTTTCAAAAAATTTTGTCTGGGATGAAAAAAAAAATCAAAAATCGCACTTTCTGTTCAATTCTCGTAAAAAATTGCCCAAAATCAACGAATTAAACCAAAAATTTCCAAAATGTCAATTTTTGTAGCCAAAAAATCCATCAAAATTCAAAAAAACCATGATTCTGGGAAAATTTCAAAAAAATTTTGGCTGTGGTGAAAAAAAAAATCAAAAAATCGCCATTCTCGTGTGGATAAATGTTCAATGTTCGGCCACAGCCAAATTTTTGGCGATCACTGATCAAGTAGGCCTAGACGATTATTTGCTTTTTGCTCTGTCGGTCAGCATCAGCATTCATTCATATATAAAAGCAAATATCCAAGGAGATGTGCACACGAGGAACGAAACGAGGTCGCCAGGGACCCTCGAAGAAACAAAACGCAAAAATTTGCACCACAAAAAATCGCCAATCACACCCTTCACAAAAAATCCTCGAAAAATGACAAAAAAATATTTTTCAAGCACATTTTCTTTTCGTGGCCTCAAAATTACCAATAAATCGATTTCCTTTTTCCACAAAATGGTCCCAACAAGAAAATAGGTTCCAGGACCCCCGCTCAAAAACGCTTACATTTTTTGGCGAAAAAACCAAATTGCAAAAATTTGCACCAAAAAATCGCCAAATTTGAGAAAACCCCAACCACACCTTTAAAAAATCCTCAAAAAATGATTTTAAAAAACTTTTCAAGCACATTATTTCTTGGCCTCAAAATTATCGATTTTTTTTCCCAATATGGTCCCAACAAGAAAAAAGGGTCCCAGGACCCCCTCCCCAAAAAAAATCGCAAATTCGTACCTATGAAGAATACTCCAAATGTCGCGACAGCTTGTAATCGTCGACAAATTTCGATCAGTATCGATTGCGATCTGGAAATCACCAAAAAAAATTGGAAATGACATTTGATGATGCAATTCTCAATTGGAAAATCGCAAAAAATTTCAAATTCAATTTGCAAAAAATCGATTTTCGACAAAAAATTGGAGAATTTTACAAAATCAAAAAAAAAATCGCGCGATTTCCATCAAAAATCAGCACTTTTGGCCAAGTTTTTTCTAAAAAAAAAATTAGAAAATTTTCAATTTCAAACCTGAAAAAAAAAGCTTTTTTTTTCCAGAAATCCGCAAATTTTTGAATTATTTTTTAGCTTTCTAATAAAAAATCAAAAATTCCCAAAATATCGACAGTTTTTTTTTTCCAATAAATTCCGAAAAAATGAAAATTGTTGAACGATTTTGAATTGTTTTCAAAAAATTTGCCAAATTTTCAGAGAAAATCCCAAATTTTTGGCAATGACAATTATGACAAATTCAATTTTAGACCAAAAAAAATGCCATAATTGATGAAAATTTTTCATGACTCGATTATTTAGGCTAAAACTGCCAAATTTTAGTCAAATTTTCTTCAAAAATCGCAAAATTTCAGTCAATTTTTCGCTAAAAATTCGAAAAACAAGGTCAACCTTCAATTTTTTCGAATAATGCAATTAAAAAAATTCCAAAATTCCGCCAATTTTTCGTAATTCGCCTAGCCAAGCAAAAACTGACAAATTTCAGTCAAATTTTCAATCAATTTCAACCAAAATTTTTGTCAATTTCAATAAAAATTCCCCAAATTTTCTTCTTCTTCTTCAAAAAAAAAAAAAAAAGAATCGCCCAAATCTGTTCGCTTCTCAAAATCGCCCACCTTCCTCTTGAACCATCTCGGCATTCGTCCGACCATACTCGCGTATTCGGGCCGCATGATTCCATCGTCGCCGTTCTGGTCAATCTCTTGAATTTCCCTCTCATACGTCGACGCCGCCAATGACTATACAGGAAAGGAAAATTAGAAAAAAAAATTATTATTATTATTATACATATTTGTCGTTTCAAAGCCGACTAGTCAAATATTCGCGCGCTTTGGCGGCCGCGTTGCGTATGCGTCGCGGTCGGGAAAAATGGAAATAAGAAATCGATTCTTTTGTGCTGTTTAAAAATTGAACTTGGATATTTTAGAATGATTTGAATGGCCGAAAGGACAAATTAGCTAATTGGGCAAATTGCCGACCAATTAATTATCAATTTACCTGCAATTTCGTCTTAATTGCGCCCAGCGAATTTTTGAAATAATAATAATTGTTGGTGAGAAATGTCAAATCGTTGCTGACGACAATCAATGAGAATAACCGCATGAAACCGCGCGCTTTCGCATCGGCCAATCTGCAAATTTTTTTTTTTTCAGATTTTCACACTAACAAATTGCCAGTTTTTTACTTTTTCAGATAATTTTTTGAAAAAAAAACTCTCTAAATCGACAGTTTTCAGTTTTTTTTTTTAAATTTTCACTTTAAAATTCAGAAAATCGACAATTTTTTCATTTTTTAGAATATTTTTTAAAGAGAACTCTCAAAAAATAGACAGATTTAATTTTTTTTTCAGAATATTTTTCGAAAAAAACTCTCAAAATCGACAGTATTCAGCTTTTTTTTTTTAAATTTTCACTTTAAAATTCAGAAAATCGACTTTTTTTTCATTTTTTAGAATATTTTTTTAAGAAAACTTTTAAAAAATTGACAGATTTAATTTTTTTTCAGAATTTTTTTTCGAAAAAACTCAAAAATCGACAGATTTCAGTTTTTTTTTTCACTTCAAAATTCAGAAAATCGATATTTTTTTCATTTTTCAGAATTTTTTTGTGACAAAAGTCCCAAATTCGACAATTTTTAGAAATTCTTTAATAAAACTTTCAAAAATCAACCATTTTTTACTTTTTTAGAACTTTTTAAAATAAAACTCTCAAAAATCGACAATTTTCAGATTTTCTGTTTTAAAACCCACAAAAAATCGTCACATTTCAGTTTCTTTTCAAATTTTCGCTTAAAAACTCTCAAATATCAGCAATTTTTTAGGATTTTTAGATTTTTTTTGATAAAACTTTCAGAAATCGACAAAAATCAATTTCGACATACCGAAACGTGTAGGAAAAACAGAATCCGTTGTCGGCGTCGCCAAACGTCACACAACCATCGGCTTCTTCGCCATTTCTAAAAAATTTAAAGGAAATAACCAAAAAAAATTCCAAAACTCACAATTCGAGCTCATTGACGTCAATCGATTGATTATGCTGGCCGTTTGGACTCGAAATGGTGATCGCCGACGATTTTTGCGCTATTCGCGACGACGCTGAAATTGTTTCAGTCAAATTCAATTTTTGGCAAAAAAATATTCAAAAAAAAAAACCTCGAATGTCGAAAAAATATGCGAAATTCTCAATTTTTTTCCAATTTATCACATCGGCCAAAAAAAAATGATAATTTCATTGCGGGTTGCGATTTTTCAAAGAAAAAAGAGTCAATTTTCCGATTTGAAGAACTTTAGGTTAAAAACTGCCAAAAAAGAGATAATTTTCAGGTTTTTAAAAATTTTTGCTGAAAAACTGCAAAAAATAGTTAATTTTTAGAATTTTTAGAAATTCTTTATCATTAAACTTACAAAAATCGAAAGTGTTCATATTTTTGAAAATTTTTGTTCAGAATCAGCCAAAAATCAACAATTTTCTGATTTTTGTCCATTTTTTGTTCAAAATCCGCCACAAATCGCAAATTTTCCGATTTTTAACAATTTTTGAATCAAAAACTGCTAAAAGTCGTCACTTTTCAGTTTTTTAACAACTTTTTGCTCAAAATCAGCAAAAAATCGACAATTTCTTATTTAAAATCAGCCAACAGCAACAATTTTAAGGTTTTTGACAATTCTTTGCTCAAAAACTGTCAAAAATGGATAATTTCAAGAATTTTGACAAATTCTTTATCATAAAACTTACAAAAATCGCAAATGTTCAGATTTTTGAAAACTTTTGGCTCAAAATTAGCCAAAAATCGACAATTTTTGTTCAAAATCAGCTAAAAATCAACAATTTTGCAGATTTCTGACAATTTTTGGTTCAAAAACTCTCATAAATCGACATTTTTCAAACTTTTTGTTCAACGCACACCCAAAAAATTTTCCAAAACTCTTCAAAAACCCATACCCGTCGCTTCGTTCAACGTCGTCTGATGGCGTTGCGACGGCGACGTCGGCAACGAGCTCGATTTTCGTGGTCCCGTCGAGATTTCGCAGCTAAGCGAGCGAAGGCACGCGTTTCGAACCCGCTCATAAACCCGTTCTTGAAGTGCTACCTGAAATTGGCGATGAAAAAATTTTTTGTCGCAATTTTCAAACAAAAAATTCAAATTCAAATTTCTCGGCTCTCAATTTTTTTGGGCTCTTTTTTTTGAGGCTCACCTCGGATGAAATATAACTCGTCTTATTTGGATGATCATTCGATAACAGACACGGACCATCACCGAATGAGGAACACGCATTGCACCTGCAAAATATTGTCCGAATAAGGGAGAAACACCAACAAAATTGATAATGAATTGTTGGAAATGACCAAAATTTTCAAAAAACTGCCAAAAAAAAATTCAAAGTTTCCACAAATTTTAAAATTTCAAAAAAAAAACTGTCGGAAAATTGTCGAAATTTCCAAAAAATTTCGGAGATAAAATTTTGACAAAAAAAAATTAAACATTTTCTACAAATTTCGCAAATTTCAAAAAACCTGCGCCAGAATTTCAAAAAATTGTCAAAAATGTTGCTAAAAACTGTCAAAAATTGAAAAAAAATTCTAAATTTTCCACAAATTTCAGCAAACTTCTAAAACACGCCAAAAATTGTCAAAAATTGTGAATGTTTTTTTTTTTTCGAATCTTAAAAATATGACAAAAACTGTCAAAAATTGTCAAAATTTTCTAGAAATATTCAGAAATGATAACATTTCCAGAAAATGCCAAAAAAAATTCAAAAATGTTTCCAAAAATTTCGAAAATTTCCAAAAAATCGCCAAAAACTTCTTAAAATTTGAAAAATTCCCAAAATTTGCCAAAAACATTTGAAAAATTTCCAAAAAATCGCCAAAAACTTCTTAAAATTTGAAAAATTCCCAAAATTTGCCAAAAAAATTTGAAAAATTTCCAAAAAATCGCCAAAAACTTCTTAAAATTTGAAAAATTCCCAAAAATTTGCCAAAAAAATTCAAAAAATTTCCAAAAAATCACCAAAAACACTCACCGATCTTCCGAATCTTCGGTGTTTCGAACACAATTGCCATAATGGGGGAATCCTAGATGATTCGTCGAATTGAGCAACATCGAACGGTCGCCTCGAAGCATTTCTTCATCGATTTCGAGCTGAAATCGCGCATTTTTCAACATTTTCGTTAAGAATTCTTGAAAATTCCTCCAAAACTCACTCGATCAACCGGTATGACGGGTCCTTGAGGGGCGGAGCTTGTCGACGGCGACATCGACGACGACGGACACGACAAAATATCGTCTGAAAACAAATTTCAGATTTTTGTTTCAGAAAATTATCAATTATTCAAAAATTTATGTCGAATTTATTTCCTTTTCGTAAAAAAAATCGAAAATTTTCAGAAAAATTGACAATTTTTCAAGCAATAAAAATGTTTTCGCTTAAAAATTCTGAAAAATCGACAATTTTTAGATTAAAGCTTTTTTTTTTTCTTAAAAACTCGCTAAAAATTGGTGAATTTTCGAATTTTTCGCGCAATAAATTTCACAAATTTCAAATTTTTATCAAAAAATTTCCAATTTTCGCCAGATTTTGCGCAAAAATTCGCCAATCTCTGGGATTTTTAGAATTTTTTTGGGTTGAAACTCTCAAAACTCGTCAATTTTTAAATTATTAAAAATATTTTTGATTAAAATTTCTCAAAAAATCGTCAATTTTTGGGATTTTCAGAATTTTTTGTGCAAAACTCTCAAAAATCATCAATTTTCAGATTTGTAAAAATATTTTTGCTTAAAATTTCTCAAAAATCGTCAATTTTTGATAAAAAAAAGAGCATTTGATAGTAAAAACAAGAAATACTCACCAACAGCATCGAAATCTCTCAACGGTTGACACGTCATGACGACTCGCGGACCATGATTCTCGCAAAAATGGCAGAGGGCGGCGACGGCGTGCATTTCTGAAAATCGACAATCAAAAATTTCGAGAAATTTCAAACATTTTTCAAAAAATTTATGCCAAAAACCAACAATTCTCAACAATTTTTGTTTCCATTGTCGAAACATTCAACAGTTTTTTTCGAGATTCCGCAAAAAATGAGATCAAATTTCGAAAGTTTAGATCAATTTTGACCAAATTTCGAGAAATTCTCCAATTTTTTCACTGAAAAATTCAAATTTTCGACGATTTTACAGCAAATTGAGGCGAAATTGCGATTTTCAAAACGAATTTCAACAATTTCCATTTTTTGGGCAAATTTAAATTCAAAACCTCATTTTTAAAGCAATTTCCGGAAAATCTCCAACGAAACTTCGAAAACTGTCAATTTTCAGCCGAATTTTATTCAAAAATCGCCATTTTCTCATCAAAATTTTCAAATTTTCAGATAAAATCCCAATTTTGGCAATTTTATGACAAATCCAATTTTAGAACAAAAAAAAATGCCATAATTGATGATAATTGTTCATGGTTCGTTTATTTTGGCTAAAACTGCCAAATTTCAGAAGGATTTTCTTCAAAAATCGCCATTTTCAGTCAATTCTCGTTAAAAAATTTCAAAATTCAGTCAAATTTTCTCAAAAAATCGGCAATTTTAATCAATTTTTCATGAAAAAATTGTCAAATTTCGTATAGTTTGGCGTGTAAATGAAAAGGCGCGAAAAAAAAATGGCCAATTATTACACACACACCCGTCGAGCGTGGGTCTCGCCACGAAATTTGATATGGCGAAACGCGGAAGAAGAGTAAAACTCAAAAATCGTCAACCATTCTTTTCTAATTTTTTTTCAGACGCCAATTTCTCGACGAAACCCACTTGCCTTTCTAAATGGTCCTTCTAAACAGAGAGACGTTCGATTCGCTTTCGGCAGACTCCCACAGCGACTAATTCTACTGGAGATCTGCAAGACGTCGGGTCAAAACAAACAAAAAAGGGCAACGAGCGAGATAGTAGGGAGACGCAGAGAAAAAGAGCGAGTGGAATATGGCAAAAAGTAGATCAAAAAAAAGGAAATCTGCAAGGGTTTTTTTTGGCGTGAAACCCATCAATCACACCTCCTCATGTTTGACACATTAATTGACGAAGGACCTTTCAAAACGTTCGCCGGTAGCACGAGCGGCCGAGAGAAGCCACATGTCGTGTTTCTCATCACAACCGGAAAAATGGGTGAGTCATGTTCAACCGGCGACTAACCGGATGCCGCTTCTTCTTCTTCTTCTTCTTCGTCTCACATAACGTTATCAACATGACATGATTGGTCCAAATTTGGTCCCGACGCGACGGGGGGGGGGGGTACGATAGCTTGAATTCAAGATGTTCTGAAAAATCAGACCTTGCATAACCGGGTAGATTTACGGGGTGCGTCTTTTCGATATGGTTTCACACCGACTAGCCGGTAGTTTTGAAATTTTCGGCAATTCTCAAATGGCCTAAAAATTTCAGGAAATCCGCAAATAAGGTTCAAAAAAACGAACAGAAATTACAACAAATGAGAATTTTCCAAAAAAAAAGGACAAAAACTGATTGAATTTTTTCAAAAACTAGCCAAAAATGTCTAAAAATCGTTGGAAAAAAAATCCCACAAAATTTGAAAAATCTCAAAAGCCAGCAAATTTTCAAAAAAAATTGTTGAAATTCGAAAATGATTAAAAAAAACGTCAAAAGAGCCAAAAATTGAACGAAATCATTCGAAAACCTGTAAAAAATACCGAAATTTTGCGAAAAAAAAAATGCAAATCGTCAAATTCATCAAAAAAAAAGTTGTAAAAATGTCAAATCTTTCCAAACTCCACGAAAACAAAATAAATAAAGGTGCCAGAATTTAAAGGGACATGAAATTCAAAAAAAAAAGAAAGACATAATGTGTTGAAAGAAGGCAACCAAAAAAAAACAAAGACGACTATTTTGCGATGCAAAAAAAAAACCATCTGGCACATTGCAACATTCAGGGCGCTTTTTTTGCTGTTGTTGTTGCAATTTTTGCACAAGGCACCGAGAGAGAGAGAGAGAGAGAGAGAGAGAGAGAGAGAGAGAGAGAGAGACGCGAACAGTGTGCTCGTCGTGATCGCGCAAATAAATCACCACTGCCTCCTCCCATCAGTATGATGACGCAAATCTTTGAGCAAACGAGAGCCCAGCCCTGGTACGTACGTACGTACGCACGTCAGTCAGTCAGCCCCTCAATGGTTATCACCAGCCGACATCGCGTCTGGAATTTTACAACCGATTCCAACAATCACACCATATTGGCCCCATTTCTTTTTGAGAGCAGAGGACACAAATTTCAGGCGCGGGTTACGGTGGCAGTAGTTCAAGACCCATAAGAGATCTGTTGTTTTGCCTGACGATGCGCGTCGCAAGACCCAAATACAGAATTCAAAAATACAACATTTTTGGTGCTTCGCATACGCTTTGTTTGATACGCAGCCAAATCGAATCAATAATCGAGCGGGTTATTATCATTATATTACGGTAGCACTAGTTCGAGAAATTGAAGCAATCCAATAATAAGAATAAGTGAGAATAAAATAAAATGGTCCCTAGACTACGGCAGCACTAGTTCAAGCGTTGTAGGACCCACATGCCAAAGAAGTGACGCTAGAATGAATTTGAGATAAGAAATTGAAGCAATCCAATAATAAGAATAAAATAAAACGGTCCCTAGACTACGGTAGCACTAGTTCAGGCGTTGTAGGACCCACATGCCAAAGAAGTGACGCTAGAATGAATTTGAGATAAGAAATTGAAGCAATCCAATAATAAGAATAAGTAGAACGAAATAAAATGGTCCCTAGACTACGGTAGCACTAGTACAGGCGTTGTAGGACCCACATGCCAAAGAAGTGACGCTAGAATGAATTTGAGATAAGAAATTGAAGCAATCCAATAATAAGAATAAAATAAAACGGTCCCTAGACTACGGTAGCACTAGTTCAGGCGTTGTAGGACCCACATGCCAAAGAAGTGACGCTAGAATGAATTTGAGATAAGAAATTGAAGCAATCCAATAATAAGAATAATTAGGACGAAATAAAATGGTCCCTAGATTACGGTAGCACTAGTTCAACACCACAAACACCACCAAAATGGAATCATGACGAAAAACAAAAAAAAAATGAAATCATCACTATTTGTTTTTCCGGTCGATAGGGCGGGGCCAATAAATAAATAAATAAATAAAAATTGCTGGCTGATGAGTCATCAATCAATTTGAATAAACGCTTTCATCGAGTATCAAAAAAAAAGAAGAAGAAACGATTAGCATCGAGAATTTTTTGTTCGGTGGAGCCGCGTTGAAAACTGACAAAATTGGCGAATTTTCGGGTATTATAAACGGTAGTCGAATTTGCATTTTTTTTCCCCCAAACGTTTCGTCGGCCACGTGGTTTTTTGCCGCCCAAAACGATACAATTCATGATATCAAATTGCAGTCGAGTGAGAGAAAAAAAATTGCATTCGGTTGAAAATGATTATTTTTTTTTCTTTTCTTTTTGTTGATTTCTCGAAAACGAAATGACGCCGAAAAAATGCGGAATATTTCGATTTTGATGTCACAAAAAAGCAATATTTTTTTTATTGTCGAAAATTCACCAAAAATTGAAAAAATTCGCAAACAACCTGCAAGAATTGACATAAATTCTCGAAAAACAAGAAAAATTTGTCAGATGTACGCAAAAAATCCGAAAATGTTTTAAAATCGCAAAGATTTCAAACAGTTTTCCAAAATAAATCTCAAAAAATCGGAAAAAATCCGAAAATGTTCAAAAATGGCAAAAAATTTCGACAGATTTTCGAAATAAATCTCAAAAAATCGGAAAATTTTTAAAAATTGTGAAAAATCGCAAAGATTTCGACAGATTTTCGAAATAAATCTCAAAAAATCGGAAAATTTTTAAAAATTGTGAAAAATCGCAAAGATTTCGACAGATTTTTGAAAGAAATCTCAAAAAATCGGAAAATTTTTAAAAATTGTGAAAAATCGCAAAAATTTCGACAGTTTTCCGAAATAAATCTCAAAAAATCGTAAAATGTCCAAAAATCGCCAAAATTTCGCCAGATTTACGCAAAAATTGCCAAATTCCACAAATTGAGATGGCAATTCTCGAAAAATTTAATAAATTCAACTCGATAAAAAAAAAATTAAAACCACACTTTTTCAATCGGGTGAGGGAGAATTTGAAGAAAAAAAAAAACAAATCAAGACGTTCAGCGATCAAAAATCGAATGGCCAAATTTTTCTGCGAATTTCCGGTTCGAAATAAAAAAAAATAATAAAAAATTGAAGAAAAAAGACGGCGGCGGCGGCGCCACTGAACAATGTGTCGCGTGTTGGTTTGTCTGCGTCTCCGCCGACCGACGCGCTCTCTCGCCGCTCGGTGCCAGGCCGATCCGAACCGCCCCGTGATCGCGGCTCCGTTTCGCGATCATCGCCGTCCGATCGGACCCCCCCACCTTCACGAGTCCCTTTAATGGTCCCTCCCTCCCCCCCTCTCACGTCATCCATGAGTCGCTTCTCACGTGCCCGCTCCAATGCTTTTTCTCCACGAGGTGCTGTTGGGTGTGTGTGCGCCGCAAAAGCGTCAACCCTCGATAACTGCTGACGCTTTTCGCGATTCTTCGAAAATTTTACGAATTTCTTGAATTTTCAACAAAAAAAATGGATTAATAATAAAAATTTTCATATTTTTTTTTCAAAATTTTTCCCTATTTTTTTTTGAAACAAATCTCAATGAGAAAGTCGCTATTTCCGGCCAAAAAATGAACAATTTGAAATTAATTGAAATTTTTCAAAAAAAAAAATATTGGATCAGGATAAAACCCGAGCAACAATCAAAAATCTGCCAATTATTGAGCAATTTTCAGATAAATATGCAAATTTCAAAGCAAAAAAAAGGTAAAACCCACAAAATCGTCGCTCATAAAACAAGCCGAAGCGGGCCCAAGACAATAAAAAACAGCATAAATAGTGAAAAAGTCGAATCCAAATGACATCATAAAACAAAATCAAATCAAAAATATTTGATTGAGTTCCAAAAATTCGATTGGAAACATGAAATAAATGACAATTCGCAAGGCAAAAAAAAAAGTGTGCGTGTGTGCAATTGTGCGTCGAGCGACGCGCACACTACCGTAATCAAATGCGCCGAAAATTTCCACAATTTATCGATTTTTCGCCAAAAACGCGAATTGCATCAAGTACAACGAGGAAAACAGCGTCGTAATCGCCAATGGCGGCAACACCAAATACGCCGTCATATTCATATTGATGCCAGTGAGTCGAGTGTTGAGCCAGGCGTGCGTCAGAATTTGTTCGGTGTCGACAAGCTCGTTGTGGAATTCGTCGCCGGCTTTGCTGAAGAACATCTTCCAGGCCAGGCTCTGCGAAAAGGAAATCAGACAAAAATAAAAGAAAGAAAAAGAATTGCCAACCTTGAAAATGCCGATCGAGTCGTTGGCGCAGCAAATCGTGCCCTCATAGATGCCGTCGTGCTCGAAATGTTGGCAATTCGTCGGCGGCGTCTCGCACAATTTCGGGAGTACGATGATCGAATCGCGAATTTTCAGCGGCGTCTGCAATCTCAGAAAAACGAAAATCAATCGGATTCGAGGAAAAATTAAATTTGAATTAATCTGATTCGAATGAGTTCAAATTCGTTTTTGAAAATTTGAGTTCGTCTCAAAAATTTTCTCAATCTCAATTTTGAAGTCGTATTCGATTGAAAAGTTTGGGAAAAAAATTCGAAACAGATTAATTTACATTCGATTTCGATTGAAAACGAAATTATTCTCGAATCCGACTGATTTTCATTTATAGTCGGGCGTCCGGCGGCGACTAATGTAGATTTACGCGCACGCGCCTTGAAAAGGTCTCGCCACGCACGAATGCTTATTTTGCAGTTTTCACTTCATTTTTCTTGATGAGTTTCGCATTTCTTCGAATTTCCAACGTTATTCAATTCAAAAATTATCGAACCAGTCCATAAAATTTGAAATAACCTATTTCGAAAAAAAAAAATTTTTTTTTAATTTCAGCTCACTCACCGAATCAAAGCACGACGCGTTCAGATAAAACGTAAGAGCGCCGTTTTTGAGAAAATTGATGGCCGGCCGAAAAACGACGCCGCATTTCTGCAACAAATCCGAATTCTGCAATTTTTTTCTTCTTTCAGACCCACCATTCGTGCTCCGCATTCCTTATAGACGATCGGAAAATTGTGATGGCGTTCGACTCTTGTCAGAAACGGGCACGCCTATAAATGGAGAGAAATAATTTGAAAAAAATCAATCAATAAATTGCTTACTGTCGAATTTGTGACGAGATTTGTGAAGAAATGGGCGTCGACAAAAAATGCCAACAAAAAATTGGCGAGCAAAATGTGAAATTGCATTTTTGGAATGAGTCATTTATAATAAAATATGTGTCGTCGCGTTGTTGCGCATTTTTTCGCCATTCTGCCGATGGTGGCTTCCTCGATGGTTCCCCTCGTGTTCCCCGGCGAATCGTTGAAGGCGATTCGCGGCGAGACGCGCCAATTCCTCGAGACGCACTTCTCGGCCGCCAATTATTTGCCGACGTGCCAATATGATGCGGTGTTGACGCCGATCTACTATTTTGCTGGCGATCGAGTCGCGCTTGAATGCAATATGTGCGATGTTGGCCTCGTTTTTAATGGGTAAGCTAGTTTGCATTTTTAGATTTCCACCAAAATTGGCGATTTTTTTTTTGAAAAAAAAAATCAACAATTTTAGCGAAAAAATGAGGATTTTTGGACAAAAATCAACAATTTTGATAGAAAATGGCAATAATTGACGATTTTGGAAGAAAAATCAACAATTTTTGACTAAATTTGGAAAAAAATGACAATTTTTGGAGAAAAATTAGCAATATTGGAAGAAAATGGCGAATAATTGGCGATTTTGGAAGGAAAATCGACAATTATTGACGAAATTAGGAAAAAATGACAATTTTTGGAGACAAATTACGATATTGGAAGGAAATTGCAAAAAATTGGCGATTTTTAGAGAAAAATCAACAATTTTGGCGAAAAAATGATGATTTTTGGACAAAAATCAACAAATTTGATAGAAAATGGCAAATAATTGACGATTTTGGAAGAAAAATCAACAATTTTTGACTAAATTTGGAAAAAATGACAATTTTTGGAGAAAAATTAGCAATATTGGAAGAAAATTGCAAAAAATTGGCGATTTTTGAGAAAAAATCAAAAATGTTTGGCGCAATTTCAAACAAATGACGATTTTTGGACCAAAATCAACAATTTTGATTCAATTAAAAAAAAAATGACGACTTTTTGATCAAAATCATCAGTTTTGGTAGAAATTGGCGATTTTTGGGAAAAACTCAACAAATTTGATAGAAAATTACAAAAAATTGGCGATTTTTTAAAGAAAAATAAAAAATTTTCGACAAAATTGATAAAAAATGATGCCCTTTTGACGAAAATCATCAATGAAAATAATTTTTTTTTGGAAATTTTCAATTTTTATC
This sequence comes from Caenorhabditis bovis, assembly GCA_902829315.1. Lineage (NCBI taxonomy): Eukaryota > Metazoa > Nematoda > Chromadorea > Rhabditida > Rhabditidae > Caenorhabditis > Caenorhabditis bovis. The sequence goes on along the minus strand of CADEPM010000004.1, from coordinate 6,315,325 downwards.
AAAAATTTCGCGAAAAATCTCATCAAAATCGATGAAAATTGCCAATTTTTGAGGCCAAAAAATTATTTTCCAAAAAAGAATGAAAAAAATGACGATTTTTTCTGTTGCAGTCGTCCAAAACGATGGGCTCGCGTCGAAAACGTGACCGAATTTCTCGCCAAATCGCATTTGTTGGGAACCGACGATGGTCCGTTGGTGGAGTTCGTCGCGAACGACGACGACGACGGCAACTCGACGACGAACCCGATTCGCCAATCGAATTTTTTCGACGCCAAAGGCCAACGAATCGCGCCGCACGTTTATCGACAAGATCGCGGGTTTTTATTCATCGAGCAGGTTTGAATTGAATTTCGGGAAGGAATGCGAATTTTAAAGGCGCATTGTCTATTGACAATTATTCGCGACGCGATTCGACGATTCTCAATGGCGATTCAGTTGAGCAAATTTAAAGGCGCATCCATTTCAAAGCCACTAGTGTTTGCGTCTCGCGGCGATTCTTGAAGGCAAAAAAAGAGTTGCGAATTTAAAGGCACATTATATAAAAGGGTCTCGACGCGATTATCTGTCTCTCTCATGTGAGTCTCAATCGCATCCACGATTCTTAAAGGCGCATTCATTATCCAAGAAAAAAAACGCAATCTCGAATTTTAAAGGGGGTCTCTCTCCGTCTATCTGACACGATTTTTGGCGAATTTAAAGGCGCATCACTCAGAAGGGATGTTCAATTTCTGGGCGGCCTCTCGTGTGGGGACTCAATTTTGAAACGACATCAAATTTCTTGAAAAATCGGCCGGAGTTCAAAAACTTAAAGGCGCGTCCATCTCAAAACTCGCGGTCTCGTCACGCCACAACCGTTTAAAGGCGCATCAAATTGCAGGCTCATCCGCTCGCCGGCGGCGTCTACTTCTGTTTCGACGATCAATCGCGCGCCTCGCAACGCCACTTCTACATCGTCATCGCGTTGGCGCCGCCCGTCGAATTCCAACAGGACAGCCTCTTGTCGGCGCGGAGTACACACACACCCATATCGTGTAGATCAAACCAATGACGAATTTCGTTTTTGTTTTAGGCGGCGGTTGTCAGACGTCGAAGCGCATCTATCCGAACTTCAATCTCGTCAACGAGCCGCTCGAGTACGGCGATCAGGCGGCGTGTTTTCGCGAGAACGGCTACGACGATTGGAGTTGCTACGATGTTTAAAGGCGCACACCAAAACAAAAAAGTGTGACCCACCATAATATTTAATTCTCTACAGCAAGACGAGATCGAGCCGATCGACGGTTGCGAGAATCCGGCGGCGTCGTGCAAGTGTGACAATCGTCATCAATGAAATGCTTCCGAATCTCGTTTAGGGTGCCAATTCGCGACGAGACCCTTCCGTTGGAGGTGAAGCTCTCCCTAACGCTCAAATGGTCCGAATGGTCCGAATGTCGGGACCACTATCAGTCGCGTGACGGTACGACCATCGCCACCGCACACAACCATCAGTAGTTGCAGGTCATTGCTATCTGAAATTGGACAAATCGATACCGCCAACGGCGGCGTTGAGCTCGAAATGGGCGTGGCTTCGCGAGTTGAACGATCTCGGCAATCATGTGGCGTTTCGCGACGGCGTTCCGCTGTTCAGCACGCTCGTCGCCCGCTGGATGTACGGCGTCGCGCGAATTCACAGTTGCGTCGACGCCGAATTGGGCGGCAAATTGGAAATGGTGAATTTGCGACATTCTTCTTTGAAATTCACACGCTTTCCCCCAGTTTGACACAATTTTTCGCACCGCAATTCTGCCGGCAATGAATCTTGAGAAGCATCCGAACAACGCGTTCAAATATTGCATGAGGTGAGCCCATTTTTGGCGCCAAACAATTTTCTTTTGTGCAGCAATGTTCAAATCATGGATTTGCCGACGCGAATCGGACGATATGTGATCCAAAAACGGCAATGTCAGGCGATGAATTGAAATAAAAAAAAAGAATAAAAATAAAGAAATTCTATTCAGTTAGTACGACACTCCAATTAACACACACGCCCTAAATTTAGTGCGTCGCGGTCGGGGTTGGTTTGAAATTTGAAATTTGCCTTTTTAGAAAAAATGTGACCGCCAGCTTCTGACCTAATTTTTTTCGAGGATTATAAAGCCTATTTAATCGCTGCCTGTTTTTTTAACACCATCAAAAAGAAATTGAGCTTATCAACAATGAATGAATAGAAGTGATTGAAACGCGTCATGGCCGAATAATTGGCGGCCGTGGGGCCTCACGGCTAGCGGACTCGCGGCGGATAGTTCGAAATTTGACTTAGGAAATATTCGATTTAAAAACCAGCAAAATTTTTGTTTTTTTTTGGAGAAATCTAGAATTCTTGCTGAAAACTGTTTAGAAAATTCTGAAAAAAAAATGAAGAAATCTTCCGTGGACGAGAAATGCGCTAGGGAAAAATGTGTTGACGCATTTCTTGTGCTCCAGCGCATTTATTGATTCGTTTGAAATTAATTCCAAATTTTTATTTTTACTTTATTATTGTCAGTTCGTGTAAACTCGGGAAAATAGCTAAATAAAAAAAACAATGTCAGTGGTCTTGGCGCTAAACTAAAGTGTAGATTTACGATCTAAAGGCGCATAACGCATTTTTGGAATTTTGCCAATTTTTCGGAGCCACAAAAAATTGGTTGTTAAGCGAAAAATCTAAATGACCCTAAAGAGGGCCGTTGGGATTCGTGTGTCGATTAGCCTGACTCGACCGAGTCAGTTGATCTTCTTCGCCACGTAGAGGCTCGGCACATGAAGGAGAGGCTCACCAGCATCAGGCCGAAACCTGATGTGGGTCATCGCCGATCCGACCATGGGGATCACCCAAGGACATCCCACAACTATCATCCGAGGATAATAGAAGTAGAAGTGGTTGGGCAAGCCACGTCTGGCTGGGCCCCGGGTCTACTGGTGATATGGTAATGTGGTTTTTGTGTTCTCAGCACAGCAGCTTACTACTAAGTAGTAGCAAGCCACTACAAAGTAGTAAGCTACTATGCCAAGAAGCACGGTCCATGTGCACCCGAAAGGCTGGACATATTGACATAGCTGGCCAATCCACGTCAATATAGGTCTGGGCCAGATGCCATCCTGACTAGTATGGAGGACACCCGGTGAAGCAAAGTTCTAAAGCATAACCATCCATAACGCCCACCAAGCACTCGAGAGTACTTGAAACGGGGACGTTTGGGTAGGGTTCGATTCCCGGCTACGGAATCAGGGCTGAAGGGCTTGCCAGGCCAATCACCCGAATTTAGGATACGACGGTTAAGCCGCCATCCAGCCAACGCCTCGGCACTACGATTATGAGGGACGGGAAGCCGAGGCGCTTGAGGAGTAGCCGACTACGGCTATGGGTGGTCGACTACGACCTGGGGAATGCCGACTACGGCGGGTTTGAGAGTTAGGGAGACTAGTGGTACTTAGAGACTTAGTCTTAGTCTTATTACGGGAAGTGTGCCGGTGAGTCGATTCACCGGCGAGATCCTTCCATTGGCGGCGGCGGCAGCGGCAGCGTCGATACCTAAACATACCTAAAGATACAAATTTTAAAAAAAGAAGGGGAAGCCAGTCATTAGTGGAATGACTGGCATAGCCGTAAGTGGTACGACTTTCCCCTGAAAGAAGAAAAATAAGAAGAGGATGGTCCCAAACGGTAGGACCGGAAAGTGAGGAGAATCCCAAGTGGTGGGATATAGAGAAGCCGCAAACGGTACGGCAGAGAGAAGGGACAGTCGCAAGTGGTACGACTGGTGGAAGGAAGAAGGAATGGGAAGCCGGCAAAGAAAAAAGAAGAGAGTGGTCCCAAACGGTAGGACCAGGAGGATGTACAGACGTAAGTGGTACGAATGTACGGAGAGGAGAGAGAATCCCAAGTGGTGGGATATAGAGGGGGACGAGTCGTAAGTGGTACGACTGGTAATAGGGAAAAAATAAAGAAAAAAAAAGTAAAAAAAAGGCCCGGGCCAAAAAAATACCAAATTCCCGACGCTTACCAAATTCCCGGGGCCCACATAGCTATCCGGTGGCACGGCGAGCCCGCAGGTTATGCGGGGCACACCGAGTCCGCTGGATATGCGGCTCGCTCGCAACTCGAGGAGCTGCGAGAACTGACCAAATTGCCCATCTCGCCGGCCTTTTATAGTGCCACTCGTGTCGGTTCAGAGCGTGCAATAGAGCGCGTTTGTCAAAATCGAACTATAAATTGACGCCGCGTGTCGCTAGATTCTCTTCGGATCGCACACTCTCTCACCTCGACGCCGTTTTCCCAATCGACGCCGTTGTATGCGATGGAGCGCACTTGCCGTATGCATCAAACAGTAGGTTGCGGAGATTCGCAAATTCTAACAAATCTCGATTTATTGGGAATCGTCATCAGCTTTTTTTGGTGAATTCAATTCTTCGGAATCAGTCAACCTCGGAATGGGGAACCGAAAAAGAAAAATTGGAAAAATTTTGAAGTTCAATCGGATACGAGAAGTTTCGAAAAATCTAATTCGTAGAATTTCCAGTCTCGCTGAAACACTGCAACGATTTTTAGAAAATCCGCGATTCTCATTTATCGTCGTCGGACGACTACAACGGTCGCGAAATATGTGCGCAATGTCGAGCCGAAGACGATTATATGGATCGATTGCGACGAAAAGCTGACGAGGAGAGGCGAAAATACGAGGAGATGATGAGAAGGGCGAAAATCTACGATCACGAGATGCACGAGAAGGAAGCCGCGTTCAAAAAGGTGAACTTTTTTTGGGAGATTGTTTTGATTTCTTTTATGTTTTCAAGGAAGAAGCTGAAAGAAATGCGGCGTTGACGTACCACCAAACGCTGGGTCCCAAAAAGTTCCGTGTGCTTCAGGAGAACCCGATGCGCAGCATCTCGGAAACGACTCTCGATGGTCCGACGACGAGACCATTTTAACGAACACTTTTAATAATTTAATTTTTCTCACATTTATAGAGCAATTGTTTTTTTTCCGATTAGCTTAAATTTTTTTTTCAATTTAAGACAAATTTTCTGAGGTTCTCGTGAATTGTTCAGATTTTCGAAAGGAAAGGGACCAAAAAGAAACTCGAAATGTTGATAATTTTGAAGATTGAAATAAGTTTTTTATTTGAAATTTATTAAAACTTTAATAAATTACAATTTCTTTCTCAATCTCATCGGGCTTTCGTCACTTCTCGTACCATAATTGGCAATGTTGTCGTTGTCGACGATCGCCACTGTTTCCTGGTGGTCGCATCGATGAATTCAATTCGTAATTTGATGTCGCAAGACTAAAATTAATTTATTAGAAAAAAAAAGTAGTATAGGCTGCTGAAAATTGAGCCAAAAAACTAACCTATAAAGGTATTTTGGTATTTTAGCAAATTTTCATTAAAAATGATTTTCCAATGGATTTTTTTCGAGAGCATAAAATGGATTTTCGAATCATTTTGAGCAGAGTGCCCGATTTTTTGCGATTACTCTGGCATCTCAAAATCAACCGGATCCCATTTCTTATTGCTCCTACGCGATTTGAATTGAAAAATTAAAACAAATCGGATTCGAAAAATCTAATCGGGGCTTTTTTGGAAAACGCACTGTAGCCACAATGGGCCTTGGCGCAAATCAATTTTTTCCAGATCAAATTGGGATTTGTGCTCTACTTCAACTATTTAATATCGAATTCTGCAATGATCGACCGCCGATTGGGCCATTTTCTATCGATCGAGCTCAATTCGGATATGGGCAGCAAAATCGGCATCCCAATCGGCTACATTTTCGGAAATATCGATCGGATGAAGCTGATATGGCGATATTTGAGGTTCAAACGCGAGACGAAAGTCAATTCGACGTACGCTACTGATCAAATTTCGTGATTTGACAAAAAATTCAAGTCAAGGTTCGTATAAATATTCTGAAATTCGTGCAAGTTGAGCACCGTTGCTAATTTTTGTCGAAAAAAATGAATAATTTGTTTCAATTTCAAAAGAAAATTGCCACTTTTCCAACAAAAAAGTCATTTTTTTCAAAAACTATGAAATTGCAACAACAATTTGTTTTTAAATCAAAAATTTTTTTATTCAATTCAAACGGTATCACCTATTATTCGCTGCTCGCCTTCAAAAAGTTCTCCTAATTAAATAATTGGCATTAATTAGCCTAATTGACTGTTGAAACCTGGGTTTTTTGCGTCGCGATCAGCTCCTCCTCTTGTTTGCGAATCCGCAAATCATGGAATTTGTGATGCGACGTCACCGCGTCGTCGTCGGTCTTCATCAGATTCGAGGCGCGCACCAAATACGCCGAGCCGGCGAACACCGCCACGTAGATCAGTTCGATGATGGCGAACCAATAATCGCTGATGCCCTCCTCATAATTAGCCGATAATTGGGACGAGTCTGTAATTGGGGCCAATCGGGTCCGAATTTTCGTTTATCGAAACCAAACCATTCATTTCAACAAATTTCTAGTACGAGAAATGAGGCGATCGTCACGTTGTTCTTTTTTTAAATCGAGATTTTGCCTTTCAGAAATTGTAGATCAAAACCAACGAGAGAAGAACACAAAAAAAATTGTTTATGTCAAAATCGGTGCAATGGAGCGCGTTTGTGGCCTCTCATCCGTTAGGCGTCTTCTCGTTCTTGGATTTTTCCATCGCGTACGGATCGGAACTCGGATCGCTGACGCGTCGAAGGACCATCCGAAAGTTGCCCAACAATTTTCGCCGATATGGTCCGATGTAGACGAATGAGCCGAGCGGCGACAGCACGGGTATCATGATGACCAAACTGAACGTGAGATAGTCCAATAGCGGGTTGTGGAGGAGGTCGAGTTGGCCGGCGACGTAGATCACCACCGGAATGAAATAGAATAGGGGCAGAATCGCCTGGTAGGTCAACGTCTGCAATCGAAAATACAATGGATTGCGGACGAAACGTCAGAAAATGGTGCCTACCGTAATCAGTGTCAAAAATTGCGGACTAAACGCTATTAAATAGTGCCTACCGTAATCAGTGTCAAAATTGCGGAATAAACGCTATAAAATGGTGCCTACCGTAATCAGTGTCAAAAATTGAGGACTAAACGCTTTAAAATGGTGCCTACCGTAACACCAATGTTCACACCCACCATGAGAAGCTGCGATTGCAATTTGCGCGAATTCGAGTTCTTCTGGACGCCTTTGAACGAGACTTGCTCAATGATTTTGCGTCGCAAATGCAGAATAATGCAATAGGCGGGCACAATCGGCAATGTGATGTGCAATATCGCGTACATTGTGGCGAAATTCAACACCGACAGCGTTCCGTAGACGCATTGATTCGTGAAATTGTAGTTCGGTAGACGCGCGACGAGAATCCGACGAACATCGCCGGCGTCGTCGTAGGCCAACGGGAAAATTAGCTGAAATTTTGTAGCAAAAAAGATGTCAGAAAAGCCAGCCTAATTATAAATGACTCTGCTACGACAAGCGCTGAGTGCCTGGACTTATATACCACCTATCTTTCGTGCTGCGGACAACAATCGAGGCCGCGCCCTTGTCTATACCCCCAACACACGGAATGTTCGTATTATCGCCAAAAAATTACCAATTGCACAAAAGACGGAATATAAACCATAATGATGACAGCGGCGAGGATTCGCCGTGACGGCGCGCGATGATTCAAAACGTAAAACCGATAGGAGAACGATAACAGCAGGGACCACATTAAATGCGTCAACGCGTGAATCAAAACGCCGTACCTGCAAAACAACACCAACAACATAAAATGAAAATCGTCGAAGGAATCGCCGACGGCGACCAACAACAAAAACCCTACCCGGCGAAACAATACCAAGTGCCAACGTGTCGGCATGGTCCCATCGACGTGAAGCCGAGTGTGACGCCGATCGGAATGATTCGCGGCTGCGTGAAAAAATCGGCGAGGCACGTGGAGAAGTCGAGAAGTGCAAAATTGATGACCAACAACGAGTAGGTCTTGATGATTTTCGGCGTATGGAATATCGCCAAATACGCCAACAGGGTGTTGAATCCGCACCCAACAAGCGACACAATCGAGTGACCAATCGAGAAGATCTCGTCGATTTGCATCACCGCCGAATGATTTCGCTCACATATTTTCGCAATATCGCCTACAATTTCTTATTTTTCGTGGCCAATTTGCGATTTTCGATTTCTTAAATGGCGGCAAACAAATAAGGAACGAATTTATGTTCAAAAAAATGCAAAAATTATTCTGATCCGTCTGATATATATAAATATGGAAACATGGAAAAATACAAGCAACTAACAAAAAATGATGATTATGGAACAATGAGTGAAAAGAATCAACAATCAAAAAAGTCAATATATCCGTGCATCAGTTTGCACTCGGTGTTTGCGTACCCCACCACCTACCGTAATGAAGAAAAAAATTGGAGAGGTGACAAAAAAGAAAAATAGCTACAAATCACAATAACCGATAAATCACGTTGAAAAAAAAACGATAAATGTTAGCATGGGGGAAAAATGAAAAACAAAATCCCGACGAAAAAAATAAACCCAATTTCTTTCAGCAAAATTCGGCAAATTTTCTCGATATGAATTTTCCAAACTACATATAGCATATACATAACGAGGTGAGCGGGACGAGCTCGCTCATAAAACGAGCCTCACAATACTATGATAGAGTCTCATCAAGTGCTGAACGTGAATCGGAAGACAACTGAACCGCTCGCCAGTGCTCTGATCAATATTGAGCCACGATAGCGCGTTGTAGGACTCGAGCACATGTCGGAGCACTTCTTCGGTGTGATGCGCTTCGAGCGGATGCACGTACTCCTTCTCTTTGGTGTTCGTTTCCATTGGAAGGTCGTCGCTCTGAAGAAAAAAAACCGAGTTTCTCAATTTGTTCCAGATTTCGGTCGACCGCGATGGCAAAAAAATACTTTCTCCGAAAAAAAATCGGAGAGGCCCAGAATCTTCAAATAACTCTCACCTTGACGTCAGTGATGTTAATATGCAGCGACGATCGCAAATGCACCGGAATACTTCGCTTCGCCGATGGACAACTCGCCCAAAACCAATCGGGCAACTCCGGCGCCGGCGACGTCGATATGTAGAATCCCGACGCGAGCGGCTGATTCTGATAATCAATGTTCGCGTACTCATCGGAAAAGAACGCCGCAATTCCCGTCGGCCGTTGCGACGAGCTCGTGCCCGTCTCGGTGAGTCCGATGTCTTTGACAATCTCCGAATCGCCGTCGTCAAGATCGCCCATAATATCCAAATTGCCAAACTCCCAATTCTCATCCGCCTTCTGATCAGCGCTCTGATCCTGATTCTCGTACTGCAAAATACATAGATCAATCGTTCAACGTTCAATTCTCTCTCTCTCTCTCTCTCTCTCTCTCTCTCTCTCTCTCTCTCTATCCCACTTACATTAATCTCAGCTCCAACCGGGAAGGTGATAATATGAGTACAAGATACATCATCGGGCGTCATCAGTTGTCGCGCCTTCTTATTTCTGAAGCAAAAAAACACACATCAAGTTGAAGACGTATAGAAAGGGGGCGTGGCTTACGCTTGAGCATCCGTCTCGAAAAAATCGGGAAACACTCTCAAATGCGGCTCGGGTTCGAGCGACACCAGACAAGCCGATAGGATCGACGGGGTTCCGACGATTCCGGGCATCTGGAAACGAAAACAAAAAACAAACGCGTGCAAAAATCGGCGAATCGCCCGAAACGCACCTGATTGCAAGCGCGACAAATGTCCTTCAATCGCGACGAGTACTTCAAAAGCGACGTCTTGTTGAGCAGATGCGCCCACGCGCGGAATTCGCCGTGTCCGATGCGTCCGACGCGCCCAATCACCAATCGCCAACTCTTCACGTCCGACGCCAACACGCCGAGAATGAACGACCATAGGCGTCCCATCGCGTGCAAAATTTGCGTTCGCTCACGATAACGGAACAAGCTGAAATCAGATGAAGCCAACGTCGCGCCATCAAAAAAAAAACAAACAAAAGATCACTCACTGATGCGGCTCGTGTTTCGCCTTCATGTTCACCACACAATTATCGATGAGCCTTCCTTGTCCGTCAGTCACCGTCGCCACGAGAAAATCGGCGCCAACGAGACAATAGGAGACAAACAGCACCTGCTCGTCGTTGTTCGCGATCACCACCTTGTCGGAATCGGTGGAATAGAGCGCCGGCGAGTTCGCCAAATACATCAAATTCGACGGCACTTTGAACGCGTAGCACGTGTTGACCGGCTGCGGCGGCATCATTCCCGGCATCATGATGTTGCCGCGAATGATGCCCTTGCCGCGAAGCGACATCATCTCGAATTGTTTCGCGTTGATCGCCTCGAACTCGTCGATCGTTCGCAGCAAATCGCTGCCCGGCCCGAATGCCGTCATACATCGCGGTTGGACAAGCTTATAAGCTTGCGGCAGAAACACCCTCGGATGTGTGTAGACTGCAATCGCCAGCGATTTTACCGTCTCATATAGCATCGAGCCCGGAATGCGTTCGCGTTCTTCAAACTTCACAACTGAAAATTCAACGATTCAGCCATCTTCATTAAAAAAATGCCGCTTACAATTGCTATTTCCATTCTTCGCCATCAAGTCCATCGGAATCTTTGGATCGTTCAAATAATCCGGCGCCGCCAGAATCACATCCTCCATCTGATCGAGTCCAATGATCTCCATCTGCATTCGAATTCGCTTCTCGACCGGCAAACGTTCGAGAATCGACGTGAACGCTCGAATGAATGAAAGAATCGCGACGCGCATATGAAGCGCCGTCTGATGATCATTTCCCCAAGTGAACGGATTCGCCTTCAAGAATCAGAGGCTAAAAGGACGAACGCCCATCAAGAAAAACGCCTACCATATAAATAACGATCACATGAGGAAGAGTGGCGGGATCATCCTTCTCTTTGCCGCCAATCTCGTCGTAATCAACCGGCGGCTGAGTCGACGTCGGAAACGGATTCGGCACCAGCGTCTCCCTCTGAGTCCACTGAATATTCGCCGCGCCCGTCATCAGCGATGACGGCTCCGAGAGGAGTTCGGTGAGCGACGGCTGCAGGTTTCGCTCGTTCTCAGGCACTACAATCAAAGACAATCAAAGACGTTCGCTGTAAACGACAACAACGAAAAGCTTACAAGTCTCCGGAATATGAACCATTCCCGCTGGAATTGGCGACGGCACCTGATTGCCATCGGCTTGTTGCTGCTGCTGTTGAGGTCTTGCTGCCGACTCGGTAGCATGCGACGCCGACGTCGTCGAACTCGTCGCCGCTTCCATCGTGCCACTGCTCGTCGACGTATTATTTCCGCCGCTCGAGGTGCTCGTGTTCGCGTTCGATGCGCTCGGCGCGTTCGGCAAATTGGCGAGCTTCTCCTTCGCCGCCGCCTCGCGCTCTTTCTTGAGACGCGCTTCCACCGCAATCTGATATCGATAGCCGTGTCGTTGGAACGCCGCGTCGTTTTCGACAAGCGCCGTCGTCACCATATCCTCGAGCTGCTGTAGGTACATTTTGAGGCGCGTCAGAAATCCCGTCGAATCGTTGATGTGTTTCGTCATGTTCGCGAATTCGGCCGACGTCGCCGCATAGGGTCCCGAGAATTTGCCCGTCGGTCTTGCCGCGCCGCGAACCCTCAGAATCCCTTCGCGATTGTAGAACTCGTCGGCTCGCATCGTCGGATTGCTCGCCAAATTGTACAATTGCTCTTTGCGCTTCGGCAGACACGGCGGCTCGACGTCATCGCCAATCGCGCCCATCGTCTCAATCTTCTCGTGCTTCATCACTTTCGCCTTTTTGCGTTGACGCTGAATTTTCGCCGCGTTCGGATTCGCCGTCTTCGTCGTCACCGGAAACGGTATATGCCGTCCGAATCGCATCTTCTCATAGCTTCGCGACAAATAATCGAGAAACATGCTGCACTTCTCAAAGACGACGTCATCGTCCGGAATCACCGTGATGTACATCACATCCTTCGGCTGATCAATCGGTGCCAATTGAGCATGATTATAAAGTGGCCGGATCTGAAAGAAAAAAAGACATAACTCTTGTCATCGTCGTCTAAACTGAACGCCTACCATCGGCGCCGCACGGATCGCTTCCGTCGGCGTGGCCACCATAACGGCAGGGACCGCTTCAGCACAAGCTGAATCATCCTCCTGAACCTGCTGCGGATTCTGAAACATTTCGTTCACGGGAATTCAAAAACCATTTCCTTACCAATCGATTCTTCAGCGTCTTCGCGACAAACTTCTTCCAAGTCAGCGGCCCTTCAATAATCCCATTCGTCGTCTGCTGCGTGATATTCCTCGCCTTCTTGATTGCCGCTTCCAACGACGGCGTCACCGCGTTCATGATCGCCTTCAGCTCGCTGACGTGCGGATCGCGAATCTCGTTCGCCGTCTGCAATCCCCACGGATGAAAGTAGGTGAGGAACTTCTGCGCCGACGCCGTCTGATTCCTCGACGACTTCATCGATCGCATCGACATGTCAATTGCCGAATTGCCGATGAGCAGAAGCTCGACCGAATCGACGTGCGATATAACGTATTCCGATGACGACGACACATCCATTCCAATCTCGACGGCGTTGGCGGCTCGATTCGCCAGCTCCGCGACCGACGCCACTTGCGCCACCGCTTTTCCATAGCTGTGCGTCTGCGAGAGATGCCGAATCTGATCGAGAACCGCCAAATCCGATTGCGAGTAGGGATCGAACCACGACATCGTTTTCGACGCTTCCAAATCGCCATTGCCAAGATCGATTTGCGGTGTGACGGTGGCGACCGAGTTCACCAACGCCGTCGCTTCCGTCGAGTCTTCCGGAAACAGTCCCGAGCAGAACGACAAATAGCGATGGCGAATCGCGCTGAAGCCGCACGTACACGGTCCGGCGTTGTTCGAATGGAATCCGCTCCAATAGCCAATGTTCTGCTCGCGCATCATCGCGTTATGCCCGCGCAGCTCATCGTGCGGCGTGATGTACAATCCAAGCTCACGCGATCGAATCGAGACAGTGCACGCGCAAATCGGACACGAATCCATTGTGGTGTCAAAGTGCAAATCGAGAATCGTGTCCGACATCACGATCGAGATCACAACACTCTCGCCCTCGAGAATCTGCGGCTCTCTCGGCTTATAGTGCTGCATCATTCCGCTGATCGTCTGATTCTGCGACATCAGCGGCAGCTGTTGTTGTTGTTGCTGCTGCTGCTGAATCTGCTGAAGCGTCGGCATCATCGGATATGGCATCGTCGACGCTCTCGCCATCATCTGATAGCCGCTAGTGGACGGCGCGCCGAATCTCGGCTGATTCACAAAATTGTTCAGCTGCTGAACCGAGCTCGGCCTCATGTTTCCTACATACGGCGACGGCATTCCAGGTCCCACCGCCATCATCGGACCACTATTCTGATAATAGCCAGGCGGCGGTTGCTGTGGTGTCATCTGCTGATGCTGCTGTTGCTGTTGTTGTTGTTGTTGTTGTTGCTGCTGCTGCTGCTGTTGCGCCGCCGCAGCCCGATTCATAATCTGCTGTCGAAGGATCGCATACTGCTGCGGGTTTCGGAATTGCTGTGGCGGCATCTGATTGAATCCGCCACCAATTTGCTGCTGTTGCGGCGGCTGCTGCATCGGCTGATGGTGTTGATGCTGCTGAAGCGGATGCTGTGGTGGCTGTTGATGATTCATTCCCTGATAGTTGGCAATCTGATGCTGCTGGAATTGATGTTGCTGTATCGGCGGAAGTCGCTGTTGCTGCTGTTGTTGGAACTGATGCTGCTGAATCGGCGGAAGACGCTGTTGTTGCTGTTGGAACTGCGGATACCGCTGCTGCGGCTGATTCGGATGAAACATCGGTCCCGGCGCGAATCCACCACCACCAGCCGCACCGCCAGCAGCAGGACCACCATTATACGGCGACATCATCTGCATATTCTGGAATTGCTGCTGGTGCTGATAATTGAACTGCGCCTGCTGCTGTTGGAATTGCTGTTGCTGTTGTAAATGCAACTGCATCACCCCGGGATGCGGGTTGTGCGGCTGCGTGTATCCGAAATGATACTGCACTTGTGGATACGACGTCTGTGGCGGTGGTGGCGGTGGCGGAGGTGGCGGAGGTGGCGGCGGTGGTGGCGCCGGCGTCGTCGTACAAATCAGCTTGCCAAACGAGTCCGGCGGCGGATGCTCGAACATCACATGATTCATTCTCGCATAGATTTTGCCCCACTTCTTCTCCGGCAACTTATTCTCAATCGCGAATCGCTCCGACAGTGGAATCTTGATTTTTCGCGGCGGCCTTCCAAGCGTTCCCTTCTTGAGCATATCAAAAAGCTTGTTCTGAAAATCAGATGATATTTGAATTGTTTCAATTCCATCCCTCTTACCACTTTCGCATCTTTAAGCCTATTCCGAATAATCTTGACATTTTCCGCTTCATCGTCCGAATTGGCGTCAACGACGACAGCCGGCTTCGCCGGTTTTCGCGTCGCCTTCCTCATCGGCTTCTTCTCTTCGACAATCACCGGCATCTGATTCTTCACATTCTTACCGGGAAGAATCGGCGAATGAAGTTGATGATCGCCCAACATCATTTGCACCGATGGCGGCGTCGGATAGATCTGATTCATCCCTTGAAGCTCAACAGAAGGTGGTCCCCTCGAGTACTGAAAACAATGATAATCGTTGAGAATCTCTTTGCCTCTTTCTTGATTCCGCCCACCCCAGTGTCAGCTCCAACCGACAGCGGTCCGCCGCGCTGCATCTCGTTGCTCGCCGGCGGCGACAACAATCCGTCATGTCCGACCGGCTCCGCGTCCATCGCCTCGCCGTTCAAAAAGCTCGCCGACGTGCCCTCGCCGAGACCCTTCGCCCGGTCCGCCTCGTCATCATCCGATTCCTGATATTTCGAAGGCGACGGCGATTGCGGATATTGCGGCGAAATGAGACCCGTATAACATGGAATTGGACATTTTGCCGTCTCGCCGAGTCGCTCCGACATCAAATTGATATCGAGCGCCTCCAACTCGCTGATGGTGGTGAGACGAATCGGTTTCGGCTTCGGCTTCCGATTCCAGAATCGTCTTCCATGCGCGGGAAGGTCCCTCTGAAACATTTCAACAATTTCAAACGCGACAATCTAAACGCTTACAATCGCATTCAGCTCCTTCGCCACCAGTTCAGGCGCCTTTCCAGCCTTCATCTTTCTCATATGAAGCTCCTCAATCTTCCTCAGCCTCTTCAAAATGTACCTTCTCGGCGTCTGTCGAAGCATGCGCTTCCTCAACAACACAAGCCGCTTCTTCACCTTCCTCGCCTCTTTGCCCTTCGCCGTCTTCGCCAGCTCTTTCAGCTCCTTCATCTTCTCCTGCTGCTTCGGCGTCATCTTCACTTTCACTTTCATCTTCTTCTTCTTTCGCTTTCGCCTCGCGAATCGTCCAAACCTCACCGGATGGAACACAATCTGATGATTGCGCTGGCCCTTCGACACCTTCTTCACCTTCCACCGTCCAGTTTGTCCTGGTAGTGGCTCCGGTTTGATTCTCATCGCTTCCAGAGTCGGATCATAGAAGCAATCATACAATTCCGTCTTCTCTTGACGATTACTCGTCGGCGGCGGCGTACGATTTCTGAAAACATGATTGATTCTATGACGAGAATGGAAAATTCAAAATTCTTACGGTGGCGGCTGGAAAATCGTGTTGAACGTCTCTTCCCGAATCTCATCGGCAGGATACGCCGGCCAATCGCAATTATCGCACGGCGAGAGCGCGTTGACAGGCGTATAAGGTGATGGCGGCTTCTCATCGTATTCCGGCTCGGAATCCGAATCCCAGAATTTCGTTCTGAATCATGTCATGTTCAATTTGAGGCTCGTCTGAATCGCAAACTTACACCACGTCTTCCTCGCAACTCACACTCGTCACAATATCGCTTCGATTGAACTTCAACCATTTCGGCGGCTTCTCATCATTGATAAGCCACGGATCGTCATCAGATCGTTCGCGAATCGCCGCCACCACCTTTTTGCCCTCCTCGTTCACCGACACCCCATAAACCGGCGATACTATCCTTCGAATTGGCCTCGTCAATTTCTTCGGCACCGTTTTGATCGGATGCGGCGGCTCGGGAAGGCACTTTTTTCGTTTTTCCCGTCTCAATCGCGTCTTGTCCAAACCCGACGTCAGCGCTCGCCGCAATATTCCAAAATTGCCTCGCAATCGCATCGCTCTCGAACCCGTCTGATTCTGCGCTCGATGGTACGCCGATCGTTCGGGTTTGCGCAAAAATTTGAGATTAATGTTCGAATAGAGCGTCTCATTCGCATCGCCGCAAAGAAGTGCCGGCTCTACAACAACAAATATCGATTTTTTTTTTTAATTCTTGTCAATCATCTTACTTTTCGACACCATTCGAACCAGCGACGTTCGGCACACATCGCATCCGTTGCCGAAACCGGCGCAACTCGTGCACTTCAACCCATACGGCTGATAGAATCGCCAACGGCAGAATCGCTCATCGATCGGCGGAAACGGTTGCGCGAATCCGCCGATCGGACGCGGTCGCACCTGCCGAATGACCTCGTGCGGCTCGGCCAGCGTGTACTGATAAACGCCTTGAAGCGGGATCAGCGAGCTCGACTGGTTCACTACGAATCGATTTCGAGGTCGGCGGCCTTGCACTGGAAAAAAAAATATATTGCTTATTCAATTTTCGAGTTAAATTTTCATAATTTATTTACAATTTTTCAGTTTTGAGCAATTTGAATTAGAAAAAATGTCAAATTTTGAGAAAAATTACCTATCAACTCCTCTGGCACCGTATTAATTCGATAGCCAAGCGCTTCCCAAACATGCCGATCGTCTTCCAGTGTGAGACAAATCAGTTTCGATGGGTAGAGCATTCGGACCCCATCAATTTCAACAAGAACCATTTTTGGGACCTTGTCCACCTTTTTCGTCTTCGGATGCCCACTATCCTCAACATCCTCGTCCGAATCGGTGATGTCGTCGTCGCTTCCCGAACCCGACTCATCATCCTTGCGCACGCTGCTCGACGCCTTCGCTGCTTTCGCGGCAGCGGCGGCGGCGGCCGCCGTCGCCGCTGCCGCCGATCGCATCGTCTCATCGACATCATCAAGCGTCTCGTTGCAATCGAGCACACCGTACTGTTTCCAATCATTGAACTCGCGCTCGATGTTCGCCTGCATTTTCGGCTCGCTGAGCAGCGGCAATTGATTTTGGACAAGATTGCCGCGCATCGAGTACGGACCAAGAATGACGGCGAATCGCCGCACCGATTTGTGGTCCAAATGGCGGCGATGAAGTTGAATCAGCGTCGGTTGGCGTTGAGTGCACATGTTGATGCATATCGAATTGCCGCCTTGGACGACGAACTCGAATCGGAATGCCAATGTATACCTGAAGCAAAAATTGAAATTGTATGCGATTCACCGAGACGCGAAATTGCGGACGCCATAATTCGAGCATTTCATATAGTAAAAAAAATGCAAAAAAAGCTAGAATTTGTTTTCGGAAAAATGACACCTACATCGGATACATATAATGCATGCAGATGTCGCGAGCTTTCAGCGGCTTCGTGAACCATCTCCCGAATCTGATGTACCCATTGGTCATCAAGCATCTCTCAATGACGACGTGAATCGCTTTGAACAGCAGAATTCGAACCTCATAGCTTATCGTGGTGCCAGTTGAGGCGCTCGAGCAAAGCTCCTCATCGACATCTGGAATTTCAATAATTCTTTGACATCTCGAAATCCGAGACACGCTTACCGAGATCCCGACAATACGATTCAAGAAATTCCGGGTCATCGTCATACCAGAACACCCAAAGCTCTTTGGGCTGATCATGGGAGAAATGGGGAAGCGAGAGCGGATCGTTGGAAGTGCAAGCGTTCAGCGTCTGTGTTCGACGCCAAGCCGTCATAACACCTTTCTTAAATCAACAATTTGCGATTCCCTCTACAATCAGCACCAACGATACCTCTAGAAGTCTACTATAAGCTCTCAAAATTGGATCGCTTGTCAATGGAATTCCGCGCGCCACGTTCCTCGGCGTCCGATAGCATTTCCATTTCAATCCATTGATTTCCATCTAAAACAAAAATTTAAAAAAGAAGTTGAATCCGTTTAATCCAAATCCGCTTACCAACGAGAACACATTCGTGAAGCAATCCTCGAGATTCCCATTATTCTGTGCGCTTGTGCTCGCCTTCGCGCTTTTCGCCTTCTTCGGCGCCGCTTCCGATTTCGCGTCGCCGTCTTTCGACGACATTCAGCGGCGCGGGCGATAACCAATCAATTACGATTCAACAAATTCTCCTAGGAAACCTAGAAAATGAGAATTTTCGAAAAAAAAATAATTATCAAGACAATAAAAAACAATCGCGAAATTTCAAAAAAAAAATCGAGGAGGCAACTTGAGCGAGTGCTCTTATTCGAACACGACCTACTGTCTGACCGCCTCGCGCGTCTCTCGCCTCGCCGCACTCTCTCGTCGGGCCGCGTCTCGTCGCGCGCGCTGCGGTCGCTCAACCACTCCAACGCTCGCCTGATGCCTAGCCTCCCTTCACACTTTCGTTTCGCGGGCCTGTCTATGTGTGTGTGTGTGTGTGTGTGTTGCGTTTCAGCAGCACTGTCGCTGTCGTCAATAACGCCCGCTGCGAATCATGCGGGAAATAGCGAGCAACGCGGCGAGACGTCGGCGCCACCCAGCTGGAATTGGAAACAGAAGGACGGCCCGGCTCATCGCCAAATCATCAACAAGAAGAAAAAAAATGACAAGACGAATCAATAAAGAAACGCGAACAACAAAAAAAACGAAGAACAAAAGTGCGATTGAATTCCGCAATACGGTGCACTATTGCGCGACGGTGATTGCACACTACCGTAACCCGAAATTGCATTAAATTTGACGAAATGTTTTTTTTATTAATTTCTTTTCAAATTAGACCAGCATCGATTCTTCGTGCTCTTTTCGGCACAACACCAGCAGAGTTTTGACTTGGCCGCCTTCCCACTGAACAATTTTGCCTTTGACGACAACCCCAGCCCGCTCATTCTTCATGTCGACGCAACCTGAAAGAAGGTCGACGAATTCTCGATGGAACAATGCAATTCGCACTCACCGAGAAATTTCGCGTTCTCAATCGAAAACAACGCCGGCGCCACATAGCTCATATGGACCGGCATGTAATTCTTGTCCTGAAAATCGGCGGCCTGCTCGTACGGCAACCACACATACTCATAGCCGCTCGTCGTCGCCGGCAGTTTGATGAGCAGCTGAAGCGAGCCGACGGTGGGTCCGGTGAATTCGCGATTCGCGCTGAAAAAAAACAAAACGAGACGTTTCGGCGAGAAATTCTCATACTCGATGAACGAGGCCTCGATTTTGCCGCCGACCGGCCACGCGCGTCCCATTATCGGTTTGCCGTGACGATACCACAACGCGACGAATTGCTCTTGGCTCGCGTTCGGCGGCGCCGCCAACACCGGCCGATGCGACGGCCACGCGCTTCCCCAATTGTAGTCCTCCCACTCGTTGATGCACAACGGCTTCTTCACTTTGGCGAGTCGATGATCCTCAGCGGAGCATTTGCGCCCGTCGATTTTGCACAACACGTGAAGATCGGACACGTCGCGCGTAGTTTTCTGCAACTTTCCCAAAAAAATGACGATCGAATCGATTTCGGCGTTCGTCAGCGTGGCACGCGTTCGATTTATCAATTTTCCAATTATAATATTGAACGACAATTTTTGAAAATTCGAATTTCGCGGGTTGTCAATTAAAGTCTTTTTTTTTTCAAAACAACCAAATTATTTAAAATCCATAGAAAATTGGGCTCTTTCGTCATTATGTTGGATAAATTAAGAAAAACTCGCTGGTAGGAGTTTTTCCATACGAGACCCAAGGCGGCAATTCAAATAATACATTAATCGCTATCGCAAATTCTTTAAAGGATCAACGCAGAAAAAACTTTGAAAAAAAATTGGCCCACAGAACCGATTGAGCAATTTTGGACCGCCAATTCAAATTTCAACTTGCACAGTGGAAATTCTAATTTTCAGATTTTTTTTTTGAAAAATAAACATTTCTTTACAGTTAACGAACAAAAAATGCCAATTTTTTTCAGGATTTAAAAATTCTTCCAAATTTGGATTTTGACAAAAAAAAACATTAGGGAAGAAATTGGGTTTTAAAAATGTCGGGAGTTTTCTTAAAATTTTTTTTTTTTTTTGAAATTGCGGTTTTTCAAAAATAATTTCGGTTTTTTTTAATCGAAAACGCGAATATTTTTCAAATTTTTCCTTGAAAAAAAGAAGATATAGTAAATTTGGGTTTGAATTTCTACTCAAACCGGCTTCTCAAATCAATCGCTCAAACTCATTTTCATATTATGAGCCTTTAACAATTTATTTTCTGTTTTTTTTAAAGAGTTTACTCGCAATTTTCACGGAAATTTCTCGAACATCACAAAAAAACGATAATTGATAATAAAAATGAAAAAGAAAACACCAAAATCACTAGTTTTCAAATCTTGCAAATTTTTGGCAGGTCTCGCAGCGCTCGATTCTGGCTTTTCAGAAAGCAGATTATTTCGAAAAATTTTGAATTGAAAATTCCAAAAATGGGAATTTTGTGGGTTTCTAGACATTCACAATTTTTTTTTTCATTAAAAAAGAGAAAAAGAAAACCAACTCCTCACCACATGATTGCCATTGTCCTCGACGAAATTGGCGACTTTTTCAGCCGTATCCAAATTGCCGAGCAACTCGAATTTCGTCCAATAGCACGGTGTGCTCGTGCCGCAACGGACCATCTCAAATCGTCCCTCGCTCGACAGACTCCGCGCTTTCGCGTACGGCACCCAATCATAATGGAACCTCTTCGCCTCCGAATCGACGTCGAATTTGAGCAACTGAATTTGTCCGCCGACGTCGCCGCCGCTGAACACTTTGCCGTCGACGACGAACGTGCACTGCACCACACCGCTGTCGTTCCACGCGCGTCCCATCACCGGTTTGCCGTGACGATACCACAACGCCACATATTTGTTCGTTTGTCCCGGCGCTTTTTGCACGTGCTGCGGAAACGGCGTGCCGATGTTCTGAATCGTCCAAACGTCGTCAATCTGCTTCTGCAACTCAATTATTCACACCGACGCCATCATGCTGAGAATGGGGTGGGGGAAACGCGAGCGGCGGCGAGGACAACCTTCTCCATCTCGAATCTCTTATTGATTAGTAATCAGATGGCAAAAATTTATAGAAAATGAGCGACTCGCAACGTGTCAAGGTCACATTTCATGATAATTTATTATGTGAGCACCAGCCTTCGGATAATCCCTTGATGATTATCTCGCCGCCTCGATATTCCAATATTCATCACAACCGAGGCGATGACGACGGATTTGAATCTCAATGAAATTCGTAAGGTACGTTCATCAATTGTTTTTTTTCTTGATATCATTGCCGCAAACGGGTTTCGACTACAAAGAAACCAATAAAACAGAATTGCCCAATTTCAACAATAATGGGCAGAGTCACCTGTTCGCCTAAAAATAAACCAAAATTCCAAATATGTGCATATGGGAGTTTATAGTCCACGGAATTAAAAAAAGCCAAAATTTTTATTGATTTAGGTTGAAAACAATTTTTATAAGCAATTTTTGGAAATTGTCAGCTTTTTGGGAATTAAAAAACATTTTTTTTGAGTAAACATTGATCAAATCGCTTCAAGACTCCACAAAATTTGAGGATAATCGTCTTAAGACCCAATTCGCTTCCGATGATTGGTTAAAACGTCGAGGAAATGTGAAAATTTGCAAAATTGCAAGAAATCAAATCTGATTCGTCTCTCAACACCCAGTAGAAAAAATTCCGATGAAAAAGCTCTGAAATCAAAATTTTGCGATTGATTCAAAAACACTCAACTATTCGCATTTTCCGGAAATTTATTGTGAAGCCAAAAATCATTTTTCCGGTTCAACATTTCACAAAAAAATGACATCCGCGTCTTTGAAATTGAAATAAAATCATTCTGCCGTTATTAGATGAATCCCTCAATTCTACATTATCATTCACCGAATCTTCTGGAATCCCCGCCCCAATTACATGTAAACATGATAAGAAGAAGAAGAAGAAGAAGAAGAAGACGACGACGATCGGTTTTTGCGCGATTCGAAACGATAAAAGCAGCCGTTTGATTTATGATAATCGTCGTCGTCGTCGTCGTCTGCAAAATCCTCCACCCCCCTCCCCTCAAAAAATTTTTGTCATCCTTCTCCACCTATCGAAATTTAATAGCCAAAATCTGGTTCGTCTCGCCGATTTTCTTAAAAATGTTCACGTAAACGTGGCCCCCGTAAAATTTTATGTGTGCGTCCAAAGGCCAAACTTGCGTTGTGGAAAAAAAATAGCCAAAAAATTGACCACGTGGTTGTTTCAACCAGTTCTGACCGACCACGCCCCCCTCACCTCCTCCGACCATCTCCTATAATTGGCGGGGTTCAATATAAACTTGTCACTGTCATCCAAATTCTAACAACCACCCACCACCACCAACAACAACAACAACAACAGCCTAAAAGCGAAATGCCGCCCGCCGGTCAACAAGATTCCGATTTTCTGGTTGGTCCACACCATCCATGCGCCTTTAAGGGTCTTACCACGTGCGCGAACTTACCACATCGTTTTTGCAGAAGTACGCGATGGAGTCGTACGTGGCCGACGTGAACGCCGAGATGGGCAAAACGACGATCGTGTTCACGCTTCGCGAGAAGGCCGGCGCTTTGGCGGAGACGTTGAAGCTTTTCCAGGTGGGACCCTAAATTGATTTTTTTTTGTCTCTGAGCAATTATTCAAAATTTTACGAAAATTCGTCGATTCTCATCGCTTTAAAATAAAACTGTTAAATCCATGCCGAAATGTCGATCGACAAGTAAACCTTATCTGAAAAATGGTCAATTTTTAATGAAAAAAAAAATTGTTTTGATTTTTCCACAACAAAATTCGCAAAAAAATTGAGAATGATTTTGAATTTTGCATTATTCCGTGCCAACACCCGACGCACAAATGCAGAAATTGCGTTGCAAAATTACGGTATCTCGTGATTCAGAAAAGAACTCAAATTCTGCATGTTGAATCCATTGCGACAATCAAAATATTTGCGCAAAACCAAATCCAAATTGATTTTTGATGTCAAAATTCCCCGAAAATGTGACCTTTTTGCGAGATGACGAGCCGGTTCTTCAACGCCGACCAGATTTGCGGCCAAAAACAAAAAAATAATAATAATAATTGGCGCATGATTGACATTAACGCTTCAACAGGCGCATGACGTGAATTTGTCGCACATCGAGTCGCGACCATCGAAAACGCATCCCGGCAGCTATGAGGTGCTCGTCGAGTTCGCCGCCGACGCGGATCCGAAAAAAATCGAGGAGATCATTCAACATTGTCAGAAGAACACCGAGAAGCAGGTCATCGTGCAGGATTGGAACACGAAGAGCAAACAGAACAAGGACTCGGTGCCGTGGTTTCCGCAGAAGATCGCCGACATCGATCAGTTCGCGAATCGCATCCTCTCGTACGGCGCCGAGCTCGACGCCGATCATCCCGGTTTCAAGGACGCCGAGTATCGCGCGCGTCGCAAGTTCTTCGCCGACATCGCCTTCAATTTCAAACAGTGAGTGTCGCGAACAAAAAAAAACTCAAAAAAAGGGGTTTCGCCTCGCCGCAACTCACATGCGGCCTAGAAAAATTGTCCCCAAAATTTGGTTCGGCCACGGCCACACTTGATAGATTAATTAATTAGAACTAAATGAATACGCTTATATTTTGTGTGTTTACGGCACTTGCATTATTTTTCTAGACCGCACGTGGGCGAGCCGAGAATCCTTTAAAAAAAAACTCAGAAAACCTAGGCCGCGGCCAAGTTTCTTCGAAGTCATGATTTTTATTAATTAATCGCCGCAAGAATCACCTAATTTTCTAATGAGCTCCTTGAATCATAACGATTTGAAAAAAAATATCCAAGTGTTTCTATTATGATTAAAGGTGCATATAATTTTAATTTTTATTAAAAACTATTGTCTCGATGGCCGCGGCCGAATTTTCTGCGCTCAATTCGATGAAAATCTCGCTTCAGCGGCGACAAAATCCCGCGAATCGACTACACCGAACAGGAGATCGCCACGTGGCGTACCGTCTACAACGAGCTGACGACGTTGTATCCGAAGCACGCGTGCAAAGAGTTCAACTACATTTTTCCGCTCCTTCAACAGAATTGCGGTTTCGGTCCCGACAAAATCCCACAACTGCAGGACGTCTCCGATTTTTTGAAGGACTGCACCGGCTACGTGATTCGTCCCGTCGCCGGACTATTGTCGTCGCGCGATTTTCTCGCCGGCCTCGCGTTCCGCGTCTTCCACTCGACGCAATACATCAGACATCATTCGGCGCCCAAATACACACCGGAACCGTAAGACGATTGATTGATTGATTGGTTGAATGTTGGGATCGATGATTGCAGCGACATTTGTCACGAGCTTCTCGGCCACGTGCCGCTGTTCGCCGACGTCGAGTTCGCGCAATTCTCGCAGGAGATCGGGCTCGCCTCGCTCGGCGCCCCCGATGACATCATTGAGAAGCTCGCAACAGTTCGTGCACATCGCTTAAGTCGCATTGTCGAACAACTCACAATTTCAGCTCTACTGGTTCACCATCGAGTTCGGCCTCTGCCAACAGGACGGCGAGGTGAAAGCCTACGGCGCCGGACTGCTCAGCTCGTTCGGCGAGCTTCAATACGCGTTGAGCGACAAACCCGAAGTGTTGCCGTTCGATCCGGCCGTCACCAGCGTCACGAAGTATCCGATCACCGAATATCAGCCGAAATATTTTCTCGCCGAATCGTTCGCCAGCGCCAAAAACAAACTCAAATCGTGGGCGGCGACGGTGCCGCGGCCGTTCCAAATCCGCTACAACGCCTACACGCAGCGCGTCGAGATTCTCGACAAGGTCGGCGCACTTCAGCGTTTGGCGCGCGACATCCGCAACGACATCTCAACGTTGGAAGACGCGCTCGGCAAAGTCGGCGCGCTCAAGCTAAAGTTTTAATCAGCCAACATCGTTATAATACTCAAGTTGTTGAAATAAACATAACTAACTCTATCACATAATTATTACACATTATCACATTACACATTATAATGATAATTAAAACATAATTTATTATCTAAAAGAAAAGACGATGGGAGAATCAATCATTCTGATTCACTTTTTTGGTGGAATCAACGGGATTTCGGAACGCCCGATAAAATAATTAAAAAAAAAAACAGAACAAATAAAACAATGGAATGTAACTATTGAAATTCAAAGTCGAGCACATCGTCCTGCTGATCAATATATTCAATTTGGAGTTCGCCGCGAGCATGAGCATCTTGAAGCTCCTCCTCCGTCATGTACTGAACGCGATCGCCGTCAAATTGCGAGTGTTGAATGATCTCATAGTTAGTTTCCGGTTCGACATCCTGCTGAACAGGAAAAAAACGATTAACCAAATTAGAAATAAAGTCGAAATCTCACCAAAACCACATTTCCACCATCCGGATATCCAATCTCATATTCCACCGGCTCCGTCCTCATCAACTCCTCGGCACGCTGCTGCATTTGCTGCTGATGGAACGTCTCCGCCGTCTCCATCTGATTCGGCGCCGCCGTCGTCGTCGCAGTCGCCGCCGCTGTTGGAATCGTGAACGCTCTCTCATCCATCAACTCAAACATCTCATCAATCGGCTCGTCCTTGATCTTCGCCACCATCGGCTTCTCATGCGCCGGCTTGTCGTCATCCACCACCATGATCTCGCCGATCGCCTGCGCCGTCTTCTCATCGACATGCTCGTTCTCAGCGAGCAAAATGTACGACGGCTCATTGTTCGGCTTCGCACCATAAATCACCTGCACTTTGTCAAACTCAACATCATGCTCTCGTCGGAATCGCTCGAGCTGCACCGGATCGGTGATGAGCTCACCGAGTCGAATCTTATGCTCATCCTTCTTTCGTTCAGCTTCCGATCGTTCATCAATATTCGCCTGCAAAACCAGAACAAATCAATGATTCATTTAGATCGTCGTCGGTCATACCCCACTAATCGGTTTTCCGGACGTCTCCGGCATCACTTCGGGATGTTTGAGCCGCAAATGTCGAATCGCTCGACATATATTGAATGGTTTGTGAAGGGCATACGTCAGATTGCAAATGAGACATTCGACGAGTTGCGGATGCACAAACTCCATCGAACCATCGCCGATGCGCTCCAATCTCGCCTTGACCAGCTCGTACTGCATGCTCTCCATCTCGGCCGGATGGAACTCCTTGTAATGCTTGATGGCGCCGGCAGAGATCACCGCGCCATACACCGGCCTTGCGCACAATTTGCACTTCCATTCGCACGCCGAGAACGCTTCAAAATATTCCGAGTTCGTCGGGCAGATCTGTCTGCAAGAAAATTAAATCATCAGACTCTCAAATCGATCATCCTTCTTATCAAGGATATAATTCTCACCGGAAGCACGGCTTCACAAACTTTCTCTTCATTCGATTCCTCCTTCCAAACGTCTGCTGGCTATTCGTGGTGTTTAGCTTTACTTCCGCGTCGTCGTCATCATCGTCATCGTCATCAATCGCATCATCAAGCGTTCCAGTTCGTATTCGTTTCAAGTATTTCTCAATGGCCTAAAATTGAAGGTTAAGCTCCAATTAAGAAATCGTTCTAGCCAACCTTATCCAACGCCTTCTCATTATTATATTTATTGTTCAATCGTTCGCTCGCCACATGAAACTCATCCGGATGACTGATCCCAAAATCCTCGCCGTACTTCTCAATGAGTCGCGCCGACAACACCATCTCCTGTAGGCACAACGAGCACTTCGGCACCTCGACCTGCTCGCCATGAACTTCCGAGAAGTGCATTCCAATTGCCGCCTTGTCCATGAACATTCCGCACCAAATGCATTGAAGGTTGTTTTGCTCCGAGTCGGTGTCGACGACAGCAAAATCCTAGAATCAAATGGCATTCATCCGACGCCTCGAATCGACTCGACTTACGTGAAGCGACAATATCTTTGTCCCACGCGACGGACTCTGCTCCACCTTCCACGCGTTCGTGCATCGATGCTCGGCGGGATGCCACGCGTTGAAATGTCGAACAAGATGGATAATCTGAATCACGTCGATGCTCGCAGGTCACATCAACAAACACTACCTCAAACTTCTTGTTCAGCGACACGACCGCTTGACAGACGTCGCATCGCGCGTGGAATCGATCGACCAACGTGACCGGCACCTTTCTGCCAAGCTTCTCGATCATTTTGCGACGCAACGCCATCTCAAGTTGCGGCATACTCATCTCGTTCGGATTCACGCGAATCTGACTGACTTTGCGCAATTGTCGAAGGCCGCGCGAGAACAATCGAACGTTGCTCGAAAATTGACCGCTCGCGCCGGCACCATCGTCATAGTGCCGAAAGCCGTTTTCCATGTTCTTCACCTCTTGCCGCAATCTCTTCTTCAGCCAATTCTCATACGGCACCTCTTCGAGCTCGACGCCAGGCTGCAGAAATTCGGGATGCATCGTCGGCAGATGCTCGCTGACGAGTGTGTCGTAGACGACAATCTCGCCGCAGAGTCCACAACAAATGTTGCGACTATCGAGAAAATTGAACTCGACGTTGCGCAGATCGCACGACGGCTGCTCGTGACTCGGCGACGCGCCCGGATCCACGCGATTCGGCTCGTTCTCGTCGTGCTCGTCCCTTTGCGACGCTTCCGCCGCCTCTCTCGCCGCCTCCTCATTGATCACCGTCGACGGCTCGACGAGTTGTCCGTTGTCCGTGATGAGCTCGACGACGATTCCCTGCTCGTCGATGAATATCGCGTTGCCGTGCTCATCGCGCGCCAATTGCACAAGATGCGCTCGGCCGCCGGGCGAGCTCAGCCGAAAATTCTCGCCCGTCTCCATCATACTGACATCGATATTCAGCAAGCTCATCTGTTGCCCGTCATCGTCAGGCTTCTTCTGATGCGAGACAAGCTCCTGCTGACGACGCTCGACCTCCTGAACGACCTCATCATCCTGCACCTCTTCCGGAACAAGCTGAGGCGGCATATCATCCTCATCATCGGCGATCGTATCCTAAAAAATATTACTCAACCAAGATAATCAAGGGTCCCATACCGCTTTGGAAATCCCTTGAGCATGATGTTCCATATCATCTTCCGGATTCTTATCAAGATCATCTAAAAATTGACGATAAAAAATATTGTGAATCCAAAAAACCCATACTTTCATCCCTAATAACATATTGGGTTCCCGTCTCATCCATAATCATCTCATCACTTGCGCGATTCACCAAATCGTCATCCGTATGCACCTCATACACAACATTCACACCATTCTCCTCGACTTCAATGTACTGCTTGTGCGGCACCGCGCGCTTCTCATAGTTCGCCTCCATCGCCATCATCTCCGACGGCCCGTCGCCTTCATCGATCGGATTGTGCATTATGATGTCGTCCTCAGCCGTCTCCATATCCATCTCATACACTTTCGCCGCTTCATACGCAACCGTCGGCACGATTCCGGCTCGCGCCACATGTCGCGCTTTCATTTTCGGCATATGCTCGCTGGGCAGATCGAGTCCGGCTTCGCGTTTCCGCGATGACATTTTCGACGGCATCGGCGGCGCCGATCCCGACGTCTTCTCTTTGGTCGACTCCGACGACTGCGACGCTTCTTGATCATGCTCCGCTATGACCATCCGAGGTGGCGGCTGTTGATGAGCATGACTCGAGCTCGGCCCATGATGCGACGGTTGATGTTGGGTTCCAGCGCGCTTCTCGACGTCATTCTCACGAACTAAAAATCGCAAAATTTATTCAATATGCTCAAAAACGCAAGTGTTACCACGCCTCAACAGTATCTCCCTCTCTTTGGGAGTCATCTGCTGCGGCGGCACCGACGGCTTTCGCGAATGCGGAAATCCGGGCGGCATCAAATCTTTCGGAATCGGTCGACGATGCGGCGGCACCATGTGAATCGACGTGCCCGGCCTTCCGCGCATATTCGCGCGATTCGCCAGATTCTTCGGTGCCGGCGGTGGTCTATCATCGCGAATCGCCTTCGATGGAAGCGGCGGCGGCGGCGATGGCGGTGGTGGTGGTGGTGGTGGCAATGTTGAAGATTCCTCTCGCTCTCTTCCACCACCCGATTCCTCTTGTTCGACGTGCTCTTCATGAGCGGTATGGGTATCTTTGATCGGCTCAACGGGCTCAAGAAGCTGCTCATGCTCTTCGGGCTCCTTCTCAATGCGTTGCTCCACCTGTTGCTGAGACTTCAACTGCTCCTGCTGATGTTGCTCCGGTCCCGGTTGAGCTTCCTCATACGCCGCTTGCTCGGCCTCTTCTCGCGGTGTCATCGGCTGCTTCTCAAGTTCAGGTTCGTCCTCCGACGGCGGCTTCTCCGCCTCAGCTCGTTGCTTAGAAGCCTCATGCTGCGGTGGCTCTGCGTCCGCCTTCGTCTCAGATTGAGAATGTCGCGTCGATTGTTGCCGCTCCATCTCGAGAATCTTTCTCGTCGGCTGTCGCGCTCGTCCCGCTCGCGACACATTCTTCGACGTCTCTTCGACAACCGACGGCGCCGATTCCGTCGATGTTCCCTCGTGTGGCTCTAAATCAAACGACCATCAAAATTTTTGCGTCTAGGCCAAACAATGCCCCACCATCGTCATAATCAAGCTTCGGCGGCTGCGATGGCGGCGAGACGCGCGTCGACGCCGCGAAGAACGGCTTCCTCGGCGGCCGACCTTTACCGCGACTTCGCTGCCCCATCGGCGTCACAATCAACATCTTCTGCTGTTGTATTTGTCTGAAATTCAGCAATCAATTATTCAGAGTGAAAGAAAATTCCAACTTGATTTTCAGCTCCTCATCATCCTTCTGGTCCATTTCAACAATTTGCTGCTCTTGATAGAAAACGCCATCGGTCGGCTCCTCGGCGACGACCTCCTCCTCATCATCGTCTTCGAATTGAGCACCGTCGCTGGTTTCCGGCGCGACCGGCACGTAAGAAGTCAGTGGATATTTCCTTGGACGGCCTCGACTGCGACGCGGCGAGTCAAAATATCCCAATTTTCCGCGCAACGTCGTTATTCCTGAATTTCGCCACTTCTTTTCCTTCAATCAAAAATTCGACATGCGCCTTCAATTACCGTATCCAGAATATTCACAAATTTCGCGGAAATCGTGTCAAATTTATTTTTTTTAAAGCAATAGGTTTTTTTTTTTGGTATTCGGTACGTCGTTTAAAGGAACACCAAGTCTCGCGGCGGCTCATCGCGACGAGACCCGCACCGAAATACGAGCAGCACAAACCTGACTGAATTGTTGTTGGCGGCGGCGGCGCCGATTTCTCGTGGTGTGACGACATCCTTCTTGTTCCTTTGAATTTTTGTGTGCGGCTGCAACTCGTCGATTTGTGTCACGAAGCGAAAAAGTGTGTGCGCGCGCGGGCGTCGATGTGTGGTGTGGTGTGTGTATTCGCGTTTGTATGTGTACGCTACCAACTGGAAATCGATTCGTTGCGAGACGCCAATGTCGGCCGCCTCCCGTCGACGGCCCACTATTTCGTCGGCCCAAAGCGTCGCCGCCGTAAGACCGATCGACAATAGAGAGCAATTCGTCGCGAGAGACGGAAAACTGCGCGCGTGACGAGACCCGCGAACGATTACAAAATTTTTGTTTTGTGCGAAATCGCACGCAAAAATTTTTTTCTGCTTTTTTTTAAAGGTCTTGTAAATTTTTATTAAATTTTTTTTGGAAAAACTTCAAATTTACACAAAAAAAATCAAATATTTCGGTAGAAAATTTCGAATTTCGAAAAAAAAATTTGAATAAAAATTTTAAAGCAAAAATTCGGCAAATTTTTTGAAATTGTTCAATCAAGCGCTTATTTTTCAGAAAAACGAAATGTCTAAAATCTTTAATTCGCGTGCATAAAAGAAAAATTCTTTTTTTTCTCTGAAATTTTCAAAAATCATCTATTCGTATTTTAGAACTCTTCATTTTTAGCTTTAAAATTCAAATTTCTTACTTTTAAAAAACAATTCTAAAAATTCAAACATCAAATTCAATCTGTAATCTCAAACTACTAATTTTAGAATAAAAAAAATTCAAAAATCTTTAATTTGAAGTGCAAAAACGAAATATTTCGAAATGAGGAATTAAAATTGAAAATTAAAAAAAAATCGAATTGGAACTGTCAATTTTAGCTTAAAAACTCAAAATTCGACAAAAAATATTAAATTTCAAGTCCAAATTCGATCATTTTAATAATTTCTTCTTGAAATTTCAAAAATGTTTGAATAAATCATCACAAATTCGTAATATTACATCTAAAAATGCAAATTTTCCGCGTAAAAAAAGGTTTTTAATATTTTATTCTAAATATATAATTCTCATAAAAAATTAAATTTCCTGATTAAAAAAAAAACCCAAAGTGATATTTTCAAACTTCCTTAATCTAAACTCCTAATTTTCAAATTCATCCAAAAAATTGTGGGGAAAAAACGAAAACAACCCACACAACACACGCGCCGCGACCGCGACGCATCCGCAAAACATTCAAAATACAAAAAAGGCAAAAAATAAGTGCATTCAAGGTACCGATAAGCATGCAAATAACAACACCAAACAAAAAAAATAAACACAACCATCAAAAAATATGAAAAATGATTTATTAATTGCAATAATTAAGAAAAAAAAAGAAAAGCACCCATAAAAGTGGTTCACGTGATTCACGCGAGTATCCGCCTTCAAATCAATCCATCCAATTCCTTCATAAACTCGTTATAAGCTTCATCCGTCGATTTGGCCTGCTGCTGATTCTCGACGCGCCGCTGCGTCGTCACCATCGACGATCTCGACGGCATCGCCTTCTTCTCCGGCTTCCTCATCAACTGCGTCGGCACCAGCTTCACCGTCTCCTTTCGCAGATTGCGAAGCTCCGGCGCCGCCGACACCGTCGCGCTCGCCTCCGACGGTCCGCCGCGATTGATTTGGGGCGCCGATGAGATGACGGCGTCCTCGTGCTGGAATCCCATCGGATTGTATTGATGACGGTACGGCGCCGCGGCCGACATTCGCGGTGGCATTGGCGGAGCGAATTTGGCTGCAAAAAAAAAACAAATTGAGCAAAACCCCAATTCGAAATTGATTTGCTCAATGAGAAACTTACGATTTCTATAGATATTGGATTGTGTTGGATACGCCGGCATATGTGAATCAAAGTCGGGAACTGCAATTATGATAATTAGTCACTCATTTATTAATTGGATGCAAATTTGTAATTTTATTCTAAATTTGTGATTCTCAACTCGAACCGAATCTCTGGTTTAGAAAAAAAGACTTTCTTTAAAAAATTGGTAAAAATCGAAAAAAAAAAGATTTTTCGCCAAAATATCGAAAAATGCTTACTCGGCACCGGCGCGAGATCATCATCCTCCAATCGTCCGCCCATCGAATAATCGCCTTCCTCCTCGCTGTCGCTGTATTCCGGCGCAACGCCGCACGGCGGTCCAGGCGGTTTCGATTTCGCCGGTCTCGGCGGCAATTTGAAATCCACTTTTTTTCTGGCAAAAATTTTATAAGGCTTTGAAACAAAGAAAGAAAATCGATTTCTTATGGAAAAAATCCTCCCAAAAATTCTACGAATCTCGTTTTCTTTTTTTCAAGACTGATTTTTGAGGGAAAAAATTCACAAAAGGCTCGATTTTTGCGCAATTCGCATCAAAAAATTTTAAACAGCAAAAAAAAATAAACCAACTTCAAAACCGGCGGCGGTGGCGGAATGAGCGACGTGCTTCTCGCCTCGCCGGCGGGCAACGGAATCGATTCCGGATCGGCGTCTCGCGCCAATCGTGCCTGAACCGCCAACGTCGCCAGCCGTTTACAGTCGGCGTTGAATATCGCGAGTTTGTCGTTGAACTTCTTCAGCTCGTCTTCGTCTTTCGACTGCTGCAACGTCATCCGACGCTTGTTGATCATGTCCGTCAGCACCTTTTGCTTCTTTTTGAGAACATCCACATGAAATGGTTGAGGGTCGAGGCCGAGAACTGCAAAAAACCGAAACTACAAATTTTGCTTAGTTGAAAAAAAATCGCAGGCTTCGAAAAATCGCCGATTTCGACATTTTTTAGCAAATTTTTAAGGAAAAAAAATCTCAAAAATCAACTTTCAGTCAGTTTTTTGAGTATTTTTACAAAAATGTGTGCATAAAATTCAAAAAATGCGCATTTTTGCAAACAAAATTTCGAAATATTCTCAAAACATCGATTTTTTGTTCAAATTTGAAAATTTCAAGGTAGTGCTCAAGAAAAAATCGAAAATTTTTAAATTAATTTATTTTTCATCCATATACCCATGAGAATTTCGCTTTTTATGGTTACTCGTGAAAATTTTCATTTCAAATAATTTAATTCAGATACCAACAATTTTGTTGATAATTATTTCCAGCCAACATTTAAAAAAATCAGTAATTTTCCACAAAATCAAACATTTTTTTCAAATTCTTCACAAAAATGCCTACTTTGCCGTTCCAATATCAATAATTTGCTGATCGTTTCGTCCATATTCAAGTATTTCGCCATCGCATGCCGAATCTGCTGACGATCGCGCTTGTTTCGTTTATTCTCCCGTTTTCGCTCCTGCTTTCTGACCTGATCGGTCGGCGCACGATAGCGCTCGCCGCTTCTCGTCTTCGCCATCGACGGCATCGTTCAGCGATTCTGAAATCGAAATTCGATTAAAACTCGGTGTGAAGGCGTCCTGCGCGGAAAAAAATGGTTTGCAATGGTCCACATTTGCAACTTGACAACACAAATTCAAAACTCGAAGAAGAAAAAACAAATTTGAACCAATAATTTCGATTTTTAATGAACAATTACAAAGAAAATCGAGAAGCATTTTGAATTCCCCGAAAATTGTCAAACAACTTTGGAATCTCAACACAAAATTTACGGAAAATCGAAAAACCTGACATTTTTTGGTGAGACTGAGTCGGAAAATAATGAAGAATCAGCAGAATCGCTTCGTTGATTCTAGAAGACAAATTCTAGAAGCGAACACGATAATTAACCAGCAGGACACGAGAAATTTAAAAAAAAAATGATTTTTTTAATTGATAATTCAACATTTTAAAAATGAGCCAAGCCGACCGCGATTTTTTCAAATTTTTTCATGAAAAAACTTCAAAAATTGCCCTAAAAATTCGAAATATAATTTTAAATACTGAAAAAAAATATTTGCAAAAATTGTTTTTCCTACATTTTAAACAATTAGTAATACCTCGACAACTCAATTTTTACAAATAATTTTCACCAGGCGACCGACATTTCAGCTATCCACATTAATTTTTTAATAGCACGGTTTTTTTTTTCACTTTTGTGTGCGCCTTTAAATCTTCAAAAATATGCAGTTTTTTCAAAATTTCTGAGCAGATTGCGCAAAAAACTAATTTTTCCAGTTTTCATCGCAAAATCTGCATAAAACCATGAAAAAATTATCATGGACCAATTCATGAAGTTTTCTCCTTTACAAAAATTGAAAAAAAAATTACATTAAATGGCTACATTGGAAAATCGTGCTATTTTGTAAAAATTGCTTTTAAAATCCCAACTTCAAGCGTCACATTAGCAATCGTCCACGTTTGCAACACCAACTAATCAGGAGCGCGATAAATAAATGAATAAGAATGTCGGCCGATCGGCGGGGTTGGGGGGTGAGAGAAGAAAAACTAGAACTAGAGGGGAGGGGGGGGTCATCAGGGGAAGAAGGGGGGAGGGGAAGGCGAAGCTATCGGTCGCCAGGGGTTGCGAGGCGGCCGAGAGAATGAGAGACGCACACAAACATAAAAACGCACGCACATTTATCGATGCAAGTTCATCTCGTCGCCTCTGTCTGGCCGGCGAAACCCTCCTCGGCGATTCTTGACGATTTTCGTCGTCATGGTTACTTCGCTTACTTCTTCTTCTTCTTCTCCTTCCTTTTTTTATGTTGCCTGTATATATTTAAGTGAGGGAGGGGAGGGACCTCAATATGTGTATATATATACGTGCGTATGTTTTGCAGAAGGTGAATGACCGACGACGACGATGAGCCACGCCCTTCGACGAGTCAGGAGTTTAGCAGCGTTGTCGAGAAATTGAAACAACTGTGAGACCAATTTCGATTGAAATCAAACAAATACCTCAATCATTCCCTACCATACCTAATTAGAGAGTAATTAATTAATTAATTAATTACTTCTCTGCCAGAAAATTTGAAAGCGGGGGGTTTCGGACCGAAAAATATCAACTGTTGGAACTTTTTTAAATCATTTTCTTAATAGAATTTTTTAATTCGACTTGCTGAAAATCCTATTTTTGGGCTTAAAAGCGTTAAGGAAATTTCGTCGACATTCTAATCAAAAATTGCATTTTTGAGCCTAATTGAAGATTTTTAACGGAATTTGTTGGAAATCCTAATCATAAATCCCAATTTTTGGTTTGATTTAAGATTTTTAAAATAATTTGTGGAAAATTATTACCAAAAATTTGAATATTTGGCCTAATTTATTGATTTTGAAGGAATATTTTATTCTGAGTTAATTTTTTTTCGAAAATTTTAGCCAAATATTCAAAAAAATTATAGTAAAGTGCATATTCATAATTTTTGAGTAATTTTCAACTAAAAATTTGTAATTTTGTTTTTTTTTTGCAGCTAAAGTGATAAAAAAATGAAATTTGAGCCGAAAATTGAAATTCTTAATAGAAATTTAAAAATTACGACATTTTTCATTGATTTTAACCAAAAAATCAACAATTGGAAAATTTTAATAGATTTGCACCAAAAATATCACGTAAGTCCTTATTTTTTGTTTCAAACCTCTCAAAAATCGTGCAGAAAATTACAATATTTGCGGAAAATTCTGTTTTTAATTATTTTTTAATGAAAATTTGAAAAATATAAAGAAAAATTCGTATTAAATTTTAA
The DNA here is from genome assembly GCA_902829315.1 of Caenorhabditis bovis. Lineage (NCBI taxonomy): Eukaryota > Metazoa > Nematoda > Chromadorea > Rhabditida > Rhabditidae > Caenorhabditis > Caenorhabditis bovis. Next base: position 6,279,195 of record CADEPM010000004.1, on the reverse strand, counting down.
AAAATTCAAATATACATATTTTGACTACATTTCTCAAGAAAAAGTTCTAAACCAAGGTTATTGGTTCTTTAATTTGATTTTTGAGATTAAAATTATTATTAGCAAATAGAGATTGTTAAATTTTTTAAAATATACGGAGAATTTGACGATTATTTTTTAATCTCTAATAAAATTATTGATCAAAAATTAGTGAATTTATTGCAATTTTGTAAAATTTAGAGCGTGTAAAAAGGAAACTGCGAATTTTTGGAAAAAAATTTCACCGATTACATATTTTCGAATAAAAATAAATTTTTCTGATGCATTGCTTTATTCTAGCTGGAAGTTTTTAATTTTCTAAAAAATGTAAAAAAATTTAATAATCCTTTATTTTGTAGGGTTTTCGCAAAGTAAATATTGAGAAATTCAATTTCTCATTTTTTTGTTTGGTAATAAATATTTGATTTTCTAGAAATTTGGACATATTACGTCATTGAATTTAATTTTATTGAAGAAATTAGACAAAAATCACATTAAAAATAATAATAATTAAAACTTAATTAGTGCCTTCGGCAACGAAAAATTAGAAATTAAGATTTTTACTGAAAATGTTTAAGTTTAGTGAATTTTTGAAAAATAATAATGGAAATGTTGGGAATGACGCTGCGCAAATAAGAAAATTAGGTAATTGCCTAATAAAGCGTGAGAATCGAGAATAATTAGCGGAATATAATCGAATAAGTTAATCTTTTAATTGTTTTCGTTTTAATTCCCAAAACTACTTATTTTTCCAAATTTTCCAATGAAATTTACGATAATTTTATGAGAAAAATGATAAAATAATCGAAAAAAACTGAAATTTGAGGCACGCATTCGCGGAAATTCAACGAAAATGCGAGAAAATTTCGAAAAACGATGAGCGCAAAAATTTCGAAAATAACAAATTGTCGTCAATTTCGGCGCATTATCCGCGCCGGTGTACACCGCGACGCGAACATGCACAATTAATATTTGTTGAATAAAATTCTTCCAGCTCAAATCGAAACAACACCAATCGGAAGCGTGGCACGTTCGACATCGATGCGTTATGGCGAAAAAAATTCAAAAACGAATTGCCACCGACGACGACAACGAATGGGCATCATGTAAAATTGTAAGCCCTAATAGAAACCCTACAATAATTGGCTGAGCCGACGCGGCGCGCTTGCTCGCTCGCTCGCCTCGCTGATTATCAAGGTTGCCGTGGAAACGGCAAGCGGCGACGTCGCAAAAATGAAACCAATATGGAGAGAGGGAGAAAAAAAGCATATTCGACTCTGCTTTATTCTCATCGATATTAATCAAAACATTGTTCAGAAAACCCGACGACGACGACGTCGACGTCGAAGAGTTGACGAAGAGGAAGAAGAAGACGAAAGACACCATAATGAGCGATGAGTCAACGCAGCGAGCGCAGGTACGAGACGATTGTACCCTAATTAAAGGCGATTATGAATGGTTTGCAGACGGCTTCCGTTGTCGCTCGAGCATCGTCGTACGAGACATCGCCGAGAGACGGTGATGGTGGTGAGTAGTTGATATTCTTTCTTTTTTTTGCGAGTTTTGTCAAACATCTGGCGTCACGCCAATGATAAATTGGTGTACGTTGGGGGGTCTCGACACGAGATTTTGCGAGGCAAATGTCGCAATAATCACATTTTCGAATGGTTAGCATCGGCCGCAAAAATGAGATACTCATGTTACAGGTGGGGGGGGGTCTCGACGCGAGTTTAAAGGCGCACCGCTCGCTAATGATTTGAATGCTCACCTTAAACCGAACCAATTACTCGAGCCAGCCAGGTTCTCCCTCTTATTCATAATCGCCTTTTGGCCTCATTTGGTCGGATGGCTTCCTTACACCTGCCGTCTCCCGAATAATGGGCGGGGCTTTACCACCACCGCCACCATCCATCTACTGGTGCAGCCACCAGCTCATTCGGCCTCCTCCCTTCTTCCGCCAGCCCACACCCACACCAGCGCGCAACTCCAACCGATAATGGTGCTTCTCGATATTCCGCGCAATCGGCGCTTCATCAACGCCAATGAAATCGATTTGAGTCTCGACAGCGAGGAAGACGTCGATGATGGTAAGGCGATTCGTTCGATTTTTACCTCTCCCACTCACTTATTCCTTATTTGGTGCCAACCCGCTCATTACCGAATTACGAGGTGGGCTAATGTGGTGTGGACAAGGCCAGGTGCACCAAAAAGAAAAAAAACCACAATTTGGAAGTGCAATTTTTTGTGTGCGCCTTTAAATCTTCAAAAATATATTTTTATAAGAAAATAGATCCTAGTGGCTTCAATGTTATTGGTGGTGTGAGGTTGGCGCAACTTTGGCGAATTGCTAGGTACAAATCTAATAACATGGTGGTCGACGCCACCATTCAAAATTGCTGGTTTATTTCACCACCTCTCGATATCACCAGTATTACGAGCTCACCCCCAATATGTGCACCTTGAGGCTCGCGCGCTCGTCTAGCTTCTCGTCGGCCACACAGCAGCAGCAGCAACAGCAGCCCTATTCGATGTCTGATATCGATTCATGAGCGAATGAGTGAGAGAGAGAGATTAGAGAAGCTTATATCAGTATATCAGACGTCGCGCGGCTTTCGGCGGCTCCCAAAAATTTTTGTTTATTGTTGTGTTTACCTATTTCAACTAATAGTTTCTAATGCGTGGGTGTGGTGGCGGCCACACCAATTAGGGTGCAGGTGGTGTTGGTCCCTATAGGTTGTGATGGTGCGCTGTTTTGACTGCTTAATTAGAACTCGCTACTATTCATTCGCCTTTAAATGGGACCATGAATTAATATGTATGCGTGCGAATAAGGAGGAGGGGGGGGGGTGCTTACAAAGAAATTGTCGGTCCGAAAAAGGACACCACTTCTTTTTTTTTTCGACATTGAGTGCATCGATTTGCTCACCTTTGTGTCCACCCACAAACCCCCACGTTTTTTTTGTTCCCTCCTCTATTTTTTTTGGTTGGCCTCTTAAATAGGGGGTGGGGGCGTCTAAAAATTTTTTCGCGATTCTCAAAGCAGCGTTCGATTCGTGACGGGATCCGACCCACCATAGGCCCTAGTAGCTAATTGCCAACGATAATGAAATTGGCAAATTGAATTGGTGTCGATTTACGAGCCAATCAATCGCGTCGAGACCCTTGGAAATACACAATTTAGTGGATTTATGGAATTCGCCGCGAGACCTAATTGATTCAAGACACTTAAAAAAAAACAGAATGAGGGTTGTTGTAGATTTACGAGATGGGGGGCGATCGAATTGTGCTAAGTGACAACCCTAGGCAATCGTGCTAAGACCTCATAATTGATCTAGTTGTCGATTTACGAGCGAGGCTAATATAGTTGGGATCAATAGGACCCTATAGTTGTCGATTTACGAGTCAGCAATTGGGGTAAATCGATTTTTCTCTCGTGTTGAGACCCGAAATACGAAAAAGCATGAGGATCCTGCCACTCAAACAAAATAAAATTGCGTTTTTTTTTTACAGAAATGGAAACCCTCCAGCCAAGCGGCACAACAACGATAACCGTTGCGCCGTCAACACCGCGTACCTCGAATCAATACGAATTTCCGGCGCTCGAATATCCAAGGTGAGGAATCGCGTCGCGATTAGCGCGAGATTGAATGCGTGGCGGAATATTGTTGAAACATGGTGATGGTGGGGGCATCAGGGGCGACGAGTATTGACTTGAGCGAAAACATTTTTTCGATTCTTGTTTCTTGTCGAAGTGTGTGTGTTTATGGTGGTGGGGGCGCTCGATGGAGAACGACCGACCATCTCCAAGGTGACACTCGGATTGCGAGACAACGCCGACTAGCGGAGTGTTGCGCGCTCGATGCCTATGATGAGGGGTGGGGGGAGGCGGAGCTCGATGGAGCTCCGGCGTCCCGGACGACGGTTCCTACGGCTACGCGCCGTCCCCGGGCAACGCGATTCGACGTACCAAGAAGCAATAGTGTTGATGAGTGAGCTCCTTGGATACCCAACAGAAACACACACATACACACTCGGGGCGCGCACACGCAAAATGCTTATATATGCCTCTAATATGACCAACTATATATGAGAGTGGGTGATGATGATTCTCGAGATCCAATTTCGGTGTGGGACCCATTTGTCACAATTTGCCCGATTTGAATGAGACGCCTTTAAGGGCATTGCCATTTACAGTGATTTGATCTAGCCGTCAGAGAGGGTTTCAAGCGATTCCGATTTGAAGGCGCTGATCAAGCTTTCGTCATAGTGGTCGATGATGGGACCCAAATTAGAAGGATCGCCCCAGCCCCACCCCCCACCTAATTCGCGTTTAAAGAATCCAAGAATCATTGATGAGCTGTGACCCGCTACCGTAACCCGCTTCGGCCCCCCCTCCTCCCCTCGCTACCGTAGTCAGGCGCGCGCGCATCTTCATTCGCTATTCAATGCTCGGCGCAACACTAATAAATTCGGGACCACCTCCATCCATAAAGCCGGGCCTCTATTGTAACCATAGTTTCGGACCAAAAACGCCCTTTTTGGAGTGAGGGGAGGATGATGAATCGCTAATGGGCGGCACACACACAGTCAGTCAGTCAGTCAGCGCCCACACTCATTTTGTGTCAAGACGCATCCTTCCGGCGGCTGGCGCAACGAAGCCAGGTGTTCTTCAACGCCATCGAATCGACAATGTACTTGCCGCAGTGTAATTCAATGTACAGGTTGGTGATGGCTTCATCAACGGACCACCACCACCACCTCCGACGCCCCCGACACCCCCACATGCACTCATTTGGTGCCGTCTTTGTTGGTCCCTATTAGTTACTGTTGCCATTGGCCGCCATTGTCATTGTTGTTGCCTGGTTTTTACCATTTTTTTTTCTTGCCTAACCCCGCCCATTTTTCCAATTACCATAGACACGAATGGCAATTTGATCTACATATATGGTGGAGGTGGGGCGAAGGGCGATCCTGGTTTAAAGGCGCTGATCATTTGGATCTAGCATGGGGCGGGAGGGGGGGGGGTTTCAAGGCGCAATGTGTTCTTAAAATCGGGCCAAGACCAAATTTTTGTCTTTCACTCGAATTGTTCGGTGTCCGATTCGAGTAAAAAGGGGGGCCCGCAGATGGTGCAGTTGTATTGTGCAATTCATTGGCGCACTAATTACCGTAAGACACCTGTCGCGTCGTCTCGAGACACAACCGAGACGCTCGTTCAGTCTTCCGACCGAAATATGACGATTTGCAGTTCGGTGACGCCGGCGACGTACACGGTGTACGCGCCCGAACCCAACGGCTATGGATACTATCAGGTAGTTCGACGAATCATCATTGTCGATTCGATTCGATTCGCATTTTCAGTATCAGTCGAATATGCAGCCGAGTCCGCAAGACACCAACTATATGGTTGTCCAACAGCAGCAACAGCAGCAGCAGCAGCAAGGAGCGACGTCGCCTGGATCAGTCGATGACAATGATTCGAATAGTTTGGGACATACGACGCGAGCGTCGCCGGCTACGGTAGGTGTATTAGAAGAGAGTACGATAGTCGAAAAAAATTGCGTTGATAATACAAAAAATCAAAATTTGCCTGGTTTACTGTAGCTTCTAGAAAATTACCGTAATCCGTCAGAAGCCTGCTTCCCCTTCTCAGGTTACGGTAGCTTAGCCTCATTATAGAACATTCCTATTGCACGTTATGAGCTTTCGTAGGATTACGGTAGCTTGGCAAAAGCTTCAAGATAGACTGTGGTAACGATTACTGTAATTGCATATTTATTGGATTACTGTAGTGTGTGGCACTTCAAGAAGCGATGAAAACGATTACAGTAATCCATCCCATCTGCAAGAGCTACTGTAGCTTCTCGAATGATTACTGTAGCCACATTGTTCAATTGTTTGAGCTTCCCAGGATTACGGTGGCTTGTTGTCATATAATACATAGTGTAGGATACTGTAGTTGTTGGAAATTAAAAAAAGAAGAGCGGTGGTAGTCTTGTGGATTACGGTAGGCCTTCTAGATTGAGCATGAGGGGGAGGAGTACGGTAGGTTTAAAACGATACCCCCCCCCTCAAATGATGCTGGAGTTTTAAGAAATGCATAGTTTTCGAGAAAGCGTCCCATCTAGAAGCTTCCCCCCAAACTCGAAATATTCTTTTCCTTTTTTTTTTGCGACAAGTACATCTCCACCTTGTCTCCATAGAAACCCCCCCCCCTTCTTCCTTCCTTCCTTCTCCTCCTTGATTTTGTCGTGCTGGATGTTGTTGTCTCAAAATGGTCCCTAAAAACGGGGGGAGCCGAGGAGAAAAGGGAGGTAGGGGGTAATAGCTCAGAATGCCAAGAGGGCGGAAAACTGCCGCGAAAAAAAAGGTATTTTGGCGACCGGAAGCCGCCGCGCTCCGGCAAGAAAAGAAAAACACTCCCCTTCTTTCTTCTTCTTCTTCTTCTTCACCTTTTTTGTCGTCGTCATCGATTTGAGAGAGGGGGCCGTTTTTCATCACCATCATCATCGTCTTCGCGAAAGCTTAATCCAGGATTTTGTCGCCTCGGCTACCCTTGGCAACCATCATCAATTTATCCATCGTGATGAGATAACATTTGGTGCCACCTCCTAGCATCCTTCTTCCCTCCTCCTCCTCCTTCTCCTCCTCTAGGCAACTCGCGAGCGCGCGTCTTCTACCTAGTCGCCGCCGACTCAATTTTTTGATGACGCTATTGAGCTCGAGCATTCACGGTCTCATCTCCGAGTCGCGCCTTCATGTAAGTCGACGCCTTTCGTACTCCTCGCCGCTCGCCCCCATTCACACCGTAATCGATTCATTCTTTAGATCCAATGGCTTTTGGATAACTATGAGACGGCTGATGGCACCTCACTTCCAAGATGCACCTTGTATGATCACTATAAAAGGTAGTCGCGAGTCGAAAGCGGGGAGCATCTCAATGGAAATATACTTTTAAGGCATTGCGTTGAGCATCGCCTCGATCCGGTGAATGCCGCCTCGTTCGGCAAACTCATTCGAAGCGTGTTCCTCGGCCTACGAACGCGTCGGCTCGGCACACGCGGCAACTCGAAATACCACTACTATGGGATACGCATCAAGCCCGATTCGCCGCTGATGCACGCCACCGCGGCGGCCGCCAACGCCGCCGGCATGTCGAACAATCACATCGCCTATTGTCAAGATGGCTATTCGGAGACGGTCAACACGGTGGCGTCTATCAAATACGACGAATGTCCGCCGATGCACGCCGTCAAGCGAATGAAGACCGAATCATCGTCGTCGTCGTCGTGTCGAGAGTACGTCGTCGTTGACGCGATAAGCCGTTGACGCTAATCGGATCGCTCTTATTATGATTATTTGTTTTCAGCAGCGTCTCGCCGATAATGAAGCACACGGCGGTGTTGGCGCGTCCGGCGCCGCCGACATCGCAGCCGCTCGAGCCGTCGCATCGGCAAGTCACCGACGAGGATCGCAACTCGATTGCCGATTTGCCGCTCGTCTCGCTCTCGTTTCAAACGTCGGCGAGCCTTGAGGCGAACTTGCGCAAACTCATGCTCACCACCGAGCACTTGGAGAAGTTCATCAACTCCTACAATTTCATGTGCAAAGAGATTCTGAGTTTGGTGAAGAAGCTCGAGTTCGACGGCGTTCAGGATTGCTGGATGAGGTTCTGGCACGGCAACGAGTGAGTCCTCATTTTAATTACCCCACTTAATTGCCTTCTAGCTCCACGTTCACCATCACCAGAGAGGAGCTTCTCGCGTTGTGCACCGTCGAGCAGGTCCAAGATTACATCATCGAGGTCGACTTGAACCTCTACCAGACGATCGTCGATTGCCTCATCCCAAATGTGCTAATGTCGCAATTAAGCAGTAATAAACGCAATTTGCCGTCCCAATTATCCTAATTAGCTAATTTTAGCATCGTTGACGCAAACGTGTCGATATTTCGCGAAGAACATCGACATCAATCTCGGGCGTTGTCTCCAGCACAGCGGGATACCCGAGAAGCTGCAGAAGAAGAAGCTCCAGGCGGTGAGGTACATGCAAGTGGGAATGAAGAGGTAACGGATCCATGATGAATCGGTTGATTGGACATGCGCAACGAATTCTAGGTATACGTCGTTGAATCATTTGGCGCAAGCGGCGAGATCGGTTCTTCAGAAGCAGGATCAGGTCGTTCAGATGTACAACGATTTTAAGAAGTGAGCACCATCGGATTGAGCGCCTCTCAATCTTGATATTTCAGTGTCGACATGCAACAGGTGCAAGAGCAGGCCGGCTGGATATGCGGTTGCGACAAAACGATGGTCGAGCACATGCACGCGGCGTTCAAGACGAACCTCGAACGAATGACGCCGATGACGGAATGGGCCGAATGGCTCGAGAGCATCGTCGATCAGGTGCTTGCGAAGTACCACGACAAGCCGGCGAAGGACATCGCCGAAGTCGGCAAACAGTTCCTATTGAATTGGAGCTTCTACACGTCGATGATCATCAAAGATCTCACGCTTCGCTCGGCGACGTCGTTTGGCTCGTTCCATTTGATTCGCCTATTAGCCGATGATTACATGTTCTATTTGATCGAGTCGAAAATCGCCAAGGCCGGCAATCAGCAGGTCATCACCGTCATCCATCAGCAGTGCAAATCGGCGACCCACGAATACATCATACCGACGAATAGCAGTCAGCGGAGTTTGGATTCGTTTAGTTTAGATGAAGTCAATAGTGAAGTGCCATCGTTGTAATATTTGTTTCTTCCTTTTTTTTTCCTTTTTTGATGATCTCTCTTTCCATTATTGGATAATACCAACGAAAATTGATCTCGGTAGTTCACTACTTACCCCGCCCATCCCCCCATTTGTGATTGACCCTAATTACTTAATTACCTGCTAATTATTGGATCCATTGAAACGTTTTCCCCCATTTTTTTCTGTGTAATAAATTGCTGTTATTTTGATTTTTGTTTCAAAAAAAATGTTGAAAATTGATTTGGCTTGATTCGTTGTGTAGTCCACACGGAGAATGTCAAATTTTTTTTTTGCTGACATTTTTGCAAAAAAAATTCTGACAGGTGGTTTTTTTCGAGAAATTTCGACGTCGTTTTTTTCAACAAGAAAGAAATTTTAAAATGATTTCCAAATTGGCTAATTAGCTTAATTGCCTTGGAGAAATTTTGACATTGTGACAATTTTGAAGAAAAAAACTGAATTTTACTAAATTTTTTTTGCAAATTTGGCTAATTAGCTTAATTATCATTAATTACTGATAATTATGAAAAAAAATACAATTTGAAACAATTTTTTTATTTTTCAAAATTTTGCATTTTTTTTTTCAAGAAAAAATCGCGAAAATTTCAAAATATTAATTTCAATTGTTTTTATTTGACTAATTAGCTAATTGCCATTAATTACCAGAAAAATTAAACAATTTACAAAAATTTGACAAAAAAAAACCCGCCTTGTCGGCCGCTGGTCAGGAGAGAACTTCCGTGTAGTCCATACGGAGAAGAGCGTTTTGCAAAAAATCAAATTTTTGATTTATTTTTTTTGCAAATTTCAATTGTCAAAAATTGTTAATTTCTTCTTAATTTCCCTAATTATCTTAATTGTCTTAATTACAATATTGTGTAGTCCACACGGAGAAGAGAGCCTAATGCAAAATGTCGAAAATGTCAGCACCTGAATTCGACATTTTCAGCGATTGCAAATGCGGAAGAAATTTTCCAACCAATCCTGTGTAGTCCATACGGAGAAGAGAATGCTAGTGGTTCGATTCAAACGCATAATCAGTATATTTATGCTCATATTGAGATTTGTGTTGAAAGGCAAAAATAATAATTTAGGAAGAAGAAGAAGAAAAAAAGAGCCGAGAACCCGAGAATTGAGGAACATTGCGATTTATGAGTGTCACCAAAATTTGCGCGAAAATATCTGGCGTCGAACTTGATGCGGTCCGACGCTCTGAACGCTCATCATCTCGCTGACGATGTTCTCGAGGACGTCCTGCTGCGGCACCTTCCACACGTCGTCGCCGCCGTCTTGCGCGATCTTCAAACGAGAGCTCAATCGAATCAAGGAGGCTGATCGACTTACATAGAATGAATGGGCGCTGATTGTCAGAAGGCCAACGACGAGAATCGCGACGATGAGTTGACGAATCATTTTGGGTCCCGCGAATAATAATAATAATAAAAGACGAGTCGAGTTGTTTGTCGAGGCCGTCAGAAAATGATATGCAATTTTTTGCTCGTTTAGTTGACAACGCCCCGAGGCACACACCGCCTTTTATAGGCGGCCTCTCCGCCCGCCCTAAACAGAACAGGTGATGAGTGGTGGTTACGTAACGCGGCTGCGAATAGCCGTTTCACGACGGTTTGGTATTTCGATGCGACAGCTGAAATTAATTACGACATTGGGGGGCGAAAGCAAGTGGAAAAAAATTTTTTTGAAATTTGTGCGTCAGAATTCTGTGCCAAATTCGGACATTTTCGACTTATTTTTTTGGCTGTTTGATTTTTGTTTAAAGGCGCATACTGAATGTCGATTTACGCAATCTTGTTTAAAGGCGCATACGGGTCCTAGCGCGAATGTAAAGGCTCATGCCGGTCCTAGTGCGAATGTCGATATACGCAGTCCTGTTTAAAGGCACATACGGGTCCTAGAGCGAATGTCGATTTACACGGTTTTTTTCAAAAACGCATTGATCCTGACGCAAATCAGTGTCCATCTCGGAGATCTTGTTTAAAGGCGCATATGGATCCTAACACGAATGTCGACAAAAAATCTATGGACACATTCGGTGTGGTACACCGCATGGAATTAGGGGTCCCCCGGTCCGAGTTATTTTTTTACGCGCATATGATTCCTAACACGAATGTCGATTTGTGTGTGTGTGCACGGCGACGTAAACATGCACACAATTGTTTTCTTATGGTCTACAGTAACAGAACAATGAATTAATCCTCACCACGATAATTTGAATATTAATAGATTTGGATTTTAATAACCGCAAACTTGATAGAACCCTTAAAAGGCGTGGCAGATATGGATAATTAGCGGATCTAAATAAAATCTGCAAATTTTCTAATTGTGCTCAAAATTGATTCTCATTAGAATGTGTGCGTTTGCGTCACGATGATTGCACATATCTCAAGCGATGTACAGTAACCCAAACGCTGACTTTGAAAGGGTAGCAAGAATCAAAACTAATGCGATTTTAAAATTTTATTCATTTGAAATGCAGAAAAAATAAGGATAATAAAAATGTGAACAAAAAAACCAAAAAAAAGAAACTCGTACGGGGAAAAACATGTATAAGCTAAACGACCCACAAAACTCAAAAAAAAACTCTCTTCGAGACATCTAGTAAGACACAATGAATCAATTAATAGCGATCGTTACCGGTGGTGGTGGTTTGCAAGAAGTTTGTCGTCGGGAACAGCAGCGGATTGAAGAGCAACGGCTGCGCGAGCATCTGATGGTATTGAAGTGCGGCGACCGGCGACGTCGACGCGCCGAACGTGCTTGTCGAGTTGTACATTTGCTGATAGGCGGGAATGTGTTTTCGGCAGCGCGCGCGACGATTCGAGAACCACGTCATGATCTTCTCCTCGCTTAATCCGGTCTCTTTGGAGATCGCCTCGCGCTCAACAGCGTCCGGATAGGTGTTCGCCTAAAATAGAATTGAATCGATGAAATCGATTTTAGACCATCTTGATACCTTGAATGCCGCTTCCAGTGCATCCAATTGATCGGAGGTGAATGAGGTGCGATTGCGTCTCGCTGATTCTCCGGTGGCTGACGACGGCGACGTCGATGAACACTCATCATCATCGGAACTCGATTTGTTACACTCATCTGCAAGATAATAATCACAATTAATCGCCACTCTTACACAACCACCACCAATGTCCATAAATTATTTTGGCAACTTTGGGGTCTATTGCAAAATTCGATTGTGGTGGTGTCGATGTTATCGGGACGCGCAGCGCGAATATATACTACCCGGGTGGCGCAACATGATATATTGACAACGTCGACCGATTAGGTGGAAAACGATGGCGGAGAAACGCCGATGTGTGACATTGCACCTATTAATTGCGGAATTGCGCGCCTCCTTAATTGAAATTCGGCGCGACACAAGCATACGGTAGACAATCAGAATAAAAAAACACGGTTTCCGCTCTTTTTCGAAAGTTGGTGTTGCAACTAAGTTTTTAATTGGTTTTATAATTAATTAATTAACGGATCGCTAACTTTTTTGGTCGCACCCTATGAAACTCGGAACCCCCCAGACGTCCAATTTCCAAATACGGCGAATTTGGCGCATGTTCATCTATTGACAGGCAATAAAATTGGTGGGGGGATTCGCAGCCCATTAAAACTTCGCGAGGTCTCAGTCAGCTACCGTAACTACCTTATCAGGCGCATCGCCCAATAAAACTGGGCACATTAATTCCCGGTGATGAGGATGATGATGATGATGATGCCCCCACCCGCAATTAACCAACACAATTCCAAGTTCAACAATTTTTTCGCGCCCAATTGATTCGCCGTCCCATTCATGAAATCATTTTCCGTTCAAATGGCCTTAAACGGACGTATGGTTCTTCGCGTGGGTTTTTGACACGAAGATTACGGTATTATTATCATCCGGCTGGATTTGTTTACCTTGAACACACGACGCTAATTGAATTCGGTGGTGACAAATGTGTGAAACTTTCTTCTTCGATATTTGCTTTTTTTCGAGTTGTTGGCAGAACGTACCTATTGAGATTCCTAGAATGCTGTCGATGCTGTAGCTCAGCCGCTTCCTCTCCATCTTCTTCTCGCGCAGCAATCCACGAGAGCGTATCATTTTGCTGATGGCGTTTGCCGATGGCACGTTGCTTCGGGTGCACACTTCTGCAATAAACAAATGAATTTGAATTGAATCAAGGCGGGGACCATTGACAACCTTTCTGAATGAGAACCTCGCGAAGCTCGCTGGCGCTCATGTGCGGATTCTCCTCGAACGCGATTATTAATTGTTTTTCGACGGCTTGGACGGTGAGTCGCGCGCGCGGATTGCCGCCAATCTGTAAATTAATGAGCGTATTTGATGCCGATGGGAAACAAAGAAGAGGCAGCGTGAAGAATTCAAATTCGACACAAAAAAAAGTCCCACCGGAATCCCGCCATCTGTCTCTCCCCGTACAACAACAACAATTTCCAGCCATCCAACCTACCGTAACTCGAGGTGGTTGTTTCGAGATGCCGATTTTTAGGCGAAATAGCGGGCGTGACGATGAGGCGGATGTACGCCACCCCGTGGTGACACCTGCAGCGCCCCCACACACACACACACAAGAATAATTGATAGGCGCCAAAAATGGCAAAGCAAAATGTGTGTTTCAAAAATTACCTGTCCCGGTGATATTGATCCCGTTTCCGCGTAGCGATTCAGAATTTTGCTGACGGCGCCGTGCGAGACTTTCAGCTGTCGACTAATATGGCACGGCCTGCAAAATACAAAATAGGAACAATTTGCAACATATCATTTCGCGCGACTTACTTGATGCCCTGTTTCGCCATTGATATAATCGCTTCGCGGATCTGCAACGGAAGCGGCCGACCATTGATGAAAACGCCGCCGAGTTGATTGACACGTCCCTGGAACACGAGAAAAATAATGCAAAAGAAAAATTAGAATAAAACGAAACCACAATCGGCGGTCTCGACAAAAAGTCTCGCCGCGACGCGCTAATCCATCATTTGAACACATCGCCAAACCAATGATTGATAAGCAATTAGCGTGGAAACCGATGTAACGGTGAAAAAAAAACGAGAAATTTAGGACGAATTGAAAATTGCACGCAAATATTGGTTACGGTTGGCTCGGATTAAAGGCGCGCGCAAATTTATGGAGCGCGGTCTCGAAGCGGTGACTACTGTCGATGTTGAAAATTTGCAATTTTCTCGCATTTTAAAGAAGTTTAGCAATAAAATTGCGGTGTTTTTCGAAGAATTAATTATTCTAATTGAGCATTGCACAAAAATAAAGGTTTTGGGATGTTTTAAATGATAGAAAAGCGGGGGAAAAATAAATAATTTTTTTAACTTCAATCCTACGACAATAGGTTTTTGAACCCGCCTTCAAAAAAAAAAAATAAAATTAAAATATGCTCACCTGTCCTAGAATATGATTAAACGTGATCGAATCGGTTGTCATGGTTGACCTGAAATGATCGCAAAATTTCTTAAAGGCGGCTGAATCACAATGAGCATGACACACAAATAGGTGAAGCACAATATGGAAATCGGGGTGGCCCGACAGTCAGGTGTGGCGATTTGAGGTGTGTGTTGCTGATTAGCGACCGCCCATTTTTCGCGCGCGGGCGCATCATCATCATCATCTCTCGGGTTACGGTAGGCGGCCACGCCCACCTCCGCGCAAAATCGGTAACATCAAAGAGGCGAAGTGTGGTTTCGCGCGGCGGCGAAGCGATCGAATAGTAGTATTGGTGTGTGTGTTATCACTTGAATACAATAAGGGGTCCCACAAGGATTATGCGATCTTGACAAGATCATGATGATGAGAGAATTCGGTACCTCGCCCATCGGCGACCCCTAGTGATTTATGTGTGCTTCGCGCGAAAAATGGTCAATATTGTCTCGTTGATTTTGACGTTTTCATTCCGAAATCCGCCAAAAATGCGTTGGCTCGCTTCGAGACCCGTTCGGATTACGGTGACGGTTTTTTGAGTTTCTCCAATGGGCTACGATTCTTAAAATTGCAGAAAACCCGTTTTCTCATGGTTACTGTAGTTAATTTTGCGTGCAAACATCCAATCTTGAAATTGCAGAAAATCGTATCTAGTTATTTCAATGTGCAATTCCATTGACGCAAAAATGCAGAATTTTTGTTTCCAAGCGACTGTAGCATTTTGACACACACAAAAGTTGCTGAGGGTTACTGTAGCCCACAAAAACGTCTCTTGAAATTGCATTGCGCCTTTAAATACGGCATTCAACAAAATGAACATTTTCGAAATGGTTGAATGGCTCTGAAACTGAGTTGGATCTTGTGTGCGATCACACCGACGCCAAATTGCAGACACACGAAACGTTCAAGACATCCGTCGGTCGCCTTCACCAAAGCGATTGCGCCGATTGCCCAATTTGCACTAATCCGGCCCATCCTCAAATCCAATCCGTATCAATTGAAGAACCTTGTTGGAATTAGGACACATGTCGATAATTGGTACCTGTCAAACACACAGGCCCCCCATATTTGGGAGGGGGGTATCAATTAGCGAGCAACACACCGCCGCCGCGCCTTTAGCAATTCTAATAAGTCATTTTCAAGCCGAACTACACTTTGAGATTAGATAACACGCAATATGGGCGCCAATTTTTTTTTGATGATGCCGGACTTCAAATGATGAATGGAAAATTGCCCCCCTACCTCCTATTGAGTGATGATACCCAATTTGGCCATTCATCTTTGATAACGCGTTTCGAAACCGCCAAAAATAGCACATTTTGATGTTTTTGCTTTTTTTTTTTGTCGGCGAATGAACACCGCTTAAGCTCGATTATCACATTTGCCCTATGGCTCGAATGTTGCGCAATTCGGCGTGATGACGATAATAGCGCTGATAACCAACACCATCCTCCCCCCCCCCTTTAAGGCGGCTGCCTTTCAACTAATAATTATTGGGCATGCGCCCCGCGCGGGTGTCACTCACAATACCACTATCTTGACATGTTCATCATTTCGCACCTCTTCGCGCACCCACCGCGATTATTAATCGATGCATTAATAATTGAAAAAAGAAAGAGAAAAAAAATCGAAAAACATTTTCTGCAGGAAGTGGGATTCGAACCCACGCACCCATACGAGTACCACTCGGTAAAATTTAGCGGGACCCGCGCGGGTAAAGTGGCGTTTGGCGGGGGCCGCGCGGGGGAAGTTGGCGGCACCTTCGCTGGTAGCTCTCGGGGCCCGCCGGTGACCATCTAGAAGGGGCCGCGTGGGACCCGCGCGGGACCCGCGCGGGTCCCGCCATCAACAGAAAGACTAGCTTTATAAAAATACGTATTTATTGTGAAAAAAAAAGAAAAGAAAAAAATAAATAAACAAAACACATAATAACAATTATGACATAATCAATTTTCTGCAAAGGAAATATTGAGTGAAAAGCGAAGGAAAATGAATCTTACTGAATGGAGTCGATCTCCTCTTGGTTCTTCTCCATCAAGGCCTTTTTCCATTTATTCCAACGAATATGGCCATCAGTATGATCGCCGTTCTATAAAATTATTTCGGTCGGTTAAAGCGCAAACAAAATGTATAAAATTTCATACCTTGCAACTGATTAGCCTTTTGTTGCCGACATCGTAACAGTACTCACGTATATACGTCCTAGAAAAAAAAGTATACGGAATTCAACTAATGAAAATGAACATACAATGTATTGGTGAGCATTTCGTTGAAACGGCGCTTCAGCTTCATTCGACGTTCCATCCGATGTTCGAGTTCGATTCGTCTTTCGTCATTATTTTCGCCGAGAAGGATGAAAAATGGGGCGCTAGTGTCGCAGTTTTTGTGTGACAAAAAGTCTGGCGGTATGTGTAGATCGACAAGATCGTACAAAAATTCTGCATTTTTTATAATATTTGTTTTATACATTATAAGTGGCTAGAAATACCTATTATGGAGGATGCGACTTGATCGGGAAAGCGCTCAAACGAAAAGGCACGAGATGACTTTGTATTTGTTTTTTGATTTGGTGTATATGAATACAGCCAAATCAATGGAGCTGGCATCGTTGCCTAGAATAATTCGATATAGATGAAAGAACTGTTTAAACACTCACTCTTATCAAAACCTCTCGAACGATTGACGCTAATTTTGAGTAGACGTCGCGCCCAGTTGGCTGGAACGTTTCATATAGATCGTTCAGATTTTGTTGCTGAAATAAATCGACAATATTACATCGAAATGTTTAACATTTTAATTTATGCGCTTCTTTCGTCTATTAGGTGGTATTTAGCAGAATGAATTCTCGGCCATAAACAACATAAAACTAGGCCGATTTATCGGTATTTGTTGGAAAAGCGAAAAAACTAGCACCCTGTGCCGATAAAAAGAAATCTCAAATTTGAATTACTGGCCCGAAAAAACGATTGTCCACAACTAATCAGGGTGCTCGTTATTTGTGCGATGGTAATACAGTTCTCCAGATAACTATATACCCTCCCCAATTTTGTCGAATAACTCGAAGCGTTTTTTTTTCGATTCTTTCTATTCTGCGAGGTCAGAGACATCGGTTGAGACGTTATGAAACATACAATGAAAACACAATGGCGTACCTCAAACGGATCGTCGCAATTGATCACATGTTGAGCTTTTAAATATCCTTGACTTAAGTCGATCTCAGGAACCGAGTGATCGCATACAGTCACTTTTTGTTCGTTGTTGTCATCGGCATTTATCTTTTGGGCCAAAACGTTGAACTGAAAATTAGACATATTCCTATTCATCATAATTGTGTCCTGGCCGTCTTTTCGGCCCCATTTGACATTAACCCGGCAAATGTCAAGTGACTCATGCTATTTGACTTGACTTTTTTTTTGAAACTTTGCAGAATTGTTGACTCTTTAAAAATTACTAAGCCTTTCATACTTGCGGGTGGTCACCGTCCACCCAATTAGGCCGTCGCCGCCATGGCCCATATTTTTCCGATATTAAAATTTTAAAAAAATATAAAAATATATATATTCTCATTCAATCCATATTTTATCCAAAAATTAATTATTTCTTTTTTACTGTTATCACGCGGGTGAATATGGGCGAGGAACGGCGGCCGGGCGACAGTTTCTGCCGCCCGCGTCGAAGTCGTAAGATCCCTTTCTACACGTTTTAATAACATTCCCAAAAATTTTTTAATCATGAATCATCGATATTTGACCATATAATACTCCTACCGTGAATCCAGATCCTAACATGGCGCATCGTAACTCTTCAGCTCCCTTTGTCTCCTGATAGTCCATCCGAATATCGATCAATGGCATTGGATGTTTAGACAACCGTAAGGACAATTCCTATAAAAATGTATTAACACTTGGAGTAAAGATTAAACATTACATTCAACTCGAGTGAAGAAACCTTACGATCTTTCAATCCTTCATCAAGTAACTTTCCAATTTCTAAAAAGCTCGTCTGCTTCTTTTTAAATTGCATTGCAATTGAGTCTAAATGAAAATTGACATCCCGCAACGCTTGAATAATTACCAATTATACTGGTTTCATTTAACGAATTAAATGCTGCTTGCATCGAAAATCCACTGGAAGACGTTTGTTTTGCTTTCTTTGCGGCAGCCAGTACTTCTGAAAAACACTAGTTAGAAATGGTGTGAATGGAAATTTTTCAATCAATGCTAATCAACATTGCTTATGCATTAGAATGTCATCGATAAACCTTAGGAAACACTAGAACACTTTTTAGTGCATTGAGGAATTTTGGAATTTTCTAAAATATATTTTAGGAATTCTTATATATGAGGGGTTTAAAAAAGTTTTCTTGGAGTATTATAATATTTTGATTCGTTTTTCTGAGAACAAAAAATAAGCGTACCTTCGGCAGTTGCTCGTTTAGCCATTTTTGATGTTGATGACGACCGGAGGTATAAAGAGGAACTTCATGCAAAATGGTAAGAACCCTATTCAAATTTACGAAGGTATCATAGATAGAACGTAAACGAATATAAGAAATATTGAAATAAATTGAAATCAGGTGTCAATGATTTATTCAATTAAAAATAAAATAGGTAAAAATTATTACATTTAAGAAACGCTCGAAACGAACGTTGAACGATCATGCTCAATCACTAGGCAATATCCCAACACACAGGCTGATTCGGTAACTACTAGAGGCTCTAACCCGACAACTTCGAGAAAATACTTATTAACGGCACATATGTCATCCATTAAAGATGTTTGGGAGGAATCAGAACAAGACACACGAATGTTTCGAAATGGACATGTCGTTCTAAACGGTTTTATACAAACATTGATTGAACCATTGTGTTCAATTGCAAATTCGAAACTTCCAAAACGTTCATTCCTTGTTTGTTTGTCCAAGTAACGTATGAAGCAACATTGCGACTCTTTGGTTCTCCCATATGACCTTCCTTCATAAGTTCTCCGATTGATAATGATCCTATACCTTAAAGAAACTAAGTGTTGATATTAAAAACACCATTTAAAGCAACCATTGTTTAGTGGTACCAGCTATACCGATATTGAGAAGCTCATCTGCTAGAAACGGTGGTATTTCGCGGATGGATGATGATTGAACAACTGAAACTCCGCTGATCATATCGTTTAATTTCTTTGATGATAAGCGAGAATTTGCAGCATACAACATTCGTGCCAGTCGCTGACGAGCAATGAATCTGAAAGTGTTAAAAATATTATGTGACCCTATAATTTCAAACCTTTTTCCTATAGCTTCCGGCTTAGCACAATATATTGAAATGTTTCTAGCTAATTCCTGATTAGCTCTTTCAAAGCCAGCAGCGGACGTGAGAGCGGGGCTGCCAAAATCCTCCATTTTCCGCAAACAGTGATGAATTATTGTCTAAAATGGAATATCTACGAAATATAATGACACTATGCAAATATTGGATTAAAACTCTTTATAAACCATGTTTTCCACAAGCTGAATGTTAAGCTTTTAACAGATTTCACCAGTTGTTATCAGTTCATCTCCCTAAATCTGCATAGTGCCGCCTGTGATCACTTACATGCATCTTCATTGTAAAGCAACCGGCAAAACCATTTTGACCATAGCGATTTAAAGCCTCGCCGATTCGTTGAATACTAGGAACTTTGGTTTTAGGCATTCGCAAATCTTGAAGAGCTCTAGAAATTGCCCACTGTCCCAAAGAAAATAAGGTAGAGTTGATATCCTTTTTGAATAAGACAGCAGACAATGGAACCAAAACAAACATGAACTGCAAAACAGTAGGTTTACGATATGTCGATAGTATGAATAAGTCACCTCATCTATTTCTCTTCCAGTTTTTTGAGCTCCTAATTCAAAGCTTGAAAGACTTATCACCGGCTTTCCATGAGTGATCATTTTTGTCTTAGTAGCGATCATCTGAAAAAACATATTAATTTGTAACTAATATCTGCTTGCCTTTAGCGTATTCAATTGATATGGCTGAAGAACTAACCCGGGAATGACGGATTTCTTATCGCTCAGATAGTCTACAACATAATTTTAATTTACTAGGCATTCAATTAATAGGGTGCAACACTGTCGTAGTTACCTCGCATTCTATCTTTTGTAATCCCCTCGCTCACTAAGTGTAAATAATCGAAAAGATGATCATATGTAGGTGGTAGAGGGGTGCGATTATGAGCTGAATTGATCAATACATTAGAAAATTTACCTTATTAGTTATACAAGGAGGAGTATTGTAGTATGTATAGTCTTTCTCATTGCCTGTGCAAACATAAGTCATTTTGGACCCGTTGTGTTGACCTGAGCATTAAAAGGATTTCAAGAAATTTAAATATTACTGACCGACAATATCGCACCTTCCGCAACCGTTTTTGCTTCCCCATGACGGTAAATTGAAGAACTTTTTACTTGCCTAAACAAAACTTTAAACTCCGCTAACATAAAGATCTCACATCCATGTCAACGATGCATGAATATATTAGAAGTTTCACTTCAACTCTCGATCCTTGCCATTCTTTAATTATCGGTTTTGCATTTAATTGCTCAATATTTGATAGAAGCCTGGTAAAAAGAGGCGAAAGATTCAAATAGGCATTGCTTTTGCAAATCATGAGGCCAGCCAAAATCATGAAACGGTTATCATAATCGTCATAGGAATGAGTCCCATACCCAACCAATGACACATACAATGGCCAAGCGTGGCCCCTGTAAAATGTGGCTTTGAGGTTTTCTTTTTCGTAATGCTAATCAAAACCATTCATCGAATTTTTCGAGTTACGGTGCTATCTTTAAAGAAATACATTTTTTCGATTCCGCAGTTTACGGAAGGAGCAATCTCATTGTCATGCAACCCTGGTATGAACCGCGTATTAGGATATTCAATTAAAACTTAATTTCTAATGCATACACTTTTCCATTTTTAAAGCAGTTTCGTATACTTTTTCAAACATTTTCATGGCGCAACGGCATACCTGAATAGGCCTTTTCGTTCGAAACCGTCGTAGTTGTGCTCGTTAGCACTGTTCAGACACGCCCATTGATGCAATATTTGTGATTGTTACAACGATGATCAATCATTATTAACATTGTGGCTCGCTATGAACTATTGCTTTTTCTATTTGTATTTTTGTTGATTTTATAACTTACTTATATTTTATTCTTGCCTCGTTTATTAAATAAAAGGTTTAATTACCCAAGTTTGAGGTGTCAAAACATTGGTGCATCGACAATTCGAACTTGGACGCAAACGTGTGCAGCAGAGAAGCCACTCAGCTGTTAAGTGGAACGTTTGAAGTCGACGACATTGGTGTGAAGTCGAAGACATTGGTGTGACGTCGAAGACATTGGTGTGAAGTCGAAGACATTGGTGTGACGTCGAAGACATTGTTGTGAAGTCGAAGACATTGGTGTGACGTCGAAGACATTGGTGTGACGTCGAAGACATTGGTGTGACGTCGAAGACATTGGTGTGAAGTCGAAGACATTGGTGTGACGTCGAAGACATTGTTGTGAAGTCGAAGACATTGGTGTGACGTCAAGAATTGGCTGGACGTAGAAGTTGGATAATTTTTGGACGACTTGGTTATCACCCTGTTAACCCAATCGTCGTTTGGAACAATTTCTTTGATTCGTGGGCCATCAGACAACAAGTGATACGGAGCTTTGGAAGCTCACCAGTTGCCTAGGTTTGGAAACCAACTGGTTATCGCGGACGACAAGCGGAGTCGAGCAGTGCAAATTTAACAAGTCAGTTTATTTACGATAGATTCACCCTGTTCTTCCTTTTTTTTTTGAGATAATCTTGAATAGTTCTAACATTTGTTTATTTTCCAAACTCGTGTTGTTACCACGTAGGCCTGAGGGATCTAGTTCGGAAAAGCCGACGGCTATAGGATTCAGAAAACTTCCGGAATTGCAATACATTCACGAAATTGCATCATCTTTCCATTTTCTAATATCTTTTTCTTATCTTATCGATTCAGCTCAATATTAATCATCCCTATAACGCTAAAAATAATTGGATTTCTGGTTGCCCGTTATAATTGCATGACTAACATATAACTTTGCTGACAAAATGTCAAGTCTGTCGAGTCTGTTGGGGCTATGTACCAAGGCAGAAAAATTGTTTGAAGAAGAGTATTTAAAATTAGTTGCTAAGCAAGGAGTATGGGAGAGTGTAGCTAGAAACCATGAAGCGTTTGAAGAACTGGTGGATGAGATAGAAGAAGAAATGTATAAGATGGAAACTCTAGCAACGAAGGTACAAACAAGGTTGGATAAGTTGGTTGAGACGATAGATGAGCTTGAGGAAACGACACAAGAGGACGAAATAAAAGTGAAAACCAAAATGATGAAGAACGAAGAAATTCAAGACAAAACTGATCGCATGACAAACTTGTACCGACCGAAATTATTCACACTGAAGAAGAAGTTGAAAGCAAACACAGGAGATACAAGAAGACAAAATGTTACGGGAAACAAACCGTTGAACATCGGACTATCAGAAATACGAATACCAGAATTTCATGGGAATCCAAATGAATTCGTTGCATTTTGGACCATATTTGAAGAAGCCGTTCATATGAATGACAATATGTCAAATGTGTTGAAATTTTCATACTTGATGAATGCATTGAAAGGAAAAGCAAAGATTGCTGCAAGCAGATTCCCAGTAACCAATGAAAACTATCCGCAAGCAATTGCCTTTATCAAGGAGAAATTTGGAAACGACAAAATACGAGTGAAAGAATTGGGAAAACAACTCAAGAATTGTAAAGCACAGTCGAGTAAGATCGAAGATCAACAGATGTTATTCGACGAAGTAGCGGCAACTTTGAATCAATTGGAAACTAGCGGAGAAGCAATGGATATCGAAATGACCAGAGAATTGATTACGAAGAAATTCTCGCGAGAGATCCAAAAGAGTGTCTACCGAATGCGTGAAGAATCACCGGAAGATTGGAATTTGACCACACTGATGAAAAGCCTGGAAAAGACTTTGAAAACGGAAGCGAATGTTGAGAACGACTGTGAAAACGAACAGGTCAGAGAAGTGAAACAAAATGTGGTTCGAAGAAATATAGTTAACGAAAAACAATTCCGGTGTTATTTCTGTGAGAAAAATCACCGCGCAGACAATTGTCCTAATTATTCTTCTATTGACGAGAAATGGAAACGAATTAAGGAACTCAAAAATTGTTTTAATTGTTTAAAATCTGGGCATTCCTCAAGAGAATGCAGAAGCGAGAAATGCAGAAACTGCCAAAGAAGTCATCATCGATTGTTGTGCAAAAACATAAATAACAGGAACAATAAGGCACAAAAAACAACAGCGAAGAAGAAAAATGACGGAGGGAGTCATCAAAACGTTTCAATACCAGTACGACAGGAAGATCAACGAGAAGTCAGTCGAACACGTCAAGCACATCAAAATTTTGTGAATGGGACAGGCGACAGCTATTTACCTACAGTTCAGATGAGGGGATACAGCCCAGCAACGTCGGAGTGGAAAAAAATCGTCGTGATGCTTGATTCTGGAGCGAATTCGACATATGTGAAAAAGTCAATCGTAGAAGACTGGCAATTGGAGATGATTCGCGAAGAATGGGTGAAACTACAAACATTCGGACAAATCGCGAAGAATCCAGAAAAATACCAAGTTGCAAAAATCTTGATAGACAAAGGAAACAACCAAAGAATTGAAGTTGAAGCGACAGTAAAAGATTATCTTGTGGAACCAATCGATAAACCAGTGCTGGATGACCGTGATTTAAAGTTCCTGGAAGACGAAGGTATCACTATCAATCCGGAATGCTTAAAAACAATATCAGATCCCGATGTAGTTGTTGGTAATGATTACATTTATGAATTCTGGATGCAGCACACACTTCCATCAGGATTGACATACATCTTAACCACAAATGGTGCAGTAATCACTGGACGTAGAGCTGACCATGATGATATGAAGATGAAACAGGAAAACTCGACACGACGAGTGAATACGGTAGTGCGCAACGTCGTAGAAAACGTCATTGAATTTGAAGAAATGAAACAAGGAGAAATCGCTGGACCAGTGAATGACGAAATTCACCAAGAAAATGAATTGGTACTAAAACGAATTGAAGATACAATGGAAAAACGAAGTGATGGATATTATGTGGAGCTACCGTGGAAGGACGGAGCTGAGACTCTACCAACAAACTTCACATTAGCATTAAAAAGATTGGAAAGTGTTTTCAGATCCTACCCTATTGAAATACTACGTAAGATTGACGAAATTTTTAAAACACAGTTGAATCAAGGAGTGTTAGAAACAGTCGGGAATCCGGAAAAGTCAGAAGGAATTGTTCATTACAACCCTCATCGTCCAGTGATCACACCAAACAAACAAACATACAACGAAGGTTCGAGTAGTAATTGACGGTTCAGCACACTACAAGAATGAGTCTTCACTGAACGATTATCTTTTTCAAGGACCAACAATGATGCCTTCATTGACAGGAGTTTTAACACGGTTTCGAACAGGAGAAGTAGCCATCGCGGCGGATGTTGAAAAGGCTTTCTTAAACGTCCGAGTCATAGAAAGAGACCGAGACGCAACGAGATGTCTTTGGGTCAAAGATGTTGAGAAGAGCACGACACCCGAAAACATGCTAATTGTTCGATTCACTCGAGTAATATTTGGACTAAACTGTTCACCATTTTTGCTAGCAGCAACGATTCATAATCACTTGACAAAAGATAAAGAAACCCCTGAAATCGCGCAATCAATTTGGGAAAACTGTTATGTTGACAATGTAATCTTGACAACTGATTCATCAGGAACGGATATATACAAACAATGCAAGCGCCTGTTTGATGAACAAAATATGAATATACGCGAATTCATGTCGAATTCGAAGGAATTCATGGATTTCGTTGCAGAAAAAGACCGATCAACTGACGAAAACCCGAAGATTTTAGGAATTTCTTGGAACTGTGATCAAGATGAATTGACGTTCCGATGTAACATCAAAGACGAAGCCGATGGGAAGGTGACGAAAAGAATCGTATCACAAGCAATTGGAGCAGTATACGACCCGATGGGAATACTTTCACCTCTTATGCTGCCGCTGAAACTTTTTTTGAGAAAATTATGGAATCGAAATTTGACGTGGGATCAAACACTTGACGAAGATCTACAACTTGAATGGGACACTATTAAGCAGCAAGCAAATGGATTTTCGAAAACATTGCCAAGGAAAATCATGCCGAAACATGGGCCAATGAAAATAATTGTTTTTGCTGATGCAAACATCAATGCAACTGCAGCGTGTATTTACGTGATTGATTCGGAAGCACATCTATTGCGCGCAAAGCAGAAGCTAATTCCGAAGGATGATGTATGGACGATTCCAAAATCGGAAATGACCGCGATTCGAAATGCATGCGAATTGGCGAAAGAAGTTTTACATGATTTACAAGAAGGATCGAAATTTGTGGAACATCTCATAATTTTTTCGGATAGCGACATTGCCCTCAAATGGATCAAACTATCGCCTGGGAAAAAAGAAATTGGAGCATTCATTAATAACCGACTACGGGACATTCGAAAAATCGTTTTTGATATAATGAACTCCAACACTCATGTACAATTTGGACATGTTCCAACATCAGAAAACGTCGCGGATATTGGAACAAGAGGATCCGGCAAAGACGAGTTTGCTGAACATCAGTGGTGGACGGGACCAAGAGAATGGCTGAAAAGCGAAGAATGTGAGAAAAGTTTATTTTCAATAAATGATCCCGAAGGCTTCGAAATTCAGAGAATTGCAGCAGTCCGAAAGGTAGTTACGAACAGAGAATCGCTATTTGGAAATATCGAAGGAAAATCGATTACTCAAATGAAAAAAGTTGCAGCATTTGTAATTCGATTTATCAATCGTTCTATAAGCAAATTGTCACCAGAAAGAAAGAAAAAGATCAGAAACCTAATGGAAGTAAAAGGCGATGGATTGGATTATGGACCATTGTCAACGGAAGAACTTGAACAAACTGAAAAATTATTGATCAAAGACCATCAAAAACTAATTGATCAAAAACGATTGACAGAATTGAAAAATTTGAAAATTATCATGAACGAGGATGGAATTCTCAGATGCCGAGGACGAATGGGAAACTCGGAAGGAACTCATGACGAAAAATTTCCAATTTTGATCAAAGAAAACTCGGCAATGGCGAGATGGCTAATAAAGGAAGCGCATGGAGACTATCATTCGTCTACGTCTCAAACAATGGCGAATTTTCGAATGAAGTTCTGGAGCCCAAAGTTGCGAAAACAAGTGTTGAATTTCAAAGCGAAATGTATTCCATGTCAAAAATGGGGAAAATTGCCGTATAGATATCCAGAGATGATGGATCTTCCAGGATACCGCGTACAAAGACATCGAGCTTTTGAATGCGTTGGAATTGATTTTTTGGACCAATCAGCTATAGAAATGACAATGGCGAGGTCGGAAAGGGCTACGGAGTATTGATTACATGTGCAACGACACGAATGATGTTCGTGGATTGCACAAAAAATCTATCGACAGGTTCATTTCTGAATTGTCTCCGAAGATTTATGTCTTTTTATGGAGTACCAACAACAATTGTATCTGACAACGCACCAACATTTCGACTAGCTGCAGAAATCTTACAAGAAGCGCAAACACAATGGCCGCTCGACATCAGACAAATGACAGCTGAAAAAGGAATTGATTGGAAGGTGATTACACCGTACTCCCCTTGGATGGGAGGGATGTACGAAAGACTAGTAAAATCAGTAAAAGAATCATTCCACAAGAGCACTGGAAAAAAGATCCTTGAATGGGACCAATTGCAAACTTCAATGATGGAAATCGCCGGAATGTTGAATTCCCGCCCACTAACTTACATTGGATCGGAAACCGATGATTTCCAGTCATTACGGCCAATTGACTTGATCAACCCAGGAGTTCACCTCAATCTACCATTCGAAGAAGTTGAAGACCCAGTCATTGGAGCATTTGTTCCAGCAGAAGATGCAGCGCGACTTCAATCAAAACAAGACGCGATGACATGGATAACAGCACACAAGGAACAACTGAACAAAATGTGGAACATTTGGCAAACAGAATATATGCGAGATTGTTTTATTGCATGAAACTTTAACGCCACGAAATCACTGGAAATTGGCAAGAATTGTCGAAATCAAGGAAAGTGCAGATGGAAAAATTCGCGAAGTCGAAGTCGAAACCGCTAACAAAAAACGACTCAGACGACCAGTGAATATGATTGTGCCACTAGAATTGCCAGAAGAAACATTCACGAATGATGAAGAAAAACAAGAAAGTCCAAACGTAAGCGAAACTGATGGAAACATCAAAAGATACAACTTGCGAGAACGGAAACCAGTAAACTACCGCGAAGAAGGAGAAGAGGAGGAACGTCAAGATAACTGTATCAATGTGACGATGAAAAAACCATCACTGAATACAATTGGATGGATGACAATTGCTTTGATAACAATGCTGATAGCAGGAACAGGAGCACACGAATCTCATTTGGAATGTGTACCAACTGGAGGAAAGCTGAAAGCCGATAAATTTGAAATTTCCGAAATCTGCGTTGATGCCTACTGCATTAAATCGACAACATATAATGAGGAGTTAGAATTATGGATACCACCGAGCAGAAGAACACGACTTTTTGAATTAAAAATGAAAGCTCGAAAAGGATCGACATGGATAATGGAATCGAAATCATGCAATCCATCAAAAAGAGAATTTTGTGAGGAGATCGATTGCCTCGTATGCCTTGAACTAATATTGAATCCACACTGTCACCCAATCAAAGCAATTGCGATGACCACAATACTATTTCTTCTTCTTGTAACTATCGGATGTATGTGCACTATGATGACAAATTTGATATGGATTGTGTCGGTTGTAACAAGAATCCTGATCAAACTATGCTTTTCAATATTGCAAATAACAGTGAAGCTTGGGAAATGGACGGTATTACCATTATTCAGATGGTTTGCAGAAAAATTTATAGAAAAAAGACGAAGACGACGAATCAACTGGGATTCAGTTTCTATAGCATTAGTATTAGTTCACTTTGGGATAACGAATGGATGCCAAGAAGTCGATGTTACAGAATCACGGAATTTGCTATGTACAAAGAGCGCAGATCACGAAAAATGCGCATGGAACATCAAGGAGAACATTGCATTTAACTCGTGGACACGTGAAGCATGTTTGCGAGTAACAAAAAATGCAATAACATTGAGAGAATTGAAGATCGAATTCATAGAATCGCGAATGAAATGCATAAAAAATACCATCGCGTTTTCTAGAGAAACAGAACAAAAAGTATTAAGTGTGAAAAGATGCCCTAGAATGGGATCGTGTACGGAAAACAAATGCGCCAACATCACAGAAAATTCGAAAGTGACAGAACTGGACGAAGTCAATCGATTTCCAGGGACGACGGGTTGCAGTGAATCATGTGGTGGATGGGGGTGTGATTGTTTTTACACCAGCTCAGGATGCATTCTATACAGAATATACGCAGTACCGATCAACGAAGAAATCATGGAATTGTACAGATGCGATTGGAAGCATGAAATTGTGTTCAAAATCACGGAAACTCGGTTGCGGAGCTTCAAAAATGTCAAGAAACAATGGAATGTGACACTTGAAACAGGCAACACACTGGGAAAAATGTCCATTCATCTACAAGAAGTGAGCCTTCCAACATCATCGAT
Source organism: Caenorhabditis bovis (assembly GCA_902829315.1). Classification (NCBI taxonomy): domain Eukaryota; kingdom Metazoa; phylum Nematoda; class Chromadorea; order Rhabditida; family Rhabditidae; genus Caenorhabditis; species Caenorhabditis bovis. The sequence continues at coordinate 6,250,169 of CADEPM010000004.1, read as the reverse complement.
CAACAGCGAATGGTTTATGAAAGGAAACCAATCGACAAGTTTATGGACGAACGGGAAATTCCCAGAGCTAAGATGCAAATCACTGAAAGAAGCAGAATTGTTAAACTGTGAATTCGAAGAAAATTGTAAATGTGTACCAGCTGAAACACAAATGAATTGCAAATGCAAGAACTCATGGGAGGAATACCATGACATTCACAGAAAATTACCACTGCAACGGAACTTGTGGAAATTGGAGACTGACGATGAAGGGACTGCAATTATGAAATCGACAGAAATAAACAATGCTGAACTTGTGTTGAAAATCGAAGACGATTCTCAATTGATGATTGTCAAAAACAGCGATGAGTGCAGAATTTCAAACGTCGAACTGACGGGTTGCTACAATTGTGCCAAAGGAGCAACAATTTCTTTAAAATGCCATTCATTAAAGGAACAATTGACTGGAGATGTGGAGTGTGGAAATCACAGGGCCGCAGTGAAATGCTCGCCGGCAGGCGAAAGAAATACGGCGAACATGTTTTTTGACAAAGCAAGGATTACAGAAAAATGCACGATCGACTGTGGCGGAAAGACCATAAATCAATTCAACTTGGAAGGAATCCTACGTTTTGAGGCCGACGTTTGGAGTTCAATGAGCCGCATACTGAACGGAGAAACAAAAATCTATGATGAATGGAAATTACCAGATTTTTGGTTCCTTTTGGAAACATACTTCCAATACATGGAATACGTTTTCATCGCAATAGCTACGGTTATAGTCATTATACTCTGCAGCTACTTGTTTTTGTGCAACTTGTTCAAATCTCTTCTTTGGAAACTTATCAGCCTTCCTTTCAAAATTTGTCGCAAATGCAAGCCCACACAGCGCAAAGACCACACTGCGTAAGTTTTTTTTTTTTAACTTTCTTGAGTGAATTGATGTGTATGCTTAACAATAATAATGCTTTTGTGTAAAAAAAAAATCTATCTTTTACTAATTTTAACTTAAACATCGTGAATAGTGGCGCAAATTTTGATGAAGTTTTTTTTTTCTGAAGCCGGGAGGCCATTACGAAATTGGTTGAAGAATAATAGTTGATACTTATCGTTCTTACATATACAATGTTAGATTTTAATTTTGAACTTTGCCAATTCTGTTATCTTCTTGTTTCTAAATTTTAATTGTGTTTTGCAACTCAAGTGTATTAGTCACTTAAGCGTAGGCCCGGGGAGTGTGCTCGTTAGCACTGTTCAGACACGCCCATTGATGCAATATTTGTGATTGTTACAACGATGATCAATCATTATTAACATTGTGGCTCGCTATGAACTATTGCTTTTTCTATTTGTATTTTTGTTGATTTTATAACTTACTTATATTTTATTCTTGCCTCGTTTATTAAATAAAAGGTTTAATTACCCAAGTTTGAGGTGTCAAAACAGTAGTTAATAATTCCAAAAATGTGGTGGGTGCGCTTATCATTCATAACATTTCTCATATCATCAAACTTCTTAGTTTCGTGAATCCGTGATGCAATGAAATGAGGATCGGCCATATAATTATCATAGTTCGGTAGTCCAACACATTCAATTATATGCTCAATTTGGCCTCTCACGTCGTACACATTCAAGCGGATAGGCTCCGCAATACTAAACATTGTTTAAATTAATTGCTTCATTATTATGGTTTACCTGGATTCGCAGTCCTCGGATTTGCACTTGCGATCTTCCATCATATTGCTGCACTTTCCACAAACCAAATAACTTTTGTAGTCGACTGATTTCATTTCTTTCACCTTCCTTTCAATATCACTGCACTAAAAACTTTGATTAAAAACACTAATTTTTCGATTCCGTTGCCATGATATTCCGACACCTCCGGAGGATTATCGCAAACTCGTAAATATCGCGACGGACTTCCTCAGAAAAATTATGTTTCAACAGCAATGCCGTCAGTTCGAGTATTTTCCGCTGGTTTCCTATAATTCATTTTGAAAAACCAATAGCAGAACGTACCGGCATCGAATGGAGCGGTATTGTTGACGTCGTCGTCATGATCTTCCTCAATTGTACGTGGAACAGAAGTGCCATCATTCTCTGAAAATAAATTCGACAAAGAGTAACACATTAGAAAACACATAAACTAACCGACATCGAATGTGACGTTAGTATCATCGAAATCAGCTTGGTCTTCTTCGAAATTACGTCGACCAGTCGTCCCATCATTCACTGAAAATACACAATGCAAGTTTAAAACTTCGACTATGTTTTTGTTAGCACACACGACATGTATGAACATAGGTTAATTATACCAACATTATACAGAAATTGCCGACATTACCGTCTGGTTACGATTTTGTCTCATTAGCTACCGGCAATATTTTGTTAAATTGCTCACCGATTTCCAGTTCGCCTGCTTCTTCTAATCCATCTCTATGAGTATCGCCTTCGCCTTCTTCATGGCGATCTTCGTTCCTCTTGTCTCGTATTTTGTTAGCTATAACAATAAAAAAGTCTTAACGTTAAACATTTCATAACAAAAATACCACGTAGTCTTCCTTGGCCTCCTCTTGCTAACCGACAGATCTTGTCTGAAATCATCAGCGGTCACCAAATTACCTACCTTATATCAAACGTACTTATATCTTCTCTCTTGCTATCGAAATATCGCTTCATTTTCTTCCTTGAAAATCTACTGAAATAAACATTTTTTATTAAACGGATATCACGATATCGCCAATATTAATGAACGCCATTGTAAAAAGCGTCACACAACTCATGCAAAGTGCAAAAATAATATGTAAACTCTTTGAAAAAATTTTCAGTCTCAATAAGTCCTATAAACATGAAAAAAACTTACATTTTCTTATAATAATTTAGAATTCGCGATAAGTTCTCTAAATATAATAATATATTACAACTTTTTTGCCTGAGAACAACGCAATAAAACCGAAAAAATCAACAAAAAAGCGATAAAGAAAAAAATCGTCTTCCAACATTGTTAAAACGCGCCATTCAGGAGAAACGCGTCAACAATCATAACCTTGGCGCGTTTTCTGACACCCACGCGGCAGCCGCTGGGCTAGCGCCGCGGGTGCCGCGTGGGTAAACTCATCCACTAATCAGTTGTGCAGAAGCGGTCACCCGCGCGGCCCCCGCCGCCCTTGAACAAATTTTTCCATGGAAATTCCCCCACGCGGGTGCCGCGAGTCAGCGGGCCCCGCGCGGGGGTGATTTTTTGCTTGCGGCCCCCACGCGGCCCCCACGCGGGCCCCGCACAGCCCACTTTACCCGCGCGCGTCCCGCTAAATTTTACCGAGTAGAACACCCAGAATGCGACCTCGAAACCGCGAGGCAAGCAATTGTTTCACGCTTGAGTCTGGCGCCTTAGACCACTCGGCCATCCCTGCACACATTCCGTGCGGCGAGATTGGCGTTTACATGAGCGCCCCATCCGACGGCCCCTGCCACGCAAACAGGTCACGCTGCTCAATTTTATTTTTTTGCAACGAAAAAAATAAGCGAATCGAATTCATTTTAAAATTTATTCATTCTTCACATGCATATCTAATTGGAGATGAGTGACAAATATTCAGGCAAGCTTTCAATTCTCACACAAAATTGCATTTTTAAGAAATTTCATTCTTCTAGATACGAGATTCTTTTTCGCCAAACTTGGTTGTTGTATTCCTGTCGAGTCGTACGCGTGGATTATAATCGTTCTTTTCCTCTGCTTCCTATTCGTTTTGCTGTTCTGCTTGCTGGCAACAGCAACAGTTCGCTGGGTAACAAAAAATTTAAAAAAAAAATTATTTTTTTTCAATTAGCCAGTGGGTACTGTATGCAATTCCGCGACAACCGCAACGCAAAATTGCGGAATTATTTATTTTCGGCAAATTTTCGAATTTTCAGCTTTACAAGCGTCGAATGCGCAAACGATTGTCGGTGTTGAAGGAAAAATATACACTCGAGCAAAAAATGAAATTCGAGTTTGAGAATCGACTAAGCTATCTCGCCGCGAAGCATCAAATCAATAAAAGTGGGTGAATTTATTTTTTTTTTAAATATATTTTTGGGGATAAAATTGCAGAAAACGTGGGAATCGCGAAAAAATCGACCGAGCCTCAACCATCGGCGTCGGGCGGCAACTCGAAAAACATTCGGATGACATATCCGACGACACACACGCGCCCTCGTCAATTATTCCGAAATCAGAGGGATGTGAGTCGTCGAAATCAATTGAGGAAACCAAAAATTGCGTTTTCAGTCGAGTGTTGATGACACACCGGTGGCGATGAGCGCCCTTCCAAGCGATAGTAGGCTCGAAAAATTGACAAATTCAATTTTGTGCAAAATTTCAGCAAAATTAGCCGAGCCGAAAATCGTTGAACGACCGCCAAGCATCCAGCGGGTGGTTACTGTCAATCAAAGCCAGGAGCCGCCACCACCGCCACACTTCTCTGCACCAATGGCGCCAGTCCCGTCGCCACCCGTGCCAACGCCGCCACCACCACCACCGCCACACGCTGTTGTCGCCGCCGTCTCCGCACCGCCAATGTTCACCCGGGCTCTGGCGCCGCCAAGCAAACCCACCACCATCGCCACCACCACCGCCACCAGTTTGGAGCACGCCCATTCGCCGTCTGAGCCGATCGCCAGCACGCCGAAATCGTCGGCGACGAACGAAGTGAGCCCGACGTCGTCGAGCCAGTACAATCAGGCGGTTCGCGACAGCTCCGAGTCGGAGCCGCCGAAAGTCGACTACTCGTCGAACAACATTGTCAGCCCGCCGATGGAATCCGACAAGGTGTCGTCGCGTCGAGAAGCGGCCGGTGGCGCGCGAAAGGAGCTGAAGTATTGGATGGCGATGAGCTCGAAGACGTTCTCGACGAGGTTATTGGTTGTCTTCTTCTTTCCCCCCAACGCTCTGCTTGTTTTCAGCGCCAGCTCTCGCGGTTGGACTTTGGACTCGACGGGCACCGATCGATATCAGAAGGCGGCGTCGACCAATTCAAGTGTTCAAGTGCGCTCGCATCTCTCACAATATAAAACCGCTTCCGATTCTGGAAGCGACAAGTTCCGACATGTAAGCTTCTCCGTATCACAAGCGAATGGCTCCGACAATTTTCAGGGAGCATTTGTGTTTGACACATCGAACACCTCATAATTTGTTTTTCCTTCTTGCTTTCCTTATTTTTTTGTTAATGATAATGAATTTATGTTAAACTGTACACGACTAGAACGCCCAGCACGGATTGGGACACTTTTGAATGAAGGTCTCGAAGTAGCCTTTGGTGACAGACATGATGACGGTGTGTACTGTAGTCTTGTTGAGCGTTGGCTTCGATGAGAGCACCTGAAAATGAGAGTAATAATCGAAAAAAGGAAATGGCGCTTCTACTGTGAAAATGCCCTTCATTGAGATGTTGGAGCGGCCGAGTTTTTTCATGCACGCGTTTCCCGGGTCTCGACGATTGTCGATGAACAATGGGTCCTGGAGAGTGTTGTTTAAAGGCGCGTTTGGGGAGGTCGGTACCTTGTCGGGATCGTAGTTCGTCTGCAACAGGAACCAGTCGTCATCGCCGGTGAACAGTTTACGCTCGAACTGAACGTCGGTGGTGTTGCGGACGAGAACGCTGCCCTCGCCGGGATTGGCGCCGCCGAGAATGAAGTAGGCGCCGGTGAGAAGCTTCACGTTGGCGATGTGCTCGCGAGCGCACTGCAAGAAATTGACAATTTTCATTCTTCACAGATTGTTTTTTGGGAATTTTTGAAAAAAAAGTCAAACCTCAAAGGTATCGCAATTCTCGAACAGCCATCTCTCGAAGTACATGACAAATTGAAGATCGGTATTCTCGTAATATCCCATATACCATCTGGCGACATTCAACAAATCCGGTTGCACTTTGGCGTTCATCGACAGCGAGAAATGGTGCGGTTTCATGGCCGTCAAAACGCCGACATGTCCCGCCAATGTGGAACCTTTGAATAGAAGCTTGCCGCCTTTGTAGAAGTTGATGTTGATTGTGACCTTTTTCAGCGCTTCTGTCAGCGCCCATGATTGAGCATTGACATCCCAGACGAACAACTGGCCAAAGTCCAAATTTCTGAAACCAATTACATTTTTCTCGAAGAATTTTAGGCGTCATAAATAAGAAAACTGAAAGATTCTTCAATAATTTATTTGAATTCATTCAAAAAATAATATATTTCAAGTTTTTTTTTTGAAAAGAAATTGGAAAATTGAAAAATTTCGTGGAAAATAGGCGAGAAAAAAAGTGAAATTTGAAATTTGCCTTAGAGCGCACTTGCTCACAACATTTTTGTTATTCAAATTTTTAGCTCATTTTCCACAAAAATGCGTCAATTTCGATCGTGTTGAACCAGGAAATGAGAAATGAGAGAACCTGGCATGATATAAATCCTTGTTATCAGCGGTTTGGGCGATGATCGACGTGCAAAATCGTGACATTTCATAGAAAATGTTCAAAAACACCAAATTGCCAACGTTCAGCTCGAGAACCTCTTCCATTCCGAGGATCTCGTCTTTATATGGGTTCATGATCATCCCTTTATCGAACGCCTTCGCCGTGATGTTACCGAGAAGGTCCCACGCATTAATTCCGGGAATTATAGTGAAAAAATACTGAAAAACAAAGTAGACCGAAAAAAGTGCGATTGAGCGCGTTTGCTTACATTCAAGACATCGAAAACCTCTTTGATTTCGTTTTTATAGGCTTTCGCGATTTGCTGAAATCGTTGACGTGGCGGTAGGTCGAGATTCACGTCGAACCATGGGACCGCCTCGGAAGCGGTTGGATCGTAGATATCGGGACCGCCGACAAGGCAATTCGGCTTGAAGTCAGGATTCTCCACCTTCCGTTGGGTGGAGATATGGATTAATAGAGGGAGAACGAGGAATAGAGGCTTCATTGTACCCTGGAAAATTTTTTTGAACAATTTTTTTGGGCAGGTGTCGCGGAAGGGTGGAAAACACATGTAAACCCAATCGCGCGTGTCGTAAGATTTGTGCAAAGTGGGCGAAGTGGCATGATGCGCGCGGACTTTCGCGCGAGAAGTTGTTGGTTCGAGCCCACATCAAAAATTGTCAATCTTTGTCGAAAATCAAAGACTGGCATTTGATAGCGCGGCATCAAACTCGACACAAATGGCTTGAAGAATGTTCAAAAACGGAAAACTGTATGAGAATTCCACAATCACAGATAAACGGCGGCATAGGCACAATGGAAGCATAATGGAACGGCTGTGGATATCATAGGAATCTTATATGCAAGTTATATGGAAGCATAATGGAAGCATTTTTTTTGCGGAACCGCGTGTTTCGTATATGGAATGAGCCGTATGCCTTCCATATGGGAAAATAAGAAAACAATTTGATTGCTGTATTCAAAATTTATTTCATATTAACACATTTATTTAATTTAAAATAAAAAAAACAACATTGAAATGAATTTCAATTAAGATATAATCAAACCATTAGTTACTGGCAACTGCCGAACTATTCGAATCATTGTCAGTACTGACATCGAGCGGGACGCTGTAATAAGTAGAATTCATAGCGTTCACACTTGGTTAAAAAGCCGTGTTATGATATTTTTAAAAACAACAACTATTGCTAAGAAATTAGGCAAAAGTCCTAATGCACATTTAACCTATCCTTTTTTCGCAAATATACGCTTGTAGAAAGAAACCGTTATCGAATTTTTACCTTTTCTCCACTTTTCCTAGTCGCTACACTTCGATTATAATGGGCCTATTAATTTGAAAAACTTGTAAACCATTGTTACGTAAACTAAATTTTTCGAGAAAATACAATCAGTTTTTTTAAATCAATAATTTTCTTAAAAATAAAAATAATTTATTTTTATTGCATTTTTGGAAACCCTTTAGTGCACAAAATAAAAAGTGAATTGGCGGAAGAAAGAACAACTCCAAAATTTGAAGCAAAAAGGCATTTTGGTTAATATTTCAAAGACATATGAATACTCACATCTGAGGGTTGCTGGTAGAATCAAGCAGCTTCCTTAATTGCGCCGCGAGCGCTTCCGGCGCTACACCAAATTTCCTTTAAAGTCGTTGGCGCATTCTATCGTTTAATCAAATAAATAAATTAATAGTCATAGCTCAAAATCTTACAGAAGATTATCCATGACTTCTCGAACCATGCGTAATGCTTTCGCTTTGAAGTCATTTGTCGGTTGTTGCCCAAAGCCATGGATAAGAGCATCTGTAATATAGATATTTGCAATAAAGTATAGGATCTTTATATAGTCGGCGTCTGGCGACTTCTGTACTAGAGCCCCACTTAAAAAGATAAATGCCACTGAATGATATTGGTACGAAGGCTGTACGGCAATCGGAAATTTCGGCGATTCGGCTAATGGCAAACTACCGATCGAAATTTTCTTCGGCAATTTGAAAAACCGGCAATTCCATTGCCGCACAGCCCTGATTGGAACCAAATAATCAACAAGCTTTAAACTTAGGAAGTACTTTATAAAGACTTACCGCAGCATTTCATCATGAAACGATCTCCGAAATACAAGTAACCCTTCGATGACGATGGACTCGATGAGTATGCTGGAAACCACTTATCTTTTAAAGCTACCTAAAAAAAGAATTTTGATTTATTTATATTGTTAAATGGCCTATAAAATTACTTTTGTGAGAGCTTCTCGCATTAGAGTCCGACCGTCCCTATCAAAATATGATGATGAAAGATTGGAAGCGATCATTGGGGATATCAAGTCCTTAAATTGAAATGAGTAGAAGCTCGGTAAAACGAACTCCTCATTGCATTCTTTGATAACTTGATCGATACTAAATCCTTGCTTTGGCTTAAAAATATTTTCCTGGTTTGTTTGCAATTTTCCTAATTCATTTGCTGATTTGCATTGGTTGACTGCAGTATTTATCTGCAATGAAAAATCCTATTAGGTATTATGTATATGAAACGAAAGCATACAGCGCACGCTAAGAATGCTTGCCCGAGGAATACATCTTTCAGCTTTTCATTCTCTTCCATCTCAGCCATAGATAGAAATATTTGGTAATCAATATTTTTTGGAGATTTGATTAGTTTTTGTATATTTGCATAAAAAGACGTGTAAAAATTAATGTAAAATTGTACAAATTCCAGTAAATGAAAATCAATTGTGTTCGAAGAAAAATGAAATATTAATTAAATTGATTCGATTAAGAATGTTCTTAAATTAGATTAAGAAAACATTGAATTCGATGTAAAAAAAAACTTGATTTCAATTGAAAATCTTCGAAATTACTCTCATTTTCAATATTTAAAACTTATTTCAATTTCAAAAATCGTATCTGATTTGTCATATGTTTCGATACATTAATTATTTTCGAATTTTGAAATCGAAATTATTTCGAATCCTATTGATTTTCATTTACCGAAAAAATGCAAATTTTATTTTTCCTGTGATTAATTACTTACTTCTTGTACTTCTCTCGAGTACGAAACTCCATTAGAAACATCAAATAAATAATTTTTAGCAAAGTCGATTGGATTCCACTGGTGGTTTGAAGACGCATTCCCCTTTCGCATTTTTTTTGTAGTCATCGCCATAATTTCTTGGTTTTCGGCGACTTCCATAGAATCTGTATGCTGCCTCTTTACGGTGCTTGCCTTTTGAACCTAAAACATTTCATAAATTATTTAAAATTCAATGAGGAAAAATTTTGTAGCCGCGTCTGGCCATATTTTATACAGTGCTCCACATAACTATACACCCACCCCTAATTTTGTCGAATAACTCGAAAAAGCGAATAGCTCCAGAAATAGTTTCAATTAGAAAAATATGCGCAATTATTATTAGTTTCATATTACATTCACAAAATAAAACAAAAAATAACAATTTAAAATTGTTATTTTCGCGAAAAAGTGGAAAAATTTTTTTCCACAAAACTATATACCCACTTCATTGCGCATATTTTTCTAATTGAAACCATTTCTGGAGTCGAACAGGCCAATTTTTGATGATAACAACTTACAAATTGCGCGTACGAAGGTTTAGGAATTGGCGTTGATTTTGTTGTTTGTGAGGACTGTGGAGAAAAAAAATTTTGTTGAGTTGGCGAGTAAATTGGACTATCTGGATCTGAAGTGTCGAGCGAATTTGGTTCCATGTTAGGGACTTCTGGTTCTTTGTTATTGACTTCTAGAGCCGTTTCAGTTATATCTGACAACACTCTCGATCTTGTCTTCATCTGTAAAAAATTTCAAAACATTATGTTTTATTAAAAGAAAAAAGCGAGCGATAATAAAAAATATGTTAAAGTAAATAAAAATAAAACGGATTCGATGAGAAATTAAACACAATTCGATTGAGAAAATATTTAAATTCGATTTTAAAAGTGTCGGAAACGATTTGAAAACATCGTATCGATTTTAAAATTTTCGAATGCTATCAATTTATTTTTGGTTTCGATTTTGATGATAAACATGAAAATTTTTCCTTTATTTTTTAAAAACATTTTTCCTTTAATTTTGAAAAAAATTCTTTAATTTTTGACAAAAAAAAAACACAAAAAATCTTGAAAATTCATTGAGAAAAAGCAAGAGGACAAAAATTTTGAAAACGAATTTCGAAAATTGTGAGGCGTGGCAGAATTGTGCAATGCGGCGCACTGTTTCGCAATGCTGCGGCACATCTCATGATTTCTCGAGTATAATACACTGCAACTAGGAAATTTCCATTAATGGACAGAAAATGAATAACTGATTAAAAATAGATACTTCTACAGTGTATTAACTGGTTCATTTTCATCATTAAATATTTAAAACCTTTATTAAATATTTTAATTATGCACAAGAGCGCCATTTGCAGCAACAATCAAAATTCCATTATGCGTAGGAATATAGCATGCACAATGCCTTATACAATCAATAGAAATAATTAACCGAATTCCTGTGAGCTCGCCGTTTTTCACGCCTTTGTATTCTTTTAACATTTTCAGTATTTCATTTCCATAATAATAGTCCGTGTCATGTAGATCATTAATTGATTTCGCGAGAGAAGCGAACTGCGATCCTGGTTCAACTTCTTTTATTAGTTCAACAACCACTTCAGCACAGTTCGAATGGTATACAACAGCAATAAATCGGAAAACCTCTAAATTGTTATTGTAAACAGCGAACATCACGTCATCCACAGTTTCATCATCAAGGTATGCCGATTTGAATTTTCCGCAAGCCATATGTAATGTTCCGTAATAAATGGCGTTCTCGTCGGCAATTATTACGTCCTCATTTTTAATTCGCTTTATTTCGTTACTCCATCTTGTCGCACTTGGCAACATTTCCGGAGTTGCTTGCAAAAATTTCTTCAGAGACATGGAAACTGTATCTTGAGCTGCTCGTTGCCTTACTTCTCGTCTTAGCGCTTTTTGCAACATGAATCTGAAGATGTCTTTGCTTTGCTTTTCTCGATTGTATTTATCATTTTTATTTACCTCGAAGATGCCGTTTCCAAGAAATTTCGAGAAAATCGACTCTTGTAGCCTTTCAAAATAAATTGATAGGCGCTTTCGAAACTGAAAGTCGATAGCGTCGCTGTGTTTCCAAATTTGTCAACAATTTGCGGCAAGTGAAATAAAAATTCCTTTGAAAAACTATTTTTTACAATTGTTAAATTTTTATCTTACATGAGCTTTACAAGTCATATATTCTTCGTTGGCTTCGATTAAGAACCACCTTGCTGCAGCGCACAGCTGCACAAAAAATATTTCGCAACTCTCGCAATTCGAGTACAAAGAATTTGCAATTGTTGCAATGGCAACAATCACCAACCGTCCTTTTGTTGGCAGATTCGGCGAACATAAAGCGGCGAGGAAAAGTTGAATTCGGAAAAACTAAAACCAATAAATTAGGCGTATCTTATATATTTATAATATTTGGCTCACGTGAAGCTTGTCGCTACCGTTTCGACAATCCTTGATTTTAGAATACTTCGAGGATAGAACAACTTCGGAAAGCAGTTCCTCGAGAGTGGTGTTAGAAGCATTTGGATGAAATAGATCTGATTTGAAGCGTTTCGCAGTCCGAAGGACTTCTAGAAATAGCGTCTAATAATAAAAAATTAATAGAATACCTTTTGTAATGATTTCACATAAACCTTCTCCCAAATCATGAAGGATATCTATAGGCGTTTCATATGGCATGATGATCTCTATGATGCCTGCGGCAGTGTTTCCAAATCCATTTTCGTGTTGTAAACTGTCTAAAACAGTAAGCATATCTCCACGAGTAACACTTCGAACTGTTTAAATAACTATTAAGTTTCGATTACGATTATTAACCTACGTGGTCCAGCCTGCTTGTAGTATGTTCCGGTAGCCATGCAATAGAAACAAGACTGGCTCGAGTGATGTGACTTAAAACCGAAAAGGGCTCTTTTTGCCTATAAATGCATGGATAGAAGTAGACTCAAGGAACTTATGTTTACAGGTTGGTCTGCTACTACTGTTACAAATTTAAAAGAAATATTCACTCCTCTCACTGTTCCAAGTGATCCGATGCAGTCCGACTTGAGAGCTGGTAATATAGCGTTCCAGAAAATCGTGCTGGGGTCCATATCACTCTCTGCAACTCCTTCGAGGAGAACATTAGTCGACTTCTGCATTTCCCCGGTTGGCAAATCAACAAGGATGCAAGAAATGGGCCACAGTTTCCTCAAATCGTTTTATTTGAAAATGTGTAATTTTACCATTATATCACTTTCTGCTTCCTGGAACGCAGACACCATCTAGCGACAATACGCCAGATAGCTTCAGCTCTTTCCCTTCCTCTTCTGATTCCCAAAATTTTCTAAAGAACTTGCTTGCCAAGTTGTGGTCTCTCTCTTTTCCCTGTCGAATACTGGAACGAATAGCGATGATTTTTTCGAAATATTCGTTGATCAACTGATGCAATTGTGACTGAATTCCCAAACGCACGAACTTCACAATTGAACCGCAACTAGAAACATACAATTGTGGTAATTTGGAGTTTCGGATAGTGCTGCTATAGTTGACGGTGTGCGAATTTGGAGATGGCATTACTTAATTTTTGAATTTTTTGCGGGACCAATTAAATAGTAGTCCGCGCAGATTTCTAACATTCTTCTTTCCACAAAAATACAAAAACACGCTTTCAAAATAACAAACCATTTCTCATTATTTAGCCGTTTAGCACCGCAACCATTGCAATAATAGTGAATCAAATGTTTGTTTTTCTCCGTGCTCCACAATTTTTCAACATATTCAGCCATGTCTTCGTCCATTACTGATATGAATCGATTGAATTCTTTAAAAAAACTATTATGAAATTGGTATAAATAACTTAACCACTCTCCGATAATCTTGACATGCATACTGCACATAGAAATTGAATAACTTTATCTGGAGCCGAACGAAGATCTCTGACTATTCCTGTAGAATAAATTATCCTCGATTAATTTACTTTCCCAACTAGAAAACAATTCTTGTTCTTCCTCGCTATCTGTATCCATATGGATATCGGCATCATAAAGGTTCATCGTCTCCTCAGCGCGCACGCTTATTTCGTTAACATTATTATTTTGACTTCTTTTGTCATCAACGTGTTCACCATCTATAAGTTAAATCCAATTAGTTGGGACTATTATAATTACTAACTTGACTTTTGTGCAACACTATTGAAGTGGCGATGAATACTTTTTGGCATTATCTGAACATAATTAACGCCTTGAAAAATAATGCGAAGCAAAGATAAATCTTAAGGAAACAAAATAAACCAATGTGCTTTAAATGTGGTTAGTCATAGCTAAAATCATAATGATACACAAAACAAAATAAAAACGGTGACATGCGCAAATGTTGAGTTTCTTCCGCAACTGAAAGAATTTCTCGACTCGGCTTAACCCAAATGACGTAATTTAAACACACAATCGCGTTGGCATATTAACATTAAAATGAAAACCAATCATTTTTTATCATTTCAAACATATATATATCGGGGAAGCGTCTTTCTCTTGGTCTCCCACGGACTTCGAAAAACGAATTTCGAAAATTGTGAGGCGTGGCCGCATTGTGCAAAGCGGCGCACGGTTTTGCAATGCTGCGGCACGCCTCTTCTACGCGCGTCTGCTACCAGTTTGGAGCAAATTGTGAGTAGTTTGCGATGCCAATTTCGGAAAAACCGGCAAAATATATTAATACGACTTAATTGTAGTTGGCAATCTCTAAACAAAGTGAGGAACAGTTGACTGAATTAACATAAATCTGAGTAACATAAGTCATTAAATGGTAGAAGCTAAATTTCGTATGTTGTGTATCATATAATTTTCGAATTTTCATTGTTTATATGATAGCATAAGTTTTTTGTATTGATTTTTGTGGAAATTGTCTTGGTCTGCCGTCCAGACGCCAATTGTATAATGTGTAATGATATATGATTATTTTATCCATATTTCATCCATATTCGTTCCACGGCTCGCAAACACCGGAAGCATATTCATCCCGTTTTCATTCCATCCATATTCGTCCCATATTTCTTCCACAGCCACTAAGAATTACATTATGCTTCCTATATGGAAGCATTATGCTTCCGTTCCACAGATTTCCCACAATGCTTCCATTATGCTTGCGTCGCGCTTAATCAGTGATCAGCAACGCTTATCATAAATCAAGCACGTGCCCCGTCTATCTTAAAAAAAATTATCACACAGAAACATCGACACAAATAATTGCACAGCAAATGATTTATTGAGCATTTGGAGGTGGGCGGGGCTTGGGTTTTATATCTCGGAACACGTGTCAATTGAATATAAATTAATAAATTGGACAATTAGAAAATGAAATAAGCAATGAGAACGGCGAGCAACGCGAACGGCACAGTTCTCAATGGTCCGTAGGAATCGGCCAAATCGTTGGGACCATCGGTGACCGAGTTGTCATTTGGTGAGAGGGTCGCACCGCCCGGAGCACTCTGAAAATTCGACATCATCGATTTTCGCGAATTTGCATTGTACCTTTAAACAGACGGCTAGCAAATTATCCTTCAAATTGGTGCATAATTGGTCATCGCGTGTTGTGCACGTGCAATTATTGAACACCGCTCCGACGGCGGTCTCGATCGTCTGATTCAGAAGCGATTTGCATTTGTCGGAGCACACGCCACGCGCCGCGTCCGGCTCGCATTCCGACATGAACACGCCGAATTTGGAATTGCACTGCAAATCGGCTTCGCACGCGAGTTTGCCGAGACTACAATGGACGGTCGATTCGGCCGGCAGGAAGTGGCACGCGCGAAGCTCGTCGCGTCCCGGAATGCAGGTGGCGTCGGTGCGGAGAAGCACACGACCCAATTTGTTTTGGTAGACGTTGAGGACGGCGCTTCGGCATTGCGGTTGGCATGTGCCGGTTGTGCTGGAAATTGAGAAAATGTCTCACACCCTCTTCAATTTGCATACTCTCTCGCGCGACTAAAAGAGGGGAAGACGGTTATTAGCCGCTGCGGAATAAAGACATAACTACGGGTGTGGCGCAGTTGGTAGGCTTGTTGCCTTGCGCGCCGAAAATTTTGCAAGTTCGAGCCCACCCCAAAGAAATTCGGTTTTTGCGAAACGCCTTACCATGCGGCCATCATTGGCGCCAATCGATTTTGACATTCCAAATCATTCTCGCAATCGTTGAGCGCTTTCGTGCACGCTTCTGATGGATTCTCTTGCGCCGCCACCACCATCGCCAACGATAGCAGCAGGGCCGGCGCCAAATTGACGACCATTTGAAACACTAGAACGAACAAATATGAAATTGGATGGTGTAACATGAGAGTATTAAGGTGAAGGTTGGCGGAGGATTAATGACAACGGAAGCGAGTCGGAAGGAGGGTAGTAGAAAAATTTTTGCGGTTGCGACACAGAAAAAAGGAAGTAAAATTTTGTGGTGGATAAGAAGAGCTGTCAAAAAGGCAATCAGTTGTGAGGTCTGACGAAGCGAAAGAGAGCAGAAAAGCTTCAAGATGAAAGTCACTTGACAGCGGGGTGGACAGTCGGACTCGCGCGAGCGCGCGCTGAACACAAGAGAGCGCGAGAGCCGGTCAACCCGGACCGGAGCTTATTGTTTGCCGCGCGGAGGCAAAGGCTTCGTATTAAAAAACACACCCCCCGAGGCTCTCCTCTTGACTCAACGAATTACGAGGAGAAGGAGGAGGTGAAAAGTTGTGTACATACACGGCGTACACATGCCGACCGACGGCCGGTAATGAAACCGGTTGCCCTGCTAAAGGGGGGAACGCCGATGACGAGTCAATTCCACTTCAAACCGCTGGCGTTTCATTCCTTTGATTTCATCACATTGGCCTGCGGCTCGGGAAGAAGAAGGGCATGTGGTCTCGAACCCGCGACGTTTTCCTGCTCCTCGCGCGCGCGCTTTCCCGATTGCGCCACAGGCACAAGCCGGCAAGCGTGCGGAACTGCATATACGTGTCCTTCATTGCAATTTTGAATAAACAATAATTTATTGCAGAAAATACAGTAAAGCTTTCTTTTTTTGTTGTTGCGCGTCGTGACCTTTTCCCAAATGCGCGCCTATTTGACTTCGGAGATCAGCTGCAGAACGGGATCCGACGATTTGCGAGGCGTTTTGACGAGGTCCCGACACGACTTCGGCAGCAGCTCCTCATTGCCGGTCATCGCGTGCCAATCGGATATGTCGTCGGCGTGCCATTGAACGTACGATTCGACGACGTCGATGGCCGATTGCGAATCGTCATCGGTGCACATCTGAGATCTCATCAAATTTTTTATTGTGTTTATTTTTCCAAACAATTTTTTCTTCCCTACCTCCTTCACTATCGGCTTCATACATTTCATATAGCATGTTTGGAAGCGGCAAAGTTTGTCCAACTCCTTCTCATAGGTTTCGAGTTTCGATGGCACAAACTCTTGAAGACGTTCGCTGTCCACGTGGCACTCGTGATCGCATTTGAGGAATGTTATGGGCTCGGTTTGAGAGAGGCACTTGATCGATTTATCGAACAGACCCCTTTTGAAGGAGCACACAAAGTTTGAAGGCGAGAATGAGGTATCAGCGGTCTGCAAAACGGAAAATTGGCACATGGGTTCGAACCTGCGAGGCAAAGCGCGCGAGGTCAAAAGCAATCCACTAAGCCATTATCGCCACACTCGCAATGGTGAGTTAGGTGCATATAAATTACTGCTGCTAGCTAAATCTTACATAGTCATTACATTTTTCCGAAAAACACAGGATTTTCTTCTCCGACAAAGTACAATAAGGTTGTAGGGAGGATTGCTGAAGAACTATGGGATGAAATGGGAAATCGTAGAATTCATCCAGCGACTGATTAAACGTGTACTCGAATTTCGCCTTGAACTCCGATTGGCACGTCTAAAACAAATTCCTAAATTTTGGTGTTGAAAAATTTGAAACGAACACGCGAACCTCGAAACATTTTGCGTCGGTTTCGTTGCCGTCGGTGACATACATGAAATCGCGCTTGAAACGCATTACTTGTACGGTGAACGAGAATGAAGTTGAGAGGAATATTAGGAAAATTAGCATGACGGTGATTAATCGATAATTGACGCCGCAATGATTTGGAGACGGTATGCGTTCTTTTCTCTCACTTCCCAATTTGGTGATTAGATTTATCAAAAGATTTAGAAAGTGAATGGAAAAGCTTGATAATGAGTCATGCTTTTCATTTTTCGCATTCCTAAATCAAAGCGGCGAGTGCTGTCTCGTCTACAACCTTTGACAACCTACGCCATCAGCGACTTTGGTAAACTGTGAAGTTTATGGACTAGCAAGATTTAGTCTTTTGGTTCGACTCCTCCTACCTTGCAAACCCTTTTGCCGCCGATTTTTTTATATTTATTCGTCTTACCAATTACCAGGTGTTAATGCCAATCAATTTGACGAATGATCACCTCATAATATTTACCCAACTGGCCGTTATTGGCAAATAGTTGCAAGAAACTGAACTTAAAGTCAAAAAGAACAGGAAAGAAAACGTGAAATGTTGAATGGTTTATATTTCAAAGTGATTGCCGAAATCGCGCAAAATAAATAAACAATCATCATGCGCCCAAAATTTTTGGAAGAGATGAGCCGAGCCGGCAAAACATGCTCGCCGCGGTTTCCCCTCTCTTTTCCATACAAGGCAATGTTTGCGCAGCAGTAAATGTGTACCGTGTTACTGTAGTAGATTGTCAGGCCACGCCTATGTGGAATCCGCAATTTTGCTCATAAATGGCTTCGTTGTACACCGCGTTTCAGACCGTTGGCTATACTCTTGAAAATGGGGTTTACACCTCGATTTTGGCGCCCCCGTCGATGAAACAAGGTAATTTCTTTCTAATCTGCAAAATTTGTAAAAAAAAACGATTCAAAAATCTTAAATTTTAAACTGAAAAAAATGCATATTTTCTTGCCGGCTACTGTAGCGCACTGTGCAATTGTGCGTGACGGTGTACCACACGAGAAGAGCGATTTTCTCGAGTTCAACCATTTTTTTCTCAAATTTTCTTTCGAAAACTTGCTTCAGATCAAGCTTCAACGTCATGCGACGAACCAGCGGCGAAGAAAAAACGAATCATCGATCCGTTCGATCCGGAAGCAACGGTTCCATTGCCATTCCAGCTTGATGATCAATTTGGGCCCTATAGGTGAGCAGAATTTGAATTTTCGCTAGACAAAAATTGAGCTTTTCGACCTTCGTGTGTGCGTTTTTTATGCAAAAAAAAAAGAAAAAAATATAGAAATTAGAATAATTTTTCAGTTCGTCGATTTGGAAACGCAATGAGCGCGAGCGGTGCCGAGTGCGATGCGTGAATGAAGCCTACGAGCAGCTAAGGCACCATCTTCCCCTTCATCATGGGTAGGTATTGAGTTTAGATAAGCAAAAAATAAAAAGAAGGTTTTTTTAATTAAAAAAAATGAAGGTTTTCAAATAATTAATGATTGATTTTTTACCTTTCGTTAAAATTTGAAAATTTTTGCTTGAAAAATTGAATATCTCGGAGAAGCCAAGGTAATTGCAGATATTTAAAGGCGCAGTCATTAAATTGTTCAAAAATTGTATTTGAAAATTTCAGATTATTGGCAAATATTGGATTTTTAAATATAATTGTGCTATTTTTCGCATTTTCAATCTTTTTTCGAAATTTCATTCGCAAGCAAAAGGTCAAATATAGATAACAACAAAATTCTTAAAAATTCCCAAATACAATTTAAAATAGAAAGTTCAAAAATAAAAAAAAAACGAAATTCCTGGAGCTCGAAATAGAGCGCATTTGCGAATTTGACCATTTGCCAGTTTTTAGAGCATCTGTTTAGATATTCATCACTTTTTCGATGAAACAAGGTCGATTCAAAGTTATTTTAAATAAATATGCCAGCAAGGACAATTCTACACGGAAAAATGTTAAAAATTACATCTGATTTAAGAAAAAATTGCCCCAATGAGACAATCAAACCCTCAGCTAATTAGCTAATTAGCTCTCCCTCATCTGATTGCATTCGAGAAGAACACGCCAACCTCAATGTCGAATACTTGCAGCGAAAAACGTCTGTCCAAAGTCGACACCCTTCGCTTCGCCATCCGCTACATCAATCACCTCAATCGCCTGCTGAAGGACGTTTTCCACCAATACAGGTTCGACCCACCAAGCACCACCACCAAAAAAAAAAACAGCAGTCTGTCGTCCCACCAACTCGACGCTTCTCTTTTTCAGCTGCCACTGTTTCGCCGGTTTTCAAGAGGAGTCCGAAGGCAACGTTCAGGTCAACTATCAGAGTTTAATGAACAAAACGTGCTATTGAAACGATAAACCATTTATAAAAATTGACAACATTTTTCTCGCGCAGCGACACCAAAAAAAAATAAAATGAAGCGACGACGCGGGCGAGGATTGATTGATTGATTGGGGGGGAGTTCAACTTACAGAAAAAAAAAATGAAAGTGAAACATGGTATGGAACATCTTGATTATAATACAGCAAACAATGGCGAGAAATGGG
Source organism: Caenorhabditis bovis (assembly GCA_902829315.1). NCBI lineage: Eukaryota > Metazoa > Nematoda > Chromadorea > Rhabditida > Rhabditidae > Caenorhabditis > Caenorhabditis bovis. The sequence goes on along the minus strand of CADEPM010000004.1, from coordinate 6,230,145 downwards.
GATGGGGAAGGGGGGTGTGGATAGGAAAATGTTTCTTTTTGTCGAAAGATTGGCGCAAAACAAACTATCACATAGAAGCTCAATTTGATTGACTATTCGTGAAAGAGAAAATCTAAATATTAAAAAAAACTATATATTTGGTGATCTTTTTTTTCATTTTCATTTGTTTTCTCTTTTCAAAAATTCATTTTTGGTGGGAGGGAAAACGGGCGGCGACTAGAAAAAATATTACATATGAATCAAATTCAAATCGATTATTACCGAAGGCTCGACAACAAATTCAATTTCGATCTAGCGATTCTTGGCGCGTTCGATTTGCTGAACACGTGCCAGAAGCGAAGCGTCTCGTCGCCGGCGCCCGTCACTATCGACTCGCCGTCAGGCGACATCGCCAAATACAAAACGCGGTATTGATGGCCGACGAGTTTGGTGACCGGCTGAAGCGACGGGTACTTCCAAATGATTACCTAAAAGCTCGCGATCAGGCTATTTCGATCAGAAGCGTCAGAATTTACATGATTGTATGAGTAGCCGTGTGTCGAGACCAGCTCGCTGCTATGCTTCGACCATGCCACGTTGCAAACCTGGAACCAAAAAAAAAAATAAATGAATAGTTCTAGAAGGGTAGTCGCGAACCTGCGATCCAGTATCGATGCACTGCATCGGCTGCGCGGTCAGCGTATTCCAGAATCTCAGACAACGATCCGCCGTGCCGCCGCCCGACACCAACAGGCCGTGATGGTGCGGCGACCACGCCAACGCCTTCACCGCCGCGTTGTGCTGCGTGTACGTCTGCATCGGCTCCGGCCGCCGCATATTCCAGACGAGCAGCTGATTGTCGTTGCCGCCGGAGGCGAGTAGCTGTTTGTCGGGCGACCACTTCAATCCGCACACTTCTTGCCGATGATGCGTCAGCGTGCGCGGCAACTCGCGACTGTCGCATCGAATGTCGCGATGGAGAATCGTCCGATCGCGACTGCCCGAGCAGATCGTGTCGCCGTTCCACGCTAGGCAGCCGATGCGCGACGTGTGTCCCGGCATGTCGCGAATCTTCTTCAACGTCGCCGAATCCCAAATCTGAGTGACACCGCGATTCGTGCCCACCGCCAACAGATCGCCCTTGTCGCCCCACTGAACCGACGTCACCGTGTCCTGCTCGCCGATGAGATCGCAAAGTTTCGTGACGAGACTCGTCGTCGCGCTCCACAAATACACACAGCTGCTGAGGCCGACGGCGAGCTGATTCTGCGCCGACCAGTCGACGAGATTCAAATAGAAGTCGTCTTGGAGTTCGGGCGCGTCGAGAACCTTTAAAAACGCATTCTAGGCGATTCAGCAAAAAAAAAGAAAGAGAAAAGCACCTTATATGGATTCTTGGGCACCTTCCTCTGCGGCTTCCTCGGCGTCCTCAACAGTCGTTGGCTCTCCTCGCCGAGTGGACCATTGAACGGCGAAACGCTGAAGCTGAAACTTCAAAAGTTTAAATTCCGTATCCATACGATTCAACAATCTCGACTCACTTCACTGATGTGCTCGGCGAGCCGTATTTATTCGGCGTCGTTTTTGCGCTATAGGTGAATAGGCTTCTCGCGGGACTCTGATGCACATTATTAATCGGAATCAATGGCGAGCTGATCGGCCGCGGCGATTCGCCGCAACCATGCGTCGTCGTCGTCGTTGCCGACGTCGTCGCGCTTGTCGACGACTGCGTCTGCGACGCCTGACTATTATGCGAGCTGTGTTGCGGATTCGGTGTCGACGTCGGGCCGCTCGAATGCGACGACGCCGATTGACTACTACTACTACTACTGCTGGTGCTGCTGCTGTGACCTGACGATCCTAAACTATTACTACTGCCACCGGCTGAGGCACGCGTTCGATCATGAATGTCGGTGGATGGTGTCGAATTCGATGGATGGCTATTCCTCGTCGTATCATCCATCGGAAGCACGATACTCTCACCGCTACCACCATAGGCGTTGCGTTCGAGTTGCGGGAATATTCCCGATGTGTTTCGGGGTAGATTCGACGACGTCAACGTCATCAATTGCTCATCGGACGGCAAGAATTGCATCTGAATTTCGAGATGGCATATACGAGACACATTGAAATTCGCTACCTTTACATCGTCGATTCTCTCTTTGAGCATCTCATTCCTTAAAAGCGCGCGAACGACCATCTCGTCGCGTCGGCTCTCATCGAAACACGCGGGAATGATTTGACCGGTGGGCGTGGTGGCGCCCGACGTTGGCGGTGGCGCGTGATGATAATAGTCGGACGAGTGCGACGATGAAGACGACGACGTCGTCGTTGCTGTCGTCGGCGTCTGTGTGGGCGTCGGTTGCGCGTTATTGGCTCGATTTGAATTGCCCATTGGTTTTTTGAAGCATGGCTGAAAATCGAGGCAATAGAAAAAAGAAATTTTGAACCAAAAAAAAAACGATTGTGGAAATTTGAAACCAACCTCAAAGTCGGGATTGTTGATGGCGCAGAATCTCGCGTTCCATTCCTGGTGTGGTTGGCGTAGCGGGATGAATCGATCACCATAGGGATTGGCGCCTTTCGTTGGTGTGACTCGAGGCGAGGAATGCGCCTATAAAACGCGGCATTGAACTTGCTCAAATTGTTTCATATGCTCTTACCGATGAGAACGTCTTGATCGGCGATGTTCCAGGATTATGCTGGCCAAGGGTTCGACGAGGCGTCGGCTGTTCGTTGCTATCCATTGGCCTGAAAAGAAACGAAAAATAATGAAATGGTCAGATAACACAACAAATTGCTGCGGTTGATATGTATCTATATGACGGTGAAGGAGGACGACCTTCAAGAAGACGATGGAGGAAGAGGAGGAGAAGAAAAAGGAATTGAAGAGAGCAAATAATTAGGCAACGTTATCTTTGGCGTTCTTCTGATAGGAATTGAAGGGGGGGGAAGCCTTTGTGAGGTGTTATCAGCGCAATATTACAGCATACAAAAAAATTTGAATTTGAACAGATTACAACGAGCGCCATCCATTCGATGGGAGCGAATCGATCGGCGGACGGGTAGGCGGACGCACGCAGCAGCAGCAAACACACACACACTATATAGTATTGATTGGGAGGGTAGGCGGCGAGGGAACTGCGAGGAAAGCGATGAGTGTATGAGAGGACGCAGACAGCAATTCGGCAATCGGCCAGGAGGTCAGAGGGCCAAACGGTTTTGTGCTGGTGTGCCACCACCACCACACCCATTTGGTAGCTGTCGCAATGGGTGGCACCGGGTTGGTGGTGTGTTTGAATAATTGGCGGCGGTGTGTAATATTTGAGTACGCAATTATGTGACTCGGTTTATAGGTCAAATGTTTTTTTTTTTAATTTCTAACGGGAAAAATTTTCGAAACAACAAAATCAATTTGGTCATTTGTTTTTTGAGGAAATGAAATTTTTGGCTTTAAAGGGTCTATTCTTGCAATTAAATGTAAAATTTACACATTTTTCACGTGCAGAGTTGTAAAAAATGCGCATTAAATGAAATCTTTAACATTTTTTGAGTAGAAAATTACATTTCAGGAATACACCGATAAAAAATTTCAAATATTCCGAAAAATTGTCGATTTTTCAATGAAATTGATTTTTATTTAAAAGGCTAATATTGAAATATAAAGAAAATCTTTTTTTAAAAATGTTTTATGCATTTAATTAATGGAGGGAAATTGAAAAATATTGTTTATTTGTAATTTTTAAAAATATTGAATTAAAAATATTGATTTTTATCGTAATTCGTTTTTCGACGAATATCACTGAAAAATAACAGTTTTAGACGAGAAATAATGAAAATTTGTATAGAAAATCATTGAAAATGGCGAAAACCCGAACTGGAACATTCGATGACGAACCCCTCACGAGATACGAGCGAAAAAAGTGGCGAGGCAACGACGCTTCGCGTTGGACGCCGCCCGCGTTTTAGCGTAAATGCGAGCGCGATTAATTTAATCTCGACAAGCGGAAATCCGCAATAATCCCGCCAAATTTCCAATGAAATGTTCAGCGCGCGATTTTTGGAAAAATGGTGGGTTCGCGCGTTCATCGCCCTAATCTGTTTCTTCGGATGGCAGCTGTTCTACGCGCTTTCAAAAGTCCAAAGTCTCGATGAGGAGAAGGCGCGTCTCGAAGCGACGGTATTTTCGATTCCGAATTCGTGCCATCATTGAAATTCTCTTTCAGATTGACGTAATGACGAGAAAAAGCGATGAATTGCGCATTCAAATATTGGAAAAAGAGCGAATTTTGACGCGATTGGCCGGCAGACTTAATGAAATCGACAATTTGTATTTTTTGCTTAAAGAAAATCGAAAAAATGTGAGTTTTTAGAATAAAAGATCATATATCGTTGATTCCACGCGGACGGGAGACGCTAGTGCCGATCTATTTCATAACGCCGACGAATTTCCGGGCGGCGCAAAAGGCCGACCTTACAAGGCTATCATATACGTTATCGCACGTGCCGAATCTCCACTGGATTGTTGTCGAAGACGCCGACGAGCAATCGAAGTCGATTCGCGAGATTCTGATGCGAAGCAAGGTGCGTTTCACGCATCTCAACGCGAAAACGCCGACCGATCGAAAAATGAAGTACAACGATCCGAATTGGTATCTGCCGCGCGGCGTCGAGCAACGCAATTCGGCGCTCGCGTGGATTCGAACCCAATTGGCCGCTCAGAAGAATGGCATCGTGTATTTTGGCGACGACGACAATAGCTACGATTTGCGGTTGTTCGGCGAAATGCGAAAAGTGCGAAATGCCGGCGTTTGGCCGGTCGGAATTGTCGGAGGTTTGCTTGTCGAGACGCCGATTTTGGCCGGCAACGGTTGGTGGTTTTTTTTAATCGAATTGATTTAAAGGCGCACACACACTTGCAGGCTCGATTGTCGGCTTCAACGCCGTCTGGAAGCCCGAACGACCGTTTCCAATTGATATGGCCGCTTTTGCGGTCTCGCTGGAGCTTGTGAATCGCAATAAAAACGCGCAATTCTCGTATGAGGTGCCGAGAGGATATCAGGTAACAAAAAATTGTGAATTTTTCAATTTTTGTCTCAAAACGTGGGATTTTTAGAGTCTAAAATGAACAATTTTGGTGAAACTATTAAAATTGACAGAATGAGACATTTTTTGAAACAAAAATTTTAATTTTTCAATAAAAAATGTGATTTTGAGGAAGAAAATAATAATTTTGGCTGGAAAATGCGCGAAAATAGAAAGGTTATTTAAAAAAAATTGAGCAAATTAGAAGTTTTTATTAAAATTTTGAAATTTTATTGTTCAAAATTGCGATTTTGAGATTTGTTCTAAAAATCAGCCAAAAATTACAATTTTTAGGTGAAAAATCTCACAAATTTTTTGAAATATCGAAAGAATTATAATTTTTTTTTGTAAAATTGCCATTTTTTTTTTCAAAATTGTGATTTAGAGAGAAAAATGGGCGATTTCGGTTTAAAATTGGCGAAAAGGGACAATTTTTAGACGAAATATTCAAAAAATGTGAGAATATTTTGAAAATTGATAGAACATTTTGCAATTTTCGTCAAAAATTTTATAATTTTAACCAAGAATTTTCGTTAAAAATCGAAATTTCGAAATTTATTTTTTCCAGGAATCAACGTTTCTCGAGAAACTCGGCATCCATCGATATAACATGGAGCCATTGGCGGAAAATTGCACCAAGGTTTACGTGTGGCACACGAGAACCGAAAAATCAAAGTTATCGAAGGAATTGGTGAAGAAGCTCACCGAGAAGGCGGGCTTCACCGAATTGGAAGCGCAAGCTGTTGGTGCTGATGATGATGCTTGAAAATTTTGAATAAATTTTGATCGGGTTTTCATTTTTTTGGGCTTTCTGCTTTTTGAAGACGGTTTCTCGCCGATAACGCCTATTTCTTTTGTCGCAATTTTTCCCAGCCACTAATTTTTTTTCTCCCTCTCTCTCTTGATAGATGGGAGAGCGCAAAGGTCAAAATTTTTACTATCCGCCGGATTTCGACTACAAGAAGCACAAATCGCTGAACTCGTATCATGGAACGCATGCGCTTCGCGAGCGCGCCAAAAAAATCGATCAGGGCATCCTGGTGATTCGATTCGAGATGCCGTTCAACATTTGGTGCCTCGGATGCCACAATCATGTCGGAATGGGCGTTCGATATAATGCTGAGAAGCGAAAAGTGAGCGTTTCAATTTTATTTTTTTTTTTGCTCTAATTCTTCTTTTATATCTAGGTTGGAATGTATTATACGACGCCGTTGCACGAATTTCGAATGAAATGCCACTTATGCGATAATTATTATGTGATTCGGACGGATCCAAAGGTTTGACTTTGAAATTTTAAGATTTTGGCGCCTTAGAACGCTTTAAATCAGGTTTTTTCAGCGAAAACCCAAATTTTTTTGACTAAAAATTGCCTTTTACCGGAAACGTTTTGAAGTTGACTTCGAAAATATGGATTTCCACTATTTGGCATCTTAAAAACGCTCAAAATCGAAAATATATGCATTTTTTTCCGGAAATTTTTGTCTTAGAATAGCTTTTTTTGCGATTTCTCATTTCTAGCAAAATTTTCTTAAAAGCTGACAGTTTTTGACTGAACAAAGGCGTTTTTTTTTTCATTGAATCGGAAAAAAAAAATGAGAATTCGATGGAACTCTTTTTTTTAAGTTGAAAAAGTATCAGAAAATGACTATTTTGGTTTCGAGAAAGAATTTCTGTCCAATTTTGGTCTCTTTAATTAGAAATCTCTTTTTTTTTCTGCGGGTTCGAAGTGTTAAAATCAAATTATGCACATTTTTGAGATTTTTCCGAGAAAATTTTGACTTAAATTTGCTTATTTTCAGATTTCAATTTTCTCAATTTTCTTAAAAAATAAAATAATTAAAAATCCACGTGGATTGCCAAAAAATGGTCTTGAAGCGAGTTGATTAACTTGTCCACGTGGATTTCAAAATAATTCAAAACCGAGTTCCTTCTTCTTTTTCTAAAGAGTTCCTCAAAAAAAGACGCCGAAAAAAATTCCAAATTTCCAGAATTTCGACTATGAGCTCGTCGAAGGCTGCACACGTCAGGAGCGCCGCTTCGATCCCGCCGAAATCCAGCAGGTCGGCGCCGTCGATCGCGGATTCGCGCAAAAACTCGCCGCCGACGCAATGTTCAAAAAAGAGCACGAGGAGGGCGATCGGAGTAAAGCGGCGAGCGAAGAGGGACGCGTCGACAAACTCGAATGGATTCAGGAGCGAATGAAGGACGATTTTGCGGCCAACTCATTTTTGCGAAGTCAATTTCGGGTCAGTTCGCATCGAAATTGGAGAGGAGGCAATATGTGGTTCGTTTCAGAAGGAGAAAAAGTCGCTCGGCGATCAGCGAGCTCGAGACGAACGCCTACGCGGGAAGCTATCGATCGGAATCACCAAGCTTCTTCCAGAATCCGACGATGATCGCAAAATTGCGTCAATGATCACAAGATACAAGGATGTCAAGAGTAAGTATTCTATATTCATTCAATCATTTGCGAGCGCTTCGATTCGAAATTTCGCTGGCTTGTTTCGCGAGTGTCTTCGTCTACAATTAACCATTTTTTTCTTTGCCGCATAATTAATTAATTAATTAATTAATGCCAATCACCTGACTAGTAGTTATCGACGACGTCGTCGGATTCCATTCGACGCTCTTCTCAAAGAACACGCGTTTGTCGAACACGACCTTGTTGACGTCGACCTTGGGCGCGTCGTACGCTTGAAAATCGATGTTCATGTTGATCAAGTAGGGTTTGCCGTTGACTGTCGATTCGAGAATCAGCGCCTTCGGGAAACTTTTGAGTTTGGCCTTCGTTGATGCCGCGCGGCTTCTAGAATTGAAATGGTCCCCCGGCAAATTTTGGTTGGCTTACTGTTTCGGGCTGCTCAATGTGGTTGGTGTCGTCGGCGTTGTCGGCGTTGTCGTCGTCGTCGTTGTGGTGGTGTTCTCTGAAATCCGAACAAATCAATTATGCCACCATCAAATTCGTTCAACCGTGCGGCACTGTCACGTTGAACGTCATCATTGTGACGTCGTCGTGTTTGATCGGCGTCGCCGTCGGACGACCACCGCGCGCAAACGCCACCGGCTGCACTTTGACCGTCTCCTCTTTGTGCTCTTTGATCTGAGGCGGTTTGCCGACGCGCTCGCGCACCTCGCGCACAATCTTCGTCTCTTTGATCCGCAATTGGCCGCTCACCGGCGACGTGTCGGCCGATCGACTCTTGCGTTTGCCGAGGTGCACACTGGCTCGAGTCGTTTTTCGCGACTCGCTATTACTGCTGCTTCCGCTTCCGGAATTGTCGTCGCGAAGTGTTGGCGGCGGTGTTTTCGGCTGAACATCAAAAATTGACGATTTGAACACAAATGCGATGAATCGCGCCGACTTACCGCTTCCACCGACTCGGCGTTCGCCTTCTTGCCCTCATCGATCACTTTGGAGAGATTGCGCGCCACTCTGCTCTTGCTCAAACTCTTGTCCAAATCGACTTCTTGTGGTGGCGGAGCTGGTGAGGATTTCCTCAGCGACGGTGTGCTCACCGGTGTGCCGACGCGATCCGTTGGCGTTAGCGCCGGCTTCGCCGATGTCGGACGCAACGACACCGGCGAGACGTCGGATTTGGGTGTCGACGTCGCTTGCGGTGTCGATTGGAAGAACGACGACGAGTCCTTTTTCGTCGATGGATTTGTTGGGGTTCGCGCGGCGGTCTGAACAAGAGTCGGCGACTTCTTCGGCGTCTTGCCGCTCGTCTCAATCGCCGGCTTGCCGCCGGCACTCATCGATGGCGTCGCCTCGTCGAACTTGAAGTGAACCTCGCGATAATCGCAGTGTTGTTCGCCGAACGTGCCCTGACTCGACGTCCAATGTCGCGACATGTCGGCGACGGCGTCGTGCTTAATCGAGATGCCGATGTTCTTGCTGTCGAACATGATGCGCTCGCTGAATTTGATCGTCTTCGTCGGATCGAACGTCTTCGTGTCGGCTTTGATCTCGTAGAAGCCCTCGGTTTTGTCGCCTTTGAAGCCGATGATCATCTCCTCGCATCGCTTATAGTTTTGATTGATCGCCTCGATCGACTCTTTGATCTGAACGTTGAGGAAGCCGTCGACGTGCCTGAAACAGTTGCTCGTTTTGCGAACAGGAGCCCTTTTTGATGGTCCCACTTCCCATGCATTCCGATGATCTTCGTCTTGCAGATGTTCGAATGCGTCTTCTCCTCGCTGGTGATCCACCGCCGATTGCTATCCACCTTCTGAAGTAATCCAAATTAGGCGAGTCGGGAGGCGTTGACGACGGTCTCACATGAACAATTTGGCGCGTCTCGATGAGAATGCCCTTGTCGGAATAGAACACGCGACAATCGAAATCCTCGTGCGGCTCGTCGTCGTCGGCCAAATTCGTCGAGCTTCGACAACCGCCGACGAGTCGCGCTTCGGCCATCTCCTCGATGAGCGTCTCCTTCTTGTCGATGAGCAACTTTTTCGTCGTCAACAGAATGCGTGTGACGAACTCGATGGCTTTCGCCTGCGGCACACCGGTGACCTGCTGCTCGGACAGAATGTACAGCGGGCTTGGCAGATTGATGATCGCCGTCGGATCGGCTCGTCGTTGGTCGAGCGTGTCGAGTCGCGGCGCGATCTCGAGTTTCGCGCCTCCCTGATGATGAAGCGCGTTTTTGCGAACGCTGGTGGGAACGCGCTTCTTGCGATTCGTCGCGTAGGCGCCATCGAGAATCTTGTTGGCCTCGTCGCTGCTGGGACGAGACCGCGATCGCGATGATTCGGTTTGGCTGCTGCTCGACGCCGAACTTCGAATCGCGCTGTTCACGAGAGCGCGCCGATGCAAGTTGTCGCTTCGTCGCGTCCGATCGCGACTTTTGTGCTTCGAATCAATGGTGATGGTCCGCTTCTTCTTTCCCTAGAATCGATTGGAATGCTAGGAGGCGAGGGAATCCTCCCACTCACCGAGGCGTCCTTCATATAGCTGATGGTGATCTCCGGACACGTTGTGTACAGTGTGTCGTCGTCGCTGACAATCACCAGCTCTTCGGTGTTGTTGTTGTTGTCGTCCTAGAATCCGAACCATATTTCGGATGGCACCCTTGACTACCTTATCATTTTGTTCTGACATTCTGCCGAATCGTCGACGTATTAATCAAAAGGAATGGCTTAATTGGTCACGCTTAATTAATTAATTATTTTTTGATTATTGTAGGCCACGATGAGGTGCAGAGTTCGAGTCGTGAGAAGGTTGAGACGCGTCGAATTTTTGGCGGCGATGAGGCGCCGACGACGTTGTCGTCATCGTCATCGGCGGCGGCGTCGCAAAGGCTCAAAGCCACTATGAAGATGGAGAGAGATCGACGAATTAATGATAAGGTAATTAAATGGTAATTAGAGGCCAATTAGGTATGTTTCATTTTTTAGTTCTCATCAACATCATCAAGCTTGATTAATAAGAAAAGCACATCGATTTTGGGGATTAAGCCGAAGCAGAGGAAGATTGAGGAAGAGAAGGAACAAGAAGAAGCTGCGAAGCCTTCAGCCATTTCCCTGATAGCTCAGGAATATAACTCGTCGGATTCCGATTGAAAAAAAAATAATAAATTTATTGAGCTATTAACTTCCCGTTATGGGTTACGATTAATCTGACGTAGAGCTGACGCTGGAACAGCGAATGAAGGTGCTCGTTGACGCGACGTCCGATCTCGCTGATTCGTCGACCGGTTTTGCCGATGATGAGCACGCCGTCTCGCGGTTTGAGGCACTTGATGTCGGCGACGATTTGGAGTATCTCGCCGCTCTCGTCCCATTCGTTGATGCCGACGCGCACCGTATAGGCGACGTCCGACGGCGTCGTGTCGAGAACGGCGGCGCGAATCGAGTCGCGACACAGTTGCTGAGCGGACTCGTTGGTTGGCCGCGATTCGTCGAGCTTCCAGTCGCCTGGCGGCGAGACATCGATCAGATGAGTTCGCAGCGCGTCGATGCCTTCGCTGGTCAACGATGACACTGAAAATGACGAATGAGTCGATCGTTGCGCGCAAATTCATACCGAAGAACACTCGATCGAATCCGCTCCAACCGTTGACGTTGCGGAACAGTCGTCGGGTTTCCGAATAGCCGCATTTATAGGTTGGCTTCTGAATCAGACTACGATAAAGGCTTCGCCATTTCTCATCGTTGGGAAGATCGGTGCTCTTCAGCGTTCCATTCAAGCTTTTGCCAAGCCTTCCAATTTGCGCCGGCTTCGTCTCAATCTTCTGATCGTTGAGTTGGCCATTGGTGAGAATCTGCAATGAGTCGATGATGATCTGACGCGCCGAATGCTCTACCTCGACAAGCGGTAGAAGATCGGACCGTCGAATTACTAGATCAATTTTGTTCATGACGAGAACGCTTGGCACGTGCGAGTAGCGGTGGAGCATGTGAAGCACACGATGATGGATGTAGGCGCCGGGCGCCGTCGAATCCTGAACAACGACGATTTGTTGGGCGCGTCGAAGCGCCTTCTCGGCGTCCATCAACACATTGTCGGGATCGGCGGGACCGTTCTTCATTGTCTCGCGAGCGTGCGACGTGCTCACGGCGCCCGGCGAATCGACGACGACGAGCTGCGTCGAGTCCTCGCAAATCGCCGCCTCGATGTTCTGAAGAACAAAATTAAATAATAAAGCGCATGCTGCACAATTCACCCTCGTCGTCGTGTCCATTTTCGAGCTGACCGCCGACAGCGGACATCGGACGATGTTGTTGGTCAGAAGCGATTTGCCGACGTTGGGAGCGCCGATGACGGCGATTTGTAAGCATTTTCGGGCGGTCTAGAATTTGGAATAATTCAAAAATTGCTCAATATCATTACCTCTTGATTCGCCTTTGAGCTACTAGCCAACAATCGCCTAAAAATCTGCATGTCTAGAGAGAGAGAGAGAGGGTGAAAAATAGTATATATGATTCTTCAGCGTTCGCAAATATTTCAAAAGATCCACCAACTCTTGACGACGATCAATGAACAATATTTTTGAGCGTATAGTTTATTATAATAACAACAACAAAAACAACAAAAATTCTCTGGGTGAGATCTATGAACGAAAATGGATGCCGGCTTTGTTGAAGGCGAGCAGCAACGCGAGAAAATCCTCGACGCGCATTTTTCGGGCGCGGCTTTCCGCGTAGCCGGACGCCACAAGTGTGTCATCGATGAATTTCTTGCAGTCGAAATCTTTGGCAATCGGCTGAAATCATTCGGTTTTAATCGGACCCCCCCCCTCGAGTTTTTTTTCGCTTTACCTTATTTAATTGGCTGCAAATTTGTCGATAATTATCCTCAATGATTTTGATGACTTGCGTTTGGCGAAATATCGCGGCAATCGTTTTGTTTTTTCGCAAGAAGCACAAACGCAAAAGGCCTTCCCATTCGTCGTAGTTGATCGCCGGCGGCGGATTTTTGGGCGCGATTCGCACGACGGCCGAATCGACTTTCGGCGGCGGTCGGAATTCGGTGCGCTTCACCTTCATCAACATTTCGACTTTGGCGAGAAGCTGCACGTTGACGGTCAGCCGACTGTAGTCTTTGTCGCCGGGTTTCGCCACGAGGCGATCGGCGAACTCTTTTTGGAACATTAGGACGGCGTACCTGCGGACAATTTTACGGGTTTTCTTGGCGACTTTTTTTCTAGGTACCTGGGAAGTGGCCTGTGGAGCAGCAGTTTTTGAACAAATGGCGACGAAATCTGATAGGGGAGATTCGCGACGCACACATCGAAAAACGGCCACTCCATTTTCATCACGTCGCCCGCGTTCACTTGCAATTTGTTTTGAAGCGGTCTGAAATTTGCGAGAATTTCGAGTTTTCATCGCGGCAACACCACGATTACCCTCCCATTACGCGTTTTTTGACCTCCGCAATCATTCGCGGATCGATTTCGCATGCGATGACGGTTTTCGCGACCTCGAGCATTTTAACTGTGAGATTACCGGTTCCGGGACCAACTTCGAGCACCGTGTCGGTCGGCTTTAACGCCGACTTTTCGATAATCGCGTTCACCACGCCGGGATTCTTCAGAATGTGCTGACCTTTGTCGGTGTTGAATGGCAACGCTTGAACGTTTCCGAACGACGTGCCGGCTTTCGTCGATTTTATCTTTTTGACTTTTCCCATTTTCTGCAAAAATTCGAGGTTGTTCGAGGAAAACGGTGAAAACCGCGTTGACAATTTGAACTTTACCACCCAAATTTCGTCAAAAATTCGAAAAATTTGAAAAGCAATGAAGGATTGCCGAGAAAACGTGAAAAAACTCCGAAAAACGAATAATAAAAAAAAATAATAATTGCGCGCACGGCCACGGCCGCGGAATCCAAACTTCGGCCATTTTCAAAACTCGGCCATCGATGTAATATGAGCAATTTGATCGAATTTCAGCGGTGGTTCGAAATGTTTGAAATAGCAAAAAGTGTAGAAATCAAAATGGGGGAAAAATGTAAAAATTCAGATAATTTAAAATAACTGAACGCTGAAGTAAAAAAAACGAATTTCGGAAATTTGAAAAACATAAATTGAGTTCCTTTTTATTCTCGTAATTTTTAAAAATTTCTTTATAGCGAAAATTTGAAAAAAATTCATTTCTTGAATTATTCGACATTTTCCGTCGTTAAATTCCATTTAAAGCAAATAGGGGGTAATTCCAAAACTAAGGCAAACGACGCCCTATAATTATTTCAATTCCTCGCCTTCTACGGCCGAATTGCTCAACATAACTCTATTGAATGGATCTAATCTACCTTTGTATTGTATTTTTTGCTATAACTGAGCAAGCATTCTTCATTTTCTACGCTGTTTTATATTTCCGAAATCGCAAAAACGAGAAACAAGTCGGTTTTCGAGGGGTTTTTTTCAGCAAAAAAAACTCATTTTCAGCTTCTCACCTATCCAATCACCTCGCTTTTCTTCATTCTAATTGTCGTGCATGGCTCAATTTTAACACTCAATTGGACATTGTTGCTTATTGGGACATCTGGACAAATTTGGTCGCTTCGAATATTATCCTACGGCCTTTTCATGTAAGCTCTCTCTCATTTCGGTCAACCTCAAAAAATTGTTAAAGATTGTCGAATATGGTTGATGAAGCTTACATCAATTTCCTCAATGGTCCCGCAATTCCCGTCTATTTGCTTGCGCTGAGCGTTCAGAGATCGGTGATCATTCTCGCCGACGAGACGTACCATAAATATGTGACCGGGTACAAAATTTTCTTTTTTTTTTGCTCATCTCATTGGAAACGGCCAAAAATTGCAGAAAATACCTGAAAATTGCGCTAATCATTCCAATTTTCCTCAATTTTTTTTACATCTCTTATTATTTTCGACGATGTAACGGAAAAATGATGATTGTTTTCAATGTGTGCCCAACCAAATATGTAGGACAAATGAGAATTCAGCGGACAATTTTGACTAGAACGGATTTCAGTTGATAAACGGCGTTCATCAACAATGTTCCGAGCAGTTTTCCCCGCTTTTAACCGCCCAAATTTGGGTGGAATATTTTGAAATGCGAAAAATTGCAAACTTGGCATTTTTGCAGGTGTACGTTCTAATGCACCTCCTTCTTCCTGCAATTTCCGTCGGATTTTATACAGGCCTTTTATGGAAAATCCATAAAATGCAATTGATTTCGAATAGCAAAAAGACGGTCGAACTCAATATCATCCTTCAAACCCTACCAATTATTTTAATTACCTCGGTAATTGACATTGGAATTGGCATTGTCGAATTTTTTTTTTGACGCAGATTCGCATATTTGTCACCGCTTTTTACATTTTCTTCGGAATTGATGACAGAATCGATTTCAGCGCCGTTTGCAGCTACAAAAATTATTTAATATTCATCCCACTTGGCTACATTTTCGGGAATGTCGATCGTCTGAAGTGGATTCGGCGTTTGATACGGCAATCGAGTGTCAGCGACTCGACAGTCTATGCAAATTCAACCTTAAATTAGCAAGTTGAACAAAAGAAAATAAATAAATCGAGTTTTAACTTTGAAAAAAATTTTCAATGGCCGCGGCCTAGGAATCGCACATGGCCTCTAGGCCACGCGGTTTTTTATTCGATTGTGGCATTTTTGACGTTATTTTAAGATTTAAAAAATTATTTCAAATTGTTTATTGCAGAAAATAGGAACAAAAAAAATAAATAAATAAAAGCGAAACAATTATATGGGCGAATCTAGTGGAAAAAAACTTCCAAAAACAGAAAAATTAATTGACTTCACATTTTATTGTCGGATTGTGCTAATTAGCGGTTGCCATAATTATTGGGTGTAGACCTGATTGTCTAGATAGGTTGCCGAATCATTGACACGCGAGGCACGCCGGAACAGCTTTCTGATCTTCTTCCATCTCTCGACGCTGCCGAAGATGTAGCCGAGCGGAATGAGCACCAAATAAGTGTCGTAGCGGCAGAGTTCGACGCCGGCCGTCGTCTGCTCCCACACTTGAGCGCGATCCTTGTAGAAGGTGTACATGAATAAGGCGAACGTCGAACGAATCTGGAATGTGCGATTGTCGGACGCTTCGGCCGATGCTCGACGAACCACTTCCACCAGAATCAGAGGGATCGTTTGAAGCATCACATTGATGTTGGCTTGCATTTTTCGATTCGAGCTTAATTCAAGCTTGCCGATTCTTAGGGCAAGGTAGGCGTAGAGAAGGATCGCCATCAACGGCAACACAAAGTGCGAGGCGACGGCGATTCGAATTTGGAGCATTAGGACGTCGGAGATCGAGTCTCTCATCGAGCATTGGTAGGAATTGCTGAATGCCTTAAAAGAAGAAGGTGATAGAAGTTTGGCGTCGAGTTCGGAAACCATTTTCGTCGAGCACGTACGAATAATGACGAACAACGCGTGGCGACACTCATAGAACGTTTGGATGACGTAGAGAATTCCGATGGTGGCGAGGAGGAGCAGCGCGATTCTGAGCGGCGTCTCGCTGACCGCTCGATGCCACTTGTGCGGTCCGAGAATCACGATGAAGCGTTGAGCGCTGAGAATGAATAGCGATGTTGGGATGAGAGGCGCGTCGAGGAAACGCTTGAAAGCCTCGCCGAGTGTTGTGGAAGCGCTGGAAATTATGAGTTTGAACACCAAATGGAATTTTGCTGCAACATTATCAAGGCGAGACAAATCGCGTCGAGGGTCCCATGGGCGTGCTCATCGAGCGCGAGCACACCCACGATTTTCGCAACGAGCAGCGCGTTGTGAATCGACAGTATGATGATGAAGGTCAAGCTTATCGGATAGGTGAGAAGCTGCAATCTTATTAAATAACATCTGCGGACATTTCGAGGGACCTCTCTCACCTCCTTCTCGTTTTTGCGATTCTTCGCGAACAATACGACGTAGATGAGATAGGGGGTCTCGAAGAGAATCAATTGAGCTATGCCGAAAGCGATATCCATTATTGAGTCCAATTATGGAATTTGACGACTGCCGACCATAATTACTGGGTGTGATTGGCGAGTTTCCCTTCATTCCGATTTCCTAATTTGGGGTTTTCGGCCACGGCCACTTCGATTTTGCCAAATCCCAACACCAGCACTTCAATTTTTTTTTTAGCTTGCTCCTTTAAACGCCTACAGTAATCATGGCTCAAGAAAAATGACCATTTTTAGTTGTTTCGTAGCTTCACCCAAAACTCGATGGTGTTTTGCGTCACAGGGTAGATCAAAAATAATTGATTTCAAATGTTTGAAAAAGAATTCAAACTAGTAGGGGTCTTTCTAGAAGAAGCTCAATTCAAGACATATAATTCATTCGCATAATTATAGGGAAGCGTGTTATTCGGCGTGTCGAGTGTAAACGTTGTTGTCGAGATTGGTTTCCGAATTGCTGACTCTTGAGACGCGATGACGGATGATCGTCTGGATTCGCTTCCATCTCTCGACGTTGCCGAAGATGTAGCCGAGCGGAATGAATACCAAATAGGTGTCGTAGCGGCAGAGCTCGCCGCCGGCCAGACTCGCCTCGAAGTCGTCGACGTCGCCCGCGTAGGTGACGAGCATGAACACGGCGAGAACGGCGCGAATCTGAAATTTGGTGTTCTCCGCTCTCGTTTTGATCTACCACCCCTTCTACCATCGCCACAAGAATCACTGGCGTTGTCTGAAGGATAATGTTGATGCTGACACGAAGCTTATTATCGGCGCGGAGGTCAAGCTTGCCGATTTTGAGAGCAAGATGGACGTAGAGAATAATTGCCAGAAATGGGAGCGCGTAGTGGGAGAGCATGTAGATCCTTATTTGGATCATCAGCAATTCCGAGATGCGATCTTGATTCGAGCATTGGCGCGAGTTGGTCAACGTCTGAAACACAAGACATCAGCGCAATTTGATTGTGCCAACTCTGTGGGGACCATTTTAGTTGAGCACGTATGAAGAATCATTAGAAACGCGTTGGGGCAATTGAGGAAGGTTTGAAGGACGAATGAGACGCCGAGGCACGTGAACATCAGAATGTAGAGCTTCAGAAGATTGCCGGACACCAGCTTGTGGTACTCGATGGGCGCCAGAATTATGATGAGGCGCTGAACGCTGGTGAGAAGCAGACAGACGGGAATCAGTGGCGCGTCGAGGAAACGATTGTAAGCCTCGCCGATGACGGTGGCGAGTCTGAACACGACGAAGTTTTAAAGGCGCATCGCTGTCTCGCCACTTACACGGTGGCGTAGAGGAACGCGAATTTCACATCGTCGTCGTCGTTGACGGCCGCGCCGAGCACCGTGAGCACGCGGAGAATCACCAGGAAATTGTGGGCGAACAACACGACGACGAACGTCACCGTCAGCGGGTAGGTGAGCATCTGGAAGGAAGGCGAATGCTATTAAGAAGATCGTCGTCAGCGACAACCTCACCGCCTTCTCCTCTTTGATGCGCGACGCGAACAGGATGACGTAGACGACGAATGCCGCCTCATACCAGATTAGCTTGAGAATGATTTCATACAGCGGTGTGTCCATTGATCGGCACTGAGCTTGATGGGGTGTGCGCCTTTAAACAATGTGCTGGCATTGCCGGTTTCCTTGGCAGCCAAACCCCTGAATTAAATCGTTGATTATCGGGTTCGCTTCTCTCTATCGCCTTTCAACTTCGAATGCCCATCGACGTCAATGTATTGAATAGTAATTCGACGATCAACGAGATCACGTCGATCGAAGCGTTCGGCATTTCGCTTCCGACGATTTGCCTCGTTTTCTATCATATTCATGTGTTTCGCCAACGAAAGGACTATGAGGAATATGTGAGTGTCTGGGCTACCGTAACTCGGGGTTGTTTAAAGGCGCGGTTTACCATATACTTTGGGTCTCGCCGCATATTGCTTAAAGGCGTGTTGCAGCTTCTCACGCGCGGCCTCAACAAATTTCTGCTGCGCATCGCCGTCGTTGTGAATTTAGCGAGAATCACGCGCATCGCCAACGCCATCGTCGACAATTTGGCGATCGACGAGAAATATTTGTACGTTGTCGTATTCGTCTATCGGGTCCCAACGATGTAAGCCCATCTCACACTGGGTCTCGTCACCATCGGCTTTTTCCAGAACAATTCAGACAATCGCGAACGCTGGCGCGATTTTCATCGCGTCGCCGACGATTCCCGCCGTGTTGCTCGTGCTCAGCGTTCAACGCTACACTGTAGTCTCCGCCACGTTCAAATGCGTGTCCAAGTTTCGCAAATTCGTCGAGAATTCTCGAGATTTCTGGCTAGTCGCCGCCTCGTCGCTCGGCGTTCTCAACGTGCTCTTCGAGCTTCTCCAATGCGGAATCGACAACGTGTTCGGCGTTCGCCATATAAGGGGATGTTGGATTGTCGAGCTATTCGCCGATAGCCATATTTGTAAAAATGGGCGCTTGTCGAACTATCCGCCGATTGTACTAATTATCAAGAGGATGTATTTCATATGCAACTTAATTATTCCGATAATTACCCTAATTATGTTCATAATTGTGCTGCGCAAAATGTCCAAGGTTCACGCCTACTCGGGACGCAAAAAATACGAGGAAATCAATATTGTTTGCCAATCTGCGCCTATATTAATCGTCCCGTTTGTAAGTGACCAATTAGGCTAATTATGAGCGACCGGGTGGAGTAATTAAGATGCAATTAATTATTGTGTCGACGCTTTTCTCAATATTCCACGTGGATTCGTTTGAATTCATCGGAATCGATTGGTGCAATTTGGACGCGATTCTGGCGATCATTCCCATCGCTTACATTTTCGGCAAAATCGACGAGACGGCGATGTTGAGGCGAATCGAGAATCAGGTGGTGGCGAGAATCCGATGACGTGCGATTCTGAATTGAGATATGTTTCATAATTTGTTTTTGTGCGCTTGTCGCCACACACGATGTCGGTTTAAAGGTAACATAGAGAAGGACATTGTCGTGGTAAGACGCGATCCTGAGGGAGCACGGATTACGGTAGAATGTATGCTGCGAGACTCATATCCATCAGGGTTACGGTAGCCACAAGACACTGTACCTAGAAGTCCACGCCCCCCCCGCCCCCCCCAAAAAAAAAACCGGACATGACTTCCAGCTTCACACGCGTCCAATCACCAAATTTCTGTTGCTCGTCCATTTTGCGGTCAGCCTTCACGAATTGATTCCGATCACGATTTACGCCTTCAATAACGTGCCGATCCTTGTGAACGCCGACGTGCACGTCGTCGCCATCCTTTTATTCGGTTCGACGTGAGTTCGCGAAGGGCGTTGGCGTTGAAAAATGGCAATTCGGCGGCGCGCGCCTTCTCGTTTGCAGGTGTGTCGAGTTCGCCGCGAAGCTCGCCAACTATTTCGTCGAATCGCCGACAATTCCCAGCGTGTTGCTCGTGTTCAGCGTTCAACGCTACATTGTAGTCTCTCAAAAGAAGGCTTACCACAAATTTGGGTCCAAGTTTGAGCCGCGCTAGGCGCAACAACAAAAAAAATCGATTTCTAGTAATTGCATGAAGCTTTGGATTTTTTGTGCCGCGATTCCGGGATTTTCGAATTCGCTCTTCGAATTGTTCAATTGCAATGTCTACGAAATTTTCATAATTGAGAAAATTCCCGAATGTCATATTACATCGGTAATTGGCCTCACCACATAATTGGCCCCCCCGCTAATCATTTTTCTCATTTTTTCAGGCATTCACAAATTGGCATCTTTGCGGGATGCAATCTGGTTATTATACTAATCATCCGCCGATTGTACTAATTATCAAAAGGATTTATATCATATGCAACTTAATTATTCCGATAATTACCCTAATTATGTTCATAATTGTGCTGCGCAAAATGTCCAAGGTTCACGCCTACTCGGGACGCAAAAAATACGAGGAAATCAATATTGTTTGCCAATCTGCGCCGATATTAATCGTCCCGTTTGTAAGTGACCAATTAGGCTAATTATGAGCGACAGGGTGGAGTAATTAAGATGCAATTAATTATTGTGTCGACGCTTTTCTCAATATTCCACGTGGATTCGTTTGAATTCATCGGAATCAATCTGTGCAGTCAAAAATTGTTCATTTTATTGCCGATTTCTTATATTTTTGGCAAAATCGACAATGTTCGATTGATCCGAAGATACCGGACGACTGTGATGCCCGAAAATAGACAAATTTGATATTTTATTGCTATATATTTATTGATTACCCAACGTGTATGTAATAGTTATTGAGAAAAATATTTAGCAATGCAATCGAATGTTCTGATCTAATTTGAATTGAAACGACCCCATCAAAAGAAAATAGGCAAGTAATCCACGCGGGACCATAGCGATATCCGCAAGACCGTCAATCAACATTCACCAATTAATTGAAAGAAGAAATAAATTCAATCAATATTACCTCATACGAATTGCATTATAACGTACGCGCATTTAATATTACAGTCAACGATACATTTAAATCTACACTAATTTTGCGAGTTTGATTTGATATCCCCGAGTCCCTTCAGTCGTTTGAGGCTTTCAATTAATTATTTTTATTTGAATAATTCGTATTTCCACATAGAGCAACTCTGTGACGATTTCAATTAAAATCTCCTCCAACCTTGCTGCGCTCATCCATTTAAATTGTGGTCCTTGTCAATTCCACCATTCAAATTCCTTCCTCAGATATTGTTTAATGAAATTTCTCAGAACAAGTTTGTTTGATATAATCCCGTAGATTTAGCAGGCGCGAAAAAAAATCGAGCTGAATTTAAGAATTTAATTTTTAAATTATGACTAGTATTTAAAAAAATTAAGATTGTCATGAAAATTACGTCGTTTCCTCGCCAACAAAAGCCCATTTTTGCTATAATTATAGCTAAAAATTAGCGGAAAAGAAGAAAACTGGCAATCAGGCATCTTAGGCCCACGCGGCCTCGATCCGTGACCTCGTCGCGAGAACCCGTGGGAAAATTCGCCCTCGCGCCCTTGAAATGTTCGCTGGCTGACACTTCCTGAGACCATTCGCACTCCGAATGATAATTTATTTAGACGACGGAATTTTTACGATCTTTAATAAGCTGAAAATTCAAACCAGGAAAATTATTGCATGTACTTCTGGCGAGGATCGAGAGGGCTAAACACATACCCGGCAATCATTCCCGGATCGCTGGGGATCTGTGTGGCGTAGTGGCTTTGCGTTGCGCGCACCACGGCTCCCCTTTTGGGTTCAACTCCTCCTAGTGATTTCTGGTATTTTTTTTTTGCGCGCGCGCGCTTCCTCAACACAATTAAAACAAATTGCTCGGTCAAGGTCGAACCGATAAAAGCGTTTCCCCAACACAATGATTTTCGACGTCCCCGGATCGATTCCAATCGTAAATCCATTCCATCCGCCGTTTATGCAAATAGTGATTGCGCAAACGTGGCGAAGACGACGAATCTCACAAAAGAGAGATAATGATGAATTGTGATGAGGGAGGGGCCCGAATGACCTAAATACCCGGCGGCGCGGCGATCGTCGCGTCAGTTTAGTTATTTGAACTTTTTCGCGTACATTCAACCCCCTAGGCTCGAAAATTTCGTTTCCTTTTTGGAATCAGGCTTCCTATCATCATCATCATCATCATGAAACACCTCTTAAAACCAAACATCGTGGCGTAGTTTTGGCGTCTAGTGTGGGGGGGAACCGGACTACTGGATAAGGCGGGCATTGGGTGGAAGGCGGATAAGATAATAATCTTGTTCCGCCGCTTCGTCTTCTTCTTCTTCTTCTTGTTATCATTATCATCACGCGACTTTTGCGATTCCATTGATTTTCCGTGTGGTTTCAGGCGATGCTCAACCTCATACTTGCACTTATACCGGCCGTCGTCGTCGTCGCCCAGAATCCGTTGACGAAGGCGTGGAACGAGGCGGTGCCGGGCGTTCAGCCGTTCTGGGAGAAGTACCAGACGGGACCGCACGGCATCGTCATTCGCGGTTGGCAATTCTCGCGATGCGCCAGCGAGCAATGGACGAACTACGTCGTCAATGTTTCGAATATTGTGATATGGCCCGATTATCCGCGATTCCCGGGTCCCATCTTTTTCAACGTCACAATGGACGTCAGCGAGGATTTGCCGATCGACAAAATCGAAATGGATCTTGAGGTTTGACGAATCTGCGTTCGGCTTCAATGTTGGCGCGTTGTAGGTGCGACACGCGGTGACCAACAAGCAGGGCTCGAAGGGCTGGCAGGTGATCCCGTGCCAGGGATGGAACATCATCGACGGATGCGACGGCGTCGGCTCGTGCCGCTATTGCGACATGCTCGACAAGTGCAACGAGGCGGTCAAAGGGGCGCACAAGTACGTGAAGGATCGCAAAGCGTTGGACTTCCTCAAGCAGAATCGATTGTGTCCGCCGCCGAAGGGCCATTGGACGATGACGTTCTCGAAAGTGTTCAGCTCGGAGGATTTGCCCAAATCGTTCTTCGGACCACTTCAATCGGTAGTTTCGCGACGCCATGAAAATCATTCATATTTTCGTTCGACCACATTTTAGAATGAGTATTGGCTGACGTTCTCGTTCACCGACGGCAATGACAAGAAGCTTGGATGCGCGCGATTGTGGGTTGACGTGTGCAAGTACCATTTGCAGGACAAATCGCAAAAGTGCCTACGCGATCCGAACGCGTTCAAAAACTTTATCAATGAGATTTCGACGCAGGCTGAGCACATCAGATCGCGCAATAATGGATAATTTTTGCGGCTCATTAAATTCTCAATTTTTTTTTTGTTTTTTTTTTGTCTTGACTTTAATTATGTGTAGTTACTTGTTGTTTTGCTTGCCACCCAACTCCCCCCCCAACTCATCGATACCAAATTAATTTATTTTTTGTCTTTCATGTTTTTGATGAAATAAATTGAAAAACTTTATAGGCAAAAGCTTCCTCGCGATGAGGGGTCGACACAGATAAACGGCAGCATAGGCACAATGGAAGCATAGTGGAACGGCTGTGGATATCATAGGAATCTTATATGCAAGTTATATGGAAGCATAATGGAAGCATTTTTTTGCGGAACCGCGTGTTTCGTATATGGAATGAGCCGTATGCCTTCCATATGGGCAAATAAGAAAACAATTTGATTGCTGTATTCAAAATTTATTTCATATTAACACATTTATTTAATTTAAAATAAAAAAAAACAACAATGAAATGAATTTCAATTAAGATATAATCAAACCATTAGTTACTGGCAACTGCCGAACTATTCGAATCATTGTCAGTACTGACATCGAGCGGGACGCTGTAATAAGTAGAATTCATATCGTTCACACTTGGTTAAAAAGCCGTGTTATGATATTTTTAAAAACAACAACTATTGCTAAGAAATTAGGCAAAAGTCCTAATGCACATTTAACCTATCCTTTTTTCGCAAATATACGCTTGTAGAAAGAAACCGTTATCGAATTTTTACCTTTTCTCCACTTTTCCTAGTCGCTACACTTCGATTATAATGGGCCTATTAATTTGAAAAACTTGTAAACCATTGTTACGTAAACTAAATTTTTCGAGAAAATACAATCAGTTTTTTTTACATCAATAATTTTCTTAAAAATAAAAATAATTTATTTTTATTGCATTTTTGGAAACCCTTTAGTGCACAAAATAAAAAGTGAATTGGCGGAAGAAAGAACAACTCCAAAATTTGAAGCAAAAAGGCATTTTGGTTAAAATTTCAAAGACATATGAATACTCACATCTGAGGGTTGCTGGTAGAATCAAGCAGCTTCCTTAATTGCGCCACGAGCGCTTCCGGCGCTACACCAAATTTCCTTTAAAGTCGTTGGCGCATCTATCGCTTAATCAAATAAATAAATTAATAGTCATAGTTCAAAATCTTACAGAAGATTATCCATGACTTCTCGAACCATGCGTAATGCTTTCGCTTTGAAGTCATTTGTCGGTTGTTGCCCAAAGCCATGGATAAGAGCATCTGTAATATAGATATTTGCAATAAAGTATAGGATCTTTATATAGTCGGCGTCTGGCGACTTCTGTACTAGAGCCCCACTTAAAAAGATAAATGCCACTGAATGATATTGGTACGAAGGCTGTACGGCAATCGGAAATTTCGGCGATTCGGCTAATGGCAAATTACCGATCGAAATTTTCTTCGGCAATTTGAAAAACCGGCAATTTCGGCAATCGGCAATTCCATTGCCGCACAGCCCTGATTGGAACCAAATAATCAACAAGCTTTAAACTTAGGAAGTACTTTATAAAGACTTCATTGCGCATATTTTTCTAATTGAAACCATTTCTGGAGTCGAACAGGCCAATTTTTGATGATAACAACTTACAAATTGCGCGTACGAAGGTTTAGGAATTGGCGTTGATTTTGTTGTTTGTGAGGACTGTGGAGAAAAATTTTTTTGCTGAGTTGGCGAGTAAATTGGACTATCTGGATCTGAAGTGTCGAGCGAATTTGGTTCCATGTTAGGGACTTCTGGTTCTTTGTTATTGACTTCTAGAGCCGTTTCAGTTATATCTGACAACACTCTCGATCTTGTCTTCATCTGTAAAAAATTTCAAAACATTATGTTTTATTAAAAGAAAAAAGCGAGCGATAATAAAAAATATGTTAAAGTAAATAAAAATAAAACGGATTCGATGAGAAATTAAACACAATTCGATTGAGAAAATATTTAAATTCGATTTTAAAAGTGTCGGAAACGATTTGAAAACATCGTATCGATTTTAAAATTTTCGAATGATGATAAACATGAAAATGATAAACATGAAAATTTTTCCTTTATTTTTTAAAAACATTTTTCCTTTAATTTTGAAAAAAATTCTTTAATTTTTGACAAAAAAAAACACAAAAAAATCTTGAAAATTCATTGAGAAAAAGCAAAAGGACAAAAATTTTGAAAACGAATTTCGAAAATGTGAGGCGTGGCCGCATTGTGCAAAGCGGCGCACGGTTTTGCAATGCTGCGGCACGCCTCTTCTACGCGCGTCTGCTACCAGTTTGGAGCAAATTGTGAGTAGTTTGCGATGCCAATTTCGGAAAAACCGGCAAAAATATATTAATACGACTAAATTGTAGTTGGCAATCTTTAAACAAAGTAAGGAACAGTTGACTGAATTAACATAAATCTGAGTAGCATAAGTCATTAAATGGTAGAAGCTAAATTTCGTATGTTGTGTATCATGTAATTTTCAAATTTTCATTGTTTATATGATAGCATAAGTTTTTTGTATTGATTTTTCTAGAAATTGTCTTGGTCTGCCGTCCAGACGCCAATTGTATAATGTTTATTGACATATGATTATTTTATCCATATTTCATCCATATTCGTTCCACGGCTCGCAAACACCGGAAGCATATTCATCCCGTTTTCATTCCATCCATATTCGTCCCATATTTCTTCCACAGCCACTAAGAATTACATTATGCTTCCTATATGGAAGCATTATGCTTCCGTTCCACAGATTTCCCACAATACTTCCATTATGCTTGCGTCGCGCTTAATCAGTGGATGCAAAACCACTCAGCGCGATTGCCTCGCGCGCTTTACCAACTGCGCCATGCGGACCACTGGTAACGCGCGAGTGATTGGCATATAAGTGTGTTCGCGCGCCTAGTGCAGTGACGTCACATCGTTTGAAAAAATTTTTTGCCTTTTTCTTTTTATGCCAGAAGGGCCAACTTCCTTCCTTTAAAAGTAATGCCAGTTCGAAAACATCCAAATAAGAGAAATGGGATAGGTTGTTCGCCTCTTCGTGTGTGTGTGTGCGTTCTTTTTTTTTCAGAATTTGTTTGCGTGCGCACAATTCGGTTGTTGTTGCTTCAAATATATAACAAAGCCAATTTCTTTTTTTTCATCCTCCTCCCACTTTTTTTCGAGCTCCTCCGCAATAACCCCGCCCACATTTTGTGTCGCGCTTCATTAACTTTTGGAAGAGAGCTCACCACCAAAGTGGATGTCCATTGTCCGCGTGCGCCATTTCTCCTCCAGCGCTCGCCTCCTTTTATGAAAGTATATATAAAGATGCGTTTTCGTTTGTTTTTCAGGCGCATTTCATCCCAACACACATTTATTATGCTGTTTCATCAATAGGACGACGATGATAATGAGCGGCGCGGATCGGCGACGCCTCACGCGTCGCCTCGTGCGCATTTTGTGTGGCCGACGATTGCCGCAGACGTGGAACACGGTTCTTGTACTATTGTCGATTCATATGTATTTGACGGTGCCCGTGATTCTGGCGGCTGGCATCAATGATGATCGAAGCGGTGAGTCATACTCGTGGGCGGGCGCTTATACGGCGCGTCACTCAGCGACTCTCGTCGTCGGCGTGGCGCTGGCGGTTACGTGTCGAGGCGACACACGCGCAGTGCTGGGTTCACTCCCCCCACCGCGTTATTGGAATTTTTGCAGGCCTTCTGCGACCGTTTCGCGAGATTCAACAACGCGGCATTCTACTCGGCGAAATCGACGACGATCTTCTTGACATGTTCTATGAGCGTTGCCACGCCGAGCGAATGACATTTGAATCATAAATTCAGGGACCCGTTTATTATTCTTATTTTTATTTGTATCACTAATAAAATCGCTTTTTGATCGATCGATTAATGGCACCTCGCGCTGGACACTTGCAGTACCCGGAATCGGATCCCGGTGCGCCCTGCAAAAAAAAACATAACACAGATTATCCCAAAAATCAAGGTGGATGCTTTACGTCTGCTCCAGGATTGCCGGCGAATCCTTGGAAACCGTCGGTGCCGGGCGCGCCCGGCTCGCCGCGTGGTCCCGGAATCCCTTGCGGTCCCTGATTGCCGTCGCGTCCCGCCCATCCCAATGGTCCCTTTTGGCCCGGCGGCCCGTTGGGTCCCTTGTCGCCGGCGGCGCCTTTCGTCCCTCGAACGCCGTCGCGTCCGCGTCCGCCGACGTCGCCCATGTCGCCCGGCGCGCCTTCGCGTCCCGGCTCGCCGGCCAACCCCATCTGACCGGTGATGCCGGGTCGTCCCGGTGTGCCGTCGGCGCCCGGCGCGCCCGGCGGTCCCGGCACGCCCGGCTCGCCACCGTAGCTCGGCGGACCGCGTGGTCCCGGCGGACATTGTCGACAATCGCGCTCCTTCGCGTACTCGTCGCCGGTGTCGACGCCCGGTTGGCCGGGCTCGCCGGGCGCACCCGGCTGACCGGGCAGCCCGTCGAGTCCGTTGTGGCCGGGAGCGCCTTTCGGCCCGCCGGGACATACGCTTTGCGTGTCGCACGTGCAAACGCCGGTTTGACGTTTGGCGGCGGCGGCGGCGGCGCGCCGACGTCGCGGAAATTCGCGACGCACCTCTTCGAATTGAGCATACGCGCGCATTTCGAGCGCCCCGAACTCGTCGCTATGAGCCTAGAACTCGCCGACGATTTCATAGTGGTCCCTAGAAGCGTGTACCTTCAACGAGCCGACAATTCGCTCCATTCGACTCAGCATATAGGGAATATAACCAAGCGATGTCACAATAACTAGAATTGATGTGAGAATTGACGTATAGCTGATGGCATTGGTCAAACAGCCCATAATTGTGCCTGATTTGGCAAAAATTTGGCAATTCTGTTTTTATATGAATGTGTTGTCGTGCGCGATTTGGTGTGACCAAGTGAAAGCTTGCATAACTGGTATTTTTATTCTAGATATTATCAGAAAGTGTTGTGCGCGTTTTTAGTTTGATGTCGTTGGCTCTTCGATGTCGCTCATTGATTTGAGTGCGACGGCGTCTTTCGCGTAGTCGAGCTCGCGTTCGATGTCCTTCACCGATATCCAGCCGTCGCCGTCGGCGTCGATCTCGCGGAAGCGATTCGCCGCGAAACGCGCGATCATCGGTGATAGCGGCTTCAGATCGTCGTCGGCGCTCTACAAATTTTTGGTTTGCTGTAGGGTGGGAACACAGTTATACGCCATGCGCTCGCAAAGTCAAGAGTGGGCAATGTGGCGCAGTTGGTTAAGCGCGGAGTTTATAATCTGCTCGGTAAATCACAGCGGACACCGCGCGGACGCTCAACGGACGAGCAGCAGCGTCAGAGCGGACGCCGCTGTGCGTCCGATATGCGTCCGTCGGACGATATCGTCCGCGCGGTATCCGATATGCGCGTCCGCGCGGTGTCCGCGAATTTTCGATCATCGGCGTCCGCTCTGACTCTGCTGCTCGTCCGTTACAACGTCCGCGCGGCGTCCGCCAATTTTTTCTATAGAAACGCGTCCGCGCGGCGTCCGCTGTGATTTACCGAGCTGGCCGTTTTGGTTCGAGCCCTACCATTCACTTTTTATTTTTGCGGCCCTTTTTAAGCTAGAAATTCCACAAAAGCCAGCAAACTTGTAGAAATTTCAGATTGTTTTTTTGTCTTGCTAGTAATCAATGGAATAATGGAAATTTGATTGACTGGATTTAGGCAAGAAATGGATTTTTATTGGAAATATTTTTTTTATTTTTTTTACATGTTTTATTATATTTAATAGTTATATTGAAAATTGATAGTTTCATGAAAAAAATTTTCATTTTTCATTTGTCCTTAAAAATGTGCACGCAACATTTCTACGCCGTTATCAGCAGCGATTACAACTGCCTTAGTTGGTTCAGCGGTACCGCTGCACATCTTGCGCGCGAACCCTTTTGGGTTCGAGCCCACACCAAGCCAATTTTGCGCGCGCTCACCTTCGATCGATAAATGCTTCCAGCCGGCAATCCGATCGCCGACGTGTCGCAAAAATGATGAGAGGCGGTCAGTGCGAATATGCTACGCGTGTAGTTGCGAAACGTCTCCTCGTCGATTTTTCCCTAAAGCTTTGCCATCTTTATTAGCGTTTCGAGACCCACACCCCGACCTTTCCCTCGACATCCATGAGGGCGAAGACGAATTGCGCGCGGCTCGACGCATTAATATGGGCGTTGGCGAGTTCCGATTGTCGGCCGGCCTCGGTGAGCTCCCAAAGGAATATGATGAGGTCCTGAAGCGAAACCTACAGTAATCCACTCCTCGACGTTTGCCAAAACCTCGAAAGTGATCTGCTGTTGGGGTTTGTTGCGAATAATCGCTTGATACATGCGATCGACGAACGCCGAATCATTGGCGTGCGGGAATAGGCTTCGGAAAAGAATGCGCCATTGCGATTCCGTCATTCGCCCATTGGCGCACCTCTTTAAACAACAATTTTGGGCGGCACTTTCGACGTTGGTTTGATCTACCTGCTTAAAATTGCGATACATGAACATCAGCCATTTGCGGTTGAAGCCGGTGAGCTGGACGAGCTGCTCGAGTCCCGGTGGATGGGTGTTGAACGGATTCGAGAGCAGGTCTTCAACGTCGACCTCGACCTCTTAAAAAAAAAGAATACAATTGGCACAGTTAATCACTAGTGCTACCGTACCATCATCGTAGAAGCATAGCCAATATTGGCAGCGACGCAGCGCCCAATAGATCGTGTTGAGTAGGCGATTTTTTGTCGGTGGTCTCGCGCCGAAATGCCTGCCAAATCGATCGGGTTTGCTATTTTCTTTTTTGGCGCCAAATTTGAACTTTTTGATACTTACCATGAGCTATTTACCTCATCATCATGCATTTTTGAATATAATGCGCACACGCGTGAGCTTCGTTTGCGAATAATAGGCGGATAATTATGTTTTGTGTGCGAAGAAGTGTAGGAGAGGGGAGTGAATAGGAGCTCGGCAAAATTTTTAATATCATAAAGTGCGATGCAGCCCTTTTATTGGGGATTTGGAGCGGAAACGGATTTCATACGATTTTTGTAGTGATGTCGTCATTGCGCGCGAGAAGGGGGGGGGGACACTTATACGCAAATGCTCTCGCAACTTTTAATTGCCTTGTTGGCGCAGGTGGTTAGCTGCGCGGTTTTCAATCGGAGTGGTTTTGGTTCAAGGCCGCGCGACAATTTTGACTTTTTGCCGGCACTTATGAACTTAGAACCCCCCCCCCTATAATTTTCAAATTTGGCGGTGAACCAAAAACTACAACGACACATTTGGTTTAGTGGTCGGCTTGACACGCCGGATACTCGTTTTTCATTTTTTTTTTGCCCGCGATTAATGAACGCGGAAGATTGACTAAATTTCGAGCAAACCTTTCCAATGTGCGCTGCTTCTCCGATGCTCTCGCCTTGGTTCGTTTCATTGGCGACGCGATGCTGAAGCGAATTATGATTTGGAAAAAAAAAAGATTAGATGGTTGGAGGGGGAATGGGAGAATGAATTGAATGGCGAATATATCCGCTCATCATCCAAAACCACCCTTCTAATCCATGTTGTCGAGCGGCAGATTTGTGCAACGCTCGGTTTTTAATGGAAAAAAAAAAGAAAATTTGTACGAGGAACCGATTGGAAACGCGCGCGAAATTCGAAATTGACATCAATTTTTTTTTGCTATTCGCGCCAAATTTTTAATATTTGAAGAATTTGAAATTTCGCAGCAAACATTAAATTTTTCGAACTTTTAAATTTCGCGCCAAAATTAAATGTTCGAAAATTTTTAAATTCGGCGCCAAATTTTTAATATTTCAATTTTTTTAAATTTCGCGCCAAATTTTTAGAATTTGATTTTTTTTTAATTTCGGGCCTAAATTTAAATATTTGAAATTTTGAATTTCGCGCAAAATTTTTAGAATTCGATTTTTTTTAAAATTTCGCGCCAAAAATAAAATATTCGAAATTTTGAATTTCGCGGTGAATATTTAAGCTTCTGAAAAAAAATTAAATTTCACGCCAAAACCGAGAATAAAAATTGATAATTTTTAAATTTCACGCCACAAAAAAATATTTGAGAAAAAATTGAATTTGGCGCCAAAAAAAATGAAGCCCTTTATGAAAAAAAAAGGGTCCTCTTCAAACAAGGACCATTTTTTGAAGGGGTCCCAAAAAAAAGGTTCCTTCAAAATGTGACAATCAAAATGAGTTGTTGGTGGGTTTGGCGAATCGCGCGAACAAAACGACTGACCGAAATCGGGTCCCGTCTGGAAAATAATTACCTTCTTTGGGATCGACGAAAAGTGCGCATTCGAAGAGCGCCCCACATGTTGCGTCACGCCCACTCCAACAAATATGGGGCGGCTAATGTGCGTTTAAAGGGCTCGGAGCAGTCGGCGCTGAAAAAGATGAAGACGAAGAAGAAATGAGAAGGAGAAGCCTAAGCCGCGGCGAAACAAAAATTATTCAATTAACTATGTGTTTTTATATGTGAGAGATTTTCGATCGACGACGGCGAGACATGTCCGAGTGCAAATGTGCGATATGAGAAAATCCCCCCCGCGCTCGCAATATATGCTTTCTTCTTCTACTTATATGGAGATGAGCCTTTCAAGTGCACCAGGACACATTTGGGTTTTTGAATTTCCCGCCAAAATTGTAAGGTCCGATTTTGAAGTCTACAGAAAATTGAGAAAAAAATGACACAAAAAAATTTAGGCGTGAAATTATAACACCCGGATTACTGTAGGCAAGAATTGTGCAAACACCGAACGCACAAGTGCACATATATTGTGGAGCTAGAAATATTGCGAATTAAGGCAGATTGCGGAAATTCTGATGAAAAAAAAATAAAATAAACTATTTCATTATTTTTTTTTTGCGACTAAAGAACTTTGGCAAAGAATATCGAATTTCGGCGGGACCATAAAAATGAGAGGCGACGAAGCGGAAAGCGATGATGAAAATGAACCAGATGAGATCATCGAGATTTGTTGTGCGGCGAGTCGGTATCATCATTCTGGAATTCAAGAAAAAAAAACTGGCGACAATGAATTCGAGGCGCGGAGCCGACCTCCTTGTGTCGCCGCTTTTCCTGCACTTGAACGATGAGCATTCGACTACGCGGCAGTTGAAGCTCGTAGAGGCTCAGCTTCTCGTCGATGTTGCCGATTGGCACCGGCTCGGACGTCATTTTGTCTTCGCCCGACGATTCGCTCGACGATGCTTGAATTTTGATGATGATGTCGTGCGTTTTCAGGTTGACGTTGAGGCACAACGCGATTCGTCGCAGCAAATCGCCGTACGTCGATGATTGCGTCATGCATACCGCCAGCGGCTTCTTGTCATGAATGAACGTGTACCAGATTTTCTCGTGCGCATTCCTAAAAACCGCAATTTTATGTGAAAATCGCATTTTTTGATATTTTCTCTTTTTTCCGTGGGCTACGGTAGGCGCGGGGACGTAAACACCGCGCGCGCAACACTGCGTACCAATTTCAAATTTTTTTTCATCGACTCAACTTTTTTTTCTTCTTATTTTTCCCATAATTTGCTGTGATTTCATCATTTTTTTCAATTTTTATTTGAGAATTGCACGAAAATTGAAATTTCAACATTTTTTATTGAAAAATCCATAGAAAAATGTCTAATTTTCGAAAAATTCCTATATTTCCGATTTTAATCAATTTTAACAATTATTTTTGTGAAAATTTTTGAAAAATCAAATTTTAACATTTTTTTAAATTGAAAAATTCATGGAAAATTTAGAATTTTCGAAAAATTCCTACATTTCCGATTTTAATCAATTTTAACAATTAAAAATCAAGTTTTAACATTTTTTATTGAACAATCCATGGAAAATTTCAATTATTTTTGTGAAAATTTTCGCAAATTCCAAATTTCAACATTTTTTATTGAAAAATTCATGATAAATTTCGAAATTTCGAAAAAAAGTTCTTACATTGCCGATTTTTTTGTTTTTTGCGTGATTTTGCGTATCGTTTTGTGCGGCGACTCTTCGAGTTGGCCCGAAACCGCTGAAAACCAACTCAAATGTGTTGCAGGACGATGTCGAACGACGACGAAGCGCCGTACATTTCGGCGTGCACGTACCGACGGCCTGCACGGACTCGTCGCGACGGACCGTCGTCGAATTGCGCGGCGAGGCGACCTCGTGTGTCGCGTTGACCGGCGGCGATGGCGCCGTCGCGCGTTTTTTTAGCTTTCGAAAGTTCTCCGTGCACGCTTCCAGCGAATGTGAGTCTAAATTCTCGTTATAATTTGTTTTTTTTTTTGCTAAAGCTCCTTCTGCGCGCGAAATTCAAATTCGATTTACCCGTGTTCAAAAATTTGCTGCAATCGTCGCAATAGAAGTGCCCGCACGTGAGGCAAGCTTCTGGCTTCGTATCAACGAGCTTCTGGCACGGTCCGTCGCACATTTGCACAAACGGCATCTCGTAATCAACGTCGTCTTCGGTTTTTTCGCCCTCGTCGGTTTTTGTGTTTGTTGAGGTCCGCGCCGGCGCAAATCCGCTGCTCATAGTGGTCCTTTAATTCAGTCATCTTTCATTTTGTTTTTGCCAATAAATCACTTTTCAACATCAATTAGATTATTTTTGTTTTCATCTGTTGGAAATTGCGACTGGTTTATCTGCATCATTCGCTAGGAAATGGCGAAATCGCGTGATAAATCAATCACGGTAACTTTTTTCATTCGGGTTACGGTAGTCGCTTTTGGTACGTAAACACCGAACGCGAATATGCACACTCGGTGTTTGAATATTTTTTTCATTGTTCTTCGTAAATTCTCAATTTTTCCAATAAAAATTGCAGAATATCAATTTTGCAGAAAAAAAAAACGAGCCAGATGTGAGCGTTACAGCGATTCGTGTTGATTGTCGACGATAAAAAGGTTCGGTTTTAATTTTTTAGAGATTTTTTCGAAAAAAATGATTTTAAATAGGAAAAAGTAAACAAATATTATGAATTTCGAGCAAAATTGAGTTATTTTGCGTAGAAAAATTGAAAAAATTTTTGGGATTAAGAAGTGTTCAATTTACTATTTAAATTTTCCTATTTTTCTCAAAATTTTTGAAAGTTTCTCGTCGAAAAAAAAAGTCACATTTTCAATGTTTCCCGCCAAATATGTCTGGTGAATGGCGCAATGGCGAATCTTGCCCAATAATTAGGATTGTGCGCGTGTGGTGCTCTCAGTTTCCAACACGCCTCGGTTCTCTGCTCGCCAACGAATTCTGCTTTTCCCTCGCTCCCCTCCATCTAGTGTGCTTCATGCGCGTCGATGAGCACACGCGCAGCCAAAATCGATAAACCACACAAACACACTCGATTTTAGGTTGTTGTTGTTGTTGGGTTTTTTTGGCTGCATTCCCTTCTCGCTTTTTTTTTTCTAAATGACCACCAATTATGATTTTTCTCACGTTTTGCAGGCACCGACGACGAATAGACTTGGGGAAATGGAGCCGCCTGACTCGATATACGCTCAGGCGTCGTCGGACGCCTCGACGACACCGTGGTGGCAGCGCAATTTGATAATGCGCGGCGACAAGGTGCTGTTCGGCACGTGGGACGGCGTGTTCGCCACCGTCATGGTCAACATTTTCGGCATCATCGTGTTTCTGCGACTCGGCTGGATCGTCGGAACCGCCGGCGTCGCCAACGCGATCCTATTGCTGGCGATTTGCACGTCGCTCGCGTTGATCACCGTGTTCTCGGCGATCGGCATCGTCGAGCGTTGCCAAATCAAATCCGGCGGCATTTTCTTTTTGGTGTCGCACGTGCTCGGCCATCGCATCGGCGGCGCCGTCGGCCTCATCTACACGTTCGGGCAGGCGGTGGCGACGGGATTGGTCGCCGTCGGCTTCGGCGAGTCGGTCGCGTTGCTGTTCGGCTCCGAGAGTCGCGGTGTCGTCAAAATCATCGCCGTCGTCACGCTGCTCCTCCTCACCGCCGTCAACACCGCCGGCGTCACGTGGGTCGTTCGCCTTCAGATTGTGCTGTTGCTCACGATTGCGATGGCCGTCACCGACTTCCTACTCGGCGCATTGTTCACCAGCGAGCCAGGTAGGCCCAAATCGCACAATTCAATCGGGTTTCGATTTTGCCGACCTTACAGAATCGGGCGTGTTTCGCTTCTCGTCGGCGCGAATTCGCGTCAACGCCCAACCGCACTATGAAGCCGTCAATTGCACGACGATCGGCATTCCGCGACAGATTCCCGCGCAGAGCTTCTTCACCGTGTTCGGCGTGTTCTTCGCCAACTTTCTCGGCGTTCTCGCCGGCGTCAACATGAGCGGCGATCTTCGCGATCCGCACAAGAGCATACCGCTCGGCGAGCTGTCGGCGGTCGGCGTCAGCTCGTCGATATGCTTCGTGTTCATCATGATACTCGGCGGCGTCGGCGATCGAATGTCGCTTCTGTGCGATTCGATGTTCTCCGAGAAGGTCGCGTTGACCGGCGTCGTGTTCCTCGTCGGCCTCTACGTGTGCTCGCTCTCATCGACCGTCGGCTCGCTGTTGGGAACGCCGCGAGTGCTGCAGGGCATCGCCGCCGAGGGCATCGTGCCGGCGCTCAACGCGCTCGCCCAAGGCGTCGGTCCCAATGACAATCCGGTGCTCGCCGGCTATTTGCTCATGGGCGTCGCCTCGTTGTTCGCCGTCCTCGGCGACCTCAATCAGCTCGCCATCCTCTCGACAATGCCATTTCTCATCACCTACGCCTACGTGAATTACGCGTACGTCTCGTTGGCGATGAGCTACGATTTGGCCACTGTGCAACAGGCATCGTGAGTTTGATTATAAAGTTTGCCCATCGAAATTTTGAGCAATTTTAGAGAAGTCGAAGTTGCCGGCTATGGGTCAACATCGAAGCAGGACGATTTGAACGAGCTTTTCCCCGAGCGACGCGAGATTCACGTGACAACCACTATCGATAATGATAGCGGAATTATTGGGCAAGAAGCAACTTGGTATTCGATGTTCAGCAATCGGTACATCTCGTTTGTTGGTGTATGACGAATGCCCAATTCGGGACCTTTCATCTTCGGCTTATTCTAGTTTCTTGTCAACCTTGCGATCATATTGCTCATCGATTGGTGGTTCGCCGTTGCTCATTTCGCCGCGTTCATCGCCTTGTACATTTACATTGGAAGAGCTTGTCCGACTTGCGGCCCCGGCATCTCGACGTTCTCCATACAGCTCATGTTCAAGACCGCTTTCAGCTCGATTGATGCTTTGAGATTCGGATCGACGACTGTGCTGCCAACGGTATCATAGAGCCCCTTCTTTTTGGGGAGATGATAACTGTAAGATTTAAGGTCGGCGTTTCGGATCAGTTGGCTACTGCACAAATCAACGAGGCCAATCAGGATTATCAAGACCGAAAGCAATATCATCATTCTGAAGAGCATACCCACGAATTGGATTAAACACATCCTCGCCGAAATATATCGGTGTACGCAGACAGCCAAACGTATCTTTGCCCGGGTTGTCCAGAATCGATCAGCTAGCATTCATGCGATAGATAGATAACGATTAAATCAGAAGTCAAAATTGCTAGTGACTATTCTTTTGTTGAAATAAAATTGAATTGAAAAAAAAAACGAAGTTAAACATGTCCAACCATTTATTGAATGGAAAAAAAATAACAATTAAAACCAACTTAAATGTTAGATGGGTACAAGAGCTGAAATAAAATGTTATTTCGAGAAAAATTCAAGGAATGACTTACCACACGCACCCTCTTTCCAAGAGCTGTTGGGGGAAGGTTGTGATGAAATTTGGCTCTGACGGCTCCGGCATTTCCATGATCCCGGATCACGCGTCCCCAAATGGCGCGAGTGCGGGTGGCAACGGAGTGACCGGTCTTCTGAAAATTTTTATATTGGCAACGTTACTTTTGAAAGTTATAAAAACTGTGGTTGCGACCAAGCCGAAGCCAGGATGTTTTTTCAGTTTCTATTAATTTTGTCACCATATTTTTTTTTATTCTCGTTTTGTTCTAGCTTTAAACAAATGCCGGCCAAGTCCATTTTGTGGCGGTACCAAAAATAATAAACTTGATAATAACGCCTAATAACATTTCCCTTCCTCTAAAAAGGAAAAACATGTTAATTTTTTCTAAATCAAACATTGTGTTTTTTTACATGAAGATTAAAAAAAGCTTAACATGGTTTTAAGTTTTATCGCACAATATTCAAAACGTAAAGTAAAATATTTTAAAATTTCAGTTAAATTCCTCTGCCCGTGGAATTTCTTATATTGTCAACAACAATTGTAGATTTTTAAATATTTTTTTTTTGCATTTTGTTAATTTTCCAACCATATGTGAAAGGGGCACAATTTTCTTCTATATATTTTTACTGTCAAAAGCAAAAGTCATATTTTTTACACGGACCGAAGACTGAAAAAAGCCTTCAGAAAAAAATTTAAAAAGTTTACAAATAAAAACTAACCAAGGTAGCTTTCTTTGCCTTGTAGAGGAAGACGACGCGCTTGCCGACGTAGAACTTGGCATCTTCCTTATTGTAAACACCGTCCAATTTAAGGAGCGATGTATTTTCGGATTGAGTTCTCAATCCTCTTCTGAAGCCAGTGAAAATTCCTTTCACATAGAGCCTGAAAATAAATATAATTAAGACCTAGAAATTACAAAAATTTAGCAGATTAAATTTGCGGTGAGTTTGTTTCACATGGACAGTTTACTAATTCCTACTGTTCAAATCGAAATAGAACTACCGTCTCGAAAAAACTACGATGACCCACAATTTTTCAAGACGCTCGTTTCTTGATATTATAGTATTTTAAATTCATTATTTAATACTTTAGAGCAGTAAACGAAGGTGAAAAATACAAAAAATTCAAAATACCTTCCAGTCGATGGAGTCGATGGCTTCTTGGCAGTTTCAACCATTATTACCTGCGAAATGCATATTTCAATAATTTTACATTAAAAATGTTTGAACAATCGATAAAAACACAGAAAAAATCATCAAAAATTCCTTAGGCCTAAAGAAAAAAGAAATTCAATTCGTATTTAACCAACGGGGTTACGGTATCGATGCCTGCGAATCAAACCGGAGCATCGTTGCATTGACGCATTGCCCTCAGTTTAGCGTAATTCGTTTACCCTTGCATTTCTCTAAATTTTATTGATATTGTCACGATTCCTATCATTTTTCAATAGTCTTTGAAGTAAATTTTGAAAAAATTGCGAATTTAGATCGGAATGGGTATTCGGCCGACGTTTGCCGAAGATGTTTACGGCGAAAAAGAGAAAAAAGCCGAAGAAGACCAACCCGAGTATAGCGAATCATCGCTGGCGCATCGCCGATCGGCAAGCGTTTTGAAATTGAAACAACTAAAAGAGGCAGCGCCAGTGTGCTCGCAAAATTGTCCAACATTCCAGCCAAATGAATCTCAGGAGCAGGTTGAATTTAAATTTTTGTTATTTTTTTTTTGAAACGAAAAAAAAATCACTTCAGATTGATAAAGATCTGGTTTTCAATTACGATGACACTGATACCCCTTTAAACGAGCTCGCCGAGCTCTACAGCTATTCGGAAATCGAGGAGTTCGCCACCAACATCAATTGTTGGAAAGAGTACATCGACGGCAAGAATAATTATTCGGAAGCGCAGTTGCCCGGAAAGTTTTGCGAGATGACGTCGGCCCAGAAAGACGCTGTAGTTCAAGATTTGTGCGCGAAAATGGAAAGCGCCGATTCGGATGTGCGAATGAGCGCCGCCAGATGCGTTTTATTCATTTTACAAGTTTGAAATTTTTTTGAATTTTTTTTTTGGAAAATTTTTTTTAGGGCTCTCCGACGGATTTCGCGCCGCCGGAAGAAGACGAAATTCAGTATAAATATGACGAATCGCGTCAAATGAATATCGCGGTGCCGAGAAAACGCGAAATGGATGATGATGGTCCGTTGAATATTTATCTACGATCGATCGAGAATGCTTTCATCTGCTATAAGAATCATGTCTATCAGTCGTTGTGCACTTTGTTGCTCACTGAGATCAAAGAGCCCTATGAGGTGCCGGGAGGCGTCGCGCATGACGGACGAGGGTCGAAGGCGAGCTCGAGGGATAGCCGACATGCGAGCAATGCGGATTTATCCGACACTGGTAGGTCGAAAATTTATTTTTTTTTTCTGGAATTTCAAATTTAATTTTGAAGAAATTGGATAATTTTTAAGTTATTCATCTCGAAAAAAAAATTGAAAATTTGAATTTTCAGATTTTTTTCAGAAAAAAATTATGTGAAACTTGAAAATTTTAAGTTTTTTTTCATAGAAAATTTAAGAATTGCCAAAAATTTGTAAATTTGTAAATTTTTTTTCGGAATAAATTCAAAATTAATGAAGATGAATAGATTTTGAGTTAATTAATTGGAAATTTTAAGAATTGGATGTTTTTGTCTGAAAGAGTTGGAAATTATCAATCGTTTCGAGACCCAAATTGGCGTCCAATTCATAAATTTTCGTATTTAGAGCGATTGAAAAGCCGAAACACGCCGACGATGGTTGACAATGAGATGTTGCGAGTGATAATGGCGGCAATTTATCATTTGATCGTTCAAATTCCGGACGAAAAAACGGAACGTGCTCAGACGGACGCCGAAAAAACGGCGAGAATCGCGTTTTTGGAGGAAATTCGTCAGTTTGATTATTTGAAAATTGAATTGAGAAAATGATTGATTTTTAATTTTGTTGGAAAATTGAAAATTTTACCTGAAATTGATTTGAAAAATCCAGATTTTCACAATTTTTGCAAAAATTTTGAATCGAAATTCGATTTTTTTTTTTAAAAGATTTTGCATTAGATTTTGATTTGAAATAAGCAAAATTTACAATTTTTATTTAAAAAAAAATAATTTTGGCGATTGAAATCAAAAAATAAATAAATAAATGTGAATTTCAGAAGAGCCACTCGAAGTTGGAAACGAGCCATTGCTGATAGTGCTTCTCGAAATGCTCCAGCCATTCTACAACAACTCATCGCCGCATTTTCCAATCAAAAAGATGGTGCTGCTCATTTGGAAGTTGCTCTTGCTCACACTCGGCGGTTGGGATGCGCTCGAGGAGATGAAGCAAACGAAACGCGCGCGTCTCGGTCTGCCGCTCATGGAGCACACGTTGCGCGTCGCCGCAAAACTGCCGGCGTTCGTCGTCAACGAGAGCGACGGCGTCAAAAATCGGGCGGCGCGAAGCGGCATGATGGCGCGTCAAATGGCGTGCGCCGACGATGGTGCGCCCGACGACGAGACGCTCGATGCGGTGACGGACGTCGGTGGTGGCGGCGGCGGCGGCGGTGGCGTCGACGACGACAATGTCGATTCGGGACCGCCGACGCCGAGTGCTGTTGGGATTCAGACGCAGAATAGCGGCGAGGCGACGCCGCGCGCCGGCTCGCCGCTTCCCGACGTGCCGCCGCAACGAGTGTTGCCGTGGAAGAGCAAAACGACGAGAGCCGACATCGAGGCGTTCATACAGAACGGTCGATTCAAATATTTCGACTATCGATTTGAGGCCGGCGACGACACGACGCTGTTCGGACTGCCGCCAGCGTTTATTGGGGCCGTGAAAATTTTGCGGCAGAATATGTACACGTCGATCACCGAAATGCAGGTATTTTTTTTGGCATTCTTGGGTTTTTTTTTAACCTAAAAATTGTGATTTTTTACTGAAGATTTAAAAATTGAAAGAATTAGTAAATTTTAGTGAAAAA
The DNA here is from genome assembly GCA_902829315.1 of Caenorhabditis bovis. NCBI lineage: Eukaryota > Metazoa > Nematoda > Chromadorea > Rhabditida > Rhabditidae > Caenorhabditis > Caenorhabditis bovis. The sequence continues at coordinate 6,189,145 of CADEPM010000004.1, read as the reverse complement.
ATTCCGATTTTTCCATTAGTTGGAATTTTTTTTTGCAATTTTTGCCTACATTTTAAATTGGCAAAATTTGGCGAATTTTGACCGAAAAATAGCTTAGAATTTTAGATTTTTAAATCGAAAATTAGAATCGCATTTTTTCCAAACGAAAAATGCTGAAATTTCGATTTTTGCACTGAAAATTTTAAAATTTCAGCGAATTTTATTCAAAAAAAAGGGGGAAATTGTCGGATTTTGAAAATTTTATTATTTTTGAATTAAAATTCGAAAAATTTGGCAAATTTGGCCAATTTTTGACACAAAAAAAGCTCACAATTTTAAATTTTGAAACCGAAAATGTTTAAAAAATGCAAAAATGTCGAGTTTTTTGAGATTGAACGCGAAGAGATGCTCAATCGCTATTTGTTTTCGATGAAAGAGGACATCGAAGAGACGAAAACGGAGCAATTCTATCGAAAAACTCTACCGAATCTGAGCCAATACATTTGTACACTCGTCAAAGTGCTCGTTTCGTCGGTGCCGTCGTCAAAGGTCCGATTTTTCTATGCAGGAAATTGAAATTGAATTTTTTTGAGCCCCCGATACGAAATTTGTGATTTTTACAGGCGCGTCATGAAGGCCTGAATATTCTCATTGATGTGCTGACGCCTGAAATGGAAGCTTCCGATATTCTGTCGAACTCGATATCGCTCGATCACTCGACGGCCTCGCCATTGGAAGATCGATTCCGTTTGGCGATTGATATCAGTCGGCATAAGGAGGTAAAAAAAATTGGGGAGCGCGCGTTGAAAGAAAATTCCATATTTGGGCTGTAGAAATGACGAAAAAGATGTCGTAGAAATTGAAGATTTTTGCGAGTATTTTGAGAAAATTGCCTAAATATGGCATTTTTGGAGTGAAATTTTCGAAATTGAAATGTTTTTTTTCTGTTGCAGATCATCGTCAAAGCGATTTCGGCAACTCTTTTGCTTCTCGTCAAACATTTCAAATTCAATCATGTCTATCAATTTGAGTATCTCTGCCAGCAGATTGTCTATGTCAACGGAATTCCGCTGATTTTGAAGTATTTGGATCAGGTATGATTTTTTCTTTTTTTTTTGACAGAAAATAGACAGCAAAAAATGAAAATTTGGTGGAATTTTGATGAGAAATGGAATTTTTTCGATTTTTTTCTTGAGAAAAATTGAAATTTGGTCAATTTTTTTTTTTTGAAAAAAAAATGAAAATTGGTCAAAATTTGCTGAAAAATTAATGGAAAAATAAAAATTTGATTGAATTTTGATAAAGAATTGAATTTTTTCGATTTTTTACAAGAAATTTGAAATTTTCACTATTTTTGGCAGAAAATTGTTGGAAAAAAAAATGAAAAATTGAAATTTGCTCAAAAATTGCTCAATTTTTGTCATCGAATTGATGATTTTCTTCAAATTTTTCAATTTTCAAATAAAAATGGAATATTTGATGCTGGAAATTGAAGTTTTCGATGACCGAATGTCAAAGTTCAAAATATGATATATGTATAAATCGAGATCAAATTGTGATCGCCGAGTGTTGTCTCTGCGTCTCTCGTTTTCACGTGCACTCTCGTCGACGTGCGACAATCGACGTGCATTTTTCGACGAAACGCGCCATCGCTTTTTTCATGTTTTGATTTTTTTTTGTTTTCTTACAGCCGGTCAACAAGCTGATCCAGTCGAGAAATGATATTTTTGCCTACAACTATCCGCAAGTGATTTATCACTACGTTCGCAATTCAGGTAACCACAGTTTTTTCGATTTTTTCGATTTTTTTTTGAAGAAAAATGCCCAAAAATTGGAGAATTTGAGAGGAAATGCTGAAAATTTGGTAGATTTCCTTTTACCCGAAAAAAAATGTGCAAATTTCTTGCTCTTTAACCCAATTTTGGGAATTGTTTTTTCAAATTGTTGTTTTTTTTTTGAAATTTGGAAAATTTTTTGGGAGAAAACTAGAAAAAATTTGTTGTTTTCTCAGATTTTCGGTTGAAATCTGAAAATGGGCCGGTTTTTTGTCGAATTTGACCTTGGAATTTCTTCATAAAATCAAATTAGTGTTTGAAAAACTCAAAATTCTTAAATTTTTTGTTAAAAACCGACACATATTGGGATAATCTTCAGATTTTTAGTGAATTTTTGAAAATTAGCCGTCATTTTCAAATTTTCGTCTTGAAATTTTTTATTTTTTCATTTTTTTTGTCAAAAAACTAAACATTTTGAGTTGTTTTTCAAATTTTTTTTTAATCTTAAAATTCTAGCAGTTTTGGTCTAAAAACCGACAAACTTTGGGATTTTTTTAAAAGATTTTCAAAATTTGGTTTTGAAAATCATGAAATTTTCTATTTTTTCATTTTTTTTTGGTCAGAAAATGTGGAATTTTCCAAAAAAAAAATATAGAAAATTAGGTGTGGTGATTTTTTTTGTCCAAATTTGGCGTTAAAAATGTTAAAATTTTCTTTTTTGGTTAAAAACTGAAAATTTTGAGTTTTAAAATCTCAAAATTCTTTCATTTTTGGTCTAAAACCAACCAAAAAAATTTTTTTTTTAGATTTTCAAATTTCCAAAATTTTGATGTTGAAAAAAAAAAACTTGAAAATGTTGAAATCGGCAAATTTGCAGAAGAATGGCCGATATTGACGCAGGACAACATCGAAGCGCCTCGTGGTCCGTTCTCGGGACCCTACTATATGTGGCGGAACCTCTTCTACAGCGTCAACATGATTCGGCTGCTCAACAAATTGGTGAAGGCCAAAAACGATCGTGTGAAAATGTTGATGGCGTTCAAATCGGCGCCGATTCTCAAACGATTGTTGCGCGTCCGTCAATCGATTCTCCAGCATTACATTCTGAAGGCGCTGAAAATGCAATCGCGCTATTTGGGGCGGCAATGGCGCAAAAGCAACATGGAAGTGATATCGGCGATTTATTCGCGAGTTCGCCACAGGTTTCTTTTTTTTTTTTTGATTGACCGAAAAAGTGCCGAAGATTTTGTGAGAATTTGCGATTGTTTGAAAATTTTGAGAAAAAATTTGCGAAAAATTGGATTTTTTCAATCGAAAATTGACAAATTGTGAAAAAAAAATTAAAAATTTGAGAATTATTGATGAGAAAATTTCAATTTTTCCATTTTTATTTAAAAGTTTGGTGAGTTTTGACAAGAATTTGCGAAAAATTGGATTTTTTCAATCGAAAATTGACAATTTTTTTTAATGAATTGTGAAAAAATTGAAAATTTTGATGAAATTGCCATATTTGATAGCAATTTTGAAAATTTTCGACAATTTCGAGTCAACTTTTTAGTTGGACATATTTTTTTTGAGATTTTCCAGAATTTTTCCATTTTTCTCAGAGAATTTGCGATTTTTTGTAATTAATTTCAAATTTCCCACTTTTTATCGAAAAATTTGGTGAATTTTCGCAAAAATTTGCGAAAAATTTTAAAACTGAAATTGGAAATTTTTTAATGAATTATGTATTTTGCAGAAAATTGGCAAAAATTGGAAATTTTTTTATGAATTATGTATTTTGCAGAAAATTGCCAAAAATTGGAAATTTTTTATTAAAAATTGTAATATTTGAATTCAATTTTATTGAATTTTTTATTTTTCCAGTTCAAATTTGATTTTTTGATTTAAAATTAATATATTTAAGAGAAATGTTTATCGATTTTCGACTTTTTCGAGTTCAAATTCGATTTTTTTGCAGAAATTTAAAAATTTTGATTTAAAATTGTGATGTCTGATGCAGAAATTTCGGATTCCTTTTTTTTTTCGAAATCGGTTTTTTTTTGTTGCAGAATGACCGATGATTGGGCGTTCGCGTCGGATATCAAGAGAAAATGCGATTATCAGAAGGAGGATGGAATCATTAAAGCGTGTATCGAGCGATTCCATAGTAGGAGATACTCGAAATATTATAAGCAATTTGCGATTGGTGCGTCTTTTTTTGGCAAAAAATGCTCATTTCTTGGGTTTTTATCGAAATTTTTGATTTGATTGAAAAAAAAATGCTTGAAATTGTCTGAAATTGGCCTAAATTTTTGGAAAATTCGAATTGGCACGAAAATTTTGAATTTTTACGGTTTTTTTCCACCGAATTTAAATAAAAAATTCGAATTTTTGTGATTTTTTGGACAAGATTTTCAAATTGTCTTCATCAAAATTGTCGAAAATTTGAATTTTTGCGTAAAATTGAGCTCATTTTGAAGGAAAATTTGAAATTTTTTTTTTCAAAATTGCACCGGAAATTCAATTTTTGAGCAAAAATGTGAATTTTTGTGATTTTGGTCAAAATTGAGCTCGAAAAAATGCGAAATATTCAATTTTTTCGAGCAAAAATTTGGGAATATTTTTGCACAAATTGCGGCTGACGAGATCTTCGTGTTGCAGAAGTGAACGATGCTCCGATGCCGGGCGACGACTATCTGAATCGCGTCGACATGCGCGACTTCGAGCCGATCGACAACTGCGTGAGTTCGGTGCTCGGCCGAACGCCGGCGCTCTCGCGGCGCTTCAAAGACAACTACGAGAAATGGATGGAGGCCGAGGTGCTCCGAGCGAATATTGATTGGAATAATGTGCTCAGAGAGACGCACGAGATTGATGAGCTTCTGGCTAATTGAATCGTCGAACGAAGGAAAAAAATGTTTTTTTTTGAACTGAAAATTTTTGAGGCGAATTGTCAAAAAAAAAAAACAATTTTTTATGAGAATTGAGATTTTTTTTCCGTAATTCTTTGCTAAAAAATTGCGAAATTTCAGAATTTTCGGATATTTTTTTGAAAATCTTCCGAATTTCGAATTTTTTTGCTAAAAAATGATTTTTTTGCATAAATTTCATTGAATTTTCGGACTTTTTTTTGCTAAACTTTTTTAGATTTTTTGGTGAATTCAAAAATGTTTGGAATTTTTTGCTTAAAAAAATTGCAAAACTTTCAGATTTTTGCGAATTTCTCCAAAATTTTGTGAAAAAATGTTTTTTTTTTGTTGATTTTTCGCCCGAAAATTTCAAATTTGATTGGCTTTAATCCCCCCACCCACATATTTTTGCCTTAAATGGTATCCCTGTATAATTTTTGTGTTTCAAATGATATTTCAAAAAAAAATATTTACTAACAATTTTTGTTTATTTTTTTTTCCCCGCTTTTGCCTGGCAATGAATCGATTTTGTACCAATCGCGTCTCAATTTTTCGCATTTTTTCCACTGTTTTTTGACACTTTCTATCTTTTTTGAATAATTTTTGAATCGAATTTGAGTCATTTCAGGCCCATATGCAACATATTCCTAGGATTCGATTTTTCGCCGGCCTCAGGTTGGTCATTTCTCGAAGAAAATCGAGCTGAAAATTTGGTTTTTGCTCAAAATTGGCAAAAAATGAGTGTTTCGCCGCAAAAAATGTCGTAATTTCTTGTAGGTTTGCATCGTCGACGATTCGCGCTGCGCCCGCCACCAAATATGGCGCGCCGGTGATTGGCGGCGTTCAGAAGACGGTGCCGTTTGAGAGTTTGCTTCAAGAATATTCGCGAGTTCATTGGGACGATTCGGTGGGCGTCGATGATCCGACGGTTCGTTGCTATTCACATATTTTTTGTTTGCTTTTGCTTTTGCGCCCAATTTTGCTGAAATTTTCCATTCAAAATAATTGAAAATGCCCAAATTTTGGCAAATTTTTCGAGTTATTGGATTTTTCCTATCGAAATTAGTGCAAATGCCAAATTTTAGTCAATTGTTTTTCGAGATTTTTGGTTTTATTGGAGAAAAACCCCATTTAAAAAAATTTTTATCAAATTTGTCAATTTTTGCTGGAATTTTCGATTCAAAATGATTGAAAATGCCCAAATTTGGGCAGTTTTGACGATTTATTGGATTTTTCCTATCGAAAATAGTGAAAATGCCAAATTTTAGCCAGTTAACTTCGAGATTTTGGGTTTTATTTTAGAAAAACTCCATTTTTAAAATTTTTCTTATCAAATTTGTCAAATTTTGCGATTTTTTACTTAATAATGCCCAAATTTGGCCAATATTTTTTTTAATGTAGACAATGCCAAAATTTCGAGGCTTTTTTTTTCTAATTTTTATCAAATTTGACCAATTTTAACATTTTTTTTTCAGAATATTTTGTTTTAAATTATTGAAAATGCCCAATATTGGCCAATTTTTCCATTAATGTAGAAAATGCTCAAATTTTAAGATTTTTTTAAACACTTATTCACATTTGGCCAATTTTGCAATTTTTGTCGGATTTTCCATTCAAAATGATTGAAAATGCCCAAATTTGGGCAATTTTGACGATTTATTAGATTTTTCCTATCGAAATTAGTGAAAATGCCAAATTTTGGCCAATTGTTTTTCGAGATTTTGGGTTTTATTGGAGAAAAAAAACCCATTTTTAAAATTTTTTTTTATCAAATTTGCAAATTTTGCGATTTTTGCTGGATTTTTTGTTTAATAATGCCCAAATTTAGCCAATATTTTGATTATTGTAGAAAATGCCAAAATTTCGAGGCTATTTTTTCTAATTTTTATCAAATTTGACCAATTTTAACATTTTTTTTTCGAATTTTTTTCTTTTAATTAATGAAAATACCCAAATTTGGCCAATTTTTCCATTAATGTAGATAATGGACGAATGAAAAGATTTTGAAAAATTTTTTATTCAAATTTTGGCCAATTTTAAGAGAAAATGATTGAAAAAGCCCAAAATTTGGCCATTTTTTTCGATTTATTGCTCAAAATCTCTGAAAACGTTCAATTTTTTTTCAAAATTTTCCGGTTTATTTAAAAAATGACCAAATTTTGCGAATTTTTTTTACTTCAAAATGAATAAAAATGCTAAATTATTCGTTAAATGTCAAAAATGCTCAAATTTTAAGATTTAAAAAAACAAATTTTTATTCAAATTTGGCCAATTTTTCATTTTTTTTTCAATCAAAAATGATTAATGCCCAATTTTTTGGTGATTTTTTCCAGGTGCAACGCATTTTCACCAATTTGATGTCGGGCTCGCGAGCGGCTCTCGCCTCGGCGATCACACTCGTCGAATCGCGTCATCCGACGAAACGCGCGCAGGGCAACGTTTTGCTGAAAATGGTTTTGGACGTCGAACGCGAGAAATACGCGAAATTTGGACGCGATTCGATGATATTTCGAGTTGGTACGATTTTTTCTCTCAATTTTGAGCATTTTTGGCGATTTTTCAACAAAAAAAGAGCAATTTTTGAGAAAATTGACACAATTTGGCTCAGAAACGCAAAAAAAGAGACAATTTGGAAATGATTTTGGCGATTTTTCTTGAATTTCAAGCCAAAATATTTTTTTTTTGAGACCATTCGAGTGGGGTATTTTTTCATCTTCAGGCATTTCGGGAAGTCCGGGCGTCGGCAAATCGTCGTTCATCGAGGCGCTCGGCAACGAGTTGACGACGAATCGCGGCAAAAAAGTGGCGGTGCTGACGATCGATCCGACATCGGCGATGACGGGCGGCTCGATATTGGGCGATTTGACGCGAATGCAAGAGTTGTCGAAGAACCCGATGGCCTACATTCGACAATCGCCGACGTCGGGCAGCCTCGGCGGCGTGACGCGCGGCATCCACGAGGCGATCATTCTGTGCGAGGGCGCCGGCTACGACATCGTCATCATCGAGACGGTCGGCGTCGGACAATCGGAGGTGGCGGTGGCCGACATGTGCGACATGATGTGTCTGCTGTTGTCGCCGGCGCACGGCGACGAGCTTCAGGGTGTGAAGCGCGGCATCATGGAGCTGAGCGATTTGTTGGTCGTCACGAAAGACGACGGCGATCTGAGGGCGAAAGCGAAACTCACGCAAGCCGAATACATATCGGCGTTGAAGTTCATGCGGCCGCGCACGACGTCGTGGCGTCCGCCGGTGCTTCGCTCGTCGGTCATGGACGAGGCGTCGATTGCCGGCGTTTGCACGACGCTCTACGAGTTTTGGGAGGCGATCGGCGACAGCGGCGAGCTGGTGACGCGTCGGCAGCAGCAGATGAAGAAATGGATGTGGAATCATGTGAAAGACGAGATCATGTCGGTGTTTCAGCGCCATCCGAGAATTGCGCATTTGGTAGGTGGAATTGACCATTTTTGAGACGATTTGGCCGTGTTGTGCGCCTTTAAACAGAAAACGAGAATTCAAGATTTCCCTTTTTTGGAGTCTCGCAGCGATTGAATTTCTGTATGTGTTTTTTTTTTGCAGGCGCCCCAACTCGAACGCGACATCGCCAACGGCAAAACGACGCCGGGTCTCGCCGCGGAGACGATGATTCGCGTGTTTTTCGGTGTCTAAAAAAACCAATTGCCATCATTTTTTTGTACAAAATACGGGATTTCGATGATTCGCCAAACGCTTAATTGTTCTGCTCAACTAACCCCACCTCCTTTAAGATGTATTTAGAAATAAAAAAAATTGTGCAAACACCGATGCATACATTTGAGTGTACAGTATCGAGAAAAAAAAAACGAAAATATCGACGTGAGCTTTTCGTCATTCGTTTTCCCTCATTTCTGGCCATTTCTAATCTTCAACATAATTTTTTTTGTGGCGATGACGAGCGAATCGGTTGGGCTTTCGAATGAGGCGACGGTGCAGTTCGTCGACGTTTCCGAAGGCATCAATCCCGATAATGTGAGTTACGGTAGGCGCGCATTGGAGCTTCACCCTCCCCAAAAGGAGACGCTGGATTGTAGAGCAATTAGGCAAAAATTTGTGGATTTATATGATGTCTTACTATCCGAATGGTCCCAAACCGAAATGGGAGCCGAAAATATTGTCGAGTCTTTTGGACGATTCGATGAAGGCGATGCAGAATGATCCGATGGTGCCGAATATGGCGGTGAGTCGAACTCAATGGGGGGTAGCGTTGACGAATTTTGATCGCAGACGCCGGCGGTGGTGTTCGGGCCGATCTACGGCGAAGCCGATTCGCTCATCACACTGATAAGCATGGCCGGTCGGCCGCCGGACGTCAACTACGTGTTCCTCGGCTGCTATCTCGGGCACGGGTTCGCGCCGCTCGAGAGCCTCGCGTTCCTCCTCTGCTACAAGGTGCTCTATCCGAATCGCGTCATTCTGCTGAAGGGCCACCACGAGGAGTCGATCGCGATTCAATTGCTCAAAGTCAACGAGTTGCTCGTTCAGCGCGGTGTGGCGAAACTCGACGCCGAGAAGCTCGTCGAGCAAATGAAACGCACGTGCTCGTTCATGCCGCCGGCGGCGTTGATCAACACGCGAATATTGTGTGTGCCCGGCGGACCGGGACCGCTGATGCGTAAATTCGGCCTCAAATACCTGTGCGACATGAATCGGCTGCCGAAGACGATCAACGACAAAAAGATCGTCATGGAGGCGTCGTGGTCGGTGCTGATATTGAACGAGGCGCAAAAAGACATGAACGGAATGCCGAGCTTCACAATGGTACGATGGGTGGGCAAAAAGAAACACCGAAATCTGAGCTCAATTTTTCAAGGAGCAAGCCGCACAATTTTGCGTCGACAACGACATCGAATGTCTGATTCGCGGACGGCAGCTCGTCGATGAGGGTTTTCTGAACAAACCGCGCGAGGTGATCACACTGGTGTCGGCGGTCGCCTATTTGGACAATTTTCGCAACTATGCGGCCTGTATGAAAATCGAAGGGCGAAATGTGAGCGATTGAAATCCGAAAACGAGGATCGCAATTATTCAGGCGACCATCATTCGATACAAAATGGAAGAGGGCGAACAATTGTCGCTGGAGCTCGTCAAACCGGGAATGGGTCGAAACGCGGTGTGGTGAAGTTGTCAATTGGCGTCCAATAATTGATTCATTAATTAATGATTGTTATAAAATTATTCGGGACCCACGAATCGTCGTCGCCTGTTGGCGTTGAGGAAATCGCGCGGGCGAAGCGGCACACACGAGGCGCCGGGCGTTCGCTCGCGATACAATCGGCAGCATTCCGACAGCCTCTCGATTCGGCACACGTCGCCGCCGCACTCGCGTATTCGCCGCGACACGTCGATGAGCGTCTCGTCGCGCTCGTCGCGTTTGTAGAGCATCCGCACGACGCCGTCGTCCCACAACTCGAGAATGATCATCGAATTGTAATCGGGCGTGCGTCGCATTCCGAGCGTCTCGTCGAGAACGCCGAATGAGTCGAGAATGCCAAGAAGCATCCAGTCTTGCTGCAATATTTTGAGATTCATTGAGAAACTAATCGCGTCAATATTTTAGATTTTTCTCAATCAACTTTCGAAATTATTAAAAGATTTTTGAACTCATCGAGATAATTTAGAATTTGCTTAATAAATTTTAGAAAATCTTTAAAGATTTTAAAAATAAGTTTTAGAAAATATCAATAAACTGTAGATTTTCTCATAATTTTTTTAGAATTAATTATTGAATATTTGATTTGCCTGAGAAAAATATTTTTGAGCGCAAAGTGGTACCGTCGAGTAGGCGTTGAATTTGCGGAACGCCCGTTTCTCCGCGTGGCTTTTCCACGCCTTCTCCATATTCTCGATGAGCGTGTTCATCATGTTGCCGAATTTGATGCGCATTTTTCGAGGATCGTGATAGCGGCCGGTTCCGGTGATCCAATGGGTTACCTGAAAATTGAAAATAAAAATTATTAAACCAAAAAAAAAGAAAAAAAAAACCAACCGCTGTATGAATATCGATGAGCTCGTCGACATTGTCGGCCCACTCGTCGGGCAGCTTCAAACCATTTTTGTACTCGTTCAAATGCGCTTCGATTTGCCGAAAATTGCGGTTCTTGAGCAACGGACTGCTAATATTCAAGCAGTTATAGACGAATTCCTCATAGTGGGGCCACTGAAATTGAAAAATGCGCGAAAAAAAAGAAGGAAAATGTGAAAATGAAGACGGGCGTCGCTGAAAAGTGTGCATGTACACAGCGACGCAAAACTGCACACATTGGTTTTCCATTGCGATTAAAATTCTTTTTTTTAATAATTATTCTCTTTCATATTATCAGAGTTGGAAAACGTAAAAATCGCTTCTCTAAAACGTTTTTTTCCATACGAGACCCTCGAATTAGAAATCAAAAAGGAAAAATCGTACGCTGTCGAAATCGTCGGGCGTCCCATAATGCGGACATTGTTCGCGAATGATTTCGACCTCGCGGTGGCATCGCGAAAAATCGTAGTTCAACAAATGCTCGCCGGTCTCTTGGGTGTTGACCGGCACGTGTAAATGGCGACCGTAATCTCGAAACATGGCGGCGCCGACGGTGGCGGCGCTGCTCAAACATCGCGCCAAATTCACCGATCGCCAGTACATCTAAAAACAACACATGGCTACCGTAATCGATTTGTTTTTTTTTCTTTGAAACCTGCTTCGAGACCATTTTCGCGTCGAGAAATCCCGTTGAAACGTAGCGTTTCGCCAACAATCGACCCAATCGATGCGAATTCTCGAAGCCTCTCTTTAATTTGGGTTCGCTAATTAATTAATTAATTAATTGCTTTGGCAATTTACGTACATCGGTCAACTCGCCGAGACCGCGCGGGAAGTGTTGCGCATAGGTGGCGTTGGTGAAGGCGGCCGATGGTGCACGTGCGCCATGCCGAAACAGCACCTGGGCGAACAGCAGTGAGCTCGAGCCGTCGGCTGCTCGAGCTCCGCTCAAAACCAGCAAAATTGCGATGAGAAGCGACATCGATTCGACGAAACAGGCGAATAATAATCAAGAGGAGAAAAAATTGGAAAAAAAAATCAACCAACGAGCGTGTTTTTATTTCTATTTTTTTTTCGCACAGCCCCGCACAAATTTATGGTCCCGCGTATCTTGTTCGTCGGCGTCTCGCCGCGATCTCGTCGCGCGTGAACTCGCCGACGCTCAACGGCTCGCAATACTCGCCGATTTTGTGCTCCGTGTAATCGTCGCAACACTTGACGAAATTCTCGATGGGACATCGCGACGCGTCGGCGGCGCAATTGCGCGCCGCGCCCTCCACGAGCGTCTCGTCGATCTCGTCGGGTTTGTAGAGCAACTGAAACAACATTGATATTGTAGACGAGCTTGGGTCTCGAAGCGAACGCAAGAAAATTCGAATTGATTCAAACTTTTCAATTATTACACATTTTGAGATTTTTCTTGAAATGTGAATTCCTTGGAAAAAAAAATTGAAAATCGCCAGAATTCAAATTCACTCAAATTTTCTTTTAAAAAAAATTGAATTTTGAGAATTTTCTTGAAAAAATGAGTTCCCTGGAATAAAAATTGTTGGAAAAAATCGAATTTTAAAAATTTTCTCAAAAATTCGAATTTTGAGAAAAATTGGCTCTCAGAAAAATGGCAAAATTCAAATTCACTCAAAATTTCTTTGAAAAAAAATCATTTTTAGATTTTTCTTGAAAAAATGAGTTCCATGAAATAAAAATTGTCGAAAAATCGAATTTTGAGAAAAATTGGATTTCAGAAAAATTGCCAAAATTCAAATTCACACAAATAGCATTTAAAAATTCAATTTCGCGACTTTTCTTGAAAAAAAATGAGCACTGAGAAAAAATGTTCTTGAAAATTCGAATTTGAGGAATTAAAAAAAGATTTTCTATCAAAAAATTGAATTTCAGAAAACTTTCAAAATTTCTTATAAAAAATCAATTTTGTGTGACATTTTCTTGAAGAAAAAAAATTCAAAAAAAAGGAAAAAATTGAAATTTACCCGAACTTCTCCTTGTCCCTCATTATCCCAAAGCTCAATCATAATCATCGAATTATAATTGGGCATTTTTCGCATGCCAAGCGTCGTTTCGAGTGCGCCAAACGAGTCCAAAACGCCCAAAATCACCCAATCTTGCTGGAAAAATTCGTAGAATTCTCTCTCTTTTTCGTTTTTTTCTCATCGCAACACCACAAAAAAAATTATTACCGTCGAGTAGGCTTTGAAATTCGGTTGAACAACGCAATTTTTGCGATTTCGATGGCAGTCCCACGCGTTTTCCAAATCCGATAATAAAACTCGCATTAGTTGGCCGAATTTTAGGCGCAGTTTACGATGATCGTGATAATAGCCGGCGCCGATGGTGAAATGATTTATCTGCAACCAAATTATGCTCTTTTTCCATTGAGAAATGCGCAATTTTTGTTGAAAAAAAAAACTCTGAAAAAAACGCCAAAAATTTTGAACTACAGTACCCCGATTAAAGGCGCATACACAAAATTTCGTTAGAAAATTTCACGTCTAAAATTTTTCACTTTTTTTTAAAAGTTTTTAAGAAAAATTACAAACTCATTTGAAGCTGCTTAAATCACATATTTTGTAAAATGTCTATCGCAAAAAAAAATGAGCACATTGAAATTTTTCGAGGCGGAATTTCAAATTTCGATTTATGCAGGTGGAAATCGGATTTATTACTCCAGCTTTTCAGCGAAAAAATAATAGTTTAAAGAAATTAGAAAATTGACAAAACGATTCAGCAAAATCGAAATAAGCCAAAAAATTGCAAAAAATGAGATGCGCGGACTCCAAAAGGCCTCGCAATGCTCGCCAACCGCGCAGCTAAACCACTGCTCCAAACGCTCACCAGCAGGCTGCCCGGTATATTGCGTATAAGAGCCGCGCAAACCTCCCAAAATCTCGACTATCATTATCATCAATTTTGAACGCATATTTGGACATCTTACCCGTGTAAAAATCGCCTCCAGCTCGTCAGCATTGTCAGCAAGATCATCGGGAAGCGGCAATCCATTCTTATACTTAATTAATTCGATATAATTTGCGGGCGGGTAATTAACACACCTCATTGATGTGTGCCTCAACATCGCGAAATCGATAATTGCTCAAAATGTCGGAGGACAAATTCAAGCATTTATAGACGAACTCCTCATAATCGGGCCACTAGGTGAGCAAATTTTGTTTTTTGGTCCGAATGGTCCCAAGTTGGGTTACCGTTTTGAAATCGTCGGGCTTCCCATAATCGGGACACGTCTCGCGTGTGATCTCCGTCTCGCGCCAACATTGATTCATGTCGTAGTTCAACAAATGCTCGCCGGTCTCTTGGGTGTTGACCGGCACGTGTAAATGGCGACCGTAATCTCGAAACATGGCGGCGCCGACGGTGGCGGCGCTGCTCAAACATCGCGCCAAATTCACCGATCGCCAGTACATCTAAAAACAACACATGGCTACCGTAATCGATTTGTTTTTTTCTTTGAAACCTGCTTCGAGACCATTTTCGCGTCGAGAAATCCCGTTGAAACGTAGCGTTTCGCCAACAATCGACCCAATCGATGCGAATTCTCGAAGCCTCTCTTTAATTTGAGTTCGCTAATTAATTAATTAATTAATTGGGTTGGCAATTTACGTACATCGGTCAACTCGCCGAGACCGCGCGGGAAGTGTTGCGCGTAGGTGGCGTTGGTGAAGGCGGCCGATGGTGCACGTGCGCCATGCCGAAACAGCACCTCGGCGAACACCAACACGTCGGCGGCGATCGCCAAATTTGGGACGAGAACGAATAGAAACAATATTGGCATTTGATGGCCGAAACGAGGCGTTTTATTATTCGTCGTGTATTTTTTTCCGACGATCGTTTTGAAACTGGTCTCCATCGACCTCCTTTTTTGGTCAAACAAACGCAACATCACGAAAAAAAAGTATAGGAAATCGTGCTGAACGAGGAAATGCGCTTTCAATTTTTCGCGTTTTGAAGGACGCTTTGAAATATTTGGTTTCGATTTTCTCAAAATACACAAAAAAAAGCAATTTTTGACAAGGAATTGGCCATTTTTCATGAAATTATTGCGATTTTTCCCAATAAAATTGCATTTTATTGAAGGAGAAAAATTGAAAAATACCGTAACCCGATTAAAGGCGCATATATGAGAATTCATTGAAAAAATTTGAGGACTAAAATCAATTTTTTTTTTCGAAATCACAAAAATCCCGTTTGAAAATTTGTTAGTCGCAATTTTTCCATAGTGAAAATCCCTTAACAAATGGCTCAAAAATTTTTTAATATGCAAAATTTTGATCAAACTCGAAAATTTTCGTCAAAAAATAAACTGAACTCGTTAAATCGCAAATAAATAATGGGAAATTTGGAAGGACGGTAGTTAATGAAAGAAAAAAAAATTTGTCAAAACCACAGGCAAAAACGAAATAGCCCAAATATTGCTAAAAGCGAGATGCGCGGACTCCGAAACGCCATACCAAGAGCGCCAATCGCGCATCTAATCCACTGCGCCTAACAAGCACGTAAGATGCCTAGTGTATATTGCGTATAAGAGTCGCGCAACTTTTCCAAATAAAAGCAAAATTAAAAAATTTTTTTTTTATCTGTCAAAAAAAAAATGCCGCAAACTCATTTATTGAAAGAACAATTCAACAACGGACCATCAAAATCATCAAGTGCCTAAAACGCGCGCTCGTTCGAAATATACAACAAGCTGTTGGCCAAATAAATAAGGACCCGCGAAACGGTGTGCACCGTTCGCGTGTGCGTCTGAAACGCGTTGATGAAGAACAGCAGCGACGAGAGCCACGCGAGAATCGCGCCGATGAGGCGGACCATCGACGCCTGACGCGCGTCGTAATCGCCGTGTTGGCCGTATTGGCAAACGCTGGCCGCCGTCGAGATGAGCAGTATGTGCGAGATGAACACCGTCATCAGAATTGCCGCCTAAAAAAAACGGAAAAAAAGGAAAAAAAACAACGCAAAAATCCCATTGCTTTTCGGGTTTCATTCAAAATCGGGTCTCGACACGAAATCACCTACCAAGTACGGTATGGCGACGACGACGTCGCGCAACACGTACACAAACACGCCGAACGTGACGATCACCGACAGCACAATGACCGGCTTCGAATGATTCGTGACGAGATCTCTAAAAAACACCAACAAAATTAGTAATGTCTTAAAAAGGGGCGGGGCGTCGAATGGATTACTGTATGCGCCTTTAACTATCGTAGAAACATTTTTAAAATTGCCTTTGAAGGCAATAATTGAATTGTGGCGAAAACAAAATATTTTTTGGGTGATGCGGGAGCTCCTCTATGCGCATGCGCCTTTAATTACCGTATTCAGAAAACTATTTAAAGGGGGGTGTGGAAGCGTCGAAAGGATTACTGTATCCTTTTTGCGCATGCGCCTTTAATAACGGTATTAACCTCAAAAAGTATAAAGTATCATAGAAATTAGATGAAAATAAAAAAAGCCAAAAATTCTGCGTCGAGACAACGTGATGCGAATTTTCGTCAAATGAAGTGCACAAGTCCGCAATGATTTCAATTTTCTTCTCTCAAAGCCATCAAAACCCAGCGAATCACATGAAAATCACGTGTTCAAAAAAAAAAGTCGTCAAATAAAATGCATTCGGTGTAAACACGCGACAATTCGTTCATTTCAATTTTTTTCGTCTCAAATTCGCTTTTTTCAGGTTCGTTGTATTTTCGAAATCAATCTCTGTAGCATTATTGCGGACTTGTGCATTTGAATCGACGACAATTCGCACACAACCAATTTTTCGTTCTTTTTTTCTGATTTTCTCGATTTCCAATCATTTCTGAGGCCAACCCCTTTTAAACAATCTTCAATTTGTTTTTTTTTTGTTCGCCAACGTCTTACTGTGCAAATACAGGGGGAGTCGCTCAAAAGATCAGCACAAAACATGAATGAATTGTTTGTTTTTTATTTTCTCGCGGTTCCGGTCACGTGGGGGGGGGTCCGAGTTCAAAAATCAACCAACAAAAATTTTTATGTGTTTTTTAAAATGTCTCTCTCATGACAGCCCAAAAATGAGGCGAGTGTCTGATAATACAATTCCCCCCTACACTGTGTAGTTTTGAGCATCGAAAAATAAAAAAAAATGGCTCAACTCATTTTTTTCGCCCAAAAAATCGATTTATATATTTTTGTTATCAAAATTTCAAATTTCAGCCAAACAAAATACTTTAAATATTCAATTTTTTGGCGTTTTATTCAAAAATTTTTCAAATCACCTACCTATACGACAAATAATAGAGCAAATTGGCGACGGTGATCAACAACGCCGGGAATGGCGCCGTCGTGCGGAGACTCGACTGCAATTCATCGAAACCAACAATTGTGTGCATTTGCGCGTGCCGGTGTACCGCACTACAGTACCCCAACACACAAAAAAAAGAACAAACTAAAAGCCTCTTTTTTTCTCAATTCCAATGTGTATGGATTGTTGTTGTGTACTCCACACGGACAAAACACAAAATTGTAAATCGACACAAAGCGTTGCGCAGTGGAGCGCGTTTGCCCTTCTCTTACCTGCGCGTACGTCGCCGTCGCCATCACCAGAAACGAAGCGGCGGTGGCAAATCGTGGCCTAGAAGAAAAAAAAAATTTTCGCGCTCGCGTTGATCGACACCAACTTCGGATGCATTGTCGTCGCCAGCGTGAGAAGCGACAACACCAAAAACGGCAGACTCAGAAGCACCTTCTTCTCCTTCTCGTATCCCGACGTTTCAATGTACGCCAGAAACGCGGTGCCGCCATAAATGGCGAGCGATTGCGATGGCGTGAACATCTGGAGACCATCAATTGCCACCCGAAAAACAAAAAAAAAAAAAGAAAAATTGTCGACGGCGAAACAACCATTCAAACGGCACCCAACAAAAAAAAACTCAATTTTTCACCAAAAATCATCCAATTATTTTATTCGATTACATTTGATTAATTGATTTTCGCGCATTTCCGATTGCACGCTATCGAGTTGGCGTAGAGAATGAGCAATTGCGCTTGATAATAAGTGGCCAGCACGAGCAGATCAGAATGAAATGACCAATGGCCGGTGTGCGTGAGAATCAGAAACGAATCCGACGCGTAGAATAGGCCGAATCCGATGGCGCGGTAGAAGAGCGCCTGAAAATTGCGACAAAATTTCCCGAAAACACCTAATTGGACAACATTTTCTTTACAAAAATATTCTTTTTCATAACAAATGTGTGCAATTTTACGCGCGCGTGAATGCACAATATCAAGGGTATTCGAATATCCAAATTTCGCTTCGAGACCACCAACCCGTTCATCCTGCGTTTTCGATCCGTTCAAATATTGCGAAACCGCGATGACGGTCACCACCGATAGCAAAACCGAGTAGATCGAAAAGATGAGAACCGGCGCCTTGAATTGAAAAAAAAATTTTGATCGAAAAAAAAATGAACGCCTCACAAAATGGACTCGCATTAATGGCAATAAGCATAATTGGCCGATAATTGCCGCCCAAATGAGCATCGCCACAGCCGCACGATTATGCAATTGGGTCCGATGGCGAATGAAAATCGACTAAAAAATTATTATTATAAAAATTCGCCTCGGGACCCACCAAATAGAAAAGATGGCCAATTCCGAAGGCAATCGCGCCGGGAATAATTCCATCGCGATCGATTCCTGCAAAACAAAAATTGCTCCATGAGCCTCGCGATTTTCACCAATCTGCTCTCACCAATTATCCAATCGCCAATTCCGCCAAAAATGAGTCCGCCAGCCGCCGCCAATCGATAGCGTCGCTTCATTCCGCCGCCATGGAGAAACGTGAAGCCCGCCAAAAACAGAATCGGCGTGATTTTCCTGGAAAAATTGAATTGTTGTGATTTCTCTTCGAAAACCCCCAATTTTCTTTCAATAAATCTTAAAATTTCAACGTTTTTCAGCAAAAAAAAAAACGAAAAACTAGACTATATTTCTCGTCGAGCACACAAACAACCAAATATGTGGGCCGTGATAGCGATTTCGCGATAACGCCTCGCTGCAAGAATATTTCCCAAAAATTTTTTTTCGCCAAAAAAACAATGAAGACGACACCAAAATCCCCACCAAAACGCATATGTCAGATTATAATGGTCCTGAAATCCGTTCGATTGTTTGTAGAAGTTCGCAATGAGCAAATAATAGACGAGGCACACCAACGCGAAAACCGATTGCATCTGAAAATTGATCTCGTCACACACCTAAAACAATTGCTACAGTAGTAAATTAGTCGTCCAAAATTCTTCAAAAAATTAATTAATTAATTTTTTTTAGAAATGAGTTTTCAAAAATCCAAAAATGAGAGCGTGCATTTTGCGTTTTCATTTCAATTATTATACTTTCGCAAAAAAGAAACGATGAGTTTCGCAACGAGACCGCCCAAAAACAAATCCCGCTATGCGCCTTTAAAACCTACAGTAATAAAAAATCGATAAATTGTGGAAAAATGCGCGCAATAAAAGGAATTTTCTTTAAAAAAAAAGGCAAAATTTCGACAAATCTTTTATGATCTTCAAATTTCGTCAAATTTTATTTAAAAAAAATGGAAGAGCGCGCAAAATTCAAATTTTTTTTTTTGAGGAAGTTGCTTTTTTCCGCAAAATCGATATAGCACGATCAAATTTGTCTAAAATTCAAGACGGCATAAAAAAAAGATTGATAGAAATTTTATGAAAACGAGGAACCACCTCATGTAGAGCAAACAAGCTCTGAAAAACATCAAAGACGACGGCGGTGGGAGGGGCGCGACGGCGAGAGAGGCGACGTGAAGGAGGCGCAGACGTGAAATTCCGCTGGAGAGTCCCATCGTTGGCTCCGCCTCCTCATTTTTGTTGCCACCAACACCCAAATGTCCAATTATGATGGTTCGTCACGCCAACGAGGACCTATAAAAAAAACAATGCAAATTTTAAAGACACACATTTTTGAGATAAAATTGGTTGGGGGAAAAAACCCCAACAAAAAGTTGTTAAAAAATGCGCAAAACTCGACAATTTCATTCTAAAAATTAATGATTCTATTGAAATGAAAAGAAAAACGAGAAATTTCGCTCGCAAATAAAATTTAAAATACAAAAAAACATGAAGAAATTAATTTCCTTTGAGAACCTGTTGACGAAACTCTCCAACGCATTTCTCGTAAGCCTGAAACAAAAAAATTTCGATTTTTGCTGAACATTTTCATTTTGAGACCAAAATACTGAATTTTTTTAGCTCAACTATCTGAAAATCGCCACAAAACTAATTTTGAAGCAAAAAATTTGTCAAAAATGTAAAAAAAAAACAATTCAAAATTGCAAAAACCTCCAGAAAAGTATTATTTCAAAAGGAAAAACTGGATTTTCAGTTCAAAACTTAAAAGAAAACTCCTAAAATTGAAGAACACTATTTGTTTTTAACTGACTTCTTTTTTCACCATAAATTGTCTATAAATTTAATTGCAGGTCTAAAAAATGCAAAAAAAAACGTGAAGAAAAATCCGTGAATTAACAAAATTCCCCAAAAAATTCATTTTTCAAACTTTTTTCGAATAAAAAATTAAAACCGCATTTGAGTAACCATCAGGTTCAAAAATCGACATTTCCAAATATGACGATAAAACTCGAAAGATTGCTATTTCAGCGAAACACACTCTAGTTGCCGCCTAGAGTCTTGCCTTATCGCTAATTTTCGCAAAAAGGCGAAAAAAATGAGGTTCACATTCAATTTTTATTGGTTTTCTCAACAAAAATCCAGGGGTCAAAGTCCACTTTAGTCCAAAAATCCACTTTTTTCGTCACGAAAATCTCAAAAAAACGCTCGTATATCGACAAAAATTTTACAATATGCTTTAATTTTCGCTCAAAAATTTCAGCATTCTCGTCAAAATTCATTCGAACATCAATTTTTTTTTCGAAAAAAACGTCACGAATCACACACTCGTCTCAAATTTCTTGAAAACTGCTCAAAGCTCACAAATTTTGGCACCAATCTGTTTTTTCTGTTAGCAGCAACAGAGATCAACACCAAAATTCACGAATAAATGCAAATGTTTTGTTGTTTTGACCAAATTTTGTACGAATTCTCACAAAAAATCAACTATTCGGGTAATTTCAAACTAAAAAATCGTCAAATTCGATTTATAAATACTATTTTTTTCGCTTTAAAAATTGAATTTCCGATCAAAAACCGACAATTTTTTGACAAAATCTTCGATTTTCGGGACAAAACGTCCAAAATATCAATTTTCAATTAAAAAAAAACGTGAGCTCAACGCGAATTTATTGTAACATCAATGTAGGGACGATTATATTCAGTGTGTCTACCCGGGACGAAGTTTCCCGGGAATTTCCGGGTTCCCGGGAAATTCCCGGGAAAATTTTCCCGGGACCCGGGACTCATTGAAACTTAATTTCCCGGGATCCCGGGATCCCGGGAAATTCGTTTCCCGGGAAACGCGGGATCCCGGGATCCCGGGAAATTCATTTCCCGGGTTTCCCGGGAAATTCCCGGGACACCCGGGACAATCCCGGGACAATCCCGGGAAAGTCTGCAAACACCGCGCGCGCAAACGCACACTCTTCGAATATTGCGTATTGTCGTTTTTTTTCGAAATTTTATGAGTTTTCTTATTTTCTTTGTCATTCTGATTCGCGACATATTCAAATCGAATCTTTTCAGTCAGTCTTTTCAGATCGAATCAGCGATATTATTTATTATTATAATTTATTGTTTACTTGATCGATCTTCAATAAGTTTTTTCGTTGAAAAAAGTATATTGAAAAAAGTTTAAAACCATTATTTCGTATAAAATTCTTGCTAATTTGGAAAAATCGTTATTTGCACATTTCAATTGTACTCATTTTTCTGCCAAATTTTAAAAATTCCAAATAGGGACTTCCTACGCCATTTTCTAAGCATTGGAATCTTTTTAAAATAAGAAAATTCATTAAAAAGAAACGAGAATACGCAATATTCAAAGAGTGTGCGTTTGCGCGCGCGGTGTTTGCAGACTTTCCCGGGATTGTCCCGGGATTGTCCCGGGTTTCCCGGGAATTTCCCGGGAAACCCGGGAATTTCCCGGATTTCCCGGGAACCCGCTCATCCCGGGAAATGAATTTCCCGGGATCCCGGGATCCCGAGATACCGGGATCCCGGGTAGTTGCGGGACGAAACCGGGACGAGACCCGGGATTGGAGTCCCGGGATTTCCCGGATAAACCCGGGAAACGAAATTCCCGGGATCCCGGGAAATCCTGTCCCGGGTAGATACACTGATTATATTCAATTTTGAAATTTCGTGGTCAGAAAAATTAGCCCCCACTATTGTAGATTTACGGAGAAACATTTTTTGAAGTTTTGCGGCGCTCGAGAAAAAACCCGTCTCGTTGGGTTTTACAAGATATTCGCTTCGAGAACCAGTAATTGATAAAATCTCAAACCTCGGTGAGCGGAGCGCACTTCAAAACGCGTCCCGGATTCGATTGAAGGCATTTGATGATTTCCTACAACATTATTTCGTATTAAACGGTTCCATTTCTCGCATTTTCGATCATTCTCCTCACATTCTCATTATCCTGACAGACATTCTCGCGATGATAGGCGAAGAATTGCTTCTGAACGCGTTCGACGGTCTCATCGAACACACGTTTGCGATCCTCCAAATCGGAGCCGATTCCGCCAATTGGTGCACTTGCGCCAAAATCCTGCAAATTTTTCGAAAATTGAGTGGTTTTTGGTTCAACAGAAAAGAAAATCGCACTTTTCTTTGCTGAAGTTGACTAAGTCTGGCCATTTCCTCGCGGAGTCGCGCTTTTTCCTCTCGCTCGCGATTCAATTCAGCTCTGAGGCGTTCAGCTTCTTCCGAATTGTCGCCACCCGACGTTTTGGTGGCCTGCACGCGTTTGACGACATCGCTTGAAACGCCAACCGTCCTGAAAATCGGGAATTCCGATTTTTTGTCGGGTCGAAACAAAATTGCCCAAAATTCATACTTGTATTCTTCCGGAATCTCGCTGCGATCAATTCGGACCACTTCGGGATTCGTTTGATCGGCGCTCTGAGTGGCACCCATCGGTTTTCTGAAATTGCAAAATTTGCGCGGTCGCATGTTTTTCGAGTTTTCAACGGATATTAGGCAAACATTTCGATAAAAACGAGCTCAAACTGATTTTGAAATTTAATTTTAATTAAGAAAATCTGAGAAAAATAAAAAAGGAACGGAAAAACATGCGAAAAATGATAAAAAATGAAAGTGAATCGCGGTTGCTCCAGAAATGCGTCAATGCCTCTCGACACTGGCGCGTTTCTCGTGCGGTTTTTGATTTTTGCAATAAAACCTGAAAAATAGTCCAATTTTCACGTTGAAAAATCAAATTTTTTATTCATTTTTGGCAAAATGACGATTTTCAGACGTTTTTGCATGGTCGACTCTTAACAAAAACCGTAATTTTGACGAAATTAATATAGATTTTTTTTTCAGATGGCTTCAAACACCGAAAGAATTCTTCTCGCCGATTATCCAAAATTGCCGCTAGAAGATTCTCGGGTTGCTGAAATGGTGGCTGATGCTCATGACTACGCCCATGTATGTCGAAACACGTCAAAAATAATTCATGAATGTGTTTAAAGGCACATGGGCTTGTAATGCGCACCAGCGAGCAGAAGGACCGCAGCGACGTGTGCCAATCGGCGCCATTCGCACTCCTACCATCGCCATTCCCAAAATCGATTTTCGAGAAAGCCGTAAACGTTCAAAATGTAATTTTTTTTTGAAATTTGCCGTCGCGACAAAAAATTGAATTTTCTCGTTGTTTTTTTCTTCAAGCTTATCGCCGGCCTCTACCACGATATCGCCTACGATTACGAGTTTTTGCGGAAAATCCATGAAAATGTTGTGAAAACCGACGAGTTCACCAGGAATATGCTCGACGTGTACACGAAAGTGCAAGAGCAAGGCAAAAATTGGCGGAGGGAAATTTCGAAGAGACAATTTCGATTTCTTATAGGCCTCGCTCAACCGGTGACATTGGCGATTCAGCGTTCGGATTACATGTGCCACAAGGACCCATTCTCATCGGAATATTGCCTAAAACAAATTGAAGTCAATAATATTGCTTCGAGCATGGGCGCTCATGCAGAAAGGGTACGACACACAATCTTTTGGGTTGATTTTCTTCAAAATTTTCCAATTTCTAGCTTACTAACATGCACCGGCGGACCATGTTAAACCTTGGATATGATAAAGAATTCCTTGCGAGGTGTCTTCCGGAAAATAAGCCGATTGCGCTCATCGCAGAAGCCATTTTCAAAGCCTGGTTGGTGTTGGATCAATTCACGAAATGTAATTTTTGACAAAAAATGTAAAATTTACACATTTTTCTAATTCAGGGTTTCAAAAAATGCGCATTAAATGTAATTTTTACCTTTTTTTTTATATAAAAATTGCATTTCACGAATAGGTTCATAAAAGTCCGCAATAGGCCCGTCACGGTGTACTGCACATTTTGCCGCGCTACAGTACCCCCGCGTAACTCAAAAAAATGATACATTTTTTTGTCAGGGATTATTTCAACGATCCGAACGCAATCGTTCTAGTTGTGATTGAAAACGTCAACCAGAATCAAATCGATCAGCGTCACGTGGAATATGAGCTCGAGAAGCTCGGAATTCCCAGCGATCAAATTGTTCGCAAAAATTTGACGGAATGCCATGAAAAGTGAGCCATCAGACAAGAAAAGAGCAAGTTGGCCCGAATTTCCAGATGCACACTCGCCGAGAACAAGGATCTCCATTATTTGGGCAGTCGTGTGGCGGTCGTCTACTTCCGCGCCGGCTATTCGCCGGACCATTATCCGACGCGACGCGAATGGGACGCGCGCACCATCATCGAACTCTCGACGGCGATCAAATCGCCGTGGATCGGCCTCCAATTGGTGAACACGAAAAAAACGCAACAGGTGCTCGCCGACGACGGCGTCGTCGAGCGTTTCGTCGGCGCGCCGCGCGACGCCAACGCGATTCGCTCGACGTTCGCCGGCTTGTGGCCGATCGATCGCGACGACGCGCTAACGCAAAAGATTGTGAGCGGCGCGATCGCGCATCCCGACAATTTTGTGCTCAAACCGCAATTGGAGGGCGGCGCCGGCAATTTCTACGCGCGCACGATGGTCGAAATGCTCAAGACGCTCAAAGGCGACGAACGCGGCGCGTTCATTCTAATGGAGAAGTTGAAGCCGATTGTTGTCGAGGTGAGACGACGTGCTTCGCGTCGAAGTCCGATTCCTTCGGTATTGCAGAACTATCTCATCCGCGCCAATCAGCCGTACGCGTTGTCGAAGGCGGTCAGCGAGCTCGGCGTCTACGGCTACGCGTTCGGACGACGCGACGAATGTGTGACGAAAACCGGCGGACACCTTTTGCGAACCAAAGGCGAAACCGTTGACGAGGTACGGTAGTCTCGTTTTCCATGCGAGACCCCAAACATTTTTTTGCTTCCAGGGCGGCGTCGCTGTCGGTCACGCCGTCATCGACACTCCATTCCTCTACGAATTCATCTAGAGCTTCACCCATCGGAGCCCCCTAATTGCAACATGTATTTGGTAATTAAAACTGTGATTTTCAAAAAAATTAATTTATATGGCTTTTTTTTCAATAACAAAATTTCAAAAAAAAGGTGCTCATTTTTGTACATCCACTAATTAATTAATTAATTGAGGTCCATAATTATCCAATTAACTTGTTTGGTGGGTTTCCCGTATTTCGGCTCGAAAATTCCTCCATTCTTCGGAATTTTTCGCTATTTCTCTCTCTCTTTTCTATTGAATTCGGCAATTTTTGCGTTTTTTCAACTTCACCGGCGAATCGAGCTTGCGATCCTCGCTGTCATGCGATGGTCCGTGTCGTTCGTCGTGTTGGAACTTTCTAAAATGAGCGGTATTGAAAAACGAAATTGATTTGGTCCCTATTCTCCAAATTGCGATTTTCGGTTTCAAGCCGTTTAAAAAGGCGACATTTTTCGAGGAATTTTTTAGTACAGCTTTGAAAAATTCGAAATTTCTTGTTTTTTTTTTTTGGAAAAAAACAAGAAAATTTTTGAGAAATTTTGCAATTTTCGTCAAGCCAGAAACTCAAATTGCTTACATTAAAAAAGTTGAAAATTTCCGCATTTTTCGTGTTGCCTCAATTTTCATTTTGGACCCCCAAACCCTAACAAAGAGAAATGTAATCGGGAGGGGTGGCGAAAAATTGGCGACGACGACAAAACTTGAAAGAAACATGGGCCTATTTGTTTAGTGTCGAATCTCCAATTTCGTTTTTGTGCTATATATATAGTGGTGAGCTGAAATCCGACCTGATGAGGCGAACAATCTCGAAAAACGCCTCGTCGACATTCCGCCGCAATTTCGCCGAGCACTCCATATAAGGAATCGATAGCTGATGCGCCAATTCTTCGGCTTCATGTCGGGCGACCTTCAAAAAAATATGATTCAACCATTGTTTTTTTCTCTCGAGCCGCCAACGAACGTGTCTCTCGTTCTCCAAATCCGCTTTGTTGCCGACCAACAGAATCGGAAAATCGTCGCGATCCTTGATTCGACATATCAGCTCGTGAAGCTTTTTCACTTCGTCGAAGCTGCAAAAAAAAAAATAATAGAACATAGGATTGCGATTTAAACGCGCATGGAATGGGTGTTGATACGAAGAAAAAAACCAATTTCAATAAAAATTCAAGGTTTTTATTTATTTTTTGCTTCCGCGCAGAGAAAAAAAACTACAATGGTTTGTGTCATTTTGGGGAAAAAAATTTTAGACGTGAAATTTTCTACCTAAATTTCATATATGCTCCTTTAATATCAGGATACTGTATTGAAAAATTTTCAAGGATTTTTCAAAAAAAAATTAGACGTGAAATTTTCCAACCAAATTTCATATATGCGCCTTTAATCTCAGGATACTGTATTGAAAAATTCTTCAGGGATTTTCCAGAAAAAAATTTTAGACGTGAAATTTTCTACCCAAATTTCATACGTGCGTCTTTAATCTCAGGATACTGTATTGAACAATTCTTCAGGGATTTTCCAGAAAAAAATATTAGACGTGAAATTTTCCAACCAAATTTCATACATGCGCCTTTAATCTCAGGATGCTGTATCGAAAAATTTTCATGGATTTTTCAAAAAAAATTAGACGTGAAATTTTCCAACCAAATTTCATATATGCTCCTTTAATCTCAGGATACTGTATCGAAAAATTTTCAGGGATTTTCCAAAAAAAAAATTGCGCATTTCTAGTTGCAAAAATATTTATTACGATACGAATTGACTCGAACATAAAAATGTTTGCGTAAATCCCCCAACAATCGGCCCCCGGCGTGTTTCGTTATCAACGGAACCCCCCCCCCCCCCCAATAAAATGGAATAGTAGTCATAATTTGGATGAAGGCCTTCGAATCGTCAGTAATAATGCAGTAAAATCGGGCCCGGCCGGTGGTGGTGAGGTCTCGTCGCGAGCGACACAATTTCAAGGCCAATTTTCATCATAAATAATCGCTGATGATAAAAAATTTTGATTTCAAGGTCGTCGCGGCGGCCGGGTTGGGGACCACAAAAATCATAGGCAACCCGTTGTTCGTCTTCATTTTTTCCCCACTAACCCCCACCCACAAATCAAATTCGTTTCGTTTATATTCGCGGCGAGACCGCAAATTTCGATGGGGCGACAAACACACGCACGATCGGAAAATGACAAAGACAATGAAAGAGAGAGAGAGATGAGCTCATGGAGCACGAGCGCGCGCCGCTCTACATAAATATTGCGAGGCCTCCTCACCTGTTGCGATCGGTCACCGCGAACACGATGAGGAATCCGCTGCCGGTTCGCAGGTACTGCTCGCGCATCGTCGAGAACTCCTCTTGGCCGGCCGTGTCCAAAACTGAAATCAATCAATCAATCAATTAGCTCGAGCTCGACGACACATCTAAACGAGTGCCACCGTAATCCAAGAGGAGCAACTCACTTTCGAGTTTGCACAAATCCTCATCGACGAAACATTGCTTCGTGTACGAGTCTTCGATTGTCGGATCGTAATCCTGCACAAAGTATCTCTGCAAAATCGCAAATTGAATATTGCCGCTTCGAGACCTCTCAATGGCCGAGCGGGTTGAGGTCTCATCGCGAATTTTCTTCTATAGAATATTCCTTGGCTTATTTCAGGCTCCCGGAATAGTCACACTCCTGTATACAGCAATCAATTGGGTCTCAACCCGAAAATCGAATCAACAACCCAAATTTCTAAAAAAAAAAACTCCCCAATCGCTCAAATTCTGGAGGCTCTCATGTATCTACAGTAATCCGGCGGGTTTCAATCACGAAAAAAAATTTCAAGGTTGGTGAATTCTGAATTCAACAACAACAAAAAAAAACGGTAATCCCACGGAGGGTCTCGTGGCGATTGCAAAAAGATTGTCGCGATCGAAATTTGAAAACGCAAACACCGTGATGGGTTTCGACGCGACGAATTTCGTGAAAACTCGGCAAACATTTGACGACCCTCGCAAAACATTCATCTATCTATATATATATAGTTTATTTCTTCCTCCAAACGCTGTCGATCGATCGCTAATTCAAGTCTTATCAAGCAGCAGAAAAAAAAATTGGCGACTGATAAAATTCGACGAGACAAGGTATGGTGGAATGAAACGAACCTGTATGAATTGAATGGTGAGCGCCGATTTGCCGACACCGCCGCCGCCGACGACGACAAGCCGAAGGACGTGATTCGGCGCGGTTCGACTGGCGCCGACCATTTCGGTTCTCGGCGATCGTCGAGACGATGATGATGTCTTCTCGTTGAAGGCGCTTCTGCAACAACGCGAATTTTTCGTGTGAAACAACGGCAACAATTGAGACGGCAAAAACAAGACACTCGAGAGCAGAAAAAAAATGATGGGGTGGGGTGGGGGGGGGGTTGGTGCTTATGCCCCAACGGCACACAGCACTCGACGAATCACACTGAACAGACGGATTGAGGGACATACACACACATACATACATACACATACATTCCTCATTGTGCCTTTTTCTCTCGCGTCTCGCCTCACCGAATGCCCCACCCCCTTCATGACCCGTGGGGTGGCATCCAGCTGGGTGGACCGGAGGGGGGGTCTCATGCTTTACCATATTTGGTTTCGACAATTTTTGCTGATCGCCAAAAGTGATACAATGTGTTTTAATAGCAATTTTTGAGCTATTACAACTATTTGTTTGGTACGCAATTTCGCGTGTCGGTGCACTGCACACTTTTGCCATTACAGTAACCATTTAAGGAAGCAGCAGAAAAAAGGAGATTCTTCGAAAAATTTTGGGGGTTTCACGAAAAATAAAAAGACAAAACAAACTTCGCCATTTTTCCAAGTTAAAAATTGCGGTTTTTTGCAATTTTCTTGAGAAAATTTGAAAAATCAAAAAAAAAATCTAAATAA
The DNA here is from genome assembly GCA_902829315.1 of Caenorhabditis bovis. NCBI lineage: Eukaryota > Metazoa > Nematoda > Chromadorea > Rhabditida > Rhabditidae > Caenorhabditis > Caenorhabditis bovis. The sequence goes on along the minus strand of CADEPM010000004.1, from coordinate 6,159,929 downwards.
TTCGCAGAAAAGTGCTGGAAATTTCATTTCTTCATCATTTTTTTGGTTTGAAGAATTGATAAACGCGAAAATTCGAATTTGTAACGAAAATCGTTGGAAAATTCAAAAAAAAAATTGAAAAATCTTCAGGAAACATGCTTTTCGAGCAAAGAATTGTAGAAAAAATCGCATTTCCATCAACAAAATAATTTCGAAAATTGATTTTTCCATTCAAAACGCTGACAATAGTTGGAATTTTGTCGAAAAATGCATTTTGAGGTCAAAATGAATGAAAAACCATGTCATGCTGTGAACGGGACCCTAATAAGCACACTAGTGTTAATCAATTCAGCACTTGAAAACTATAATGGTCCCGAGAAACATACGGAGGGGGGGGGTCTCAACAATGTGTTCTGGCGCTTGTTGTATAATATTTGCCTCAGATTGTATACATTTGTGTGTGTGCGTGTATGTGGGAGCGGGAGGGGGGAGGGGGGGTCCTTTATACATATACATTCATACCAATACAACAATTTATGACTAAATATGGAAATTGTGATTTTTGTCAAGCTTTCAGAAATTTTCCGTCACAATTGTCGCCAAAAATTGGCACCAAAATTGGTGGTTTTTTCAATCGTTTGACAAAATCTCTTTTTTTCACATGAAAACGTGACATTTTTCGAAATTCATCTAAAAAAAATCGTATTATTCATTATCGAGCTACCAATGGGTTACTGTAGGCGGGAGCAAGTGTGCAGTACACCGACACGCCGAATTGCGTACGTTTACTTGATGAAATTTCCAGCGTTTTTCTGATTTTTTCATGTAGAAATGTTGATTTTCGACAAAAATGCGATGTTAAAATCAACAAATATTTGATTTTTTTTTTCGGTTGACGGCAAAACAAACACACAAAAATTTCCATTTTTATGGGTTTCGCGAAATTTGGACGATTTTCGACGAAAAAAATAGCAAAAAATTGATATCATTATGCGGTTTTTTGTGGAAAAAAATCGCAAGACGCGGATAAATGGGTCATTCTTTGATAAGAATAAGGCGAATGACGAAAATGAAAAAAAAAGACGGACGGCGAGGCGAATTTTTAACGATGCTTTTTTTGTTGACGACGACAAATCGCGGAATTTCTAATTATTTTCGGCGTTTTCGAAAAACTATAGTTTTTTGGGTTGAAAATTTATTTTTTTTTTCCAATTTTAATCAAAAACGGCTTTTTTGTTTCGATTTTTCATTGAAAATTTGGAAAAATCAAAAAACAGACCATTTTTGGAATTTTTGATATTAAAATAGAAAACGTATATAAATTTTCAAACCAAAAATGATTTTAAAAACGAAATGTATCAAAAATTGTGGATTTTATTGGAAATTTGATGAATATCATGGGAAAAAATTGAAAATCGTTGGAATTTTGCGCTGAACTAAAACAAAAATTGAAAAATCTTCCGGAAACGTGCATTTTGGAAAAAGAATTGCAGGAAAATCGCATTTTTCCATTCAAAAAACTGAAAATAGGAATGTTCTAGCAGAACTTGTCGAAAAAATAATGGAAAATTGCAATAATTTGGAAATTTCGTGTCGAAATTCGCCGAAAAAAGCGACACACAGCGAAGCCACAAAATGTTCATCAAAATCCTACAAAAATAATTTCGTAAAAACCAACCTCGGCTAAAAAAAAAGCAGAAATTGAATCACTTTAATGTTTTTTATCGATTTTCGTTGTTGCGAGTGCTTCAGGAAGTTTGAATTCACCGGATTACACATCGATGTGAAACTGCGCATTAACCGCGAAAAAACAGCTGCACCGAAATTAATTGCGCTTTTTTTTTTCGTTGGCCGACGAGTTCCGCCTCATTTCTCTTCATCAAATTAAAAAAGCAGTCAAATTCCTGTAAAAATGGCCCATCAATACTCAATATTTCGAAAAAATGCGCGCGCGCAAAAATAAATGCATTTCAAATCGAAATGTGCATTTCGGCGTCTCGGTGCGCTGCGTACTATTCGCCGCGACAGTAAGCAAGCGAAAAAAAATGAAAAGAAAGAAGACGCGAGAAATAATTTCGCGTCGAAATTCGACATTCTCGCGGCCAATTAAACATTTTTTGCATAATTAAACATTCGAAATGGATTTTGAAGGTCGTCAGCTTAAAAATATGGATAATTGGTTGGCAATTATCGACGAAGCGATTCGAATGGCATCGTTTGTCGAACAACGACGCCAAAGAAATCGATGATGAGAGAAAGCGACGCGCGAGTGATTGGATTTGTGTGTCAAAACTGAGAGAAGGGCGGTACCGAAAAAAGGCGTCTCGTTCGCAAAATGTGGCGGCGATCGGCTGGTGCGAGGATTAGCGGCCGGGCCGGGCCAGCGGCGTCCCCCCCAAGGCCATTTCACTAATTGATCCGATATGACAGTTTTCGCGCTAAAATGCCCAATTTCGGTTTATCACATACATTGCGCATTTATTGTTGAACGAGATCAAAATCACAGCCAAATAAAAAATACAAAATAAATGTGAAGTGGAGTTGGTCCAACGGCGCGGCGAGACCCGTTCGACATGGGCGGTCACAAGTGAGCAAAAAGTGAGGGAAATCAAGGAGAGAGAGAGAGAGAAAAGAAAAAAAAACAAAATGAAAAAAGTGGTCTCAAAAAATGGCTAGATTTTGCCGGCGACAAAAACTGGCTGTCTTGATTACTCGAGCACAATCACCGAGCTTCGCAGCGGCTCGACCTCGTCCGGCGCCTTCTTCTGCTTCTCTGCAAAATTCGATCGAGTGAGTATTATGATTATCAGACGAGGCCATCTTTTATAATCCCACCCACGGATTATAATATATGTGTACGTTTATTGGGCCCCCCCCCCTTTGACTATTCATCATCGCTTTTCTTTGGTAGGCAACCAATAGAAAAACGCATTGTACAGGGTGTCATTTAAGTTCCCGCACAACTTTGAAGACGTATATTTCTGAAACTAAAAGTCCAAATCAAACGAGACTCAAAATATTATTTATCTATAGTACAACAAATAATTATCTATTAACTCTTTTCGATTCGGCCTCCTTTCGCAGCTATGACTTCACGGAGACGCTTCGGGTAGGATGTGACTGTGGTACGCAGGTATTCGATGGAAAGATTGTCCCACTCCGCCAGTAATGTCCTCTTCAGAGCCTCTACACTTGAGTGGGGTTTTGCGTTGACCTTCTCCTGCAAGACCCCATCACGGAGAAGTCAAGCGGGTTCAGGTCTGGGGAGCAAGCAGGCTATTCGGATGACTTGATGAAGTCGGGAAAATGGGTCTGGCACCACTCCTGAGTAGTTTTGGCAGTGTGGGCGGGTGCTCCGTCCCGCTGAAAGACCCATATCTGCCCACCGAAATGCGTTTGGGTCCAGGGCATCACATGCTTCTCCAAAATGTCCCGAACGTAGACTTCTTTGTTCATTTTCACTCCCTGATCCACGAAATCCTGGGGGCACATCCCGGTTGAGCAGATGGCACCGAAAACCATCACACTGGCAGGATGTGAGGCTCGATTAATTGTTTTTCCTTTCTCAGAAGCTTGCTGGGATGTCTGGGCAAGTACTCGATGGTTTTGTGAGTAGAATGCCGTCTCCACAGTGAATAGCTTCTCGTCGGAGAAGACAGTGACGAGATCTTGTCCAGACCGCGTGCGAGCAAGAAGTCGTTTTGCTTTTTCGAAGCGTCTCTGCTTGTTGACGGCCGATAGAATTGCCGCTTTTTGGACACGATATGGGGTCAGTACAAGCTTCGTTTTGACGATTTGTTCCAAAGCGAAGATGCTCATTCCCATGTCTGACGCTATCATTCTCATGCTCCTGTGCGGTTTTCGCCTGATCCTCGTTTTGACGGCGTTGATCTTCTGAGGAGTGGTTACTGAGACGAGTCTTCCTTGTCTGGGACGGTCACTGGTCGTATTTAGCTCCTTGAATCGTTTGATGGTGTCATAAACCGTTCTACAAGGCACACCGACCCGTTGAATGATGTCTCTCGGGCTCACATTTTGCTTATGAAGTTCGATAATGGAAGCGCGATGGATGTTAGCCTTCACCATTTCTCGGAAACACATCCGAATGAGGTGAAACTTGGAAAGTAAGTAAAATATACCTTATTTAACAAAAATAAATTGTATTGGTGCACGAAAAGTGTGACAGCCAAGCTCTTCATGGCGTCAAACTTTTGTGCGGGAACTTAAATGACACCCTGTATGTAGGGGAATTTCCAAACATTTTTTTGTGCGCCTTTAAATATTTCTATTTCGATAATGCGTATGCGAGGTGAAATATTGAATTAAAATGTTTTTTAATAGCTTTGCGACCCATTTCAAAAAAGCGTTATGCGCCTTTAAAAATGGCTTAAATTTTGTTCAAAAATCTCGTCAAAATTTATTTTTTTTAAACGCTATGCGCCTTTAAAATGAAATCAATTTTTTTTTTGAAATCATAAAAAATTTTGAAGAATCTCTTAAAAAACCGATTTCAAAAACAAATTTTTTTAAATAAAATGTAATTTTTTTTGAAAATCGCCTCGAGACCTATTTAAAAAAAATGCGATGTACCTTTAAAAATGTTTGTGAATCTTTAAAAAAAAAAACCGGATTTTATTTAAAAAAAAAATGATGTGCGCCTTTAAAAATGGGCTGAAAGTTTTTGGAAAAATTGCGCTTCAAAAAAAAAAGACCGCCAAATGCGTCTTTAAAATCGTTGATCTCAAAACCTTGAATGCGCCTTTAAACAAGCAACTCCTCCCCACAGTAATCCAATGCCAGCTCATCAATGCGCCAATAATTAGCGGCGAGGCATTGTAATTATTTGTTTGCCACCACACCCGGGCGCCCAATTCGCCAATGTCACACCAAACCCTCATTTCAATTAATACGCCAAACAACGCGAAACAATGGATTACGGTAGGCCACCGTACTCACCATTAATTTTTCGCCGCAACTCCTCCAATTTGTTGAGGTATTGTGTGTCTCTCGAATGCTTGTACTCCTCGATCGACCACTCCAAATTCGAGCTCCAGCACAACGTCAAATAGCCGCAAAACGAGAGGCCCGACTGCAAAAAAGAGAAGAGAGAGTGGGTGAATTATTTTCGGCATTTCATCACACCAACCACCCACCACCATTCTTTCAAAGGGTCTCACCTTGACGTGCGCATACATGGCTAGGAAGAAGCTCAGAAAGAAGACCATCGCCGCGATGAGGGTGACCGTCGACAGAATATTCTCGGTGTCCTCGCGACGATTCTCGCCGCCGCCTTCAACCAACATCAATTCGACACCCATTGGATTATTCATCGACTTACTGATTCGCTTTCGAACGCCCACCATCAAACTCTCATCGTTGGTGCTGCTGCCAGCGATGGTGGTGGCGATGGTGGAGGTGGAGGTCGTGGTGGGGGTCGTCGTCGAAGCGCCAGCAGCCCTCTCCTGATGTCCATAGGACTTCTCAAGCTGAAAACACACGATGGTGGCGAACGCCGACAGCATCATCATGAGAATGGCGGCGACGAAGAGCGTGTAGTAGCGGATGTCGGTTTGCGCGCACGCCGGCAACTTCATCTCGCGATACTTGAGCACACGTCGTCGGCGATACTTGTAGAGGCACAGCTCGCATATCGCCGGACGGTGCAGTTTGCGCGACGAGATGTCGAGCCAGTGCTGGATATACACAAAATTGCGGAAGCGTCTGGTCTGGAATCGTGACGTACCATGAGACACGAGACGTGCACGTATTGAAGGGAGCCCGAGCAGCGGCACGGCGAGATGAGCGGATCGTTCGAGTCGGGCGGCCAACAGCAATGGCATATTCGGCACAGCGGCTCGCTCGACAAATCGGATCGCGCCAGCGAGTAGACCGATGAAGCCGTCGGCGACGGAAGCTCCTGGAACATGGAATGCGTTGACTATGGCCAGGTGGGTGTGGTGCGCCAACAGGTGGCGACCTTGCGCCACCCGCTGCGCGATTCAAACAATCGTCACCTTTTGCATTTTTGAACACGCGAGATCGCTCGTTGAACATCGATTGCACAGAATGCCGAGTTGCGAGACGTCGGCGTCGTCGATGAGGGCGTCTTCGACGCCGGGCAGCGACAATTGCGATCCGACGACGATGCGCTTCTCCTTGTTCGAGCGTCGACTCGACGGGCAACGAGCCGAAACGAAAATTGGCGCTTCAAATGGGAGGGACCATTTAGACTAATTGGGAAAAAAAAAGAGGGAAGAAGAAGAAGATGGCCATACCTCCGTTCTCCTCGACGCTGTTCAGCGAATGCGATTTCGCCATCGCGTTCGTCGGCGGCTGATGCGACGAGCTCGCGTCGGCGCTGTCGACGACCGGCGCCACGTAGGACGTCGTCGAGAACAACCGTATGCGTTCGCCCATCTGCGATATCAACAAATTGGAAGGAAGGAAGAGAGAGAGGGAGAGAGAGGGGAAGGGATTGAGGAAGCTGGTTCCTCGGGAGCCAAAATACAAGAATGTAAATAAACAAGTTATGCGCGCGCACTCGACGAGCCCTCCCCACACAAGTGTTGAGGGCAAAAAAAAAATGACGGGGCGCCTCCCAGATATGGATTGTCAGCTGACGATGGCATTCAAGTTTCATATCATCCACTGGAGAGATGTTGGCGAGGGCATCAAGAATTCATAACCATGGCCAGAAAGTGGAGGGGAGCGGGGCCGCGCGCGCGCGCCCCTCACTCTCTCTCTCTCTCTCTTCGTAAATTCATCGGCCATATATGAACACTCAAAATTTTTAGTCGTCGGCAGGCAAAAAAAAAACTGGAGACTGGCGAGAGGCGCAGAGATGAAGCTTAAAACGACGGACGATTAGGCGAAGAAGAAGAAGAAGAAAATTTGGAAGTGTGAGTCAGACGTTTCTTTCATTTTGAACTTGCACCTACGGTAAGACGATCGTGATGGTCCCTAGAAATGAAGGGCTGACGCACTTTGTTCGAAGATCATGTCGAGTTCGGATTTCGGACAACACGCCCACTGGTGGCCTCATCATTCGCGTCGGGACCCAACATGAAAAACAATTTGAAAGTGCGACGCCCATTGTTTTTTTTTTAATTTTTTTTTTCGTCGCGGGACCTCTCTTGGGAAACCTTTAAAGATGGCGATCAGAATGGTATATTTTTGATTTCTGAATCAGAATTTTTTTTTGTAAAAAAGGAAAAATGTGATTTTTCCGCGAATCTCTGAAAAGAGATTTTTAACAAATTCAGAAAAACCCAAATTTTTTTTGGAAACAAAAAATAATGGTCCCTTTCGATGGAAATTTTGAAAGCAATTATTTTTTTTCTCTTCGCTCTTTTTTTGGCAAAAAAATTTTTGGATGAAATTGCCTTTTTTGCATATTTTTTATTTTTTCAACTTCAAATTGTTTCAGCAAAAAAATCAAAAAAATTTGAATTCACAGTTGCTATTTTTGGCGGAAATTTAAAAGGAATGAAATTTTTTACAAAATTTTGCTTTTTTTGTTGGCGGGAATTCAAAATTTTAAATTTTATGCAAAAATTTCGAAAAAAAAATTCGAATTTGTATATAAATTTTTGCCGAAATTAAAAAAAAATCTTTTCTTCTAAAAATTTGAATTTTTTTTATTTTAAATTTTTTTGCATTTTTGTTGGCGGGAATTCAAAAAATGCCATTTTTTAAAATAAAAAACAATTTTTTTGCATTTTTTGAATTCAACAAAAGGCGGGAATTCAAAAAAAATTCAAATCACCCCCTCCAATCTTCGATTGGGTTTTTCCAAAAAAAAAAGGAAATTTCAAAAATTGCGAATATTCGCGGGGAAGGGGGGGGAAGAAACAAGGAACAGAAAAAAAAATATATATATATATGGATATATATGAGAGAAGGAAGGAGAGCGTGTGGTGCTTCGAAGAACCAAATAGCGGAAGCATTTGCTGCTGGAGGGGGGGGGGACAATTGTTGTCCGCACGGGTCCCTTCCACTTCAATGCTCTTCTTCTTCTTCTTCGTCGTCGCCGCCGCCGCCATATTTGGAATTTGTTTGAAAAATCAGAGAGAGAGAGGGAGAGGGAACACTCGAGAAGTTTGACCTCGAAACCGAATTTTCTTTTCATCTTTTTTTTAACGAACATCTCTGGGCTCGTAAATCGACAACAATCTTTTAAATTCTAGTGTCAAGAGATCGTCCAGATCTCGTAAATCGACAACCATCTCAATTTCTTTGCAAGACCCCAATATCGCTTGGAGCAAGGGCTCGTAAATCGACAACTATCTCAAATCTAGTTGGGACCCAAATATCGCTTGGAGCAAGGGCTCGTAAATCGACAACTATCTCATTATTGCTAGTGTCAAGAGATGGCCGAGATCTCGTAAATCACCAACTATTTCAATTTCTTGGCAAGACCCAAATATCGCTTGAAGCCAGGGCTCGTAAATCGACAACTATCTCAATTCTAGTTGGGACCCAAAATATCACTTGAAGCCAGGGCTCATAATTGCTAGTGTCAAGAGATGGTCGAGATCTCGTAAATCGACAACTATCCCATAATCATTTGGGTGTCAAGCCAAGCAAAAAAAAACGAAACCAGAGGAATGATAGATGGCTGAGAGGGGGGGGGCACATTTCCAAGAAATGTGCAACTCCCCAGGAGAGGAGTCGACTACTACTCACACCGACTTCCTGATTAAGAATCAACGTCATTCACGAGAGAGTCGGAAAAAAAAGCCGGAGACGAATTTAATCCGGTGTCGAGATGTTCAAAAAAAAAGACGCAAAAAAAACGAAACGAACCTCGTGAAAAATCGATCTCCTCTTGTTGACGCGCTTCGCGGTGTCGGTCGAAGCGGCGCGATACCGAAAATACTCGCCGCCGCCCGACGCTTTGTATTCCGTGCGGCCCGTCAAACCTTAATTGGAATTCTTGAACGCGAGCGAGCGAGCCTAGGGGGGGGGGGTCCAACTAACTAATGTGGGTTGTTGCTCAGGTCACAAAAGATGAAGCTGGTGGCCCAAAATAAATAACAACTAGTCAGGGGGTAGAGGCGAGTAAACAACAACAACAACAACAACAAATTGAGCTTCTTTTACTATTTCGCCAACCGGGGCAAAAACAAACAAAATTTTCCTACTATCACTATTGTTTTTTGTTTATCTCATCATTCTTGTTGTTGTTTGCTTTTTGCTCGCCTCATTCGAACCATATGGTGGGGGGATCGAGCTCGTGACTTTTTTTGTTTTCAGAAAAATCAAGATGGGGTCTCAAATTTTCTGCAAAAATTATGGAGCCTAAGGGGGGCTTGAACCCATGGACCTCTAGAAGAATTCTAGATGGGGTCTCAAATTTTCTGCAAAAATTATGGGGCCTATGGGGGGCTTGAACCCATGGACCTCTAGAAGCCTTCTAGATGGGATTTCAAATTTTTTGCAAAAATCATGGAGCCTAAGGGGGGCTCGAACCCGCGAACCTCTAGAAGCCTTCTAGATGGGGTCTCAAAATTTCTGCAAAAATTATGGAGCATAAGGGGGGCTCGAACCCGCGGGCCCCTCGCATGAATAACACCAATTCAAAAATGCACTATGTGAGCGCTCCGTGCGGAGGGACCCGGATTAATTTCGATAACAAATCGCATAATCTTTCGGAGATTAGGCTTACGATTCGCCGCCGCCGCCGTCGCCGTCAAATCATGAAACGTCGCCGATTTGTGCGGAATGAGTCGCGCGTGCTCCTCGCATATCGTGTCGAGACCATCCTACAGTAAATGTCGATAATGACGTCGATTGATTCGCGCCAACTCACCGACTTTTGACGCGATTTTCGAATCGAGTAGTCGCTTCGCGAGACGTGCATCGCTTCTCTCAAAGCACCCCGACGCCACACGCGCGCGCCACTGCAAATTTCGGCGAATCAGCGGACGAAAAGGCAGAGAGAGGGCAAAAAGATGATATAAAAATGACCAAACAATCTTATTTGGTGCAATTTCGCGTCACGGTGTACCTACCAATCTACAGTAACACACTGATGGTACCTTAAATTTGAATATTTCGCAATTATCTCGAAAAAATGAAATTTCTGCAATTTCGCGTCACGGTGTACCTACCAATCTACAGTAACACACTGATGGTGCCTTAAATTTGAATATTTCGCAATTGGCTCGAAAAAATGAAATTTCTGCAATTTCGCGTCACGGTGTACCTACAGTAACGCCGACGGAAAATCGTCTATAGTGTGTTTCCCAAAAAAAAAGAAAAGAAGCATATTTGAAAAATTTCCAATACGCGAACCGCAACGCGTCGGACGACATTGAATTATTACGATAGCCCCTTTTTTTGTGAGGCAAACTTTATGGCATAAATTTGAATGTTTGAAAATTTCGCAATTGCTTCGACAAAATAGAATTCGTGCAATTTCGCGTCACGGTGTACCTAGCAACCTACAGTAACACACTGATGGTGGCTTAGTATGGAATATTTCGCAATTATCTCTACAAAATAGAATTCGTGCAATTTCGCGTCACGGTGTACCTAGCAACCTACAGTAACACACTGATGGTGGCTTAGATTGGAATATTTCGCAATTAGCTCTACAAAATAGAATTCGTGCAATTTCGCGTCACGGTGTACCACAAATACAGTAAAACAGCCAGAAAAAGTGGAAACAAAAAAAACGACGAAATGGCTGGGGGGGGGAAGAATCGAAGAGGAATCCGTCTCCTCTCCTCCACCTCCTCTATTCGTTGAGCCGTCGTATATGCATGTATATGGCATGGCGGTGAGCCGCTGCTCTGCGCGCTTTGCTCGTGTCGCGCTCTCTCTCTCTCTCCCTCTCTCATTCTCTTAGGCAGCAAGCACACTTGTTTAATAAAAGCAGCAGAGCTCGAAGCAGCGAAAAAAAAAACACACACACACGAATTGGCAAAATAAAGCGGAACGACCCCCTCCCAACATTGATTTTTCTTTCTCGCCCCCTAATTATTCATATAATTAAGCTTGACATCAATTATCTAGGCAATTATTGGTGAAAATTGGCGCCACATAATTGGGTCGCCCCGCCCCCCGCCCACGCCCACAATTATAGGCAATTCTCGCAGTTTCACATGATGACGAAATTTGGGGCTCGTAAATCGACAACAGAGACAACACTGATTGATTTATCGACTAGAATTTCGACACCGAATTGCGTTGCGACGGTTTTTTCCGGAACAGATTGTTGACGAGCGGCCGCGTGTAGAACAACATCGCCAGCGTCGATAGGCCGCCGTGAATCGACGTTTGGATGGTCAGCGCGTTGGCGAAATCTGAAAATGGGCAAATTTGAGCGGCGCTTATATAATGGCAAATTTGCACATTTTTTAATCGAATTTTGAACTTGAAGACCTTCTAAGTGTGCGCACAAAATTCCAGCCCCAGTTATGGCCGTCTGAAAATTCTAGATGATTTTCCATCGCCAGTAGTCATTTAGGCAAGCGGTTTCATATTAGCTGCTTGGCAATTGCCGTGCGATGTCTGGTGTAGCGGAGTGGATAGTATATAGGGTTGTAACTTTTTGATGAAGGTTCGGCACCCGCCCGAGAATTTTTGCATTGATTCTTTTTTTCCCACAGTTTTAACTCGTCTGAAACTCTCCAAGGCCGGCTGCAATTTTGTAGACACTCTCAGAAGGCCTTCTGTTTCAAGTGTGCAAAGCTCACAACTCCAAACACGATGTCGAAACTCGACGAGATGCGCCAACGCGAACACGCCGACCGGTGTGCCGAGAAGGCCGACGTGGACGGCGACCAATCGGACGAGACAACGCAAAAACGACGAGTGGAGCTCGTGGGTTTTCGGCGAGACTCGCGAGCGCATCGAGCTCAGCGCGGCGTGCGCGCTGAGCTCGCAAAACGCGATGGCGACAATCGCGGAGATCATGAGAAACGCGGAGGCGACGAACAATATGTAGGTGTGGATGTAATTGAAGTTAGCGATGAGCACACATTGCTCACAATAGACGACCTCCAATAATGGTCCATTCGTCTGAACTGAGCTTGACGTGGATAATGAATCTCACCTGATTGAGTTCAATTTTCCTCTGCGGATCGACGAGCCATTGCCGGCCATAGACGAAGTCCGTTATCGTGGCGATGCTGACGATTTGGAAGATTGCCAAAAATTTGGCGACGCCTTTCGCCCGCGGATGCCTCGACTGGCCGATGAGAACGCATTCCATTCGATATTTGAAATGCGGATGATCACAACGCCGGCGTCTGAAGGTGTTCATTGGGAACGCACTGCGTCCATCAGCCTTTCACACGATATGAACAAAGAACATGGTGAACATGGCGTACGGGAATTGCCAAGCGATGCCGACTGCGCAGCACGCCACCCATGGAAGAATGAAGTGCGGATGCCAGACGAACGACATGAACGCGTCGAAGCTCAGATTCCTTGAATAATGGTGATGATCTAGAGGGTGGAAGGTGACGAATAAGTGCTACCCGACGACGTGGAGCATCAGCAGTGTGCGATACTTGTGGAAATACTTGGGACAATTCCATATGAGGGCGTAGAACGCGATGAGATAGACGGGCGCGATGAGGAGCGCGAGAAGTGTCGCAATCGATTTAAGGAGAAGCTCGTTGTCGAACTCGCAGCGTCGCATGGGTTTGTTGGAAAATTGAGCGGGGGGGGGTCCGTTGGACGAGCAGGAATAATTTAAGCCAAAAGATCAGAATGGTTTCCAGATGAACGCTTCTTCATGCGAGCTATTCGATTCTCTGAAATTTCACGTAATCGCTTATATCGCAATTGGGCACGTTGGCGCCCATTTGGCGTATTTCACTCATCGACTTGGCGTCGATTGGTACGAGCGAATGTGTTGTGTAGTCCACACGGAGAACCTCGAACCAGAACAAAAAGGCAGCATAGATTCTGAAAATCTGGGAAGACTGAAACAAAAGACGATGCGCCTTTAAATCGGTCTTGACGCGATTCATTTCTTTTTTGCTCCATCGAATTCGAATTTTCTGCTAGCTTGACATTTCTATTTTCGACCTAATCGCAATGAGCAACCGATTGGGGGGGTAATCATGTGTGTATATTTCGATGGTTTGAATGGTCCGTTAATCCGGGGGTTCGTATGATGAGAAACTGGCTTGTCGAATTCAAATTTTGGGATTACTGTAGCTACCGTAATTTCTAATTTCTCTTGAAATCCTCCCAAGGTGGCGGAGCTATTGGTTGGACCACGGACCATCGAGGAGTCTTGAAACCTGAATATTGTCATCAACGCACTGCGGCCATGGTGATATTGTGAGTGCCTGTGGCGCGGTAGGTCGCGGAATCAAATCCTTAAGACCTCTGATAACGATGACCGAATTTAAAGGCGCATAAAAGAATCTCTGCATTTATATATTTTTTAATTGCCTTCAGAAACTGGAAATCGCATAGGTCTGAAAATTTCTGCAATTGTCAAGAGTCGAGGTTGCGCAACTTGCCAGATCGGACGGTTTTTTCGCTTCTCAAAATTTTGAAAAATCCAAATTTTCCTTATCAACACTCAAAAGCTTGCTTTTTGAATTGCTTATTCGACTGCCGCGTCTCGAGGTTGCGCAACCTGCCAGATCGGACGGACGGGGGATTATTTTTTCAATGGTCCGCTAATTATTCACAAAAATGGATATTCAGCATCGTCTCCATCAAATCGATCAATTTTTGGCGCGAAATTGAAATATTCAAATTTTCCCGAAAAAGTATTGAGTTCAGTTCCATAAGCTTCCCCAACTGCCCATGGCTCGAGGTTGCTCAACCTGCCAGATCGGACGGTGTTCATTTAAAATGCCCGTGCGACCGAAAAATATCGAATTTCAATTTCTCAGCCCACTTTTGTTGCAATTAGTTGTTGTTGTTGTTATTTGTTAGAAGCGGACCATTTGCGTCGAGAGAGTGGGACCACCCCCCGAAAATCGGTAGCTTAGAAGCGGCGTCTCGTTTCGGCCGGCAAGTTGAAGCTCATTAAAATCGGCCAGTTGTGTCCCCCCCCCCGTATCTCGTCCAGCTCCGTGTTTAACCCGAAATTGAGTGTGAGATTGTTAGGGGGGGGGGTTGGGCTCGAGCAACAACATAAAAAGACGACGAGGTAATTGCCTGAAATGTGGTGGCGGTTTCCACCACCACCACCACCACCACCACCACCACCACCACCACCACCACCACCACCACCACCACCACCACCACCACCACCACCATTTTCGTTTGTCTTCTCCTCCTCATGCTCATGAGCCGTTTTTGCGAGAGCAATTACCCCCCCACTCCTTTTGAAAACCTCCCCACCATGTCCACTTGGCCGCGTGTGCTCACAAAAATGCCAATAGCACTACTACTACTACTACTACTGCTAGGCGTGCTTCTCCAATCTGCGCCCCACTACTTTTTTTTGACGATCTTTGGTTACGCGAAATTGCACTTTTTTCTCGAATTTATCGAGAGAAAAAAAACGTCCGATCTGGCAAGTTGCGCTACCTCGACTATGAGCAGTCAAAGACTTCAATTTCTAGAAATTTCATAATATGCTTTTCAACAATGCGTTTTTGAAAAAAAAATTCAAAATCCATTTTTTTCCCACTCTAAACCACTCATTTTCCGTAAACCGTCCGATCTGGCAAGTTGCGCTACCTCGACCATGGGCAGTACTCAAAAATGAACACAAAAATAATGGTTTCAAACAAAATCTTCAAAATTTCTCTGCATAATAATTTTTGCTGAAAATTTGACAGAAATTCGAATTTCCCGTCGAACATCCATTGATTTTCTGAAAACCGTCCGATCTGGCAAGTTGCGCTACCGCGACTATGGCTAACAAGCTGAAATTAAGCGATCCCTGTGAGACCTTGTTTAAAGGCGCATCAAAGATGCTCAAAGTTAAACTATGCAACATTCCTGCGAAAAAAAGTTGGCGGACCACTGAAATTTGAAACCTTTCTTTAGAAACCGTCCGATCTGGCAAGTTGAGCAACGTCGAGCATCGGCAATTTTCCAGAAATTGTTCGTTTTTTTCCAAACTTTCACTTTTTTCAATTTTTTTTTTGCCGACCGGTGTTCTTCAAACGAAAATTTCATTTCTAATCCCTCTCCTCTTCTCAGCCGCAAATAAATCAAACGTGTCCGATCTGGCAAGTTGGGCAACCTCGAGACGCGGCAGTCTCGAATAAAACAACTCGAGAGAGAAAAATGGGCAATTTTTTTGTTGAATTGGTTTCTTTTCAAAGTGTTGAAATTTCCAATAAAAAAATCCGAAATTTTGAAACTCCCGCCGAAAAAACACCGTCCGATCTGGCAAGTTAGGCAACCTCGACTACCCACAAAATTTGTGGCAATTAAAAAAAGTAAATTTCAGTATATATTTATCAATTTTAGCAAAAAACGGCACTCCTCGTTTGGTCATAATAAAATTTGCAAAGAAACGAACATTTTAACAATTTCCAATCAAAAAATGCGAGATTTGAAACTCCCTCCAAAAAAAAACCGTCCGATCTGGCAAGTTAGGCAACCTCGACTGTGGACAGTCAACTTTAAAAAAAAAAAACAATTCGTTTGATAATCGCAACGCAAATTGAGTTTCGTGTTGTTATTGTTGTTTTTTTTTCCTCATCCCAACGCAAATTCTCTTCGAGACCAATAAGGAAGATTCATTTTTCAAACGTCGACGCTGCCGTCCTCAAATTGAGTATGTCTGTGTCTGCGCATTTTCTTCGCCACTCGTCGCTCCTATTGAAAACCAACATTCCATTGTTTTTTTTTCTCCCATCCAGTTTTATTCGGGTTTTTTTTTCGACGTTTTCAAAATCCGCCACGAAACAAAAAAATACTGTCCGATCTGGCAAGTTGCGCTACCTCGACCGTGGGCAGCTATCAAACAATCGCGAAAAATCAAATTTTCAATTATTAGAAATGTCATAATTTGCTTTTTAAAAAATGTGCTTCTCAAAAAAAAATTAAAAAATAACGTTTTCCGCTTAAAAACAGTCATTTTCTGAAAACCGTCCGATCTGGCAAGTTGCGCTACCTCGACTATGAACAGTTTTTCCACAAAAATAATGATTAAAAATATATCTTGGAAAATTTTTGAAAAGACATCTTTCAATATTTCGCTTATTTGAAAAATTTGAATTTACCGCCGATTATCCATTGATTTTTTGAAAACCGTCCGATCTGGCAAGTTGCGCTACCTCGACTATGGGCAGTCAAATTTAAAGACTTCAATTTCTAGAAATTTCATAATTTGCTTTTCAATAATGCATTTTTTGGGAAAAAAAACATGCAAAATCCATTTTCTTTCAACTCTATACTATTCATTTTTCATTTTTTGAAAACCGTCCAATCTGGCAAGTTGGGCAACCTCGACTCTGGACAATTACGAAGAAATGCCAAAAAAGGTCAAATTTTTTCATGAAATCGTTCTTTATCGATTTCTTCAGGCAATTTCAAAATTCCCGCCGGACAGCTGCAAAAAAAAATCGCAAAAACTTCAAATTTGCCGCCATTTGATCTACCCACCATCGTCGACATTTCAGCAATAAAACCCGACAGCACAAAAAGACAAAAAAAAAAAAAACACTCGCTTCTCTTTCGTTTTTCTTGTGTGCGGCTCACTCTCTAGCTTGGTCCCATCAATGTTGCCAGTTTTCTTTCTTCTGCTCCATGAGCACACACACTCGCTTATATGGAGCATACATGCCGGCGGCGGCGGCTCAACGCACAACATTTCGTCGAAATGTATTCGGTGGGGGCCCACCGAAAAAAAAAAGAAAATTCCCCTTCTCTCGCCGCCGTCGTCATCGTTCTTTCGCGACGCGCGTCAAACACACGCGATTCTTGTTTTTCTAAATATTTTTCCACCATTCATTCATTATTATTACTATATTTATTGCCATTTGCCCCATTTTTCGCCTTATAAGGAAGTTGTTGAGCCCAATTGAATTAGTTGCGCTTCGCTTTCTCACCGGTTTGCAATTAGGCGCTAACAAAAGAGCGCCGCAAAAGGCGGGCACGCAACCACGCCTCGAGTCCGCCACCTTTTGCGCAAAGCGCAACGCTCTAGCCAAAAAGCCATGATGACTTGCTTACCAATAGGTCTAAATGGCAGACATTTAATTGCGCGCGTTTTCAAATCCAACCAAAACCAAAATTCCATGAAAAAACAAAAATAGCACATTTTTTCAATGAATTTCGAATGAGCAATCCGTGAGCATTTTTTATTCGGTCGCCTCAATGGTTTCGGAGATGAACTAGAAAAAAGAAAACGAAGAAAGAAAAAAAAGTAGCATGAATAGTCGACCATAAAAAGCAAGTAATAAAAAAGGAAAAGTTCGAGATGCCACCAGACAATTGCGTTTTTTATGTTCGCTTCTTTGCAAATTTAATTATGACCAAACGAGGTGTGCCTTTTTTTTGCTCCCATTGATTAATACTGAAATTTACTTTTTTTATTGCCACAAATTTTGTGGGCAGTCGAGGTTGCCTAACTTGCCAGATCGGACGAGGTCTCTTTTTTTAATGGCGAGTGTCAGGAATTTTTGTTTTGGAATTTTTGTTTGGAAAAAGGCAAGCTTTTCAAAAATCAATTTTTTCCGGATTTTATTCGACTGCCGCGTCTCGAGGTTGCGTAACCTGCCAGATCGGACGGACGGTGGGGATTTTTTTTTCAATGGTCCGCTAATTATTCTCAAAAGTGCAATTTCAGAATCGTCTCTATCAAATCGATAGTTAAATTGAAAAATGCAAATTTGCCCAAAAAGTATTGATTCAGTTCCATAAGCTTCCCAAACTGCCCATGGATCGAGGTTGCGTAACCTGCCAGATCGGACGATTTTCGAAAATCAATCAATTTTTTTTTCAAGAATTTTCCATTGAAAAATGTGATTTCATCCCAATTTTTTCTAGGAGAACTTCTGGAAAAAATATCAATTTCAGCCTAGATTGAAGCAATTTTTCAATTTTTCCAATCTTATCATCCCATTGTTCAAAATCCATGCCCATAAACCGGCGGTTGTTGATCTTTGAAGTCGCGTCGGCCGTCGTCGACCCAATGAATTTTCGATTAACCCAAGGTTTCGCCGTCAGAATTCGTTTCGTCGTCGTTGTTTCCTAATTAGACGGGCGTTTTCCCTTTAATCTGCCCATCATCTTTAGAAATAGACGAACGAGTGAACCCGGCGCCTTGTGCTGGTGGTTGATCACACCAAATAAACAACAACAACAACAACACATTTTTTTGGGCGCCCAAATGGCTTGAATGGAGGAGCAGCTGAAAGAGATCGAGGGGTTGCTCGAGACAACCACCAATGCCGGCGAGAACGATGAGAGCTCGCCGGTGCAGAACCTCAAAAAGGCACGCCGTTGAGACGCGCTTCATTAATTGCTCTTCTCGTCTTGCAGTACGTGAAACTCGCGCTACCGCACGTCGCTCTTGTGGCCGTCGTGTGCTTGTACGCGATCGTCGGCGCTTACATCTTCTATCGTCTCGAATCGCCCAACGAGGATCGCCTCAAGGCCATTGGAAAGCGGACCATCGCCGAAATGCGCACCAGTCTAATTAGCAAAATTAATTCTGAAGGTTTTTTTCTATTTTGTCTGCCTTTCACTTCAATTCCCACATTTTTCTTTAGTTTGCAAAAATTTCATAGAAAATCCAACAAAAAAAAAACAATGTGGGCGTTACCTCAGCTTGCAATTGCCGCACGGTGTTTTGCAGGTGTGCGGCTCCCGAAAAAATTGTGAAAATTTGCAGAGAACAACGACATCTGGAGAGATGAGCTCGGCGCGGAGCTCATGCTCTACAGCGACAAGCTCTACAAGGCGTTCAAAGAGCAATATGTTAGGTAATTAATATTTTATTCACCAAATTTGTTTCGTTTTAATTTTTTCCAACACCAACAACCACAAAATGAAATGTTCGCCTCGTTTTTTTTTCAGGTATTCAGACGTGAAAAACATAGGCATTGAGATACGAAGCAGCGATGACGACGAGAACGATCGAAAACGGCGGCATCGACACGGCAAAACACGATCGGAGAAGAGCGAGAAGATGTGGACGGCGAGCAGCGCGCTGTTCTTCGCCGCCACCACAATGGCGACAATCGGCTATGGGAATATTGTGCCGGCGACGTCGTCGGGTCGAATCGCGTGCGTCATCTTCGCTCTGTTCGGCGCCCCGCTAGCCATCATCACCATCGGAGGTGAGCCATCATCCCAATGAAAAAAAAAAGAATCATTGCTTCAGATCTCGGCAAATTCCTCTCGGAGTGCACGATTTGGCTGTACAAGCATATGCGTCGAAGCGGCCTTCAATTCCAGGTGATGATGCGCCGATTCCGCGGTCAGGAGCTCAGCCTAACCGATTTGGAGTCGGCGGATCGCCGCAAAAACTCGCAGGAGCCCGACTCGTCGTCGTTGGATTGGGAGGATCTCGTCATCGACAAAACCGAGGTGCCCGTCCTCATGGTGTTCACAATTCTCCTACTGTACATAGCGTTCGGCGGAATATTGTTCTCAATTCTCGAAGACTGGTCCTACATGGATGCCTTCTATTACTGTAAGCCGTCACGATGAAAACTCTTGAAGCGCTCACCAACACGATTTCAGCGTTCATATCACTCACCACTATCGGCTTCGGCGACATCGTTCCCGAGAATCACGACTACATTGTGATAATGCTCATCTATCTCGGCGTCGGCCTCTCCGTCACCACCATGTGCATCGATCTCGTCGGCATTCAGTACATTCAGAAGATCCATTACTTTGGCCGAAAGTTCCGCGGCACCGATCTTCTCCATTTGCTGAAACGCAAGCGGATGATTGAGAGGCGGCTCGCGATGGGCCAAGGCGAGGACATCCTTCGAATGTATGTGCATCACATCGAGAAGGAGGCCGAGCAGATTCAGCAACAGCAGCAGATGCAACAGCAACAACACGAAGTGTAAGAATCTCGGCTCAACACCGTTTATGTGTATATTTGATGTTCAGACCGCCGCTCGAGGAGAAGTCGATTCACAACAGCATGATGCGAATCGACGACTCGCTGTCGGCGTTCAATCTCCGCTTCTACGACACCTACGACGAGGAGGACGTGCCGACACCGACGATCCACTCGATTCGCTCATTTCAGCCGAGCGTCTGGAGCGCCTCGTCGGCGCGCTCATGCGTCTACCGTCAATTTCTGCAGCAGCGCGAACGCGGCGACAGTTGGGCCGAATCGGGTCCGACGCTCTCCGATCATTGCTCGCTGTCGACGGAGCCGTCGGTGCACGTCCGTCAAGCCTATTGGGACAACTACGTGTCGCCGACGTCGAGTGTGCTGTCATTTCTGCATCGTCACCTCTACTCGCCGACGTTCGATTATGAGAGTATTGGTACTTGATAGAAGAGGGGGTCCCAACGATTTGCAATGATTTCAGCGAAAGAGGCGAAGCAATGCTCTCGCTGCGCGTCGTGTCCGCCCATCGACATGCCGCCATCGCACGAATCCGTAAGTGAGACGAAGCGCGGCGCGTCGTCCGCGCGCGATTCATCGCATGCGCAACAGCACGTCGCGACGTGCGTCGAGCCGCTCTATCGCGCTCAGCCCGTCACGTTTCGCCTCCCGCAACCATTCATGCTGTCGAATTTGGCCGCCGTGTGTGACGCTTTCGATGATGATCCTGCATGCTCGAGGATCGCTTCCGCTTCTTTCAGACCGTCGAATCTTGCGCCGATCGGCGTCGACGACGCGCCAACGACGGCGACGATCGTCGATCCGCCGCGAATTCACGAGCCGCCGCCGCCCGTGCCGCGTCTCGTCCTCTCGCCGAAGCGGCTCTCGATCATCGACGAGTCGAAATCGCCGGAGCCGCTTCTCAAACGCAAACACAAAGAGCGCAAAGCGCGCCAACAACACCCGCTTCATTCGTTCGACTGGCTCAACGTGAGCCCGCGCAAATTTCGACCGGAGGTGTGCATCAAAGACGATCTACCGAAACTGTTCAAATTTGTGCGAACGTCGCCGCGAGAATCGTCGCCGGATTCGGTGGTGTTGATAAGCCCTAGATCGGTACGCTTTGCATGTTGGCTTGGCTTTTTAACCTTCTCCCCCCTCCCCCGCATCTCGTTTCTTTTCGACATATTGCGCTAGGGACCATCATAATCCGATAAATTACAGCCGATCGGTCTCGCGTGCATGCAAGACTGGGATTCGTACATCAAGATGCTTGAAGAGGCTTCCAAGTCGTTCGAGTACCCACCGGAGGATGATATTCAGGAGGATGAGGAGCTCGACGACGAGGAGATTGACATCGACGAGGATGACGACGACAATGACAGGTACCATTATAATTGATTAAAAAAAATTTTTCTGGACCTCAAAATATTTCTTATCCCGAGAATGTGTTCTGTGATAGTCGTCAAGCACCGGTTTTTGGTTTCCAGTTGGTTTTTTTTTCATTGAGTTTTAGCCGCACACCACCGTCGACGGCGATCTCGTGGGAGATTCGCAGCGACTACACGGAGAACTACACGAGCTCGTCGACATTGGTGTCGGCGGGCTTGTCGCGCTGCTTCGCGCCGATCGTCCACTATCAGACGCCGTGTCACGCCGCGATCGCCGAGGTGCCGATCAACAACAATTGCAACGAGGCGCAACCGATCGTCGATGACGTTGGAAAGCGCGAATTGCAAATGCCAAGGTTTGATGAGCATGACAACCCGAATCCCTAGAATCATCCGATGTTCTTTTCTTTTCTTACCTGCATCACGAAAAAACAAAAACAAAAGAAAGACGTTTGATTGAAAACGCGAATGATGAAATCTTGGTGAATTTGCAGCCCGATTCCGCTTGAGAGTCAATCGTCGGAATCCGACGAGGAGCCGATTGCGGTGAACGTCGACGCGCTGAAGCAGCGCTATCCGAGCAACGAGATCGACCTCGGCGCGTTCGAGCTCGTCGATTCCGGCTTGTCGCCGCAAGCGCTTCTCTCGAAAGACGAGCCCGTCATCTTCCATCAGAGTATGCCGGTGCATTCGGTGCACCACGACACCGTGCAGACGGAAGCCGCGTTGGCGAATCTGATGTCGGCGCCGTCGAGTATGCTGACCGACGGCATTCCGCCGGTCATGGTCGAGGACAACTATTGTTTTGTGGTCGATGGCGAACGCGTGCGAATGGGCGACATTCTTGGCGACGATCAATGGTGGCGTCACACGTCGCGACCCACCAAATACTTCTACTCCGAGGATTTGCGCCAATTCCATCGCGTCAATTGTATTACTGCGAAGGGCAAGGTGATCACCGCGAAACTTGCCACCCAAATTCATCAGCCGTCGACGTCGATGTCGCATCATCAGAATCTCGCGTCGGCCGCCGCCTCGTCGTCGATGAACTCGCAACCGCAGCATCACAGTATGACGAACACGCCGCGCTCGTCGATATCGGGCGCCACGTTCCATTCGACGCCGAATCGATCCGCCCATCACGACGCCAACAAGGTGAGTGGGATTCGTCATCAAGAATCGTTGACGCAACTCGTGTTCCAGGTGCCTTTGAGCAACGTCTACAAGGTGATTCGGTTCTATTCGTTCTGGAAGACGTGCACCTCGTTCCATCGCATCGTCACCATGATCGACAAGGTCGTCGATGAGCCGTCGTCGACGCCCGCCGGCGGCAACACATTCAAGAAGCGCCTATTCGTGCAATACCTTTGGCGGAATGCGAAAGCCGTTGAGAAGGCGCGTGTGCAGAAGGAGTTCGATCCGCGGCGGCAGCGATTGTTGCGATTTGTGACGGATCCAGCGGCGCGTAAAAGGTTTCAGAAGATGTAAATGTGTCCAATTTGTCCTCAGGCGCCCGAATCGACACAAAACTCGATTTTTCTTTTATGTTCGTTACTTTTTTTTATTCTTCCGGGTCTCCTCCTTTTTTTCTCCTTTCTGTCTTCTTTTACTTCTTCCGGCATTCTCTCCCCTATCCTTTGACAAACGTCTTTCGACTTATGAATTGTTTGAAATTTGAGAATAAAGGTTTGCAAAAGCGAAGTAGGTTCTACCGAGATTCGAACTCGGGTCGCAGGATTCAAAGTCCTGAGTGCTAACCGCTACACCATAGAACCGGACGGCGACGATTGCGACGATTGGCGTTTTTGTGTGTGGCCGCCTCTACGTGTCTCTCGCCCTCTCTCTCTTTATGTGTATGTCTTTGTGTCTCTCGTAAGAAAAAAATCGCCCAGATTCGTCGAGGATGATCTATTCGCGGATATCATTGATGATAACGACAATGAAAGTGAATCGGAAGAGGAAAACGGGTTCTCGGACGACGAATCGCAGAATAATATTGATCCGCAGCGGCCAAGACGTCGTCAAAAAGTCGAAATTATGACGCATCCTGGAAAAGGTGCAGAAAATGTTGAGGCGAAAAAAAAAAGAAATTGGAAAAATATATAGGTGGACAGGCGATTCCGGTGTACAGTAATGATGACGAGCATCCACTCGATGGTCCCCACACGATTTTGCACGCGGTCCAATGCCCGAAAAAACTTGTCGCGCCTGTAAATCATCAAATTTTTGATTGAAATCAAAATTCCAAAATTGAATTGATTCAGACGGCGCCTTCTGATGTCGTCGATACGAGTTGTTTCGTGTGCGATGGGAATTTGGTGACGATTCAGATGATTGAAGGTAGGCTGGAGTGTCCGATCTGGCAAGTTGCGCTACCTCGACTATGGGCAGTTCCGAAAATAATCAAATACAGAGACTTCGATGTCTAGAAATTTCAGAATTCTGTTTTTCGAAAAAAAAGCAAAAATTCCATTTTTTGGTCACTAAATCAATTTTTCCCGAAATTCGTCCGATCTGGCAAGTTGGGCAACCTCGACCATGGGCAGCCGTAAAAAAAATGACCAAAATTTAAATTATTTCTTTAAAAAATCTTCAAAATTGTTTTGTAAAAGCAAATTCTTTGACAATATTTTAATTTTTCGTACCGAAAAAAATCATGTTTTGAAAACCGTCCGATCTGGCAAGTTGCGCTACCTCGACCATGGGCAGTTCCGAAAATAGTCAAAAATAAAGAATTCGATGTTTAGAAATTTCATGATTTGCTTTTCAATAATGCATTTTTTTGAGAAAAAAATGAAACATCATTTTTTCCCACTCTAAACCACTCATTTTCCGTAAACCGTCCGATCTGGCAAGTTGGGCAACCTCGACGCGGGGACAGCATTTTCTTGATTTTTTGTTGCAGACGACTCGGACAACATTCACTGGAAGCCGACGATGTCGACAACGCACTACTACGCGACCGACAATTGGAAAGACGACTTCTATCGTGTGACGCCGCTGATGTGCCGCGGCGGCCTGCGCGGCGCCTATCGCGTCGATCCGAAATCGCGCGGCAAAATCAAACGCGTCGACATTGTGCGGGTGAGTCGTCGCCGCAAATTGTGCGCTTTCATCGAAAACGTGCTGCGGACAATTTCCGCGCGACAAAAACGACGCACTACAAAAATTGTGTGTGTGTTTCTTGGTTTTGTGCTGCCCCAATGACTCACATCAGACTCGCTGTCCGTCTACGTATTACTGTAGCACTAGTTTCAGGTGTATCGTGTGACGCGACATTTCAGCTGCTGGAAAACGGTGCCGATATTCCATCGCGTCATTTCGCTCGTCGAGCCGGCGATTCCGGCCAACTGTCTGACGATGAAGCAGCGGAATCTCGTGCGAGCCAACGGCAACAAGCTCATCCGTCGGCTTTTCGTCCAATACTTCTGGAGATGTCGGCAAAGTGTAAGCTGAGAGGGGGGGGGCTGGCTCAAGACGATTACTGTAGATTGTGACTATGTGACAAAAAATGTTCAAGATTACTGTGGGTGCCCTTTGGTTACTGTAGCACTAGTTCTTCAGGAGGCGCTTCGCGATCAAGTCCTTCGCGAATACGAGGAGACGTCGAAGAAGACGCGCGCGAAGAAGTCGTGGATTCGAGTGGTGAAGAACGTGGCACGCCTACGCGTCGCAACCTCGCTAATGTCCGCAGCTCAAAAATGACCAATAGCCAACACTCGACAAACGCAACACACTCATTTATTATTATTATTATTTGCAAAATAAAAAAAATAGAGAGAATCGATGAAAAATAAATGAAATTTATGCCAAATCGGCGGCGGTGTCGACGGCCGACGGTTTCGCGTTGCTCTTCGACTCGCCGCCGACGTTGCCGACTTTGTTCCCGTCGCCGTACTTGATCAAACCGGTTTTCGCGATCATTTTGAGCAGGCCGATTCTGGAAATGAGCTCTTCATCATTTTTTGCGCGAGGTACACAAACGAACCTATATGGGCTGATGAAGATCAACGCGACCATCGGGCTCGTCATCGGAATGCACTCCATGAGACGAAAGGTGATAACCTCGGGAATCGGTCCCGAGACGATGCCGAACTCGGACATGGTGAAGATGCCGGAAGCGACGAGCCAGAAGAGCGGAATCGCCGCCTGAATCGTCAACGCCTTGATGAGCTTCGCGTGGCCTTTGCGCGTCGTCTCCGACATGTTCAGCGCCGAGCTCGCGAGAATTTTGAGCGTCTTCTTGCGGTAGGTCAAAATCAGCGCGTAGATCGGCACACACGGCAGCGTCATGTAGACGATCGCCGCGAGGCTGGCGATTCGAAAAATCGACGTGTTGCCCGACACGGTGATTTTGCCCCAGATGGTCTCGTCGTCGTAGTGATTCTGCGGATGGAACGTCGTCAGAATTCGCATCAGCTCGCTCGAATCGCCAATGTCGAGGTAATAGAAGACGAAGAATGTGAGCGAGACCGAGTAGAACGCCACTGAGAGGCCGATCATCTGGCCGATTCGCGGTTGAATGTCGACGAGAATCCAATAGCGATAAATGAATGAGATGAGCAGAATATTTTGCGAGTGCGCCATCGCGTGGCACACGACGCAATGGCAGAAGTAGCAAAGCCACGGCGCCACATATTTGCACGGTCCCAAAAAGATGTAGACAAGTGAAACGCCGGTGAAGTACGGTCTGAAAGAATCGCCAAAAGTGATTAGGTTCTACCGAGATTCGAACTCGGGTCGCAGGATTCAAAGTCCTGAGTGCTAACCGCTACACCATAGAACCACGCGGTGGCGCTCGTGGAGAGTCGCGGTTAAAAGCTAGGTGTTCAAACAAACAAAAAAACACTTACTTCTGGCAAGCGAACAATGAAGCGAGACACGTGAAAAAGTCGAAAAACGCGAAATTGAACAATAATACAGCATACGCCCGCATATGGACTGGCGTTTTGGTGAGAATGAGATAACAAAGAAGGCCGTTGAGAAACATGCCGATGCCGCAGATCACCTCCGACATATGCACACCGACTTCATCGACGATGAACGCGAATTGGAGTTGTTTGATGAGAGCCCGCCGGTCGTAGGCTTCAGTGGTCGCTTCCATCGCACAAATGAATATGGGATATTAGAAGAGGGCGTTTCGCGAGGCGCCGCCCACAAGAATCTACCGTATGCCAGGTGGGAGGAGGAAAAAATTGTCGGATTTCGACGACATTCTAAACACAAAATTTATCGGCGTTGAGAGTACAATAGGCGACGACCAACAACAACAAACAACATGAAAGGGTTTCAATTAGACCATTGGCACTGAATACGTGCTTTGCTTCATTGTCTGAATGTAGCGGGTGGTGCGCTGAAGAAAGGATGAAGGGGGAAAAAATAATTGAAATGAATTGAATTCGACCTACATCGAC
Source organism: Caenorhabditis bovis (assembly GCA_902829315.1). Taxonomy (NCBI): domain Eukaryota; kingdom Metazoa; phylum Nematoda; class Chromadorea; order Rhabditida; family Rhabditidae; genus Caenorhabditis; species Caenorhabditis bovis. The sequence continues at coordinate 6,133,185 of CADEPM010000004.1, read as the reverse complement.
TATTGAGGAAGCCACACGCGAACTCGTCAAGAGCCCCGATTTGTTGAGGACATTCACGAGGCTCAATCTGGAAAATCACAAAAAAATAGTATAGACGAAGTTCTAAGGAGTGTGCTCGATGGGAGACTCTCATGACAACTTGAGAAACACTGCATTTGGGGTGGTTTTGTTCTGAAATCTAATTCGATGTCGGCGAGCGGATTTCTTCAGAAATTGGCGAAAACAAAAAATCTGGCAAAACGCCCTGGCCCGTAGCGGAACCGAACCCAGCATCGCCACTCGGTGAAAATTGGCGGGCCCCGCGCGGGTGAAAACAACGATTTGCGGGTCCCGCGCGGGTGAAAATTGAGGGGCAAACACTTTCGTCGAGCGGGGCCCTCATATCACCGTCGCGGGGCCCTCATATCCCCGGTGCGGGGCCCTCATATCACCGTCGCGGGGCCCTCATATCCCCGGTGCGGGGCCCTCATATCACCGGTGCGGGGCCCTCATGTCACCGTCGCGGGGCCCTCATATCACCGGTGCGGGGCCCTCATATCCCCGGTGCGGGGCCCTCATACCTCATGTCACCGTCGCGGGGCCCTCATATCACCGGTGCGGGGCCCTCATATCCCCGGTGCGGGGCCCTCATATCACCGTCGCGGGGCCCTCATATCCCCGGTGCGGGGCCCTCATGTCACCGTCGCGGGGCCCTCATATCACCGGTGCGGGGCCCTCATATCCCCGGTGCGGGGCCCTCATATCACCGTCGCGGGGCCCTCATATCCCCGGTGCGGGGCCCTCATGTCACCGTCGCGGGGCCCTCATATCACCGGTGCGGGGCCCCTCATATCCCCGGTGCGGGGCCCTCATATCACCGTCGCGGGGCCCTCATGTCACCGTCGCGGGGCCCTCATATCACCGGTGCGGGGCCCTCATATCCCCGGTGCGGGGCCCTCATATCACCGTCGCGGGGCCCTCATATCCCCGGTGCGGGGCCCTCATATCCCCGGTGCGGGGCCCTCATATCACCGTCGCGGGGCCCTCATATCCCCGGTGCGGGGCCCTCATGTCACCGTCGCGGGGCCCTCATATCACCGGTGCGGGGCCCTCATATCCCCGGTGCGGGGCCCTCATGTCACCGTCGCGGGGCCCTCATATCACCGTCGCGGGGCCCTCATATCCCCGGTGCGGGGCCCTCATATCACCGTCGCGGGGCCCTCATATCACCGGTGCGGGGCCCTCATATCACCGTTGCGGGGCCCTTGTGTTTCACCCGCGCGGGGCCCTCATATCGCCTTTGCGTGGCCAAAAATTCTAGACGAGATTCATATTGCAATTAATTAACAATTATATACTTAATGAAACATTTATTAAACGAAAAAACAAATTACACTTAAACATTCCTATGCATCCACATGGCTCGAATTTCACTCTTTAATTGTGGAGAATAATGTTCCTGAAAAACCACAAATAGAATATTGAAATATAGGAATCATAATATGATATAGTCGGCGTCCGTCGACTGCTGAACGCGGGTAGATTTACGGCGATGCTCGTTTATCTTGGGGCAAGAAAATGCGAAACTCGTCAAGAAAAAATAAACCGTTCATGCGAAAACAGCGAAATAAGCATTCACACGTGGCGAGACTTTTTCAAGGCGCATGCACGTAAATCTACCCGCGTGCAGCAGTCGACGGACGCCGACTATATAGACTTATCATATTATGATAAGTCTATAGTGAACCGTCTGTACATTCATTGCCAAAGTTATGAACAATGAAAAGGAACTTACTCAATAGTACTTCTGAAGGTTCTTCAATAATTAATGAATCTTGTGCCATAACGGACCCATTATTTTTCATGCTGATGTGAAATCCCTGAAATTTCGATATAAATATAACAATTTTTTATTAAAATAAACAAATATTTATATTTGATTGACATTTGGGCTTTATTTGAACCAATCCTCAATTATTTGACAAAATGTTTTCGTTTTATTAAACTAGGTACTCGAGAATTGCCCAAAGTTCGCTAACTTGTCAATTTTTTCTCAATGTTTCGCGGTATTCGCTCATTGAAAAAACGTGATCTGTAGAGAACACTCAAATACAACTTTAAAGTTTCGCTTTTCAAAATATATTGTATTAATAATATTTTACCCAAATATAAATTTTCTCAATAAATCTTTGGCTGAGTACTATCTCGAAACCTTCGCTTAACCCCAGCGCGCCTCTGCACCGCACTTATCTTGAAATTATGAACCATCCCCAAATACGGAAATCACTAAAAGTTCCAACCCGCTGAAGTTAACATCTTAATAGGATAGGAAACCAATACCGTCTTCTCGAGCAACAGCTAGTCTGATTCTTCCTTTTTTTCTCTTGTAGTCTATATTCCATTTCCTTGCGAACTGTTGACACATTATCTAAACATAATATTGTATTTTATATATACAGTGAGTGCGTTGCAGAATTATAAAGCCACCCCCGAATTAGATCGCCGCGCAGGTTTCGATTTTAAGACCAAGCAGTGTTAAAATCGTGTTCAGCATAAAAAATTACCTATACGTACCAATTTTTATGTTAGTGTCTTAAAAAGTAACCGTGTAGTGGTCATAATTCTGCAACGCACGGTATTTAATTTTATTGGCTTTACTTACTAAATGTAAATATTCTTCTTTTTTTTACATTGCGCTTGGAACCCATTACCATATATATGACTGAAATAATTAAATTTAAAAGTAAGAAAAAACTAATTTAAAAATTAGACACTCGCCAATTAATTGGACGAGTTAAATGTGATTGGAACGAACAATTCAAAACGGTTGAAACAAAATACGATAAACAGCGGGCACGTGTTAACGGCGGAGTGTCGTACACTCTGTTTCCACTAAAACTTTTTTCTGTGAACGAGATTAGTCCAGAAATTCTCAATAAGAAAAATGCGCCTATTATTCAAAAAAAAATAATAAAAAAAATAAATATATTAATAAAAAAAACTAAAATAAATAAAATATTCCGAACGCAAAATGTCTTGTTTCCCAATCGAATTCGACCACATCCGAAAAGAATACGGCCGTTGTTCAAACCGTGATGGCCCCTTATAAGGTGTTTGCGAATGTTTAGAGTTTCAGCTGATGCTTCAGATATTCCAGGCAAGCTTATTGGACTGAAAAGAGGGCCTTTCATCTGAAGAGGGCTCTCATTCCTATGCATGAAGTCAGACATTTAGATACTAAAGCAAGAAGAGTCGAAAATGTGCAAATTATTTTAATAACTTAAAAAGTCAACATTGTGTTTAACAATAGTACTCGAACAATTGAAAACAAACCACAGAGATTCTGAAATATTGATCCTTCACCCCATTTCACAATTATTTTCAAGTTTCAAAAAATTCTATTAACGTTCTTGGCGTTGCTAGAACATAACGTGATGATTCAAACACTTTGAACAATGTTTTAATTGATACACAACATGTTTAATTCTTTTGCAAAATATTTTTGGAAAACTGTAATACGCTGATATATTGCGGTGTCCGCAAATGGCCCGCGCGGGCCCCTCGCATTTGATGGCCTCACGAGAGTCCTTAGAGAGCCCCGCTTACGGCCCGCAGTTGCCCCTGAGAAACCCGCATTATTTTCACCCGCGCGGGCCCCTCCATTCCCATTGAACGCAAAGCACCCGCGCGAGCCCTTCTGAGATATTCACCGGCGCGGGGCCCGCAGATATGACCCGCGCGGGCCCAAATAGCTGTTTGGGCCCGCGCTGGGCATAATTTGGACCCACGCTGGCCCCGCGCGGGTCCAACCACCCATTTCCACCCGCGCGGGGCCCGCTAATTTTCACCGAGCAGTTTTGAGTCAAACAGCGCAACCACTGAGCTATTGCGTCGCTGCACAGTCCCCTTATAACTTGATGACAAGTGCCACTCAGCGCAGCATCTGGATTTCGCAGCTTAACCGCGTGCGCCTTTAATTACAGTAACTCTTGCCTATTGTTCGCGTTGTCTCCTCTTCCCTACGAGACCCACAATGATACAATAATAATCACACCGCGCGTTCAAACTTCGTTGCGGTCTTCGACTCTCGCGTACGCTCTTAAAGGCGCATAGCATTTTGAACAAAAATTATAATTTTTGGACCATTATACAAATGATTTTGAAGAAAAACAAATTGCAAACCGTGTGCAGCCTCGCCCCGCCCACGCAAAACGCTATAAATGACGTCATCGAAAAAAAGTGCACGCAATTATTCGCATAATATGAGCATAGTTGCAACCGGGAAAAAGAAAACGGAAGTCGACAAACGCGCCCTATTGAAACGTCTCGTTGTCTAGCACCCTCTCACTCTCGCTCGATCTCTATTTCTCTGCGCCTCTCACAGATCGTAGTCTGTCTCTCTGCGTCTCTTATATTTCTCAATAGATTGTGAACACTATTTAAAAAAAAACCTGTAGGGACCAATAAAAATGATCGAAATGAACGGGCTCGTCGACGGAATGCAGTCCATCAATCGGAAAATGATGTTCTCGAAAATCGGTCCCGAAATGACGCCGAATTCGGCCATGGTGAAAATCGCCGAGCCCATGAGCCAAAAAATCGGTATCATCGCCTGTATCGTCAGCGCCTGTATCAATTTGCGATGCGACGATTTCGCGGCGTCCGAGATGTTCACCGAACTGTCGTTCAATATCGCCAGCGTTCGATGGCGATAGTAGAGGATCAGCGCGTAGATCGGCACGCACGGCGTCGTCATGTAGACGATGGCCCACATCGTGAACGGCTGGAATATCGAGAGGTTGCCGCTGAGCACGAGCTCTGCAATCGTCGGCAAGCGTCAGTGGAAATTATTGGACCCGACGGCCTTACTTCCCCAAATGCTCTCATCGTCATAGTGATATTGTGGATGGAGATGGGTGATGATTCGCATGAACTCGTCGGAATCGCCAATGTCCATCACGTAGGTGACGAGAATGAAATGCGACATCGAGTAGAGCGCGATGGAGATGGCGATCATCGTGCGAATCGTTGGAAATGTGCCGATGAGAATGAAATAGCGGTAGATGAAACTGGCGAGGAGGATCCATTGCGAGTGGGCCAGCGAGTGGCACACGAAACAATGGCAGAAATAGCAGAACCACGCACTGATGTATTTGCACGGTCCGTGGAAGATGTAGATCAACGCGATTCCGGAGAACACCGTTCTGCAATTTGCGATTGATGGCCGACTCGGGGGGCCAGCGATTCCTCACTTTTGGCACGCGAACAATGAGAGGATGCACGTGCAGAGGTCGAAGAAGGCGAAGTTGAACAGGAACACCGAGTAGGATTTCATTGTGTTCGGCGTGCAGTTCAATATGAGCAATATCAGGGTGAAGTTCGCCAAGGCGCCTATGAAATCGTCATGGCCGTGGCCGAGGTTTTTTCAATTATTTTGTCGGCAATTATTTTTTGTGAATCTGCATACTACTATAAGAAATTTGGAAAAATTGAATTGTGCAGATTTCGCCGCAAAAACAAATTGTAGAATTTTTGGAAAACTCGGCCACGGCCACGATTTTCGAAGCCATTGCAATAATCGTGAAAAATGTGCCTTATATCATTAGTGAAGGACTACCATGTAAAAAAATTAAATAGTGGTATTGTAGGCTTCGAAATATCATGGCCGTGGCCGAGTTTTTTTTTTTAGTTTTTTTTCGGTCATTCTGAAAGCGTTTTTTAAGAATTTTTTCTAATTAAAAAATCTGCCTACTACGATAATAAAAAGCGATTCGAAATGAGGAATTTTGTAGATTTTGCAACAAAAAAGCCCCCTCAAAAAACAAATTGCAGAATCAATGAAAATCTCGGCCACGGCCATGTTTTTTCAAAAATTACAGCCACTGCAAGAATCCTGAAAAATTTCAGCGCAAAATTCAAAATTTTTTGATTAAAAAATAAAGAAAATTGCGGTTTTGTCGCCTTCAAAATATCATGGCCGTGGCCGAGGTTTTTATAGATTTTCTCGGTCATAGCATTTTTCAAACAATTGTTTCTTTGGAAATCGCATTTTCTTCGATTATTTTTCTCAATATTAAAGGCGCATCGACATTTTATCGATCCTACCTGCGACGCAAATCAGCGCCGAGCTAATTTCGGCGAAACCGTCCATGAAGAAGGCGAGTTGTAAGCTCGCGAGAAGCTCATCGCGCGTCGTTGCGGTTTCCATTCGTCGTCGTCGTCGTCGCCACCGCCGACGACGTCTGCCTCGCTTTTTATTCGACGCCTAATTGGTCCCGTGTGGATTTCGATTCGCACTTTCTAATGAAGTCACAGGCGGCGGTTGTTTGCCGCCGAAAATTCGGACGCCTCGGACACGAGCACCTACGCACCAGCAAAAAAGGGGTCTTGACGCGATGCGCCTTTAAGAATATACAATACGAAACACAAAAATAATCAATTGTGCGAAATTTTGCTCTCTAACTCGCTATCAGCCAATTGGATTCTAATTATAAACATCTGCGGACAATTTCCGGGTTACGCCACACAACAAATCGACAAAAAAAAGATGCTTCATATTTTTTTCAAAAAAAAGGGGGAAATTCGTAAAATTCGCTATATACATTGATTAATCGTCGGCAAAATTCAGCGTCCGCCTCGGCGTCTTCGCTCCGTTCCTTGGCTGCTGAAAATCAGTTTTAAGAAATCAAGGGGGTCTGAAACAAGCCCATCCCTCCCTACATGGAAGCAATGATCGCTGAATATCTGTTGGCGTCGCTTCGACGCCTTCATTCCAGCGCACACGCTCTTCGACCGTCGATGCTGGGTGTACTGACGCAAGATGTGCCGATAGGCCATCGTGTTCATCGAAACATACGAATGGGGCGTGCAGAGGTCCTGAAACGATCGCCACCGTAGTCCACGATCAATCGAAATGAGGTACCCTCAACGACTCATCCATCCAGAATCTCTTGTAGCCCCGATCGAGTAGATAAATCTCGGGGAAATCCAGTTGGGACCAATTCCGCTGATGATAGCGCATATCGATGGTTCGAAGGCAACGCGCCCTAGAATATTCAAATTTCGCGCCCCCAATTCAATAATTATTACATTTCGGGTCCTCTCACTTGACTATACTCGCAATAGAATATCGGTATCACGCCTTCGAGTGTGCTTCGAACCGCGCCGAACTCGAAAAATTTGCGCTCCAACTCGTGCACCTCATAAATATTGATGGCGCCGCAAATATGGCCGCCGAGGTACTCAAACGGATAGCGACAATCGATGAGGATGAGGCGAAGGCGACGCGTTGGGCTTCGAAGCTCGCCGGCGAGCACCATCGGCGAGATGCTCCGAAACGACGAGCTCTCTTTTTGCGGTTTGTCGACGATCGGCAAACTGTAATGCTTAAAACAGACCATTGAATTTCTGTGGCGATCAAAACCCAACCACCACTGGCGTCTTCGCCGGTATCGGACTCCGATTGCGTCGAGTCATTTCCGAATAGTTGTTAATGTCTAATGTCATTTCATTGACTAGCAGTTCGACGAGAATTTTGTTTAGAAAATGAGAAAACGCGTTTTAGACGTGAAACTCCAAATCGTGTGCATTGTTGGGTCACGGTGAACCGCACAATGATTACGGTAGCGCGCAAAATCGATTTAATTAAATATTTTTTTTTGCCTAAATTTCGCTACAAAACCGTTTTATTCATATAAAAATCAAAACAAATTTCATATTTACAGGAAAATCTCATTGAATTTTCGCGAGGATCTCGTCGCGACATATTCGCCGCGCCACTTTCCGCTTAATCGGCATCGCTTCGAGTTCCGGATGGAAATTGCGCGCGCGTGCCGGCAGTAATAATCCATCATCGTCGGCCTGAATATTCATCGACACCTCAAAATCGTAAATTTCGATTAAAACAACGCAAACAACGGCAAACTTTTTCCGATTTCGCCTCATCAATCTCCAATTCAATCGGCGAATCCAAATCGTGTTTCTCGACGAATCCCGATGTCTCGTTTCGCTCTGTATATTTTCAAATTCGTATATAAATTTTTGATGAGCTCAATCTCGCGAAAACGTGTAATAGTGCAAGATTTCGTTGAATTTATTTTTAAAATCGTCGAATCGACGCGTTTTGTTTACATTTACTCGCAATTTCTTTGCCCATTTCCTCCCAGCGCGCCTAATTAAGCAAAATAGAAAATTTGAAAAAAAAAACGAATGAGAATTCGTTAAAATATTCAATTTTTTGAGGGGGGTTTTTGCCTATAAAATTGAAGCAAATTTTGAACATTTGTAAAACGCTTAAATTCACGAAAAATGAACAGCTAGAGATTTAACATTTCAAGTTTCAAAAATTCAAAATTTTCCTTTTTTTTTAATCTTTACCTTTCTCAAGCCTCGGTCCCATATGGCTCTTCTCGTGCCTCTCTTTGTTGGCAAGTTTCGTGTAAGAGGCGGCACATATCGAGCAAGTATATTTGGCCTGCCGATGGCAATCGCGAATGTGCTGATTCAATTCCTTGACAAATCGGAATCCATCATGCTTGCAATTCTCAAACGGGCATTTCTTCAGATCGCCGGCACTACCGGCAACCGATGCCTCATGCTCCGCCTTCATATGTCGCGTCAGCGCCGCCTCGTTCAAAAACTTCTTGTGGCACTCATCGCATTCCTTCGACGCCGCCGTCACACTGCAATTCGTTTACTCTCTCTCTCCCTCTCTCTATCTCTCCATTGTCGCGCTATTTTGATTTTAAGCCAAAACGACAAAAAATTACTTGTGCACATCCTGCATGTGATCGTTGAGCACCGACGGCGACGAATAGATTTTGAAGCAGATTTGGCATGTCGTTGAGATGCACGGCTTTTTCAGCGTTTTGCATCCCATGTGGTACTAAAACACGAGAAATGCTCATCGAATCGCAATTTTTGGCGCGCAGTTATTTTTTTTTCTACCAAAATGAAATGGTTCTGCAAATTGTGCTTCAACGTGAACATTCGCTCGCAATCATCGCATTGGTACTCTTTATGTCGGAATCGCGAAAACCTCAACAAATATCAAATCAATGAGCTGTCAATTCGCATGTCATTCATACTTTTTTCGGCATACTTTGTTCAATGGCGTCTGCAAATTCGAAATCGTTGGTGTGTTTTTGTTTTCCGCTACCCCCCAAAATGAAATCACATACTTGCGAATTCGAACTTGTCGCATTCTCATCGCCGTTCGCCAAGCGTCCTTGCGTCAAGGTCGTTTCCATTGAATTCATTTATTTTGAAATGGCGGCGAGCGGAAGACGCGCGAGCAACACGTGGCGACATTTTTCACGTTTTTCCTTCCCGAAGAAATTTATTTTTCAAAATTTGAATAATTTTTTTAAAAAGTCGAAAAATGCGCACACGAGAATTACATCAGTGTCCGGCGTGCATGGCGCGTTTCTCGATCGCTTCAGCTTTTCCGCATCAATAAACCGGATTTTCTCAGCTGTTGCGCGCTATCTCTTTGTTTTTTTTTGCGTCTCTATATCAATTTTTTCTACATGCAACACCGCCACGATTGTGTAATAATATTCAGATTATGACGATCGAATAAAATGACGACGAACATTGACACCACATTGGTGGATTATTTCGCCGTAATTGGTTATGATCCGGACACTGGCCTTGTTGTAAGCTTTTTGCCAAAAATAGCTTCATATTTTTTTATTAAAAAAGGCACACACGTTTGTACGAAACAAATGCGTCATGGCGATGAGTCACAACAATTCAGAAAAATTGAAAAATAAAATTTTTTAGCACAGAGAAAACACAAAAAAATTGCAGGTTGACACATCTTATGATCATTGCCAATCGCTGGGCGAATCCACCATCCAGGATGTACGTACACCATTGCAGCGGGCGTTCGTCGCCAAAATTCTTCACCATTTTCCGCAACGACGGCCGAGTAATCCGTTTCCCGACGAGATTCTGCCGCTATGCATGCCGAAAGGCCTTCGATTCTACACCGAAAAGGATGTGCCGTCGAAACCATCGATTCACTCGTTCGCCAATATTCGTGAAGACGGTAGTCGCATCAATGGAACCGCGTTAACGTTCTACGAGGTTGGCAACGACGAATAAAATTCCAAACTTGGTTTTTTTTTTCAATCTAGGAGGTTAAAGATCCAGCGATTTGCGAGGAAATGTCGAAGCTGCATCAGAAGCACGTGCGCGAGCTCACCGAGCGTCACGGGGCCAACGAGAATAGTCAACGGACCCATTTGCCACCGGGCACCGTGTCCGGCGGCACCCATACGTTGCCGCGCGGTCGGCGAGATCGATCGAAACGGGTGTCCTATTATGAAGGAGGCGGGCAGAACACCCTTTTTATGTGAGATTTCAAAAAAGGAAATTCTGAACTTCCATTTTTTTTATTTCTGAAGGTCCCGTACGATATGTGTAACCACTCGCTTGCCATTAGTCCACGCCACTAGCGCTCTATTATCAGTATTGCACTCGATGTTGACCGCGTCGAGCTCGCCGAGCTTGCCAATTGAAAGCTATATTTATTGGTGCCTCTATGAGGTGCCGATGCCGTCACCGGGGACCACATTGAAGGTAGGAATATCCAAAAAAAAATTATTTTATTACATTTTTCGTTGTTAGATTCCATTATTGGACACCACAATAGTGGTCCAGCGGCCGGGACCCAAAGAATTGCCATTTTTCGATGATTCCATTGGAAAACTATTCGATTTCATGCTCGTTGAGAACTTCATCAAGCTCTTCTCGTGTTTCCTTTTGGAGCATCAGATTCTTCTGTGCTCCAAAGATCTTGCGAGACTCATGAGCGTCTCCGAAGCCCTTCTAGCCCTTTCGTTTCCATTCCGATGGCAAATGGTGTACGTTCCCGTCTTGCCCTACTCTCAGCTCAAGTTCGTCGAAGCGCCGGTAAGCTTTTGCCATTCGTCAGGTTCTGAGATTCTCTCCTCTAGGTTCCCTATGTGATGGGCTTATGCTACGAGGATAGTGTGCCGCCATCGCTTCGACATCTCAACGTGTGCGTTGTCGATTTGGACACGGGAATCGCTGATCTACCCGAAGAGGTGCCAAAGTTCCCGGGATTCGATCAACTCGTCGCCGACATCAAAAAGGTGCTCCAACGATTGAATTCGGCCGAGCCGACGGCGCCGGAAATCAAGATGAGGCAGAAGAGCGGCGCGAATCGGAGGAATGATGAATGGGCGATGAAGCGAATGAGTAGATCGTTCGATTTTGAAGACGTCAATGTATTCGCCGACGAATTGAATGGTAAGAAACGGCTAGCTAGAAGATTGCTCATTGGATTCTATAGATTCAGGACGTCTTCGAAGGCCTTCTAGAAGTGAGCTTCAGCCACTACCCCTGGAGAATGTGCTCAGGAACAATTCAACAGTGTCCAGGTAAGAATTTTTTGAATTTCGAATACTTCGAATCGAATTCATCGTTTTTAGGGTGGCTGAAATCGCTCGACGCGTCGGCGTCGTCGTCGACGTCGACAACATCGAAGCGGAAATTGGGCAGAACATTGATTCGCCGATCGCGCGCCATTATTTCACCGATGCGAAAGTGACGAACGCGATTCGCGAATGCGTTCTGAATCGATTCGTCGACATGTTCTATTCGTACGAGCATTTCGTCATCGGCGGCCAAGGGTGCGAGGATCGCGAGACGTACGAGCAGAATCGCGAGAGTATGGCGAGTTTCGACAAAGCTTCGTTTCTCTCCGATCAGCCGAACAGCCATCTGCCGTTTCTCGCCGCGTTTCTGGAGACCCAAATGTTCACCTCGTTCATTGATGCGAAAATATTGTCGCAATGGGAGACGCCCGATGAAGCGGTGACGTTGTTCGATTCGAGAATCGCGAAGATGCGCGAACACCTCGGCGTGTCGATTGTCCGAACGCCAACGTACGAAGCGAATCCGCCGTTCGTCGCCACCGAAGAGCTGATCGCGAAGAGAGAGGAAACCACCGACTACGTGGTCCCGTCGCCGCATCCGCTCGATGGCGCGTTCGCGATGAGATACGATGGATGTTGGCCGGTTGACAAGCTCAACACTAGTCTTCTCGATGGCGCCAACCTCATAAGTCCGGCGCCGAGTCCGTGGCGTCAACGGTACGCGAGACTACGGACCACCACCAAAAACGACTCATCGCCGTCGCAACGGCCGACGAGCGTTTACGGTGGCGCCGGAATTCTCCAGGCGGATTCCAGTCAACAGCAGCTCGCCCAACAGCAATTCAATTTTGTGCAGCAACTCCTCAAAGAGACGAAAGGTACACGATTTAGGGTTTTTTTTTTCGATGATTTTTATTCATTTTTTCTCTCGATCTCCAGCAAAAACGAAGCGAATGCTTGTCGACAAAATGGGCAAAGAGGCGGTGAATTTGGGACATTTGGACGCCGGAATCACGGGCGTCGAAGAGAACACATTGGTGGCGTCGTTTTGCGATCTACTCGAGCGTATTTGGGCGCATGGCCTCAAAAATAAACATGGCAAATCGTCGATATGGAATTTTGTGCTTCAACACCAAGATTTCGAGAAGCCCGGACTTACGACAAGAGCCGCGTCGACATCAATGCTAACACCAGGTATACCGAATCATTTTCAATTTTGTTCTATTTAAAACCTTCTCTCACCTCTATTTTCCACCACTTTCCTATTCGATGCCCCTCAATCGTCCCCCTACCCCCCTTCTGCCCATCACGTCACACACCGATAAAGGTATTATTGTTAATTTTAGCACTAGCGTGGCTCGTATTACGACGAAAAATTGAACGTAAGGGTTAGAATATTGATTTGGTGCCGCGCAAGACGATGGAATGGCTTCTGATGTTTGTGTCGCCGGGCCCCCCACACCATGCCTTCTATTTTTTTTCTCTATCTCTTTATCTCTGTGTGTAGTAGTTGTGTTTGTACGTTTCGTTGTGATTTCAGACGAACGCGGATGTCGCGCGCCGTCGTTGCCGCCGTCGTCGCGTCAAATTCCGATCGACGAGGTGCCGGCGCCGATCATTCTCTCGCCGCAAAACGAAACCGACGTGATGGCGGCGATCAGCGATATCGTCGATTCGATACGCGGCGGCGGCGGCGGTGACGAGCCGTGGTCGAAGAGTCTCCTACGCGCGGCGACGTTCATCGCCGACAAAATCACAAAGGATGCTAACGGGAATCCGGAGGCGACGAGCGGCGATCTACCGCCGCGACGGCCGGCGTTGATTCAATCGGCCATCGGACGAATGAGATCGAGAAACTCGAGTAGGGAGCCGATCATTCGCAAATCGACAAGCTATAGCGGTTTGTTTCCCTCGTTCCGTTTGTATGTAGTGTTGGCGTGATGATTGTTCTTGTCCGTTTGCTCCTTTAACACGCCCAGGAAAAAAAAAATCCGCCGCTCTAATTATGTGTGGCTTGATGTCTTTGGCTTCTGCGTCGAGATTGTGGCAAAATTTTCGATTGATTATTTTTAGACTTTACGAATCCCGCGTGGAATGGATCGCAATCGAACCTGGCATCGGGTTACGCTAGTGTTGAAGGATCGCCAAGGAAGACGCGATCGTCGAGTCGAGCGAGATCACCGGATGGCGCGCGGGTTGTGCTCTCGCCGCTGCCAACCCATCTAGCTTATGATTTGAAGTGAGCTTCTCATTATTGCCTTGTAATATCCGAGTTGCTAGGAATGTGCTGCGAATGACCGAGATCAAGACCGACATTGGTTACGCTAGGGCTTTTGTGCGACTCGCATTGGAGCGTAAGCTGCTTCACAAACATCTTGGAGCACTTCTATCCAACAGTCGACTCATGCGAGAGCTCTACAAGCCGTACGCGTTCGTCGCCAGCGAGGAGGAGCGCGAGCAATTCCTGTTCCATATTCTGTCGTTGAACGCCGCCGAATTTCGGTGTTTCACGAACACCTTCACTAAAACTAGTGAGAAATTCTGTTGTTTCTTCTTTCAAACAATTCATTGCCTTTCAGAAATGGACTATCAAGTGGTGATTGTGACGGGAACTTGGCGCGGAACTCTGCCGGCGATTTGGGTTACGGTAGAAGGCACACTGTGTCGGAGTCCGCAAATCAATTTGAAGTCGAACACGCCGTTGTTCAAGTTTGACGTAGGCCACGCCCCTCAACACCTGAAATCGTTTATTTATTTATTTATTTCTAGCACAAGAATCTTGGCGTTCTGACGACACTTCGAATTGGTCATCAGGCGACTGAGAAGCCGCACAAATGGTATTTGGATCATGTGATTGTTCGGAATGAGATCACCGGTCAAACGTATCGATTCCCTTGCGGCAGATGGTTCGGCGAGGATCGCTGGTTTGGCGCTAGCGAGGATTCGACGCTCGAGAGGCTACTGATTGCCGAGCCGTTCATTGAAGCTGACAGATCGGAAATGATTGGCGGAGAGCCGTGCTCGCCGGCCAGGTTGGTGAAGAAGCACGAACAACGCGGTGCTAAAATTTGACGAGGATTCAGGAGTCGGCGGATCAGCTCCAGAAGTCAGACGCCACAAAGGGAGCGGAGTCCGTCGAGCGGACGGGGACAAGATACACTACCGAGGAGTCGAAGTAAGTCTCGTAATAATTGGTCTCGAAGTGAACTCGTCGTTATCGCAGAATCGAAGCTGAACGAAGTGCAACACGCGCTGGGCGAGGCCGTCAACGCGCTCGTCAAATACTTTTGCGCGGAGCGTCAAATCAAAAGCGAGCTGCCGCATCTGCTTTGCGGACAACGCGGATTGGTGCCTGCCATCGAACAGGCGTTCCAAATCGGACGGCAAGAATCGCTAATGAACTACTTCCGAAGCACCTACCCGTGGGATTATATTGGTTTGATAATTGATGGCTATTTTTTTATTGAAATTGAGAATGCCGAAATTTTAGAACGAATCATCGCGTGGGCTTTTGATATTTGCAGCAAGAAAGGCCAGTTGCCTGATGGACAAAAGGCGATTATTCATTACGCGCTGAAGTGAGTTTTTTTTTTTTCATTTCATCTAGCCTAGTGGAACGAGATTTATCTTTAAATTTTTGAAAAATATTATCGAATATGGCTCTGAAATTACGCAATTTTGCGCGCTAATTGTCTCAAATTGAGTAATTTCGCCCAAAAGAAGCGCGCAAAAATTTCTGAATGAGCTCAAATTGTGTGCACAAAAAAAATTCAATTCAAAGCTTTTGATCGAAAAACGCGATAAAATAATTGTAGATTGTATCGAAAAATCGACGCGCGATCGTCGCTCGGCAAAGATGGCAAATTCCACGTGTTTGTGCTGTTGTCGATCAGGTGAGTGTTTTTGTTGGGCCACGCCCCTCTTCTTCGTATTTTTTTCAATTCGAAGGCCAGTCTCGAACGACATGCCAAATTTGGTTTTGGGTGTATGTGTAATACCAATAAAATGATGGCCGCGTTGGTTTTTTTTCGCCCTCTCCCTCTCCTCTTTTGTTTTATTAGCGGCCATTAACGTTGTTCATTCGATCGTCTTGCAGGGATCACACGCTTCCCGGCCTTCTCATGCTGATGTACATCTCGCCGGTCACCGCCGAAATGTTCAACGAGCCGTCGTTTCTGCGCACACGCGCCCATTTGACCTACTTCTCGCGTCTAATGCATTCGCTCAAAGAGTTCAAATTCGAGATCGATCCCTCGCTGACGTATGGAATTGTCTAGAAATGCTCCTTGAAACGGTTTTGAAATTGTTTTTCTTTTTTTCGCCATGCGTCTTTAGACAAATTTCAAAGAGCCAACACAAATTATGCACATCTACTCACAATCTTTCTCGATATGCGGCAAGACCTTATTACGATTTTTGCTCATGCGCCTTTAATGGTCATCAAATCATTTTTAATACCTCCCCTAGCAGAAAGGTGTTTTCGTTTCCTTAGGATTTTTGTAGATTTTAGAGGCAATCGTTTCCCGGTTTGTTTTTTTTTTTTCAAATTGTCAGGAATATATTTTTCTCTTTCTCGTCATTTCGCAAGCAATAATTCATGACATTCTCCATGTTAATGTGTGTCTTTTATTTTTCTCATTTCTACTTACTGTATTTAATTGCCATAATTTATGGAATTTAATCAAAATGAATCGAATTGTTTGTAAATAAATTGAGCACGATGATATCGCGGTGATTTTGCATTTGTTGGAATCTTGGTCGATTGAAATTCGCCGCTTGATTTTATCTGAAGAATTTGTGCTCGATAATCACTCTCTTAATAATTGTAGATGAGCACTGCCGTTGGACCGGAAACGTCGTCGATATTCTCGCGGGTCGCCTCGGCCGTCTTCTACGGGCTCATTTCGGTGCTCATCGTATTCGTCAATAAGATATTGCTGACGAATTTTCGGTAAATTGGATTTTCAAAAATCGAAATCGAATCACCCATTCACAGATTTCCCTCGTTTCTGTTCGTCGGCGTCGGACAAATGACGGCGACGATTGTCATATTGTTTTTGGCGAAATTGTTTCGGATTGTCCAATTTCCGTCGCTCGACTCGTCGATTCCGCGAAAACTCATGCCGCTGCCGATTTTGTATTTTTTCAATTTAATCACCGGCCTCGGCGGCACGAAAATGATCAAGTTTGTCGTTGAATTCAATTTTTTTTGTGCAATTTCGCCGATTTTCAGCCTTCCCATGTTCACCGTTCTTCGGCGATTCTCAATATTGATGACGATGATCCTGGAATTTTATATTTTAGGGTAAAAAAATTTGAAAAAAAAAAAAGAAATGAATGTGAATTTGTGTGCGGTTTGGCGTCATCGTGTACTGCGGACTTAAAGAAGCTACAGTAATCATTGGCGAAAAATAATTTTTTCAATTTCATATTTTTGCACATTTTTTTAATTAAAGGGAATTTTTTGTGATTCAGTCAAAAAATTAATTATTAATTTTTTCTGGTAATTATTTCGCCAAACCTCTCAATTTTTCAGTGTGAAAGCGTCGCGAGCGGTGAAAATCTCGGTGGGTCTGATGATCGGCGGCAGTTTCATCGCCGCCATCTACGATTTGTCGTTCGACACCATCGGCTACACAATGATATTTATCAATAACATATGTACGGCGGCGCTCGGCGTGTACACAAAGCAGAAGCTCGACGCGAAAGACCTCGGCAAATACGGCCTCATGTATTATAATTGCCTTTTTATGGTGTTGCCGGCGATATGCGTCACCAAATACACGGGCGATTTGGATAAGGTAGCGAGCCAAAAACAACACTGAAGCCATTTTCGTTTCAGGCGATGCAATTCATCGCTTCCGACGAGATGACGAGCTCCGTGTGGTTGTGCTTCTTATTGTCGTGCGTTTGCGGCTTCATCTTGAATTATTCGCTCGTCCTCTGCACCCATCATAATTCGGCCTTGACGACGACGTGCGTTGGACCCATAAAGGTGTTTTTTTTTTTGCTTTCCGCTTCCTCGCCATTTATTTTACGGCCTTTATAGCCAATCGAAGTGTTTATTGTCGATTTACGACCCGTCGGGTCCTATAGCGAATTTTTTGTTGTTGTTGTTGCTCTCAATTCGAATTCCTTTCAGAATCTGTTCGTCACGTATGCCGGAATGTTCTCTAGTGGCGACTACGTCTTCTCATGGGCCAACTTCATAGGAATCAATGTTAGGTGGGGATGGCAAACGGAACCCTCATGAGATGGTCCAATTTGCAAAAATTCCAGCGTATTCGGAAGCATCCTCTACACATATGTGACGTTCCGCTCGAAAAACTCCAACAACGCCTACAAACCGCTGCCGACGAGCTCCCTACCAACCGGTGTGCACAAATCGAAAAACGTGGTATAGAGGAGACAGAGCGATTGGCATAATTAACTAATTATATGTAATATATAGTGTATACGGTTTCCCCGATATTTATTCGCCCCCACCGCCCCGTTTATGGCATTTCATAGCTTTATCACCCGCACTTCTTTCAGTTTCGGTTTTTTTTTCTTGTGGATATTCAGACCCCAGTGCAATATTGCCCAAATCCCCCCACTCTTGTTTAAGTTCTGTGATGATGAAAGTTTGGCAAAGGAAACGTATTTAAGAAACGAATGAAAAGAAAGCAACGATAATAAATTAAAGAGATAAGCGGGGGGAAAAAGAAGCGAAAGAGACGAGAAGAGAGAGAAAAAAGGCGATAGGAACTCTATAAATGGACCGGGTCCTTACTCGTTTCACTAAAAATTATTTTAAAAAAAAGAAATCTAATAAATTAATAAATTAAGCTTTTTCTTTAGATGCTGCTGCTCATAGCGGGTTTGTGACTAGCGGGAAAATCACAGAAAATCTTAGATTGGGTGGATCCTATCACTACTTTAAAACACAATGTTTCTTTGAAAAAAAATTATGGCGATTTGACGGCCGAGCCGTTCGAGCTCTTCACTTGCTGCGATTGAAGCTTCATTTGTCCGGCCATTAGGGGATTGATAGCGTAGAGCCAGTCGTACATCTAGAATGGAAAATAATAAATAGTCACAGTAATCTTAGAGATACGGTATGTTGAAGAATTTTCAAAATTACCTCATCGCCGGGCATCATCTGCATCAAAAATCCGCGCTGATTCGTGCACACCGAGAACGTGTTCGGCACTTTGACCATCGCCTGCTGATCCGGCGAGTGTTCGATGCGCGCGTTGGCGAGATTGATGATGCCGCGGATAACGAGATCGCGATCATCGCGAAACAGCAGAATGTAGGGACGGCGGACGACGACCCAACGACGCGTCCAGCCTTGCGTTTTCTCCTCGAGAAAATTCATGTAGCCTTTTTTCGAGACGACGACGCCGACGCGCTCCTCGATCACTTCGGGCACGACGATGTCGAGTTGAAGGATGCGCGAGCCGCTGAGGCTGCGCTTCATGCCGACCGAATCGAGAATGTCGTCGTTTTGCGCGAGATTCTGATCGGATTTCGATTTTTGGCGCGATAGAAGATCGCTCGATTGCGATGTTTTGATCAGCGATTTGTCGGATGATATCGGCGACGTGATGCTGTTCGAGCCGCTCTCGTCGCTCAGATCCGCCGCTTTGCTTCCCGTCGGCGGATCTTTGTTCATCGGAATTCGGCGGCGAATCAGATCAAGCACTTTGCCGACGATGCCTGGACAAAACCATTATGATTGATGTGTCTAGCGTTTCACAATTGACCACCAACCTTTCTCCGTCTCATCAAGCTTGACTGTTTCGGGAATCGCGCACACCGGATCGCATGGGCTCACCGGCGTTCGAGCCTCGCCGCGCCGCGTTTTGCCTTTGAGCTTGTCGCGGAGACGCAAGAAGAGACGAACGCGTTCGACCTGCTGAAGACGCGTGAGCTTCTCGAGCTCCCATTGATGCTCGAATATCAGCGAGTCGCCGCGCGGTCGCCATTGTCCCAAATTCTCTTCGCCTCGCACGTACGCCGACGAGGTGTCGAGAACGCGTCGTTGGCGTCGAATCGCGCCTGAAATCCGCCAATATCGAACCAAACAACGAAATTGGGGTGGGTTGTTGCGCGGCACCATTGAGAGGTATTCCTCAGCATGCGAGTGAAAAAAAAAACGGAACATAGGATGAAAGAGGAGGACAAAAAGCGAAAAGCGTTTTCACCTGGACTACCTGAGTCGGACCCATCCTTCATGCACAATTGATAGACGCCGGGCACTCGATTCATTTCGGGACTCTTCGAAATGCCGCCGATGAGGCTCCGACAGAAGCGGCTCGCCGCCGAGATTTTCGAGTCGCGCGCGTAGATCAACAGGCAGAGGTCTTTGGTGATGACGGCCGGCTGAGCGCAACCGTCGAGCTCCATATAAGCGGAAAGCGTCATGTAGATCTGATCGCCGTAGTTTGAGACGCGATTGAGAAGCGGCGAGTTGTGAAGCGACGAGTCCCAGGCGGCTTCGAACTGGAAGAACGTGCGATCGTCCATCGAGAACTCGAGAAACGTGCCCGGAAACAGGCCGAGACTCAACACGTCGACGTCGTCGCCGCCGGCCCATTCGGGTCCCGAACGGATTCGGCCGACGACCAACTCCTGACAATCCTTCCATTTGATGTCGGCCGACTGAAATCAAACAATTTCGAGACGGTTTGCCAAAATTGATACACACTTTTTCATGACAAATTGTGATTTTGATGCGCCGCTGAATGCCCTGATGAAGCAGGAAGACGCCGTGCGTCGGAAGGCCTTGAGCGTGATCCACAATCGTCGGCACGTATTCACCATTATTGGCTAGTTCGCAAATCTCGAACCACACTAGTAGATCGTGTTTCGATTTCACGGAATTTGAGCTGCAAAAGAAAATTATTTTGACTTCTCTTTTTTTTTATTGAAAAAAAATTCAATTTTCCGCTATTTTATTTAAAAAAAAAAAGAAAAAAAAACCTATTCTGAATCGGCGCATTCGCTTTTTTGCTCTTCACCGGCGTCGAGATGACGAGAGAGGGTTGTTGAAACGTGAGCTTCGTCGAGAGTCGTCGTCTACAAAATGCGCAAATGCTGCTTCCACTCAATTGTCAATTTCTCTCACCCAAGTGCGCTATTTTGCCGCTCGAAATGGAATCCTTCGGCTTTTGGTTGAAAATGTCCGAAAACCTCGAAGATGATCGGAAAATGGTGGACGTAATGCAGAAACGTGCGGCTCATTTTGATGTGCAAATTTTGCGTGTGCTCGAAGCTCAGCGGCGATTTTCCATTGCGCATCGGCTCCGTTGAGAACGCTTCATCGTGGCGATGCAAAAAACTGCAAGAAAAAATCGCGGGAATTTGAGGAAAAAATGAAAATTTGGGAATTTTTGAAAAAAAAAACGCCGAAATCGATAAAAAGTGCACTCGGTGTTTGCGGACTTTAACCTACAGTACCACAAATCGTGATAATTTATCGGTATTGATTTCTTCACAGAATTTTCGCATTTTCACAATTTGTTGTTCCCAAAAAGGAAATTAATGAGTGTTTTTAATTTTATTTTAAAGAATGTTATCGAATTGAAAAAAAATGTAAAATTGAAAGCCATTGCGTCTTTGAAAATAATTACGATAATAATTTCTCGTGGAATTAGAAAAAAAAAAACGAATTTTTGCCAAAAGACCTACTTGAATTGACAGAAGACGTCCGAATAGACGTCAGCAACATCAATCGCTTGCAACACGACGACCCTGAAGCAGAACTCGACGTCCTCTTGCATATGCGGCGGGAATTCGAGCTCCGTCGCCGATTGATCGTCATCGGCGTGCGCCTTCAAGAAGTCCTCTTTTCTGAAGTGAAGTTTCGCCGTCTGGCGAACGCCCTTCGTCTGCGTGTCGACGGCGTCTTTGGCGACCGGCTCGATGGCGACTTTCAAATATCCTTTGACTTCGCCCTTCTCGTTCACCACCGCCACCTTGTGGATCAACGGCACGTTGTGGAGAAGATTGCTGAGGTAGACGAACGCCCTTCCGATCATTCGGAACCACGGGAATCGATCGTAGAACGGATCGGTGCCCATCAGCGCGTCCATCATCGGATCGTCGTGGCCGGTCGGCGACATTTGCGCGTCCGTCTCGTACATGTCGCGCATCGCTTCAAGACGCTGCCTGCAAAATTTAAAGGCGCATTGATTTGTAATTTAAAGGCGCATTGATTGTTTGACTACTACAGTAACCGCTACATTAGGCATGCTTCGTTTCGAGGGATCGTTACCTGTCGGGAACGAGACGCGCCGGATTGAGATGAAGCGCGGCGAGCCAGCCTTCGGCGATCGACGGGTACGGCGGCGCGTCGGCCGCCGGCGTGCCCGCCACCGACAATTCCGAGTTGTAGTACATTCGCATGTCCTCGAGCCGCTGCCTAGATGATTGTCTCGATTGGTATTCGGTTTTGATTTTTGAATTTGGAAAACGAGAAGCGTTCGGACCACATCGTAAATCTACACCTAAGCGAGGGCGGGGGGTCTCGCCGCGAAAATTGTGCAGTGCCCCTAGCGAAATCAAAAAAAATGCAAAAAGAGAAAAAGAAAGCGAGCGTGAAACTATGGAGGTGCGGGTTACTGTAGAACTAGTTCAGCTTCTCCTTCCTCATTTCTCACACTCACTTGAGCTTCTCGATGCTCCAATAATGCGTTGCGCCATTCTTGAGGTCTTGCACTTGAATCGCGACGACCGTCTTCGGATAGGGACGAAGGGTGAGATCCTCGCCGGGCGGCAGAAGGTCCGGCGGAAGCGGACTGCAAGTGGGACCATCAGACAAGTCTCCGAAATCGCCATACATACCTGTACATGGTGTCGGTGAGAAGCGCAAACTGGAATTGGACCTTCTTCTTGAGTTCCACCGATATCGCGTTCGCCTCCTTCACGAATATCGCGTTGCCCCACAAATCGTCGCGGACTGACGTGAACTGATGGTAGCGCCATTTGATGGCCGCTTTTCGCACCACGCGCTCCTGATCCGACGTCCATTTGAGCTCTTCGGCTGCACACACAAAATAATTATTGCTACCGTAACCGTGATGATGATTTGACCTACCGAATTCCATTAGCGACGATGTTAGGAATCGTTCGCCTTCCCACGTCGAGCCCACCGATGAGATCATGCTCTGCGCGAGATCCACTTGCCGCTGGAGGCTCTCGATGCGCGTCTCGTACTCTTTCGTCTGCCTCAACATTTTCAGCTCGAGCTCCTCCTTCTCGCGTCGATATTGGCTCTCCATTTCGAGAAGCTTCTTCTCCATTTCGGCCTTCAAATCGATTCCCTGCTTTTCGAGCAACTCTTGCTGCGCGTACTTCCAGTCGAGCGGCTGGTCGGTCAACGCGGCGAGATTGTGTCGACTCTGACGCGCTTCTTGCGGATCGTTGTAGCGGAACACGTGGTATTTGCCGAGAATCACACGCGAGCCGGTGTGGATCACCGTCGCGTCGGCTATCGGTTTGCCGTTGACGAACACTTGCGCGCCGTCTTTCGGCACCAGCGACACACTGCCGTCCTCATTGATGAACTCGCAATGATAGTCGAGAATCGCTTGACCGGAGAGCAGAATGTCCGGACGTTTTTCGGCTTCCGGTCGGCCAACGCTGAATTTTGAAAATTGCGACGCAAAACTTATTTTGGAGGTATGGGGAATTGAACCCCAGCCCTCTCCCATGCTAGGGGAGCGCTCTACCACTGAGCTATACCCCCAACTGGCGTTACGGTAGGCGATGACGTACACAAGTCGCGGCAGCAGGTTTTCGCGATAAAAATCACCGCCCTCGCGACGCTTATTGCCAGCTGGGGGTATAGCTCAGTGGTAGAGCGCTCCCTTAGCATGGGAGAGGGCTGGGGTTCAATTCCCCATACCTCCATGAAACTTTTTGTCGACTCTTTTCTTGTTCCAAAAACCACAATTACCTCGTAACTCCCTCTTTCAAATAGTAAATTAAGCATTCCGACATCAATGGATCCTCGTTGAGGTTCACCAAATGCGGCAATTTTTTCGGGCTGAACACACCGAGAGCGGTGCCGTCGTCGAGCGTGGCGAGACCCATCTCGCGAAGCTCCTCCTCGCGTTGCCTTCGTATCTCCTCGGTGTGCCGCAACTTCTGCTCCCACGTCTTGTCGAGCTCGGCGATGAGCTTCTCCGACGCTTTCAGCTGCTCGATCGTGTCGTGGTCTTTTGCGCTGAATTTCGACGACCGCTTGTGCTCTTTTCCGGGCTCCTCGACGTCGGTGATGTCGATGCCCTTGTCCTCGAGAATGTGCTTCAGCTTGTAGACCTCCTCTTTGAGCTCTCGGATGAGCTTCGCGTTCGGATCCTCGTTGACGACCGCCTGGCACACGATCTGCTTCGCGCGATCCGCGTATCGCAATGTGCTGAGCGTCTCGTCGAAATTGATGTCGGCCGGCGAGAGGGCCGCCAACATGGCGGTTTTCGAATTGCCGCCAAGGTTCTCGCGAAGAAGCCACGTCAAAACCGAGTCGCGATACGGTATCACCCCTTTGCTTCGTTTTTTCTTGCCCGCCTGCAAAACCGAAACAAAAAATCGACAATTTAGCGGAAAATTGGAATTTTTCAATCTTTTTGGTGCAGAAAACAAGCAAAATTTCACACCACTGCAATCTCTTACCCCCTCATTTTCAGCCTCATTCTTAATTTTCAATTTTATTTCATTCCAATCAAAAAAATTTTCATTTTTTTACCTCTTCTGCCAATTTGCTGATCACTAATCCCAGTGTTGTTAGACTTTTGTTGATGTTGGCGCCCTCTTTGAGACGTTGCCCTTCGGCTCCTGTCGAGTTGGCGCGCTCGGAGCCCGCCAAATCAACCAACGAGATTTTTGAGACCTTCTCCGTGTCCAAATTCGTCTCGGCGCAATGCCGCTTTTGCGTCAACACAATTGTAAACACCGCGTGCGAGCGGGATGACGTCGAGTTCATGTTGGTTGCAGCCACCGTTCTGAATTCAAAATGAGCAAAAACTTTCCTGGAGGTATGGGGAATCGAACCCCAGACTTCTCGCATGCAAAGCGAGCGCTCTACCCCTGAGCTATACCCCCTCATGCCAGCGACCATTATAGTGGCATATAACCGCAGGCGTACTCTTGCCGCCTCTTCACTCTCTTTTCAATTCATCAACGCCATTCAACCCGCCTGCCGCCAGCTGGGGGTATAGCTCAGTGGTAGAGCGCTCCCTTAGCATGGGAGAGGGCTGGGGTTCAATTCCCCATACCTCCATGATCTTTTTTGAAATTTTTGCTTTCAATGATTACCTTGCTTTATTTCCCTCATCCATGAGGTTGCAAATGTCGTGGTACGAGCAAACCGCCATTTTAGTAAGATCGTCGACATAAGGACCAAGTAGTGGGTGTTCGCGAACTCGAAGGTTTCCACCGGAATTGGGATTCAGTAAATCTTTGACCCTCTCGCAGTAAATTTCCATATAAGACACCTAGAAATGATTGTTTAGTGGCTTGAAAATTCCTTTCTTTACCTCGACAGAATACTGAATACTTTTATCATTATTATTATCGATTTTGTCGAATAGATCATTGCAAAGTCGCGGAATAATTCCCATTTCCTCCGGATCGTTGGCTTTTCCCATCATCGTGTACGATTTTCCGCTGCCGGTCTGACCATACGCGAAAATGCACACATTATACCTAGAATACGCAATTTTATGCGAGTAGTTCGGCACAAATTCACCCTTCATAGGCATGGGCGAGCATTTCAACACCAAGCTCTTCATAAACCTGCTTTTGCGATACAAAATTTGAGTCGCTCTTGTTGAATGACCAGTAGGAATGATCGAAATTGAAGCTGTGCGTCTCTTTTCCAATCTCCCTTCCATTTATGGCTGAAAATTCTCGTTTGAATGCATTAAAATGTCGTGAAAAAATCTCATGGAGGTATGGGGAATTGAACCCCAGCCCTCTCCCATGCTAAGGGAGCGCTCTACCACTGAGCTATACCCCCAGCTGGCAATAAGCGTCGCGAGGGCGGTGATTTTTATCGCGAAAACCTGCTGCCGCGACTTGTGTACGTCATCGCCTACCGTAACGCCAGTTGGGGGTATAGCTCAGTGGTAGAGCGCTCCCTTAGCATGGGAGAGGGCTGGGGTTTAATTCCCCATACCTCCATAAAGCTTTTGCATGCGTTTTAAACACCCCTACTTGTTGTATGGTTGTTGACTAGAAGGACGCATTTCGAGCTGTTGGCGATTTCCCGCTGATTGAAGGGTCGCACGCGGACGGCGACCTTCACAGATGACATCTGAAGAGCTTAAAAATGAATGAATGAATAAATAATCCCAATGTGGCGGGACCCAAAAAAAAACGCCACAAAGTGAAAAAGGAAAGGACCATGAAAAACAAAAAAAAGCGCATTTAATTAGATTGTCGCTTCCACCAGTCGTCTCCCAACTTTTTTTTCTGTCGTCAGTGGATCCCGAAAATAAAGGCGGACCATAATGACATCATGGTACGAACATGGAATGGCGTGACGATTAAAAAATTGCCGCAAAAAAAAACAATGAAACGAAATTTGGGCCCAAAAAAGTCGGCGAGAGGGGAAGAGGAAAAGTTGGGATGCTCGTCGAGCTCGGAGAGCTTAATGAATTTATCGATCCGAGAGTGGCGACGACGCGACGCCAATTATGGTGAGCCGAGAGTCGCCAATTGTCGGCAGATGCTCGAAAGGCCCGTGACATGTCCGCAGATGAATTTCGGCGAAAACGCGCGCAACAACAACAATTTTGGAATTGCGCAAAAATGTCCGCAGATGGAATTTCATTTGAGACGCATCAAGAAAACGCGAATTCCACTGCTGCCGACAATTCAAATTGTCCGCAGCTGGGGATAATGACGTGAATAATCGAAATTGGTAAAAAAACACACACACAGACAGGATTTCCTTAAAAGAAAGATAGAGAGAGAGAGAGACGAAGCGTCTAGTATATATGCTCCATATATGTGCATTTCGGGGAGTGGGGGAGATCCGAAGAGGCGAGAGAGAGAAATGGAGAGAGTGCGGGCGGATTGAAGAGACGCAGACATTGGCGGAGGCCAATTTCAGAAGCTGTGTGTGCGCGGCGAGCAGCCCACCCTCCCCACGGCGATCGATACGAGATGCCGACAAGCGAAAGGGACCATTGGCGCTTCTCAATGGTCCCCCTCACCCAAGGGACCATCATCAAACGCTTCATTCAGAAACAATTTATTCGTCATTTTCTCATTTTTGCGATTCGCACAATTAGAGCACTATTGACACTGCCGTGGTGGAGCTTCTCTGAAAATATTTCGAGATTGGCTAATTAATCAATTTCGATGGTTACATTAGCCTAATTAGGTCTTAATTGCCCTTAATTACCCACTTTTTTGGCGGTTTTTCGATGAAACGGCCTACTCGTCACCAGGATTGTCAACGTGCAGATGGAGCCGTGTTGCGCCAACATGAACGTCATCGTGTACATGACGAATTCTGGAAATTTTTGGAGAAATCGATAATGTCCCCGCGTACGGCGGGACATCGAACCGGTGAAAAACGGATGGCGAAATTCGACGAAATGCGCCAAAATGAAGCAGTCGAATGGCGCGCTTAGAAGCAAAAAATGTACCGACACCTAGAAGAATGATGGTCCCTCCCAAAAAAAAATCGAAAATCGAATTCACCTGAATGACGATGGTGGTGAGAAATTCGGTTTGAAGGCGTCTCGTCGCCTCCGACATGACGATTTTGAGATTTTTGAGATTTTTGTACGTTCGCAACACGCAAAACGACACCAAGCCGACGGTGCTCGCCGTGAAGACGACGGTGACGACGGCCAACAGAACGCACGGCGTGAAGTCCCAGTCGACGATGAATATGCATTGGGCGCAGAAGGCCTCGGCGGGCAACGGACCACGCGTCTCGTCGATTCTCAGCTTCAAGTTCAAGCTCGTCATTCGCTCGCGTGTGAGAACCAGTAGGACGAGGGTGCTCGAGTTGCCGGCGATCACCACGCATTTCAAGATTTCGACGCATTTTCGAAGTTTCGCCTCGCGATTCATCACAACCGCTTTTAAGGGATGCTCGAACATGAGAATGATCAGCGACGCCATGTCTGAACAATGGTTTTTTGGCAGGCTTTGAACAATGTGGTCGTGGCCGAGGTTTTACCAAAAAATTTTCGGCCATGGCATTTTTTTTCCAATGGGGAATTGAAGAAAAAAAACCTACTCTTGTTTTTATTTGCAGGCTTTGAACAATGTGGTCGTGGCCGAGGTTTTACCAAGAATTTTTCGGCCATGGCATTTTTTTCCAATGGGGAATTGAAGAAAAAAACCTACTTTTGTTTTTATTTGTAGGATTTGAAAAAATGTGGCCGTGGCCGAGGTTTTACCAGAATTTTTCGGCCATGGCGTTTTTTTTTCAAGAACGAAAAACCAATTTTTAACAATTTTTTGTCCACTTTTTTGCAGCCGAAAATCACAATTTGGCACGAAACTAAAAAAAATCTCGAACAATTCATGAGAAAATTCACGAAAATTGATAGAATTTTTTCGATTACGGTACAAATCTGCATTTGTGCGTCGGGTGTTTGAAATAATCGTCAATCGAATTTCCCTCTCCGCATTTCTTTTTTCAAAAAAAATTGCCTCATTGGAAAAAACGTCATTTTTTTGGCATCACATAAAAAATGAATGAATTTCTTCAAGGAAACGTTCAAATTTAAAAAAAAAAGTGGAATTTTTGGTTTTGAAAAAATTCAAACGTCTAAAAAAATTGTTTTCATCATTTTTTTTCCAATTTCGGGTCAATTTTTAAAAATATTTTCCATTTTTCAAAAAAAAAGATTCTCAATTAATTCACTTCTAAATGTGAATTAATAAGATGTGTGCAATTTCGCGTGCGTGTGTGTGCACACATTTTTTTGACGCGCACTTTTTCCCCCTTCATCGCGCTTTTTTTTGCGCAGAAACCACATTTTTAAAAATCGTTTCAATTTAAAGTTGCCGATTTGATTTAAAGGCGCACACGACTCACAAACAGTGTTCGTCGAATTCAGAAGGAACATGCCGAATGGGAAATCGGTGGCGAGTCCCGTCGAGCACATCGCCATCCACGGTAGAATGAATTTCGGCGTCCACAAAAATGAAATGTTGACGTCGGATATCAGATTGCTTCAAATTTCAGCAAAATTGATGGGGGAGGGGTCCTGGGGACCATCTTACCCAACGACTTGCAAAATCAATAAATATCGAAATTTTTGAAATTGTTTCGGGCTTTTGCTGATGAGAAAATGAAGAGTGATCCCATAAATGGGCAATCCCATCGCGAAGCCGGCGAATAGCAGCTTCTCAAACCAAAATGGATGGTGAATATCGCAAGACATTGTTATGCGGGACGAGTTTGATTATGATGGCCGCTTATTAAGGAGCTCGTCGTTAATTAGGCGTCAAGCGAAAGGAAATCAATGACGCCTTTATTGTAATCAAGCGAATAAATAATTAGAATCATATTTGCAGCCTTGCAACACATTCTGTGTGCGTGGAAGAGGTGGCCGCGGCCGAATTCCCAAGCATTTTGTGTAGTCCGCGCGGACAAGTGCGAAATTTTATTTCGCTATTTTTTTATTGCCTTCCCCTCTTAAATTCCTTTCGAAATTAGTTTTAATTATTTCAATTTTTACAGAAAATTATTAAATCAAGGAATCATCGAAGTATGAAATTTGCCGATAATGCGGAACTGAAGAAAATATGACATTCTGCGAATGAGCAATGCGTCAATTCAGGCATATTCGTAATTTTCGATGTTTTATCGCAATTTTCTTCTTTTTTTTGTCGTCATGCTTCTTGCAAATGATTAATTAATTACAATTCCCCATATTTAAAAGAAATTTATTGCTGAAAAACAATTTTTCCATTTTTATTTCCTCACAAATTCAAAATATTGAAAACTGGTGCAGATGCAATGCGTGATTGTCGTCGACATTATGAGAATGAGCTCATGACCTCAAGCTCATTGAGACGCGAACTTTTAAACCACCATTGAAACAGAAATTGATCTCTGAAATATAAGAATTTTCGATTTTTCAAAGGGGTAATTAAGGGGGCGAATTAATTAATTAGGCGGGGCGAATTTCAAATGTTCTCTAAAATTAATCAATTTCAATGGTTACATTAGCCTAATTAGGTCTTAATTGCCCTTAATTACCCACTTTTTTGGCGGTTTTTCGATGAAACGGCCTACTCGTCACCAGGATTGTCAACGTGCAGATGGAGCCGTGTTGCGCCAACATGAACGTCATCGTGTACATGACGAATTCTGGAAATTTTTGGAGAAATCGATAATGTCCCCGCGTACGGCGGGACATCGAACCGGTGAAAAACGGATGGCGAAATTCGACGAAATGCGCCAAAATGAAGCAGTCGATTGGCGCGCTTAGAAGCAAAACGTGCACCAACACCTAGAATTCGATTGCAATCAGGGAGTCGTCATCTCATCTGAAAATCTCGCCTGAACGACTAGCGCCCGCAAGAAGTCCTTCTGAAGGCGTCGCGTGCGTTCCGACACCATCAACTTGGTGGCGTTCAATTTCAGAAATGTGGTGATGGCGCAAAAGTGGAGAAACGCCACGAGATGGGCGCACGTCGCGAGGCACACGACGAGCAACACCCAGAACGGCGTGAAGTCCCAATCGGCGATGAATATGCATTGGGCGCAGAAGGCCTCGTCGGGCAACGGACCACGCGTCTCATTGATTCTCAGCTTCAAATTCAAGCTCGTCATTCGCTCGCGGCAGAAAAGCAGCGGCGCCGTGTTGCTGGCCAGTCCAGCGATGGTAATGTATTTGTCGACGTTGACATATTTGAGAAGCCGCCGATTCATCGCAACCGCCTTCAGACGATACTCGAACATGACGACGATTATAGAGGAGACATCTGCAATTTGTTTGAATGGTCCCATCACTGGGGAGCTCGAAGCTGCTCACAAACTAAATTGGCGTAGTTCACGAAGAACATGCCGAATGGGAAATCGGTGGCGAGTCCCGTCGAGCACATCGCCATCCACGGTAGAATGAATTTCGGCGTCCACAAAAATGAAATGTTGACGTCGGATATCAGATTGCTTCAAATTTCAGCCAAATTGATGGCGGTCCTAGGGACCATCTTACCCAACGACTTGCAAAATCAATAAATATCGAAATTTTTGAAAATGCTTCGGGCATTGATTGATGAGAAAATGAAATGTGATCGCGTAAATGGCGATGCCTAGAAGGAAGCCGGCGAGGAGAAGAGTTTCGAACGCAACGGGATGGCGAATCTCGCAAGACATCGACGAATGAGCCCAAAATCTAATTAGCCACCCATGGTTTTTTTTTCGTTTTCTTGTTTTCGCTAGCGACGACCGGAAATCAGCGAATGACGTCGAATGATATGCGAATTATTCTGTTTGAGGGTCGCCGATAACTCATTGGGTAGGGACCATTTTAAGACGAAATGTTCATTCGAAAGCTATTATGACTAGATACAATTGGATTTTGTGGCGCCGACATCACGGCTCAATCTTCTGATAACGGATGAACGTGTGCTCCTGCATTCCGTGCGTCAGCGTCTCCATGTTGAGTCGCGCTTGAAGTGTGTTGCGATCGAGAAGGGTCCACTCGCGGACGAGCTGAAACACGATCGCATTCGCGGCGGCAATTCGACAACGCTTACATCATGCACCGGCAAATCTCTGCTGAAGCTGATTCGTCCAATGTCCTGAAGGCGGAACTTGATCTGACTGCCGCTCACCGGGCCCTCCTCAACGGTGACAAAGCCTAGGAAGAGTCGGCGATGATCCATGGATCACGAGTTGCCTACCATTGTTCATCACTGTGGTGAGTGCGACCTCTTTCGTGTTGGGCTTCACCGAAATGTAGCCATACTCGCTGTGCAGCTCGTCTTTGTCATTGATCGACCACGCGAACGCCCTAGAATCAGCGGATCAAACGAGTCCATGGATCAGTGGTCCCGAAACCCCCGAACAAACAAAACAAACACCAACGACATCAACGAAACGAATAATTCAACCAAAAAAAAAAGAGAGAGAGAAAAGGAGGCCCCAAAAATGGACACACCAAAACACTAAAACCTGTTCGGATTGTTCGGCTCGCGTTTATCAACGCTCCACGCGAATGCCCTGTAATTGGGATTACGGTAGCGCTAGTTCAAGATCGCCTAATTTGGAATAAGGGGGAAGAGTTGGGGGGCGCTCGTTGAATGTCTTACGTATAATTGAGCGCTTTCGCCGATTGCATTCCATCGTCAGGAATCGAGATCTCGATCTCCTCGCCGAAAGTGAACTTGGGAATCGTCGGAAAGATCGCCTAGAGACATTATTTCAAAAGGAAGGGGGCTCGGGATTGATTTCCAACCTTGCCGCCGTGCTCCGAACGCCATTTGCCGACGAGGAAGGCGATCGGCGTGAGCTCCGGCGCCAATCGCCGCAAATCGTATTCTAGAAATGCATCAAATCGCGTTCGAGACATTCGAGGCGCCCGACTCACTCTTATCGATGCTTCCGCACTGTCCGCAACTCTTCTGACAACTCCGCTTGATGTACTCGGTCGAATCGCACGCCGCCGGATTCACGGCGATCCAATCGCGGCAGTTGTTGTCGAAATCCCGACACGCGTCGTCGCCGCTCTGCCCGTCGACCGCCCATATAAGGACTATCGATAGGATGCTGAACGAAGCGGCACGCATTGTCGGCTGGAAATGCGTTTGATGATGATGATAATGATATTGTGTGGTTGAAAGTGTAAAACGTGCGTCCAATCGATACTGCTGCCGTCTATTCGTCGTCGTATGATTGTGGCAGATACGGAGGGGACAAAGACGGCGGCGTCGTTATCAATGACGATGTTCGTTTGCTTCATCTCTCTCACTCCCCATTTTTTCCAATTAAGGCAGGTGTTGCGGAAAACTCGATTTTTTCTCTCTTCTCGCCGAGATCAACCTTTTTTTGGATGGGGGGGGGAGGGCACTTCCTCACCCTCTCATTAGGTTCTTTTCGACCAACGGAAACCGGTTCACGAAAATTGACCACCGTTTATGGTAGTAGAAGTGTACACAATATACAACAAGATTAAAGCGAATCAAAAAAAAAGAAAGAGTGATATTGATCGCTGAAATTGAGAAAAATTAAGATGGGGTCTTGAAGCGATCGATATTAAAAATAAAAAGAAAACAAAACAAAAATAAATTACAATAAGGCACCGTGTGTATTTTCTCTATTGGGATTGTTTCGACCTGTATGAATTTCGCTGATAAATCTCACAGAGACCATTGTTCCGTGTCCCCGTCTTATTCACGATATTTGGCCATTCGGACGACGCGCGCGCCACGCGAAATATCCAAACCGAGTTGGAGCAAGTGTCGGCCCGCCGAGTTCGACAACAACAATTGGCGGACGGCGAGCTTCACGGCGCTCTTCGCCTTCGCCTTCACACAATCCTGTTTGATCGCGTTGAGGCGCGCCGTCAGATTGATGATCGTCCGCTCGGATTCGGCGTCGAACGTCGTCTCGCGGCACACGTCGAAATTCGGGCAACAATCGCGCAATTTCGAGCATTTCTCTTGCACCAAATTCGCGTCTTTGAAACACTCCAACGATTTCTGATACGGATAATCGGCGTCGAGGAGCCGCTTCACAGCCGCTTCATACGTCTTCCGTTGGTCTTCCGGGTAGGCGAGACACACCGATTGCTCAAACTGCGGGCAAAAAGACAAACAATATTAAAAAAAATATATAGAAAATGTTTTCTCACAAATTTCGCGTTCTTCTCGTCGAGACACTCGCGCAACTTGTCGTTCCTGCCAATCATCGCCTCGTACAAGCTGGTATATTGCTCGCCGTCTTTCTGCGAGCACATGCCGTCGTCTTTGAACAGAAGGCTCTCGGCGGATTCGGCCATCGTCGCCAATAGTTGATCGCTGGCGAATCGCCACGCGCAGCTGTCGACAGCCAGATGCATCTGACTGCGGCACCTCATGTACATATCGCACGTCGTCTCATTTCGACGATTATATTTGGCGCCCTTGAAAATCAAATTGTTCCCTCTCTCTAGTTTTTGTTTCTTTCTTACTTTGCCATTTTTCATACTCCAAAGCATTTGCTGTTTTCGAAACTCCTGGATTTCGCGGCGATATTCGTCGGAAATGAAGTTTGTCACATTTTCGACGTCGTCCAAACTCGTCGTGTTGGCTTCGCCGACGATTAGCGCCGTCGCGCCTTCTGAAACAGACCAATTTTGTGAATCAAAAAAGAAAAGCCGATGAAGCTCACGATTGATCAGAAATTTGTCGCCATTGTCGTCGACCAACATGGTGGCGGTTTCGCCATCGAGCGATTCCGAAACGTCGACGGCTCCGGAGCCCTCCGGCTCTCCGCTTGAATTGCACACGGGAATGTCGGACGACAGTATTTTGTCGGTGTCGTTCGCGATTTTGTGGAAATCGTCGACTTCGAAATGCTGAATGAGCATCTCGAGAGATTTTTCGATCTGAAATTCAATTTTATGCTTTTTTATTGGGGGACCAAAAAAAAAAGAAATTCCTACCAATTTCGCCTTGTTCATCTGTTCGGCACTCAACGTTTTGCCTTTGAGCTTCTCCTCAAAGTTCTTCACAAGCTTTCTAATCTGAAAATTTTCAGAGTTTTTCATGCAAACCCGCCGGGGGGCATTTTAGACACCTCCATCATGTCATCAGAGTCGTTCTTCTCGCCGAGAAGCTCCAGAATCCTCTGGAATCTGAACGACGTCATCGGCTTGCACGCGACCGCCTGACCTACTCCAGCTTCATTCTCCTTCTCCACAAAAATGATAGGGCTTGACGTGACCGCTTCGGTACCACTTCCAAAATCTTCAACGACCAAATTCTGATCGTCATTGGACGCTGATAGGGTTACGGTACCCATTGGTGGAGCTGTGTCGGACACGGTGGCGGCGTCAATCAGCGACTCAACACCTTGATTGACAATCTTGTCCAATTCGGAAATTCGATCCTTATAATATTTGGTATGCTTCATCGCCTTGTTGTACTTCTTCTCAAAATCGGCAACTCGTTCCGGATACGACAATTTCGGCTCATTGTCGCCGTACCGAATGAGCACCTTGTTCGCGTGCGCTTCATGCTCGTCTTGGGTATGGAATCGGACGTTCACGAATCCCGACGCCTTCGATTTGTCGTCGTCCATCTGCTTCCGAAGCGTCTCCTGATCACGAAAATTGACGACGACATTGCCGCTGGGTCCCGGCACGCCGATGTCCTCAGTGTTGCTGTCAGTCGAGAATTGATGGTTCTCCAGTGTGAGCGGCGCCACCTCAAGACCCTTCTCGCAGTCGACGGCGCGCTTCTTGAGATTCGCCGTCGTCGTGTTGATCATCTTCTGAAGTGTGGATTCGAGTGTGAGTAGGCGGCATCGCGAAAGCGCCGGACAACACTTGGCCAGAGCGCCGCACTGGCGTTTAATGCGATTCTTGAGACCCGTGAAGCATCGCGTCGGCACGTAGGTGATCGTTCTGCCGAACGAGAATTTCGGGCTCTTCGCGATTCTCGAGCACTCGTCGGCGTTCTCCAACGGCTTCGAGTTCTCCATCAAGCACGCGTTCAGCTGAGTGTCAAGCTCCTCTTCAAGACGCTCCAACTAAAAGAGAGAAAAGGCAAAAAACAAATAGTGAAGAAACCCGACAAAATATACCATAATATAATCATTTTTAAGCTTCTCGTGACATTTTTTGGGATCATGACGATCCGGCAGCCAGTAGGGACGCCAAACCGAGTTGCCGAGACATAAACGCTCTTCGAGAACCGACACCGCCGCGCATTCGACGTAATCCGCGCAATAGTTGGGCGTCTGAAATTTTGGGATGAATAAACAGCAAATGATGATGGGCACCTCTTCTCCGTATTGGCCACGCCCATTTGGGACCATTGCCAGTAGAATGAGAATAGGAATTCGCATGGGATCTGCAACAACAACAACAACAACAATAACAATCGAAGAATTTCGTTGATGGAAGAGTGAGAGGGGGGGGGGTGGTTTAAAGAGTCCTATCATGAAGGTCATGAATAAATCACGCAACGATAATTGCGTCGAAGTGAATGTGCTTAGACATCATCATACCGAGTGTATGTTCAAACGGAAACAGGCACGAAGGCACGAGGGAGGAGAGGCGGCGGCAAAAGCAGGTCAACACGAAAAAATGGGCGAGCGAGAAGAGATACGACGACCCCAAAAACCGATTGGGGTGGCGATGTGACTAATGACAATTGACGGGAAAAGGGTGGCCGGCTTATCCGGCCCATTTGCAACAGTTTCGCGAACAAAAAAAAAAGAGTTCACAAATGGTTTTTTTTTGCTTCCGAGGTCAAGGATTTATTAAAAAACCATCTACTCCCAATCATATGGGAACTCGTTGCTTCTCGTGTTCACCATCGCCTTCTCGAGAAGCTCGTAGATTGCTGGATAGTCGGGCGCGTCGAAGAATTTGCCCTGAAATCGCGTCGAAAATGTTTTCATGGTCCCGAAAAGATACTTTGTCGAGAATCGGAAAGATTTCCGTGTATTCGCGCGGGCAGCCGCCGAACAGGCAGCGGATTCGATTCGTCTTGCAGTCCTTCTTGAACACGCCGACGTCTTCGGTCTCGGTGAGATTGCGCCACGGCAGTTTGCCGCACGTCATCTCGACAACCATGTACAACCAGCTCTCGATGTCGTCTTTGCGGCATTGCTCGCGTTGAATGTGGCACGCTAGCGGCGCGTATTTGACGGTGCCGCGGAAGCCGGCGCGAGCTCTGCAAGAAAATCATTTTGACAACAAGGAAAAAAAAAGTTCAGGCTGAATTATGAGAAAAAATAATAGTCGAAATTTTGTTGTTTGAGCGCAAATTTTAACTTTTCAATATGCAAAATTCAAAATAACCACGAAACAGCCTAAAAACTCAAAAATATTCCATTTAAAAAGTCGAGTCCGCATTTTGGCGTCTCGGTGCCAGCACACACGCACTATCTACAGTACCTCGGGTTTCTCAAAGTGCCATCTTCTCTGGCGAATTTTCGCGCCATTCCAAAATCGAGCATATAAACCTTGCGCAGCTCGTTCATCTCTTTCCGTCCAATCGTATAATTTCCGGGTTTGATGTCGCGATGCAAAATGCCAATATTGTGTAAATCCTCAACGGCTTCAAGCGATTGTCGGGCAATCGAAATCGCGGTTCCCATCGAGAATTTGCGGAACGGCGCCTTTTTGCGAAGATCCTAATATTTTATAGAATTTCTCGCCATTTTCCAGAATCGCTTTTGTGTTACTTGAAAGCTTTTTCCCACCAATGTCATCACCATGTAGTTGAATTTTCCCACAACATTTCCCTTATCAACCATATCCAAAAAATGCCTTCCCTCGTATTTCTGTCGCTTCAATTCCATTAAGACGAACACCTCCATTCGAAGAAGTCCCAACGGATCGGTTTCGGCTTCAACTTTCAGCGCGTACTCCATGTCTTTGTCTTTTCCCTTCACGAGGTACACGGCGCCGAACGCGCCTTCACCAAGCTTTTTTAGAATCGTCCATTCGCCACACTTGCTTCCAACTGAATTTCATTTTGTTGAAAAATCTTTATTTTTTTTTTTTTGCAAAAACCTGGCAATTGAACGAGCTCGCAAACGGTAGCCATTAATTTTTCGATTAAAATGGTTTAGAAATTTCGTCCAAAAATGACGAGAGAATTGTTCATTTTTCAACGCGCGTGATGAGCAAAAAAATATATATCGTTTGTTTTAAATTGCCGCTCTCGATTGTGCAATGCATTTTAATTGACGACAGCTTGTCGTGGGTTATAGCGCCTGCGGTGTCAATTTGTTTTTCTTCGTCATTTTCAAAAATTTCGCCATTTCGAAATCGAATTTTCCAGCGAAAATGTTCGTGAATCTCCTTACCCAATTATCAAATGCAATCTTTCCGCAGGTAACCCCTAGTTTTATCATCATTTTTCTTGTTTACTGGCGTGTCTAACAAACTCTCGCCAGTACTCTATCTCTCTGCCTATTATTATGTGTG
Organism: Caenorhabditis bovis; assembly: GCA_902829315.1. NCBI lineage: Eukaryota > Metazoa > Nematoda > Chromadorea > Rhabditida > Rhabditidae > Caenorhabditis > Caenorhabditis bovis. The sequence goes on along the minus strand of CADEPM010000004.1, from coordinate 6,095,684 downwards.
ACTGTGTGTGTGTGTGTTGGTTGATTTTTATCTCACAAAAACTCCCGCCCAAAACCCAACCACGTTCTTTGTCATTATAAATTTTCGGTGTGTGTTCTCGCGGTTTCTCATAAAATCAATAATTTTTAAACCATTTAATTATTTTCAATTTCAGGTTGACGCTTCGCAAAGAATGACGAGTCGTGCTGTTGCTGTGCTTCGTGGCGAGAATGTCAATGGAACGATTTGGCTCAGCCAGAAATCGGAGACGGATCCCGTCCATCTTACCGGCGAGATTTCGGGTCTGAGTCCCGGCCTTCACGGTTTCCATGTTCACCAATATGGCGACTCCACCAATGGATGCGTATCCGCCGGACCGCACTTCAATCCACATGGAAAGACGCATGGTGGTCCGACGAGCGAGATTCGTCACGCTGGCGATCTTGGCAACGTCGAGGCTGGCGCAGATGGCGTCGCCAAGTAAGCCATCCCCAAATACAAAGTCAATTATATAAATAAAATTGCAGAATTGATATTGTTGACAGCCAAATCTCACTAACCGGTCTTACTTCAGTTATTGGTCGCTCCATTGTAGTCCACGCTGGTCAAGACGACTTGGGTATGGATAGTTGATGTTTGCCGCCTTGATTAGATGCATAATTTGCAGGCCAAGGTGTTGGCGACAAAGCCGAAGAGTCGAAGAAGACTGGCAACGCTGGAGCTCGCGCGGCTTGCGGCGTCGTCGCCCTCGCCGCGCCATTGGCGAACATCTAGAGAATGGTGTCAACACCCACAACCCGCCTACTAAATTGTTGTTCAGAACTCGACATATATAAATAAACTTGTACTATATATATATATAGTAATAGATTTGTTGTCAATTGGCCAAATAATCCTTAATTGATCGGATTTTGATTACCTATTTTTCCTTTTTTAGTGATTCTTTTTTTTAAATCAATAGAAGTATCATGTCAATTTTTGCTCGTTATCAGAGTCACACCACCAAACGAATTGACAGCAGATTTTATCATTTTGGCAGCAAAATTTGTGTCGTCGTTTTTTATTATTTTTTATTATTTTCTTCCTCCACGAAAATTCATTTTCCATGCGCAATTTGCAGAATGAGCGATATTCTCGAAGTTTACGATTCGAAGAGGACTGATCGCCTTCTGGTGACACTCGAGAATATCACCGGATCGGAGACGATCGCGACGATCAAGACGCGAATTTCGCAGAAGAAGGCCGCGTTGACCGTCGAGCGGCAATCGTTGAGGCTTGAGCCGAAGGGCAAAGCGCTCGACAATGACAAAAAACTCTCCGATTTGGGATTGTCGAGTCCGAAAGCCGTGCTTTATATCAAGGATTTGGGACCGCAAATCGCGTGGAAGACGGTGTTCCTTGCCGAGTACGCCGGACCATTGTTGGTTTATCCGATCTTCTACCTCCGCCCGTCGTTCATTTATGGCGGCGACGCGTCGAAAGCGGCCGTCCATCCGGCGATCTTCTACGCGCTCATCGCGTGGACGTTCCATTACGCGAAACGTTTGTTCGAGACGCAATTCGTGCACCGATTCGGCAACTCGACGATGCCGCTGTTCAATTTGTTCAAGAATTGCTCGTATTATTGGGGATTTGCCGCGTTCGTCGCATATTTCGTCAATCATCCGCAGTTCACGCCGCCGTTGTTTGGCGATTTGCAAGTCTATCTCGGATTGATTGGATTCGTCATCGCCGAATTTGGTAAGAAACGGGTTCCCGACGCGCACGCGCGCGCTTCACTTCAACGCCATTCTCCAAGCTTTTGACAGCTGGGGGTATAGCTCAGTGGTAGAGCGCTCCCTTAGCATGGGAGAGGGCTGGGGTTCAATTCCCCATACCTCCATGAAATGTTTTTGTTTTGCAGGAAATTTGTCGATTCACATTCTGCTTCGAAATCTTCGTCCGGCGGGAACACGCGAGCGTCGAATCCCAAAGCCTGATGGAAATCCCCTCTCATTGCTGTTCAACTACGTGTCGTGCCCCAATTACACGTACGAAGTTCTTTCGTGGATTTGCTTTTCGATTATGGTCCAGAGTTTTCCCGGTGAGATCACCTGCCGTGTCTGTGTGTTTAATATTAATGAAATAATTGATTTCAGCGTTGTTGTTCACCGCCGCTGGTTTCTTCCAAATGATGATTTGGGCAAAGGGAAAGCATAGAAATTATTTGAAGGAGTTTCCGGATTATCCGAAGCAGCGCAAAGCCATCGTCCCATTCTTTATTTAAAATTTTGTTGCTTTTATTTATTTAGTGTTTCTAATGCATCCGATGATTTCGTAATTTATCTTGAATAAAATAAAACGCTCTTTTAATTCGGTTCGATTTTTGTTTTCGCGTCTAAACCGGATTCCCGATTTGAATTTTACATTTTTCTGACATGGCCGATGTCGTTGTGGCCTAGAAATTGGTCGGCCACGGTTGAATTTTCGCTTAAAATTTTATGGGAATTTGCGATTTTTTCGGTTTTTTTCGTTGAATTTCGTAGGTTTTCTTTGTGAAATATCGCCAGTTTTCAGGCAAATGTCCGATCTGCAGGGTGTGTTGTTTTGCGCCGGCGGCGGCACACGCATGTCGGCCCTCACCGATGACATTCCGAAATGTCTTCTACCCGTTGTTGGCGTTCCAATGTTCATTTATCCGCTTTCATCAATCCTTCGCGCCGGCGTACGAGGTTTTAATTGACCTCTAATTGCCCCGCTTCACACTAATTGGCCGTAATTGATTGCAGACATCAAGATATTTGTGCGAGAAGGTTGCCGATCGGCGCTGGAAGTTGAAATCAAAAAATCGGGACTTCTCGAGAAATTCGCCGCCAACATTGACTATATAGTAGTTAGTATGAATCATGAGGATTATGGAACCGGTGATCTCCTTAGGCAGAATCATTCCAAAATTACGGTATTTTTATTTTTTGTAGAAAATTGCTTGAGCAAAAAGAAATATTTCCCCGGTTTTCTGTTCGAAAATTGCTCTAGATTGATAAAAAATGATTAAAAATGTGCTGGAGAACTAGATTTTATTTTATTTTTGTGTTTTCGAGTCCTACTTTGATAAAAGTGCAGTTTTTGAAATTTCGTAGATTTTTTCGAAAAATCTCTTGAAATTGAAAAACTTTAACCAAAAAAATAGAAATGAAAGTTTAATGTAATTATCGTTCTTTAAAAAAATTCCAAACTTTCCAAAATAGCGAATTAGACTAGATTTTGCCCAAAAATATCTCAAAATGGAGGAAATTCGACTAAAAGGGGGAAGATATTTTGATCGATTTTCGAAGGAAAATTATTGTGTTCTCCTCAAAAAATTTTAATAAATGAATTTTTATAGTTTAAAACGCTCAAATTTGATGATTTTCATTTTAAAAAATTGCAAAAAAAATAAAAAATAAATCGAATTTTCGAATTCCCATAAATTTTTCCCAAAAAATATCGCAACCTGGGATTTCCAGAAAAAAATAGACGAAATGTCGAATTTTCGAATTCTCTTCGATTTTGCCCCAAAAAAATCTTGAAATTGAGGATTTTCAACAAAAAAAATCCAGAATTTCGAGAAATAATCCGAATTTCGAATTCTCATCGATTTTGCTCCAAAAAAATTTCGAAACTGAGGATTTCCAACAAAAAATGGTATGAAAATGTCGAATTTTCAAATTCTAATGGATTTTGCCCCAAAAAAATCTCGAAATTGATGATTTTCATTTAATGATTTTCGAGAAAAAAACAGAAAAGTCTGAAAATGTTCGGATTTCGCTTCTCGCCAAAATATTGTCGTGTTCGCAGAGAAACGCGCTGATCGTCTCGTGCGATTTCGTCTCCGACGCCAGCCTTCTGCCAATGATCGAGTTTTTTCGCGCTCATCGCGCGAGTCTCGTCGCGCTTCTCGACGACAATTGTGTGACGACGTCGACGCCGCCGGGACCGAAAACCAAAAAACCCAAAGGTTCTCATTTTTTTTTGTTGTTGTTGTTTCACTCTACTTATGCCAACGTTTTTCAGCCACCGATTTGATAGCGATCGACGAGAAATCGGGCCGATTCGGATATTTATCGGTCGACGAGGACTTCGACGGTGTACTCCACACGGAGAAGATGTCGGAGTTGTTGGCGCGAGTTCAGTTGAGCGCCAAATTCAACGATTGCCACGTGTATTTGATAAGGCATCATGAGCTTCAAATATTGAACAAACACAAGTCGGCGAATATCCCGAATGCGCCTTTAAAACTGATTTCGATTTCAGATCGTTCTCGTCGTTCAAAGCCGACTTTGTGCCCTATCTCATCGATCAACAATTTGGTAAGTGGAAATTGAAACAAAAAATTTTTCAAACCGTTCTATGCGCCTTTAAAAATTATTTTTGTGGGGATAGGGGTCTTGAAGCGAATTGTCCAATAATTGGCGTTTTGCAGAAGATTCGAGCGTTCAATGCTACGCGTATCGACTACCCCATGAGAACGGATGTGTCACGGCGCACGCCAACACGATTGGCGCCTATTTCGAGCTCAACAAAGCGGTTGATAATTTTTGTTTTTTTTTTTTCTTGTTGCCCACCTCCAAATCGAGACGATGCCTTGTTTCTTCTAGATATTGAAAACGTTCGCGCGTTTGATGCCCGACAAGGGCAACGGCAAAACGCTCAATTATCGGCACGACGGCATCGCGGCGAATGAGAGTCGCGTCGAGAATAGTGTGCAGGTCGGGCCTCACCGGATTCTGATGATAGATGAGCCAATTTCAGGTTGGCGAGAAGTCGATAATCAAACGATGTGTGATTCTCGATCACTGTAAAATTGGCGAGAGGGCGAAACTCAAAGAATCGCTCATATTCCGGAATGTCGGCATTGGTGTCGGGTGAGTGAGAACAAAAAACAGAAGAATGATCGCCTCGAGACCATTGGGGTTTAGCGCTTCGGTGACGAACTCGATCGTGTGCGAAGGTGCCGAAATCGGCGAACACGCGGATGTCACGAATTGCATTGTGACGAAAGGCCAGAAAGTTGGAGCGCGCGGTGAGTCGATTGCGCAATAGCAATTTTTTTGGGTGATGGCACGCATGGTGCAACAGACACCCATAATTCGCCAGATGGTGTTGGCAACACCCACAATTTCTTGATGATAATCCCACCAAGCGATCTTTTAGAATTGCTACTTTTTTTTATTTGTTTAAAAATTTTTCTTGAGAATTGAGCAATTTCAAAATTTTGGGGAGTTATTTTTGACAAAATAGAAATGTCATTTTTTTTTCTAACAAATCCAAAATTGAAATTGTGGCTGAAAATTGGTTTTTTTTCAGTGAAACTTCAAAACGAGATCGTGGAAGACGATGATGCCGAATGGGCGAGCGACTAGGCGCGAATTCTCAAAAAAAAAATAACATTTATTTTTTCGCCTTTTGAATAAAGTGCAATTTTTTTCTTGAGTCGGTTTTTTTCGGCGGTCTTCAACCGATTTCAATATATATTTTTTGACGAATTATTTTTTTTTTGAAAATTTCTTAACAATTTTTCAGCATGAAACAATGAGGTTTCCGACGTTTTGGCCGTATATTGCATTCCTTATTGGGTAATTAAAAAATTTTCTCAGCTAAATGAAAATCAATCGAAGGGAAATTGAATATAAATTAATCTGATTCAATTGAGTTTAAATTCGATTTGAAATTTTGGTTCCGATTCAAAAACCCTCGAAATCGGTTAATTTTCATTTTTGAAATACATCAAACTCTCAAAATTAGTGTAGATTTTAATTAATCGTTGACTGCAATATTAAATGCGCGTAGACTATAATGCAATGTACGCAGTCTCGCGTACTTCTCGCTGCTTCGAGCCGCCGCACAAATTTCGGTCCAGACTCTCTGGTAACTCAAAACCAATCTGATCCGACAAAATTGGGCCCCGGAATCAACCTTATCCGATTGGTAATTCTACGAATAAGATTGGAAAATTGTCGTATCCGATTGGTTTTTTGGGTTTTTTCGAATCCGATCGGTAATTTGTCGTATCCGATTAGATTTCCTTCGAATCCGATTGGTAATTATTTGAATCCGTTTTGTTTTAATATTTCAATTCGAATCGGATTCGACAAATATCCAACCTTATCCGTGGAATTTCCAATCGGATAAGGTTGATTCCGGAGTCGAATTTTGTCGGATCCGATTCGTTTTGAGTTACCAGAGCTCCGACAATATTCGATTGAAATTTTGGAATAATTCGATTTCGATTGTATTTAGGTTTTTTACCGTCGTCGTCAATGAAATTGATTGGTTCTATGACGTGGAAACCAATGGAATTTTTGAGACGGACCATCGAGTTTTTGAGGTTTTCCGCCAAATGTGCCCAATTTTCAATTTCCAATTTTTGTTTTCCCACAGAAAATTTATCAAATCCACGCGAATGGCGATGATATGCGAAATGGCGTCTATTTGACGCACCATCGCCACCTTTTGGAGACGATCGCCGACGTTTCGGTGGAGGTGCATGGAAGGTTTGGTTCTTTTTTTTTTGAGAGCCCTGAGAAAATTGAATTTCAAATTCTAGGCCGTTCAAATTGAATGATGTTTGCGTGAAACCGCACTTTGAGATCATCAACCGGAATGGGAGTATCCCGTCGACGGAATCGCTTCTTTTTCAGGTGCCAACGAGACGAAAATTATGGATTTTGTTTGTTTCTTTTTTTTTGCAGAAATTTGCGCATGAGGCCCGACGAATTTCGCCGTGTTTGATGGTCACACCTCTCAATTGCTATTTCGATTCGCTTTATATTCATGCGGTCATCGGGTATATATATATATATTTTTTTTTAAAGAATTTGTGCGTCGAGTCTTGGCGCGATCGATTTTAGCGAAAATCTTCCAAATAATCTTGCAGTGGATGGAAAAACGCGGATTTGACGCATCGGATTCTCCGCGATGCCTACATTGAAGCCTACCCGAATCGAACGCGACCTTATATTAAAAATGCTACAGGTAATTTTTATTATTGTTGAAATCCAATTTTCATTCGAAAAATCTTTTTTCTATTTAGATGCTCTTGCGATTTTTGATGGCTTCCTGGCAATTATGGATGATCTTCCTTGGATCGAATTGTTCAGAAGTTGGAGAAAAGTTTGTGACCTTCTTTTTTCTTACCAAAAAAATAAATGGAAATTTTTTAGAGTTTGAACCCGCAAGCACGTCCGCGACTATGCGCTGATCCGATGGGATCTTGCGAGAATCTTGAAGGGGCTCTGAATTATTTCAATATGTGCCGAACGATGGAGCAATTCAATGATTATGGAGAGAGAACGAATACGGTAATTAATTTTGGGGGGCAATTTAAAATAAAATTGTTCATTTCTAATTTGTTGAAGAAATTGGTATTTGATGGAATCGATTCGGGTGAAATTAGCACACAATTGGATTGCGATCGTCATCGCGATGAATTTATTGAATGGAATCGCAAAAACAATGCGATCGAAATTATGACGGGCGTGAAAATCGATGAGCCGAATCATGTGGAGATACTCAACGGACTGTGCAATGGAATATTTGTGCCTGACGTGAATTTCTTCGCGAGACCTCGCAATTTGGACGGCCGCAACTCGTCGATTCTGCGAATGGAGTTGGCGATTGCGTCGCCTGACGAGATTCGTCAAAGATTGGTTGGGCCTAAAAATGTTTTCAATTGTTTTTCCACGCGAATCGCTTACATTTTCAGACGGATTCGGCGAGAATTAGCCGTAAATCGAGAGAGTGGAGTTTGAATCAAGCAGAAGACGTTGTTCTGGAAGTTAGATTGGCTATTAGAGCGGCGGTAAGCTGAAAAAAAAGAAATTCCGCAAAATGACTCCGCGGTGTATGCACAGTGTTACTGTAGTTGAATCGCGGCGAGAGACTGTGAACTTTTGGTGCATGCGCCTTTGATATATTTCCACATTTTTTATTTAAATCAATTTTTTGCAGGTTGACGCATTTAATGCGACAGCTGATAGGCAAGTCGTTTCGAAAATCGCCAAACATGACATTTTATCAAGTTTGATCATTTTTTCATGTCATTTTTTATTGAAATAACATTTCAGAGCCGAATCTCCGCTTCCGACCGGCGGCCAATATTCAAGGAATTGTCGACGAGGGCGGTCTATCGTCGATTTTGGAGTTTCTAGTCGTCTCCTATGCGATTTTAATGGTTTGTCGCAAAAACGAAAAATTCAGACGAATGATTTTCGTGAAATTCAGGCCATCCATTTTTTGAATTGCGGCGAATTGTCGGATTTTGTCGCGCTCAATTTCACGATATTCGCCGGAATTTTAGCGTTTTTTCTCGTTTTCGCCGATTCGAATTGGATTTTGACGCTGGCGATTCGTCACTTGGTTGGGAGAATTTTTTTCCATCATTCTGAACCAAGAAAAATTGGTATTTAGATCATTTTTGCGTTATTTGTGCCATTCAACATGCTCCTCAACCTCTGGCTTCGTGATTTTCGCGCAAAAACGCGAAAAACTGGGATAAAGCGAAGAATTGAGCGGTTTTTGGCGAGTTTCAAGCCGAAATGCTGTCAATCGCCGAGTGCGACGGGATCGATTCGATCGAAAAGTGCGAGTTTTTGGCTTCTCCAATTTTTTCGCCGCAACTTTTGATGATTTCAGACTCGTCGCATCGAAGTAGCCTATCGAATTCGCAAATGAACGCAATTGAATTGATCAATCGGCAGATTTATAAAGGTTTTTTTCGTCAATGGTTCGAAATTTTCAAGAAAATCGATTGCAGAAAATCGAAAATTGTCGGAAAAGTCGAAATTTTACGCGGGATTCGAAGGATATCATAGGAAGTACGCCTATGTCATCATGATGGCCCTCATTCTCGCCGGCGTCTATTTTCGCGCAACGATTTTCGAGGTGTTGGTCCCATTTTTGGTGTCGACGATGGCCTATTATGCACAACGCTGCTACCATTTATGGTGTTTCAGCAAAAGTAAGCGATTTTGATTCATTTTTTTTCTGCCCGCGAAATTTCGCGATTTCTTTTTTCCAGAAACCGACGACGAATCGTCGCAATTTTGCAAATTTCTTCGACGATTTCGACAATGGGTCGAATCGCCGATCGGACGACGAGAATTGCCTGATTCGGATGTTGGCGAGCCGATGATGGTCCCGAATTTGAGGCGCCCGCCGCCGCCGCCGTATCGGATGGGTCGCTTAACGAGATTTCGGCGATTTTTGGTAGGAAATTGCAAAAATACGGCAATTTTTTTTTATTATTTCAAACGTTTTTTTTTTTCGAGAAAATCTGAATTTGTTGGTGAGCTTTGATATCCAGTGAGTAATTGATGAAAAATGACACCTTAACATATAATTTTGACGAACAGCTCATTTTTTTTCCACCAAACCACACATATTATTGAATTTTTACAGGAATACTCATTGAATTTCTTCAACATTTTGATGGTCCTTCACACGAAATTGTATTTGGCCATGTTTCGAATGAAGAAGCGCGTGAGTTTTTCGTGAACAATTGACGTTTTCCACAAAAATTGCTAAATTTTTGACGTTTTATCCTCAAAAATAGTATTTTTTGGATTTTTTCCTAAAAATTTATCAAAAATGATTATTTGTTTGGCGTTTTTGCAAAAATTGGTTCAAATTTTTGGTTTTTTTTTTCTCCTAGACAAAAATTTTTGGTGGTTTCATCAAAAATTGGCATATTTCACTTTTTTTTGGCGCACAAAAATTTGAAAATGTCAGAAATTCTACATTTGCTGCCTGATTGCCGCATTGTTGTCGATTTGCACCTTCGCCCTTTTATGGTTGCCCGTCGATTATTCGCCGACGTACGAATTGCTCGACGAGAAGACGCGCGATTCGCCCAACGACGATGTTGTGGTGAATTTCGGCGATGTTCCCAAATGGGAGGTGACGCGAACGATTGCGGCGAACACATCGCTCAGAATTGTCGACGTCGGCGATCACTCGATTCGGTGTGAGACCGCCGACGCGTGGCCCAACGTGATCACGGTACCACTGCGGAATCGTTTGACACCCAATTTGTTGGATTTGGTTTTTGCAGGTCGTCGAGACGACGTTGACCAAATTTCCGGCGATCGCAATTTCCGGAGATTTGATTACGGTGTATCGGAGCATTTTTGGAGCGTGGTGAGTTTTTTTTCTGTCTTTTCTGGTTTGCTCTCAAGCCAATTTGCATTTTAAACGAGCCACAAAAAAAATTGTGGCCCAATAATTAGGTTAATTAGTGGGTTAATTAGGCTCGCGCTTTTGCACCGACTGATTTCTCATCTCCCCTTGGGGGGGGGGGGAGGCGAGGGATGCCATTAATCAAAATGAGGAATTGGATGGGATGGCGAACAAATTATAATGGTCCCTGGATGTGTTGATCGGGGGTGTCCAGACAAGTAGGAGATCAGTGAGCGTCCGGCTAGACCGGACCATCAATCACCACGTACTTGCTTCATCGCCGAGACGAGCACGCCATGAGATTGACAAGTCGCATTGGCGCTATTCAAAAGTTGTGTGGGTCTCACCGCGGGACCCTCCAATTGGGTACGGTAAGCGAATGGGGGGATTACTGTAGGTCTTGGTTGAAAGGGGGTTTTTTTTGTCGTTTTTCTCCCCGTCCCTACATATATATTCATCCAATCGTCACCTCAACGAGGAGAAGAAGAAGAAGAAGAAGCTACATCACGTTCGTCACCGGGCGGCGAACTGGAAAAAAAAGTGCAATTGAACTTTTATGCTGTTGCAGAAGCCTCGCGCACGCTCGCGCTCACACACACACTAATGCTCATGCTCGTGCTCAGCCCCGTCACTCGACGACGACGCGCTTATACATACATTCGCAACATGCGCGCACATAGTTTAGTCAGTCTCAGGAGCTCACCCCCAGCTTTTTCTCGCCCTCCCCTCGCCTCCTCGCCGCCGTCCGCCCGTCACCCACAGCTCGTTTCGCGCCGTCTCCCCCAGGCTTCTCACGCGTGTGCGTGCGTGAGTGTCTCTTGCTCTTCGTCGTGAGCTCGTTTTCTAGAAAAAGAGCACCAAAAAAAATTATGGAGATTATTAAGTGTGCTCAGGGCGGCGAGGGGGGTGGGGGGACAGCGTTTGAGCGATTAGCCGATTAGCACCTGGAATTTGGGGTTTGGAGAATAAAGGAGTCCTTTGAAATGATGGCTACAGTAATCTCTGAGAATCGCTCGTCGAGGGGGGGGGGCATTCTGAACCTATCGAGAACCAAATCAATTCTTGTTTAAAGGCGCATGGATCATTGTGGCTTCCGACAAGCTTGACATTCCTCCTTTTTTCCCCTTTCTGAGATTGTCAGGCGATTCATCGAAAAAGAAACAAGCCTACAACATGTTTGTGCTATTTTCTCCTCCCCACCGACTATAATATGCTGATAGATCGAAAGAGGGAGAGAGGAGGGGGAAATGATAACAAAATAATCCGGGGGAATTCTTCCATATTTGGAGGCGAAGTTGTAAACAAGGTTTCTCTCTCTATTATTTGGTTGTCGTCATCCGCAACGAGTTGGGGGTTGTCGTTTTTTTTGTAGTCCTAGTTTCTTTGATGGACTTTGCCCCCTCCCCCCATCTTCGCGCGAACAATATGAAATTGAATTTCGCTTCGAGACCCACCGCCGCGTCGACCTTGGCGCCGTCGAATTATCATACCCATAATCGCATTTACCGTAATCGTTTAGCGGATTAGGTGTGTAGCGAGCGATTGTCTTGCAGCGAAGCGAGTGGCAAAATGGATTTCAACAAGTTGGCGCCGCACTGCTGAAAATCACGTAGAGGGCTTCATCATTCATTGAGCAAAGAATAGATTTTTTTTCCGAGCAGGTGGTCTCTTCTCGGAAAATTGCTTGTTGATTATTCGACGAACACCTAGTGCTACCGTAATCGCCGCGTTTTTGAAAACGCGAGAGGTGACAATGGCGGTCGATTAATCACACATTAACAAACGGTGACATATGGCTTCTATTTTTTGAAAACGAACAACATGGTCCCAAAGCCCGCGCGCGCGCGCGCTCGCTCGCATTGTTTACAAGTTGTTGGCCCCCTCCATGTGTTGCTCTATCATCATTCGATTGTAATTGGTTGCTCTTAGAAGACATCAGCGGGGGTCATTCGCCTCTTGTTTATTATTTCTCGTGTGCAAAGTATCTTGGACCACCGTGTTTCTTTTGGGACGATTCTCAAAAGAAAAAGTATCGTTTTAAAGGTTTCCTCCAAAAAATTGGTTTTTCAACCTCCCATAGCGAAAAAAGAGACCCCCCCCCCCCCCAAATTTTTTTTCAAACTATTTGCATAAAACCATGAAATGTACATGATTTTTTTTTGTCAATTTCTAGGCGATCGCTCATCAAAACCGAGACGTCGTGGCTCGGCGCTTCATTGGCCGCCGTCGGACTAATCGCCGCCGCGTGTTTCACCAACACGGAATTGTCGCCGCCGCACTTGTCGCTGGTGGTGAGTAATTCGTTTTTTTTTTCCTTTTTTTGTGGTTGTCCTGCCTTTTTTTGGGCAAGTGCCGTCGACGGGACCACCACGGCGGCGAAAACGCGGGAGGGCAGAGAAAACGAGAGGCGCTGGCTGACTGGCCGGCCGGCTAGCTGGCGACGAAGTAGTTGTTCATCGCTGCCGGCCGGCGCTTATAGACGCGCATTCATCAAAACCAGAATTTATGGTCCCCTCGCCGCCGCTGCAGCGTTTTCTTCATCTTCTCGAACCGGGTGGTCTATTAGGTGTTTAATGGGGCGGCGCAATTCGGGCCACGCCCACTTGTTTCATTTCTTTCACCGCATTTTTTTTTTCATGTCGAGCAAATTCTCGTTCTCACTCACTCACTCTCTCGAGATTGTTTATTTCACATACATTTGTTATATATATTTTTTTTTACTATTATTAATAATAATAATGTGTGGCACAGGTGTGATAATGATTCAGAATGGATATTGTTGCGCTTCTACTCTCTCACTCGCTTCCTCCCCCCCCCACTCCCCTTCCTCTCCTTTCCCCTCCCCCTTGCTTGTCATTGCAGTTGCCGGCTGATGTTGGCTTGGTTGCTGCTGAAAATGAGCCCCCCCCTCTCCTCTTCCTTCCCTCGTTGGCGGTCGTTGTATGAAATTTAACCCCCCCCTGGTTTTTTTTGCTGCTCCCCCGGCTCCTCCTCTGTGTAAACATCCTCCCGCCCAAACCCAACCCATCGCTTGGTTTTTACGTTCTCCCTTTTTTCTCCCTCTCTCTCTCTCCTTCTACAGTAGTCCTCGAGGACGTTGGATTACGGTAGTGCGAGATTTTGATCTGTTGTAATAGTCAAATTTTGAAGACTTCTATTATTGTACCCCACGTTTTGCTTCTGTTTTTGGGCCCGAACCAAGTCATCGCGTTAAGACCCCCGTAAATCGACACCATAGTTATTATCACATTTGCAAAAATATTGCCGATTCACGGTAAGGGTACGGTATCCAAATTTCCATTGTATAAATTCAAAATTGAAATTGCGATGGTCCACAATTATTCAAGGCGCTCGCTTTTTTTTGCGATGGTATTAATTGGAGCGAATTGCGATCGAGACTTCGCGTCAAGACCCAATCTCGTTTGTTGTCGATTTACGAGGCACTAGTATTGCTCTGCCCTATCCCGAATGCTGCTCTTGAGCGGAATTTCGAAACGACCAACATCCAAAAAAAAATCCGCCTTGTCAATAATTGGCCGCCGACGATAAGAAAACCCGTCTCGATTTTCGATTTTCCTTGATTCTTCACATTCGTTTTTTTGTTGTTGCGTTGCCCAAATTTGGTCGTAAACAAAAAAAAAAAACGAAAAAAGAAACCCACTCAAACCCCTCCCGTGTCTTGCTGGGATCGTTTACACTGCCTCCCATTGGTGTAATAGGTTGATTCGTCGCCGGCCCCGAAAATGTCGCTTATCTCTATATTAGCTATTTCATTTAAATTTGTCATGTTTCAGATTACTGTCGCGGGTCTCGCGACGAAATTGGAGATTTGCGCGCTCGTTCATTTGCTCGCCGAGCCGCTGTTCGGTGCGCTGAGCAATTTCGGACTCGCTCTCGGTTCGTGGTGTCGTTTCGCGACCAATTTTCGTTTTTTTTGTCCATTTACAGTACTCCTGTTGACGTGGCAACCGCTCGTCGCGCTTCGACTGTTCGCTGAACGCCGTCAGACGACGATACCGATTCTGAATTTCGCCAACTCGACGTGCTGTTTGACATCGCTGGTGTTCGGTGAGACGATTCTTTTCACATCCCGGGCTTCTTCTTCTTTTTTTTTGGGTTTTGTTTGTGACTACAACAATTGTTTCAAGTGAGAGCAACTCAGAGGCTTTTCGTTTTTTTTTTTTGTTCTCCTCCCTCAATCTTTTTGGTGGGCGCCTTCGATTAATTCTTAATGACTTCCTGTGGGGCTTGATTCGACGTTTCGTTTTTCTCCACCTGCAAATTGTTTCGAGTTGCCTTAATTGGACGTAATCAGCTTTGATAATCTAATTGAGAATTAATTGCAATATTTTAATTAAGCAAATTAGTTTTTCGATAGTAGCCGAACTGGATTTTCGTTTTTGGGGTCCACCCACACGAATATATCTCAATTGGAATAGAAGCCGTGAACCTTGAAGCTGAATAAATGGGTCCCGAAACGGTAGATACCGTAGCCTCTGCTCCCCCCCCCTCCAACCTCCTCCAAACAATCCATCGAGATCCATTAGTATGTCGATTCTCGTCGTTTATCAACTTGTTCGATATCGCTCGCGTGTTCGCTGCGAGAGAAGACACCCCGCCCGTCCGGTGATGATGATGATGGCAGACATTTGCCGTTTTGTTTCTTGTGTGTTTGGGTTACGTGTTATTTATTGCGACCGATGGATGGTACGGTAGGTTGGGGGAAAAAAAAGAAAGAAAAGGGGGGGTGTAATGATATTTTTGCGGGCCGGGATGGCGGAACCTCGGGAAAAAATGTTGAGTGATGGATGGATCGCAGTTGGCCACACCACCATCCAGACGCTCTCGTTCACCCTCTCTCTTTCACTCTCCCTCTGTGTTTTTTTGCGGCGCCGACCTCTTAAACACCCCATTACTTATTTTTTATGTTTTGTTTTCCCTCTTCTTGGGTGGTAATTAGTGGCGTTAATTAGGGTAATTAGCCGCTTTTTTTTTGATGATTTGTGGCGACAACGATCCGAGTAATTAGGCAATTCGATTAGGGCGAGTGATAGTTGTTCGGGCTATTCTTGATTGGTGGGGATGCAGATTCCACGTGAGCATGTTGAATAATCAAATTGTAATTAAGAGTGACAATTGGGTTTTGTTTCATTTCGAAGGTAGACTAGACTCATTATAGAGAAGTAATTAGCAGGGTAATTAAGTAATTTGACGACGAAACTGGTTGGAGACCACATTGCTTTCTAAATTCGTCTTCCTGACGAGATGTTATCTTTTTTTGGGTTTTTTTTGACACGAAAATTTGCCGATTATTTCATTTTGTTGTTGAAAACTCGCTGATAACGGCGGCGGGCGCTTTGCGAATTGGTTGGAGTTTGGAGAGGAGGGCGAGACGTGGTGGAAACTCGTGCTACCGTACCCATTGTTGCGGCCCCTCTTAATGGTTGGGGGGGTTCGATTGTGTGTGCTCATCGTCGCGTCGATAATGGAATCGCCAGGCCGCGGCTGCTGATAACCGCGCCCGGCCAAAATCGAGACCACCTTCCATTCAATTATCGGCGCAATTGTTCAAAAATGCGACTCCGCCCTACCCCCCCCCCCCCGGTCGTTTTTGGTTCACCATCATCATAATGAAATTCGTTGCAGGAGCCGCTGCCACGTGGATTGTTTCGCTAGTCGCGTTCGGCACGTTGTCGCGAGTTTGCGCGCTATTCTTCACGTCTACCGTAATCGTTTATGTCAATTTTATGGCGGCGATGATGTTGGCGGTTGCGTGGATCGAGGCGCCGGTTCGTTGATTATTTCGTTATTTTTTTTTGTTTTCTGGATCTTTAACGTTTTTTTGCATTGGATTCGACGAGAAATTGCACCGAAATTTTGAGTTGCGTCACATTTGACGCCATATTGCACAGAACTCGCGAAACTCGCATTTTGTTCTCATTTCGACGAATTTTCAGGAGAAAAATGTGTTTGAAGTGAAATTGGACAAATCGTCGGTGTTCCGGAAAATCGATCAAGCGGCCGACTCGAACGGAATCGAGTTATGCGATGTTCAACGTTCGCAGCCGTCGCCGTCGCGTAAGATTCCCGGATTCTCGAGACGCGAACGTCGGCACTTCTAATTTCAGATTGTCCGGAAATTGAGGAAACGGAGTTATTGCGACGAGAGGAGACGATTGAGGATGAGATTCCCGAAATTCTTGTGGCGCCTCCGGAATATCGAAAGCCGATTCTGAACGAACGCGAAGAACAACCGCAACCGCCTGATGATGAGTATGAGGTGGAGGTGGAAGAAGAAGACGCTCATTGTTCGGAAGTAGGTGATGACGAAGACGACGAAGACAATGAGTTGGGGTTTTATTGTGACGACGAGGAGGAGGATGTGAACTGTAGGGGATACTGAGAGGCAGAAGAACGTGAAAATTGAACTCGATTGATTTTCAGCCGACGGCGAAATCGATGAAGAAGTAATGGAAGTGATGAAGCGGATAGAAAGTCGATGGTTGATGAAGGAGAAGCCGAAAGCGTCAGAAGCCGTTGATGAGAAGGAGCAGTTCCTCGAGAAGGTGATGACGTCGGACAACGAGATATTGAAGTTGATTGGCTCGAAGGACACGAGAGAGGAGAGGAAAAAAGAATACATTGGTTGGTATTTGTTGTGATGATTAAAGGCGCATCGGAAAGGGGGTCTTGCTGCGAAAAATGATTTTTGCAATTCGTACTATTTAAAGGCGTATGACATGAAAATTAGGTTATTCTAGAATATTGGCAAACATTGTGCTCCTTTAATCGAGGTTTTTGTTTGTTTGTCCTTTAGGCTTGGTCTTGCAGCGATAAACTAAAATTATCTAAATTTGGGAATGTTGTTTTTGATTAGACGACCATACATTGGGAGGTAAAGTGAAACCGATTAAACGGGGGCAGAAAAAAAAGAGGAAGAAGATTGATGGGTGTTGCTCAGGCAAATGAAAAAAAAATATTTTGAGACAATTCTAAAATCTTATGAGGTTCGTTGAGAGGCTAACGTGTCTCTATAATATTTTAGATTTGTCTCAATAAACTTTAGGAAATCTCATAAGATTTTAGAATTTATCAATAAGTTTCAATGAATATTGTGAGACTTTAAAGTGTATCAATAAGTTTTAGATTTGTCTCAATAAACTTTAAAGTTTATCAATAAGTTTTAGATTTGTCTCAATAAACTTTAAAGTTTATCAATAAGTTTTAGATTTGTCTCAATAAACTTTAAAGTTTATCAATAAGTTTTAGATTTGTCTCAATAAACTTTAGAATATATCAATAAATTTTAGATTGTTCTCAATAAACTCTGTCCAATATTATGTAATATCATACGTTATCGAGCAATTTTCACACAAATAGAATGTAATAACAGCCATAATAATTGAATATGTATGAACATTTCATTTATTACAATATTAATGCGAAATGAATATATTAATAATAAAAATCAGAAAAAAATAAATGAATCAATTTATTCTTTTCGCATTTTCTCCTTTTTCTGCGAATGACGCACAACGTTGCTATAAGGAATTCGTTGCATATATTGAAAGAAAATGTTGAACTTACAAATTTTGATGATTGAATTTGTCGTTTTTCGATTAATTTCATGAGTTCTTTGCGATAAAATGACTTCTTAATTAAATCCGGATTCGCGTTGAAACGCATTTTCAATGAAGTCACAATCTCGTGATATAGTTTATAGCTGAAAATTGCCAGTTTTAAAAAATAACTGAATGAGTCTAACTTTCTCAAAATACTATATCCAATCCCGTTTGTCTGTTCCGAGCACATGTTTCTCTTGATAACGTGATAAATGTGCTCATGCGCTTGCGTGCTTATTGCCGACAGCTGACCACACCGCCTGACATTACTGTACAAATGGTATATAAGTTGCTGAAACAATAAATACAGTAATCATTAGTATTATTTCTTATATCAACGACAATAGCATGATGCTACAACGTTCAATAACTCTTAAAATTGCAAAAAAAAACGACTTACGTGCACTTTTGAACCAGAAAACAATCGAGGCGCCCCATCTAAAATTAGAATTTCTAATAATTTGCAAACACCTGCGATCTGAAATAAAAATTTTCTATTATGTACATAGCTAACGATCCCATATTACTTTGTTTGGTAATGTTGTATTTGTAACTAAGCGAGTCGGTGACACCATCCATCGGTAGCAGGCATGTATAAGCAACACAACAGCTGAACCTAACGGAGGGATGGTTCCGATCATGGCGTTAGAAACAATTTTCACTTCAAAAATCTTCAAAGGATGATAATTGCAAGTGGTAAATTAACTTACACTAGCTTTTTCGGACCTATTAATGTCATTGAATTTTCCTGATAGCGACTTTACCGAAGATGGCAGTCTCGCTTTCATATCAATAGCTTCGCATCGAAAAATATTTATTTCGTTTTTAACGAAGACTTCTAAAAGACAATCTTCAATTTTTAAATGCTGAAAAAGGAGAGACATAATTGAAGTACCTTTTATTATACGTGTTCCCTCGTGAAAAAGGTGGAAAATATCCATGGCCGTGATCCACATGGGCACCTGCTCATTGAATTTGCTGTATTTACCTCGTTCCTTAAATCTATCGGCCAATGTTTCTGGAATATTTGTTCCACACTTTTCCCGATCTTCTAAAATATCGAAATCATTAGAAACTGAAGTATAATTGTAATTAATTGTAATAATTGTGCGTGTTTTTAAAATTCATGAACCTGTTCATGCAATGACATGTTTAGACACAACTGTTTCAAATTCAGCATGTAAAACAATGCAGATTTAAGGTAGTGTTAAACATTTATTATAAAAACTTGCATTTCATGAATACGTCCATCACTGAAGTGAAGAAACTATTACAAAAAGCTAAAAAAAAAAACGGAAGGAACATCAAAAACATAAATTATTTATTGGAATTTAGGAGATCTTAAAAAGAGACGCCGCAAATTGCGTCAGTGGAAGTCATAAGGGCCCTATTCAAATTTTAAAGTCTCACAATATATTGAGATACTTTATACTTTCTCAAAAGATTTAACTTTCTCAAAAGATTTAATTTACAAATTCCAAATTTTTAAAATTTATTGATTCTCAATAAGTTTTAGAAAGTATCAATAGACTTTAGAATTTCTCAAAATATTTTAGAGTTTATCACTGAATATTTGATTCTCAAAATATTTTATTTGATTTGCCTGAGTGTTTTCACTTTTTCTCTCGGAGTTATTTGTAATGTTCTGTTTTTTGTTATCTTTAATGGTTTTAATATTTGATTAGTGAATTCGATTGATTTGAGAGATCGAACAAACAAAAAATTCCAGAACATTCCGAATTTTGAAATCATTGCAGAGCTACTCCAACGCCACGACAAACTTCACCCGCCGGGCACGATCTCGAAATCGCAAGAGGAGCTCGAGCTTGAGATGGTGATGAAGGCGCTCGAAGAGGACCGGAATGCTCATCAGGGACCATCAACGTCGACGCAGAGGACGGTGAACGGCGAGAAGAAGGCGTCGCATCCGTTGGCACATCAGTTTCCGAAGCACTTCACGTCGGAGATGATCGAATTCATGACGAATCCGGCGAATCGGGATGGCATCCCGTGGACGGGCGGCATTTACAAACCGGAAAAAATTGAGGAGCCCGAGCCGGAGCGGGTCGACTGCCCGCCGGAGCTGGTTGTTGTGTTGCCCGGAATGGAAGAAGCGGAGAATCCCGGAGTTGAGGTTGTGATTGTCTCGGAATCCGAAGACGAAGGAATCGGGCCGGCCGATGAGGAGGAAGAAGTCAGAGACGAGGACGACTATTAGGAGCTGCTTCAACCGAATATCAAAAAAATTTCGACATATCTCACAAATAATTATCATGCTTTAGTTGCGCAATGATCTCAATACCACCTCACTCTTTTCAGAAACTAGTCCATATTAATTTATTGAGAATTTTACACCCTCCTACTTATTATTTCTCGCTAATCTCAGAGAAATAAATAAATATTAATACAGTAATTCGTTGTGGTGTTGTGATTTTTGCGTTGGGACCTTTAGTATTCTCTCTGATGCCCCCAATATTTGCCCTTCCTACGGTAGGACTGATATACTAGTTAAAAGCTACCGAATTAAGAAGAATTTTGCATTTTTCGGCACGGTCATCATAATTAGGCGTCTATTTGTCAACAAACGATTATTGGGTGACTGTTTGGTTGGTATAAAGCAGCGATAACAAATTTGCAACATTGATTAGTGCTATCGGCATCGGTTTTACGGCGACGACACGCTTGCACACACACACATACAAAATTATCGGTGCTGTGGGGGTGATTAGCGAAACAGGGAGGGCAATTGCGGAACTAGGACAGTTTCGACAAGCGGGGCCCGTCTAGAACTAAACTAGGCGATTATCGCAACGTTTTTTTGACATGTGAAGGGCGCACTTCGGCGCTAAATTATTGGAAAAAATCCGTTTATAAATATTTCATTGGAGTCATTTAAATCAATTCGCAACCGTAATTCGATGGCAAGTCATTTCAGGGAATTTTTTGACGACATGCGTATAGACATCCTCGAATTTCCAATGATTCGTCAACCATACATAGAGGAATCCGCCACCACCAGCACCCGCCATCCAACAGGTTTCACAATATCTGTTAAGAAAAAATGGTTTGCTTTGAAGTGGTCCGCATAAGAAAAATGGTCTGCTTAGAAATGGTCTGCTTAAGAAAAGTGGTCTGCTTTGAAATGGCCTGCATAAGAAAAATGGTCTGCTTAGAAATGGTCTGCTTAAAAGTGGTCTGCTTAGAAATGGTCTGCTTAAAAGTGGTCTGCCTAGAAATTCTATGTTTAAAAATGGTCTGCTTAGAAATGGTTGGCATAAGAAAAGTGGTCTGCTTTGAAATGGCCTGCATAAGAAAAGTGGTCTGCTTTGAAATGGCCTGCTTAAAAGTGGTCTGCCTAGAAATTCTATGTTTAAAAGTGGTCTGCTTAGAAATGGCTTGCAAAAGAAAAGTGGTCTGCTTAGAAATGGTCTGCTTAAAAGTGGTCTGCCTAGAAATTCTATGTTTAAAAGTGGTCTGCTTAGAAATGGCCTGCATAAGAAAAGTGGTCTGCTTTGAAATGGCCTGCTTAAAAGTGGTCTGCCTAGAAATTCTATGTTTAAAAGTGGTCTGCTTAGAAATGGCCTGCATAAGAAAAGTGGTCTGCTTTGAAATGGCCTGCTTAAAAGTGGTCTGCCTAGAAATTCTATGTTTAAAAGTGGTCTGCTTAGAAATGGCCTGCATAAGAAAAGTGGTCTGCTTTGAAATGGCCTGCTTAAAAGTGGTCTGCCTAGAAATTCTATGTTTAAAAGTGGTCTGCTTAGAAATGGCCTGCATAAGAAAAGTGGTCTGCTTTGAAATGGCCTGCTTAAAAGTGGTCTGCCTAGAAATTCTATGTTTAAAAGTGGTCTGCTTAGAAATGGCCTGCATAAGAAAAGTGGTCTGCTTTGAAATGGCCTGCTTAAAAGTGGTCTGCCTAGAAATTCTATGTTTAAAAGTGGTCTGCTTAGAAATGGCTTGCATAAGAAAAGTGGTCTGCTTAGAAATGGTCTGCTTAAAAGTGGTCTGCCTAGAAATTCTATGTTTAAAAGTGGTCTGCTTAGAAATGGCTTGCATAAGAAAAATGGTCTGCTTAGAAATGGTCTGCTTAAAAGTGGTCTGCCTAGAAATTCTATGTTTAAAAGTGGTCTGCTTAGAAATGGCTTGCATAAGAAAAGTGGTCTGCTTAGAAATGGTCTGCTTAAAAGTGGTCTGCCTAGAAATTCTATGTTTAAAAATGGTCTGCTTCGAAATGGTCTGCATAAGAAAAGTGGTCTGCTTAGAAATGGCCTGCATAAGAAAAGTGGTCTGCTTAGAAATGGTCTGCTTAAAAGTGGTCTGCCTAGAAATTCTATGTTTAAAAGTGGTCTGCTTAGAAATGGTCTTCTTGAGAATGATCTGGTTGAAAGTGGCCTGCTTAAAAATGATGTGCTTAGAAATGGTCAGCTAAAAACCAGCTTTCTTAAGAAAAACATCGTCTGCTTAAGAACGTCTCGCAAACTAATCGCACAATTGACAATATCTTCTCACCGTGAAATATACTTTATGAGACATCTGACATGACCCGGCTCACAGCCACTCGTCAGAAGCTTTTTTGTTAAATAATAATTGCGAATTTCTTCAATCGGCATGAATCCTAAAAATGGCGTTTATTAATCGATTTTATTTTTAAAAAATTACCTCGCGACAATTTCTCTTTAAAAGAATGCATTTCATCCCGCAAATTGGTAATAGACTCACGAGTTTGTCCACCTTTATACCAATTACGAATAACTTCCTGAAATACATATGCCTGAAAATTGGTCTCAAAAATCAGCTCACCTGCAACATGTTCTTGGCCAATCTCGGTTTCCCTGTGTAAATAATCATTAGCCTTTTGTGAATTTCATGACAAAAGTCAGCATTTAATGGCAAATGCTCAACATGGATTCGATTATCGCGAACGGTTGCAATTTTGAGTCCCGGGTACAGTGCTCCAACCTGATCCTGCCATCCGCCACCAGTTGTCATTATCTGCTCAACTTTAAGCACCTGAAAATAGTCTAGATAAGAAATCTTTAAACTCTAATGAAACAGGACCATCTGAACAAGAGCCTCATTCTCATTTTCATAATCAGCCAATCCCAAAATCCGTCTTGTTCCTTTCAATATCGCCGCCGCCATAATGGAAGATGTGCCAAGTCCGGAGCCCTGCGGAATACTCGTATCCAAACAGAATCGGATTCCCTCGAATCCGGCCTCCTTCAAAAAACTGTAGCTCGTCTCAAAGCCCAATGAGACCAAACAAGCAGCCAATAGGCACGCGGGATTCGATGGTGTCGAGCATGCCGCCCGGAAGTTGGAAATCTCATATGGCTTCTCCCTATTTTGGATTTGGAATACTCCCCGTTCGCCATGTTCTCCAATTGTACAAGCAATCGGATACTGCAAAATTCGAGAATTGAATAGAAAATAATTTGGAGGAAAATCACAATTCCGTCAATTTTGATGGCCAAATTGCAAACAGCCGCTCCATCGATTTCCATGAATATCGGCGGCGTGTCGAGCCATCCGCCATACAAATCGATTCTCGCCGGCAATTCGACGCGACTCAGGCAAATCAAATAAAATATTTTGAGAATCAAATATTCAGTGATAAACTCTAAAATATTTTGAGAAATTCTAAAGTCTATTGATACTTTCTAAAACTTATTGAGAATCAATAAATTTTAAAAATTTGGAATTTGTAAATTAAATCTTTTGAGAAAGTTAAATCTTTTGAGAAAGTATAAAGTATCTCAATATATTGTGAGACTTTAAAATTTGAATAGGGCCCTTATGACTTCCACTGACGCAATTTGCGGCGTCTCTTTTTAAGATCTCCTAAATTCCAATAAATAATTTATGTTTTTGATGTTCCTTCCGTTTTTTTTAGCTTTTTGTAATAGTTTCTTCACTTCAGTGATGGACGTATTCATGAAATGCAAGTTTTTATAATAAATGTTTAACACTACCTTAAATCTGCATTGTTTTACATGTTGAATTTGAAACAGTTGTGTCTAAACATGTCATTGCATGAACAGGTTCATGAATTTTAAAAATACGCACAATTATTACAATTAATTACAATTATACTTCAGTTTCTAATGATTTCGATATTTTAGAAGATCGGGAAAAGTGTGGAACAAACATTCCAGAAACATTGACCGATAGATTTAAGGAACGAGGTAAATACAGCAAATTCAATGAGCAGGTGCCCATGTGGATCACGGCCATGGATATTTTCCACCTTTTTCACGAGGGAACACGTATAATAAAAGGTACTTCAATTATGTCTCTCCTTTTTCAGCATTTAAAAATTGAAGATTGTCTTTTAGAAGTCTTCGTTAAAAACGAAATAAATATTTTTCGATTTTCTGATTTTTATTATTAATATATTCATTTCGCATTAATATTGTAATAAATGAAATGTTCATACATATTCAATTATTATGGCTGTTATTACATTCTATTTGTGTGAAAATTGCTCGATAACGTATGATATTACATAATATTGGACAGAGTTTATTGAGAACAATCTAAAATTTATTGATATATTCTAAAGTTTATTGAGACAAATCTAAAACTTATTGATAAACTTTAAAGTTTATTGAGACAAATCTAAAACTTATTGATAAAATTTAAAGTTTATTGAGACAAATCTAAAACTTATTGATAAACTTTAAAGTCTCACAATATTCATTGAAACTTATTGATAAATTCTAAAATCTTATGAGATTTCCTAAAGTTTATTGAGACAAATCTAAAATATTATAGAGACACGTTAGCCTCTCAACGAACCTCATAAGATTTTAGAATTGTCTCAAAATATTTTTTTTCATTTGCCTGAGGAATCTCGCGCACTTTTGCGCGCTTCTTCGTGATTATCGGCAAATTCTGCAATGAAAATTCGAATTGTCTCCTACTATGAAGAGCACGGACAATTTTAACAAGGAAAAGCTAGGAAAATTTCAGCATTTTTTCAAAAAAAAATCCTCATTTTTAAAAATTGAATAGAGTGCAACGGAGCGCACTTGCTTCAAACTTTTTCGTAAATTGCCACATTCGTGATTTTTACGCGAATTCAATAAATTTTAAATCTTTTTCCTCAAATGAAAAAAAAAAACAAAGCTTACATTATCGCAAAATTGATCAACTCGTCTGGAAATAAATATTTGAGCGGCAGCTTCCAAATGCCTCGCGGCTCGCGTCATTCTCATCGGCTCATCCATCCAATTATTCTCAATTTCGGTAAAAATCCGACTCAATGCCTCATTTCCCACACCATTTCGAAGCGCTTGAAGTGCACTGTAGAATTTCGGATTCTCGGCGGGACCCGAACGAAGACCACCGTGCGAGTTCGCTTCCATCGTCAACCCAAGAGCAATTGTATAAAGAGCTCTTGCCGTGTATTTTTCGGGTCTTTTCGAAATTTCTGCAATTCGCCTTCAATTTTTCCGAAAAAAAAAATTTGCATTTTCTAACCATTTTCGAGCAACTTCATATAAGAATTACGATTAATATTAAAGATTTTCTTCAATTGAATCACCGATTTCAGCAATTTTGGCAGAGAATCATCAGATTCTCTATCGGTGAACACGATACTCACAATTTTCTTCATCAAATCATCATAAAATCTACAAAAACATTTTTTGATTGTTTTTTTAAAGACTTTTTTTCAGACTTGTTCCAATATCTCCACTCCACGTTCTTTTCCAAATATTGATAATTACGTACTGACAATGTGTCTGAAAAGGAATTTTGAAAAATTGGCGATTTTCAGCAAATTGCAAAATTTTCAACAATTTCTTACAATTTTTCGTGTCGAATTTCGAAATGCGCTCATGAATCAATTTTCGCGCCTGACGATGCATCTCAATTCGCCGATTCTCAATCTTCTCGCTGCCGATTCGATTCTCGATGAATTTCTGCTCGTCCTTCTCACAAGTCGCCTGCACAATGTCGAATATAAGGGAAAGCTGAAGCCGAAAAAAATAATTAGTGGCAAATTTGATAGTTGGTTGCCACCTTCAAGCCAAAAGCGCCGCTATCAACTCCATAATAAGTGCTCGCGCTAATCGGATAAACCGTAATGCACGTGAGAAGCTCCGATGCGATCATCGGCGGCAGGATCACACCGCCAAGAATGATGTTCGGCAAAACGACGGGTCCCGGACGGAATCGAATGCCAGTTACCATATGATTCTTATCAACCTCATAAACGCCATGATCCTTCAAAAAGCGCTCGTCGCCATCGAATGAAAACGCAACGATTGAAGTATTGCTAATGATCGGATGATATTCATCAAGGGTCCATGTAGAATCAGTGCCTGAAATATGGATAAGAATGGAACATCGAAAAGGGAAAAGCATACCCATTATCCAAATTCCCTCAAAATCGCCCATCTCACTTGCATTCATAATTGCTGTTCGAAGAGCCGAATTACAAATATACCCATTTTTGCATTTTACTAGTTTATCGTCGATTGGTGCCAACGCGGAATTCGAACCCTTAACTTATTATTCCAAATATGGAATTTTTGTTGAATAGCCTACTATTAACAAAATAAGGACCCTTGAAGAAGAAAGAGCATCTTTCGTCAAAATTGTGTACCCTCTTTTGGCTGATAGCGTTTCAGCAGCTAGGAGAATCGCGTTAAGCGCACTTCCACCAGATCCGACGTCTTCGCAAGCATCATTGACCACAACATAATCTTCGAACTCAACAAAGCCCACTTTTCGAAAATATTCCGCTTCTTAATATTTTTTTTTGTTTGAAACATTACTTTTTAATTTTTGAAATTATTTTACCTTTCCTATAATTGACCGGATCGATGCCAGTGGCCACGGAGAATACGACAACGTCCCATTGCATAGTAACAAAAGTAAGCGAGCCAAATAGACGAATAACAAAATATGTAAGAGTTTTATGGGTGTGACGATGGCGATAGTGAAGAGACGACAGACGCGAAAACACACTTGGGCAAAAATTGATTGCAAAAACAAATTATTAATTTCTAGTCAAAAAAATCGTCGATGTCGATGCCGGGATCGAGGAAAGATTCTTCCATTCCCGTCAAATCCGTTTCATTCAGAATCAGATTTTCCATTGTTTCTTCCAAATTTGTTTCGCCGATCAACAATGCTCCAACCATTTTCCCATTCACCAGAATACATCGAATATACTCGGAATCACCGATAACTCTAGAAATTTCAATTTTAGACAAACTAAGAAAAAAACACATAAAATCGTTTTTTTTTTACCTTTCAACCACTCGATATTCACCAGTTTTCTGCCTTTCTGGCTTATAATCACCGAGAAACACGACCTATAATTTTTTATTCAATTAATCAATTAATTGCTTCGCGTTTGATATGGGAAACGTGCCAAATATGCCGCGCAGAGTTACATTGGTTGAAATTTGAATTGCCGCGCACTCATGTCAACCACTTTCGCTACGAGACCAGCGCGTTTACACGCGTGCGTCTTTTCGCGGCGGCGTGCGGTTTTCGAATGACGCTTTTCGAAAATGCGCTCGCTATCCGTTATTCTGTTCGCTTTTTAAATATTTATTTTTAAATTTTCTTTTAGATTAAAAAAAATTCACAATAATTTCCCAATAATCAACCAATTATTGTTTGTAGAATGGACGAGGATCAACTTCTTGACTACGAAGACGAGCAGGAGGATATCCAAGACAAACCGGAAGTTGCCGCCGGAGATGCCAAAAAAACTAAGGTAATTATTCATAATCAATTAGTTAATTCCTAATTACTCCACTTCAGGGAACTTATGCGTCCATCCACAGCAGCGGTTTCCGCGACTTCCTTTTGAAGCCGGAGATTCTTCGCGCTATTGGAGATTGTGGATTTGAGCATCCATCGGAAGGTAAAAATGTGAATTGAAATAGAAGTTAAATTTTTTTCTTTCTAGTTCAACACGAGTGCATTCCGCAGGCCATTCTCGGCATGGACGTTGTTTGTCAGGCAAAGTCTGGAATGGGTAAGACCGCGGTCTTCGTGATCGCTACTTTGCAACAACTGGAGCCGGTTGATGGAGACGTGAGACCAATAATTCAATTCTGATTATTTACTTTTTGAATATTTCAGATCTCTGTTGTCTGCATGTGCCATACTCGCGAATTGGCGTTCCAAATCTCCAAAGAATACGAACGATTCAGTAAATACCTTCCTGGTATCAAGGTTGCTGTATTCTTTGGTGGAATGCCAATCAAGAAGGATGAGGAGCGTCTGGCCAATGATTGCCCCCATATTGTTGTAGGAACTCCTGGCCGTATGCTCGCTCTCGCGAGGTCTGGCAAGATGAAACTCGACAAGGTCAAATATTTTGTTCTTGACGAATGCGACAAGATGATTGGAGATGCCGGTAATGAAGCTCGATATCAAAACCGTAGCTAATTATGCCAAAAATGCTACAGATATGCGCAGGGATGTTCAAGAAATTGTGAAACTCACGCCTCAAGAGAAGCAAGTTATGATGTTCTCCGCCACTCTGCCGAAGGAGCTTCGAATTGTGTGCAAAAAATTCATGCAAGATGTACGAATTTATGAGTCGTCCTCACCATACGATCACCAGGGGGAATTGAATTTGGACGAGCAAATTTTGACAAAAACCTCTTTCCAAAAACTCTTAGTAACTCACTGTCGACCGCATTCTGACGAGAAAGGGATTTTCTTGAACTGGTTAGCGCTAGCGCGTCATTCAAATTTCACTGATTTGATGATGTTCAGGTTGTTTCAACCAGGATAAGAATTTCCCGCATTCGGAGCTGATGCCTTTCACCGCAACCGAGGTGTTTAATGGCAGGGCGTCCAATGTGTTGCTGCGAAGGCCGTGTGCGATGAGACAGAACACGCTCGGGGGTCGCGATTGTATTTTTGAGTGTGTTTAAAAACAAAATTAATTTGTTTTTTTTTTCGGATCAACCGCTCTAAAACCCTTGGCATTCATTTGACGATTCACGACAATAATTGCCTAAATTTTCAGCCAATGGAAGTTTATGTTGATGACGAGGCGAAACTCACACTTCACGGACTTCAACAACACTACGTCAAGCTTAAGGAGGCTGAGAAGACCCGCAAACTTTTGGAGTTGCTTGACGCTTTGGAGTTCAACCAGGTCGTCATTTTTGTGAAGGCTGTGAGAAGATGCGAGGCTCTTCATCAGCTTCTCACCGAGCAGAACTTCCCATCGATTGCTATTCATCGTCAAATGCCACAGGAGGAGCGTTTGTCGAGATACCAAGCATTCAAGGATTTCCAGGTAAATTGAACGTGAATTTGTCCAGAAGAATTCCTATAATCTTCTAGAAGCGAATTCTTGTCGCCACCGACTTGTTCGGACGTGGAATGGATATTGAGCGTGTGAATATTGTCTTCAATTACGACATGCCGGAGGATTCTGACTCTTACTTGCACAGAGTTGCTCGCGCTGGACGCTTCGGAACCAAGGGATTGGCTATCACGTTCGTTTCGGACGAGAGCGATGCCAAGACGCTAAACAGCGTTCAAGATCGCTTCGATATCAGCATCACCGAGCTTCCAGAGAAGATTGATGTCTCAACTTACAGTAAGCCTAATTATCTACTCATTATACTTATTAATTATTTTAATTTTCAGTCGAAGGAAGAACCAATTAAGATGTGACGCCGAAGATTGTTTTCGTTTCTTGTTTCAACCAACTATTATTGTTTTATCGTATATACTATTATTTTGTTCCATTAGTTTTGAAAATACTTTTTTGAAAAAAGAAAAACCGCGAATTTTTTGGTCTCATACAAAAGAAAAACCATCCCAATATATCGTTATACATTAATTTATATAATTTGTTGGCTCTGTATTAATTATTAATCTCTGTTTTAAATGATTGAAAGAAATCGGAAATAAATTGTTTCGAGAACTTACTTTTAAACCGAAGAATGTCGTGCAATGCGCAAACAGGTCCAGATGGATGTTGGAGATTCGGGCTTCTTCTCCGATCACCATTGATAGGCCACAAGAGGCGCCCATCTGGCGGGCTTGGGTCCAAAGATACATCTAGAAGGAATTGAGAATGTTGATATGAAACCATTTAGAGGTACCTGCTTCCACAAAGGGGAAGAGTCGGGGAATCTGAGTGTGCACACATCACCACACGCGAATACATCGGGAATGGTGGTGCGGAAAAGATCGTCGACGATTATTCCGTGATTTTCAGCAATTTCCAGATGCTCGGCCCAAATTTGCGAGTTTGGGACAACGCCGGTCGCCCAGACGGCAAAATCGCAGTCGATTTGATGTTGGGCTTCTCGTGCTGTGTAGTCCACACGGAGTCCCGATTGGGTTTCGCAGATATTCGCAACTTTGGCGTTTTGAATGATTTCGACGTTGTGTTGACCCTGAAGATGGACGAGATCATCGCAGAACATGATTGGTTGATTACCTGATCGCCAGCACCTGTGAGATCGACGGCTGTACACCAGTCGGGACCCAACGCGGCTCCCGAAGGACCCAACGACGACGTTGTGAAAATTTGTCGCTTCAGAATCCCGGAATTTTTTCGATTCTCACCTCGTCCTTTGAGCAATTTGGATGTGATGAAGTTGGCGAGTTGAGCAGGAAAGAACGCCGATGAAATCGACGAATCGCGAATCAGCCACACGATGTTCACATTCTTCAATTCGTACCTGCAATTATTAGGGCAATTAGGCAATTAATTAATTGGGGGTCTACACAAGCTCGGTAGCGATGCCGCCGTTGCCGATGATCGCGAGTTTTTTGGCGTTCTTCAATTTCTCCTGAAATTCGTCGGGGTTTCGGTTCCGTTTTCGTCGCAACCAACCTCGAGCTTGATTACGGTATCGGTGTCGCGAATGCAAATCACATTTTTCGACTTATATGGGCATATCGGACTCGCTCCTGTCGCGATCGCCAGCCTGTCGTATCGAATTTCGCCGGATTGCCCGGTTGATAGGCATTTTTCAAGTGGATTGAAGCTTGTCACGGTGTCAAAAATGATTTTTAATCGATTATCATTGCTTATTGGCTCATTTGTCTCGCCGACATCGAAATGCTCGGTAAATTGGCCGATCTAAATTGAAAATTGATTTTTTTTGGTTTGACGAAAATATTTTTCTCTCTACCTTATACCAATTTTTCACTGTTTTCACATGACTTGACGCTGAAATCAGAATCACTTGGGTTTCAGCATCCATGCTATGCTTCAATATCTCTAAACTGCAACTAACTCCTGCGATTCCGCCGCCGACAACCACAAAAATCATGATTTAAAAAAAGAATACTTATGCGATTACGGTGGGCAAATCGGTGTGTGTTGCGCGCGCGGTGTTTGCACACAAAAACACAGTGCCGCACCATTGCATTGTTGGTACGCGCATTTTTTGAAAAAATTTTTTTTTCGCATTTTCTTTTTTCATCGAAATTCCGTATCATTCTTATCAATCGCTAGCCCGATTATATCACATATCGCCACTTGTTGCATTTCTCATCAATTTTCTCATTTCTTTTTTCCAGTTGAACAAAAAACAAAATAAAAGAGCATTAGGAAATGGCGACCACAGAAAGAATGGACACTTCAGAGGTTGAAGTCCCCACTGTTCAGGAAATGGAAAACGGCAGTCCAAAAGAGACGATACAGAAGAAAAATGTAAATTATTCATTTATTGGAAACCTTTTTAAATTTTGAAATAATTTAGAATGATTCCGGAGAGGGCAAGTCATCAAGAACCACTAGAAAGAGTGCCGCCAAAAAATCGAACCAATCCGAGGATGATAAGAAGGCTGAAGAGGAAATTGAAGGCGACGAGGCCGCCGACACGATAAGCGAAACGGTCGCGAAGACGCCGTCGCGTCGCGGCCGCGCCACACGCAAAATCACGGCGCCGAGCCCCTCGACGAACACGGTGACGCCGATGAAAGGCACTCGTGGACGAAAACGTAAGCAAAGTGCTTCCGAATCGACCAACACCACTCTCAACACTACAACCGGATCAGAGCTAAAAACGCCGGCGCGGAAAAATGGTAGAAATCGTGCGCAATTCTCGAATTTTTAAATGAGCGTTTTAATTCTTGCAGCCAAAGTCGCCCAACTTCTCACTTATCAACAATTCGCGCCGAGTGTCGTCGGTGATCGCGTTCTGTCATGCGGTGAAGGTAATTAACGCCGTAATTAGTCTAATTGCGCAATTGATTGTCTCAGGAGAGGCTTTGGGACATCCGGGACGCACCACCACCAAAAAACCGCGCAAAGTCGACATTTTTGAGGAGAATAATTTGAAGCCGATTCAAGTCGTCGCTGGCGGTGTGCATTCGGCTGTTCTCACCGAAGACGGACAAGTGTTCATGTGCGGCATCAATGAGAAGGGAACCGTGCCGGCCGAAGGTGTCGAGAATGAGGGAAGCACTGACGAATTCTCGAAGGTCCCGTTCTCCGACGATATTCAAAAAGAGGGCAAGGTAATAAAGGATAATTCATTTCCCTCAAAATTGCCGAGTCATATTCTAGATTATTATGATTGCCGCTGGCGCCAGTTTCACCGCGGCGCTTACTGATCAGGGAACGGTTATCGCATGGGGAAATTTGAGAAATTCGAACGGCAATGTCGATGTACATCCGCTTTTGCATAAAATGCAAGAGCATCCGGTGGTGATTGTGCACCATAATAAGCGAAAGATTGTCAAGGTTTTCAATTTTTGCAACTTTCTTTTGTCGATAAAATTGCAATTCATTTTAGATCGCCGCCGGCGAGAATCATCTTGTGATGCTCGATGAGCGCGGTCAGATTTTGACATTTGGCGATGGTGAAATGGGCCAACTTGGGCGCAGTATTCGCACCAAAACGATTCGATCAAGTATGGGGGGCAAGCAAAAATCGTTTATTGAGAATGTTGTTTCAGAGTTCATGTGCGATGAGAGCGGCGAGCATCTCGTCGTTTCGTTGCGATTCCGACAGAAGAGCAAATTCTACGATGTCGCCGCAAAGAACGTGTTCGCCAGCGGCTTCTGGACGATCGTCCACGGCGAAGACGGCAAATATTATTCGTTCGGATTGAACAATTTCGGCCAGATTGGTATCAAAGTCGATGAAGCTGATGAATTGGCGTTGGGACCCGACGGGCAGGACACTCGCGAATTGCGCGTCTTTTTGCCGACCGAGGCGCCGGCGTTTGGCGCCGAGGAGACGTTTGTGCAGATTGAGGGCGTTCAGCACGTTGTCGTGCTCACCGAGTCGGGCAAGGTGTTCGCGATGGGCAAGAACACTGACAACGCGCTTGGTTTGGGCAATTGGACGGGAAAAGACGATCAGCAGCATTGGCTGTAGGTTTTTCGATTAAGCGCGTGAAATGCGATTTGCTCGTTTTTCAGCTATGACAGCTTGCAACCGTTGGACATCGGAAGCGGCGAGAAGAAGATTGTTGGAATTTCGGCGAAATTGGCGACGTCGATCGCGTGGACCGACGACGGCACCGCGTTTGCGTGGGGCTTCGACACCACCGGTCAATTGGGACTCGGTTTGAAGGATGATGATGAGAAAGTGAGGCGTTTTTCAATGAATTTTTAATAAGAAGAATTTTCGCGAGTTTAATTACGTGCTATTTTTTTTGCGCCCTCGGTTTCCACTAATTAGCATAAAATAATTGGATGCTGGTTTTCAGATGGTGTCGAAACCCGAGGAGATCACATCGGCTCATTTGGAAGGCTTCTCGATTATTGGAGCGTCGATTTCGGATCAGCACACGTTGATTCTCGCGAGAAAATCTTGTTAAATCGTAATCTCTGTCTTTTTTTTTTTTGAATTCTGCTGTAAATTAAGACTACGGTAGGTTTTTGTGTTTTTGTGTTTTGTTGGCCATAGGCGTATTTGATTCTGAAGTTGCCTCGAATTTTTGTACCTTTTTTACCTAGTTTTATATGGAATTTTCTCGTGTTTTAGCTGTAAGTTATTGCTATTATTATTATTATTTCTATCCATCTATTATATTATAATTATTATTATTACTATTTGAGTGTTGAATATCGTCACTGCCCGAGGCTTCTCCCCCCTTGTTTTGTTTTGTGTGTGTAAATCCGAATATCCTGTTTCTTTTTTTTAATGCGTGTGTGTGTTGGTTATTTTTTCCGTTTGTTGTTTCTTTTGGCCCAGAAAAGAAATTGAGAGGAATGTGTTATCATTGTCGAACAATTTTTGTATACCTTGTCGATTTCGAGAAATTCGTTTTGCAAAAATGAAATTGTGCGCTCTCCTGGAGCCGATTTTGTTTTTCTTGTTTCTTTCTGTGTTTATTTTTTTTGAAAGCCGCCCTAATTGGCCGCCTTTTATCCAGTGTCCGGCATAACATACAACCCGGCCCTTCTCCTCAACCTCCTCCTCCCACTCCTCCTCAGTTTTTTTGGACCTAAAATGGCCATTGAGTTCCCCTCCCCTTCCCCCCCCCTAGTATATAAACGTTCTTGAATTGAGGTATCAGTTTACATGCAGCCGAAGCTTTTCACATTATATTTTTTTTCTGCCTTGAAGTACTGCTGGCATGTCGGTTTTGTTCTGAAATTGTGTTTCAAAGCAATGCAGCAAATTTTGTGAAAATTGCCATTTTTTTTCATGAAGACGATTTTTAAGGCTCTCAATAGTATGAAACGCGTTATGGCCGCAACACATAGGTCTTGCAGCGCGCGATTCTTGTAATAAAAATGGGCCATTGAATGTTTGAAATTGCTCAAAAATGTTGAATTAATTAAAAAAAAGAAGAAATGCTCCTAAAATTCGAAATTTGGATTGGTGGTCCCCGAGAAATTGGAATATTCAAAAACATTTTCCGTTTTTTGAGCCACGAGGTGCAGGTCTTGTGACGCTCGATTCAAAACAAGCGGAAATTGAAATCCGCTGTTGTCTAATTAAAACTTGCCCACTTTCATTCGCCTCGCTTCGATTTCATTCATTCGTCTTTTCAAAAATGTCGTCAAAATCGTTGCCAATTTGCGAGCAGATCGACGCCGACGAGGTGCCGCTGAAAACGATCATCAGCAATTCGTCGCACGCGAGTTTCCATTTGAATATTCCGACGACGACGACGGTAATTGAATCAAAAATAGCGAATAAAAATCGATTTCAGATGGATTATTTGTCGATTCACGAAGACGAGACGTCGATCGCCTCATCGGATCGAACGCTCGAGCGCGGCTTTTCGCGATTCGGACGAAAACGGTAATGTCGATGTGACGTCGTCGCGGCGTCATGAAAAATTCACAATATCGCCGACGTCTTATTGTTCGCATCATGTTTACCCATGCACTCATTCTTATATTCGTCTCCATCGCAATTCTTCTATTTTTTTGCCTTCTTGATACCCACGAAATCGTGAAAGATTAGAGAAGAAGCAACAACAAAAAAACAGAACAAACGATGAAACGCGAAACTCGCATTTCTTTCCTTTTTTTTCCATCGTTTTCAACTTTTAGTGCACCTTTTGTTTTAATTAAACTAGCCGCTCGACGCATTCAAAAACCACGCCCCTACTCCAACGCACACAAACACACATTTCTTTTGTTTAATTTCGAAAGATGCGCATTCGTTTCATTACTTGCCTTCTTTCGAGGGGGGCGGGTTTCGCGTCGAGACCTTGTTTGGCAATGTTTTTTTCAAACCAGAATAAATGTGAAATTTGCAGCTCTTCTGTGCGAATGTTCTATGATGAGACGAACTTCGCCGATCGCAAAGCGGTGAGTGATTGAGGCGGGGCGGCACCGATCGATGCTTGTTTCTTTCTTCCCCGGCCCCTATCCGCCATCAATTGATTAATTGATAGTTGTTTGTTGTGTAATATTATCATGTCAATTGACGAACAAACGCCGGCGTGGCGCGTGGCGTCGATCCCGTTGCCTTGCTTGGCTCGACAAATCGGCTTACCGATTGCGCTTATCGCGTCGCACCCGCACCCGCGGTGTCGATTGCCTATTAGTAGTTGGCTCCTCCTCCTCCTCTATCTTCTCTGCGTCTCTCGCGCACTGCAACACTATTTCTCGATGAATATTCAAAAAACAAATTTTTTTTTGTAGAAAATTAGGAATGTTTGCCGCTGGTCAAAAAGCCACCGGACTGCATCAACGGCGTGAAGTAAGAATTTGAATTTGATTCTCGATTATTCCGAAACAACCCAAAAATACACTTGAAATTGTGTGAATCGGTCGGAGAGCACGCGCGCTCCGGAAATAAGGACCCCCTTCAAGAACAAAATTTTTCTTCTTCTTCTTCTTCTTCCAACCGCCATTTTATTTTTTTTTATTCAATTCAAGTGTGTGCGTTTGACATCTCGATGGCGATTTCAGCGGTTCGCCGAGAGGTTTGTTTTCAGTTTTCTAAGCGCATCGAGATTTTCGCACACCGTCTTAGCCGTCGACGATTTATGTGCATTCTGGTGGCGCCAATAAACTGTGATGATGAATGGCCCATTATTTTCACACGATTATAAATTGTGGTTTTTTTTTCTGCGACGCCACCGCTGAGAAACCGCACATTAATCGGCTTCCAACCCAATTTGTGTGCAATTGCGCGTCGCGCTCAATTGCGGACTCGCCGATGTTACAGTACCCCGACGCGCATAAAATTAATTTGAATTTTTTTCTTAAAAGGAAACTACCAAACGCGCATGTTACAGCGTGTTCTAAAATTGTGTTTTTTTTTTCGAATTTTTAAAAATTTCATAATTGGTTGAGCGCGCAAGTATCTGAAAAGAAAACGATTTAAAGTTTGAAACACAAAATTGGATGATTAGTTCTAAACGAGAAAGAAAAAGAGAGAGAGAGAGAGAGAGAGTAGTAACCAACGAAAGCCATAATCACGTTTTTCCGGGTCCCCCCAATTGTTTCCACAAATTTTTCTTCGTCTTCTCTGCACGACGGAGGCGGAGACGATAATCGTTTTGTTGGTTCAACAAGGAGAAGCTGAAGAATGTTTCAAAACCCCCCACTCTTTTGTTTCGGTTTTTTTTGCGGTTGCTTCTCGTCTCGTCCGTGCGATTGTCATTTTTTTTTTCTGGTGGTATATTTTTCGATTGCGACTCTCAGCTTTTAATAATTGCTTCCTAGATAGTCGTGCTTCCTCTCCATTCATACACCAACACCAACCAACAACACACTTATATATATATTTTTTTGGTGGTCCCAATCCGCTTCAAATCAAAAATGGGCCATGATAGTCATCCGACCAAGATATTGCTCAAATCCAAGGTTTGTGCGACACACATAAATGGGGGTGCGTTGTTGTTGTCGATTTACGACGTGGCGAGGGGGCCGAGCGCCGCCAAATGGATTCAATGGCGGTTGCACCCCAATTAAACTACCGTATTCTCATTGGCTTTGTCTTTTTGATGAGTGGGATGACACCCATTAAGGCGCGGATTCGGCGTGGTGTTCGTTCGCCATCTCGCACGGAGCTATTCGTCGACGGCCACGCCCACCCTCTGCTCCCCTTGGCTCCGATTTTTTGCCGCCACTGCT
The DNA here is from genome assembly GCA_902829315.1 of Caenorhabditis bovis. Lineage (NCBI taxonomy): Eukaryota > Metazoa > Nematoda > Chromadorea > Rhabditida > Rhabditidae > Caenorhabditis > Caenorhabditis bovis. The sequence continues at coordinate 6,058,382 of CADEPM010000004.1, read as the reverse complement.
GCAGCCGCACCTCCTTATTTGGTGTTGTTGTTGTTGTTGTTGATTGTCAATTTGTTTGTTCGGTGATGAGAAGCTCGTTCTACCGTCGCGCGCGCGAGAATGTCAACGAGACATCATTGGTAGGTCGTTCTTTTTTTTTCGTTTTACGATTCAATGATTCCGGACTTCCGCAACGCATTTTTCGCCTTCGTCAGCTCGCCAACCTTTTTTTTGAAATTCGATATATATATATATATATATATATATATATATATATATATATATATATATATATATATATATATATATATATATATATATATATATATATATATATATATATTCATTTTATATCTGTTTTTGTTTTTGTCCCACACTACCGTAATCGCAAACGGGTCTTGTCGCGTCCTACTGTAATTAGCACCCTCTAGTATTCATCTGAAGTTCTAGTCGGAGTACACAGCCAACCCTATTGCTACAGTAATCCTAGGCAATGTTTAAAGGCGCTTAATGGTTCGATTGGAGGGAGGGTCATTGAATTAAACGGCTAAGAAGATGTACACGATAGATATCGATGAAGGAGAAGAAGAATGAGAGGGGGGTGGGGTCCTCCTTCTACTAGTGATATTCGAAACCCGGGGGGTCCGAAATTCAAAACTTTTCGCCCTCATTCTCGTCGGTTTCCAACAAATTCTTTTTTTTTACGCGCCTCTCTTCGTTGGTCTTCCGCCGATGCGCCTTTAAATGGTGTTGCGGTGAAAATGTTGAATAATGCCGATGACAAATGGCACCATCTCTCTCTGTCTCTCCCTCTGAATGCGTGTGTGTGTGTGTGTGCTTCTTGTCGGGACCCCTCTAACCTGAGAGGGTACCAAGATTATATACACATACCTCCAATGTGTAATATTTTGTGTTGCCCCCCCCCCTCCGGCGTTGATGATGATGAGGATGATACTCGTGTGTCAAAATACGGCCCTCCATCAATTGACATGTTCACTGATTTTGATGGTCCCTTCACTTACGGTACCCCTTCTTTGCCGTTTTTTAATCGGTCTTAATTAGCCACTAATTACTCCATTCAATGAAATCGTTGGTTTTAATAATTTTCAATATTTAATTTCCCATTAATTACTAGGAGTTAATTAGCAATCAAATTGGTAATTGTTATTGGCGCCGAATTCCACACGAGACCCATTATGATACGGTATCCGATTTTGGCGCCAAAATTCAAAAAGTGCAATTTGCTCATTCATAACGTCGACATTTCGCGACTCCGCCCATTCAATCAAATTAGGTAGTCGAGAGGAATGAAAAAAGGATGGAGAACATCTGCAAAAAAAAAAGAGAAGAGGAGAAGCCGAAGAAAATGCGGGCATTTAAACCTTCTTTTTTGCCTCCTGTCCCATCCTTCCTTTTTTCTTTTTTTTTTCGTGCTTCTTCAACTCGAACAAATATAACGAAGACGTCGCGATCGTCGTACACAAAGCGATAGAAGAAGAAGAAGAAGAAGATGAAGAAACCAAGAAAAATATTTCCAATTTTTTTTCTCGCCGTTGCCTTTTCGCTTGCACTCGCCTTCACCCATTTCTTGCGCCCGCCGATTAGTATGCAGTTAATGGGGCTTTTCGTTAAAGTGTTCGCAAAAAATCGAAAACACCCCTGCCGACAGAATGGGATTGAGTTCGGCAAGTCCGTCAAGCTGCGGCGCGACTAACCACCTGCGCCATTGCGGTCGCCGGCGCCAGCTAGCGCGTTGCCATATAACCGTGTTCCTCCGCGCACGCGTAACGACGATAATATATTAGTTGGAAAAAAACGAATGGAAATTTGTTTGTTTCCTGGTTTTCCTAGCTTAAAGCCCCGTTTAAATGTCGAGTGGAGATTAGTCTTAAAGCAAGCGTCTCGGTTTCACCGGTGCCGGCGGTTTTCGGTTTCGTTGTCGTTCTCGTCCATTAAGCAAAACAAAAGTTTTGCTCTTTTCCGGAAGGTTGGGGTGGAAGGAAATTTGAGATGGATGGGGCTTTTTTATTTCGTTCTAAACCAACATTTAATTCATCTTCTTAATTTTTTGCAGTCTTGGATGGACACCGAACATCGGGTGATATTGAACGTTGGTGGAATTCGTCACGAGACCTACACGCATGTGCTCAAAAAAATTCCGGCGACGCGATTGTCGCGTCTCACGCCAAATTTGGCCAATTACGATCCGGTGCTCAATGAGTATTTTTTCGATCGCCATCCCGGCGTTTTTTCGATGATATTGAACTATTATCGCACCGGTGAGTCAGTTTCTCGATGCGCCTTTAAACGAAACCAAAACCGATTGGCTCGTTGCCAAGTTTTTTTTTTGTGCTGAAACATCAAATTTTTTACAAATATTATTTGATAGCCGATTTTTCTAGGCAAACTGCACTATCCGACGAACGTGTGCGGCCCGCTGTTCGAGGAGGAGCTCGAGTTTTGGGGTCTCGACGCGAATCAGGTCGAGCCGTGCTGCTGGATGACGTACACGCAGCATCGCGACACGCAGGACACGCTCGCCGTCATCGAGAGTCTCGATCTCGACGGCGATCCGCCGACGCAAGAGGAGATCGCGAAGAAGTTCGGCTGGGAAGACGATTACTATTCGGGCACACTATCGCAATGGCAGCAGCTCAAACCGCGTGTGTGGGCGTTGTTCGACGAGCCGTGGAGCTCGAAATACGCTCGGGTAGGCGTTTATCGTAGCCGTCGCCACCGCAACACCCAACACCCAACACCAAACACCATCGTTTTCGTCTCACTAATCTTTTGTGTTCCTTTTTTTTTTTAACAAATTCTTCATTTGGTTTTGTTTGAAAGTTTGAATCAAAATTTAGGAGACCAATGAGAATGCATGAAAATTGCCAGGCTTTTCCTGTCACCTTTGTTCGACGTTCTTTTTTTCTCAGTTCCTCTCTGTATGTGTGTGTGTGTGTGTGTCTCGTCTCGTCTCTCCTCTCTTCTCTCACCATCTCTCTATGTCTCTTCTTCTCTCTCTCTCTCTCCGCCACATTTTTTTCGCGTCGTGAGCCCGGAGGCGTTGATTGCAGATCATCTCATCGATGTCGGTCGCGTTCATTCTGGCGTCGACGTGCTCGTTCATCCTCAAAACCGATCCGTCGTTTCAGATTCCCGACATTGACGGTGAGCAGTTTGATTCGAATCCAATTCCAAGAAACATTGAAATTTCCAGTCTTCTACTCATTGCGCGTCGTCGATGAAGGCGGCTTCAAGAACTATCACAAGACGATCGGCACCGACAAACCGGTGACATCGCCTCATCCCTACTTCTTCTATGTCGACCTCATATGCAACATCTGGTTCACCATTGAGCTGGTAACGATGCGCCTTTAAATGTCGTCCAATTCGCAATTTCACACAGCTGACGCGCAGCTTATTCTGCCCGTCGTTCCACAAATTCGTCCGATCGCCGCTGACGATCATCGACGTCGTCTCGACGGGCGCCTTCTTCTTCGAGAGCCTCCTTCATGCGATTCTCATTCAGACCGGTAGATCGGAATCGCGCGGTGTGAGTTGTGCAAAATCGTTCAGCTTCAGGCTCGCTCGTCACATTGGATTTTCTGTCGATGATCTGTGTTCTGAGGTTGTTCAAGTTGACGCAACATTTTTCCGGCTTGAAGATTCTGATACAGACTTTTAAGGTATGCGCCTTTAAATCCAACATCAATCATTCGCATGCGTCTTTAAATTCATGTTAAATTCTTTTAAAGACCCTATGCGCCTTCAAATTCATCATTAATTTGTTTTGAGAATGAATGCGCCTTTAAATCCAACATCAATCATTCGCATGCGTCTTTAAATTCATGTTAAATTCTTTTAAAGACTCTATGCGCCTTCAAATTCATCATTAATTTGTTTTGAGAATGAATGCGCCTTGAATTTCATCTCTATTTCGCTTTGAAACCCTATGCGCCATTAAATTTATCTCTATTTCGCTTTGAGACCCTATGCGCCTTTAAATTTATCACTATTTCGCTTTGAGACTCTATGCGCCTTTAAATTGTTCACTATTTAGCTTTGAGACCCTATGCGCCTTTAAATTGATCACTTCTTCGCTTTGAGACTCTATGCGCATTTAAATTGATCACTATTTCGCTTTGAGATCATATGCGCCTTTAAATTGATTACTTCTTCGCTTTGAGACTCTATGCGCCTTTAAATTGATCACTATTTCGCTTTGAGATCATATGCGCCTTTTAATTGATAACTATTTTGCTTTGAGACCCTATGCGCCTTTGAATTGATCACTATTTCGCTTTGAGACCCTATGCGCCTTTAAATTGATCACTTCTTCGCTTTGAGACTCTATGCGCCTTTGAATTGATCACTATTTCGCTTTGAGATCATATGCGCCTTTTAATTGATAACTATTTTGCTTTGAGACCCTATGCGCCTTTGAATTGATCACTATTTCGCTTTGAGACCCAATGCGCCTTCAACACCACCACAATTTTCAGGCTTCAGCTCAAGAGCTCTGCCTTCTCGTCTTCTTCGTCATCCTCGCCATCGTCATCTTCGCCGCGTTGGTCTACTACGCCGAACGATCGCAACTGAACAAGGACAATCAATTCACGAGCATCCCGCTGGGACTCTGGTGGTAATTCGACGAAAAACGCCTTTAAAAAAGCCATCTTCCGATATTGATGCTCAATTGAAATATGGTCTCCTAGGAGTCTCGTGACGATATCGACCGTCGGTTTCGGCGACATGGTGCCGAAGACGTATTTGGGCATGCTCGTCGGCTCGTTGTGCGCCCTCATGGGTGTGCTCACCATCGCGTTGCCGGTGCCGGTCATCGTGTCGAACTTCTCGAATTTGTACTCGCATTCGCAGGCGCGCGCGAAATTGCCGAAAAAGCGGCGACGCGTCTTGCAGGTGGGCCGACAGCGTGGGCGTGGGTGGCGGACGACGACAATTTTCGTCATTGCAGGCGCACGAGGTGAAGCCGACGATGTTGGGTGTGAAGCCGGCGGCGCACCACGGCAAACACCGCAAGAAGAGCTCGTCCGACGGACCATCGACGCCGGCGAATCCGGCGCCGCCGCGAGTGTGCAAAAACCACAACGGCGGTTTGGCGGCCGAATCGAAACTCATGGCCTAGAAAACCCATTTGTGTGTCTTTTCTGTTTTGTTTTGTTTGTTTACGGGTCAACCATATTGTTTTTTTCTCTCTCTCTTTCTCTCTCTCTCTCTCAATCTCTCTCTCTAGTCAAAAAAATTGTGTCCGTTTTTATGCATGTCCGTTTTTTAAAATTATGATTTCTTTTATTGTCCGTGTGAACTACAGACTTGCGTTTTTTTTTTGAAATAATATTAATAATCGGAATAAAATGCACCACAAGCAATTTGTTTTTTTTTTTTCGAATTTCTTTTTTTCTGGCCGCTAGCTGTTTAGGTGTGGATGCTAGGCGCTCGTCATCGATATCCACCTTCCGATGATTGCCTCGTTTCAGGTCATCTCCGTCGTCAACATCATCTTCGTCATCATCTCCATCGTGTGCTTCTGCCTCAAAACGCATCCGTCGTTTCGGATTCCCGACATCGAGGTGGCCGCAAATCCGCACATCAATTCGTCGCACGCCGTTCAGAACACAATTTACGTCGGCAAAACCGCCACCAGGTAGGCAACAATTGTCATGCGCCTTTAAAAAATTATTTTTTTCCAGAGCGCACCCGTCATTCTTCTATGTGGAGCTGCTGTCGAACATCTGGTTCTCGGGCGAGTTCCTCACACGAATGATCTTCTGCCCGAATTTGGCGATATTCCTCAAAACGCCGGTCAACATCATCGACTTCATCGCGACGATCTCGTTCTACATCGATTGGGCGCTCGATCGCGCGTTGTCGGGTTCGAATCGCGACTCGGTCGAGTTCTTCTCGATCATTCGCATCCTGCGATTGTTCAAGCTCACCCAGCATTCGACGGGTCTCAAGATTCTCATACAGACGTTCAAGGTATCGGAACGCTTCACCAACAAAACAAAAAAACCAATTGGTGTGCAATTTTCAGGCGTCCGCCCAAGAGCTTTTCCTTCTCGTCTTCTTCGTCCTCCTCGGCATCGTCATTTTCGCCGCGTTGGTCTATTATGCGGAACGCGTCGAGGACAATCGCGAGAATCAATTCTCATCGATTCCCGTCGGATTGTGGTGGGCGGTCATCACGATCTGTACGATCGGCTTCGGCGATCTGGTGCCTCAAACGTCGTTGGGTCGCCTCGTCGGCTCGATCTGCGCCCTCATGGGTGTGCTCACCATCGCGTTGCCGGTGCCGGTCATCGTCTCCAATTTCGCCATGTTCTATTCTCATGCTCAAGCGAGGTTCGATTAAAGACGGGGGGGGGGTGATCATACGAATTTGACTGCGATTTCGATTGTAGGTCAAAACTTCCGAAGAAGCGACGACGGGTCTTGCAGCCGCATGAGATCAAGCCGGTGGTTGGAAGAACGACGACAGCGGTTCTTCTCAATTCGCTGGCTCCAAAGAGGCCTCCAGAAGGTTGGCTTGTGTTCGCCTACCAGATCGAAAGCCATTTATTCAGGCGGTCCTTTATCACCATTTTCGAATGCTCCGCTTCTTGTGTGCCCGCCAGGCGGCACCGCCGAAGGTGTCAAATCGAGGAAATCGAGTCAAAACAAAAGTGTTGTGAACAATAACAATAATAATGATGAAAATGTAAAAAATAATTCCAAAATGAATAAAATTGTATAAATTATCTATTCGCTCTCGTGTAGTACACATGTGAACGCACTTTGTCGCTACACTGCAATGCGCCCTCGTGGAAGCGCGGCAAGTTTTGTGTTCGGCGCGCGAGAGGTTGCCGACTCGACCCCGCTCCCCCAGCGTGAGTACTGGCTGTTCGTTGGTTGACGTAGGCGAATAGCTGTCATCAACCACGCGAGAATAACACGAGTCATTTAAATTACCGGGTTAAGACTTGTTTGAATGGGTCACTCGGAGGAGGTGCCTCGACAATATTTTGTTTTTCATCAATGACATACGCAATTTTAATTGATTATAAAAATGGAATTTGTCGAAAAATTTTCAATCGACGACAATGTTCATCATTTTCGTAATTGTTGTTCAATTCGTTGCTGTTGTTTTGATTGATGGCTTGGCGATCAAACAGTGCGAATGTAACAAGTATGAAGCTTGCTTGAAAACAATGAGAACTGGAAATTTCAAGGTATGCGTTGAAAAATGCGAGGTAAGCTGTAAATTGAGATATTTTCAGGCAAATTTTACCATTTTTAGAGTAATGGAGACCCAAAATTCGTCGAATGCATCTCAAAATTTTCGAAATTATTCCAAAAATCGAAAATTTGTAATTTCTCCAAAGTTTTTGGCTTCAAAGGTTGCACAAATCGCAATAATTCGGTTTTGCTTGAAAGAAATCCCAGCGAATTTCGAGATATTTTTATTCACGCGTTAGAAGAACGAATTCCGCATTTTGGTGAGCCTAATTGACCAATTATTTCGTTTATTAGCCAATTATAGACGAACAACGGAGGTTTAAAAGCGAAAAAGCCGCGAAACAAGCGTCGTGCGTTTTGAATTGCATTCATCCTGGCAGAAATGACTGCACAAAAAAATTAAAGTGCAAATATTCTGAAATTCTTTTTGAATTGCTCTTTTTCAGGTGCGATATTTATCTTCCAACAGAGCTTGAAGTTTTTGAGCAATTTGAGCCATGTTTCGAAGCGCGCGGCTTATTTTCCATGTCCGCAGCAATGTATCAATGCTACAGTAGGCTTCTAATTATTCCTAATTAGTCTATAACTGATTGCAGAGCAATTATTCGTGTTCGATGAGTGAGAATTGCGCGGAGGTGGCCGGCGAATCGTCGGCCGCGGTGGCAAACGCGCTCCACGGACAATCTGATGACAATTTTTAAAAATGTGTTCACCTCCTCTCGATTTTCCTTTTTTTTCGAATAAATTTCACCAATTTCGTCTCATTATTGTGTTTTTAATCGCGAAATTCCAGCGGAATGGTCGAGTCCACCGGATTTCCAGCGATTGAGGACGAAAGAACGCGTGCGCTTCACGCGTATCGCCGAAAACTCGCCGAATGCCGCGATATCGAGCAAAAATTGAAAGAGCTTCGCAAACGAGAGGCCGAAATGCAGAAGTCGTTCGACAAATCCGAGAACGACATCAAATCGCTTCAATCGGTCGGCCAGATAGTCGGCGAGGTGCTCAAACAGCTCACCGAGGAGAAGTTCATCGTGAAAGCCACCAATGGCCCGAGATACGTCGTCGGTTGTCGGCGTTCGATCAACAAGGAGGAGTTGAAGCAAGGCACTCGCGTTTCTCTTGACATGACAACTTTGACAATTATGTAATTAATCGCCCCTTAATTGCCCAGTTGATTAGAAAGTAAATTTTCAGGCGTCAACTGCCTCGCGAAGTCGACCCATTGGTCTACAAAATGTCGCACGAGGATCCTGGAAACATCACCTATGCCGACGTCGGAGGACTCGCCGAGCAGATTCGCGAGCTTCGCGAGGTCGTCGAGCTGCCATTAATCAATCCCGAGTTGTTCAAGCGCGTCGGAATCACACCGCCGAAAGGCTGCTTGCTGTTCGGACCACCGGGAACCGGCAAAACGCTGTTGGCTCGCGCTGTCGCCTCGCAATTGGATTGCAATTTCCTCAAGGTTGTCTCATCGGCGATCGTCGACAAATATATTGGAGAATCGGCGAGAATGATTCGCGAGATGTTCAATTATGCTAGGGACCATCAGCCGTGCATCGTGTTCATGGATGAGATCGACGCGATCGGTGGAAGGAGATTCTCTGAGGGAACGTCGGCGGATCGAGAGATTCAAAGAACCTTGATGGAGCTTCTCAATCAGCTCGATGGCTTCGATTCTCTTGGAAAAGTCAAGGTAAAATTTCACCATAATTAAATCTCAATTATCTAATTAGGTAATTATGGCGACCAATCGTCCCGATACATTAGATCCCGCCCTGTTGCGTCCAGGACGTTTGGATCGAAAAATCGAGATCGGCCTTCCCAACGAGCAATCGAGATTGGAGATTCTGAAAATCCATTCGAATAAGATCACAAAGCATGGAGAGATTGATTTCGAGGCGGTGGTGAAGCTCTCCGACGGCTTCTCCGCGGCCGATTTGAGAAATGTGTGCACTGAAGCTGGTATGCGCCTTTAAACAATCAAACAGTGCCCATTGATGGCGGCGATTTTCAGGAATGTTCGCGATTCGCGCTGAACGCGAATATGTGATTGATGAGGATTTCATGAAGGCGGTGAGAAAAGTTGGAGATGCGAAGCGTCTTGAGACGAAACTTGACTACAAGCCCGTATAATTTTATTCCCCGGTTGAAATGGTCCACTTTTTTATGTGTATTTATTTATTACTTTTAACTTGAATGAATCCTTCTGGCCCCTGAAATTCTACATGATTTTTGTCCAACAAATAGTGGTGAATAATCCATTTTTTGTATTTCTTTTCGATATTCTCCACGGAAAAAGAAAAAGTCGACTTGATTCAGAATGTCACGTGTTGTTGAAGAAGTCAAATCGATGTTGGGTATTAGTTTTCTTAGATGAAGTCTAAAAATGCGAATTTAGAGAGCGTTGGCGAAATCGAAGAGGTCACGACGGTCAAAGTGTCGAATGAGGATCAGATGAAGGTCTGGAAGCTGCTCATCGAGGAAGTAAGGCGCAATTTAGAGATTTTCGATTTTATTTAAAAAATTGAAATTGGAAAACTTGAAAATGCTATTTTCAAATCGAAATTTCTTGAATTTGTTGGCTTTATTCGAATTTCGAGTCAAAATTTTGTTTTGTTATGAAAAATGTTTCGATCATTGTTTGAATGGTCCGTCCCGCGCATTCATCATCATTGAATTTTTTCTTCTGAATGCGCTCGCCATTTGCCCGTCTATATTTAATTAGAATTGGGACCAATTCATCGATAAATGTCATGGTTATAAATAAAAACGGATGAATGAAATCGAAAATGTGCCATTTTTTTTCTCATGCAGGAGCTGAAAGAAGCTGGAATCGATGATGCGAACGCACTTCGATGCGTCAGCATTCCGGAAGCCGAGCAGCGGATTGTCGACGAGTTTCTCAAGAATCGTCGTTGAAGAAATTCACGATTTTTGTGTATAAATGAACTGTATATATTATTTTTTTTCGTCTTCTTCCTTTTTTGGCGATGACCTTGTAGTTTCCTTTGTTGTCTCATCGACAACAAGTTTTTTTTGGTGGTAACAATTTGCGGATTTGCCGAGGGTTAAAGGGCGGAATTGTTTGTTCGTGGCGAGACCCGTTCGCCATTTTTCTTTTTACCAGCTTTTCAACAATTGTTGTTTTTCTTTTTGCCATTTTTTGTCGGAATTTTCAAAATATTATTTTTTTTCTTCTTTTAGCGCCAATTTCGAAATTCGGGCGATTTTTGATCTTGTATGAAAAAATAATGCATGAAATGTTGGAAATTTGAATTTTTGGCACGCAATTTAAAATTTAAAAAGAAATATCGTGAAATTCAAATTTTTTTCATTTTTTTTATGCCATGATCACAAAATTCCGCTTTTTTTCCAACATTTTAAATTTGCTGAAAAAAATTTTCATTGCTTTGGCGGCAATTCAAAATGTCACAATCACCCCCAATTTTTGCCGTTGAAAAAAAGAAGCGCTGGCGCGAAATTCAAATTTCCTGTTTGACCTCTCGCCTTCACAAATGTGTCGATCATGAATAGTGTGTAGTTTTCGTTCAGCGTATTACACCGAGTGTAAACAAATCAACATTTTAAATGTAAAAAATATATATATAGCAAATTGTAACAAAATCTCTCTCTATTTTTGGCGCCGTGCTACGGTAGTGTCCATAAATGGACTGCCGGCTCGGCACACGTCACACAAGCTCCGCCCACTCGTGGCAGCGGACACATCCTTCCTTTTCTGCTCGTTTTCTTCCAAAAAAAAGAGAGAGCGAATTTTCCGTTTCTTTTTTTTTCGGCGTCCCGCCAGACATGCTCGTTTTGGTGTTTGCATTGGTCGGTGCCGTCGTCGGCGTTCCGACGACGAACTACACGGTGACGAAGTACACGTTCACACGTGAGAACGACACCGACGTCATCGAGCCGGAAGCGCCGCCGTTTCAGGTAGAATCGTTGCCAAAATCGGAAAAAAAAAAACGTTCGTCGAAACTTCGATGTTCCAGCTGATACCGCTCGATTTTCTCTGCGAATTCTGTCAGGTCGTCATTTTGAAGCTCAAAGATCGCCAACTCAACGAGCCCGACTTCGAGGAGGTTCGTGAATATGGGCGGCTCCGAGTGTTTTTCCTTTTCGTTTTTGCAGAAAATCAAGCAGGAATGCTTCAACAGCACCGATAGCACGTCGTCGATTTGCGACGTCATCAATCGGGTGAATTTGGGAAAATTGCGAAACGACGAGCCGCGAGCAATTTGCGCCGAGCAGAAGATGTGCATCGGAAGCGTTGTCGAAAAGGTACGTTCCGATTCAAATCTGAAATCGCAACAATTGTGAAATTTTCAGCAAACCGCAATGCCCTCCGCCTCACCATCGCCAACTACCGTCGTCGGAGAAAAGCGCGTCGAGACCAATATCCATGTGCTTGATCCGGACCCAACCTCAATCTACTAGCGCTTTTCATTTTTCGTCATTAAGCTCAATGTATATAAAATTGCTATTTATGGCGAGATCACAACCAAATATGGGAGCATTTGTTGGAAAATTAAAGCTTTTTTGGAACAATTTCGATGGATGACACAATCGGTTTGAGGCCCTGCTTGCTGTGTCGAATGCCGTAGGCGAAGTAGATCAATAATCCTGAACATTGACAAATTTTTTATGAGCGGGGGGGGGGAACGAGAAAATTACCAATTGCGAGCCAGACGAACAACCGGATCCATGTGAGATGATTGAGGAACACCATCATGAACACGTTGGCGAGAAGTCCGACAGCCGGCACGAACGGCACGAACGGCACCTTGTAGGTGGCCGTTCGAATGTTCTGCTCGTGTCCTAGAATGAAGATGAACGAAACGATGGCGATGACGGCGCCGATGAGCAACAGAATGATTCCGCCGGGATTGGTGTAGATGGCGATGCGAAACGGCAACGCTATCAGTACATAGCCGATGATGAGGCCGGCGACGGCGCATTGAATTGATCGACCGTGCGGGAAGCGCGTCCAGAACGATTTGAATGGAACCCACGATTTCAATGAGCCGCCTGAAATGTGAAAATCGAAATTTGAGGCTGTCAAACTGATAATTTTTGATTGATTTCTTTTGAGTGTGCAATACACCGAGACGCGAAATTGCGTACAACACGTTTCTTTTCTTTTCTCTTTTTAAAATTGCAAAAATTACCATCATCAAACTCGGTTTCACTTCCGTCTTTGTAGGCGCGCTGGAAGCGCAAAAGAATCACGCACGCCGTCACCATGGAATATGCCAATAGGGTGCCGATCGACATGAACTCGACCAACGCGGCCAAATCGAACACCAACGCCAATATGGCGTTGATGAGGGTGAACACGACAGTGGCGTTCAACGGTGTCTTGGTGTAGCGATTGATGACGCCAAAAAAGTGGAATAGAAGGCCGTCGTCAGCCATCGCGTAAACGGCGCGCGGCAGCGCGAACGCGCCGGTCACCAGGTTATTGAGCATTCCGGCGAGGGCTCCGATGCTCATGATCGTCATTGCCACGTAGGCGCCTTTTGAAGCAAAGGCAGAAGCATACGCAGCTTTTTCATCGACATCGTAGTAAGGGACCATCAATGACAACGAGGCGCCCATCAGTACGTAAAGGACGACAATGACTGAGAGACTTCCGAAGGTTGCCAATGGAATGGTACGATGGGGATCTGAATGGAACCGCAATTAATAATTATTGTTTCAGCGCGATCGCATACTTTTCGCTTCTTCGCCGGCGGTGGCGAGCGCCTCGAAGCCGATGTACGAGAAAAAGCACACCGAGGCGCCCTGAATTGCGCCCGAAAATCCATAGGGGAAAAACAGCGAATTTCCGTGAAGATCGGTTCCCGACCAAAAGCTGAAATCGGCGAATGAAAGACCATAGACGATGACGAACGCGAGAACCTTAAAAACAATGAGGGTAAATTTGAAAAATTTGAAAAGAAAATTCAAATGCGATCCGCAATTCGGCGTCATGGTGTACTAAACACATTTCTAAAACTACAGTACCCATTATTTTTTTCTTTTTCAAAAAGTTACATTCTTTCACATTTTCAATAATCATCAAGGTTTTTGTGAATTTCTATTGTGACTGCCAAAAAATTGAAAATTAGGTCTCGATGCACGCTATGCGCCTCCTAATAATTAGGCCCATAAATCTGCACGTTTAGTTTTGCGCCACATCACTGGAAAAAATTGGGCGTCTGCAATTCGGCGTCACGATTTACCGCACATTTTTGAAACTACAGTAGTCTTGAATTAAAATTGAGTTTCTTTTTTTTTGTTTCCCAAGAAAAATCGCTTACCGCCAAGTTGAGAACGACAAACGCGGTGTTGACGTTGGCCGAGAATTTCGAGCCGATCGCGACCGCAAACGCAACGATGAACAACAAAAAGAAGGCGAGAATGTCGGGATATTCGGCGAAAAAGCCGCCGCCCTGCAAAAAAACACATCGATTCGTCGTCAGGCGACAGCGCTACCTGACTCATTCGGCCAATCGTGTTGGCGGTGAACTCGCTGATCTTGTGCCCGACGAGGCTGTCCAAATAAGCGGTCCACGCGCGCGCCACCGCCGCGTTGCCGATCATGTACTCGAGCGGCACCGTCCAGCCGACGATGAACGCCCACAGCTCGCCCATTCCGACGTACGTGTAGGTGTAGGCGCTTCCGGCTCTCGGAAATCTGCGAATCGCGCTTATTATCGACGAGTGGTCTCAAACCGCCACCTACCGGGCGCCGAATTCGGCGTAGCTGAACGCCGACAGAAGCGCGGCGACGCCGGCGAACACGAACGACAGAATGACGGCGGGGCCGGCGATTTTGCGGACCACTTCGCCTACAATCAGGGATACTGTTTGCCTGAAGCACTTAAAAAATGATACCTGTGAGCACGTAGATGCCCGCTCCAATCATGTGGCCGATGGCGATGAACATGATGTCGAACACGTTGAGGCAGCGCTTCATTTTCGACTCGAGATGCGAGCCGCCTTCGAACGTCTTCTTGCGGAATAGAACATCGGCGATCGACATTCTGTGCGGAACAAACCGAAAATAATGCGAATATTGGATTGGAATGGATGAGTGAGTGGCGAGAGAGTGGGTGAATCGCGGAGGCGCAGAGCACAATTATCGCAAATTATCCGATTTTTGTTATGTGTGTGTTCTTTTTTGGCAAAAATCAACCGAATGAGCCGTCTTCTTGTTTCACCATCGACAAATCAAAAAAAAGTGGTTTCGATCAAGTGTTTGTTTAACGGCTTGTTTTTCCGGCTCTGCGACAATTTTTTGTCGTAATTACGGATTACCGTAATTTTAAAGTGCACCCTCCCCCCTCCTTTAAATGGATTGTTTTTTTTTTCAATTTCGTTAAAGTACAGTAAGCCAATCGCTTTTAGATTTTTGTGCGATTCACAGAAGCGGCAAATTGCACGCATTGTTGGCCTAATAGGAAATTCAGTAGTAGCCTTTCGCGGTGAGACCCAGGAAATAATGAGAAGGAAGAATTGAATTCGGTGGAAGATATGAATGGACGGAAGTAACACACACACACACACCAACATAACCACGTGATCGGTGGGAATGGGTTTCTTCAAAAATCTGCTGACCATCGGTTAGTGGAGGTGGAGCTCCACCCAACTGTTCCCTGGCGATCTTCTGCATTAACAAAACATGATAGATACCCAAAAGAGAACCCATCGAGTGCAGGAGATCATTTATACAAAATAAGGAAGAAATGTTGGGGGGGGGGTGGCAAGAGAGAGACCGGTTACAGTTCCTTGTTAGACTACTGATGACCTCAAAATTTATGGGTTCCGATCATTTTTGTTGATTTTGAACGGAAGACGATTTATTTTCAGAATTTCTCCGGCTATATCGATGGTCTTGAATTCTGGTTCGAAATAAAAGAATCAGAAGTCTATCATCTGGAGAATGAGAGCGAGATACGGTAACCAAAAGAAAGACACTGATTTAATGAGATCAATGAAACAGAGAAGCCTTCCACCATCACACTCTAGGGGGTCAATTTTTGTTGACGCCCAAAAATAGAAACATCATTATCAAAACTAGATAGAACTGTGATTTGTGAAAATTATGCCAGTTGCAACTGAACAATGGAATGTATAATCCCTCTTTGGTAAGCCAATTTTTATAGTCATCTAGTTTTTTATTTTTGATGTGTATGACACGGATTAATTTAAATTTATAGTCTACCTAGAACGAAAAAAATAAAGACAAGTGTTTCTCAAGCGAACCTATATGATGCTCTTTTATATGCCGAGCGCTCAGTGAACAACAATAATCGCATTGAAAATGGTATGGGGCAACAATAGGAGAAATTTTTGTTGGTGTGTGTTGTTGCCAGCAATATGATTTCTTTTTTTTTCCCCAAAAAATCAACACAATGCAACAAAAATGCTTTATTTTGTACCCATATATTTGTGATGATTTTTTTCTTTGAAAAAAAATGAGAGAATACCGGTATGCCATTGATTCGAGCTAGACTTTGGCTTTTTTGATGGGAATTGATGATTGGTGACCGCTTGGCGCGATTGGATGAATTTGGCCGTCGTTTGGCGCGGCGGCGGCGCCAGAAGTCGGCGCTGTGTTGAACGTGGGGCTTGCTTGCGCAAGGACAGCAGCGATTGCGGCGACATCGGCGTCGTTGGGAATCTGTGTGTGTTGTTGAGTGTGATCGTTGGACGTTGTGCTCTGAAATTTTTGTTGGTATTAAGGTCTCGACACGAAAATTGGTGTTCTAATATTCGTTTAGTTTCCAAAGAACCTTCAAAACTCCGACGAAAAATTGCAATTTTGGTACGCCGTCAAAGATTATTCAAATTTTCACGTGATGCTTGATTTTGAACAGATACACGATTATTTGCGAATTGTCATGTGAGTTTTATTGTTTGACTTTTAAAATCGATTTTTTTTGTGAAAAATAGGGATTCAAAATTCTAATAATCAATTAAAAATTTTTTTTCACCCACCTTTGGCGCTGGCGGCGCTCCACCAATTGGATCGGTTTGATCAAATGGAAAGCCGGCGTCGAATTTCATGTACTCTGCAATCGAAAGAAACGATGCGCTATGCGCCTTGAAACAATCGTACCCGACAAATCGAGACCTCCGGAATGGTCGAAATCGAATTTGTAGAATAATTTCGGGAAGTTCTCCCTCGGTTTCACTAGGAAACGCTCGGCGAGCACACGTTCGAGCTCCTCGATGCTCAACGCCATATTGAAGTCCTCGTCGAAATCCTCAAACACTTTTCCATAATAGGCAGCTCGACTCTTCTCGGATTTGCTGGAAGCCTCATGGAAATGCTCCTCATATTCGGGAAGCGTGATTTTTCCATCATCTGAAATTTGGAAAAATTATTTTATTTTGGAATTTTAAGACAATTTTTAACGAAATTTTGTACTGGGTTCTCAATTATACCATTTGGGTATATAAAAAATCATTAGGATACAAAAAATGCGACAAAACAGGAATTTTAGGCAAACGAGAAATGCAAAAAAATAATCGAGTACGCAAACTGGCGTCTCGGTGTACGCAACACACATTCAATTCTACAGTACTCTATGATTAATTGCTTGCTTACGATTTTTGTCAAGAGTATCGAATTCCTCTTTCTTGGCTTCGACATAGGCAAGCTCCATGTGCAAAAACTCATCAAAATTCAAAATTTTGTCCTTGTTCTTGTCGACGCGAAGAAAACGTTGCTCTAAAACGCGAAAAAAATGACAAATTAAAATTGCAGGTCAACTCGCCATGACTTTCTTGTTTCGTTTGGAACACGTTGAATTCTTCCTCGAGCGGAAGCGGCGCGCCGTCAACGGCGAGAAGCAGAATGGCAGCGAAGGTGGCGAATCGCATTTGTTCTTCGTTGTCGTACCAATTGGGACGAATTGAATGTGCTTCAATTTATAGGCGCATCGAAAGTGTTGAGGGGTGGAGGCGGCGAAGAAGACGGGCGGTATGTGTATGTGTGTGTGGAACGAACGGGTTTCCATATATGGGTATACTAGTATTTTAGTACGAAAGAAAAAAAAATGCAAATCATTCAAAATTAATTTTGGTTGGCTAACGCCCCGTTTCGTCTGGTTTCGAAAAAGCACGTTTTCAGTGTTTTCTTTTTTGAAATTTATTTTTTCAGCGGACATCTGAATGGAATTTGCGGAATTTCGTCCATTACGAAAAGTGAAATCTGATGAGTTTGATCGATGAACAATTAACTACTTAATAATTATACTAATTATTAGGATGAGACGAGTTTCCAGTTGGCAGCCAAGCTGGGATATAATTGGGATATAATTGGTAATTGGTTTTTTTTGTTATTCGACACTGAAATTGAATTTCAGATTTTTTTTTTGTTGTTTCGACACGTTTTCTTTGAAAATGTGCCCCAAAAACTTTAATATTTAATTTTTTTAAATTTAAAATTGCAAGAAAATATTTGAATTTTAATTTTTTACGGAAAATCCCAATAGAAAAATTTACATTTTGATTTTTATTGAAAATTGCAAGAAAAACAATTTAATTTTAATTTTTCAAACGAAAAATTCCAACATAAAGTTTAAATTTTTATTTTTATTGAAAATTACAAGAAAATATTCGAATTTTAATTTTTTTAAACGTAAAATCGCAACCAAAAATTTAAATTTTGATATTTAAATATTAAAATAT
This sequence comes from Caenorhabditis bovis, assembly GCA_902829315.1. Taxonomy (NCBI): domain Eukaryota; kingdom Metazoa; phylum Nematoda; class Chromadorea; order Rhabditida; family Rhabditidae; genus Caenorhabditis; species Caenorhabditis bovis. The sequence continues at coordinate 6,040,478 of CADEPM010000004.1, read as the reverse complement.
AATAAATTTATTGAAAATTCCAAAAAAGTCAAACTGTTCTTTTAAAGATTGCAGGAAAATATTTAAATTTTAATGGTTAAAAATGATATTAAAAAATTGAATTTTAATTCACAAAATTTGCAAAAAAAAATCAAAAATCCTCGATTTCGCCCATTTTTCGATTACATTCGATTAGTATCTTCACATTTTCCTGGAAAATCTTAACTTCCTATTTCTATCAACTCAATTACTGCGTGCGCCTTTAATAATCGTGCCCAAAATACTCAAAAATTGATTCTAAAACCGAATTTAAAAAATAATTATTTGCTATTCGAATTAAGGATTTTCATTGAAATGTTGAATAAAAGCGCAATTTCTTTAAAAAAAAATGATTAAAGGCGCATAAAAAATCTGATATCCGATATTTTTTCCAGAGAAAACCAAATAATAGTCCCTTTAAAAAACTGGTAGTGTATTTCCATAAAAGGAAGACCCCCCCCAATCCTGCATATGCTTGTATGTTGGGATGAAAGAGAGAGAGATGACATTGTCGTCCAGTTATCGGCATTCATGTTTTCGCCATTTCACAAATCCTGATATCATCTCTCCGATGTCGTATTATGCTGATTATTATTATTATTTGAATATATATGTATATTTATATATATACATATATAAATATATACATATAAATTATCTTTAGACGATCTTGGAACCGGATGCGCCACCGACGCTCCGCCTCTTCTATAGGTCGCACTTTATATATGCGGCGTTTGGCATCAGCCGCGAATTATTGGGATGTTCTATCGTGCGACGTTTGCCGCTGCTCTACTCATTTGCACAACGCTCGGATACCATCGTAAGCCTACCGTAACGCTGGCTACTGTAGCAATTGTTGAGTTGTAGAGTATCGCGAGCTCAAGTGCACGACGCCGACGAACACGATTCGCGGCGGTCCCGATCGCGCCGAATGCCATTTGGTGCTGAAAGAGGAGGAGCTCGAGCCGGGACGTCCGGTGCCGACGGGACTCGGCTGCTGGCAGGTAAGCTTGCTGATTGCAATGGTTCGCCGCACGCGACGCGATTTTGTAGGAGGAGCATGACGGGCAAGAGCGCGAGTATTGCGATCTCGTGTGCCCCAAATCGCACACCGTCTTCATTTCGTACATCGATCAGGGACATCGAGCGTGCTTCAACTTTTTGACGTACCAAGTGGAGAAGGTTGGTCCGAATGACTCCATGCCATTCACGCCGTCCATCCGTTTTAGCGTGGCGATGAGCAATTCCTCTGGCGAAGTGGCAAATGCTTGAACTCGACGGTCAACTACCGAATTGGATGCAAGTTTGATGATCCGTTCGATACGCAGTTCAAGTCGGATAATGAGATTTTCGCGCATCTTCGCGCGAGAGCCCGAAAATTGTAATTTGAATCGCCCATTTATTCTTTATTATTTATTTATTTTATTTAATGAACCTTTTTTCTCTTTCGGTTATTGGTAGAGTGTCCTTTTTTAAAAACGATTTTAAAAAAAACGAAATATTTGATCTGCATTTTGGCGTTTCAGTGTTTACGCACAGTGTGTGCCTACAGTAATTTCTAACAATAAATCATCATTTTTGCAATTCTTTATTTTTCCAAATTTCATTCAATTTTAACGGCAAATGTTATTCTTTTTCTTTGAAATTTATCAAATTTCAATTAAATTTGTAAATTTCGAGCATGATATATTTTATTTATTATGGCCTTTCCACAAATTTTTTAAAATCCCTTTTCTTGTTAAATTTAAATTCGTCCTGTGCGTTTCAGCGTCTCGGTGGCCACACAGTTATTTCTACAGTAGCACCAATCAATTTTTTTTGAAAGAAATTTTTAAATTAAATTGTTTTCAATTGCATTTTTTTTGCAAAAGTAAAGTTAGTATTGGCGCGTATCAGTGTTCACACAATTTCTTATCTACAGTAATTATCAATGATATCATTATTTGCGAAAAAATCAATCTGGAGAAAAATCGAGTTGTGTGTTCACACTGGAATTGATGTTATCGGATAGAGTTTGACCTCGGCGGGGGCCAATTGTCCACCAAATAAAAAAATGCGAACGAAGTGGTGGGCGCACCATCACTGTACTCTCTCATTGCGCTATGGTGTCTTAGTGTGGGGTTTCCCGCGGGCTCACCATCGCCACCACCACCACCACCGTCCCACCCATTGTTTGTTCAGTGCGACGGCGTCGTCGTTGCACTTTGTTTCGTTTCGTCGTTGGTGTGTGTTTTTTTTCGTGTTGCGATATTCACCTCGAATTTCTCTTTCTTCCTCGTGCTCATCGAGAGAAACCTTTTTAATTGATTTTCTCGCGATTTTTTCTTGCAGGCTAAATGTCGTCGCTTGATGAGACCAACGCGTTCGCCGCTTTAAATCAACTCATTTTACCCGTAAGTCTCAAAAATCTTTATTTTTTTTTGCTTTTTTCGGCTGATCTTCAGAAAAAAAAATGGTTTAGAATAGCATATCGCCGACAAAAATGGGCTCCGGCGGGCAGCTCGATGAGCAGGTGCTCAAAATTCTTCAAGGATTGCCATTGTTCAATAATATGCAGGTTTGATCGTCAATATTGGCAAAATGTCAAAGAAGAAAAAAATTGAACTTTTCTTTGTGTGGTGACTTTTCGCGTTTTTTTTTAATCCGAAAAAAAACTATCAAACCAAATCATTTTCACCTGGAATTTTTGAGCTAATTCGACGAAAAATTTTCACATTTTCGAAAATTTACCTAAATTTTTATTTTTTCCAAATAAAAAAAAATGAAACATACCATTTTTGACAAATTTGAATAAAAAAATTATTGGCAATTTCCGTGGGTGGCGGCGAGTTTGCGCGATTTGTGGTGTATATTTCAAATTTCATTTCTTTGTGTTTTTTTTTTCATGCTTGCCTGCCGTTCGACGTCATTTCGGCCAGTTCAGAAAATCATTTTCGGCGGGAGAAAAAAAAATAAACGCCACACCCATGTTTTGAAGAAAATGAATTGGAAACGCGTTTCAGAATCCGATGCGAATCGAGACGACAACGACGACAGAACCGCTGACGAACGGCATCGACGAGGTCGAGAAGCCGTCGCCGTCGAACGATTCGTCGCGTCAGACGATGTCACCCGAGTCCGACGAGCAGAATTCGGACGGGATTCAGAAGGCGTTGACGACGTCGACGAAATCGTCGGAAGGTTGGTATGAATGTTTCACGACGACGTCTAAAGCCGAATTCGACGCGCTCATTTATTCGCTGTATGTGATTGAGAAGGACGAACGCAAAATGGATGGTTGGCAGTATTTCGAATGTCTGAATCGACTACAGAATAAGTGTCGGTTCAAGATTCGCACGAAGAAGCAAGATGAGTTCTTGATTGTTGAGGAGAAGTGCGCCCATAATCATGGGATTGAGCCCGTCGGACAGGCTGGAAGCCACGCTGGATTACCAAAGTAAGGTTCTTTAAAACAATTAAATAGGAGCAAAGTGTGTGCATTTTTGCGTCTCGGTGTAATTGCACACATAACAACAATTATTGGAATTTTTTTGCAGAACTGTTCGTGAGATCGTCGACAAGGCATTCAATGAGAATTGGTCGAACGATATGAGGGATGAGCGAATTGGCGACGAGATTCGAAGGCTCGGATTGCCGAAGAACCCGCGATTGGGCCGACAAATCGATAATCGAGTTGCTTACTTGAGGCGGGTCAAGAATCTGAACGAGACGAAGAAGATCCAGGATCAGGTCAATGCCACCGCCATTGATCCGAACGCGTTGTTCACCCCGCAAATGCTGCAGATGTTGATGGAGCAGAACGGTGGAAGTCTGGTTGTTGAGAAGGATGTCGTCGATAAACTCGTTGGAGAATTCGGAGCGCAATTGCAGAACAATGAGAATGTCGATGTGAAACCGGAGGTTAACCATCACGATTATGCAATTCCTGAAGCCCAACAAGAGAATATGGATACTAACTGAATTTACATACGAGTTTTATGTTAATAATATTATTGTGTATTGAGTCTACGGTCTTTCAAACTACTTATGTAATTCATTAATTATTTTGTGATTAAAAATCAAATAAATTTGAATCGTGATCAATTTTTATTTGATATATTCGATTTGTTTTGCAATTCTACGTCTAATGCCCATTTAAAAACATTGTTTTTTTTTCTCAAATGTTTTAAATTGCTATTTGCTTCCTGAAACATTTGAAATATTTTGGCAAAGTTTGCTTTAATTTCATAAATTTTTCTCATAATTTGGCGCAGTTTACGATTGAATTATAAGAAATTGCTATTATTCGACGAAAATTGCGCAGGTGATTAATCCGGCAATTGACTAATTCAGTCGATCTTTCAACGATTTTTTGGAGCAAATTATGGAGAACCAGACCATATTAAGCAGACCATTTTTAAGCAGACCATTTCTCAAGCAGACCATTTCTCAAGCAGACCATTTCGTAAGCTGACCATTTTTAATCAGACAATTTCTTAAGCAGACCACTTCTTAAGCAGACCACTTCTAAGCAGACCTTTCTCAGTTAGAAAATTTTTCAAGCAGACCATTTCGTAAGCAGACCATTTTTAATCAGACCATTTCTTAAGCAGACCACTTCATAAGCAGACCACTTCTAAGCAGACCACTTCTAAGCAGACCTTTCTCAGTTAGACAATTTCTCAAGCAGACCATTTCTTAAGCAGGCCATTTTTAATCAGACCATTTTCTTTTCCTGACCATTTCTTAAGCAGACCATTTCTTAAGCAGACCACTTCTTAAGCAGACCACTTCTAAGCAGACCTTTCTCAGTTAGAAAATTTTTCAAGCAGACCATTTCGTAAGCAGACCATTTTTAATCAGACCATTTCTTAAGCAGACCACTTCATAAGCAGACCACTTCTAAGCAGACCACTTCTAAGCAGACCTTTCTCAGTTAGACAATTTCTCAAGCAGACCATTTCTTAAGCAGGCTATTTTTAATCAGACCATTTTCTTTTCCTGACCATTTCTTAAGCAGACCACTTCATAAGCAGACCACTTCTAAGCAGACCACTTCTAAGCAGACCTTTTTCAGTTAGACAATTTCTCAAGCAGACCATTTCTTAAGCAGGCCATTTTTAATCAGACCATTTTCTTTTCCTGATCGATTCTTAAGCAGACCATTTCTTAAGCAGACCATTTCGTAAGCAGACCATTTCTTAAGCAGAGCACTTCTAAGCAGACCTTTTTCAGTTAGACGATTTCTCAAGCAGGCCATTTTTAATCAGACCATTTTCTTTTCCTGACCATTTCTTAAGCAGACCATTTCTTAAGCAGACCACTTCGTAAGCAGACCATTTTTAATCAGACCATTTCTTAAGCAGGCCATTTATAAAAAAAAATAAGCGTTCACACGCGGCGAGACCTTTTCAAGGCGCGTGCGCGTAAATTTACCCGAGTACGCGCCACCAGTATGAAAATTGGAAAATATGCTTTTTTTTGTGAATAAGGAAATATTCTGTTTTGTGTAATAAAAAATGTGTAAGCCCCGCCCTCCGATAAGAGTGGTCTCTTTTCCGGAAAGAAAAAGACGATTCAAGTTTTTTGTTAAGCTCAACGAATTAAAAATGTCTTGAAATTTGCAATGATTGCGTGTGTGTGCCTTTTGTTCATCCAAGCCACCAAATGATCCCTTCTCAATGAATTCTCTTTCTTCTTCTTTTTCCCATTTATGCTGATTTGATTTTCGCGCTTAAATGACGTCATATTCTTTCATTGAATGTGAAAAAATGAATCAATGTAGTTTGGATTTCATTAGGAAATTGTTTGAGTGTAAAACGAGACTTGAAATTGTCCGCAGATGAAATGTGTGAAAATCAATCGATTTGAAGAGAGAGAGGGAGAGGTAGATAAGCGCGATTTTGCAGGTTTTTGCGCCGCCCCAAAAATAGGCCATTTTCAGGCGAAAATTGGCTGGAAATAAAACGCACACGCATGTGCACAAAAAACATGTAATTTATTTATGCCGGCGCGCCCGCGATAAAAATTAATATCCCCCACCTATCCGGGGCTTTTTCTACGAGCTCCGATCGATTTTCTTGTTTCCAACTTTTCGTTTCTTTTTTCATAACCAAAAAAAAAGCATGAAAAAGAAAATCGAGAGAAATAATTATGCCGATTTTGGTTTTCGATCATCCGGCCGACATCTCGAAGATTATTATCCGTAGATCAAATCAATTCATCGAAGATTCTTGAAATTGTCCGCCCATCGAATTTTTACGTTTAATTTAGAAATGTCGAAATTGTCCGCAGATGGATATTAATCTAAAGCCGGCAATCAAAATGATTGGTGTGCGTGTTCGCAGGTGCTGCTCAACCGGCCGAAAACAACATTTTCGCCGCGGCGAACAGGTGCAAAAATGGGAGAAAGGCGCGAATTCGTTTTCACATTCCCATATATTCAGCCATATTTATTGATTGTCGTCAATTATTATTCTTTTTTTAGAGGGAACCCCGCAAAAGTTCCAAATTTGGTCACTAGTCGCATTTTTCATGTTTTTTTTGTTTTTCACACATGTCATTTCTTTTTCTACGTTCTTTTTTTCATGATTAATTAGACATTTTTTTGTGCTTCTCTCAGACGAAAACAATTTTTTTCACGTTTCTATTCTTAAAACCCACATCCCTTTGGGTCTTGTGTGGAGTTTAAAGGCGCATCGAATTTTTATTACTTGCCTAGCGTTGCTTAATTTTATTGGTGGGTCTCGCATGGAAAACTAAAAACCGCATTAATTGTGTTCATCTCACAGCGAAATTTTTTGACAAAATATTCCATTTTTAGAACTCTTATCACTTTTCTCTTAAATTCGTCATTATTTCCATTCATAATATGTATGTCTATTCATTCTCGAATTTGATGATGAATAGAGCTTATATGAAGAGTCGCTCATCCGCCCGCGCGCAACTTCAATCATCTTTGCAAATTCCCATCTGCGGACATCATTGCAGGCCGCCATTGTGCACTTTTCTCATTTAAAATCGAAACCCTAGAAAATGACACATGTAATCATCAAACAAATAAAAATGCAAGAAGGCGAGGACGAGAATGCTCGTTTCCGAGAACCATAAAATTGGAGAGGCGCAAAATCTCGTCGATATAAGGCTATACAATATTTGTATTCAATACAATTCACCCTCATTTCCTTCTTCCTCCTCACATCCCCAACCCTCCTTCCTCCTCCCCGAGACTCAATCTCATTTTGTTATGTTCAAGGATTTCCGGATGGGCGACGACGAGGCGAACGAGCAGCCTCAATCCGAGCAGGTAGCTTCCAGAGCCATTCCGCTAATTGCCTTAGTTAGACGTGCTCAATTAGGTTCGCGATATACTGTTGTTGCCGAAGGCGACCAGCGAGGACGTCCATGAATCAGCCGCTGATCAGATCGCCAGCGTTGTCGACTTCATTCACGTCAAGCTCGCCGAGTATATAGAAGTGAGATTGCGGCTCATTTGAATTACTGCAAAACGGACCATCGCATTTTTTCGGGGATCCCGAAATTTGAAATATTTGGAAAATCTAAGTTACATGTATGAGCAAAAATCCCCCAGCACTTTTTTTTTCGCCAGACAAATTTATAGACCCCCACGCGCGCGGGAATTCAATTAATTTGTAGATCACAAGATCACCATATCAAAATTTTCAGGTGATCCAACAGAATTGTCGGGCGGTTTTCGTGGTGAACTACGTTCAGAATGGCTTCATCGCCGCCGAATTTTGCGGAGAAATCGCGAAACTCCTAAACGTGCTCAAAGTCAAGAGCTATTCGGCACTTTGCGAGACCCTAGAATCACTTAAAAACGATGAGGAGATGAGTGAGTGCAAACGCGCCCCATCGCAATTATTGATTATTTCAGAGCCTTCTGTGGACGCGCTGAACGACTCGATAAAAGCATGGAATTCGTTCTTGAAGGAAATTGACGACGATTTGGACAAAACCATCGGGCCGTGCAATAATTCGACGACAGAGCCAACAGGTAGATCAAAAGTCTCTATCACATTAGGAACACAAAAAAAGAACAAGATTAGTCGGGAATTCCTGTCTCTTTTCCGCAAAGGTACATTTGAATATTGGCGCCGTCCGTGTTGCTGGCCTTGCAACTGCAAATTTCCAAAAAAAAAACATTGGGCATTGGTTTTGCTCTACTCACAATTCCTCGGCGACTTTTGAGACCGTATCGGCTTTGGAGGTTTTTACCCACATTGACAGGCATTCCTCAATGCCGAACCTATGAAATTCAAAACGTTTTGGCCAAAATCATTCGAGAGCCGCACCTTTCATTAAATAGAAACGATGGTTCTCCAGGACTGAATACGATTTGACTGATGTCGCCCGCCGTACTATCCAAATCCCAGCGAAATGGATTGGGAGCACAACCGGGTACTGTGTCCCAGTCAGACGAAGCGCATTTGTTTTTCCGGACCCCATCGATCCACATCTTCATTTCGTTTTGACCTGCGGGCGCCAATTTGTTGGCGCTCTCTGAAATTGGCGAAATTCTTTTTGGCGCCAACTTTCACGCCACACACCCATTACTAATTTGAGTTCGTCGGCATAATTAATTCCCGCCAACGTTGATTTTTTTGTTTCGCATTTGGTATTTGCTGTCTGCTTATCAAGTGGCGTTTCATTGGCGAACACTCGAAGGCAGAAATATTGTTTGGCGCGGACAAATAATATCCAATCGGGCGGACATTTCCATTGTGCTGGAAAATTCTTTTCAGGGTTAATTATTTCGATTTAAAAAAAAACGACTCACTATAATAGTTGAAGGTGTAATACTCGCCGGACCGTTTTAAAAGGAAGCCGAGCGCTTGAACGTTATTGTCGGGATTTTGCAATGTTAGCTGCAAGTGAGAATAAAATCTGATTCCATGGTCTTAGTTTTACAAAGCTGGTGTCATTTGTGGAAGTTGGATAGCCAAATTCATTCATTTCTGGGCATTGATATGTGAATTTGTGGACTTTGACCCCAACCGCGTGATTGTCGGCAGCAGTCGTCTTTTTGAAATTATCCAGAACACCATAATCGCAATTATAGCAATCCTTTTGGTTGGTGAGGTCGGTATAGGAAACCTCAAAGAAAAAAAAAACAATTTTATAAATATTTTAATGTAAAAAGCCAACTCACAATGCATTTAAATGTTTTCAAACAGGTTTCGGCGCATTCGAAATAATTAGATGCTTCGAATTTTAAACATTTGTTGAGATTCTCGACTTTGCCGTAGTTTATCGCCACTGCTGAGCCATTCGCCTAAAGAAAATTTCAAATTGCGACAATGCGAAAAAGAAAATTTAAAATCTCGCGTGCACTTCGACGTCGTAGTGTACCGCACACACGCTAGCAGCTACAGTAATCTTTAGGCCAGATAAATTGATTTTGTTTTTTCGTTTTTTTAAAGGCTCTATTTTCCAGATTTACCCGCCACAATACTTGTCCATTAACGGAATTAAAGAAAATAAGAATATTAAGAAGTCGTCGAAACATTCTAGGAAAAATTTTGTGTGATGCTCTTAAAAAAACCAAAACATACACGCTCTAGCATTATTTATTACTTCTCATTCGAAGAAAAATTTATTACAAGTTTCAATGTGCGTCAAGCATTTTTTTTGCAGATGATGGAGTGTTCGGATTGCAGAGCAAAACAATATCGTACTATTTGAGATGTAGCCCGTATGATTGCATTCTGATGGTTGTCGTCAGGTATTCTAGTTGAAATACAAAATAAATGTAGCGCATCGGTTTTTTTAGATCGTTTAACAAAACGGAAGTGAACGATTATATTCTGGAGTTGTACAAGAGAATCGATCAACTCCGAAAACTGGGATGCGATGTGTTCCTGCTCACCAAGGGGCCCCCAATTGGAGCACGAGGTGGCGGATACGTCAAGCTGATAGGAGTGCCTTTTCGCAAGCTCTATGATGCCGAGGAAGCCGAGAAGGAATTGAAGGCGCATCGGAAGTCGGCGGAAAAGCACGCGAGTTGGGAGCCGCTTTGTCGGGTCGTCGAGATGTCGCTGGTCGACGAGAATCGGCCGGCGAGCTCGCAAGGGGCACCTGATGAGCCGGTCGATTTTATTTCGCAGAAAGGCGGCACGGTTCTCGTCGCGAAAACCGGCGAAGTGCTGTTCAAGCATATTGAGGATGATAAGAATGAAACGCTGCCCGACGTTGAGGAGATTGTCAAAATTGTCGAAACTTGTGTAAGCGCAATATTTGAAATTGCTCAAATTTCGAAAAATGACTAAAAAAAACAATGTGAAGCAAAAATTGATTGGATATTTTTAGAAGAACAGCCGTCCGAAATCGGCGCAGCCAAAATCGTCGGCGAATTTGGCAAAAGTCGAGTCGGAAATTTCAGTGGCGAACGAGAAGAAGACGGATGAGAAGAAGTCGTGTTGCGTGATTTGCTAGTTCATCAAAAATAATTTGTCCATACGAAAAATCTTTTTGAAATATAATTTAATCAATATTATTGCCTCTATAGTGTATTAGTTGTGTGACGGTGATTTTCAACAATAAAATGCGAGATTTTTAGCATTTTTGAATACGTGTCCAGGTGGCGGCCGTGGCCGTTGCCTATTTCTCGGCCATCTCTGGATACGCTCACGTTTCACGGACGTGATTCTAGAAAACTTGTTCAATTTCTAGAGAGTGAAAAAAGTTTGGAATTGAGAGAGCGTGCGGTGGACGAAGACGCAGACATTGCGTGGGCACCGCCGGCCAGAATTGTTCTGGCGGGAATTCAAAATTCGAATATAAGAATCTGTTAAAAGCTTAGTTTGTCTTGACTTGTCTCCTGCAACGATTTCAAACAAATTCCTAAACATGAAATATATACACAATCGCATTTTTTTAGACTTGCATGAATCAGTTTATACGGCTAAAAGCAATAATTCGACAAGAAAAGTGTCTATAACATTTCGCCGGAAAAAAATTGAGATTAGTCGGGATTTCCTGGGTGTTTTCCGCAAAGGTACATTTGAATATTGGCGCCGTCCATGTTGGTCTTATCACAACTGCAATTTAAAAAAGAAACGGCGTGAAATCAGGTCTGTATCCAATTATTATCCCCAACAGTAGAAATGGAGGGGCACGGGCTGAATAGAGAAGGTTCTTATTTGTACTCACAATTCCTCGGCGACTTTTGAGACCGTATTAGCTTTGGAGGTTTTTACCCACAGTGAAAGGCATTGCTCAAGAACGAAACTGTAAAAATTGAAATCAGAACATGATTTTCTGAAAATCGGCACCTTGCACTTAATTGGTTCGAGGGTTCACCCGGACTGAACACGATTTGATTGATGTCGCCCGCCGTACTATCATATAGCCATGTATATGGGTTCAGAACACAATCCTTCACAGACTTGTAGAAATACGTGCATTCGCCTTTTCGGCCCCCATCGAACCACATCTTCATTTCGTTTTGACCCGCGGGCGCCAATTTGTTGGCGCTTTCTGAAATTGGCGAAATTCTTTTTTGGCGCCAACTTTCACGCCAAACCCATTATTAGGCCAATTTCGTCGGCATAATTGATTCCCGCCAAATATGCTCTTTTTCTATTGCATTTCGTAGTTGCTGTATACCTATCAAGTGGCGTTTGATTGGCGAACACTCGAAGGCAAAATTTTTGCTGGGCGCGGAACACTAATTGCCAATTGGGGGGACATATCTTTTCCGCTGAAATTTCATTTTTGTTCGTAAAAAAAATAATTTTCAAATGTTTTACAGTAATAGCTGAAGGTGTAATTATTGCCGGACAATTTCATACGGACGCCATACATTCTGGCATCGGGGGGATATTCCAATGTTAGCTGCAAGTGAGAATAAAATTTGATTACATGGTCTTTGTCTTACAATGCTGGTGCCATTCGTGGAAGTTGGATAGCCAAATTCATCAATTTTTGGACATTTAGATGTGTATTTGTTGAATTTGACCCCGACGACGTGATTGTCGGCAGCAGTCGTCTTTATGAAATTGTTCAGAACACCATAATAGCAATTAAAGCAATTCATTGGGATGGTGAGGTCAGTATAGAAAACCTAAAAAAAGCAAAATTTGAATTATATCAGAGTCTACTCACTGTGCAAAATGATGCCTCCAAACAGGCTTCGGCGCATTCTAAATAATCCGCTGTGACGAAATAATTGCATGTGAGTGGATTCTCTAATTTGCCGTAGTTAATCACCAATATTATATGGAATGAGCCGTATGCCTTCCATATGGGAAAATAAGAAAACAATTTGATTGCTGTATTCAAAATTTATTTCATATTAACACATTTATTTAATTTAAAATAAAAAAAACAACAATGAAATGAATTTCAATTAAGATATAATCAAACCATTAGTTACTGGCAACTGCCGAACTATTCGAATCATTGTCAGTACTGACATCGAGCGGGACGCTGTAATAAGTAGATTATAATGGGCCTATTAATTTGAAAAACATGTAAACCATTGTTACGTAAACTAAATTTTTCGAGAAAATACAATCAGTTTTTTTTACATCAATAATTTTCTTAAAAATAAAAATAATTTATTTTTATTGCATTTTTGGAAACCCTTTAGTGCACAAAATAAAAAGTGAATTGGCGGAAGAAAGAACAACTCCAAAATTTGAAGCAAAAAGGCATTTTGGTTAAAATTTCAAAGACATATGAATACTCACATCTGAGGGTTGCTGGTAGAATCAAGCAGCTTCCTTAATTGCGCCGCGAGCGCTTCCGGCGCTACACCAAATTTCCTTTAAAGTCGTTGGCGCATTCTATCGCTTAATCAAATAAATAAATTAATAGTCATAGCTCAAAATCTTACAGAAGATTATCCATGACTTCTCGAACCATGCGTAATGCTTTCGCTTTGAAGTCATTTGTCGGTTGTTGCCCAAAGCCATGGATAAGAACATCTGTAATATAGATATTTGCAATAAAGTATAGGATCTTTATATAGTCGGCGTCTGGCGACTTCTGTACTAGAGCCCCACTTAAAAAGATAAATGCCACTGAATGATATTGGTACGAAGGCTGTACGGCAATCGGAAATTTCGGCGATTCGGCTAATGGCAAATTACCGATCGAAATTTTCTTCGGCAATTTGAAAAACCGGCAATTTCGGCAATCGGCAATTCCATTGCCGCACAGCCCTGATTGGAACCAAATAATCAACAAGCTTTAAACTTAGGAAGTACTTTATAAAGACTTCATTGCGCATATTTTTCTAATTGAAACCATTTCTGGAGTCGAACAGGCCAATTTTTGATGATAACAACTTACAAATTGCGCGTACGAAGGTTTAGGAATTGGCGTTGATTTTGTTGTTTGTAAGGACTGTGGAGAAAAATTTTTTTGCTGAGTTGGCGAGTAAATTGGACTATCTGGATCTGAAGTGTCGAGCGAATTTGGTTCCATGTTAGGGACTTCTGGTTCTTTGTTATTGACTTCTAGAGCAGTTTCAGTTATATCTGACAACACTCTCGATCTTGTCTTCATCTGTAAAAAATTTCAAAACATTATGTTTTATTAAAAGAAAAAAGCGAGCGATAATAAAAAATATGTTAAAGTAAATAAAAATAAAACGGATTCGATGAGAAATTAAACACAATTCGATTGAGAAAATATTTAAATTCGATTTTAAAAGTGTCGGAAACGATTTGAAAACATCGTATCGATTTTAAAATTTTCGAATGATGATAAACATGAAAATGATAAACATGAAAATTTTTCCTTTATTTTTTAAAAACATTTTTCCTTTAATTTTGAAAAAAAATCTTTAATTTTTGACAAAAAAAAACACAAAAAATCTTGAAAATTCATTGAGAAAAAGCAAAAGGACAAAAAATTTGAAAACGAATTTCGAAAATGTGAGGCGTGGCCGCATTGTGCAAAGCGGCGCACGGTTTTGCAATGCTGCGGCACGCCTCTTCTACGCGCGTCTGCTACCAGTTTGGAGCAAATTGTGAGTAGTTTGCGATGCCAATTTCGGAAAAACCGGCAAAAATATATTAATACGACTAAATTGTAGTTGGCAATCTTTAAACAAAGTGAGGAACAGTTGACTGAATTAACATAAATCTGAGTAACATAAGTCATTAAATGGTAGAAGCTAAATTTCGTCCGTTGTGTATCATGTAATTTTCAAATTTTCATTGTTTATATGATAGCATAAGTTTTTTGTATTGATTTTTCTAGAAATTGTCTTGGTCTGCCGTCCAGACGCCAATTGTATAATGTGTAATGATATATGATTATTTTATCCATATTTCATCCATATTCGTTCCACGGCTCGCAAACACCGGAAGCATATTCATCCCGTTTTCATTCCATCCATATTCGTCCCATATTTCTTCCACAGCCACTAAGAATTACATTATGCTTCCTATATGGAAGCATTATGCTTCCGTTCCACAGATTTCCCACAATACTTCCATTATGCTTGCGTCGCGCTTAATCAGTGTTGAACCCGCGACCTCCACGATTGAGGAGTCCAAAGCTTTTGCCACTGCGCTATTGCGCCTAGAGGGACCATCTTGGCACGTCATTGGTACCATAAACTATCAATACTTATGATCAGCTATTTAATTTAAAATAATTTTAAGAGTAATATTTATTTTTTCTATTTTTGCTAGTGAATAAATTATGTTACCTTATCAATTTCTGACATTTTGAGAATTTTCAATTTCAGACTCCCTAATTTTGACACGTTGCAGTAGCATTTTCAGAGGATCATTTTCAGCTATTTTGAGACATTTCGATGATTTACCGTTACAACTTTTGCTTGTCCGTTGACGGAATTCGGGAAAACGAGAATTATTAGAATGCGTCGAAACATTTCATGAAGAAACTTGTGTAGTTGGGAAAAAAACGAGAAAGAAGCCAACAGAATGATTCTTTTTTATTTATGGCACGCCGTTTCGCGAAAATTTATTACGACAAATTTCAATCCGAAAGAGACATCTCTCTTTTTTTGGAAGATCAATAGGTAACTCGAAGTTTCGATCCGATCCGACTAAAACTTTTGATCCGGAAGGACCAGAAGGGCGGCACGGTTCTCGTCGCGAAAACCGAACAAGTAATGAAACGCTGCCCGACGTTGAGGAGATTGTCAAAATTGCCGAAACTTGCCATTTCGGAGGAAATTGATTTCGACCAATTTCAATCCGAGTCAGACATCTCTTTTTAAATATGCTTGGTTTTCGGGATATATAAGCTGATAGGAGTGCCTTTTCGCAAGCTTTATGATGCCGAGGAAGCCGAGAAGGAATTAAAACGCGCTCGGTGATTTTTAATATTAAAATTCGAGATTTTTCGAATTTTCAAATACGCGCTTGAATAAAATTTCAAAACGTGGCGGCCGTGGCCGTTCGCTTGTTTCTCGTCCATTGCACCAAACGCGCTCCATCGTGAATCGAATTGGAAAAGTCAGCCTTCCCCATTTTTTCGTTAAAATCATCATCGGCTTTTCATTTTTCATCTTTTTTCTTTTAATTTGTCGGCGAAAAAATTTAAAATCGTTCATTTTGTCTAAAAGTTGGCAAATCATGCCAAAAATAAGGTTCGACCGCAATTTTTTGCGCTGGCAAATTTTTGCGAAAAAAAATCGATTTTTTCCTCTAATTTTTTATTGGAATATATTGGAATGTTTGTGTAATTTTCAGGCGAAACCATGGACACAGGTGAGAATAACATGTCCGGTTTGATACCAACGGGTAAAATCGAAGAAATGGATACTAGTGAAGCGCCGACGGTATAGAGTATAACCAAATATGGAGAATATGTTTTTTTGATTCATTTCAGAGGAACCATGATTGGGAATTATTAAAGATGAGGATAATTAGCGTATTCCAGTTGGACAAAATGAGCCCAGATTGCGAAGAAGCGTATGCCGATGCAATATTGACAATTCACGGCTTCGATTTCAATGAGCAAGGTTCACAAGAAAATATCTCAAAACTTTCAAAAAAAAAAAGAAAATCAAACTTCAGATGAGATTTTTCAATCAATAATCGCTGAAACCATCGCCGGTGTGATATTCGCCTCGCCGTGCACCTCAACGGAACCCATCACGGGACCATCATTCGGAAAAGACCTTTGCTATCCGGAACTCGACACCGTGTTTGGGACGAAATCGCACCGGGCCCTTCAGTTTTTGGTCACCGCCGCCGCCAATTTGAGTGCCGAAATGCGAAAAACCGACGGCGGCGAATCGGAGCGACGAGTTTTCGAGATTATTGATCGAGCTGTGCTCTCCAATATCATTTCACTTCTACGCGGGCATTATGAACCAATGTAATTATTCCAAAATTTTGAGAGAATTTCACAAAAATTGTAGTTTTTAATCGAATTTGTTGAAAAATTGAACTCTTCCATTTTTTTTAATTGCAGGCTCAACGGCCACGACGCGCGAATCTCACTGGTGCATCGCATCTACATGGAACTTCTATCCGAAGCGACTCTCGTCAAGATCGTCGCATTCTGCACTGATCGCAACCATTCGGATGTCGATGCCCTGTCGGAGGTGTTCAATCCGATTCTCGACATGCAACGAATCGCGATGACCGCTCAACACCTCGAACTCGATAAAGATCACTCAATGTACCTGCTTTATCGTTGCCTTATAAGGCTTCTCAGTGTCAAAGTGGGACAAACGCGTCCGATATGTGATCTGTTAGTTAGTCGCAAGGATTTCCATCATACGCCATTTATGGAGATGTTTGAAGGAAGAGAAGTGGCGCACTTCTCGTATTTGGGACCATTTTTCAGTTTCGGTGTGCCGGCGGAAGATCAAAAAGTGTGTAATGGAGCGATTCGAGGCGAATTATCATTTTTGTAATTTGCAGATCTATAAAAAGGCTTTCAAAGGATACGAGAAGCCGAACGCCGACAAATCGGCATATATGCTCGAAACGCGGCAATACCACGAACGCGCCCAAGTAGTCCGATCGTATCTACGCCAAATCATGCACCAATTATTGGTGAACGCGAACACCCGAAGCGCCACACTCAAATGGCTCGGCGACGTGTTGGTGCGCAATCGGAAAAAGGCGAACATGCACTCGAACTCGTTCGAATTGGTCAAAAATCAATATATAGTCAATCTTCTCTATGTCATGTATGAGCTTTCCGTGAAAATTGAGCTCGACAAGGTATAATTCAGCATTGACTTAAAGAACAAAAAAGCGGGCAAATTTGAATTTCAGGTTAATGTTTATTATCCATTCCAACCGAACACATTGGTTGATGTTAGTGAGCGAACTCGAATCAAAATGACTGAAATTGAAGCCAAAGAGTTTGCGGCGAAATTTGGTAAGCGAAAAATCGCCCGTATCGACGCGATTTGACATTTGTTTTTTTTTTCTCTGGAATTTCACCTTAAAAATGAATTTCAGAAGCGAATTCAGAAGAGAAATTCACGACGGAATGCTTCTTTCTGACGATTGAATGCCAACGATTGGTGTTCAATCCGATTCAGGACGCCATCGATAATTATTCGAGAGTTATTGGCGAATTGCGTCGAAAAATTGAAAGTATGAAAGAGGAAATCGAGAAGTCGCACGCGATGGTCCGGCAACAACTTGAGATGAAGCTTATGAAGACTGAAACGAGGCTTGAGGTTAGCCGAATACTAGGGGACCATTTTGAATTGAGAATTACCACAAAAAATGACCTGGGATATTTTCAGAATTATTGCAACTATTTGAATTGTATGAAATGTCTCATTAATGATCCGGCATTGATCGCCAGCGCTTTGGATTTCATTGAGAAACAATTGGTGCTGCTTATCAGATCGATTGATCCGACATGGTATGATTTGATTAATCGGACTATTCGTCCATTCATGCCATCAGCTCAAAATCATTTCAGCGATGTCGCCGGCGCCGTTGAGAACATGAAGTTCTTCGATGAGGCTCCCGAACATTTCGCCGCGTTGCCCGAATTCTATTTGAGCGACGTGCTTCATTTGCTCAAAAACGCGCAACAGAACGCGCCCGAATTTCTGCAGGAGCGACGAAACGACTGGACCGGCCAACTCGTTTATCTGTTCGTCAATATGAAGTATTTCAAGAATCCGTTCCTGATTGCCGACGTAAGAACTCAACTAGGCCTACAGTAATCTCTGAATGCGCCTTTAAATTGACATTGAACAATTGTCGGTTGTGTTTTTGCTCAATGAATATTTCAGATTGTCGAGACGCTGGCGTATCCATTGATGTACATGCAGAACACGCCGGGCATCTTCTTCAACATGTCGCGAATGCCGCTCGCCCAGCAGCGATTATTGCCAGCCCTTATCAAATTCTACTCCGATTTCGAGGATAGCGGCGATTTCTATCAGAAATTCACTGTTCGCCGACATATTCATGTGGGTTTTTGGCGGATTTTTGAAGTTTTCAAACAATTTTTGGAGTTTGCAGATGATAATGAGCGCGCTCAACATGGATATGCACTATAAGAGTGCGCTTTTGGACATATCTAGGTAATTGATTAATTGAATATTAATTGCGCCCCCCGAATTAATTACAATTGGGATTGCAGGGAATGTGGGCCGGAGTACATTCGATTTGTGAACATGATTCTGAATGATTGCACGTGGTGCATTGACGAATGCCTTTCGGCGCTGAAACAGATTCACGATATTGAGAAACAAATGTCAAGGTGAGTTGAGTGAAAAATGGATAGGAGACGACTAGATGTCGATTTACGGCGACATTGCTGAATTATATGTAGTTATTGAGGATGTTGCGTTTCAGGACCGATGAATGGAATGCGAGAAGCGACGAGGATCGTGAGCAGAACATTGGTGTCTATGAGGAGGCGAGAAAGAAGGTCCGAGTATGGCTTGATTATGGCTATGAATCGATAAAAGCGCTCTCGCAATTGGCTTCTGAATGCCCGCAGCCGTTTAAGACGTCGGTGCTCGGCGAACGACTCGCGGCAATGCTCAATCACAATTTGGCGCAGCTTTGCGGCCAAAATTGTGCGGATTTGAAGGTTCGTTTCGAGACCTCGTTTGGATACGGTAGTCATACCGATCGTTTTTAAGGTCAAAGACGCGCTCAAGAATTACAAATGGGACCCGCGAAAATTTGTGAGCATTATTGTTGAAATCTATCTGGCGCTTCACAATCCCGAATTTATCAAATATATTGCCTATGACGAGCGTACTTATACGCCGACGATGATGGAAAAGGTGTTGGATCGCATTGAATCGGCGTCGATCGTCTCGATGAGCTATTTGGAGCGATTCAAACGGCTCGCCGATGATGTCAAAGCCGAGTACAATGCGAAAGCGGAGCTTGAAGAGGATTTGGATGATGCTCCTGAAGAATTTAAAGGTGCTGATTTTTACGACTTCGATTTTAATTGAAATGCTGGTTTTTTATAGGATAATTTTTTAGAAAATGATGGCTCTGCCCGAAACACGCCCATTTGTTATCTTTTTTCGTTTGCAGATCCGATTATGGATGCGGTGATGACGGAGCCGGTAAAATTGCCGTCGGGACACATTATGGATCGGAGTGTCATCGAGCGACACCTGCTCAGTACACCCAATAACCCTTTCAATCGCGCGCCGCTCAACATCAATGAAGTTGTTCCAGGTAGGGTTGGGTGTTCAATTTTTGAGTTGAATATTCTCCGATGGAATCTCTACTCCACGCCCAATTCAGAGAAATTTCTATTTTTTTCGGGATGAGTCTCACCACGAAAAATTGCAAAAATTTTCAGTACCGGAACTCAAGGCGAAAATTGATGAGTGGATTGCTGAAAAGCGAAAAGCTCGTCGTTAGAAGAAGAAGAATAAGAAGTTTCGACATGGTCACCTCCTGCTGATATTTGTATAGTATAATGGTCCCAATTTCTCCCCCTAACTTATTATTTATTTATGAATTTCTTGTAAAAAGTCAGTTTTGAGCAAACCGTTGTGCACGTAGTATTTCCAATTCCCATTTTTTTGCTCTCAAATTCTTGTCTTGTTCTTTTTGCCTCGAAACCTCATTCGATATTAATAACCAGCATTCGTATCAAATTTTTGTATAAATAAAGTGATTTTTGTTGATTTTTAATGTGATTTTTGAGTATTTCAAGGGTTTTTCGACCTAACTTATCTCTTTTATTTTCTCAATTAAAAAAAAGACAATTTCGACATTTTTAGCGATTTTTTAATTTTTGATTCATGACGTAGGTTTTTTTGAGATGTTGTTTCGACCTGTGGCTTACTATTTTTCCCTTGTGATTTATTAACTATTGCCATTCAATTATCGCCTAATTAGCTAATTAGTTAATTGCATTTCAGCTGGGTTTACGTTCGTTTTGTCGAGCAGTTCTGGTCAGCCATGTCGCTTTTCGCCAAAAAATTGCAGGTGAGAAACAATTCTATTCTTTTTTTGTCGATTTTTTCCTTGAAATTGTGTTTTGCAGTCGATTTCCGCTGGCGGTTTTCGTGTTCAGCAAGCGCGTCTCGCCAGCAGCGAGGTGTCGTTCCACACGAAGCCGTTCAAACTCCACAAACTCGACAATGGTCCGAACACGTCGGTGACGTTGAATCGCGACGACGCGCTCAACTACTATCGCCAAATGCAATTGGTGCGACGAATGGAATCGGCGGCCGGCAATCTCTACAAAGAGAAGAAGATTCGCGGCTTCTGCCATTTGTACTCGGGACAAGAAGCGTGCGCCGTCGGAATGAAGGCGGCGATGACCGACGGCGACGCGGTCATCACCGCCTATCGCTGTCACGGTTGGACGCATTTGCTCGGCGCGTCGGTCGCCGAGGTGCTCGCCGAGTTGACGGGACGAGTTGCGGGCAACGTGCACGGCAAAGGCGGCTCGATGCACATGTACACGCCGAACTTTTTCGGCGGCAACGGAATTGTTGGCGCCCAACAGCCGCTGGGTGCCGGAATCGCGCTCGCCATGAAATATCGGTGGGACAATTTTTCTGGCGGTTGGTTATTATTTTTATTTTCAATATTTGAAGCGAGCAGAAGAATGTGTGCATCACACTTTATGGCGACGGTGCCGCGAATCAAGGCCAACTGTTCGAGGCGACCAACATGGCGAAACTGTGGGATTTGCCGGTGTTGTTCGTGTGCGAGAACAATGGATTCGGCATGGGAACCGCCATCGAACGATCGGCGGCATCGACCGATTACTATACTCGGTAATTCGATTGGAATTGCCTAATTAGGAGAATCTTGATGATGATTGCAGAGGCGATTATGTGCCGGGAATCTGGGTTGATGGAATGGACGTGCTGGCGGTTCGCGAGGCGACGAGATGGGCGAAAGAGTACTGCGACGCCGGCAATGGTCCGTTGATGCTTGAAATGGCCACCTATAGATATCACGGACACTCGATGTCGGACCCGGGAACTAGGTAGGCTGAGGGTGTCAACGCTGGCAGATGTCGAAGAGCACGTTACAGCTATCGTACTCGCGACGAGATTCAGGAGGTGAGAAAGACTCGCGATCCGATCACTGGATTCAAGGATCGCATTATTACATCGTCGTTGGCGACGGAGGATGAGCTCAAGAGTATTGATAAGGAGGTTCGCAAAGAGGTTGACGAGGCATTGAAGATTGCGACGACTGATGGCGTCCTTCCGCTGGAAGCTCTTTATTGCGATATTTACCACAACACGCCGGCATTGGAGGTAAAAATTGAATTTTGTGTTGAAGAAATTTCGAATTGCCGCAGAAATTCTCTCATTTTTTTAACGTTTTGAGTCAATTTTCATTTTAAATTGGTTTTTGCAGATCCGCGGAGCTACCATCGACGAGACGGTTGTTCAGAAGTACAAGACGACCGAAGAGGTGTTGAAGGCTCTCGGACGCGCTTAATAATCTTAGAACATTTGTCGTTTTTTTTCTAATGTTAGCTTTACTACCAATTTTTCCCCGTTTCTGGTTGTGTAGGCATAAAAAACTCTCCCCGAATGATTTTTAGAGATTGTTGTTTTAGGACCACGAAAAAAGAAAACAATTTTAATATCTAGTATATATGTATATTATATAAAACATGATTTTGCATAGGCAAATTCGTCACACAATTCCGGAAAAAACGGAATTCGAATAGATTGAAATAAAAAATAGGATATGAGAGAAACGAGAATATTCCTAAATTATCCAATTTTGTGGTTGTGGGTGACTGATAGCAGTAGGCACTCTAAACAAAAAACCCGGGAAGACAAAACAAAAGCAGGGGTGGAAGAGACGCGTGGAATTTATTTGACCATCGGTGTCGAATGCGAGACGTCGAATGAGCTTTGCGCACCTTTCAGCGTGAGCTTCTCGGTTTCGATGGCGAGCTTCTTCTCATCGTCGTCGCCGCCACCGCCGCCGGCGTGCTCGTCTTCGTCCTCTTCGATGAGCACCGGATCCGAATGGATTATGCGTTGGGCGTGCGCCGCCAGCGGCACCGGCTGACTCGACGAGTTGTTGTTGTCGAGGAGCACCGGCGATGGCGCGCGTTGAGGCGTCGACGCGCCCGAACAACTCAGAAGCACACGCTTCTGCTCACGTTCGACAATGAAGACGTTGCGACGACGCTCCTCTTCGCCGATTCTGAAAAAGCATTGTCTTGGTTAACGTTTTGAAAGCGATTTTTAGAAATTTGACAAATTTTTTTCCCCAAACAAAAAAAAATCGACGAACCGATCATAAATGACGCCATCGACACCGAGCTCTTTTTTGAAATAATTGATGTTCTCCTTCTTGTCGAGATCCTCGCCCCACACGAACGTCACCATTCCGAACTCGTTCGCCTTTTTGATCGGCATCGGATCTTTGAGCAAATCCTCCGAATTGAAGTTGACACCGAGCAGATCGGCGCCGACGGCGAAATTCACCGCCGTCATCGACGTCGACGTGCGTTGGTCTTGGAACGGCGTGTATCGCTGCGTATCGCCGACGCACAAAAACAGCACCGGATATTTGTTTTGCTTCGTCGCCACCCTGAAAAATTTCGAAAAATAAACGAATTGCACTTTTTTGGCTTCAAAATCAAATAGAAATTACTTTTTTTTTAATTTCCTATCTAAAAAAATGTTTTTAAAAAATTATTTTCGTTTTCTTTTAGCAAATTGAGCCATTACATTGAGCAAATATCCGGATCGAAGCTGCTAAACATGATTCGCCGACTTCCGGCATGATTGAGAACGTCGGCCAAAATGATATCAACAAATTGATTGCGCTCGAAATAGTGATCGCATTCGTGAAGTCCATTCTAAACAGAATCGCTCTTTAAAAAACAGAAATCCAAAACTCTCTCACATTCTGCATCATTGGATATTTGACCTCGACGTTGAATCCGACATCCGGATCGACTTTTGTCAACGCTTCGACGAGCGTCGGAAACGGCTTGAAGTCCTCCTCCATTTCGCCTTGCTCCACCAATTTTTTCACATTCTCTTTGCGTTGCGGGAAACTCAAATGGTCAAGCTGCAATTTTCTTTTGTCAAATTTCAATTTTTCTTCTTTTTGTTGCTGCTGCTGCTGCTACCATCAACAATTTGAGTTGCGACAACTTCAAATCTTTTACGGGCAACTCGTGAAAATCCATATTGCCGACGTCTTTCGGATCCGGCACCGGCGTCGCGTTGCCGTCGCGTCGCGCCACCGACACGAGCACATGAAAATCGTGATAGATGACCGCGATTTTGTCCTTCGTCAATTGAACATCGAACTCGACGTAGTCGGCGCCGTTCTTCGCCGCCGTGTTCAGTGAATGGATCGTGTTCTCGCGCGACATGGCGAATCTGAATTTTTTTCTTGCACATCCAATTTATTAAAATCATTCCGATCCTCATGGTTCAAGCTAAGGACCGAAAAGCTTGGAAAGCTTCTCCCCAGAAAATTGAAAAAAAAATGTCGACCCCCCATTTCAATTTATCAAAATTATTTCGTCGGCGATTTTCGAATTATCATCATCGACAATGACGATTAGGCGATAAGACACCAAAAAAAAAAGTTCCAAATAGGGGGGGAGGTGAAAGTCGAAAAGTTGGTTATCATTTATGACAAAACGCACGTTTTTATGGCCCAACACAACATCAAAAACCAGGCAATTTTCGACTAATCGACGAAAATTTGATTGGATTTTCGGAGAGCGAAAGAAAAAAAAAATAAAATAATCAAGCTCACTTTGTGTACGAGTTGCCGGCGCCGCGATGGCCAACCTCCAACGCGTTGCGCTTCTTCCAATGCCGACAATACGTCAAATCCATCAATTGGGGTCGTCCGAGGCAGAGCGGCTTCACGAACAAATATTCGATGGTGATTTGGCCGATCGGACGACCGGACGTGTTGATGAACGGCAATTGGGTGAGGCCTGCAAACGGAATGTTGGGACGGGGGGAATTGGAGAATTGCGGCGAGAGCCGAAACCAACCGCAAGTGTCCTGCATCGAGTTGGGTAACGCGTAGCACGCGCCGATTCGCTTCCTCTCCTCGGAGAAGATCTCGATGTAGAACGCCAAATAGTCGTTGGCTATCGAGTGCGTCCGAAACACAATGTAATCCTTGTTGTTGTTGAACACCACACCCGTCTCGTCTTGCTCGTAGAACTTCGGCTTCGGGTCCGACAGCACGGCGACGTGCGTCTGCGAATGTGTGCACGGCGGCGGCGAGTTCGTCGTCTCGTCGTCATCATCGTCCTCGTCTTCGCCATAGCTGAAGCTGATGTGGGCGCCGCTTGACTGCAATTCGAATCGATCGGATATTTATTCAATTTGCCTCTTCGGGATTCGAATCGGTCAATCACTACTCAGTTGGTCAAATAATTCCGCAAACAATCCCCTCAATCTCTCTCATTTTTCGGCAAACATTAAAGTGTTTATTTAAAAAGCATATTTTTTTGTGCTGGCAAAATCGCCGCGAGACCCCACCGCGCAGGTGACAATTCTATTTGCGACGAGACCAAGAATCAAAAGTGTTTGCAGCCAAGACCAGATTTTATCAACTAATTATTTTGATATTGGCCCTAGTTGAACATATGAGAGAAACTTGATATGATATAAGTCACGACGAGGTGGGGTTCAATAAGTGACTGACTTCCCCCTCGCGTCTGTTTGCATGCATGCACTTTGGACTCGTTAAAACAAAAAATGAAAGGAAGGAACGAAGAGAGAATAATCACGTATCACACGATGGCGGGAAAAAAAGGCATTTCGAAATTTTCATGACAATCTCGAATAATCGGACCTGTTTGTATCGGACGTCGAGCGGCGTCAATTTCACGCGGCAATTTTTGCGCTCTTTGGCGGTCTTGTAGAATTTGAGCGCGTTGCCGTGCAATCGCAACAATATTTGGTTCTCTTCGGCGTGCTGCAGCCAACCATCCGACACACATTTGCGGCCAGCTTAAACGAGTTGTTTAAATTGATAATTTGGGAATGCACCATAGTATCCGAAGAGATCGACGCGATCGATGCGGCACACGCCGTCGCGATTCTCAACTTGGCATAGTGTCGAGCGCGGATTCAGAAACGCCTCCCATTTGTCTGAAAAAACAAAAAAAGAAATACGGAGAATGAGGAACCGCCCGGCGCCAAAAACGCACCAACGATCAGCTTATCGACGCCATCCGCGTTCAAATAATAGCCGACGAAATAGCGAAATTTGAGTTGATTCTCTTTCGTCTCGATCGAACCACGCCAGCGGATTCTGCAACAAGAAGGGGTTATCAAATTAGACGGCGGCTGCTGCTGCTACTCACTTCTTGTGCTCATCCTGTTGAAGTGGCATCGCTTGCGTCGCCACCCATTTGCCGAGACTCTCCACGTTGCCGACGACGAACACCGTGTGGTGCGGCTGAAGGTTCTCGATGTCAACGGCGAAGAAGACGCGCACGAGACGCGCCATCGACATCACTGAAAACATTTTGAATTTGACGACGTCGAATTTTCGATGATGATGATGATGATGATACTCGTGGGAGAATATGAGTCCGCAAATATTGATTATTTGCGCGCGGTGAGACCAACTCGAAATGATGGCGAATTTCGCGTTGAGACCAATTTTAAAAGAGGCAGCACATGTAAAAAAGGGCGTTTTGGGACCCGGTGTGTGTCGTTTCCTCTTTCGTCACAACTAGGAAACGCTCAATTTGAGCAAAACCACTTTTGTTCAAGTAATTTTGCTTCGAAATATTTTATTTGAACACTAGGAGAAATGCAGAATTCGGTAAAAATCGATAGCCACGTCATCGAGAAAATGAGAAGAAATGCAATGAAATGCAACGAAACTATCAATTTTAGGGGAAAACGACGACTAAAAAAAAGTAACATTGGAGAAGAAAAATAAAGAGAGAGAGAGAGTGAGAGAGGGTGCGATTTGGCTCAACTTTGTGTGGCTGGGGCCCATAAGCAAAGCGGCGACGAAGAGAGTGCGGCGGATGAGGAGGGCGGCGAGACGGCGAGAGCGAGAAGCTGGTGTCCGCGCAGGCATCTCGACGACAATCGCAATAATGTCGATGAAAAAAAATCGAAAGAAGGCGGAACATATTATTGACGAGAAGAAAATTCCGCGCAATCATACCGCTGATCACCCACCTCCCCCCCTTTAAACAATTCTTCATAATTGGACCACGTGCGATCACATTGTTTTGTTTCAAGGCTATCTACATATATAAGGAAATAGTAGAAACGCAGAATTTTTGGGAAACGTGAAAATTTGGCGAATTTCAATTAAAAAAATCAAATCGCAGAAACTTCCGCATTTTTCAATTTTCGACCACCATATAAGAAATTTTTTGTTTAAAATTCCATCAGAAAAAAAAACCTACAACATCTTTTGGCAATTGTCATCGAAATCGATTGCTAACCATAAATTTCTGAAATGAAGCAAAAATGAAGCGTGGAAAGTGAGAGGAGGAGAACACAAGAAATGAAATCGAGAAGATTTGAGGAAAAAAAACGACAAATGTTCTTCTTCTTTTTTTTTCAAACCTTAGTTTTGAGGCGAAAATTTGAATTTTCGATTTGTTCGCGTTGAGACCCTCTATATTTTTCGGGGGGTGTGAAATGTTGTCTGACCTTGAGACTCAACGTCATCCTCGGCTAAGCTTGAATACGATGAATTTTGACGCATCGCGATATCGTCGATGTGTACCAGCGGCCTTCTGGAGAGCGACGAGTTCACGGTGCCGACACGCTCGTCGACAACGAACGAGGCAAGCGGCGAGATTGCGCGTCGAGTGAAATGCATTTTGAGTCGATGTTTATCATTGAATTCTTATCGCGCATTTTAATGACAATCGCCATACTTGAAACACATTTGCCGAACGAGGAAATGATAGGAAACAATGGTGAAATTTGAACGAAAAATCGAAAATTGATGTGGTGTGTGCAAATATACGTCGCGTTGTATTGCGGAATTGCGCGTGATTCGACGCGCGGTTTTTTTTTTCAATTCGACGCTCCATCGATTTTCTTGAAAATCCCATTCTCTGGAAAACTCACAATTCAAACTTGATTTTGTTCCAGGTAAAAAACATTAATTGAAGGACATTCGCTGAAATATGTGCTCGAAATCAGGTAAATCGAAAAATTTCACGCAAAAAGTCATCATCGTCAATGCTCATTCGAACGGAAGAGGCGATTAGAATATTTCGAATCATCCATCTTCATCTCATCTGAAAATGTCGCGCTGCTTTTTCTCCTCCGAACGGCACCTCCGTCTCATCGAATATTCGCTATTCATCATATTCCTACCAATTTTTTGTATTTCAATGCTCATTTTAATGTACAAATGTCCGAGATACTTTCAAAAATATCGCATTCTTCTCATTTTACACGTTTTTGGGTGAGAAATTTTTTTGACAAATTGCGCACAACAATCGCCTAAATTTCAGCAATTTCTCGTTCGACTTGTTCATGTCATTCTTTTGGAATCCGATCTTCATTCTTCCTTATATGATCGCCTGCACAACGGGAATCGCGTGGCAATATCCATTCGAAATGTTCCTTTTATTCATTATCAATATTATTTGTAAGTAATTATTTGTTAATTAATTAGACTTTAAAGGCACATCGAATTCAATTTAATGAAACCAACTAATTATTTTATAGACACCGGTATCGTCATTCTTCATATGTTCGAATATCGGATGAAAGCAAGTCTGGCGCCGTGCCAAAATGGTCCAAAATTAGTGGAGATCAGCCAAATTCTCATCAAAATTGGTTGCGTTTTGGCGATTTTGCTCGTGTTGTATTGTCGCGACATTTTCGCGAATTCGGCAATCAATCAAAAATTCAATGGGGTAAAAAAAAACGAAAAAATTTTTGTGGAAATTTTCCCAAATCAAAGCTACTCATTATTGATTGGTTTTTCGCGTCAAATTTTTTGATTTTCCACATTTGAGAATTGGTATTAGAAATATACTTATTAAAGCCAAATTTTTCCAGACGCCACCCGTCGAGGCGTTCTGCCCGCAATGCATTCTCCTCGTTGACTTCAACTTCATTCCCTGCGCGTTCCTCTTCTTCCTCTCCTCGATGCTCGTCGCTCACGCGAGTCTCCTCATCGTCTATTGCGCGCTCAATTGCTATGCGTCGCTGCAAAAATTGAAGTCGCGCGTGTCGCCTCGAACCCACGAACTTCAGCGTCAATTCCTACGCGGTTTGCTCATTCAGATGTCGGTGCATTTTGCGTTGCTCGGCTTGCCGACAATGCTTCTCGTCGTCGCCACGTGGCACCAATTCGTCTACTCGAATTGGACTCGTGAGCGGAATTTGAGACTTGGCCCCATTTTTATCTTGATTTTTTTTTGCCTCACAGATTTGATTCATTTCTTCACTATTCTGATATCGGCTCAAGGCGGAATCTCGACGACGGTGATGCTCATTAGCACGAAACCGCTGCTCCGGAATCTTCTGCAAAAATGTAGGCGCCCTCACCTAATGGTCCCAAAAATATTGGCTTTTAGTGAAACGCAACACCTCGACGACAAGCGATTTAGTGATCATCAATGTTTCCTAGACCCCGCCCACTTTTGATTGTTGTATTTATTTCGATTTCAATTCATTGACAATCTCGTAAATCTCGCGACCTTTGGTTTCGGGCAACCAACGGAATAGAATTAACATGCTGATAAACGATGGCACCGAATAGAGTATGACGAATGCGTAGCTGCCGATGGCTGAGTATAACGGTAGTACGGTGAACGTGCTAATCACCACCATAATTGTGTTAATCGCGTAGGAGACTGATTGGGCACTTGTGCGATATCGTTGCGGCACGAGTTCGGAGCAGATGAACCACGAAATCGGGCCGACGCCGGTTCTGCAATTGGTTTCGCGTGTTGAGATGGGGCGGTTCGGAATTGAAAGAAGCTCACCCATATGTGAAGCCGTAGAAGATTAGAGAAGCGAGGCAGCCGAATTTCATCGCATCGATCAGCAATCGAATTTTGGCGAAGAAGACGAACGCGAGAAGGGCGATGTTGTTGATGAAGGTGAATGCGAGGAGGATGTGACGTCGCGCGAATCGCTCGATCAAAACGCCGCCGGTCAGCGTGCCGACGACATAGGCCAACAGCATTGCGGTTGTGCTCCATTGCGCGATTGTCAAATCGAGATTCGCGTTTTCCAGAAAGAACGTCGACGAGAGGAGAAGCGCCCAGAAGCCGACGGTGTTCTGCAATTGGTTGTTATTTGAAGTTTTAGAGAATTGATGCGCGTTACTTGAAGGGCTGACACGCTTAGAATCAACGCCAATCGCAAATGCGAATGGATGAAGAGGTCTTTGATGTTGGTTAGAGTCGTCGAGTCATCGGACGACTCGCATTCGGCTTCCTGAAAAAAACGAAGGGAGGATATTGTCATCAACGAAAGAGTCAAAGTATCGGACCATTCGGATGTCTAGAAGGACCTGCTTGGCGTCGGCTTCATCGCCATGATAGAATCGGACAGATCGGCACGCTTCGACCTCGTCATTCCTGGTGATGAGCAAATATTTCGGCGTGTCCGGCAGAAATAGTAGAAGGATTGTGAAGACGAAACAGAACGGGACTACGCACGCCGTCAGCCAAACCAGATGGGTGCCTAGAATATAGTCGGTGCCGAGAAGGCTGCCGATCATCGTCATCGACGAGTAGGAGATCTCGCTGAAGAATGAGAAGTGGCCGCGACGATGGGTTGGCGAGCACTCCTGGAGGAATAGGATGCACGATTGATAGGTGACGGCCATGCAGATCGAGGTGACGAAGCGCGCGATGATCAACGCTATCGGAAAGCGCCAATAGACGGCGGCGCATCGGGCGACGGCGGCGAGAAACGCCGTCAGATTGCCGACGAGAAAACCGACTGAAATTGAATTGGGTCTCGACACGAAGAGGATCTAGTTTAGTTATGGTCTCCACAAACGCGCCCTATTGAAATGTCTAGTTGTACAGCACCCTCTCAAAAAGTCCCTCTATTCGGACCTTTTTCCTCTGCGTCACTCACAAGTCACATTCTGTTTCTCTGCGTCTCTCACAAGTCACATTCTGTTTCTCTGCGTCTCTCACAAGTCACATTCTGTTTCTCTGCGTCTCTCACAAGTCACATTCTGTTTCTCTGCGTCTCTCACAAGTCACAATCTGTTTCTCTGTGTCTCTCTCTCTCTCTCTCATTTTTCTCTATAATTGATAAGAATTCGATGTTGATTGATAATAATAAGTGCGGCCCACCTTTTCTGCCGAATCGCTCATTGAGAATCGGGCTCACCCAGATGCCGATGAAGAAGCCGATGAACCAGAAATTGAGGAAAATATTCCAGACGAGCTCGTATTGCGACTCGGTCAATTGGAAATGATACGACGCGTTGAGGTAATTCTAAAATCCGGAATGAAAATTTCATTTTTATGAGTGGTTACCTTGAACTCATCGGCACTCGTGTTCACATATGTCGTCGAGAATCCATAATTGAAATTCGAGGCGAACGCGATGAAAAGGAACACAAAATATTGGAAAATTACGTAAAATTTTCGCATTCGTTGCAATTCGTCCTCATTCATTCAACAGAAGCACGCATCACCGTTTTCCTTCTTTTTTTTTGTTTAGTGATAATCAATTGATAACCGTCGGCTGACCACATTGTAGTCAATTGGGTCTTGAAGCGAACCGCAAGGCTGCGTTTTGTTTTAAAGGCGCATAGAATGTAACCTTTTAGCGATTTATAATTAGTGGCTCGCCCACATCACCCAAAATTGGCGCCTTTGAGGCGAGCAATTTTTTTTTTCTTTTTTGGTTTTAACTATTTGTCGTATAGCAATGTTCAACGCGTTTGGTGAGTATAGCGAAATTGGTGCCATCGCCTATCGTGGTGTGATTCCAATACTATACTTGTTGGCGGTTTATAAAAATCGCCATCGCGAGCGAGCGACGTCGACGTTGGCGATCAGCAGGATGTTCGCAATTGTGCTAATTGCCGACGGACTAATTAAATCGTTCAACTACTACGTGGAATCGAATTCGGCCGCCGAGCTCACGGAGATCCCGTTGGCCTACGCGGTTTTCGCGACGTGAGTTTGCTTCGAGAAATGCCAAAAATTGGAGGGTTTTAGAATTTCATTGATATTGCTGGTGATTCATGATCGAATCCTCGATGGTCCGATTATTTCGACATACTTGCTTCTGCTCGCTGTTCAACGCTACGTGATGCTCGTCGGAAGGCCGGATTTGCACAAGTACGTCACCGGCGTGTGGATGAGCAATATTTTGAATATTACTATCATTTTGGGCGTCATCAATACCGCCAGCATCTATTTGAATTGCCAATTCGAGCTGATCGAGGTGTGCTCGTTGAACTGCGTGCTGCGCAATCAATTCGCGTGCAATAATGGAACAGCAATGGCGTTGAAACTAATTGGCCAATTATATTTGAATGTCGTCATCCAATTATTATTCCCAATCATCTCGTTGATCATCTACGCGATTTTGTTTTGGCGCACATTCAAACCGCGCCATTGTTCGGATCGCTCGAAACGCGATCAATTTGATGTGAGTTGGACGACGATTCCGACGCTGATCGCCATCGTCGCTCAGTGGTGTGCGGAGATTCTCGCGTCGCGTCGCGACTATCCCGAATTGTGCAACCACAACGCGTTTTGTGTGCTCATTCCGATTGGCTATATTTTCGGCGATGTGCGCCATTGGCGAAATCTCAAGGATTGTGTGTGTCGTCGAGCGAGAGTGAATAATTCGATGGGCCGCTATTGATTTTGATTTCAATAAAAATGATGGAGATGCCCAATTTCGGAAATCGTTTTTGAATTGCAGCCCTTGGGTCTCGAATGGAAAATAAGTTACTAGAAGCAAGTTTTCCATATTTTAGAGATCGTAATGTAAAAAATTATTGGCTATTGTTGAGAAATGACAAATGTATCCAGGTGTCGTGGGATCCAGCGTTTGGTACGCAATGCGATGAGCCAGTTCCTCGAAAGGATTTTTGAAAATTTGCTATTTTAATTTTTTTTCGCTCAATGTTCGTAAATAGTTTATTTCTAGCAATATTTATCGATATTTTTTTCTTGCTCTAAAAATTATTTTGAAATGAAGAATAGAAAAACAAGATAGTAAAAATGCGGATTAAAAGCAAAACATGAATAGATAATTTTATAAACAACTAAAAAAAATCATTTTTTTTTATCTTTATTGACTTTACTAATAAAAAAATCATTAAATATTGTTTAAAAGTGCATATTCTACTAAATAAATAATTAAATTTTTGTTCTACAGACTTTAAATAAACAATTTCGAAAGAAAATACAAGAATTGAGCGAAAAAAAAAATTAAAATAGCGAATTTTAAAAAATCCCCCGTAAATCGCTGTGAGGTTACGGTAACTGGCTTATCACAATGCGTACATTGCATTATATCTTACGCGCATTTAATATTAAATCTACACTAGCTTTACGGTCTCGCCTTTTTAAAAATTTTGACGTTTAAAGGCGCATACAACATGGCCGCGGCCGAAGTTTTTGGAGTTTTTTTCCGCGAAATTCAAATTTTTCGCGCAAATCGATTTTCATATTTTGCTCTAGAAATTATAGATTTTAAACAAGCGAAAAAAATGCATTTATTATTAATCACCCGGGGCAATTTGTGTGTGTGTTTTTGGGAAAAACTGAAGAATTTGTTTTTTGGGATGAAATTGACAAGTGAGCACCGTTGAAAGGCACATGATCAAAGGCAGTGATGGATCACAGAAAAGAAAAGCAACGGAACAAAAATAAGCACAATTCGATGATCACTATAATGATGATGATGATGGTCCGACTACCCGTTCATTGTTCATTTTTTTTGGCCACATATAATGTGATTGGAGGAGCACAAAAATTGCGAGAGGGTTTGAAGGTCTTGACACGAAAATATACAAAGAATTGGAGTGTTCAAACCAACTCGAAAATGATGTGCGAAATAAAACGCTATTAAAGGGTACCCATAATTGAAATTGAGAGAGAGAGAGAGAGATTGTCAAAGTGAAATGGTGAAAGAAAGAAGGAAAAATAGAATTTGGGTCTCGACGCGAGAAATTCAAATGTAGTCGCCCTCGTAGTGACGCTCGCGTCCGTCGCCGTAGTATCGCGCGCGGCTCGGATGCATTCTCGGCTCAGGCGATTCGGATCTGAAAATCCAAAAGAATGAGACGAATTGCGTGTCGCGACACAACCTTCTTCTCGACCTTCGTCGACTCCGCTTCGACGATGATGATGACGAGCAGCAGAATGTTGTCGGGCACACCCAACACCTCACCAATGGGATGATGAGCTTGGTGATGAGCAGATAGAGGATGATGAGAACGCCCAAATAGACGACGAGATCGGTGACGAGCATGACGCCGTCGCCGAGCGAGCTGATGCCTTTGATCCAGTGCGCCGGATTCAGGAACTTCATCATTCCGTTGAAATTGACCTGATTGCACGTCGGACACGAGCCGATCATCTCGTGCCATTTGCCCTCGACAAGATCGATCTGAATCGAGAAATGTTGACCATCGGAATCCGAACCGATTCAAACCTCAAGCGGACTCTCGTGGTACTCGATGACGCGACAAATCGAGTCGCGCTCGGCCATCTCATCGGCCTTCAGGCAGATCGTTCGCGGTCCCGGCTCGACGATCGCCGGCAGCGGAATGATCATCGATCGATTCGCCGCCCGCAAATCGCTGACGTACGTCGTGAACGTGTGGATGTTGGCCGAACGCTCGTCGGCGGCGAACTTCACGCTTCCGTCGATTTTGCCCGACGCCTCGTAGACGGTCAAATTGAAGAAGCGATTCGAGCGGCTGTCGACGATGATGGTGCCGGAGAAGTCGCGAATGCGCGACGCGTTATGGAAAAACACGAGGCCGTCCATGTCGTCGTCGAGATGGAGTGTGATGTGCAGATTCGTGCCCTCGGCGTGCGTCACGATCGCCTGTCGCGCCGAGTTGTCGTAGATGCGCGCCGATTGGATCCATGGGAGGAGCAAGTCGAGCGGTTTTGTCAAATTGAAATGGCCCGGCATCTGTGCAATTGAGTTTGATGCATTTGTTTTCGAGAGAAAATTGAATTGTGCATTTTGTCGTCAAATTTGATGTTTTTGGAAACTACTCATTTTCTCGTAGAATTTGGTGATTTTTTATTAAAGAAAATCCGAAATTGTGCATTTTGTCCTCAAATTTGATGTTTTTGGAAACTACTCATTTTCTCGTAGAATTTGGTGATTTTTTATTAAAGAAAATCCGAAATTGTGCATTTTGTCGTCAAATTTGATGTTTTTGGAAACTACGCATTTTGTCGTCAAATTTGGCAATTTTTATTAAAGAAAATCCGAAATTGTGCATTTTGCCGTCAAATTTGATGTTTTTGGAAACTACGCATTTTCTCGTAGAATTTGGTGATTTTTATTGAAGAAAATCCGAAATTGTGCATTTTGCCGTCAAATTTGATGTTTTGAAAAAAAAACAACATAATTGTGCATATTCTAGTGAAAATTTGGCGATTTCTGAGAAAAAAAATAGAAATTTGTGCATTTTGTCGTCAATCGTGACGTTTTTGCGAAGATGGACATTTTCTCGTGAAAATTTGGCGATTTTTAAGGAAAAAAACATCAGAATTGTGCATTTTCTCGTCGAATACAGCGTTTTATTTTGTGGTCTCGAAAGTGCGCATTTTGTCGTCAAATTCGATGTTTTCGAAACATACGTTTTTTCTTTTAAAATTTTGGTTTTTTTTTTTGAGACGAAACCAACATTCTCGTGAAAATTTGGCGATTTCTGAGGAAAACTAGAAATTTGTGCATTTCGTCGTCAAATTCGATGCAAAAACAAACGATTGCGACTCACATAATTATTGGCCGCCAAAATGCTGCGATACGTCTGCTCCTTGCAATTTTTGACTTTGGCCTTATGAATGTCGTCCATTTTGACGACGCCGTTGTTCACATGAAATCGTCCCGCCTCGTCCATTCGATACCATCCGAGACGATCGAAGCTGCAAGACAAATTCATGTGGGTGGTGGTCGTCGGCCGAAGCGCGAAACCCACTTGTTGTCGGATATCTCGTTGAGCGGCTGCCGTCGCAATTCCTCGAACTCGCCGCCGGGGCTCGTCCGTGTGAAGTACATGCCGGTCTCGAGTTGGTGCGACGCGCGACCGCCGGCCGTCACCGCCAACGAGATGCGCTTCTGCGTGTCGAGATAGCGATCCTGTGTGCCGCCGTCCAATTGCGATCGGATCGTCGTCTTGTCCTTCTCGATCCAGCGGCCGTTCACGAAATCGTAGGCGGTGTAGACGAACGTCGCGTACGTCGTCGGTTGTTCGAGTTTCACCGCGAGGAATGTGAGATTTCTGCAAGGAAATGAAACCAGTCTATGGTATGCGCCTTTAAATGTCACATCGCGAAATTGCGGACAATGCTTCTAATTTGACGCGCAATTGTGATTTTTCGGAAAATTTTGAATGAAAAAAAAACAATCTAGAAATGATGAAAACGTAGAATTTGTGCAATTTTTCGTCAATTTAAATGTAGAAGTAATATTGCGGACAATGCATCCAATTTGACGCGCAATTTGCACAAATTGTAATTTTTTGAAAAAAAAAACATCTAGAAAAATGAGTGTGAATTCAAAAATTGTGCGAATTGTCGTCAATTAAAATTCTTTGGCAACATTGCGGGCAATGCATTCAATTTGATGCGCAAATGTAATTTAATTTTTTTTTCAAGCAAAAAAATTTTTTTTTCAAACTTTTTTTCAATTTTCAAGCAAGAAATCGAAATTAGCGTGCAATTTGTCGTCAATTAAAATGCCATAGCAAATTCGACGACAATTTGCACACAATCGACACTCACTTGTATGGTTTGAATCGGACATCGCAACACAACTTCGGACTATCGTCCTCGCTGCATCCGATGGGCGTCTGATTCGGAAAGAACGTCCGATAGCACGACGTCGCCTCGTCGTCCTTGTCCGATTCGGGACACGAAGTGAACTGATGCGATTCGGCGGTGCACGTCGACGACGTCGCGTCGCACTCGCAAATGCAATCGGCGTGCACCTCCGGCACGCCGAACGTGTAGCGTTGGGTGATCTGCAAAACCGGTCGTCGGATGAGGTAGGTCGTCGTCGATCGCCTACCGGGTGATGGTGCTCCAATCGATCGAGTCGAATCGTGTGCAGAAACGACGTCTGATTCGACGACGACGGATCGCGCGAAGCCAACGGAAGGCCGTCGTGAAGGCGAAAACACACGGCCGTGTGCAGTCCGATGTAGAATTGCATTTGCATTCCGCGCGAGACCGACGAGTGCGCATCTGCGGACACGAAAAAATCATAATTGTCCGCAGAAGGGGAAAAATGAAAATGAAAATCACTCACTCTGCGAGGTTTGCGCCAAAACGATGGGCGTCTTCGAGCAGTGCGGCGGCTGAACGGGAAACAGGCCGCGAAAAATCTCCTCGTTGGGGAACGCGGTGGCGAACGCAAGAATCAGCAGAAGCGGCCATTTCTCGCGCATCGCTGCAACATCAAAAAATTGTATTTTTTTGGAAGTCAATTTGCGGTGGGAGCGATATGGTGAAGAATGAATAATTGCGGGGGGCCGGGGGTCAAGTTGGTGCGGGGCGCAAAACCACACCCTTGATTATCAGACGCTAATCGTCCATGACAAGTCAATCATTCGATTGGGGGGGAGGAGGTATGATTAACTATGCCATATATAGTATAGAGATATCAGTTTCCTTTAAACATTTGTTAATTGCACAACCAGTCAAGCGTGATTTTGGGCGCGACACACGATAACCATCTTGAAACAACACAAGCGTGATGATGAGCGTACGCGTTTACCGTAACCGCCGTTAAAGGCGCATCAATCATTCTGATTGAAAAAAAAGACGAAGAAGAAGAGAGGTAGCGACGGCTTTTAGCTGAGCAGGATTTCGGTGAGAAGAAGATTGATTTGGATTTGGATCGTGACGAGTTGTTGGATTGGGCTGGGGGCCGATTAAAAAAACACAGTAGCAATACGTACTCCTCCACCTAATCAGGTCAAAAGGTGTCAATTCGTTGATGAATTTCGCATTCGGGATTTTGCGCGCGTCGTTTGAGATTGAGAGAAAGAGAGAGAGAGAGAGAAATGACGAGACTCGTACAAAATTAATCAAATTCCGGTCGAATTAATCGCTTTTCGACGCATTGTGTTTCGCTAAATATTATGTGTGTGTTTTTTTCTAGTTATGACTCAACTTTGCTTCATTTTTTCTTAACAATTTTTCTCGAAAAAAAAAACGCAAAATTATGGAAAATGTAATTAAACTTGAAATAGTGTGCAAAATACTATATGCGCCTTTAGAACCCGGGAGTACTGTATTAGGTGTCGCGGAAGGGTGGCAAGCACAGTTAATGGCAATCTCGCGCTGTAAACGCGGTACGCTGATGGCTCAGTGGTAAAAATTTTCAATCGGCACGCGCTTAAGGTCGAGGGTTCAAGACTTTGAAACCTGGCGGACCGACACCAACACCAATAAACACTCGAAAAACTAATCTCGCGCACTTGTCGATGTGTGTTTGCCAGGCTTATTACAATAGTTGTTAATAATAACCTCGAAGGGTGGCAGACAATGGCTGGTGATATTTTTGTGTTTGATGTGTTGAGGTTGCGAAATTGATAGCGTCGTCAGAAGCCGGAAACCGCAACCCCCTCGCGCGAAACGGGAACCCGCAGAAATGAATGAATATTCAAAAGTTGTTTCGATTTCGATGTTCGACATAAACAAACAAAAAGTCGAAACATTAGCACATTCATTTTGGGGGGGGGGGCGCATAAATCGGAAATCAATCTCGAATATGTATTGTTATGGTACGCCCCGAAAGCGACCAAATTAAGTGCAAACAACCATTCAATTCGAGAGGTGTGCGCGCGGCGGATTGCATAACAGATTACAGTAAGTACATAGTAATAATATATACATATAGTTAGCAACGGATCAGCGATTTTTCTGAAACGCGCGCGCTCTTCTCACGGGAATCCATTATTATACAATGCATTTGATGTGTTGATGATGGGAATAGGGTGAAGAAGAAGAAGAAGGGGGCGAAACTTGATTAAAAATGCAGTAAAAGAGACACAAGGGGGGTCCCATGTACAAAATTTTTTAATAAAAATGACTAACAGCTTGGTTACTACTACCATCACAGTACAAGAGAAATATCGAAATTTGTTTCGAAATCGGATGGACGGCAAAAAATTTTCTGTTTTTTTTTCGCGTTTCTTCTTTTTTTGTTAGAGATGGTCGCGAGAGAGAGAAGAGAGAAAGATAATTGCGTGTCACCAACAAGTTTTTGACTTGAGGTTATCGATTCCTCCCGTGTTGGGGCGGGAAGGAAGCCGAGAGGAGAGGAGAGGAACCTCGCACGGAGGAAGAGGCGGTGGCGAAATTAATTAATTTTCATTCCAACAATGCAATTGTTTCGATTGAAAAATTGAAACCCAAATGCAATGCAAGGCAAAAAATCTTTTTTTGTTGGCCACCCAATGGAAGCGCTTCCTCCAAACCCGAGAAACGCGTGTGTATCAAAATGAGAGGAGGCGAAAAAAAAAACACAGAGAGAGAGAGAGAGACGGTGGCTATGCGTTCTGTTTGCGCTCATCTCCTTTCTTTTCGCGCATGTTTGTGTAATTGGTGCTTCTAAAACATGTGTCATCGATTACTGTATGCTCCTTTGAAGGGATGCTCCCTTAAAGCGCGGTGGAGGGCGAGGTTGGCATTTAGCAGAAAATTCGACGCGAAATCAACCACATGTGAATTGTCGTCAATTATAATGCACAAGTCCGCAATGACATTTTCAGATTTAATTTGAAATGTGATCTTGAGACGAACAAAAAGATGGAAATACGAATTGTTGCGTGTTTACACCGAATGCATTTTATTTGACGACAATTTTTAAACGTGCGATTTTCACATAATTGAACATTTTGAAAGCTCAATTTTTGGGGTTGCGAGGTCCTCGAGCGAAAAAGACATCATTGCGGACTTGTGCATTTTATTTGACGACACATATTGTTTTAAATTGCGATCGATTTTCCCATCTAGAATTTTCGTTATTTTTTCCGAAATTTGAATTTTTGCCTGTTTTCGGACGCGATAATTCAAATTTAAACAATGAGAATTTGCGTGTAAACACCGAGGCGAAAAAATGCACAATTTCTTTTAAAGAGGGATGAAAGCACAAAAATCTGTTTCAAACAGATTTTCAAAAATAAACATTTTAAATTTGAAAAACTCGTCGTAATTTGTTTTTGCGATTGTAAAATACACTTTCAATTGTCTTGGATTACTGTAGAAGGAATTTTGTGCAAACGCCGAGACGCAAAAATGCACAATTCCTCTTAAAGGGGGTTCCAAAAATGGCCAAAAAAACGCAACAGCACACCACCGCGCTGCGAATTGAGCTCGAGTGGAAGATCATATGTATATTTGCATAAAATTTTGGGAAACAAACACGCATTTTTGAGTGCCTAAAACAATGATGATACCCGTCGTCTCGCTTGTTCGCAACAATCTCAAGTGCGCCAATGAATCGAGGCGATGGATGGATGGATGTGTAGAATCAAGAATGAAATACACAATTCAAAAAAATAGATATATATAAAAAGGGGAAATCGGACCCCAATTGTCATTTTCGAAAAAATTGCTACCAACTGCGAGGTGTGAAATCGCGAGAAAAGCCGATTAAATTTGAAACATTGAATGAGGAAAAAAAGCGGCGGCGCCGCGCGTTTAATGAGTACGGCAAACGAATGAAATAAAAAATTCGATTTCCGAACACAAGAAGAGGAAGAGGAGGGGGGAATGAACAGACGAGTTGATAATGAGAAGAAGTCGACGGGGGGAAGACGCAATGCGAATGGGGAAAATCATTGCGTTAAAGGGGGGGAGGGAAGAAGGGAAGGGGGCGGAGCCTAGATTGATAGGTGTACACCATCTACCCGCCAATTGCACACCATTGACTTTTTAAGAACATTGGAAGAATGAAAATGAAAATGGCTAGAAAAAAATCAAAATAAAAAAATCGCAAATTCGATAGAATATGAAATTTTGTGCAAAATTGCGTCGGCCACAATTCTGATGATGATTGTGGGGTCTCGACGCGAAAAATGCGCGGTACATCAAAAAGCGATGACTAACCATAGAAAGGATATTGGAATTGACTAAAGGGAATTATCACAAAGAAGTGGTGCACCATTTTTGGAATGACAAACGCTCGCCAATAAAAATGGTAATAAAAACGAGTTTTGGCCTATTTTCAAGCGGCAATCAAAAAAAAAAAATGAAAACACTATTAAACGATACAAGATATTCTGAAAATTGGGAGACACTCGAAATTAGGTTGTGTCAGGTCCCCGTAGTTTGAAAAGCACGCCGCCGATCGCCAATTGCAATAATTGGCGGTTGGCGGGAGTGGGGGGTTTCAACTGTTCCGCCGCGAACAGTTGTAGATCGCTATCGTGCGATGGGCGGGGCGCTGCCGCATCGTTATCAGCAATTTCGATCAGATGATTAATTCGGACATCATCAGCCAGCCAGCCAGCATATCACTTAACACCTGCGGCGAATCGCCGGCGACTGGTACGCGCGAATTTTTGAAATTCGCACCGTCTCTTCGTTTTTTCGTCGTCTTCTTCTTCCAACTAGCGACACCGATATTCCATAAAAGGAAGTGATTGGCGTAAACCCCCCCAGTTATCACACAAAACGCCCTATTCTCGGTCGCTGATGACAGACCGATTCGGAATGATCGAGCAGCGATTTGATCGATTGCCGCCGATTCAATGATTTGTTGATCGGCCGACGATTTTTTCGTCGATGAGATTTATTGGCGTCGATGCGCATTTGAGTGCCAATAATGATGAAGCCTCCTCCACATTTTGAGAAATGAACATTCGGTTGTCAATAGGGCGCAATTGCAACACTTCTACATACAGGCCCCCCTCATTTAGAATCCGGGCCTTGAGAAATAATACGATAATATCTAAAAAGAACGAAATCAAAGGTTATAATTGGGGTTAGAAAAAATGTTGCATTTGCGCTCTATTGACAATTGACTTCTACTTTGGGGAGAACCACTAGAAATAAAGAAATTGTCGCAGAAAATTGATTGCAAAAAATAGGTTTTGCTGAAAAAGTGTTAAAAATTGTCAAAATATTTAAATATTTGCGTTTTTTCCATCGTGGCCTCTTGTCCGTGTGGAGTACACAATTTTATTCAAACTGAATAGAGCATTTCTATTTGGAAACGCTTGTCGAATTGGGTCTTGCAACAACAGTGTCGATTTACGCGCGAAAGAAATTGTCCATGTGGAGTACACAGTGCGATATTATTATTATTTTTAGTATCGCCGTCAAACGATTTTCAATTTAGTACGACACTCCATTCACGCTAAGTCGCCCTCGATTTAGCGTGTCGGTTTTGATCAATTCCATTTCTCCCCCGCTCAGTGTGTACCCCTTTAATCATCGAAATTGGGCGTACGTTAAAATGCCGAGGTACGCAAACACCGGAA
Source organism: Caenorhabditis bovis (assembly GCA_902829315.1). Taxonomy (NCBI): domain Eukaryota; kingdom Metazoa; phylum Nematoda; class Chromadorea; order Rhabditida; family Rhabditidae; genus Caenorhabditis; species Caenorhabditis bovis. The sequence goes on along the minus strand of CADEPM010000004.1, from coordinate 5,998,416 downwards.
AAATCGAAAACAAAACAATTTTGGTGACTTTGAAGAATTCCAAATCAACGACGTCGCCCCGCAAGAAAAAAAGCAATAAATCTCAAAATTCGCTCGCTTATCATCATTTTGTCTCGATTGTCGAAATTGATGATAAGACGCAAACGCAAAACCACAACATAAATTCAAAAGTGCGGATGAGACGAGATGAGAGAAAATAAAAGAGAAGCACATAAATGCCATTCAAGTTTTTATAGTTTAAAAGTGAAATGTCGCATGAATAGCGGCTTCGAACGAGATAATCATGATGATACACAAAACTAATCGCAGCTTCTTCTCCTTCTTCTTGTATTCTTGGGTAATCCGATGTGACAACATACCAATCACAATCATATGTGATGATGATGATTAGTCAATCGCATTTCAATTTCGCTTTAAACAACTTCCACCTTCAGTCAATTCCTCTTTCGAAAGAGGAGTGACGTCGGAGAGGGTGCTGGGATTCGGACAATCTGAATTCTGCCAAAAAAAATGGTGAAAAACAAAGCCAAACCGGCAATTTGAGGATTTGTCGAAGCTTGAACTCCCATGGGTATTTTCCTTAATACTTGTCTTTCTTTCCCATGTTTGGCTTGGCTAAATGACGCAACGTTCCCATATATGGCCATCGCCTTCTTGATTGTCCTTATGGCCATTATCAACGTCGTGTGTGGTCCGAAATGTGATTTACTATCCGAATTGGGCGCCAAATCGAGTTCGACTTGATGAATGCCGATTCGATTCATCAAACACCTCGAAACGAATGGCGGTAGAGGTGCGAAAAAAAAACACGGCCATGTTCCTGCATTGATAAATGTTCATCTCGCGCAATGCGCCTTTAATTACGCTAAAATGATTATTGAGTGGAAAATCCTCGAAGAAGATTGTCCTGAAAAAGAGAATTGCGACAAAAATTGCCGAAAAATTGGCGGCGTTTCGACGCGACCGAATCAATCAACAAAAAAAGGTCATGAATTGATGGTTCCTTCTTCATAAATGGCCTTGAAATGTTTTCACGCCGACCGTAAACATATACACGAAACTGTTTATGATTGAACGGATATCAGTTAATTGATACCGAATTGTCATCGGCCGGCCGTAAATTTGTCGACGGGGGCAGATTGTCACACGTCGCGACGCCGCAATTACGAAATTTCGAAAATCGCCGAAAATTGTAGGGGGATTCGCGAAAAATGAAGAATTCAAACACAATTTCAAAAAGAAACATTCCGCGATTTTTTATTGATTGATTGGAACTCGAAAAATCTGAAAATTCGAAGAATTATAACAATATCACTCCACGAAGTTGGCCATTTCCCTTCATTTCCGATTCATTGCTTATTTTTGCGCAAATTCCGCCTGCAAAAATAATGAATAATCAACATTTTATGAGAAATACATACGATTTTTTGAATATTCGAAAATCAATCAAAATTCGTTGAAGACTTCACAAACGCATTATTTTCCGCGGTTGACATCTAGAAAAAAAAAGCATTTTCAAATCTATAATTTTCTTTTCGAGAAAAGAAGTCACGAGAAATAATTCGTCAAAAACAAAAATTGAATTCACAAAATTTTCGGCAAACTCGTCGAAAAAATGCCAAGTTTTTTGAGAGAAGCAGTGGCGAAAAAAAATCGAAACGTCGAAATCGGAAAAATCGCGAAAAAACCATCGTTTTTAAGCGATGACGATGCCGCATTTCGAAAATTCAGAAAATCCGCAAACACCAATTCAAATGTTGTGGTTGCGGACTTTGCCAACTACAGTAACCAAACAGAAATAAAAAATAATGGACAACATCGAAATGCTCAGCAAACCGAGCGGGCGAAACCGTGGCAGAAACTAGCTGAAGGCAAAACTAAGGTGAAATTGTGGAACAACGGTGGCAGAAACCGCCGATGGCACAACTAGGGCAAAAATGGGGGCACAATGGTGGCAGAAACACTGCTGGCACAACTGGGGAATAAGCGTGGCACAACGGCGGCAGAAAACACGACATTTAAATCGATTTACGGTTAATCGAGGGCAATGTGTATTTGGAGTGTCGTACTGGCAGTGTAAAAACATTTGAGACGAACGGTGTTTTTAACAAATTTTTTTCAAATGTTTTTTTGCGAATTGCTGAATAGCGAAAAATTATAAGGTGTTGTTACTTGTTTGTTTTGATTGATTTTCTAACATTAAATGTTAAACACGTTTAGTCGCGAAAGTTGTTGGCAACTCCGATATTAATTGAACATTAATTATGGAATGTTTTGAAATAAGTTCAATAAACTACTTTCAGGTTTCTTCAATGGGTCGTTGGAGGAAAACTCGAGAAGAAAACGGTTTCACGATCATAAGAAATGCTTGAAAAATAAGGTTTTTTAGAGAGGAGGGTTGCAGGCTACGGATTTACAATCGTTCAGAACGATTCCAGTGGAATTGAAGATTTGGTTGTCGACAATCAACAAGAGATTTATGATCAATTATCAATAAATTGCGATATCGAATCGCAAGCGGTGGTATTTGTTGGAAATATCGCTTTTGCTGTATCCAATGATGTTGTCGGCACCAAATCTTACGAAAGTTTTTCAAGCAGCCGAGATGATTATAAAGAACAACGTGAAGGTAAGAAATCATTTTGAGCTACGCGATGTCGATGGTTTCAACATTTGTAGGCTAGAGATGTTGAAGTTTTTACGAACGACCTATATAGGAATTGCTTTTCGCCGATAAAATCTATATTTTGCTCGGAATGCCTATCAAGTATCGACGAAACATTGCATTTCTGCACTAACAGTGATTGTGGATCAAACGGGTTAGCTTATTTTTTATTTAATTAATATTGTGAACTTTAAAGGAAAGCATGCGTGAAAGGAACGGCTACAGAAGCAACAATCGTTATAACGTATTCCATAATGGCTCAGTTACGACGCATCCTTAGAAATTGCGGAGGCGAAATTGTTGAAACACACAAGTTTCTTCATAATGAGAGGGTTGGTTTTTAAAAAAAATTAAAAGTGCTCTATTTTGGGAACAAAAACTTCCAGAAAACCGGAAAATAGTACGATTCGAACTACTTAGTTACAACTTCGTTCTTACAGACAAAAAATCCAAATTTCGCCGACCTCTCCTTGCGGATATTGTAAGTCAGCCTGCATTTTATGTTAGCTACCTTTTAACATTGTTTAGAAATGACAAAAGGAATGTGGAAATGGAGGAGGTCATTGTAGGAAAAGATGAAAATGGCAATCCAATATCGCGAAGGAGGTTTTCAAGGAAACGGTCGGAGGTTCGCTTTTAAAAATTTCTTTTCGATAGTCAAATACATTCCTAGACGCCAGTCAGCGCGCTTCGCGCAATGAAGACGATACCAGCCGCATCGATGGAAATGCCACCAATTAATTCGACGAATGCCGATCAACCATCATATATTTATCTTTAGTGGTGGTATTTTTTTCTTAATTTACATTCATCATTTCATTACAATCGAATACGACCAAATTCGACCCTAACCAGCTTCAGTGAGTCTCATATCGTACAAAATTATAAAATTCGAATATCACTAAGATCTGATGATCGTCAAAATTCAATTCGAATGCATTTTTATTTGTTTTACGTATTTACGGGTTTCGAATACGGTCAAATTCGATTCGGACAGTTGCTATCGCATATATTGTTGTATATTCGTTGAACATATTGTTGGATTTAATTAATAATAACGTTTTTAATTAATAAATGATCTTTCATTTGCTTCTTTTTGCATATGAAATAATGTAAGCGCGAATTACGCTAAACGGAGGGCTATAACGACCATACGCGCTTACATCTACTTGCTAGCAGAGTGGGGCAAAACGCGGGCAGAATTGTGGCTAAACGCGGGCAGAATGGTGGCAAAAAGCGGGCGTCCGTTACTTTTGCCACCATTCTGCCACGGTTTCGCCCGCTCGGCTTGCTGAGCAGTTTTTGAAGTGAAAAACGCGAATTTTGCGATTAGCAAGAATAAAAAAGAAATTTAAATTGGCATTTATTCAAAATATAAATGTTCAAACATTTTTTTCTATTAAAAAACCGTCGAATGCTTTCAAATTACACTCGAATTTTCTCTTTATCGATTTCTTTTCGGCTCTACGCCGTCTCCACAGGCGTCAGCTCGGTTTGAACTCTCGACCCTCCGAACATTGTCCGAATCCGATTAATCCGATCGACGTTGCCGAATAAGTATCCCAACGGGAAGAAGAGCATCTCTCGTTCATACGAGCACAAATTGTTCGTGTTGACGAACATCAATTTCGTTTCGCCGTTGAAATAATACGCCAAAACGGTGAGGAAGCGAATCTGTCAATTGTAGATCAAAAATAATAATAATAATAAAGCAATTAAGAGCTCACATAAAACAAGCAATAGATGGGCGCGATTTGGAGCATTATATTCATTTCGACGCTCCGTTTTCGCGTCGCAATTTGCTGAGAAACTCGAATGTTGTTGAAAACCACAAAGTAGATCAAAACGGCGAGAAACGGGCACAAAAATCGCATTGCCATGTAGACCTTAAAGTCATGTCGGTAACTCAAGACCAAGGATGGATCGGATTGATTTTGTCGGATCCGATGGATCACTACCTTCATTTGAAGCAACACGAGAAATGAGGGTTTGTAGCAAATCGCGCAGTCCGTCAAATCGGCAAACACCTGAAATCCGATGATGAGACTGGGGGGAATCCAAGAAGCGGCCAACGATGGTCGTCTGACAAATGGGAATGCTGAACGTCGACAATCCCGGCAGATCGTGATGATGAAGAAAATTGTAGGCAACGCCAAGCGCTATGATCAAGCCCAATATGGAGTTTAGGAATTTTCTAAACACCATTCGGCAATTTTAAATCAAGCAAGCTCCCCCCTCCCCTTCCGTTTGATCTACCCGGTCACATATCGATGATAGGCGTCATCGGCGAACAATATGACGTATCGCTGAATAGCGTGTAGGAGAATGAGGCTCGGCATGAAGGGACCATCGAGGAATATCATGAGTTCGCGGAAAAACATCGACAAGAATCTTGAAAGCGCGTCAATGATTTGAAGCTGAAGCGCGACCTACAATAGCGCGTTGCTCGTAATGTTGTCGGCGAGTAGATCATAAATCGCCGACAGCAACGCGACGCTGCTGGCTAGCAACAGAGCGTGATAGACGGCGATGAGAATGAAAAACGCGAGATTGATGGGATAGGTGTGCAACTGGAGAAAATAACTACTGATACCGTAGTCCACGCGAGCTCACCTCCTTCTCGTTGGCGATGTTCTTTTTGAACATGTAGGCGTAGATCAAAAACACGATTCGATGGATCATCTCGAGCACAATGTTCGGCAGAAATGCCAACAATAGTTCGAAAGCCATTCGCCTTTTTTTTTTGACAAAAAATGTGTCTCGAGTTTGTCAAGGCAACCCCCCCCCTCACCCTCTATAATTATTATTGTGTGTAATTTTGCGTCGGCGTGTAACACAACCAAACTTCAATATTGCAAATTTCTGTTGAAGGCGCTGATATTGCGTTAGAGGGTGGTTCTAAAATGCAACTAGTGCTACCGTAATCGAACAAAGCTATTTTGGGTATAACAAAACTGGCGTGGTGAAGCGAAACTAGTGCTACAGTATTCCAGAAATGCAACACCTTCATACCGTAATCGAGAAGAGATTTGCATGAAAAATGAGCAAAAGCGAAACTAGTGTTACCGTACTCCGGTAGAGGCACTTCTTCAAACTAGTGCTACCGTAATCCATTGTTATTTTTTATCGAAAGAGCAACGTGAGACGCTGAAAATTGCACGACAAATCGACAAATTATACATTCGTGATGGGAGGGGGCGTGGTTTGTTCGGCAAGCCGACCGCACACCTCTCACGTGTGCAGCGACGTTTCGGCGAACTGCGAATCATCGCTGCTCACACGCGTCGCCACAAAAATGGCGCGGATTCGTTTGAGGCGATCGACGTTGCCGAATATGTAGCCCAACGGGAAGAAGATCATCTCGTTCTGATAGTTGCAGATCGCGTCGATGTCGAAAAGAAAGAATCTCAATTCGCCGATGAGCACATGATAAATTATGATGAATAGTCGGAACTTGAAATGAGATTTAAAAAAAACCAAAAAAACAAAGTGGTACCGAAAAGATGAAAATAATGGGCGCGGTTTGCAGAAATATATTGATCTCGACAATCTTCTTTTTATTCGATATCACTTCGGAGCTGCGGACGTTTTTCAACACCAGATAGTAGATCAAAACCGCCAAAATTGGGAACAACGAGTGTATGACGAAATACGCCTTTAATTACTGTGTTGGTGTGTGTGTGTTTTTTCTCTGCGCCTCACGTGCACTTGAATCGAAACGCCCGTCGACATTCGGTACTTGGATGAGACGGCGATGCCGAGCACCAATTTCACTTGGCACATTTCGGCAGTGAGACTCTCTAGCTTCGGATGGTCCATGTGCGTCGAGAGCACGTAGATCATCGAGAGGACGATCGACGCGAACAGGTAGACTTTCAGCGGTTTTCTGCAAATCGTTGGCTACAATTTGCATTTTTTCCGTTTTGATCTACCCTGTCACATAACGATGATAATCGTCGCTCATGAACAACACCACATATCTCTGAATTGCTTGCAGGAGAATGATCGTCGGCAATAAGGGACCATCAATGATTATCAGGATATTTCGGATAATCATTGTTGAAAAACTGCAAGCCGAGGGTCTCGACGCGAAAATACTTTTTTTTGTTCTTCTCTTACAATAGAATAATGATTGTTATAGCGCTGCTCGAAACATCGAAAACGCCTAATAATAATATAACGCTGACAATTATTCTAAACGTGTATCCAGCAATAATAATGAAATGAATATTGGCATTAAAGGGGTAGGTGTGAAGCTGCAATTCGAACTAGTGCTACCGTAACCACGCCGCAATACCAGCTTCTCATTGGCGATATTCCTCCTGAACATGATCAAATAGGCGATGAATATGATGAGGAGAATCAAAGCCGCAATACAATTATGAATATATTCTGATTTGAATTTAAGCATTATTTTTTGGGGTTGGAGGAGAAGGGGGGGGGGTCTCGACAAAAAAAAAAACGCAAACGGAAATTCCTGATAAATTGCGCTGCCTTGGCGACGACGGCGAGACATGTAATTATCGATGAAGCCGATTCGGATGATCTCGAACAGCCTCTTCCTCTTCTTCCCCACAGATTTGGAAAATTTCAGGCTATTTTTGAGACATCGCCACTTTTTTTTTCTCTTCGTCTCTCAGTTATGCGTTCTCTCTCTCCCTCTCTCTAAAACAAAAATGTGTATGAGAAATTCGATGGTAGATCAAAAGCCGCCAAGATTTTTGGAGGCTCTCTCAACTTTGCATACTATTTCGCACCATCAATCAAGGGACCAAAATGATGAGATCGAACTAGTGCTACCGTAATCCAAAAAGACTCATCGGCATGAAATGAATGCCTCGTTTCATGCTCAATGAGTTTCCATTGAGCTTCGCAGCAATTATAGGGTCCAACTAGGGTCCAGTCAGCTTCTAGCAAACAAACGTATTGATTTAAATTGAATACAAATTTTAAGGGACCATTAAAATCGATAGAATAAATAAATAAGTCGGTAGAATATGTTGGTCGCCTAATTAATTTCCTATTTTGGTTGTGAGTTGCGTCGTCGCCAATGAGACAACTTGGGCGGTCTAAAAAATCAACAAAACAAAATAATTGTGAATCTCTCTCTCTCTTCTGACATTCTTCTTGGAGCACGGCAACACAGTGATCAATATCGTCAGTGTGCACATTGAGCCATGCATTCCCAATAGGGTCGTGTTGAAATACACGACATAGTCTAGATCGGAAATCATTATTTTTATTAATGGGCCTTTGAAGACCTTTCCAAAACGGGTGCACCAAATCAATGAAATGCGCCAAATAGAAGGATTCCATTGGTGTCAATAATAGAATGGTGTGGATCGTCACCTGAACATCCTTGGATCTTTAATAACACGTCAGACTACCTGAATGACCAAGATGTTCAAGAGCTTCTTTTGCATGAGCCTCGTCCTCTCCGACAACACTTTCGATCGTTTCAGCTTCTTGTAGGCCGTCGTCGCGCAGACAACCATCAACGCGAATGCGTTCGTCGAGAAGACCATCGTCAACGCGACGAGCAGAACGCAATAGACGTTGGTCCAATCAATGATGAAGATGCACTGATCGCTGAACGCCTCGCACGGCATCGGCCCGCGTGTCGCGTTGATGCGCTCCTTCAACTCGCGACTTGTCATGTAGGTGCGGCAGAGGCATTGGACGATGAGCACCGAGCAGCTGCCGATAAGCACCATGTACTTGTCGATCGTCACGAAGCGCGTCATCTTCGACTCGCCGCCCATCAGAACAGCTTTCATTCGCTGATCGAACATCTCGATGATGAGATTGGCCGAGTCTAGATTATCGTCGCGTGTGAGACCCGGGTTTAAAGGCGCATGCCGACTTACACACAAGATTGATCATGTTCAAAAAGAGCATTCCGAACGGGAAATTCTTGGCGAGTCCCGTCGAGCACATCGCCATCCACGGCAAATAGAATCTCGGTAACCACAAAAATGATATATAGGTGTCATTGGCGAGATTTCTGGGTGTGTGATGGTGCAAAAAAATGTTGGTTTCGAAAATTGCTAACGCCTACCCGATGATCATCATGATGAGGAGATTTCGAAAACTTGAGAACTCTTTCGACGTTCGATTGATGAGAAAATAGAACGCGCAAAAATACAACGGGATTCCGCAAAAATAGGTGATCGATAGGAGAAGCTTGAACCATATCGGCTGATGAACATCGCAACGCATTATTATAAAAGGCAAGAAAAGGAAATGAACGACGAATATTCACTAATTAGGCAATATGATGGGAAAACAAGAAAATGAAAAACTAGATAATTGGTTTTTAATTAATTTTGACTCGTGCCAACGCGACGTATCATCGAATTGAAGATTACTGTAGATAATTGCCTAATTACCTTGAACTAATCGAAATTACCAACAATTTTGGGTGATCGAGCTTCTCAATGGTTTACTGCACGCGATGAGCAATATCGCGCAAACTCCGCCATGTTGGGCCGCCATTAGCGAGAAAATCGCGGCGAGAACTGCAATTGTCAATTATGGATTCGAGGAGGGATTTAGGAACCATTCAAATCAGTGCCGACGTCAATGATGTGGGCTAGAAGGAATAGGCAAACTGGAAATGCCAGAAATACCACATGAGAGGACGCCTGAAACGCATAAAGTTTGCATAACAAAAAATTGATCTACCTGAATAATCAAGGCGTTCAAAAACGCGCGCTGCATGGTTAATGTCTTCACCGACGCGGTTTTCGTCGAGTTGCGAAGCTCGCGAATCGTCACCGACGTGTAAACGACGACGAGAACGACGGTCTTCGAGAAGGCGCTCGCCGACAGAATGAGTAGGGTGATGCATGGAATGAAGTCGACGTCGATGTAGAATATGCAGCGATCGCAGAATGCCGAATAGGGCATCGGACCGCGACGCAAATGAATGGCAATCTTGTGCTCAAAGCTGATCATGTGCTCGCGGCAATACATGAGATTAACGCAAATGAGCACACACTGAAACTCGATGAATCGTTGACAACACTGGAAGAATCGTCTCGTCGATTCAAATTTATTCGAAATCACTGCACTCATGCGATATTCAAACATGTACAGAATGTTGAGGCCGGTGTCTGAACGATGCCATTTATGGGTGTGGAGATCGACAAGTCTCACATATCATATTGGCATAGAATATATAGAACATGGCGAATGGAAAATCGTGAGCGATTCCCGTCGAGCAAATTGCGACCCATGGTAGAATGAATTGCGGATGCCAGAAGAATGACATGAACGTGTCGAAAAAAAAGTTGCTGCAAATTCAAATTCGCTTTTGGCCCGTGCAAATTAAATGCACTTTTAGTCCGACAAAACTTCAATCGAATATCAAGTGTCACAAATCATTCAAAATCTCATCGAATGATTTTTAAAAAATAGCTTCAATTTTGAGGGAATATTTTTTCGTTGGTTTCTCGCCGAACAATTTGAGGGTGATCACGTGACGAGCTTACCCGCTAACATGCAATAGAAGAAGTATTCGATAATGCTTGAAATATGTCGGGCATTTGTAGATCAACGCGTAGAAGGCGGCCAAATAGAATGGCAAAAACAGTGCGAAGCACGAGAACGTGATCGTCTTGAACACAGAGTCATCATCGGCATCGCACATTTCGAACCTGACAAGTGCGCGAACGCAAATCGAATTTGCACCTGTGTTTGTCGTTAATTTTGCTGAGATTTGGTCTGGTTAGAGTGAAGAGCGTCTCGACGCGAAACGGCACCCATAAATCGACACCGGTTTCAATGTTTAGATTTAGGTGTTGATTATTGGCTAATTAGCTGATAATTATTCCAAATGACATCTTCCAAATGAGTTTTCAGAACGCCAACAACTCACTGAAAACCGTGGGGTCAAATTTGCGGATTGGTCGCAGTCTGCGAGACCTTGTTCCGAGTCAACGAATGAAATATCGCTGGAATTATTCAATTATGGCAATTCGCGCAAATCAATCACCAACCAATCTCGGTGATGGCGTCACGAAGCGGCTTGCTGCACGCCAAGAGAACCACCGCGCAAACGCCGCCGTGTTGGGCCAACATCAACGTGAGAATGAAGGTGAGATCTGGAGAATCAAATAATTACTTCCCCCGTCCCCCAAATAAATACACACAATGCCATATTGAGCTCGTGAAGTCGAAAATGTGGGCGAGAAGGAATACGCTAACCGGTGTGCCGATGAGTAGAACGTGACAAGAGGCCTGCAATCGCGGAAGCAATTAGTCCCCACGGATTCGAACGCTTGCCTGAATGATTAGTGCTCTTAGGAACGAGTGCTGCATGGCTAGGGTGCGAGTCGACATGATCGTCGTCGATTTCTGGAGTTTGCGAGTCATCACCGACGTGTAAACAACAACGAGAACGGCGGCCTTCGACAAGGTGCTCGCCGAAAGAATGAGTAGGGTGATGCACGGAATGAAGTCAAAGTCGAGATAGAATATGCAGCGATCGCAGAACACAAAATAGGGCATCGGACCGCGACGCAAATGAATGTCAATCTTGTGCTCGAATCGAATCATGTGCTCGCGGCAATACATGAGATTCACGCAAATGAGCACACACTCAAACTCGATGAATCGCTGACATGACTGGAAGAATCGCTTGAGCGATTTGAGCATGTTCGTAACGACGCTCGTCATTCGATATTCGAACATGTAGAGTATGACGAGTCCGGTGTCTAGAAAAGCATTATGAAAATGTCGGAAACAATTTCGACAAGCTCACATATGAGATTCGCATAGAATATATAAAACATAGCGTATGGAAAATCGTAGGTAATTCCCGTCGTGCAAATTGCGACCCATGGTAGAATGAATTGCGGATGCCAGAAGAATGACATGAACGTGTCGAATACAAAATTTCTGGAAAACAATTTCCATTCATTCCGTCCAACTCTGCCAGGGGGAAGCTTACCCGCTAACATGCAATAGAAGAAGAACTCGATAATGCTTGAAATATGTCGGGCATTTGTAGATCAACGCGTAAAAGGCGGCCAAATAGAAGGGGAAAAATACGATGTAGCAAACGAATGTGATCGATTTGAAGGGGAGCTCGTCATCTGCTAGGCACATTTCAACCAGCTCTGCTTTATTTGTTGCATTTTTTCACCTGCACTCTTCGATTTTCCACGAAGCAATTTCATTCGACACTCCCCAAAGCCAAATCGCACCTGACGAACATGGATGAGGAATTGATCTATGTATACTCAAAAGTCGATGAACTATTGGTGTTTGGCCATAACTTTTTTTTTTGAACTGACGTTTCAACCCCAAATTTTGAAAAAAAAAATTAATAGAGTCCAAATATTTGAACTCAATATTTACTTTGTTAGAAATTCACATTGGCCTGATGTCTTCGGGGCCTAGAATTGATCAATGGTCCTTATCGGGATCCGATTCCATTTAAATTTGAGTTGTGCGATTTTTTTACTTGCACAACGTCTCTCCAACACTTCCCCACAGATGATCAATAGGATTGAGGTCGACTTGGCCAGCTGACAACGTTGACTCGACGGCTCTTCTTTAAACTTTGAGATGATTATGAAAGTGTTCGTATTTTCAAACCATGACAAAACGAGACGTGTGCTTTTTTGGGTTGTTATCCTGTCCCATGCCTCTGGGGGACCATACAACTATCAAATCTCGAGTTGGATTTCGATCAGGTTTCAACAAAAATTCGAAAAAAAAAAGTTTACAGCAATAAAAAATTATGAAAAAAACATTTGAAAAAACGAAAAATTCAAAAAGTTCGCGGCGTGATTGCGTATTCTCTAACTGCTTCAAAATCCAAAAAAAAGGTATTTCTACGTCTTATCTGAAATTTTCAGATCGAATACGAGATATGCGGAAAAAAATCCAAAAATTTATAGACTTCTAAGCGGTACTATAATTCGAAATTTGAAATTTTGACGAGCAATTCTTTGAGGTCACCACAAAAAAGAAAAGTGACAAATATTGTCACGAGAATGGTTACTGTAGTTTACGGTAGTAAATTATAGGCACACAGCAACGCGAGAGAGACTGCTTCGCACATTTGGTGCGAAAAGCATCAAAGTCGCATCCCACCATAAATGGTGCCAAATTTTCTTTTTGAATTGATTGATTGACACGTGGGAAAAAGTGCGACACAATATTTTGACGGCAAACTGCCACACAAGGGGACCATCATTTATAAGGACCATAAATAATGATAAACCTGGATGCTCAAATGTGCGAACATCTCAGGCGAATCAAATATTTAATAATAAACTCGAAAATATTTGGAGAAATTCTAAAAATTATATTGGGCAAATTTGAAAATCTTATATTGTTGAGAAATGACAAATGTATCCAGGTGTCGTAGGATCCTGCGTTTTGTACGCAAGGATAAGAGACAGTTACCGTAATCCTCGCAGCGATTTACGGAGTTTTTTTTTTATTTTCTTTCAATTTTTTTTGCTGAATTTTCTTATTTTTTTTTAGAAATCTTATATTTAAAACCTGTAGAAACCGAGTTTAATTATTTATTTTTCAGAATATGCACTTTTCCATTTGTCCAGTTGAGTTGGGAGTTATTGTGAAGATTTTGACGCTCTAAAAATTATTTTCAAAATGAAGAATACAAAAACAAGATAATAGAAACGCATACAAAATGCAAAACACGATTAAATAATTTTATTAACGACAAAAATGATTTATTTTTAATCTCTGCTGTTTTTACCAAAAAATATCGTTTAAAAGCAGTGTGTGCTCTCGAGAAAAAATTCTCGAGAAAAATCGAGAAAATTAACCGGTGTCGAGAGAATTTCTCTCGACAATGTCTTCGAGACTCCCGAGACTTTCCAAAAAGTACCGAGACTTGCAAGAATTTCTCGAGACTTTCTCGGGAGTCTCGAGACTTGCGAGAATTTCTCGAGACTTTCTCGGGAGTCTCGAGACTTTCTCGAGAAAAATCTTCCGAGACTCCCGAGAAATTCTCGGGAGTCTCGAGACCTTCACGGGAATTTTTTTAGTGAACAAAAAATTTATTTTTTCTCCTTTAAGTTCGTTTCAATACTAACAAATGCTAACAAGGGAGGTCTTTTTGCTGTCCGTCTTAAAAGTTGTCAATTTTTGCATACAGATTCTTTAGAAAATTTCCAATCGAATGAACTAAGTTCCTCCCTACCTGCGAAAACTTCTAGTACGCAAAATTCACGTGGGTGGGGCTAAAACTTTGATGGTCCATAACACGATAACTAGAAGTTTTCGCAGGTAGGGACCTAGTTCATTCGATTGGAAATTTTTTAAAAAAAATCTGTATGCAAAAAATTGACAACTTTTAAAACGGACAGCAAAAAGACCTCCCTTGTAAGTTAAAAGTGATTGATATGCCACCCAAACTAAATAGTCACATTACGCATCAGATAAAGAAAGAATTTAAACGAATGAAGATATTTCCTACATATTTGTGAATATTTTCGAAACTAAAAAAATAGCTGTTCCGCTTTAACCGCGACGCATACGCGTCGCGTTTCGGTTGTTAATCGCGGTCGGCTAAACACGCCAACTTGAAATTTTGGTCTTGGTGAAACATATGGCACTAAAACCTTATGGTACGAAAACCTTAGACATTACTTTAATCGCAAACAATCGTATGCAAAAAAAAACGATTTATTTATGTATTAATCCCCTTTTTATACGGGCGAACATTTTCAAAATATGTTGACTATGCTAGTTTTCAAAACCCTACTAGTTATTAATTTAACTACTGAATTTCATCAATAAAAAAAATCCCGAGAAAGTCTCGAGACTCCCGAGAATTTCTCGGGAGTCTCGGAAAAATTCCCGAAGAATGTCTCGAGACTCTCGGTTCCCGTACGCGCGACTACCCGTATAGTACCGAGACTAATAATTTCGAAAATTTCTCGGTGCTTCCGGGAGTCTCGAGAATTTTGTTTCTGGGTAGTTTAGGGAATTCTCGGGAAATTCTCTCCCGAGAGCACACACTGTTTAAAAGTGCTTATTCTGCTAAATAAATTATTAAACTCGGTTTCTGCAAAATTAAAATAACAGAATTTCAAAGGGAAATTCGGAAGTTGAGCGAAAAATAAAAAAAATGAATATGCGAAATTTAAAAAAAAAAGTCCCCGTAAATCGCTGCGAGGATTACGGTAACTGTCTCTTATCATTGCGTACAAAACGCAGGATCCTACGACACCTGGATACATTTGTCATTTTTCAACAATATAGTCGGACGTCTGGCGACTGCTGGTAGATTTACAGGGGATGCGTCTTTTTCTTGGTCTCGCAACGACTAACAGGTTATTTCAAGTTTTATGGACCGTTTCAATAATTTTTGCCGGACTATAATAATTTCAAAAATTCATTGGAAAAAATCTAAAATATTATAGAAAAACGTTAGTTTCTCAATAAACCTCAAAATCTATTATTCTATTTTTTGATGGTCCATTTGATGGACATTTCTCTTTTTGGAAGAACCTTTTCTTAAAAAAAAACAATGTTGCTCTCAAATTTTGACAATTTCTTAATTATTTCACGTTTTCCATTCATTTTTCAATTAAATCTCTCGAAAATGTGACACTTTTCACACCGATCCCGCAAAAATTCTTGACCGTACTCGGTGGGCGGAGCCTAGCGGGGAGGCGTGGCTTGCCTCGCGCAAGGAATGGTCCGTATAAAAGGGTGGGTGCCTGTGGACCATCATCATCATCACTTTCTCATTTCCGCTCTCATCATCGTCCCATCTTTCAGCTCGTCATCCAGCAATGTCGATGATCTACTTCAATCACCTCTACGCCGAATTCGAAGCCATCGGTCATTCGGTGACCGGCGAGCGTCAGCTGAAATTCAACATTCTCAAACGCATTCATAGTATGGCGCGAGCGATGGTGCGTCTCGACAAACATGGCGACGAGGCGGTGCGCGCCCGCCAACAAGCCGACATGGAGGCGATCAACGCCATCGGCGTCGAGTTCGATCCGCGCTTCCGCTTCGACTGGGACATGATCAACGAGCACCTCGAGTTTATGGTCCAACGGGAGCACGAGATCGCCGAGTTGACGTGCAACGTGACGAAGAACATCCGACGTCTCGAGTTGCTGCACTCGTCGTGGGATTTGCTACAGGACGCCTGGTTCGGCTACATCGAGCGCCATCTGAAACAGGTGATCATCATTCCTGGATGATTCAAATCAAATTCGCCTCCAATTTTCAGACGTACTACTGCGATTGCGGCGAGAAGCCATTCGATTCGAGCAAATTCGGATTCGGATTCGAGGAGATCGTCCTTGACTAGACCGACAACAACCAGTGCTGCTGAGCTGTTCGAACAAGCCGTGTGAGCTACCCAGTGAACAATCAGCCAGTCATCATCGTCTTTTTTAATAATTCATCTCTTACTGTTTTTTTTCTGTGGTCAAATAAATATTTATTAATCTAATCACTGTGTTTTGGATTTTCTTGAAAATGTCGCCTAGAAATTGCAAAAGCCCAGTTTTTTTTTTGTAAAATTCTGTCCGTTTCCAAATGCAATTAAAAGGTAATTAAGAATGATTAAGTTGCATAAACTCCTTGGAACGTTTCAACGAAATTGAATTTTTGGCGAAAATTGAAAAAAAATTAAAAAAAAAAAACGTTGTGTTTCAAATTTACGAAAAACGCTGGTCTGTAGGTGCACCGAGACGCAAAATTGCACATATGACAATTTCTTTTTAAATCTCGATGAGAATTCTGACCAAGAGTGTGCAGTGGAGCGCACTTGCCCGCTAGGCTACGAATTATCCCTTTCCTTCATTTTTCCTTCATTTTATAATTTTTTTTCAATGAATCGTCTTCAATGTTGGGGTATAACAACTGGCAACTCGAAACCAATCGGATCCGATAAAATTCGGCTCCGATCAGCTTTATCCAATTGGAAATTCGACGGATAAGATTGTAAAATCGTTGGATCCAATTGGTTTTTTTTTGGGTATTTCCGGATCCGATTGGATATTTGTCGGATCCGATTCGAATTGAAAGATTAAAACAAAACGGATCCGACAATTTAACAATTTTATCCCGTACAATTTCCAATCGGATAAGGTTGATTCCGGATCCGATTGGTTTCGAGTTGCCAGCGAATAAAATGTGCTCGAATGGACTTTTTTCGGCAAAACCTCAATTTCAGAATTGCTCGGCGAGCAACTCGTCGAAAATGCTCACAAAGTGAACAAGAAGGTAGGAAGCTGGGGGGACCACACAATATTTTTATGGTGCTCATTCTCTTATTCTTCAAAAAAATTCTAATCGTTTATTTATGCTTTTGATTAAAAACGGCGTATAAGGAAGTGAGCACCGAATGCTCAATTCCCACACTGTATACAATTCGTTCGGAAGCTCGTCAACACCGGCTGAATTTTGTCGGTTCTCGACGGCCCGCAACGTTGTCCGCATATCAAACAAATCATCGAGATGAGCGCGAACAGCACGAGTATCAGCAAATGGTGGAGAAGCGAGAAGTTGGAGGCGACGAAAAAGATGAACGTGGTGGCGAGACCCTGCAAATCGAAAAATGATGGGAGAAATCAAAAACCGACAAATGGTGGGGTTACACTGAAAAATTTGAATATCGCAAACAATTTGCTGCTGTCGTCGCGAAATAGATCGGCAATGTAGGCGTAGACCTGCGTCTGGAGCACCGCGTCGGCGAGTCCCAACGCGAACGAGCTGAGCAGCGCGACGAGCGCGTCGGGACTCATCAGCGCACCGGCGAGATGTGTGCGTCGCATCGGCGCCTCGTTGGGAAACGCCGCGTAGATCAAAACGAACGTGGCGATGTGGACGAGAATCGCCGACGAGACGAAGAGATCGCGGCCGAACTCGCGCACGCGTTTTCCGACGGCCGTGACGAGAAGCGAGCCGGCGACTTGTCCGACTCCCGTCACGATCATACTGTAGGAGAGCATTTTGGTGTTGTTGCCGATTCGCGTCGAGAATTTGATGCACGTCGGAAAAATGGCTGAAAATGAGGGTCTTGAAAAAATTGATTTTTGCAATATCAACTTACAAACCCAGAATGTGCGCACAAAGCCGGTGTAGAGGAAAAACGCGACGAGAAGCAACACTTGCGAGTTTTTAAGCATTTCGAACGTGCTTTCTGGAAATTAGCCAATGGAAAATAAATTTGAACATCTGGATCCTCCCCACTCAACGCCGTCAGAAATTGTTGCCGTCCATCGGCGCGCTTCTCGATGCTCGGCTGCGGTAGTAGGATCGTGTTGATCAGGGCGACAATCGAGATCGCCATGAGAACAACGAACAGAATGCTCATCTGAAATGCGAACAACAATGAAACCAATCAAAAGCTGCTTGCCATATTGCCTTGTGTGGCTTCTTCCATTGTCGTCGAGCCGAAGAAGAGCACGAGGAATATTCCGCCGAAGATGAGGCTCAGTTTGAACAGCGCCCATTGAATCGCCGTGTTCTTCTCGATGTTCTCGTCGCTGCAATTTTGCGTGATGTATTGACCTTGGCCGACCCAGAGTACTGCAAAAACGAGCGATGGATTACGGTGGCGATTGTGAACATCTGCGGACAATTTTCGGGATTCGCCACAATCCAGTTATTGGGTTTCAAACAACGACAAGGATCCCATTTTCAGGGGCCCCTTGAATTTTCAGACAGTTATAACTCGTCTGAAACCTCCAAGGGCAAGCTGGAATTTTTTGAACACACACAAACGACCCTCTAGTTTAAGTGTGCCAAGTTACAAAAATTTCAGAACAAAATGCACAATGTAGACCCCGTTTAGAATCAGCCCAACTTACACGTCGTGCCGAGACCCATCATCGCGGCGGCGATATACAACACGGTCTCGTTGATGCGCAAAAAGATCGATTGAAACGCGATCGACGTGAGAATGCCGATGACCATCGCCCATTTGCCGGTGATCGCGTCGATGATCGGCGCGGCGACGACGCACGACATCGTGTTGAACAGATAGACGATTCCGAGTGCTCGGTAGCCGGCGTGCGCGTCGATGTCGCCGTAGGCCTTCGCGTAGCTCTCGATGATCGGCTCGGCGATGAACTCTGCGAGCGAATGGTCGAACCGTCTCTCAGCTTACTACTCACCGTGGCAGAGGATTGAGAAGAAGAGGATCATGAACGAGACGGCCACGCGGATCGTGTTCGTCGTCTCGGCGCTCATCTCGACGGCAACGCTGATAATTGGGATGGTTTTCGATTTGGCTGCGTATCGAGTCAATTCAAAACTACCGTATACGTTAAAGGCGCGTATCCAAAAAATAAACAATGTTAGAAATTCATGAGTCTCGCAATTACTGTGCGACAACCCGGATAAATGTCCGCAGAATCGTTCGCCAGGTTTCAGGTGCGCCGTGTAAAATGTTGGAACCGTCTACGCCATGGGGAGATTATATATAAAAAGACGCAGACAGCAAAAAGCTCGGCTTCAGAGAGGGGGGGGAACCGAACTCACAACCTCCACGATTATGAGCCCTCGGTGAAAATTGGCAGGCCCCGCGCGGGTGAAAATGAGTGGTTGGACCCGCGCGGGGTCAGCGCGACTCGA
This sequence comes from Caenorhabditis bovis, assembly GCA_902829315.1. Lineage (NCBI taxonomy): Eukaryota > Metazoa > Nematoda > Chromadorea > Rhabditida > Rhabditidae > Caenorhabditis > Caenorhabditis bovis. Next base: position 5,979,161 of record CADEPM010000004.1, on the reverse strand, counting down.
AATTATGCCCCGCGCGGGCCCAAACGGCTATTTGGGCCCGCGCGGGTCATATCTGCGGGCCCCGCGCCGGTGAATATCTCAGAAGGGCTCGCGCGGGTGATTTGCGTTTAATAGGAATGGAGGGGCCCGCGCGGGTGAAAATAATGCGGGGTTCTGAGGGGCAACTGCGGGCTGTAAGCGGGGCTCTCTAAGGACTCTCGCGAGGCCATCAAATGCGAGGGGCCCGCGCGGGCCATTTGCGGCAACCGCAATATATCAGCGTATTACAGTTTTCCAAAAACAATTTTGCAAAAGAATTAAACATGTTGTGTATCAATTATAACATTTTTCAAAGTGTTTGAATCATCACGACCGTATTCCTTTCGGATGTGGTCGAATTCGATTGGGAAACAAGACATTTTGCGTTTGGAATATTTTATTTATTTTAGTTTTTTTTTATTAATATATTTATTATTGTTTTTTTTTTTCGAATAATAGACCAATTTTTCTTATTGAGAATTTCTAGACTAATCTCGTTCACAGAAATTTTTTTTAGTGGAAACACAGTGTACGACACTCCGCCGTTAACACGTGCCCGTTGTTTATCGTATTTTGTTTCAATCGTTTTGAATTGTTCGTTCCAATCACATTTAACTCGTCCAATTAATTAGCAAGTGTCTAATTTTTTTATTAGTTTTTTCTTACTTTTAAATTTAATTATTTCAGTCATATATATGGTAATGGGTTCCAAGCGCAATGTAAAAAAAAGAAGAATATTTACATTTAGTAAGTAAAGCCAATAAAATTAAATACCGTGCGTTGCAGAATTATGACCACTACACGGTTACTTTTTAAGACACTAACATAAAAATTGGTACGTATAGGTAATTTTTCATGCTGAACACGATTTTAACACTGCTTGGTCTCAAAATCGAAACCTGCGCGGCGCTCTAATTCGGGGGTGGCTTTGTAATTCTGCAACGCACTGTATATATAATACATATATAATATTATGTAACATAATTTATGTTTATAGTTGGCAAGGAAATGGAGCCTCACCATGGACCTTCAGAAGTACTATTGAGTAAGTTCCTTTTCATTGTTCATAACTTTGGCAATGAATGTACAAACGGTTCACTATAGACTTATCGTATTATAAGTCTATATAGTCGGCGTCCGTCGACTGCTGTACGCGGGTAGATTTACGTGCATGCGCCTTGAAAAGGTCTCGCCACGTGTGAACGCTTATTTCGCTGTTTTCGCATGACCATTTTATTTTTTCTTGATGAGTTTCGCATTTTCTTGCCCCAAGATAAACGAGCATCTTCATGAATCTACCCGCGTACAGCAGTCGACGGACGCCGACTATATCATATTATTATTTCTATATTTCAATACTCTATTTATGGTTTTTCAGGAACATTATTCTCCACAATTAAAGAGCTGAAATTCGAGCCATGTGGATGCATAGGAATGTTTAAGTGTAATTTGTTTTTTCGTTTAATAAATGTTTCATTAAGTATATAATTGTTAATTAATTGTAATATGAATCGTATCTAGAATTTTTGGCCACGCAAAGGTGATATAAGGGCCTCGCGCGGGTGAAACACGAGGGCCCCGCGACGGTGATATGAGGGCCCCGCACTGGGGATATGAGGGCCCCGCGACGGTGATATGAGGGCCCCGCTCGACGAAAGTGTTTGCCCCTCAATTTTCACCCGCGCGGGGCCCGCCAATTTTCACCGAGGCCGAAAGCTTCCGCCACTGCGCTATCGCGGCTTGTGGTGCGCACAGCTATAAGACAGTAATGACTTGATGGCAATTGCAACACAGGCCCACGCCAGCCATAATTCTCTAATATCGGACCCAGCTAAGCGACAGCTCGCCAGAGGCACTTGAAGATGGTTATTTTAAGAATCTCAGTTAAAAAATCTCTTCATTACAGATATATCAAATAAGAAATAACAACTTTAAATCCAAAAATATATGAATTTTTGAGCGATCCACATCTGACGTCAAATAAAAAAAAATATTGGAGGGAAGCAATAAATCCATGAAATGGGAAGTGGTGAACAACACGAGAATGTGTTCATTTTAATGGGAAAATGTCGAACAGACCATTTTTTCCGCGGTTTTTTTTTTATTATATACCAAAAAAAGAAGATGAAAAAGTAAATATGATTTCCATAAAAGACGCGGTTCGATGACAGACACACGACACACACACACAAAAGAAATGTGCGCTTCGGGACCTTAAAGGCGCATTCATAGCAATTGTTCAATGTTCTCGACGATTTATAATGAAAATGGCGTGACATTGTCTCAAACAATTCCAACAAAAAAAAATGAAAGCAATTTTATAAAATTGTCAATTTATTAGGGAAGAAAATGAAAGAAAACTGTCTATTCGATTTGTCACCGAAATTCCGCGTCGATTCATCTCATTTTTGTAGCTACAGTAATCATGTCGCCTCCCTTTAAACAATAAAAATGGGCGGAGCCAAAAATTGCATTTATCAACAATATGTACAACAATTGCGATTTTTGTCGAATTATTTTTTGATGACCGAACCATTTTCGGAAATTTCGATGTGAATCGCGTCTGGCTTCACCTTGTCTGACGATAATTTGTGTGAACGCTAATTAGACGCTAATTGACTAATTACCTTGATAGAAATGCCGAAATTTGTAGAAATAGCATCGTTGGGCAATAATCGCGCTAATTGACGACATAATTGCGCAAATTGTGTAGAGAATCAAATGCATTGGAAGTGTGAAGAATTGCGACAAATAGAATGCAATTGTTGACGAAGCGCCCTGCACAAAAAAATATTTGAGTCTGGCTGAAAATTATTGAAATTTAAGAGAAATCGAATTTTTTTTGAATCACTCCTGAAAAAATCCGCGAAAAAACGCGAAATTTTGGCAAAAATTAAACCACTCCGAAAAATTTGAAAATACAATATCCAGATTAAAGGCGCATGTATCAATTTGCTTTGCAATATTTCACGCCTAATAATTTTTAAAAATTAAAAATTGCTCGAAAATCTAATTGAATCGCAATTTTCAATGTTTAAAAATAATTTTTAGAATTTCGCAAAAATTTCGAGCAAATTTCAGAATACGAAAGTAAGAAAAATTAGAAAATCGTCAAAACACATTGAACTAAACCGATTTTAATTTAGGGGCTCAGATTTTGGCGCTAGTATAAAGGCTGTAAATTTTCATTTAAAAACAAATTTGTTTCAAATAGTTTCGATGGAAAATGTGCAAAAATTGTGCCGGGTGGGTTCAAAACCTCGACTGTCGGCTCCACACCGCCGCAGCAACACTGATTAAGCGCGACGCAAGCATAATGGAAGCATTGTGGGAAATCTGTGGAACGGAAGCATAATGCTTCCATATAGGAAGCATAATGTAATTCTTAGTGGCTGTGGAAGAAATATGGGACGAATATGGATGGAATGAAACGGGATGAATATGCTTCCGGTGTTTGCGAGCCGTGGAACAAATATGGATGGAATATGGATAAAATAATCATATGTCAATAAACATTATACAATTGGCGTCTGGACGGCAGACCAAGACAATTTCTAGAAAAATCAATACAAAAAACTTATGCTATCATATAAACAATGAAAATTTGAAAATTACATGATACACAACGGACGAAATTTAGCTTCTACCATTTAATGACTTATGTTACTCAGATTTATGTTAATTCAGTCAACTGTTCCTCACTTTGTTTAAAGATTGCCAACTACAATTTAGTCGTATTAATATATTTTTGCCGGTTTTTCCGAAATTGGCATCGCAAACTACTCACAATTTGCTCCAAACTGGTAGCAGACGCGCGTAGAAGAGGCGTGCCGCAGCATTGCAAAACCGTGCGCCGCTTTGCACAATGCGGCCACGCCTCACATTTTCGAAATTCGTTTTCAAAATTTTTGTCCTTTTGCTTTTTCTCAATGAATTTTCAAGATTTTTTGTGTTTTTTTTTGTCAAAAATTAAAGAATTTTTTTCAAAATTAAAGGAAAAATGTTTTTAAAAAATAAAGGAAAAATTTTCATATTTATCATCAAAATCGAAACCAAAAATAAATTGATAGCATTCGAAAATTTTAAAATCGATACGATGTTTTCAAATCGTTTCCGACACTTTTAAAATCGAATTTAAATATTTTCTCAATCGAATTGTGTTTAATTTCTCATCGAATCCGTTTTATTTTTATTTATTTTAACATATTATTTATTATCGCTCGCTTTTTTCTTTTAATAAAACATAATGTTTTGAAATTTTTTACAGATGAAGACAAGATCGAGAGTGTTGTCAGATATAACTGAAACTGCTCTAGAAGTCAATAACAAAGAACCAGAAGTCCCTAACATGGAACCAAATTCGCTCGACACTTCAGATCCAGATAGTCCAATTTACTCGCCAACTCAGCAAAAAAATTTTTCTCCACAGTCCTCACAAACAACAAAATCAACGCCAATTCCTAAACCTTCGTACGCCCAATTTGTAAGTTGTTATCATCAAAAATTGGCCTGTTCGACACCAGAAATGGTTTCAATTAGAAAAATATGCGCAATGAAGTCTTTATAAAGTACTTCCTAAGTTTAAAGCTTGTTGATTATTTGGTTCCAATCAGGGCTGTGCGGCAATGGAATTGCCGATTGCCGAAATTGCCGGTTTTTCAAATTGCCGAAGAAAATTTCGATCGGTAATTTGCCATTAGCCGAATCGCCGAAATTTCCGATTGCCGTACAGCCTTCGTACCAATATCATTCAGTGGCATTTATCTTTTTAAGTGGGGCTCTAGTACAGAAGTCGCCAGACGCCGACTATATAAAGATCCTATACTTTATTGCAAATATCTATATTACATATGTTCTTATCCATGGCTTTGGGCAACAACCGACAAATGACTTCAAAGCGAAAGCATTACGCATGGTTCGAGAAGTCATGGATAATCTTCTGTAAGATTTTGAACTATGACTATTAATTTATTTATTTGATTAAGCGATAGAATGCGCCAACGACTTCAAAGGAAATTTGGTGTAGCGCCGGAAGCGCTCGCGGCGCAATTAAGGAAGCTGCTTGATTCTACCAGCAACCCTCAGATGTGAGTATTCATATGTCTTTGAAATTTTAACCAAAATGCCTTTTTGCTTCAAATTTTGGAGTTGTTCTTTCTTCCGCCAATTCACTTTTTATTTTGTGCACTAAAGGGTTTCCAAAAATGCAATAAAAATAAATTATTTTTATTTTTAAGAAAATTATTGATGTAAAAAAACTGATTGTATTTTCTCGAAAAATTTAGTTTACGTAACAATGGTTTACAAGTTTTTCAAATTAATAGGCCCATTATAATCTACTTATTACAGCGTCCCGCTCGATGTCAGTACTGACAATGATTCGAATAGTTCGGCAGTTGCCAGTAACTAATGGTTTGATTATATCTTAATTGAAATTCATTTCATTGTTGTTTTTTTTTATTTTAAATTAAATAAATGTGTTAATATGAAATAAATTTTGAATACAGCAATCAAATTGTTTTCTTATTTGCCCATATGGAAGGCATACGGCTCATTCCATATACGAAACACGCGGTTCCGCAAAAAAATGCTTCCATTATGCTTCCATATAACTTGCATATAAGATTCCTATGATATCCACAGCCGTTCCATTATGCTTCCATTGTGCCTATGCTGCCGTTTATCTGTGAAGACCACTAGGCCATGTTAACACTGCGATCAATAGATACAAATGGCGGTGATAAGGCGCGCCACCATTTTTTGAAAAATTCAAATTTTTTCTCAACAACTCACACTATAAAACTTAAAGAGCGCAAATGCGTGCGAGCTTTCACTCGAATACCCATCAACGAGATACGAATAGATTTGCGTTTGAACAATGGCGTCGCCGAATCCAAGAAGCGCCGAGCAAATCAGCGATATCTCAACGTTCGGCTCAAGAATGCCGCGCGATTCGGTCGGATGAAGCGGCGCCTCGTCGGGAAAATGGAGGTAGATCAAAACGAAGACGGCGACGTGAAGCACCGACGCGAAAAGCACAATGATGTCTTTGCCGACGACGCGCGCGTGTTTGCCGATGATCGAGAAGAGCACACCGGCGGCGGTTTGGCCGACGCCGGTCGCAATGCCGCTCAACGCCAACAGCTTCGTCGTGTTCTCGCCGAGACGCGTCGTGAATTTGATGCACGTCGGATAGATGGCTGGAAATGAGGAAAAACAAACAAAAGTCAAAAATCCTTTTTTTTTATCTACCAATCCAGAACGACCGCGAGAAGCCCGCGTAGACGAACAACACCGCCAACAGCGACATCCTCATCGTCGCCATTATTTTGAATGTCGATTCTGTAAATCAAAATATTGCTTATCTCCACCCCTTTAAATAATACTGTAGACGTTCTCTGGGCTATTGTAACCCCTGTTTAAAGAGGGCGTCTACAGTAATCCTACTATTAAAGAGGGAAAGACAAGAAAATCGTAGTCTCGATTTTTCTGGCCTACTGTAGCTACCGTACTCAGTGTCTGCGCGATCGTCTCGCGTTGGCGTTTCTCGGGCGGATATGCGGGCGCCGGAAGAAGCATGATGTTGATTGCGGCGACAGTCGAAATCGAGGCGAATATCAGGCAGAGGTAGACGATCTGAAAACGAGCGGTGGAGCGGTATTGCTGCGGCAGTACTGCCGCAGCAATACCACTAGGCCATACTGACACACTAATAGCACGACGCAGATGGCGGTGATAAGACGCGCCACCCTTTTTTTAATAAATTGAAGAATTCAAAAATAACTCACCATTCGATTCTCGACGACATCGCTAAGCGTCTGATGGCGAAACATGAAATAGAGGAAAACGCCGCCGGCAAGCAATCTCAACTCGCGCTATCGTAATAATCGTTTCGCGGGGGTGGGTAGATCAACTTACGACAATTTGAATATCACCCACATCATTGCGGTGTTGCGCTCGATGGTTTTGCCGGTGCAATTCTCCGTCAAATATTTGCCCTGAGCGATCCACAAAACTGGAAGAAGCGAAAGAATGGTGGAACAAATGAAAAACGATGGACTCACACGCGCCGCCGACACCCAAAAACGCGCTGGTGATGTAGAGATAGTAGACGTTGAGATGGATGAAGCCGATCTGGAAGACGATGTAGGCGAGAAGGCCGAACGCGATCGACCATTTCGCGGTGAGCTTCTCGACGAGCGGCGTCACGATGAGACACGAGATTGTGAAGAAGAAGTAGAGGATCGCGAAGCTGTTGTAGCCGGCGTGTTTGTCGATGTTGGCGCCGTTGCGCGATTCGCTCTCGATGAGCGGCTCTTGAATGAATTCTGAAATTCATTCAACGATTCAAGCACCGATCGGACTCGAAGGCGCATCGAATTGGATATGTGCGGGCAGTGTTTAAAGGCGCATAGGCAAGAATAGATGTTTAAAGGCGCATAGGCAAGAATAGATGTTTAAAGGCGCATAGGCAAGAATAGATGTTTAAAGGCGCATAGGCAAGAATAGATGTTTAAAGGCGCATAGGCAAGAATAGATGTTTAAAGGCGCATAGGCAAATTTGGCTGTTTAAAGGCGCATAGCCAAGAATAGATGTTTAAAGGCGCATAGGCAAATTTGGCAGTTTAAAGACGCATAGGCAAATTTGGCTGTTTAAAGGCGCATAGGCAAGAATAGATATTTAAAGGCGCATAGGCAAGACTTTTTGTTTAAAGGCGCATAGGCATTAATATATGTTTAAAGGCGCCTAGGCAACTTTGTCAGTTTAAAGACGCATAGGCAAGAATAGATGTTTAAAGGCGCATAGGCAAATTTGGCAGTTTAAAGGCGCATAGGCAAAAAAGTGTAAAAATGCATCCCCAATTATTATATTTTATTTTAAAGGTGCATAAGGAAACCAAAAAAGTTTAAAGGCGCATAGCCTGATATCTCAAAGGCGCAGATGGAAATGAACACATTTGATTTTTTTTGGTATATCTGTCAAGTTTCTAACTTATTTTATTATTGATTTTTTTTCGACGAAAACAATTCGCAATGTTTTTTTTTACCGAAAAGCGTCTAGGGAGACCACTTTAAAGGCGCATACGCTTACCTTGAGACATATAGGCGAAAAATTGGAGCATAAATGATATTGAGAGCTGAATAACGTTCAATGTACCCTTGTCGAGTGTCATTCTTCGTGTGTTCTCCTACTGATGAGAAATTGAAGAAGGAAATGCGTCGGTCGGCCGAATATGGCCAATAAATCAATGATAATAAAAGGCAATAATTGGGGGGGGGGCGACCAACACCAGCGGCGGTGTTTCCCGTTTTGGTTTTGTGTATAGCGAGGCTTAGTACCCAGTAAGGATTAGCCAATTGGCAACACACGACAATCATTTTTTATTTTGTTGGTCTATTTGTTTGTTCTAAACATTAAAAATAATAGGAACAAATTCGAAAAAAAGCAAACAGACGAGATAGTTTTGTGGTGTTGAAAACAACGCAAAATATTGATCAATTTTATGATGTCACGAACAAATTACGTGTTTTTAGGTTTGAAATTGTTTTTTATTATTATTCGGATACTGTAGGCGGCAAGTGATTGCGGACTTTTTTTTTTAATCCAAGGAAATCGGTTTTTTTCTTGATTTTCTATGCCATTGTTACAATTTCAGTATTTTTTTGATTTAAATTTGTGAAGCCCGATTCCATTTAACATCTCAACTTCGGATTATTCATAGACACATTTTTTTGTTCATTTTAAATCGATAATATATGAATATTTAAAAATGCGCGATATTTCGAAATTAATGTGTTTGGGACCATTTCAAAATACATCATGTTTGCAATAATTTTACAATTCTTGTCGAATTTGTTGCGATTTTTTAAATCGATTGTCCCGCTGGCTCAGGTAAATGAAAATCAATCAAAGAAAAATTAAATATAAATTAACCTGTTTCGATTGAAAAATAATTCAAATTCGATTAAGAAAACGCTTAAATTCAATTTGAAATTTTGGTTTCGATTCAAAAATCTTCGAAATCGATTGATTTATTTCTCATTTTCAATTTTGAAATCGCATCCGATGGAAAGTGGAATAATTCGAAACAGATTAATTTATATTCGATTTAGATTGAAAACGAAATTATTTTCGAATCCAATTGATTTTCATTCACCCGAGGGATTTGTCGCTTCAAATATTACAATACTTTTTTTGCAGATGTCATCGATATTATGTATTCAGATTCAGAGTGTCAGAATCCTTCATTTTGAGTTTGGAAGTCTCTGCAACGCCAATTAGAGCCACATCATATCAAAAACACGAGCAACTTGATTACTTTTTTCGATTTCTCGTGCGGTAATTCAAATTTTGATTTAAACCGTGGGGAATTGGGAGATAATTTTTGTGCGACTAACCATTTCGTCGCAAGGTCCAGCGTGAACCATTTCGTTGTGTACCCAATATGGTGATGAAGCGGCTAATAACAAACGATGTACATATTGTCCAACAAAAATCAATTTAAATTAATAGAACCGTGAAAAATGGTAACAAAAATTATCAATTTTTCAATTATTTGCTTCTCTAGCCGTGATTTGGAAATTAGTGATTGGAAATTTCGAAACCAACCAGCTCGCTTCGCTGGAAGCTTCAACGACCTCTGGAGCACCATCAACACCAGAGGCAAGACTCGAATCCATAATTGTAGCAACACCTCGTGACGAGACCACCGACTGGTTCAACAAATTAACTATTTCGACACCATTTTGGGTTTTCTATTAACAAAACGGACTTTTTTGTTGAAATTGTCTATTTTTTGAAATCGATTGTTCAAAGTCGCATAATAAATAAATATCAGCCATCTTTAATGAATAATAAAATACTAATAAAAATAATTTGCCGCCAACGAATAATAATATTTACAGTCAAATGATGATTATTATGATTAAATGATTTGAATTGGCGCCAATGCGATGGACGCCATCTCGCGCGCCACACCCAACAAATTCGCCGCCATTCTCGCATTCTCCTCGATTGTCGCCTTCCGTTGGCGAATCTGCTCGCGCTCATCATCGCCGAGCATCAGCGTTTCATGAAGCTTTCGAAGCGCCTCGAGTTTTTTCTCCTAGAGCAAAGAAAAAATAATTGAATGGAAAATTTTTTTTTCAAAATCCAACCTCTTTCTCAATTTTCTTCTCATTTTCCATATATTTCGCTTGTAATGCGGCGTGTTTCACCTAAATTTCAAATCGGTTACTAAATTTTTTTTTTTGATTTTTCGCAAATCTCACATTTTTGACGGTCAATTTGCGGAAATTGATGAGCGCCTCGTTGAGTGCGTCAATTTCGGTTCGCTGCGATTTCGTCGTCATGATCTCATGAATATTCGGCACTTTTTGCGTCGAATTTCTCGACGTGACGAATTCGGAAGCGGCGCGCAGTCGAGCACGCTCGAGACGTCGACGACTTCGCGCGTCGATCTCGTCGAACTTGTCGATTTGCGATTTGAGAAAATCGCGATACTCGTGCGCCGCTTCCACCATTCTCGACATCTCTTTGACTTTGTCGTTCTCGGCCTCGGCAAATGTTAAACATATCGATTTGCGTTTGGCGAACGCCGGAATCGATCTCCTTTTCGGCGTTTTCGCCGTTGAGCACGGCTCGTCGCCGCTCGTCTCGTCAATTTCCATCGGTTCCACTAGAAAATTGTATTTCATTTTTTTCGTGCTATTTTTCCTAAATTACCACGATCTTTTAATGATATCGGATCTGGCGTTGTCTCGGCGATTTTCGCCGCATTCTCCTGAATCGCTTCTTGGAATTTTGTCGCGTTCAACACGACATCAGCGTTTGCGAAACGTTTTGCCTTCTGAAAACCAACGTTTTAGGCTTCAATTAATTTTTGCAAAAATTACCGGCGTTACTGGCGACGAAAATAATGCCGATTTTGTCGCTGCGTGTTTGCTCATTGATGAAAGGAAAAACGGACAAAAAAATAGGAGGCGTTTTTGAATTTGCCGCGCACGCGCACGCACTTTCACGGCCAATGCGCGCAATATGACGCACACAATGCACAGATTCTTTTGAAAATGCCCCATTTCATAGTCAGATTCCTCTGCGCGTCGGGCCGCGGGTTTTCTTTAGAAATAAACTATATTTCATCAATTCATCAATCCTTATCATTATCATTTTTTCTAGTTTCAGACAACACCACCATAATGTCAAAACCGCCATCAACAAAGGTTCGGTGTCAAGTTTTTTCGTTTTATTTATTTCTCAAAAACAACAATTTCAGATCGGTCTCGAATGCCTACAAATTGAAAAACGCGAAGAATGTATAGAAATTTTAAACGCCGCTGGTTACAAGAAAGTGATGTCGTCATCACTAGATTATTTCGATAGGGTAATTTTCAGAGGCAATAATTCAAAGGCAACGAATTAATGTAAATTCAGATTGTTGGCGGAATGGTTTGGTGTTTAGTGCGGTGTAATATATCGGTTGATTTGAATCTACTCTACGAGGAGAATTGCTCAATAGGACACCGAATGTAGACGAGTTAACTAATAGCCAGTTTAAGTTAATTTTATAGATCCACGACAGAAGTGATAGTTAGAGCGTTGCTAGGATTGAATTGCCCGTATCGCATCGAGCCGCATCAAATTCAGGGATTGGACTACGTCAGCATTTTTCCGATCATCCAATGGTTGGTGAAAGTCTCTGAGGAGATGTCGAAGAAGGACAAGCTTGAGAATACCGCGCAATGGTACGCGAATATAGTCGAGTATTACAACAATCAGATAAACGAAGACCTGCAGGCGGTAACGCAAATTTTTCACCCACACAAATTTTGCAATTGATTTTGTGCGTTTTCAGAAGAAGAAAGAGTTCATGGAGTTCCTTGACAAACAGGTCAGCGAGGACAAGACGTTCACGAAGCGGAATATGAAGCGCACCGAAATTAGTCGGCCGATGAATTTGGAGATCGACGCGCGCACCACGTTCGCCGAGTACGTGCAGGCGGTCAAGGACGTGGTGCAGAAGAAGACGTCGGAGAGCATCAAGGAGTTCAAGGCGAATGAGGCAACGGCGGCGCTGGAAGCTTGCAGCAGTGAGGTGACTCGAATCATTTTTGCAGAATTTGGCAAACTCGTTTTTTTTTTGTCTTCCAGAAAGTTCGATACGCTGTCGGGCGGTGGATTAAAGAGAATTTGGATAGCGCAAAAATTGAGGAGATTTATCAAGCGGAAATGAGCAATGACAAAGAAGGAAGGGAGCGGTATGAAGAAGTCATTAACAATGTGAGTCATCCGCAAAAACCCCTGAAATTTCAATCGAAATACTTTAGATTAATGAAGAACTCCGACGACTCACCAAAATGATCGAGTTTGACGCGTTTCAATACGCGCAAGCTCAAGTCGAATATATTAGTCTTGAGAAGCAGTGGTCGCATGTACATGAGCTTGTTAAAGGGTACTCCACTGAGTAGGAAATTTTTTGATAGGATTTCACCCAAAAATGTTTTAGTTTCAATTTTTTAGCGATAACCAAAAGCTCAACGATCTTGTCAAGCGTTATAATGAGGTTAAGAAGCATTCGAAGACGGTGTGCTCTGAACTGTGTCGAGACATTGGTCAGGTCGATGAGAAGCTTCGAGCCGCACGATTGAACATTGATGAGCATGGGGTGAGAGTGATTCTCGGAAATTTGTGCGTTGACGCACACAATTTTTGTTTCCGCTATTTGAACATCGAAAAGAATTCTGAATCATGGCGCAAATTCAATTTTTTTCTAGACGCTTGGCAAGTATGAGGTGAAAACGCGTGAGGTCGTCGACAAACTATGCGATGAGAAGACGGAACGACGACAGTTGGCCGTCAATCTCGCCGTAATGCAACGGAAAATTGATGAGAGTCTGACGGCGACCGTCGAAACACAATTCCATAAGCGGGTGATGGAAAGAGCCGAAGACAGTGAGTTGAATTGACGACGTCGCGCGACATCGGAAATTTTGGCTGAATGCCAAAAAATACGCAAAACTAAAAGTGTAGATTTACGAGATCTATTGGATAGGTTAAAGGCGCATCGAGACCTGTTTTAAAATGTTTTGGCATTTATCCAATATCCCCACAGGCGCGCGACGCTGACAATATGGTAATTAAGATTTTGACGTTGGAATTCCAGTGATCACACTGAACACACAATTGAAGACGATGGTCATGCAGCATAATACCGCCGTTGATATTCTGCATTACACGACGAAAATATTGAGCTATGCGAATCGTCTTGAAGAAGAGGAGCTGCCGAAGCCGTGAGTTTTTGTTTGTCTTTTTTTTTTTACTTGAAAATAGATATGTAGTTCATTCTAAAATTGGCGAGAGAATGACGAGTGAAAGTCCACCTGCAATTCGTTTAATCTTTTTGCAGGTTGTTCAAAAAGACGTGCGAAGAGTACCGAATCGCATTCATGGCCTATATGACCGATGTGAAGGCGCAACTCTCCGAATTCCATATGAAGGTTGTTTGTCTCGAAAAAATGTTGACGATTTTGAAAATGTGCCGATATCACTCTAGGCGAAATACACGCAAGAGAGCCTTTGGGAGGAGAAGCAGAAGGTGGCGAGGAAGCGAGTAGATCTTCGCGATAAGCTTCGAGAGATGAACACTAGAGCTGAGTACATTGAGAAGATTCTGAAGACCAACGACTATATCCATCAGTACCAGCAGCTGCTTGAGCGGGTTTTAACACTTGTCGAGCCGGCTGAAGAATGAATATATACTTATTATACATATTTATCAATAATTATAATTATTGTTTCGTTTTCTTCCACTCATTGACGGGTGAAATGGAATTTTATATACATATATATATAATTATTACTATTATTGATTGATTGAAATGTGTAAAGTCTTTTGTTTTTAGATTGTCAGCAATTATTCTTCTTCGATTTTTTTCATGTGATATAAAGAGTAGAATTGAGGAATTGTAATAGAATGGGTTTTAATGGGTGTGATTCGCGCAAATTCGATCCACCCTGGAAGGCTTGTGCCCAAACAGCAGCAATCACGGCAATGCGTCAATGGCGGGCAGCGGCAGCTGGAAGTTTGCACCTGAATTCATGTGATTCGACAATTTTTCAAGTTTGCTTCGCTCTCGTCTTCTTCATTTTTCCTGTCACGCCCTTCGCCGTTTAATTATGACGTTGTCACACCCTATAATTGAGTTGTCGGATAAATAATTATCAGGTTTTTAGCGACTTGGGGGAATTGAGGTGTCGCCCGCCCGCTCGTTTCGCCTCCTTTTTTTTGTTTTTCACACATTATTCAAGTAAATGCTCATTAGAGCTTGCCGAATCACTCGTTTCCACTTTAACGCATTCATAAAGATTTTTCTAGAGTTTTTTTTTTTTCGAAGAAAAAAACGCCTTTTCGTTTTGTTCAAAATTGTACGCAATTTTATGCGATGGTGTTTGCGGACACATATTGTCACAAAAACTTTATTAACTTTTGTCTTCAGAACAATTGCATCATTTACGACAACTACTCATTTCGGCGTTAGTCACACCGGTGGTATCTTCACGACGACGACGACGACGAACATTGTCGCGCCTTCTGGTGACATTATAACTCGACAACCAGAGGTTGCTCTCAATTTTAAAATTCCATTGATCTGGTTCGTTTAGCTGGATTCAACGATTGTCGCCGACACAACGACCGTCTCAAACATCAATTTTGGCGTTTGGCTGTGTGGGGGATGCGGCATCAACGCGCAATTGCACAACAAGTAATTTGCGCGCTTTAATTAATTAATTCGCATCACGCCAATTTTTTTTGCTTCCTGTTTTTAGGGTAAATGTGTGCGGTGGCACGGCGCTCAGCATGGGCGAGATGGTCCGCAAGAATAGCCTTATCGAACGACAACTCGAGAAGGAGAAGGTGCATTTGAGGCGAACGCTGAAAATCTTGCTGCTAGGTTCCCCGCGAGTTCTCGCGTCCTCACAAATTGAGTGGTTTTTGTTTTAAAGGCGGTCCCGAGTGCGGCAAAAGCACCGTGTTCAAACAGATGCGCATTCTTCACCTCAACGGCTTCTCCGAGCTTGATTACGTCAATTTTCGCTACCTCATCTACAGCAATATTGTGCAATCGATGGATCAGATATTGCGCGCCGCCGAGAAGCTCAAATTCACGCCCGATGATAATGAGGAAGTTCGAGTAGGCTTGATACAATTTTCTAGCTTCAACTACCGATGAAAAATATTTTTTGCAGGCGGCTCTCAACTTTTTCGAAGCCTATAAGAAGCATGTGCGGCCGTCAGAAGTCGAGCTACCTCGCGAGTTGGCGAGCACGATTCGAGTTCTTTATGATTCCGAATTTGTCAAGGCGGTGCTCAGCCGAAAGAACGAGATCGATCTTATGGATTCGGCGACATAGTAATCAAAAAAATTGTTGGGTCGCGAAAATGCAATTTTTGCAGTTTTCTTAACGATATTGAAAGGATCGCGGCGCCCGACTTCAAAGCCACTCAAATGGACGTTTTGAAGGCGCGCGTGCCGACGACGGGCATCACCGAAATCGAGTTCCCATTCCGACAAGTCACACTGCGAATGGTTGACGTCGGCGGTCAGCGATCCGAGCAACGCAAATGGATACATTGCTTCGACAATGTCAACGGCGTTTTGTTCATCGCCGAGATCAGCGGCTACAATCTCGTGATGCAAGACGGCGAGATCAAAGAGAAGGACGGCAGTCCGAAGAATCGCCTACGATACTCGATGGATCTGTTCAAGAGCGTCGCGAATCATCCATGCTTCGGCAAAAAGACGGCGATCATTCTGTTTTTGAACAAAATCGACATTTTTCGCGACAAAATCAACACGTACAAATTGGAGACGTGCTTCAAAAATTACAAAGGTTGTCATGACAACGCTTAGTGAGAAATGTGCTGATTGCCACCGCCATCAATTTTCAGGCGCCCAAAATTTCGAGTCATGCGCCAACTATGTGAAGGAGCGATTCACCCGACAGGTCGGCTCAAGCATTCAACACGAGAAGCCGGTGTACGCGCACTTCACCAACGCCACCGACACGCGCAACATCGATCACGTGTTCGACAGCTGCATGGACGTCGTATTCAAAATCTCCATGGAGAAGGTTGGATTCATGTGAGCCACCACATCGGAATCCCAACGAATTCCATTATTTTTTATTATTGCAGATGATCAACAAATTATCCCCCTTTTCTTGTTTTTTATCAGTTTTTTTAAAATATCATAATAATGATGATAATTATTGTTAATTAATTAATTGGTAATTGGAGAAAAAAAAGACGAGGAAGAAAAAAAAAGAAATCGAAATAAATAATAATCAACGCCATTGACTCATTTTCTATGTTCGCCATCCCATGATATGGCCGAAATTGCGTTGTTCATGTTTTCCGTCAGTTTTGCGGTGTTCGAAATTGCGAAATGCGCCACGAAAGAGGCGACAAAGGTGATTGGCGCCAAAAACCAAAAAAAAATTGGTGCAACTCGACAATTTTGCAGTCAGCACCAACATCAAAAAAGAATAAGAAGAAGAAGCAGAAGAAGAAGGCGCCGCCAAAAATGGCGACACCATCGCCAACCGTCAGCCAATCGCCAATGTTTCCGGCGGCGGTGACCATCAGCGACGAAAAAATAGCGGTGGCGGCAACGGCGGCGCCGCCACCGCCGCCACCACCAGCCGCTGTCGTCGTTGAAGCCGCGCCGGTGACGAATAAGAATCACGATTCAGCGGAGACGGCGAAGAGCTCGAAGGCTGCC
Source organism: Caenorhabditis bovis (assembly GCA_902829315.1). Classification (NCBI taxonomy): domain Eukaryota; kingdom Metazoa; phylum Nematoda; class Chromadorea; order Rhabditida; family Rhabditidae; genus Caenorhabditis; species Caenorhabditis bovis. The sequence goes on along the minus strand of CADEPM010000004.1, from coordinate 5,962,361 downwards.
GCCAAAGAAGTATTACATCCATTCGCGACGTTTTTGGAAATTTTCGAAATTCAGAAATCGGCTCCGCCGTCGGATCATCCACCGAAGACCGATGAGAAGAAGGCGACGAATGGCGATGATAATTCGGAAATCGATTGGGGTCTCGGCCACCTCAAGAATAAGCCCGAAGAGCCGAAGGCAACTCGACCAACATGTTGTTTTTTGTATTTCCAAAAATGGTCTCTCTTTCAGACGGATCTCGAATCGCACGGCGATGATCTGCCGCCGGAAAGCGAGGAGCAGAAGAAGGAGCGAAAGCGGCGGAAGCGCGCCGAGAAGAACAAACTGCTCGCGCAAGCGCACCTCGAGAAATCGGATCGAGAGCTTTATCATGGGCATTGAACACGAAATGAATTCGCGATTTATTTCCGTTGCGATTCATTTAGCTGTTGAACGCGTGCCGACCGCACAACGCGCCGCGACTCTGGAACTCGGGAACGTCGATGTTGAATGGAATGGCGAAATCGCAGCTGAAAAATGGGGAAAAAAAACGACGAACCATTCGCGATGGTCCGATATCGACACACTCACAACATATCATTTAGTTTCAAACTATCTTCGGTGTTGTCAACAATCTGCGTGAGACAATCCTCGACATAGCGGTTATCGGTACCCGTCATATTTCTAGAATCAGATTGGTACGTCAGCGAGCCGTCTTCTTTGATTGACATCTACCTGGTGCGTTGGAATGCCCCTTCCTCGGCGTTGTTCTGACTGTCCGGCTGTCCGAGCATCCAACTTTCAAATGCATATGTCGGATCGGTGTTGGCATCTTGCATCTTGAACACTTTCGTTTTGTCTTTACAATACTCATCATCGCGATGATAGTAGTCGCATTCGGGAACGCGTCGGCCGTCAGTCGTTAGCGAAATGATATGGCGATATCGATTTTTCGCCACGTCGACGGCAATGTCTGAAAATGTCGGGCGGCTGAAATCTCTTCCGCTCTCTCTTTCTCTCTATTACCGTTGAGCACCTTTCGTTCGTCAAAACTCTCGTAGATCGTCAGAACGGCGCCGTACTGCTCGCAAAGTTTGTGCGCGTCGCCGCTCTTGATCGGCTCATCGGTGAACACGTAGCGCATGCACCAATGCGATGTGAAGTTGTTCTTCGACGTCGGCGTTCGAACGAACATCGTGAAATTTTGAGGGCAATATGGCGGCGGTTTCGTCGTTGTCGTCGTCGTCGTCGGTGGCGGCGGTGTCGTCGTGTCGTCGCATGGCGGCTCCGGCTCGCAAGGCGGTTCCGGCTCGCAAGGCGGCTCCGGTATACAAGGCGGCTCCGGCTCGCAATCTGCAACCAGCCGTTTTCAACCAAAACCAACAACACCCCGCCCCCTTACATGGCGGCGCTCCCGATGATGAGCAAATCGGAATTAGCAGCACGAGAGCGAGAATCGCAACGTGCATCTTTTTGTGTGTGTGTGTATGTGTGGATGGAAAATGCCTGTTGTCGAATCGGCTTCACCTATTTATACGGCTCCACATTTTATGTCGACGTTTTATCGCCGACGGGCCCCGTTTATTGCCGTTGTTGACACGTTGATGTTTTTTGATGATGTACAGTAAAACAACAACACGCACACTCGAATAAAATATGTTTTTATTTCGGCGGCTCGCATTAATTCGTCGGCGGCGCGATGTTCTCGACGGTCGCTTTGCGATCCTTCCACAACGGGAACACCTCCGATTTGCCCGTCTCCGGATGAGTGTAGCGATAGGTGTGATAGCAGCGGACGAGGTCGGACATTCGGCGAAACTGAAGAACACGAATGTTGGATGAGTTGGCCGCGTTCGACTCGAACAATACCAATTGAGTCGGCTGCTTGTTGATGATCACCGTCCACCAGAGGCTGTTGTTCTCGCTGATGACTTGCTGAACGCGAAAATTGAACACCTGGTTGTCGGTGTTGCGATGACAAATGAATAATGGAATCGATATCGGCACATCGGCTTTCAGCGGCTCTTTCGCAATTCGATAATACAATATAAAATCGTCGAGGCGGGTGATTTGAGCGGCCTGAAATCAACATTTTTCTTGTGTGCACATTGCCGCCTCGGTGTACACGCACAACCCACACGCGTCTACCGTACCTCTTTTTTGTTTAATACGCCTTGATAGTGCTGCTCGAGTTGCGGCTCAACCAAACTTTCGATGGCGAATTGATTCGGCGACGCTCTTCGCGACCTTCTCGAGCTTTTATAGGTGGATGCTTCGGATTCGGAAGGCACCGACCATTTTGTGTCGTCGGTGGCTTCGTAGACTTTGGGTTGGCGAACAATCGCCTGCGGAGGCGTCTCCTCATCGTGCCGCTTCGGATATTCCTTATCGACATTTCGCTTCGGCTTTTTGCAGTGTCGTTTTCGGCATGAATGATAGCTCATCTTTTTTCTTTTTCCCCCTCAATTTGCGCGTTTTTTCACTTGTTGTTCTCGTTAGAAAAATGCCGAAAATTGATGGTCAATTCTCACGCGTAAAAATCAAAAAAAAATGTTTATTTCTTTCTTCTTTTTTCGCGAACACAACAAATTAACATCACTTCGATTTCAGATGGGGATTCGAGCCGAAAATTGTTGCAAAAATCACCTGAAATTTTAATTGTTGTCTTTTCACATCTGAAAAAAAAAGAAAATTTTTGCTATACCTGTACGACTATAATAGTTCCGACATAGGCCATTTGACTCTCGCCAACCATAAAACTTTTGTCTTTGACATATTGCATAATTATCTACACAGAAATCACTTAATTACGGTAATTATCGCACAAATTCACCTGAAAATGGAGAAAGAGGCCGGCGGCGTGCAAAATGTTGAACAGTGCGCCGACAAACGTGAAATAGCCGAGGACGAAGGCCGCTGCAAACCAGCACATTTATCATTGCACTCTTGCCGCCACGCACTCAGCGCTTCCGTGGCGCAATAGGCAGCGCGTTCGGCTGTTCACTGATTAAGCGCGACGCAAGCATAATGGAAGTATTGTGGGAAATCTGTGGAACGGAAGCATAATGCTTCCATATAGGAAGCATAATGTAATTCTTAGTGGCTGTGGAAGAAATATGGGACGAATATGGATGGAATGAAAACGGGATGAATATGCTTCCGGTGTTTGCGAGCCGTGGAACGAATATGGATGAAATATGGATAAAATAATCATATATCATTACACATTATACAATTGGCGTCTGGACGGCAGACCAAGACAATTTCTAGAAAAATCAATACAAAAAACTTATGCTATCATATAAACAATGAAAATTTGAAAATTACATGATACACAACATACGAAATTTAGCTTCTACCATTTAATGACTTATGCTACTCAGATTTATGTTAATTCAGTCAACTAACTGTTCCTTACTTTGTTTAAAGATTGCCAACTACAATTTAGTCGTATTAATATATTTTTGCCGGTTTTTCCGAAATTGGCATCGCAAACTACTCACAATTTGCTCCAAACTGGTAGCAGACGCGCGTAGAAGAGGCGTGCCGCAGCATTGCAAAACCGTGCGCCGCTTTGCACAATGCGGCCACGCCTCACATTTTCGAAATTCGTTTTCAAAATTTTTGTCCTTTTGCTTTTTCTCAATGAATTTTCAAGATTTTTTGTGTTTTTTTTTGTCAAAAATTAAAGAATTTTTTTCAAAATTAAAGGAAAAATGTTTTTAAAAAATAAACGAAAAATTTTCATGTTTATCATTTTCATGTTTATCATCATTCGAAAATTTTAAAATCGATACGATGTTTTCAAATCGTTTCCGACACTTTTAAAATCGAATTTAAATATTTTCTCAATCGAATTGTGTTTAATTTCTCATCGAATCCGTTTTATTTTTATTTACTTTAACATATTTTTTATTATCGCTCGCTTTTTTCTTTTAATAAAACATAATGTTTTGAAATTTTTTACAGATGAAGACAAGATCGAGAGTGTTGTCAGATATAACTGAAACTGCTCTAGAAGTCAATAACAAAGAACCAGAAGTCCCTAACATGGAACCAAATTCGCTCGACACTTCAGATCCAGATAGTCCAATTTACTCGCCAACTCAGCAAAAAAATTTTTCTCCACAGTCCTCACAAACAACAAAATCAACGCCAATTCCTAAACCTTCGTACGCGCAATTTGTAAGTTGTTATCATCAAAAATTGGCCTGTTCGACTCCAGAAATGGTTTCAATTAGATAAATATGCGCAATGAAGTCTTTATAAAGTACTTCCTAAGTTTAAAGCTTGTTGATTATTTGGTTCCAATCAGGGCTGTGCGGCAATGGAATTGCCGATTGCCGAAATTGCCGGTTTTTCAAATTGCCGAAGAAAATTTCGATCGGTAATTTGCCATTAGCCGAATCGCCGAAATTTCCGATTGCCGTACAGCCTTCGTACCAATATCATTCAGTGGCATTTATCTTTTTAAGTGGGGCTCTAGTACAGAAGTCGCCAGACGCCGACTATATAAAGATCCTATACTTTATTGCAAATATCTATATTACAGATGTTCTTATCCATGGCTTTGGGCAACAACCGACAAATGACTTCAAAGCGAAAGCATTACGCATGGTTCGAGAAGTCATGGATAATCTTCTGTAAGATTTTGAGCTATGACTATTAATTTATTTATTTGATTAAGCGATAGAATGTGCCAACGACTTTAAAGGAAATTTGGTGTAGCGCCGGAAGCGCTCGCGGCGCAATTAAGGAAGCTGCTTGATTCTACCAGCAACCCTCAGATGTGAGTATTCATATGTCTTTGAAATTTTAACCAAAATGCCTTTTTGCTTCAAATTTTGGAGTTGTTCTTTCTTCCGCCAATTCACTTTTTATTTTGTGCACTAAAGGGTTTCCAAAAATGCAATAAAAATAAATTATTTTTATTTTTAAGAAAATTATTGATGTAAAAAAAACTGATTGTATTTTCTCGAAAAATTTAGTTTACGTAACAATGGTTTACAAGTTTTTCAAATTAATAGGCCCATTATAATCGAAGTGTAGCGACTAGGAAAAGTGGAGAAAAGGTAAAAATTCGATAACGGTTTCTTTCTACAAGCGTATATTTGCGAAAAAAGGATAGGTTAAATGTGCATTAGGACTTTTGCCTAATTTCTTAGCAATAGTTGTTGTTTTTAAAAATATCATAACACGGCTTTTTAACCAAGTGTGAACGATATGAATTCTACTTATTACAGCGTCCCGCTCGATGTCAGTACTGACAATGATTCGAATAGTTCGGCAGTTGCCAGTAACTAATGGTTTGATTATATCTTAATTGAAATTCATTTCATTGTTGTTTTTTTTTTATTTTAAATTAAATAAATGTGTTAATATGAAATAAATTTTGAATACAGCAATCAAATTGTTTTCTTATTTGCCCATATGGAAGGCATACGGCTCATTCCATATACGAAACACGCGGTTCCGCAAAAAAATGCTTCCATTATGCTTCCATATAACTTGCATATAAGATTCCTATGATATCCACAGCCGTTCCATTATGCTTCCATTGTGCCTATGCTGCCGTTTATCTGTGTTAACCGAAAGGTTGGTGGTTCGAGCCCACCCGGGAGCGAAACTTTTTTGTGGCTGGCTTACCTACAATGGTCGTGACGAACACGGTGATCACCGAGAAAATGTAGAAGAATGTATGGCGGCTTAGAGCGGGAAGACCGGTGGGAACGACGCCATTGTCAAACTAAAACAATCAATCTTAAGAAACGACGGAAAATTTTTAATTACCGCCAATGCGAAGAGAAGAGGAGTGGCGAACATCACAGAAGGGGCGATTGAGAGAAGACGCGGACCCATTAGATGTCCAAGAAGGACGCCGAAGAACATTGTCGATGAGAAGAGCGTTGTGCGGCGCTCATGATCATCCAGACTGACGTTTTTGCGGATATTGAAAAACACGAAAGCCGGAATTGCGAGAAGAACGAGAATTTCGACATAGGCGTCAAAAAAGTGTTCAATAATCGGCGACATCGCGTAAGCTCCGCTCAATTGGCCGCCGGCGAAGCCGATGAGGATCACACTGATGCCGAGGTACATTTCGACGACGTTGTTCTTGGATTCGGTTTCGATGTTTTGAAGTGGATCGGTCTCCGCGCACGATTGGACAATCTGAAGCCAAACTATATTCTAGGCATCATTGCGGTAGCTCACAAAATCGCGGGCATCGTAGGTGGCCGGCTCAGCGATTTCCTTGAGCCGCTCGGCAGCTTTCGCCACTTTACGGCCTCAAAAATGTCGAAATTTTGATGAATTTTGCACAACAACCAACCGATATAGAAAATTCCATCGTAATAAGCGATGCATCGACGCCGCATCGTCTCCAGTGTCGTCAGAATTTGCTCATAATATCGTTCAGCAATCTCGCCCATCGTTTATTTGACACCCGATGTGATTATCTTGAAACAAATTCAATTTTAGGAAAAAATACTATACTTTTTACCTACCGTTGAATTGCGATGAATTGTTTGGCAGAAAATAATCCAGATGAGACGGGCGAATGTCACGTCAAACATTTGACGCGCGAATTTTTCTAAAAAGCTCACATTTTGGGGGAAAATGCTCTGGGATTGAAGAAAAAATACAATTTTGAGAGTGGTGCATTTTTGCGTGACAGTGTATGCGCTACGTATTGCACATTGCTGCACTCACAGTAACGAAATAAATTAATTCGCATTTCTATGAGTTTGAATTTTAGAGGAATTTATTCGAATTAATTTCACTAATATTTCAATAGATACGCATTTTTATGTTTCAACGCGAAATTTTTAATGATTTTCTTGGGTAAACAAACAAATTCGGAATCGGACCAAATCGACGCGGAATTTTATGAATGTGTAAAAATTATCGTAATCAATTCGCTTTAAAAATTATATTGTTGGATTCGATTTGTAAGAATTAAAAAAAAATAGAAAACAAGACTCACTTATTGGCAATTCTTAATCACGATACTGTAGAAGTCAAGTAGTGCATACACCGCCACGCAAATCTGCGCCAAAAAAATATGACGTGAATTTTAAAATGTTGATTTCAACAGAAATCCAAAAATATTTTGTTTCTTTTATTTTTTGAAAATCTCAAAATGCCACAAATTATCGCCTTCTAACCAATAATTTCAATCTCTCTTTCATCTTTTATTCCAATTTTCATGAACTCCACTGAATATGATATTACAAATCCAATAGTACGAGTAAAGGTATTCATCCATTTAATCATTTATTTTATTCTACCATTCATTTATGCGATATTATTTTATAAAAATCGAGCGCAAGAGAGGGAAATGTTCACCTATACGATCACGAGAACGATGGTTCTTCTAACATTTTTCCAAGGCGTTTTTCAAGCGTGGAACAGTTATGGAATTGTGTACGGAACGGGAATTCCCGGCGATATTCCTCATTATTACATCATAATTATGTTGTAAATAACATCCCAATTAAATCATTTAATTAATTTTTAATTTCTTCAAGGGTTTCCGTATACTTATCTCTAATTTACTCGCGGATTCTCGATGGTCCCATTATTCCATCCTACCTTCTTTTCCTCGCCGTTCAACGATACGTGATGGTCGTTTTGAGTACGGACTATCATAAATATGTCACCGGCAAATGGATGAAGCACACGTTGCGAATCATTCGGCTAATCGCTATCATCTATTTGATATCAGTGATGCTCGAATGCAATTATGATATGCTCAATTCGTGCCCGTTCCATTCCGTTCTTGCCAACCAATTTTCGTGCGGCGACACTGTGATGTCGACGCGGCTAATTGGCCAATTTTACGCCATCGTTGCAATCAGCATCATCTTTCCAATTTTGGCAATCGCTATCAATTTGTATTTGTTGCTTCGCATACGGACCATGCGAATTTTGCCGCATCGAAAGATGCAAGTCCAAATCAATATCATTCTTCAAACAATGCCAACGCTTATTATCATCATTATTCGCATTTTCATCATTTTCAAGGACCATTTGTTCTCGTCGCGGACCAATTTGATTGTCAGCGATTTGTGCTCCAGCGAATCATTGACGATATTCTTTCCGCTCGGCTACATTTTTGGAAATGTTGAGCAATGGAAGAAGCTCAGAAATTTATTTTGTCGACGTTCAAAAGTGAATGATTCAAATGTGAGCGAATGATTGAGGAAAATAAATCGCTTCAAGTGATGTGCATTTTATCGTAACGGTGAATGCAGAAAATAATTGAAAATCTCATTTTTTTTCCTATTTTATAAATTATTATTTGGTGTGTCACGTTTAAAAATTGGTTCACAATTTGGTTTTTTTTTCGAGTTTCTTCCAACAATATCTGAAAATGATTAAACGTTTTTTTTTTTCGAAAATTCAATTTCTAAGGGGGGGGGGGCTAAATTTGACAATCCATATAACTAGACCAATCTCAATCGATTGGGAATACATTTGAACATTTAAAATTCGCCTTGACCGCACGCGAACCGCAACGCACAGACTATGATAATATTTGTTTAACTCAAAATGCCACAAATTATCGCCATCTAACCAATAATTTAATTCCCTCTTTCATTTTTCATTTAAATTTTTATGAATTCCGTTGAAGATGATATTACAGAAGAGTAAATGCAGAGAAAAAAAAAACAAGGAAAATGATTTCTTTGAATTTGCAACATTTTGAAGTAAAATTTGAATGTGCGTGCAATTTCTCGTCGCGGTGAATGCACACATTTCATAGTGTCGTCTGCGTTTCTCTACACAATTTCTTTTAATTTTCAAAAAAAAAATATATATATATATTTGGCCGCAATTTTCTGGTAATCGTTTTTTTCTTCAGAAATTGATTTTGTTTAAAAATTGACAAATTTTATTTTAAAATTCAGATCGAGATCAAAATATCACAGAACCAAATAGAAAGACACACTCGATTTTCAATTCTCCTCGTCATTGCTCTCGTAGATTTGTACCCGTCCGATGGCGCGCACACTCGCAATATCGGTTTTATGAAGAAGCGTCGTCAACGCCAATGACATCGTCATAAAGAATCCGGAGATCATGAACAGGTATTCATAGCCAATCATCGGCAACAGGTGAGTCGACACAAGACCGGCAATGAGGCCCGCAACGCTCTGCAAATCGACCATTTCTCAAATTGTTTCTTTTTCAGACATTTGCGATACCACAGCGCATTGAAGGAAACCGTAGATGACGCTGAAATTGGTTTTTCCGAAGCAAACGTGTGTGATGAAGGGGAATAGGGAGAAGGTGCCGCCGATGCAGGAAAACATGAAGCTTACCTAAAAAATAATTTTTTTGAGGGGAAAAAAGAAGAATTAGGGCTGTGCGACAAGAAAATTGGAGGCTTGAAGGCTCACAAAATTGAGAAAATTGTTGGCAGCCCCCAAAATGAAGCATTACCGCCGTCATGAAGAGGATGTCGTTTCCAGCGGATCGGACCAATGGAAGCGTGAATGAGAGGAACGCGCCGATTGTGGTGACGATGGACATTGAGAATTGATAGCTCGACGCGTCGACAATGATACCCCAGACGACACGGCTCAACGCGTTGAACACACTCGACATCGAGCCGACGAGACTCAGAAAAAAGTCAGAAGCGATGAATTTCTGTCCGTAGGCTTTGTATAAGCCGCTGGTGAGTTGCGCGAACGTCGCGTTGCACGTTAGCGAGACGAACAAGACAATGAATGTTGAGGTGCGAAGTTGGGGCGCGATTCGCTGCTTCTCGATGACGACTTGCTGCTCGGCGCCGAGGAGGCTCTCGTTGCCGAAATTGACTTCCTCGCATGGTTGGCCGATGAAAATGACGCCGATGGTTTGGAGAATCGCGAACAGCGCCGCCATCACGACGAACACGTAGGGAACGCGCTCGAGCAGGTCCACTTGGGTGAAGAAGCCTTCATCGTTCACGCGATAGTCCAACGGATTGATGTAGGTGGTTTGGAGGGGGCTGAGAATGAAGGCGCCGCAACCGTAGCCGCCGATTATCACGCCGCCGGCCATTCCGACGTTGTCGGGAAGCCACTGGAACGAATTTTTCAAAAAAACGCGTAATTCTCGCTTTTTTTAAAGTAGGTTTTTTACTTGGTTTTGATTTTTTCGACGTTCGAAAATTACAAAAAAAATTTTTAGAGACAAATGGCTCAAGACTCACCCTCTGCGCTGTTGGCAGAATTGAGCTGTACGTTATGCTGCTTCCCAAACTCCCGATCACTCCGAATGTGAGCAATGTGGCGGCATAGGAGTGCTGGATCGCGTAGAATGTCGAACCGATTCCGAAACTTTAACAATAAATTCTTTTTTTTTTTTGCTTTTTTTTTTGTAATTTACGTGTAGAGAATGCAACCAATTATTGCTCCTTTTCTCCCGTTACAACATCTTTCCACTAGGCCGCCGATTACCATGCCCATTGGCAGTCCGCCTAGAAAAAAAATGATTAGTGGTGGTACGGTAGGAAAATATGGTGCAATTTTGCGTGAGGCTTCTGCGGATTAAATAGAAAATTTGAATTTCATCATTTTTTTTTGATGTTTTCCTTCGTTTTTTTGGGAAATTCGCGTAAACGGTGAGTCATTTTTGGGTGTAAATCAACAAAGAACGCACTCAGCAGTGTTTGAAGCCAGAACATCGTGCCCGCCGTCATATTTGGATTGGTTTTCCATCGATAATAGGAGAGCATGTAGGGTAGAATGTTGCCTAGAGAAATTAATAGTAGTAAATTGAATGTTTCGTTGTGTTTTACCGAACGTGTAGACGATTCCCAGTGTTAGCATGCATAAGACGCCGCCGGCGAGCACGAGAATCGGTCGAATATTTTTGGGGAATACGCGAAGCACGAGATCATCGGTTTCCATTGGCAATCTGCCGACATATCTTCCATAACGATTGCGCATACAAACGAGGGTGAATGTAAACGAAAAAAGATGGCGAATGTTTATTGGGGGGTAAAAAAATAGTGAGAGAATTAGACAGTGCAAGATTTGTATACAAGAGAAACTGGATCGCACTATACATATAGAACACGGAACCAATTAATAGAATTAGATAATTGAAACCTTTTAAAAACCGAGAATGTGTCAGCGATTTTGAATTAAATTTGCCAAATTTTATCAATCGAATTGCTGATAATAAAAAGCGTCGGGGGGCGTTATCAATTAAGCCATTGTCTTCAGGTGAAATTGGCCGATTAATTGCGATGGATCGAATTTTGAAGGCCGATGAGCTCGATTTCGCATCGTCACCAGTGAATTTCAAGAAAGCGGCCTATAATTATTGTGGGGGAACAATTCGAGACATTGCCAATTTTCAGAATGTTCCACAAATTTGGGCGCGAGGCGCAATTGGCGTTGAATCAAGCGCTGGATGGCAAAGAGCCGAAAGGGTGCTTGATGGAATGCGGCATGAATCATTTAATGGCTGATAATATTCTAGCCTCAATCGAGTAAACCATTGATTGGCGTTAATTGGAGAAATGAGCAGTTTTGCAGTGTCTCCGACATCCGATCATCAATGGGAAGCAACGAGGTGGACGCGAGCGGCGAGCGTCGCAATCTCGTCTCGCAAACGTTGAAGCCGGCCGCCATCGTGACAAAACGCAAATGGTCCGTTTTAGATTGAAAGCCGCCGAAGATTACCGCCGCCGGAATATGCAGTACAAGTCGATTGCGTTGAGATCGCTGCGTTATGATCGAATCGATTACAAGGCGCTGGCACGGCAGAGTCCTTATCGGGATGGTAGCCGAAAAAAAAAACGGTCGTTTTTGAGAAAATCGATCGATTTCAGATCGCCTGGGACCCCAAAAACCCATCGAGTTCCCGAAAGATTATGTGAGATTTTGTTTTTTCGAATATTTTCGTCGCGCGGACCATTTCAAATTTTGTTTTGTGGTTTAGTCCGACATGATCGTCGCGGTGTCCGTCTATCACGGCTACAGTCGCGAATTGAAATATCACGAGGTTCGACTCGGCCGATTGCTCAAAGTCACCGATCGCATCGAGCTCACCGGCGAGAACACGCTGGCCGATTTGAGGAACGCGTTCGGCTGTCCGGCGGACTACACGTTTTGCGAGGATTTCAGCGAGAAGAAGCCGCAACTCAATGATATTGCCAAGGTTTTTTGAATTTCGCTGGGGTTGGCAGTTTTCGGATTTTTTAAAAATACCCCAGTCTGTTAAAATTCTTTCCCCCAAAATCTGCTTACCAATAATAATTTTTGGAAATACATTTTGCATTTTGTTATCTAGAAAATTTCAAAGTTTTTTCCATACGAGACCCAAGCGATTCAAAATTTAAAGCAACCAATATTCAATTTTTTTGAAACGAAAAATCACATTGCTTGAATAAAATTCGAAAAAAAACTAATAATGATGCTGAAATTTGATACATTTTATTGTTTTTGGTATCAAATTAGGTTTAAAGAGGAATAAATTGCAAAAATTTATTTGAATAATCGAAAAATGAGGCAAAATTTACAAAATCCAAAATTTAAGCTGTTTTTATGAACATTTTCATGCATTTTTTATCAGAGTTTAATAATAAATTGAAAATGAAATTATGCAGATTTCCCGAGAAATATTTAGCTAAAAATAGTTTTATAAATGAGAAAAATTGAAAAGAAGTTCAAAAATTCGGCAAAGTTGACACACTTTTGTGGGCTATTCAGCCTTTTAAAAATTTTTGTCCAGATTTCAACGAAATTCGATTTTGCAGAACAAATTTCCGTCGTCGATGTTCTTCATTCACGACACCTTCTACATCGATCCGTCCGACGATCCGAACGTCGTCGATCCGTCGCTGGAGATCCGCAATTGGGCGTCGCGTCGTCGTTCGATGTTCGACGAGTTCGACGTGCGGCCGATGAGAAGCCAAAAGTTTGTGGAGGCATTTCGCTTATGAGTTGTGCGAGTGAGCACCCTATAATTTTTGGCATTTTTTGAAGAATCGGCGAACTCGTTGGACGACTTGGTCTCCCATACGTCTACATTCATCAGGGCGTCTGCGAGCATCTCGTTGTTCTCAATGACGTCATCATGAGGTAGAAGAAGCCAGATGAATTTTTTTTTTGGATTTTGAATGTAAAAAATTGAAAAGAAGAAGTTTTTAAGGCAAAACTATTAAAAAATGTTTTGAAAAATCAAAAAATGTTGAGTTTTTTCTTGCTTTTGCAGAAATGAATCGCACGATGACGTCGAATTCCCACGACGTCTCATCGAGCGCAATTCGCGTCGCGTCTCGTGCGCACTGTGCGCCGAATCATCGGCAGAATGGGCGATCATGGAGCACGACGATCTGTTGCCGTCGAATCCCGGCTTTCTGTGCGACGCGTGCTATCGCGAGTTGTGCTTCGACGCCAACCAACGCAAAGTGTGCAATTTCGTCGCGACACCGTACTTTGACAAGAAGGAGGTCGGCGAGTGCTCGCAATTCGTCGATCAGTTGAGATTTTGAATTGTCACCCCCGCTCCTTCGCCCATTCCCAATAAAGGCAGTGATTTTTAATTAATCCACAATCCAGAATAACAACAACTACTACTAGTAGGTAGTTAATATATGTTTATGCGTGCCGCATGCAACAATGTCGTAAAATTTTATGGGTGCTCCGAGACCGTTGCCGAGAATTAATTCAGGTAAAATTCCGCGGCGGCGATTACGGTAGATGGCGGATTCATTCCGAGAATTTTCACCTGCCGATTCGAAGCGTCATTGAGATAAAAGCTAGAGAGAGAGAGATAGAGAGAATGAGAATTGTGCCCCTGCATTTTCGAAACCCTATCATTACCTAATATGAGGGCTGTTTGAGGCGGCTCGCAAACACTCATCACTTGAGTTTCACCTGGTCGACTCTCGCCGACAAACTCGGGCAAACGTGCTAATTTTATTTTGGCCAAGCCGCCGGCCCTTTTTTTCTCCCCTTTTCGATACCCCCCTTCTAAATTGATTGATAATTCGTATACGGTGATTTGTTTGGTGCCTGGCACATTGAGATGAGTCAGTCTTTCGTTGAATGGCCGACACGAGCAACTGTATTCACTGGTTGATTTGGGAATTTCTGATTTGAATGCTGCAATTCATTGATGAAATGAATTGAGCGAGAAGCCACCCACCCTTTTGTGATTTGGGTCCCGCGACGATTCCAACTTCATTCATTATTAATCGAATCCGGGGTTGTCACATCGCGCGAAAAGCAGGTGGAATGATAAAACCGCTCGCCTAAATGACAGCCTCGCGCGCGCGCGCGCTCGCACACACACACCCAATTAGAATAAGATAGGCGCGTGGTGCAACTTTGGTGAACGTGGTGTGCTCTTTTAAAATTCAACGCGACCGTAATCCCCCCCCCCCATTGGCGCACCTCATCAAATTTAGATGAGCTGCGGCTCGCGCGCGCTTCACCCGAAAAAAAATTGTGCAATACATTCGAGATTACCTGTCCACTCAATTATTCGTCGTCGTCCAGGCCGCGACGCGACTCGATTCGGCCATTCATTTTGCAATGAATAGCCCATAAAATGGACGAGGGGTGGCGGTGCAAATAAATGCACACACACACACATACACACAATCGAGTTCTGAGCAATGCTCCATACAGTAACTCTCTCTCTCTTTCTCTTCCAAATTTTTTTTAGTTGCTCTCCCAATATTGTGCAGGTGGGCCGGAGGAGAAGCTTAGCGAAGCATGCCAATTAGCCAATTAGACACGCGTCTACCGTAATCCGTAATGAGAGCAGGTGCATCTCTTCCTCAGACCTCCTCCTCCCCCCGGATGCCCACCTTATTTATTTGTTTCTTGTTGTTTTCTATTTGTAGGAGGCGGGGTGCGGCTCGATTCCCCTCCCCTCCCCCTCCTCGCCTTCCTCCAAATCTCTCCAACGCCGAGGAGAGAGCTGTCATCAGTTTTTGACAGAAACACACATCGGCCTCATCCACAAATATTATTTTTGTGCCCCTCGGCTCGCCGAGATCCGACAGCGATCATATTCTGTTTCTGCCGGCCGGCCGGCTGGCGTTGTTTGCTCGGATGGTGTTTTTGGCTCACTGATTTGATTTGAACTCAATGGCCAACCCAAGCCAATTTCTCGCTTCAAGACCTCTACCGTAACCACGAGTGGGTGGCTTCGAGATGCAGGTGCATTCTCGTCGTATTTGGCTGATTTTGGCGCGTCTTCTGATATTGTTCATTTCGCCTATGGTCGACGTGCTATTATTTTCGGCACGGGACCATAGCGCTGATGAAATAATAATTATTATTATTGAGAAAAGGATAGGCAAAAAAAGATATGAAAGTGTAGGGCCGACACGGGCGGCGCCTACAAATAGTGTTCGTAGTCGCATCATAATAACGCGCACCAAAAAATTGTGCCAATGATGCGCACGCATAGATTACGGTAGCCTCTTCCAGATGCGCCATTCATTCTCCCCTCATAATACATATTTGCACTGGAAACCACCGCGCCAGTCTCGGCGTGTATGTATGTATGTTTTTTTTGCTGTTGTTGTTGCCTCTTCTTCCCATAAGTGGTTTCTCCCCCCCCCCCTCCGCTGCCAGTTGCTCCAGCTCCAGCTCCACAATGCTCGTGCTCCTCCCTGAAATTGATGTGTTTGTGTGCGCGTCGAGGCTTTGTATACCTGAAGACGAAGACGACGACGAAGAAGAAGACAACAAAAAAGATGATGATGATGATGATGATGATGTGTAACCGGATATGAATTCGGGCGCATGCTTGCCGAGAGCGAGATGAACAATCGCGAGCTCGTCACACTTCATATGTGTATTTGGTTCGGCTCAGCATTCCAATCGCGCTCCATTGCGAAGGCCTCTTTGATCTACCCTAGTTGATAGGTTTGTAGCGCGTGGGTAATCGCGCTCCATTGATATTTCAATTCTTCGCATCTCCCTCCCCCTCACTTTTTTTTCTTGCCTGCAACAATCGCGCTCCATCGCCAAATGAGACTCGTCGTCTCGAAGTGTGTGCTCTTGATCTACCCGCACGCACCACCAAATCTCATTTACGCTTAGCCGAGCCAATTTGAGCATATAATACATATATACCTGCGGCGGTGTGCGCATATTCACACGAAAATTCGATTGTCGCGAGTTGGTGGTTTTTCACACGTCAACGCGCCAATCGACGCCTTCATCCATTTCGGCGGGGCTCTCCGGATGCTTTTCGTTTTTTTTTGTTGGCAATGCCCGGCCTACTGTAGGCCATCTGAATCCCCACCCTCATCCGTATTTAGAAGTTTTCCTCATTTTTTTCTTCTTCTCCCATCGGCGAGCACCCACAAAACGATGGCAGAAGAAGAAGAAGAAGAAGAAAGAATTTAATAGCCCCAATTTTTTTCTCCTCCTCTTCTTCTTCTTCTTCTTCTTCTTACTCTTCAATCCATCAAACAACTCTTCTATAATAGTTACCTTGTTGAGAGGTAGGGTGAGGCGAGGCAGAAGCCCTTCCAGCAGGTGAGAATGGCCCCGACGTCTTCCGGTGCGGCCAATCTTCTTTTATTACTCCTCCTCCTCACCCCCTCCTCCCCATTACTTATTGAGAGCGCGCCTTATTTGGGAGCTGGACAGTGCTGCGCGCGCGCGCTCATCCCCTCTGATTGGCTAGGGGGCGGGCCATCGGCGCCGCCCTCCTCCTCCTCCTCCTCCTCCTCCTCCTCCTCCTCTTCCTCTCGTCTTTTCCATTTTGAGACTTCTTCATCTTCACCTTCCGATTTGTAGGCCATGAGCATTGACTGCGAATTTCTACACAGTGTCGAAGTGAAGACGGACGAGACGCACGGGAACTCGCTGAACGCGGTGATCGCGATTCCGCCGGGTCGCCTCATCGGCGTCATCGATAAGGTTGGCATTTCAATTCAATTGTTTCTTTGTTGAACCCCATTGATTCATCGTTGCGCCGCTTCAGAACACCTCGAACGATCCGAACGCGTTGCTCATATTGAATTTGATCAAAGAGGCCGAAGACGGCGAGCTGGCCAACATTTGCATTCGGCAGCACGAGACGAAGACGTTCCTGCAGACGAGTCGGACCATCAAAATCGGCGAGCGCCTTCTTCTGCAGAGGCTCAGCGACGAGGAGTGCGACGAGGAGGAGAATTTGGAGATTGTGAAACGGTAGGAAATCGAAAGTGGTAGTGTTTGAATTCAACTGGTTTTGATGGGAAGGGGGGGGCGAGAAGATCGAGGTCGTTGATGCGAGCTCATCCGCATATAAGGAGGACGATCGACGAATCGTGTTCATCAAGATATCCACATTCATTTAAATCGATTCATTTCGTTTTTTTTAAGCGTTGACAAATCGCCACCACCATCGTCACCGTCGCCACCGCCACCACCACCACCACCACGCCAACAGGAGGACGTCGACGAGGAGGAGCTCGACGCCGACGCCGCCGAGGACGACGACGACGACGACGGCGGTGAGGAAGAGGAGGAGGAGGAAGAGGAGGAAGTGGTGCGCGAAACCGGCGAGCTCGCACCCGGCCAGATTATTCCCGAAGGCAGTCAGGCGCACAACTGCGGCGTTTGCCCGAAGAGCTTCTCGAGTGCCAGGTGAGCTTTACCTCATTTCTCAATTGGTGCAATACACCCCCCCCCCTCTCTTATTACCCAATCCACTTGATATTCTATTATTATTATTATTATTATTATTATTATGGTTATTATTAAGTGGGTCCGAAGAGGGTCCCCCTCCCCCAAGAAATTCTTGACGTCAGATTAGCTCGTTAGTTAGTGATTATATGCTACCGTACACCGCCCATATATTTCATTATCGCCATAATTCGATTTGAGCGTTTTTCATGAGAAAATGAATATATGGCGTGAGTGTGTGCATGCAGCAGCTTCACCTCCCTACAGGTGGTCGAGGTGTGTTTGTTTAGTATCATGAATGATCCCCTCCCCCAACCCCTTGCCACAATAAAAATGCGATGGGGACCATCTAAATTAAGTGCACCCCCCCCCCTTCGAGATGTTGATGATGATGATGATGATGGGAGGTGTTGACGGGTTTATGAATGTGCCAAACGGAAATTGTGCGAAATTTCAGCGGTCTCAAACAACACTCGCATATTCACTGCAGTCTCAAGCCGTTTCGTTGCCATATCTGCTCAAAGTCCTACACGCAATTCTCGAATTTGTGCCGCCATCGACGCGTTCATCTGGTAAGAGGTGTCGGTTCGCCGCGAGACCCATCAACAAGGCGCGCGCGCCTTGAAACTTAGCCGCGTTTTGTTTTTTTTCGAATTTCCGCCAGGCGAGCCCCGGAAAATGTCCGCAGATGTTTTTCTTTATTTCGAAATAAAATACTTCTAGAGACTCTTGAAATTATAGTTATTCTTTTGGCTACCATCAGTGCGAGCTCTACCTCCCGCAGGCAGCCTAGTACCCTACGCGCATCAATATAATTGTTTACCTGCCTGTCATGCAGCCACACCCTCGCGTTTGCACCACCTTCGCCAAAAATGGGCGGAGCCAAAAGGTGCCATCCATCCGCGCGCGCGCGCGACTGCGCATCACATCGTCCAGCTCCTTCATTCATTCATTCCCATCCGCATCCATCCGAATACACATTTCGATTCATCGACTTCAGGACGGTTGGCAGTGTCAGACGTGTCACGCGCAAATGCCATCGCATTCAGCACTACTCAAGCATCGTCCGATTTGCGAGATGACCGCCATGTATAAGCCGATGTTGGCGGCGGCCGCCGCAGCCGCCGCCGCCAGCGTTGGCGCCAACGCCACCACCAACACCACCGCCGCCAACACATCGCCATTTCCGCATCCGATGGCGTATTGGATGCAGATCGCCGCGCAAGTGCCGTTCAATTTGTTCGCCAATCCCGATTTATATGCTAAGATGATGTGCGCCTCGCCGGAAGCCGATTCAACCAGGTTCGTGTTTTTTTTTTTTGAAATTTTGATTCTGAATCGCTCATTCAAGTGGTCACGAGTCAACGCCGCCGGCCACGACGACGACGACGACGACGACGCCTCTCGATTTGACATCGACGCCGAAAGCGTCGTCGACGTCGGAAATGGAGACGGGCTCAAAGTCGGACGACGGCGACAGCGTCGATTCGGGCAACGACGACGACGACAATGAGTCGACGACGCACGATGAGAAGAAGACGCCGCACTCGATCAGCAGTATTCTCGCGTCGCCGCCGCCGCCACCATCATCGTCGAATCTGAATCCGATCAGCGCCAACAGCTTCCTCGCGATGCTTCAACGACCGTTCAACTATTCGACGGCGTCGTTCATGACGACGCCCGGCAAGACGACGTCGTCGAACGGCGCAACGGCGTCGTCGAACAACAAGGATCGGTACACGTGCAAGTTCTGCCAGAAGGTGTTCCCGAGATCGGCGAATCTCACGCGACACCTCCGAACGCACACCGGCGAGCAGCCCTACAAGGTAATAATCATAATCATCCGATCGGCATCTCCTAATGCTCGTCCCCCGTTTTCAGTGTCAGTATTGCGAGCGCTCATTCTCGATCTCATCGAACCTTCAACGACACGTGCGCAACATCCATAATAAGGTACAACGATTTTCGGTCTTGTCATCACAACGCCAAAATCAAGGCGACCGATTAAAAATGTTCTAGCCGAACACCAAGCTCACGCCTCATCGTCGCCATGTTCCAGGAGCGACCGTTCCGCTGCTCCCGCTGTGAGCGCTGCTTCGGACAGCAGACGAATCTCGACAGACATTTGAAAAAGCACCAGCACCATCGTTTGCACCATCACCACCATCACCATCACCATTTTCATCAGCCCACCAAACTTGCCGCCCTATTGAATTTGATTTGATGAGAAAATCGTCATCAGTTTGTCGTCGCCCTCTTTCATCCGTTTATAGTATTTATTGTACGCTTGTGGACCCCTTGTATCATTTCGTTGTGATTTGTTTCCGAAATTTTTTTTGTCTTGTAAAAATAAATTTATTGAACGTTTCAAATTTGCTCCAAATATCCCAATGGTTGCTCCAAATCGATATTATCATAGATTTTGCGAACTTGCGATTCCACTTCATCGTACGAGCCGTCGGCGTTGACCGTCTATAAAAATACAAGAAAAAATGTCATTAGGCAATTAGTGATCGCTAATTACCACCCAATTATCCGCGCGAAGCTCTTCCATCCGCTTCGTGACTTTCGTCTGAAGCGTTTCACATTCGAGACGCTCGTCGCCGAATCCGCCACGACGGCTCGCCACCGTCGGCGAGACGTCGAAAAACATGACGACGTCGGGACGCGGAAGTCCCACGTCGGATTGACGAACCCAATTCGCGTCGAGACCTGCAAAGGCGAAAAAAAAAGAGAATTGTTGCGTTTATTTGCGGCGACGATTAAATCGCTCAAGTGGCTTCGCCCGCTTCGGATTACTGTAGGTTCGCGCATTTCTGATAAGGCGTCGCGATTTTCGAATATCGCACATCTTTAAACGCGACCCTATTCAACTATTTTTCGTCTTCTTCTTCTTCCCCAATCCATTCAGCCATGTTTGCACAACGGCGAATTCATCCAAAGTGCACTATCCTACCCCTCACTACCGTATATGCACAATGTGCATGTGTTGACTAAACATTGTAAAAGAAATGCGGACGACAATTAGGCATCAATACCGTAGCATAAATCTGTTTGCTCGCCCACCACAGACAATCAAACAACCTCTTCGAATTGGATTTTTTCTTCTTCTTCTGCTGCTCAATTTCTCCAGCGAGAGGGCGTAGGGTCGTAAATTATTATTTGTTCGCGAAATGCACTAAATCAAAAATCTAATCAGCGGCCTAATTGAATCATAGCGTGAGAGAATTTGACTTGGCCGCCTGCTCGATGACAGCCAGCTGCGAACGTCGCAATCAGGTAGAAGATTAGATTTAAGCCGTCGAACCAGATGGCTTGTCAGGTAAAATGCGACACCCGACACCTTCTCACGAGACAATTCGAATTATCTGCCGACATTCAACGAGGCCTCGCGATTGCTCATCTTCCGACATTCATCCAGGATTTCAACAACACCAATAATACGAATTATAATAACAGCAATCCACGCCGACGGTGGGACCACAATTAGCTCGTTTATACGTTGTTATGAGAAGAAGCCGCTCAACCACATTCGCCATCCATAAATCATCTGCTCCTCGGAGGAAGTGAGCGCGGCAATATGAGACAAAGGCAAATAGAAGCAAGCGGAGAGGGGGATAAGGAAGACGATAATTATAACAATATTATTACTACTATATATGGACGGCGAGAGGGGGAAGAGGGGACCCTAATGTTACCTGCTGGTGCGCAAGAGAGCAGCCGGCTGCACCAACAACAAGTTTAATTGCAATTCCTCCTAAGATGTGTGTGAGCGGCGCGTCGGATGACATCAAAACGGCTCGAGCTCGCCACCGACCAGGTGGATGACGATTAATTTCCGGGCGCGCATAGGGATTTACAAGAATTCGAAATTCGAGCCGCGCACCAAACAAATTGCCCCCTCTCCATTGAGTATCCTATAATTATTGAAACGCAATTTTCAAGGTAATGATAAAAATGAGGGAGAGAGAGAGAGAGAGGTGGATAATCTCATTCGTCAGAAGATCTTTTGGTGGAAGTCAAGAAATTACCGTAACCTTGACAGCAAATCATGTCTAGAGCTATCTAATTGCTTCAGCTCCATATAGCTACCGTAATCCTTGACTTACCAATCCCATCTTACCGTAACCCTGTCGGATCGCCTCAAGCCCATCGATACCGTAACCCGAAAAAGAGCACGCGCGGGTCATCCAGCCGAGCAAGCAACAACCCGAAAGCGGCGATAATGATAAAAGCACACAAATAGCAAAAGGCGAGAATCAAAAACAGTGCCGCCATCTCAATTGACTTCTAATCCCCCCGCAGTTTCCATAAAAGGGCAAACGACGTTGCGGAAAGGCTCTTGAAAACGGTTAGTTGTCACCAAATTGTTTTCGCAAACAATTCCGCCGGCTCCATCCATCCATCCTATTCCATATATGGGGGGATCATATGGTGGAGAGCGGAGGAGAGGAATAACAACTTCCGGCCCATCATCAATGAGAGACGACAAGTTTTTTTTTCTGTTTCCTTCTATTGAGCTTTCAGCCCCCCCCCCACTCTCTTTTGCCAACATGTTGCCAAAAATATTTCAAAATCTGGGGAGAGCGGGCCACGGAGGAAAATCAACCTTGAAGAAAATTGGGGACCATCAACATCATTATGAGGAATTCTTGAGATCACACAGGTGCTGGCTCGAAAACGAGCAGCCACCAGCTTATTAGCTTGTCGCGCACCTGTTATCCGGTCCGGACATGCTTCGGCACTGGTCGATCCCAATTTGGCGGAGATGACCTTCGTGTGTGAGTGAGCCGCGTCGTCAGCCAAACAAAACGGTAATTGGGGTGTGTGATTCGAATTTTGTTCGAACAGACGGGAACATTTCGGAACAGGTGTTCGCCCAGCAACAACAAAAAAAAACCGCAATTTCCAAATTACGAACGTCGTCGTTCTTCGGCATTTTCGAACACTAGATGGGGGGGGGAGGGGATTTCCGGAATTTTGGAAGATCATCGAGATAGATATCGAGTTCGGAAAATCGAAAAACCGATGGCAATCGCGAAGGAGATCAAAAAATTCCAATCTCTCGCTCTTTTTGATTTTTCGAACAAATCAAAATGGCGAAAACAAAGCAAATCTTCAAATTTTCATCATTTTCATGCAAATTTTGGAAAAACAAATACAAGAAATTTGAAATCTTCATAGGCTCTTTTTTAGTTTTTCAGTCTTTTTTCAAATTATTTTTCCAGACTTCATGCCAAGTTCGAAGATTTCAATGTGCTCATTTTTCGGGAAAAATGAATACATTTTAGCCATTTTTAAGCTTTTCCATTAAAAAAATGCAAAAATTATTTAAAAATGATCAAAATTTTGAATTCGAGTAGAAAACATTGGGGTTTTGACGAAAAGTGTCAATTTGAGGGGAATTTTCGCCTTTCTTTTTTTTTAATGATAGCGACAAATTTTTCATGCAAAATTCTCATCTTCGTGTTAAAAAAAATGTGTAAAGTCCAAATTTTCCGCGAAAATCTCGCCAAATATGCACAAAATTCAAAATTCTGCACCTTTCGCCAATGAATACGCCACTCCGCTGTAGCAATAGCGATCACAAATCACGTCGATTCCGTTGCCAATCGAATCGCGTATCATTTTCTCCTTCAAATCGGCTCATTGGTTTTTCCGAAAAATTAACACCAAAAAAATGGCTCACTTTCTCCCAGCGATCCGCTGAAAACGCGAGATGAAGCGCCTTCTCGCTCAAATCGATCTCTTTTCGCAAATAGCGATCAATAACCTGCCCAAATACGGCCGAGCGATCTTAACATTAAGCCATTAATTAATTACCTAATTACCATTTAATTACCTGGAAACGCTTGAAGTATTACAGAACCTTCACCATTCGTTTTCTTCAAGTGCTCGAACAGCCTTTTAGCCTGCGTCGATTTTCCGGATTTATCCAATCCTAGGTGAAATCGAATTGAATCCTTTTATGGCATTTAATAAAATTGTTACCTTCGAAGACGATAAGAGCGCCGCGACGTTCACCAAGCATCGCCCGCGAATTCGAACAATGCGAAGATTCTCAATATTGGTCTCGTTGATTATTATCTATTGAGAACATCTCCGCATATATCCCAACTGGACACCAGTCACAGTGTGCGTCATCAATGAAAAAAAATGGAATTTCGCCTCCAACTATCATACACTATTTATTCAGTCGAAATAATTCAACGAGAACAAAAACACAGCGTTTCTGATCTCTCACTTTTAATAATAATACACAAAAAACTTAAACACTCAAAAAATAAGGGATCTAAATGGTGAAAAGGAAACGAAACGAAAATGTAAAATAAACTGCGAGAGATAGAGATGAATCGTGTGTTGTCGTCCTCCCCGTTCGGGCACCGCCAAATAGACGAGAAATGAGCGTCTACCAATGGTACATGGTCTTCTGGAAATCGAGGTAACGGTGCGACTTGACGAGCCAGTTCAAGAATGAATAGGCAAAGATGAAGCGGAAGATGGTTTTAACCTAAAACTCAAATTGATATGAATGTTTCAATTCGTCAATTTTTATTACGGTGTTCGCGTAGACTGGTCCAGAGTAGTAAAGGTTGTGGACTCTCCAGATGTTGCGCATGAATTCGTTGTAGAAAGCCGATGGGGTCTTCTCGCGGCGAGCGATCCATGCCGGGAGCTCTCCAAGCTTCACGTCCATGAGCTTAGTGTCCACTGAAAATCAATATTATTTTATTTTCAACATATGAATTTTGTCTTACATTTTCCATAGTATCTCCAGTGGCAATATGGGCCGTGCACCTTCTTGTTCCATCTCTTGTCGAACAGTCCAATCTCGGTCTTGTTCAAAACTCTGAAAATTATAAGATCAGTTTTTAACTTAACATGTTTGAGATTCACCTGTTGTAGAAGTAGACACCGACGCGCTCAACGGCACGGGAGATTGGGATGAAGATCGCATCCGGGACCCAAGGTCTAAGCTGCGTATGCGGTGGTGGAGGACGGAACCAAGACATACTGAAAGAATTTCAATTGGCAATTAAAAATGATAAAAATAGTAGAAGAAAATTCAAAGTTTTCATTAATGGTTTTATTACGCAAATTAAATTGAAAAAAAATATTTCTTTTTAAAATAATTTTCATAAGAAAAATAATTATATTTAAATAAACGAGCCAAATTATCTTTAGAGTTTTTTTATTTATTTAAAAGTAAGAGAAATATTTGATATATTCCTCAATTGCCATTTCTTGCTTAATCGCGTTCTATACCAAAAACATGATTTTTTTCGGAATTTATTAATGAATTTTAGAGTCAAAGTAAAGTTAACAACTACTTTCACGTTTATAATTATTTTTCAAAAGAAACATTAGTTAAAAAAATCAATATTTCACCGGAAAAACGCAAATAAAACACGAAAAATGAAAGAAAACCAACGGGCGGGTGGTTGCCCTCGTCTCTTCGCTCCGAGACCCATCGAAAACTCGCCGGCCACGGCCGCGGAAATTCTAGGCCATCCTAAATATTGTTCAAATTTTCAACTTCGAATGGTCCGATTTTTGCTCGAAATCGTATATTTTGTCAAAAGTCGATGTAAAATTGAAAGAAAAATAATTTTGTGAAGCTTAAAAACAATTTGCACAATAGTTTCCAGAAAAAATTCGAAGATTTTCGACCAACTAATAATGAAGGGTGCTTCCACGAAAAATTAATTTTTTACCAAAACCTTTATTTTTTTAAAGTGGCGAAATTGAGAAAATCACGAATTCTGAAGTTAAACGATGAGTATTAATGAATAAGTTATTTGGGTACTTAAAAAATATTAAAATATTCATGGCTTTACTCAAAAGTGTTGTAAAGTTCGAAGAAAGAAGAATGATTTGAAAAAATTGGCATTTCTCAATTATAAACAAAAAATGTTCTAAAATGTCGAATGATTTGAATAAAAATTGGCATTTTAATAAAATTTGATTCGTGTTTTTTTCAAAAATGTTGGCTAATTATACGTTTCACAAAAAATCTACGTATTTTTTGGCCAAGTTTGAAAGAAAATAACCAAAAATGAGCTTTCTTTATTAAAAAAAAATTTTTTTTTCGATTGTGTTATAAAAATAAAGAAAGAAAAAACTAATTTTTTTTTTTGCAAAAAAATCCCAAAAAATCCCAAATCCCCTAAATTGTTTGAATTTTCACAAAATTGGTCATAAAACTGCCCAATTTTGAAATTTTCTCCAACAAAAAAATCCCTCTTCGAATAAAATGTGCTCATAAAAAGTGGTGGTATTTTTCGCGAAAATCTGCGAATTTCTCACATATTCGCCATTTTTCGCGCCCAAATTCATCACATTTTGATTGATTTCGATCCAAATAATTTATTTTTCATCATCGTCTATTTCTACACTAGACGTTTTCTGAGAGGGGGTCAAAAATAAAAAAGGAAAGAAAGTAAAGATATTCCGAAATTATCGAGTTCCTCGCTTCTTGGCCGCTTCCAGCATCTCGTCCTGCAGAATTTCCATGATCTCACACCGCTTATGCGTCCGACCGTCCAAATCCATTCTAAAAATTTTAAAATATATCCAGGAGCGTCAAAATGGGGGAGGAGGAATTTCATTGCAGCCATCTGCGGACATTCTCCGGGTTTCGCCACCATCGCCCCCCGGTTTGTTAGAGGCGGTGATGGCGGCAATTCAAATTCAAAATTCAACTCACGCCACAGTCGGAAGCTTCCAATATTTGTCGCGAATTCGCTCCCAATCCCACGGCGCCACACTACTGCCTGCAAAACGACGAAAGAACAATGCGTGGGGACCATTTTGAGACTCACTTCGATCCAGCCACACTTCGACCTTTCCAAAACTCCAATAGCACGCGTAGAGGAACAACGCGAACCACGTGCCGCACAACACCAGCAACGGGTAGACCTCGTAGGCGTGTCCGAGGCGACGCGTCAAAAATCTGAAAACGATTCATTCGCACTACTATATCGATTCCCGCTCCCGTCGTCGTGGTCTTACGTGAACGGCGTGTCGCCCTTCTGAATCGCGTTTTTCGCGTAGCGCGGATCACGCGACCAATTGCGCGTGTATTTGAAGTGTCCCTGGAAACGCGAAGCGACGTCGAGATCGGCCATCAGAAGCGAATCGCGGCGAGACCCATAATAGAGCAAAAATGGCACATTTGACAAATAATTCATATTATTTTGTGTTTTAGAACATCGAGTTGGGTCTCGCAGCGATTTTGCCCTATACCTGCTCATTTTCAATTTTGAGTTGCACTCGCGCCGGTGCTGGAATTGAGCCGGACGATGTGCTCGCCGTGCGACTCGCAATCACGAATCTGATAAACGATTGACGCGGCACTTTGCTAAGCGACATGTCGTTTCACTGCAAATCAAACAATTTGGTGCAAATTTTCGGAACGAATAAAAAATTGCCAACGAGTGCTACAGTATGCCCGCGCGGCGAGACCCTGACGCACAATTTGAGGCCTAAAATGCGCGGCAAGCCTCTTGCATCGCGATGCCTTAACTAATACGGGCGACGCGTGCGGCGTTGTAGAGGGGGCCAATAACGGTTTCGAAGCTTCTCGACGCATAGGCGGGGCGCTAGGCGACGTGCACTTCGCAAAGATGCATGCGATCGCCTTTTATTTTACGAGCCCCCTCGCCGCACCCCGCCTCATAGGCCACCCCTCTCACTGTCACCATTGAGAAAACACCATTGAGAAAACAATAGCAAAATTGTTTTCTTGCGTTCGGGGGGAATCGAACCCCCGTCGAATGCTTGGAAGGCATCCATGCTGACCATTACACCACGAACGCTGGTGGCTGGGTGCAACAAATTGGCGTTGACACGCGCGCGCGCCCAAAACCCTCTGACCGCCTGGCGTCTCTCAATTGAACAACAAAGAACGCACCAGCTGATGATTAATAGCGGAGGGTTACGGTTAATGGGAGGAAAGGGAAACGTGCGAGAGTCGAACAAGCGTCATCATGTTTACATAGCGAGTCCTTCTTGAATGGTAGCATTTGCACGTAGTCAAACTCACCGGAGAATTTGTCAGCGAAATTTGAAATTATCTTTGCAGCCATTTATTCTATGGCGATTCACGTGAGGTCGCGATTCGATTAATTCTTTATTAAACTCAAGAATTTAATGTCCGACTTTTTGATAATGGCGGCGGCGGAGGCGGAATCACTTGAAAACTGTTCAATTCAATGTAATCGTCCGATTCTTTCTGTAATCAATATTTCGTGTGGTGCACCGTGACGCCAAATTGCGGACTTGCGGTTTTTGGGTCGCCGCTGGCGCCCAAAGCAACTGAAACCACGATTTTTCCGATTTATCCGGCTTCACTGTTGTCGCGGTGGACTCGGTCTTTACCGCCTTCATGTCCGACGGCTTCTTCATCGGCTCGCGCGAGTTTCTCACCAGTGATGGAGCAGCGCTGCTTTGCTGCTGTCCCATTATTCGAAAATTTCTCAAAATGCGTTTATTTCGAATCACGAGAATAATTTTTTTTAATGGGATTGAATTGGCAAGGCATAAATTATTTTTTCTCCTGGGAATGGTGCAAACACAAAACAAACAGAAATGCACAATAGTACAACGAAAAACGAGTAGAACATGATACAATAATATTATAATAAATGGAATTCGAAAAATGCAAAACGAGAGAAGTGAGAAATTTGCAGCACAAAGAAAATGGATTCAGCATTCGTTTTTCCGGAATTTTCTTCTTCATTGCATTTCTCATCCCTGCTGACCTGCAATTTCAAAAAAGATTTTGTGGCGAGTAAACAACACGCATACGCCATTATTCGCAGTGACCACGTGCGCAATTTTGGCAAATTGGTTGCGCGTCGCGCTGGCGCGCCAACCATCGCGAGCTCGACCCCCCGGCCGGCGATCACTCACTCTCGGTTAAATTGATAGTTCCCTCCTCGGCGAGAATCGCGTTGTCCGACATCACCGACGTCGTCTCGGTGAGCTCCGAGTGCTGCGACTCGTCCGTCTGCCAGTCCCACTTGACGCGATCCGTCAAACCATTCTCATTGCGCACTTCTTGAATAAGCCGCTTGATTGCCTTGTAATCGGGCCGCGTCTCGAATTGATAGCCGTCAATCATGTTGAGAATCGTTTCAAATCTACAACACCGATATCACAATGGGCGTCCGTGATTTTCATGATTACTGTTTGGGGACGTTGTGAAAGAAATTCTTGCGTCCCTCGGCTCGCACGTGCTCTTTCGCTTTTCCGACGGCGGCGCGTTCCGTCAAAAAACGCCACGGCAATTCGGAGACGTACATCTCAATGAGCATGTAGAACCAGCATTCGATATCGTCGCGTCGTCCAAGGTCCAATCTCTTGTGCGCGTTCAAGCTACCGTATCTTACCGTACCCCGCCAGCCAACTTCGCCGCGAGACTTCAGTTTTCGATTTTCGCGATCGACAAACTTCTTGGCGAGACCAAAATCAAACATGAATATCGTTTTGTGCTTCTGTTGTTCCCTAAACTATTGTCGTTCGCGTCAAGACCCATCAACGAGTGGCTACCGTAACCCGGGCGCAAAATTGCTCGGCTTCACGTCTCGACTCAAAAATCCGATCGAGTGAAGCTCCTCGATGGCCTCAAGAGTGTCCAACGCGATTTTAGTGGAAGTGTTCAGCGAGAACGAGCGATTCGCCATTTCCGACCGCAATCGATACAAATCCTTATATAGAAGTGTGATGATCATGTAGTTGAACTCTTTTCGAACGGTTCCCTGAATTTGCGAGTCTAAAAATAATTTCGGCACACTGAAATTTACATAGTCATAAATCCGGCAAAAGTGTTTGCATTTCTCGCGTTGCGCAATCGAGAGCACACGAAGCTCCATTGGCAGCATGGCCGTCGAATATTTTTCGGTTTTGACGGCCACGGCCTCGCCGTCGTAGGTGGCGAGAAACACGTGGCCCATTGCCCCATCGCCGAGCTTCGTCTTCAGCATGATCGGCTCGTTTCGCTCGTTGATGATCACCTCGCCGACCGTCGGCAATTTGTCGCGTTTCGAATGCTGCTCGCGTTTCGAGGCTCGCGGAGCTGCTGGTGCTGCTGGTGCCGGTGGTGGTGCTGGAGCGGTGGCGCGCGGTCGCTCGATGTTCTGCTCGGCGACGAGTGTCGGCGTGTTCGGAATCACAACCATCTCGCTCATTTTTCTAACGCTTCGAAATTCCTAGAGAGAAAAAAAAACACATATGCACGTCTAGTTTTTTTTTTGTTTCTGAAATTCTACACCCACACTCACCAGTTGTTCGCGGAAACGTGCTGCTGCTGAGCCTTGTAATACCGAGCTCATTTAAGTCGAATTCTCTTATCTTCATTTATCATCTTTTATGGTTGGCACGTTTTTTTCTTTAAATAAGAATTTATTACAAACTTTTTTTTTCATCGCTGTCTCAATTTCGATGAGTGGCCTAGTAGAGAGCATTCGCAATTTTTCTATGCCGTAGCGTCGCGAAGACGCCAGCGATCTCGTGGTGTAGTGGTTATCACATCTGTCTAACACACAGAAGGCCGGCGGTTCGAGCCCGCCCGAGATCAAGCGTCTTTTTTTGCAAAATCAATATTATTGATGTCTCTTTACAAACTGAAGGTCTCTAATTCGCTACTTGTGAATAGAAACGACTTATTGCAGAAATTTGACTATCAAAAAATTTAATTTTAAAAATGTCCAAATTCCTTTTCATTTTATTAGAGACTTATTATTAATGTGAGCCATAGCTACTTTTTTGAAAACTGATTTCTTGATGTTATAATATTCACGTTTGAGTACCTAATTTTCTCATTAAATTGTGAATTTCAAAAGTTAAAAAAAAACTCGACTACAGTAACGCAGATTAAAGGAGCAGCCGAAATTGTGTTCATGGGTCTCGAAGCGTGCAATCACATCGGTTTGCAATATTTCAATTTTCATTGGTTTTTCAGAGTTTTTAATATATTTTTGCGGAATTTTTTATTTCCTCCACAAAATTATTTTTATTTTATTTATTTTTAATTGGAAAATTCCAATTTTTGAGGAATTTGAAGCATTTTCCGTGGAATTTCGACTTTTTTAAAAAGTTTTATTCACAAATATGAATTTTCGTGATTTTTGAAACGTTTAAAAAATCGATAAATAATTTTTCCTCGTGGCCGATGATAGCCATTTTCAATATTTTTTTTTCAAATTCAATGTGGTCGTTCCTATTTCTAATTGCGATTTTCCATTCAAATCAAGCGTTTTCAGTAAAATGATTGAAAAATTGTGAAAATATTGATGATTTTTGCAGATTTGCTCGAAAAACATTAGCATTTGGGAGAAGAATGAGCCGAAACCGCACATTTTTCTTCTTCGCGACTATTTTACGAATCTCTCGGCGAATTCGCTGCGAGAAATTCGATGCTTATTGGAATATGTATGAATTTTTGTTTTTTTTTCCCCTAGAAATTTTATCATTTTTCTCAGAATTATATAATTGATGATAAAGCGAACATCAAAAGAAGGGATGATGAGGAATTATGTTTTGCGATAACCCATGTAAGCGGAAAAATTGCTTTTAAATTGAAAATTTTCCAATTGCCAGGTCCCGTTACGAATTGGACAAACTCTTGTAGTTCTCGTGGACGGCGAATCCGCGGACGATTGTAAATCGCCAGTATACGGCCCAATTCCCAATATATTAAAGGTAAATCTTAAAAAAATTCTAAAAATTGAAAATTTTTAGTTCAAAGTTTTCACGGAGCGATTGAACTCTAAAACGAATGCATCGAAAATCAATGTTATTAGCAGCTATAAGAACGCCGGCGGTTATATAAGGCAAAAATTGATTTTTCCGATAGTTTTGGTCAAATTTATTTAGGGTGGAATTCGATTTGTACAGGAAGAGGAATGTGCAAAAAATTCGCGAAACCCTCCGATTTTACCAGCGACTTTCAACACTCACTCCACAATATGGTAAGGGTCGAACGCAATTTTTCTATGGCGTGGCGCCGCGAAGACGCCAGCGATCTCGTGGTGTAGTGGTTATCACATCTGTCTAACACACAGAAGGCCGGCGGTTCGAGCCCGCCCGAGATCAAACGTTTTCATTTTGCAGAAAGTTTGCTGCCTAGCTGGAAGCCCAACATCCATCTTCCGCCGG
Source organism: Caenorhabditis bovis (assembly GCA_902829315.1). NCBI lineage: Eukaryota > Metazoa > Nematoda > Chromadorea > Rhabditida > Rhabditidae > Caenorhabditis > Caenorhabditis bovis. Next base: position 5,930,580 of record CADEPM010000004.1, on the reverse strand, counting down.
ATTATTTTGCTTACATCTCTAGAAGGCCGCCAGCCGAGGACAGTGATGAAAAGAATGAAGAGGAAGATAGTTATGGGAGCTATATGCTCATCCTCTCATGCGTCCCGATTGTCCTATTTGGGACGATAATATCGTGCTACTTGGTGCTAACACCTCGAGGAGGATTAACATTCCTCGATGAGGATATCGACTATTCCATTAGTATCTCCTCGTTCACTGAGGAAGATATTCGAACGGCGATGGAGGAAAGCCATAAGAAGCGAATCGAGGATTCGCGCGGTTCTAAAGAAGCCTCGAAGAAGTGTAAATTTGATAAATGTCCAAATAACAATGAACCGATTTCAGAAACAATTCAATCAAAACCGATGTCACAATGGAATCGACGATGCAAAATGATGAAACGCTTCGACTTCCTGTTAAAACTGTTGCTGATACTGCAAGTCTTTTGAGCAAATAAATTTTGTTTAATTTAATTCAAAACAAATTTAAAATTTTATTTGCTACGCCAAAATTTTTTTATCGATCAATTGTAGGGTCGGTCGTCCCCAACATTTTCATCGTCTTCTCAACTTTGATGACTGGCACTCGCAATTTTTCTATGCCGTGGCGCCCCGCCGACACCAGCGATCTCGTGGTGTAGTGGTTATCACATCTGTCTAACACACAGAAGGCCGGCGGTTCGAGCCCGCCCGAGATCAAACGATCATTTTGTAAAATCAACAAGCCAGCGAAATTTGAACAATTATAAAAGTGACTACAGTACCGCCAATTGAAGGATCACCTGAAATTGTGCGGAGAGGTCTCGAAGCGCTCGGGTGCTTTTTTTTCTGAATTCGAATGTTCGATTAAAAAAAAACGACAAAATTTCAGATATTTGTTTGGCAATGGTTTTTTTTATTAATAAATACCCACACATACACACAGAGAGGAAGAAATAACCAAAAAAGACGAAGATAAAAAAGATAGACGAGAGAAAGAAAAAAAACCAACAGAAAATAAAAGAAAAAGAAGAAATATTGTAAATATACCCGCACACAACTAGTGTTAACACGTCGGCAAATCGAAATGAATTATTTAGAGACAAAAAATACTAATAATTCTAATAGTGTTGTTAGTTTGAGCATATCGTGTGGCGGTTAGTAGAACAAGAGTGATACATGTAATAATGCTAAGAAGAAGAGAGAATAGCTGTTATATAATACAAAAAATGGTGGTTACGGTAGTCTTCTAATCGGTTTCGGGCTCAACAAACGTTACGGTAGCATTAGTGATAAACTGTGTTTCGCATTGATGATTCTCATTGCGCTTGCGCAAACTCTTCTTCTCCGCCTCCTTGCGCTTCCGTCGCCTCGCCTTCTCCTCAATTCGCCTCTTTTGCGTCTCGCTGCTTCGTCGCGACGTCTTCTTTCGCCTCGGCGCGCACACCATCCGCTTCCTCTCTCTCCTCGCCAACTTCCGACGACACGGCCGCGAGACCGTCTCGTTGTCGGTTTGCGTCGTCGGCTCCGACACGAGATCGAACGAAATCTCGCGAAGCTCCTCGTTGACGTCTTCTGAAAATTGACAAATGTGGCTCATCGCGACGATATCGTCACACCAACCTCGTTCCACAAACACCGACAAAACCGCGTAAGGAAGGAATTGCGTGTACTCGTCATAGTCCGTCGGTGTGCAATTCAACAGGAAATAGGTTCGAGCAATCATCTTCTGAAATCGAATCCCCCTTAAACGCCTGACCCCCATTCCAATTACCTCATTCTTCACCGCAGTATCATAGCATTCAACAATCATATAGTCAAACTCGGTGAGCTGCTCGCCCTGATCCGATGGTCCCTCTTCCGGCTCATCGAGCACAATCTCAACATTGCGCTTCAATCGAAGCACATTTCCCAACGTCTTCTCCATGTTCGATTCGGCGTAGCACGTCCAAAAGTTGGTGCCAACCTTCGCGGTGCAATCAAACTCGTCAAATCGAATCGTGTTGTTCGATCGAATCTCGATGAATCGCCTCGAGTGATAGTCGCGCAACGACGTCAGCAGCTCCAGCACATTGTAATTGGTGCCGAGCAACGATTTGCTCGCCAACGGCTTCTGCAGATATTTGGCGACGAGTCGAACATGATAGTCAAAGTGGAAGCTGTGCAAATCGCAGCATCTCTTCAATCGATCAATTTCGTCGTAAAGCTGTTGCGTCTCCTTCTCATAGAGTTTGCGCATCTTCTCGATCTAAAACGAGATTGCTTCCGTAAATTTTTTTGATAAAGCCAATTCGAATCGATTACCATATAATAATCCGATGTTGAATGTTTCGCGCGCTCATACACAAAATATTTGACGCAGAAATTCGGACGCTGATACGAGACCTCAATGAAGACGATTCCGCCTGAATATGAGAATCGCAATTCAGACATCCATTCCACCATCACACTCACCTTGGAACACCTTGAACAACACAATGTACGGCTGCAGTTGGTGGTCGTCTTTGGCGATGCGCTCGACGCGATAGCGATTCGCTCGCATCGAAGCATCCGAAATATCGGTGACGAGCAGCTGACGGTAGCCGGTGGTTTTCTCAATGAACGCCACCGTTGTTTGAAGGTGATCGAACACAATTTCGAGCTTAAAAAAATGAAACAATTGCGGTTGATCAAATTGAAACATACCACATTGGGACCAAACGAGCGAGTAATTTTTCGGTTGAACGAAAGCCCTTCGAGGTCCAGCATGTCCTCGCCGGTTTCCACACCATTTCGCTCAGTTCCATCGCTAAAACGAATTGCATTAAAATCGCGATTTTCCGCGGGGGAACCCTTACGATTTCGGCGTTTTCTTAAACGATCTAGCAATCAGATTAGTTGTGAAAGCTCGCGCACGAGAGAAGGCGCCCTTCGGCTCTGGCGGCGGTGGTGGCGGCGATGGCGATGGCGCAGGTGCCGGCGCCGATGCCTCCGGATTGCTTCTCATCCGCTGCACCAATGCACCAATCTTCCCGCCAATACTCGTCTTCCTCTCTTTCTTCTTCTTCTTCTCCTTGAACTCCTCATCGTGCACTTGAATCACATCGGCGGTCTCATCGAGCATCAGACGCGGCTCATTGATCTCAAGCCGCTTACTCTCGACAATCGACAACAGTCGTCCCGTCATCTCCTCGCCGACCTTCGCCGCCCATTCCTCCGATTTCGCCTTCACATTCCGCCTTGTCGCCATCATCGCTTCTTGCGCTTCTTCGGGCTCGTCGCCGTTTAATTGATCGGCGGCGTCCGCCAATTCACGCCAGTCCTCGATGATGAACATCGGAATTTGAATCGAGTGCACCTCGTCGGCGACCGGCTTCTTCTTCACCACTCGTTTCACAATCAGCTCGCCTTTCGCCTTGAGAATATCCGATTCGCCGTGCGTCAACGAGCGAACGGTGCCGTGAATCGTCGTCTTCTGAAGATCGTCATGCCCGAGTTGCGATTCCGGCTCAGGCTCTTCTCTCGTGTCGAGTTGTGGTGGCTTCAAGAACTGATGAAGATCCATTTCCTACAAAATAGAGAATCGCATTGATGAATAGAATAATTCGACCCTACCGTAATATCGAGCCGATTCTGAAGTAACATGTCATGAACCTTCTTGATTTTGCCCTGAACATTCAACTGCCTTTTGAGCAGCTTCCGCCATCGCAACATCTGCTCAAAATGATTCGCCGCAACACAATCGCTCTTATAAACCATCAACGCTGAAAATACATTAGAATAGCAAACACACTCATAGAATCCATCTCCTTACAGCTTCCCATCGTCGTCTGCAATTGCGGCTGTCGGTACATTCGGAAGAAGATGTTCGAGTATTCCGGATTGTTCATGTTCGTCGGAAAAACGACGCGCTCAGGCGGAATCGATTTGCGAATCAGCTGCTCGGGACCCTTCCAGATCAATTGCTCGTAGTTGAATTCGGGTTGCGCGCTGACCGCGCGCGGCGACAAATGCGTGATTCCCATCTTTTGAAGGCCGATCTCGCGCAAGAGCTGCGTTTTCGCGTTGTACCAACTGGCAATCTTTTGCACTCTCGTCTGAACCTCATTCAGAATGTTCGGATGGAAGTTGTAGAAGTAGATCGTCATCACTTCGCCTTTCACCAACGCCATCAGCAATCGTTGTCTCGGCACGAACGCGTTCGTCTCGATCAGCGGCTCGAATTTGCCGTGCAAATGATTCTGGAACAACGTCACATACTCGACGACCTTGTCATCGCCTCGATTCTGCGTTTCCGCCAATTCCGCAAACACGTCGCGCATGTACGAGACAATCAGATACTCGTTCGGACTTCCATTCGTCTCATCAATTCCGATATCCGCTTTCAAGTATTGATACTCTTTGAGGTTCTCCGGATCATTCGGAAGTATCTCATATTTGCCATGGTTGTCGCATGTGCACGTTCCGCCGTGAAGCGACAGGCTTGATTCACGAAGCGAGTTGGGAAAATGTTGATCATAATCCTCTTTCTTCTTCAGACTGCACAGAAAGATGTTCTCGAGATCGCCTGATCCAAGATCCTCTTTGATCCGATTCCGAATTTCAATCAGCGGCTGAAAAACAAGCAAGATTTCAAGGGATTCTCGCGCATGCGACACAAACCGGAATGATGGTGTGCTGACATTCAAACATGATCGTATCCTTGGTGATCGTGTTCATGTCGCTCTGCTTCGTCGAGATAAAATCGAACCATTTCATAATGCCATAGATGTTGCGGCGGCTGATGAACACCGATTTGCCGAGCTCGTCGCGCGTCGAGTTGCCCTCGTGAACGTCCCGCGGAAGTGAGCTGTTCCTTGTGAGCGACGCCTTCGGAAAACTCAAGTCCACACTATGCATACAAATGCTTCGTCGGAATCCGCCGGCGGGCTCCGACGATGCCGCCTCTTCGAAGCTTCGCATTCCGTTGAAGCTCGGATGATGGGACAATCTCGCGGTGGATTCGAGAAGCGTCGTGTTCAAATAGCCATATTCGGTGATCACATCGTAAAGACTCTGAATTACAATGATTGCGACCTTCATAAAAACCCAAACCAGTTACCATTTCGATTGCTCTCATCATTGTGTCTTCAACATCCTCGATTTGAGTATCACCGTGCTTATAGGCGATCACTTCAATGTAAGCGGCCATCGATTTATCATCGACGGGCATGAAGTGCTTCTGGACTTTGGTTATATCCTTGTAAGCGATGTTCATATCGCCGGGAATGTTCGGCACCAGCATGTGGCGGCTCGCCTCATCCATATCGGCGTGGACCGAATCCAAAATGATTTCGCCACGCGTGTTCACCATTCGGAACTCGACGATCGCAATTCCGACAGATGTCACTCCAGCGGTGGGCAACTTCAGATGAAGCTTGAACTTCGAATCATTGTAGTCCAATGGAATCACACCGCGATACGCCGGATGAACGTGAAGCCTCGTGCGCTTCATCGCTTCTTGCTTCTCGTCGTTCTTCGCCATCATCGTCGATCGCGACGAGAACGACGACGATCTCGATCCAATCGAATCGTCTCGCACGTTCACCGGCGCGATATAATTGAGCGAGCTCAGATGCTGATTGACGAAATGCATGATCGGTGTGAGGAACGTGCCGAAAATTGATGGAATCGAGTAGAAGACGCGCGAGTCGGGATCGTTGTCGATCGGCTGAAGGTACGGAATCTCGCAGCTCAATAGCGCGAGCTCGCGATTGTGCAAGAATCCGCGAAGAATCTCATCCGTCAGAGCATGGTAAAGCCTAAAACAAAAATTCGACATCGACGTTTGAATCGTTCAGAATATACTTGATCTGTAATGCGCTCGACAGTTGACGGCAAAATTCGTCGTCAATCGGCTCGATCGCGTATATCGTCAGCGCGATGTCGGTCTCCAATTTCTCCTCAATCGAACTGCAAACAACACATAAATAAATGGTCCCTAAAAATCAATAAAATCGAAAATGTCTTACAACGATTGTTTTCTCGTCGATTTGCTCGTTTCATGCGCGGCCGCGTACGTCTCCGGCGTCATATGAAGCTGCATGTACATATGGCAATTGTGCGCCTCATCTTTCATTATGAACATATTGCGCATATTGCGAACACCATATTCCTGAAGGCAATTGCGAAGCTTCTCGAAGCCCAACGAGAGGTGCGGCTTCTTCTCGCGAACGCTTCGCTCGCGCAAACGCTGCGGCACATGAAGCCAGATGGTCTTCTGAATTTTGCACGCGAAATAGCCGGCCGAATACTCGAAACGAAACGCCTCGTTGATGATCGACGGCGGCTCGGAGATCACCGACGCCGACACACTCTGCGAATCATTGTCGAACTCCTCGTCCTCTTTGTTCACCAGCAGATCGTCGCATTCGCGCGTCTCGAACATTCGCTCGAGAAGGAGCTCCTGATTGACGCTTCGCAACACACCGCGCACACCGCGCCACAACGATTCCATGATCATCGAATGGACATCATTGTAACGCTGGAAGAAGTACATCGTGATGCTGTTGCCAATTTTGAGGATCAGCCAGAAGTCGTTGATGACGTCGCGACCGGTGACATCATTCGCCACCTTCGGCACCATTCGCGCCAACTTCAACGGATTGACAACGTGCGACGAGTAGTACAATCCGGTGCCGGCGAATCGCCGCAACTTGCAATACTCGACCTCCAAACCATCGAGCTTATTCAGAAACATGTCTTTCGCACGATCGCTGGGTATCACAAACGACAGCGGCTTTTTGCGTTTGTCGACTTGCGTTCGCGGCTTCTTGCCGATCAATTTGTTGATGTATCGACACATGTCGCGCACCGAGTCGCCGTCAATGTCGGGCCGTCGTGTGAAGACAAGCTTCTTCTCCAGCACCAGTAGCGCGTCAAGTGTGTTCGTGAGATAGAGGAGAAGGCGTCGCTCTTTGCGCGTCAAACCGTTGCTGCCCTCCTCGAGGCGCTCTCTCAATTCATTCATAGTATCCAATCGTTCGCGGTGCTTCCGGGCGCGTATTCTTTGCTGAAAAAAAAACCGAACAGTGATCACAAAACAGACAAAACTCAGGTTCACATACCACAATCGGATTGCTAAACGAGAGAATATCGAACACCGTCTGATCAATCGTCATTCCAGTGAACTCCTCGTTCGACTTGACAAGAATGTCAAGAGAGACGCGAAGTTTGCGAATGTCTGGAAATCAGAAATAATCGCAATTGCGAACGCGGCTTCTTCTCCTACCGAACGGCTGCTTTGGAATATGTCGACATCGATTGAGCACTTGGTAAATGCACGTCGGAATGAAGTTCACCGGAAACGTTTCGACGTCCTTGTTCGGATACTCGACGCAACACTGGAATTGGATGAACATCGGCAGATTCGCGTCGCTGATGCCGAGATACGAGACATCGGCGTTCAACGGCACGCGATCCTTCTGTTTCGCGAAGAACAGGTTCCGAGCGCCTGGCACCGGAATGAACGACTTTTTGAGCGCTTCTTGAAGCATCGTATCGATGTTCGTCTCACGACTACACCATTTGTACGACGGCCATTCGACGTCGGATTGGAGATGTGTGCAGAAGGCGAGGAACGCATCGGGAAGCGATTCGACTTCGACCTCATTGAAAATGATGTCGCTCGTCATCGAGAACACCTTCTCCTCTTCGACGCACATGTCTGAAATAATTCAAAAACGAGCTAGTTTCTCGATTATCGCGACAACAAATCCGACTTCGACGCGTCGTCTCGAACAATGCGGCGATTCGAGCCCTCGACAACAAATCCTGCTCCATGAACGCGACAAAACTCGAAATGTCGGTGACGCTCTCCGAGAAGCCCATCGAATTGTACGGCGCCCATCCGGTTCGCGAATTCGTGAACCAATCCGCCGGAACGTCTAGAATCAATAATTGTTGCGAAACGCGATTCACGTTTTTCACCACGACTATGTACATACCATCCGCCGAAACGCTGACGATGCCCTCGTCGTCGAAATGCTCGAACGCGCTGCAATACGCCGTCTGACCCTCGTTGATATGCGCGCACAGCATCGGAATCCCGCGACACAGACTATCATTGCGTTGAACCGGCGCCGCGATGATGACCACCACAAAACTCCATGGCGTCAAACCTTTGGCGTAGAGGCGAAAATTGGTGCGCTCATAATCTACAAACAATGATTGCGTGAAACGCTTCATCGAACAATGGCGGGATGTTGTCAACCTCGTCGACGGCGAAGATATTTCAGGATCGCCTCATTCTCTGACCGATTCATATCCCAATAGACATCGAAGCATCGATCCAATTGGAAATGAACCGCGTTCAGCACCATCTGCTGGCACAACGGCACATCGTAATTGTCTGCAAAAAAAAAAAAAGAAAATCGCGTCTCGCCATTCTTTCAAAAATGCCCCCATACTTCTCATGAAATGCTTCAGCATGAACAGCTTCTTCTCCGAATTGCGCATCAAACGCTCCAATGAGAACATGTTGGTGTGCACTTTGACAAACTCCGACACTTGTTCGGATTTGACGAGATCGTCGAGTTTGCGCGACATTCGAATTTTCGTCATCTCGTCGGGTCCGATTCGACGACAACCAAAGTGATCGGGGAACATGATCGGAACGTCGATCTCTTTTTCTTTATCGATATTCTCCAATGCCGTTTTCAAGCCTGAACATCATTATATTCTAATAATCATGCTCTGACGTCTCTCATACTGCACGCATAAATCATTCGGTCGATCGTCAATAGAACTGAAGTGATATGAAGGTCCTCGTCGTGTCGATATTCCTAAAAAACCGACACATTCCACTATATTTCATCGTCAAACATACCAATGGCGGATTCTCCAATTGCATCTGGAATCCGGCGAGCTCCGGAACATTCGGCTCGAACCAAAACTCGCTGACCAACGCCAACGCACGCGTCACCTCTTTCGTCGGTCGCGGTATCGGCTTCTCGGGTCGAAATCCCATTGTGACGGTGCGCTTCGACAACGGCGCGTCGTCTTCGCCTTCAAGCTCGCTCGGCGGAAACATGATGTATTGCTCGAGCGAGCTGCCCGTCGAGTTGTACACTTGGCGGACCATCGAGAAAATGTTGTTCTTGCTCCACGCGGGACGATATCGATCCTTCACCAGCCGCTTCTGGAGAATGACGTTGAGAATGAAATCGGCGGCGGGACGAATCATCCAGGCGCCTTCGGCGAAATTGTGCGGCGACAATATCAACACCTGTCGGCGGCAGCACAACGTTTTCGCGATCGCGTTATGAAGTGTGATGATTCGAATCTCGTCGGCGTCAAGCGTCGTCTCATTGATGCGCGCAATCTGCCGCAAATCCTCCGGTATATAATTGTATCTGACGAGAATCTTCTCCAGCGGCCGTCTGATGATGTGAAGCGCGTTCAAATTGCTGAAATCGTTTCTCGGCTCCGTCATTTTGCCGCGAAGCGCAATCTTCAATAGGCGCTCTCGTTGACTATCGACGATGCGACGCCGCAACGCCGATCGAATGCCGCCGAGGAACGCCGTCTTGATGACCAGAAACGGCGCGTCGTTGCAAATTCGCTTCAGATAGAAGAATGCCGGCGGATCGCCGTCGGTGGCGTCATCGCGATACACCATTGTCACATAGGTGTGATTAGCGACGAGACAGAACGAGCTCTGCGCTTTGATCATCGAATAGAGGCGATTCAGCGCCGTGTAGCATTCAAACTGAAATTCAAGCATCATTAATTCGAAACGGGCGCGAATGAATGGGATACACGATAGTAGGACGACATGCTGAACACCTCGAACGGAACACGATGCGGTGTTAGAAGGACGCGCTCCGAATGCGTGTGAACCCATCGCTGCCATGCAGCATCCTGCATGTCGAGAAGGACACGCCAGAAGCCGATGAAGCTTTTTGTCGAGTTCTCGTCGTGTTTTCTGGACAAAAACCAAATTCTACGAGGAATTCGCCGACAATTCTCACCCGAGACAAATCGGCGGCAATCGTTTCGCGTTCTTCTGATAGCTTCCGAACAGCGCGTAATCGATCGAAACGCCAGTCGGAATCGTGTAGAAGTGCGGATTCACGTCAAAATTGTGAAGATGAATGAGAATCCGATCGGCCTCGATTATTCTGAAACAAATTGGATTGAACACATTCGGGAATGCCGGAATCGAATTCACCCATCGATTGCGCTCTTCGTCAAATTCAAACGCTCCGGATCCAAATATTTGCCATCCACCAGCAAGTCTTTGAGCTCGTTGTAGGGAGCTTGAATGACGAGCTCCACAATGATGTCCTGTTTGACGGTTGACGGTGTCGGCCACGGCGCCACAATCACATAATCAATATGGACGAGCGGTCGGAACACCATACAAAGTGTGACGGTGACCTTCTCGAGCTCCGGATGGAATTCGATCCTCTTCAATGTGAACCCTTCGCGAAGTCGAACGTACAGCAACTGGTTGAGTGTGGCGCGATGCGTCATTCGGAATCGACGATGCGTCTCCATACATCTAAAAACAAAAAATTGGATCATACAGTAATCCTTAAAGGGTGGAGGACGGAACCTTTTTTGTAAATTGACAAATTCGGGATTAATTCGGTTATACGCTTCATTGATATAAGAGTTCTCCGACAGCGCGCTGCGAAACGACCAACAAACCAACGATCGATGATAAATGTTCATATTGCTCTCTAGAATTCGGAATAACGCATCTGAATGGGTCCCGAGGCGAAAAAAAACCTGCGATCGTCTTCGCCACACGCACGTCGACATCCTCCTCGCACATGTATCCAAAAGCGTTGTCGTTGTAGAAGGTTTCGGGTCTTGAAGAGAAAAAAAAAGTGAAAATTGAAATCCGATGACAACCAACCCATATGACGGCAAATAGCTTCCAAACGTGGCCGTCGACAGGAATCGAAGGAGCTCGCACGAGCCGACGTGCCCGAACACGGATTCATTGCAGGCTTGACGCTGAAGCTGAACGAATGAGCAGGCAATGGTGTAGCTTCGAAGTTGGGTGAGCAATTGCTGAAGCGCTCGCTCATCCGGCATCCCGCACACACCATCAGTGATGACGATGAGGTCTGAAAGTCGGGCTAGAACTTCAAAGCGGTCGCCTCGACGCGCCGAAATACTTGATTGCGTGTTCTCCGGCAACATTTGTGTCGCGATCAATCCGAGCCGCAGCATGAATATCAGCGACCATTCCGGCTGAATGTAGCCGCCATCGCCGGTGAGCATACAAGTCGCCGCCGCTTCCGGCTCAATCGTCACCTTCCTGATAAAAAAAAATTCGATCAACGACTCAACGCCGACGACGACGACACCCACCATATTCCGCGTTTGTATCTCACCGTGCTCATTCGATCCTTTTTGCTCAGCGGCTTCTCGACGGGCTTGGGCGCGATTCGCCGCGGCCGCTCCTCCACATCGATCAGCGGTATTTCCGGCGGCACATCGGCCGACGAAGCCTCGCTCATCGTTGGTGTCGAATCGTTCGCCGAACTCGACGCCGCCTCGCCGCCATAACGCGTCTTCTTCATTTTGTTCCATTCGGTGAGCACCGGCTTCGCGAAATTATAGTATTTGTTGAAGAGCACTTGAAATTTCGTCTGAATCAAATCGGCCACTTCCGAAACGTTCGATTCGGTCAACAGGACGCCTTCGAGCATCGTCTGAAAACCGCTGCTTCATTTGAGCCAAAACAACAACACCCACCATTTCGTGCTCAAACTTCAAGAACGGCACAAAAACGACAACGGCGAGATAGATTTGCGGCTGGAATCGTCGCGCGGTTCCCGGAATGATGAAGCCCTTGGCCGTGGCGCTCATCACCGTACGCAAGCTCTTCATGATTCGCGTACACAAGCAGCTATCGGTTTCCTCGTCCTGACAACGACAAATTCATTTTTCAGCTTCATCATATTGTCTGAAACACTCACCGCAACAATTGTCGACGGGCTCAAATCAAGAACATAGACATGACGATAGTATCGAGAAATATAAATAATCTGAATCCATTTCATTTTTCTTTTTTTTTTTTTGAGTTGCCAACCATACTTTTGTATTATCGGTGACTTGAAAGTCCTCTCCAACGACCACCTCATTCCCGTCGCCGCCTTTTGGCACAATTCCAACGACGGTCAGCTCGGTGGAGAAATCGTCGCCCTGGAAAAAAAAAACAACATCAATTTTGGAATCTGCCGGAATTTCCGGTGCTATGCAGACACCGGTTTTGACCAAAAATAAATTCTAGGTTTGAATTTTTTTTTTTGAACAAAAAAAAACTCCAAAATTCTTCGCGTTTCAACGAATTTCGTCATTTTTTGGCTGAACGCGGATCTCCGCTGTAAATGCTTAAACGGCACAAAAATTCTGGAGCATAGATTCTCAATATGATGGTGCCTACCTTAAAATCATCATCCGCAATTCTCGTGGTGCCCCACAAATTGTGGAGCAGCCAATGGGCGCGAACATTGCGGGAGGCGCGAAAATTGCGATGCATATGAATGTACACTTCCTCCGCCTCCCGCGGTTGTCGCGCTTCTGAACTTGTCGTCGACGTCGTTGGCATTCTCAAATCAGTTTTTCATCTTCCAGCGGCGCCAACTAACTCCCTTCCTTCTTCTTCTTCTTCTTCCTGATGGCTTGACGTAATTTCTAGCGATTCTATACACTTTTTCTGAGACTACACCTAAACAAATCGTCAAGCTTTTCCCAACGCCAACAAAAAAAAGACAGCTTACAAGGAATCTGAATCGGAGCTTTGACCGTAAAATCAACAAAAAAAATGGAAGAAGCATTTCGAAATTGATATATTTCATTGGGTGGGTGGAAACAAACAAGAAACAAGAAACAAAAACAAGAACAAGAACTCCTAGCTCTACGAAAAAAAGAAGAAATGAAAAAAATCCTACTTGGGAATGATAACCCGGAAACAAAAAGCTTATCAATCAATATTATACGGCGGTTTGTCGGACTTCGGTTCCGAACATGATCTCCTGATTTCGCGCCATTCGCTGCTCGCGCTCCAACCATTCCATTTTGTGCTCATGCTGCTTCATCGCGTCCTCCGTGTTGCGATCAATGATCTCCTCGGTGAGAATTCCCGATTCCGATGCGTACGCTGACGCCTTAAAAAATTCGAAATCAATTCCCGCATATGCGAATTCTGGCTCACCTGCCATCCGATGACCAATTTGCTCAGTTCACGTCCGCTCATTCCTTTGGTCTTCTTCGAGACCTCCGCACATTTGCCGATCCAGTCAAAATTGGCGAGCTTCAGACGTTGGCCGCGGGCGCCGCTCGTCGCCGGCTTCACGATATGCTCGTCAAAGTATTGCAGAAGGATGCGCTCGCGTTCCGGCTGGCCTGGAAGCGCAAACTCGACGAGCTGATCCAAACTGAAACACGCATATCGACAAGGGGTGGTCAACGAATTCAAAATTACCGATCATTGACAGCCCAATCAAATTGCTCCGGCTGATTGGAGGCGACGACAAGCATGAACTTCCTCGATTGCTCACCGGTTCGGAAGAGGAACGCGTTGAGCGCGGCGCGCGTGTCTTCCGACATTCCGTTCCGCGAACGCTTCTGAAGGAATGCGTCGGCTTCATCGATGAACACGACGAGTCCCTTTCGGCTCTTCGACGCCCAATCGAACACCTTGTGAATTGCAGAGACACCGTCGCGTCCTAGCGGCGCAATGTCGCCGCCAGTGAGAATCGCGTAGTCGAGACCGCTGTGTTGCGCCAAACTTTTGGCGAACAGCGTTTTTCCGGTTCCCGGTGGTCCGTAGAACATCACGTTGCGGAAAAGACCCTAAATGAGGGGAATCACTGAATTGCTTGATAAGAAATTGGCATTACGTTGTTCCTCTTGGTGTTCGAAGTGGTGATGGCAATGTCGCGAAGGCGACTCTCCAAAGCGGGCTGCAAGATTCTTCATTAAAGGCGCATACTTCAGAATCGACCTACCGAAAGCACCACACCTTCAAGGGGGTCCTTCTTCTTTCTGCTGAGCATTTGAGCAGTCTTAATCGGATGTTTGAAAACCTCGAGTGGTGTGATTCTAGAAGTCTCTCGGACCAGACTAGGCTTTCCCAGACGCGCTTCGGCGTATCGCGCGACGACGGAAGTTCCGCGTTTGGCCGTGTACCATCCGACGGCCAAAGCGGTTAGGCCACCAACGGCGGCTGTGATTTTCGTTTTGTCGCTCAAGAATTGATTCAATCCGGTGCCGATGAGCTCGCCGCTGGTGCGAATCTTTTCGAGTACGGTTTTGCGATTCTCCTCCTCGTGAAGTTTGAGCTGCTCGAGATTGACGTCGCGATTCTCGCGAGCCGCTTTCGCTTGAGCGCGCGTCTTCGCCTCGATCTTCTCCAACTCGTATTTATGCTTCAACGCGAGCTCGTGCTCAATTGTTTCTAAAAAATTATGATTGCGGGTTTTTGTTTCAAAAATTAACAAAAAAGGAAGCAAATTGTACGTTTTCTCAATTGCTCTTGCTTCTTGACGGACTCCTCTTGTTTGCGGAGACTTTCTTCCTGCATTCGGGCCTTCATCGCGAGCTCCTCTTCTTGTCGCTTCCTAGCGAGTTGGTCTTGATACTCGGCTCTCTGAAAATCCAAATTGTGAACAAAACCCCTCATTTATTGATAGGCTACAGCTCTGGCGTGCTTCGTTTCCTCGTTCAACGTCTTCCGCCTCTCCTCTTCAGCGGTACGAATGTGATCAGACTTCAGGCTAGCCAGTTGAGCTTCGATTCTCTGAAATTAGAATTTTTCCCCCCATTGTGGCCGGATTGTTTTTTTTTTCACCTTCGTCTCGTTTTCAATCTCCTTTTGACGAGTGACTTCTTGAAGTCGCGACAATTCGAGAGCCTCCTTCGCATTTGGAAATTTTTCGAGATCTTTTGCCGCTTTTGCGGCTCTTTCGAGAGCAGTCGAGTCGAATGAGTAGGCCATTTTGCTGCTGCCTTGGTTGGGCTGCGGTGCTGCTGGCTGCTGACCGGCACCCGGTGGACCACCAGCTTGGAAGTCGTCGGGAATTGGTGGAACCGTGTTCTGTTTGACACCGAATAACCACGACATTCTGAAATAATCGATTTTTCGATGATGTAATAATGCAAGAAATGATGAAATATGAAGAACGTGGTGTTGAAAATTAGAATAAACATTTATATCAATTTTTAATCGATAGAAAATCACAAAAATAATAATTCAAAATATCTGAAAAACTGAAATTTTTAATTTTTGAACGGTGCATAATTTGGGTCCCAAAAAATCAAGGCAAAATGTATTTGCTAAGCCAAAATTAATTGAATAATATTTAAGAATTTTTTCCGCATTTATGCGCAAAATTTCGAAAAATGTACAAATTTCAGACGGTGCAGAAATAAGAGTTTAAGAATTGCAGAAAATCTAAAATTAACAACACGATTTGCGCCAGCAACTCATAATTGACGCATTTTACGTGCACGTGTGCACCTAAATCGCGTCAGCGATTTTCATTTAAATTTCGATATGCGCCCTCAAAATCTGCAGCTTTTCCCTAAAGGACAAGAGTAAAAATAAAAATTTGCGGTAAAAATGGGAGTTTAAAGTGGAATAATTTTATTTATAATGAATCATCCTGTTAGAAAGTGAAAATTGATTTTAAAATGCCCTTTATTATATTTATAGGCGATTCGCAGAGTTATCATCTCAAATTAAATAGTGTTTATGGGCGAAAAATTTTAATAATGAGATTATTTTCTAAAAATTTTGTTGTTTACAGTTTTTAAAAAACTATGAATTATCGACAGTTGATAATATAGCCGTTTGATAAGGCGAAACTCAAAAATGAAATCAAGGAGACTAAAGTGCATACAGTGGAGATTCAGCTAATTCCAAAAGCTTCGGAGAAGCTTCGCTTCTCATCGACGCTGAGAAGCGAAAAATGGATGACGAGGAGCTTTCGAAGCTCTGAAGCCAACATGAGGTCCTTATAGTTGCCCCTTTTATGGTAAGCCTTCATTTATTACATATAGAAATCTGTTTGTGGAACAAAAACAAAAAAAAAGAGTAAGTAGGCATTCAAATAGAAATTTGCTTTTTTTTCTCGAGGGAGCACTGGGTACTCAATACACAAATTAATTAATTGGTAGTCTCTAATTATAATTGGGTAATTAACCTTATTTGTTCCCCTCACACCATTGGGCATAGCTAATTCTCGGAGCTGATTGGCACAGATTGGCGAATTGGTGAACATAATTGTTGGCGATGGTGTTGAGGCGTTGCGCTTGGCGCAATTTTGAGAGCAACTCGAAATGCGGATTCAATTTCAGATGGATTGGCTTCTTGTTTGGGCAGTAGCTGAAAAAAGCACCTGATTTTTTTGAGCATATTATAATTTTTCATTGATTTTCTTTTAGAAATTTCCAATTTCCAACAAAAATGATGTTTTTCTGAAAATTTCGCTTCTCGAGAATAAGAGAAAAATTGCGATTTTCGTTATAAATTCAGCAAATTACGATTCTCGCAAATAATTTTTTTCTTTCAAAATGACAAAAAAATCAATATTTTGGCTAGAAATAGCCAAAATTGATGGAAAACATTCGATTTTTCCTCAATTTGTCTCTAAAAATCTCACGTTTCCGTGTGATTCATTCGACCGGCGGCGCCGCAGATTCGGCACGGCTGCATTCCGACGAGCGTTCGGCAATTCTCACGCGAATGATGTCGCCAGTTCGGCGAGTTGAGCGAACGACACAAACCGCATCCAACTGTCGTCGTTGATCGCGAGCTCGACGACCGAGAGATTCTCTAAACGAAAAAAATTCAATTTTTCATTGATTCTTCCAGAAAATCGCACCTTTTGCTCAAAACTCGCGCATTTTTCGATTGTGGAATTGTCGAAAATCGTCATTCCGTTCCACAAATCCCATCCGGAATCGGCCAACTGTAAAACGAAAAAATTAATTTTCCGTTTGACCAATTTCTTACCGGTGTCGCCATGCTCTCTGTGTGAGTAAGGAAATGATCGAACACACCCAAAATCTGGGCATTTGATCGCATGCATCAATTTTGGCGCCGAATGTTTTTTGAATTGCCGTGTGGTAGATCAAAAACTTCTATTTCGCTCAAAATTATTATTTTTAAAGGAACTTTTTAGCCAAAAATTGCTGAAAATTGACAATTTTTGCCTTAAAATGTTTCTTCGCTGAAAAAAAAATGGGACAACACGACGAGAAAATTCGCAAGGAACAAATCGATTATGATTATAATGGCTTTATCGCATAATTAATTATAGTTAATAATAAAATGACCGGTATTGTCGTCCATAGGCGACAGACAAGTTCATAGATGAAAGAATCAAATGAGTTTTCAAGAATGGAATAAAATTTGTTAAAACTAGACGCTTTAGATCTTCGGAATCGCCGCCTTCAATGCCTGATCCAAATCGGCGACGAGATCGTCGAGATCCTCGATGCCGACGGAAATCCGAATGAGATTGTCGGTGATGCGCAACTCCTTTCGAACCGCCTCCGGCACCGAAGCGTGCGTCATGATCGCTGGAAGCTCGGCGAGCGATTCGTAGCCGCCCAACGATTCGGCCAACGTGAACACCTTGAGAGCGCTGAGGAACGTCCGACTCTCCTCGAGGCCGCCTTTCAGGTAGAACGAGATCATTCCCGACATTCCTTTCGTCTGCTTCTTGTGCACTTCGTGGTTGGGATGCGACGGAAGAGCTGGATAGAGGACCTGAACGGATTGAAGATCAATAAGGATGATGATAATTTGATGGCTTACGGATTCGATGCGATCGTTGGCTTCAAGATAGTTGGCAATCGCTAGCGCATTCTCATAATGCTGCTTCATTCGAAGATGCAACGTCTTCAAACCTCGATTGACGAGGAAGCAGTCGAAGGGCGACGGAACCGCGCCGACGGCTGAAAATCACCAACTTCCGTTTATTATAGGGACCATTGAAAATGGGGGCTACCTAGTTGCTGGAAGAAGAGATGCTGTTGAATTTCGTCGCTGTCGGTCACCACGGCGCCCATCACCACATCCGAATGGCCGTTGATGTACTTGGTGATGGAGTGAACGACGACGTCGGCGCCGAGACTGATCGGACGCTGGAAATACGGCGACATGAACGTGTTGTCGACGACGACAACGATTTGCGGATTCGCGGTTTTGGCGGCCTGCACGACGGCGGCGATGTCGACGACTTTGAGCAGCGGATTCGACGGCGACTCGAACCACACCATTTTCGTGTTGGGCTTGATGGCGCGCTCGAGATTCGCGATGTTCGTCAAATCGGCGAAGTCGACTTGAAGGCCGTGATTCGGCACCGAAACGAGACGAATGAGTCGCTGGGTTCCACCGTAGACATCATCGGAGCAAATGATGTGATCGCCAGACTTCAGCATATTGATGATCGCCATTGAAGCGGCCAAACCCGATGAATAGACATAGCAATGCTTGGCGTCTTCCAAAGAGGCGAGATTCTTCTGAAGGACATCGCGCGACGGATTGCCGGCTCGCGAGTAGTCATGCACCTTCGGCTCCCCTGGTCTGTCTTGTTTGTAGGTGGTGGAGAGGCTGATGGGTGGGACGACCTGCAGAATAACTCGGAGTTTCAGATTTGTGTCCTTTTTAAGCTACCTGATTCATGTCCCACTGTTCTGGCTCCTGTCCGACATGGATAGCAGATGTGCCGAAATGCGGGAAAGACGCCATTCTGAAATTTTAGTTATTATTATTATTATTATTACTATATATATAAAAATAGTAAATGGCACGTGGGGAAGTGAGAAACATGATGCGCGTTTATATAAACACAAATGATAAGAAATGGGCGGCGTGTCGTTGAAACGGCGGGGCCGAACGAGACGAATTGAGAAAAATGGTGATGTTTCTTGTTCGCACTATTTCGTCGACGATTGCCTCTCGCCTGGCACGTGGCGCCAGACGAATCAGCAACATTTATCAGGTTCAAATGATCACAATACGCGGAACGACGCGAACGTGGTGCAATGTTGCGTCAGTTGCGGCGATTGTTGACTACAGTAACAAGCGGAAGCGGCAAAATGTTGCATTCGCAAACAAATACGAGCTAGTTTCGTGGTATATACAGAGTACGATATCCAAATTTCCAATATTCAAATTCGAATTTAAATTACCGCCTCGAAAAGTGCGAAGTGCTCGTTTTTTTCGCGATGGCAATATTTTTGTTTTTTCTTGAATAATTTCAATTTTTCATCGCAGGACTGTCAATCCCAACTAATTTTTCGAGTTTCTTTCAAGTTTGCTTGAAAAATAATCTTTTTGAACAAAAAAAAATTGAGCCGCAAATGCATTTTTCGAAAATTCAACAAAAATGTTTGGTGTGGAATTGCGTCAGCTCCAATGTATATAGCCTACAGTAACGCGCTCAAAAAAATTTTCAAAAAAAAAAAAGAATCACAATTTTCGATGCGTGATTATCGCCAGACTACAGCTGACTCGTTATCTTATCAAAACTGGTAATAAAATTTCGAATTCAAGAGCAATTTCAAGGCCAAAAATTGTGATCTGTGGCGCAAAAAAAAGGGCAAATGGACACATGTCGAAGCCATTGTATATACATTTATATATTTGCAGTGGCTGAGCGCAAATTGCATCAGCCCGACGAGAGAGCGCGGCGAGACGAGAGGGCGCCGGTGACGAGAGCGAACCTCAGAAACTCGTCGTCGTCGATGATGAGAATGATTACAAATGGATCTTTTATGTCAGCAAAATACACACCAACGAATCACGTCATTCTCTTGCCGACTAGAAGAGCTGGACCAGCACATGATTAGTACGAGTATGCATTTTTGCGACCAAAAAAACAAATGAATGAGTTTTGAGCTGCTCCAGCTCTCTGCCCCTCTTTCTGGGGAGGTCTCCAACTAAAAGGGAGCTGGAGAAGCCGCGCGCTACTCGCCTGGTTTGACCTCATACCAAGTTGCTCCAGCTTTTTTTTTTGAAGTCGGACTAAAGGAGCTAGACAAGCGCATCATTTGATCGATGAACTTGAGCAGTTGGCGAGCTCAATCAACAGCAGACTTTTTGAGAATGCGCTCAGGCTCTCAAAACAAACATTGTTGTCGACAAATCATTTGTCCAAATACGGAAAAATTTATTTGCCAAAAATAGACGAGATAATACGACGAGCGTCGCGGATGGCTAGTCGTCGGACGGTGTTCCCAATTTTCGTCGCTTCGACGTCGTCGTCGTCGTCGACGATGTCACCGACACACTGCGCTCTTCTTTTTTGCGCATCAACTCGGAAAACTCGCCGTCGGGAAGAAAGAACTCGCTGGGCATGTCGAAATTGTCGGGAAGACCTGCAAGGAGAAGAAATTAACGTTTGTGCGATGGAGCGCGTTTGCTCAAATGACAATTCGCAATAGAGCGCGTTTGGGTTCTCAGTGGAATTTTCGGCTCGAAAATGTTAGCTGAAAAATTAGGATTTTCCGCAACTTTTGCCATCGATACAAGTTGGCCAAAATCACGAATTTCGAAATGCCGCCTGACTCGAGCACAAAAAAAAGCTCTCATGAAAAAAATCTCGCCAAAATCACGTTTTTTTTCGTAAATCGGGCTCAAAAAAAAAAGGTTTTTCTGCTCCACTTCGAGCCGAAAATTGAGCATGTTTCCCAAACTGTTAATGCGCCTTTAATTACTGTATCCATGAAAAATAATTTCAAATTTTGAATAATTGCATTAAAAACCATCGACTTTCAATTTTTTCAATTCTCCCGTGTTTAAATATTTTGAATTGAGCGACAATTTTCAAAAAATTGTGGATTTGCAATAAAAATGCAATTTTTTTCTAGGAAAATAAAAAAAAATGCATTAAAAAAAATCAAATATGTGCCAATTTTTTTTTCAATTCGCGAAAAATGTTTGCGCCACCAATCGCGTTTTTTTTAATGTTTCCTTTCACTTTTTCTCCGTGCTAAATTTTTGATGGATTAAAGGCGCATGTGGGTCTCACAGCGAATTTAAAAAAAAACCTCATCTACCTTCATTCTTCTCGACAACTTTCATATCATACAACTCTTGGACTTTTCGCTCAATCTCCTTCGGACTCGGTCTCGTCGCAAAATTCGTCGGGAACTTCAATCGCTTCACGTTTTCCGGATGAAGCGACGAGCACAATTCGCGTTGTTGCTGCCGAAATTTGACGCGATCGCGTTCTGAATCATCGAACAAAAAAAAATATATGATTATTAGGGGACAATTGCAATTCTTCTCAAAAAAAATTTTTCATCAGTCTCATTAATTTTCCGCCGGCAAAATGGCGTGATTTTTGCAGAATTCGCGCATCACAAGGTCATTCGAGGCCGGCGGAACAAGAAAAAAAATCGAATTTTATAGCCTGTTTTACCAGAAAAAATGCGGCTACCGCAATTATTCAATGTCGGCAGACGCGTCGCGGTTCGCGTGCGGTTCATCTTCATAGCGAAAAATTTTGATCGCCGCGTTTTTCTGAGATTTAAACACACACTAAAACGAACCATTGAGATAAATTTCGCAGTGCGACGGATCATCGTCGAAAATGAACGCCATTCGCTCGACAATTGCCGCCAAATTGAAATATTTTTGAACACCCGCCGGTTTAAAATCGATTATTAATTGCATTAGTCGCATTTCCGATAATTCGCACCATGATTCGCGTGGATCGATGCCTTAAAAATTCGATTTTAGAATTTATAATATTTTTTTAATTCAAAATTTATCAATTTTTCAAAAAAAATTGCGCAAATTTCGAATATCGACGAAAAAATTCAATTTGTGCCAAAAAATCGTTAAATTATTTCCATTAAAATCTCAAAATTTGGCAAATTTCAAAAATTCTCCCAATTTTTACTCCAAGAAATACAATTTTTCGCTTTTCTCCAAATAAGATGCACCTAAATTAAAACTAGTGGTCGCCGCTTCTCTAATCGGACCGAACAGCTCTCTCCGAATCTCCTCTTCAGTCTTCTTCACGCAAACCTTCATCTAAAAACGCAATTTCGACAAAATTCAACAATTTATGAACGATAGAAACAACAACAAAGCAAATCAACATCAAAATTAATATAAAAAAAAACGATTTAAAGATGCATTCCGCGCTGCAAAAATGCGTCGAATCTGCAAAAAAAATTCAAAATAGAAAATGAAAAACGCGGGGCCGCGAAATCGGCGGCCACGCCAACCAACCGCTTGTAGTCCATGAGGACAAGACGGCGAAACGGATTCCATTTTCGGCCTTTTTTCTCGATGACATGGAATTTGCTGCCGGGTTCGACGTCCATATGCACCGGATAATCAAAATGCATCTCATCGCCATCCTCCAACTATAAAAATCAACACATTTTCGAGATGAAACCATCGAAAATCACCTCAAAAAGGAATTTGTCCTCGGCGTTGTCGAATTCGATGTCAGCCTGGGCCAATTGCGAAGCAGCAAGTCGCTTCTGAACATGGAAAACCCCTATTTTTGAGGCAAAATGGAAAGAAAATTCGGGATATTTCAAAAGCTCAATGAAAAACTGTGATTTTTGGTCTCATTTGCCAGAGAATTCGAAATTCTCTTCAAAACTGCTTAAAATTAAAATTTAAATTGAAAATTTTCCAAAAATTAACCGAAAAAAATCCGTTTACCTATTTATTCAATTTTTCGCCAAAAAAAATAATTTTTCCTCAAAAATTTATTTCAGAAATTTTTTAAATGCAAAAAAAAAATCAGAAAGTCGCTTCTAAACATGAGAAATCCTAATTTTTTGAGAAAAATAGTTTTTTTTATTTAAAAAAATTGAAAATTCCATTAAAAAAATTATTTTCAATTCATTTCATTTTCAAAAATCCTTCAAAAATGCATTTTCTTCAATTTTCCACTAGAAATTATCAAAAATTCACATTTTCTCATAAATTTTCTTCAAAAATCTATTAAAAATTAATTTTTCATATATTTTCCGCTGGAAATTGTCAAAAATTTCTTCTAAAATCCTTCAAAAATGCATTTTTCTTCAATTTTCCACTAGAAATTGCCAAAAATTCATATTTTCTCATAATTTTTCTTCAAAAATCAATCTCACCTTTTCCGCTTTTCCCATTTTTCTCCTCGCCTTCTGCTCCTTCTGCTGATCTCCCTCCTTCGCCTCGCCGATTCGAATCTTCTGAATATAAATCACATTTTTCGGCGGCTCCGCGAGCCCAACAATGTCATTTCTGAAACAAAATCCAATCATTTTCTTAAACTCAAAAAAAAAAACCTCAAGCTCGCAAAATTCTTCGGCACAATTATGGTGGGAAAATTGAGCATTCGCTCGTTGACAAAAATCATCGTCGAATCGTCTTGAAGAAATTCGTCCAATTTTCTCAAAAACTGCAAAACAAAAAAAATTGGGGCGGGTTCGGAAAATTTCGGTCGAAAAAAACACAAACCTCTTTTGGAGCCGATTTTTTTGCTCTCGACGTCAAAAATGCTTCAATATCCTTCTCGAATTTCGCACTTTTCGCCTTTTTCGGACAAATTTGAATCGCTGTGCAAATCGCGTGCACCGCGTTTTTGTCGTCCTCGTCAGCTTCATCATCAGCCGGCTGAAATTCTTTTTTTTTTTCAGCAACAAAAACTTCTTCGATTTGGCGAAATTTCGCCAATTCTCAACATTTTGTTTAAAAGTGATTTTTTCAGCAAATTTTCAAGAAAATCCATTAAAAAAAAATGCCAAAATATGCAATCTGCCAATTTTTTGCACGATTTTTGCAATAAATTTCGATTTTCCAATCATCTACTGGAAAAATCTTTAAAAATATTCAATTTTCGGCATTTTTCGCCAAATTCTATTTCAAAAATTTAAAATGTTTCCAAAAATCATCAAATCTCATTAATTTAAGCATTTTCCCAAGAGAAAATCTAAAAAATATTCAATTTTCGAAATTTTTCGCACAATTCTTCAAATATCTCTCAAATTTTCGCAAAAAATCATCGAATTTTACAAATTTTTGCATTTTCTATAACAAAAAATCAAAAAATATTCTATTTTTACATCAAAATTTCTCAAATTTCACCATTTTCTCGACAATCTCGCAAATTTTTGCTCGATTTTCGCAAAAACCTGCAATTCTCACCCCAACAACCAAACCAAACGGCGCCTGTTCGATGAGCGCATCGGCCATTCCTTTCAAATCGATGTCAGTTCGCAAAAATGTCTGAAAAATGCTCGAAATTGTCACAAATTCCCAATTTTTTTTTCGGCACCTGAGTGAGCATGTTAACAATTCCGTCGCGATCATTCTCCTCCATCGGAAATCCCTCAAAGTCGAAATCCAAAAATTTCTCATCATCTCCATCTCCCTATAAAAAGAAAAGAATTGAAAATTTCTCGAACCAATCGACAATTTCCAACATTTTCCTCGCCCTCTTCCTCGTCTTCCTCAATCTGCAAACAAATTTTATAAAAATCAATGTCTATTTCGCCAATTCCTTACACTTTCCTCGTCCTCCTCATCAGAATCATCTGAAAATTCTAAATATCTCAATTCTCACACTTTTCTCACCCTCCGACTCATCCGATTCCTGCTCCTCATCAACAACTAAAAAAAAAACAAATACGAATTCCAGCGAACAAAAATTTTTCTCAAATTTCACCCTCATTCAATTCCTCATCCTCTTCCTCGCGTTCCTCTCGATTCCTCTTCGTGCTACTCTTCTAAAAAATCGCAAAATTCACTAAACCAAATTCTGTTCAATCAAAATTTACTTGTTCCTCACTCTCCGCCGCTTTTCTCTTAAAAACTCGTCCCATCTGAAATTTCATCTTTTGAAAACACCAAAATTTTCATCAAATTTTAGATATTTTAATGTTTGCTCTTCTTTTTCAACATTTCGATTCTCAGAAAAAAAACTCAATTTCGCAGAATCAATTTATTACACTTATATACATCACAAAATAATAATTTTAATGCGGATCGCCGTCGTAGACCTGCATCTCGACGCCACGCTCATTTTCCGGACTCGGCGGCACTTTGATATGATTCGGAATCGGAGGCGGCGGCTGAACTGCGCCAACTCGGCGATACGCTGCAAAAAAACCATAACAATTATTTTCAGGGTACTGTAGTTGCATAGTGTGTGTGGTACACACCGACGCAATAATGCACACAAATCACCTGCCGCAATTCGAGCCAGTCGCTCTTCTTCCGTTTCCGGCACCTGCCCCCTAAAATAGAAACGCTCTCGTCGGCAAATATTGAATTCGTCGGTTCGCCACGCTTTGGGAATCTGCGAAAAAAAATGAAAATCAACGTCAAAAATAAAAAAAAATTGCGAAACCTGCTTGAAAACACCATAATTTCGTGAGCTTCTTTGCATTCTCGTCGTCATTTCGCTGAAAACAAGAAATTTTCGATGAAAAATTTCTCGAAACCATTCGACAAAATCTTGACGATGAAAATAAAAACCAAATTTTGACGATCAAAAATCTCGACATTTCTCGAAAACGAACAAAATTCGCGCCAACAGAAATCATATTTTTTAGAATGTCAAAAACATTACAAAAACTTGAAAATTTGTCTCAAAAATAGAATTATTAGGCATTTTTTGAAACAGAAAAAAATTTTTTTTTAAAGTTTTTTGGCCCACTTTTTAAGCTTCAAGAATTCTACGTTTCCTGGCGAAAAATCTCGAAAAAAAAATGCAATTTCGGCTAAAAAAAATCCAAAAATTACGAGTTTCAACGACTAATCATTTAAAACATGCGAAAATTCTTCAATTCCAGCTCAAAAACCCGCGAAAACTCCGTTATTTCTCGAAAAATAAAATGGAATTTCTGCAAGAAAATCGTGAAATTCATTGTACAAACAAGAAATCGCAATGAAAAAAAATGAGTAATTCTGCTGTCAATCACAAATCGAATCGGCGATTTTCAAATATTTCGCCGCTTTTGCGATAATCGTGCGTTCGGCGCCGTCCCCGCACTGCCGATCCCATTCCCAAATTTGAATTTTCGATGCTTTCGCCTCAATATCCAATATTTCACCTTTGGGACCTGAAAATATCGGCACAAAATCAAAAAAACGCGTTCAACAATCAACAAAAACTGATAACAAAATTGATTTTTTCTGAAAAAAAAAGCGAACGTCAGAAAAAGGTGTGCGGTGGAGCGCGTTTGCTCGCATTTCAGATTTTAATTTCAATTGTTTTTTTTTTTTTCAGAAAACTCCTCAATTTTGAATTTGAGACCAAAAAACCGAGTGTTCAGAAGAATTCTCCACCTTTTCTCGGTTTCAACACAAAAATCGCGTAGCCGGGCGACGGTTTGAATTCGGCGCCTTCGAGACCTCGTCCGCGGAACACCGCCCGCTCAAATTTCTCATTCTCATCGTGGTGTCGAACAAATTTGCTAAAAACCGGAAGAAAAAAAAATGAAAAATCGCGTGAGGCAATTCTCAAACCCGTCAACATCGGCGGGACCATTGAAATCCAATTTGCACGGAATCGAGTGAAGCGGCTTCGCCTCTGTTTCCGTTTTCGGTATCGCGCCTATCGTGTATGACATTGTTTTTTTTTGGTCTCAAAAATATTCATAAAATGTTGAAAACTAGCCAAAAACCGGTAGGAAAAAAAAAATAGGCGGGTCAAAAACCCAAAAAAATAAAACATTTTTGGGGAAAATTTGCAAAAATCAATGATTTATTCTGGAAAATTTCATCATCCAATTACAATATCGCCAAGATGAAGAGTGAATTTGCGCATGAGCTTGCGTGCCAGCTGAACATCTTGCTCGGTGATGGGCTCCTTCGGATTGACGGACCATTCGGGTTGGTACCGGGGGAAAAATGCCTGAAAATTGAGAAGGGGTGTTCCATATTTGGCAAATCAATTTCTCTCTTACCATTGTGGCAGCGACGATGGCGAAAAAGACGACGAGAACAATGAAACGCATGATTTCAAAATTTTTTGCGTATAAAAAATTTTTGTCGCATTTTTATACCGAATTTTAAATTTGATAATCGAATTATCGAGAAATCGATGAATGATTCGATTATGAAATTCTAAAAATAGCGAAAATCAAATGAAATCCAACGCTTCTTCATCGTTGGTCGTCTCAAACTCCATTATTTTCGGCGGCGATTTCGCGACAAAATCTCGATATAATTTCAGGAGATTCGCACCGATTTTCAGCTCGGCATTCCAGCGCTCACAATTGAAGTTGGCCAATCGAGCGGGATTCGATGCGCGCAATAATCGCGGAAAATTCCGCGGATTCGCAAACTCGATTGAAATGCTGATTTTCTCATCAAATTCCTTGAAAAAGAATTTTCAGAATTTTTGAGTTAAATAACGAAAACTACGGGCACTTGAAGTTCGGCAAATAAATTCGACGGCTCATCGTCATCAATTTTCACCGTCTTCAACTCAAATCCATCATCTTGAGCTTCTTTGAGCTCCTGAAGCGCTTCATCAATTATTTGCGAATAATTCTTGAATTCGGCGACCAATTCGGACAATTTTGAGCTCTTGCTCCTCAAATGCAAATTTTTTAACAAACAAAAAAGGAATATTCGAAATACCAATTTCCCATTTCAAATCCATCGATAAATTTTGAATTAATCGACGGCGCATTTTCTGGGAAGGCTGCAGACCGAGAAATCGTCAAATTATACATTTCAGACCTGAAATGTCAAAAATTGCCAATGGAAAATCAATAGTTGAACCTTAGCGGAATTCGAATTTCAATAAAATCCTCTCCTTGATTCACAATCATTCGTCCAAACGAGCTATCCATCAATTCTTCCACCTAAACAATTTTTTAATTCGAAAATTCCTAAAATCCAACCTTCACGAGCCATTCCCATTCAGATCTACTTAATTCCGTCGTTTTCGGCACAAAATTCGGATCAACTTTCAAAAAATATTTCCAAACTTCATCTTGAAACATATTCATGGCGAATAAGCGATGAAAAACCACCGAAAAGTCAAATATATCACAGGTTCTTGCGTTTCCGCGCGAGACCTTAACAAAACTTTTTTGCAATGCGCCTTCAAACCACAATACTGTAGACTAGTGAAATTTTCCACAAACTATTTCATTAATATCTTTCTTATTTCAAACCGTTAACAAATCAATGACAACAACGAAAATTCAATGAAATTAAAAAAAAAGTGTCAAAATTCAAATATTTCAATTAAATTCATTGGCGCCAAGGCGGTCGGTGTTTGCACACAATGCGCAACATTCTACGACACAAATTAGAAAAAATTGTCTCAAACGGAAAATTGACGAAAATAAGTAATAAAAATGCATTTGAACAAAAAATCGCGTCTACAATTTGGCGTCGATTCTCGACTCGATGAGCGTTTTGATCGAATTCCACATGTTCACGTCGGCCAACATCAATGTTTCGCGTTTTCCGTGAAACGCGAGCAATCCCAAAATCGCAAACTCGAATGTCATGTATTCTTCGGCGAGCTGATGAAGTTGATCGACGGCGTTCGCCTTGATGTGCAATTCCTATTAGAAAATGTCGATTTTTTGATTTTTTCGACGCGAAAAATTGCCCAAAATTCAATTTTATATAACTAATCGAAATTTTTTCGCAATTTTCCAACAAAAATGCAACCGTACCGGATTGATATCATGCAAAATCTCAAGAATCAGCCTCTTCATCGGCTCTTTCGGAATTTCCAAATTCGTCGAGTTCATCGTTCGTCGAAAATCGTCGATGAACTTCTCGCGATACCCTCGTTTGACGACGCATTTTTTTCTCTGAGACAAAATTCGTCAAATCAAGATTTTTCAATTTTCATTAAAAATTTCAAAATTCTTCATCATTTTTCAAAAATCCTATTTTAGCATATTTTTTTCAACTTGAAAATTCAAAAAAATGGAAATAATTTCCATAAAATGGCATAATTTTGTTAATTATCGCCAAAAAATTGGCATTTTTGGCCACAATTTACCCGATTCGATTTCGGCGGTGCCGTCGAAGAGCAAACTTTCGGAATCTTCTCCGATTCCTGATCGGGGCATGAAGTCGCCGGTTTTTCCGGTTGATCGGTGAAAGCGAAGAACGGAAACGAGCGAATTGCCGTATAGGTCTCCTGAAAAATCTTATTTTTTTTTTCAAAAGCAAATTCCAAATTCATCGCTTTTTGCGCAAAAAATCAATTTTTTTCCGATTATTGATCTAAAAACCCCAATTTTTTTTTTTTCAAATTTCAGCTAAAATGTTAAAATTCCTGAGAAATACAACCCAAAAATCTCACCTTCTTCTTCATATTCTTCGACATTCTAAAACAAGAAAAAAAACCAATAATTTTCAGCTATTTTATGTGCTTAAAAATATACAAAAACTTAGGTGCAACCAAGAGAAAATAAATTTTTGGAAAACAAAAAAAGCGAAGATTTTTATTAAAATTCAACAAAAAAAAAACAACAAAATTCAACAAAAAACCAATAAAACTTCGAATTCTACAAAATCGTCTTATTCAAATTGCTGAAACCGACGCCAACAGCGGTAATTTTGACTTTATCGCGACTTCCAATCTTCAATTCTTCGTCGTCGTCGCTCAAACTCCTCCGAAAATCCTCCATTTTGAATTCGACTTCGAAAAACTGTTTGATATGCCGAAGAGCATGGATACTATAGACGGGCAATGGTCCGTAGAGGAAATTTGAAACGTCCTTCGGGCACAGCGTCATGAAACTGCTCGCCAGAACCTGCGCGCTGCTGTCGAGAGCTCCTCCCTGCAATCATTTCGGCTAAAATCGCGTAAAAATCCCACAAAAATTGGATTTTCTTCGGCATTTGGACTAAAAATCTCAAATCTCCGCGTTTTTTTTTTCATTTCCATGATAAAACCCAAAAAATAGAAATACCATATAAATCTGCTGAAGAAGCTTATGCCCCGCCTCGATGCCAATGTCCTCCGGCAAAATCGGATCACCCAGTTCGCCTTTGTGCCTCGAAATCGCTTCGGCCTGATAAATGACGCCTTCAGTGGTCTCAGCGGTCAAAAACAGGCCGTAGCCGGGCGACAAGCCGCCGGAATCGCCTTTTCGCTGATCAACCGCAATAAAAACGTCGGAAATGTAGCCGTGCATCGCTTTTTTCGCCGCGTCGATCATTCGATACGCCAATGATGGCGTCACTTTTGTCACGTAGGCTTGCCCTCGAATTTTGCACACCTTTCCCGCTTTTTCTCTCTAGAAATGGCAAATTTTTCGCGATTTTCGCCACCGAAACCCACTTTAACCGGCCTCAATGTCTTGACAATTGGCGCCGTGAACGTCACACATCCTCCACCATCCGGCTTCAAACCTCTCGCCGTGATTTTCACGTCCAACTTCTCATCGTTTAGCACAAATTTGTTGTATACCGAGAGCCACGCCGCTTTTATTCCGTCAACCGATAGCTCGTTTGGGGCGTTAGTGATCCCTCAAATGGAAATTGTTTTTTGAAACACTGAAATTCGAAATACCTTTTAATTTTATCGTCATCGGGACCTTACAGAACGGCGATAAAAGAATTAAAGGTTCGAGAAAATACGAAATACACCTTTCAGTTCCGCAATCCATCGTAACAACTCCGCCAGTGATCATTCCCGGTCGAAAAATCACCTGGGTTCCTGGAAGAAACGCAAATTCTCGTCCAACTTCCTCAAAAAAAAAACGAGTGTACCTGTTCGACTAATTTCAACTTTTGTGCCATTGGTGACTTTTTCCATCAACGCAATCAATTTTGCTTCGAAATCGCGAATTCCTGGTGCATCGTCGTCCTTCCGAATATTGCTAATTCGAATCGGACGCCCGGTGAGGATTGAGTAGGCGAGACGTATTCGAAAAAAATTGCAGCCTTCGAAATCAAGAGTTTCAGAAGGCATTACTGTAAAAAATTAGAGTTTTGGGAATTTTTGTGCCAAAAAAAAACATGTTCAAATCGAAAAATTCGAATGGCGATGCAAGTGCGCTCCATTGAGAACACGCTTCGCGTCTCGGACGCGTGAATTTCGTACCACATTTTTTGAATATTTCCTCATTTCCTCTTGTTTTCTCAAAATTGCGTTGATTTTTGTGATTTCATCGTAAAAATATTGAAAATAAAATATTTTCATTTTGTTTTATGCAAAAAAAATCAACCAG
Organism: Caenorhabditis bovis; assembly: GCA_902829315.1. NCBI lineage: Eukaryota > Metazoa > Nematoda > Chromadorea > Rhabditida > Rhabditidae > Caenorhabditis > Caenorhabditis bovis. The sequence continues at coordinate 5,899,438 of CADEPM010000004.1, read as the reverse complement.
ACTTCATGTTTTGAGGTTTTTCTTTCGACATTCATCAATTACAGTCGAAATGAGCCACGAGGATCAGGAAAACTACGGCGATCAGCATATGGAAGCCGATCAGAAATACGAAAATTTCCATGATGGTGCCGGCTATTCAGAGCACGCCGATGGCGACAATGGCGGATATCGAGGTCGAGGAGCGCCTCCAGGGTGAGACAAATTTTGGAAGCTCTTCGAAAAATATTATTCGGTTCTTTTTAGAATGAGGGGCGGTTTTCGAGGCAGAGGAATGCCGCCAGGCTATCCGCCCTCCGGATTTCCGCCATTTCGCGGTCGCGGCGCTCCGCCGGGTCTTCCAGGAGGTAATTTTCCAATTAAAAAAAAAGACACAACTCTGAAATTTTTGTAGCATACCCACCACCACGAGGTCGAGGATTCCCACCGGCGGGATTTCCGCCGCGCGGTCGCGGTTTCCCGCCAATGCGCGGCGCATTTGCAGGTAACTATCGCGGCGCCGGTCAACTACCGCCAGGTTATGGCGCTTACGGCATGCAGCCGCAAGTCGCCGATCCACTCGAGCAAGAGGGACGACTGAAGAGGGTAATTAATCTCTAATTAGTGAATATTTCGCATTATGAGCGTTTCCTTTGCAGTTGGCTGGCTGCGCGGATGGCGAAGAATTATGGGTGGAAACCGAGACGGCAGAAGGCAAAAAGTATTTCTATCATCCCGTCAACCGGAATACCGTATGGGAGAAGCCGGAAAATGCGAGGATTATTAATCAAACAGAGTTAGCCGAGCTTATTAGTCGCTCGGCTGAGGAGGAAAGGAAAGAGCGTGAAGGTACTAACAATTTTCTTTAAAATTAGAGACCATCACACCTAATTAATCGTATTAATCAGCCTAATTAAAAACCTTTCAGGCGACAAGGTTTGTTTTCCCCTGATTTAATCGAAAGCCTCCAAAACTTTTTTTCTAGTTTGGTTTCGTTGTTCAAACTTACAGAAAGAACCTTGAGAGTTGTGTTATGTTATCCGCGAAGCGGGCAAGCCAAGCAGGGATTAATAAGAGAGAAATAACGTAATGTTTTTTGGGTAAAATGATGGGAACAAGAAAAAAAAAACAAAGAAATCGTGTTTTTTAATTTTTAACGATTAGTTGTTGAATAATTGCACAGGAAACGCAAAATTGGCATCGATGTGCGGAGAATTGCAACCATTGGCCTCCTCCTCCTCCATCCTCTTCCTCCTCTTCCTCGTTTGAATGTGTAATGTCCAGTTTTAATCATCATAATCTAGACGAAGAGAGCATTAGGCAAAACGAGAGATTCGTTTCATTCCTTGCTTTATTATTATTATTATTTTTCATCATCAAACCATCTTCAATGTTTCTCGCCCATCGATGATTTCGGCGTTTTGCAGAAAAATCGACCGCTGGAGCGAATCCGGACGACGCTTGGAGTGAATTCACCGCACCCGATGGCAGAAAATACTATTACAATTCGATCACCCAGGAGAACACTTGGGAGAAGCCGAAAGCGCTGATTGCCAAAGAGGAGGGCGAGAAGGAGCCGGCGATGGATCCGGCGCAGGCAGCGGCAATCGCCGAAGCGCAGGCGAAAGCTCAAGCAGCTCTGGCGGCGTTTATGGCTCAGGTCAGACACGCAAACTATTCAAAGCAACGATATTTTGAGACATTTGCAGAAGGCCAACAGCGCGAATGGTGGCGGTATGCCGTTGTCGAAAGCGCAGGCTTCTGGAGCGGCGGCAGCTGCTGCCGTCAACGCGGAAGCGGCGAAGAAGAAGGATCTGTCGAGGCCGACGAGCAGCACGCCCGTCAGTGGAACTCCGTGGTGTGTCGTTTGGACTGGCGATGGCAAAGTGTTCTTTTACAATCCGTCGACGAAGACGTCGGTTTGGGAGCGGCCACCGGACACGTTTGGACGAGAGGACGTTGATTTGCTCATTTCAAAACCGCCCGAGACCAAAAAAGGTGGGAGTTATCGCAAAAAATTGAAATTCATTTTATTCAAAATCGATTTTCGCCGGATTGTTTTTTTTTTTTTGGGTATTTCAAGATTTATTTCTTGGTTGTGGCTGAAATAACCCCTAGCCTTTTTCACGCAAAATTCTATTTTTTTTAGAAGAGACTCCCAAGGAGAAGGATTCATCTGATGATTCTGATGAAAATGATGACGATGGGCCACCGAAAGCGAAAAAGAGTCGCTCGGAGCGCAAAAAGGAGGCGTTGATGGCGGCGCAGAAGGTTGAGAAGAATACGAAGGAGAAGCCGCGGCAGATGCTTCAGAAACCGGTGGATCCGGCGATACAGGCCGAACTTCAAGCAGCACAAGAGCGCGAGAAGATTCCGTTGGAAGAGCGATTGAAGCAGTTCAAAGAGATGCTACATGAGCGAGGCGTCTCGACGGGAACCACTTTTGAGAAGGAGCTATCGAAAATTGTGTTCGACAAACGCTACTTGCTTCTTAGTGCGACTGAACGAAGAGCGGTTTGTTGATTTATTTTTTCTTTTGACAATTTTTATAATTGTTTTGAAATTTTGCAGTCTTTTGAAGCCTACGTTCGCGAAAAAGTTGAAGCAGAACGAGCTGAACGAAAAAAGAAGGCGAAAGAAGCGAAGGAGAAGTTCCAGGAGCTTCTCAAAGAGGCCGAACTACACGGCAAATCGTCGTTCTCGTCGTTTTCATCGAAATTCGGCAAAGATTCGCGATTCAAGGGCGTCGAGCGAATGCGCGATCGCGAGGACATGTTCAATGATTTCGTTGGCGAGTTGTACAAAAAGGAGAAGGAGGAGAAGAAGGCGAAAAAGGAGAAGCTGAAAGCGGCATTTGTGACATTGCTCGAAGAGCAGACGGGTTTGACGAGAAAATCGAAATGGTCGCATGTGAAGAAGACGCTCGAGAATGACGAGCGCTATATTGCGTTGGATAGTAGCTCGACGAGAGAGGCGCTGTTTAAGGATTTCATTGAGAAGCTGGCCGATGAGACGGCGTCGGTAAGCGATTTTGTTTCGAATTCGAAAATTTTTGAATATTTTGAATTTTGGTGTCTTCCAATGCTTGACAATTTATTCGATAGCAAATTTTAGAATTTTTTTCTAAGATTGAAAATTGCACTTTTCTGATTTTTGCAAAAATTTGAGTAAAAAATTGTAAAAGACTAGCATAATTTTTGGTTTTTTTTTTTTAATTTTAGCAAAAAATCGTAAAAAGTTTGAGAATTTGTAGTTTTGAAGCGTTTCTTACTTTATTCAAAAAAAAATTTTTGCAGGATATTGAGGAGGAGCAAGAGCGCGAGCGTCGTTTGGCGGCCGAGGCGGCCATCGCGAATCGTCAACGCGAAGTTGAAGCGGAACTCGGCGATCAGTTGCGTGAGCGAAATCGCGAGAGCGAGAAGCACCGAATGGCGGAGCACGAGGAGAAATTCAAAGCGTTGCTCATTGATTTGGTAAATTTTGGCATTTATTTGTTAGAGTTTACATTACCAGCGAATTTCTAGGTGAAATCGGTTGATAGCGATTGGCATGAGAGCAGACGATTGCTGAGAAAAGACGATCGATATGCCGAATGCGATTTGCTTGATAAGCAGAAGAAGGAGGCGCTTTTTGATGACCATATCAGGTATGCGTGTTTGAAATTCTGATGGGACCATCGAAATTGTTGTAGGTCACTTGAGAGGAAGCGACGAGACGCGTTCTTCGTGATGCTTGATAATCATGCGAAGATCACGCCGACGATGCGCTGGAAGGAGGCGAAGCGGATCATTCAGGATGAGGAGGAAGTGTTCTCGAAGGTGGCTAGTAACTCGGAGAGGGTTCGTTCTTTTTTTGGTTTTTTATTTTTTATTTATTTGAAATCAAAAATTTTTGTAGAAGGTTGAGAGAGATTTCCGCGATTGGCAAGAGAAGAGGCATGATCAGTTGGTTGATGAGTTTAAAGAGATGCTCGTTGAGACGAAAATCATCACACATAAGAGTAAGAAGCTGATGGAGGAAAGCGAGCAGCATTTGAAGGATATCTTGTCGGTTCTTGAGGTTCGAACGTGATTTCCTCCCATTTAATTTGACCTTATTTGGAGCATTTTTAGAAGGATAATCGATGGATCAGAATGACGGAGATGAGCGCGAATGAGAGGGATCGATTACTCGAGGAATATGTTGGTACGTCGGATTGGAAATTGAAAATTATCATGAAAATGACAAATTTTGCCAAATTTAGCATTATTTTTTAGTTCAAAATGACCAAATGGTCTCGAAATAATAAGTGATTTGTTAATTTTTGAAAATTGCGCCTAATGAGAAGGATAATTACCGAAAATTGGTTTTTGTTTCAGACAATTTGTACCGCAAAGGCACGCCGCCGCCGCCAACGCAGCAGGAGCGCGAGCGTCGAAAATAAATGGAAAATTGTTGAGTTTTGGTTTTTTTTTTCATCACCTTTAATTATAATTATATATAATTAATTATTTATTTGTTGATTACTCCATTATTCTGGAGCTCATCTGATCTTCTTTATTCATTCATTCATTCATTCGTTGTTGGCTCATTTCAAGTTTTAATCAGTCCAAATACTATTTTTTTGTAGCAAAATAACCCATTTGAAGTGTTTTGAATTAATTCTCTTTTTTTCCAATCTGTTGAGCAATTTTTTATGGGCAAAAAAATGGGGACCCGGGGCGTCAAAACACGAGATCAGATGAAGTTGTCGGATCTTTCAAAGATTTTTTTCGCCTAGCCGGCTGGCGCGTAGCGAACGGTCCGTTGTGGGCGATGAGGTTGAAGTTCGCTGGTGCCGCCGGCGCTCGTGCTCATTCCGTAGCTCTCGGCGTCGGTGAGAAGCTGCAGATTGTCGGAGAAGGCGATGAACAACGAGAGATAGGCGAGATACTGTAACAAGCAACACGTTGCGGAATTGTTGGCGGTCTCGAAACGATTTACCAGACTCGGACTCGACTCCTCTTTGATGGAGATGAAGGCGACGCGAATGGCGGCGAGAAGGGTCGTCGAGAAGATTCGCGACGTTGTTGAGAGATGCTGACGACGAAGCGACAAATTGATGTCTTGAAGCGACGATGACGTGGATTTGTAGTGGAGTACGGTAGCGAAGACGATCGACGAGAGAAGCGAAATTGAGAAGAAGCCGTCGGTGCAATAATGGACGATGGTGGAAATCGAGTTGACTAGCTGAAATTGGAAATGAATTTGGCGCATTTTTGCAATTTGACGCCGATTTTTCGGAAATTATCACCTACAATCGAGTAGAAATACAGGTTTTGCGAGAAATTTGACGTCGTTGATGGATTGTCGCGAAACGCCATCGTCGCTTTTCGACGAAATCTGCAATCGACGTTCAATATTGGACAAAAACGTTGGACGATGGTCTTGACGCGAAAAAAAAACACAACGAAAGACAATCAATGAAATGGGCAAATAACGAAACAAACAAACAAACAAACTGACCGTTTTGTGGGTCGACGAAACACTTTTTTTGGGTCATTTTCGAAAATTCGACTTGCTTGAAATTTGCAGTGAAAACAATGTTGGCGGTAATTTTCTAATTAGGAAATAGTTTATTTAATTTTTGGCGATTTATTTTTGCCAAAAAAATGCTGAAAATTTGTTGGAAATTGCGAAAAAATCGAAAAATTTGTGGCAAAAAAGTGAAAATCAAAAATATTTTTAGTACCGTAACCATTATTAAAGGCGCATGTGACAATATGCGAAAAACATTTCACGCCTAAAACCGCAATTTAATGTTTTATGATAACAATTCAGCGAAACCATTAAAACAAGAATTTTTCAATTTTTTTTTATTCCGTTTGTTTGTTTTTGGTATGGTTTAGAACGAGAAACCCTATGAAAAACGACATGCCTAATCCATCAAAAATCGTCAAATTTCGGAATTTTTACATAAAAATGACCATGAATCATTCAAATCACAATTTGCATTCATGAATTTTTTTAAAGAAAATTGTTAGATTTCGTATAAAGAAGGTGGAAAAAATCGGCAAGATTGCAGAATTTTGAAATTGTTTTTCGTGATCGACGTTGCGGTGAAAATGAAAATTGTCAAAATTCAATCAAACAGTCTAAAAATTGGGGAGAAGATGGAAAAAAGGCTCAGGATGATGCATGAAACACTTTATAAAAATACGACAAAAATGAAATGAGCAATGCGGAGCACAAAAGTTTGCAAAAGCGGAGTGAGCGAGGTCGAAATTGCAAAACGCGCTGTCAAGTCGTGCATCATAACAACTGCGCCATTTGTGCACTGGATTGCGCATGCGCAGTTTGCATATAAGTGCTACTCGAATCTAGTCATGAACATATCAACATGATGATCAAGAAAAATGAAAATTTTGTTGCCGATCGAAGAGACATTAACAAAAAATGTCAAAATTTTCAATCTCATCGATTTAAATCATATTTGGTACATCTATTCTAGTGCCCATTCTAAGCATTTTCACCAGCGGAAATGACGATTAACTCATTTTTGAAAGAGTTTTGCTAATGTTTCTCGAAAATTGACAACTTTTTGAGACAAAACATCCTTCTTCTAATAGTCTTGTCGTTGTAAACAACTGAGAAACAAACAAAAACAAAAAACACTTGAAAAATATTTATTTTGAATGTTTTGCTGAATAATTTTGATTAAAAAAACAAATTGTAGTTTTAGGCGTGAAATGTTTTGCGCATATTGTCACATGCGCCTTTAATAATGGGTACGGTACTAAAATATTTTTGATTTTCACTTTTTCCCTCAAATTTTTCGATTTTTTCGCATTTTCCAACCAATTTTCAGCATTTTTTGGAAACAAATTTAAACTGTAGAAAATTTCAAGCAAAAATTGACATTCAACAGAAAGAGAATCGATTATTAATAATTTGGCAATTAGTAATTGGATAATTAATGGTCTAGAAAACGAAAAAAAAAACAAGTTGATTGAGGCGCAATGGGTCGCGAGTTCGAGCCCGACGACAGAAAAATAGTTTTTTTTTGGCAAACTCATTTTCGTGCCGGGACACAACAACACAAAGGCGGTGTGTAAAGGTCGAGGAGAGAAGAAGAGATGGGAGCGGGCTGGAGGTGATGGGCAACGGGGGGGGGTCCAATTATTCGACAAAAAGTGACCTTGATGCTTTTTGTGGGCAAATTTCTAGCCAAAAAGGAAGAATTGTCTAGAACGAGACAAAACAGAGAGATGAGAATCTGAAACTGATAGCAGATGAGAGGGAGAAGCTGAAAAATGGAAAAGCGGGGGGAAACAATGAGGAAACGAGTTCGACGGGGCGACGAATAAGAGGGAGATGAAGGCGAAAAAGATTACACACTCCTCACCTTCGACGACTACAAGTACAACAGATTCGCGAAATTGATAAAGAGAATTTGAAAGGCGCAGAGGGTTACTGTAACAATAGTTCATACGATTATATAAGATGAATTCCTTTTTTTGGGGTTTACTGTAGCGAAAAAATGGGAATTTTAAAAAGCTGCTGTCGAATTGGACGACACATTGAAACATTATAATTATGAGTTTTGCGACAATTGCCGACCGACGTGGGGCAATTATAATTCGGGTGGCGGAACTTGTCCAAAAAGTGCACGATTGCTACCATGTTACTTCAGAATCTTTCGAATCTCCCTTTTCGACGCGCAACTCTTGCTTTAAAGCCAAATTATCTGATTTTCGACTTGCGGTTCAGCTGGTTTTTTCTATTTCCACCTGTTCGATGATACAACATTGGAAGCTGCGATGCAGAAGATGAAAGTACCACCATAAACTATATCATAATGATCATGTTGTTTTTAATTTGAATCGCTGTAAATCAGATGAACAATCTAATTCTATTTATTGATTGTGTATCGCTTCAACGGAAACCCCGAAGAAGCTTTGCAAAAATTCGATTCGCCAACACTTTCTCTTGAAAGGTTGGAAACTCCAAATTACCTTGAGTAACTGGGTTTTAAACCAAAGGAAAGATGGAAATGCGCGCGCTATCTCTATTACCTACTGCGGACAATGTTCGGGCATCTCGCCACCGTCTATCCAAAATACACCATTTAGCATTTTCATCAAAATTGCAAAAATCTGACAGTCAAGTGATGCCAATGGGGGGCAGCTCTTTGACACAAGACCGAAGCCTTGCATCGGGATTGATCCCAAGACCGAAGCCTTGTGATCGGAGAGTGGCCCGACTCCGAAGAGACCGAACCAGAGAGCTTTGATAACCCACTGATGCCGGACCAATCAGACATTGGCGTCAAAAACGCGTCGCGCTTATCTAGCCACAATTCACAGTGCTGCCGACAATAACGGGGACACGCCGGACTCTATTCGCCTTATTTGGAGTTTCGCAATCAATTTTGAGTGCTATCTTTGCGTCTGGCGCTCTCTTCAAATCAATCCTCTCAACATCGTTTCAATGGTCCCGAAATGAGATTTAAAAAATACCGAATGCGAACAAAATATGCAAAAATGATTTTATTCGACACATGGTTTTTTTTCAAGAGGATCCGGCGCACGGTGCGGCATCCAGACAAGTGTTCGGACGATTACGACGACTTCTAAAAAAAAACGAAAAATTCGCGAGACTCATCGAAATTCGAAAATCCCTACTGCGATTTGCACGATCCTCGGCTGGTTGATTTCGATTTGTCGCAATTCGGCTCGGCGTTCGGTGTCGGACCGCCGCAAATGATTCCAGACAGCCAGCAACTTGAAGCGAAAATTAATTGAACGGGAAAAATTGAAAAAAAAAAAAGCCTACGAGTTGTCGGCGGTCTTTTTGCGTTGAGCTTCAACTATTGCCATCATGTTGCCAATCGGCTCAGCGGTGACGACATCTGAAATTTTATTGAAAATGTCGAGTTCAGGGCCATCTACTCTGGCGTTCGTTTTGTCTTGAATCCAAAGTTTTTCTTAAATCGCTATAAGATCCTTACCGTAATTTTCTCATATGCGCCTTTAAACGTAACGATTAAATTTCTTTTAGCAATACAGAGAAAATAAAAAAAGAGAACAAAAAAATATTAATTTTCATTTTTTTTCTGCATTCAAATTTTTTCTCTATTGCCCTTAAAGATGAAAGGCGCATATAATACAGTTTCACGATTCTTGCAGCGATTTAATTTCAAAAACTGTGGCACCGTAGCCTTCAAAAAACCTGAACGTGAATGAGATTTTTGGAATTTTGTCAGCCATCCGAATAGCGATTTTCTCGCAATTTTCTTCCGCTAGGTGCGTCTGGTATTCGCTTAGAAGACATTGAGCCAATTTCTTGGGGGTTTGAATAAAAATAGGAAAGGAAAATTGCGAAAAATGTTAATTTTTGAACCAGTTGATTTAGAGCTAGACCAAAATTTGCAAACAAAAACCACTCACCGCTTTCAATGTTGACCGCTGTGATGGTGTCAAGTTCTTCAACGTCGACCGGATGATCAACGGCGTCAATGCACGTGGCGTTGCCGGGCAAATTGACGACGGTCAACGGCGCCGAGAAGCCCTTGTTGAGTTTGATCGACAAGCAGAACGCCTCCTGCGTCGGACATTCGGCGCTGTCTTTGCGATCGATCCACTGCCGCAATTGTTTGCTATAAACCGGAAGCACGAATCCGCGAATTTGCGGGATGTCGAACGTCGACACGTGGCGCGTGTCGACGCGAAACTGAATTGTGCGGTACGAGTGCGGCGGGAATCGGAACAACGTCGTCGGGAACAGAATCGCCGAGCGATTCGACGCGATCAATTTGAGCACAAAATCTTTGCCGGACGTGTTGCGGAAGACCAACGAGCGTTGGACGATGTCGCGCTCCGAATTGATGAACACCTCCGTCGGATTGGGCTTCGAATGTCTGAAATGGATTGAAATGAGCAACTGCGAACAGTTGGGGGGCCTGGTGAGCACAGGGCTACAGTAATGTATTTACGTAAAATGACCGAAAACCAAAAGACCCCCCCCCTCGCATACCGTAACCCGAATGATTGACTATGTGTTATTCGCATAGTTAATCATTCCTGCTAATGTTAGCAATACTCATTATGCGTCAAACATCAGGTGGTGGCGACTCACGAATTCATTTCAAGTTGCTTCTTTCCGACGCGTTTGCCTTTATCGGTTTTCAGGGTTTCGCAAGAAAATTGACGACGAAAATGCGGCACGAGCGCATTTTGAAATCACGCGTCCTCGCCGATTTTTTTTCGGGATCGATGAGTTTCACGTTTTTTTTTCATTTTTGGGATCCTGAATATTGAAAAATAAAAAAAAATTACATAAATCGACAAGAAGAAAACATGAGCCAAAAAAATCGATAATTTTCAATTTTCGCGATTTTCTTAACGTTCTTCCATTCAAATTAAATAATTTTAAGCTTAAAATATGCAATTCTTTTAGATTTTTGAAAGAAAATTAAATAAAAACGCAAAAATTTTGCAAAAAACGGAAAAATTTGGAAAATTTAGGTGAAAAATTGAATTCGAATTTTGAAAAAAAAATAAGTGGGCGTGGCTTGCGGCGGCGCAGTATTGTGCAATACCGCGGCGCGCTTCCACTATTCCGAATATTTTTCGATTTTCCTTTTCCTTTTCAATATTTCAATGGTCCCGCTCTCAAACTCCAATTCGTCGGAATCAAGTGCATCTTGTAGGCCGTCGAACAGCGCGGCAGGCCACTCGAGATCACCGTAAAACCGACATCTATGTACATAAATGGATTGTTGTTTCGCTTCTGATAAGAGAGCCCCTCCTATGCCTCGCCAGAAACTAGTTCAAATATCGTCGGAGGAGCACGTCGTCGTCGTTTCAAGTGATCTACACATGTTTGTACAAGATTAGCCACTGTATCACAAGATGATGAGGCAGAGCCGCCGCCGCCACCGCCGATTTCCGCTATGACCCCCCTTGTTAACTATATGTTGTCTAGTTAGGCGGCAAATATAAGAAAATAACAGGTTGGCCGAGTTCAAAAGTGCATGCGCCTTTGAATAGCGAATTGTCAAAGGCAAGATTTCGTATTAGGCGTCCCGCGAATTGTCCGCAGCACGTTATTCAGATAACTGCTTTCTTGCTGCCGCTAGCGGTAAGGATGCGTGTTCGTCCAAGCGCAAGGCGAAACCCGCGAAGTGTCCGCAGGGCATTTTCACAAATTCCGCAAATTGTTGGATTCGCTTAATACGGAATTTTCATCCCGCCATGGTTCGCCTGCTAATTGGAAAAGTGCGCGGCGTCGAAATTTCCAGGAAAACGCATATCAGCTGTCTCGCAATCGCCTCGAGAGCACAAAATTTCACCTGTGCCGTTGATGTTGGTGGCGCGCACAATCATCGCTAGACAGACGCAGAAGCAATTGCGGCTGCGATGTCGCTCGGGCGGTCTTCGTCTGGCGTACGTCCAGAATAATATTTGCGCACCTACCGTAAGCGCCGCCACTCAAAAGTGGGCGGAGCGTGCGCGCGACACATCGTCGCCCCGGCCCGGCCCGCCGACTCGACATCATTCGTTCGCTTCGGCTTCTCGTCGATGCTCGTGCTCCCCCTCAAACAGCTCATATTCGATTAAAGACGCGGGGTTGTCGTCTTACCTGAACATTATTTAGAAATCATCGCGCATTTTCTAATACTGTCAGGTAATGACGCTAACCTCAACTCTTCTGTTTGCATTTCCTCTTATTGTGTGCGTTTGCCTGTGTGTTAGTGTATGTGGGGGGTCTTGTTCTTGGCGTGTTCGACAAAATGAACTATAATCTCGAGAGATCAAAAGCGGCAAAATCGGATATGATTGGGGTGGACTCGAACCCGCGTTGTTAAAACGCGAAAAAGTGTTTTCACAATTGCGCCACACACCAGAACACATTTCTCGCGCGCGATTGTTATGACATGTGTTCGGCAGGCCCTTCTGATTTGTGCCCAAATCAATGAACACAATTTTCAGCTGAAAATTGAGATTCTAAGATTCTCAATGCTTCAGAATCTCCGAAAACAATGTTCATTATTCAATATATACTACATTCTCCTATATTTTTTTGCATTAAATTATATATCGATTCTCTATAAAACGCATGAATAAAAAATGGCTGAGCTCAAATTGCTACTACAGTTTCCATTTAAAGATACATTGCACAAAATATATGAAAAAAATGTAAAAAATGCTAAATGGTGTATTTTGGATAGACGGTGGCGAGATGCCCGAACATTGTCCGCAGCAGGTAATAGAGATAGCGCGCGCATTTCCATCTTTCCTTTGGTTTAAAACCCAGTTACTCAAGGTAATTTGGAGTTTCCAACCTTTCAAGAGAAAGTGTTGGCGAATCGAATTTTTGCACGGCTTCTTCGGGGTTTCCGTTGAGGCAATACATAATCGATTAGCATAATTAGATGGTTATCAACTAAATTTTCGTGATGAATAAAGTTTAAAGAGAAATTCTCTCAAAACGAATCGGTTTTCGCCAGTAAAATTGACAAACTTTGCGCAATTTGAGTAAAAAGGCACAAAAAAATTTAATCTTTTTTTTTTAAATTTTTAAAATTAAAAAAACCATTTATCAATGAGTCGCTTTCAAAATTGAATGAGGATCGACGAATTTGAACACCGGCGGTAAAACTTTTTTGAGAAAAAGTTTCTTTTTGATATAAATTTTTAAAATTCTACATTTTTCTGGTATTGTTTGCATTTCATTTTTTCTTTCAGCAAATAATGAACAACTTGTTCAATATAGAAGTGTTCGGACGATGGCGACGACTTCTAAAGAAGAAATCGCGACTTATCCTACTGCGATGATCGAATAGCTATAAGTAAGACGATAACCATCTAATTATGCTAATTGATTATGTATTGCCTCAACGGAAACCCCGAAGAAGCTGTGCAAAAATTCGATTCGCCAACACTTTCTCTTGAAAGGTTGGAAACTCCAAATTTCCTTGAGTAACTGGGTTTTAAACCAAAGACAAGGTGGAAATGCGCGCGCTATCTCTATTACCTGCTGCGGACAATGTTCGGGCATCTCGCCACCCTCTATCCAAAATACACAATTTTACATTACAGTTCATTTTTGCTTTATATTTTATCTAAAATCCCTTACAAGGGAGGTGTTTTTACTTAGTGGTTTGGAATTTTTTCTAATTTTGCACACAAACAGATCAAGAAATTCCCTATCGAGTGTGGTATGTCGTTTTCTGCAAAAGTTCCAAAAAGTCCCAAAACTTTGGGTCCGAAGTTTCAAATTTTGATCCATTGTTTTTATTCACTGTTTCATGATTTTTGCCATACTTCCTCACCACGCACAAATACCGCATTTCGATGGAGCTGCGGCATGCAGCGATTGTTCAGTGGGATGTATACGGGTTATCAAGAAAAGGATTGTTGGTTCGTTGCCCCTTCTCGCAATTTCTTTTGCAATTTGTGATAAAATTTATACAAGTTTTATAATGGCTTGAAGGTTTAATTTTGTGAAACGAATAGTTGTCTCGAACAGAAAATGAGACTGTGAAAATAGGAAGTTCATTTGATTTCAAAAATTTTTTTCCAAAATTTTTTCCACTCTGCTGCCCAACCATATTGCAACCACCATCCTCGGTGTAGTAACAATCGACGTTCAAGATTCACAGCCGGGAATCCAGTATTCTAGCAAGTTGTTTATAAAACTCGCATTTCCCTATAATTTTTAATCGCACAGTGTTGTCTATTGCTTTCCGCCAATTATGCTCTCCAAAACTCCGAAGATGGTTGCAATATGGTTGGGCAGCAGAGTGGAAAAAATTTTGAAAAAAAATTTTTGAAATCAAATGAACTTCCTATTTTCACAGTCTCATTTTCTGTTCGAGACAACTATTCGTTTCACAAAATTAAACCTTCAAGCCATTATAAAACTTGTATAAATTTTATCACAAATTGCAAAAGAAATTGCGAGAAGGGGCAACGAACCAACAATCCTTTTCTTGATAACCCGTATACATCCCACTGAACAATCGCTGCTTGCCGCAGCTCCATCGAAATGCGGTATTTGTGCGTGGTGAGGAAGTATGGCAAAAATCATGAAACAGTGAATAAAAACAATGGATCAAAATTTGAAACTTCGGACCCAAAGTTTTGGGACTTTTTGGAACTTTTGCAGAAAACGACATACCACACTCGATAGGGAATTTCTTGATCTGTTTGTGTGCAAAATTAGAAAAAATTCCAAACCACTAAGTAAAAACACCTCCCTTGTTAAATCTATGTTTTTGTCGATTTTATAATCAACATTGAATTTTTCGAATCATTTCAAAAACTCGATTTTCCACGTGCGACATTTCGAACAACAGACGTGCACCAAAAACGTGTCCATTCCAGCACATCAATCCGATCATTTTAAATTTTTTTGGAAATAGAAGCAAGTGAGTTGATTTTCGGGTAACAGATGAGCCGGCAATCAGCTGAAATTTTTTAATCTGAATATTGATAAAAACAAAATAAATGTCGTCAATTATGGTGTTTACGTACCACACAATTTCTACAGTAATCATTCATAAAAATTGTTCGTTTTCGGCATTTTTTTAAAGCGTTTTTCTTGGATTGTATAGCAAATTCGATTGAAAATCGTTTATATAGCTATAATTAGTTAATTGATAATTATTTCAGGCCGAAATTTCCGCGAAAAATTCGTGTGGGGTCGAAACCCAATTGTTGTGTATGTTTTTCTTGATTTCTTGATTAATTTCCAACAAAAATTCTCAAAAATTTTGCGATTTTTTCCCATCGACGAGCCATTCGCCGCGAAACCATTGTGACGCGTGTCTCGAGAACATTCGTTGAGTCGGAATTGAGGGAGCCCGCACGGGTGCGTCGAGCTGTTGCCCGCCACACACACCAACAGCTTCGGCCGAAACACCCCGCCTCGGTGATCCGAAGGATCCGATCCAGGAGGGCAAACGCCTGGAGAAGTCCAAGCGCGCACGATGGTGGTGGGTGGCGTTCGTTTGGCGGATGGCGTCGTCGTGGCGTTGGTGCAATTTGAAAAAAAAATTTGTCGCTGAAATTTTTGAATCAAGCCTTTTTTTGAATGAAAATGTAGAAATATATGCATTTTTTGCAAGAATTCGAGGAAATCGACGAGCTTGAAAATTGAGAATGCCGCCGACAAGCTGGAGATGGTCAGAAGCCAATGTCTCGCATTTGGTTTATTATTTGAATTTGACAATTCTAATTTGAAAATTTGAATTTTTCAGGGTCATCTTGTTCAGATGGTTCCGGGAGTTTCAGCAAAAGAATCTTGAACTCGGGGTAAATGGCAACAAATTTTGAAATGAGGTCTTGGTGCGCGAGGTGTGCGCCTTTAAGCTATCCGATATTTTAGTTTCGCACCTTTTTTTTGGCATTTAGCCAATTTTCCGCTGGCCCGCGACACAACGAAATTTTTTTTGAATTATAAAAATTCATTTTCAGATTTGTTGGTCCCGATTCGATCGTGGGTGGCTTTTGTTGGATACAATTCGGGCGGCCGCCGGCTGCGGCCGCGAAATTTTCGGCCATGGTATAAAATTATTATTTTTTAATTTAATTAGAACTAATTTTTTAAACACATTGAATATTTGAAAGTTAATTAAATTTTTAATTGATGTTGAAAAGAAATATTTTCAATTTAGTTGGTCCCTTACTGAAGGCAGCGAAATGGAATGGAGCATTATGATAATAAGGTTTGCTTTTTTTGTTTTTTGGAGGAGGCTCGATTTTGTAAAAAAAAACGAATATTTATTATTATTTCAAAATTGATTGAGAAATTTCGAGAAAATGTTTAAATTTAAATTTTCCCATTTTGAAATTGGCCCAAATTTTCTTTTTGTTTTCAGGTGAGCCATCGGCGAACATCCAGTCGACACTTTGAATCGTTTTATTATTTTCTTTTTGTCACTGTGGGCTCCAGCTGGGCGGATGAGTTGAGACTCTCTCAAAATAAACTTAGAGTCCTGGTCCGTTTGCCGGCTGGGGACCAATTGATATTTTACGGTGTAACTTTGGTCCCGGACCATCTAATTTTGGTCCCGTTGGTACCGTATTGACTAAGTCGCGCTTAATGTTTTTTATTGATTGAAAGGAGGTGTCTTTAAATTTAATTTTAAAGGTGCATTGGAAAAATACTTCAAAATCAGAATCAGGGCAGAATTTTCAAAATTTCATTCATTTTTTTTCGCGCCATGAATTTCTCGCCCATTTCTTTTTTTGGCGCTGCTTTGTCCGTGTGGAGTACACAGACACGTCTGTTCGCTTCGAGACCACCCCTGGCTTTTAGCCAAACGGTTGAGAATTTGTAACAATATGATTTTTGGGGTTCGAGAATTTTTTTTTTCAAAAGCTGCTGACAAATTAAAAATTTGAAAATATGGACCATCGCATTTTTTTTTCCGCGGCGGGAATTCAAATTTACAAACTGGGAATTTTGGAGTGTAATAAATGAAAAAAAAATATAGAAAAAATGAAAGTGAATGCGCTTTCTTCGAAAATCCCCCCCCCCATTACAATTCATTTCAAATGTACACCAATTCTCCAGTTGAGTTGATTGATAAAATAGAATAAATCGGGGCCATTCGATAGGATTTGAGACAAACCACACAATAGAATGGAAGAGGTCGTTAGAAACGGGGCACTGAAAGGGGGGAAGGAAAAAAACGCTGAGGGGCCCCGTGTGTCTGAAGAATGCGAACGAAAACGAAACCAGATCATCGGGGTGTGAGAATACGTTCACAATCCGAGCGCACGTTATTGTCGCTTCACAAAGAATCCTTCTTCTTCTACTCCTCCTTCCAACGACGACGACGTCATTCAGCAAATAATGAACAACTTGTTCATTCTTTTACTCAAATTTCTGCTTTTTGAGTTTACCATTGGAAGAGAATGCGAGTTTGGGCAGTGTGCAGGTGGGTTCTATTAGCAGAAATAATTTAATCAATTTTTGAACCCGAGAAAATTATTTTATTATGCGGTCGAAATTTTCTTGCAAAATAAAAAAAGAAATAAGTGGGTTACTGTAATATTTTAAAGGCGCGTGGTTTCTTTCAGCGTGAGTCTTTACAAGAACGTTACGGTAATTAATCTTATTGACGAACGATGAATAGTTTTTGTCAATTTTTAATAAAAAATAGTTTAAAACAACTTTTTTGTTGGCAGAAATAATTTAATCAATTTTTGAACGCTAGCAAAATTTAATTATTTTTTTTATTCGCTCGAAACTCTCTCGCATTAATATATTTAAAAAAAGAAATAAGTGGGTTACTGTAATATTTTTAAAGGCGCATGGTTTCTTTTTGCGCGAGTCTTTACAAGAACAGTACGGTAATTAATTCTATTGACGAACGATGAATAGTTTTTGTCAATTTTTTAATTAAAAAAACTGTTTAAAACGAAAAAATGTTTAATTATTTTTCAGATGTTTCTTCGAACTATATTGCAGATGTCTATGAAGACATCAAACGGGGTAAATTTTTTGGAATCATTATTTTTATAAATTAATCTAAACTGTATTCCATTCAGAATTTACTTCTCAAGTGTATATTCAAACAAATAGCGATTATGAATTGGCCAGAAATTACAGTATTGCGGCATTGACGGCCGTGCGATTGACAAAAAAGTCCGGGTAAAATTCATAATTGTATGTATGCAGGGGAAAAAAAATGAAAATTTCAGGAAAACCGGCGGAAAGCTTCCCAAATCGCTATGTCCCCTGAAAAAATATCGATGCGCTTATGGAAAATATCGGCACGTTAATGGGCGGTGCACAAATGTTTGGTGGCCGTTGGCCGGAGCCACAATGACGCAGTTTTCACGACGAATTCATGCCAATTACGAGGATGGTACGCAATTTTTGTTTTTCGCAAAAGAAAAATCACAATGTGTGTTTCAGATATTGGCGCTCCGCGATTTGTGGGCCGCGGCGGCGGACCACTTCCTTCGGCGAGCTTCGTCGACGAGAATCTACCGAAAGCGAGACGGGGTCCGCCAATTCCGTTGACTCAGACATTCGTCGATTTCGCCGAGCTCATTTATCAGGATTTGGTGCGTTTGGCGCATTTTCAAGGTATTTTTTTTTCAAAAATTGCCGCCTTCAAAATTTTTCAAATATATTATTGCTGATTGACTAACTAAAAAAAATAATTCAGAAAAGCTGACATGCTGCAACACGGAGAGCTCTGAATGCCTAGCATTGTCAAATTTGGACTGCTACGTTCGATCTGCTCCAGCTCCAACTGCGAAGTGCGAGTTTGGACGACGGGAGCAAATGAATCTGGCGACATCGTTTCTGGACGCCGGTCCGGTTTATCAAAGTGGCAAGCATTTGAAGACAGGTGAGACCTAATGGTAAGAAGAAGTAGAAGAGGCTGAATAGAGGCTAATAGGCAAATTCACGACCCATTTCACGTCGGACCATCAAAACCCGCTGGTGTCTTTGTTCGAAGCCGAACATAATTATATATACGATAAATTGAAGGTAGGTAGAACCCGTGTCAATGTCCGCAGAGCTTTGTTTTTCTTGTAGAAGCTTTATCCTCATCACTCTCAACAGACGATACTGGAAGAAGCTCGCAAATTTGTGATCGCTGAACTCCAATTCATCACTTATCACGAGTTCTTGCCGATTCTTATTGGCGACGACACGATGGTGGGAAGAATTGGCGGGACACCTTCACGTCGAAATTCGTTTAGGCTCGCTACGATCTCGACAAGGCGATGTGTAGCGGCGGCATGTGCGAGAACCTCAATCCGAACACGCTGAATGAGTTCGCCGCCGCCGTCGGATTGTTCTTCAAATTCATGGACGACGACGACGAGAAGAAGATTGGCGACTCGTCGACGATCCGACGGCCGTTCATCTATCGCCAATCGCGTTCGTCGTCGGCGAAATCGCTGCTCGCCGAGATTGTCATGCTCGGAAGGGATCACGGATTGGCGACATACGCGCAATGGCGGGAGGAATGCGGTGGCGGAGAGGTAGATTCATATTGAGTTGATTTTCGGCACAGCTTTGCGATTTTAAATTTATTAGGCAATTATGGATCATTGTATTTTCAAATTTCGATTTGAAGTGTGAGAATTTGATGGTACCATACTAATTCGCCCGTCAACCTCATGAATTGAAGACGCGTAAATCTACAATTGATATTATTTTCAGCTCGAGACCTTTGACCAACTCGGCGAGGTGATCGACGCCGAAATTCTCGACGCGTCATCGCGAATGTTCGGTGATGTTCGCGACGTCGATCTATTCCTGTTCGGATTATCCGAATATCCCGTTTACGGATCGCTCGTCGGACCCACGTTTGGATGCATTCTGGCGTTGCAATTCCAAAAAGTTGATCCGATGTTTTAGATAAACGAAGCAATTAGTGATTTCAGACGAAATTTGGCGATCCCTATTGGTATGAGAACGTGCTGACATCGGATCAACTCGACGAGATTCGAAAATCCTCGATTTCGAGCCTATTGTGTAGGCACGCAAAAGTTGAAAACGCCCAAACCAATGGGTTCATCGTGCCGGACGCGTTCACGTAAGATTTCGATCAAATTTATTGAAATTTGGAGGTTCAAATTAAGAAAAAGGCGTGAGAGTTGCGAAATTTTTTTCACAAATTCTTCAAAATTTCTATCAAAAGAAATATCGCGCTTATTTTTTATTCGAAATTTTGTCTTCCACTTTTTTTTGCGACGATTGAGTATATCGAAGATTTGTCTAAATTTTTTATTGTCTTCAAGGAACATTCCAATAAAATGCAATTCAACGGAATTCCCGACGATCGATTTGAGCAAATGGATGGAATCGGAGAGTTTGCGAGAGCCCATCGAGACGAAATTCGACGAGCTTCTCGGAATTTGCATCGAAAAAGTCAATGAGGAGCGATTGCGTCGAAGCAATCCCGACAATTTTCAGCGTATTTCCCATATTTTTTTCGCTCTTTTTTTTTGTTTTTTTCACTATTCCATTTTAAGACGGATTATTCAATTCGGCGTCGATCGGCAAATATGCGAAAATGATGTTGGCGAAAGATGAAGCCGTCATTGAGGCGAACATCAGCTTCATTCTTCTTGAGGTAATCAAAATTGTCGGCAGATGGAATTGGTTGTTTTTTCTAGGCGACCCACAAATTGATCAACGAGCGTCAATTGAATCTCGCCGACATTCAAGGCATTCACGTTGGCGACGATTTTCGAAGTCGAAGCATCGAGAATTGTAATCCGAAGCCGCTTCCGTGCGATCCGACGAATCCCTACCGCACCTATACGGGATGGTGCAACAATTTGAAGAATCCTGGAGCGGCGAACACGTTCGCTGAATTGAAGCGACTCCTTCAACCGGCTTATGATGATGGTACTTTGAGGGGGTTGCTCGCTATTTCGCTCTTAATCGAAGGATTCTAGGGATCAGTGCGCCTCGATCAAAATCGGTGAGCGGCGGTCGTCTATCATCGCCGAGAATCATCTCAAACGCGGTTCATTCAGCAGCTCCCATTGAAAATGTCAAGGTATTCTTTTGTTTTGGCAAATTTCGCCACTCGCCAATCTTCTAGTACACCCATTTGCTAATGGAGTTTGGGCAGTTCATCGATCACGACATCACGCATTCGCCAGTTGATCAGAATGCCGATGGAACGCCGCTGAATTGCTCGAGGTTGATCGTTCGAATTCCACCAACATTTGTTTTCATGTTCAGTTGCGATGCGTCGCTGACGGTGTCGCCGTCGTGCTATCCGATACCGGTGCCGGAATCGGATCGCTATTTTCCGTCGTCCGAATGCCTATCGTTTGTGCGAAGCCTTCCCGCCCAGAAGACGTTGGGCTATCGGAATCAGATGAATCAGGTTTTGGCGCGACACGCGAGAGAGAGTGAGGGAGAGTCAACAATTATTTTTCGAAATAGATCACTGCTTATCTTGATGGCTCGGTGATGTATGGATCGACGCAATGCGAAGGCGATCGCCTACGCACGTTTACCGATGGGAAGCTGAAGGTGACGAGATTGGGAAAGCAATCGCATTATGGCATCACGCTGAGCCAATCGGATGACTCCGAACAGGACGGATGTGTCTCATCGCCCAACTATCCATGCTTCATAGCAGGTCATGAGTGCAGATTGTCTAGATTGAATTGGGTTGATTATAGGCGATGATCGAAACTCGCAGCAGACGTTGCTCATCGCGGTGCACTCGATATTCCATCGCGAGCACGATCGCGTCAGCACGATTCTCAAGAATCTCAATGAGAAATGGGACGATGAGCGCATCTATCAGGCATTCGGCCATTCGGCCAACGACGCCGGAATAATTTCTGGAAAAATTTCAGGAGACACGAAAGCTGATATCAGCCGAATTCGCGCACGTCGTCTACAATCAATATTTGCCAATAATCGTCGGCCAGAATATGATGGACGAGTACGAGTTGAGACCGCTCAAAAATGGCTATTTCGATGGTTATGAGGAATGCGATGCGTCGATATTGCAGCCGTTCGCCGCCGCCGCGTTTCGATTCGGCCATTCGACGGTCACCAGGTTTTCATTATCATTTTCAAAGGCTGTTTTGAATTGCCGCCAAAACAGACATTTTTTTCAGTGCGTTTCACATTCATAAAGCCACCTCTGTTTTTGGGTGTAATTTTGTAAATTGTGAACATTTTTGAAATTCTGATTTTAAAATTGAATTCATAGCTAAGAAATAAATAGGTGTGCCAATATTCATAACTTGTATATCTGAAAAATTGGCCACGGAAGGAAATTATTTAATGTCGGCAGACGCGTTGCGGTTCGCGTGCGGTTCCCCTGTTATTATTATTTTTTTTTTTAATAATTTTTTCTATTTGAACATTGTAGCGAAAAATTATAGACGAAAATCCAAAAAAATGCGCGATTCGAGAGGTGTGCATACACGCGCGCGCAAAATTGCACACATTCGATGATTGAACACAAATATGCATTACTACGACGTTTTTTTTCGAAAAAATAAATTGACCCTAAGGTCGCCACAAGACCCAATTCGTTATGCGCCTTTAATTAAGTAGGTTTTTTTTCCAGTATATTTTTTCTCCAATGGACGTATTCAGGCAATAAAAATGTAAAAAATTATACATTAATAAATTTTTTCATTTTTTGTTTAAATAAAAAAATTGAAGAAAAAAATGAAAATTGACGAGTTTTTAAAATAAAAAAAACTCGCCCCACGGCTCAGCAAGGGGGAGGGGGGTGGTTCTTTAATAGAAAATTCGCATCTGCCAAAAAATTGGTTCAATTAATAACGGTTGTAATTGCGCGAACGCGAAGGTCGTTGAAAATGCTATAAATACAAACACTAATTAATTATTATCATCGAAAAAAATTATTTTTTTATTTTGAATCGTTTCAGATATACGCCAATGCAATTCTCGCCTGACGAGCCGATTGAGAAGGTTGTCGATTTGGCGTCGGAATTTTTGAATATGTCCAAAATTTATGATTATCACGGTATACCTTTTTGTGTGTTGCCTTCTAAATATAGTCGTGTTCACTATGAGATCCATATTTCGAGAAAAAATCCCGTGTGCGCCTTTAATTACTGTTTTCGAAGAAATAATTGATTAAAGGCGCGCCAGGCTGAAAATGAGTTGGGTCTTGTGGGGAGAAGAGTCGCAATTGATTTGAAACGATTTGAAGGTGTTGATGAGATTCTTGGCGGAATGCGAACTCAGCGGCAAATGGCGACCGATCGCTATGTCGATGATTCGGTGAGGTATTGACGATCGATTAGATCTTGAGCAAAAATTCTAATGCTCTCTTTCTTTTAGAAATTTTCTGTTTTCGGATCGCGGCAAAATCGGAACCGGTCTTGATTTGATATCGATCAATATTCAACGAGGAAGGGATCACGCAATTCAGCCGTACAATCAATATCGGTAAGTGCGACGATTTCATTCTGCGCGCAGTTTTTGGTTGTTTTGAAATCGCGTCGATATTCAGCGAGTGGTGCGGTTTGCCGAAGCTCACCTCGTTCCATTCGGTGTTCTCCGACATCGAGCCGAATGGTCTTGAGGCGATTTCGCGCGTCTACGACTCGCCGGACGACATTGATCTCTTCACGGGAATCGTGTCGGAGAAGACGGTGGCGGGTGAGTTTTCAAAAAAAAAAAAACAAAACAAATCAAATGATGATGGTTTACAGGCGGAATTGTTGGTCCGACGGCGGCATGTCTCATCGCGGAGCAATTCAGGCGGCTGAAGAAGTGCGATCGATTCTACTATGAGAATGGCAATGAGTACACGAGATTCACGAAAGGTTTTTTTTGTTTTTGTTCTTGAAAAAAAATTATTCGATTTTCGGCTTTCCCCACATAAAAAAACCTTTGAGAAAACCAAAGTGGCTTATTTTTTGTTGGATTTGGATTGCCATTTTGCAGACCAACTCCAAGAGATTCGAAAAGTGTCGCTGAGTTCGCTGATTTGCGCCAACTCGAAACTCGAAGCGGTCTCGCGAGACGTCTTCTCAGTGCCCGATCAATTTTTGTAGAATTTGACGTTTTTTCCTTTGATGAAAATGCCTGTCTTTTTTTTTTTTGCAGAAACGCGCTCATCGATTGCAAATTGTTCGAACAAATCGATTTTACGAAATGGAAAGATGATGGTATGATTTCGAGTTTTCCACGCATCCCCGATTTGCGTTTTCAGACTATTGTAGCTATAAGCGGACGAGAATTGCGCGACATTCGACGAAGGCGGTCTCGCCGTGCTCATCGTGTACGTGCACACGGTACGGTTTGAAGTGCTACTCGGTGGCGCCGGATTGTGCGCGACTATTCAAGTCGCATAGTAAAGAGGAGATTCTAGAGGTTGGATTTGGCAAAACTATTTTTTTTTTCGCTCATTGCTCAAAAATTCATTCATTTCAGGACACGATTTGCTATATGCAGTGCGCTTATTATAGCAGAAGCTAATAATTATATATATATATATAGATTAACATGGTATGAAAATTATGAATGAATGACATTAGAAATTGATGTCTGGATTGTTTTTCTTGAGGGCCGCTTGATCGGCGGCGTTGAGCTTCTGAAAGTCGGCGTGAAGCTTATTGGCTTCATCGTCGCTGACCGGTTTGCCGACGGTTAGCGAGCAGAGCACATGGGTGACCATTGAGATGATCTGTCAATTTTAAAGGTTGGTTTAGATTTGAGGGAAAAAAGCCATTTTGTTGGCGTTGAACAACCTGTTTCGAGTACTCGACGGCTTCCGCCGACAATCCGTCGAGGCGCTTCTTGTTCGCCTCGAGCACACCGGCCAATCGTGCGCCCAATTGCGCGTCGCGCGCCGCCACCGCCTCGATCATCTCGCCGCATTCGGCGAAGCACGCGTGTTGCGCGAACACCTCGCGCAACACGCGGCCCTCGTCGGCGGTTATCGATTCGGCGAACGCACGATTCTCCGACGGAAACAGATCTGCAAGAAGATGCCGATCGCGAATGTCGCGACGATGCGCTTACTCTTGACGTGATCGGGAAGTGAAGCGACGCTCATTGCCTGAATAGACGACATCATTTTATTTCTGTGTGTATGTGTGATCTTCACTACAGACAAACAAGGCAAGTGTGTAATAGTAATCATATGATATTGGCGATGGCAAAACAGGCATTTCTAAATGATGGATGGGATTGTTCGCGGTGAGACCAAAACTGTTCAAGGATCTATGGGATGACATTTAAAGTTTCCCTTAAAGACCCGTAAAATTGCCTAGGCGACATTTGTTTCGAAGGAAAAAAAATGAACAGTCAGCTATTCAAGTGGCGGGCAGAAACGCGTGAAATCGAATTACCAAAACAAGGCCCTCACGCACGAAAATAATCCTCTTATGTGTTGCGATTTGGGGTTATTTTGTTTTGTTTTGCCGCCGAACACAACAATCATTTTACACAAATGGTGTTGGGTGCGAAAAAAAATTTTTTTAATGATTGGCCATTTTGTGTTGGTTGGTTTGGGCGCGTTGCGGTCGCCAAGAAAAATGTGTATCTGCAATTTTTTTTGTGATCTTCGCGAAATTCTAATAAAGCTCATCGTCACAATTCGATTTCTAAAAACTCGACAAAAAATTGTCGAGAATTTCCCTAAAACATGAAAATGACGGCGTGTTTTTGAGTGGACAATTCCCGCATTCGGTGACCCACCCCGGCCGACGTCATCGCAAACCACATTTCTCATCTTTGAAATCGAATTATCGTCGAAGACGAACAAATTTGAATGATCAAACGCGTTTATCATTCGGCGGCGAATAGCTTTCGAATTACGGGCATTTGTCTAAACTGGCGTCGAAATATTGCACTCATTGTTGAGATCGATCGCGATGAGAATGTACGAATCATTTTGCGCCGATGCGACAACCTTCTGAAAAACGACTAAAACATCGATGGCGTATGTAACATTTTAAAGGCGCATACCGTCATCACATCCCCCACTGAACATATTTTAAATGATAACAATATCAAAGTCGACGTCGAAAAACGTCCAGAAATTCCGCTTGGCCAAAAACGACGTTGCTCGACACGTGGCGCTTCTCCTGCAATGCGCCTTTAAATCGCGACGGGTCTCGCCACGCGCGCACTCAACCATTTGACGCCTTCCTAATAATTGGACCACTAATCTCGACACCTCATTGATGATTCTCGAATAAGCGGATCGTCAACGGTCGAATCGCGTCGTCGCACACAAAATCCGACACGCTCATTTTGAATTTTAAAAAATGAAATGCAAGCCGCCTAAAAATAATGAGTTGTTTGAAAAAAAACCAAAATCACAGGCATTTTATACAAAAAAAAAACCATTGAATGAATGATTTATCAAATTGAAATTGATCTTCATCCGTTTTCAGCGATTTTCAGCGCCACTCGATAATAATGCGGTTGGAAATTGCGATTGACGAGATCGCAAAACGCGATCTCGAATACGATTCGTTCGTCATCGTCGCGTTTGGCGCCAATCTCCAGCAACGATTTCAACGTCTCCTGTAGATCATACGGAATTTCGTAATTGGCGATCGGCCGGTGGGCGACGATGTCGAAGTGGCGCAAAATTTCGGCGAGATTCAGCTGGTGTGTCGTTCGCACCGAAATCGTTCGCAATATTCCCGTGTCGAGCACCTTCTAAAATAGTTTTCGTATGCGCCTTTAAACGAATCGAGGCAGGTTCAAAATGCGAGGTGTGCATTCACCAAAATTGGCATTTTTAAAAAGAAACACCAAAAAAATCATGTCGGAAATCGCAAATTCAAGACGACCAACCATCATGAATTGCTCAATTTGCGGCTCGCGAAGATCGTCGGTGAAAATATGAATGGTTTTCGCCGCCCAACTCCAAACCAATTTCAAATTCACATGACAGAAATTGACGAGTTTCAATGATTGTGCGGTTTTGATCTTTAACAAAAAGCAGATAGTAATTTCGAGTTGAAAACGGAAACCTGTGGCGTCGAGAGAATCTCGATGCCCAATTCCATGTTGCTGTCTTTGATTCGTTCCTTCGTCACAACCTTCTTCAAATTGTGCGGAATTGCTTCGAGAGCGTCCTTCAGATCATCGGCATCCGTCATCGTCGCGATCAGCATGGTGAAGTCGATCTTCTCAATGATCGGCTTTAGGAATTCGGGAAAAACCTGGAAACAACGCATCGATTTGTGCGATTCTCAGCCGAAATCGAACCGTTATGTTCAAATTGTTCACATTCCAATTCGCCCGCTTCAGAATCTTCTCCAATATCGTTCGCACCTCGATTCGATCGCGTTCGCCCATCAAAAATCGTCGAACAATCTGGTATTTGTTTCTTCCATAGCTTAAAAAAATAATTAATTTTTAAAATTTTACAAAATTGTTCGATTTTGTGCATATTTTCGCAGAAAATCAATTTTGAAAAACAATCTTTTTTATACCAGGGCTGTGCGGCAATCGGAAATTTCGGCAATTCGGCAATTCGGCAAATTGCCGAAATTCAAAATTTCGGCAATCCGGCAATTCAGCAAATTGCCGAAAATCAAAATTTCGGCAATCCGGCAATTCGGCAATTTGCCGAAAATCAAAATTTCGGCAATTCGGCAATTCGGCAAAATGCCGAAAATAAAAATTTCGGCTATTAAATGTTTTCAACGATAATTCGAAATATAAATACCGAATTTTCACGGTATCCCAAATTATTCAATGGACATTGATTTTTGTTTCGCCGATTTTTTTTTTGATATCAAATTGCCGAAAATCAAAATTTCGGCAAATCGGCAATTCGGCAAATTGCCGAAAATCAAAATTTCGGCAATCCGGCAATTCGGCAATTTGCCGATCGAACGTTCTCTTCGGCAATTCGGCAATTCGGCAATTTGAAAAATCGGCAATTTCGGCAATTTCGGCAATTCCATTGCCGCACAGCCCTGTTTTATACGCGCTACTGTATACAACAACTAGCGTACAGTGTAAAGACTGTCACGCGAAAATGCACCAACCCGAAACTGATTTTTTTTTAAATTTCCTCATTTTTCACTTTAACTCTATGAAATTTTTCTTTTAAACTATGGAATTTAATTTTTGAAAAAAGTAACGCCCGTATCAGTCTTACTCAATAACGTCTAAATATTCAGAATGCAAATCTGTCGAGCACGCGGTGAAGCTGACGGTGATGGTGAGGAATCTCTAAAAAATCGAAAAATGTGCAAACTTCGAATGCCGCCCATGATGCGCCTTTAAACCTCATTCCATTCGGGCGAAAACGAGTCGGAAATGCTCAATTCAACAATGTAAACTCTTGATTCGTTTTCCAATTCGTACATCAATCGCGAGCATTGCGCTAAATTTTTTCTGAAAAATCATTATACTTCTCAATTTTAACCAATTTTTTGCCAATTTGGCAATGCGAAATTCTCGTTTGTTTCAATTTTCCAATATCAAAATTTGAATCTTCGCGAGACTCCACACCTAGTGCGATAATCCATTCGCTCGATGACACATTTCTTCAATTCGACCGGCAATTTGTGCCAGACGCCGAATGCGACATCCGACAAAATGCCGAACAATTTCGATTCGATGTGCGTCGCGCGATAATTGAGCGCCATCACGTACAGCGAATAGCTGCTCCACTGGCGACGCGCCGGCTCATCGATGAACATCACATAGCGCGTGTTCATCGCGTTGTTCATCGTCTTGAAGTGTTTTCTTCTACAAAATGCCTTTAACAATATATGACGCATAGTTAGTTACATGATGTCGTGCGAGCACGGTGGATTGCCTTTGAGATGTCGAAAACTCAAATCTTTGAGAATCGTCGGCGCGCTTAAATTTCGCGAGCAGCCCAATGAAAACGAGAAGCTCGTGTTCGTCTTTTTTCGCACAAAACTCTACAGAATCAAAAAATTGACGGTAAAAAACAAAGATTTTCCGACGAAACCTTGGTGATACGCGCGAGGTCCGCCTCGGTAAGACGATTCGAGCAGAACTGCATGAGTCGGTCCTTATAGCTGATGCGATAATTGAAGACGAACCGATGGTCGGAGACGTTGAGCAAATCGACGCGGCGCACCTACAAATCGGCGTGCGCCTTTAAAAAAAATGGCTCGCACCTCGGGAAATTTGACGATTCGCCGCAAACTTCTCCAATTGAACTCCTCCAACGCGACATTGATGGTCGTATAGGATTTGGGAACGATTTGGAGCATCTCGCGCAATTTTGTGCAATTCGTGCAACACACTTTAAGCGATTTGCTTTTGACTCGTCGGATGATGTTCGTCGCCGCCTCGTTTGGCTCCTACAAATCGCCGCAATCAACCATATGGTGAAAATTTAAACCAAAAAAATGATTTTTTTTACATTTTCTCTGCATTCGCCCTTCAATTAACGCTAATTTCACCATGAAATTGTATTTCTCTTCAGCAATTTTCATAAAATTCAAATTGATTTTGATAAACACAAAACCGTTTTTTAAAGGCGCAACTAGAAATTACATCAAAAATTTCCAACGCCAGCGTATTCCATTCGACGTCTTCAAGAAGACGCGCGGTTAGCGAGAAATCGTCGGTCTGATCCATTTGACATTCGCCGCCGCTGAAAATTCGCCGATCATTTTTTTCCATCTATAGAGGTGGGCGGTGTTTTTGTGCAATTTCTCGTGCGTGTGTTTGCACAACACCCAAAATTCGATTTCCATGATTCTTGAAGCGAAATAATCAGTTTCAAAAAACAAACGAACTCTGGTGTCGGTGTGACATATGCGACAATTCCTTCCTAAAAAAAATATCGCAATTTTTCGAAAATCCAAAAATCCACAAAAAGCTTACACCGGCGCCCGTTTTGCACACACGCGCGAATGTCACACATTTGACAAACATGAATCGCTGAGCAGCTTCACCTTCGGGCTCTTCCATCTTTAAATCATCTAAAAAAAAGAAACAAACACAAAAATTTGAGGTTGCGCTGGAGCGCGCTTTGCACACCTTAAGATTAAAAAAAAAATAAATTTCGCTTGTAGCATATAAATTATTTGAAAAAGGCAATATTCGCGTTTTCTTTTTTTAACGACGCCACCTGCAATTAATTCGGGTCCGCAATTTCGCGTCGCCGTGTCCACATACCAGCATTCCCATTTATTCTTCAAAATCAATCCGTATATGTACTATATAAATAGGGTAATGTAGAAAAATAAAACCTCCTTTTCTACCTTGACCCTTCTATTAATAACTATATATATATATTATTACTAATATTACAAAGAAAAATGAGGGGGGTGGCGAGGGGTATCACATTCGACTAGATACATAATTACAATTAGTGAGTAATTAATTATAAAGGTGGGGACCATAATTATTTGGTGGCCGAAATCGCAAAATAATGATGTTGGTGTCGTCGATCGGCGCTGAAATCGACAAACGCCATCGTGAACAAAAATCTGAAGGCAATTTTGCGATTCGGCCGAGGCTGATAAATATTTAAATGCGTCTTCAAATGCTCATTTTCCGGCGTTTTTGTGATCATCGGGCAAATCTCCCTATAATTACCATAATTAGTGCGGCTCAAAAACAAAACGAAAATGAATCGCTCACCCCGGATCGTTGCCAAGCTCCAAAAACTCGAATCTCGTCAAAATGCGTCGAACATCCAATTCGATTTCCGATTCGAGCGACAAAAATACGCCCGTCTCACGATAATTGCCATTGGCGATTTTCTAAATTTCGAATTCGTGCTTTTGATTTCTCAAACGCGCATCTAACCATTAGAAATTTGAGAATATCCCTCTCTTTCAACTCGTCCGTGTAGATGTCGATCGTCTTCGCTTTCCACGCGAAGAATGTCTCGACGCTGAGCCGCGCGTAATTCATGAGGAACACTTTTTCCGCATTTTTCACCTTCAAATTGCTGTTGTTGGTTTTCGCTAGACTTCAAATTTGGGTCTCGTATGGAAAACCTCTTGTTGGAATCAAACGACTTGACGGTATTTAAAAAAAAAGTATTGCGTCTCGAGGCAGCTAGACTGCGTACATCGCATTATAGCGTACGCCCAATTAATATTCAGTCAACGATAAATTTAAATTTACACCAATTTTGCAAATTTGAAGGTCCCGCCTCCCTTCAGTCATTTGACAATACATATTTATGTGAAAACGCGGAATTTTGGATATTAACAAAAAATGATTGTGGGTCAATTAAATGGGACCAACCTGCGGCATCGCAAGCACGTCTTCCGTCAAATCGGCACTTCGCAAATGATTGTGCATCTCCAAATACAACGCGCTCAAATTGGCCGGCACCATTCGCAACGTGCTCATCAAATCGGGAATATCGATGAAGCGAGCCGAAAACGATCTCATGTTGATCCTCTCGATGATCGATTTCAAATAGGCGGTGTTCATCTGGAAAATTGGCGGTCCCTCACCAGTAAAATCACCCAAATTGGCGCGAATTACCACCGAGAGAAACACGTGAAACACGTTCCAATTGGCTTTCGCCAATAATCGCTCGAGAATCACGGCGACGTCCGCCAAAATTTTGGTGTTGGCGATGATGGCGAGCTTCACAATTGTGCCTTGATATCTATAATTAGGTTGTGGGTGATTAATTCGCGTCGCAAATTTGCCAAACTGTTCGCGATTGTCGAAATAGTCGAGCAAATTGAATGGTTTGTTGCTCAATTCGGACGCAATCCAAATTTTGATTCGAATTAATCGCTGAAAGTGAAAAAAAAAAACAAACAAACGAGTTGTTGGCATTAATTTAAAGGCGCGTTCACCTCATTTGAAGCCTCCTCGATCTCCTCCTCAAAATCGAGACGATCGATTTTGATTTTCGCGCGTCGCTCGACATTATACATCTGTTTCGAGCATTGCGAGAGGTTGATTCTCAAAAAGAAAATCGATTAACAAAATTTCGAGGATCAACGAGCCTTGTGCGAACGTCCAAATTCTCAACAATTTGATTTTGCAACTCCACCGGCAATCGATTCCACATCGGAAGCTCGTTCTTCGTCAGAATCCCGTAGTATTTCGCTTTCGGCAACATTTGACACCATTCAACGACGGCGACATACAGCGAGAATTTGCCGGAAGCCCGCTGAGCGCGATCATCGATGATTAGAACATATTGGGTGCCGAACTCGATTTTGCCCAGCGACAATATCGATTTCTCGCTAGAATTTGTCGACATTTTTCGAATTGAATGCGAACGAAAATGATTTTTTACTCGTTTATCGGACATCTTCTTCCCAAATGCTTGTATTTGAATTCTTTGAAAATTTTTGGGATGCACACAAATTGATTTGTGCTCAACGAGATCATCGCAGCCTTTGGAATCTCCTCGCGAATATAATCCTACAAATTTCGAGTGCTTCAAAAAAAATATGAATAAAGCGTCTGGTTACCATAGTGACACTTCGAAGCTTCTCCTCGTCAATCGAAGAAGCATTATGTAAATTTTTGTGCTTCTCATAGTCAAAAATCGAGAGCGTTTCGAGATTTCGAATCTGAAACAAAAAATATAGATGTGAGCCAAAGAAGAAAAAAAGCAGCGGAAACCTGAGGAATGCTCGAAATTCCAACGGGAAGCTTCTTGAACCACAATCGAATTGTCATCGATTTATAGCATTGCGGTATGACGGCGAGCTTTCTCTCGAGATTCTCGACGCCATAATAATACAAATCCAAATGGTCGCATTTAATAAGTTTCAACACGCATGCAATATCGGAAATGTTCTCCTGAAATGATGGATTTGTCGAAGGGAAATGGGGAATTTAAAATAATACCACCGAAATTTTCAATGTGTTCACTTTGAAATTGACTTGCTTCAAATGAGAGTACATGCACGAAGTGCCCCATGGCTCAGCGACGATTACTCGAGCAATTCTGAATTTTTTTCTAATTTACTAAAAAAAAATGCGAAAAATCACCAACCTATTCGTTTTCTCCGAATCTGAATAGATATCGCTTACTGTCACCTAAAAAATGGGCATCAATATTTCGGTTAAACTATTTTCCATCCCCCTACATCATATGATCGATCATTCTGGAAGTTTGTTAGCTCGATTAATCCAATCCTCTTTAATTGAGTCGTCATTTTTTTAGGATTCTGAAAATAAAAATAAAGAAATTCAAGAATATTCGCGAAATTGCCCGATTTGAATCGATAATTTCGGAGAGCAATTAAATTCGGTGACAGTAACGGCGATTAAAGGAGCATCGACAATTTGTTTGCAAAACTCTTGACGCGAAAATGCGAATTTGCATTGTAAAGCAAAAAAAGAGAAAAAAATGAGATGATGCGCAATATCGACAATTATCGGCGTCCCCCCCTTGTAAACCGTTTAACGTGGTCCGTGTCGAGTGTCCTCGTCCCGCCGCCCAACAAGGACACCTCAATCAATTGATTATATCTGATATCGCCATTTATGGGGTGGCAAATCAAATACAATTGTTTAAATTACTTAATTATTCGTTAATTAAATTTTTACAAATTTGATTTTCGCCAAAATTTTCCCATATAACTGAAAATGTGTATAGAAAATCGATTTTTGTAATTTTCAAAATTTTTGCGCTCAAAAGTTGGTCGAATCGCATATAAATGACTATTAATGGCAAGTAAAAATCAATGCGCCTTTAAAGTGACAAAAAACCAAACAATTTTCATTGGATGCAATATTGCGTCGCGCGTGTTTGCGTACATTTTCAAATCTCGATGCTTTTCGAAAAAACTATTCATTCTATGGAAATTCGCTGAATAATTATGCCAAAATTTTATGAAAATCGATATTTTCATCATTGAGAATGCGTCGAAACTCGCGATTCAGCAACTCATCCATCGCTTCTCCATCGTGCGCGTAAACCCATCGCTTCTCCTTCAAATCATAGCGTTTCGGACCCGATATTGGGCTCGACAACCAGATTTGCTTATTTGGTGACTGTTTATTGATCACATAGGTACCTGAAATCGTTCGAAATTCCAAATTTTAGGCATTTTGTTAAAAAAAATCATATCTTTATTCGAAATTTTGAATTCAAAAGGTTCAAATTTTCAAAAAAAAAAGCCAAATTTCAACATTTCTTGAATAAAAATTTCTTTAAGTGAAACTTTTTAAGCTTTTTAACGAAAATTCTCAAAAGAGGGCCAATTTTTTTAAATTTTGGATTCGAAAGGCTCACATTTTTTGCGAAATGCCAAATTTTAACATTTTTTTAATAAAAAAATATTTTGGTCAAATTTTTTTGGAGCATTTTAAACAAAATAGTGCCAATTTTTAAAATTTTTATTCAAAATTTTGGGAATTTTAGATTCAAAAATATCAAAATTTCAGAAAATTGCAATATTTACAATTTCTGCTCAAATTTCTTCATTCCAAATTCAAAAAGTGCCGAATTTTCAGTAATTTGACAATTTTGAGCATTTTCAAGAAAAATCTAATTTTTTCGATTAATGATTTCAGCATTTTGAAGCAAATTCTCAAAAAAAAAACGCAAAATTAAATTCCATAAAGAAAATTTATATTTTTGCTTCACAATAATCACATTTCTATACAAATTTCTAAGAAACTCAAATTCTATTCAAAATTTTTTATTCGAAATTCAAAAATCACCAATTTTTTCCGAGACGACGACAGTAAGGACACCCATCGAATGCGACACATCATATTGCTCAGAAACCGGATAGACATCCCCAAAATGGTCAAAATAATCGGACAATCTTGAAATTTGCGCATTTCGACTTGAAATTTTCAGCAAAAAAAAACCTCTGCAGCGTCTCCTCGGCGACTGTCTCATATTCGTTCTGCGAAACTTCGACGCTGAATCCTCAAAATCAATGATTAAAATTGATACAAAATTGCCAAATTTTACTCTGAAATCTCGAAAAATTCACACCAGCGGCTCGCAATCCCCGAAGCATTTTCTGGCAAAACAAAAACACCAATATGTTATTTTTTTCGCATTTCTCAACAATTTTCAATATTTTCAGCGCCAAAAACCAAACGCAAAAATTGCCTTTTTTCGAAAAATCACAATATTTCATTTTATTAAAGTCGATTTCTCAATAACACGTTATTAAAATTCTCAGGCATACCCGTCAAGCAATAAATGAGCGGGAAGCTCCCTGATAAAAATAAATCAGATAAAAAATCACATTTTAAACAAGAAAAACTGAAATGATTGTGGGAAAAATTGATTTTGGGAGACCCGGGAGACGAATATTCGATGATGAAACTCTTCAATTTGATACGTCGAAATTTTGGTTTTGAAAAAAAAAATAAATATCAGAAATGTGTTGAATATCACAGGAGAGATGATCAAGGGATAAAAAGAAACAAAAAAACCAAAATCTAGAAAGAAAAATAGCATTTTTGAGAGCTTCTACTCTTGTTTTATACGGCCACCCCATTCCAATTTGAATATATTGTTCCTCCATCGAATCGTTGGACGGCATAGGGCAGAAACGAATACAATGGGAGCCGAGAGTTCACGCAAAAGCCAAATACCAATAAAACATGGCAATGAGAATGGTAGAGGGCCGTTCTGAAAGAAAAAAAATGAAAATAAAAATTTTTTTCTAGGTACTGTAGCTTTCAAAGTCCGCAAGTTATCGGTGTTTGCGGACTCCTATTGTTTTTTTTTATTTTTGTTAAAAATTGTCAATTGTTCCTAATTTTTGCACATTTTTCAGGGGAAACCAGGCGAAAATGAGTATTTTCAAATAAAAAAATGTTAAAAAAATCTGTATTCAATAGAAAATGTTTGATTCAAATTGTTTTTTCGCAGCTCACCTGAATCGAGCTCATCAGCGAGTAATCCATCGAAATCCAAAAAACGATATGCGCCACAAAAGTCGCATAAAAATTGATGGCAAACAAATAATCGAGGCACGTTCCCATTATGATTGCGGTTATGAAGCAATCCTTAAAAAATACATTTGATTTAAATCAATCAAAACCACCGAGTTGGCTACTTGAAGCGGCTCGACAAGAATGATATGTGGCAGCATGGCGATCCTCAATTTGATCCATCTACAAATCCGATCCAAAAACGCGAACACATCGCTTGGCGGACTATTCTGAAGGGCGGGATTCGTCGAGATCGCCGACTTGTAGCCATGGTCGGCGAGTTGGCGTCCGAAAAAATAATCTTCGGCCAGATACATGCCGAACGCCTGAATGCCGCCGAGCTCCTCCAACGCCGCCTTCTTCATCATCGACGACATGCCGGTGGAGCACACAAACTCCATACAATTGCCGGCGAGATAGATGCGACCGTGCGATGTGCCGAAGAAGATCTGCTCGAACGCGGCGGCGAACCCACGACGATCATTGCAATAGGGCACCTGTGTGACGAGCGCCATCTTCTCATGGCTCATCATCGTCGACGCCATGTCGAGAATCGAGTCGGCCTTCATCAGAATGCCGCTGTCGCTGATCAGTATCAGCGGGTATTTCGCGGCGCGGTACGCCGGCATCATGTTGTTGATTTTCGGATTCATCCCCACTTTTTCGCCGCCTAAAATTGCCCAGGTTTTATTCAATCTTCCGCAAATTTTTTTCCAACCAAAAAACAATTTCGCATCAATTTCGGGGTATTTCGCCATCAATTGCCGCACGATTCGCACCGCCGGATCGTTTTCAGCGTTGAAACAGAACAACAGCTCAAACTGCAAACAAATTTTGATATAGAAGAGAAAATGCGTTTTTTTTTTAAATTTATTTTATCCAAAAATCAACCTTGTGATACTGCGAAACAAAAAACGTCTCCAGATTCTCGCGTAGATTCGCGTCGGCTCCAACAATCGGCTTGATGACCGACACGCCCGGCAGACTCGGATCCGCTCGAATTTTCCAATGCAATCGGTATTTTCTACAAATCGACACCACTGTTTCTTTCATTCTTTTTAAATAAAAAGACTCACGAGTAAAGAAACGCGATCCAGTGAATAATGTAGAGGCACGTGACGAACACGAGGCCGACTATCGCGAATAATGTGGCGACATCGAGCTGGGCAGCCATGCGCCTGCAAAAAAAATAAAAATAAACTATCAATATCAATTCACATTTCCCAAATAGGCGTCGAGTTGTGTCCAACGAGAACTGGTCACGTTTCAAAACGGCGGCATCCGCATTTATTTCGATTTCAGCACAATTTTTCGCCTTTCTTTTTCAAATTTATATTCAACTTTGCATTTTTATCGTCAAAAAATCCAAATCTCCAAACCTGCTGCCTGTCCAAATGCCTCTCGGCGTTCGCAATAGTAGCAATGAATGGAATGCTGACGATGATGATGATGATGATGATGCTGCTGCTGATGCCGCCGCCGATGTCGTCGGCAGTTCGGCAGCCACCGCTCCGATGATCGACGACGTTGCCGACGCCAGAGCTGCAAATCACTCTTCGAGTTATTGTGTGGACTGTGTGCGTGTCGGTCGAGATCGAAATTCGCGATTACATTCAAGAAACTCGCCCCCCCCCACGCAACCCACTGCTGCACTCTCGGACTTTGTCTCACTCTCTCTCTCGATACCTATTATGTCTCTCTCTCTCTCTCCGCTAACTATGCCGTCAATCATAATCGGACAATGAGCTGATTACTCGCTATCGGACCATATTTGTACCCACAACCGTAAGTAGAAGAGCATTTAAAAAAAACCACCGAAAAAAGAGAGAGCGCGATTTTTTTTGTTCTGAAATTCTGAAAAAAGGACGAAAAGCAAAAAAAAAAGCTATAGCAACAAGAAAACAATAGTCGGAAATATAAGGGGGTTTGTTTTTTTGGATTGTTTGCTCAACGAGTTACTCATCTCTTCTCTCTCTCCATCTCCACAACCGACTAACTATATATCATATAATATTTCGAAATAATCATATATATATATATCTCCTGCTTCGACCGCACCGCGCCGCCTCTCCGTTTTTTGCCTTAACTATACAACGCATAATTAACCAACACACTCGCAAACATATCAATTCAATTATAGCGGCCACTCCCCCCAAAAATGAGTCTGATTCATATGATTCTAGAAATGAAAATGGTAAATACTCGCATGCGCCTATAAATGTAACAAAACCACAATGCACCTTTAAACTACCGAAATTGTTGATATACAAGATTTAAAGGTCTATGCGCCTTTAAAATTTCTCACTTTTCCAAAAAAAAACTTATTTTAGGCAACAATTGTGAAAGTTGAAATCGCAGGAAAAAACAATTTTTTTAACCGCCCCAGGTTTGACCAAAAAGCAAATTCAAAATCTCAATGCGCCTTTAAATCGCTATGGGAGCCAATTCGACAAGAATCAATGTCTCTTCAAACGCTCAAAAAGAACCGTTGGTGCTCAATTCGAGTTGGTATTGGCATGTGCGCACAAATCACAAAAAAAACGAACCTCTTGATATGATATGCGTGAGATTCGAACAATTGGCGATTGCAGTTTCCATTAGTAATCACGTCCAAATATAGTCAATCGTTTCGATTCGTGACTCGCTCGCGTTTTGTCGTTTCTGTAATCTTATCAATTCAAATTGGCCAAAAATTAGTCATCATATAGTTAGCATAGTCAATCTTATCAAACAATTTCGCCATCAAAACTATATAGATTTTTCAAATTTGCTCTTCAAAGAGCCCGCCGAGGATTCTGCGATTGTTAATGAAAAAGATGAAAGAGTCAAGTGAAGAAGACTCAACACGACTCAATTAGATGAAGCTCAAGCGCAATTTCGAAAGAGCATGCCGATTATGATAAAACGAGCAATGCGACAATGCGACATCGCGGCGCGGACAACATCCTCGTCCATTCGTGACTCGCACTTTGTGCCGCCTCTATGTTTTTTTTTCGCGTCCTCGTTGCTCCGACAAACTCAAACAATTTCACGTAATCGAACATTTGGATTTTCGCGAATTTTCTATTGACAATTCGCCCCGACAAAACACACACACAACTAAACGGGAAAAATGTAAAACGATTTCAAATAAACAACTCGACGTTTCTTATACTTGAAATTGAGAGGAGCACTGTTCACATTTGTCATCTCTGGATCCGAGGATCTCAAATTTTCTTGAAGATTGACAATGATCATTTTTTTTTCAAAAAAGAAATTTTTGTTTGAGGGGGGTGCAATTTCTTAACAAAAACCCCCCACACCGTTCGTTGCGAGACTCAACTCAAGAAAAAAAGCAGGAATGCGCCTTTAAAAAAGAATTTCGGCACTTTTGTTTCAAATTCAAATTCGATTCAATCGCCAAATTAAGGTCTCAAAGGAATATTGGCTAAATAGCGCAACAAAGCAAAAAGAAAATGTGGGTCGATTTACAACGAATCGACATCGCTTCGAGACCCTCTTCATCGATATGTACCGACAACCCGAATGATTCATTGATAAGAACCATTTGGTGCAATAAAAAGGTGTGGCATAAAAGTTGAATAGGAAGAAAAAAAATATATAAAAGATAATTGTTGGAATTGATTTCTCACGCCCCGCGTGAACCGAATGGGTGGTGTGATGGTGGTGGTGAGAGGGTGAAACTCAATACATTTGGGGGCGCTGGAAAAAAAAAAGCGAAGGCAAATAATGCAACGAGGAAAAAAGGGCGACACAGTTTTGAATAGTATTGAATTGAATTCGGGCATCGACAAATATTTATTCGAATGCTATCATGTTTGTTTTGTGTCCAATAATAATAATCATCATCATTTTGTGATTCATTGTTTTTGTGCTCAAAGTGCACAATTTAGGGGGTCGTCGAGCAAAACATTTTGAATCACGATGGTTTTTATTTTATTGGTCCCACAAACACAAAACTCAGAAGGACTCATAAGTCGCTACTAGAATTTTGATGCTCTTTCATATTAGGTTAGAAAACGCAAAAAATGGTTTTCCATTCGAGACTCCCACCCGACAATTTTCAAAATGACAAATGAGAATGTGAATTTCGAAATTTTCGCAATTTCGTAACTTTTTGAAAATATTCTATACTATTATACCATATTTTATAGTATACCTAATTTTTGTGGAATTTTCACCAAATAAGGAATCTCAATTATTTTAAAGAGAAACTCAAAATTTTCGTAATTTTTCTTCAAACGTCATTTTTAAAAACTTAAATGTTTTTTTTTTCAAAAAAATTCCAATAAACATTTTTCAAAATCAAAATTCTCCTACCTTTCAAAACTTTCTAACCAGCCGCTCCATTCTGCAAAAAAAATCGAAATTCAAAAAAAAAAAACAAAATATATTCAAAAAGTAGAAAAATCCGAATAAAAATCAGTTAATAAAAAAGAAAATCAAAATCGCATAATCATCTTTTTCGAAACATTTATGTGTTCACCGAAGAACAGAAAAAAATCGGTTAAAAAACCCATGAGCGCGCTTCACTGTCCAATTTAAAAGAATGGGAGAGAGATGGAGGGGGGTCTCAACTGGTCTCAAAAAGAAAATGCCAAACAATAACAACTTATTACTGTAGAGTAGAGATATGGCAAGGTGCAAGGCTAACTATATATCAAATAGTACAGATAATAATAATAATAATAAATTAAAAAAATAAATATTTGGCATCACATTGTACTGACTCCTCTCAATAATTGCACTATACATAATTACGGTTGGTGCTTGTGTTAATTATGCGATAATTATTTACAATTGACTATTATCGATTGGCGGCGGAGCATCATCGACACCTCCATTGATCTCGCTCTTCGCCAAATTCAATCGTTTCACCGCTTCCGATAATTGACGCTCGAGGGCGTCGGCTTCCGACGAGACGTCGAGTTGAACAGCATTGTCGGTGGTGCGAGCAACAAGCTGCTCAATGTGTTCGACATTGATCTGAAATTGGTGGTCAGAGTCCAAAAAAT
Organism: Caenorhabditis bovis; assembly: GCA_902829315.1. Taxonomy (NCBI): domain Eukaryota; kingdom Metazoa; phylum Nematoda; class Chromadorea; order Rhabditida; family Rhabditidae; genus Caenorhabditis; species Caenorhabditis bovis. The sequence goes on along the minus strand of CADEPM010000004.1, from coordinate 5,859,131 downwards.
TACTAAAATTAAAGGCGCAAACCATGTGAGCATCTCTCATCGCAAAAACTCACCTCCGGACACTTATCCTCGTAATAATAGGTGTAAGCGGCGATGAGCGCAATGAATAGCTGCTGCTGAACAATCGGCTCGAGGCACTCATTCGCGATCTTCGCCGCCTTCCTCAATATCTCCGCCACACGTTTGCCATTCCTCATCGGCTCGCCCATCGTCTCAATAGTTTTGCCGTTCCAATAAAGTGTCGCCGCCGATATCAGCGATCGAACCTGATCGGGCTGAAACAGACGAAATAGAATGATTCGAATCGGACCCCCCCCCCCACCCATACCTTTTTGAACATTTTCGCCGCCGCCAACGCGCACTGACTCGCCAATGGCTGCCAATTCTCGTCGGGTAGATGTTTCGTCGCCAATAGGGTGCCGATGGTGAGATGAAGGCAACGCACGCGATCGCGCGAATCGGCAACATCGTCCTCGAGAATCGACATCGCCTTCGAGATGAACTCATAGATGACCGTGTGGTTGTCGGTGAACGGAACTTTGTTGGCGGCAGCGGCTCCCTAAAGAATGAAGTGTGTCACCCAAAACATTTTCGAGAGCGGCGAGTCTCACATCCAAATAGAGCTTCAATGGCAACTCGGCGAGCTCGGCGGTCGACACCAGCGCGCCGATGCTGCCCATCGCGCAGACAAACATTTTTCGAACTTTGGCCTCCCAATTCGGCTGGAAAAAATCGACAATTTTTTGTTTTTTTCAACTTGAATCGAAGATTCTCACATCCGCATCTTTTTGGTCGATAAACGAGACAACCAATCGATAAATCTCGAAGACAATCGGAGGAAGCGTGTATTTTAGACGATGTTTGCCGCCCTCGCCGAACACTTTGCGAGCGCTGTTGAGAAGCTGAAATAGGAGAAGCTCGGAAATCGAATCATTAGATGAGTCCCATACGAGATATTGATTGTCGACGTCATCCGCTTTTATCATGTGCACCATTCGGGCGACGGCGTTCTGCTCATCGACAAAATCCTCGGACTCGTTCGCATCCGTCGGCTGATCTTGCTGATCGCGTATCAGAGGTGCGATCAAATCGAAAACCACATTCACGTCATCCTGGGTCTTCAGGAACGTCTCCTCGTCGAGAATGTTGGCGATGATGTAGGCGGCGGTGTTGCATCGTCCGCGATAATCGAAGAAATTGACGAGCGCGACGAATTCGGACAACTCCGAGAGCCGCACCGCATTCTTGTACTCGTCGATGGGAATGTTGAGGAGTTTCGTCAACTCGCGCCCGACTTTGCCGAACGCCTCGATCGTCGTGATGCCCTTCTCCTCGATGATCGTCCGTAGGCTGAGAAGCGACAAATTCGCATAGTCAACACGATTCGGATAGCATTTTACGGCCAGACTGACCAGTGCGACCTAGAAGAATTGAATCGATGAACAATCTGGAATATGTGAAGATTGGGGATTACGTGAAGCGAGACGACGTCGTCCATCGGCATGTCGGGACGATTCTTGATAAGATCCTTGGCCTGTTCGGAGAATATCTCGAATAATTGCATCTGGAAAAAATGCGCGTTTGATTTTCATCTTCCCAAAAAAAAATTCAACCTTATTCTGAGTGTTGCGCGCCGCTTCGCCTTCGATCGAACTCGTCGTGTACAACGCGAGGCGATCGATCAGCGCGATCAGCACATTCTTGACGTTGACCTCCGGCGCGAGTTGGCCGCACGCGGCGAGAAACTCGTTGAGCGTGGCGAGATGGAAATCATCGGCGAACACTTGAATGACGCACTCCATGAGGTACTCTTGCGAGATCGGGTCCCGACACGAAACGACCTGCTCCAAAATGCACGGCAACACCTCGCGCGTGTACATCTCTTCGGTGAGGCTCTCCAATTGCGAGAGTCGCACCAAATTGGTGCCGACGAGAATGCGAAGCTCGAGGCGGTCCTTCTCGCGCTTCTCGCGCTCCTTCGATGGTCCCTGATGCTGCATTCGGACCCAGAGTTTGTTCATCTCGCCGAAATTGATGATGATGAAGTCGATGGCGTCGGCGACGGTGCCGTCCTGCTTCAAGCATTTGCCGTTCGCCTCAGCCGGCTCGACGAGCACCGCCCCATCATCATCATCGTCATCGCCGACATCGGGCAGCAACGATCTCGTTGATTGAAGAAGATAGTTTCTGAGGAACAAGCCGCGAAGTGGATGTTGAACACCGCGGCACATCTCCACCATATCTTTGAGTAATTCCTTGCGAGACCCGAGGCCGCATTTAATGAAAACCACGCCAATAGTGACCAAAAGGTACCTGAATTAATTAAATTTTTATTTAAGTATTCCGAGATCAAATTTTTGTGTATTACAATCTGGGAATAATTGAGCCGGCGTATTGAACACATTCATACAAATTTGTCAATTTCGACGCGTCCTGCTGAAAATCGTCGATGAGCACCGTTTCAAGCTGTTGAAGCTCATTCACCGAATCCATGTCTGCAAAAATTTGACTTCATTTTTTTAAACCCTTAATTATATGCGGCTACACAATCGGTAATAGAATTTCGGCGACAAATCTCCGGTGCGAAGCTCGTTGAGAAATTGAAGCGCGTGCTTCAACGCGTCCATCGTCTTCCCCTAAATCGCTTAATTATTGTTGGCGATCTGAAAAAGCCATGAGAGAAACCTTGTCGAGGCATCGCTTCATCTCGTGCGCCTCCGATTTCACAATTCGACACGCATGATCCAGCGCCTTCTCCTGATCAGCGGCGCTCGGCGTCGCTTCATACATAGCGCTTAACACAAAAAAATAATAATTAACACAAATTGTTTATGTCGAAATGGAAATGTGAAAAAATAATTTGAGTAGTAAAAACCGAAAAAAGAAGAAACGAATTGAGATTGATGTGCGGTGGGGCGCGTTTGCAACAACACGGTTGGTGGGTTTCCGCAAAAATTAGTCGGAGGAATGGAAATATTAATAAAAATGAATGTTTATTTATTGTTGGCAAGACTCGACGTGCTGCCGATGACGAATTCGACGGGCGGCGCATCATCGGGCACATAGATCTCCTGCTCGTAAATCAACTCATAGCAGAATTTATTTTTGACGCGCGGCGGCAACATTCGAGCGCGCCGCGTGATTTTTCGATGAAACGACCACGTTCCCTCGTTGGCGTCGGCGTACTCGTTGTTGTTGCTCGTCGCGAGCTCATTATCGTCGTCGCCAATCACCCAATCAAGGTTTTTATCTGCAAAAATTTTTAGCAATTTTTTGAAGAAAACCACCAACTCAAAATAATAAAACACCTAATGCGCCTTTAAAAAATGGCGAAATTCATACCAGACTTGCAATTGACGTAAATTCGCGCCGGAATTCCTCTACAATACGGCATGGTGACCGTCTCCTCAACAACTTCCTTATTTAGTTTAACATTCGGCGGTTTGGAATCATTTAAGCAAACCGTGTTGCGAGTAATCGACAATGTTGTGTATTCCACCTCCTTTGGTGCGACTTCTTCTGAAAACAAAAATTGATATTAAAGAAGTTTGCAAAATGATGGGACCATTCTTCTCGGAATCACTTTTCTCCGAAGAATGTTCCTCTGGCTTTTTGGTCCATTCTTCACTTCGACTCTTCGGCGCCCACCAACTCTCAGACATTGGAAATTCATCCTGAAATTTTAGTTTCAAATTTTCTTTATTGTTATAAAACATGGTAAAAACCTCTTGTTGGACTTGCAATTCGCCCATTTTCTTATACATCAACTCGACTTGAACTTCTTCGGACTTGTTCGCGTTTATCTGAAATTGGTAGCAGTCCCACGGCGATTGATTGTCGTCTTCCGCAGCGAATCTCCCATAATATTCATCCTTCTGAAATTCGCTTAAATTTTCAGCAACATCTGAAACCTACATTTTCAAAAATTGACGCGGAATTCATCGAGGAGAAAAAAATTGGCAAAATCGTTCAGCGCGCTCGAAATGCGCAAAGCGGCAAACGCGCTCCGTCGCACATTGTCGCGAATTCAAATTGCGACCAAAGTTTTCAGCGAAAAGAAAAAGCTGTTCAAACATTAATTAATTAAACTTTGCCATTTTTGGGGATCATCGTCATTTATTTAGACAGGCATCGAACTCGCCAGAGTTTATAAAGAGCAAAATGAAGCTCGAAAAACCATCAACTCGAAAATCATGAAGGTTTGTGTGCTGTTCGCCGCTCTCATCTCAACCGCAATCGGGCAAACGCTCACCTGTAGAACACAAACAATGCGTAATTCATTGATGGTGTTGCAATTTGCAAGAATTTCAGCAAATTTTCAGCGTCTCTTAATGGCCAATGCCCAACAGGAATGACGATTGTTTCCGACGGCGATTGCTGCAACGACGGCGATGTTCAAAGTATTCGGCGTCACCAAAAAATGCCGGCTTAATTCCTGTTTCAGCTCAAACTCCAACGCCGGTGTGCGAGGACAAGGTGAACCCGAACACCGGAGTGTCCGACTGTCCAGCCAACGCCAATTTGTGCAACGACAGCAGATATCGGTACTAGCATTGTCCATGGGAAGCAAAAAAAATGGCAATCTGTAATTTGCAGAAGCTTCATGCGAACCGAGTGCCCGAAGACGTGCAAATGCTGCTCGAGCGACAATGGCAACACGAATTGTGTGGATAAGGTGAACGCGAGAACTGGAATCTCCGAATGCCCGCAGAACGCCAATCTTTGTAGGCATTCTGGATATGTGTAGGCGATTCGATCAATTTTTTCATGAGAATTTCTCAAATTTCAGCGATTTCATGAGAAACGAGTGCCCGAAAACGTGCGGTTATTGCTAAAAATGCTCTCAATTGTTTTTATTGTCTCAAACATTAGTCATAAATCAATTTGCTCTCATTAAATCGCCGACGGAGATGATCGAGCTCTTCTTGTGCATTCGTCGCTTCACAAGACATTCTGGCTGAACGTCGCGATTGAATATTGCCATGAGAAATCTGCAAAAAATAGGAAAAAGCTTGAAGAAAAAAAAACAAATTAAATTAACCCGTCAATCATTGCGACTAGGCCATTCGACATTATGACATCATAAACGTTGATGAAGCTTAAATCCACGTGGGAATCGCTTTGCGCCGCGCAAATTATCACATCAACAATATATACAATGGTTTGCAAGCAGCTCTGAAATCAAAAACGTGATTTTTTGAAGAAGAAAAAAAAACGCCAAAAAATAATTGAGGATGTCCGCAAACACCTGAGCTGCGGACTATGGGTGTCTACAGTAACCCACTTGATAAAATAATCGAAGTCCCCGATTTTTTCGTTTTCCGCTCTCGCGCGAGCTCACTGAGAACTTTTTCTTCTAAAATACAATTAAATATTAAAATGGACGGGTTTATCAATTACGGGTGACTCAAAAAATGTTTCCATTAGTGTCGAAACATTCAAAATATTTGCGATTATTAAAATCGTAACAGTTGAATAGAGTAAAACATGCACAATTTTTTGATGGCAACGACTCGCCGCGATGAAAATGAGATTATTCGGCTCATAATAGCATGCGCAATTGGGCATTCCAAGAAATGTCATGAAAATTCCAATAACCCATGCGCAAATCGTGCCAAACTGTAAAAAGTGGAATATTTTTAAATTTTTTCCGGAATTTTTGAATACCAAAAGCAGAAAACTGTTTTTCGTTTTGTCTTTTCCGCAAAAAATCGCCGACCATTTGTTGAAAGCCATTAGAAATTGTATAAAAATCGATTGAAAATAAATGCCGATCATTAAAAATTGGCTCAAAAATTTGTTCAAAAAGCTTGAAACTAGCGGCGTCGCTCTGAATCTTGATGTCATTTTCGCGAAAATCGCCTCAAAATCACAATAAACTCGCCGGCGCCATCCAAATAATCGAAATTATGCCGAACGCCACATTGCCGACGGTTTTCGAGATGCTCAAAACGTAAAAGTTGACGCGATACCGTATCCCGAACATAAACGCTGAGCATGTATAAGAGTTGATCGAAATTCCAATTAGATTTATGAAGAGAATTGAGATTCCGGTGAGAATTCGCTGCGAATTCTCAATATTTAATGTGCGGTTGAATTGCGAATACATTTCTCGACAACAATGAGCTTTTTTTATTGTTATTATTTATTGCATTGTTATTATATTCTATTAAATGGATTGTTTTCAAAACAATTCCCCAACGGGGGTTCACCTGGAAAATTAATGTAGATTTAGGCTTGATTTGGTTTTGTCTGCAATTAAGTTTACGGTATGCATTTCGGTGTTTGCACATTTCGAAAACAATCGTAATTCATCATTTTTTTTCGAATTTCTCATCCTCGTCATTTTCAATTTCGCAATGCTTTTGCATGCGGTCGCGTTGCTAAGTGTTGCGCCGCAGGCGACTCCGCCCATTACTCGAATATTCCTTTTTTGCAAGCATTTTCGTTTCAGTTACTTTTATCATAAGAATGTCTTCAATTATCGATCACCGCTATGAAAAATCCGATGTTCAGGTAATTATCAATTAATTATTGACCAATTCGTTGAATTTATAATTAAGGAGGCGAGAAATCGTTACATGGTTGCAAGCAACAGCGAGAATGCGATATATCTCGCAACGGTGCTATGCGGCTCGCGCAACAACACCGACATCAAGGAGGGAATTCAAATTCTCGAGGGCATTTTGAACAAAAATTAGTAGTTTGACAATTAAAATTGATTTTCTAGATCTATTGAAAGATTCCGTGAACACTGACGTCAGAACGTGCGCCTATTATGCAGCGCTGGGCCACACAAGGCTAAAGGTTGGAATCCGGAAAGGGGAATTTCGAAATAATATTTTCGAATTTCAGAACTATGACAAAGCCATGTCCTATATTGACGCGATTCTCAAAAGCGAGCCGGACAATGTTCAAGTGAAGCACCTCAAGGCGAACGTCGAGAAGAATATGCAGAAGGACGGGTTCATCGGTGCGGCGATTGTTGGCGGCGCTGCCGCCGTCGTCGGCGGATTGCTCATCGCCGCGCTCGCCGGCAGAAGATAACTCCAAAAAAAAACTGTCATGTATTATATTTTGTGCACATAAAGAAGACGGTTCATGCAAACATTCAGTTCAATTTCAATTATTGCAAAACGTGCGCCGATGGTCCGCCGTTCTCCCAATCGTATGGCGCCGCCTCGCTGGTTCCCGTCGAGCCGAATGCGCGACGCATTGTCTAAATCATCGTCAAATCTGATCAATTCTCATTCCAGTGGTTACCGCGTAGATAAGAGCGTAATTCGGAGCGTCGTAGTACTTCAGAGCGTCAACCATTCTCATAATCTCCTGGAACTCGTGTGGACAAGGCGGCGGAAATAGAGCGGCGAGATTGGCGCGGATCGCCTGCTTCTGCTGTCCGACAGCGTTCATGTCATTCACGTGATGCCATGGCAGTTGGCCATACGACAACTCGACCTGCATGTACATCCAGGTCTCCAGGTCGTCCTTGCGGCACAGCTCGCGTTGCAAATGGCAACTGATCGGAGCGTAGCGGACGGTTCCACGGAATCCGGCGGCTTGACGGGGCTTTCGAATAGTTCCCTAAATGGGGCCGACGATTAGCTTCGTGGAATTCTGAAAATGAATGCCTACGTCGTTTCCAGTGAATTTTCGGCACATTCCGAAATCCAGGATGTACACCTTTCGAATCTCGTTCAATTCGGGGCGGCCGATTGTGTAGTTACCCGGCTTGACGTCACGATGCAAATATCCAATGTTGTGCAAATCTTCGAGCGCTTCCAACGCCTGAATTCCAATCGCGATCGAGCATCCCATTGTCATGTGCTGTCCGGGTCCCGCCTTGTTCAGGTCCTGCAACGATTTGCCGACGAGCGTCATCACCACGTAGTTGAAGTTTCCATAGCGTCCTTTGTCCTCGATTTTACAGAAATGACGATTACCGCGCTTCAACAGCTCCGTGAGCACCGATACTTCCAATTTGAGCACCTAGGAAAAAGAAAATGGAAAATGCGCCTTTAAATCGCCTGCTGCTGCTCACTTGAATCTGCTCGTTGGCTCCTTCGACCTTCATCGCGTATTTACCGGTGGCATCGAATACACGATAGACGGCACCGAAACCACCCTCACCAAGCTTCTTCTCAATCGTCCAACGCTCGATCTGCTGTCCGGGGTTTAACTGAATGAGTTCGGCTGCCATATCAAAACGATGTTGACTGTTTGCTCAGCAACTTAATCAACTGAATGACTCCAAAGAAAGTGTGACAATGGAATCGACGCGAATTTATCGAACGACGCATCTTCTTGTTGTTTTTTCTTTAAATTTATTTTTTGACGTGGGATTTTTTAATTGATTTTTTGTAATTTGTTGAAATAGTTGAGCTCATGAAGTTTGATGGATTTCGTTAAGCAGACCCACTACAAACTACAAAATGATTAAGCAGACCACTTTTTGAATTAAGCAGCCCCGCTACAAACTACATAATGGTTAAGCAGACCACTTTTTGAATTAAGCAGCCCCATTACAAACTATAAAATGGTTAAGCAGACCACTTTTTGAATTAAGCAGTCCCACTACAAACTTCAAAATGGTTAAGCAGACCACTTTTTGAGTTAAGCAGCCCCACTACAAACTACATATTGGTTAAGCAGACCACTTTTTGAATTAAGCAGCCCCACTACAAACTACATAATGGTTAAGCAGACCACTTTTTGAATTAAGCAGCCCCATTACAAACTATAAAATGGTTAAGCAGACCACTTTTTGAGTTAAGCAGCCCCACTACAAACTACATATTGGTTAAGCAGACCACTTTTTGAATTAAGCAGCCCCACTACAAACTTTAACCGTTGTGAAGCAAGCCGCTTTTTGAGTTAAGCAGACCCACTACAAACTACAAAATGGTTAAGCAGACCACTTTTTCTTCTCTTCGGCGTATTTTTCTCGCAACTTTCCCTAATATAGCAATGATTTTTTGATCTCTCATCTTTTTATTACTAATCTCTCTCCGACATGTGCGGTGTGCAGATTTCCATTATAATATATGGCATTTTGTGCGACAGTTCTCAACCGTTTCCATGCCTGCACTCTCCGCGTTTGGCTCAATCTCTCGTCCCTTATCTATTTTTTGTGTCGTACATTTGTCGATGAAAAAAGAAAAGAATGATTTGCGGAAAAAATGCTCGTCTTTAATATATGATCATTGTAGGGTGATGTCGACCATTTCTCGCCGGCGAGGAAAACCCATCGAAGAGCCGCCACTGATTCAAAATCCAGAGGATTCCGAGAAAGACGATCCATCCCTATTAAGGTATATTCATTGTTAATTTCCTAATAATTATGTTGGTTAAGCTCTTCCCATTGGCTTGCAATTTTTCTAATCTATTCAACAGTTGTCCTAGGCTCAATCTACTTGCACAAATGCCTTCCAACACCTCTTGAACCTAACAAAGGTGCCCAAATAATGGGCAAATTGAAGAGCAACACACGATTTTCAGAAAATTCTCAATTCTCTGAAGTGCGCGCCATCAAAATTCTCGAAGAGCTTTCGAATTTCGGATGGAAACCGGCAGGTTCTCACAATTGCGAGGAATTGACTAGGAACCGAATACTGAAGGAGCTGCAGCTTATCAAATCCAACGCCGCTGGAGACGTGAGGTTTGACATCGACACTCAATACGTGAACGGATGTTTCGATATACCAGCACATGATACCGAAGGGATGAACATCTGCTATAAGAATGTGAGCGCCTTCCAGCCTTATAAGGATCCTTAATGCAAAAATTTCGAGGTCTCGAATGTGATCGCGCGTCTCGGCCAGACGCCCAAGCACGATTCGATCGCCGTCCTTCTCAATTGCCACTATGACAGCTGGCCCACGAGTAGTGCAGGTAGCGACGATCTCTCATCTTGTGCTCTCATGCTGGAGCTCATTCGCATCTACTCCTCCCATCCGAACCTGTTGAAGCATGATGTCATCTTTCTCTTCAACGGCGCCGAAGAGTCGAGTCTTCTCGCCGCGCACGGCTTCATCACCCAACATCGCTGGCGTCATGACATTCGCGCATTCATCAATCTGGAAGCGAGCGGCTCCGGCGGTCGGGAGCTTCTCTTCCAGGCGGGACCCGCGAACGAATGGCTCCTCAATTCCTACCTCGAAGCCGCCGTTCATCCGCATTGCAGTGTTCTCGGCCAAGAGGTCTTCCAGAGCGGCGTCTATCCCGGCGACACCGATTTTCGGGTGTTCCGCGATCACGGCCGAGTGCCCGGTCTCGATCTCGCGTTCGTCCAAAACGGCTATTGGTGGCATACGGAGTTCGACGAGGCGTTCCGAATCGCTTCCGGCTCATTGCAACGAGCCGGCGAGAATGTGCTCAGCACACTCAATCATCTACTAGCGTCGCCGTATTTGGAGAAGCCCGCCGAATACGCGGATCGCAAGACGGTGTTCTTTGATTTTCTTGGTAATCCGAATCCGATCAACAATCATCAAAATATGGTTTAGGTCTTTTCGTTGTGATCTACCCACTATCGATTGCTCATCTGATAAACATTACCGTAATCCTGCTAGTCTTCTATCTCGCCTTCAAATCCTACCGTACTTATTCCTCAATTTTTCTGATCGCCGCTCGGGACTACATTCTAGTCTGTGCCAGCATGACTACCGTGATCTACTGCATGATTCAAATGTCGCTGTTCAACTACGGCGCCCTTCGCTGGTACACGAGACATTGGCTGGCAACGGTCGCCTATGGCCTTCCATGCGTCTGGACGGGACTGTCTGTTCAAGGCCTCCTGGCCGCCAGGGTGCCTGTAAAGGCCAGAAAGGAGTACGCCAGATCGCTGGAGATCCAGCATCTCGTTGTGATCTCGCTGATCCTTTTCGTCTTCACCTACTACAACATCGCCAGCGGTTTTCTGTTCGCCTTGCAGCTTCTGCCGGTCATCAAAATGCAACTAGTCGACTTTGGTAAAATACAATTCGTCATCAGAATTCCGCCGCGTAAATCGACATCGTTTCAGGACCCAATCTCAACGTCTTGTCGACGGTACTACTGTCGTTGCCCGGCTGCTCAATGTGCATTTACACTGCCGAAATGCTGCTCTCGATTTTCATTCCAATCATGGGGCGAACCTCGGGCAATCCCGAACCCATCGTTGCCACTTTTGTCGGCTTCGCCGGATTCGCCATCGTCCTCTCTTTAGTGAGATTCTTTGATAGCTAATCGAAGGTGTTTAAAGGCGCATTGCAGATGGGTCTCGCGGCGCGCACCAAAAACTCTCGATCGCCGGAAGAGTCAAGTGTGTTGAATTTGATCTACACGCTCGCTGGTGTCATTCTTTCCACCCTCACCATTCTCTACGTTTTCTCGTGTGTCTGGCCTTCACCGTATAATTTCGATGTACAGTATCCGACCACAAAGCGTACGCAATTCTTCGTAAGATTCAATGCATTATGTGCACGTAGGGATTGACAGTTTGCAGCATGTCAACCAGCTACTGTACACAAGAGAGGTCGAGGTTTCGGTGAACGAGACAAGATTCTACGCGATCTCTCATGATTACCGAGGCGCTGATGACATCCCATTCGTCTATGCCGATGACAGTAAGACACCTTGACATACCGTAACCCTACCGTAACCCTCTTTAAGATTACACCGTCCTCCATTGCCATTACAACAACAATCCGTACTGCGAAGTGCCGTATTTGTTCCCGACACGAAATCGCATAAAGGAGCGGCATATTCGTGTGCGACCAGTTGAGGAGCGTTTGAAATTTCCGTTCGAGACCCGCCTTGAGTCGAAACTCAAAAAGAGGGCCGAAATTGGAGGCGCGGCGAGCATTGAATACTCGCTGAGCGTCATCGGCACCGGCCAGATATCGGTATACCTGATTCCCGATGACGGCTGGACTGTGGCAAGCACGTCGGTGGCGGTGCCTTCGACACCTCAACACCACATGTTCCTCTATTTCACATGTTCAGCACCTGGCAACAGGTGCCAGTGGGATTTTGATATTGTCATCAAGGTAATAACTTTTCGTTAACTACTTGCTTCATAAACGAACCTTGAGAAAATGGATAATCGGGTTAGCGACGAGAAGCCGCTTCTGGTCGGCGTCTCCAGCCACTACTTACACGGTGAACATATGCAATCGAAGTCGATTCGAAATATGATCCAGAAGATCCATGAGAATCGCGTCAAGAGCCCATCATGGGCGATCACCGCCAGCGCGTGGAACGTCGATCAGATCTACAAGTACTTTTGAAATACGGTTGTTTTCGTTATCAACAGTTGTTTATTTATTAATTCGTGATTCGTTATTTGTTGTGTTCACGAGAATTCGATTTTCTTCTCATCGACGATCGCCTTTTTGAGGGTTGCGTATTTGACGCGATCCTTTAGAATGCGATCCCGACGCGCCGCGGGATTCTCGCCGCGAACAAAGTATGTCATTTGCTTGCCCTTTCCCTGTAAGAAAATTGGAATTAAAATAAAGTTTTAATCATTTTGAAAAAGAAAAACCCTCATCTCGACTAGCCCTCTTTCCTCGATCTCATAGCCTCCGAGAAGCTCCAACAGCTGCTTCGCAGATTCCGAGCAATTGATACGAAGAGCTAAATCAATCTCAAGTTGGGTCCTTTTAAAGTTCTCTTACGGATTCCATTGCTTTCCATTCGACTAGCTGTGTTCACAGTATCACCGAACAAACAATATCTCGGCATTTTCAATCCAATCACACCTGCTACACATGGTCCCGAGTTCATTCCGATGCGAAGGCGGACCTTGTCCTCCGGCCGATGCTTGATTCGGAAATCCTTGACAGCGTCCAATAGCGCCAATCCCATCGAAGCAATCTCGCCCACGTGATGCTTGCCGTTGGGAATTGGGAGCCCGGAAGCGACCATGTACGAATCGGCGATGGTCTCAACCTTGTACACATCATATTTGCTGATCACATTATCGAAACAGGTGTACAAATCATTAAGGAATTGGACAATCTGGAAAAAAAATATATTTTTCTCATGGTTTGATAATTAAAAATGATTACTTCAAACGGTTGGGACGACGCGGAGAGTTCGGCGAATCCTGGACAATCCGAGAAGAAGATCGTGACACTATCAAATGATTCAGCGGTGACGTTGTTTCCGCGTTTCAGGCTGTCAGCGACAACACTGAAATTATTATTTTTAATTTTTAAAGCATCTAAAGATACAAACAATGTGCTTAAAAAATGAAAATCTGATAGAATTTTGAAAAAAAAGTAAACAATTTAAGGGCGTGGTTTATTATTGCAACAACGCGGCGCGATTTTTCGCAATTCCATCGCATGCAACTATTTCTCACTCTGGAAGCATCATTTTCAGCAGCATTTCGCTTTTTTCTTTCTCCGCCTCCAATTCCTCATTCCTTTCAGCAATATCTTTCTCCAATTTTGCCGTGTACTTCTCGATCATCGATACCATATTATCCATAATGGTGCGTTTTCTAAATGTTAAACAACAATTGTTTTTTTTAAATTAAAGATTACAATCCTGCTGTCAGTGGCCTCAATTTCCTCTTAATTTGAAATAGCGATGGCCGTTCCGCTGGATCCTCGACCCATGACGCCGAAATTGTTTCCTGCACAATTTTTGGAGCATCTTTGACGACAGCGATGTCGGGACGAAACGCGCGCTTCCCCTCGGTCTCGCCACGCTTGACACGATTCACAATCTCTGTTGTGCGCTTTGAAGTTATTCAATTTCGATAATTTCAGTACCTCTCGGTTCCATCGGCTCTTCTCCCCATGGTCCCGCTCTTCCGAACGTCTCGTAGAGTACAATCGCCAGCGAGTACACATCAGCTTTCTGTACGAGCAACGGTGAGCACTGGGCGAGCCCTGTGGACCAGCGAAGAAGCTCCGGCGCCGTCCAGAGATCGTCCCTGCCGTCCTGCACATCATCGCGTATCGGATTCTCATCCATTCGAAGCTCGCGAAGCCCAAATGAGGACAACCGCACCATCCAGCGACTATCAATCAGGCAATTAGTGGATTTCAGACGGCCGTGGCAGCCAACCGGCGAATTGTGCAAATATTCAAGACCCTAGTTTTCACGTAATTAATTAATTAGGCGACTAATTACCGCCACAATGTCCTTCGTCATTTGTTTCATGAAAATATCGTCCAATGGTAATTCGTCGTTATCCAGTATATCCTTGAGGGATCCTCGTTGAGCTAGCTCGTAGACTACAAAGACATCCGGCGCCTGAACCATCATTCCAAGGAATCCAATAATGTTGGGATTGGCGCTTTCTTGAAGCTATAAAGAGGGCAATACAGTTTTCCTATAAAAAATTTCAAACACCTGTGCAATTTCCATTCGAACATTTCTTGTCAATTCAATGTCACTTCTATAGATCCTCTTCAATCCCACTGTTCTTCCCTCATAGAGACCCACAGCAAAATCGGAAAGCTGAAAATCAATTATTGATGTACCTGAGTCGAAGCTTACCGAATGCCATCTAAGGTCGTCGGTCGTTTCATTGGTAGCCGATCCTGACTGTCGGAATACCCCTGATCCTATCATTGATCCAGTTTGCGATTCTCCAAATATGGTGCTTACATTGCTCGTCTCATCCTGTTGGTAGTCCTCGAGGAAGAATGTGGAGTTTTTCAAGGTTTGAGACTATAAAATCCAAATTTCCATTCGAAAACGATATTTCCAACAAATGAAACGTACAGCTTGTATAAAGGAGCCTTGAACACTCGCCATACTTCTCAAACTTTGTTGGCTCATAAGATTCACGTGCTTTTTGAGAATGATTTGATTGCGATCAATCAATAAGTGTAGTGAATGAAGCCGTCTTTCATAGCGATATCGGCGATATAAAAAGAATGCGGCGACGGAGAGAACAATCAAAAGGAATGCACCGCAAGAAATCACAATGATGAATGTGTAATTCGGCGGTGGTCCACAAAACTCATCATGGAATCCGCATTTTGGAGTGTCGCCTGGAGGTGACCCGTTGATAAAGTTTATCGATAATCCCTCCTCGTAGTCCGTCAGAATCCACTCGGATGCTAGAATGGATTCTTGGCTCAATCTTGCGCAAGGGAACAGCGAATATGTGTTGTGAATTTTGCTGGAGAAGAATTTGTACACTTGCATTGATCCTATCGCGTTTCCAAATCCGCCGACATACTCGTTGACGCCAGCGACACCTTAAGTCGCGAACAACTATTTTTGAAGAAATCGTTCGAATGCCTACTTTCAATTGTTCTAGACAGCATGAATTCATACAAGTTCTCGGTTATGTAGATATTTTTTCCCAGCTTCAAGGCATCATCGACGGAATGAGCCAGGTAGTCCAATGAGTCGAACACCGATTTAATGCGATCCCAGCGGGGTACGATTTTCTGTAAGCAGACCCACTACAAACTATACAACTATTTAAGCAGGCCGCTTTTCGAGTTAAGCAGCCCCCTACAAACTACAAAATGGTTAAGCAGACCACTTTTTGGCATAAGAAGACCCACTACAAACTACAAAATGGTTAAGCAGACCACTTTTTAAGTTAAGCAGTCCCACAACAAACTACAAAATGGTTAAGCAGACCACTTTTTGAGTTAAACAGCCCCACTACAAACTACAAAATGGTTAAGCAGACCACTTTTTGAGTAAAGCAGCCCCACTACAAACTACAAAATGTTTTTTAAGCAGACCACTTTTTGGCATAAGCCGACCCACTACAAATTTAACCGTTGTAAAGCAAGCCGCTTTTTGAGTTAAGCAGACCACTTTTTGAGTTAAGCAGTCCCACTACAAACTACAAAATGGTTAAGCAGACCACTTTTTGAGTTAAACAGAGTTAAGCAGTAGCCCCACAAAAACTAAAGAAAACTGCTATGAAGACCAACCTTTGAGATATTTCCATCGCAGAATGGCGGACAAATTGCCTTTTTTGCAGCGTCTTTCACTTTCTTCTGAACCTGAGCCCATGTCGAATTCGGTGTAACAGGCGGCGGACCATCGGAAAGAATTACTAGATTACGGTAGATGGTTTGCAAGTCGTGATCGGTTATGTTAAATTCGTCAACTGCAATCAATTTTTATTTTATCTTACCGCGTTTAGAAAAAATTCAGGCCTACTTGAATCAACGCCGAGATGCAAAAGCTTTCGACTTCCGCTGGTGTCATCAAGCCATTGATAATTGGCGCTATAGGAAACGAACGCGATGATGAAATACTCGCCGGATTGAATTTTATTGAGCTCGCCGAACTTGAAAAGATAATTTCGAAGGATTTTCGCGTTTTGCGACCAATCAAGAATGATGAAAACTGGAAAAAAAATGAATTGTGAGGCTAATTTGACAGAAACGAACTTCTAGCCTTTTTCGCGTCTTCCCCAATTTTTTTCGAAATCGTTCTCAATTCGGCGTTCGGGTTAACACGACTATCAAGCAGAATATCGATGTCATTGTTAGCAAGAGTGTCTGAAACAGATAGGAATACTGTATGCGTCTTTATAGTACAGTGGTACCTAGTAAATCACTTCTAGCTTTGGTGTCAAATGCCGGAAGGGTCGTTGAAGGTGAGACAACGGCAACTTTTTTCCATTCATACATTTTAAGGAAGTACATAACGGCCTGAATAAGCTGATCAACGGCATTTGCATTTTGCTCGATACCTTGGCGAGAGGGTCCGTCGCGGAATTTAGAAGTACTGTACTCTGATCGAATCCTTTAACCCTTGACAAATCCATGTGGCAGTACTATAACCAGAAACACATCGGCACATTTTAGGACCCCCTCTAATATGCATCTTACATCTGACACCCCAATTTTATTATTAATATTCAGAATCGTCGTCTGAATGTAGCAATCGCGCGATAATCCGACAACCGCAATCGTTTCGTCATTCATCGCCACTAGAAATCGAAACGAGTCATTCGGACCATTTGGCGAGACATACCCGATTTGGCGGCGCGTGGTCCCTCAATTTTCGCGGTGTCCACATAATTCACTGAGAGATTGTGGAATATCTCAAGGTTGGGATTTTTGTCGAATCGCTCGAGCGCCACTTGAACAGCAGCCGGTATATAAGCGGCGCCTGGAATTGTTCATGATCGGGTCCCATTGCGAGAAGCTTCGTAAATCGACACATCAGAGCTGCACATCGAACTGAGAGTCTTGTGAGAAAAATCGAGAGTAGGGTCTCGTAACGATATTGAATCTGTGTATCATAATTTCCAGTAGAAGAATTTATGGGTCTCGCAGCGAAAGCTTCATAGACTAACAATGAACTTGATTTATAGTGATTTCACTAAAATCGTGGCTTGTTTTAGGGACCTACGCGCAAACTGTAATGGGCCGTAAATCGACACTAGGGTCTCGCAACGATCTCTGCATTACCTTCATCATCGCACGTTTTGCCCTCCAACGCGCACCCAAATGGCGCCACATAATCGATTTTAAGCGGAAAATAGATGGTGGTGTCTTCGAGTTCGATTTTATCGAATCCATATACGGTAACACAATGGATGAGTATTAACAGAAGTAGTAGGAGGAGGATGTGCGTTGACATCCAGGATATGCAGTGGATTATGAATCTCGTCGACAAAAACGGCGCCATCAAACTTGGGCCGGAAATTGAGCGGTTTTCCGGCCTACCGTATATATTGTGAAAAACCGGAAATTGCAATTTTTATTATTCTCAAAATGAATGCGTGTGCGTTTTTTTTTTCAAATAACAAATTTAGAATCAGAATCACAGCCCGCGAGATATGCATTGTTGAACAATCCATTCAAAATGTCTGATTGCTGATCGATTCCGAGATCTGGCTCGACTGAACCCAGAGAAGCTCGAGCGCAACTCGGCTGCCGTGCATTCGGGCCTGGTAGTGAGCGAGGCGTCCGTGGCCGCCGGAGACAATCACACTGAAATCAATGGGGGGTCTTGAAATCGTTTCTGTCAATGGGTTTGTCATACTGTCCCTCCGCGTACGCGCAGCATTGCATCATGTCCATCTCAAACGGCGACTCTTCGGTCCACGAGAGACCTGCAATTTACACATTTTTAAAAGTCTGCAATATTGCGTCATGGCGAACTCACTCATATCCTCAAATCTCCACACCCTTATGGTTTTGTCAGCGCCAGTGCTCACGATGATTTTCTTATTATCACCAATTGGTACTGTGGTTACGCAGGTCACCGAGCCTTCATGCCCGCGAAGCTCCTTGATTGGCTTCGCATATCGAAGATCGTAAAGCTGCAATTGAGTTGGGTACTGTAGCCATTGAATAGCTAGTTACCGTAACCTCGCCGCCATCGTTGTTGAATCCGTTGCTGCATGAGACGAGCACGTGGGTGTTCTCCATAAAATCGCAATGCATTTGGATGTGTTGCTTCCTGGGATACTCATGAATCACTGCCAAACTCCTCGGATCGAATAGCTTGACGGTTTTATCTTCGGACGATTGAGCAATGATGCTCAGATTCGGATTATAGGCAAGATGGGTGACGAGATTGCGATTCATCTCCTTCTGCATTCGAACTTTGCCCGTCTCGACGTCCCAAATTTTGATCGACGTGTCTCGACTACCCGAGATGAATGATTCATCTGTGCATGATAATTATCATAATTATAACAATATAATGATCCCTATAATTTGCGAAGATCAATTTCTATTTTTGGAGAAATTCTGCAATTTGCTAAATTTGCATAATTAATTTTTCACCTGCCTTTTTTTCCGGTAGAAAGCCCACTACAAACTACAAATCACCTAATGGACCTATTCATGCAATGAAAAAAATAAAAAAAAAATCAATTTTTTCATTTGAATTCCCTATGCACGCACGTCAAAAATTACAAAAAATTGACGCGATATATCGTAATTCTCCGCTATTTATTTTTAAAGGCGCATGCGAAAAGTTGCGCGGGTCACGTCGCGAAGTAGGTACTGTAATTTTTTAATGGCTGTTTTTTTTTCGATTTTTTTATTTTTTGAGCGTTTAAAACGTTTTTTTTTGGAAATCTGTAGAAATATTTTATTTAATAAACGCTGAAGGTTCATTAAAAGCATCATCGAGCGAAGTTTGCATCAAATTAACACAAATATCACAATTTTTCATAAAAATTGCTATCTAAATGACAAAAAGTAGACAAATATTGTCGAGTTAGGAGTAATTATACCAACAATAATTGTTTTTACTCGTTCTTAAATCCGTTAGTCATTTTCTCTTCGAAGTTTTTGAAAAATACGGAAAAATAGCACATAGAATGAAAAATAAAAAATTACAGTACCGACTTCGCAACGTGACCCGCGCAACTTTTTGCATGCGCCTTTAAAAATAAATAGCGGAGAATTACGATATATCGCGTCAATTTTTTGTAATTTTTGACGTGCGTGCATAGGGAATTCAAATGAAAACAATTGATTTTTTTTTCATTGCATGAATCGGTCCATAAGCAGACCCACTACAAACTACAAAATGGTTAAGCAGACCACTTTTTGAGTTAAGCAGCCCCACTACAAACTATAATCCTTGTGAAGCAGGCCACTTTTTGAACTAAGCAGACCCACTACAAACTACAAAACTCCTAAGCAGACCACATTTTCAAGCCGCACCTGTCGCTTACCATCAATGTTCGCGACTCCGGTGATCGTCAGCCGATGATCATTGTAAACCCGCAACGGTGTCGGGTTGTTCAAATGGTACATGGTAATTGTGCTATCACGCGAGCCGCTAAACACGGAATGCTTCGCCACCGAATTCCGATACGCGAGTTTGGTGACCTCGGCGCCGTGTGTGTCCCAAAACAGTGCAAGATCGCCATTATCGACATTGGTGAGCGCGATCTTCTGCAATTTCAGAAATTGCTGGAAGCACAGAGAAACGTTTATGTGTTTACACTATCCCGACTGCCAGAGAGCACCATTCCCGAGCGAATGAGACATAATGTGTTGATGGTATCGGTATGATTCGATTTTTTGTTTCGATTCGGCTTCTCGCGCATTCTACACATCAACCATAAACGGCAAAAAGCAAATAAGAAACAAGCTACCTTTCACGAATTCGATCATGAGAGTCAAGTGTGCTCACCGACGAATAATTATTGCCGATGCGCTGCTGCACAAAACTCGTGATGCCGTTCAAGCTGAACTTGAAGTTCGACATGCCTGAAGGTAAAAACGCCATTTAACAAAGTTTCGAACGCGGCACACCAACAACAAAATCAATGAGTGCGCCTTCGAGGCGGACGGCGAGCGAGCTTAGAAAAGAAAAAAGAGGGTATTATGAGGGGGCAGCGAGGAGCGGTTGCTATGGCGACGACGCGTCTCTCCTTCTCAGCTCTCGCCTTGCATTGGATCAATTGGTGTTTATTATTTAATAATCATCAAACATATTTTCAAAAATGGAATCGAAACCAAAAATATGGAATGAAATACAAAATACTAGATGGACATAATCGAGAATGATCTGCTCGTCGTGTTCTCCAATGCTCTCAATGGCCCGCGATTCTCCTTATTGACGGTTTCCTCGCTGAGCGTCACCGAGCTGTCTCCCGACGACGATGATATCGCCTCGGGTTCGGCTTTTGGCGCGCGCGCGGTTTCAATCGTGAGCTCTTCGGCGCGGAAGTTCTTCACCTCATCCTCATCGTCCTCGAAATGATTAGGCTTGAAGTGTGGCGAGTTGCCCAGTGTGCTATTCAAATTCAACGATGGCACCGACATCGGCTGGAATTGAAGCATACTCATATCGCCGGGCTGCACCAGCGATTCGCCAGCGCCACCAGTGCTGTTCATCGTCGTCGGCGTGTTGCTAGTCACCGGCAAGAACGCCGAAACCCGTGTCTGATTCGATGAGCAGAAATTGAACGGCGCGTTGAAGTTCATCTGCGCAAATTGTTGTTGACGAAGCTCATTGAGCTGCTGAAATCAATTTTGGAATTGAATTTCGAATGAGTCAATTTATTACATTCTCCATTTGTCTCAGCTTCTGCTTGTACTTATCCTTCTCCTTTTTGAGCTGATCCGCTTGCCGCATATAGCTGAACATTGCCTGAAAATCAAAATCTTGCAATTTTTGCCATTATCCAATGTTTCCTACATTCTGCATGTCATTTCTCTCACGCTCAAGCTCTTTGTACTTTTTCTTCTCCTCGCGCCTCTTCTGCTCCGACTCTTTCCATTTTTGCCTATAATTCCGATTCGAGCGCTCCATTAACTAGAAAAAAAAAACAATCGAATTAATTACAATTAATTGGGTGAACAACAAAAAAATTACCGCAATTTGTTCCTTCACATCAAAATCATCATTTTCTGACTCATTAAGTCTCTGATCATAGTGCGAATGTCGCTCATTCTTCCATTCTGGCCACATTTCGTCGCTTCCATACTCGGAGGTGTCGCCGCGTCGGCGATAGCCATTCTCATATCGATGATGTTGCCGGTTGCTCTTTCCCATCGGCCGATTCTCGTCATTGTTCTGATTTTGTCGCATCGATTGATTTAGGACATTATCGCGTTGGCGGCTCTTCGTCGAGTACACGTCCGACTCATACGAATTGTTCGAGCACGGCGATTCGTCGCGATAGCTGCAAAATGGGAAATATTGAAAAATGGGAAACTTTCTGGGCACACCAATAATGTGTGCGAGACACGGCGACGCCAAAATGCACAACTCACCCTCCGGGACAACTCTGCGGTCCTTTGCGCAATTTCGGAGCATTATTAGTGTGATACGCAGCGGTGGCCGACAGCATTCCATCATCAGCGAATCTTGCCGTCATTCGGCGAGACGATTTCGCCGAGCCGGCGCGAAACGAGCGTCGGTTCGACACCTCTCGGGCCTAGAAAAATTGGTGAGTTTGGAAAAAAATGACGGAAGAACTTACCAATTCATCAGCGGAATCCTCCTTTTTGCTGGATTTTTTACCTCGAAAAAAATTGCGAATTATAGTGGCCATGTGGGAAGGTGCTGAAAAAAACGACTACCGTAATTAAAGGGGATGCAATTCAAGGATAAATGATTTTTCGAAAAAATTGATATAAATAATATAAGGGACGCGCGCGCGCACAAAAATGGTGGTCGAATTTGAAAGTGGCGAGCGAGCGGGGCGGACGGCCTCGCAAGACACAGTGCGAAAAGATGGCGTGGTTTTCTGCGTCTCCACCCGCCATGGTGTACACTCACCCGCTCGCCCCCCTCTCACACCAATGGCGGTGTTCCTTTGATGTTTTTCGAATGGCGCGAATCGATGTTTATTTGAATTCGGCCCGCTGTGGCTACCGCCCGCTTGTGTGTGCGCGAGTGTAATTAGATAGGAACGCCGGGTCGTGTCGGCCTCTCCATTGGCAGATGGTTACGTACAGGTTGCAATGGGAAACTTTCCCATCTAGATCCCCTATAAATACATGGTTGTTTTTTTTGCGCAATTCGCCTCCAACTTTTCTCATATGGGGGGTCGCATAAAACCAAACTATTTAAACCCGCTTCATTTTTTATTTATCAAAATTATTCGAAAAAATACATGAAATTTTCTTTTTTTTTGTGTTATTTTGAAAAACTCTTGGTTTTTGTAAAAAAACAATGGCTTCTAATTTTGCAATTAAAAAAATCCCTAAACTCGACGCGATGTTGAAACTGATTATGTGTCCAATAGTACATAGAAAGAAACTAAATTTTAAAAAAACTTTACAATTTTCAACTTTGATGCAAAAAAGCATATTCAAATGTAATGCGCTTTTCTGTGACATTGCGTCACGGTGTTTTCACACATTTTCGCGCACTACCATTTGTTTCAATTTTCTGACCTTTTAAACCTTAAATGCAAGATCATAGACAAAAAAATGAATGAGATGTCTCTAATCTGTAAAAAGCGCTGTTTTGGCGAAAATTCAAACGCCAATCTAATTTCGAGAAAATCATCGAGTTTGGGTGGTTTCTTCAAAATTCGTATATAAATCGGTTGGAATGACGAAATAAAAAAAATCGCAAATTGCTAGAGTTGTCAAATCCGCTATCAACATATTTCAAAAGTACGCGATAAATGTGTAAAATGATTTTATCCGGCATCGTTGTTCGCTTCCTCTTCATCATCATCCGTCGGAATCTCATTTGTCTCATATAATATACATTTTTCCTCTTTTACTTTTACCTAAAAAAAAATGTGCTCGAATGAGAATTTCGAAATAAAACAATTGAAAATGAATCACCCGCATATTATTTTTGAGTATTCGTTTCGACGTCACATCCTTCATTTCGTCCTCCTGCTTCTTTTTCAGATCGTCGGCGAATTTTGACAATTTCGCCTGTTTCTCATTTTCCTGAAAACGACCAACAAAAATGAAATTGCATTTCGAATTCATGCTAACCGCATCGATATTTCCGCCGTAACTCGTGTGCTTCGGATCGATTATCAATTTGTCGGCGGCGATTTTTTGAGCGCGCTCGTGAACCGCCGCTAAAAAACAATAAGAAATGTTGACTTTCACGAATAACTCGAGATTTTTACGCGTTGTGACATTTTCCATAACCGTGCTATCCAATTTCGGCAAATCTTTCGCGTACAATTTCACCGATTTCTGCGAAATCATCAAATCCTCGTTTCTAAAATTTTATTATTTTGAGAGTTTGCGTTGATATTCTTACGCAAGAGTGTCTTTTCCTTGTTCCTTATCGTTCGCGTCCTTTTTCGAGCCATCTTTATTATTCTAAAATGGAAAAATTGCGAAAACTCGATTGAAAAAAAAAGGAAAATCGGGTGAGTGTCCGCAAACACTTTCTGGCAAGATTACGGATTTTCGCCGACTACCGTACCTCATTCTCATCATTTTTTTCTTTTTTCTTCTCCACCGGCTGCGGTTTATCGACTTTTTCGTCGGATTTCGCCGGTTTCGCCTCTTTGGCCGGCTCCGGCGTCGACTTTGACATTGCCGGCTTCGCGCCAACATTGGCCATCCTCGATTTCGTCGCGCCCGGCTTGCTTTTCATCGACGTCGACACCCCCTTCTTCTGTTTTGAACTATTTTTGCAACACAACATGAGCAGAAAACATAGTATAAAAGTTGAGAACAATTCGAGAACACATTGAACTGAAAGAAAAATAATAATATTAATTTGAAATTATTTTATAAAGCGAATAAAAAATAATGGAAGAGCTCACGGTGCATCGTATTCTATAAACTAAAATTCTCGACCAATCGATAGAATTTATCAAAATAGGAATGAAATGAATTTTAGCAAATCACATTTAATTAATTAATTAATTACCTGGCACAATTGATTAAAATAAAGAAAATACATGTTTGGTATAAATTAAAGCTATACATTAATAAATATCACCCATGAGAAAGGCAAGAATAAAAATAATAAATACAATAATTAAAAAAAAGAACAAAATACTCGCGAATGAAGGTCTTCTGAGGAATGTGTTGAGAATTTATGGGAGAATTTGAAACCTTGGGCGTTGTTTGATCGAATAGCATAACGCTGTGAATGTGATTGAAAGCGCGAAAATCACAAGTCCCACTAGGATCCAGACAATGAAGAATGGAAGGCAAATCGATTTCGAATTCGCTTCGAGACCCTTCGCCTCGGCGAATTGCTCCAACGGTGCTGGAAGCTCATTAACTGCAATTATAGGCTTTCGTTTTTTTTTTCTCGAAAACTCAATTCGCATACCAAAATCTCTATCAATAATCATTAAATCTGGCGATGAGATGTCGACGTCGATCGCATCTCTCCTTCGAATTTCGCGTTTCGTCGTTCTCGGCTCATCGGTCGTCGCGATTTCGAGACCCGAGCCCTCGACGTCCAATTCTAATTCGCTTGTCGCGTTTTTGATTTTTTTGAGAAGCATGAAAAGATTGTCGGGAGTCGGGAAACCGGTCGGCAATGTGACGGTTGTGCTCGACTCTGCAATATTAAAATGGTTGGGTACGGTAAGCGAAATGGCGCAATTTCGCGACGCGGTGTCTACACCAAATTTGTTTTTCTTTTCGGAAATATTCAATTTTCTAAAAATTTCTACTTAAATTTATGTTTTTCAATGATTTTTTTTGCAAATATTAAATTAATTCAAAATTTTTAAGGACAACACGCTTCAAATTAAGAAGAGGAAGAATTTTTGAAGCCAAAAATTGCGATGTACACCTACCCAAAACGCGATGTGCTGTTGTCGATGCTGTCGTTGTAGCTGTCGTGGTAGTGCTTGTGGTGGTCGTACTAGTCGTCGTCGTCTCCTCAACAGTGGCGGTGACCGGCGGCAGCGGCGTAGTGATGAGCTCATCACGCGCCAAAATTCCGTCAATCGGCTCACTAGTCGTCTCATCAACAGAAGAGGCCTCGCCATTGCAATTTGGCTATAATTAATTAATTGTCAAATTTTCAGAAAGCCATGATCAACCTGATAGCACGATGTGCTTATCGACGGGCAAATCTGAATTTGACAATTGAATCGGACACTCATCTGGTCCGGAAAGTTGAAGGCGTTCGAGCTGACAAAAGCCTTGGTCCGATTGTCATTGTAAACTATATTTGGCATAATGAAGACGTCCTCAGAGCATCCCTTCTCGTCAATCACTTTTTTGTTATTGCTATTCTCGACGTCAACCACAGAGCAATCGTGAACGAACATCTCATAGGTCTGAATTTTCGCGATTTCAAAGGTTTCGAAGAATCCGACTTTCAAACCTTGCTCGGGCACTCCCAAACATGATAGATCACGTCGCCAAGCTGGGCGAATTTCGCCAACGGCCCGTTTGGGGAGCCCTTGTGAATTGTGTACGTGCACGTCGGCTGCTCGCTCTCGATGCTCATCAATGTCGGCGTCGGATCGCTAACCGACACCTCGGCGCCGACGACCTTTTCAGTTTCCTGATAGAAGCAGTGCACACTGTAGGCGCGATCCACCCTCGTGGTGAACAACGGGTGCAATTGCACCACGACCGTCATACTGTAGGCGATTCCCTTGGGATTGACCTCGCGTTTTCGCGCGACATCGCATTGCGAGAACTCGAAGCTCGCGAGACTCGTGTTCGAGAATGAGCATCCCTCCTGACAAAAAGACGAATACGGATAATTCGGTGGGATTCGAAGCTCACCTTTCTGAAATGGCCTTTGATGAAGACGTGCGACGGCGCGCCTTTGACCGTCTCAACTTTGAGTGTCGCGCCGCTATTCGTGCACGCGATTTCCGGTTGTCCTGCAATTTTCAATTTGCCGCCCAAGTCGTCCCTGAATCACTCACCTTGTATTGAATTATCGTACTCGATTATGGCAATAATGTTGGGCGAAATTGCTAGTAGTAAAATGACTATGTTGAGCATTTTTTTTATTATTGCTATTAGGTGACGGCTGAAATGACCTTGTAAGGAAACGGTATGGTTTTCTAAGAAATTTTGAACAAGAAAAAACGAAGCTAAAGGGTTACGGTAGCCATGCTCCTTTAAATCGTGTGTTCGGAAATTCTTGAAACTCAAATATTTTAAGGTGCGTTTATTCAGATTACTGTAATTTAGAGGCGCATGACCAAATGGATAAAAGTATGATGGAAGATAATTTGAAGGCTCTTGAAAAGTATTTTTGGGTTACGGTAGGATAGAAGAGAATTTAAAGGCGCGTAGGTGATTCAGAAGATAGATTTTGCACGACTTTGGTAGTTTAAAGGAGCATGCGTCTCGGAAGACGTCGGACGCATGTTCAACTGGCAACATTTGCAAAAGAGCCAAGGTCAACCAGTCCGCCGGTCGCATCCAGGTTAATTGGTTCGAGATGAACGAGAAGGAGAAGGGGGGGGGGTTTGTTGTACTCTTGTTTGGCCCAAAAGGCGGGGTCTTCGAGAATAACAATAATTGTAATATGACAAGGACGAACAAAACGGTTTTACAGCCCCCCTTATATGGATTTTGCCAATCAAATATTTGCATTTAAAGCCCAGCCATGACAGCAACGAAGGTCAACACGCGCCCAAGGAATGGCAAAAGCGAATTGGTGGTGGTGGTGACAATTTGAATGTCACACACCACCCAAATGAAAGGTTGCATAATTATACATATATATGTATAGATACGATATGGCTCGTGTGGTTGTGGTTCGCAAAAAAAGCGAATTTCGTTTGGGGTGATGGGGGCGGAGTCGAGTTTTCGTTTTTGCGAAGGTCGTCACCCAACTATAATTGCTTCTTCCGCCCATCTCTGTTTTTTTGTTGTCTGAGATCGCCGATCGAAAAGTTTTGAAACCGATTATGGAATTCCTAGTTACCTAACCTCGATACAGTAATCATTATATGGCTGCGATGGGAAATTGAGCGGAATTGGAATTTGGTGGTAGCTGGGGGGGGGGGAGGAATCGAACACCCCAAGAATCGGACGCATTTGAATTGCCGCCTATGTGAATTGTATGGCGGGAATTTGAAATATGCAATAGAAGTTCGAAAATGGCGATTATT
This sequence comes from Caenorhabditis bovis, assembly GCA_902829315.1. Taxonomy (NCBI): domain Eukaryota; kingdom Metazoa; phylum Nematoda; class Chromadorea; order Rhabditida; family Rhabditidae; genus Caenorhabditis; species Caenorhabditis bovis. The sequence continues at coordinate 5,831,689 of CADEPM010000004.1, read as the reverse complement.
TTGATGTTGCCGAGAATTAGGGAATTTTGAAAAGGTCGCGATAATTTGAATTCGCGCCACTTTGAAAAAATAGTTCAAAATTCGGGATTTCTTCAAAAAAGAAATAATTCGTGTGAAATGTTGGATTCTAGCAAAAAGGTGGAAATTTGAATTTTAAACTATCGTGCGCCTTTAATGCGTACCGTAGGTTGCAATGAATGTCATTCTAGACGGCCACAGGCTCACAGTACCTAAGAAAAATTGAATTTCGGCTACGTGTCAAATATGTCAACTATGAGTTAGTTTAAAGGGACCGAGTGGGGATGGCATGACCATAAAAGGAGATGGGGTGAGAAATTGTAGGCCCCAAAAAAAAGCACTGAAAACTATGTTTGGCGGTCGCGTGTGACTACTACATACGATATGACCCTGTTCCTCAAGACCGACTACACCCAGCCCATTTTCCACACGACTTGTCCAAAATAACAGAGCGTCACCACAATTATTGGGTGTGAGAATGACGGGAAAAAAATATATATGAAAGAGACGCGACCTTGAAGGAATTCGAATAAATGCACAATGTGCATCAGCAATAAAAGGTCACCTTATGAATGGGATGGCCCTTTTGTGATCACGACCGCCTCCTCACCACCCACCTCTTGAAAATTAATAATATGCGCGAGCCGGAGCCCCCCCCCCCTCCCTGATGACAAGAGCTGTTGGCAGGTGTGTGTAGGAGCGCGTGACACATACAGGAATATCCATATATGGTCAGCCAATTTGCTTGGCCTATATTCAGATGGCGCGCAAAAAAAAAGGGGCACGGTCCATTCGATTCCGAGTAGGTCACGACACGGGCTGGTTTCTTATTCTGCATTTTTTTTGGAATCCTTCACCGCTTATGCATATTTGATTTGGATTCCATTCTTTTATGAATCGCCGCACCGAAAGAGAGAGAGAGAGAGAAGGCGATCGCTTTCACTTACTGGTTTTCATTACTTTGCTTTTTTTTCTATTTATTACACGCCGCGCCCGCCGGAAACCAATGAGAGGGGGAGCATTTAATTATATACATAATGACCGTACACATTTGCCGACGCTCAACTTTGTGGGGCTCTGACTTTTCGTTTTCAGTGGGCGGAGCCTCCTACTACATATAATTGACAATGATGGTCCTCATCGTTGGGATCTCTAAAAAGCGCATTTAAAATTGACACGAGAGTTCGAATTTGAAACGCCGAAGTTCGCGCCATTTCGAGTTCGGCGCGAATTTCAAAATTTCACATTTTTGAACGTTAACAGGTTTTGAGATTTGGTGGGAGGTTTGAAATTCAGATATGTTGATATGACGGATTTTCATACACTCGAAATTTGGCGGGAATTTGAATATTTGAAAATGTGAATTTTTTTTTCATATTGGCGCCAATTTGAACGCAGTTCACATTTTGGAGGACGTGTTCAAAATTTGCAAAATTCTGATTGATCTACATTTGTCGACCACTTTGTGTGTACTTTTCCTTATTAGGACAAAACCGATGCGGATCGAACACCACGAAAACCGAACAATACGAGGAGGACGGAATTCTTGAAAAGTGCGCAAGTGAAATTATTATTATTACTATTTGTTTTCGCCAATTCAATTCGATTCGCTCCATATTCGGTCAAGGTTATCAAATTCAATAAAATTGGACCTGATGACACATACACAAAAAATAAAAATCGAATAAAAATAAGTTAAATTATTAACTCTTCCTCTTTTTCTTTTTCTTATGTTTTTCGCAGTCTATAGTTTCCTCTGTGGTATCGATTTGAACTGATTGCACATTCCTAATAAACTCAATACCTTATATGAGTATTTTAAAGAGATCATTACGCGAGAGTGTCCTCTTCATCTCTGAATGGCGACACTGGGACATGCTTCGGAGGTTTTCTGAAATCAGATGCGATCAACTCGAGAGTTTCAAACAAAGGTCACCTTTCTCATTTCATTATTAATTATTCGCGGGGCAACCACGTAACAACAAGAACACTTGAGTTCCACCCGACATGGACTTTCATGGCGCTCTTATTGTAATGCGGATTATCTCTTGCGTCTTTCTCTCTCATTATTTATGAGGGAAAAGGGAACGTGTAATTCAATTCATTTACAGTTTTAGGAAAAATATTGACAAGATAATCTTTTAACTCAAAAATTTGGTCTTCTAAGCTATAGTGGAACTCCTGAACAGAAAAGTGGTCTGCTTAGCAAAATTATAGTTTGTAGTGGGTCTGCTTAGCTCCTAATAGTGGCCTGCTTACTTATTTGTGTAGTTTGTAGTGGGTCTGCTTAACGAAAAAGGGTCTGCTTAGCAAAATTATAGTCTGTAGTGGGTCTGCTTAGCTCCTAATAGTGGCCTGCTTACTTATTTGTGTAGTTTGTAGTGGGTCTGCTTAACGAAAAAGGGTCTGCTTAGCAAAATTATAGTCTGTAGTGGGTCTGCTTAGCTCCTAATAGTGGCCTGCTTACTTATTTGTGTAGTTTGTAGTGGGTCTGCTTAACGAAAAAGGGTCTGCTTAGCAAAATTATAGTCTGTAGTGGGTCTGCTTAGCTCCTAATAGTGGCCTGCTTACTTATTTGTGTAGTTTGTAGTGGGTCTGCTTAACGAAAAAGGGTCTGCTTAGCAAAATTATAGTTTGTAGTGGGTCTGCTTAGCTCCTAATAGTAGCTTGTTTAACTATTTGTGTAGTTTATAGTGGAACTGCTTAACTAGAAATGGTCTGCTTAGCAAAATTATAGTTTGTAGTGGGGCTGCTTAGCTCCTAATAGTAGCTTGTTTAACTATTTGTGTAGTTTATAGTGGAACTGCTTAACTAGAAATGGTCTGCTTAGCAAAATTATAGTTTGTAGTGGGGCTGCTTAATAAGTGCTGAAGTTTGTAGTGGTCCCTATTTTTTCAGAAAATCTTACATTTGATTCGGATTCGTATTCTTTGTCACTGATCCTGCGTTTGTCGTCGAGCTCTTCTTCGGCGGCGTAATCAGTTCGACCTTGGAATCACCGCGAAACCTTTGCCGCGTAATGCACAACGCGAGTAAAACCGGCGATAGAAATATTAAAATGTGAACGATCTACAACAAAAATCGATACGTAATTCATCATCGACGTCGACTTACGTTTAAGAATAATAACACTGTACAATTCATGCGTGACAACATAGAAATGAATCTATAGTGGTTTAATGGGAAAAATTTTGAGATAAACAATTGGCAAAAAATAAATGTGTGGAATTGTCGGCGTGATTTCGCTGCGCCGATTCGCCGAATTATTCCGAATTTGTATTTAACTGGTGATTTGTCGCGGCGAACACACACACCAATCTCTGAGCAATTATGACAGCGCCGCCACCGCCGCTTGTTGAACTTCCAGCCGGATCTACAGTATCCAATTATGGTAATAGTTGGAAAGAGCTATTGGATTGCAGGTTGAGCGTTGGACAATCGTAAAGAAGCTTGGTGAAGGTGGTTGCGGAGCGGTGTACCTATGCAGTGATCCTACTGGAAAGTACGCGTTGAAGGTTGAGGGCATCAGCGAGCAAATGCAGGTGCTCAAAATGGAGGTGCTCGTGCTCGCCGAGCTCACCAAACGCGGTAGTCGACACTTCTGCAAAATCGAGGACAAAGGACGCTACGGCAACTTCAATTATGTGGTGATGACGCTCGTCGGCAAATCGCTTCAGGACCTCCGCAAAGGCACACCGCAACAATCATTGAGTCTCGCGTGCTCGCTGAGCTGCGGTGTTCAGGCGCTCGAGGCGCTCGAGGACCTCCACAACATTGGCTATTTGCATCGCGACGTCAAACCCGGCAACTACACAATCGGCCGAATGGAGCTCAACGAGCTTCGCAAGGTCTACATTCTCGATTTCGGAATGGCGCGCAAGTTCACCGACAACAATGGTGTGATTCGAAAGCCGCGAGCCGCCGCCGGTTTTCGCGGAACAGTGAGATACGCGCCGATCGCGTGCCACAAGCAGATCGACCTCGGCAGGTAGCACCCCCGGCACGCCGACCGGACCACTGACGTTTTGTTGCAGGAAGGACGACATCGAGACATGGATGTACATGCAAGTCGAATTGACAGTGGGCCGTGTGCCATGGAAAGAGATCACCGACATGAACGCGGTCGGTCAGGCGAAGATAGCAATTCGCAATAATCTCGACAAAATGTTTGTCCATCCGTGCCCGTCGAACGAATTCAAGCAGATCCTCCAAATGATTGATAGTTGGGACTATTTCGCCGATCCCAGATATGAAGACATTTATCGAGTTTGTCGCCCCGTTTCATTTTTTTTGAGATTAAAGAACAAATTTATAGCTGATGAAACAAGCGCTGCAGAATTGCGGCAAACCAGAGTTCCCGTATGATTGGGAGCCTGGAATGCCGCTTCATTACATGGTCAAATAATGATCGCAATGGATTGAAAGATAGTATCAATAAATTTTTGTCGCCTTCCGCTTCATATTGTTGTACAATTGCTGCCGACTCGGGCATGGACAGTAGTGCGAATCCTGGCCGGGACCACCTTGTCGTCCGACGGGTCCCGATTCACCTGAATTCATGAACGGTGTGCCACTCTTCTTTCAAAATGATCGCTTACCTGGTGGCCCTCGGTCGCCCTGGCGTCCTTCGTGCCCTCTTGGTCCCATCGGTCCCGGGATTCCTTCGGTTCCCGGCTCGCCTGGTGTGCCGGGCTCCCCTGGCAGGCCTGGAGCGCCGGGCTCACCAGTCTCTCCCATAATCCCTTTGATGCCGGTGATTCCCTGCTCGCCGGGTGGACCGGCTTCCCCGGGCGATCCGTTGGGTCCCGGCGCGCCCGGCGGACCATCCTCTCCGATTCCCCCTCGGTCCCCGTCGACACCTCGCCGACCGGTCTCGCCGGGATAGCCGACGCGTCCCGGCGCTCCCGGAGCACCCGGCTCGCCGATCTTTCCCTTTGGACCGTACGGACACACACGACAGCCGTAGATCTTCTCATAGAGCGCCTTGGGAAGAGTGCCTGGAACGCCAGGCTCGCCTGGAATGCCTGGAAGGCCATCCTCGCCGGGAACGCCGTCGGCGCCGCTTCTGCCTTTCCTGCCCGGCGGGCAATCATTGATGTACTCGCATTCGCAATAATTGTACACTTTTCCATAATAATTCTGATGTCTTTTGCGTCGTTGCGGCGTCGTTTTGAAATTCGCCCAAATTTGGGCCTCGATTCTCGCGAACTCGTCAAGTTCGCTCGCCAAAATTCGCTCGATCGACGCCAACTCGTCGAAGAATTTCGGCAAATAGCTGAAAATTTCAGATTTGCAATACAGAAACAAATCACTCACCTGAACAACGATATGACCGAAATCATTGCGAAGAAAATCGAGAGCGTCGACGGTTTTAGCATTGTCAAAATGAAGGGTGCAGAGAAGCGTTGTGAGACTGGCGTGTGGGGGTTCCGCGGATTAGAACGGATTAATTGGTCCGGTTTTCGGGCTTCGTTGGAATGCTTGACGGCCTTCATGAATTTGAGTGGCCTGAGAACATGGACCATCTAAATACAATTATTTCTGCCGGAATAATAATTAAGAAGAAAACAAATCCGATCCCCGAAGCTGATAGTCAAGCCGATCTCAGGGTCTGGATCGATTGGCATCACTTGACCATCAGACTTTAAGAATCCGACTAGACATTCCCAAATGTTGGATTATAATAGAAAATGTGTCTTAGAAAACTAAATAATTCTCGAAAGCAAATCGTTTTGGGCATTCAAACCATCATTTCAAAATCGCATTATATTGCGATTCGAAAAACTCGTCTAGACGGAAGACATAAATAAAGAAAATTTCGAAAAAAGGATTTCGCCGACATTATGCGCAATATGGAAACAATAGGCGCGGCGTGGTTTCATCAAAAACTCGAGATTGAGAAAGTCGGCGATTCGGAGAGACCGAGACGAATCGAGCCGACCAATTCGATCATTCGTTGCTCGAAAATGGCCGACAATCAAGGTGAGCCGATTCGATCATCATTTTCCCATTGCATATTTCTCGTTGCAGTTGTCAACATCCCGCGAATTCTCTACTCTTTCGACGCCTATCTGTTGCCCCTCATTGTCTTGTAAGAATGAATACCTATGCGCCTTTAAACCGTCTCCAACCGAGTTTCCAGACACGGAAAACTGTTCAAGTTCTTCGTGATCAAGACCATCGGCACAATCGTCATCGATTTCGTCATTGTGAAATTGTTGCCCAGAAATGTTCGAGCGCACGCGGCCTTCTTCTGTCGCGTCGCCTACTACAGCCTCTTTCAGCTCATCATCGTTGATGGAATGAGCTTCGCGATGTGGCTGATCCTTCTCATTGATTTGATGCGTTCCTTCTCACGTCTTCTCAATTGATTTACTCAATAAATCGATTTTGTTGTTAAATTCGTGTTTGAAATTGACAAAAGAACCAACAATTTGGCGGGGGTCATATCTGCGGGCCCCGCGCCGGTGAATATCTCAGAAGGGCTCGCGCGGGTGATTTGCGTTTAATAGGAATGGAGGGGCCCGCGCGGGTGAAAATAATGCGGGGTTCTGAGGGGCAACTGCGGGCCGTAAGCGGGACTCTCTAAGGACTCTCGAGAGGCCATCAAATGCGAGGGGCCCGCGCGGGCCATTTGCGGCAACCGCAATATATCAGCGTATTACAGTTTTCCAAAAACAATTTTGCAAAAGAATTAAACATGTTGTGTATCAATTATAACATTGTTCAAAGTGTTTGAATCATCACGATATGTTCTAGCAACGCCAAGAACGTTAATAGAATTTTTTGAAACTTGAAAATAATTGTGAAATGGGGTGAAGGATCAATATTTCAGAATCTCTGTGGCTTGTTTTCAATTGTTCGAGTACTATTGTTAAACACAATGTTGACTTTTTAAGTTATTAAAATAATTTGCACATTTTCGACTCCTCTTGCTTTAGTATCTAAATGTCTGACTTCATGCATAGGAATGAGAGCCCTCTTCAAATGAAAGGCCCTCTTTTCAGTCCAATAAGCTTGCCTGGAATATCTGAAGCATCAGCTGAAACTCTAAACATTCGCAAACACCTTATAAGGGGCCATCACGGTTTGAACAACGGCCGTATTCTTTTCGGATGTGGTCGAATTCGATTGGGAAACAAGACATTTTGCGTTCGGAATATTTTATTTATTTTAGTTTTTTTTATTAATATATTTATTTTTTATTATTTTTTTTTGAATAATAGGCGCATTTTTCTTATTGAGAATTTCTGGACTAATCTCGTTCACAGAAAAAAGTTTTAGTGGAAACACAGTGTACGACACTCCGCCGTTAACACGTGCCCGTTGTTTATCGTATTTTGTTTCAACCGTTTTGAATCGTTCGTTCCATTCACATTTAACTCGTCCAATTAATTGGCGAGTGTCTAATTTTTTTATTAGTTTTTTCTTACATTTAAATTTAATTATTTCAGTCATATATATGGTAATATGCTCCAAGCGCAATGTAAAAAAAGAAGAAGAATATTTACATTTGAAGAGAGCGCCCGACGCAATGATAGCACTCAAAATTGATTGCGAAACTCCAAATAAGGCGAATAGAGACCGGCGTGTCCCCGATATTGTCGGCAGCACTTTGAATAGTGGCTAGATAAGCGCGACGCGTTTTCGACGCCAATGTCTGATTGGTCCGGCGTCAGTGGGTTATCAAAGCTCTCTGGTTCGGTCTCTTCGGAGTCGGGCCACTCTCCGATCACAAGGCTTCGGTCTTGGGATCGATCCCGATGCAAGGCTTCGGTCTTGTGTCAAAGAGCTCCCCCCTCCCATTGGCATCACTTGACTGTCAGATTTTTGCAATTTTGATGAAAAGGCTAAATGGTGTATTTTGGATAGACGGTGGCGAGATGCCCGAACATTGTCCGCAGCAGGTAATAGAGATAGCGCGCGCATTTCCGTCTCGTGTTTGGTTTAAAACCCAGTTACTCAAGGTAATTTGGAGTTTCCAACCTTTCAAGAGAAAGTGTTGGCGAATCGAATTTTTGCACAGCTTCTTCGGGGTTTCCGTTGAGGCAATACGTAATTAGTTGCTTTCTTTCGATAATTATCAACTAAATTTTCGTGGTGAATAAAGTTTAAAGAGAAATTCTCTAAAAAAAAATCGGTTTTCGCCAGAAAAATTGACAGCAAGTTGTCGAAGAAATAATTTCTCACGTGAATATTTAAAACGTCAAAACCAACATGACTTCATTTTTATTCATTTCTAATTTGTTTCCATTGTTTTTTTTGCGCTCTTCATTCGCCGTTAACCAGCTAATCACAGTCGTGTAAGTGTTTGCTTCATCTTTTATGTTTTTAAATCAGTTTTTTTTACGAATTCAGTTATTTTAAAAATTGTGACATCCGTTTGTCCCGAGATCGATGGTTCCGAACCGCTGTGAGCGTGTCTCGAGAACATTCGTTGATTCGGATCTGAGAGAGCCCGCACGGACGCCGCGTTCTCGTGCCACGAGACGCGGACCAAACGTCCCGCTTCGGTGACCCATAGGGTCCGACCCAGGAGGGAAATGCCTGGAGAAGTCGAAGCGCACACGGCGGAGTGGCGTCGGGACCATTCGATGTAGGGACCGCCAAATTGGCCACAAACGTTTGAATGTCTCAACTCTATTCATAATAATTTCACGCTCAAAAATTTTGGTAGAAATCCAAAGAAAATCACTTTTAATTCTAAATGAATACTTCAAATTTTTCATGTACATCGTGCAATGCAATGACCAAGGCGATGAGGATGACGAACATGAGAATCGGGCTTTGAAACAGTGACATTTTTTACTTCTTTAATTGTTTTTTTTTCAATATTTTGTTTCAGATCAGAAAATTTCGAAACTGATTGGAACATTTCGGATCAGAAGATAAACATATAAGGTAATCATCACACACTAGCTGTTATCGATTGCTAACAATCATTTCGTAGAGCATGTTTAGAATAGGGTAAAATAAGGAATAAAGTGAATATTTCTGACTGACAGGTAATTTTCAAAAGTTGGAAATATTGTTTTTCTATTCACGACGAAAGTTGGAAAGTTCGCGTCAGGGCTGTGCGACAATGGAATTGCCGATTTTTCAAATTGCCGATTTGCCGACATTTATATTTTCGGCAATTTGGTGTCAAAAAAAATCGGCGAAACAAAAAGGAATGTCCATTGAATAATTTGGGATACCGTGAAAATTCGGTATTTATATTTCGAATTATCGTTGAAAACATTTAATTGCCGAATTGCCGAAATTTCCGATTTCCGCACAGCCCTGGTTCGCGTATCGTATCGGTTTACCTACATTTTATCGTTCATTTCGTTCATTAAAAAACGGGTCTGCAAGTCTTTGCAGTAGCGAGATCTACATCAGGGCTGTGCGGTAATCGGCAATTTCGGCAATTTCGGCAATCGGCAATTCCTTTGCCGCACAGCCCTGATCTACATATAATTAATACGGAATCAACATTTTTTGTAACGACCATTTTCATATAATTGCGATGGGCGGGTCGGACTGAATTGTCCGATTTATCAGTCGTAAATTTATTTAGATAGTTTTTTACATCATTTCAATCAGTGTTGTAAAAAAACAGATTCATCCCCCCCCCTTTTTTAGAAAACCCGATTTTAATGATTTTTTAATTTCGATAACATTTTTAATTTTTGGAGTTGCTTCTCTGCGATCACTGATTATTTTTATTCTGAAAAAGTGTTTCTGTGTTTAGATACTAAAAATACATGCAAACACGAAATTCTGACACAATTCCAAATATTTACAGAAAGAAACTTTCGATGGAATCAATCGAATCGACATTTGAATCAAAATTTGACGATAATTTTGGTTTCTTTTATTTTTATCCTTGTTTTTTGTTGTTTTTAATTTTTCTAATTTTTCTACTTTACTATATATGTCAGGTAAGTCTTTTTAACGGAAGGATTGTGCTAAACCCTTTCAAGAGTTCAACTCGCCAAAACTTCGAAAATTATTTGTTTCCGTTTTTGGTATTTTGGGATGTTGCTTGAAGGGTTTTGTCACACAAATGGGTCCCAGGTAAGGTGGTTTTCGGTTTTACTTCTTTTTTTAATCCAAAAAGTAATGGAAATGATTAAAAATGTTTTAGTGGGGGTTTTTTTTCCGCTCGCGCTTTTTTTTTTCTTGAGGCGTTACGACGAAGTGAACTGTGATGTAGAGTTGGATAGCTTTATTATATCCTTAGCTGAACACTACAACGTATGATGGCCGGGTATTTATACTAGTGGGGATGTGCTTCTAGAATGTTCTACAATGTGCGTGTGGGGATATTTACGTGAGGGATTGGGTTCTAGAACATTCCATAACCTACGAGATTACAATAGTTTACGTGAGTGTGCTCACAACACCTCCCCATCTAAGTTAGAGTTCTCATACAATTAAACGAAGAGAGAATGTTAATTACAATTGAAAGTCATACAATTAACAATTAGACGTATGTATCTCTTGCTATATGGATTGATGACGAGTCTCTTGACTGGTATCGGGACTCGACCTGATCGACGAAGCGACTGTTGTGTAGTTGTCGTGTGTGGTTCAGTAGTACGCGTTGGTATAGTAGGTGGCACATTCTTCGGTCCTGTGTTTGTACTGTGTGATTCTGGACTTTGGATGACTGGTAACGGCAGGCTGAACACATCCACGAGTGTCTCGGTAGTAGCGTGCGTGTCTTGGCGTTCAAGTTGGTTGGTATGGCGCTTCTTCGATAATCCTTGACGAATACCGGTTCGTCTGGTTGGAAATTGTGTTTTCTAGCTCCATGGTGCCTGTTGAATTGCTGCTCCATGCTTGTATTTCGTTGTCCAACTTTTGTCTTTGACGTTGGCGAAAAAATATCCAATTATGTGCGGATTCGGCGTTGAAGGAAATTCTCGGCTGGTGATTTCCCTCCGGGAGACGATGGACATGGCGTTGAGCGATATGCTTGCAAGAAGGTCTGCAAGGCTTCTGCCGAAGGTTCCGCCCCTTTCAATTTGAGAAGTCCCCTCCTGAAGGTGTCCACGAACCTTTGAGCTTGTCCATTGGATTGTGGATGGAACGGTGGTGATCTGATGTGGTTGATTCCTCGCTCCTTACAGAAGTCGGCGAAGTTGGTTGATGTGAATTGAGTACCGTTGTCAGTGACGAGTGTCTCCGGATTTCCGAATTGAGCACAGATCTTCTTGAATATTGCGATTGTTGCGGTCGTTGTGATTGTCGGAGTTGGTACGATCTCAGGCCACTTCGAGAATGGGTCCACAACGAGGACGTATTGCATCTCCCAATTACCTTGAGTCTGTGTTTTTTAAACCAAAGTCGAGTTGCAAATGCGCGCGCTATCTCTATTACCTGCTGCGGACAATGTTCGGGCATCTCGCCACCCTCTCTCCAAAATACACAATTTTGTATTTTCATTAAAATTGCAAAAATCTGACAGTCAAGTGATGCCAATGGGAGGGGGGAGCTCTTTGACACAAGACCGAAGCCTTGTGATCGGAGAGTGGCCCGACTCCGAAGAGACCAAACTAGATCTAGTTATCAAAGCTCTATAGCTTTGATAACCCACTGACGCCGGACCAATCAGACATTGGCGTTGAAAACGCGTCGCCTCTATTCGTCTCATTTGGAGTTTCGCAATCATTTCCCCACCTGCTGCTTAAAAAACACAACCAATCCCGCCGGTCAATTTTTCAAAATCAAAATGTTGTTTCCTTATTTTTATGCTCAGTTTGCCCGAATGCAGAAAGAGAAAACGACAACTCATAAGAGTTGATCAAATTCCGGCGAGCAGCGAGCGGCCGTGAGAAAAAGATGTTTCGGAAAACGTCAAAATCGTATTCAATTCGATCTTTCCGCCAGAGCCAAATAATTCGAGCGAAATTTGAAAAATATAAGTGTCTCGTACCAAAGAGAACTGGGCGCGTGTTTGCGTACTTTGCATTTTAGTGTACGCGCAATTGGTACCTATTTATTTTACCCACGTGTCAATTAGGTCGATTGAGGCACACAATCAAAGTCAAAGATTTTAATTTAAAAAATCAATTAAAAATTGTGTCATGTTTTTTTTAATATCAAGTATAAATACATAGAGTACCGTGCAGTAAGATATACAATTTCGCTTTTTTTTAATCATAACTTTCCGAAAAGTTGACAAATCGATCTGAAACTTTTGGACAACTTCAAGCATCGATAGAGTGATTAAATAACAAAATTGGAAGATGTAAAACACATTAGGAAAAATTTTATTGACAAAAAATCAGAAAATCCATTATAGCAAAAACCGACTTGAATAATATTGATACCGGTACGACTTGAAACTACAAAAATGGGAAACAGCAATTATGTGTCAGGAAGCTTGAAACAACTCAATATCTTGTTGATATGCCATTTGCATCGATCACAGTTTGATATCGGCGACCCATGGCCTCGATCAACTTCGGAAGGGTTGAAACTGGTATATCCATCCATGCTTTCCTCAGCTGCTCGATCATTTCGACACATTTTGTACTGTTTGGCCTCGAACACATCTACCTGACCTTCCCACAAATGCTCAATAGGATTCAAGTCAGGTGAGTGGCTTAGTCAGTCCATGACCGGCGGGGTTGGTTGTGCTTTTTAAGCAGCAGGTGGGGGAATGATTGCGAAACTCCAAATAAGGCGAATAGAGACCGGCGTGTCCCCGATATTGTCGGCAGCACTGTGAATAGTGGCTAGATAAGCGCGACGCGTTTTCGACGCCAATGTCTGATTGGTCCGGCGTCAGTGGGTTATCAAAGCTCTCTGGTTCGGTCTCTTCGGAGTCGGGCCACTCTCCGATCACAAGGCTTCGGTCTTGGGATCAATCCCGATGCGAGGCTTCGGTCTTGTGTCAAAGAGCTCCCCCCCCCCCATTGGCATCACTTGACTGTCAGACATTTGATGAAAATTGTTGGTTCTTTTGTCAATTTCAAACACGAATTTAACAACAAAATCGATTTATTGAGTAAATCAATTGAGAAGACGTGAGAAGGAACGCATCAAATCAATGAGAAGGATCAGCCACATCGCGAAGCTCATTCCATCGACGATGATGAGCTGAAAGAGGCTGTAGTAGGCGACGCGACAGAAGAAGGCCGCGTGCGCTCGAACATTTCTGGGCAACAATTTCACAATGACGAAATCGATGACGATTGTGCCGATGGTCTTGATCACGAGGAACTTGAACAGTTTTCCGTGTCTGGAAACTCGGTTGGAGACGGTTTAAAGGCGCATAGGTATTCATTCTTACAAGACAATGAGGGGCAACAGATAGGCGTCGAAAGAGTAGAGAATTCGCGGGATGTTGACAACTGCAACGAGAAATATGCAATGGGAAAATGATGATCGAATCGGCTCACCTTGATTGTCGGCCATTTTCGAGCAACGAATGATCGAATTGGCCGGCTCGATTCGTCTCGGTCTCTCCGAATCGCCGACTCTCTCAATCTCGAGTTTTTGATGAAACCACGCCGCGCCTATTGTTTCCATATTGCGCATAATGTCGGCGAAATCCTTTTTTCGAAATTTTCTTTATTTATGTCTTCCGTCTAGACGAGTTTTTCGAATCGCAATATAATGCGATTTTGAAATGATGGTTTGAATGCCCAAAACGATTTGCTTTCGAAAATTATTTAGTTTTCTATAGACACATTTTCTATTATAATCCAACATTTGGGAATGTCTAGTCGGATTTTTAAAGTCTGATGGTCAAGTGATGCCAATCGATCCAGACCCTGAGATCGGCTTGACCATCAGCTTCTATATCCGAACCAGTAACAATTAATGGTCTCAAGAGAGACTCAGCCCAAAGGAAAACCGCGTGCGCCTTTAAAAATTATCCAAATTTTCAATTATGAATGAATTAAATGGTGACATTAGTCGAGTAGACGGAATTCTCCTTTTTGAACGTCACCAATTTCCAGATGAATTTCAGACGATCGATATTGCCAAATATGTAGCCGAATGGGATGGCGATTGTGATGCCGACGTCACCAGTGACTTCGAGCTCAACGAGCAACGAGAGAATTTCGCCGACGACGATCGTCTTCAAGTTCATGACAACTATGACAAAACCCAGTTTGAGCTGAAAAATTGAAGAATATATATAGAGGAAGGGGGGGGGTCCGAATTGCACCAAAATCGCCAAAAACACTGGCGCGGTTTGAATGAGAATATTCAATTCGACTTGTCGCTTCCGCGCCGACATGATTTCCAATTTTCGCACTTTCACGTATAATATGAGATTGATGAGAACGGCGAGTGTCGCGCACAAAAAATAGGCGGTCGCGACGGTCTGCAATATGTCGTCAGGTGTGATGCATTGCGGGGGGGGGGACAGCATTTTCGCTGGATTACACGAACCGCAACGCGTCTGCCGACATTGAAAAACAAAAAAAAATGAAATCGAAATATTGGCGGGAATTCAAATTTGTATCATTGTGCAGCAAACGCGCTCCACTTACAATCGCCGAAATTCTCATTTTGCGATCGACATACACGCCATCATCGCAATATTCATTATCGGTGACAGCCTATAATTAGTATAATTGGTGATAATTAGACGATGACAATCAAACAAACAATTTCATAGAAGCTTATCATACCGCAACCAACTGCGTCCATATAGAAGACGAACCAGACGGCTGTGATGACGTCGACGACGATGAGGAATAAGAGGAAATATCTGGAAATAGGGAGGGGGGAATTGAGGGGGAAGTCGGGGGGAATCGAGCAAACCCGGAAACGAATTTCCAATATTTCTCCTTGAAATTGATCACCACGTATCGTTGAATTGACAGAAGTAGAAGGCCAACTGGTATCACATGGGTATTAATGAAAACATTATTCCAAATCATCGCGTACAAGAATATGCTATAATATAAGGGACCATAATGATTTTGGCTCATCGCTGAGGCCCCCCCCCCCTTTCTTTACACGGTCAATTCCATCGACAAATTTCCCATCGCTCGTGCATTCGAATAATACAAAATGACAATGACGCCGGTTTTGAAGAAGGTGACAGAAAAGCAGACGATGAAGAACATCAAATAGATGGGATAAACTAATTGCTGGAAAGAAAAAATCGAAAATAATGATTTTGAGGGTTCGATTTTGGGACCTCTCTGTCCTTGAATCGAGACTTGATGAATAATATCGAATAGGGGAACATTAGAATGATCGGCGGGAGGATTTTAGCGGTTTGGCCGTTCGTCGTATCGCCGAGAATAAGCTCGTCCATGTCTTTTTTTTGGGGATTTTTCAATGATCGAATAAATGCGGCCAACTAAAATTTCGAGCTCACATCGTTTTTCCTTCTAGCCAATTATAGGATGTAAAATCACCACCTTTTGAGAAATGTTAGGGGAGTGTTTTTTTTACCTTGAGGTTTGAAATTTTTTCTATCTAATTGTTCGCGATATTCTCTGTCGAGTGTCTGAAAATGAAAAAGTCTAAAATTTTAGACTTGCCCCTTTGATTTTTTGACACACTCCAACTGCTTACACTTATATCGCGCGGAGAGACGCTAGTCAACAGACAGCGATGGTGCAGTGGTATGCGCGTTGGTTATCAAGAATTGGGTTGCGCGCTCGATCCCCATACCCTTAGCGGGTTTTGCATTATTAATTTCTTTTCAACATATTTTTGTAAGCAAAATGTCTGAATACTTTTCGGATTATTGCATTGTTTTTCCTTCTAACCAATTATAGGCTGTAAAATGACCGCCCTTTGCAAAATGTTAGCTTAATATTAATTTTCGTCGTTTTGTGATGTTGGAATGTTTGCACAAGGGGCATTGAACGAATAAATAGGTTAGCGGGAGGAAAGGGCTGTCCAAATTTGACGTGTTCGTCACACACACACACACACACACCGCAGCTTCCCTTCACCCTCATTTAATTTCGAATCGATGTTGCTGCTGACGCTTGTCCAGCTCCAGGTCGTCGTGCTCGCAGCGAGCCGCATCGACGTGCGCACCTTCAGTTTGGATGAGGTGAGCCTCGAGCCGTCGCCGAAGCCCGCGTTTCTCGTCAACGCCACCAAAGAGGCGATCGATCAATTCATGGCGATCTATCGGACGCCGGGAATCGCGCAAATTCGAAAGGTGAGACTCGACTTCAGCCGATTGGCATCGCCAAATTGATCGTGATTCCATTTCCAAAAAACTCATTTCTAGATGACCGAACTCGACGTGCTCGTTGGCACACTGCGAACCGAAGTGCAACAATCGTACAACGCTTACAAGGCCGAATCGGTGTTGTTGAAGTTGGCGCAGGACGAGCGACTCCAGGAGATCGCCGAGAAGACGCATTACACGATTGTGCATTTGACGGCGTTGAAGGAGACGAAGATGGGCACGAATGAGAGGAAGGCGAGGACCGAGATGATGTTCGCCGAGTTTTCCGATTTTGTGGTGAGTTTATTGCGTTTTTTGGCTGCCGACATCTCGCGGGTTGTGCCTAGCCGCGGCAAAGATATGGATTGCGCCTATCTGCGGACATCCCGCAGGTTGCGCTTATCTGCGGCAAGATTGCAGGTTGCGCCTAGCCGCGGCAAGCATATAGAATGCGCCTAGCTGCGGACACCTCGAAGGTTGCACCTAGCCGCAGCAAGCATATAGTTTGCGCCTAGCTGCGGGCATCCCGCGGGTTGCGCCTAGCTGCGGACACCTCGCAGGTTGCGCCTAGCTGCGGACATCTCGCAGGTTGCGCCTATCTGCGGACATTTTTCCCCGACGTGCATCAATAATTTATTTCGATTCAATTTCAAACATCAGGATGATACTTTTTGAACATTTCGTCGAAATCGAGACACTTCCCATTGTCGCAAACGCGCTCCCTCGTGCAATCCTTGTCTTCGACGCATTCGAACGTCGTCGCCGCGACGCGAGAAATCGTGTCGGCGTTGAGCAACAGAAGAGCAAAAATCAGAAGAAGATAGAAGTTCTGAAGGAAATCGGCGAAATGAAACAAAAAAAAATCAAAACTCACCAAATTCGGCATTCTCGTCCAAATATGTGAAATTGACAGCGTCATTTGTTGCATTTTATAGTGGCGAGAAAAATTTTGAAAAAAAAAACTAATAATAATAATCATCACATTAATTTTAATGGGGGGTCTTTTTTTGAAAAAAGAGGCAACAAAAAATTGTCGGCAGATGAAATTTGTCAAATATTTTCAGGTGAGCGCGATCAGCGACGAGGTGAGCAACATTCTGGACCTCGTGATGCGTCAAATGTTGCGCGCGATATTGTTCACCGAGAAATTGACGATTTAAAGGCGCATATGGCAGTCCAGCCCCCAACCAGAACGATCTCAAACAAATATGGTGCTTTTTAATAATAAATTGCCCCGCTCTCAATTCCGTTCCTTTCCTTATTTGTACATTGTATGTTGAGCTCAATGTCAACACAAACTGGCGAGTCGAATGTTTACCGGTTTTCCGCATCGCTGAGTTGTCGTCCCAATGAAATATCATATTTCGCGTCGAGACCCGACGGCCATCGCCGCGTGCTTATTATCGATTGTCGCCATCTTTCCATTTCATTTTCAACAATTTTGCGACACACTTTTTCTTGTATGGCCTTGATTGGGTTTTTTTTCGAATTCCCCCCCCCCCACATAATTAATTGGATAATTATTTAATTTACAAGAAAAAATCAATATTCCCCATTATAAATTGTTGATATAATTTTCAATTTGAATTTTTTCCACCCAAAAAAAATGCGTGCAATTTTTCGTCGCTAAAACGAAGGCAACGCGTAAACCATGGAGTGTCGTCCTAATTTACAATGAGCAAGGTTTGTTATCAATTCACTCATTCTCACATCATTATTTATTTTGAAACCCCCTCAATTTGATAAGAAATTCCATTTTTCAATACGAATTCCAATTCCAACCATATTTGGAAACCATACGAAACCCTATAGTAGTATTAGTAGGCAACTAGTAATCCGCATCTGAACCCCCCCCCCGCCCCATCCGCTTCCACTCTCTCCCGCCTCATAATTACCGTCGATGCGGCGGATTGTCTCCGCCTTCCATTCTGCGTCTCCACCGAATCGCACGCTCTCTCATCGTTGTCTTGTCGCGCCGGCCGACCGACTGGCGGTACAGTCGATTCCTCCTCCACACATGATTATTAGCTTTCTTGCGTCTATAGGTGTTATTGTTTTATGTTGTGTGTGCTGCCGACGCTTCTCCGGGTTTCGCCACCATCCATCGTTTCAATCAGCGATTATTGCAGTAAAGGTGCGCGTCGGCTCCATTCATCGGGGATGATCATCGGATGTCGTGCCGGACGACGCTGTCGACGCTTGTCCTTATTTGGCTTCTCCTCGCGCTCGCTCGCCTCCTATTCGATTTGATTGGCAAATTGTGGCTCGTCGCCATTTTCGATCTACTACAGGTTGGTGGTTTCGATGAGGATGAGCTGTGTCGGCGACACTTGACGACAAGTGCCCCCCCCCCCTATTTCGGCCGTCTTCAAAAGCTTTTGAGAAACGCCGTTGGGGCATTTTTGAAAAAAAAAAACAAAGAAATTTGCATTGAATGCTACGCAAAATTGCAGAATTTCCGCAAAACTGAAATAATTTGCCAATTTTTCAAGGCAATTTTTGCTTTTTTTCCGTTTGCGAATCCGAAAAATTCGATGTCAATCAAGTTTTCCTTCTCTCTCTCAAAAATCGCGAGCAAACATCGATTTTTGCGCAATTTTCTTGACAGGACAATTTGAAAATTTCACTTTCCAACCGATGAGAAGAACCATCACAGCGGGAAAGCTCAGGGTCAATGCCTAATCCGGCCCCACCAACACCAAAGGCGGACACTCATTTTGATGGAAATGCAAATAAATCGCGCATGGGGGGCATGGGGGGTCGGATTCAAGTGCGACGACCTCGATTTTTCGGTGAATTCCTAAAAATAAATATGATAAGAAAGTTGATTTGATTACGCCGCGAGAAACAACGACACTCCGCTGTTGACGCGCTCTCAGCGATTTAGCGTATTTCAACATTTTTTTTTAATTCACCCAAAAATGTTTTTTTTCTCCAAATTTTTTCTAATATTCATGTCAGCATTACAATTGTCCCGACAAAAATAAGTTTGTCCTTTTTTTTGGTGTCTCTCGAAACTAGCGCATAGTGTAATTTCGACAAGGCGTTTCAATGACACTTGTAATGTCAATCCCTCTTTTTCAGAAAAAAAAAAACTTGTCCGCTTTTTTTTGCAGATAGTTTGCTGCATTACCGGTTTATTCGGCTCAATCCAAAAGCGAAAAGCTCTACTATATGCGCTTGTGTGCTCAAATTTCATTTCGGTCGCCCAAAACGTCCTAATTTTCCTTTGGTACATCGGCGTGTTCGGCGAGATCACGCGACCGCTGCTGTCCGCCGGCCTGCCCTACTCATTCTCGTTTTTTCTACGATTCACACCGGCGTGCCAATCGCATTTCGATCTGAAACGGTAATCACCATCGCGAGCGCGTTCTTCTCATTGCGATGCCAACGAAAATTTTCAGGACGATTTGGGTGCAACACAATTGTCTGGTGCCGTTCTATTCGATCGAGGCTTCGCAAGCGTTGGCGCACATCGTGCTCGCCGTCGCTTCGACGATTCTCGCGATTTTGGTGCTCGTCGAGATACGCGACGAGAAGAAGCCGCGCTCGACGACCGTCAATCATTATGCGCAAATTTGTGGCGCCAAGGGTGTCGAGGTTGGCGCCGCGCCACCAGCCGCCGCGTCGAGCAGCGGCTACGTCAACTCGACGTATGACGAGCTGAGAAGTCAGAATTCGTCGAGAGAATCGAGAAAGGATGTGCCGTTACCGCCGCCGCCGCCGCCGCAACCGCCAATCCAAAGCCAACAGTTTGAGCGCGTCTCGAAGCGAAAACGCGGAAAAATTCGGCCAAATTCGATGATGGTAGATCAAAAAGAAATCGCGCGTCAAAATTCTCATAATTGCAGCCGGCTCCCGACATTCCGGCGTGCTCATCGTCGAAATCGTCGGAAGACGAGAACGCCGTTGAAGATGTCTACACGAAGCCGATGAAACGCAAATCGGTGCTCTCGCCGACGGTAAGCTTTTCCTTTTGCGAATCATCACCGTCTAGGGATTGCAGAGACGATCGCCCGACGACAAGATGACGCCGCGAGCCGCCAACGTCACATCGCTGGTGAGCTTTGATCCGAAGAGCAGCACGCTGCTCCGCGTTCGGCAACACTTGGAAATCGACGAGGAGGTTTGAGACACGAGAGGGACCATCATGATTATTATAGATATGCGCCTTTTAGAGTATCGAATGCGACGGAATGTACGAGCAGCTGCGATCGCGATCATCGGGAAGCGACGGTGTGCCGCCGTCAACGATACCGTTGAGCGATTACAAATACCGCAACTCGAGTCAGGATTCGGTGCCGTCGATGTTCGCGCCGATGCTCAACTGCTTCTCGCCGTCCGACGCCGCCGAGGCGACGAGAACCGCGGCGCCGATCGCGTCGCCGGGAATCCGATTGTCCGATCAGCTAGCGCTGTCAGGATCGAAGGCGCCGTATAAAAGCGCGTTCCGAATTCAATCCAAGGATTCGTCGAAAGTCATCGGCCATTATCATGCGCCGAACGAGATTCCGCTGTCGTCGAGCGAGCCCGTCGATGATGGCGACACGAAAACGTATCCAGTGCTGACGAGCGGCGGATTACTTGTCTGACATATCTTGCCCATGTTCATTTCTTTTTGTTTCTTCGCTTTCTACGGGTTCATCAATTTTTTCTATGTATATTTTAAATAAAAAAACCAAAACAATTAACAAAACAAGAAATCTAGAGCTAGACGAACAAATATAAATTATTTGGCCTTTATAAATTATTTGTAAATTATTTGGCCTTCCTCGCGAATTTGTCGTGTCGAATCCACCACTGATCCCAATCATTGTTCTTGTCGTTTTTGAATGTCGGGAATGAGACGAGCGGATCTGGATGGATGTCTTGAAGGCGAACACCGGCGCGTTCCACCTAGAAATTTTCAATTTCGAGGAATCAATGGTATTTTTTTCTTCATTTTTTTTCGAAAAATCATGAATTTCTGAATGCAAAAATCTTAAAATGTTCAATGTTTAGCATTTTTATTGAAAAATTCAATGAATTTTCCCTCCAGAAAAAAGACATATAAATGTGTTACCGGTTTTCCGGGCTCCTCATTCCAACTCTTGTACCATTGGCGATAATCAAAATTGCGAAAATCGACACCGAACGTGATTGTTCCGTGCTCTTTGGCTTTGAGAAGCTGCGCTTGAAGTTGCACATATTGCTCGCGGCACAATCCGCTTTTCAGAATATCGATCGGTTTGTCGGTGCCGTCGGCGAGGAACTGCTCGATGAGCGCCGGATTGCGATAGTCGAAATACAAATATTCATCGCGGCACACCTTCAAAATGAAATTTCTTGGATATCTCGAGAAAATAAGACTCTTCTACCGGACACGCGTGGTTTTTGTTGAACCGCCCGTGTTTGTCGATGCAGAAAAGACGCGGCGGTGGCTGCAATTTCGATTGTCCCTGAAATTTGCCAAACTCAAAATCTCTTCTCCAAACAATTTTTGTGTTGCCTTTATGTTTCTTTTGTACCATCTGTAGATTGGCAGACCTTTGTAAGCATCGGCGTACGCTGAAAATAATGAGTTTCGAAAAGTGCCGTCTGAAATTCTTGAAATACCTTTGCTTTTCATGTAGGCGATTTGCTCATTGATGCTGTGATGCGGTTTATACATACCCTTCTTCTTTTCGATATGATTGTAAGCCCATCCCGCCTGAAAAAATAAAATTCATTGATTTCAATTTTTCTTTGAAAAACCTCTTCTGGTGGTGGAACTTCTTTCGATTTACCCTCGCAAGCTAGTCTGACGGTGGAATGAAAAAGCCTTCTTGCAATTGAGCTGCTCGTGGCAAGCATTCTAAAAATAAACGTTGAAAATCGGAAAAATAGCATAGAAAAATAAAAGTAAAAAATAATTGCGTCGGGTGTTGCGCATTGTCTGCAAACACCGACTAAAATACACCACATCTTTCGCTACCCTGCGTACCAAACAAATTGAATTTTTATTTTTTTCGAACATGTTTTCCATATTATTTTTTGTTTTTCTTGTTTTTTAATTATAATAATTTATAGTAATGGAATCAGTATTGGAAACTATCAGAAATCACCATGAAGAACGAGAACGATTGTTGGATTCCATTGTAAAAGAGCATCTCGCCGATAAACCGACACACAAGGCAAAAATCAACAGTGAATTGCGGGTGAAGGGATTTGTTGATGTAATTTTTGTTCAATTTTCTTCCAAAATAAGAAAATTGAAACTTCAGCGTTTCTGTAATGCGTCACTCGAGCTTGCAAAATTATACGAGGACAAAGACGGTGCTAGACAAGTCGAATTGGACGCCGTGTCGGGACCCAACGAGTTCGCCGAATTCTATTCGCGTCTGAAGAATATCAAAGACGCACATCGACGGAATCCCGATGAGCTCGCCGAGCCATTATCAGTCGAGTTCCAAAAGATCAATGAGGAGATCCAGAATCCTGAGCGCGCCGAGCCCGATATGGTCGAGTTCAGCGATGAGGAGAGCTATGGAAGGTTCCTCGATCTTCACGCGTTATACGTCAAATACATTAATCTGAAAAATATTAAAGTAATGGTGTTTTTTTTTTTAATAATTTTTAAGCGAGTCTGAAAATTCCAGAGAATCGATTATATGTCATACCTTTTGAATTTTGACAAATTCATCGACATTCCAAGAAACACCACAAAGAAGACTGGAGCTTATAAGGAGTATGTGACGGCTCTCCAGGATTATTTGGTCTCATTTTTCCGACGAACTCGTCCATTGCACGATTTGGAAGGCGATTTTGCGGCGGTATCATATTTTTTTTGAATGACAAACTTCCAACTATTTTATTTTGTTCAGATCGACGCACACGTTTCGCAAATGTTCAACGCGGGCACTCTTCCAGGCTGGACTAGCGATAAGGAGAAGGCTGGAACGCAGGCGTCGGCGACTGCCGTCGACTTGTCACCTTATAACAGCGCTGCTGAATTGGAAGGACTTGGATTGGAGAGGCTCAAAGGCGCATTGATGGCGTTGGGATTGAAGTGCGGAGGGTACGATGATTTCTGTAGTATATCGACATTTTTAAAGGCGCATGATTAAAAAAATTCAAAATTGTCTGTTCCAGAACATTAAAAGAGCGAGCCGAACGCCTCTTTGCCACCAAAGGTCACAAGCTGTCCGATCTTGAGAAAGCGGCGATGGCGTCAAACACGGCCGACGCCGAGAAGCAGAAGCTGCGCAATCTTCAAGTCGCCCAAATCGAAGCGCACATTGCGAGTATGGCCGAGTTGTTGGCCGACGAGCGAGCGGCGACGCGCGAGAACGTCGAAAGGAAGCAAGCGCGAGCCGCCGGCGAGCACGAGGAGGAGGAGGAGGAAGAGGAGCCGGTCATCGAGGAAGAGGAGGAGGTCGATGAGAGCGCGCCGTACAATCCGAAAAATTTGCCGCTCGGTTGGGATGGCAAACCGATTCCGTATTGGTTGTACAAACTTCACGGATTGAACATCTCGTACTCGTGCGAGATTTGCGGAAATCAAACGTACAAGGGACCGAAGGCGTTCCAGAAGCATTTCAACGTAAGCGTTCGCATTTTGGCACTCAATTGTCATCGCTAATTTGTTTTCTTTTTAGGAATGGCGTCATTCGCATGGAATGCGATGTTTGGGAATTCCCAACACCGCGCATTTCGCCAACATCACCAAAATCAAAGATGCTCTCGATTTGTGGACAAAGATGAAAATGGAAAAAGAGCGCAGCAAATGGAATCCGGATCTCGATGAGGAGTTCGAAGATTCGGCCGGCAACGTCGTCACCCGTAAAATGTATGAGGATCTCAAGCGTCAAGGATTACTGTAGGCGTTCCGTTGTTTATTATTTATTATTATTTTTTTTTAATTCTCGTTTTACGAATAAATACATCAATACTCATATTGAGGGTTGGCTTTGAAGTCGACACATCCCAGACAGCTACAGTACTGTTCGCCCTTGCCGCAATAGCCGCTGTTGCTGCAGCAATAGGATTCAGAGTCGGGATCGCATTTAGGGATCTTTCCTGTGGAAAGCCGAGGGGCGTTGTAGCCGCAGCGACCTGAATTGAGAGGTAGATCAATTGGCTCATTTCGAGATGTTTAAAGGCGCAAATGGGAAACGTTTTAAATGAGATCATCGCCTTTGAGCATCAACGGTAGCCCTGTGTTGCCGGACACCTACCAACGTTGGCCGGATTCTCGGCGAACGTCCACCATTCCAGCGGTTTGTACTTGTAGTCGCGATTCTTGGCGAAGTCGATGCATCCGTTGCATTCGCAGTGCTCTTTCGAGTTGCCGCAATAGCCGCCGTTGCTGCAGCAATGCGCGTTCTGATCATCCGGATTGCACGTGGGAGCGTGACCGTTCAACGGCGGCACCTCGCGTCCGCACCTTCCGCGCTTCCCCTCGCCGGCGTCGGCCGTATACCAAGTGATCTCCTGCGTCGGTTTGATGGGCTCCTTGAGAATCAGCGTTGGATCGGCTCCGTAGTCGATGCATTCCGGACACGCGCAAAACTCGGGACCATTGCCGCAATAGCCGAACTAGAAATTAATTGATCGGGGTGAGGATGGTGCGAGGCGCAAGTCCAACCTTTCCGCAGCACGCGTGACCCGGATCGTCGGGATCACAAACCGGATAATAGCCGTCGTACAATGGAGCGGATTTGCCGCACATGCCCGCCAACTCCTCGTTGTCATCGTACGTCCACCAGCGTTTGTCGTCGATCGGCGAGCATTTATAGTTGAACGCCGATTTCGCGCTCGAGCACAGTCGATCCGAAGCCACCGTGTTGAGCATCGAGAGTTGATCGTCGTCGAAATCGATCGCCCAGATCATCACGCCGCCAATGTTGTTCTCAACGATGTAGTCGATCTGGAATTTCGTGATTGCGAATTTTGGATAGCGTCGTCGGACCTTGTGCTTGAGACTCTCGGGATTCTCGAATCCGACGAACGTCTTATTCTCGGGCATCCAGATGTACGGCGCTTTCGAGCCGGCGTGGAATTTAGCGCGACGTTTGTCGAAGCGCTCAGCAAGCTCGTGCCATGTGACGTGACCGCCGTCGAATTTGGTGCCTTCCGAATTCTTGGCTTGCGCCTTTCGCCACATATCGTCGGCCGCATCGATCGCGTTCTCCACGTTGTGCCAATAGCGCCCATAAAATGGAACGCCCATATTGATCTGGAATCTCGCGAATCTCAAAAAACTATATTATGGTCCCTATCCCCGAACCTTGCTGGTTGCCTTCAACTGGCATCCATAGTACTTCATGGTGGCGTGCACGTTCATCCTTCCCGACGATTTCGGAGGCATCGCGAAGTAGAGCGGAGCTGGCGGGCCGGTGTAGGCGCCCCATTTCGATTCCCACGCGCCGAAATAATCATACGACATCACATTGACGAAATCGCAATATTTGAGGAGCTGGACCAAATCGTAGCCGGGCTTGAGGACCCAATGGCCGGCGGCGCCGGCAAACGAGACGATGTACGATCGTTGGGTTTTGTCCTCGAGCTGTTGGAGCTCGTCGCGAAGCTCGCGCATCAAATGCACGTAGTTGCGGCGATCCGCCGGCGTTCCGTCGACGGCGCCGCCCGTCACCGGATACTCCCAATCGATGTCGATGCCGTCGAGCTCGTGCTCAACGAGCACCTTCACGAGATTCGCGATCAGCACCGAACGACGAGCATGATCGGCGGTGAGCACCGAGAAGTACTGCGAGTTCTCCCAGCCGCCGACGGCGTAGAGGAGCTTCAAGTGCGGATGGCGTCGGGCGACGTCGCGAATGTCGCGAAGACGCTGTCGGGCGGCTTCTCCCTCAAGACTCACACTCGCATCCGAGTCGACGGTGAAGAACGCGAACACGAGATGCGTCAATTTCTCGGCCTCGAAAAAAAATCGAATTGAGGCGATTAATCAATTTTTTCTAGGGGCTTCTCAAAAAAATACCTGAGCATCGGTGAACGGACGTTTTCCCCACGACGTGATATATCCGACGCGTCGCCGCTGACAATTTCGATCCGCTATTCCACAATCGATGCAACGCAGTAAGAATATGAATAAAATAAAGCGCATGACGAATTCAAAAGCGAAACTGACCGCCGGCTCTCGCGAGCTCAATTCACTGTTTGCCCAATTTTGTTTATTGTCCATTTCGCGATCGAGTACTTCACACACACACACAAAAAAATGCATCGAACACGAATCCAACAATGGGTTTGCTTAATGCATCGGCGAAACCGAACCAATTCTTATTAATAATCAATAAATAAATAAATTTGCAAATGTCGTCAATTATGGCGCAAGTGTTGTGCGCGGTGTTTGCACACATTGCGCAACAATCGACGCGAAAATTATGTGATTTTCTGTTTCTTCGCCTTCTTCGCTTCAGTTTCGGCTCCAGATTCTCCAAATTCGTTAACTCTCGTGTAATCCACCGGATAGAGCCATCGCTGGTACAAATATACAAGAAATACGATATCATCTCTAAAAAGAATAGTCAAATTTGAACATATTTCAGATTTTTTTCTTCTACCTAAAACACGCCATCCGATGGGCTGTTGGCATTGTGATGATGAACGCGAACAAATCGTCGATGAACGTGTTGAACGCCTTGTACATGAATGCTCGCCACGGCAAATGGGCAACACTCTTGAGTTTGTAGTTCACGAACAATTGCGGCAGCATGAATAGGAAGCCGAACGCGTAGACGCCGTTCGCCGACGTCTCCAGCATCCAGCTTCGCCATGATTTGTGCGGCACGTAGAAGAGGCTGTAGATGGCGCCGCCGATCACCAACGGCATCAGAACGTATGACAAGTATTTCATGGCTTGACCGTCGAACGAGTCCGTCTCGTTCTCCTCGGCTGTGTGCTTCCCAAATTTGATTCCCGATTTCAGCGAGAATGTCATCTGAAAAGGCAAAAAAAATTGTGAAATACGGTATTTGAATTAAAGGAGCATGCAATATAATTTCTCAAGTTTCTCGAAGCGAGATGTTTCCGAAATCAATTTTTCCGCATTTTAATACCGCGCGGCCTAACATTTAAATGTCGCGGACTAACTTTTTGCGCACGGTCACATCAACGAAATAGTTCAGGTAAACGCAAAAAAAAGAAATGAAAACCTTATAAGCAATAGTCAATTTCCAAAATTCGATGACCGTGGAGATTCCTGACGGTATCAGAACCAATAAGCTGGTATCCTGGTCGTAGAGGTAGAAGAATATAATGGTTTGAGAGAAGCATCTCCATATAAGCGATCTATAAAAAAATAGAGCATGATGTTTTGCTTTTAATTAGATCTTCTAGGCATCTCACGTCGACGATAATCCAACCATGGATTTTCGATCTTTCCAGAATGCGATATCATTCTTGAAGGCCAATGCATCGAACAATAGATGAAGAGTGGAGACGCCGAAGGTGACCATGAGGAGGACAATGGAAGTCTCGGTGAACAATCCGCGCACCTCGTCGATGTCTTTGTCTTTGAATCCGTGATTCGTCAGCTGATAGATGCTTCTGGCCGACGAGGTGAGGAGAAGAAGTTTGGCGACGCTCGTCGGTTCGTAATCGATCGTCAGATTCATCGGCTCTTTCGGCGAGTCGGGCAACTCGACGAGATTCTTCGAGCGCATACTCATCTCATCAATGAACATCATCGGAAGATATTGATGATTGTCGCGTATCGTGAGAAACTCGCGAAGTTCGCCGCTCACTTTCGCCTTTTTGAATTTCGACGAGTCGACGGCAATCCGAATCGGAAGCACACTTCGGAAATGCGCGGCGATCTCGACGACCTTCGACTTCCTCGTCGGCGCCTTCTCATCGGAGAGAAGCTGGAACGTTTTTGCGACCGGCTCCTGGAAGACGATCATCTGCGAAGCGGCGTGAACCCGCCAAGCCGACTGAAAGATCGTCGTTTAGGATTCACTGTGGCGACCAAAACTTACCGCCATCGGATTCACAGCTTTGAAGTCATGGGGAAGAAGAATGACGTGGGCGAAGAGGAAGCCGTCAGTACCAACAGAAGCCGGAATCTTGACAGGAATCGTTTTCTTGGAAGCGTCGGCGATCTGAAGATCCTCAAATGTGGCCACCAATTGGCCGAGTTGATCTTTTTTTGGTGAAACGTACACCCGAAGTTGCACCAAATCGAAAATCCCATCAGAATTGGGCTTGAGGAAGGGCTGCAAGCAAACATAATGAGAATTCTGGAATCCAATTCGAGAATCGTGACTACCGTATAACAATGCTCGAAAACGTCTTGGTCCGAACACAATTCCGGTGTGAACAGACGGTACAACCCGTAGAAGTTGTGGAACATGAAGCCAAGGAACGCGACACTCAAGATCTTCGTGACGCTGAATAAACCCATCTGAAATTTTTTTTGGAAATTTTTATTCGAGTTCAAAAATATAGAAAATAGATACAGAAAATCGTGGAAACGATGAAACAGGAAAAAAATCTTGAAATTCTAAGATTTGAGATCAAAATTTATTGTACAAAATTATCACAAATTATAATTTAAGAATGTTAGTCATTGCTCGCTCCGAGAAATATGCATGCTTCTTCGGCGGCGCCTCATTTTCCTTATTCGCCAGCCATCCTTGCATCGCGCGTTTCGCTCCGGGACCACTATTCTCATCATCGTCGTCTTCCCAGCTTTCAGGAACGCACCGCTTCTCGACAATCGTGCTGGCGGTCTTCCAAGAAGCACGAACCAGCGAGCAGAAGCCGAATATGGGATCGACGCTCAACGCGAGGAACTTCTTCGTGTTCGGATCGCCGGGATATCCGCTACCGTAGCCGGCGTCGGGGATTTTCACTCCAGCCTCTTTGAATTGCCATTGACGAAGACGTTGGTCTCGCGTGACCTTGGCGGCAATCGATGCGGCACTCACGATGGGAAACAACGAATCGGCCTTCTCGGTGACGGTTATCGAGATTCCTGGAAAGAGCTTCTCCAATTTTGACTGATATGTTGATTTTGGGCCGACCGTGTCCACTTTTATCTAGAAAATGTTTGACTAATCAGTGTTTCCTAGCATTTTTTGGGGGGATTTCTTCACCTCGACGACATTCACGTGGCATGATAAGGCGTCTCTTATTAGGGTAATCGCCGCTTCGTGTGAGATCTCGTTCAACGAGTATTTGTGCCTTTTAAGCATTGAAGCGCTGATCAGCTCCGGTGAAAGCACGCGAACCGCGTAGGCGACAATTTGCCGAGTTTCCTCGTCGTTTTCCATTTTTTCGAAAATCTCGTCTCGTTTCGCCTCGTTCAATGCTTTGGAATCATCGACGCCGAGCGATTTCAACTCGTCGCTTTTATCGATTGGCGAAATTGCGGCGCCGTACACCATCGGACCGAGAACCGGGCCTAAAATTTGGATTTGAAATTTAGAAAGATGCGATTGTGCGCGTGGAGTTACCCCTTCCGGCCTCATCGATTCCGAGAATGCATGGGATTCCGTCGGCGAAATTTTCCCATGTAGCGCTTCTTTCCGTTTTGCATATCAGCGACATGGAAAATCTGGAAGAGACGCGTAGAAAAAATTCCACAAAACAATTTTTTGAAATATGTGGTACGCGATATACGCTAAACATCGGGCAATGCGTCAATAGTGGAATGTCGTCGGGCAACACATTTATTTTCAAACAAAAACGGTATATTTTGAGTCAAATGCAATTGATATTTAAAATTGATAATTAGCTAAATAATTAGGCGGCAACAAATTTAACAGCCTTGTTGACCTCTCGAGTGTTCGGAGGATTTCCAAGGGCAATATGATGAAGGACGGGCTCGAATTGCTCGGGTGTCATTTGAATGGCGTATTGGATTGGCGGCACTTCTTCAACCTTCTTTGAAGGATCAAATCGAGGCACTGCGAATGGCGAAGGTCCTGCAACGAAAATAATTTGGGTCGTGAAGCGAAATTTTCCAAAAAAAAACCTTTATTCGAGTTGTGAAACATGTGGCGAAGCTCGTTGAGCTCGTATTCCGTTTTCGCCTTGTAATGAAGACGAATGAAAAACTGAAATTATAGCGAATAAAGCGATTTTTGAAGAAAATTACGTGTAGAATAAGGAAAAATAAGACGACTAGAACAATAATGAGCATAATGGTGTCAATGACATGCCGAACTTGCTCAGTATCGACAGCTGAAATTTGATTCTTGTCTAAAAATTGCCTTAAATTGCGGCTTACTGTAACCAGCTGGCACTTTTTCATGTGGGTCTGAAATGAAATTTGGCAAGAAATTCGTTGAGCAAATTACCGAGGATGAGGGTGACATCATCTTCAGTTGTGGTGTTCATTTCAAAAAGCAATGAGCAATTTTCACGCACTTCCCGCATATTTTTTTGGAATTTTTAATGTTGAAGGGATAAAATGAAACGAAAATCGTTCTAGTTTCAAGATTACACAAATCAAATCTGTTGGTGAACACCGCCTGATTTCCATTGTCTTCTCCCCCGGCTAGTCAAGAATCACACATTTCACCGTAATACCATGTCATTCTCGAATTACACAAGCCTCGAAACCCGTTTTTATCTTTGAATTCTCTTTTTTTCGCATTTCCCTCTCCCCGCCAAACACATTTTCCCTGTATGGTAGTGTTTCGAACCACCTCATGACGACACTGACGACATTTCAATCAAATTTTTGTTTTTTGTTTAGTTGCTTGTTCGTGGTCCTGGAACAATTGCTAACGACTGGACTTGTCAGCATTCATATAAAGGTCACGATTTTTCGCAAATATTGTTTTTTAAATTTCGCGCCTTTAAGAAAGTGGTCTGCTTATCAATATTGTAGTTTGTAGTGGGTCTGCTTAATTCAAAAAAAATGGTCTGCTTATCAATATTGTAGTTTGTAGTGGGTCTGCTTAATTCAAAAAATGGTCTGCTTATCAATATTGTAGTTCGTAGTTGGTCTGCTTAATTGAATTGCCCAAATTTTCAGCAATTTCTCCAAAAATTGCAGAAGTTCTCAAAAAAGGTCATTTATCCCGTTTCTTGTTTTTCATTGAGTGCAATTTTCTGCCGCTATATAATAATAAATCGATGTTTTGTTATTCGCCAAAGAAAATTTCCCATTAATTTTGTTCATGTTTTGTTCGAAACAGATCGTCCTTGATGTTTCATTTTCGAGACAGAAAATTCTGTAAGGTTTTTATCAAAAGCCAAGGTCAAAGTCCGTCCCAGTTACTATTTAGTTTGCGAATCAATGATAATTAGGTTGGTACCCCTCAGGAAAACCGGATTCGTATAGTTTGGACGCTCGACTTTTTTCGCCTTCTTCTTCATTTATTTGTTTCTCTACGTATCTTTTATCCTGATTATCTCTATTTCAGCGCGATGGAAGTTCCCAAGATGAAAGATGTCATGAAATCGCCGATTGAGGAAACGATTGAGAAAATGCTTCGAAGTACGTTTTTGATCTACCATGGATCGTTAAACTTTCACAATATCCAGTCCGATGGCTTGTTGCTCTCGGAGCACTGCTTCCAGGCGCTGCCTGCTACTTTGTTGTCGCTTACACCTATATTTTCCAATTTGAGAAGGTCTCAAATTTCACAGAAAGCAAGGAATGCAAAAATCTAACCATGTATAGATCATTGAAATTGCCAAACACATAAATAATCATTGTTACAGTACCCTTCCACCTGTCTCGTATTCAATTGGAGTGTGGGCGCCGCAAAAATTTATTTGGCTTTTCATTATGTTCATCCACTTGCCGCCAAGGTTGTTCTTTTTAACGGTGAGTGTAGATTTTATGGATTTCCGCGAACTCGACTACAGATTTTTCTTAGAAAAAAGTGATTACTGTACACAAGTGTGTGTAATTTCTAGCCTCGGTGTCTACACTATTGTTTAAAAATTACTAAATTTGTTTGATTATTGCAGTCGTCTGCTAAAATTTTAATGAAATGTAAGTTTTTTAATAGCTAATACTGAAGATAATATGAAAATTAGTGTTACTTATTATTTAATTTCTTACAATTACCGGAAATTGTTTAAATTCCACAGGAAACAAATGTTTTAAATTAGGCCCAAATCGAATTGACCAAATTTAAATGTAGTCACCCTGTCACCGATAATTCTGTTGAATTCTTTGTAGCTTTACCGCCGATTATTCCTCAACACTGCGCCAAAAAGCAGTTGGTACCAGTTCGCCATTGACTTCTACATGTTCACACTTCGTCTGGAACCGATTGGATTAATTCTCGTCTCGGTGGTTGACATCAATGGGGGATTCCGTAAGAGTCTTTTTCATTTTATTTTTTTTCTAGTAGTTCAATTTGCAGTGATTCACGCGTTCGGATTTGCGATTTGGATTATTTCGTTCAATTTCAACATGCTTTTCAATATAATCCTTCATCATTTCTCGGGAATTCGCGATGTTCATAACAGGGTACGGTTTAAAGAGAATGCGCCTTTAAATAGTGGAATGAAATAATTTGAAGTTTTCCAAATGGAACATTAGAAGAGAAATTTTTCAGATGGAGACGACGTGGAGAATCAAGCTCGTCATCTTCATTGTCGGAATAATCGCGGCGCTGTCAACTCCAATCAGCTATCCGTACTTTGCAGCGCATTGCAGCGTGACAGGTAATTCGCCGCGAGCCTCCTCGAGCACGTTTTTCTTTTAAGCCTACAATCTTTTTTCGCTGGCCGAATTAATCGAAGTCGGCTGCAATTCGATATTCTACACAATCGCCTATTGGGATTTCCCGAAAACGCGTATCACCATCGGAATAAAGAGTGTGCAGCGCGATTTGAACGAGCTCGAGAAGCGGCAAAACGTGATGGCGTTGCCCGCCAAACTTGGAATTTAACGTGTAATTCGACCCCCCCCCCCACCTCGTTTAGAAATGTGTTTAATGATCTCTCAGGTTTTTTTTTTCATTTTCCTTGTTAATTCCTTTTTTCCGGAAATCGATTTACGAGTACATCTCCCTTTCAAACCCAACCCATGTTTGTATATAAATTGAATCGAATCGAATTGAATTAAGCCCTATTCGTGGCCACAACGAAATACGTTTATACATCAAAAAAAGGTTTTCTTCTCACCGCGTTTTTTTTCCATGATTATTATTTATTAATGAGCACCTTCTTCAGTGGCATTCCCACGAATTCACTTTCTTCATCATCATCATGTTCGTCTTCTTCTTTTTCTATTGAATTCGTTGGGTGGAAATGGGGTTTAGTCAACAAATGAGGATTTCAAGTGGCTTCCAAACACCAATTTCTATTGGCACGTGAACATCTCTTCGAGACACGAATGCTCCTTTAAATATAATGGTCGGCATTTTTTGAAATTCATTTGGGTAATAAAAATGCGTAAAAAAAATCAAAATGCATGTTTTTCTTTTGAAAATCCTTGAAATGAAAACTTGCAATTGTTTTGAAACACCATTTTTGGATTCGTGATTATCTAAATTATTTGTTGAGGATTATGTCATCTATGATTTAAAAAAAAATGTTGGAATCCACGTGGATAAGAGAGAGCTCGATTAACAAACATATCTGTTAATCTTGATTGCAATTCAACCCCCGCCTCTTCCCCCCCGTCCGCCTCGCTCTCCCCTCCCCTTCCCTGCTCTGTTCCTATTTATCATATCATACAAATCGGCTAATCCGGCAGCCAGCAAAAGCCCCCTTCCCCCCGCGCTCCTTCTTCACCTCATGTGTGTCGTATGCCTATGTGGTTGCCGTTTCCTCCTGTGAATTCGCCTCTGTCTGTTTCTCTCGATTCGTCGACGACCCTCTCGATTTCATACACTCTCTCGTCGTGCCATTGTTGAATTTGTGCCTTTCCCAAAAAAAGTGAGGAAATTTCCCTTATATGAATTGAATCCCGGTGTTTCCAATAATTTGTCGTTTTTTTTCGTTGAGATCGACGAGACAAATTGAAAATAATCCGTCAATGTTTGCCCACATCTCATCTCTTCTCGTTTTTTTTTTCAATTAAACACATTTCAAACCCCCCTCCCTCTAACCCCCTTCAGCTTCCAATTTACAGATGAATGAAGGAGCGTCGGAGCCGGCGAGCACCGAGAGAATCGTCTTGAATGTCGGCGGCCAAAAGTTCGAAACTACCGTATCGACATTGTCCCGCGTTCCCGACTCTGTACTGTCGGTGATGATCAGCGAACGCTGGCAGCGGCCCAACCAGGAGCTGTTCATCGACCGCGATCCCACCCATTTTGGGAAGGTGCTCAACTTTTTGAGAGACGGCGAGCATTTCGTGGTGCCTGCCAATTCGGAGACTTGCGATGAATTGAGAAGGGAAGCCAATGTAGGTGAATCCATATTTCGATTTTCGATCATTTCGCGTTTTAGTTTTACAACTTGCCCCTTTTGGCTGACCTTTGCACACCGATGAACATCGATGTTGGAGATGTGGTAATTTATTCGATACTTTTGCGCCGCTAATATTTTGGTTTTCACTTTGGTGCAGGTGCAATGGAAACGCGATGCCATTCCGATCTATTGGAAACCGTTTGTGCGTTATATGGTTGACGACTCGTTGTCACTTCCGTTTATTTACGATAGGTGCGTGCTAATGCGCAAATATTCGCACAAAAAACACCTTCTTTGCACAAATTATTTATTTTTGTTTGATTTTACTTATAATCCTGGCAGGGAGTGAGAAGGGGTGAAGAGATACTTCATTAGTCGTGCATAAAAAGTGGTCCGCTTAGCATATTTGTAGTTTGTAGTGGGTCTGCTTATCTCAAAAAATGGTCTGCTTAGGTGATTTGTAGTTTGTAGTGGGTCTGCTTAATTCAAAAGTGGTCTGCTTATCAATATTGTAGTTTGTAGTGGGTCTGCTTATTCGAATTGCCCGAATTTTGAGCAATTTCTCCAAAAATTTCTGATGTTCCCATAAAAGGTCATTGAGGGGGTCTGCTTAACTGTTTTGTAGTCTGCTTAACTAAGATTAATATTCCAGAAACAACCACACTCTTGCCCGTTGCATTGCTTGCGAGGAATACCAAGACCCGAAATGCTCATATTTATTCGATATCAACTATACAGCCTGGGAGCCGATGAAACATCACATGCTCAATATGACAGGAGAAGTAACTCAGGTAGAGGTCAAGATTGATAAAAATAATATGTATTATGTTGTAGCTAATGGGTGATCAATGTTGCATTGTTTCGTGGGATAACGGACAGCAGATTCATTTGCCGAAATCGGCGCTGATGCGAATGCCAGGAATTGTGAACATGTGATGGATTATTTATGCATAATAAATATTATATAAATAAACAAATGTTGCGTGAAATTTACGCGATTCTCATTCCGATTCCAGCGAATCGCGTCGTTTTTCTCGGCTCTTTTAATTTATTTAGAATTTTGATAAGGAATACGAAATGGCGCAGGAAACCACGTCGCACGAATTGAACACCGCCGCCGAAGTTTCAATGTCATCAATCGAGAATATTCGCAGAAAAATGGTACAGCCTATCCGACACATTCAACACTAGTGCTACCGTAATCGTTCAAGATTCTAATGGAAATCATGGAGAATGAGAAGTCGCGTTTCGACGATGATCTCGAGACGAAGGATGAATGGAACGAAACGAATCATGTGGTGACGCGAACCGATGACGTATCCGAGTCGGTAGGCGAAACACTTGGCTACAGCGAGATACCCAGTGAATGGACGGATCAAGTTGGATCGGAGCACGATTCGACTATAGCTCAGGATGATCTAGGATCGCCGAGAAGCTATTATCAGCTTATGGAGCTTAATAAGGATCCAGGTGTTGAGAATTTTGTACTTTGTAATGCATCTGCTTAACTCAAAAATGGTCTGCTTAGCAAGTTTGTAGTTTGTAGTGGGCCTGCTTATTTCAAAAAAATGGTCTGCTTAGCAGATTCGTAGTTTGTAGTGGGTCTGCTTAGCTTGACGTAAGCTTCGAAAAATTCCGAACAAATCCATTTCTTTAAATTATTCGATTTTTCAGTCGATCACAACACCCGAATTGTTCGCGTTCCTTCTCAATATGAGCTTGACGAGCTCTCGGAGAACTTCTTTTTCGACTTTCCCAAACAAATCAACTACAAATGCATTAATGCGCCGAGAGGCCAAGAACTCACTGATCGTCCGACTAACCTACTAACTATGCACGATGAACGGTAACTATGATCCTTATATGTTATAATTAGACGACTTTCAGTATAACACCATATTTCGTGAATTCGGAGTATGTTTCGGAACTACTCATTTGAATATCGCCCTTTCTTTTTATTTTTTTCTTTTTTGGTCGTTCCGATTTGCAATAAAATTTTTCTTTTATTGAAAATTCGAAAAAAAGCAACACTAAAAAAACGAATACAATTTAGAGAAATCGCCGGAATGCAACAAGAGAATACGAAATTATTAGTATAATAATTAAAACATGAAAATACCAGTACAACATCGGACAGGAAAAAGGAACAGAAATGAATTTTTGCAAAAAACGCAAAATCCCAAAAAAAATGGCAATTGAGGTAGATCAGAAGAAATAGGATGAAGATGGAGAACGACTAGAGAGAAATTGTTATTGACTTTAATTTTATTTTGTGTGGTTTTTAATTTTCAGGCAACTTCTCTCTCAAAAGTCGGCGACGGTGTTTGGGGTTCGATTCCAGAGTCGATCGACGAATTTGACGAGCGATTCTTTTTCGGCGGAATTGAGACGGTCGAAGCGTTTGATGTACTGTAGGTCACTGATGTCGGAGAGCTGAAACAGCGAGATTTAATATATGCAGACCGACTACAAGCTACACAAATAGTTAAGCAGGCCACTTCTTGATCTAAGCAGACCCACTACAAACTACAAAACTGTTAGGCAGACCACTTTTGAATTAAGCAGTCCCACTACAAACTACACAAATAGTTAAGCAGACCACGTTATTAAAAGAAAACATACTGGGCATCTGAAGATGAGTCCGATTCTTCGCTGTTGACGTGAAGCACGGTGCGTCTCGGTAGCACATCAGAAGGCCGACGAATCACGCGCCTCGGTCCGAATCGATTGCTGCTCCGCGGCGGAATCGGAATTCGCAGCACCGAGTTCTGACGTGAGAAGAATTGCGGGCGATCATCGTCAACGTACAGATTGGTGACGGCTGACATCGACGTGGAGAATGTTTCAAAACGATCCTGAAATATTCGAGATATGCGCAATTTTGAAGGGGGAATTCCAATCAAACCTCCTTCTCATCATCGTCCTCCTCCTCGTCATAATCGACGCTGTTGTGCGAGACGGCACGCCGCAATCGCTCTTTCTTGATCTCGCTGACTTGATCGCTAAGCGTGAGCAGCTGCTGCAGGAGGCTCATGTCGTTCTCCATTAGAGAGAACTGCAAATAATACTGTAATTCAATGCCGGCCAAGAATTTCGGTGCCGGCGGGGGCTGTTTGTCATGGAAATTGGATATCAGAACAATCCCGACACCAAATTATTATGTATGCACATAATAATGAAGAGAATCTCGCGCGCGCGCGTGTCAAAAGAAGAAAATTTTCAAAAATTCGTCTTCGAATTGCGCAATACCTTATCTTGATCTAGATTAAATTAAACCGGAATATTTTGCAAGGAATTCCAACAATTTGCCTCCCCCACCCGACGCTTATGCTGGCTGGTCCGTTAGTTGGTTCTTCCTAGCACCCGCCTCGCTAATCGGTTTGCCCAAGGTTAATAGCGTACTAGGGACAGCAAAAACACTTCAACCCGACCGAACCCGAACCCCCCTTCTCCAGCCGGGCGATCGAGTGGTTGCCACAAAAAACTTTACGGTATTATATATTGATCATATTACACTCGGGTGGGTTGTCTTATGTTTGTTTGTAGAGCCAACAAGGGAGGATTAAAGGGTTGTTGAGGAAGGAGAAAGGAGGGGAAAACCAACCATTTTCTCACGAATCGCGTCGAATGTCGATGGCGTTGATTCGGCGTCTTTGGGTGTCGGCGGCACTTCACCATTGGTGGCGGTGGCGTCCTCGAGACTGCAAAAGCTTTTCGCTTTTTTGTAGCGCTCGAGGCGGCGAAGACGATTCGCGCACATTTCGCGGTACATGTCGAACTCGTCCATGTCACGGCTGCAAATTAATTTTATTGATTCGCGTTTAGACGAATAAGGTAAATGATTGCGCGGCTTTACTGCAATGACAGCGATGATGATGATGATGATGATGATGTTACAACAATTCTTTTACTGATTAGCTGAAGAAGGGCAAACATACAACGGCGAAACAGGAATTTCGGCGAGCGCGCTGTAATTCGAAAGGCGCGCGCTGGAAATTGTGTTGGCGAGCTGCCTTCAACCAACACACGCGCGCCACCGCTCCCGATGTGACCCCGAAATGTGGGAAAATGAGGGTTTTTATCAATCAATTGAGGGCAACACACCGCCTTTAAACGATCAAGATTTCGAGAAGGCGGATGAAAATTGCGGGAGACAATGGAGGGACGTAAAAAAAAATTGCTGGATTAAATATTGTTCTCCCGGAACTGAAAAGATGCGATTGGTGAGATTAGGGTGTGTGTGTGGGGGCGCTCGCGCGCTCCACAAAAATTATGTATGTACGACATAATTGGTCGAGCGACGAACGAAAAAATTAGAAACGTAAAAAATCAAACGATGGAGAATTTTCGAGAAATGTGGTTTTTTGGCGTGGGTGTCACGTTTTTTAGAAAATCAGTTCTAAGCAGACCCACTACAGACTACACGAATAGTTAAGCAGGCCATTTTTTGAGCTAAGCAGACCAACTACAAACTATAATTTTGCTAAGCAGACCACTTTTTTGGCGCAAAATCCAATAAATTTGCACTAAAGCATATATCGAGAATGGATCAATAATAAATAAAAAGCAGAACGAAGGAAATGAATGGTGGCACGGTTTGTTGGCGGGGTGGGACGGGGCTGGTGGCGATCGAGCATCTGTCGGGTACCATCTGCCTAGCAAATTGCGGACATATGTGTTCGGGAAAAAGCGACGATGGAAGGGAGAGCGACATTAAAATCGAAAATTGAAACAAGCCTTGATGGTCATTATTTGAAATGCCTTTGAGGTATATGTATGTGTATTCGTTCGCTCGTGTGTATGGATAGAATTAGGTTGGACACGGGTCGGTCGAAGGGGGGGGAGGGGGGAGGCGGACGGCTATATAGCATGAGACACACGCACGCCACATGAGTAGCAATTATGTGAAATGCGCCAAATTTCGGCACACACCGCCATCGTCCTCGATTCCGCCAAAAATACCAACAACGAACTAATAATTGGGCGGGTGTGGTGTAATGGAATGGTGTCGGCACGCGCCATGGTGTGTGTTGCTGGTGCTCAACCCCACGCTCCGCCCCCGCCTCCTCCCACTCGGTGGATCTGCCAAAAATGGGCGTGGCTATCAACAGACGGGCAAAGAACACTTGGACTTGATAACAAATGGAATTTGACTACTCAAGTGCAATTCAAATGATATCATTGATAAGGAAGAGGCAAAAGTTCAACAATGAATACGTACAATAGTAGAGTGAAGTTTCCAGTTTTCGTAAGAAAAGCTAGCAGTCAATTAGTGTGGTATTTAAGCTGCCTAATTAAGTGTTTGCGTGAGGAAAAAATTATAGGTATTCAAAGGAACTGGAAAAGTCTATATTTTGGGGGGCTAATGGAGTTGTCGAAGCTCAAAAGCTTAGCAGACCCACTATAAACTACAAATTATCTAAGCAGACCACATTTGAAGTCGCTTATTTTTTTCTGAAATTCTGAATTTTTGGAGAAATTGCTCAAAAATCGGGCAATTCGAATAAGCAGACCCACTACAAACTACAATATTGATAAGCAGACCATTTTTGAATTAAGCAGACCCACTATAAACTACAAATTATCTAAGCAGACCACATTTGAAGTCGCTTATTTTTTTCTGAATTTCTAAAAAAAAGCCAATGAAGTATCTCATCAATTCCTAATCGTTGTCACTTGACCATCTGGAATGTCTGCAAACATTCTTAACAAAACCAATAAATCAAGGATTTCGTATAGCAGTCATCCATCAACTCGAAGTACTACTAAAAATTGGCGAGTCTAATCCACGCGTGGCACAAAGTGCACCTGGCAACCAATCCAAGTGCCTTCATATTATATAATCCGACCTCACCAGCTATACGAACGAACTTGCTCCATGGGGGGCACGAAGATGAGGATGACACCAAATAAGATCGCAAAACGGAGAAATGTCAAGAGTACATGTACAAAGTTCAATTGGCATAATGCTGGAAAAAATGAGCGGTTGGCGAACCGGAGGAAATGAGCAAATAGACCAGGTTGATAATCACCCGGTTTTCCGGCCAACCTAGTTCTTTTTTATTGCTCGACTGCTGGCGTTGCTCACGTGGAGCTCGCAAAACCAATTCTAATGAATATAGCGTGTGTCGATTCCTTTATTAGGAATCGAATGGGAACGTGATGGTCGGGCTCGTTGTGTCAACAATTCGTCCAGCTCGCCGTATTGACCAAAAATGGTTGGGAGGTGGGTGGGAACCGCGTGGGCTATTCAAATTCTGCGCAAATATATGCTGACCGTCAAATCGAAAGCATGCGACGAGCAAGCAGGAACAGAAAAAAAGGCGATAGAGAGAGGGAGAGTTGGTGCAGCTCGTAAAAGCATGTTCGATGGGAGGCGGGAAGGCCTTTGTGATGTTGCGCAACACCTGGCCAGGAGCCCCCGAGCCAACAGAGGCTTGCTTTTCAACTATACCGACACACGATGAGTGGGTGACGATTTTCACACCAATTATCGTTATCATCAAAAGCTTGAATTGCGCATTTCGATCTTTGGGTCTTTACACGATTAAATCTCGATGCTTACTGTTGGCCTCAACCCAAGAAGATCTTTATAACTGTAATAGTTAGCATAGTTAGCATAGTCCTTCCGCCACACGCCCTACTAAATATATGTTAGTCAAAAGGTACTGCGCAATCCGCGTCGCATCACTCGGCTAACTATATATCATATAAATTAATGCAACACATTTAGCTAGAGGCTAGCCAGTCAATTATATTGCGCAATGATAAGAATGTGGAATTGGATTGGGAGAATCGCATTGTCCGCATGTGATTTTCTAATAATCGATTAGCTGCCGACAATTTCAGCGAGCCTTTTGGAGGGTCGGGAAGAAGCTGGAATGGAATTGCTGAAAGGTTGGCATCGGGGTGGTTGTGTTAAACCAAAACAATGCATTTTTTGGGTGTGGCGTCCGCTGATTGATTATTACACCCATCCTAATCAAGCCATCAAATAATTGGGTGTCGATTGTTGAAAGGCGGCTCACAGAACACACCATAATTATGGTGTCACGCCAATCAAATGTATCACCTGTCGGGAAAACGATTAACAGCGGCGCATCAAAAAAAAAAATAAAGAAGAAATGCAAAAGGCGAATAAATGAATGAATGTGTGTATAAATAAAAAATCATGTTTTTCGGCGATAAGTGAAGAAACAAGAAGCCGGCGGATCGCTGCCGCTCCCGCCGCCGCCGCCGCCGTCGATTGATTCGTATCTGAATGCACGAAGAGGCGGCAGACATTCAAAGACGGCCTCCCTAATCGAATTTCGATGGTATTCGGCATGAAACAATTGGCAAAAATTGATTTGTGGACAGTTGTTATCAAATTCCACAATTTATGAGCACATCGAATTTTTGTGTTTGCATTTCATAATGGACCCTTTACGATTTGCGAAACTGAAATATTTAGT
Source organism: Caenorhabditis bovis (assembly GCA_902829315.1). Classification (NCBI taxonomy): domain Eukaryota; kingdom Metazoa; phylum Nematoda; class Chromadorea; order Rhabditida; family Rhabditidae; genus Caenorhabditis; species Caenorhabditis bovis. The sequence continues at coordinate 5,789,752 of CADEPM010000004.1, read as the reverse complement.
CCTCTTGTGGGAAGAACAGACGACAATTCTCAAGGAAAAATGATTTTAAAAATCTATGCGCCTTTAAAATAGTTCGATTGAGCCTAGGCGCCTTTAAACATTACAAATTTTATATTTATTCATATCTGCGCCTTTAATTCAAAAACTAAATGAAATTGAGCAATTGAAACTAGAAGTATGTCCAAGCGATTCAAAATTCCATCCCTAACATGCGCCTTTAAACTCTACAGTAATCCCGAACCGGTTAAAATGCTAAAGAGATCAATGGCCGCGTGTTTACCCGAATTTTGTCGGTTCCGCCAAACCAACATTTTTTTTTGTTAGTGTTGCTGTGATTAGAAATGGGGCAAAGATTATTGAAACTGGCCGTTATCACTAATATTATTAGATAGTATCAAATTGTGCAATTTGTCGTCGATGTGTTTGCACACATTGGAAGGAACGAAGCACGGTTTTTGGAATTGCCAGAAGAAGAAAAAAAAGCTCATAAATATTCAAATTTTTGTTTTTTGTTTCCATTTTTGAACGAGACACCAACGAAAGGAAAACGATTTGTTGAACATTTTCGGCTCGATCGTCAACATTATGAAAATTCTATTTAAAGGGACATGATAGAATTGCTACCGTACTCCATATAGAAATGACAATTTGATTGTGAACTTGGTCAAAAAAATTTAAATGCTGTGAAAATTTTTTTGTATTATTTTAGAAAGACTCCCACAGCCTCCATTAACTATATGTAGCATAGTATTGTAATCTAAAAGCAAAATGATTGTTTGAATTCAAATTTGAATTAGCCGCCACAATTACGATGGTCCACGATTTCCCAAGGTACTCGATTTATTGGGAATCGAACTAGATAGAAATAGTAAAAAAAAATTTCATATATATTTTTTTAAATATATTTTTTTGCCTCAAGTTTGTGTCGTCTGAAAATCGCCACAAGATCCAATTCATTTTTCGCGCTATGCGCCTTTAATTAATTTTTTAATTTAGAAGCAAAAATTGAATTTTCGAATTTGTGGAAGTTTTAAAAAAAGGAGAATTGACAATTTGAAGTTTCCACATTTCAGAAATTTTTTGGGTACTGTAATTAAAGGCGCATGTAGTTTTTTCCTTTATCATATTTACGAACCATCCTATTTTTTAAAATTCAAATTTTAAATTAAAAAGCGTGAATTGGTGAAAATATTTTTTCGAACCCGCAACAATGTCCGCAGCACAAGGATTTATTCTTGCGATGGTCGTTCAAATTATATACAGCAAATTGTTGGCAAAAAAGGGGGGACGTACTCGTATGAAACACATCATCACCATATAAGTACATACAAATCACATCATCGAATATAAATTAAAGCCGGCGGCTCGAAATGGTGCATAGAAAAGACAGTGACCCGGAATTTAAAGGAACAGGCGAAAAAAAAGGAGAAAAAAATTAAACAGAAAATAGTCGGGAAGCTACAAAATAAACACACGATTTGACTAGAATTGTGGATATCGGACCAAAAGAAAAATGATGAATTAAAATAGCACGTTGTTTTTTTTTTCATTCCTTTTTTTTTGTGGAGAAGTTATCATCGGCGATTCAGCGAGTCGACTGAGATCACCGAGACGGTATCCGAGAATCGGCAGCGTTTTATCGACTCGCACGATTTGGCCTTGGTCAATTTTGCCGGCTCATCGCGTTCCGCTTTCATCGAATCGTGCTTAACAGCCTCGGCCGCCTGAAATTCACCAATCAATACGCGTGTTTCACAATTATTGTTGGCGCTGCTCTTATACACACTCTCTCCTTCCACGCGCAATGTGTCCTTGAAGCGTTTTGCATTGTCGCGCGCGCAATTCGCGCTGACCCACGCGGGTTCAATGCCTTACCGTGTCGCTTGCCACACTTGTCGCTGACCAGATGCTCTCGCGTCTTGCCTCGATATAGGAGACGGTTGTTGAGAATTTGGTTCGACTCGAGTCTTTCCTCGCGACATAGCCATTGCCAAACTCGAGCTCGATCTCTTCGGGCGCCGCCGCCGATCGCTTCTTCGACATTGGAAGCGAGGCGAGAAAATCGTCGGGAAGTTTGCCTAGAAATTCGAATAGAAGTATAATAAATAATAAAGGAATGGCTACTTTGCGACTCTTTCGGTCCACAGCAGCAAGTGCAGACGAACAACGCGCAAAGGACGAGCGGAATCAAAGCGATGGCCATCGGAATGAGAAGCATCTCGATTTGGAATCGCGAGCACGCGCGAAACTCAACCTCGCGTTTGTGTCGTCGTCCTGGAGCACCAAAAAAAAAAGATGGTGTGAAATGATCGGAAAAGAAATAAGAAACCTGTGGAATCATCGATTTCGTTCATCTCGAGCTCGTTCATCAAATCGACATTGCTGCTCGTCGCGTTCGTCGACGAGTTCGACGCGAAACAATTTTTGGTGCACGCGCGACACACCGTCGGCGCCGATAAGCAGCAGCCGACGATGACGGAGGCGACGGCGGCGATTATTAATAATCGGCACGATGACGGCATGTCTGAAATCGATCAATACTTGAAAGAGGAAAAGCATCTCGGAGGAAGGAGAGGCAAACAAGATTCGATCGGGTCGGGGAAGAAGAAGAAGAAGAAGAAGAATGGTTGTAATTATCGCTCTCTCTCTCAATCCCCCTTTTGTCTTCTCAATTCTCTTTCTTCTTATGGTTTGCATTTTATCAATCAATGAAGGTTTGGTGGGGGGAAGACGTTGGAAGAGAGTGGTTATGGGGTAAAAGTGGATGATGATGATGATGATGATAAGTGCAGAAGTAGCAGCAGCATTCTGAAGATCGGGGGGCGTGGCGGCCGGAAATTCGACGCCATATAAATCATTTGGCGACGAGAGAGAGAAAGAGAGAGAGGCCATGAGTTTTGACCGCGTTTTTCTCGTCGTCTTCACCAATGCAAATTTTTTTTTCGCTGGGTTTGAACGCGACGACGTTTTCGGAGATATCACATGACCCTCCATCTCGGTCTTCCTCTAGCTGACAGAGAGAGAGAGAGAGAGAGATAGGGCAATCGCAATGGAAACCGTTCGAGGAGGCGATTTCGCGACACGCCCACTTTTCGTGTGTCCGCAGCACGATGAATAGGCATTGGTGAAACCTGTGAAGTGTCCGCAGATGTTGTTAGAATGCAATGGGAAGTTCGAATAGACATCGCGCGAAACCCGTGAGACGTCCGCAGACGCGAATTGAGAAATGTGAACCCTGATAACAATAGGTAGGTGGCACTGATGAATTGAAGGTCATTGCGGCTCTGGGTCAGTCCAACAATACCAAAAGAATGGCAAATCGAATTAAAGAGAGGCGAACCGGTTGAATTAGCGGACGCTATGCGGTGAGATGTCCGCAGCACGATAGAATGATAGACTAAACGATCCTCAAAAAAAAAAAAGAAGCGAGTAACAAGTAATAAATTACGTGACTTTTTCCTAGCGATATTTGTTTTGTTGATGTGTGTGTAATCGGCAAGAGCCGGAAGGAAGATTCGATTCGATTCGGGGGGAGATGATGATGACAAGCGGAACATCAATGATAACGTGCAACGGTACCCCCCTCTCTCCCCAGAACCTCGAATCACCCGCCTCCGACGACGCCTCATCAGCGGCCAGTCGGAGAAAAAAAAAGAGTTTGGTGGATGAACCGGTTTTCGAGAATTGCTTCTGGTACAATTAGCCGCCATCACCATCCGGTGATATACGCAGGAGAATCGATTCGGACGCTGAAAATCGAGCGAATATCAAAATCCAATATACCGTCGTCGGTGACCTTCATTTGCGGGGGGGGGTTCGAGTAGATCTAATTGGCGGCGAACTTATTTTTTTGTGGTGGTAGATCAAAAAGATCCAAAAAAAGCGGAAGTTTGGAGGGGGTTTTCTGAAATGCACGCGAATTGCGCCAACAAAATAGTTGGCGCGTTTCGCGTGCAGACCTTGCAAATCGAAAAATGACGGCCATTTCCGGTTCATTTATCCGCGGATGCGATGAGGAAAGGAAGAGACTGAGAGAAAAGGGGGGAGGCACAAAAAAAAAAAAGACTTTAGGTTTAAATGATAAACCATAAATATATATAAGAAGGGATTTGGATCGGATCGGATATTTCGGACTGAGTGGCGCCGCCGGATCGGCCTTGGCGCGACTTTTGGCCGAAAACTATCTAATATAATAAAAACACGCATTTTATTGCGTTGAGAAAAAGACGACGACGACGACGACGGCGAAGATTGCGATGAGACAATCGGTCTCTGTGTTCACCTTGAACAACTTGGAGGAGGTGAAGCTGGTTGTATTACAATACGCGCTACAAGGTTATCAGACTTTGTTTTGAGGGGTGAGGGGGGCCTGCGGAGGGTCACTGATGCGCGGCGACTGGTTGCTGATGAGGCTTCTTTAACTTTTTGTTGCTGCGGACAACTCGCGGGTTTTCAACTACTCCGCTATGAGACCAAATCGAACTGAATTCGCGGTGTATTACTAGGAGGGCTCATCTCCAACACGAATCGACTTCAATTTGACGTGCTGCGGACATCTCGATGGATGTGATTTGTCTTGTTCTGCTGCGGACAGTTGGCGGGATTCGAAGGGAACGAATTTCTAGTAAATATAAAAACCGAGCTGCCGACAATTCGACATGTAACAGGCGATTTTTCATCAAGCAAATGCGAAAATGAATGAGGAGCGCCGCGAAGACAATGGACCCAAAAAACAGATGAATTGCATCAGATTTTTTACAAAGCGGCTGCGACAGCTTGAATAGGCAGCCCTTAAATGGCAATAGCAGTGTGACCTTCTATTGTTTTTCACCTCATTTTATATTATATTATCATTATTATTATAAAATACAAGTTTTTGCAGGCCAACTTGGTTGAAGCGATGTCGCGCGCAAAAGCGCCGATAGCTTATATCCAATCCGCGCCAGGGGCGAACAGTGCAGTGGTGGTGTATTGGGTGTGTTGCAGACCTTCTGCGCGGGTTGGTTTTGGTTCGACCCCACCAACCGGCAATTGTGTTTTGCGTGGTTCGTGACCCCTGCTCATATAGTTAGTAATTTGGCGGTCACCGCGCACAAAACCTCACATTCTTTAATGGATTTGTCTCTCGTCGTTTAGTTCGACTAATTTGTCGCAACCGGCCTCCTTCTCCATCTCTCTCTCTCTCTCTGTTCAACAACGGTTGCGGCGGCGAAGCGCACAGTGTGCTTTTCTCCAGCTTTACGGTTTATGCTGCGCAATCTAAACACACTGACCAGCGGCTCGCCGCTGCGCACTACTCGATTGCGCGCGCTATCTCGCCACGGCGCCCGGTTATTTGTTGCTCCGGACATGAGGACCCGACACAACTTTTGTATTGGTTTGTGGAAAAACGCGCGAGCAGTGTTTGGGCTCGTGTCCTTCAGACTCGCCACCGTTTTCATCATCGCTTTAATGCGACTATTTCGTTGGTGCAACTTTTTCAACATCTGAAAATCATTAGCGTGGATGGCAAGGCGCCGCTTATCTACCGCGCTCATCCCCAACACGGCTAATGGCGCGCGTGGTGTAGCGCAAAGTTTTGCGGAACACCGCGCGACACGTCAATGGTTCGACGCCACTTGTCGCGACTTCTGCCAAGTGCCTTTACCGTAATTGATACTATTCTGGAACTGGTTTCTTCCGAATATATCGATTGGCTAGACGTTTGTGTGTGTGTGCGCGCGCGGATATTCTACAGTACACACTTGACTAAGCATTGCGATCCGTCGGCCCGTCCGTCCGTCCGACTGGCCTATGCAAAACAGTGCGTCGCCGTTTTTCGTCTCTCCAGCCGACCTTGACACTTTGCCAATATATTGTGCATAAGACCACCAACACACTGTCGTCGTTTTCTTCATCGTCTCCTCAACCTCGCCGCGCCTTCTTCCTCATTTTCCCCTCACGCCAAAAATTGCCACCTTCTAAATTTTTTTTTGGCGATCACTTGTGAGATGTCCGCAGCAAACAAATGATATGAATCAGGGTTCACATTTTGAATTGTGTTTGGTTTTTTTTGTCGCAAATTTCGCTTATCCGGTGTTTCTCATTCCACCACTTTCACCTGACCCCAATTTTTCGACAAAAACCCCCCACCGAATCATCGCGTTTTTATCACCAAATATGTCAATTCCAATCGATTTTTTTTTCAATTGTTCATTTTTTTTTCCACAGAAAACTCGCAATGCGATGAAACGCCGCCATTCGATGCGATGGTGGTTGGCGTCGTTGGTGGCGCTCGCCATTCTCAGCGGCCCGGTTCGATGTCAGCAGCACGATTTGTTCGCCATCAAAAAAGACGCGGTTTCGCCGTGGTCGCAGATACTCATCGCCCTTCCGCGGCACCATCCGCTCTACGAGGGCTTCATCGCCAAACTTCAAGATGTCTCCGAGAATATGTGAGTTGCCAAGTGGAAATTTTGAATAAGCTTGAAATTCTCTATCGATTCATATATAAAACATGCCTCTCATAATTGGTTTTGAAAACCCGCGAGATGTCGGCAGATTGGAATGGCCAAGAGGAATTTCCAATAAGTCTCGGGTTTTCCATCGCTTCATGTCAAAATCAATGAAATGGAAACCCGGAAAGATGTCGGCAGCATGATATTGATATGAGGCAATTTGCAGAAGCGACGAGATACGCGATCAGAACAAGACGTTCGTCTCATCGAACGATCTCACGATTCGAGTTCACGCGTTGCGCCCTGGCCATCGTTACTCGTGAGTCGTTGATTATTCAAATCAATTAGCCGACAAACATAATTGCTCATAGAATTTCTATAATTGGTCAAAAGAATGGCGCGAACACATTGATCAAAGAGGAGAGCGTCGTCATGGATCCGAGGGCTCCCGATTTTCGGACGGCCCACTCGGAGATCAGCGTCGATGAGCACAACATCACAATGCGGACCATCAAAAACGAGACGTTTATTCAGGTGCGGTTTTGGCGTTTCAAACCCTACATGTTTTATTTTTGCTGCAGGACTCGTTCTCAATCGAATATCGACAAATCAATCCGGACAAGAAGTTCCCAATCTTGCAAGTGTTGGATATTCCCGAGCAGCGGAGTTTGGAGTTCTATTTGGGTACTCATTTTTTGGTTTGCCTATTGAATATTGCATCTGCGGACATTTCACACGAAAATTTCGCTATTCTAGGCGCGCGTTCCCTTTTGAAATGTTCATTGAATTTAACAATTTTTATCTGCGGACATCTCGCGGGTTTCTAGAAATGTTCAAATTTGCGAATAATTTATTATTATTTCGATCTGCGGACGTCTGGCGGGTTTTGCAAGTACGCCATATTTTGGAGACCTAGAAATTGGAAAAAAATCGGTCATCGAGGCATCCGCTATTATAACACTTTTCCAATCTGCCGACACCTCACGGGTTTCATTTTTGCAGGCAATCTCAACGCGGGCTTCGATTATTCGGTGCGCGTGACGGCGCACAAAGACGGAATGAGCAGTCGGCCGTGGATATCGACAATCTCGACAAGTACAAATCGAAATGGTCCGTTTTGAAATGAATGAAATTGTTGTTTAAAGGACCATCGCCCATCAAATCGTTGAACGCCACGCAGAACGGGGCGTGCGTCGAATTGGCGTGGCAATTCGACGAGTTCAGCGGCGCCGATTTTCTGGCGCTTCAATACGCCGTCGTCGGAGCGTCGAATGTGACGAATGTGGGTAGATCAAAACGAAACGATGTTGAGAATCGTCGCATTTCAGGTGACGATACCGGCGACGGAGACGTCGTTGTCGGTGTGCGACGGAATGACGGCCGGCGAGGCGTACGCGGTGTCGGCGACGGTGCAGAAGGGCGCGCGCGTCTCGCGACGCCTCTCGCGCACCGTCCAACTCCGCCCGTCGCCGCCCATCGATTTCCGCGTGCGCGCCGACGTCAAACGCGGCAAATACAAATTGCTCGCCGAGTTGCCGGCGAGCTCGCGCATCGACAAGTGCCGCATCACCGTCGCCGGCGACGACGTCGAGCGGACGATCAACGACGCGAGCGTCGAACAGACCAAATCCGGCCATCGAATGTTGGTGCCAATCTCTTCCTTCTATGATTGTCTCTTTGATTACGGTAGATTCGAGGAGTACTGTAGCTTGAAAGATTTTAGACACATTCTCCGATTACTCTAGGTTCTGAATAGTTATTATAGGATTGTAGATTGTAGATTCAGGGATTACTGTAGGTAGATCAATGTTTATTGGTTGGATGAATTTTTGAGATTTTGATATTCTTGGATTACTGTAAATTACAGGAGTACTGTAGCTCGAATGATTTTAGATATATCCTCGGATTACTGTTGGGTTACTGTAGGTAGACCAAGAATTCTTGAGATTTCGATTCACTCAGATTACTGTAGATTTTGGGGTTACTCTAGGTAGATCAAAATTGTTAAGATTTCGATACTATCAGATTCGGGTTTGTAGATTGTAAATTCTGGGATTACTGCAGCTTGAAGGATCTCACAGATCTTTTTTTTAGATTACTGTAGATTCTGGGATTACTGTAGGTAGATCAATGATTATTGATTGGATGAGTTTTTGAGATTTCGATACTCTTTTATTACTGTAGCTCGATAATCTCCGATTAATGTAGATTCTAGAATCACTGTAGCTTGAATTCAGATTGTCGGATCGCTTGATTCGCGACTACTGTAGCTTGATTACTGTAGCTTCAATCAGCCAATGCGTATTGTTGATTCTCGATTCTCCAGATGCTGGTTCAATTTCGCGTTGTCGCCCGGCGAGCGATTCGACTTCTCGATCTCATCGCTCGCCAATTCATCGACTAGTCAGAAGCTGCAGAAGAGCATCGTGCTCTCGCCGGCGTTCGACTTCAACGCGTTCGGTCTCACCATTCAAGTTGGCCCTCTCACTTCCGACTCATCCGCTTCAAATGATTGCAGGAGTCGAACGGCGGCATCGAGGTGCTGTGGCCGAAGAGCGAGGTGTTTCTGGCGCGCGTTCGCGACATCTGGAACAAGGTCGTCGGCGCCGACAGCTCGCTGACGATTCGCGTCGGCGACGACGCCGACGCGCGTCGAACGCGCAAATTCGAAACGTCGCCGCGCGACGATCGCAAATCGGTGTTCGTCGAGAATCTCGTCAAAGGCACCTGCTATCGGGTAGATCAAAATGCGAACGAATGCAAATTCATTTTTCTGTTTTCGCAGGTCCAATTGTACACGGTGACGAAGAACGGCATCATCTCCGAGACGCGACACAACGAGACGATTCGAATGAGCAGTCCGACGGTGAACGTGAGCCTCGAAAGTGTGACGCGATCGTCGGCGACGATTCGCGTCGCGACGCACGAGACCGGCGCCAACTGCCAATTGCACATTGTGGTGCGCGACGTGAACGGTCGAAGCGTCTACGATCGCAAGATGATGATGGGCGGCGCCAACTTCGCGCCGCTTCTCAATTTGGACGGATTGAAGGCGTTCCACAAGTACACGGTGAACACACAGGTTTGAGAGCGCTGGAATGAGCAGAGGAGCAACGAATTGATTCAGATAATCTGCGGCGAGCCGGGAGCGCTCTCGTGTCCGCCGTCGACGAGAACCATGCGGCAGTTGTCGTTCTCGACGCGTCAGGACAAGCCGGCGTCGGTGCAGGCGTTGCGCGTCGACGCGATCAACTCGCACTCGGCGCTCGTCTCGTGGCTTCCGCCGGCGCTTCCCAACGGCATCCTGACGCACTATCTCGTCAACGTCAGCAAGCGCGCCTCCGACGAGGTGCGAACGATCGACGTCGGCGTGGCGTCGAATCGAAGCGACAACGCGATTCAGGTGGTCGTCGACGAGCTGCTCGGCGGCAATTCGTACTCGTTCGACGTGCGCGCCGTCAACGAGGCCGGCTTCGGGATGTCGTCGCCGACGCCGGCCAACATCTCGATTCCGATCAGCGCGCCGCCGCGGCCCTCGCAAACGCCGACGGTGATCAAGGAGAGCGTCAGCGGCACGATGATGATCGTGCGATTCGCGAGCGCCATGTTCGACAATCGCAACGGCGAGGTGAAACAGTTCGCGGTGATCGTCAGCGAGGTCTCGACGGACGAGTCGATCAATCGATGGCTCGCCGCCGACAACGCCACCTACACGTGGTCGCAAGTCCAACGCTTCGACACGTGGCCGTCGTATGTGGCGAAAATTCGCGACGTCGCCGCCGCCACGTCATCGTCGCGCGAACCCGCCAGCGTCTACGAGGAGATCGGCGACGACGAGACGTGCGTCGAGAGTCGACACGAGCAGATATGCAACGGACCATTGAGACCGGCGACGAGGTATCGCGTTCGGATACGGCTGTTCACGTCGCCGACCATGTTCACCGATTCCGATTATAGCGAGATTGTGATGACAGGTACGAGGCGCACATTATTTTTTTATATCTGCAATTTTGCGGCATTCTCAGTGCAATCTGAAAGTTTTTTGAATTGTGTGCATTTTTGCGTAGAATATAGTGTAAACTCGATTTTTGAGGTTTCTGCAATTTTGTGTAGAATTTGCGGCATTCATGTTTCTATGAGATTTCTGCAATATTGCGTCATTCTCGGTGGAAATCAAATTTTTGAGAATTGTGTGCATTTTTGCGTAGAATATAGTGTAAACTCAATTTTTGAAATTTCTGCAATTTTGCGTAGAATTTGTGGCATCGAAGATTCGTTGAGATTTCTGCAATTTTGCGTCATTCTCGGTGGAAATCAAATTTTTGAGAATTGTGTGCATTTTTGCGTAGAATATAGTGTAAACTCAATTTTTGAAATTTCTGCAATTTTGCGTAGAATTTGTGGCATCGAAGATTCGTTGAGATTTCTGCAATTTTGCGTCATTCTCGGTGGAAATCAAATTTTTGAGAATTGTGTGCATTTTTGCGTAGAATATAGTGTAAACTCAATTTTTGAAATTTCTGCAATTTTGCGTAAAATTTGTGGCATCGAAGATTCGTTGAGATTTCTGCAATATTGCGTCATTCTCGGTGGAAATCAAAAATTTGAGAATTGTGTGCATTTTTGCGTAGAATATAGTGTAAACTCAATTTTTGAGCTATCTGCAATTTTGCGTCATTCTCTGTGCAATCGGAAATTTCTTAATTGTCTGCATTTTTGCGTCATTTCACACGCCAAACAATTCCAAAAATAGCGGTGTTGTTTTGCACTCGAAAAATTATTTTCCGCAATTCTAATTAGCCGACTCAAAGCATTTTTCAAGAATCACCAATTATTCATAATAAAAACCAAAGTACGCAATTTCGCGTGCAATCTGATGTGATTGCAAAACAAAACAAAAAGTCCGCAATTGTTCGTCAACTCCAGCGCATTCGAAAATCCCGGCGATTTGTTTGATTTGAATAATGCTTGAAATATGAATCCGCATATCCATTTATAGCGAATCTCGTTCGTCTCCTCCTCTCCAACTACACAACAATCATTTATTCCGGCCCTATATGTCGTCGTTCTCTCTCTTCTCTGTCTAGCCCATCATCATCGTCGTCGTCGTCGTGGTTGTTTGCCGAACGACAACTTCTCACCAACTTTCTTCGAATGCGACCAATTGCAAAAGTGCCACTGTCGGTAGATCACCAATCACGTGTTCGCGTTTGCTCACCGACGAAGGCTCACCATGGTTGCAAAAAAAAATTGAAAAAGAATCGTCGTCGTCTCAACCGCCCACGCGCAACACAACACACCTTGTTGCTTTTGCCCGCAGCGTGCAGCAGCAGCAAAAAAGCGATGATGATGATGATGATGAGCTTTTCGTGAGAGCCACGCCCCTCGAGTTTTTGTGTGTGTGTGTGTGTGTGTGTGTGTGTGAGCTTCATCCCCTCCTCCTCCTCCTCACCACTTCTCATCTTCTTCGTCGTTTCTTAGTTGTTGTGCTTTTTGCGTCGTCGCCCGCCTGGCCTGGCCGAACCGACTATCAGCGAGCGCCTCAAAAAAAAATTCTTACCCCTCTCTCTCTCGTTTTCAAAATTGCATTTTCGAATTCTAGTTCGTTTTTTTTTCTTCTTTCTCAAAAGGTGCATCCCCCCTTTAAAGATTTTCAATAAGAACGCAAAATGTCGAACATTCGATGTTTAAAGGGAGGTGGGCACCACCTTTAAACGAAAAAAAAAAACAAAACATTTTCGCCATCTCGATTGGGGTGTCGGTCGCCGAAAATTTACAGCCCCCCTATAATTATGAGATTGCGCGCGCCCTCGCGAAATAGGCGAACCGCCCACGACTATTAACCACTCGACTATTAATAGAAGCGACTGAAAACGTTTGGCTCCGCCCACTCATCGAATCCTCGTTTGCAGGTTCCGTCTCGCCGTCAATACCGCTCTTCTCGCTGGTCGCCGTTCTAAGTGTCGTCGTGCTTCTGGGTCTCGTCGCGACGCTCATCGTCGTTTGCTGGAATCGATCGAAGAAATCGAGGTGGGGTCGATTCGAATCGACCGAAAATTTGAAGGGGCTTGTTTGCAGACTCGCCGCCTACAAGAACGGACCATCGAAAGAGAAGGAGTCGCAGTGGGAGGCGCTCAAAATGATGATGGCCGAGCGCGCGGCGGATTGTCTCGCGAAACTCGGCCTCGACGGCTCGACGACGTCGTCGCCCGACGGTGTGCTGCGTTCGACCGGCAGCACGTCGCATCTCGAAGCGCCGACACCGTCGTTTGCCGCCGGCGGCAATCATCGACGAACGCGGAGTCTCCGCGAGCGAACCGGCGTCGAGCATCGCCTCGAGCGTCTCGCGTCGGGACCGATTCATCGCACGCCGCTCTACACCGTCATCGGCGGCGTCAACACGAACAAGACGCGACCGGTGCGAATCGACGACTTCGACGAGCACGTGCGGATGATGAGCGCCGATTCCGATTTTCGATTCTCCGAGGAATATGAGGTATGCTTGAGAATCTACAGTAATCCTTCGGGGGGGGGGGGGGTACTGTAGGCATGGAGAAAAATCGTGTGATTCAGATGATGAAAAACGTCGGCGTCGGCCAATCGACGCACTCGGCCGAATTGGCGGTGAATCGTCCGAAGAATCGCTTCACCAACATTCTCGCCTACGAGCACTCGCGCGTGCGCGTCGCCAATCCGTCGGGCATCGACGGCGGCGACTACATCAACGCCAACTTCGTGCCGGGCTTCTCGTCGCGTCGCGAGTTCATCGCCGCCCAGGGACCGCTGCCGACGACGCGCGACACCTTCTGGCAGATGACGTGGGAGCAGCAGTGTCCGGCGATCATCGCGCTCACCAAGTGCGTCGAGAAGGGCCGCGACAAATGCCATCAATATTGGCCGGACGTCGACAACTCGTCGGTCATGTACGGCGACATCGAGGTGATTTTTCGATGCGCGGTTACTGTAGTTTCGAATGTGTGCAATTTCACGTCATTCATATTTAAAGGCGCACAGTGCATGTTTTTAAAGGGCACACGCGCCTTTAAATCGAATTTCTAATGCGATTAATCGGATTCGCTACAGGTGACGCTACTCGCCGAAAAGCACTTCGACGAGTTCATCATTCGCGATCTTCGCCTCGAGCGCAAATCGTCGACGACGCCCGACGGCAATTCGCCAAGTCGAATTGTGCGCCATTGGCATTACATGGCGTGGCCCGATTTTGGTGTGCCCCAACATCCCAACGGCATCATCAGCTTCGCGCGAATGTTCCGCAATCATCTACCACACTCGCCGCACAATATGCCAACGATTGTGCATTGCAGGTGAGAAGGCGACAAAAGAAAATACGAAATTATGAATTTCGAGCAAATTCTGAAACACCACGCTTCCGAATGATATATAATAAGAAAATAAAATTTTTTGAAAAAGCAAATTTGAATTTTCCAAATCGAATCGAATTCATTCCAGCGCCGGCGTCGGTCGTTCGGGCACCTTCATCGCCATCGATCGCCTTCTCCAAACCATCTCATTGAACGAGCCAATCGATGTGTTCGGCATCGTGTGCGAAATGCGATACGAGCGCTGTCAAATGGTTCAAAACGAGGTAAATTCCAGCCCAGCGAGTTTGCGCGTCAATTGTGGCGTTTGCGTACGCGCAAAAACATGAAAAGTCCGCAAACACCGAAAATATTTCGATTTGTGCCCCCCAACAAAAAATCGCCATTTTTCCAGCAACAATACATTTTCATCCATTTGTGCATTCTGCACGCGCTCAAACAATCAACTTGCTCATCGCCAGCCGTCAGCGGAGCCCATCAAAACGCCGGCTACCTCCACGACACGAGCTCATTGGCCGAATCGGGCTTCTAAATTCAAATTCAAAAAAAACTCAAATCAATTCATTGGAAACAAAAAGAAACGGGTATCAACTTGTGAATCGCCGCCAAAACGGGTCATAAATTCTTTCATTTTGCGTTTTTTTCCTGTTGTTTCTCAATTATTCCGTTTATTTCGCTTTTTAGGACGTATACAAACCAATATAAACTATGAAATATATTATAACAAAAAAAAAGAAAGGAAAAGAGACAATTGTTGTTCTGTTTGGGTGAATTATTACCGTAATTGGGCACGATGAAGATGACAATTGGAGAGAGAAAAAAAACAATAAAATTTCATATTTGATGGCGAGGAGCAAGAGTTAAAAATCGATAATTCTGGCGAGAAACAAAATTTGCCAGAAAATTAAAATGCAGGTCAACATTTTGTGCAAAAATTCACAAAAACCAAAGAAAAAATTCGGCGCCAATTCAAATAAAAATGTTTCGGGTAAAATTTTACAATTAACAGAGAAAAAAAAAACGGATGAAATCAACTGGAATTGGTGAGAACCGGAGGTGTATTTCAAAAAAAAAAAGAAAACAAAAATTCAATGAGACCCACGTCGTCTAATTCCATTTGTCGACCGACACGTCCAACAACGCCGGATCCGGATAGACGGACGGAAAACTGCGCTGCTTCGACACGAACAACGACGCCTCTTGCTCATACTGCAATCAATCTCGCGTTTCCACGCCGCCGCACAACGAAATTACCTCGTTCTGCGCGATTCGGTCGTCGGGCGCCGCAAACGTCGAGCGCAGCCAATAGACATAGACGAGCAGAAGGACGATGATCTGCAAAATTAATTTTTTACGATGGTCGTGTGGTGACAACGCGAAAACCATGAGCAATATCACAATGGTGATGATGAGCCATTTGACGGTGTCCTCCTCGGTACGATCCAGCTGCAAAATAGAAGAATTTCGTGTGAGAATCGAGAGGTGCCGAAAATAACCCACCAATCCATTCATTTCGAGCCAATCCAATCGCTCGTGCTCACACATCTCGCGTTTCGCCTGACTCGCGTATTTGAGAAGGCAATAATCGCGATCGCGAATCACCAACAACGACGTCATCCAGCTCAGCGTCTTCGAGTCCGTCTCATGCGAGCACGTCATTCCTTTTGTCGTCAATGAGCTGTTTGTGGGGCTGCAAAAAAAAGAAATTTAATTTTCAAAAAGAAGAAAATAAAGATTCAGGATCCAAACCTAAAATAGGTCTTCACAATCGACGAGCCATCCTCGACGACTCGATACGCGTTGATTCCGCCGTTGATCGCGTAAAAATCGCGATTCTCTTCAGTGGAGGCGATCCGTTTGCCAGCGGCACCATCAATAAACGTCGACATGATACTGTCCATTGGGACCATAAACGTCACCAATTTGCCATCGACGATCTCCTTGTAAAACACGCGTCTCGTGTAGGCGTCTTCGGTCCACGCAAATCGTTGTGAGTTACGAATGTGCATGTTGAGTTTGCCCATTCCGAATCCGACGGTTCTCGTCATCGGCAGCATCAGCGGCTTATCATTCTCTAGAATTATCAAATTTGGGGTGCCAAAAAAAATAATGGTGAGCAATACCATCAAATAGGCCTCGCAAATAGTGAAATTCGACTATTCCACGACTCTCAGGTCCCGGCAATGTGTAAAACACATACATTAAACGTTGCATCGGATCATAAATGGTGCTGATCTGCAAAAAAAGAATGATTTTAACCAAAGAATCGAAAATGTACATCATTGAATTCGACGGGGAACGTCATTATAACCGAGCTCGACGAGTATTCCGGATGAACATAGTAGCCGTATTTGCGATTCGTCATCCCGCTATTCCACATTCCAGTTTCCTGCAGAACAAAAAATATGCATCGATGAAAATCGCCGGCATAATTCTTACATTCAAATTGAACACACGAAACACGACCTGTCCTCGACGATTGTCCGAACTCGCGAACATTCCCAATTTGGGCGCATGAACGCCGTCCAAATCGCGCAACAAATGAATGCGATTGTCCGAGCTGCACGACTTGATGCTCGCTGGCGGTTTTTGCATCACCTGCGGACATAATCCCGGCGAGATTTCGGCCTCGAATTGGGTGATGCACCCGTGCTGAGAAATGAACATATATTTATTAGTGACGAGCATTTCGTCGATGGTTATTGATGATGTGCGGCCGGCGAACAGCAGCGGTAAGAGTAGTAGCAACATATACGGGTTTATGGTCATTTCTGCAAAAACAAGCTATTTTAATTTGTTAACAAAATTGGCAACGTTCGATTTTTAAAACAAACAATCAGTGAAATGCTGTAAAAATATCGTTTTTACCCAAAAATTGCGCAAGAGTATAAGCAACCATAAATACTCGATAATCTTTCAATTACTTTTAATATTCCCTATAAAACCGGTGCTAATTAATACTAATTACCTTAATTAATCGAAAAATTCACAGAAAACGCGAAAAGTTTTGCCAAAAATCGAAAAAAGAAATGCGTGAAATCGGGAAATTGCAAAAATAAAAATTCAAACGCTACCGTAATCTGATTAAAGGTGCATCGTCTAAAGTCAAAACGATATCTCATCACGAAGTAAACAAAAACAAGTCTAAACTAGCAAAAGAAGATGAGAAATGAATGGGAAACTCGCTAGCGCGTTCGCACCATGTGCAAAGGTGCCAAGGCCAAGGCCACGCCCATCCAACGCTAAATTGGTGTCGCCACCAATTTGATTTATGATAACCGGTCGCCGACAAAAAGCCAAAAAAAAACAAGAAATGCAAATTGACGATAATTAATTCATTCTACGTACAAACTGTGGCGATAACTGTCAGATACAAAAAAGGCAACAATTATGTTTGGGGGGGGTGGGCGAGGGTGAAAAAGCAAAAAATAAATAAAATATAGCAAATTAAGCCAAAACTTTCGATTCGCGTATAAATGAACAGTCAGTAATGCGGCCCTGAAACGAAAAAGTTTGCAAAATTTTCACGCTACCGTAACCCCGACCTCGTTCGTTTTGGGACCCATTCTTCGAAATGTCGGCAAAACGATTCGAAACCTGTAAAAGAACAAAACGAATTCTTCAAAGATCCGCGATTTCATCAGTTTTTACCGTTTTCGGCATATTCGATGACGGAATCATTGATTTGGCGCTCAAAAATCCTGCAAATTTTCCATTTAACAAAACAAATCATTTTTTTTTTGGTGGGTGACACGTGTTGACACCAATCGTTTGGCGCATTGGTGACAACACGGGAAAACCTTTTTTTTTGGGGGGGGGGTGGTGTGAGGGTGGCAATTTCCCACCAAAAAATCTCGAGTCATTCAGTTTGAAAATCGTTCAAAGGCGAAAATTTTTCAAAAATCTCCTTTTTTTAAGTCAATTTTTTTCAATTTCCAATTTTGTTGTAAAGAATTCATGTAAAAATTTCGGCAACAGCAACAACAAATTCCAAGAGGCTTTCAAAATCCGCCAATTTCCCACCCTCGCCACCAAGCATGGTCTCAATCACACCCTCGCGAATTGCAGCCACCAATATTGCGCATAGACCAATTACAAAAAACAACAACAACAACACCTTTGGGAATGTCCGAAAACGGCTTCGCATTCCTCGACTTGTACCCCGATTTCGATTCCTGATATTTGTCGTATTCTCGATATGTCGAATTGTGATATTGCGAATATCTAGAAAACCCAAATCCGTCAACTCATTCGCTCGGTTGACATGGCTATGCTCCTTTAATTACTGTTCAAAAAAAAGCGAAGCAAATCGTTAAAGGAGCATAGACGACGTCTACCGTACCCGTCATCGTCGTTCTCATAGAAATCATTGCTTCGATAGCTGTTGTGTCGACTGCCACCGCTGAACTCGCGCTGTCGCCGATTGAACGCCTCGCGATCCGACGCGTACAAATTGTGCGGGTCTTTCAGCGAATTGCGCTGTCGCGAACGATTCCGATAGCCGGAGGCTGCCGGATTACGGTAGTGGTGACGAGAGCTCGTCTCATTCCGCGAATAATGATTCTCCGACTGTTGCTGCTGCTGCTGCGGCTGCTGTTGGGATCGCCTCGACGAAAAGTTGTTGGCGCCTGGAAATCGACACAAAAGCGATGGCACAATAAGCTCGAAATGCGTGCAAATTAATACATGGTAATTAACGTCGGCAATTAATAATCATACCATTATTGAACATTCGATTCTCGACGCTATGCTGCTGCTGCTGCTGCATTTGCGGCTTCACCACCACCGTGTTGCGCGCAACCTGCTGCTCCGCCGACGATTTCGAACACGCCGCAACGCGATCATCGCCGTCGACGCCACACTGAGCGCGCACCATCGGCTCAACCGTCGTCGTCGACTCCGCCGGCTCGGCAATTGGCGGCGGCAACGATTGCGCGTAGGCGTACACGGTTTGTTTCTGCAACCAACGCCAATTTGAAAAAAAAATCGTAATTAGCCAAACCGTCGATTTTTCGGTGATCATCTCATCCAAAACTTTGTTCGTCGCAAACTTTTGCATCAGCGGCATCTTCTCGACAATCGTCACCAACAGAATGTGCAATTTCGTCGGAATCTGCTGCATTTGACGAGTGAAACACACCGCCTCCTCGAATATCGCGTTCATCTGGAACATGAGCTTCTGCTCGCGTCGCTCAAGAAGCGCCTTCATCTTCCATATTTCCGGTCTGATAAAAAAACGAATCAAATTGAGCAATTCCGGACGAGAAAATGGGTCTCACCGCGCTTCTTTCGTCTCAAACAACGCCTTTCTCGTCTCTTCTCGATACTGTGAAACGCTTATATACTGCAAAAAAATGAGGCAATTGATGGATTCTGCGGCGGCAATTCCAGCAAACCTCATCGTCGATCAATTTTTTCGATGTCTCGCAGAAGACGTCAAGAAGCTGTGTGGCAATCTGCTCGACGCCTTCAATTTCTTCGAATCCACGCGCCGGAATCGCCGAAGTGTCGCGGACGAACATCGAATTCTTCTGAAACGAAGCACAACTAAAACAACAGCTACCGTATCCCAGGTGTACTGTAGGACAATTTTAAATAATTGTGAACATCTCTTTGAAAAACCAGCCGAAGACATTAAAGGAAAATTGACATATATTGTTAGGGTTACTGTGGCATCAGTTACCCTAACAACCTCTCTTATAATTACGGTGTCATTAGTTCGAGCTGTGTGCTCCGTCATACCCTTTCAAACGCGATTTTGACCGCTCGCGACAACAACAACAAATGATCGATCGATTTCAATCCCTCGAACATCGACGCCGACCACGACTCCAATCGTTTGAAGAATCGCGTCGGATCGAACACGTCCAACATGCGTCGCAGCAGCTCGGCGATTTGCGCGCTCGCCTTCTTCTGGCTAAACTTTTTGCCGTAGCAATCGACAAGCGCCATCGCCATCCGATGAACCGACTCATCTTCATCGAGACGCACGTCGAAGCCGCGATTGACGAGCTCGATGGCGAGCTCGACGTCGAACAATCCGAGCTCGAACAAGCTCCTCAAATAGCATTCGGCCGCCGATGATTGCTCGCTGCTAATTATCGGCTCGAAATCGTCATTCTCCGATTCGGCAAGTGCCGTGTAGATTCCAGACGGAACCTGACAAAATCAACAACATTCAAACCTAAAATAGTACGAGACAACCTGAAGCTTCGGCGAATTCAACGCATAATTGAGCCATACAAAAATCGAATATTTGATCCACCATTGACCATTGTTGAATCGTTTCATCGCGAAAAACTCAATCGTCTCATCATCGAATCGAATTTGCTCTTCTAAACAACATTCAATTGACTTCGACAGATCACACAAATCAAAATCAAACCTTCGAGTCTGAAGCCGATCGATCGAATCGTGTCGCGGCAATGCTCCGACGTCTCATGTCCATCATTCTCCATGAGAATGTCATACAGAAGAAGGATGAGCTCGGGCGTCGGAACGGTGTCGTCCTCTGAAATCGGAATGGGAATTCGAATCGGGTGAAGCTCAATCAAACGTTTCGGCTGATTCAAACTCGTCGCCCATTTGTACGTCGCCACTTCCTTGTTATTGGCGTTGTTCGCGAATAGCCTATCGAAATTGGCAAAATAGAAAAGAAAAAAATTGATTGGCCGAACCTCGACAGCATTTTCGCGAATATCGCCGCGCCGATTCGATGTTTTCCATTGTTGACGCGCACGAGCTCCTCGACGACGAGTTGAATCAAATCGTAGGGATTCAGAAGCGGCGGATCGTCGTCGAGTTTGCCTTTGCGTTTTTTCGCGAACGACAACGCCAAATAAGCGGCGTTGTTCCATTCGTCGAGACTTCGCCAATTCAGCGAGCCGATTTTGAAGATGCGCCTCAAATTGATGATGAGCACCGGCTCGGGCGTGTGCTGCTCGACGCCGTCGTCGCCGTTGGTGGCGAACACGCGCGCCTCGAACAGCACCGGAATCGCGCGGCACACTTTCACGACGGCCGGCACGAATCCCTTGTTGGTGATGCAGAGTTGAAGAAGCTGATGAAGGCATGTGACGGGTGTCGCCAACAGAAACCAGGCCATCTCAAAAAAAAAAACATTTTTGTTGGTGCATTTTGTAAGAATGAAAAAAAATTTCACAATTTTAACAATGGAAAATGCTTAATTTCGATAAAAAAATTGGTTTTTTTTTTGCAAAATATTAATTTTAAGTCGAAATTTCAAAATTTCCACAAGAAAAATCTCAATTTTACGAAAATTTGTCATTTTTGTTTGTTGTGGAAAATGCCAAATTCAAACTAAGGGCATTTTTTAGTGTCCCAATTAGCAACAACAACAACGGGAAAAAAACTGTGGTACCTGATTTTTGAGCTCCTCAAATTTGTCGGCTTCCGTCGTCAACTTCTGATGATCATGCGGCAATCGATTGAGCAACTCGGTGAGCTGTTGCTGATAGTTTCGAATGAAATTCTCCAAATTCGGCAACAAATGCTCCGTCTCGTTGTACTTCGCCAACAGCATGCCGGCAATCGCGTTCTTTTTCGTCGGCGAGAGTTGCGCGAAAAATTTGCGCAACATTTCCACGAACAAATACGGCTCGTCGCGTTTTTTCAGCTCCAACGTCGAGTCCCAAACGCTCAAAAATCTCAAAAAAAAATCATTTTTAACATTTTCTGAGCGATGAAACCTGTCGAAAATCTCTTCGGCGTCTCGATCGTCAATCGTGAATGTCGCGCTCGCGGCGACGATCTCGCGCATCCCTTCAATGTCGAATTTCGCGTCGGCGCGAATCCCGTTGAGGATTCTCACGAGGCGACTCACGAACACGCATTTCTTGCCGTCGACATCGTTGCGCGCTTTCTCGAACGCGATCGACGAAACGACACCGTCCTCGCGCGCGTAGATCTGCGGCGGACTCGCCAGATTCTCTTGTGACAGCGTACTCGATTGCTGGAAGCCAAATTTGGAAAACGTTCGACGGGAAAACGGGAAATCCACGCGAAAAAACAAAAATTCAAATTTTTGAAAAATTTGGGGGGGGGGGACTTCAAAATATTCTAGCGGAAATCATGCGAAAAGCTCCAAAAATGAGGTTTGAAACAAAACTTGAGTAATTTCTGAATTTTAGATAATATTCGACCAGGTAAAGCCAAAATTTGGGCGATTTTCCAAAATTCGTCATAAAAATTGGCACATTTCAATTTTTGGCAAAATTGATTCCAAAAAAACTCCTCAAAACTCGTCATTTTTTTTTTCAGAAAATTGGGCACCTTGGAATTTGTTTTTGTTGATAATATTAGACTTTAAAAAATCACAAACCTTTGTGAAAAACTGATAATACGGCGTTTTGAGGCGTTTCCATTGGCTCACATCGTGCGATTTCGTCGATTGATAGGCGCTCAACACGGCGTCGATCGTCGAATTCAGCATCTCTTGCATTTCGGATGTGATGAGATCGTCGCACGCATTCACCGCTCGATCAACCTCGTACAATAGGATGAGGCGCTCACGAAACTCGCCAAACTCCGCTGATGTCAATCTAGAAGTGCGCGATTTTCAATTTTTTTGCCACCACAAAAAATGTCTATAAAACGAATTTACCCGACTTGCTCCATTTTGCTCGCCATCACTGTGATCTCCTCGTTCAGCCAATCGACGACATTGAGCAGAAGCTCAGTGCATTGCTTCACGAGGCTCTCGTCTTCGCACGCGCGTTGAACAACGTCTGGAAAACGAGATTATCATGGAATATCAATTTTCTAGTCCAAAATTTCGCTGCGAATCACCAATTTTGGCGCAATTTCTTCCGCCTACCAATCAATTCTCGCGGTCCGAACGCGTAGCTCAACAACGCGCTGCTCGTCTCGTACAAATCGAACGCGCAACGCACCGACGCTCGAAACTTCTCGATATCTCGTAGAGAATTCTCCGATGTGCTTGTCATTTCTGCAAATATCGACGGAATTGGCAAAAGTTTTGAAAAAGCGATAACAAAGGCACAAAAACGCAATGAGCAACATTTTAACAGCGATGAGAGAGAGAGAGAGCTCGAAGAAGCGAGAGAGCGCAGACGGTTAGGCGCCGCGCGCGCAACATTTCAGACAACCAATAATTTCGCCAAATTTATGCCAATCAAACCGTCGTGTTTACAATCAAATGTCAATTTCTATACAATTTCACCAAAATTTTCGACATTTTCGCAACAAAAAACCTCAAAATAGTCGATAAATCAAACAATTTCGCAATTTTTTTCAATCAAAAATGAAATGATGATAAATCGCTTAAAAAATTTCGCAACAAGTCCAACACCCCACCCCACACTCAAAAAAATTGGAACAAAATAGAAAAAAGGGTGGGGAAGCCAGAAAAAAAAACAAAATGATGAAATGTCTCTTCGAAATTCGAACGCCGTGCTCCGTTGAAACACCAATTAAGCCCTAGTTTCTAACCTTTGCGGACAACCAAAAAAACAGTGCTACAAATTACTTTTAAAAAAAAGTTTAAATGATGCCAAACATTATTTTGAACAAGAAAAATTACCAAAAAAAAGTCATTTTCAGTTTTTCAGCCATTCACGACGCTTTCAATTCAAAAGAATAAAGGACGGCTTCAAGAAACTCATTCGCACGGTGAGCACAATGCCCATAACAATTATAATTACTATTTAAAGGCACAGGCAGCTGGCCTCGAAAAAGTGCAACAGCTGCCAATCGGCCGGCAGAGAACGGGGGGGGGGAACGCCACGCCCCAAAACACGAGAAAGCCGACGGCGCGCCGCCCGCCCGCCATCCCACATCAAAAAATCTATGAATTCTCGATAAAGTACACCAAATATGGTCGTCAAAACCATCAAGAAATGAGATAGGCACACAGGCACACACAAACAGAGAATCATACATGACAATTTTATACCAAAAAAAGAGGAAGAAATATATGTTGAAAGTGACAGCCATTATATTTACAACCAAAAACACGTGGAATTCATGCGCGGCATGCTGAGAGGGTTGGTATAATACAGAAAAAAAACATAGTTTCAGTTTAAAGTGGAATGAGAAGTGGAAGGGGGGAAGGGAGGTTAGTTTTTAATGGAAAAAATTAGTAGATCAAAAATCGAAAAGCAACTTTTTCGGAGGCGATAGAATACTTTCAGCGTCGGACGCCATCTTTCCCGGCATCTCGCCAACACAATCCGGCGCTTCTCTGCAACACAAAAAGCAATCACACAGAACATTTGTGGGACCATTGAAGAAGTGGAAAAAAAACCAACCGTCTATAATTGGGCCGTTCGGGCCTTCCGACCATTCGCACCAAATCGGGATCGGCTTTCGGCGATAGTAGGCGATAACCGGGAATCGGACTATCAATCTCATCGAGGAACATCCGCTGCGATCGGTCGCGAAGCCAACGGTCATAATCGGCGTCCAACTCCTTCACATGGCCCATCACATCGCGAAAGAAGAACGCGACGAGTCGATGCACGAAAATGTATTGCATTGGCGTCTCGATGGCGAACGCGCGACGTTGACGCAAAAACTGAACGGCTCGCTGCACGGGATACTGCAAAAAGAAAATCGAATCCATGAGAATCGAACAATTAATGCGTCACCTTATAGGTGGGTCCTTTGAGGAGACTACAAATCGCAATCTCGGCGGCGACTAGGCACGCGGCACGCGACACCCCCAGATGGTCGTGAATCACCACCGGCTTCGACGTGTTCCGAAGCAATCGTAGAATGTTGAGCGGCGAGTACAAATTCGACGAGTTGTTCAAGTCGCCCTGCCAATGCTCAACGTGGCGCTCTTCCTGATCGGGACCAATCAGGCGCAAATGTGTGACGCGGAACAACGGATCCGGCGCTTGGTACACACCGAAATTCTCGACGCGCACACCGCCCGACACACAAATCGCCGCGTCCGCCGGACTTCTGCAACAATTGCTTCGACGCTCTCAATGGTCCGTTGCGCGCGCGCTTACCTCGGCCAATAATTCGCGCATCGCTCTTGCTCTTTGCGGCTAATGAGCATCACAATATAAGGCACCTCCTCTTGCCAAATCATTCGCCAAAAATCATCTAAAAAATGTTCTCATCGAATCAATTGCCTAGGGCTTCTCGTCGGCCTACCAACGGTATTACTCATCGGCGCTTGTGTCATAATGAACTCGTTGAACAACGGACCACCGGAAACGCGATTCGCATGAATGAAATCGTGCATGCCGCAATTGTACGGAAATTCGAGGCACACTCGCGTCGCGTCTTTGCAATGAACCCGCGCATTTCGAATTTTGTCGACGTTCGCCGACGAGGCGTCGTGCGTGAACGGTATGTGGTTCACCGAGTTCTCGAGAATCTCGAATCGGCGCTCCATTCCACCAATGATCGTCGAAATGAATTTCGCTTTTCTCGCCGCGCCGAACATCCGCTTCCCGATTCGTATGTTATTGTAGACTACAAGAAAAAACCATTAAAACGACAAATTTAAAGGCGCATCGCTTACACTGTCCGGCTTGTCGGACACGATCTCGATCCGCCAACACATTCGCCTTGAACGCCTGCACGCGTTTGATCATCGTGTTCGCATTCATCGAGTTGAGAAGGTACGAAGCGAGCTGCTCATTCTTGACAGCCTCCGGATGAATGCCGCTTATCCATGAGCTCGTCTGATCCCTCGACAAGAGCCTCATGAGAAGGACCTGATCGCGAGCCGAATGCAGGTCCAATCGATGGTCGGTGAAGAACGACGCGTTGATGCCGAACTTCTCGCAGATGCTCTTCAGCGGCATCACCCATCCCTGATTGTTCACCGGCATCTTCGGCCGTTTGCCATCGGCGTCGCGTCGCATATACAAATTCGTGTAGCGCTTCTTCCATTTCGTGTCGAATTTCGTCGAGAACAACAACTCTTGTGTGATGGCCGTGTCCTCGTAGCTGTTGCGAATCAGATTCGTCATCGCCTCGCGTGTGAGCTTCGCGTCGCACGACAACGTCGTCGCGATTCGCGTGTCCGGCGACGACGCCAATTTGTAAGCGGCTTGAAGCGAAAACGCTCCCGGCGACGTGTTGGTCGGCTGAAATCGCATTCGGTTACGTCCGCCACCAAATTTCCTACCAATATCGATTTTTTCGCGTCGAGATTCTTTCTGGTGTTGTCCACTAGCGTCGGCTCCAATTGCATTGCAGTTCTCGCCGCGAACACTTTCATTCGCACATTGTTCAAATGGCACTTGGCGTTCTCGATGCTCGCGGTGAGCACCGGCTCCATACTCGGCTTGCCAATTTTGTCCGACACGAGGCAATCGAGCGCTTTCGATTTGCGCAATTTCGACGGCGCCGCATACGTCGTTGGTGCTCCACGAGCCACTTCGATTCCATCATCATCGCCCGAGAAGACGTCGTCAGAAGCGGGCTTCTTCGATCTCCTATATTCATCAAAATTGCTGTTAACAACGCAGAAATTTGGAAAAAATCACTTGTCTTTCGCGGCGATTTTCTTCAGTTTTCTTCGAAAACTCTTCCTAACCGGCGTCGTATCACTATTGAATCGTGTTCGCATTCTATGACGCCCATTCTGCTGTGGATAATCCACCAAAAGCCGCCTAAAAAATGACTTTGAAAAATTTTCAACCAAAAAAATCCATTCTTACATATCATCATCGCTTTCTGTTGAGGAGTCTGCGTTGGCCGAGCAAAAACTCTGAAGCGATGTGGCACGCTTGCGGCCCGCATTTGTGCGCATCGCGTGCACCTGCTCGCGGAGCATCATATCGCCATTGAGAGCCATGCTTCTGAATTATCGTTTGATTTTTTATTTTTTCTAAATGTAATAATTATTCAAGAAAAGTACCAATACCAACAAGGACGCCAAATACTGGAAAATGGGAAGATTTCTGTTTCGACGTTGAACTTTCCCCCGATAAAATTTGGTCAAAAAATGAATGCGGCGCAAAAAATTCCACAATTTGCCGCGCCCACAGACAAAAAAAACATTTTTTTCAACATCACCCCACACATTTCATCACATTTCTGATTTTTTTTTCAAATAAAAATAAAGCAATCATGAGAAAATCGCGGGGAATTTTGAAACCCTACCGTAACACAAATTAAAGGCGCGCTTTCAAATCTAGATAGGGTCTTGCGGCGACGATTACTGTAATCCAATAAAACTTTATTTTCAACGGCAAAATAATGGCTAAAAATCGGATTTCTTCTTGAAAACAAACGGCCAAACAATCGAAACAATGAGCAAAACGCCGAAGAAGCTCGTAACAAATATGGAATATAGCAGAAACTCTGGAAAAAATGAGGAATTCTCGTCGAAAAAAAAACGAAAATAATTACGATTATCATCATCACATGATCTCGTCGAATGCACGAAATCGGCGTCGCGCGCAATTCGCGATGCCGAAAAACTGTTCGCCGCCAATTCGACACCATCGATTGTCAGCTCGAAATTGTTCAAATTCACGTAGCACGGCTCGAATTCGCAAGTGATATTCGACAATTGGCCAAATTTCAGCGATTTCAAATGCGGATTGTTGGCCACCAAAAGGGCGGGACCTGGGAGAATTCGAGAAAAAATAAAGAAATCAATAATCGCCATTCTCGAAACGAACCTCGCGCATTC
This sequence comes from Caenorhabditis bovis, assembly GCA_902829315.1. Taxonomy (NCBI): domain Eukaryota; kingdom Metazoa; phylum Nematoda; class Chromadorea; order Rhabditida; family Rhabditidae; genus Caenorhabditis; species Caenorhabditis bovis. The sequence goes on along the minus strand of CADEPM010000004.1, from coordinate 5,762,330 downwards.
CGAATGTCGCGCGTCGTGTGCACAATCGATTTCAGCGCCGAAAACTCCAAACGCGCAATTTTCAGCGAGTGCACGTACAATTGTCCAATGATTTGGCGCAAACGCGCAAATTTCAACTCGAACTTCGATCCCATGTCGAACAGATCGGTGACCGTGAGCCGGCCGGTGAACTCGGTGCAATTCATTGACACGAACGCCGCCAGCTCATCTCGATTCGATATGAAATAATCGAATTTGCAAATCTCATCGCGTTTCGGATAATAAACTCGACTTCCTTTGTTTTTGCAAGAAAAAATGCACAAATCAATTGTTTTTTCGAATATTTTCAATTAAAACCTGGATTATAAAAGCAAAATTGCCGCGATTTGGCGCTCAACGACAGTACATCATATTTGAGCTGCGGATTCCATATATAGTATCGATTATTCTTTTGCGCGTTCAACTCAGCCTCCGAAATCGGCGGCATTCGATTCGGATACAACAATTTCCACGTCTGTAATTCACCAATCGCCGTGCGCCTTTAAATCGCCTCTCACATTATTTATTCGATAGAGGAATGTGTTATAATCAATGGCTGGAAAAATTCAAAAAAAAAAACAAGAATAGCCACAATTTAAAGGCGCATACCCTCATCTTTTTTCGTCACAATATTATCCATTGGGTAATAGGCGAAAAGAAATAATTTCGCTCTGGCGCACGCTCTCCGATTGATCTCATTATTGCTCGTCACCGGCGACTCATCGTGATCCGTCTGAAATTGCTCATCACGCAAATCGCAAAGCGAAAAAAATTCTACCTTAAACGGGCAATATGACACTTCTTTGATATTCGGCAACGACATTTGGCAGCGATCTTTGTAGCTGTTCACAATCACCAACACTTTGTTCGATTGGACAACGCATATCGAAACAAGAAAAACTATTAAAACATTCATATTGGCGTTCATTTCAGAAATAATTTTTGCCAAAAATTGGCGTTCACGCGGTAAAATTCTATAAAATTGAAAAAATTAAAACGGAAAACAAAAAATTACCGTATCGCACTAAAGTTTCAAGGCGCATATGTCAATAGATACCATGGTCTCGCCACAAAAACGTTATTGTGCGGCCAATTATTATATTTTTTTGCAAAAATTGAGCATCAACTCTATATTCCATTTTTAGAAGCACAAAAAAAACAAGTCGTTTGCAAATTCACATTTTATTTAATCGTTCAAATAAATACATTCTACTCTACATTGTTTGTGGTGTTGAAATCATTCAGCAAAAATAAAATTAGACAATGTTAGGCCGACTAAAATGAGTGTGTGGTTACATAATAAAATGCTGCAAAATTATTCAACACCTTAGGCTTGCGGGTTTCTGAATTTGAGTCCAGCGTAGACCGCGTCGGGACCAAGCTCCTCCTCAATTCTCAAAAGCTGATTGTACTTGGCGAGACGCTCCGAGCGGCACGGCGCGCCTGTCTTGATTTGTCCCGTCGCCAAACCAACGACGAGGTCCGCAATGAACGTGTCCTCGGTCTCGCCGGATCGATGCGACACCATCACGCCCCATCCGTTGGCGCGCGACAATTTCGCCGCCTCGATCGACTCGGTCACCGATCCAATCTGGTTGACCTTGAGCAACAAACAATTGCACGACTTCTTCTCAATCGCCGTCATGATTCTCTTCGGATTCGTCACCGTCAAATCATCGCCAACCAATTGAATGTTGGTGGCCGCCTGCAATTACAAAAATCATGGTCAAGCCCGATGAGTCAAGCGCGACTCACATGAAGCTTGCCCCAGTTATCCCAATCATCCTGATCGAACGCGTCTTCAATAGAGACGACTGGGTACTCTTTGATGAACGACTGGTAGAGGGCGGCGAGCTCCTCGCCGGTCAGCCATTTCGACGAGTCCGATTGCGGGTTCTTGAAGTCCAAATCGTACTTGCCGTCCTTGTAGAACTCCGACGCGGCAACGTCCATTCCAATCGAGATCTGCAAAATGAGACACTTGGAAAATGGCACCTCATCGTTTCAACCTTTCCCGTATAGCCGGCTTTGGCGATGGCCGTGTTGAGCAGATCCAATCCCTCCTTGTTGTCCTGAATGTTTGGCGCAAAGCCACCCTCGTCACCAACGGCGGTCGCGTCCAATCCGTAGCGCTTCTTGATCTCGCCCTTCAAATGATGATAGACCTCGGCGCCCATTCGCATCGCCTCGGCAAAACTCGTCGCGCCGACCGGCAAAATCATAAACTCCTGCATGGCGAGCTTGTTGCCGGCGTGCGAGCCGCCGTTGATCACGTTGAACGCCGGCACCGGCAGGACGACCTTCGAGACGCCGGCGAGCTCGGCGATGTACTTGTAGAGCGGCACACCTTTGTGGACGGCTCCCGCCTTGGCCACCGCCAACGAGACACCCAGAATCGCGTTGGCGCCAAGCGACGCCTTGTTCTCAGTTCCGTCAAGGGCAATCATGAACTCGTCAATCTCCTTCTGCTGAGTCACGTCGAATCCTTTCGCGATGAGAGCCGGCGCGATTTTGTCGTTGATGTTGGCGACCGCCTTGAGGACACCCTTGCCGAGATGGACGGCCTTGTCGCCGTCGCGAAGCTCCAACGCCTCATGGACGCCAGTCGACGCGCCCGATGGGACAGCGGCGCGGAACACCCCCTTCTCGGTGAAGAGGTCAACCTCGACCGTCGGATTACCGCGAGAGTCGTAGATTTGGCGTGCGTGCACCTTGGTGATTGGCATCCTGAAAAAAAAACACCAACAAATTGCATCATCATGGTAAACAAGTCAACAACACAAAAACAACTAGGAGGAGGAAGAGGGGAAGGGCGGCTGGAAATCGATGGCGCGGCTGGCCGGCGGCGAGGCGACAAGAGTGCGAAATCGAAATACGGGCGGAACGGCCGGGGGACAGCAACAAAAAAACAATTCTTGAGAATAAGAGAAAAAACCAAGGTCGTTCGTTGGGGCGGCAAAAAAAAAACCATATTTATTCGCGCTTTCCAAAAAGCAAATATTGAGGAATGGAGGTTCTCAACTTTCATTTCGGGTTCGACTGAGATTCTGAAAACGCGTCGGACGGCGGCGAGGGCCTCGGGCGGGCGCCGAATGAAGAATATGGCCAATGTGCACGTCCTCGCCTCTTTCTCTAACCGCTCTCCGCAATTGCAACGCTATCTCGCCGCACACAACAAAAAAAAACGCCGCCGTCGACGGCGAACAACTGGCAATTTTTCTCGCAATTTCCATTCTCCCTCGCGCTCTTCTCCCCATCTGGCACCCATTGCGTTCATACGGGACTTGCACAAAGTTTCAGATACGCACACACACACAAACAGCGATAAAAATGCATTTGGCAAAAAAACATAACCGAATTGATTCTTGAAAAATCAAACGATTGTTTTTGAATCGAAACCATTCAAATTGATAAGACGAGGAGAGGCTTATCATGTCAACAATAAACATTGATCGCACATCACACCAAAGGTTTTCGACGAGATAAAACTCTCCTTTTTTGGGGGCAACCAAATTGAGTAGCAATTGAAAAATTTTGCGCATTCGCTAAAAAAAACTAAAACAATCAATCATTTTGCAAATCCAAAAAAATCTGAAATATTTTCCAAAATTTGAGACAACCAAAAAACCCCCTAACAAGTCCGCAATCTCGCGCCTCGGTGCCTACACCAAACACTCATCTACAGTACCACTCGTCTCCGCATCGAAAAAAACCATTACCTAAAAACTCTGGCAGCCAATTTCATGGGACGAAATTTGATTTAACAACAAAAAAAAGAAACGAAGCGCACAAATACCTTCCAACAGCCGTCATCGACGAGCTCGCCGCACTCGACTTCGGATGTTTAATGAAAAACGACGAGACAAAATGATAAGCACAATGAAATGAAACGAGCATTCTTCGACAAAAGCAATGCGAAAAATATTCGCGCGCGCGCGGTTCAAATAATTCTCGGTAGGTCAAACTCACGCGTTTATTAACAAAAAAAAAAGCTATCAATCATAATAATAATAATAATAATCAAAACAAAGTGCGCTCTATTGCCTTATTCGACTAAATTGTTTCGTTTTCAAATTATATCTCTTGTCGGTATATCTGTCCATTTGCTCGGCGATCTCCGGATCCCACGGCATATTCGAATCATGCCGCTTATAGTCAAACGTCTGATCCTCATAATCGAACCATTCTTTTTTCGGATTGAATTGGCGCAATAGGCGCTTTTGGCGCAACGACAACACTTCGCCGCCGGTGCCCGGAAATGCCGTCACACCTGAAAATTTGCCAATTTATTTCCGTTCCAGCCGGGCCAAAATTTAAAAAAAGGTTGCGTTTTTAAGCCCCAATTTTCGCTGAAAATGATCACAGCGACTTAAAGAGAAAAATGTTTAAATTTTCGAACACCCGGTAATTTGACGACTTAATTTTTCTTCGTCAATTTCTCCAATCCCATTGCCGCACATCCCTCGTCTCCGCATATCTCGTCCGGCACGCCACACCCCCCTCCAATCATCAGTTGGGCTCGCCGGCGGGCTCCGCGGCGTCGGGCGCTCGTGAGCGAGCCCATCTGAAATCCTCAAGTATTTCTTTTTTTAGTGATAATGAAATCATCAAGAATTCAAAAATTGAAGCGTAATAGTGCAAAGAACGATAAATTGAACCAAAAAAGAAATAGAAAACAAAATGAGAGACACGCAGAGATGATAGGATTAGACGTGTATGTTCGCGACAAAACATGTTTATCAGACGAATGATGGAAACGCGTTGCAATTTTGAAATTCGAGGGGTCAAACATTTTGGAAAATCGCCGAACAACGATCAAAATTACGGTAGTCCTCGGCGTCCGGCGACGCGCCTTTCGAAATGGTCTCGACACGCGTGGAAGCTTAATTTTTTTTCTTGATGAGTTCGACAGTTTCTTGAATTTACAGCGTCAATCGATTTAAAATTATCGAACCGATTCCTCAGATAAATCAAAATCAGTCATATTCGAAGATAATTGAAATCAAATTAACCTGATTCGAACGAATTGAAATTCGTTTGAAAAAAGTGTTTAAGTTCGATTTGAAAACTTGATTTTCGATTCAAAATTCTTCGAAATCGATTAATTTATTTCTCATTTTCAATTTTGAAATCGTAGTCGATTGAAATTTTCGAAAAATTCCATTTTTCGATTGAAAGAGAAATTATTTTCGAATCCGATTAATTTTCATTTCCCAGGGTCATAATATGCAATGTTATCAGTTAATCCGAGCGAGACCAAAAAACAAAGACGCATCCCCCGTAAATCTACAACAGTCGCCGGACGCCCACTATATTTTAGTGATAATTCGAAAAAAAAAGCAAAATTTCGGATTCTGCGGCTAACCGTGTAACTCATCAGTCGAATTTTCCTCTTTTTTTAGCAATGAAATGTCTTTTCTAGTTTTTCTTGAAGAAGATTTCAACAAAATTGGATATGTGTTTGAAATTTTTAACTATTTTTTAAGTAAAAAAATGGTCCCCAATTTTTTTCTACTTATTCCAGAATAGTGAGCTTCAATCCAATTTTTCTATTTTTCATACCTCCATGATACATATGAGTGTCTTCCGGATGGAATCGAACCGCTTGTTCCAAAACATGCACATTTTTCGGCTTTTTCTCGTCACGAGCAAGTCTGGAAGACAAATCGTCATATATTATCAACAAACTTGCTTTTTTCTACTCCGAATATGGCGTAATATTCTTGTAGGGCGTCTCATAGAACTCAACAATGTCGCCAATCGATTTCAAATGCACCAATTTGCCATTGTTCGGCCAATGCCCAATTTTCTCGCCAATCGTTCGAAGAATCTTCAAAAAAAAAATGTAGGACTCGCGACAAAACCAAAAAAAACCTCAAATTTTTTCGAATTGTCGCCGTGTTCAAATCGAAACTCGTCGATATTGTCGACGCTCAAAATTCGTCGGCAAATCTCGCGAATTTCGCGCTTCACATCCGCTGACGGCACATAGTTGCGTTTGTATTTGAGAAAACCGCGAGCTCGAATCGCGTCGGTGTCGATTCGATTGTCGAGAAGCTCGTCGGCGTCGAACTCCGACATTTCGCCGCCGGTCGCCGATGTCGGCGTCGATTCGCGAGCCCGAATACTCGGCAACGTCTTTTGAAGCCGCTCCTGAAGCGAATTTCTTTTCAAATTGTCCCATTGCTCTCAGAATAATTGTGTCCGCAGCTAAGAATATTCAAAAAAAATTAAATATTTCTTAATTTCGCTTGACAAAATTGGCCAATCTAATGCCAGAAGTCCAATTTTTACATGACAGCGTTTCTGATTTCATTTTATTTTATTCTAGTAATTTACGGTAAAATTTCCAAAAAAAAATCTCCAAAAACTTATTGACAAAAGGTTCCGCAGCTTAATTTTTCAAATTTCAAGAATAAAACATTAGAACTTTCGAAAAAAAATCACTAATTTTTAATTATTTCAAATAATATATTCTCGGCAGCTCAATTGTCATAAAATCGAACCCGTTCTTCCACCGTGAGACTCTTCTCAGCCGTTTTCCCTCCGCTGAATACGCCCTTCAAGAATCCTCCCCGATTTCGGATCAGCCTCGGAATACTCCTCTGCATCCTACAATCCTTCCATAGAAGGACTTGAGATATGAGAATTGAAAATTGAGATAGGAAAAGCTGACATGAACAACATGACACGAAACAATTTAACAATTAATACTTGCACTTCATTTTCAAACAAAAATCATTGGGTGTGGAAGCAAATAAATGAAAAACTTAACAAATTTTCGAGATTCGGAGCAAAGCTGAACAGAAGAGGAAAAATCGAAGAAGAATTAAAGGAAGATGCCGAGATCGATGACCTCAATTGAGAATATTAGGCAAAAAATGATGAAAAAATTGAATTAATATACTTAGCATGGTCGGTTGTCTTGTTGTCTCGGTCTCGGTGCCGCCTTGATAATATCGTCGACACGAAGAATCTGCTCAGTGGCTTCAGCCGCCGACGAGACCATACAAAGCTTCACATTGTACGACTCAATGACGCCAAGAGCGACGACATCAGCGATTTCTCCCTTCTCAATGTCTGCAAATCAATGAAATGATCATGAATCGACAAGATTCTTCTCCGAATTCTTACCGATTCCCATATTATGGTGTCCGTTGGCGTGCTCGGCGCGGAGGCGCGTCACAAGCTCCGCCGAATCCAATCCGGCGTTATCGCAGATAATCGTCGGCAGCTGCTGAAGGGCTCTTCCGAACGCTTCAACCGCTAGAGCCTCTTTGCCAGCAACTTTTTGAGCTTCGACAGCGATCGCGGTGCTCATGAGAATCTCACTAGCACCGGCTCCAGCCACGGTCTTAGCTTCCTATAAATTTTTTTTCTTCAGTTTTCTTTTTCATCAATGCAATTACCTTAACATGGGTCACCAGTACGCACAGCGCGTCATGAAGTGATCTCTCAGCTTCCTCGAGAATCTGCTGAGTGGCACCGCGGAGCACCACCGAGCACGCTTCTCCGAGTTTCACGCCGGAGAACCGCAAAAGTCGATCCTCGCCGATCATGATCTCCTCAATCAAATCGCAATAGCCGAATTTGGCGGTTTCCGGCGAGTCGAACGTCGAGACGATCTCGCCGCCAAGAACGAGAGCCAAACGCTCGATTCCCTCGAAATCGGCGTGCTCAATTGCCATGACTTTGGCGTCGGCGAAAAGCTGCTCCGGATAGTTGTAGATCAATTGGCGATTGATGAAAACGTTGCAGTTGTGCGCGAGAATCTTATCAACCTTCTCCTTCATCTTTAGCTTCTCAGCGGCTTCGAGTTCGGCGACCTTCGCGACACCGTCAACTCTCACACGCGATCCGAACACCTTCACCTTATCAGTGTCCATTGGAGTGTTAGCGATGAGCACTTTGGCCTTCTCCATTCGTCGTGGCTGGTACATTCCAGGGAGCTTCTCGAGCAAGAATCCTTCATCCAAATACGACTCGTTCATTGATCCGCCGAGCTTCTTGATAATCTGAATCGCTTCCAAGTTTCCGGAGCCTTTGAGTCGAAGGACGGCATCAACGGCGAGCTGAGCGAAGTGCTCTTTGTGCTGGCTGAGAATCTTCGATCCCAAAGTGGTTCCGGCGATTTTTAGAAGATCCTCGCGCAATTTCTCACTGGAATTGCGCCAAGTTTGAAAAATAAACATAAAAATATTTTGAATACCCCGAGGAGATGCTAGACTTCTTCAGCGCTTCTTGAGCGATTCCCAACGCTTTTCGGTAACCAGAGATAATCGTTTGTGGATGGATTCTTTGGTTGATGAGCTTTTCGGCCTCTTTGAGAAGCTCCGCCGCCAAAACGGTGACGGAAGTGGTGCCATCTCCAACTTCGCTGTCCTGAGTCATCGACATATCCACAAGAACCTTGGCGGCTGGGTTGTCAACTCCAATCGACTTTAGAATTGTGGCACCATCGTTGGTAACCTTGATTCCATCGTTACCAGCAACTCCGCTGATCAAAATCTTGTCCTAAAATTGGGAATTTGTGATTTGAACTTGTATTCCGGATTATTACCATTCCCTTTGGTCCAAGGGTGGATTTGACGAGATCACCGATAGCGATGGCTCCAACGAATGAGCTGAGACGAGCGCTCTCGCCGCGCTCTTCTTGTGCTGAGTCCTTGAGAATCTGGACGGGCAACATTCTGCAAAAAACAATATTTTTAATGAAATAAAACGAAGAAAAAACTCAAAAAGTGATTTTTTCGGCAATTTTTATTTCTTTAATTCATATTAGCTTTAAATCATTGCAAAAATCCTCAAAAACATTCCGCAAAAACGCCTACTAGGCAAAATCCCGCAAAGTTCCTAAAAATCGAATTTTCTCGCCATTGCGCACTGAAATTTAATTTTTTCCACGCGCAATATTCAGAATTTCTCATTAAAATGTGCGAATTCAACGAAATATTCAAGAAAATCGCGACAAAACGACGAATCGACGACGAAACTCGCGAAAAATGCATGGGAAAATGTTTCTCGAACAATTGAAAATTTAATAGTGGCCGCGGTGCAATGGAGCGCATTTGCAATACTCGGCCACGGCCACCTATAAATTTTGCGACGAATTCCATCAAAATCATGCGAATCGGCAAGAAGATCCAGAATTTCTTGAAATTTTCTCGAGACACCTGAGAATTTAAAGTCAAACGTCTCGTCGACCACACGCCCCTTCATCGAATTAATCGCGCGTCGTACACAAAAATCGGGGGCGTCTGAAATTTGAACAACGCCCGATACGCGAAACGCAGACGTCGCGCCCCAAAAGAAACTGTGTACAAGAATGACAACCTTTATCACTCGACATTTTTTTTTGTTCTTCTCGTCAGACATGCGTCTACTCCTTTGTCTAATACTATCATCATCATCAGTCTATGGTATATAGCTAATTAAACGATATCCAAATATATAGCATATAATATATCTAGGCGGTGATCGATTCCTCGAGTTCTCCAAAGACGAGCTGTGCAAGTCCTCGCCAAATCTGAAAATGTGTTCAAGTTGGCCTTCAGATGACCACGAAATTGATTGACGTTTCTCTTTTAGGCGGCCATCGCGCGCGTTCGTCGAAAATCATCAACGGCGACGGTTTGACGGCGCACCGGTTGGAGCAGCTCGCCGGCGTAGGTCACCCGACGTCAATTGGCTCCCTAATTCAATTTTCAGCAATCCAAGGATGGCGTGATTCAAGACGGCGGCGACGATCCGTTCGAGACGCTCTCCACACGCGCGCCCTACACCGAAGAGCTGCCGTCGCGAATCGGCAAGCATCGCAAACACCGCAAACATCATCACCAAGGCTATTATCCATACTACTATCAGCAGCCGCGGCAGGACCCATTACTGTATCGAGTGTATCCCAACCTTCATCCCAAAGATCAGCGGTATTGTCCGGATATGAAGGCGATGTTCGCTTACACGTGCGCGCCGAGTAAGCCGCTGCGATTGGACCTCGTCGAGTTTTGCAAGGTTTGATTCTCAAGAAGCATTCCTTTCATCTCATTGGTGCAGGATTACTCGGCGTTCTGCAACGTTCCCAACTTTCATCGATTGCCGGGACCTCGAATGGGCCCGCCCGTCGGCGACAAATCCGTTGGGCACGTCGACGTCAACGGCCATTTCGGGTTCGGTGTCGGCGCGGTGCCCGGCCTCGAGGTCGGCGTCGGTTGGGGTGTCGACGTCGGCCCGATTCCCGGCATGGGCGAGAGTGTCGGCGTCGGTGTCGGCCTCGATCTCGGCATCATGGGCTCGAAGACGCCCGAGGCGTTTCGACGCGGTCAAGACGATCCGAATCAGAAGGGCGGCGGTGTTGTCGGCATCAGCGGCGGTGTCGGCGTCGACGCGCCGGGAACCAAAGGCATCGGCGTCGGCTCGGGACTCGGCGTCGGAAAATAATAATTCCACTAATAATCGCTTTATGAGACGATTAATAAAAAAGCCTGTAAGATTTATCACATTATTATTTTTTTAAAAAAGAAACAACAAATAATAATAATTTATTGGAATTGGATTTTGGAGGAACCGGAAGATGGTGAAGCCGGCGTCGTCGCTTCCGGAATCGGTGGAAGAGCTTCAAAATCGGAATGAAGAGAAAAAAAGAGCTTTAAAAGTGTTACCAAGAAAATCGGCCTCATGTTCCGGATAGATAATGTTAGGAAGTGAAGTTTTTCGACGAATCGCTGGATCCGAGAATCCTCTTGACAGTCGGGGAGCACCATACCTGCAATTATAGAAATATCTGACTATTCAGAAGAAGCCTAGCAAAAAATAACTAAATCGGCCTACCTAACAGTTTTCGGCGAGAGCAGCGGATTGCTCGTCAATGAGAAACTTCTGGTATTCCTCGTCTCCTTGGTATCGCACGCGGCATATGGCGATCGTTCGGACGCGGTGCTGACACTTCGACTGCTGCCGCTGCTCATCGGCTCATGAGAATCCTCCTCTTCGGATTCGGTGATCTCATCGAACGATCGAAACGTCTTGAGTCGCTCGTCGCGTCGTTTCGTGATCGCCGGCGGCCGCGGCTCGCTGGCGAACTTCTTCTCGCGTCCGCTGCTCGTCGTCGCTGTCATTTCTGAAAATGACGAACATTGAGAAGAGAGAGAACCATCAACGGATTAGTCTTCGCTTCATCCCCCCCCCATCTCAATAACAAGGATTAATAATGAGAAGTAGCAAAAAAAAAGAAAAAGAAAGAAAGAATGAGAGAGAATGTTTACCAATCTGTTTCGTAACAATCCAAGAGATCGATCACATGAGCCAAAAAGATATATATATATATATATATATATAAAAACGAAGGAGTGAGAGAGGTGAGCAACCAGCCGAGCAAAGAGAAGAAAAAAGAAAAAGATGGAAAAAGAAGGCAGTTGGTTGGCTGGAGGAAAAAGAGCGCATAAATAAGTCCAAATATGGACCATTGAAACCTTTGGAGACTAGTTTTCGGCAGCCTTAAATAGTGGTGCACTTAATTGGGCAATTAATTAATTAATTGAAAAACATTTTTGCACTATTCCTGGTGGCAAAAACAAAATAATTTGAACTAATGAATTTAAAAAAAGAAGAAGAATTGTTGAGGGCACGAAATTGAATTGCATCGTTTGTGTCGGAATTGGTTTTATTTATACCAAATGTGGAATTTTTTGAGTTCAAAGTTTGCAAACGGTGTGTGTTTGCCGAGGCGATTATAAATTTTTTGAAAAAAAAAAAACATATTGCGCACAAATATTCCATTAGTATTCGAATAATCGGCGGCGGACGGGAACGTTGCAACGAAAAAAATTGAAACCTCACGCAGAATGAGTCACAAAATTGCTGCCAATTTTTTTCTTTCGAGAAAACGTCGAAGAACGAGAAGAAATTAAGAAGAAATTCCTTTGAAATCAATACAAATTTTTTTTGTTTAATTAAAAAATTAAAACCTCATATTTACTTTACGCGACATTTCGATTTCTTAAAAACGGATATGTATTTAATTTTTCATTAGAAAAACAAAACATTTAACCATTTTCCCTTTTTTTCTTGAGATATTTCTGAAAACCAAATTTTGAAAGCACAAATCCTATTATTTCCGTCGCAAAAAAACGAGTGACGTGAATAATTGTGGACCACCGCACTTATTTTTCGAGGCGGCAATTCAAAATTTGAGTTGGGAATTTCGTTTGTGTAACGTATAATTTAAAAAAAAACAACAAATTTTCTTAAAATTCGAAATATGGACGATAAAATTTTGGTATACAGTACTGTTCACTGTAAGACCAGAGCAAATAAAAATCATGTACCTTTAACTGTATCCTTTCATTATAGTGAAACTCTTCTGTGGACATCATTCCAGGTTGCCAATTTTTGAAACTTCAACCATCAGGTGTCAAAATTATCGAAAAATGCCCAAATTTTGGACTAATTTGTGTAAATTTCGCCAAATTTTCCAATTGCAAATCTCACATCCGCCCGAAATTTCTTTTTCGACGGCTGCTCTTCAAATTAGCTCAATTCAAGCATAAAATATTCTCAGAAGCGTTCGACGACGTCAGATTGTCGCCAAAAACTCTCCCTTGTTTTTGCGCGTCGAAATTTCCCCCCAACAAAAAAAATTGCGATTGCAAAAAAAAAATTTGGTGCACAAAATTGAATTCGCCTGTTCGTTATCGTCTATTTCGGGTCAAAACATGACGAATTTGTCGGCATCTGCACTTGATGGTCCCTAAAAAGTCGGAAAGTTGTCGAAAGAAAAAAATTCGAAAAAAAAAAACAGAAATAAAATTTTCGAAGTGGGCGGAGCCACAAGCAACCATTCGCCGCACACATTTGATGCGTTCGCGCGGCACACAATTTCACAAGTCGAAAAAAATCAACTCGAATGATTGACACGAAAATTGTCCCAAGTTGCTCATTGTTAGTGCTCATTGAGCCCTTCTTCCACACAATTTGGAAAAAATCGACAATTTTTCGCATTTTTTGGGCCCAATTTTGATGGAAAATTCGATTTTTTGTGCGAATTTTAATGCATTTTTCCGTTTTTATTTTCGTCGCCGCCCAAAAATATGCACTTCGCGAATCCAATGAAAGAGATGGACTAATTTTACCCATGAGAGAAGCCGCCAACTGCACGATTTCAACCAAAAATATGGTGTGTCCCCCATTAGCTATTCATATAGCTACACTTTTCCTATTAAAACTATGCGTTTTTTCGAGAAAAAATGCGCCAATTTTGAAGATTCGCAAAATAATGCTAAATTTTTTTCAATTTTCTTGTTGAAAATTTCAAAATTCATCAATTTTCATAAATAAATTTAGAATTTTATCATGTTTTTCAAAAAAATCCTCGATTTTTTATAAAATAATCGAAATTCTTCAATTTTCTCCAAAAATTTTTATTTTTGTCACTTTTTTTTCGTAAAAATTTCAAAATTCTCAAATTTTCTCTGAAATTTCTCAATTTTTATAAATTTTCTTTAAAAAAATTATTTTCGTCATTTTTTTCTTAAAAAAATTCAAAATTCCTCAACTTTTGCAAATATCTTAAAATTTTATCAAGTTTTTCAAAAAATCATCGAATTTTTATAAAATATTCGAAATTCTTCAATTTTCTTCAAAATCTTCGTTTTCAAAAAACGATTTCCTCAATTTTTATAAATTTTCTCCAAAAAAATTATTTTTGCAATTTTTTTTCGTAAAAATTTCAAAATTCTTCAATTTTCTCGAAAATCTCTCAATTTTTATAAATTTTCTCGAAAATTTTTTATTTTTGTCACTTTTTTTTCGTGAAAAATGCAAAATCCTTCAATTTTCTCGGAAAAAAATCCACAATTTCTAATTTTTTCCGCAAAATTTTCATTTCGTCAAAAAATCAATTTCAATCAATTTTCTTTTTCTCAAATTAATCTGCCCAAATTTGGGTGCAATTTCCTGGCACCAAACCGACAGAAAAAAAAATTGGGCCCTCATTTCTCAATTTGATTTATCTCGACCTCGCCGCAACGACAATAAATTTATTGGGACCATAAAGTGAGCGGTGAGGTGTGGGCGTGGCCTAGGCGTCGCGTCGAGCCTAATACCCCCAGTTGAGCACTTGTCATTCTCATTTGCCTCTTTTTTTTGCATTTTGAGCCCCCCACTTGTCGTGCGAATTGCAACCAACAATTCGCATCGGAATTGACGCCAAATTGCGGACTTCGGCTTGAAATCTGACAATTTCTGCAAACACCGCATTTGACGACATTTCACGGATTTATTTTTAGTTATTCTAGCACGTTAAAGTTTGAATGGTCCCTTATTTCGAACTAGGTGTCGAATTTCCAAATAAGGGACCATCAACAACAACAACAACGTTTCTTTTTCGATGGGCTCCCTATGAATATTCATACTTAATTAGGCATGCAATTATCGGAATAATTAAGGAATGGATGCGCTCAAAGAGGCCGAAATTCGAGAAGTCTTCAAAGAGTTTGACAAGAATGGCGACGGACGAATCACCCGGCAGGAATTGGAGGTATTCGATGGTCCCCAGCAGAATTTTTCAATTTTTTTTTTCGTTGAGACGTCGAATTTGACGCGATGTTGCGGAATTTTGTGAATTTTTTAAATGCATCGAAATTGACGCGATTTTGCGGAATTTTGGGAATTTGGAAAAACAATTTTAATGCTTCGAAATTGACGCGATTTTGTGAACTTTTAAAATGCATTAAAATTGACGCGATTTTGCGGAATTTTGTGAACTTTTAAAATGCATTAAAATTGACGCGATTTTGCGGAATTTTGTGAACTTTTAAAATGCATTAAAATTGACGCGATTTTGCGGAATTTTGTGAACTTTTAAAATGCATTAAAATTGACGCGATTTTGCGGAATTTTGTGAACTTTTAAAATGCATTAAAATTGACGCGATTTTGCGGAATTTTGTGAACTTTTAAAATGCATTAAAATTGACGCGATTTTGCGGAATTTTGGGAAATTAAAAGATACTGTAATGCATTGAAATTGACGCGATTTTGCAGAATTTCACATCCATCGAGGCACTCGTCATCATTTTGTGGTCCCTAGCCGCTCATTTTCAAAACGAAACAAAATATCAAAAATTTATGACGAAAATCATGGATTTTCGCCAGACCTGACATCATTTTTCCGTGAATTTTTGATGAAAATTTGTCGAAAATCGAAAACTCGCGAGAAAACTCAAAGAAAAATTGAAATTTCGAGTAAATCCTCATTTTTTTTGAGAAAACGCTTGAAAAAACATAATTGATGAAAAATCACCAAATTTTGTTGAAAAAAAAAATACAGTTCAAATTTGGTTATAAAAATTAAAAAATTTATTTTTAATTTTGGCACTTTAAAAAATCTATTAATTCTTTCGAAAAAACTGAAAAATTGCAAAAAAAAGCCAAAATTTTGAAATTTTCCCCAAAAAAAAATTCAAAAATTCGTGAAAACCTCAATTTCCTCAAAAAAAAACTGCCAAAATAGGTTTCAAAAAACACCAAAAAAAGTTTCAAAATTCTTCTAAAACTCAATTTTCGCCAAAAAAAAAATGTCAAAATGGTGTAAAAATATTCGAAAATTCTCGAAAAACTCAAATTTCCTCAGAAAATTCGCAAAATCGTGTCAAAATCATTGAAATTCGCGCCAAAAAATTTCAAATTTCCTCAATTTTCCACCAAAAAATTTCGAATTGTTCATACAAGACAAAAATGACGTCGAACGAATCTAGGTGGCACTTCTTCAACTTGGCGAGAAGGCGTCCAACTCGAAAATCGAGCAAATGATCGAGCAGGCCGATCTCGACGGCAACGGCTGCATCGACATCGACGAGTTCCTCAACGTGCTCCATCGCCAGATTTGTGATCCGCGCGAGGAGCGCGAACTGCGCGACGTGTTCGGCGTGTTCGACAAAAACGGCGACGGGCTCATCTCGATCGACGATCTCCTCTTCGTCATGTACCAATTGGGCGAGAAGCTCACCGAGGCCGAAGCGCGCGAAATGATTCGACAGGGCGATTTGGATCACGACGGAATGATCGATTTTCAGGAGTTCGTCAACATCATCAAAGGCACCAATTAAGGCAATTTCGAGTGTTTAATTGGCAAATTAAATAAAACCTCAACAAATTTTTTCATTGAAATCTCGCGATATTCAATTGTTGGCCAACAAAATTGTAGGATTTGATGCTCATCTGATGGTACTTCTTCAAGTGCACCGCGAATCGCGCGCGCGCCGCAAAATCCTGCCGACACGTCTCGCAGCGATACGGCCGCTCGCCGGTGTGCCGCTCGTTCAGATGATCGGCGACGCCGCCGCGCGTCGCAAACGATTTGCCGCATTCGACGAACGGACACGCAAACTTCTTCGCCTTCCCATTCTCCTTGCGGCATTCCGCATACGCTCGCTCATGTACCTTTAAACAAAACAAAAATTCATTTATTGTTTAATCGCGCTCCATTGCTAAATTTGTGATCTACAACCGAATAATCAAAAAATGCGCGCCATTTTCGACGGAAAACAGTTTTTTGATCTACTCTCAATCCCCCAAAAAAAATTTCCAAATTTTAATATCCATATATTTGCTAACTATACATTCAGACGTATAGTTATTTGTGGCTCAATTTCCGGCAAAACCGGAAAACACAAAAAAACACACACCCACCGATTCTCGCCCAAAATACCGGAAATATTCCGATTAATCGGGGCGCCGTCACGTCAGGTGGAAACATAATTTCTCTTCGCCGGCGGCAAGTGCGCCCCGTTGCGCATTCACAGAAAGACAAAAAGAATCGAAAGCGCTGTGGTGAGGAATCGCGACAAAGACGAAACGAGTTTGACATCAAGCAGCAAACGCGCTCTATCGCAAAATTTGTGATCTACCATTTCAAAAATGCTCAATTTTAGTGGAAAAAAATACCCGTCAAAACGTGAGTCTATAGGGCAAAAAAGCAAACGCGCTCTATCGCAAAATTTGTGATCTACCATTTCAAAAATGCTCAATTTTAGTGAAAAAAAAAACCCGTCAAAACGTGAGTCTATAGGACAAAAAAGCAAACGCGCTCTATTGCAAAATTTGTGATCTACCATTCAAAAATTAATTTTATTGCAAAAATTTACCCGTCGTATGTGTTTCCGTAGGTATTCTTTCGTCATAAATCGTTTTCCGCAATTCGAGCATTGAAATATTCCTGCCAATGAAAAAAAATTGTTGAGACAAAAGATTTGAAAAAATGAAACCTTGAAAATTGGCGAAATTCGCCAAAATTGGCGCAAAGTTTGGCGTCGGCGTCGATTCGCCGCGATTCTCCGCAATTTTCGGTTCGTCGTCGTCGTCGTCGTCGTCGTCGGATTCTGATGAATAAAAAAAATCAAAATTGCTCATTCGTTCTTTTTTTAAAATTTTTTAAATTTTTTAAAAAATTTTGTTCTGAGAAATCCCAAAATTTTTGATTTCCTTTCAAATTTCGCGGCAAATTGCCAAAAATCAAAATTTTCAGATAATTTTTCTGAAAAAAAAATCAAACATTTAAAAAAGCGCTTTTTACTTCAAATTTTACTTCAAAAAAATCACCATTTTTGGAAGAAAAACGCAATTTTCAACAATTTAATTCAAAAAAACTAATTTCCCGTTAAAAAAAAATGCGCTTTCCAGTAATTTTACTTTTAAAAAATCCAAATTTTTCAATAAATTTGCCTTTTGACACCATTTTTCCTCAAAAATTCCAATCAATTTCATAAAATTATCAAAATTTCTCGGCAATAATCCAATTTCTCCATCATTTTCGCACAAATTCTCCAATTTCTTTCACAAAAAAGAAAACGAAAATTTTTTTCTAGGCGATTTCTCGTGTCAAAACCAATTTGAGCCAGACCGACCATAGGCCATCGTGGTCCGCTTCTTTTTTTGTTTACCACCTCTCAAAAAGAAAAGAAAAAACACGCGAAAACACCAAATTTGTCAAATTGACATTTTTTTTGGGGGGTCGATTAGATGACAATATCGTTGGGCTCCAAATTTCGATGGTCCGTAGGGGTCAGATGGGCAATAATTAAAATTTTCCATTAAAAAAAGTGCCATTTTTAACGGAAAATTCCAATTTTTCTAAAAATTGCCACAACTTGCATTTTTTTTTTCGACTACAGTAATCAGACACTATTTTTTAAAGGCTCTTCGCGTTTCCTCGAGCAAAAAAAACTTGTCCATATTTAATTCATCATTTTTCCCAATTAAATATGCGCATTTTCTGAATAAAAAACAACAAAAAAGGCAACAAAAAGAAGCTAAAATTACCTTGAAAAAAAAAATGCGCATTTTTAATGAGAAAATTGCCAGTTTTTTTTTTCAAGAAGAAAAATATTTCGATAAATTTTTGGCCAAAAATTGACCATTTCCAAATTTTCGCTGAATAATGCACATTTCTCAGCGATTCTTTCGATTTCCGCTCGAAAATCTCTTAAAAATCCAAATTTTCAACATTTTGGTGGAAATTTTCAATATTTTCTCAATTTTTTTCGGCCAATCGTCAGTTATCGGCAATTTTTTAAAGGGTCAAAGTCCAAAATTCAATTTTTCATTAATCCATCTTAAATTTTCCAACTTTTTTAGTTTTCTCTAAAATTTTATGACAATTTTAGAGATTTTTAACAATTTTTTTCAAATATTAAAAAAAAAACAAAATTTCAGCAAATTTCATTTTTTTAAAGAATTTTCCGAAAAAAAGAATGTCGGCATTAATTTCCCATTTCTGGATAGGTCAAAGTTCATTTTCCATCAAAAATCATCAAAAACGTTCCAATTTTACCAAATTTTTTCGCAAATTTCAAGGCAAAAATGTCAATTTTAACAAATTTTTAAGCATTTCCAACAAAAAACACAAAATTAAAGACTATTTTCTTCACAAAACCCATCAATTTTCATAAATTTCAACAGAGGTCAAAGTCCAACTCACCAACAATCGTCGCCAACGAGGCAGCCGTCGATTCGGAATCGTCGGGCTCATTGCTCTTTGATGGTTCGTCGTCGGCATGGTCGCCAGCGAGATGCTCGTCGATCTCCTCGATTCGCATTCGCCGTCCACATCGCAGCGGGCATTCGACGCCACTCCCATGAATCCTAATTGGGGGAAAAAAAATTATGAAAATGTTATTGTGGAAAAATGACGAATATGAAAAACTGCAGCGATATCCAATGCATTGTGTGTGTACACCGAGTCGCACAGCTCAATCTTTGCCACAGTAATCTCAATTGAAAATTATTAAAATAATTTTTTTCTTCTGTGTTTTCTTAACGAATTTATGGTTTCAAGAAAATTTTTGTTGAAAAAGTGGAAAATTAATTAATTTTGTATATTTTTCAAAGTAATTAAATAATTTTAAAAAAATTAATTATTAATTAAATAATTTTCAGTTGAGATTACTGTAGGTAAGACTCGGATAACACCGCAGTTTTTTTCACATTCCTCATTTTTTCCAACAATAAATTAAGCCGAAAAATTCGAATTACGTCTCTCGGTGCATTTCGACGTCGTCTCGCCTCGATTTGTCGCCAATTTTACACGAGTCCGGCTCATAATCGCACTCATCGCATCGGATTCTCGCGATTCTCACCGACGGCGTCGAGTTTTTCGCGACAATCTCATCGCCGCGATCGGCGTGCTCGTCTTTCAGGTGTTTTCTGCAAAAAAAATTCACAAAAAGATCAAAAAATGAAAATTTTTTTGTTGGTTTCTTCCCCAAAAATCAAACCTGAGGCGATTCTTCGCGATTCTCGCCTCGCAACCCAAAATTGGACACGGAATTCCATTATTGTGCATCTGTTCGATGTGGCGACGAACGAACGCGGGTTTCTGGAAGGCATCGAGAAAAAATTGTGAATATCAATATAGTTTTGATCAAAAATTCGGAAAAAAATTAGAATTATTTTGAAAATTTGACATTTTTTTTGCAATTAGAATCGTCGAATTAAAATAAATCGTTAAAAAGTTGAAGTTTCTCCAATTTTTCGCCTAAAAGGCTCTCAAAAATGGCAATTTTTCACAACTTTTTTTTCAAATTCCGAAGTTTTCAACATTTTTTTCCTAAAAAGCTCTCAAAAATGGCAATTTTTCACAAATTTTTCAAAAATTCCCAGTTTCTCTAATTTTTTGCCTTAAAAGGCTCTCAAAAATGAAAATTTTCAAAAATTCCCAATTTCACCAAATTTTTCGCCTAAAAACTCTCTCGCTCTCAAAAATGACAATTCTTCATAATTTTTTTGAAATTTCTAATATTTCAACATTTTTCGCCCAAAAAAAGAGTTCGTCACACTTTTTCGCTTAAATCTGCCAAATTTCAAACAAGCAAGATATCCTGCTTTTATTTTCTTAAAAAAAGGCAAAAATATTCGCCAAAAATTGACATTTGCAATTTCTCAACGATATTTGCGCTCAAAACTGCACAATTTGCCAAAAAATCCGGCATTTTTGTCACAAATTCACATTTTTTCGAGTAAAACCGCTCAAAATTGTCAATTTTTAACATTTTTGAATCAAAAAACCAAAAAAAACCTTATTCTCATATTTGCAATGCGGACATTGATGCGTTAGCGGATGTTTGTCGGCCAAATGTCGTCGGACCTCCAAAAACGTGGTGAATTTGTCGGCGCATCTCGCCTGCGGACACTCGTACCATCGAACGCCGCCGCTCGACGAATCGCGATGAGCCGATTCGGCGTGTCGGCGAACTTTACTCGGATATTTCGCCGAATAATCGCATTGGTGGCATCTGAGAAACGAAATTTCGATTGATTTAAAATGAAAATACATATTGGGAATCGCATTCGCGTGGTCCCTTCTAATCCAAAACCAATCGGATCGGATAAATTCCGAATTCAATTGGTTTCGAATTTATCCAGTACCCAAATTCGAATTTGAT
This sequence comes from Caenorhabditis bovis, assembly GCA_902829315.1. Taxonomy (NCBI): domain Eukaryota; kingdom Metazoa; phylum Nematoda; class Chromadorea; order Rhabditida; family Rhabditidae; genus Caenorhabditis; species Caenorhabditis bovis. Next base: position 5,741,377 of record CADEPM010000004.1, on the reverse strand, counting down.
CTACCGCCTTGAAAGAAAAACCACGATGGTCCACAATTACTCAAGATGCTCTTTTCTGTTTTTAAATGAAATTTAAAAAAAAACAAATCAACCAACTTGTGGCGTTTTTCGCCAATCTTCTCGCCTTCGCCAATTTCGCCGCTTGTAGATGGTCGAGAATCTGAAAAAATCGCATTTTCCGAGCAATTCAAGCCCAAATGTGTCCAAAAATTCTGCAAAACTCGCGTTTTCTTTTTGTAGAGGTCGAAAAAGTTCAAAAAAATGCTTGAAAAAACGAATCTCTTCAAATCAAATCTGAAGAAAAATCCAAATTTTGCATTTTCTTCGAGAACCGCACTAAAAATCACTTGGAATTGCGAACAAAAATGCATTTTTCGAATTTTATTCACAAAAAAAAAACAATTTTTTGATCAATTCGAGGAAAATCTATCAATTTCCAATGAAAAAATAACGCGCAAGACCTTTGCTTCCAAAAAAAAAGAAAAGAAACCAACCATCATTCGGCCCAATCGATGCCTCCTCATTGCTCGCACTACTCGTCGGCTCCATGCTTCTGCACAATAAGCCAAATAGAAATATTCGCGTAAAATTCATCAAATAAACGTCGAAAATCATGGAAAAAACCACAAAAAAAAACAAGTCCAAGTCCGGTTTTGAACCATTTATTCACCCATTTTCAATTTTTTATCAATGGCACATCTTCGTTCTCACCAACATCTCCTTGAGCCTCGGATCGCTCGTTTTCGACTTCAGCTTCCGATTCGGATCGCTCGAAAACCTCGATGTTCATTTCGGATTCGGAGTCCTCCGAACTCGAGTCGGGCGGCAATAGTCCCAATTCGTTGGATATTCGAATGCGATCCTCATCAGTGAGATCCGCCGGCCGTCCCGCCTCCATTTGTGGCGGTGGTCCGATCGAAATTGGCGCTATTTCCTGCAAATCATAATTTTTTGAGAAAAAAAAATCAATTTCACATGGATCAAAGGTCAAAGTCCAATTTTTCCATTAAAAATCATACATTTTCCATTTTTTTTTTAATTTTCTTCAAAATCTCACAACAAAAATTCAAATTTCTACAAATTTCTAGAGGTCAAAGGTCAATTTGAAGCAATTTTGAATAAAATAAAAAAGTTTCATGTTTTGGGGGAAAAATTCTTCAATTTTCAATAAAAACACCAAATTTTCTTCGAGTTTTTCGTCAAATTGTTCGATTTTCTTCCAATTTTCATTGAGAAATTCCACATTTCCGCAAATTTCTAGAGCAAAAATGTCAATTCTAACAAATTTTCGCGCATTTCCCACAAAATACCATTTTCTCAAAAAAAAATCTAAGATTCTTCAAGTTCTTCCCCTCTGCTTTTCTTCAAAAATGTTTTCTATTAAAAAAAGAAAAAAAAAACAAAAAAAATCGCAATTTTCCCCCCAAAAAACGCCAAATTTTTCAAATTTCGTCATTTTTTCGCCAAAAATCCATAAATTCCAAAAAAAAAAAAAACAATCAAATTGGCCTACTTCTCGTCGAACCCATCGCGATTCCTGCCATCCGGGATTGTCGGCGCAAAATTTGCGCATCTCCTCGATTCGAGCGTCCAATCTCTCCGACAACTCGTCAGGAATCTAAACGATTTTTGTTTTCCACACCATTTTTCAAAACAAAACCAATCGCCTACAATTATCGACCAATTCGAGCGTTCGGCATTCTTGAAACTGTGCAAAAATACGGTGAGCAGCGCAAATTCTTGAGGAACTGCAAAACAATTTCTTATGAAATCGACAATTTTAACATGTTCCTTATGATTTTTTTTTAAATTCGAAAAACTGCTCTCAAAAAATCCGAAATCTACAGATATACGCCTTTAATCGTACATTTTTTAAATGATTATGTTGACAGCGTCGCGAGACTGCGAAAAATTGGCCAAATTCCAAAAAATAGTGGTCTCGACGCAAAACTGATGGTGTAGATTTACGGATTCTGGGTATATGAACATGTTCAAGGCACATCGAGACCTTTTCTCGAATGTTTTCCAATTTCGTTGCAGTTTGACAATATAAATTACACTCGACTCCTTTGTTTCTTTTTGATCTACCGAAACACAATTTTGGGGCTACCAGCGCACTAAGACCACTCTCTAAATTTTTGCCAATTTTCTTACAATTTTGTCTCTATCAGATTTAAAGGCGCATTAGAAAAAATCAATTTTGATTCTTGCACCGATTCTGGTTTTTTTTTGGGTTCCCCTAATCTTCTACTAAACACGCCTCACTTTTAAAAACCGGCAATCCAAGCGTCCGCAATTGCTCCGGAATTTCGGTGAAGTAGGGAAACGTGACAATGCAAAAGCGTTTTCGCGCGAGTTGCGGATTCAAACCGCACTCCTGCAAGATTTCATCGATTCGACAAGAACGTCGGACGCGATTCGACTCACCCGGACGATCATGTCAATCGATAGGCGAAACAAATCCGGCAGCGGTCGAGTCTGCTGCAATTGGTGGCCGGCGATGAAGTCGGCGTCGAAGTATTTCGATGTGCACGGCGAGACGAATATCAAATGCTTCTGCGCTTCGACGAACGCCGTGCAAATCCAGCGAAACGGTTGGAAACCTGCACAGCATTTTTTTTTGTTCCCCATCAATTTTTCATTCAAAAATTATTTGCAAATATCGAAAATTTCCGTCATTCTCATTTTCACCACTTTTTTTATGCCGAAGCGGTCTCAAAGCGAACGATTTCGTTTCGAGAAAACCAATTCGAAAAAACTTCTAATCTCAAAATTTCGCAAATGAGTCTCAATGTCAGAAAATAAAAGAAAATCGCAATTATTTTCAATGGTCCAAATTTTGAAAACGTTCTAAGAGAAAAAAATGCTCAAAATATTGCTAAAATCACAATTTTTGAAAGCCTCAAAACTGAAAACGGTCCAATGTTTCAAAAAAAATTGAGAAAAAAAATAAATGAAACGAGCAACGAACCCAATTCGGCGATGAAATCGACGTCAAACAACGCGTTCACTTTTCCGGCGCCTCTCAGACAATCGATCGCCGCCGTCACACATTCGGTGTGCTGTGTGCAATCGTCCGAATACAATATCATCGTCTTGACGAACTCGTCCATCTCGATTTCGCGTACGATTCGCGAGTCACGATACCATTTGAATAAGAGCGCCGCCGAAACGGCGACAGCAATCAATAGAAGGATGAGTGCGATGCAGACCTTCAACGCAAAAATGAAATATTAATGTAGCGATGATTTGAATCATCTTATAGTGCCCACAAACATGCCTTATAGAAATCGCTCATTCGATCTACGTTTCTCGCTTTTTTTCTCTGTGTCTCTTATAATTCTCTACTGTTTGTAGGTATGATCTACTTTAGAAGTTCTCTCACTTTGACCTATTGGACTCAATAAAATCATCTTGACCAAATCTCAAACGCCTACAAACCCAACGGTGAGCCTCACTCACCAGAATTTCCAACGAATGATCGACGACGGTGTCGCGCAATTTCCAAATCATCGCGCGCCTATCGAAAGGTACCGTAATGTGCATTTGAGATCGAACGCATTGAACACACGGCTAAAAATCAAACAAGTCATAATGGCTCCGAAAATCGCCTCACCGTTTTGACATCGTGACACGAGAATTGGCAACCGGCCAACGGGACGCTCGCAAAAATGATATAATCGCCTTCGCGCGCGTTCTCCCAACGAATCGCTTCCAAATTTGGGCATTCGAGCACATACTCGTTGATGAATTTGTATGAGCCGTTCGTGTGTTGGTATATATTCACGTCGATGGTGTCGCCTTGAAACAAAAAAAAGAAATCATAACAAATTCTAGATATTTCAGCATTGCTTTTTAGAAATCTCGCTCGTTTTTGATGTTAAGCATTTTAATGGCAAAACTAGCATTTTTCAAATGAAATCGGAAGAATTGACAATTTTCTTTCAATTTTTGGGCATTTCAACGACACTGTTTGCAATTTAAACAAGAAATCCCACAATTTTCCAAAAATCTATATTAATACCAAAAAAAATTCTTACACGGCGCTTCTTTTTCCTTGAAAGCTCTAATAACAATAGCGTCATCATCGGTTTCGTCGACAATAAGGCCAGGAGCCCAAACAAGCTGGAAAAGTTTCCGAGTTGAAAACTGGAATTTCCGCAAAATAACCAAACCTCGTCGCTTTTTTGAATCGAACCCTTCGGGAATAAGTGACGAATTTGCGGCATTGTGACTTTCAGCGAAACTCTGAAACATTGATTCAAACTCAAGAAACACAAAAAAAATGTTGCCCTCCTACTTGCAATTTTGCGGAAAAATCGTGGCGTTCAGCCTATAAACCGAATAAGCCGTCATGACGAAACAATTATACGCCAAACGAATCGGCGTGCCGACCATCGTCGCATTCGAATCAATATTGAGGCCTCGACACGGCGGATTTTTGCGAACCGGCGTCGAACAATAGACGTCAGCTCCATCTTGAGCGAACACGCATTCATATCGATAGAAGATCGATGAGACCCGATAATGCGAAGTGATCATCACTTTAAGCGCGACATATTCAACATTTCTGCAGAAAAAAGTAAATCGATTTTTTCGGGCATCATTCGAAATTGTGCGCAAACACCGCGACGCAATATTGCACACAAATTCCCCACCCTCAGTCTACCGTACCTGGCGTCCTCGCGCCATTTCAATATTGGCTGCACGTCGAAATCCATCAAATGTGGCGGGCATTTTCGCGATGGCTCCTCTAGAAAAAGTCGATGGGATATTTTTAAATCCAAAATAAGTGTTTGATCACCTTTTTCGCGGTGAAACGCTCGAATACACGTCGACGTCTCCTCATAGACCGTATAAATGTCATAATCATCGGTAGGATAGGCGATAAGCGATCCGTTATAGCACTCGTCAGGATTGTCGAAAATATTTGATAATTGTTGAAGAGCAGATGACAAAGGTAGTAGTAGTAGTAGTAGTAGTAGTTGATTAAACATGATTTCTTTATCTATTTATAGTTCTAACAGAGATTGAGAGACACACACACACACAATAATATAAATATTGGTCGATTTAATTGGCAGCGGCTGATTCGGTGACGGCCTGCAAAAAAGAAGAAAGAAAATGAGACGAATAAGAATAAATGCATATGAATTCACACACGAACCTCGTCGATGGTTTCCGTTTGCCGCGCCGCCAATTTCTCGCGATTGTCTTTGGCGCGCAACAGCGTTTTCGGGTGCACCGGGAACAGGCCGCCGATTCCGAGCAATTCGAGGACGGGCACCGAAATGTGCGCGTTTCGTTCGCCTATCCAATATTTGAGGCGGCCGTAGTTTAGCGCCACTAGCTTCTCGTTGCGCGTGTTCGGCAGTGGGTCAAATGTGCCGACCTCGAAATTATTATTATTATTATTCCTATTTTTCGTCTAATTCATTTCGCTTACCTGCTCTAGAATATTACTCTCGTAGCGGCGACCAAGCGCACGATCCGGAAATACGCAAATATGATAGAATGGGCGATTCGTGCAGCCGAATAGAGCCAAACCTGCAATTTGCAAAAATTTTGCGCAAATTTTTGTCGCCTAATTTCCTCAAACATACCAATCGAGGGACGTCCGTAGTATTTTGGGATTACTAGTTTGCGCATTCTTTGAACCTTAAACCCAACGAGCTCATAAAATAGGGAAGAATTGTCGAATTTGCACACAACCGAAAGATTGCGACGGCGAACGATTTACACTAAAACGCGGGCAGTGCGCGCAATTGACGTAGCGTCGTTTGCGAATCGACGGCGCTACACAATTTCCGGTTTTCGAATTGAATTCGCAGTTCTTTGCGTTTCGCAACGCAAACGCATTAATTTTCATATTTTCTGGAATTCGAATCATTTTCGACAATCGATTTTGTGTGGAGACGGCAGCAAAATACAAAAAATGGCACCGCGTTTCAAATAATTCCGCAGTTTCAATAGTCGGTGTTTGCACGTACTGCATTTTATCTCACGACGTCTATTTTTAAATTTTAAGAATGGCCTATTTTTCGATTTTTATTAAACATTTCATCGCGATTTTCAGACTATTTATTGTCTAACCTCTTCATTCATTATATAAAAAGCGTTCAAACAAAAAAAAAACATAATAATCAGGCAGTAAAATGCAATGAAATGGGAAAAGAACACAAGAATATGAAAATGAGCATTTTGTCAAGCGAATCACGAATTGCCCAAAGCCCGCATTTTGAAAGGAACAGTATTGAAAAGATGTGTTTAGAATTCGCGCCACTTTGAGAGATCCATTGAGGGCACCTGTGAACAAGGGACCATATGCCCAACACGGAACGCCTCGCGTGGGACCATCTGAAAATCACAAAAAAATTACGACTATCTATATCCATATATAAGGGTTTTATTACCTGAATGGTGTTGGTATTATCGCAAATAATGCGGCTCAACGAGCTTTTGCGGATTTCGACGAGTTGCCGTCTCGTAAACACGCCCGGATTTTCGTAGTAGAATCGATCGCCGTCTCTCGTTCGCTTGAATTGCGGACCAATAATGCACGCGACGGTGGGACCAACTAATCCGCGAATGATGGGATCTTCAAGAAGGGCACCGACCCAAAGATCGACGCGATCAACGGTTCCGTAAACTTTCTGAAGTTTGTTGCGTGTGCCGGTGTTAAGAATCTCGCGCGAAAACTGAAATTTCATTAAAATTGATATATTTGTTATTGAATTCTTTTTCCTACATGATCAAAACTTGTCGCGGTACCCATTCCGCAAAGCTCTCGGTATTTCACGTAGGCCGGATGTCCATGATCTCGTCCACGCTGAAAATCTCCCCCCATACGATTCATTTGTTTTTGTCGGGCCTCTATTTTTACCTGAATATTAATCGATGACAAATCGGTGGATCCGAACATATTCTCGGTGACTGTCGTCGTAATTCGTTGAGGTCGCTTGACGTTCTGCGAGAACATTCCGCGAATCAATGGATCGACGCCGCCCTCGTTCACAAGCACATCCGAATGCAATGTTCCTTTTTGGAACGGCAACGCGCCGAACGAGATGTTGCGGAATGATGGGTCAAGTCGCTGGTAGACCTCCTGGATCATGCCGTGCCCGAATCGGAACGCCGCCGATGTGAACTCATTGGCAACCGTTGAGTCAACATTGGGATCGTAGCCTCGATATTCGCCGACTACTGAAGAAAACGCGGCGCCGAGCACCTTCGGAAGCCATTCTCTGTAGACGATCGCTTGCACTTCAGCTCCAACAACCTTTCTCGCTTCCTGATAGAGTCGCTCGCCATCCCAATGCGGATTCAATCGTTTGAATGCGTTCACAAGTCTAGAAGAATTAGTATCACAAGCTTAACTGGGTCTTAATTTTTCTCTACCGATTGTGCTCCTTCGTGAATATCGTGTGATACGCTGAGAGTCCAACAAACAAATTGACACGACTGTCGCCTGCCGTAAATATCACTTTGCAATTATTGCGATTTCGGCAATTCGATTGGTCGAATGGAAGCACTGAAATAAAGTCGAACGCGTTATAGGGCACTTTGTAGATTTTCTCGAAAAGAAAACCCTCAAAAAATTGGTGAAAATTCGATTTTTTTTCGCAATTTTCTTATTATTTAGAAAGTTTTTCCAGTTTTTTGAGAGTTTTTCCAAAATCTGCGCAAATTACACCACTATTTTCTTTTAAAAAAAAATGATAGAAATAAAAAGAAACATGAAAATCAATGCAAGGAATTTTCTAGAAGTGTGCAATTGCGCGCGTCGGTGTACCGCACGCAACCCCAAAACTACCGTACTCTGCATTCCATTGAACATCGGCAACTTCAAAAATCCGCTCGTCCCATCCCTGAACTTCTTCGAATCATGAACCGACGATCCGTAAATCGGCGACGCGTCGATATAGCCAGTGTTCTCGTTGAGCTGCTGTCGCGGTTTGCGATTTCCCGAACCGCAAATCGGCGACGAGCGCGACACCTTGATGCACGTCGTCTGCCGGAAGCTCGCGTTCGGCTCGTCGTCGGCCAACGCCACCGCCATGCAGCGACTCGTGATGTTCTGGCAGACGTTGCATTTCGACGACGGCACCAGTGTGGTTTTGGCCATGTCGTGCGAGATGAACTGCCCGAATTGCATCATGAGCGCGTTGAAGTCGGGCGCCTCGACAGAAGCGTGCGATGAGGTCAGCTTCCGGGTGATCTCGCGCGGCGAAGGTCGCATCTGTGGGAACAGCGAACCTATAAATCATCGTTTCCATCTCTGAATCAATTTTTCATTCCTCTTACCAACAGGTTCGGACAGCTCGTTGTCATAAATGGTGGGCAATAGTCTCGTATAGGGGCGGTAGGATGCTCCGCGAAGCGGCTCGCCTCTCATATTATTGCACGTGCCATCCATCGTTCGATAGAGCGCGTTATAGCACAGGTTCGACTCGCAGTCGGCCTCGTCCAATCGCGGGGTGCACGCGTTGGCGGTGTTGGATCGGATCACCTGATCCAGATCGACGGTCTGCCGACGCGAGTTGTCCTCGACGGCGACGGCGAGCCGCTCTCGCCACATGTCCTCGGCGGCCACCACCGGATCGTTGATGATCTCGCGGCATCGTTGGCTGTTCGCGTTGATCGCGAACGATCGCGTCGTCGTCGGCGGCGCGCTGACAAACTGCGTCGTCGTCGTGAACGGCGCCAACGTTCGCCGCGGTGTCGTTGGCGGCGGCGCGGTGACAATGGTGAACACGCGAGGCGTCGGGCGAATCGTTGAGCGAACGCGACCGCGGAACGCCGGCCGCCTTGGTGGCGGGCGTCTTGGCGCAACGCTAATTGGTGCTGGTGGTGGTGGTGGTGGAGGTCTGAAATCACCATCAAACCGCTGACGAAACTTTGAAGCCAGTCAACAACATATAAACAAAGTGGAGCACACCGCAAACCCAAGAACATGTACATACTTACGTGGTGGTAGTGGTAGTAGTGGTGGTGGTGGTAGTAGTTGTAGGTATTGGTGTCGTTGTGGTGATCGGCGTTGTCGTCGTAGAACTCGTAGTAGTGGATGGCGTCGTCGTTTGAGTGCCATGGAAGAACATGAAAAACTTGCGGGTGACCGACTTGCGGCCGTTTAGGTTAATGCTTCTCGTGCTGATTGCCTGCGGGGTGACGTGCGTCGACGTGACTCTACAATAACGGACAAACGTGATGAGCGACATTGAGACACACGATGGTGGTGATGGTGGTAGGGGGGAGGAGCACGAATAGCACACAGAACATCATTTGAATACCTTGTCGCAATCGTCGTATGGAATGTTGGTCGTCGGGTGACCAACGGACGTTGCGTCGTTGGTGGCGGGCGTCGCGCGCCCGCTTTTGGCGGCGGGCGACGCTTTGGCGCTGGCTTGGCGGCGGTGGGTCGTCTCGGCCGATGGCACGTGTTGCACGCCAATTGGCAATTGTCCACCATCCATTGGGCGTTGGTCTGAAACATGGGAGGGTGTCGACGATTGTCGCCGGCGTTGTCACCTTGCACTCGCCGACCGACGCCCAAAATCGGCACCATTCGTGATGATCGCAGCAGCCATTCTTCAAACAATGGAATCTGGTGGTGATCGGATTGTCGTCATCGGCGACGACTGAAATCGACAATCAAGAATGTGAGGGGACCATTTGATGGTACCTGTTGCGGACGGCATCCATAGAAGGAGAATGGTGGCCGCTAGCGGTAAATTCCACCACCACATGGTTGACTGGTGGTAAGGGGGGTTCCTCTGTAAGTAATTTGTGAGGAAGGGGGGTGGGATGTTTGAGGAGAGGAGGCGCTCTTCAAAAACGCTTAATGAGTCAATGTCAAGAGAATGAGGTAGGGCGGGGACGCGACGGACACCCACCTCTCCGCCAAACGATCACAAATCAAGACGAGGACAAAAATGGAATTGAGGAAAATGAGAAACGCTCCCCCTCCCCAAATATTTTGTCCACGAAACTCGCTAAAACAATTTTTTGATTTTTATTTTTTTTTGCGAGGCCCCAAAGCGGAACAACACCCCCCCTTGCTACCAGAATGGTGACCTTGACAAAAAAAATTTTTTACTATCAAAATTCGATTCGCGGGTCAAAGAATGAGAGATTCACGGGGATGTTTTTCAGCAATTGCTTCCTTTCTTTTTTTTTTTGATCTCTCAACGTAATTAAGATAGTCGGCGGACCGGACCGGACCGGACCGGAAGGAGGGAGAATTTCAGGAATCTGTAGTTGAGCGAGGGGGACCCGATAACAACAAAGTTGAGTGATGAAATGAATCAATCACACTGCGCGACTTTTATCAAATCAAAAAATCACAACGAAACAAATTTTCGAGAAGACGGGGGGGGGGAAGAAGCCAAACACAAGGCCAACCTTGAAAATGGAAACTGTCTAAGGCGAAATTCGATTTTTCCGCCTATTGTGATGATATGAAGGAGTCGATCGTGATGAAGGAGAAAAAATAAACAATACGAAAGGTGTTGAATGGTTCCAAAAAAATTTGCTTTTTTTCGGTTAAAGATTGCGCGACGAAAAGACAGCAAAAACCGTTTTAATTGGCCGGTTTTAATGGGCGGTCGTTTTGCGATGTTCTTTTTCTGCTTTTTTTGGGCTTCGAAACCGCTGAAACAACAAACCAGAAAAGATAAAATTTTGGAAATTAGAACCTTTTTCTGCTAAAGTTTTATTCAGCCCCAAAACGCCTACAAAGGGCGGAGAGCGGGGCAACGAACCACCGTAACACTTCTCGCCGCACCGCGCACTTGCCAATGCACCAGCGCTGCTCGCCTCGCACCCATCTGAGCTCGGTAATTGTGTGAGGAGTTGAATTATGGCAAAATAATAATTGGCGAAATGCCACCAAAAGGTCCCTTTTTATACTACCTTCCCGTAAATCTACACTACTAGATTTTTTTGCGCCAAGACCACTATCATTGCCTTTTTAGATAGATCAAAAAAACATCAATAAATGCAATCGAATCCGTGAAAATGTACTACAAGTAGTAGGACGACTACTAGTACTACAATACAATACTTGATATGGAAACAAAACGCCAAAAATGGTGATGGAAAAAAAATGCGATGAAAAGTTGACCACTTGAAGTTCAAGTGGACCTCGTGTAACAACACGATACGCCTTAAACAATGGCATTTCATCGAACACATTTGCCCTAGGGGGGGGGGTCCCTTTAATCAATTTTACACCGGCTGTGAAGCTTTTACTCGGGTTGGGGGCTTCGCATTTCACCTTTTATGGTATTGAAATGCAAATCGACTGGAAATTGGCAAAAAGTGAAAGGCGTTGTTCGGTTTCGGCAATTCCCGATGACAATCGATGCCGTTTGCCGGCTGCTGTCATCTAGGGACCATTGGGATTCAGGCCACAATTTTTTGAATTGGTTGGATCATGATGAGGTGCAAAATTCAAACAAACAATTTGTGATGGTCCGCGGGGCACCACAACACCAAGGGACCATTGGGGAACAAACAAATGAAATGGAAATGAATCTCTCTCGTTGTCGCTTTCGATTTTTGCCAATTTTTTTTTTTGGAAGTTTGATAAAATGTTTGGCGAATTTGTCGATGAAACGCGACCAATTTCGAGATCGTCTTGTTCGAATGCCGACGGCAGAAAAGTGAAAATCCCGACGGGAAAAAACCGAACTTTCGCCTTTTTCCGCCTCGAAAATGGGAGGGCATCCAGTTATGGCGCCTTCTTTTTGTTTTGCGGGTGTTGGTGACCACGCCCACCCACCCACACCAAGGTCATTGGCGCCTTTTCGATTGGCTATGCTTCATGGCTCGTTGAACCGATTTTGCATAATGATTCAGCAAGACACCAATTTTTTTTTAGCACCCGACAACTCGCTGGTTTCACGTTTAAAGGGGGGGGGGAGAGAGGGTTACTGTAGCTGAAATGAGTGTGTAAAATGGAATGCGGTGTCACTAATTCGATTATTGCCTAGACATATCATGCTGCGGACAATTCGCCTTGAGAATGATGACTGACGGTGCGGTTCACCGACACGCAACATTGCACACAAGCCATTATTTCAAAGGGCATACCTTAAAGGAGCATGACCCTCAAAAAAAAAGCGAATTTGTGCACTTTCAAGTGCATTTTTGAGGTGAGAAAATTGCAATAGGAAGGACACTCCCAAAAAATGCCTCCTCAAATAGCCTTCATAAATTTAAAGGCGCATGTCCACCTGAAACAAAGCATCGGTATTTTTTTCCAAAAAACTTCGAGGCCACTCGTGTTCGTCAAGATATTATCGGTTGGTGTGGAGGTGTTCAATCAAACACCCAAATTTGGCATTTTTTGTTTATTATCGCCCAAGTTTGAACTCTCCATTCCTTCTGGAAATTCGTTTGAGTGACGGCGGGCCTCGTTGTGTGAAGGTTAGATGGTTATCTCGAAAATTTGTCGACTATCAAAATTCCGACCGACGGCAATTTGGGGGGGGGGGGGTTCTGGTGGCACCACCCAAAATAGATGATGTCAAAATTAATTGGGGGGAGGCTTAATTGGCCAATTAATTAATTGCCCATCTTCGTTTTCCAGCGAAATCTGAACACGAAAATTGTGGCTTCTAATCAGGGGTCATCTGCGGACAATTGATTTAATCCAGAGTTTCCCGAAAATTGTCCGCAGCTGGAATTTTATATGATTTTAGCGGTTCATTCCAATCCATAATCATTCTGGTGTATCTTTTCGTGTCTGTGGACAACTCGCGGGTTTACCACCGGCGACACCCGAAATTGTCCGCAGCAGAAATTTTATGTGATTTTCTCGGTTCGCCAGTATCCACAATCATAAAACCAAATCTTTCGTTCTGCGGACAACTTGCGGGTTTACCCCGGCGACACCCGAAATTGTCCGCAGCAGAAATTTCATATGATTTTTTGCAGTTCGCCAGTATCCACAATCATAAAACCAAATCTTTCGTTCTGCGGACAACTCGCGGGTTTTCCCACGACACCTAAAAATTGTCCGCAGCAGGAATTTTATATGATTCTCGCCATTCGCTAATAGCTGCAATCATATTGCTAAATCTTCCGCAACTGCGGACAACTCGCGAGTTTGCCCCCAAAAATAAATTGTCGGCAGCAGGAATTTTTCAAAAAGACCAATTCTCGCTGGTGGCCCACAAAGAGCGATCGCGTTGAACTCAGCCGTATCGCACGCATTTTTGTGCCTTCAAGTACACTTTAAGACCGTCTAGAGAGAAAAAAAAAACCAATTCGGCTCTCTTTTTGTCGGCGGCTCGATATTTGCACTGTGTTTGATAACTCAACCAACTACTTTCGTGTGCTCATCAGCTTTTGTGCGACGAGACGCAACGAATTCCGATTAATTTTCTTATCAAACTCACCTCATTCGAGTGCACTTCATTGGCAAACAAACAAATCGTCTTCAGTTTTGCCGTTTTTTTTCTATCGTATCGACGATGACAACCGATTCGCAGGATTGGCTTCAGGAGCGTCTTCGATTCCACGGAATCAAGTCCAATATTCTGGCGAGGAATCTTGTCTCCGAGTTCGTCGGCACCTTCATACTTTGTGTAAGTCGTCAAACATGCGATTCTAGAAACCCCGAAGATTGTCGGCAGCTAGCCACAAATATTGAAACCGCCCGCGAGTTGTCCGCAGATCGCCTCGCAAAGTAGGAATACCCGAGAATTGTCCGCAGCTAGCCACAAATATTTAAACCGCACGCGAGTTGTCTGCAGATGGAATCGCAGAGTAGGAATACCCGAGAATTGTCCGCAGAGAGCCGCTAAAAAACCGCCCGCGAGTTGTCCGCAGATGGAATCGCATAGTAGGAATACCCGAAAATTGTCCGCAGCGAGCGAGCCGCAAATATTGAAACCACCTGTGAGTTGTCCGCAGATCGCCTCGATTATAAAAATCCCCGCCAATTGTCCGCAGCTAGCCACAAATATTGAAACCGCCCGCGAATTGTCCGCAGATGGCGCAACGTGAAAACACAACAAGCTGTCAACAAACACTTTTATTGGAACCAGCGAATTGTCGGCAGCATTAAGTCAAGGCCCAAAAAAAACGTGGCGCCATTTGGCGGCGTCACGATAACCGCATTAGACTTAGGCTTAGCGGCGGCACCTAATCTCGCGTTTTTCCAGTTCATCGGCCTCGGCATCGTCGTGCAATTCCACATTGGCGGCGGCGCGACGACGCAATGGATCGGCGTCAACATCGGCTGGGGCTTCGCGATCATGTTCGCCGTGATGGCGACGGCGCGAATGTCGGGCGGCCAACTGAATCCGGCCGTCTCGCTGCTCCTCTGGTCGATGGGCCATCTGAAATTGGCGTGGGTGCTCGCCTACTCGCTGGCGCAAACCGCCGGCGCGTTCGTCGCCGCCGCTTTGATCTACGCCTACTATTACGGTAAGTGGCGCTCAATCTCTCATCAGCCGACCTCATCGTCGGCCTTCAGAGCGATTCGACGCGTTCGACGGCGGTAATCGAACGGTGCTCGGCGCCAACGGCACCGCCGGCTGCTTCTCAAGCTACCCGCATCCCGACATCGGCTACTGGGGACCATACATCGATCAGGTGGGCGCCGGTCCTCTACCACTGTGATTCAGCAGAGTCAAATGATTCAGATAGTGGGCACCGCGATTCTCGGCTTCTTCCTATGCGTCATCATCGACGAGCGCAATCAAATCCCAAAAGTGTGGCATCCGATGTTCTTCGGCTTCCTCATCATGATGATCGGCACCGGCTTCGGCATGAACCTCGGCTATCCGATCAATCCGGCGCGCGATCTCGGACCCCGCCTATTCGCCTATTTCGTCTACGGCACCGGTGTGTTCAATTCGCCGTATCGCGGCTACTGGATGGCGCCGGCGATCGCTCCATTCGTCGGCGCCCTCGTCGGCGGATGGCTCTACCATTTCGCGTTGGGAATGCACAATCCCGACGTCGTCGACGACGACGACGCGCCTTCAGACGGCCACGAGAAGCGTCAACTTCTACCAACCGCCTAATTTGTGTTCACTTTATTCCAAAAATGTACATAACAACAATAAACTAGCAATGGTGAGCAATGAGTGCTCGCCGACGGCGCTTTTCATCGGCGACAATTTGATGTCGGTGTCGAAGTTGGCGCTCGACGTGTAATCGATGGCACCATTCGACGCCAAGTTCACGAAATTCGAGATCATTTGAACCGATGGTCCCGCGCGATCATAAGGGACCATGTGGCCGGCGCCCTGAATCTTGTTCGTCACGGACCATTGAAATTCGCATCGCCTACCTTGACTGTGAGCACGTCGATGGTGATGGTGATCTTGTGGGCGTTGGTCCCCTTGTACGTCTGCACGTATCCGGCGAGCTGCTTGTTGGCACTGTAGTACCATGGCGTTCGTGGTCCCGTCTTCAATTTTTGCATTTTTAAGACTCCTGAGAAGGTAGATCAAAAACGCGATTACCTTGAACCCGTTGTCGTCGGCGACTTGTTTGATATGATAAGCGTCGCCCAAATAATTGCACACCGTGTCGACGTCGCCGTTGTAGATCAAAAACCGAAAATCGCTTTTGAGATTCGCGATCGTCGAATTGAAGAACTGTTTGGTGTTGTCGTATTTGAGCTTATAATTGTTGTAGATGCTATCGCGACAATCTTGCCAACTGTTGTTCTGTTGTCTCCAGTCGTCGGGTATGTTGAGCGCCGCTTGCACCTCCTCCAAATTGAGGTACGCCGACACGGCGTCCTCGTTCCAGCAGAAGTACGCCCATTGGTTGTCGTTCGAATTGCGATTGATGAGCTCGGCGGTGTTCGCGCTGAATATCGTCGTGCCTTTGAACGCGGCGCGAGTTTGCACGTGCTGTAATTGACAAAAAATGCACTAATTTCAAAAAAATTGCATTAACTCCTAACTCCATTTAAAGGTGGTACACTGTACACCGAGACGCAATAATGCACAAATTTCAAATAAAAATGCGTTAAGCCCGTTTTAAGGAGGTACAATGTACACCGAGACGCAAAAATGCACTAATTTCAAAAAATTGCATTAAGCCCATTTAAAGGAGGTACAATGTACACCGAGACGCAAAAATGCACTAATTTCAAAAAATTGCATTAAGCCCATTTAAAGGAGGTACAATGTACACCGAGACGCAAAAATGCACTAATTTCAAAAAATTGCATTAAGCCCATTTAAAGGAGGTACAATGTACACCGAGACGCAAAAATGCACTAATTTAAAAAAAAATTGCGTTAAGCCCGTTTAAAGGTGGTGCGCTGTACACCGGGACGCAAAAATGCACTAATGTCAAAAAATTGCAATAAGCCCATTTAAAGGAGGTACACTGTACACCGAGACGCAAAAATGAACTAATGTCAAAAAAATTGCAATAAGCCCATTTAAAGGAGGTACACTGTACACCGAGACGCAAAAATGCACTAATGTCAAAAAATTGCAATAAGCCCATTTAAAGGAGGTACACTGTACACCGAGACGCAAAAATGAACTAATGTCAAAAAAATTGCAATAAGCCCATTTAAAGGAGGTACACTGTACACCGAGACGCAAAAATGCACTAATGTCAAAAAAATTGCATTAAGCCCATTTAAAGGTGATACACTGTACACCGAGACGCAACAATGCACCAACCTGCTTGAACGCTGCCGATTGTCCATGGAGCATGTTTGTCTTTCGACGGCGGCCCGGCGCCGGCGCCTCGAACACCGATTTGTCGTAGCATTCCTGATAGAAATTGTACTGATCGAATCTGGAATCTCGCCAATTCCAATGGACCATCAACAAGCGAAACGAACCCCTCGTCGCCTTGCGCGTTTTGCGAGATCAACGGCTGAATCAAATTTCCGCACGTCGAATTATCGCCAACGTAGTCAATATTGTTTTTCGAAACGGTGAATTGCTGCAAATACAAAAAAAAAACAGGTCCGGTGCCGATTTCGATGGTCCCCTACCGAAAAATCGAACGAGTCCACATCGTGGTCTTTCACACATTCCTTCTTGATGCGCTCCCAGTCTCTGAAAAAAATACAATATGTTTAAAGGGAGGTGGTAGATCAAAACACATACTGAACCGAAACTCGTCCGTGATAGGCACTCCAGAGCGTCAGCGAGTTGAGAAGTTGGCGGACGTTCATAAAACCATTGCCGATGGCAGCTCCCTACGTCAAATTCAAAAATAGTCAAAAACGGGCGGTAGGTGATTTACCGCGAAATGGGTGTTCGGGAATGTTCCTTTGTTGATTCCGTCAACAATTAGATCGGTGAGCATCGGAATATAGATTCCCGCGTACGACTCGCCCGACAAATAGAATGTGCGATTTTTGAATTTCGGCTGAGCGCTGGAAAAACACACGAAACAGTTTGTGCAAAAATCAATGAGCCCAGTCGGGACTCGAACCCTTCTACTTTTTTTTTTTTTGAAATTTCTCAATTTTTTATAACTCAATGTCTGCGCCTCCTTCCACCGCACGCTCTCTTCCACTCTTTGCACTCTCTCAATCGGGCACACTATTTCCTAGATATTGTGTCTGATAGTTGTATTGAAGTCTAAATGTTTTGAGGTTGAAAAAAAAAGCTTTAAAAAAACTCGGCCACGGCCGCGGCCGTCGAAAACTAGCCATTGAAATTGTGATTTTTTCGAATTAATCAAAGCGGTTTTTCAAAATAAAAAACCATTTTCAAATTTCCCGCGGGCTGTTGCTTTTTTTTTACAAACGGGGGTCTCGCAGCGACAATTTCCATCAGTCGTCTATTTTTTCAGAATCTCTCTCTCTCTCTCTACACACATTTATATTGCTCATTGAATTGTGTCTCGCGACGATTTATATTCACACAGCATTGTCCGTGTGGAGTACACAATCGTCAATTCCTAAAAATCGAATCTCAGCCTAGGTGGTTTTTTCTGTTCGAAGTACCAATAATTGTAAAATAATTGTGGTCTCGTCAAGAAGAAATTTGAATGGTCCGAAACGAGGCAATCGAAGCTCGCCACTCACACATTGAAGAAATTCGTGAGAGCCCGAAGATTCTGATCGGCCGTCTGATCGTCGTTCGCTTGAAAATAGCCGGGTGTCGTCGTATCGTACGAGTATCCGACGCCGATGGGCGATTCCAAATAAAGCACATTGGCCTTCTGAAAATGCTGAATGCCATCAAACGAAATGAAAAATGAAAGAGCCAACCGCGTTCCACGCGTACGGATTCTCATACAGCGTTCGGCCATCGTAGTTGACATAGAATGGTCCCAGTTCCTCGAATAGTCCGCCAAGCGAGCTGCACCCGGGCCCACCATTGAACCACACCAACAGCGGATCGGTGTCGGGCTTCGATCGCGATTCGGTCAGCCTGCATCAATGATATACTATTTATATGCGCATGGTTAACTCACAAATAATGCATTTTCCAAGTGCCTTTGGCATTCGCGTCGACATATCCCGAATAGGTGTCGAAGTTGGTCTCGAACAACAATCCGGGCAGATCCTTGACGAGATCTTTGTCTTGTTGGCATTCGACGAGGATCACCGCCACCGCCGCCGCGACGACGGCGACCATCACCGATCGCAATCCGCTTGTCATCGGTTGTAATAGGCTTGCAAATGTGCCCGACTCGTTATCAATTATCAAATTCGGCTGAATTCGGCCGTTGTGTGTACGTCGGTTTGATAAAACATGCCCAAATTTGTGTTGCAATTTGCACTTTTCGATGAGAGTCGAATTCAAGGTGGGAGAGATAGTATGGGAATGGTAGAGGGCGGCGAGAAGACGAGGCGGTGGACGAGAGAGCGCGCTGAATGAGGAGACGACACGCTGGCATGCAATTTGGGGCGATAGCCAGCAAAGGGGAGGCCGTGGCCGAAGTCCACTTTGCTCGAATGCTAGTCCCCGTTTTGGGAGAACCGCCTAATAAGGGCTTAGTTTTGTTGTTCCCAATGCCCCACAGTTTGAGATTTCACTCGACTTGCAATCGATTACCGCAAGAAGCTATCGACAACCTTCTGACTGATGCAATCTCACGCAAGCGTCTTATCATGATTTGCATATGCGGACATCAAACGAGGCCGTTTCAAATTGTCGTTATCTCATTTAATTATTGATGCACATTTTTGACACCATATAAGGTGTGCGACTTTTCATTGAATGGCACTTTGGTGATAGAATGAGAAGCCGAATGACTTTTAAAAATATTTTCCCAAATTTTTGGGTAATTTTTGCTTGTTCTTCAAGAAACGTGCAATTATTGATTTAAAAAACACTCAAAATTGTTAATTTTTTTTTAATTAGTCACAATTTTTATGTATATGCAATTCAAAAAGGATTGACACATCATATTTGCGATATTCTCAAAGAAAATTGCAAATCAATTTATTTTTGAAACAAACTTTTTTTTCGCCGAAATATTGCCTTTTTTATTTTTCTTAATTTTAGGCGTGAAATGTTTTGTGAATGAAATGAGGCATGCGCCTTTGACACGTGATACTGTAATTTCATTTTTCCAAAACCCTCAATTTTTGTTCAAATTTCATGCAATTTTGTCATTTCAAAATGAAATTTCTCGAATATCGGCACTTTCCGAACAAATATTTCTCAAGTTTTCAATTTTCGCATTTCGTTTTGTCGATATTTTGATGAATTTCTTGATTTCTAATATTTCTTAATTGTAAAAATTTCTGTTTTTTTTTCCAGAAATTCGATTTTCGCGATAATTTCTCGCAAATCATTGATAAATTCTCAAATAAATTATTTCCATATGCGGACATCAAACGAGGTCGCGTCCATCGATAGTTTTCGGTTTTTCGATCGTTTCTGACAGCCAAATTCGGTCAATTGACCCCATTTTTTTAAATGCCAACAATGTTGCATTCGTTTTTTATTTATTAATTTACAAGTTTTGACACCGTAATATGCATAATATAGGGATAAAGCTGAGAAAATGATATTGAAATCGTCGAGAATCATCTCAATAAATGGCGGTGCAGAATTGCGGCACTTTCGGCTTCGGCGGCATTGTGGTGGTGACGCCAGGAGCCTGAGTGGTAGCTGGTGCCGATTGTCGTCCGGGCGCGTCTTCGCCGAACAACGCCGACAAAATGTCGGAGCCTCCGAAAAGCCCGCGAACGTGCTGAAAATATGTCTCTTGTCTTTTTTTTTCGCCAAAAATGTTTCTTACATTCTGCATTTGATCGTGAATCGCCTTCTGATAGGCGGTCTGCTGCTCATCGAACACCTTCAGCTCGGAAATCTCATCGGAGCTCAAATCGCGCGCGTATTGGCCGCCAACGTAGACCTTGTTGTTCTGCACCATGCAACCGTCGAAATAATATTGGGTCGTCTCGTCGGCCGAGCAGAACGACGGCTTCACCGGCGCCTTCGGCAAATTTTCCGTCTCATTCACCTCATTGCCCTGTCCGGTCATGCGGGTCCGCAGATTCTCGCGACGCTGATTCAGAATCTCGCGAAGTTGCTGCAATTCCGACAACTCGATTGTTTTCAACCCGATTCGAGCGCGATTTCTCACCTCTTTGTACTGCTCCAATGAGTTTTGATAGTTGTCAAGTTCGGTTTGCTCGGCGGCCGTCAGCTCGCGCAATCTGATACCGTTGGCATAGAGGATGTTGCCGGTGACGACGCATCCCGTCGAGCCGCCGGCTCCCGACACGCTGATCGTGCCGACGGCGAGTTGGCGTTTGTCGCGCGGCGCCGCCATCGCGACGACGGCGACGATCGCAAAAATAATCGCGGCGAGTTTCAACATTCGACTGCAAAAATGACAATGTGAATTGAGGATTGGAACATTCAATCGGCGAACAATTATATATAATGCTGATCGGGGACAGGATTTGCCGACGGGGGCGAATTTGGGCGGCGCTTAGCGGGCAAGCGGTCAGAGACGCAGAGGACACGCGACCTATCGTATTCGTTTTTTTTTATGAGCGTGTGTATTTCGAAAACCATCGAATGTTCAAGAAAAAATGATATGAGTCATTTTGTTGTTGAAAATATCAGAATGAAAAGCATCACAAACGACAGTTGGTGGAGAAGAAGAAATATGTTTTTTTTTTTTTCGGGTCGGACCGCTTGTGCCAATATCAACAAATCCTACTCTTTGCGAAAAAAAACAACGAATTTTTCTAGAATGGGAGGGGGATGTATGTTTTTTTGGAATTTCCTGACTCAAAATGGAATGGAAACTGAAAAAAAAATGCGAAAAATTCCACGCAAGTGATCATTTAAACTTGAGTTTTTACACAATTTTCGAGCTTTTGTTGATTTCGATTGGTGACGAGAAGGCTTCGAGAAAAACAAGCTTGCGTTTTTCTGGAACATTTTTCTCGAAAATTTTTCTTACAATAAAAAAAATCACTTGCGGTTCACCGATTATTGACAGAATACTGGGAATTTTGTTCACTTCTAAAAGTTTATAAATGAGAAAAACCGAAACCTGCTTTTAAATATTGCCGTGTCACTATGTTTGTTTTTTTCCCGCCGCCAATTCCATCAATATTTGTTCGGACACAAGTAGATTGATTGTTGTTGTGTCAATAATTCAGGGCAGGCATTTCCATCGTCGAAAGGTGACAAAATCGATTTTCTCTCGATGATTCGCGAAAATCAGCACGCCGAACGGGATTATCAAGTCCGAAATCATCACACGCAATTCGTCACGCATTAAGCTTGATTCTGGGCGGTCGAATACACATAATCGTTGACAATTCGCGCCGAAATAATCCGCCATAGGTCAAGGGCAATCGAAGGTCTGAAAAACAGAGTTGTAAAAATGGGAATTTTTGGCAGCAAATTCTTGCCATACATTTTTCCTTCCATGGAATTGTGATAGAAGAGGTCGGGGGAGAATTCTGAAAAAAACCCGAATTTTAACAAAATTTCGATAAGAAATAAGCATTTTTTTAATAAGAAGAATTTCCTTGTATTTTAGCAGCTATTTTCATAACTGATTGGTTCCAATAGCAATATAGTAAATTATAAAACAATAACACATTTTAAAATTCAAAAAGAATCAACAAATTTAGAAAAATCGGCTAAAAAATTTAAAAAAAAAAGCGAATAAATTGTGGGCGTGACCATTTTCGCAATTGCCGCACAGATTTTGGCACACTGTGCGGCACATAATAATTTATCAATTTTTTTAAAGAATATTTTCAATTTTCCCTTTTTTTTTCTATAAAATGATCGATCCAACGCGCTCTACTTCACAAACGTCAACCAGCGAAGCGTTTCATCGAAATCGTCCTCCCCCCGACGGTCGTCGCCGCGTGTAATTTCACCTAATCCACGAACGCGACCGGTCATGCATATTAGCACTCATTTCTACAATTTACATTAGATCGTTTTCTATTTAGTAAACAGGATGAGCCCTGAAGGTAGCCAAAAAAAAACGAAATCGAGTTTTTTTGCCACAAAAATAAGAATGAAACGAACATTTCTAGAAGATAATGGAACAGTTGACCTGCCAAAAGGCAAAATCGTCGGATGCTCGTGGCAGGTGATCAAGAAGCTGGGCGAAGGCGGCTGCGGTAGTGTGTATTTGGTGAAGTCGCTCGATGATGATTCGGAGGTGATTCGTCGATTGTCCGATTCTCGCCAATCACGATGATTTGAAGGCGGCGATGAAGGTCGAATCGAATTTCGCCACCGGCGGATGTGTGCTGAAACTCGAGGTGGCGATTCTGAAGCGGCTCGCCGGCAAACCGCACGTCGCCCAACTCATGTGCGCCGCCCGCGTCACCCAATACAGCTATATGGTGATGACCTTATTAGGAGACAGTTTGAATCGAATTTACAGGTAAATGCTTTTTGGCAATGGTGTTAGATAGTTGTCGCGAATTGCAGAAAAATGGGCCGCGCGTGCACCGTGTCGACACAAGCCCGAATCGGCGCCAATATATTGTTTTGTCTCAAGCAAATTCACGATGTGCGCTTTAAATAGATATATAGATATTGAGCTTGAAAACAAAATTGTTTAATTCCAGATCGGCTTCATCCATCGGGATTTGAAGCCGGCGAATGTGGCGCTCGGACAACGCGACACCGGCGAGGCGCGCTTCTTCCACGTGTTGGACTTTGGACTCGCCCGACAATACGTGGTGGCGCACAGCGACGCGCCGAATAAGCTCGTGATGAGGCGGCCGCGAGATCGGGCGCTGTTTCGGTGCGTCGCGACGAGTCGCTATCGAAATGCGCAATTTTCAGCGGCACGACGCGCTATTGCTCGATTCGAATGCACGATCGATCCGAGCAGGGACGCGTCGACGATCTCTGGAGTATGATTTACATGCTCGCCGAGTTGCGCGGCCCGTTGCCGTGGGCGCAACAGACGTGAGAGACATCGGCACGCGTCCGAAGCCGACAACCCGATTTGCAGCGATAAGCGCGTCGTCGGCGAGCTGAAACGAATGCACACGGATGAGTTCGTCCTTCAGAATAGTCCGCTCGAGCTTCTCGAAATCGCCAAACATTTGAGGTTGATCGACGCGTTGTTTCTAACAAGGGAAGTAGTTTGGGCGAGCGCGGGGATTGAACCCAGGGCCTCGAAAACGTCAGTGGAGAGTGTTACCACTCTACCACGACTACAACAGAGCTGGGGGTTTTGGGATTGGATAGAGGTGCGAGGCGCAAATTTTTGAGCGTCTCTTTTGCCACGTGGCGCGGCTTAAAATTGTGGGACCCCTATCTACGGGATAAAAAAACGTTAAGATACTCGCCGAAACAACTTTCCTTGTAAGCCTCTCTCTCTCTTTCTTACCCACATTTTTAAGAACTCTCACCTATTTCCATCGGCCCGATTATCATCGAATTTTTTTGTTGTTTCTCACAATTATGGAAAAGGGCAAATTCAAATGGGACGATCCGTTCGATTGGGAGAACATCACGCGAGTGTCGAGCGCCAACAAGCAGTCGCCGAAGCCGAGTAGGCGGGTATGTTCCGATGAGAGTTACACTGTGGGAGTACATCGCGATGGACGGCCTCGCCTATGCATGTTTTTTTCTCGTCTGGAATTTTTTAGAAGCCAGGAAATCGGAGTGTTGGACGTAGTCGCGAGGTGGTGAATATGTCGCGCGAGCGGAGTCGAATGAGCCGCGAAGTTGTCGGCAGCAAGGAATCGACGAATATGAGCCGCGAGTCGATGACGCCGAGTCGCGAGTCGGCGCCCATGAGCCGAGAGAATATCAACAATACGAAGCTGTCCAAAGAAGTGGTAAATCACTCTTGATTTTGATGAGTTAAAGCAGTGAATACCGCCATTTTAAAGGCGCATGACACACATAGGAATTTAAAGGCGCATTATGCTGTTGCTTTTTTTGGGTGTCTTGAAAAAATTTGTAGGCCTAAAAAGAAATTCGTTTTTTTTCTCTCTCTCAAAACCCCTTTGGGTTACGGTAACTTTTTTAAAGGCGCATGCTTGATTGCAGGTGGCGAATGGCACCGAAGACCAAATGCGAGTGTTGCCATTCAATCCGGAATTCTTTCAAGAATCGCCGATCGGCTTCTAACCCTGCAATTGTCCGCAGCATCCAATAAATAACATTTTGCATATAAAAAAGCAAACAAAAGAGGGCTGATAACACACACACACACACGCATTGACATATACACAGGCGTTGTACACTTTTGCCGCTTCATCATCTTCCGATCGATACAATAATATTGTGGTCGATTCGCCGCGAATGCTCATTTTGATGTCGTCGAACTAGTCATGCTCACACCGCTCTTTTTATTGCTCCTATTCGACGCGCTTTTGACGATTTTCGCGCAAAACTCCCACAATATTGTCGTCGATGTGAGTTTTTATTGGCGTTTTTTTAATGGAAAAATCGCCAAATCTTCTTGAATTTGCGATTTTTTTGGCCAAGAATAAAAAATAAATTTTTTAAAAATAATTTCTAGGTCACCGAATATGGAATCAATTCGTATTTGTCGGGAATGCGCTATTATTTCAATAATTCGCTTGCAAATTGGTCGCCTCCAAATATGGGCTACTCGACGTGCTTCTGCGGGATTGTCCTTCAGAATCACACAATTGCGATGTTGAAAATCGACGAGTTCAAACCGGAATTATCCGATAATTTTTTCAATGTTACGGTACGTCGACGGCGTGTGCAATGCACCGACACGCGCAATTGCACAGCTCCTCTATTTTTCAGCTGAATGGCGTCGATTTGGAGATTTCCGGCAATTACGATCGCAATTTTTTATTCTTTCACACATCCAACCCATATAAGGCGCGAATTTCAACGAGCCATGTCTCCATCGGACCGTTAATTCCAATCGCCTACTCGGGACTGCCATTTGTCTATATGAATTTGACATGGTAATGGATTTAAAGCTCAAACATTGACATTGAAAATTTCCAGCGATATTCAGGATTTCGAAATTGATGAAACGCTGACGAATGGCTGGCTGGTGACGTCGCTTATCGAAAATGCAATAAAGTTTCATCAAAAATATTATTTTTCGTTGATAATAGTCGTTCAGAAGCAATTTTAAAAATCATCTATGTCACCAATTGGCGTCGATTTTGGATGAGCGCATTCGAGAGGACATCTCGATGCTCGAATTGCATTTCCCCATAATCCACGGTGGGTCGAAATTGTCGAAATAAAAATGGAATGTTCGATTTTTTGACAGATTCCGCAAATATCAACTATCGAATTGTGAAGCATCCAATTCAGTTGGCATCGCGAGCGATTCGCTACTATCTTGACGGTGATTTTTCAAATTTCGAACACGTTTGAAATCTGACGACCTTCAAAATGTCTTAAAAATTACAATATCTGCGTTTTTCATCGTCAAATATTATGTAAAATTCGGCTGAAAATTCTAATTTTTGAATTTCCAAAAAAAATGAAGATTCCCCGTGTTTGCACCGAACACATTTTAATTGACTTCCATTTTTCTAATGAAATTGCCAACCAAAATTTTGGGATTCTCAACAAAAATCGCGTAGTTTCAATGAAAACTGACAAAATTCGAGTTTTAAAAAATTAAAATTGAAATTATTTTTTTGTTTTGCCAGGCACCACAACCGATTCCGAGCGATTTCGCGCCGATTTCCGGCCGCCAATCGTCGAAAATTCGAAGCGCCATTTGATCTACCATATTCATGACCGACTACTATCCGAAGTGGCTCAAACGCTCTGCGATAAAGGCTATTTCGATTCGTAGGCGATTTTTTTTTTCAATTTTTCGCGCCAATTTCAATTTTACATCTCCAGAAATTTCACCAACATCGCCTACACGTGTCAAGAGGCGGCGTTTCGGATTCGAGAGAGCACAAGTTGGGTTTTCCCCAAAAAAAAATCAATAAAATTGAAAAATATTCGGGACAAATTCGAAATTTCCTCCAGATTCGCCCAATATTGTGCTCCATTTGACGAGTGTCGAGACCTATCCGAAAGAGGAGCGACGAACAACGCGCAAATTCACAATTTTCGCTCTTCAAAAGTGACAATTTAAAGACGAATTGCATTTGAAAAAAAAAAAACTGTTTCAGCTCAAAACTCGAAATTTTGCTTCGTTTGAAATCGCAAATCGCCGATGAAACGATCGACAACTCGTTCAACGCGGCGCTGTTCGCGCGCATCGCCGACGTCCTAAGGAGCCACTATCGTTTGCCGTTGCCGTTGGTGCTCGGCGCCTCGATCGCCGACGTGATGTTCGAATCGCATTCGCGTTTCATCACCGTCCACACGAATCTCGATTTTCTTGTTGATATTCAACAATTTTGAGCAAATGTCTTTCAAAAAACGAAATGAAACTAATTTATTTTGATTTTCTTTTTTTCCATTAAGGCTAGAAATTGTCGGTGTTCGGCTTGGTTCGCTCCAACTCGTTGCGGATTTCGTTCTCGCGAGCGGCCAGCGTCGAAAATTGAGAGCAATTTTAGAAACGGTTAATTGAAAACGTTAATTCAATCGAATTCGATTCAAAAATCTTTGAAATCGATTTAATTAAAAAAAAGCCCACCGAAAATTGCAGCTCGCCGCCTTTGATGCGCTCCTGAAGCTCGTTGACCAATTGGGTTTGCCTGTCCAATTCCACTTCAAACGTTTTGATTTCGTTCAAAACGCCGACCATCTCGGCGGTTTTTTGCTGCTTTTCCACTAAACGTCGAAAAAAATTGGCAAGAGATGCTTTTGAAAAGTTTTACGCAAGAGTTTTCGCAAAATTTCGGTTTGCTCGGCGACCTGAAAGGAAAAAATTTTTTTTTCGATTTCTCAATAGAGATCTCGCAATGAAATGTGCTTTTGTCTACAGTAATCTTTGATTCAAAAAAGGCGCAACAAAAATTGAAAGCAAACGTCGCGGGTTCGAGGCCCGCATGGGTCCAATCGATTTTTTGTTTCGCCGACCTAACCTGCGCTGAGTATTCTCCATGATCTCCCTGATCGCCCGGCGGATTGACTGAACTCATTAAAATTTTTTGGGCAATGTCCAACGAGTCTTACTAACGACGTCGGTTGTCGACGAGACTCGTCCCGGCGACGATAGATCGGCTCAAATTCACTATTTTAAAAAGTGGAGGGGGGAACGAGCATCACCTACCAGGACTTCTGGGTCTCGAAACGCCCGGCGGAAGATTGCGGAATTTGTCGAGACGCGATTGATGTCTGAGAAAAAAGGGTGTGTGCGAAAATTGTCGAGAAAATCTCACAAAACGTCGACTTTGAAGCTGTAAATACTGCCCGGTGGCGGCGATTTCCAGACAAGCTGAAAATATTTTTTGGGCGTTATTTCATCTTTTTTTTCTCGGTGAATGATTTGGTACCGAACGATCCGAATGCGATCCGTACGCGGGCATCGCCTGAACGAGAAACGCGTGATTCGCCTGATATCGTCGGGCATCCATCAACGTCAATTTCACCTAAATTTCAGACGAGCACTTCTTCAATGCAAAAAATTTTAACAAAAATTACCAACACTTTGTCGCCAATCGCCAAAAATCCCTTATTTGGGCACGCGAGATACCGGGTGGGACCATTGGTGCGAACGCGAAACGCCAAACGAAATTGCGAGATGTTTCTGCAATTGTTTTAATTGATTTATTCTAATTTTTGAAAACTCACTTGATTTCTATCGATCTTTCCACGGCACCTTTGAATGCTTCGATGAGAATATTTGGGGGATTGACGGTGATGAATTTTGGCGCGCCTGGTGTCGGTGTTGGTGGCGGTGGTGGGACGACGGGTGTCAACGTGATCGTCGGCGATGGAATGAGCTTAGATTGGCTACTATTGTCGTTGGACATTTCGAAAATGAATCGCAATTTTGATTTGAACGAAATTATGCCACGTTGCTTTTTTTTGACAGCATGAAACAATTGAAATCGTAAAAATTTTTGCAGAAAACTAAAATTGACTCCATTTTTTAAAATGTATTTATCGAACTATTAATAATTTTTATTGAAATTTGAAAATCAAAAAAAAATATGTGCATTTTAGTATGCGTTAATCGACTGCGGAATTTTCGCTACCGTAACGCAACAAAAAAGTTATGGATCTATTCAGTGAATGTAAATTAAACAAAAACGACAAATTTTCATTATGCAGCGATGTCGTTTTTGTCGCAATAAGCGCTTAATTTTACTGAGGGGTACTGTAGATCGCGGGTCGATATTTCAAAAAAATTGGCACATGCTCCTTGAATATCGATTTTTTTAAAATATTTTTTATATTAAAATTTTCGTATTTTCACTCGTTTTTCGCGGTTTTTTTTTAAATAATTTAAACTTTTTTTTGAGTAACACTTTTAAATAATAATTTCATATCGTTTTCGTTTTTTTCTATTCCAAAACTGAATCGATTTTATTCGAATATTGTTTTAATTTAAAGAAATTGAATATTTCAGATCGTTCCATGGCTAATTTGGATAGGTTACGAAATAAGAAAAAGGCTATAGTAAGAAATACAATTTAAACAAAAAACAAATAAATGAATTTATAGATTGCACTGCTTATGAAAAAACGAATTATTTTGGTTTGGAAATTGAAACAAAATGCATTGAATGCATCTGAAACAATTGAAGTGATCAAGAAACAGAGCTTCGATCTTTTTTGTGAAAAAGTCAACCGATTAGTAGATTGTGGTGGTATTGAGGTAAGGAAACAAGTAAAACAAGTGAATTTCTGCATAAGTAATGTAGAATAAATTAAGTTCGTGACCGGCGTTTCTAACAGCACGTTCATGGAACTTCTGAAGATATGCCGAAATCACGAAGGTCGAATCAATGCGACAATTCGATTGGCAGTTTTCTTAAAATACACAAGAGAAGGTTATTTTTTAGTTGTTTGTTAGTTTTTTACAAGCATTAAAATTATAAAATTTATAGGTATTAGCCAAAATCTTCTTGCGAAGGAAATTGGAGTTTCGCAATCAACGATTTCTCGACTAGTTAGAGATACAATCGAGGATATCGTCCAAGTTGCCGGAGAACAAATCCGATTGCCACAAAATCGAAGAGAATTAATTCGTCTGGAAGAAGGATTTATGAACTCTTCTGATCGAACTCCTCGTCGAAGAATTCCATGTTTTGCCATATTGGATGGAAAGCATTGGAAGATCGAGCATCCTGCGCATACAGGATCGTTAAATTATAATTATAAGTCGTTTTATTCATTTAATTCTCTTTTTTTGTTGTGATGCAAACTTGCGTGTTATATATTTGCAAATCTCTGAGCTTGGAGTAAATTCGGACTCCCAAATGTTCAGAGATGGGCCTTTGGGAGCACTCCTCGAAAATGTAGCCACAATAGGTGGATATCGCCCGCTTCCGAATTCATCCATTATAATGCCTCCATTTATAATTGCTGATAACGGATTTGGACTATCTAAGTTTCTTATGCAACCCTATAGGCAGCTTTCCTTGACTCCAGAAAACATGCGTTTTAACGAGATTATGTCGGCAACTAGGGTGAAAATTGAAAATTTTTTTGGTGTGATGCAGTCGAAATTCCAGATTTTCAAAAAAGCCCTTAATATGGACCCGTCTTCTTCGCGCGCCCTCATTGTAGCACTTTCAGTTGTACATAACATATCACTAGGTGCTCCTCCCGATCTTCCACCTGACCACAACTTTCCCTTACTTCAAGACCCATACAGCGATGCCGAAGATCAAAGAACGGCATTAAAAAATTATCTTCTTTATCATGTTTAATGTTTATCTTTTTAAATTTAATTGTTAATATAATAAAAAAAATACTTAAAAATAATTTTCGTCCAACAAACTGAGAGAAGTCGTCTGCTCATTTCTTTTGCCCGTCGGTTGGAGATCCATGATGAAAGCGATCGCTTTCGCTTCGGCTTGAATTTGATCCAATTCAGGCCAATCCGCAACGTGGCTGGCCATGACCCTGCACAATCGGTCAAATTTACATTTGGGGGTTTCCTTGGCTTCCTCATCATTCGATCTAAGCAGCTGCTTGATTTCGCTGTTCGTCTCGCGCAACATACTCATCAGCTCATCGCTGTCTAAAACATACCCATAAAACTCCATTTTTTATTGCTAGAAACCTGATTTTCTTCGTTTAGCAGTCTTCGGACTATCCGAGGGTCCCCGCGATTCAAGCAACTCAATACTTTTATCACCGCATATGACTTTTTCACAAAAAAGATCGAAGCTCTGTTTCTTGATCACTTCAATTGTTTCAGATGCATTCAATGCATTTTGTTTCAATATCCAAACCAAAATAATTCGTTTTTTCATAAGCAGTGCAATCTATAAATTCATTTATTTGTTTTTTGTTTAAATTGTATTTCTTACTATAGCCTTTTTCTTATTTCGTAACCTATCCAAATTAGCCATGGAACGATCTGAAATATTCAATTTCTTTAAATTAAAACAATATTCGAATAAAATCGATTCAGTTTTGGAATAGAAAAAAACGAAAACGATATGAAATTATTATTTAAAAGTGTTACTCAAAAAAAAGTTTAAATTATTTAAAAAAAAACCGCGAAAAACGAGTGAAAATACGAAAATTTTAATATAAAAAATATTTTAAAAAAATCGATATTCAAGGAGCATGTGCCAATTTTTTTGAAATATCGACCCGCGATCTACAGTACCCCTCAGTAAAATTAAGCGCTTATTGCGACAAAAACGACATCGCTGCATAATGAAAATTTGTCGTTTTTGTTTAATTTACATTCACTGAATAGATCCATTATGTAGAAAAATGTTTCGGAATTCCGTACGACCGCGTGCATGATAAAAATCTATTGTCGACAACAGGAAAATTAAAAAATTGAGATCAAATTCTTAATTTGCTTGAAAAATATCATTGCCTGCGGATACCACACGGGTTACGCCAAACCAACAATTAAAAAAAATTGCCCACCATTAGGAATAGTCCAATTTGAAAATGAAAAGAAGATCACAATCTCCGAGAACGATAAAGAACACAATCGAAATTTGAACTAAAAAAATGTTATTATTAAAGACTCTTCGTTAAAGCTTGCCTCAATGATGGGCTTAAAGGTTTATGACTCTTGCTCTTTTCTTTTTTTTTTCAAAGAAAGGTCAACGAAAAAAAAACCGCCAAGTTATTCTATTTTCTCAACTTCCTCGTTTCACATTTGTTGCAAAAATCGGTTATCAAAGATAATTTTATGTTTGTGTATCATTGAGGATGAAATCCAAAAGTGCGAATCGTCGACAGACACGACGTCTATCTCTCTTGTCGCTTGTTCGCCATCGGCCAAGTTTGCCCCGAATCCAACTCGTTTCCTTTTCCACTCATCCGTCTCCATTAATCTGCGCGCAGCTTTTTCTTCTTCTTCAGTCTTATTCTTCTTCTACTTATTCCATCGTTTGCCCATTTTTGGGCATCAGCGGACATCGCGAAATGACTTGTTACGCCATCGGCTGATTTGATAGCCAATCCGCCCTTTGCGTGTTTCTTTTTCATCGATCATCCCTCATTTATTATTTTGAAACTAATTGATTGATTACATCGGTTGGCAGATTGAATCGAAGAAATTCGCCATTACTTTACAATGTGATTCATATCGGAATTCTCAGTTTTGTTTTCTTTGAACGTCGAGATTGTGGCATTTAGAAGTCTCAAACATCATATCGAAGTGCTTTCTGCAAAAAATGTGACATTTTTATTGAAAAAAAATTAGGACCAAAACCGAGAGACAGGCACGAAAATTATTCAATTTTACCATATTATGCAAGGTTTCAAAGAATTTTTGTGAAAATGCAATTTTTCTTTGCATCAAACACAACTTCCAAAGAAAAAATGAAAAAGAACAGAAAGAAAATTGAAAAATTCATCGCGAAAATAATTTTTTTATTACAGTACCAAAATCGCAATAAGATATTTCAAAACCTGTAATATATGTGCCTTTAATAAAAAGCATACTGTACGAAATTAATTTTTCCAAAAATCTTTTTTTTTTTCAAAAATTTCTGTTAAAAACAAAGCCTATTATAATATTAATCGCGTTCTCATCCTTTATTTCATTTTTTCATATTTTTATGTTGTTGCAATGCGCTCATTTCGAAATCAATACACATGACCGGCGTGAGGTGGCCGTCAAAACGTTAGTCCCGAATAAAAATGACACATTTGCGTTATCACAAGATGGTCCGTATGAGTAAGACACTTTGATTTTTTTTCGCATTGTTATTTCTTTTTTTGGAGTAACAAAAAACTGACGAAAAACGCAAATTTCAAAGTTAAGAAAATGGATAAGCAAATAAAACACGAAACTCACCGGGGTTCGTCCGGTTTTATTGATTTTATTGGCCTCTCTGTCGTCTCTTTCCGCCGACATTTTTTTTATTCGCGCGTCTTTTTTTCATTTTTCGCGTTTCAATGTTTTTTTTTCGGTTTCAGGAACCTCTCAAACTCGTTATGCTTTATTGATGTGATGACAAATCAGGCTTCACCTCGAACCAACAGTCAATCGGCAAAATTAAACGTACCAAAGGTTATTTTTAAAGTAAATATTGTCTGAATAAGTAGTATAATTTTTTGCAGGTGAACCCATCCGATAGATTATCTCCAAATACTCGTATACTTATCACAAAGCTTGAGGTTATTAAGAAAATAAAATACAAAATCAATAATAAATCTATACAATTTAGCATAGTATGCTGAGAAAAAGCCGCTCAATAATGTCGCTAGTTTTTGGGAAAAAGAAGGCAAAAGCGGAGAAAGGACATCCATATACGGACGCGTCTGTGTCGCACGCGCTCATCGTCATATTTCTCGAATATTTCGCATGGGGATTATTAACAGTGCCAGTGATAAATGTAGGCCCAAATTCAATTCGATGCATTTTGGAATCAATTTTTCCAGGTTCTCGCTGAAACATTTCCAACAAACAAGTTTTTGATGAACGGCCTCGTGCTGGGAGTAAAGGTTCGATTGATTTTCGCAATTTTCAATTCACGGAGACCACTCATTTCAGGGTCTCCTCTCGTTCCTCTCCGCCCCGCTTGTCGGCGCGCTTTCCGACGTGTGGGGTCGAAAATCGTTTCTAATTCTGACCGTCTTGTGCACGTGCATGCCGATTCCGTGCCTCAAAATCAGCCCGTGGTGGTACTTCTCGTTGTTCAGCCTCAGCGGCCTATTCTCGGTCACGTTCAGCGTAATTCTTGCCTATGTTGCCGATATCACCGAGAAACAGGTTTTTCCTCTCCATTTTCCTTGCCAATATTCCGTCCCGCAATTCAGGAGCGCTCATCGGCGTATGGATTGGTGTCGGCCACGTTTGCCGCTTCTCTGGTCACGTCACCGGCTCTCGGAGCCTACATCTCCGAAACGTACGGCGACAGTATGGTCGTCCTATTGGTAAATTCCAATTCTTCACTTTTTTTTTGTTGTTGCTATAATTTCGTTTTGAAGGCCACTATCGTCTCAATCGCTGATGTCCTATTCATTGTGATATTCGTGCCCGAGTCGCTTCCATCGCGACGAAGCGCCGGCGCCGCTCCGATCCTCTCGCAAGAAGTGTTCAATTGGCAATCGGCCGATCCATTCGGCTCGTTGCGAATCGTCTGGGAGGATAAGCTTGTCCTTCAGCTCGCCACCATCGTGTTCCTCTCATATTTGCCGGAGTCCGGACAATTTTCATGTTTTTTCGTCTATTTGAAATTGGTAAAAAAAAATTCAAATTCGAATGAATTTCACATTCTCTCACTCTCTAGGTCGTCGGCTTCTCACCGGAAGCGGTTGCCATGTACATCGGCCTCGTCGGAATTTTGTCCGTCGTCGCTCAGACGGGTCTTCTGCTCTTGCTCACCAATAAGTTTGGCACGAAGCACACAATCACACTAGGGCTCCTCTTCCAGCTGGTCCAGCTCACGTGGTACGGCCTCGGAGCACAGTAAGTCATTTTTGCTGTTGTTGTTGTTGTTTAAATCGCTTCGAGACCCCCCCCCCCCTTAACCGTTTACACATTTCGCCTAGGTATTGGATGATGTGGTCGGCCGGTGTGCTCGCCGCGATGAGCAGCATCACCTATCCGTCGATTTCGGCGTTCGTCTCGATTCTGTCCGACAAAGACAAACAGGGCACCGTGCAGGGTGTGATCACCGGCATCCGCGGACTATGCACCGGCTTCGGACCCGCGCTGTTCGGCTTCGTCTTCTATCTATTCGATGTGGACCTGGAAGATGAGAAGGCGGGTGGAGCTGGACATCTCGTCGCTCCACTGCCGGCCATCATGACCGGCCGACGGGCCACTGAGAAGATTCTGGCGCCGAGCAGGAATGAGTCGACATGGGTAATTGTTTTTTTTTAAGATTTTCACTGGGCTAATCTGATATGATCATTTATAGGTGGAACGAGCCGCGTTTGATTGGCAATTCATTCCGGGACCACCATTTCTTATCGGTGCGATGATGGTCCTTTTTGCGCTTCTTATCAACTCAACACTTCCGCAAACGCCGGCGCCGAGCAAATATTTTCGAAGGTAACCATTTTTTTTGTTGTTGAGAAAATCATCAAAAATTATAATTTTTAGTAGGGTTTTAGTTGATTTCTAGACAAAATTCCAAAAAAAGTGAGTGAATTTGCAGATCGCCGACACATTCGCGGCAATCGTCCGACACGGCGAGATTATTATCCGGTGCCGACACTTCGCCGCACTGTTGATGTCTGGAATCGCTGAAAATCCATAATTTCTTTCATTTCGTTTCCCCACTATTTCTTGGTGTAATTATTTCGGGTGGTTCTTCGTGTTTTCATTATTATAACGTTTTTGTTTTTCAAATTTCTGATGAAAAAAAAATGATGTGAGAGAATTTTAGTCGAAAAGTTGTAGCGATTGTTTTCCATTCGAAATTCAGGAATTTTTTTTCTTATTTCGCACGAATTTAAACCATTTTTTCTCTTCTTTTTTTTACTTTTCCTTCTTGTGTGATGCTCTTTGATCAAAAATATCCTTCAAACAAAATGCTTGTTTCGCAGTATTTATTTGTAAATTTCCATTCGGTGCACTTCTTTTCCATGTATCATATCGATTTAATTATTTATTATTGATTCTGATGTATTCTTTTGATGGGTATTGAATTAATTCACATTTTGGCTTGTGCGAGTTTTAATAAAAAGAAACAAATTGAATTTTAAATGGCCAAATAAGAAAAAATAAATGAGTAACGACACTACGCTTGAACGTGTGCCCACGGTTTATCGTAATTTTGGCATCAGTGTTTTTGAGAATAATTGTTTCGTATTTTTCTTGAATTTTTTTCAACAATTCTAATTTTAGGTAAATATGGTGGATACAGAAGATATTTTAGAGAATTCCGCCAATGAGACACCCATGTCGAATGCGTATCGTCTTCTGGTAAGTGAAAAATTGAATTTTATTCGAAATTTCCTAAAATTGAATTTTGTTTTTTTTAGTGCGAAGATTTGTGCGCACAATCTGCATCGGATATTGAAAAAGAGAAAAAGACGATGATTTTGGCGAAAAAGTTGGTGAAAGCGATTGACGCCGCGAAAATGAAGCACAATTTTAATGTGAGATTTGGTTTTTGCAATTTTTATCAAAAACAAAATTTAACATTGATTGAAGTATCGCGACACGGACTATTGGACGATAAAAAATGTGAAATATCCGTTGGAAAGATGCCCGTCGGCCATCAAAAACACAACATCGAGTGTTGATAAATTTGAATGGAAAAAACCGAAAGCGGTTGGAAGGATTTGGGGAGAAAAATTGATTTTTTTTTTGAAATTTTAGACAAAAATCGTGGCGGAATCGACGATTTCAAACAATATTCGAGTTTTCGTCGAAATTCCGGACGCTTTGTTCGGCAATCGGGACTATCTCAATCTCACCTACGCGGCGAAACGCGCCCACTACGCATGCGCCATTGCCAATTTGTTTTGCGCGCTGAAATTTTCCGAAATTCAAGTGAGTTTAGTTTGATTTGCAAAGATGAACCTAGTTTTTTTTGACAATTGATGAAGTCTGTTAAGAATTGCACACAATTCCGAGAATATTGTTGATTTTCAGACGTTGACGTTCGTCATTGAGAATAATAACGCGTTGTATCCGAATTTAAAAGTGAATTCTCAAGATGGCGATGTGATATTCGCATTTTTCAACACCGCCATCGCCAAAAACAAACGATTCATTCCGACGATTGGCAATTTGAGGCCATCGACCGTTTTTAAAGCGTTCGACAAATCAAGTAACCCTTTTTTTTGTTTCCTTCAAACCATTAATGTCTAGATGAATGTGCGACGCCGATATTCAATCAGCGATTCCTTCAAACCATCGAGGAGCCGAAATTTCGGCAAAATCTTGAGGAAAAGCTGAAAGTTCGTATTTTTTTGTTTTCGAAATTCGACGAATAAATGGAAATTGCAGAGTGCCAAAGATGCGCGAATCGCATTAAAACTGATTTGCAAACTTCTCCATAATAGAAGATTGACGGAATTGGCAAATATTGTGGTCCCGATGCGATTTTTGAGGCTTTTGAATCAAGGATTGATCACTGATAAACAAGAAATTCTCACCGTCCTCAGGATTGTCGTCAAAGATTTGAGTAGGCTGCTCTTCAGCTCAATGAGCTTGAGAATTTCAAGATAAAAAATCAATTTCAGTACAATGGGAGACGGAAAATGTGGATTATGTGGAGGTTGGTGATTCAATGGAAGATGAGATCGAAGATGGCTACAAGAAGGCGTTCGAGGTCTCACTTATTCAGAATTTCTGGAATTGCGCCCACGAAATTGGCAAAAATGAAATCATTCGGGTAGAATTTTGCACAAAAATCGCCAAAAAAAATGCGTTTGTGAAACTGAAATTTGTTTCAGCTGAAAATGGAATTGGCGAGCTGCCTTCCAAATTTGGGAGACGTTTACACATTCGACAATTTCTTCATCGAATCGACGCCAATTCACGCGAATTTCGATCATTACGCGTCGCTCACGCTCAACGCCGCCCAAATAAGGAAAGCCGAAGCGCGAATCGGCACCGACGCGGCCGATAATAACGACATCGTGCGCAATTATGTTGGGATGTTCAAAAAAGTTGGCTGGCTAATGAATTCCCATTGAAATCTGGCCAAATTTTCAGCTGATCGAGAAGACCATGTCGGAGAGATTCGAGTATTTCACCATGGAATGCATTCGTGGTCTCGACACCGAGGTGATTGTGGTTTTTTTTCACATTCTCATGACCAATTTTGTCGAAATTCAGTGGAGCGTCGACAAGTATTTCGGCGATGTGAAAGAATTCAAATTTGTGCTCGGATTTCGCTCGACGAGCGCCTGGTCGAATCCGATCACAATCGGGCCGGTGGCGCAAGACGAGACGGCTCGCGAGTTTCGTGCGCTTTGGAAAAACGTCAGCGAGCTTCGAAAGTTTGCCGATAGTCGAGTGTGCGAATGCGTCGTGTGGTCGTTGAGCGCCAATGACGACATTCCCCATCGGATTCTGTCGTTTATCACGCAAAAGTGAGTGCTTTTTGAAGAATTCTGAGAAAAAATTACAATTTTTGACTTTTATTTGAAATTTTCTCGATCTTCACGGAATTCCGACCTCGGAAAATTCAAAAAAAAGTCTAATATGCACATTTTTTTTTCACTAAAAGGATTTCGTCAAGTTATTCTTCAAATTTTTTAAAATAAAAAAAAATATTTTTTGGCACAAAATCAAATTTTACGCGATTTCTCTTGTTTGAGAGATTCATTGGATTGTTTTTCTAGGATTATTGAGATTCAAGGAAGCTCGATCTCGTGGAGGAAAATGGATGGGCTCAAGAGCGATGAGCAGGAGCAGAGCGCGGTGACGAAAGCGTTTGCGAATTTGAGCGCCACATTGAGATCGCTAAAAGGATTGCCGTTGACGATCACCAATGTGCACGGAATCAGTCCGTATATTCGGGGAACTGAGGTAATCGTGCGACATCTACTAGAATCTTAGAGCCTTCATCCGATTTCAGCCGCTGATGCCGTCGGTCTACGCGGCGTTCAGCGCGACGAACAACGGCAGGAACGAGGTGCCGATCGACGATCGAATTCGGCCGTTCACACCCGCCTTGACGGTGCACATCAAGCTCGAATATTCGGGACGTTGGGGCAATGAGGTGGAGTCGATTCGCCGGCTCACCTCGTCGTTTTATGTCAAAATGGCCGAGAAGTTGAGGCGTCGCGATTTGGTGGCGGTCGCCACCATCGATCAGCTATTCGTTTTGCAGGTTTTTCATTTTTGAAACGATCCGACGTTGGATTTTTCTGGAATTAGCTGATTTTGCGAGATTTCAGGATGGAATTGTGTTCAAGCTCGTCGTTGTCAATGAGAAAATGCAGAATGTGCTTCAAGAAGCGGTTGAGAAGCTTAAAAACGCGGGAGCGAGTCGAATTGAGAGCTCTGTTGAAGGAATGCGGCTTGCCGCGTGGAAAAAGAAGTGCGAAATTTGTTTGAATGGTTTTGATTTGATTCTCACGAATATTCTTAGATTCATCACCGAGCCTTTTCTTCAATTGTCGTTGCAAACCTTCGCAACGAGCCATCGATTCTTCTCCGACGCCGTTCAGATTCTTAAAAGGTGACACTCGATGGGGAAATCCTTCTGACCAACTGGGGCTTATTGTAGATGGATTGGGTCGCTACTTTTGTCGGGACACATCGATGACATCATTCTGGAGCTTCTTGTCGTTGCTGCGGTGACGAAGAAGGGATTCATTGAGCCACAGTAGGAATTCGACTAATTGAAATGCGTTATTCGATTCGTTTCACCTGCACAGATCATCTTGGACTGCGTTCGCAAGAACACTCGACTTGATCGCCACCCATAATTGGCTTACTCGTCCATTGATTGTCGACATGGGCAAAAGCTGGACGGACGATGAGCGAGCGAGACTCGAGGAGAATTTCGTCAAAATGCGGCCGATTCTACCGCCGATGGTCGTGATCACCGACGAGGATCCCGTCGGCAGCAAGTGGGGGCGCGATTTTGAGAGCGGCGTTGTTTTCGAATTTGTCGCATTTTTGTTTTCAGGTTCACACGAGAGAATCCGAGTGGAATTGTGCTCAAGAGGCTCATCGGATTCGCCGGCGAGGCGTCGAAGATCCTCGAACGGCACATCACCGGAGAGAAGCTGGTTGATTTTCAGGTTGAATTGGCAAAGTCTAGAATTGTGACGATTCCTTGTTTCTTTAGGAAAGTCTTCTCAAGTCGGACTACTCGCCGTACGACGCCATCATCAATCTGAATTCGGACGCGGTTGTGCGAAAATCGACGTCGTTCAAGAGGAATGCGAAAGCGAAAACGATTCCGGTCGTTGAATTGGATCCGATCGATGAGCTCGTCTATCAATTGAACAATAATTTCCATCAGGTGTGGTTTTTTTTTAGATGGTCCATTGAACAACTAATTTCAGGTGGCAATGTTCTTTTATAATAAATATGGCGGCGAGTCGATTGGTGTGAAGTTCAAGCCGCATGAGGAGCAGGTGCCGGCAAAGGTATTCGACAATTGGGTCCCGACGAGATAATGATTATGGTTGGTTGTAGATTGCGAAATGCCTTCTTCACAAATCGGTGTCGGACGCGATTCTGACGTTGAACAAGGAGGAGATAATGGAAGATATTCGAATTATGGGTCAAGGAATTGTTGCAGATGTTCAATTAATCAAATCATGAATTTGTTAAATTCTTGTTGTTATGGTTAATATGCAGATTTTTGAGGGAAATTTACAAAAAACTATTCGAAATTTGTGATTTTCCGCGATGTTCAGAAAGTATTGTATTTTTTTTTTTCGAAAATCTACATAATTCCATTATTGTTGTTATAGTTGTTGTTGTTGATTTAAGAAATATATATATTAATGTTATTAAATTGTTGAAATTTGTGGTTTTAGTGGGTTTTTGAGCCGCCCATATTTATCTCAACTTTTGATTTTTTTCAAATTGTGTCTAAAATGGAAATTATGATTCAGAATGGCCGACGGAATCGATTCGTTAGTTGGTCAGCTTCGAGAAGGATTCCAAGTCGATCCGGACGCATTGGGTAGGCGATCTTTTTTTTTGTTTGGAATCCACCAAATTGAAAATTAGCCAATTAAAAATTGTGGTAAATAGCGGCGCTGATTCACACAGATTTCAGCTATGCGGAAAAAAATTTTGATACTGTATGAAGAAGAAGAAAAAATGTGCGGCCATTTTTGCAGGCGAACACCCTCGATACAGTCAGTACAAGAATTTGGCGAAAGCGGCCGAGCTTCAGGCGAAACGGCGACAAGATGCTCTCGATAGGCAGAAAGAAGGACGATATTTGAAGTTGATGAAGCTTCGAAATCTGGTTGGCGATGAGACGACAGATGAGGATGATGAGGAGCTGGAGGAGGAGGCTGTCGAGGTGAATGAGCCGAAAGAAGAGAAGCGGTTGAAAATGAGGAATAAGTGTGTTTTAGGCGACAATCGTTTTTTGATGGTCGCATTTGTAGGTATGCCGATCAGCTAATGCTCAGCGAATGGCTCGTCGACATTCCCGATCAGCTGTCCGAACAATGGACGATGGTCGTTGCGCCGATCGGAAGGCGTTGCCTCGTGGTGGCCACAAAAGTGTGATCACTCTCGCCAAATAGTTTGTGAAATGGTGTTTGCAGGGTCTCACCAATGCGTACAACAAATCGGGACGAAACGTGATGCAATTCAACTCGTACCTACCCGGCGGCTATGGGCGCAACAAGTGTAGTTTTGTGACAAACTCGCTCGTCAATACCTAATCGCGTTTTGGTGTCGTTTTTCCAGACTCGCACACGGTTCTCGATTGCATTTTTGGCGACAACACGTTCTACGTCATCGACATACTGTCGTGGGACGGCCGAGAATACAACGAGTGTCCGTTCGATTTTCGAATGTTCATGCTCGACTCGAAAATTCAGGAAACGCCCGAACTCGGGCAGACGTCGAAAAAGCAGAGGTATGCGAATTATTTGGAGAAAATTTTCGATGGTCCCGAAAACCGTCGCAAATCTTTTTTTTTTGTTCTTTTTTTTCGCGAAGAGACGGTAGAGTATTTTTTGTACGATTTATGTCATTTCATTTTAATTTTTTAAAGTGCGAATATAATTTTATATATAGTCTAAAAAAATCAGATCTGGTTGATGTGTGCGCCTTTAATATTATGCGAACTGTCAAAATTTCCGTTTTTGCCAAATATAATAACTGATATTCGAATATTGAAAATTTTCTAATGAAAAATTAAAATGAAAATAAAATTGTGATTAAAGGCGCATGGGGACAATGAGTTTGCGCCTTGTTGAAAATGGAATTTAGATATCGATATGTTGCTGCGGACAAATGCCCGGCTACTCCAGCAGCGATGACGGAGAAGATGAAGCAGACTTTTAAGTAAGTTTTCCTCTTCTTCTTTTTTTTCTAGCTAAAATTCTCAGATTTCACTCATTGCGTTCCATTTTCAGCTATAAGGTCGATGGTTTGATGTTTTACCACAATTCAGTGATCTATGAAGCGGG
Organism: Caenorhabditis bovis; assembly: GCA_902829315.1. NCBI lineage: Eukaryota > Metazoa > Nematoda > Chromadorea > Rhabditida > Rhabditidae > Caenorhabditis > Caenorhabditis bovis. The sequence goes on along the minus strand of CADEPM010000004.1, from coordinate 5,699,373 downwards.
ACAAAGTCCGTTGGTTGGTTGGCTCAAACCGTGGATGATGCCGGAGATTCTCAACATTCCAGTTGCCGAGCAGTGCGTCTTTCTTTTCTTTTCGTTTTTTTGCGCTTCATTTTTTGCTTGAGAAAAAATCGTTATATTTCTCGGCCAATTGAAAAAAAACTGGTCGATTGCCTTCAAAATAGTTTGAATTTTGAAGTTTATCGAGGGATACGGTAACAAAATGAAACATTCGAACACATTTTTTTTGGGTGACGCGCAAAGAAAAAACGCATGAGACCACTTTTCTAAGATTTATTTTTTTTTCCGTTTGTCGAATGACGTTTTCCTCAAATTTTTGGCGTTTCTTACTATCAGAATCGGCTGCGCGTTGCGGTTCGCGTCGCGTGCTCTTTTTTTTTCTTTCATGATATCTAACAAGACGGGGGAAGACGGGAATCGAGATCAAAAAATTGAGTTAAGCGACCGCACGCGAGCCGCAACGCGTCTGACGGCATTGAGAGCCGATTCGTTTGAGCAATGAACTGAAAAATCGAAATATCGAACATTTTTTGGGGGGTCCCGAGAGTTGATATTAGAAAATCTAGGAACGACGAGAATTGTTTGAACTTATGATCGGAAAATCGCTGGATTTTTGAGTTGTCCAAAAGAGCGCTTGATGCCGCTGAGCTTCTGACAGCTTTTTTTCGGCGAGTCTTGATTTCTTTGCAAAAAATGATAGAAAAATTCTAGAAATTGCTGAAAATCATGATTGACCCGTCTTGATTGATGGCATTTTTTGAAAATTGAAAACAAAAACCCCGCATCAATTTTCAGCTATCTAAAAGGCCACGAGCATTACGCGAATTCTCAACAATTCATCGATCAGTACAACAAAAAGCACGGTCATCAAAGTCAAATCGACAAATCAATGGATGTCGATAATTGATTGTTGCCCCCCACCCCCCGATGCGATGATGATGATGATGATGATGCCCTCCCCCCCCCTTCCTCTCCCACCACCGAATGTATTTTGTATGTGTGTTCGATTCTCCAATTAATTTGATGTATTTCTCCAAATCTCCACAACGCCGACATTATTTTGCGTCTGAAACGTGTTTTGTTTCGCCTTTCGCCATCAGCTGCAACACAAAAAATTTTCTCTCTCTCTCTCTCTCTCTCTCTCTCTCTCTTTGTGTGTTTGATTTTTTGCCGATTCGCGCAAGTTTAACACCTACTAGGGGTAAGCGACTAATTTTTTCTTCTTCTTCTTTTCATCATTTCATTTTTTTTCTTGTACACTGTTATTGTTGTTTTTTTTCCCCGCAAAATTTTGTTCCACACGCTTCTATGTTTGATATTTGTTGGGGCGAGTATTTGTGTGTATCTGTTTCGATTGAATGAATAATTGGCAGCGCATTTTTTTTTATTTGACGTCGTCCAAATCCAGTCTTTTTGACTCGATCCGCCCTCTCGAAATCGTCGTTGTGCGTTTCGCGATGCCATTCGTCGCGTCGGACGAAATCAAGATTTTCGATGGCAGCGCCCGCGCGCATCTTTTTTTTTCGCCCTCTCCCCCACGCAATTGCTGTTGATTTGTTGAATCACTGCTGCGGACAGTTGGCGGGCCCCGGCCCGTAATATGTCGGCAGGTGGGATTGAATAAAGGAACTTCAAAATAAAAAGCGGCGCTCCCCAATTCGTGCATGTGTTCTCCTCGGCGAGTCCCGTGAAACGTCGGCAGATGGAATTGAATTTGTTTCGTCGCGTCTGCCACATTTTCTTATTGCGTGAAGAATTGTGTAACCGACGTCTTTAGAATAAGAACGATTCGTTTTGTTGTTTCGTTGTACATCACCATCATCACATTCGCCTCTTTCTCTCAACCACATGTCTATAAATGGTTGGCCTTGTTTGAGGTGTTCACTTTTCTAGAAGAGACACGTGGCTATTAATTGGCAACAACAAACGCACAGAATTGTGAGATTATCAAGTTCAAATTGGCGCCGTCAAGGACGCGCCGACATTCACACAAAAATTGTTGACCTTCGACTCAATTCTCGCTTCTCTCGTTCTTTTTTTTTTTGAAATTCTTTCATGCACACACGGAAGTCTTTGAGTGCTAATTTTTCCTTTAATTTTCAGCCAATTTCGAACTAGAACTTTGTTGATTGTCAATTTTTTTTCAAAATTGAATTCATCGCTTAAAACGGCAAAAGTGTATTGATTTTCAGATCGATAGCTGAAAAATTAGTCAAATTATATAACTAGCTATATAGCTAACTATTTGAATTGAAAATTGATTTTTTTCTGAAAAAAATCGCCGCGAGACCTATGCTGTCAAGCGCGTTGCGGTTCGCGTCGCGTGCCTCTTTTAATACATTTTTTTCTCAAGATTTATGTAAAATTGTTAATTTCGATTATTTCCGCGCAAATTTGAAGCGAATTCCTCAATATTTCGTGAGATTCGTTATCCCGTAAATTGTCCGCAGATGAAAATAATTATTTGGAGAATGCGGCGAGCTGCGATTCTTTTGACTTTCGTCACATTCTCGACTTGCCAACTCGACTGCGACATTCTCGATCCGGCGTGTAGAGCGAGATATCGGTAAATCGCGTGACACTTGTCGATCATGGACCCGAAAAAAAAACCAATGATAAATTCTAGAAGCGGTGTTCGGCAAACGGACGCCAGACGGCGATTAAACCACAAGTGCAATTATCAGGACGTTTGGTTGGTGCCCGGAAGAGCGGATGCAAGTTGTAGTACGATTTTTTCATTTTTTTTATTATTCTAAAAAAAAGACAAAAAATCGCGAATCGCTCTTATTGAGAAGATTTCGGAGGAGAAAAAAAAGATTTTCTTTCTATTTTAAATTTTCAGCGCGACCCGGCGCAAAACGAATTCTCGACATCAATCCGAGCCAAGTTCACATCAAACCCGAAGTCGTCCGATTTCCGGGTTGTTTCACATTGGAAATCAAAAATGTCAAGGTGAAAAATTTTCCGGAGGCGATCGATAACAGCTTTTTCGCAAAAGCTGAGTACCAGTGGTGGAATGTCAAAGATTTTTCGAATATGAAGTGTCAAAATGCGAGCAATAATGGCTGCGGTGGATATGGAAATAATTGGTGAGCGGCGAAAAAAAAATTAATTATATTTGGGTACTGTAGTGTTAAAGGCGCATTGGTATTTTGATTGTGGTCTCGGTGAGAATTGCGACAGTAACCTTTTTCGAATAATAATTTTTGCCTACTCTTTTTTTACTTTTAAATTGATTATTTTTGCGTTTAATAGAAATTTTTAATTTCAAAAAATTAAAAAAAATTATATTACAGTTATTTTTGCGACGTTTGCGAATCACTAACCGATTTGGAGCATAGAAATGGCGCGCCGAACACGTTGGCATCGCAATTGCGCGGGCTCAACTGCCCACAGAAACCCGGATTTTATACGTTTAGAAAGGTTTGTTTGATTACGAAAAAGATTTCCCCAAACAAATATGTGTTTCCAGGAGTTTTGCTTCAACGATTGGGAAGCCTTCGATGCTGATGGCGATTGTGAAATGGATTTCCTGCAAGGCGACCGCGAAGACTACAAAGGGGCGTTGTCAAGTCTCCAGCAAGTTGGATACGTGAGCATCGTGTTTTTTTTTTGTTAATTTGTTTTCTGCAAATCTCGCCAATTCTAGGGATCGGTGATTGCAAAAATTCGTCTAGCATTCAATGCAACTGGAGCGGTTTTGAGAAAGCGACAATTAAAAGAAATGCAAATCGAGGATACTGTGGCAAAGTAGGCGAAAATTTGTATTTGAATCAAACAAAAAAGGAAACATTGCGATTTTCAGAGAACTCGAGGAACGCCGAAGAACGTGGGACGTGAATAATGGGCAATTTGACAAATTCAGTCAATGGTACATCGAATATCGAAAAAATTTATGGCACAAGTATGGCATTTTTGCGGTCTCATTGGGAAATATTCGAAAAATGGCCAACTTTCAGAGATGACTATTTGCCATGGCTGCTTTATGAAAACGAAATCTCGTGCCTCAAACTGACGTTCGACGTTTGCGAGCGGCCTCCGCGTCGCATCAACTACGGCAGTCGGAATCGGTACACCTGCGAAAATTAAGAGGCCCAGCTTTTCCCCGGCGACTTCAAAAGTGCACATTGTTTGAAATGATCCTCACGACTTGCATATAGTCTAGTTAGGAGTTAATATATGCGCCTGATTCGACACATTTCGTGTATGTAATGCTTTTTCCTTTTTTTCTCCATCCTTCTTTTGTTGATCTCGATTCTTTCATTTTTTGACAATCATAAAGAGATTTTTGTTAAACATTTATAAAGCGGATTGCTTAAGAAATTGATTAGCGACTCGCTCGGCTTCTTTCCTTCGTCGTACCTTCTCCTCCTTCTCCATTTTCTCTTTTCGTCGCTGCTCGCGCAATCGCGAAATTGCGCTCTCATTTCGTGCTTTTGCCTTTCGACAATCTTCTTCCGTCATCGGGCGGCGGCGAGAATGTCGCGTCTGAAAGTTGAGTAGGTTACTTAAATTGATAATTTATAGATTTCTCAGACCAAATTAAAAATTTTTGGGTAATTTTTCTAACACCCTATTTCTGATAACCATAGTTATTTGATAAATTATTTTAAGGCTTCTTTGTCGTTGAAAAAAAATATTTATGCCATTTGCTTCATGGTCCAATGGAAAAATTTCGAGCTAATTGAGAATTTTACTTTTTTTTTAAATCTTTTTTCACACGCAGAATAGATACACATAAGGTTCAAAATTAAATCGACTTATCTGGAAGAATTTCAGAATTCTTTTAAGCAAATTCAAATATTAAACAACAATAATTCGCACAAAATATCTTCGAATTTAACAATTTGAAGGCAAAAATAGAAGGGATTTCAAGAAAAAATTAAAATTTTGAAATTTTGCCAAGCAGAATAAAATCATTTTTTAAAATTAAAAATACCATACAGGCGTATTTTTTGATTTTGATCGCCTCGGCAATGATCGTGCGCTAATAACCGGACCTTTTTTGGCAATTTCCTCAACGGCTTCTTCGATTTCCATATGTAATTCTAGCCTAAATTCAATTTTCAAAATATTTCAAATAAAAATTGATTTTTCTTTGTGTCTCACTTTATATCTTCAATAACTTCTCTTTTCTTCTGACTAACACTTTCTCGAATTGCTTTCGCCTGGTCTAAAGCCTGCTGTCGAACCTTGGGTTTGAAAAAAAATGTAGAAAAAAAGGAAACGAAACATTTGATTTTACCTGCTTCAATCGTGCCAATCGACGCCGTTCCCGCTCCTGCTTGATTAGTGCAATTTTTTGCTCTTCGAGAAGCTTTACCATTGGTAGAAATTCAAGTAAGAGTTAGTAGAAAACGCGAAAATTTGCAAATTTTGAGCTCGCGGCTTGTGCACACAAAACGCGCCATGCGCGCGACACTGACGCATTTCTGGTGACACGACGTTTTTTAGAATCCAACGTCCGATTTGCGGATTCCATCATCCCATTTCGAAATTGGCGCCATCCGGAACGCGTTTCCCAGTTTTTCTAACGATCAACGCGCGCGCGCGCGCGCCTATCTTTCCCGGCGGATCGGATCGGATCGGATACTAGCGCAATCAACTCGTTATCAAGTTTTTTTTATTCATCGCCGCAGCCGTCTTATCCAGTTTTCCGGGATTTCTCGCGTTTGGAATGCTTTTGACACAAGAAGAAGAAGAACAAAACGAAATATAGGATTGAGAATGGATTTATTGACAATAGAGACACCCATGATTGGGCGAAGTGTATTTTTCGGAAAAATGTTTGGCGTTCCTCTAATAGCCTGGCGGGGTTCTTGGAATCGGGCAGTGTTCGCAGCCTCCCTCGTCTCCTGGTGGCCCTTGTGGTCCCTAAAATCAACGTTGCAATTCCGCCAACGCGCGACTCTCAAATTACCTCTGGTCCCGGTGGTCCCTGGTTTCCGCGTGGTCCTGGCCGTCCGGCGTCTCCTTGTGGTCCCTGCGGTCCTTCCGAATTGCTGCCGTCCAATCCAGCCTCTCCTCGTGGTCCCGGCGGTCCGCGGATGCCCTTGTGTCCGGCTGGTCCTGGTGGTCCGTTGACTTGATTCACGCGTCCCGGCGCTCCCTTCGGCCCGCTGACACCTTGTCGTCCCGGCTGTCCCATCATTCCCGGTGGTCCCTGCATTCCATCGGCTCCCGGCTTTCCATCGTGTCCATTCTCGCCGTTGGGTCCCTTCGGCCCTTGTGGTCCCTTGGCACCGGCCATTCCCTGTGGTCCCGGCGGTCCCGGCGGGCAGATGATGCATGGCTCGTTGACGATGGCCGACTCGAGAAGGCTTCCGTCCTTTCCATCGGTTCCGTCGTTTCCGCGATTGCCGTCCTGCCCGGCGACACCATCGTCGCCCGGTGGTCCCGGTGGTCCGGCTGGTCCCTGCTGGCAAGAGCAGCATGTCGGCGCTGGCTCGGAATTGGTGACCGGCGAACCGTATCCAGCCGGCGCCGGTGGATTATAGGCGGCCGGTGTCGGCGACGAGCCGTACTGACGCTTGGCGCGCTGGAATTGCGGCGCGTCGATGTGATGGATCTCGGCCCACATGTCTCTAGCGCGAGTCTGAATCGAATCATGACGATGAAACAAGAAGAAGAAGAAGCGGCCTACCTTGCAGAAGTCGGTCTCGATGATGAGATGCGACTGGAAGTTGGCGACGTACGAGTAGAGCATCGGCAGCGTCACAACGGCGGCGATGACGGCGACCGTCGAGACGACGATGGCGAAGAACGCGACGCGACGGAGCTCCTTGTGCTCCGATGTCTCCATTTTCCGGTCTTCTGCAAACGAGAAATATGGAGAGTGAATGGGAACTATTGGATGAGGGGAATGCGGACTGCGTAAGCACCGCGTCGCGTCTTTATATAGAAGAGCCGCCGGCCACCACCGCAGCCCGCCCTAGGAGATACGGATGCGCGGCGGGGCGAGGGAGTGTGCGACGCGCGGAGGGCGCCCCCCCGCACCTTGTGGATTCTCGTTCGACGCAATTTCGAACAGTGCGAATTGGTGGTGGCCGCATTTTTCTCAAAGTTTTGAAGCAGCGTCTTAAAAAGGATATCTCTTTTATTTTCTGATTAAGCATTTTCAAATTTTTCCAAGAATGAAGTTCTGTTTTAGTCGAATCTGTTCGGAAGAAACTGAAATTTTTGAATTACGCAGTCATAAACGCATAAAAATTGTGATTTTTTATATTATGATATTGTCGGCGTCAAACGACTGAAGAGAGGCGGAGCCTTCAAATTCGTGAAACCAGTGTAGATTTAAAATTATCGTTGACTGAATATTAAATGCGCGTACACTATAATGCAATGTACGCAGTCTTATGTACTTCTTGAGACGCACTGGCACATAGCCAATATTTTTTTTTAATTTTGTCAAGTCGTTTGACGCCAACAATAGTTAGAAATTGCAAAAATTACTTTTAGCAATTTCAAGGCGGCAATTCAAACCATATATAATCAAACCCCAAAAGAAGGCGTCTAAAAGGAGGGGAAAACTTCTACAAAAATAAATATTAAATTTTTTAAATTAGACAAAATTATTTGAAAGGGTCCGTAGTTACACCGCGCGCGCAAATTTCAATTTTTGTAAAAAAAAAAGTTTTTTATTCTCGCCCACAGCAAAAAACGATGATTCCTCCCAATGAGAGTAGAAATATGATGGCGACGGAGAACAATGTGTGCCCGACATCGTTGGCGTCGAATAAATAATATATCTCTGGAAAAGAATGTAAAAAAATAAATAAATGAATAAAACTGATCACCATTTCCATCGATCTCGCATAAACCGACGCAGTGTTGGCGCAAAATTTCGGCACTAACAGGCAAAAGGCGCGGATTATTTTTGACGAGAAAATCCGTCTCCCAGTTTCCTTTCATTCGCGGAAAAATGATCGAGCGAAGATTGAGATTGTCGACGATGGCGATCGTCGTCGTGAGATTCCGCAATGAGCCGAACACGATTTCGGTGAGGGCCGATTTTTGGACGACGAGCTTGCCGCCGCGCAACACGCGCAATTTGTAAATGAAGACACGCAGCGCGTACTCATTCCAGTCGCGAGTGTCGAGGATGCTGCAAAAAAAATAATTCGCAAGATTTTTTATGAGAATTGCGCTGAAAACAACGAAATTGTGGAATTTTTTGTCCAAAAATTACAAAAATGAATTTTAAAAAAAAAGTCGAAAATTGCAAATTTGCAAGTGCGCTCCATCGCACGCCCCGCGAAAATTTGAAAGTTTGAAAAAATTATTTTCTTACAAATCTTGAGGCATAAAAATAAGATGGCAAATTTCAGGCGAATGTCGATATTGTACATAATGCGAAAAATTGCATACGACACCTTAATTTAGCATGAAGTCCATACACGATTTTCAAGATTTCTCACGATTTCGACGATCCAAATACACAAATTGTGAGTTTTCTGCCAAACTTCGATTGAAAAGAGTTTTGAATAATATTATAAAAGAAAGACATTTCAAATAGTTCATTGATTTGGGTTTTTTTTTAGAAAATGACTAGAATTTAGGAATATTGCGTGAAAAATGTGGGAGAAAATTGAAAAGAGAAAAGAATTGATAGTTTGATTTCTTTTTATGGGCATTCAACAAGCAGAAAACCTTCCATTTGATTTTGAAACTTTTTATTTAAACATTTTGAACCGAAAAATGTGGAAATCGCAGGTTTTGTTGGAAACATTTCTGGAAAATCGCCTTCTATGACGGCATTCTCCAAAAATGAATCATTCAAGGTTATTTCGAAGATAATTTCCCTCTTTAAGAAACGATCTCATTCGCATGCGCCTTTAAAATCGGAATTAGCAATCAATATCAAATTAACCTATTGCCTCTCTGATAATAAAATAGTAAAATCGTGATTAGCCGGTTTTTTTGTTGGCCCCCTCCCCCCGGGGGGCCTGACGAAAACCATCTGCGGACAAATTTCTTCGTTTGATCTTCACATTTTCTATTGAACATTTTTTGCCGGCCTTGATTTCGTTCATTGATCTGATTATTTGTCAAACACAAAAATGCAAATCAAAATATGTTGAATTCGATCTGCGGACGTCTCACCGGGTCTCGCACGTTTGCTCAACGAGCGTTTGGCATTGATACCGAAATCAATGGAACATTCTTTGAAACCCGGAACAATGTCCGCATGGCAAATAGCACTTTTGGTATGAGAAAGAACCCAAACTGCGTACATTCATACGCATTCATTCATGCGCGCCTATCATCATCATCTCTTTCGTTTCCCTTTTTTTATTTGATCGATTATCAATCGTCGGTCGTATAAATATATGGAATAGTATTATTGATTAATAGTAACAAATTTATTGTGTGTGTTTTCTTTTTCAAAAAAAAACCGCTGAAAATTTAAGCCGGATCGATGACAAGCCCAAATGTCAACAAAAACAGTAGGTAGGTAATCCGTGAATCAAATAGAAAATAATTTTCTATTGATCGAGAGTGTATAAATATGGCGACGACGAAGACCGCCTGATATTATCATAAATCGAAACTTGGCTTACCTGGAAATTTTTTTAAATTTACGATTGCTGCGGACATTTTACGGGTTTCGCCTTACTCCACATTTTCTTCTGTCATGCAGCATCTGCGGACATTTCCTAAAAGAATTTAAGTACTTTGTTGTCGACTGCGCTAAACCATGATAAATAGACCATATACTGATTTTCTAATAATCGATTGTTCGCTGCGAGACCATCAAAGAACAATTTCGAACACTGTATCTAATTTGTTGTGTTGTTGTTGTTTTTTTTTTGCATTCTTCCCCCCCCCCACCACCGACAAAAATTTGAATATTTTCACAGATGACCGTCACCTATTCACTCGACGTCGCTTCATCTTCATTTTTTTGCTTGTATCGCCTGCTTTTTCGATGGAAGGTACGTGAGATACTCTGGAATATCATGCAAGTCGATTCAAGGGATCGATTTGGAAATCAATATGGGCCGAATTGCTCGTTTGGCTCATTCTCTACGCGATTCTTAGCGTCATTTATCGAACTTGCTTGACGAATGCGCAAAAAGTGTGAGTTTTTTGTATTTTCATCATTCGTCATTCGATTTTTAACGTTAATTTCAAGGTCTTGCATCAATAAAAAATTGTGTATCGTTCTGAAACGAATAGGAAATTAATTTTATTGAAAAATTATAATTCCTGGAAAATTGTGCAATTGTGCGTGCGGTGTACCTGCGGACTTTGGTGAATTTCGAAATTAAGTCCCATTTTTTCCCAAAAAGTTTAATTGTTTATTTAAATTCGGCCAAATTTCTTGAAATTAATTAACTTTGTCATTTTTAGAATTTTTAGTAACGTCGTTTTCAATTCAAATCCATTTTTTTTTCAGAGTATTCGAGGATATATGCATATTTTTCGAAACCTATTCGGGATTCATTCCCATCACATTTATGCTCGGCTTCTACGTGTCGGCAGTGTTCACTCGATGGTGGCAAATTTTCGATAATATCGGATGGATTGATACGTAAGAGAGTTTTTTTTTAATAATCGAAAAAAATATTTAATATTCGTCTAGGCCTTGTTTATGGATTGCGCAGTACATTCAAGGCTCATCGGATCGAGCTCGATGCATCCGCCGAAATTGCATTCGCTATTGCATTCTGACGCAGGCGATGGTGTTTCGCGACGTCGCCGCCAGCGTCCGAAAGCGATTTCCCACTATGAATCATCTGGTGACAGCGGGGCTTATGACCGAAAAGGAGATGATTGAATTCGATTCGATACCAAGTCCACACGCGGTAAGCAATTTTTGTTGTTTTTCGTGAATTCCTCATTCATCGATTTCCAGAAATACTGGCATCCGATGCACTGGTTATTCTCAATGGTGAAATTGGCGAGAGACGAAGGAATGATAGCGAGTGATATCATCTATGTTGATTTGATGGAGGTATGGGAAAAATCGAGAAGAATTTACGAGATGATGTACCCAATATGTACCCAAAAAACCAAAAATTGACCGCATATTGATATTATTAGAGCTTGCAAGCTTCTTTGGATCCTTAGGAGCATCCTATTAAGGATCTCAATGATTTGAAAAATCTATTTTACGGACCATCAGGTTTACTTTCATTTAATGGGTGTATTGCTTGTAGAAACTTCGCCAATTTCGTGTGTGTGTCCTCAACCTCACTCTCTATGATTGGGTGCCGGTGCCACTCGTCTACACCCAGGTTGTCCATCTTGGCGTACGCACATATTTCTTGATTGCCCTATTCGGACGACAGTATTTGTCGCCGACACGAGATATTGGCAAGCAAACAGTATGATTGAACGAAATTCGAAAAAAAAAAGAAACGAAAATTGATATAGATCGATCTGTACGTGCCGATCATGTCGATACTGCAATTCATGTTTTTCATTGGTTGGATGAAGGTCGCTGAGGTGCTTCTGAATCCGTTGGGCGAGGACGACGACGATTTTGAGTGCAATTGGATACTCGACAGAAATCTTCAAGTAATCCTCATTGTTTTTTTTTTCATTTTATTTTTCAATATTTGAAGGTTGGAATGACTGTGGTAGACACGGCTTATGGCAAATATCCGGATCTCGAGAAGGATAACTTCTGGGAGGACGAGCTTCCTGAGCCGCTGTATACGGCTGAGAGCGCGTTGAGACCATTGAACCCGCAAATCGGGTCCTGTGTGGAAATGTAGCATTCTAATCCGTTCGAACGCGATTTATTCCAATGTGTTAAGGGCCACTGAAGAAGAACCATTCATGCTTCGACCCCGTCGGCGGACTTTGTCGAGAGTTTCCCATTGGGACGGCGACGTCGACGATGGCGACGTTGTTCCAGTGAAAGGCATCAAGAATATCAAGGATGGAAGGTGTTATAGAAGACATACCAAAAAAAACGACACCAATTATTGGAATATTAGTTTCAGCAACTATGCGTCTGGCGAATCGCTGGCGTTCTCGAACTCGTTCGCCAATGGCGGTCGACGACTCAGCGAGATGTTCAAACGAATGCGAAACGGCAGTCGAATTGGTATCGACGAGTCATCGGCAGCTTGAATTGATTAGAGCGGATTTCAGGTGATCGCTATAGAAAGAAGAATTCGTTTGCCGAGTTTGAGAGAGGCTATCGAAACAATAGTACCGCGTGAGACTCATTTTTTTTAACTCCTCGGCATTCAAGTTGGTTTTCTTATTTTTTGCAGACGCCGTAAAAACAGCGACGATTCGATCAGCCAATTCGATCAGTCGTTCAATGATGAGAAACATGGCACGCCGAATAGCGGCCGATTGTGGAATTCGATGCCGCAAACGCAACTCGAAGACATGTTTAAGGTAACGCAATTGTCCGCAGATGGTTTTTGGTTTATTTCTCGTCAAAATCGGGTTTGCTTAAATAGTATTCTCGAGGATTTCCAGCATATGCCTTCCAAAAGTGGTCCGAGCCACATCAAATATGGTGCTGACGGTATAAAGGAAAGGGAGAGTCACGCGGTATCGCCGCCGCCTTCGGATAATTTTGAAATTCCGCCGCATTTGGTTTGTTGCGTTTCTTGGCGATGAAATATTGTTGGATTTCAGCCGAAAAGCCCATCGTGGTACCTTGACAATTTGCCGGTGATCGCTGAAGAGGAAGAAGCGAAGAAGCGTGGGCACACCGATACCGATTCGCCGGTGTCGAGCAAAAAATCGATATCGGGACGAAAGGAATTGAGACGATCGTCATCGAGCGGCTCCGAGTTTCCCGTTGAGAAGTCGAGAGAACGCAAAAAGAGCACTTGAATACTGAGTTGGTTTTTTTCAATGCTCCATATTTAAATTCGCAACTTTCGATCTCGCCGATTTCGTGTGTAATAATTATCGGCAGTTTTCTTTGCAATGCTCCTTTAAAATGTTACGCTCTAAATTGATATCTTTTTTTGGGATTTTGCCGACAGGTTTTCAATGGAATTGTAATTGAACCTCGAAATCAATGATTATTGATGTAAATAAAATTTTTACTCGAAAATTTATGACAAGAATATGCATGTCGCCGCAAGACCCAACTCGTTTTCAGTGTTATGAGCCAAAAAAAACAATTTGAGAAATATTTAAATTTCGAAAAACATTAATATTCGAAGCGATAATGAAAGGCAACAGATTACGGTAATCAATGTGTGCAGAATTGCGTGTCGGTGAATTGCACAACTTCGCTTCCGCATTTCGCCGATGGTTGTTTCCGCCGCATTTTTTTTTCCAGTTTTTTCGATTGTACTTTTCATTTTTTCTCCGGCCAAGTGAAAGTGAAACGATTATGCAAATGTGCACACCGTTTGCGAATCATTGCTCTACAATTTATCACAAAAATGACTGTCGCTTATTCACTAGACATTGCAACTTCTTCATTGTACACACAGGCCAAAGTTCTTATCAGATGGAAGGTTTAATTGATAGTTTTTTGTAAAAAAATAATTAAGAATATTTTGAAGGGCTCCGTTTGGAAATCGATTTGGCTCGAGCTCCTTATATGGCTCATCATGTACGCCGTTCTCAGCGTCATTTATCGAGTGCTTCTCAACAAACAACAAAGAGAGTGAGTTGCCCAAAAAAAAGTGTATTAATAATAATCATCGTATTTTGAGGACGTTCGAGGATCTTTGCATGTTCTTCGACACGTTCTCGGTTTTTATTCCGGTCACGTTCATGCTCGGATTCTACGTTTCCATCGTCTACAATCGATGGACGAAGGTGTTCGACAACGTCGGCTGGATCGACACCTCAGCGCTAACGATTGCCCAATACATTCGAGGCGATTCGGAAAGAGCGCGACTGATTCGACGCAATTGCGTTCGCTATATGATTGTCGCGCAGGCGTTGGTTTTTCGCGACGTCTCGCCGGCGATTCGACGGCGATTTCCAACGATTCGCCATCTTGTTGGCGCTGGTGAGACGATTTTTATTAAAAAAATTGTTTTTTGAAATTTCAAGGACTAATGAATGAGGAGGAATTCCGCGAGTTCGAGGCGATTGTCTCACCTCAATCGAAATATTGGCAACCGATTCAATGGCTGTTCGAGTTGGTGACAACCGCCAAAAACGAGGGTTTCATTTCCGACTCGTTCCTCTATGTCGATCTTATCGATGTAATCAATTCCCATCGAAAAATCGAATGATCATCGCCGAAAATTGCAGAAAATGCGAGAGTTTCGCACGAAAATCTTGAATCTCGTCATTTTCGACATGGTCCCAATCCCATTAGTCTACGCGCAAGTCGTCAACCTCGCCGTTCGCACCTATTTCATTTTGGCGTTGTTCGGACGCCAGTATCTCAACGTGCAGCGCGACATCCCATCGAAACACAAAATCGACCTCTATTTTCCGATAATGACGTCGCTTCAAATCATTTTCATCATCGGATGGCTGAAAGTCTCCGAGGTGATGCTGAATCCGTTGGGCGAGGACGACGAGGACTTCGAGACGCATTGGATCATCGAGCGCAATCTCCAGGTGGGCTACGCTGTTGTAGATCAAGCTTATGGGCGAATGCCGCCGATCAAACGCGATCCGTTCTGGGAGGATGAGCAGCCGGCGACGATGGATTCGCCGGCGCAGGCGATTCGAGACACCTCTCATATGCGAGGAAGCTGTATTGCCATGTAATTGGGGGACGGGCAATTCTCCACTTGATCCATTCCATCATTTTTAAGGGACCAGGATTATAATGGATTGTTCTCGACGCTTCGGCGACGCTCGCGCGGCGACAGCGAATCGTCGGCGGTCACCGACACCACCGGAACGAAGAGGTTGTCGCAAGAGAGTCAACATTGGTTGTATTTAATTGTCGGTTTCCAGTCGCTACCTTCCACACGGTGAATCGAAAGGCTTCATCCGAGATCAGAGTCGTCGGATATCGAACGCGATCGCGAAAATGTATCCGGAGAAGCGCGACCGCGAGCGGCGGCAGAGCGTGTGCGTCGCCGCGCTGGATCTGAATCATCGAACGTCGCAAACCGATCTGAGCCATGCCGACAACGACGAGGCGCTGCCGCGAGATGTGGAGGCGATGGTCCGCGAAAGGATAAGGTTCGAAAATTGTCCGCACACGCTATTTCTGAAGTAGGATCTCGAAATGAGAATGCACTCAATACTTTGATTGTTTGTGAAGAAAACTCGAAAAACTAAAAAAAAAAGGAGCTAGTTTCTTTTGACAATCTGTATAGTTTTTTGATGTTTCATGACGACGTTGAAATTAAAAAAAATTGTTTTTGGAGTCTTGATCAGAGCTGCAAGGAATTCTGTCTTCCGTCTTCCGTGACATTTTCCTGTTCCGTTTTCCGTATTCCGTTAAAAAAAATTTGTTCCAACTTATTCCATGTCCCGCTTGAGATTTCTCTCAACACCTAGCACGTCTAGCGAATTTAAGAGAGTTTTTAGCACATCAACCGGAGAAATTTGTTCGACAAAAAGAAGGTCCTTGGAAATTCTCACATTCTGCAGTGTTAATTTTAAAGAATTCGAGTTTGATTAACTTTATGTTCCGTTTTTAGAATATTTGAGTTCCGTGCAGCTCTGGTCTTGATGGTCCCTTCTAAACCACAGAGAGAGAGAATTTGCGATGAAGGTTGTTGGGAAGGCCGCTGATAGTTTTATCACTGTTAAAAAAATTGACCCCTATTAGTGTGAGCCGATATATATTTGTTTTGGGTTTAGGAGCGTCGAGAGCAAATATTCGGATAGTGTGCAAATCGAAATGACGGATGAATGCGCTCCGAGGGAATCGGAGGCGGCGAAGGAGAACGACGAGAAAGATTCGGCATCAAGAGAGGTTCGTTGAATGGGCGTTTTGCGACATTTTCATTTTTCGCCAACAATTTTCAGAATGTGAAATGGTTCGTTGAAGAGATGCCCGTAATTCACGAGGAAGAAACGTACCGTAAGCGAGATTGTAAGTTGGCCATGAGCGAGATTGAAATTTTCAGATTTCCAGCGGAGGCACACAAATTCAAATTAGGAATTAGCTCAAAGAATAATATAATAATAATAATAATAATTTATTGTTTGACACAAAAATTCGCGTTATCACAGTAGAATATCAATTTGGGGGTCCTTTTTTTGCAAAATCAATTTTCATCACAAAACAAATGCGAGAGGCGTAAAATCATCAAATACAAAGTATCGAATATTGGCACATAATTGATTATATGATGATCTAATAATATGAAATGATTATTGGATGAGAAGGAATTGGGCTGGAAATGAGCTCAAATTGAGTCGAATCGATTGATGACGTCGTCGGGTTTGGCGGATCGCGACGAGGCGCTCTCAATCGTCTCCATCGAATTGCCGACGCTGGTCGACGGTTGCGCGTTGCTCACTTCATTGCCCGGAAATTTGTCGAAGAACTTGCACCGCGACGGTCGGAGGCAATAGGTGCTGAGCGCCGAGAGCAGCATCATCTCCCATGAGAACATGAACGACGCCCACCCTTTGATGGTAATCATTGAGAGAGAGATGGAGAGGGACTTACATTGGGCTTTGGCCGCCGCTGGAAGGAGACGATCCGACGTGATGAGACCCACCGCCGCCGAGAAATCGAACAGGAACTTCTGAATCGTGTAGATGCACTGGGCGACGTCGGCGGTTCGGAAGATGAAATCGAAACGGTATGGAGCGTGCTTCTCCTGAACACGATTGAATGGTGGAATGCCGTGAATTGGATCTTACCCGCCCCAAAGGCACCATCACATAGCAGCCGTAGAAGGCGATGAGCATCGAGAGGAGTCCGCCGACTTGCGAGAAGACGAACCAACTGCAAAACATCAGTGAATCCGGGGGGTTGGCCGACGCGCTTACATGCTCTCTCGACGGCCTTCCTGCTCCATCGAGACGACGACGGAAGTGAGCTCAAGCGACGTTCGAATGATCGGCGTCTGGAACACGAGCCATTCGATTCGACGCAAATTGATGCTGAACAACGAAATGTGCGCATTGACGCCCGAGCGCGGCTTACTCGGTGCTCTCGATGAGCGGAATAAATTTGAAGCAGCACAACGGCGGCATCGTGAGCTTGATTTTGATGTTCTTCTGGAGGAGGAACGCGCTCATTTCGGACCGGCCGCCGAATATGTTGAAGAGCAATGTGACCATGATGAATAGGCAAAACATAAAGTAGCTGGAAAAACAAATGACAAGTTTGAAACAGAAAAAAATCTGAAAAAAAATTTTTTTTTTTAATTATTGGGTTAGTCGCGATTTTCTTTTATTTCTATCATTTTGTAACTTTCATTTTAATATTTGGTATTTGAAATCCAAAAAACATACAATATATGGATATTCATTTAGTTCCGCGTAATTAAATTGTCAAGTGTGGCCGTGGCCGAACCTTGTATTTGAGGCCATTTTTTCTAGGCCACGGCGATCCCCCCCGCCCCATTTTTTCTCCGATTTCCCTAATTATCGAGCAAAGAGAAATCGGTGAGAAATAAAAATTGTTTCTCATTGGTTCTTTTTTTTTTGTTTGAAATTTTTCTTTTTCGATTAAAAAAAATGCAATAAATTTTGTGAAATGTGCAGTATTTACAATAATTGATTAAAGGCGCATAGCGCGTAAAATGAGTTGGGTCTCGCAAACACCGACTAGCAATATTAATGGCGCGAAATTCGAAATCTTACACAAGAGCGACGGCGTAGAGAAAAATGGCGGCTCGCGGGATGAACATGCCGACGAGATTGCAGAATGTGGTGAGCTGAAGAGAAAAAAATAGGCACTGGTTTGAATGGTCCCCAGCACAAACCGGATACATGAATATCAAAGAGTACAAGTCGGTTCGAATGCGCTCGTTTGAGACGTACTTGATGACGAAATACAAATGGAAGAACGCGAGGACCCAAGTGACGGTGACGAACGCGCACGCCATCATCAGGACGGTCACGTGAACCGACGACATGTCTGCAATTATCAATATGTATCTGCGGACAATGTTGCGGGCCGCCGCCCCGCAAAATTGCTCGCTTCCGGTGGTCACTATTATAATAATAGTGCTTGCGGACAACGAAAAGAAGAAGAAGAAGAAGGGGTACGTACGCGTTAGCCATTCCGACGCTGACGGAATCGGTTTTTCCGGAATTGAGCCGTTATGTGGTATGATTTGTTTGACGATCTCCATTTTGCTGCAAAAAAACGAGAATAATGAAGAAAATTTGGCGCTAAAACACATTGAGATAGCAATTGGCGAAACCCGCAACGTTGTCGGGCGCCACGCCTCATGATATGGTGGCGACATCGCATTCAAAACCCTCCCAAAAAAAGCGCAACAAAAATGGAATGCGTGCTGCGGACAATTCTGCGCGAAATGTAAACCAGGAGATTGTCCGCAGCACGCGTTTCACAAATCAACCACTCGTCGCGTTGGCCCTCGCATGCTCTCAACGCGAATGATTCGATTATTACGGCTACCGTAGGCAAAGAGCGAAGAAATCAAAAATCTAATTGGCGCGCGAAACCCGCAAACGTGTCGGCAGCAAGTTGGCGATTAATATGTGGCAATTTCGAGACCAAAATGTCGGCCATTTTATGAGATGTGGTTTTTCGGAAGGAAAAGCTTCAAAGAATGGGTAAAGCAAGAATGAGAGAGAGAGAGACAGAGAGACGTAAAAAGTGAGCTCACCGTCATTGGAGAAGAAAAAAAATGAATCGCTCGAGTTGTCTTGGTGACGCGATATTTCATCGCTCGAGCAAACCGCTGAAGAATTTCGAGAATTTGTCGCCTAATTGCAATTTTTAGGTCATCAAAACCAATTCCTTTAAAGGTAGATCACATTTTTTAATGCGCTAGATTTGACGACAATTTGCGGAATTTGAAAATTTCACATAGTGCTCCACCAAATTTGGCAAACATCTTTAATTTTTTTGCCAAATTTGTTGAACAAGTTGGCTACAGTAATCCGAGTGCACCATACTTGACGACAAATTGCACCAAATCGCCGTCAATTTCGGAAAACATCATAATCGACGAGCAATTGCAGACAAAAAAAAATGAATGAGAATGACGACCACCAAAATTGTTGTGGCGAATGGCAAAAAGTTTTTTTGGGGGGGGGGATGGATGGATAGAGGGGGAGAGGAAGAGAGAGGGGAACATGGGAGGAGAGGGGGGGAGGAGGAGATGTAATTTGAAAATCAAACAAAAACCGACATGTGCAAATATATGGCAAATTGATATTTATTTGGTTTGAGGGGAAAACTCATGGCGGGAAGGGGAAGGGGGGGGGGAAGGGAGGAGGAAGGGGTCGAAGAACAAGCGACACACCGAAAATCACAGCTACCGTAATCACCAAGAATAAGGTAAGTGAATGGGCTCGCAGAAAATTCACACAGAAAACTATTGGTACAGTATTCCGATGCGGTCTTACGACGAAAATCATCGCTAGAATGGGTCTTGAAGCGAATTTCCAAGAAATTCACATTATAATTAGTGACCTCTCAAACTGCTAGACGTTTTTTCGCAGAAAAGAGAATGAATTAACGGATTAGATTGGGATTATCCCACCCACGAAGGCGCCGCCACTCTCCACCCAAGAAAAAGGCAAAATGCCAGTCCGATTGGAATCGGATTCTTACGATTGCTACAATCAATATTTGATTTGATTCATTGTTGTTTGCATTCGCGTTCTACAGAAGAGGTGCGGCAAAAAATCGAACTGTTTGAATCATAATACTATGCCGAATTCGGCCGAAAAAAAGTACCAAAAATGTGCGTGGCAGAGAAAATCTCAAAAAACTCGGCCACGGCCACCCTTTTCTAGTACCCCAATATTTTATTCAAAAATTAAAACATTTTGTTTTATGCGCCTTTAACCATAACAGGAATTCCAAAAAAATTGAATCGTTTTTGAACTTCAATTTAATACACACTCTGGCCTCGAAAATAGTGGCCGTGGCCGAGGTTTTTTTTTTTAATTTTTCGCCAAATCGACGAGGTCGAATCCTCGAAAAATGTCCGCAGATGATTTGCGATGAGAAGAACACCCGAACGACTCACTCATCTTCCTCCTATTGCATTCCGACGACGAGTACGAGATTCGAGATTTCGGTGGACAATGAATTTGGCGGAATGACGATTTCAACGCGTGAAAACCAAAACAAAAAAAAAGAAATGAGCAATTTATTATTCAAATTATTATTACTATAATGAAAGAATTATGAATTGAAAGAATATCGGGTGGGTCCGAGTGAAAAAAAAAAATAGAAAACCGCAATATATACACACATTCGTTGGTTGCCACGCAACGGGCTCAGGGAGCACTGGAGCAATGTACAAATGGCACGCATAAATTTGAAAAAAAAAATAAATAAAATGGAAGCGCCTAGAAAATGAATATTGGGGCTCAAAATTGGAAACAAAAAAAAAGAAAAAATCACAATTTTCGCCTATTTTCAATTAAAGCTAAATAGACGGACGCTTTGATCGGATACAATCCGTAGCGGGCGAATTTCGCCAATCGCATCGAATAATCGTCGTCGGGTTTGCCGTCCGACTCCTGACTCGACGACGACGTCGATTCGATGGAATTGGCGCGTTTGATGGCGCGCGGTGGCGGCGCCGTCGTCGTCGGCCTTCTCAACGTCTCCGGGATTCTCTCGAAGCCGTAGTCGTCCTCATTGTCGGTGCTGTCTTCCTCGAACACGCCGTACGGAAGGCTTCTGCAAAACGCAACAAGAAAAATTTTGAACGCTGAGAATAGTGTACGGTACACAGTCGGTGTTGGCACACATACACCGACAGAGTTGACGCGCAAATGCACATATTCAGCGAGTTTGAATTTTTGAGCTATTTTAAACTTTCTTTTTGATATGACTAACGTGTGCTATAACTAATTCAATATGTGATTATATTATATAATTGGCCTTTTCAGAATTTTTGTTAATCATTTGGTTCGAAACAAAATCAATGATTTCATTATTTTCGAAAAAAGCACATTTCAAAAAAGGCCATGCCGATATTCAACAAATATGAAATTTTCTTTTTTTTTTCTCACATTTTTCAACTTTTCCAACGGCTAGTTAATTCTAACAAAGTTTTTAATCAAATAAATGGAAAAATTAATATTTCAGGTCAAACTTATTCGCAAATCACAACTTCTAGATTTTCAAAAGCCAGAAATTTTTCTCAAATCTTCAACAATTTTCAAACTGCCTGAAAACGAGCAAACCAAGCTGAAAAAATTTAAAAATGCCTCGTCGAGAAATAAAAAACAACATTTTCAAAATGTGTGCAATTCGATGTCGTTGTGTTTGCACCAACGCGCATCATTTGACGACAATTATTTCGAAAATTACCTTCTCGACCGTTTTGGGAGTGTTTCCGGCGCGCAAACACCGCTTTCAAAGCTTTTTCTCGCTTTCCTCTTCAACACCTTGATTTTAGGCTTCTCCAGGACATCGACAGGTGCTGTTTCGCGATTTCTCTGCGCTGCCGACGGGAACAAATCGGCCAGTGTGAGTTTTTCCTCTTCTTCAACATTAAAACACTCGTTCTAAATGATTTATGCATAGTTTTCGAAGTTAAACGTGTTGAAAACTACCTTATTCGCCTTTTTTTCAGGTTCCGAATCGGCTAGAACCAGTTGGTATTTCGCATACCATTCGGCGCCGTATCCCATTTTGCGTTTCGCGCTGCCTTTCGGTTTTTCGCTGAAATGATTAAACCATGTATGTCTTTTTTTTAAATAATAATTATTATTATAATAATCAACCTCCACACAGGTTCGAATTTCACTTTGCCGTCGTTGTCGAGATAGAATTGATTGCGGTCGGCGTAGACGTCGCGATGCGAAAATGTGAGCGATGACGAGCCTTCGGTCAACCCTAAACGAGGCATTTCTTTTTTTGATATATTTCGTCGCGAGACCCAAACTTCCAATATTACTAGTTTGCGTCGCAACTATCAGAAATCATGGGGTTTCTCCAAAAAAAGAAATGGCGCAACCAAAATAATTGTGTGGTGCACACGCACGCATAATTGCACACATTTCGATTTTGTCAATCTCGTTCTGTTTTACACAAAAATCAAATTTGTAATTTTAGATGAGAATCGATAATTGAAAAAATAAAATTTTTAATTGTCTGCAATTTGCCAAATGGTGTCGATTCTCACCAAAATTCGAAGTTATGTCGATGTTTTATTTATACGAATAATTAAAGGCGCATTACCCGGCACAAGATATTCTTGTTGGCTCCACCGAAACGGGTTCTTCGGCGGTTTGACGGCCTTCCTCTCGGCTTCCGCCTTCTTGCGCGCTTTTCGCTCGGCGTCGATGTGCGCGTGAAGCACGTGCTCCTCGAGCTGCTTCGACGTTGACGCGCGCGCCGCGCATCCGTCG
The DNA here is from genome assembly GCA_902829315.1 of Caenorhabditis bovis. Taxonomy (NCBI): domain Eukaryota; kingdom Metazoa; phylum Nematoda; class Chromadorea; order Rhabditida; family Rhabditidae; genus Caenorhabditis; species Caenorhabditis bovis. Next base: position 5,676,969 of record CADEPM010000004.1, on the reverse strand, counting down.
ATGAGGCATTTGAACGATCGCGCGTTGACCGCGTGCCGACTACGATAATGCTTCTGGAGCCAGTCGATCTGAATCCGATTCGATTCGGCTTCGTATGCCACCGACCCACCAACCTTCTTGGCCATCGTTCCCCGACACACCTCCGTTCGGCAATTGTCCCACTCGCAGCGCACACTCTCCACCTCCTCCTTCGACATTATCGCATTGATATGCTCCTTGAGTGATAGCCAACATAATTAGGAATGCTTAATTGATTAATTACCTCAATCACGTGATCGTAGATCTCATCGGAGCTCGACGCCGTCAAACAGCACGAGCTCCATTTGCATTTTTGCGCGAAAAAATCGTCGTCAATTTCGATTTTGACGATTTTCTCGAGAAACGCGAGTCGGTTTGAGGCCGTCGATGATGATGTTGCGCTCGCGATGCTCGACGTTGATGGCGACGGTGCGAGCTGAAACGACAACCAAATTTGGGTGGCCTTGACCGCAAAAGGGGTTGGCACGACATTGACGAATGAACCCGCAAAATTGATTATCTAATTTTTTAGCGTCGCTCTCTCTCTCTCCTCACATTCATCTCTCGCTGAGTGATTGACAATTCAAGGACGAGACAAAACGCTATCAAAATATATTAATTGTTTGGCAACGAACCTTGACGTGACGCTCGTCGTCGATGAAGGCGTGCTCGCTCTTCACAACGCCTTCGGCGGCAGCAGCTGATGATGATGATGTCGACAAGCTGCCCACCGTCATCGGAGCTCACCTGGAAGAATTCAGCGGGTGGAATGGTCAACCATGAACGAACGATGGGATGATGAAGGACGCGGAATGTGAGACCACCAAAAAACACACACACACACATAGAATGAGCGTGTGGGAGAGAGAGAGAGCGAATACAGCGTTTATGGCGTGTTGGTGATGATGGCCACGCCCATTTTTTGCACCCTTCACCATTTTGTTGTGCAGGAAAGCCCGAGAGTCGAGTTGTCAGCTACTATAAGTAGGGGGTGGGGGGATCTCTTGAGAATGTCAGGCGAGGTGAGAAGCGCTCATGGGAATCCGACGATGAATGGTGCGAGGAATCGGAGAAGGCCAAAATCGATCCGCGCATATATATATTTGATAGAAATTTGCGATAAGACGATGCGAGCGAGCGGCCATTGTTCGCTGGTTTTTTTTTTGTGGCCTGGTTGGCCAACTCGAGCTACCGTAATCTGCGGCGACAAAAATGATATCACGAGAAAGGGCGTCGAAGAGCAAATTGGTGTGGGGCGGGCTAATTAGCTCAACGTTTATAATTTTTTGTTTTTTTGCACCTGATGTCAAATTTTTTGGGAAAATGATTTCATTATTCAATTTTCGTGACGCACTTATTTGAACTTGTGCTATCGTAGTTCAAAGATTGAGAAGTGCGAGGAAAAGCCAATGGAATTGCATTTTTGGGCACGAGATCAAAACGACCAAAAAAAAGAACGTAGACGCGACGACGTGCACTTGGTGTGAAAGTGCATTGCCAGTGCGCCTTTAAAACGGACCTACCGTAGGATTGGTGGAAAATTGCAACGTGGCGAACACAATAAAAAAAAAGAATTTGCGATGATAAGGTGAGGTGAGAGGAGGCTCGGAAAATGCCAAATATGGCTGACTCATTAACACGCTGTGGGAGAGGGGGGGGATTAGACGAAGAGCGGAAGTTCGAATTGAACTCGAGGGGGGGACCCCTCAAATCCTAATAAATTCGTCGGCGAGACGAAAAGAAAATCATAATGTGCCGTTTCTTTCATCTTTTTTTTCTTCTCACCTTCCGATACGCGCTCCTAATTGTTTATTTTGAATGTGTTCGGCGGGAAATTTACGCAAGAATACCTAATAATAATAATAATAATTTTATTTCGTATAGTTACACCACACAACTTGTCAACAGCAAACAAATAGAACCCGGAAGCGTGTCCGCGGCAATTCGGTGCCATATGGCGCCGCGTTCTACGCACTTCCAAGTGACGCGGTGGAGGAGAAGCGCGCGCGCGATTTTGTGCAATTCCATCTGCGGACAATTTTGTGGAAACAAACGGCCGAAGTTATTGGCAAAAAAAGAGGTGAAAAAGGCGAATCAGTGAGATAAGAGGAAGAAATGGAATGTGTGTAATGATGATGATGATGATGACCATGAATGACCAAACAACCGGATATCGCATAATTCATCAAGCCGATCGACCAGTTGGGTACGGTATCACGAGTTCAACGTGTGTGCTGCGGCGAAAATTTCGCGCAAAAATTTTGGCCCGTCTACAATTTTTTTTGTTTCTGTTTGCAATTGATAACGCTTATCAAAAATTGCTATCGGCTTACGGTAGAATGACCCAGTGATTTCACGGCGGGACCATTCCGCAAGCGAAACGCAAATTGAGCGGGCCCCAACGATGGGGGAGGTCATTGATAATAGTACTACCGACCATCTAGGACCCTCCACCAATCTCTTCTGCTGTACTAAATGTTTGCACAATGCTTATTCATTGGCGATGCGCGTTCAGCGTCTCGATGTGTGCCTTTAAAAACTACAGTATACACGTTGGGTCCTGTCGCGTCAAGATCGAATTGTGCGATAGCGAACGGCGAGAGTTATTGCGCGAAAACGGGTCAATCAAAAACTAGGCGGTCTAAAGGCGCATACGATTTTTTTTTGTGGTTGGTTGGTAGAAAATTGGTTACGGTAGGTTCGAGGCCGAACCAAAATGTGATATGCTCCTTTAAAAAGAAAGAAATCAGTCACACAACTTTATTAAGAGTCAATTGAGATTTCATTCGAGATTTTTGGCCTTCTTCTTCTGGAATCAAAAAAAGCGTACCATTAACAAATCGTTATCAATTATTTTGCGTGTGTGTGAGAGAGGCGAGGAAGCGCACACAGGTGAGAGGAGAGGATGAGGATGAGGGTGGGGGGAGGCCAAGGGGAACACCGAAACCGAATCGACTAAGTGTGGGGGGGGGATCGTTTGGCGTAGAGGCGATGGTGGGGAGAGAGATGAAACAAAAAAAGTATACTGGGTGAGAGAGAGAGAGAGAGAGAGAGAGAGAGAGAATCAAATGGGCGGTGGGCCACGGGTGCCACACACACGCACTAATTTGTAGGGCAGATGGGTGACAGCCACCACCCGAATGGGTGTCGTCTTGGTGGTGATGGTGATGGTGGTGAACGGTGCCCCCTTTTTGCTTCCCCCCCTCATCCCTCGTTCCTCTCACCGTCCGCTTCTCTGCGTCTCCACTCTCTCTCTCTCTCTCGCTCTCACCTTTCCAGCGTTTTTTTGATTGAGAATCGCGTCGATTCGCGTCGGTTTCGCCTCCGTTTGCGCCTTGTTCTCTTTGGCTTTTCGCGTATTCACGCGTACATCGAAACCCTATAATCAGTGAGAGAAGAAGACGAAAAAAAATATATTATAATATGCAACCCCTCACCCTCTTTTTGATTTTTGGTCCCAACGAACCTCGGCCTTGAGAAGCGAAATTCGGCGACTCAAGTGCTTCCAGCTGGTCTCATCGAACACGAAACGCTTTTTCATCGCCCATTGAAAACATCCAATTTGCTCGTTGAGCAATTTCGCGTGAATACAAAATTCTCTCTGAAAGAATCTGAAATCAATGCGCTGGCAATGATCGACCGCGTACGAGAATCGCCGGATCGCGCGTCTTACAATTCTCCACAATGAAATTGATGTGCTCGTTTTTGTCGTCGAGAAACACGTCCTGAAACGAAGCAAAAATGATTGCTTGTGGGGGGATCGAAATCGAAAAGGTCGCGTGCACGTCTCGGTAGAACTGATTGGAAGCCGCGCGGACACATTTCGGTTACCGCGCGGACGAAAAATGCAGACGCCACGCAGACACCAGGCGGACACCATTTTCCTTCCGCGCGGTGTTCGCATAGAGCGTCCGCTCGGTGTTCGCATAGGGCGTCCGCGCGGTGTTCGCATAAGACGTCCGCGCGGTGTTCGCAAAGGAAGTACGCTCGGTGTTCGCAAGAACCATCCGCTTGGTATCCAAAATGTATTTCCGAAAGATGCTCGAATTAATGGCTAATTGTAAGTACACAGAAAGTAGATAACAACATTTATTTGATTAAATGAAAACAATCAATCAGAAAACATAGATTTACACACACAATCGAGGCTTAGGCGAATTCTTGTTCCCTGAAATCATTTTATACGCATTATTGAAATTCAGTTTATGTACCTATCAGATTCAAACAACTCGATAGAGCTACAGTGCTGGCCATAATTCTGTCCAAAACCACATTTTCAGCCTTAACTTTTTTCAAAGTTGTCCGATTGACCTGAAATTTTAACAGAATACGCAGAGCAGTCTTTCGACAATTTGTATCTTTTTAAAATTTTTCTTAAGTTTTAAATTTTTTCTCGAGTTTTGGTTTTTTTTTGAATTTTCAGTTTTTTCTTAATGATTATTGTAATGTATAAGACGCCTCTAGCAGGTCATAATATTTGAAAATTGCTCAAAAAACATGGTCAAACCTTCTGGCAACAATTTCAGTGCTCAATATCTTCTGTTTATGAAGCATTGAAACGTTATTTCTCAAATGTAACAGTTTACAAACATTTCTTAATATCTTAACACTTTAAGAAAAACATTTTGATAGGTGTCCACCCCGAAAAACTGGTTTCTACCTCGTGAAACATGGATCGTAACATTGTTCGCGTGTCTAGAGAAGATCCTCACCGGACGTCAACTAACATTTATACTCTTGTAACTACAGGATCGGGCATAATTACCGGTATCTTTTTTTGCGCCATGGTGACTTTTTTTCCAGTTTTTAATGTGTTTTCTATTGTTTTTCCAAGTTTCGAACAAAAATACTAATTTTCTGCCAAATGGTAAAGGTAGTATCCATCGAATCACTGTTTGCTCGCTATTAGATCAGGGAGTCAAAATTCCGCCGATATCAGGAAACTGGAGGACTTGATGACAGCCCTGGGATAGGAAGAAAAGTTTCTATTACGACTCTAGCTAAGATGAAAGCCGTGAAGGAACGACTGAGACGAAACGCTCATCGGAGCCTGACAACGATGGCTCATGAGATGGGAATGTCCCGAAGATCGATGACAAGGATTGTCAAAGATAAATTGGGTCTTGCCCCATATCGTGTGCGAAAAGAAGCTATTCTCTCGGCCGCCAATAAGCAAAAAAGACTCGAAAAGAGAAAACTTCTTGTGGAGTGCACGCGAGTCGGCGAACATTTGGTTACTGTGTTCTCTGACGAGAAGCTTCACAGTCGAGCAAGAATTCAACTCCCAAAATCAAAGGGTTCTTGCTAAGACCTCCCAAGATGCTTACGGTGGTGGATGCCTACCCAAAACGTCTTCGAGCCGTCATCATGCAGAAAGGTGGCCGAGTTGAACAACTTTAGTATTTATATGTTTGTTATTACCCAGATAAACTTTAAGTTGAATCTCAACTTGTTCTGACTTTTACTTTTTGAAATACTTCCGATTGGCTCGTGTGATGTGGGCCACAGAGAATTTGAACTCGGGACACCATGAGTGGGCCAAACACATCTGCTCCGACGAAATCAAGTTCATTCTGTTTGGCAGCGATGGTACAAAATGGATTCGTCGACCTATTGGTGCTCGATAATCGCCAAAGTATCAGGTGGCGACTGTGGGGAAGTTGTATGATATGGAGCTGCTTTTCGGACAAGGCGATGAACCCTTTGGGACGAATGACTGGCACCATATATAGACCGATTTCAGCACAAACACTATGAGACCATGGGCTCTTCAAAACGTCCGAAGCGGATTTGTTTTCCAACGGGGTAACGATCCAAATCATTCCTCGCTTCATTATCAATTGGTTCGTGATCGTCGTATTGGTGTTTTAGAGTGGCTGAGCCAGTCTCCAGACCTTTATCCAATCGAACATATGTGAGAAGACCTAGAAAGACGTCTTTTTCGAGTTCGTGCCACAAATCCGGTTCAAAAATCTGACCAATTCGAAGCGGCGTGGAAGTCCATCCCGAACAGTGTTTTTGAGGCTCTTCTAGATTGAGTGGCAAGAAAATGTCAAGCTGTTATTGACCCAAAAGGCTACGCAACAAAGTACTACTTAGCGTCAAATAATTTTGTGGGTTAATAATACTGGTATGAGCAATAAAATAATTAAAATTGAGTGCTGCCTCATTTTTTAATTTCTTTAATTTTCAATAAAAATTAAATTGTTTACTACTCACATCTCAGGATTACTGGTAGACTCGATCAGCTCCTTTAATTGTGCATCCAGCGCTTCCGCGACATCTGTAACATAAATATTCGCAATAAAATATAAGACCTTAATAAATACACACAAAGTAGATGATAGACAAATTTTTTCTTTAATTTTTGAAAAAAAAAAACACTGAAAAATCTTGAAAACTCATTGTAAAAAAGCAAAAATTAAATAAAGTGTTGAAAACGTATTTCGAAAATAGGAGGCGTGACCACATTGTGCAAAGCGGCGCACTGTTTCGCAACGCCGCGGCATACCTCTTTTTAATCAGTGTTGTCCAATTGGTTACCGCACATCTCAGCGGTAACCAATCGGAAATCACTTATAGGGGCGAGAGATGCCTGCAGGGCTAGACGCCAGACGAGCAGACAAATTTTTCATCGCGGTGTCCGCGCGGACGGTATCTGGTGTCCAATTGGTCAATATCGTCCGCGCGGCTTCCAATCAGTTCTACCGAGTGTCGCGCAGCACAACCACTCAGCCATTTGATCACTGAAAGTTGCCTACGCAAATTGTGGTGAAGTTCGCATTCTTCGCAAAATCTAATATTATCATAGCAAAAAATGGGCCGTGGAATAATTTTGAAATTTTTTTTTCAATTTTTCGAGGCGGCAATTCAAATTTGAATTTAAATATTGGGAGTTCGATAACCGACGAATCAAACACACACTCTCTCTCTCTCTCTGTAAATCGTTTTTTTGTGATTGTCATATTTCACAACGAAACATTTAAAAGATATAATGAAAACGCTTAAGAAATTAAAAAGGAGCGCTAAAGTAAAAATCCATCTGCGGACAACTTTCACCTTTTCAACATCGCGTTTTTCCTCCTTCGGCTTCTCCTCTTTCGCCTCGTTCTCCTTCTTCTCCACAAATTCCTCTTTCGAGCCAACATCAGCAGCACCATCTGGAATATGGAAGGAAACAAATTATAGAAAGCGCGTTTAAAGGCGTTTACCATTTTTCGGACCATCAACTGTATTTGTTGGCTCTTTTTGAGCCGTTTCGTTGACGCTTTTCGTCGATTTCGGACCATCTCCGTTTTGTTTGCCTCCACAAACGGCAATGATGAAAATTAATGATGCTATTGGAAATATTTCAATGACAAGTTGCAATAGTAAATCCTGCAAAGAAACGTCTTCTCAAATTTGGCGAGAAATGAAAAAAAAAACCATCTCTATGAAGTAAGAATGGAATAAAAAATGAATGAGAATTATCAAGTATAATTTCTTATCTATTCGTCATTAAAATCAATTCTTTTGTGTTTTTTTTTTCATTTCTTTTTAAAAAATGAGCAATTCGACGCCCAACAGGTATTTGAAAACCATTTTATTTTTTTTTCGAGATATTTTTCAGCTGTGCTTCGCCTAGCTTCAACATTCGGAATTGCGACGAATTTGCTAGAATTTCCAATAGTTTCTTTTAATTATCTTAACTTTTTTTTAATTTTTCACAAAAAAACCGAATTTTTAGATGAATTTATGAATGAGTTGTTGTCGCTTCGCCGGAAAACCATCGAGAATCTCGAGAACTCCGAAAACGATTTGAGAATTCGAATGCATTCCTTTAATTTGCTTGTGAAAATTATGGATTATTTCTTTTCTGAGAGCTATTGAATGAGCAAATAAATGAAAAATTATGTTTCGAATTTTCCGCTTTGCTACGGTACACATGTCCGCATTCGTCGTCACGCCAAAATGCACAAGCGCGTTTTATTCAATTTTTCTCGCAATTCGCCTCATTTTTTTGTCAAAATTTCGAGAATTTTTGCAGAAAATGGATTATGAAGCGATGGAAAAACAAATAGCGCAACTCGAGGAACTAGTTGGAGTCGATGAATTCTCAAAGGTGCTTTGAAAATGATGCGAAAATAAAGTAAATGCGAGTTTTCAAATTTCGCAATTCAGACGAAGCCAATTCCCGTCGAAATCGAGCAAATCACCAAGAAATTGCGCGATGATTTAAATGCGAATATTCTAATGTCGATTCCCTATCAGAAATTAGACAATTTGCACAAATTGGCGGCTCAGGTGAGTTGTTCTAGAAAAAAATTAAATTGATCGAAACAAAAAGGAATTTTCAGTCAAATCAAGCGGCAGCTTCGATTTCCGAGCGAATCGAATCCATCAATTTTTCCGAGCAGCTCATTTTGCAGCGGATTGAGCTCATCAAAACCTTTGAGGAGTGCCTACAAGTTTCAAAATCGGGGGAAAGCTTTCAAAATTTCAAAAATTGAAAATTTAGAGCGCTCTGGACACCGAATGTTTTTCGAAAATCTCCGATCTTCTTCCATTACTCGACGACGAAATCCGCATATGCGAGGAGCTCTACCAAAAATGGAAATCGTAAGAAGATTCTTCGTTATTCTAGACGAAAGCTCTCATTTTTTTCAAGCGAATGCACCGAATTCGAGAATTTCCGCGACGAGTACGCCCTAATTCTCAAATCGATCACAAATCGGGTTTTTCAACTACAAGCCAAAATCGATGGTCTCGTGCAGAAGGCCGAAATCAAGTCAAAACAGGAAAACGCATAATTTATTTTCAATTAAAAAAACAAAACAATGTATTATCAATCAAATGTTCAAATCATCATCGGGATCGCTGTCGTCAAAATCATCCGCTTGGTCAGGCTCATAGATAATCTGACCGCCGGCTCGAATCTTCCTTCGACTCTGATCGCGTATCGCAACGCCGTCTTCTTGCCGATTCCTGACGTGCGGCAACAGAAGCGCGTCTCTCGCCGCCTTCTCAGATTCCTTGATTTGAACGTCGAGCTCGAACGCCGCTCTGATGTCGTTCACCGACGCATCAGTCTCCTTCTCTTTCTCAACATCGCAGAGTTTGCGCAATTTCGGTTTTCCATTCGCCACCATTGTGATAATCTCCTCCTGATTGCTCAATCTGCCCTTTTTGTCGTATGTCACCGAGAAAGCCACAAATTCCGATGGCGGCTCAGTGCGTTTTCTGCAAAGAAACACCGTGCATTTCGTTTTCGAAACCAAACAAAAATCCAAAACTACCGAATCGTGTAGATCGCCGAAGCGAACGCCGAAATTTCTTTGAACTCGTCGATTTTCACCGTGGACGTCGGACAAACCACAAAAACTCGCGAGTTTTCTGAAAAAAAAAGAAGCAATTTACCAAAGAAAAAAACACGGGCTGCGCACTTTTCAGCTCATTGAGCAATATTATAGATTCTCGCAATCCGAACGCGTCAAGGTAGATGTCGAAATCTTGAAAAATCACCGTTTTCGCCTCAACGTCGCCGCTCAATATCGGCGATTTCGACGAGAATGAGACTGTCGAGACTCTGAAATTGGTTCGTCTTTGAAAAAAAAAAAAACAAATCGAATTGTACAAATTAAAAAAAAATTATTTCCTTCGTCACAAAAAACGCGTTGACAAAACGATTTTTAAAAAAGTTGTGCGTACACACGCACGCAAAATTGCACACCACCGAATATTCCTAATAAATTTTTTAAAAATGCAATTCTTCAATTTTTTCGTCGGAAAAAAGCGAATAAATCAAAATTTGAAATTCTCCACTAGTCCAAACTTTTCCATTAAAAAAAATCCAATTTTTTCCATTTCAAAATTTTTTTCAGACAAATCCTAAAAACAAAATTGATGCGCCTTAAACTGTTGTCGATGTACGAGGCTTTCAAATGCACGCAAATAAACAGCCACCATCATCAGATTAAAAGCCCCGAGGCGGGACGAAAAAAGTATTTATGGTCCTCATTTTCAGTATAGTGCTCAAGGACCAATGCGAAAATTTTTCAAGCGAACATTTCCGTCGATGTTTCAAAGGGAACACAGGGAGGAAAAAAAACCGCGAAATGTATAAAACAATTTCAGAAAAATTTCCGTTGGACCATCAAATGTCTCGAAAATCACACGAAAACGCACATCTCTCGATTTTGGATCTCAATTTTTCTGAATTACGAAACACTCATTTCTTTCCTGGTTTTCCAATAATTCGCCAATGCAAATTCTGAAAATTTGCGTCAAATTCGGTGTGTTCGCAAATTTCGAAATTCTCTTTCTAATTGCGCGCTCTGAGATTCACAAAATTCAAACAAACTCCGCGACGGCGTCCGAGTTGATTTCTCGAATCCACGTGTCGACGCATTCCAAATGAATCACACACGTCTTCTGATTCCGATTGATCGCGTGCACAATCGGCAGCAAATCCTCATCATTTTTCGCTTGAAAAAAAAACTAATTTCAGCTAAATTTCCAGCAATACCTCGAAAAATGACAACTCCCTGCTTTGGCAATTCGTACAAACTCATCGAAATTCCGCCCTCAATTATCTTATGTCGTTTTAGTTTCATTTAGGCACGAAAATATTTTCAGATTTTCATACAAATTCCAAATTTTCAGACAAATTAAGTAATTACAGCGACAATAATTTATTGCAACGTTAATTTTTATAGGATATTCATAATAGCAATAATAATGATAATAAAAATATAAATCGATTCCAAAGACAAATTAATATAATATCAAATATTTAGATCATTTTTAATGTTAAAACTGCGATTCAATCGGTTCACCACCTTCTTCACCATTCTCCTCCTTCTGCTCAGCAACTGGTTCCGGAGCTGACGCCGGAATCGGAGGAGCCGACGCTTCCTCAATTTGAGGCTCCTCGGCCTTCTCCTCTTCCACCTTCGTCTCCTCGACTTCCATCTTCTCCATCTCATCGGCAATCATTTCAGCCTTCGCTCCTTCGGGAATCTCCTCGAGTTTCGGCGGCTGCTCCTCACCATTCTCATCAGCCTTCTCCTCAACTTCCGCCTCCTTCGGCTCCTCCTTCACCTCCTCTTTGACCGCCTCTTCTTCAACCTTCTTCTCCTCGACTACTTCCTCGTTTTTGCTTCCATGAAGCGCCGCAAACTTTGGCTGAATTCCTTGGAACTGCTGATTAAGCATCGGCGTCACAAATGGTCCCGGCGGCGGCAAAGGTGTGACACCAGCAGTCGCCTCAGGATCCTTTGTGGTAAGACGCGACAGTATCCTAAAAATCCAAATGAAATGCCGAGAATCTGACGCGAAGTCCACTCACTGTCTCTCCGTCATATTCAATCGATGGGTGACCGGCCGAAGTTGAGCCAACGTCGCCGGAAGCCTCGACACATCGGCCTTCATATCGGAAAGGAGCTCATCGAGCTGATTAAGCACTAAAAATGGGCATTCAACAAACAAACAACGATTATGTCAATGATACCTTTGTGAAGGACCGCATTCGCATTGCGATTTCCAGCGGCGCTATCTTTCGCCACATTCGCATGCGCGTCGGCGACATTCTCCAAATCGGCGAACCTTTGCGCGAGTTGTCCGGTCGCCGCCGTGCTCTCGGCGCTATTCTGCAGATTCAAATAGGCCGCCCGTCTCAGTTGCTCTTCAATAATGAGCGCCTGCTCCAAAAGCTGCAAAAATAAAGAATCAAAACGTTGAAATTCATCGAAACACAATCGCTCCCAACCTTGAATCGTCGCTGCAAAAATTTGGTCTTGATCTCGGCGAAATTCGCCCCAGAGGGAATCTCCTGTTTGAACGGCTCATTGATAATCGCAAATTTCGGATCGTTCTGAATATCCTGGAAGTTGATCTGATATCGTCCGTAGCCGTGAACGACAATCGCTGCCAGCAGCCAATAATCATGCCGTCGATGCCAAATCTCGTACTCTTTTCCGTTCGTCGCAACCTTCTCCTCATTCTGCCACAACGTGTGCAGCTCGGTGAATCCGCCATCGGTGATGTTGAATTTGAACGGCGGCCGATTGCCCTTCTTCGCCGACAACTCGTCCTTCTTGACATCCTCATCCGACTTCTTCTTCTCCGCCTCCTCCACTGTCGCCTTGTTCTCATCATTCGTGTCCATCGGCTCCAATCCCGGCGTCGCATCCGCATTCTCTTCTTTGACGTCCGATGCCGCCACACTCTGCTCGCGCGACGTCTCCACCGAGTTGGTGTTGGTCGCCGGCGCGGCGACGTCGGCGTTCGCCGCCTGCGCGACAATCTGATCTTGAAGTTCCGGCATCGACCATTCGCCATTGAACTCCTCAAACTCTTGCACTTTGCGTCGAACCAAACTCATCAATCCGATTCGCGAGAGCACGTGCTGCCGATTAAGACCTTCGCGCGGAACACCATCATTGAACGTGTCCGACGCATCAGCGCCCGGCTCACAAAGATGCCTCATGAACAACGAGGTGTACGCACGGAACGCGCGCTCCGATTTTCCTTTCAAGTCGCGAATCTGTAAACATGATATCATGGCCTCCAATTCGAAAGAGCAATTCTCGACTCACCAGCCACTGCGATTGGTACGAATCCTGCGGCGGCATTCCCCAACGCATGACGGCGTTGTAGAACGCGCGACGCTGTCGCGGATTGAATCCGAGCACCTCGATTTGCCCGTTGACTTTGGCGAGAAGCGGCGGCAACTTCTCCGAGTTCTCGTCGCGTCGCCTCTTCCGCTTCTCATCATAATCATCATCCGAATGCATTCCATCGCCACCATCCGAGCCCGCATACGACGACACATCATCATCATCATTCTGATTCTGCAATCACAAACATCTCAATGAATCCCCCCAATTCGATATCTAAATCCCTCACATTCTGATTATTCCAATCCTGTCCCATATTCTCAGCGGCATAGTTGACCTGCTTCCGCACGCGTTTTCCCTTTCCAAGCTTCTGCGCCTCAACCTCCTGGTCCTGCTCATAGTGGTGTCGAAGGAGCTTCTCCCAATAATCCGGATCCGGCTCCTTCTCGCCCTCTTTGATCACTTCCATATCGATATCCTCCTCTTCTTGCTGTTCGGCCTCTTTCGTTGTATACGTCGCAACTTTGAACGAGCTCAGGTACTCATTCGTCCAATCCGCCTTCTTCTCGCCGTCGCCATCCTCGCCAGGCTCGCCTTTCGTCCGATCAAGGAGATCCTCAACAGCAGCGTCATCCCAAACAATATGATGCTCATTGTTCTTGTCGCCATCGCCTTCGGCCGGCTCCTCCTCTTTGAACAGCTCCTCAGTTCCCCAACGAAGCACATCATCAAGCTCCGACTTGCTCATACTCTTGCCACCCTCCTTGCCGCCGCCGAGTCCAGCTCGCACGACCAAATGTGTCAAAAGCATCTTCTTCTTGGCCACCGTGGTGATGCGCTCCTCCACCGAGTTCTTCGTCACGAATCGATAAATCATCACCTTGTGCTTCTGTCCCAAACGATGGGCACGCGAGAACGCCTGAATGTCATTGTGCGGATTCCAATCCGAATCATAGATGATGACGGTGTCAGCGGTGGCCAAATTGATTCCGAGACCGCCAGCGCGTGTCGAGAGCAGAAACACGAATTGTTGCGCGCCCGGCGCATTGAATCGATCGATCGCATCCTGCCGCTGTTGTCCGGTGATGCTACCGTCGATTCGCTCATATTTGTAGCCCTCAAACTCGCAAAAATCCTCCAATATGTCAAGCATCCTAGACGGAAAAAAAGCACATCTCAAAAATCAAAATTTCAATAATATTCCTTACATGGTCATTTGGGAGAATATGAGAACACGATGGCCGCGCTCTTTCAACTTTCTCATCATCTTCTGAAGCAGCACAAATTTTCCGCAATTCTTCACCAGCGCGTTTCCCTCGTACATTCCGTTTTTCAGCTTCGGCGCTTCCAAGCACGCCTTCATAAAGAGATACGGATGATTGCAGCACTTTTTAAGCTCCATGATAATATTCAAAAGCGACATCTGGGTTCCACCGCTCTTCACGTTCAACGCGTCAAAGTTACGCGTCAAAATATGCTTGTAATACTTCCTAAAATTGTCAAATTTTGGGGAAAAAAAAATTTAAAAAATTGATCTATACTTTTGCATTGGCGACAATTCCAATCGAACAATCAACTCCGATTTGGACGGCATTCCCGTAAGCACGTCGGCCTTCAAACGGCGAAGCATATGAGGTCCGAGGAGCGCGTGAAGCTTCTGAATCTGATCCTCCTTCGAGATTTCCGAGAATTCCGCAGTGAAGTTCTCAAGGTCACTGAAAAAAAATAATAATAAGCATAACATCAAATTGATAAGCGTCTTACTTGAATCGATCGGGAGCCAAAAAATTGAGCAAATGGAACAATTCCTCAAGATTGTTCTGAAGCGGAGTACCAGTGAGAAGCACACGATACCCAATATTGTATTCGCTGAAACGATTTCAGATGAAAATCAAAACAATTGCGAATCGGCTACCTCAAATTCTTGAAGAACGTCGATTGGTTGTTCTTCAGACGATGCGCCTCATCGACGACCAAACACGCCCAATCGATTGAAGAGAGAATCGCGCGGTCCATATTAATGCATTCATAGGACGTGAGAAGCACATGGAACTTCATGTTCTCTTGCGACTTCATCTTCGAAGCTTTCGGTCCACCTCGCACAGCGCCTTCGACGAACGAGAACTCGTGCTCACGTATCACCATTCGCGAATCGCGATCGCCAACGTAGGTGACGATGTAAAAGTCGGGGCACCACAATTCGGCTTCTCGCTCCCAATTGATAATCGTCGATAATGGGGCGGCAATCTGAAAAAAAAAACCAGTTTTGTTGGTTTTTTTTCTCGCCAAACTAAACATCATACCAAAAATGGTCCCTTCGTGTGGTTCTCTTTCATCAGCGTGTACAAAAACGTCAACGATTGCACCGTTTTACCGAGACCCATCTCATCGGCAAGAATCGCGTCGGTTCCGTTCGACCAACAATGCCGAAGCCAATTGATGCCTTCCAATTGATATGGATGAAGGTTGCCGCCAGTCTCGGTGATATAATCCGGCTGCACTTCATACTTCTTGCGAATCTACAAAAAAACATCTTCAAATAAAGCCAAAGCGATTCATTGAGCTTACATCAACAGTGGGTTTGTCCTTCTTCTTCTTCTTCGAAGCCGCTTCCTCCTCCTTCGGATCATACGGCGGAAGGCCCTTCTCCTCGCGATGCTTGTCAATAATTTTTCGGACTTGCTTCGGAATCGCGTCGCCTATCATTTTCTCGCGATGCATCCAATATTTCATGATCGCGTTCTCATAATACGCGATGTCCATGTCGTCGCGTTCCCAAGTCGCTTGCTCATAAGCCAACTCCTTCCATTTGATGAGATAATCGAATTGCGATTTGCCGTATTGCATATGGTTTATGATGCGATGAATCTGCATCCATTCCGGCTTCACGCCATACTGATAATATTTCTCGCGAAGATTGTACGGATCATTGTCTTTATGATGGCGTTGAATTGTGGACTCCTCGAAAATCGGCGGCGTTTCCGAATCGTATTTTCTCCAGTACATGCGAACCAGCGCCGAGAAGAACACGTCCATCATCGTCTCGCTGAGCCATTCGCAATGCCAATATGATAGGTATTTCCATTTCACGAAGAACTCGCGCTCGCGTCGCGGCTCCATTTTTCGCGGCGGCGCCAGCAGTATCGCGTTTTTGTCGTTCGCGTCCGCCTCGACCGGATCCGGATATTTGATCTCTTTCCAACGCCAACACAGAATTTTTTCGACGCGTTGCGGCGGCTCGGTGAGCGAACACCTCGGACAACTCCATTCGTTCTCCGGTATCTCGGTGAGCGACGGATCGAGACAATAAGCGTGATAGGAGCTCGGGCACGTGTCGCAGAGGAGCAGCGAGCCGGTCTCTTTGCAGATTCGACAGTACTCCATGTTCTGTCGCGCCGGCTCTTCCTCCTTGTGCGTCGGCGGTCCGTGCTCCTCGCAATGCGGACAACTCCAATCGCCCTCCGGCGGCTGCTCCATGTTCTCGTCAATGCACACGGTGTGATAGGCTCGCGGGCAAGTGTCGCAGAGCACAATCTCACCGCCTTGCTTACACACCTCGCAATGGTCTTGATGCTCCTGAACAATAATTCTAGTAAAATCATCGCTGAAAATCTCAAAATGCCCACCTCTTCGTCGTCCTCGCCGGCGGCTTTCATGGCGCGCTTATTGGCTCGATAGCTCTCAAGAGCCGTCTTCTTCTTGTCCTGTTTGGCGGCAGCGCGACTCGCCTTGCGCTCCTCCTTCTCGCGCTCAAGCTCGTCTTGCTGCTTCTCGTGCTGCTTGAGAAGCGACTCGAACTCCTGGTCGCTATCCTCGCGATCGCCATCCGAATCATCGTTTCGTCGACGCTTACGCGTCGAGCTTCGCATTTTTATCGGAGCCACCTTCTCGGCAGGAGTGGAAACTTTGGCTCTGCAAATTTGATGACACGATTTTTAATTGAATTCAATTTGCACAAAAATCGTTTACCTCAATTGCTTCTTGGCTGAAATCGACTTGCCAGTGGCAATGAGATGATCTTGATACTCCTTATATTTCACTTGGAACATTGGATAAAGTTTGGTGGTATTCATTTTCGGATTGACTTCTTGAATTCGCGTTCGCGAGACATTCATGAAAGTCTTGAGGTTCGTAATATTCGCAAACTCTTCGTCGTCATAATTAAGATCGACGTCGACGAAGCCGTGAAATTCGCAAATCTCGGTTGACGACGAGTTGTACGGATCAGGATTGGCCGTCTTCTTTCCTTTTCCTTTTCGTCCCTTATGCCGCTTATTGGACTTTTTCTTGTCAGCGTGGGTTGATGATGCGCTTTCATCGGCTTCAACGTCCTCTTCTTCAGCAACTGAAACATTTTCAAATTGGTTTTATTTATTTTCGCCTCGACTCCGATTTTTACCATCTTCATCGCCGTCCTCGGTGTTGTCCAAATTCACCGACTCCTCCTCCATTGTCTCATCGCCATCGATGGTTCCATCATGTTCCGACATGATTCTGAACAGAAATTATAAAAAAAAATTGATCGAGAACGCCGGAAAACAGGGAAAAATGTTGACGTGTAAAGCGGAAAATGAGCGAATTTTAAATTTTGTACGAGTTCACCGAGACGCACTATTGCACACTGGAAATTCGGGATTAAAAAAAATTCGAAAACTAATGTTAGAGAAACGAGAATTATTAGCAATGGGAAAATTCTGGAAAAATCGATATTTAGGCCGAAATAAATTGAGAGCTTTATTTCAAGTGGCTCGAGTTGTAATAACATGATAGTTAATAAAATAAATAACAATAATGAAGTAATTGGTCAGTGACAGAAAAAAAGCAATGGATAATCGATAAAAATGGGATAATCACAAAATGGGGGGGGGACGCGCGATTTCGAAAAATATGCTAGCGTTGTGAGGCGTGGCTGCGTCTAGCGTCATGTCCCCGCAAACGAGGGGACATACACACACACACACACACACACAAGTGCCGCCCGGTGCGGGGACACCTCGCACATCGTGTTCTTCGACATTCCAGCTGTTCTCGATTGAGTCGTCAGCGTCTTCGCACCATTATGTGCTGTCCATATATGGAATTGCGAATGTGCGAGAAATAATTGTCATGAGCTATCGGTATAATGCTCAATGCGTTGATTGTATTTAGGGACCATCTAAACATTGGGGGAATTCCTGAAAGAGGGAGTTGGTACAGGGAAATTTGGAATTTCTTTTTTTTTAGAAAATCGCCACAATACCAGACACATCATCAGTGGCACCTTTAAGCTCCTTTTTCTTTTAGCCTCGAAAAAAAAAGATAATTCTAGTGAGTTTAAAATTTATGATACACACATACGAAGCGGTAATTCAAGGCGCATAGAGATATTGAGGCTAGGTCTCACAACGACTGACGTGCGATAGCCAATACAGAGGCGCGATAAGTGGCCCTCGATGTCTGTACACCATATTGCTCTTCTAAAAGGCATTTTTGAAGAATTCGGGAAACCTCGATGAATGTCCGCAGCAAACATTTGTTGAATGACTATAGCAAGCTTCAAAATCCAGTAGGACAGGATAAATAAAACTTCTTTGAAATCATTCCCGTTAATTCAAAGCAATATTCATAGGATGAGAGAAATGTACAAGATTTATTGATTAATTGTGGCTCAATTGGAATCCAGCTTCTCGTTTTCCATAATAACCATATCCATATGCTGAAGGATAACCGTATCCGTATCCATAGCTACCGTATGCTCCGTATGGATAGGCACCGTACAATCCACCGTAATATTGAGCTGTTGATTCGGGCATGATGAATGCGCAAATCATCAATGCCACCAATAAGCACACACTGCAAATTAATTAATTGCTCTAATTACTCTAATTAATTATGATGACTTACAATTTTGAGGACATTTTGAAGACGATTGATGTGTGATTTTTGATATTTGAGAGCTCTTTTATACTTTTTGAAATGTTTGCTTCGAGTAAAAAACGAACGGCAAAAAATAAGAGTTTAATTAAACAAATATTCATTTTGACACTTTTTTGTTTGCATTTTAGTAGGTATAAAAATGCTCGAGTTTTTCAACAAAATCAATCGTCTTCAAAATGTCCTCAAAATTGTAAGTCATCATAATTAATTAGAGTAATTAGAGCAATTAATTAATTTGCAGTGTGTGCTTATTGGTGGCATTGATGATTTGCGCATTCATCATGCCCGAATCAACAGCTCAATATTACGGTGGATTGTACGGTGCCTATCCATACGGAGCATACGGTAGCTATGGATTCGGATACGGTTATCCTTCAGCATATGGATATGGTTATTATGGAAAACGAGAAGCTGGATTCCAATTGAGCCACAATTAATCAATAAATCTTGTACATTTCTCTATCATGCTAAATCGAGGGTGATGTCTATTTGGAGTGTCGTACTATGCTTTGTCTATCTGACGATGTTAACTACTACTTTTCATATACACCAATCAATCTGCGTACATTCGCCCAGCAAAAAAAACATTCTAAATTCATTATTTGAAGGAAGAAATAATTAAGATCAAATATTAATAAGGGGGTTGACACTTGCACTTTCATCTGCGGACGGTCATCAAGGTTGCCCGTCATTCAAGCGTCTCATTTACACCGATCAAACTCAACCATTTTCGGCAATACGTTGAATTGACATTACACTGATTAATAGTAGGTGTTAAAACAGTCTGCGGACATTTCTCGAGACCGCTTTTCGCTAGAATGTAGGCGACAAAAAACCGTTTGGCGCAACGCGTCAGTTTTAATTGAAATTTGCCATTTCTAACCAAATATGGCGTCGAAATTCATTCGAATCATTTCTCTATTTGCCATTTTAATCGATGTTCGGTATTGTGAAAACGATAAATTCGCTGAATATTCAAGTAACGATGTGACAATTTCAAATTTAATTAAAAAACGATTTTCAATTTTTTTTTAGATAATGAAACAACGTGTTTTTACGATAATTATAACAAAACTTGTGATTTTCTGGAAATTTGTACAATCATTGAGAATCATACCAAGTATGGGCTTTAAATTCCTTAAAAACCTCTACAAATTAATGCGCTTTTTCAATGTGGACTAGTTTTGTTTTCGCGGCCACGGCCACCATTATTTCCCGGCCACAAACAAATATGCGAATTTACTTGGTTTTAGACCAATTGATATCAGCTCATGGAGCCCGGAATCAATGAATATGTTTGCTGCGAACGTCAAAATTATCAACGACGGACTTTTTATCATAAAAAATCGACCGGAATCGCGATTAGTTTTCGCTAAACTCCACACACTCAAAGGCACATTGGTTATATTGGATAATATGATGCTTGAAGAGCTCGAGTTTCCGAGTTTGAACGACTCACAAGCCTCGATTCGAATGAAGAATAATCCGTTGATTCATATGAAATATGTTCAATTTTTACGATCGAAATGCTTCAAAACGTGCGAAATCCATGCGAATGGTTCGAATTTTTTGCGGCGCATTTTTTTTAAATCGAAAAATTTACAGAATTTGTTCGAATATTCTCCGAGGACACCGCATCACAGAATATGTACTGAAAAAATTATTTTTGTTTTGTTTCGAAAATTCTTTAAAAATTAATTTTTCTTCAGGTTTGCCACTGCTTATTGGGGATTACTCTTTGTTGGCGTATTAATTATTCTTTTTTGCGGAAAATAAACCATTTTTGCAAGAAAATTCTAGAATTCTCTAATACAGTTGCTTGAAACGACAATGACATTGTGCAGGATTCACAATAGAGATAGTATTACCAGCTGCGGACAATGTTCGAGCACCTCGCCACCCTCTAATCCCTAGCATGCAATGCCGCGGTTCACTTCATTTTTTGCCAATTTTTCAACAAGAAAAAGGATTTATTATAGGAACTCAATTCTATTGCAATCAAAAGAAAAAAATTAAATTATTCATGTAATATTTTCAAGCTTCAATGCGAAAGAGACCGAATTTCGTGTAATAACTGACAGGGGAAGGTTCTCCATGAAGTCACTCGCGAATTGGACGAAACTTTGTATTAATTCTCCTTGAGGGTTGGTTTGAATATATCCGTGTCAAATTATTGCGCAAACGAATACTCTGTCCGATTTTTGGAGTCAAGCGCAGCCACACTGTGAGCGATGCCATTGCGATGTATAAGATTTAATACTCGAGCCAGCGCCACCCCCACCAGCGAGCACGGGTGGCAAAGTGCCAAACGTGTCCATGCGCCAATAATTTGTTCAGGGTTCGAAGCTTCATGGATGTAAAACGTTTTTGCTTGTCAATCCCTCAAAAACCACTCCAATTGAACAGTTGTCTTCCCACCAAAAATTGACATAGTCCCATTAATCGCCTTCTGAAAAGGAAAGAACACTTGAAAATAACCTTCAGCCTCTCAATGTTCACCGTGTGTTCGAGAGAAACAGCTGGTTCCGCCATATAAGGTAATTAAAGCCCATTAAAAAGTAACTTTCCCAAAAAAATTTTTTGTCTGGTCAAAAAGACATTGCGGGCAATTAACGCTGACCATTGGTCAAACCTCGACTGCCAAGCCGCGCTGTTGTGAAAGTGCAATAGAGCGCATTTGCTCGATTCCAAAAGGCCAATGAATTTTTTAAGGCCGATATTTAATTGTAAGCCTCACGTGTTCTGTAAAGCGAGCCACAAAAAAAGGCGAAGCTGGTGTAATAATAGATTGGTGTGGGTCCTTTCACTAGTAACATGACAATGGGTTACAATTTTTTTCCCTACCACAGCTTTGACATACAACAACAATGCAGGCTAACCTCTTCTCACAATCGTCCGAGGCGTCCTTCGGCGACGTCTATTGTACCTGATGTAGGCTACATGTCGATGGAGAGGGGGCGGCGCTGATGGACGCGACGTCGTCGTCGCAACAAACAAAAACTGACACGCGAAGAAGAAGAAGCCGACACGCCCACAATTTTAAACGCAAACCGATACCCACCCATTCGAATTCGTTCAATCCATTCGCAATTAATCGGTACCGCGATGAGGTCGACTATTCGAATGTCCATCGTTGCGTGGTTGGTGATGGTGTTGGCGGCGAGCGTGGCGCACGCGTCGTTCCATCGACACTTCTACGAGTTTCTCGTCGACAAATTCACCAAGCCGATCGCCGATGATTTGTTGCGCGCCGATTTGGGCAAACGCGGCTCGTTCGGCGGCGGCAATCCGAACGCCAGGTTTGGTTTTGTTGAAAATCATCTGCGGACACCTCAAGGGTTGCATATCCAGCTACTTCCGTTTTCGTTGTAATCTTGTCCTCGATGAGTGTCCGCAGACGATGTTGGTAATAAACGGTTTCATCGAACCCGTTCCTTATCAAGAAGAGTCGCACTCACTGATGGTTGTAGTGGTTGTTCTCGAATCGAATCGAGTTTGTAGTCCCACCACGACCGACCATCGTTCTTTCAGCGGCCTTCCGATTGTGGTGGTGCACGGTCTCGCCGGCTACGCGGGCCTCTCGAAGAAGTCGCTCCTCAAGAAGTACTACTCATACGGCCAACCGAACGGCACCGTCTTCTCGACGACGTACGCGAAAGGCCGATTGATGGACTCGCTTCAGCACGGAATGCAGTGCGATTATGTTCTCAAGGTTGGTGATTCGTTGACCACAACGCTTCATAGATCAGTGAGAGAGAGAGAGAGAGTGAGGAAGGGAGGTGGTTGACCTTGATTCGGAACAATAGACGATTCGAGAAGCCGAGATGTTTGAATTAATACAAAAAATAGATCTAAAGAGATTTTCCAAATCAATGGCGGCTTCTTTGCGCCGAGAATCATGCTCGAACAATTTTTTACAAAAGAAAAATCAGAATTTCTTACCTTTTTTATATGCGCTTAAAACATCTGCGGACACTTTGCGGGTTTCGCCACACTCGTTTAGCCGCGTTGGCGGCAATTCAAAAAAGGGGGCTACGCAAAAAAATTCAAAATTCGGACGAATTTTGTGTCCCTGGCATGCGCCTTTAAATACAGTATCCAAAAATTAATGTTTTCCTTGAAATAGAATTTTTTTGATTTATTTCGAAATTTTGCAAACTCCCACTGTTTAAATTCAAATTGGCCGAGAAATAAATTGCGATGGTCCTTAAAATAATGAATGCATTTTAAAGAATTTGAAAACAATTTTTTTTAAATTTTTTCTCAAAAATATATCGAAAATCCCAAAACCAACGTATTTTCTATTAAAAAATCAACGAAAACGATGTTGGGAATTATTTTTTGCCGATGTTCAACGAAATTTTTGTGGCGAGTATATCATTTTTTTGAATTCTCAATATCATTGAAAGTAAAAATTAAAGAGAATTAACTCTAACAAGGGAAGTGTTGAGGTTTGAAATTTCTTCTGACAAATTGTTCGCGAAATTCCCTATAGAGTGCGCTATGCCGTTTTCTGCAAACATTTCAAAAAAACTAAAAAATTTCGAGTTTTAAATTTGCTTCTTGATTTTTTTACCCACTCCAACTCCTTACACTTATACCGCGCGGAACTTGCATACAGCAAGCAGCAGCGATGGCACTGATTAAGCGCGACGCAAGCATAATGGAAGCATTGTGGGAAATCTGTGGAACGGAAGCATAATGCTTCCATATAGGAAGCATAATGTAATTCTTAGTGGCTGTGGAAGAATTATGGGACGAATATGGATGGAATGAAAAC
This sequence comes from Caenorhabditis bovis, assembly GCA_902829315.1. Classification (NCBI taxonomy): domain Eukaryota; kingdom Metazoa; phylum Nematoda; class Chromadorea; order Rhabditida; family Rhabditidae; genus Caenorhabditis; species Caenorhabditis bovis. Next base: position 5,653,659 of record CADEPM010000004.1, on the reverse strand, counting down.
GGGATGAATATGCTTCCGGTGTTTGCGAGCCGTGGAACAAATATGGATGGAATATGGATAAAATAATCATATGTCAATAAACATACAATTGGCGTCTGGACGGCAGACCAAGACAATTTCTAGAAAAATCAATACAAAAAACTTATGCTATCATATAAACAATGAAAATTTGAAAATTACATGATACACAACATACGAAATTTAGCTTCTACCATTTAATGACTTATGCTACTCAGATTTATGTTAATTCAGTCAACTGTTCCTTACTTTGTTTAAAGATTGCCAACTACAATTTAGTCGTATTAATATATTTTTGCCGGTTTTTCCGAAATTGGCATCGCAAACTACTCACAATTTGCTCCAAACTGGTAGCAGACGCGCGTAGAAGAGGCGTGCCGCAGCATTGCAAAACCGTGCGCCGCTTTGCACAATGCGGCCACGCCTCACATTTTCGAAATTCGTTTTCAAAATTTTTGTCCTTTTGCTTTTTCTCAATGAATTTTCAAGATTTTTTGTGTTTTTTTTTTGTCAAAAATTAGAGAATTTTTTTCAAAATTAAAGGAAAAATGTTTTTAAAAAATAAAGGAAAAATTTTCATGTTTATCATCAAAATCGAAACCAAAAATAAATTGATAGCATTCGAAAATTTTAAAATCGATACGATGTTTTCAAATCGTTTCCGACACTTTTAAAATCGAATTTAAATATTTTCTCAATCGAATTGTGTTTAATTTCTCATCGAATCCGTTTTATTTTTATTTACTTTAACATATTTTTTATTATCGCTCGCTTTTTTCTTTTAATAAAACATAATGTTTTGAAATTTTTTACAGATGAAGACAAGATCGAGAGTGTTGTCAGATATAACTGAAACTGCTCTAGAAGTCAATAACAAAGAACCAGAAGTCCCTAACATGGAACCAAATTCGCTCGACACTTCAGATCCAGATAGTCCAATTTACTCGCCAACTCAGCAAAAAAATTTTTCTCCACAGTCCTCACAAACAACAAAATCAACGCCAATTCCTAAACCTTCGTACGCGCAATTTGTAAGTTGTTATCATCAAAAATTGGCCTGTTCGACTCCAGAAATGGTTTCAATTAGAAAAATATGCGCAATGAAGTCTTTATAAAGTACTTCCTAAGTTTAAAGCTTGTTGATTATTTGGTTCCAATCAGGGCTGTGCGGCAATGGAATTGCCGATTGCCGAAATTGCCGGTTTTTCAAATTGCCGAAGAAAATTTCGATCGGTAATTTGCCATTAGCCGAATCGCCGAAATTTCCGATTGCCGTACAGCCTTCGTACCAATATCATTCAGTGGCATTTATCTTTTTAAGTGGGGCTCTAGTACAGAAGTCGCCAGACGCCGACTATATAAAGATCCTATACTTTATTGCAAATATCTATATTACAGATGTTCTTATCCATGGCTTTGGGCAACAACCGACAAATGACTTCAAAGCGAAAGCATTACGCATGGTTCGAGAAGTCATGGATAATCTTCTGTAAGATTTTGAGCTATGACTATTAATTTATTTATTTGATTAAGCGATAGAATGCGCCAACGACTTTAAAGGAAATTTGGTGTAGCGCCGGAAGCGCTCGCGGCGCAATTAAGGAAGCTGCTTGATTCTACCAGCAACCCTCAGATGTGAGTATTCATATGTCTTTGAAATTTTAACCAAAATGCCTTTTTGCTTCAAATTTTGGAGTTGTTCTTTCTTCCGCCAATTCACTTTTTATTTTGTGCACTAAAGGGTTTCCAAAAATGCAATAAAAATAAATTATTTTTATTTTTAAGAAAATTATTGATGTAAAAAAAACTGATTGTATTTTCTCGAAAAATTTAGTTTACGTAACAATGGTTTACAAGTTTTTCAAATTAATAGGCCCATTATAATCGAAGTGTAGCGACTAGGAAAAGTGGAGAAAAGGTAAAAATTCGATAACGGTTTCTTTCTACAAGCGTATATTTGCGAAAAAAGGATAGGTTAAATGTGCATTAGGACTTTTGCCTAATTTCTTAGCAATAGTTGTTGTTTTTAAAAATATCATAACACGGCTTTTTAACCAAGTGTGAACGATATGAATTCTACTTATTACAGCGTCCCGCTCGATGTCAGTACTGACAATGATTCGAATAGTTCGGCAGTTGCCAGTAACTAATGGTTTGATTATATCTTAATTGAAATTCATTTCATTGTTGTTTTTTTTTATTTTAAATTAAATAAATGTGTTAATATGAAATAAATTTTGAATACAGCAATCAAATTGTTTTCTTATTTGCCCATATGGAAGGCATACGGCTCATTCCATATACGAAACACGCGGTTCCGCAAAAAAATGCTTCCATTATGCTTCCATATAACTTGCATATAAGATTCCTATGATATCCACAGCCGTTCCACTATGCTTCCATTGTGCCTATGCTGCCGTTTATCTGTGGGCTCAGTGGCGCGCGTGGGCGTCATCAAGAAGGGGGTTGAGGACTCAATCCCCTTGGCAATTTTGAGCCTGTCGAAATCCTTTTTTCCCATAAAATTGAACAATTGTTTAATTCAGCAAAATTTTGAGAATTTTGCCGAAAAAAAAATCAGCAACGATCTACAGTAATCCTTGAAAATACATACAACTCTGATTGATTTGATAATTTTTCTGAAGGCAATAAAACGAGGGGACGATGCAAATATTTGTGCGCGCAAAATTTCGAAAAAAAAGTCAGCTGACCACCCCCCCCCCCAACCCCCTCCCGATCTAATCGCCTTATAATTCAGGTGCGAACTTTGATTTTGGCGGTGCACGAGTACACGAAGAAGCCGGTGAACGTCGTCGCCGTTTCGATGGGCTCGCCGATATCGCGCAAGGCGATCATCGGCGGCCATTGCGTCGACAGCGGCGTGAATTTGGGCCGTCCAATCAATCATCTCGTCCACAATTTCGTCTCGGTCGCCGGCGCCAACAACGGTAGACAAAACCCGGTTGAACGTCGGCAGCACGCAATTGTGAAATGTTGCAGGCGCGCTGATGTGCTCCAGCTCGCCGTTCGTCAACGGCGTGTGCAGTCCGATTCATGGAATGAGCTGCCGCTCGCGATTCATTCAGGAGATCAACGCTCAGTGAGACCCCCCCACGACCCCCCCCTGTTATATCAATTTTCCCTTCTTGCAGACCCTATCGCTACGGCAAAAACATGTTTGTGATCTACTCGGTGGCCGATGAGATCGTCGGACTGCACAACAACTGCGGACAAATGTCGTCGCTGTTGGCCGGCGCGACGACGATTGTGGTGAGTTGTGTGTGTGTCCGCAGCATGACGCATTGAAAAGCAAACAAGATGAGTCATCCGGAGTTTGTCGTTTGCAGAAGACGCGCCTACTCCATGGAGCCGTCATCGGACAAACCACTGAGGACCAATGGCGAGCCCTTCAGACGCCATAATTGGACCCCCCTCCCACCACACCCCAATTATAATTCATATGTAGTCATTTAATGATCTCCCCCCTCAAAAATCCCGTGTTCTTCATTATTTTTTTTGTATATTTTGTTTAATAAAAAATTTTATTCTTAAAAAAATCAACCGGCGATTATATGGGGGTTTTTCGGCGGTTCTCGCGTCTTCGGAATTCCCGCATAATTGTAGACGTCGATGGCGGACGCATTCAGAATCATGACGACGATCAATAGGGCAAGAATCAATCGGCGAACAATGATGGACATTGGAAAAATTGAATGAAGTGGGGTTATCATGAGATGGCGACACATGTAAACAATTGCTACCGTAATACTCAACCGGAGGGGGGTCTTGATCACAAGATGAAAAATTAATTAATTACTCTAATTAGCAAGTGACTAATTAATTATGACTCAGAGAATTGATTGAAAAATTCAGAGAGTCTAATTTTTGAAGCTCTCGCTTTTTTTTTTGATCTGATGGTCCGAGCCTGATCATGAGGTTTGGATGGTCCTAAAAGCCTCGCAAATTGTAGAAACAATTTTGAAAAACGGGAAACGTTGGGAAAATTTTGAAAAAAATTATTTTTGCACCCAATGGGTTCCAGTTTCTGACGCAATATTGCACACATTTTTTTCACATTTAATTCCATGCTGATAATTTTTTTTTGAAGATCAGTAAAAAAATTAAATCAAACAATGTCAATATAAGCGCGCAAAAATGTGTGCAAACACCGTGACGTAAATATCGCAGATTTGTTTTTTTTTTTCGGTTGGAGACCAATTTGAAACAAATAAAACACTATACAGGGCGGCCGTGGCCGAGAAAACTCAAGTCCCCTCCACCGTTTCAATTGTTTTCTGTTCGCACAGATAAACGGCAGCATAGGCACAATGGAAGCATAGTGGAACGGCTGTGGATATCATAGGAATCTTATATGCAAGTTATATGGAAGCATAATGGAAGCATTTTTTTGCGGAACCGCGTGTTTCGTATATGGAATGAGCCGTATGCCTTCCATATGGGCAAATAAGAAAACAATTTGATTGCTGTATTCAAAATTTATTTCATATTAACACATTTATTTAATTTAAAATAAAAAAAAACAACAATGAAATGAATTTCAATTAAGATATAATCAAACCATTAGTTACTGGCAACTGCCGAACTATTCGAATCATTGTCAGTACTGACATCGAGCGGGACGCTGTAATAAGTAGAATTCATATCGTTCACACTTGGTTAAAAAGCCGTGTTATGATATTTTTAAAAACAACAACTATTGCTAAGAAATTAGGCAAAAGTCCTAATGCACATTTAACCTATCCTTTTTTCGCAAATATACGCTTGTAGAAAGAAACCGTTATCGAATTTTTACCTTTTCTCCACTTTTCCTAGTCGCTACACTTCGATTATAATGGGCCTATTAATTTGAAAAACTTGTAAACCATTGTTACGTAAACTAAATTTTTCGAGAAAATACAATCAGTTTTTTTTACATCAATAATTTTCTTAAAAATAAAAATAATTTATTTTTATTGCATTTTTGGAAACCCTTTAGTGCACAAAATAAAAAGTGAATTGGCGGAAGAAAGAACAACTCCAAAATTTGAAGCAAAAAGGCATTTTGGTTAAAATTTCAAAGACATATGAATACTCACATCTGAGGGTTGCTGGTAGAATCAAGCAGCTTCCTTAATTGCGCCGCGAGCGCTTCCGGCGCTACACCAAATTTCCTTTAAAGTCGTTGGCGCATTCTATCGCTTAATCAAATAAATAAATTAATAGTCATAGCTCAAAATCTTACAGAAGATTATCCATGACTTCTCGAACCATGCGTAATGCTTTCGCTTTGAAGTCATTTGTCGGTTGTTGCCCAAAGCCATGGATAAGAACATCTGTAATATAGATATTTGCAATAAAGTATAGGATCTTTATATAGTCGGCGTCTGGCGACTTCTGTACTAGAGCCCCACTTAAAAAGATAAATGCCACTGAATGATATTGGTACGAAGGCTGTACGGCAATCGGAAATTTCGGCGATTCGGCTAATGGCAAATTACCGATCGAAATTTTCTTCGGCAATTTGAAAAACCGGCAATTTCGGCAATCGGCAATTCCATTGCCGCACAGCCCTGATTGGAACCAAATAATCAACAAGCTTTAAACTTAGGAAGTACTTTATAAAGACTTCATTGCGCATATTTTTCTAATTGAAACCATTTCTGGAGTCGAACAGGCCAATTTTTGATGATAACAACTTACAAATTGCGCGTACGAAGGTTTAGGAATTGGCGTTGATTTTGTTGTTTGTGAGGACTGTGGAGAAAAATTTTTTTTGCTGAGTTGGCGAGTAAATTGGACTATCTGGATCTGAAGTGTCGAGCGAATTTGGTTCCATGTTAGGGACTTCTGGTTCTTTGTTATTGACTTCTAGAGCAGTTTCAGTTATATCTGACAACACTCTCGATCTTGTCTTCATCTGTAAAAAATTTCAAAACATTATGTTTTATTAAAAGAAAAAAGCGAGCGATAATAAAAAATATGTTAAAGTAAATAAAAATAAAACGGATTCGATGAGAAATTAAACACAATTCGATTGAGAAAATATTTAAATTCGATTTTAAAAGTGTCGGAAACGATTTGAAAACATCGTATCGATTTTAAAATTTTCGAATGCTATCAATTTATTTTTGGTTTCGATTTTGATGATAAATATGAAAATTTTTCCTTTATTTTTTAAAAACATTTTTCCTTTAATATTGAAAAAAATTCTTTAATTTTTGACAAAAAAAAAACACAAAAAATCTTGAAAATTCATTGAGAAAAAGCAAAAGGACAAAAATTTTGAAAACGAATTTCGAAAATGTGAGGCGTGGCCGCATTGTGCAAAGCGGCGCACGGTTTTGCAATGCTGCGGCACGCCTCTTCTACGCGCGTCTGCTACCAGTTTGGAGCAAATTGTGAGTAGTTTGCGATGCCAATTTCGGAAAAACCGGCAAAAATATATTAATACGACTAAATTGTAGTTGGCAATCTTTAAACAAAGTGAGGAACAGTTGACTGAATTAACATAAATCTGAGTAACATAAGTCATTAAATGGTAGAAGCTAAATTTCGTCCGTTGTGTATCATGTAATTTTCAAATTTTCATTGTTTATATGATAGCATAAGTTTTTTGTATTGATTTTTCTAGAAATTGTCTTGGTCTGCCGTCCAGACGCCAATTGTATGTTTATTGACATATGATTATTTTATCCATATTCCATCCATATTTGTTCCACGGCTCGCAAACACCGGAAGCATATTCATCCCGTTTTCATTCCATCCATATTCGTCCCATAATTCTTCCACAGCCACTAAGAATTACATTATGCTTCCTATATGGAAGCATTATGCTTCCGTTCCACAGATTTCCCACAATGCTTCCATTATGCTTGCGTCGCGCTTAATCAGTGAAGCCTCACTTTTTTTGGCTTGCTTTTTTACGAGAGTGGAGACAGCAAAACTCCTCACCCCCGAGCGGGATCGAACCCACGATCTCAAGGATTAGAAATCTAAAAACTGTGCCACTACGCTATTGCGCCACCACAGGCAAAACGCGACGGATGAAATCCGGGCGAATCACGGTCCGTTATTGACCGTTCCAGCGTGTCGCTGACGTACCGGACACGGACGTCTTAGCGTATCCGGGAACGGACCGTGATTCGCCCGGTGGCGTTTTTCACATGCTTTTTTTTCTTCCGTTCGTATAATAATCAAAATTAAAATTGAAATCATATAGACAGCATTATTATAAAAGTTTTATTTAAGAAAAATCGAAAAAAAAATTATTTACGAATCGCAATCGCTATATTCGTTTTGAATTTAATCGTATTCGATTGTAAAATGATTAATTCGTATTCGATACGAAAGAGTCAATTTTTTGTTTCACAATCAAATACATTAAAATTCGAAATGAATACACCGAGTTTCGCACCAAATACGAGTACATTCGGGTTTTTCCAAAGAGTAATCGAGTACCACAAATTTCAAACTTAATTTTCGATCAAGTTTGTATCCGAAATTTGTTGTATTCGATTCGAATCGAATTACTAGAACAAAAATAATTCTAAAAACAAAAAAAAAAATATTTGCACATTCCATTTGCACACGCGTGCTCTACCTGGATTGGAACATTTCCATTAACTCTTCGATTTTGGCGGTTTTTCCGCGTCGTTTATCATCGCTGAAACACAGTATATAGCATATATATAACATTCGCGTTGCTCACTTACATGAAGTTTCTTGTCATTTCTCGTATATGAGAAACGACGACGGTTTCTTCCCACCCTTCACTTTTTATATCGAAGCCTCGGTGTAATATTTCTGAAAAAAAGCATAGTTTTTACCATTCAATTTCTCATTGGCCAATATGGACTAGGCGCAAGTTTTTAGCCGGTCAATGTTACTTCAAATCTACTTACTTCCAAGAATTTCGAAGAACTTGTCCGGTATTTTGGGATATTTCGTTCGTTTCGTTGACGAAGCGGCCGAATAAATTACAAAAAATTATCTTTTTCGCATAACTGAAAGTAAATGTGTTCATGCAGTTTTCCTAAATTGTTCATTTATAATGACAACTTTTAAAATTGTTACTTCGTATTGCCAGTCAATGACACACCGTCAATACTACCAATAATTGAAAAATGAAGTTCCGTGTCCGTATCCATCTGGGACACTTTTGAAACATACTCTCCATTCAGATTGTGATGCTTGTTTGTCCCATTTTTTATTTCGCTTCTTATCCGATGAATATCTGTCCAGTACTACTCCACTATCTCCGAGAGTTGCTGAATTCCTCCAATTCTAACATATTTAATTATAGTTCCACAACTGAAAACCCAAACAATAGATAAAAAGTGCCCAACGTCTATACCATTTTGCGAACATATTATTTGTTTCTTTCCCACAACTATTGCACACATAGTGCGCGTTATAAATAGTCATATTGTTCTTCCATAGCTGGAAGCTTTGCCGACGGAATGTTAAATCTTTATGAGAAGAAAGGAATCTCTTGAAATCTGTAATTGCCTCTTTACTTCTTCGTAATTTTTTCCTATTTACCCGCATCGGTACTTCGAGCTATGCACGCTGAAGTTACGAATGTCAAAACTTCGTCCGACACATTCGCTAAATACTGCGCCAAGTCTATTCGAAAATGGCGATTAGTATTAAGACAAATTACCTACCGCTGTGGGGACAATCTTCTGAAGATTTCTCATCGTTTTCCTCAACATCGTTTTCCTCAACATCGTTTTCCTCAACTTCGTCACAATTCACATCCCATTGAAACATTTCTTCCTCTTCATCGATGTCTATATTGAGCGACTCAGAAAGTTGAACATCAATCGGTTCAGATAAGTTTTCTTCACTTGAAGAAGATACTTCTCTTGATCCTATTGTAGTAAAAGAGAGTATAGCAAATAGTTATGCAATTTTAACATACTTTTTGTTGGTAAAGATGGTAGAAATCTTCGATATGACCGTCCCATGACTGAAATCGTAGTCTTTATCAAAACTTGAACGAAAATTGGGAAATTTTTGTATTTATTTAAATGACCTAATGACCCATTTACAATCTGAAAAAACAATTTCAAAGGAACACTATTCATTTTTCAACTACAATGGAATAAAACAGTAACTTTTCCAAATAATGATACGGTATTGGAACCGTTAAACAAGTCGAGTAAACCTCAAACTTGGGTAATTAAACCTTCATTATTGAACGAAAACGAACAAAATGTTAACAAAGCGATACAAACTAATAACAAACATGATGATACTAAATATGGTGGATGGTGGGCTTGGGGAAACAACTTAATAAACTGAAATAATACGACTAAAAGCATAAGTAATTGACTAAATCGGTGTTTACGATTGGGGACTTGCATTTAAATAAAGGTGAACTTCGGCCGCGGCCCTCTTTTTGCTGGACATTGCCCGATGGCATGATGGCGTGCGTCTCTTCATTTCGCATTCTCTCTCTCGCCCACCGCCTCATCGTCTCGCCCACTCTCCCATTTCCACATTATCTCTACATTACAAAACAACGAATATAAATATGGAGCGGAACAGTTAGAACGCATAACGGTGAATCGACAGCAGCGAACTTAGACACATCGATCTTAGGAAAGGAAGTCTCGAGCCGTGCTATGGTTACCGCATCGGTATCGGGCAACCTGCAACAAGAAAATTTAATTATCAGCCATCGGTCGCCACAGCTTCCAGTGAAGCCGTTATATTAAATATTAATTAACTTTTGTGTCGTAACGTTTCAGCCAGGAAGTGTCGATCAGTAAATAGTCCTTTGTTTGTCGGTGACATTTTCACTCGAAAAAATTGTCACGTAATTGGTCCGTTTTTTGTCTGTGATGCCTTTCAAAGAAATATTTCGTCCGTACTTAATCCGTTTTTTAGCCGTGGCGTTTCATACTGAAAATCAAGATCCGTAATTAACACGTTTTAAAAACGTGGCCAATAAATCTCCGGACTTTGTCCGTTTTTTGTCCGTGATGCCTTTCAAAGAAATTTTTGGTCCGTACTTGGCCCGTTTTTTAGCCGTGGCGTTTTATCCTGAAAATCAAGATCCGTAATTAACACGTTTTAAAAACGTGGCCTATAAATCTCCGGACTTTGTCCGTTTTTTTACCGCGGCGTTTTTCAAAGAAATTTTTGGTCCGTACTTGGCCCGTTTTTTAGCCGTGACGTTCAAATATCCGGACTTCGCCCGGACTTCATCCGTCGCGTTTTGCCTGTGACCTAAAGAGAGTGATATAACTTGAGGATATGTGCTACGCATCACCTTTCGCCCCCATTAATATAATAATTGTATAAAACGTAGCCAAAATTTAAATTCGAAAATTAAAATTGCGGAACTGATAACCCGGACACCGAAAAAGTGACGTTCTCCTAATCGGATTTGCTTCTCATTAAACATTTACTATTATTACATATTTATACAATGCAATATATTGTTGTGACATCAAGAATTTTGTAAGTGCGTGTGACTATAAATGGAATGCCAATATATAATAAATACAAGTGAATGTGTATGTGTTTGGGAAAAATAAATAAATAGAATAATCGTGTTCGTTTTTTTTTGTCTGGAAGATATTATGAGAATTTCGATTTTTTTTTATGATGATCATCATTTCTCCTCAATTTGCTATTGATTGCTGTTCTTCTTTTTATTGCCTTTTATGGTTTTGATGAATGGGATGAACATGGTGCACAATGGGCGTTCAATTGAAGAATTCGATCGATGATTTTTTCTGAAACACACACAAAAAGGTGATTTGAACAATAAATTTAAAAAAATAAATTTTTACTTGTCGACGTGCTCCTCATCGCCGAGCGGCTCATCGTCATCTGAACTCGACTCCTCGAATCGCTCCAATTCGTCGAAATCGGTGTTTTCGACTCGCGTCGGCGACACCAGCGAATACGTCGATCGATAGAATGATTTGTCTGGAAATTCGGCGAAACATTGGCGTTTTTGGCAATTTTGCCGTCTCGTCAACCACCTTGGATTTTCAATTTCGACAACTCGCTGTTGAGATTCTTGTGCGCTTCGAGCGGCGTCGGCGATGAGACCTCTTGCTCGATTTTTTGCGCAAACGAGCGAAGAAACAACTCCTCCCAGAGTTTGTTTGGCTGCAATTAATTAATCAATTAATTGAACCCAAATGATTGCCTCCATTTTACCTCGTCGCCCTCTTCGGTCGCCTTTCGACCGTCTTTCAGGTATTTTGGCTTCGATGACTTCTTCATTAGCTGTCCGGTGAACAATGGCCTCCATGACGGCGTTCGACGGGCTCCTGAATGCTTGCTGGCTGCAATTCCACACGTTGGGTATAGAGGGTGGCGAAACCCGCGAAGCGTCCGCAGGCGGTTCAACTTACAACTCGCCGACTCGCTGTCGTTCCTCTTTCTCACCGACGAGTCGCGGCTCAATGGAATCGGCGCGGTCGCGTAGTAATCAAGAGGAGTGTCGCATTGAACATTCACCATTCCGATCATGATTGTCGATGTTTGCTTTTTTTTCAGCTGCTAAATATGGAAATGAATTTCGACATTTTTCTTTTTCGAGCGGAACATTGCACATAAGAGAAAACGAATGGTGTGAAATTGAATGAATCGAATTTTTCTTTCTGGGGAGGCGGGTCTCATTGAAAAGTAAATATATGTCCTCCTCCGAGAGGCACTAGCATCACCTACCCGATGGGAGAAATGAACAAGAAGAAACTTGAATGAAAAGTGGGGTGAAGTGAACGAAACGAAATGGGAATGATGACGAATTTAAATCGCTTCGGGTAGGGGCCGCCCATACCTCGAAACGGCTCAAATGACGACATCAATTGTCTATGCAAAAATCATCGTGTTTCGAAATAATCGCCAATTTTTTTGCTGCTGGCCTCCGGAAACGGCTCGTACTACTGATAACCAATATTTTTGGGTGGCCATCACCAACTCTTTTTTTTTTTTGAAAGTGTTTGAGAGTTTTTAGTGCCTTACGACGGCACTTCGTTTTAAGAGGTGTGATAAAGAAGCGGGGGGAGAGGAATTGCGTGACAAATATGTTGGGAATGTGTTGTGCCTTATTTTACGTCATTCTTAGGAAATAAAACTTTAAAGAAACGAGAAAATTACTCAACATTTTTGGGAAAATGACAAGCGATTCGCGCAAAACCCGCGCGATGAGTCGTGGGGAATTGAAACAATGACCCACCGCGCGCCAACAGCGCATTGAACCGCTTCGCCAGAACTCCACTTGAGAGAGTCGGTGGTAACTGCGGTACATGAAATGTTCTACGATTTTTATAGGAATCGGCATTTTTAACAGTGGAACGTCATTCTGTAACGAAATGAAACTATAATTGGAAAGCAAGGAATTGAAGTGTATCGACGAGAAACGAAGCACGCCTCTTTTGATAACATTATCATCATATTGTATGCTCAACGAAGATTGGGGGGTAGTGAAAGAAAAGCGACGAAGTTTGAAGCATCTATGCCGCTTATCAGCTACCGTTCAATTAATGAGTGCTAGTGGAACTCGAGCGCATTTTTTTGGGAATTTGACAAGCATTTTATACACGAATACCATCCGAAAAAGGATGTTAGTAAATATTGTTGCGTCATGCGTAGTATGAATTCGTTTCAAACTTTTATCAATTCGTCCCCCCCCCTCCTTTTCAAACGCCCCCACGAATAAAATGCCAAATATTATGGATGTTAGAAGAAAATGACGCATCGGGGTCAAACTTTCTTTTTGTTCCCATCAAAATTTTTAAATATATCGAAGATTCTGGTTTGTGACACAAATTTGTGCCTTTAAGACCGGAGTCACAAAATCAGATGACGATGTGTGTTTTGGTTGTTTTCGACTCACAATAATGATGCAAAATGCATTTTGGCGGCCTCGATTAATGTCCGCAGCCGATCCGCCTTAATTATAAAGCGGTGTGCGCTTATCGGCAGTGATTTGATATGTGCGAATTAATGTGCGGACATCAATCGAGGCCGCCAAACTCTAGGCAGCATTTTGCCGCGGGAGCCCGGAAATTTTGATTTCTGCGATAATCAGCGTCACGTGCCGAAATTTCCCCCCATCTGGCTATTTACGTAAGAGGCTTCTAAAATTGGAACATGATAACCGGAGATTATACAAAATGCCTGCGTCACTATTAGGCCTACCGCTTTGGAAAAAAAAAGTTGTTCAACTTTGATTTTTTAAACCGATGAATCGCGCAATTATGGCGAATATAATTGCCGTTAAGCCGTCGTTTTCGAGGGCGATTCGGAATAAAATGTGTGTCATTCGAAGAAATTGCAGATGAGTCAAAGGAATTTGTGAATGACGATTTCAAAGGGTCTCAATTTTTTTTTCGAAAATCTCTGAACTGTCTGAATTAATAAAAATTTTGCGGAAATTAGTTCTGCAAAAATGGATTTGTGGAAAGAGGCGTCGAACCCAGGTGCAAAATTCAAAAACTTCGACACTTATCCACTCGCCCACCGGTGCATCAATCAGCGCGGCTTGCATCACTGTATATGAGGGGTGCTCTCCCTACTAGTAAATGCATCTGCGGACATTTCTCGTGGTTTCTCGACACCTCAATTTCCTTGTTCCGCGAAAAAAAACTTGATTACCGATGTAAAAGCTTCAACAGCATTACACCGAGTGTTATGCGGAAGAAGCGGCGCACAGATTTACACACCCAATATGGGTATAAAGGGATGGAGTCGTTGGCGTGGGTGAAGCATCGAAATGAGTGCATTGGTGACAATCGCCAGCGTTGGCAGCACCCTCGCCATCATTGGATGCGTGTTGACCGTCGGATTCATCTTCAACGACATCAACAGCTTCTATGATGAGGCGATGGGGACGATGGAGGAGTTCAAGGTAGGCGATCCGAACGATCCTGACCATCAGCCACTTGCAGCTCAATGAGCAGGGAGCTTGGCACGGAATGGTGAAGACGACGCGCTCGCCGTCCGAGATTCTTTTCGGTCGCGCCAAAAGACAAGCCGGACTGTGTAATTGCGGAGCGCAAGCGAATGATTGTCCGGCGGGACCACCAGGTCCGCCGGGAGCACCAGGAGAGCCGGGTGACGACGGACACCCGGGAGAGCCGGGAACGCCAGGAGGTCATGGTCCCACCATCGGCATTGTGCCGGACGGCAAAGCTTGTATTCCGTGTCCGGCTGGCGAGCCAGGACCAGCGGGACCACCAGGAGCCGCCGGAGCCGCCGGACCCGACGGACAGCCAGGAGCGCCAGGCCTCGGCGGACGACCGGGACCAGCGGGACCGGCGGGACCAGTTGGAGACGCGGGAGCGCCGGGAGCGCCCGGAAACGACGGACAACCGGGAGCGCCGGGACAGTCGGGACAGCGAAGCCGCGGACTTCCGGGACCCGCGGGACCGACGGGACCACAAGGAGCGCCGGGACAGCCGGGGCAACCGGGACAACCAGGCGGACAGGGAGCCGCAGGACCTGCTGGACAGCCGGGACCCGACGGACGGCCGGGACAGCCGGGCGCGCCAGGACAGCCGGGACCCGACGGACAGTCGGGACAGCCGGGATCCGATGCCGAATATTGCCCGTGCCCGACGCGATCGGTCGCCGTTCAGCGACGATCGTCGGCTCGTCGAGCCGCCAACGCCGTCGTCTAGACACTATCATTTATTATCTGTCAATAAATCGCCAGTTTTTTTCATTCAATTGAGTTTTGCAATGGTTGCCATAGATGAATGCGACAACCTCGATGAATGTCCGCAGCAAACATTTGTTGAAAGACTATAGCAAGCTTCAAAATCCAGTATAACAGGATATATAACTTCTTTGAAATCATTCCGGTTAATTCAAAGCAATATTCATAGGATTAGAGAAATGTACAAGATTTATTGATTAATTGTGGCTCAATTGGAATCCAGCTTCTCGTTTTCCATAATAACCATATCCATATGCTGAAGGATAACCGTATCCGTATCCATAGCTACCGTATGCTCCGTATGGATAGGCACCGTACAATCCACCGTAATATTGAGCTGTTGATTCGGGCATGATGAATGCGCAAATCATCAATGCCACCAATAAGCACACACTGCAAATTAATTAATTACTCTAATTAGCTAATTAATTATGATGACTTACAATTTTGAGGACATTTTGAAGACGATTGATTTTGTTGAAAAACTCGAGCATTTTTATACCTACTAAAATGCAAACAAAAAAGTGTCAAAATTAATATTTGTTTAATTAACCTCGTATTTTTTGCCGTTCGTTTTTTACTCGAAGCAAACATTTCAAAAAGTATAAAAGAGCTCTCAAATATAAAAAATCACACAACAATCGTCTTCAAAATGTCTTCAAAATTGTAAGTCATCATAATTAATTAGCTAATTAGAGTAATTAATTAATTTGCAGTGTGTGCTTATTGGTGGCATTGATGATTTGCGCATTCATCATGCCCGAATCAACAGCTCAATATTACGGTGGATTGTACGGTGCCTATCCATACGGAGCATACGGTAGCTATGGATACGGATACGGTTATCCTTCAGCATATGGATATGGTTATTATGGAAAACGAGAAGCTGGATTTCAATTGAGCCACAATTAATCAATAAATCTTGTACATTTTTCTGTTCTTCCCATTTTTAATTTTCAAGAATCATTTATCATTCAATTGGAATAATTTGCAAATGCTGCGGACATGCATCGAGGCCAAGTAATGTTCTACATATTTATTATTTGAAGCGATGATTGTTATGTATCCCGCGAAGTGTCCGCAGCAAGAATTACACAAGATTCAACTCGAGCGGGCTTCAATAGTAAAATCTCGTCTGAATCACTTGCGAAAAGAAGAGCCAGAATGAGGCGCTTTAATGAATGCCTGTATATGACGTTTCCTTTCGCATCGCAACCAGTTATACCATTTGTTTACTGCAATCGTTCGCCAAATCAGTACACGTGTTTCAATTTCGCGTTCGCGTCCTTCTCAAAAATCCTCCGCCATCCAGCACATTAATTTATGAGCGTTTTTCGCATTGAAAATAGCAGCGACCATCGATGAATTGCATAAACGAGTTTCTTCTCATGCATTCTCGCCGAGAAATTGCGATGAATGCCGCGATTGGCCGACGCAACGCGTACACTCCCAATATTTCTTCTCGGATTTTGACGCGATCGATAATCGTACACGTGGTGGCGGGAGGCCAATTCATGTTTACTTTTGTTTTTCGCCATTACTTCCCTCATATTTATTGTCGATTTTTCGCTAAAATGAAAAAAAAAATTGAATGCGCGATTACGGTGTGCAATTTCGAGTCCGCAATTTTGCGTCAATTCAATTTTTTTCAATACTAATTTATTTTCTCAGTAATTTTTTGCAATTTTCTCACGCTTTCCATAAAAATAATGCCGAAATCAGTCATTTGAGCATTCTTTGCAACAATTCAAATATAAAACCCAATAATTTCTATTGATGTCTCCTTGGTTTCCGCGATTTTCCGGATGTACACGTGTCACTTTCAATTTTCGTTTTCAGATTTTTTTTCGAACGAGCTGGGTGAAACTCCAATTGTTGCTTTGCGATAATTGAACCACATCATGTGGCAACTATCACTTTTATTATTAATATCTCCAATTATAGGTGAGTAATAACGGCGCAAAATTAATTAATTAATTGATTTAATTGCAGCTCAAAATAAAGACAATGAAAAATTGATAAGTTTCGACGCTTGCAAATCCGACATCCACAAATATTGTAGCGGAAAAGATGTGGATTTGAATAGCGATTTGTCGATTCTCGAATGCCTTCAAGACGCCGGATTCTCGGAGACCAACACGCTTTCCGAGCAGTGCGAGAAGCTCGTTTGGGATTTCAAAGTCAAACTAACTCAGGACGATCGATTCAATGCCGCCGCCAAGCAATATTGCGAGGAGGAATTGAAATCGGTTCAAGGTTGCTGATTAGCATTTTAATTAATTATTCGAAATCTCATTTTTTAGGAATGCAATATTGTACAACGCTCACACAACCGGGATACTCGCTAAGTTGCTTGATTGACTTCCTTCCAAACATCACCCAATCATCAAAATGCCATTCCTTCTTAGGTTAATTGCTAAATTACCCAATTAAAATTTCAATGAGATTCGTTTTTTTTTTAGGAAGAACAGAGCGTCTCGCATTCTCTGACTTCCGCCTCGTCGGACCATTCATCACAAAGTGCCGATCAGTCTTAGATAGCTTCAATTGTACCACATTGACGCCGAACGCGGCTCATAAGGGCGTTCGAGTGGCTCACACCCAAGGAATGGCGCTTGAATGCATTCTCGACAGAGTTGTGAAGAACGCGAAGACGCAAGCCGATGCTCTTGCGATTCTTGGCGATGAATGTAAGCATGAGGTGTTGAGATTGGCTGAAATGCAAGCCGACGACTTTCATCTCGATCGCCCGCTTTTCTTTGCGTGTAGGGCTGATAGAGAGGTGAGCGCAATTGTAATGGTCCCTTCGACGATTCCATAAATTCAGAGGTACTGTAAAGACGTTCCATCGGGCCAGGGCAAGGTGTTCGAGTGTTTGATGCTTTCAAGAAACGATCAATTCATGGATCCTCAGGTTGGTCAATGTTTGAGCACCTGCAAACTATAGGTGCACGAATAAATTATCAATTGCAGTGCTCGAATATGCTCGCCGAGCGCGCGTTCCTCATGGGACGCGACTATCGCATGGCTCATCCGTTGACGAAAGCGTGCCAGCCGGAGTTGGCGCGCTACAAATGCGAGCCGCAGAGCCAACTCGAGGCCGCCGTCCACTTCCATCTCTCATGGATCCTGTTGTGTCTTGAGAACGGCGCCAATCAGCCGGAGCACAAAGAGGCGCCGCCGTCGCGCGAATGCATGCACGAGATGTTGAACCATCGTCAAATGATGATGACGCACTTCAAAATGGCGCCGGAGATTGTGATGCAATGCTCGGCGGAGATCGACAAATGGTGTAGTCCGCGCGGCGACATCGAAGCCGAAGGCAAAACGCTTCATTGTCTTATGGAGCACGCGGAGACGCGAAACGAGACGCTCAAATTGGGACCACAATGTATTCAAGCGCTCACCGAAGTCATCAAGGTTGCCGACATTGGAAGGAACTACAAGGTTGATCGCGTTTTGTACGCCTCGTGCAAGAGTCTTATTGATGGTGAGGCCGAGATGCTGCGGACAATGTTGAGATACCAATTTCAGGCCGATGCGCTCAGGACGCCAACTCGGAAATGTCGACGCTTCAATGCTTGATGCGCAACGTCGACAGTCCCGACATGGTTCCGGATTGCGAGAAGCGCCTTCTCGAGGTCCAATACTTCATGTCGCGCGATTGGACACTCGAGCCGAGTCTCTATGAAGCGTGTCACGCCGAAGCCGTCACGAGATGTTCGGCGGTCGACAATTGGCATCAGCAGCACAACACGAACAATCAGGTAGATCCGGGACCGCAGGTTCTCGCCTGCCTCTACAGAAGTGCCTATGACGAGGCGAATCCGGTAATGCTCGAATCCGATGGGAAATGCCAATTTTTTCTTTTCCAGCTCTCTCAACGTTGCGGAACAGAAGTGCGCAATTTGTTGCGAATGCGCGCCGCGCGCGTCAATCTCATTCCCGAGATCGAGGACTCGTGCCGCGAGGCGCTCTCGGCGTTCTGCTCGAACAACGTCAAACCGCAAGAGGAGATGATGTGCCTACAGAAGAACTTTGAAACCGAGGCGTTCAAACGAAAATACCCCGAATGCCATTCGGAGATCACCCGATTCACCGAGATGGAGGCAAAAGACACGAAACTCAATCAGTTGCTCACGAAGGCTTGCAAGCCGGTCATCATGACGCACTGCGAGCAGTTCGCGAACGAGGAGATCGATCATGGCGATGTTCTTGAATGTCTCGTCAATAATAAGGTTGGAGGGTTTTTGGGGTGTAATTGTGCGTCACGGTGTACTTGCAGAATGCCAAAGAGATGACGACCAAGTGTAGATCATACGTCAATCATTTCGAGCTCATCTCGCTTCGCGATTATCATTTCAGCTATAAATTCGAGCAGGCTTGCAAGAACGACATCGCGTTGAACTGTCGCAATCATAATAATGACAAGTCGAGCATAATGAATGGTTTGATGGTTTAGCTATTGAGAATTGTTTGCAGGGGCGAGATCATCCGATGTTTGTCGGAGGTTCGCTTCGAGCACAAAGTCCTTGGAGCCGAACGCGATTTGTCGGATGCGTGCAAGAAGCAGCTCAAAGTCGCCTATCTTCAACAAGAACAGGTAGAAGTAAGTCTTTATTTGGTGTCGTTGCGTGCGGTGTTAAATTATTGGCCTGTTTCATTGAATGCATTATTTGCATGCTGTCATCTCACGCGTTTTGTGTTCTCAATGTTGGATTTTCGATGTTGTCTTTTTGGGGGGCCGTTCCGACTTTATCTGAAATTTCGGCATGTTTTTTATATTTTTCTAATAATTGTGATCGGCGTTGTCCATAATACTATGTAGTTTTGAATTCGCTAATACACAATGAATCGGCGATTGTGGAGCATCGCTGGAAAATGTCCGCAGATTTTAACAAGAAAATTTCGGAATAAAATAACAATTCAAAACAAAATTCTGGATTTTCGTGCACAGACCCAATATTATGCTCCTTGAAATGCTCAAAAATTAATTTTCAGTTTGATGATAAAGAGCATATGGCTGAGGCTGATCCGAAACTCTCGCAAAAATGCGCCAACGAGATTGTGCAATTTAAGTGTAACGCGGCTGAAACTTTCGAGGTGACCATTATTTTTTTTTTTGCCTTATTCGGAATCTGAAAAATTCGTCTGCTTCTAGGACACAATTGAATGCCTTCGATTGAATTTCGAGCAACTTGGTCCCGAATGCAAATCGATGATATTCTATCGCGAGAAAATTGAGGCGGTCGACAACTCGATGGACGACGAGCTCATTAAGAAATGCAGGTTTGACGAGCGCATTTCTTCGTTTTTTTTTTTTCATCGCCATGCGATTTAGATACGATATTGGCAAATTCTGTGGCAACGCCGAAATCGACAACGTTTTGGAGTGTTTGACGAACTCGAAAATCGTGCGACTCCTCCAACGCGAATGCAAATCGGTGGTGAAGGAGCGAATGCAGGAATCGGCGAGAGACGTACGATTGAGGCCGGGATTCATGGCGGCGTGTAAGACGGAAGCCCAACAATAGTGCGTTTGAGTTATTTCGAATTTTGATCTCGAACTATAGTCAGCGTCCGGTGACTGCTGGGATACGCGGGTAGATTTACGGGGTCATTAATAGGTCATTTCAAATTTTGTGGGTTGGTTCGATCAAATTCAAGGAAATGTCAAACTCATCATGCGAGACCTTTTCAAGGCGCATGCCGCAGGCGCCGAACCCATTTTGTGTGACGAGGGTCCAATTAACGATCAAGCGCAAATTAAGTATTTTCAATTTTGTTCGTCCGCAACTATAATGAAATCCATCTGCGAAACAATATTTAGCTTATCTTGATTATGAGTTTTTTTGTTGTTTTCAGCTGCCCCGATGATATGAAGAAGCTCAACATGCCGCAATACTCGCAACAGGTGCTTGACGGCGTTGTGATGAACTGTTTGCGCGACAAATTCCGCCAATCGATAACGGACGAGACGCACGTGCAGTTCAGCGCGCAATGCACCGGCGAGATCTCGCGCGTCATCATCGAGGCCGAATTCGATCCGCAACTCGATCCGCCGCTATACAACGCGTGCAAGAGCACCATTAGTCTGCATTGCTCGCATTCGGTGATATCGACGGTATATTATTATTATTATTATTATTATTATTGCTCATTTTTTCTTCTTCTAGGGTGGCAATTTCGACAATGTTCTTGAATGCCTGAAAAACGATTTCAACAAGGGCGCGATTCGCGATGGCGCTTGCTATCAGCAAATCGCTCGACGCCTTCAAGAATCGCTTGTCGACATCCACTTGGATCCGGTGCTTCATGAGGTCTGCGCCACCGACATCTTCCGGTTTTGCAAAGACGTTCCGCCGGGACATAGTCGAAGTATGTTGTTGTTGAGGCATTTCATCTAATCATCCATTGTCTAGTTATTATGTGCCTTATGGATACGACCGATAGGAATGCGGAAGGATTGACGCGGGATTGCAAGCAGAAGCTCAGCGATCGGAATAAGCTTTGGATGAAAGCGCACGCGGTGAGTGAAATTTGGATTGTATTTATGGATTAAATTTAGGGTGGAACGAATTTTTCAAAAAAAAAAGGGCTTAAGATTTATAGAAAATGTTGGTTAAATTGAGAAAAACTCGCGCTACGGGTATTTCCATACGAGACCCATGGCGGTAATTCAAAATTCGTCCATTTTTGACTAAAGAATCGATTTTGAAACGCTTCAATAAGATTGGTTTCATCTTTAAAAACGCGTGCGCCTTTAAAAATGTGAATGATTTCAAGGAATATCAAATGGCTTTGCCCGACTCGTTCCACGCGCTAGCGAATCTTGTGATGGAGCATCCGCAACGCAACTCGATTCTTGGCTACGTCGCCGCAATTGTGTTCGTCATCTTATTATTGGGATGCTGCTGCGGACGCGCGTCGAAACGCCAATATCAGGAGATGAAGAATCGTTGATTCGACCATAATATTCACCCCCCTCCCCATATTTCATGTGCTAATAATAATTTATATGTTCTCGCTTTTTCGTTTATTTTTTTTAAAGGTTGTGTCCACTATCTAATTGTCGTCGGGTTACCTCTTCATCATAGCTATTTCATATGGTTTTTTTTTTGGAAAATTGTTGTGCAAATTCAAAATCCCCCACCCCACCATCCATTTTTTTGTGTCTGTTGATTTTTATGCCGCGTGAGGCGTGTCGTTCTTGTTTCGTCGATAAATCATCGAACCGCCCTCATTTTTTTTTCTTGACAAACCATTTTATCGAGCACGTTTGTTTGTCAAACGCCTGTGTGCGGGGCTATTTTTGGGTGTAATGGATAGTCATTTGACGAAAACGCCGTACAATAGTCTTTACGAGCCATTGAATGTGAGAGGCCACGCCCACTTTTTGTGCAAACCCGCCGCACACTATTTTTTGATTTAGAATTATTCGTCAAAATCAGAGCATAAAGTGTGTTGTCTGCATGGAAAGCCGTGTTCAGCCGGCGGCAAAAGCAATAATCATCAAGGTGGGTTCTTTTTGGTCCGCCGATCGTTGATGGCTTTAGTTTGGGTGTAGTCGAGAGCTCGGAGAGTGTGAAAATCGACGAGAACCAATATGTGAATTTGACGGCGCCGACGGCCGAACAGCAAATGGCCGAGAGTCTCGCCAAGAAATTGACGTGAGAGCTTTTTTTCTTTTGGGTGTCAGTTGGCGAAATTCGCCATTTCAGAAAATTGGCGATTGATGAGAGATTGGTGAACAAGAATAAGACGGAATTTGAGAGGTTTGGTGTTTTTTGGAATTTTTTTTTCCAAATCAATTTTTTTTTCGCCAGCTTGGAGACGGTGATGCGCGAGACGGACAAAATTCGAAATTGTCGGAAGACGGAGGCGATCGAGGATCGCGAGAACTATGTGAACCTCAACAAGCGATTCAGTTCGACGAGAAGCTCGCCGATGCTCAACAATCATCCGAGCGATCCGATGAAGACGACGATGAGCTCGCTTCCGACGGACTCGTCGTTCTCGCTGACCACCGGCGTCGCCAAAGAATCGGAATCGTCGCGATCGTCGTCGAAGAAGAAGATTTACAAGTAGGCGATGATGTTGTAATTTTTTTTTGCTGGATTTTTCCTTTGCGTTTTGTTAGATCGTACGCGGCCGCGATTTATATTGGAGCGCTGAGCCCGTCGGACGCCGAGAAGCAGGTCACCGAGCCGGCGACGTTTTGCCTTTATCACGAGGTTTGAATTGGTTTTGAAAAATTGAAATTCGACAGAAAAAATTGAATTCGGGGGACTAGATTTGCGCGGCCGCCGATTTTTCGGCCACTCAGGAAATTCAAATAAAATATTTTGAGAATCAAAAATTCAACTTAAAAAACCATGAGAAATTCTAATTGATGACGTTCTAAAACTTATTGAAAATCGCTAAACTTAAAAAATATTTTATAAATCTTATATGATTTTCTAGAATTTATTGAGCAAATTCCAAATTATCTCCCAGAATTTCTAAAATCTTTTAATAATTTCTGAAGTTGATTAAGAAAAATCTGAAATATTATAGAGACACGTTTAGTTTCTCAATGAACCTCAAAATCTTTTATTCGATTTATCAGAAAAAATTAAATTCGCCCCAGCGGGGGGACTAGATTTGCGCGGCCGCCGATTTTTCGGCCATGCTTTTTTACATCGCATTTCAGTACTACAAAGGATCGCTGAACAAGCTCACCGATGGTCTGCCGCTGATAATTGTGTACAAGGCGACGGATGGCAGCTATCGGCACTATCCGGTTCGCACGACGCCCGGCGGCAACGGCGACGTTCAATACTTTGTCGATTACGGTGTGGCGAACGTGCGCAAACACTGGTCGCTCAATCAGCTCGTCAAATTCTATCAGATTCACGCGTCGCTTCATCCGAACAAGAACGAATCGGCCGACGTGTTCTCGTATTGGAACGAATGAGTCCTCGATTTTAATAAATGATTGAAAGCAAGTGCGCTCTGTTGAGAAGTGACGATTGTTGTGCTTCAAATTCGCCGCAAGACCGCAAGATTTGAGATTTAAAAATTGAAAATTGGAGAACGAAAAAAAATCGGCGTTGAGGTTTTTCACAATTTTCCCCGTGTGATTTGAAAAATTGGTTTTGAAGCAATTTTGAAATAAAATGGAGAAAATCATTAGATTTACGGGGAATGCGTCGTTTTTTTGGTCTCGCGCCGACTAACTGGCTATTTTGACAAATGGAAATTCATCAAGAAAACGGCAAAATAAATATTCGCTCGCTTAATGTTTCACTGATGACGGACGTACAATGATGGCCTAAATTTTTCACGGTCACCGAGAGACGGCCACGTTCCAGATTTTGGAATTGCAGTCCAAAAAATTCGAAATTTCTAGACGTTTGCGCCGCTCGGAATTTTGCTTCATAGATCGGATCATCCATCGGATCATCCGTCTTCCAGTGATGGGATAGGTGGTCCCGAAAAATTTGCGAATTGTTGATCTCGACAATTTTTGGCAGAATTTCGATGTTCACCCAATAATCTGAAAGCAATGAAAATGGGACCATCGAGAGGAGCTACGAAAAAAAATTTTTTCAACCAAATAGTTTTTATTTCGCGCATTTCTAATAGGCAATAAATTAAATATCATAGAGATTGCACTCTGAGGATCGGTGAATTGAGGATGACGATGAAATGGAGAGGAGTGAGTGAGTTCTAGTGCTTGTATGGGGTCATCGATTTGTCGACGGGTCGATTGATGCGAATGCAGAAGAAGGTGGTGATGACGGCGAAGATCATGAGCACACAAATGCCGGCGACGAGAAGCGACGAGATGTAGGGGGTGACGCAGATGAGCTCGTCGAAGCGCTGATTCGAGACGAGCGCCTGCGGGGCGGCGGCGCGAAGCATCGCCGGCAACTGAAAAACGAATATGATCGAATCAGGAGCACGACACGCTCAAACGAACCTCCTCGTCGCGAACATCCAACGCGGTGAGCTCGGCGCGCACGTCGAGCACATTCTCGAGTTGGCCGACGGAGCGCTTCCGGAGCACACGGAAGAATTGCGCGGCGGTGTGATTCTGTTTCGGCGCGCCGAATCCCTGCGGCTCGGCGCACGTCGGCCGCGCGCACTCCTCGTTCGGCTCTTTGACGGTGATCGAGATTTGGCACTGGTAGAAGAGCTGCGAGCGATCGGCGTACTTGTAGACGTGCGCCTCTTGGCCGGCCATCAAGTCCGTCGGATACTCGAGATTGTTGAGCAGGAATTTGTCGAGCGCGCAGCCGTTCTCGTCGAGTATCTGCACCGTGTCGCCGTTGCCGTCGTCGACGGTGCACGAGTGGACGACGGCGCAGAACGTGTCGACCGTCTCCGAATCGCACGTCCATTTATGGTAGACCTGTTGGCCGATGGTGGCGAATTGGACCGGCTCGCCGGTTGGACCGCCGTTGAGAATCTCGTACTTGCATATCGGCATTGGGACCACCTAGGGGGGAGATGCGTTGATTGGATTGCGAGAAGGGACGGCGGGGGATACCTGAGTCTGGAAGGCGGTGGTCAGATCGGAGACTTCGATTTGCGTCGAGACCGTCTTGTCAGCTTCCATGTAGAAGCATTGAACGCGATAGGCGCTGAAATCAAAATCAATGGCGGTGGTGGCGGTGGGTGGATGGCCGCTCACCGATCAACCTTGGTGACGAACTGCGGATGGAACGAGACGACGACGGTGGTGGTGACGAACACGCCCTTCGGGTTCAGCGATCGTGTGCGCGCCACGTTGCACGTGTCGAACGGCAACTCGATGCCGGCCACCTGACGGCCGCCCTCGTCGTTGCGGCACTCCTGCTGATCGAACAGACCTTTCACGTAGACGTGACCCTCGAACGGATTGCGAGTGTTGAAGTTGACTGAATCGCGAGTGTGGGACGAGATCGTTTTGGGGACGGTACCTGTGATCGACGTTGGTCCGCATTCGACCTCCGGCTCGCCTTCGACGTTGTTGTCGACGGGAATCGCCGACACCGTCGCCGCGAGAATACACAAGATCGTCAGCCGATTGCGAAGCATTGAGCTGAAAATCAACAAAGAAAAAAAACTGTGAGGAGGGGGGCAACGACTGAATGAGATTGCCGGCGAAAGCAGTTTATATAAGCGGCGTTTCGTTATCATCAAAGCCCAACCCAGCTGATCATTCAATTGGCAATCGCTCCGCCCACTGAATTGATAATATTTTTTTTAACATGATGATGGCACATTGAGAGGTTCGGGGTGGGGCTTCGAGACGTGCGAGCGCAACCTATAAGTGTTGGACCATCTGCGGACATATCCGAGCCCCACAGGAAACGATAAGGAATGCCTGACGGCCGGGTGAAGGCAAGAAGCTTCTAAATGAAGCGCGTGTCTTTGATTCACATAAAATCGCATAATTATGCGAATCATCATCATCATCGGGCGGTGTTTTCGCTCAAGAAGTGGCGGCAAGTGTTTTTCGCACACAAAACCATCAAAACGCGACTTATTTATGAGCGCCTTCTCTCGCGGCGCGCCGGAATATATCAATTCGAATTTCCATTTTGCGGCGCATTGGGGGGAGAAATCTAATGATCGCTCATTAAGAATGTCTGGTCTGGTTTCATTTGTTTTTTTTTTTAAGTGTGTTACAACAATTTAATGCCAAACTTTTATGGATGTCATCTGCCGACAATTACCGGGTTTGTTTTGGCATAACAAAGTTACCTGGGTGACGCAGTGTTGAGACAAATACATCATCTCACATCTGCGGACAATTCGCGGGTTTGAAACTCATAGCGTATGCCCAATCTCCGCGTCTCCTTGGAAATAAAATACATCATCTCGAATCTGCGGACAATTCGCGGGTTTCAAAATCAACGCATCTGCGGACAATAATTCGATTTCGCCTCAAATCTCTTCCGACTACCGTAATCAATTTATTCCGATTAGGCTTCCAAAAATCAACAAACAATTCTTATCAAGATGGATATGCATATATTATCGTCGTCGCACACACCCAAATATAAATTGAGACCCGTTTTTATCAATTTCTAAATGAAATTTCGCCAAAATTTTGCATATTCAGCCGTTTTCGCAAGTCTGGTTTTTCCAACGATTGCCACACATCGTCGCTCGAATCCTGCCAAACGATTCATCTCGATTTTTATTCTTTGATTATGAAATTCAACACACGCCGCAGGTTGATATCTACACACACCTGTGACGATTGCTACAGTACACACGTCGAGCAACTGCTCAGAATTCTCGAATGTTTTCCGAAAGCATTCCGTTCAGCATTCATCCAATCGCTAGCCCCCACTTGACGCGCAGTAGTCGTCGTCGTCGTCGTCGTCGGATGAAGTGGGCAGAAGCAACGAAAAAAAAACAGCGACCAAATAAAAACAATGCAATTATTACACAATATTCGTCATTTATGTACAACATTTCTGTGAGATCCGAGTGTGTCAAGTGAAACCCCAAGCCCATATTAGTCGAGAATGAATATGCGACTGCCGACGTCGTCGCAAAGCCACGTCATCGCCTGAATCAGACGCTCGCCGGACAGCGCGCAACAGCTGAATATCTTCCAATGGTGCGAATTGATCGATTGAAGGTCGAGAATCTGGAAGGCGAACTCCAAATCGATCGAACGAGAACAATTCAAATTACCTTCGCGATTGTGTTGACGTCGACGGCGCTCGGCACATCGCACTTGTTGGCGAGCACCAACAACGAAGCGCCCGCCAGCTTCTCCTCTTGAAGCAATTTGTGAAGCTCGTCGGCGCATTGCGCAAGCCGCTCTGCAATTCATCAAGCACGTTTTTTTGCTTAAAATTGACTCGTATGAATCATTAAAAAATAAAAGCTTTAAAAGAGTCAAAAAAATCGGTAGATCATTTTTTTGGAATCAAATATCCAAAATTTATGTGCATGTTTGAACGTGATGGCGGCCTAATCAAGTGTTATCGTGGTAAGACCCAAAACGTGACTGTACATAGAATTTTTTCGTTCTCATTTCAAGAAAATGTTGCAATCTCCAGAAAATGGGATAAATTTGATTCGGTACCCTCATTTAAACTGTTAAAATTGAAATTTGAATTACCGCCCACAAAAATAATATAATGGTCTACAAGGTCCGCGTTTTTGGTGATATTGAGCGTTTCCCAAAAATAGTGAAAATCCAAATTTCCAAAATTATGCAAATTGGCTTATGGTGTTGAATTACTACAAATTTTCGACACAGGATAATGCCCACCTCATGCGCCTTTAATTTCTGCTCTATTATTGAAATAAAGGGAGCATTTTGAAAGAACCAAAATGCATTTTTGAAAATGGATATTTTTATTAAACAAAACTCGCTTCTAAAATTTTTCCACACAAGACCCTAGGTGGTAATTCAAATGAAATATCAATCGTACCTCTATCTGACGAATCAACAACCCAAATAAGGGCATCTGTCGACTCAAAATAGTTCTTCCAATACGAACGCAGACTCTTTTGACCGCCAACATCCCACAAATTCAATTGAAATTCTTTGAATTGCACAGTTTTTATGTCAAAGCCTGGAAAAGAAGAAATTAGATTTAAAAAAAAACACCTCTATCGAATAAACCTAAAGTCGGCTCAATCGTATCGGTCGGCTCGCCAAGGAATTTCTTCATCAGCGTCGTTTTGCCGGCGTTGTCCAATCCCAATATCAATATTCTCATCTCTCGCTCTCTCGCCCTCTGTTTTCGGAGGATTTTTAAGAATCCCATCTGAAAAATAATAGGGGGCTTTTAGAAGAAAAAGGAATCAAACAAGATTGAGTAGAAGAAAAAGTGAAACTCTGGTAAAAAGCCTATTTAAAGGAAGAAATTGGAAACAAAAAACCAAATCCCAAAATTTATAATATTATATTAAATAACAACTCTGATAGAAACAAAAAAAGAAGAAGATAGTCAACAGCAAAGACCGGAGAAAAAAAAAACGAAAAAATCTGCAAGTAATATTGAGGGGAAAAATTGTGCTTAATTTGGGTTGCTTGGACGGGTCCATTCCACTTTAAGGACCATGTGGTATTTTCTCAAATCGTTCAATTCCGCAATGGCGCGAGCAGCATCCTGAAAAAAAAAAACAGAAATTTTCGGGAATTTATCAAAAATAAATCTACTTCGCGATTCTCATAGGTGATGAATGCGAATCCTTTCGGCAAATTGGTGATCTTATCGCGAGCGATGAATATTCTAATAATTCGGCCCATTGTTCCAAAGATCTCTCGAAGTTCGGCTTCCTCCATCTCTTGCGGCAAATTCGTAACGCGGCACGTGTTTTCATCAGATCTACAAGTGAAAATATTAGAAAAATCTTCAAAAATCCAAAAATTTTACCTATTTCTATCGATTTGGCGACCGTCTGGACGAAGTCCCAACGCGTTGCGATCCTTCTCGCTCTCCTTCTCAGCGTCGGCTTCTTCATCCAACTGATACATGACCTTGTACGGACAATGTGTACTCCAATGGTCGTTGCCTTTGCAGTGGCGACAATGCTCGCGGCTTGTTGCTTTTGTCTGCAGCATCCAAATTGGGTATTTCGATTAATTATAATTTTGGCAAATTTTTACCGCTTGCTTATCCTCTTGGACGTCAAGAATTTGCTCTCCGGCGCGATTTCTGGTGAATTGCATCTCGACCTCTTCGGCAACATAGGTGGTGGCGACGTGCGGACCTGGCGGATCTTCTTTGCAAGAGCCGAATTTTTTCCACTTTTTTCTCTCGGCGACCACCTTTGGAACCCGCTTGTTGATCACTTTGAATGTGGTTACAACCTTTAAAAAAAATTCATCAAAATTTTCTAATCTCTTCAATTTTTCCTACCTTATATCTAACTCCGTCTTCAACAGTGAAAGCGGTTTCAGTTCTGGTACCATCATCACCTTCCTCAACGCGAGATTGGTCTAAAATTATAAAAAATTAGAAAATGTATCGATTTTTGATTTATTAACCCTTACTATCTTGCTCGACAGACTCAGCCCAGCTACCAACTTCCGGAGCAGTCGGGATTCTACAATAAAAATGTTTTAGGGTAAAAATTCCAAATAAACCAAGAATAATATAAAAACTAAATTTTCGAAATTGATACATTCGAATGACGAATTGCTATTATACTTTTCTCTATTTCAATGCGGAAAATCGATAAAACGTTTGGAGCGAGCTAATTTCATAAAACCGGAATTTTATTTCGAAATCATTGCAATTTCAACATTTTAATGAGCTTACCCGTTAAGAACTGTCATTCTTTGTCGTTTTTACCTGAAAAATTAAAGAAAAATTAAAAAATCACAAAAAAAGCGTTGGAAATTAGGGAAAAACGCAAATTCGCAATGCATTCGGAATTTTTGGGAAAAGTGGCCGCTGTGTGCATACACGCTCGGTGTTTGCACACATTGCAAATCGTACCACCGCAGAAAATGAATAATCAAGACAATTAAAAAAAAAACTTTATTTCAACGAGATTTACAACGAGTTTCTTTAGCATCCGTCCATTGTTTCAAAATCTTGATCCGGATGCAATTCGATAACACCCATATCCCATGTCTAAAACGATAAAATTCAAATAAATATTGACGCGTTGAGGTGTGGAATGAAACCGTTGTGGGAATTCGAGTATGCGACACAAATATTTCGGGTATTTGGATTTTAAAATAACGATAGCATGGATATTGAGGTTTGTCGGGGTTCTTCCAACATCGATGCCAAATATGGAGAAATGGGGTGAGCTTCGACGAGTCAACGTATCCAGCGATATCGAAATGACCACCGTGGTCAGAAGCGATTTGCTTTTTTATAACATCATATCCAACTGAAACCGAAAATTATTATTTGAATCAAATTATATGGCTTCAAACACGATCGATCATTGATTATTTGCAATTCGGCGTACGGATACGGTTTTCCGTCGCATTTGAACGCGCCTCGAACTCGAATCGAGCTATCCGAGAAGCAAATCGCAAAAATTGCCGACAATATAAGTGCCTGCAATCGAAATGGTCCGTATAAGGGAAGTGGAACGAAAAAATTCAACCTGACGCATTGCGCGCAAATTTTGATATAAAATTATAATGAGAATGCAAATGACGTCAAAAATTTTCTTTTTTTTTTCTTCACTGTCATCGTTTTATTTTAATCTGACCCTATTTAGAAAATATTGCCAAATTTTGAAAACCGGATAGATGTCCGCAGCAAGAAAATTCAAAAATTTGTTGCTGTTGGGGTTGCTTCAATTGGCTGTTACCCCACCAAGATATCACCACATATTTTTATTGCAGTCTCAAACTTCAAATAACAAGAAAAGCCGCGCCAGATTTAAATTTCTTCGCCAACGCGACTCGGCCACGGCCACGCAAAACTCGGCCAGCGGCTGTTGCCAAACAAATTCTTCTAATCACGGCGTTCACACTAGTGGGATTTACCTGAAATGAAAACTCAAACTGTGTCAGTGATCGATTGTTGGCGTCTTTGTCGCGCAGACGAATTTTTTAAAAATCGCCAGGTTTTGACTCATTTTTCAAGTTTTTTGAATTTTTCTCAAATTTTAACAAAAAAGTGCACCGACCACGTTTTTCGCAAGGCTTTTTTCTATCGAAAAAGCTTAACTATAATTCAATCGGATAAGTATTCAGAGGTCCGTAGTTTTTTAAAGATTGAACTGTAGAAATATTCACATTTCTTTTCTCTGTTTTTTCACTCTCTCTTTTGTTAATATCATTTATTATTATATTATATGGTTTGAGTTATACGGTTATGTTTGGTAACACTTGGAAAAACATTTCATAGTTGTTTATTTTTTAATTTTTTTTTGCTAATTTAAAATGTAAATAGTGTGTCATTTCGGCGGAGAAGTTGCAAGAGATTCTCTATAATTTTTTTGTTGTTTTTTTTTTTTTAATTTCGTTAGTTCTTACGTTAATTTACCGTTTTCAGCTTCTTTTTTTCTATTTATCTCTCTCGCGTCTTTATCTACTCGCATTGAATTCATCTGCTACATATCATCAATTTTTATATCATAATTCGATTGTGTAGTATTTCTTTCGTTTAATTGATGGTTTTATCATTTAAAAATGTTATGTTTAAAAAAAAATCCTATATAAATTAAAATAACTTATTTAATTTATAACTAATTAGACCATAAATTGCGGTGAATATGATCCACCCGAAGAAATATAAAAACTAATCGTTCTTATTGAAAAAACGCTCCATTTAGAGAACATTTCTAATTTATTTCACAAATTTAATTTGTTGAATTTATGCACCGGAATAGCGCTAAGCTGCATGTGCGCTCCATTGAGAAAAATCTTTTTTTCATGTAAATCCCACTAGTGTGAACGCCGTGTAATCGATGGTTCATATGATTTTTAATGAGTGTTTTGAGAATTATTGAATAGTATTGTCAGAAATTGGCTAAATGCCAAAAAATTTGGGAAGAGGCCTTTTAGTAATGCGCAAATTATAGGAGCTTCTTACTTGCTTATCTGGATATTTATCTGAACTCCCTGCTGCGGACAATCTCAAAGGCCGCGGCAATTGTCCGCAGAATTTAAAAAAAGAGAAAATTCCCAAAAAAAAAAGATGAATTTCAAAAATTCCACAAAATTCGTCTGGGTCACGTGCCACCAATGCGATATGATCGAACAATAATCGGCGCCTCGTCAATATTCCTTTTTTGTTGTGAGTTTGGAAGCACATAAGAGACATCTCAGGTAGTTATTTTCAAACCTCGCCGCCAAACGTCGCCGTCATCACAGGTGTAAGACATGAGCGACTCGGCTGTTCCATGGGAGTCGATTCCGACGCCTCTATCGGTCGGCGTCGCCTTCGGCGTCGTCTTCGGCATTCTGATGCTCGTTTTGCACGTGTGCCTCGTCAAGTATTTCGTCAAAGCGCGTCTGAAGCATTTGCCGCGCGCGCGTAAAGCCAAAGCCAAAAAAGGAAAGAAGGGAAAGAAAGGAAAGAAAAGTGCGTTTTCTCGATCCGATCGTCTATTAGATCCCTATTATTTGCAGGCGGAGACACTTCGACCGGAACTGGCACATCCACATCGGGTGCCGCCTAATTTCCATTTAATTTCAATAAATTTTTTCGTTTCTCACGTGTTGAACATAGACGGCGGCGAAACCCGCAATGTGTCCGCAACACATTATTTTAAGACTCCACAATGTCATTCTCCTTCATTGTGGACAAATTAAATGTTTTGGCAACATATTACTGAAGAATTAATTCGACGTCCTTGTCGACGCCATATTTGGTCTTGTGCTCATTGAAGAGCTCGGTGAGCTTTTGAATATACAGCTGATGGAGTTCGTCGATCTGCTCGCGCGTTGGATTCTCGACTTTCTCCACTGGAATCGGCGCTCCGACAACAGTGTCGATCGGCTTTCTGAACGGAAGATAGCCGAAATCCCTTTGAAACACGCCACGACCGTAGAAGAGCGGCTGCGAGACGCTGAAAAACCGCTTGCCCATCTCCTGTAGTTGGCGGATTCGCGAGCCGATTGGATTGGCCAGCTGAAAGTTGACAACGATTCGCTGCTGCGGACAACTTAGCGGGTCGCCGCTCACCTGCTCGAAGATTTCGTTTTCTCCAAATGAGTAGACGGGCACCAAGTGCGCTCCAGTGATAAGCGCCTCGCGAACGAATCCCTTTCTCGATTTAAGCGTCAGCGTATGACATCCGGGATGAGCATCGAGTGCTTCTTCGGCTCCGCCGATCACAATGCACACCGCTCGTCCCTTATTGCGATTCGAGTCGAGTGTGTAGCGAATCGACTCGCGCGAGCTGTCAATACAGCCGCACAGAAGCAGAAATTCGCGCCTAAATTCTGATGATTCTCAATGGAGCGCGTTTGCCGCCCACCTCACGGGAAACGCGAAATTGAGGGGAAGAGTGCACACGTTAAAATTGATGTATGGAAAAAGCTCTTTGGTGTTGGTGCCATTGGTGGCGAAATTTCCCCAAACCGCAATCGCGATGATACCATGTGGATGGCAGCCGAATAAGTAGTTCTGCAAATGGTCAATGCTTTCTTAAAGGAGGGTCCGAGATGCCTTACATGGTCCGGTGATAGTTCGGCAGTCTTATGAATGCTCATCGGGAAATAATCGGCGAACCATTTATTAACTCGCCATCTGAAAACAAAATCCCGCGAGTTGTCCGCAGCACGTTTCCCACTTACCCACGAACCCATTCGCTCGAATAACCGCCGCATTTCGGCGAATTCCGATCAACATAATACCAAACGCCGTAGAGGAGTAGAAGAAGCCATTGGAATGTGCAAATCTCAAAGAATTTTGTTGGTTCTCTCTTTGAGATAACCAAAACGGGATTACCAGAAAAATCGGTACCGCAATACTCAAAAGCGATAATGTATAGATGATGAATGAGTGGAACAGAACGCCGAAGTAGGTTTTTTTGCGATCCAGCGACGCGTTCACGTCGACCCAATCGATTCCGAGAAATTTCGGCATAATTCGCTGATATCTGGAAGAACACGATCGAATTGATTCGATTAAAGGGAGAGAGAGAGAGAGAACGCCGACAAGGATAGGGGGGGTAATTGGTGATAAGGCCAGGTGGAAAACAACGAATCAATGTATAATTTAAAGGCGCACAAAAACGTCTGAAAACAACGCCACCAATAATTGATAACAAAACGAGTTTCTTTTCCCTTAAATCTATTAATATCGAAAGTGATCAACAATAACACGAGAGCCGATAAATCGAGCAGACGGCCGAAGATTTATATCGACGATTGGGCGGACCACTTTGGCTACACACTAGTCGATATATTGATATCATCATCATCGTCACAGCTGTTCGCACTTGTCAGTTGTTGTTTTTTATTTGTGGGTCGCAATTTAATTCAACATTAATCATGAAGCTGACGGGGGCCGGAAAAATAGTTTTAAAAATGAATGGTTCGTCGTCGGATTTCGAAGGGACCCGAATTTGAATTGGCGCCACTTTTTGCCTTTTTTGGGTAGCCTGGAAGCAATTTCCCAATGGAAATGATCTTCTTAATTTTAGCTAAGAAATTTTGTCGAGAATTTCCACCAAAAATCCTCGTTTATTTGACGGCGATCTGTCTGCGTCTCTCTCGGTGCAAACGATTTGCTCCAGTTCGGAAGTGAGACTGCTCCCGTTCGAATGTAAAACTGCTCTCGCTCGACGTCGGAGGGGGCGCAGTTTCACGTCCGAACGGGGACAATTCACGCCCGAATGGGAGCAGTCTCACGCCCGAACCGATGTGAGACTGCTATCAAACTGCGACAAATTGGTTGCGAATTGGGCCCGATTCACGCCAGATTCTCGTTCGAACTGGCGCCAGATTACGCCCAGTCGGCTCCAGTCAAATTTTATTCTTTTTGTGTATTCGCTACAATTTGGATGCATTAGATTTATTTAAATCAAATAATAAAATAAAATAATAGATATCGAAGGAAAAATATTAATTATCGAGTAAAGAGGAAGAAAATGGGAGGGAGAGGGAACATTAAAAGCGGGTTCGAGGAATTACTGTCGCGGAAAAAAATAAACTAAACGCCAAAAATGAGAAATGTCTTGGCCCACGGCATGAGCCTCAATACTTATATTTTGTCCGTATATCTACACATTTAGTTTTGCACCAAGACATCTCCTTCAATTTTTGGCACTTTGTAATTTTCCGCAATTTTGCGACAATTAAATACAATTAATAAATGTATTAAACCATCTTACAACAGGAAGGGGATACAAATTCTTCTTCCCCATGACTCTTGACATTTTATCCATTTGCGAAGTTTCCTAGGTCTTCGCATTATGAGAAGCTGGGTCTTAGGTTGAAGCAGTTAGCAGCTTGTAGTTTCATTCTGTAAAACAAGGGTTAATTGATGATAGCATCCATATTTCATAACACTTACTCAATATTTAATTCCAAAAAAAACAAGTCAACAGTGTCGATCGGCTTTCTGAACGGAAGATAGCCGAAATCCCTTTGAAACACGCCACGACCGTAGAAGAGCGGCGAGGAGACGCTGAGAAGCCGTTTGCCCTTCTCCTGGAACTGGCGGAGTCGAGATCCGATCGGATTGGCCAGCTGAAAGTTGACAACGATTCGTTGCTGCGGACAACTTAGCGGGTCGCCGCTCACCTGCTCGAAGATTTCGTTTTCTCCAAATGAGTAGACGGGCACCAAGTGCGCTCCAGTGATAAGCGCCTCGCGAACGAATCCCTTTCTCGATTTGAGCGTCAGCGTATGGCATCCGGGATGAGCATCGAGTGCTTCTTCGGCTCCGCCGATCACAATGCACACCGCTCGTCCCTTATTCCGATTCGCATTCAGATTGTACCGAATCGCTTCACGCGAGCTATCAATGAAGCCGAATAGTAGGAGAAGCTCACGCCTTGAAATATTGAAGAATTCTTTTGAAATTGGCAATTAATTACTTAATTGGGAACAGAAAATTGAAGGGTATCGTGCAAATGTTGAACACTAATTTGGGGAACAACTCTTTGGTGTTGGTGCCATTGGTGGCGAAGTTCACCCAAACGGCAATCGAGATTATGCCATGTGGATGGCAGGCGAATAAGTAGTTCTGCAAATGGTCAATGCTTTCTTAAAGGAGGGTCCGAGATGCCTTACATGGTCCGGTGATAGTTCGGCAGTCTTATGAATGCTCATCGGGAAATAATCGGCGAACCATTTATTAACTCGCCATCTGAAAACAAAATCCCGCGAGTTGTCCGCAGCACGTTTCCCACTTACCCACGAACCCATTCGCTGGTGTACGCGCTGCGCTTCGACGAATTCCGATCAATCAAATACCAAACGCCGTACAAAATCACTAGGTGCCATTGAAATGTGCAAATCTAAAGGAAACAAGATTACGAACAGTAAAAATGGAAAAGAGAGACGTACCAGAAAAATAGGGACCATCATGCTGATCGTGGTTAATCCATAAAGAATAAACGAATGGAACAGCGTTCCAAAGTAGGTCTTTTTGCGATCCCATGAAGCATTCAAGTCAATCCAATCAATACCAAGAAGTTTCGGCATTCTCAAATGATTAGAAAAAGCGAAAGAATAATAAAATGGGCGGGTTTGGCTACAGTGTAGTCGGCTACACTATAGTGAAATATGGGGACTGTTATATCAACCCGTCAATTGTCCGCAGATAGAAAATATTTATTAGTTGTCATTTTCAATGTATTTTGTCATTTCGGCACGCCTCATTTCCGATCGCCAGCGGATCCGTTCCTTGCTCTATCGATTGCTTGATCACCTTCCGCCAACAATCGTAGACCTACAAAAATGTCGAATGCGTCGGATGCTCGACGCGAGCCGAACCTTCAATCCGCCGTGAGCTTCGAATTTGTCGGCGATCCATTCGCGATTCAAATACGATTCTCGATAGTAGTTGGCCGAGTCGGCGAGTATCGTCGCGATCACCACCGGTCGTCGAGTCGTCGCGCTGGCGGCGACGTGAAGCGCGGCGAGCAAATTGACGCCGGTGCTGGTGCCGCCGCGAATGCCGTGATCGTTGGCGACGCGAATCGCCGCCGTCGAAGCGACGTCGGGCAACTTGAGCGCCCGATCGATGACGGCCGGATCGAGGCTCGTCGTCGCCGCCAACTTGGCGGCACCCATTGGCCCGTAGCCGACGCCCGCCATTCCCGGCGACACCCATTGCGAGGCGCCAGACGCGTTGGTGAATTTGCCGCGAAGCACATAATCGTAGTAGATCGAGAATTGCGTGTCGGCGAGAACGATCTCCGTCGGAACGCCGTACTTTTTCGCGTAGCGTCCGATCGACGTAATCGTGCCGCCTGAAATCTCGACAATATGTCCGCAGATGATTCGCGCCATCTAACCGGTGCCCGCCGAATGAACAAAATAGTGAGGTGTCGCGATTCGCGACGATCTCAATTGCTGAAGAATCTCGTGGAATATGTTCGCCGATTCGTGGCCATAATCGCCGCCTAAAATTTTTTTCCATTTTTTTCTTCAACCAACTTCCATACTTTCGTGAAATTCTTCGGCGTAGTAGGCATTTTTGAATTGATTCATAAAAAATCCGCGATTTTGCTCGGCGAGCTGCGAAGCGGCTTTCAGCCGCTCACCAATCGGAACCTTGTGAATTTCGGCACCCTGATCCCTGATTCTTTGCTGCTTCACTTCTTCCAATGTATCAGGCACCTTAAAAAATCGCTTTTTTCATGATTTTTCTTTTTTTGCATTATTTGAATTACGCGCGCATTCATGAATTTCTCAAAATTATTATTTTCGCAAAAAATTCGACAATTAATATCGAAATTTTAAAATTATGCTAAATTTTTTGCCCTCAATTTGATTTTTCTTTAATTTCTTTCGGGAAAATTAGAAAAAAACAATTTTTAAATGGTCATTTATTTGTGTGAAATGGAATGTGTGCAAAATTGCGTCAGCGTGTGTGCACAGACAACCTCGTTTTGATGGTTTTCTTCGTCGATTCTCAGCTTTTCAATTTCCATTTATATCGCTATTCTATTTTTTTCTATTTTTTTCAAATCGGATTCTTACCACCGCAGTGAACGGCAATCCCAATTTTCGGCACATATAGCCCAATGAGAACGCCGTGTTTCCTGACGACGCCTCGAACACATGGGTGCCGTTTTTGATTTTCTGCTCCAAAAGCGCCCACGTCATCAACGCCCACGCGTATCGATGCTTCAGCGATTCGGTTGGCGATGACGACTCGTTTTTGAACACGATTGAGACGTGCGGCATTCCTTTCGGCTAAAATTGATTTTTTTTCTGGTTTTCAATTCAAAATTATTCGAATATTTCAAAATTTTCCCATAAAAAATGTCTTTCCTTAGAAAAAATAATCTTAAATTTCGTATTAAATCTCCAAAAAACTGCTAAAATCTTTAAGAAGCACACAGAAAATTAATAAGTGTGTCTCGACACGAATAGGAAAATTGTATGATGCGCCTTTGAATTCGTCATGATTACTGTAGATCGAATTTATTATTTTTTTCGAATGTTTTTCCAATTTTTTTCGAGATTCCAACCTTGAACACATAAATATTTGTGCGTCCCATATTTTTGCGTTCCTCCCACATTTTCTGCATCGCCTGCTTCGTCCATGTTTTATCATCTGTGCGAAAAAAAAAGATGATTTAAAGAAAATAATTTCAGAAACCTGTGAGCTCGTCATTCGGCGCCAGCGATATCGTCTGATGCTCGACGAATGCGTCGACGATCGGCGTCGCATTGGCGACACACAGAAAATAGTTGGCGAACGCGAACGCGACGACGACAGCAAACATGAATTGGTCGAGTAGAAATGAAGAATTGTTGATTTCGATCATCATCGTCGAAATATCGGGTCAACCCTATCTATATTTTTTTCGATGTTCGATTGCTTGACGGTTTTCGTCGACGGGCAAAAAAAAAACTAACGAGGAGAGATGTTCGATGAAGAATGAACAACGGAGAACAATGCAAGCCCGTCAAATGAAAAACGAACACATCGACTGATTCAACGGAAATTTTCCATTTCTTGTCGTCGTTTCGTTGCGAAACCCAATCGCGACGAATTTTGGTCCGAAATTTCATAGCGGTACGCCATTTATTTGATTTCCCTTAAAAATTAATTTCAAGTCTGTTAATTTGATAAATTTGCTAATAGTCAAAGTGTTTAATGTTGTAATTCAAAAATCTCAATTAAGAAGTTTTTCCATATAACAAAAAAATTATAAAGCAATCAAATGGCAAAAAATCAGATCAATCAACGCAGAAAAAATTTTAAAAATTTTGTTTTTACTTTATTGAATAATAACAAGCCATGTTTTTTTTGAAGACAAATTTACACCAAACGACAATTTCATATATTGGAATTTTTCATGACTCATAAAAAAATCGAATTTTTTTCTAAAATAGACACAAAATTTTGAAGCCCCTTCAATTTAAGCGAACATTTCCCGCTGGCTCCACGCCAATGTGCTCATTGAGCCGCTAACCCACTCAAATGTTTCGCCCAAGACCGCCATGTGTCGAAACGAAAATAGCAGATGATATCATCAATCCGTTATTTCCGACCAACCTCAATCAAATAGTTTGTGTGGGCGCTTTCAATCATTTTTTTAAATTAAAAGCGCAATATTTTTTATATTCTATGAAAAAAATGAGATCTCATCTTATTTCCGAATGCCAATTTCGAAACTGCGACGGGCAATTCAAATTTCGATGGGATCTCGAGTAGACATGATTATGTGTAATGCAAAATACCAGAGATCAAAGCTATTATGAGAGATGATGAGATTTTCACTTTCGCTTCCCCCCTCAGACCCCATCTATAAAACTTTGTCCGCAGATAGCTTTTCAGCAATGTTGTTGTAATATCTTGAACCCCCATGAGTTGATCCCATGACTTCCGGCACGACATCTGGTTAAAACATTTTTTATGATTATTGCTCCGTGAGGGAGCCGGTCAATATGAAATAAAATAAAATAGGTTCGTTTTCCGGATGGAATGAGGTGTATATACAACGAGAAAGTTAGAAGTCGATGATGCCGAACAAATGGTTTCCAAGGTCCTTCTTGTCGGTGGAATAGAAGAGCTGATGGAAATAGATGTTCCAGGTCTCCGGCTTCATTTGTGGAACGTAGTTGCCCTTTTTGTCCTGAATACTTTGAAATCGATTGATAATGATCTTCCGATCATCTTACCACTGAGAATTTTCTGAACGCGGCTTCACACAGGTATTTGTCGAATCCGTAAGTGTTCATGCCGTCGGTGTATTCCGAAAGATCCATTACTCCGTCGCCTGCAACATCGTCACATTTGAATTTCGCGAATCACTGCCATCGACTTACACGAGACGTCGAACAGCTTGAACATGAAGTTCTGATAGTCGACGAACCATTTCGGCTCCTTCTTCGGATCAGTTTTCTTCAACAATCCGATCCATTCATCGATGGAGATGAGTTGATCCTTGTCGGCGTCGGCGATGGTGCAAAGACCTTCCCAAAGTGCCGCCAACGATTTCTTGGCGAAATCGGTTTGGACGGACTCGGCGCCATAGATCTCGCGGACCTTCTTCACGACAAGGTAGAAGTCTCCCCAATCGACTTGATGAGACGCATTGCGGTCTGAAATTACAATTGTGAAAAAAAAACGAACAAAATTCACACCAAAAAAGAGCGTGAAGATTCGCTCCCATTTCCGAATAAGGAATGGGTTGACATCGCTATGCTTCTTGATGAGCTCCTCAACAGAGACGGCGGCGACTTTAGCAGCCTGAATTAAACAATACATTTTATTTTATTGAGAGCAAATGCGACTTACAACCATATTCGAGTTGTGAGAAATGCGAAGAATGACGATGAGCTTTCGCTGGCTTCGGCTTCATCTCCTCGCCGCCGCTGGCCACGCCCCCAAGCCGCACGAGGGGGCGAGCCGTTATTTATGACCAATGTTTTTATCGCATGGGAGAGATGGGATTTGTCATGTGCAATCTCATAATAATACGAAAAAATTGAAGTGCCCTGAAAAAATGTCGATATTCGACAAAAATAAAAATTCAATTTTTGAATTTAAAATATCGCCAGCAGCACTGAAAATTGGCGAAATTTCAAAAAAGGATCGCTACCCAATTTTTCGCAGTAAAGACAATACCAAAATTGAAAAAAAAAAACAAAAAATTCATTTAAAAAAGCATTGAAATTAAAAAAAAAGGAAATTTTTAGGATTTCCGCAATTTGTTGTGTTGCATTACACCGAAATTGACGACAAAACGCGGAAGTTTCGTCGAAAACTACGGTAGCTTCTAATTAAATCAATTTTTGGTGGTGTTTTTTTTGTTCTTCCTCAAACGGTTTCCATTCATGTGCGAAAAAAAAGAAGAAATGGAGGAAGCGAAACTAATCAAGTTCGACTGCGCCTCGCATACAAGTTCATTATGGGTCACGCGTCGGCGTCTCGCGTTTCGCGGCGCTCTCTCGCCGCCAACCTGAAGACGTACCAATCAGGCGGCGTCGGCGAGCATGAGCCCTCTTCAAATACGCCGAAAACGTCGTCGTTTTCTCGTTTGCTTAGTTGTCGTATGCTCAATTTCGCGATTCGCTGCTGGGCACTCGCGATCGCGTTGGCCGATGCGTTCGATTACAAATTGTCGGTGCTCATTTTTCCCGAGGAGAAGCTCACGTTCGAGCAGCTCGTCGGCTCGGTTACGGTAGGTGGCGTGTGCAAAAAAAAACGAAAAAATGGAATTTCAGCACGCGTTCGTTGAAGTGTTCGGCGGCGAGAAGTGCACGTTCGGCAACGACACGATCGAGGCGGTTTTCGTCGACGCCACCGGGTAATCGATTTTACGTCCGCAATTTCGCGTCGCAAAATTTGCGGACTTCACAACAACAACAACCCGCCAAATTTCTCAACGTTTTCATGAGAATTGTGCACCTGCACGTCGGCAAGGGCGATGATTGAACCAACTCGTCCCATCAATTATCATCGCCCCAATAACTCAAACTTTTTTCCGCAACGTTAATTATTACAGCGACGCAAACCGATTGGCAATAACCGATGATGTCGTCTGCGGTCAAATGCTCAACTCGTCGCTGGCTTCCGTCATCTATTCGGCGTCGTTGACGACGTCCGCCGAATTTCTGAGTCTCGTCTCATCCGCCTCCTATGCGTTGTCGTTCTATAAAATACCGGTGGTTGGGGTGATGGTTCGCGACGCCGAATTCAGCAAAAAGGTGTCGAATTCAAATTTTGGGTGGATGGTGCAAATTGGTGTTGTTTTTTTTTTCAGAAAATTTATCCGACATTCGTTCGACCGACGGCGCCATTATCCGACGAAGCCTTCGTATTCCTTCATCTCCTTTTAAGGCTGCAATATAGACAAGTAAAAACAAATTATTCATCGCATCCCAATTGTATTTTTTTTTATTTTGTATTAGGTTGTGGTGGTCAGTGTAAAACGCGATAGAAATGCCGAGCAATTTGTAGCCGAATTCGAAAAACGACGAGTAGAATTCAAAATAATTGTAGGCTTTTTCATATGGGGAGATTCTGAAGATTCTTATCTTCAGGTTCAACGGTACATTCAAGTGGAGCTCAATGAGCATCTAAACGACACATTAGCCGAAAATTTCGAAGAAGTCACTTCAAATATCATTGTGTTATTTGCAAAGTGAAATCTAATTAATCAATTATCCCATATAATTAAATTCTTCCAGAAAAGATGACGCTATGAAGATATTCCAGAACACCGGCGATCTCAGCGGCAAGGTTTGGCTCGTCAGCGAAAGCGCCGGCGAGGCTCCAAATGTGCCAAACGGCTCGCTGGGATGTCGACTGAGCCAATCGACGTATTCGGTGCTTCGCGACTCGCTAGTTATTCTGAAGATCGCGCTCGAGCACGCGTTCAATGTCGATGAGCAACTTGTGCCACCGGTGGAATGCGACAGGGAGAGTGCGCAGCCGGAATGGAGCGGTCAAGCGAAAATGCTTCTAAGGTAGGACCATAGTTAGAACGTCAACTTGAATGCCTTGTGGTGTGTTCAGCGCAATTTGCGATGTGAGCACAACTCGAATTCATTTCAACGAGAAATGCGAAAGAATCGGCGTCGAGTACGACATTCTCAACTTCAACGCGATTCGACGACGACAAGTCGGAAGCATGATTGGCGATGTGCTTCAACTCGACGAAGAGGCCATCGAATGGGCCGGAGGCGCGAAGCCGTTGGAGATAAGCCTTCCGAAACATCTGCGGGTGGTCACTGTCGCCGATCCGCCGTTCGTCTACATCACACCGGTGGAGCGCACCGAGTTGTGCGCGGAAATGTGGAACACCGACGTCGAAATATCCAAGTATGACACGATTTCTGTGGTGAGAATGAGCACGATGTCAACATTGAGCTATGAGCGATTGTTCAGCCGGGACCCTGGTACCCATGCCCGATGACATTTGACAATTTCACCGATAGCTATTGTTGTGCGGGATTGGCGATCGATCTGCTCTCGAATCTCGCGCTTCCTGAGGTTCGTCTCACGCTCTATGAAGATATGCGCGCATTCTAGGCGAACAACAGCATCGACACGAGCTTCACCTTCTCACTACATCTGAATGAATCGTATGGGGTGGTGCAGGCTGGCGAGATGGAAGGCCTCGTCATCAGCGGAATGATTGGCGAGCTTGACGGCGACACGGCCGACATGGCGATCGGCGGTTTGACGATCAATCCGGAACGCGAGCGGATTATTGATTTCACCGAACCGTGGCTGTACCACGGAATTCGGATATTGGAGAAGAATGTGCGGGGATGTGTGTGCAATTGCGATGATTTTCACACGATTTTCAGATTCCTCGCGATTCGCCGATGCAATCATTCCTTCAGCCGCTTCAATCCTCTCTATGGACGGCTCTATTCGTGTCCGTCCTGCTCGTCGGCCTCGCCATTTATTGTCTCGACTTCAAGTCACCATTCGAGAGGTTCTATCAAGCCGATCGCGAGAAGGAGGTCGACCTTCAGATGTTCAACGCGTGGGACGACGACAAAAACGACGACGACAACGTGAATTTCGGCGAAGCGATGTGGTTCGTCTGGGGTGTTCTATTGAACAGCGGCGTTTCTGAAAGTAGCGTCATCTCGAATTCGCTTCGACCACTTCTGTTTAGAGACGCCGCGTAGCTGCTCGGCGCGAGCACTCGGCATTGTGTGGTGCGGCTTCTGTATGATCATGGTCGCCTCCTACACCGCCAATCTTGCCGCGTTCCTAGTTCTCGATCAGCCCGAGAAGGGCCTCACCGGCGTCACCGATCCGCGCCTTCGCAATC
This sequence comes from Caenorhabditis bovis, assembly GCA_902829315.1. Classification (NCBI taxonomy): domain Eukaryota; kingdom Metazoa; phylum Nematoda; class Chromadorea; order Rhabditida; family Rhabditidae; genus Caenorhabditis; species Caenorhabditis bovis. The sequence continues at coordinate 5,609,102 of CADEPM010000004.1, read as the reverse complement.
CGTCGGCCAACTTCTCGTTCGGCACCGTCCTCAATTCCAACGTCTATCAATACTTTAAACGGCATGTCGAATTGTCGACGATGTTCCGAAAAATGGAGGCGCACAATGTTTGGAAGGCGTCCGAAGCGGTGCATCTCCTGCTGAATGGAACACTCGACGCGTTCATTTGGGACTCGACGCGTCTCGAATTCGAGGCGGCGAGACATTGCGAGCTGAGAACGCGCGGCTCGCTGTTCGGCCGAAGCGCCTACGGCATCGGCCTTCAGAAGCACAGCCCGTGGACGCCGCATATCACGTCGGCGATATTGCGAATGTCGGAAAGTCTGAAACGCGTCCGCTTAATCCATTTCTCAATTTCTCGTTTAGGCGGCGTAATGGAGCATTTGGATCAGAAATGGATCGATAGCAACAAGGAGAAGTGCATTGTCGAAGTGCACAAGTCGCCCGCTCGATTGGGACTCGTCAACATGAAGGACATTTTCATTCTCGTCACAACCGGCGTCGTCGTCGGCGCAATTCTCAGCGCGATTGAGGTTTGGTACGGTAGAAGGCTGGCTGAACGAGGGTTGGTGCTTTGATTGAGCGATTCGTTAATTGAATGACGATTTTAGACGCCGTCGCATCATCGTGAATCGATACGCCCAAAAATGGTTGGGCATCGCGCGAGGGATACGCAAGAGGGGTGCGAAGAAGTATCATCTGTCGAGGCCCGTCATCAGACGAGGCTTCTCGGGAATGGAGCGATGCACATTCGAGCAGCTCAAAGAGCTTCGACATCATCGCGGATTGTCGAGCTCGCGATTCGGCGAGCACTTCCTCCTGCCCGATTACGCATTCAACGACAAACCGGTGGTGTTATTCTGCCCGCGGTGTCGGGTAGGCGATCAAGTCCAACACGAGCCGACCATGTTGGTGTTTAGAATATTGTCGAGACCGATGTTCATCGGGAGACGGGCGTGTTCGCGATTCTGTCGTGCTTCCTGTTCGCCGTCATGTTTCTGTGGCCGTGCTCACCGCTTCCATGCTTCCTCAACGCGTTCAGCGATTTTCTGCACGTCTGCCCGAATTGCGCCCACAAAATTGGGCGATTTCGGCGTGCTCGTTCGCCAAAATTTTATGTATAGTGATTTTTTTTAATAAATGAAGCTATTCGACGTAAAGGAATATATGAATCCGTCGAGATTGACGTCCTTACAAGAGTACGCAGAGCTTAATCCAATCTCTTGAGATATGGACCCTCCAGATTCTTTTAAAAATGAATATATTATGCAAAAAATAAGCAATTTTAAGATGCACCGGCTAGAAACGCGTCTCCTTTCGATGATCAACAATGATTTTCAGAATTTTTCAAATTTTAAGAGCAATTTATGAATGAACCGGCGGTATAAGAACGAAGCTAATTATGCAAGATGGACATTTTCAACAGATTTTACAAGATCCTCAATAATTTCCTTATTGAATTCTGGTTTCTGCAAAAAAAAATTACTTCTCCAAATTTGATTTCAAGGCGCGTACCCCTTCGCAAGATTTCAGCTTCAGCATGGTGTCTCGATCGTAAGACGTCTCGGAGAGCGGACGGCGAGGCTGTCTTTCAGCGATTCCCTTTGTCACAAGCTTCTCAGTGAGAACAGCTGAATGGTTCGGAAATGTTCGATAAGCGAAATATTCGGCTTACAATTTCCGGCATACAACGAGATGCAATTCAATGGTCCCTTGAAGCCGAAGGTCTTGGCACGAATTCGATCCTTCTCCATTAATCCCCATTGAATAACGACTTGGCGGATTTTCGGGAAGTTGTCGACGGCGCGCGCCACCCAGAACAATCCGTCTAATGTGCAATTGAAAACCTGAAACAATGGTTTCATGAAAAAAAAAACAATCAAATAAAAATCTTGCCCTTGTCGGAATTGCGGAAAAATATTTGGGCATTGAGAAACACTTGGATTTATCATAGGCGATGCGTTTTCCTTCATCGATGAGATAGAGCTCGGTTTCGGTGATTCGGCGAGCACGAGCCACCGATTTCGAGCTAACACGACACAGGCAGTCAGTTCCGATCTGAAAATTTTGAATTTGCAATTTCATTTAGGAATTTGGACTTATAACCGGCAATTCTCCATCTATCTTATAGAGCTGTGAGGTGTTCAGCTTCTCATTCATCGATTTATACAAGGCGCCCGTTTGCTCATCATTGAGTAGCCGGATTGTCAGGAGGAACACGTGGGATGGCACGGTGCTCATTGGCAGAAGCTCCACAATTTCGACACTGAGCTCTTTGTTGAGCGGCAGGTAGCCGGATGGGACCACGATTGGTGGGTACTTTGAATTTCCGGGCTTCACTGCGTGAATTGGTTGAATCGTCATGGTCCCGTCCTTCACGTCGCTTACCTACAAAAATCAATTGCCGAACTATTAACAATTATTTAATTACGTAGAGACAAAATCCATTTCCAGTTAGCTTTTGGTCTTTCATTGCCTTGCGAACTTCATCGGCGGCATCCACAGTGAGCATATTAACAAATCTGAATTATTCAATTCCGAAACTGAATAATATATTGAAAATTGTTACCCAAATTGGCTTTCCTTATCTGTCGACTTTCCTCCGATTCTGCAATAGCCAACAAGACCATACGCCGCAAAAATGTCGAAAAGATTCCACTAGAAATTCAGAATTTTTCAAATTGTATTCATGAAATTACCTCATTGAACGAATTCGGAATATTTTTGATGAAAAATCCGGCGTCTTTGAGGGTTGCAGCCGTTGACGACGAAGCCATTACTTGAGAATCGAATGAGGCTGAAGAAATTTAAAAAACTCCTGTATTTCTAGAAATAAAAAAATGAAATCGGCAGAATTTAGAAATTTTAAACCTGGCGCGCGAAAAGTACGTAAACACCGACCGACTCGCGCACCGTACACTGTAAATGAAATTGGACGTGGACGATTAACAACAGATTTATCCAACAATTATTTAACAAACAATCAATTGCTTTTCAGCTCATTCATTCCAAACGTCTTCATTTAAGAAATTGTTGCAAACTTTTTCTCTTTGTCTTTCGTATTGTTCTGCGGCTTCGCGAACTTCTCGCGCAAATTTCGACGACGATTTTCCCAATTCCTTAGCGCTAATTGCCAAGCTGACTCCGTCGAGGATGATTCCGACAACCGCCGCGCCGTGGAGAATTCCTTTCACGAGGCTCGACGTCAATCGGCCCTGCAATTTCGCGAGATTTCAGGCGAATTTTGCGTCGAACTACCATTTGGGCGGCGGCAAACTTCGTGGCGAAACCGCCAGCTCCAAAAGTCGACGCTCCGAGAATTCGATGAATGTTTCCTGGGATGTCGAATCCGTCGAACTTGCGATCCTTGTAATAGGCGTCGATCACTTTGCCGATGATGTCGAAAAGCTCGCTACGAGCCTCCATGAGGCGCTCGAAGAGATATTTATCATGTGACGTCATTCCATTCAATTCATTAGCCAAATTTTTAAAGTGATTCATTTTCGAGACGTTTGTGGCGACATTTGAAGCGCCAGCGACGGCGCCAACAATCATTCCCGCAATCGCCGCCGGCGGGAAAAGCAAAAGACCGCCAATGGTGGCGAAACCGCTCGCCAGACCCACGCCGCTCCCGACAGCCGTGGACATCGCGCAATTCTTTTCCCAGGTGTCAAGCTGAAAATTGAGTTGAAAACATAATAATTGCCAAATTTGGTTACATCATTTGCAATCGCGTACATCTTCTCAATCATATCCTTTCGATAATGCGACCATTCGTTGAGCAATTTCTGCGCTTTGTTGGCAACGTCGCGAAGTTGTTGAGATAAATCATCCGAAAGCTGAATTTATACAAAATATAAAGCAATTCGAAGTTTGGTAAAAGCTCATACGGCAATGTTATCCTCGAGAGCCTGTCGAATCGATGCAATATCGTCCATTCTGAAAAACGTGATTATTTTATTTGTTACAATTATTGGCACGAGATAATTTAAAACATTATTCTCTAGAAAGTCTTATTTAATCTAACAAGTGTGGTCTTTTTGCTGTCCGTCTTAAATTTTTTTAATTTTTTGCATACAGATTCTTTAGAAAATTTCCAATCGAATGAATTAGGTCCCTATCTGCGCAAACTTCTAGTTATCGAGATATGGACCCTCAAAATTTTAACCCCTACCCAATTGAATTTTGCATACAAATGTGCGGAAACAAGAAATTGGAAATATTTTTAAAAACTATTCTCGGGCCCAATCTATTCAAATAAATTATTTTTTACCGAAAATCGATATGAATCAAATAAATGTGAAAAGGATTGTGAATCAAATCAGAATCATAAAAAAAATTTGATCATGCAGAAAATCCTAACGTAAGCAATATTGCAAATACTTACCGGCTCCCGTAGCGATTGAAGGCGGCAATTCAAAAAATCATCGATTTATTGTTATAATACAAACAAAAATAAACATTTTCTATGTACATTAATCAAATTCATGATTTTTATTTCGTCTAGAAATTGACCGGTGTCGATGATTGACTCATACGAACGAAAGACCCAATGTCGGACGAATCCTCGCCGAACTCCATCAGCTCATCGTCGCGATTCGCATCCGCTTCCTCGTTGTCATTCCAAATATCCTGATTCAGAAAGCCACGGTTCACCTTCATCCGATGGATCTCGTACTGATGGGCGGCCGCTCGAACTTGTTCGGCGAAATCCGACGGCTTGCCGTCGCTCAACTCTTTCGCGCTCATCGCCAACGTGACGGCGTCCATAATGATGCCGATGGCGGCGGCGCCATGGAGTACACCCTTCACCAAGCTCGACGACAACCGACCCTGCAATTCTTTGCAATGACTACTATATTAAAACGCCTTTTTTTCTTACCATTTGCCCAATGGCGAATCTTGTGGCGCAGCCAGTTGCGCCAAACACCGATCCACCCAAAATGCTCTTGATATTATTGCCAACGTCGATTCCATCAAACTTCTGATTCTGCTCCTCCTCATCGATCACCTTCTTGATCACACTGAACAACTCCTCGCGACTCTGCATGAGCTCCTTGAACAGCATTTTGTCATTCTCGACCATCGCGTTCAATTCCATCGCTGCGCTTTTGAAGTGACTCCACTTCGAGACGCCCGTGATCACATTTGAAGCGCCAGCGACAGTGCCGACAATGAATCCCGCAATCGCGACGGGCGGCATGAATATGAGTCCTCCGATGGCGGCGAATCCACTAGCGACGCCTACACCGCTGCCAACAGCCGTCGAAATCGCACATCCACGATCCCAGCTGTCCAACTAAACGTAATGATGGGCTAATTAGCAACTAATTATCTCTACTCACATCACTTGCAATTTTGTCCATTTTTCGAACCATCGCTCGACGATTATTCGACCATTTCTCAAGGTAGCCTTGCGCTTTCATCGCCGCCTCCGATAATTCCTGAGAAAGCGACGGCGGAATCTGAAATCAATTCCAAACTCGATTCACCATTTCAATCATTTTCTTATCTTTTCAATTTCGCCGAAACAAAAAAATTGGAATGCGATGGCGAATTCGCGAACCCTAATTGGGTGTTGCACGGTTTGCACGTACAATTCGAATCGTCACGAAATACCATATTTGAGCAGTTTTCGTCATTCGAAAAGAGGAATTGCCGCCTAAATTCGATTCCCCCTGATTTTTGATCCATTCTAATTGCAGCGCATTGGATTTGACGAACAAAAAAACAATCAAAATTTTGAAACCATCTAATTAAAACGCGTATTTTTCCATATTTCACAAATATTTCAATAGAAAACCCTTACTAATAGCAAATTCTCCAAACTGCTATAAATGGGAATCCCGTTCTCAGAGTCGGTGTCTTCGTAGTCCCTTTCTAGGACACCTTCCGCACTCGGCTGCTTCTGCACACCCATGGTGTTGGACTCCATTCTAAAAACCAATAAATTCGACATCATCCAACAAATTTTATTTTTAAAAAATTCAAAAACCACTCGACAAACTCATCGTTCGAAAACAGCATTTTCGGTGAAACAATGACAAATTTAGGAAGAAACTGTGGAATAAAAATAGAGCAATTTGGTTTTTTCTGTTGCTAAAACAGGCGAAACAGAGAAAATTTGCGTGTTTCGAAAATATCTAGTTTGGCGAGCACAAAAAATTAAAATAATTTCGAAAATACGGATACTGTTATCAGAGATTGTACGTGATACTTGACGACAAATTGCACGCAATCCGTCAACGTTTTTTTTTGAAAACAAAAAATACCGTACGATAATACTTCTAAATTCGAAAAATTCACAGAAACAAAAATCGTGATCAATTTATTCCCATTTATACTAATAAATTAATTCGAATACATTACAATGCACTATCAAAAAAGGAATTATCATATTAGTACGAGGATTGGAATCATTAGGCGACAGACCAATGAGGGGGGAAAATCGAAAAGGAGCGAAACAAAAACGACTTGAATTATGAAATAAAATCAATAAAATCACATGTCAGGCGTTCGACCACGCCCACATCGCGACAAAAGACGCAACGGACAGTGATGGCGTGGAGTTACGCGCGCGATAGAGAGAGAGAGAGTAAGAGAGACAACGCGAATCGATGAGTCGCAGACATTCACAGTTTGCCGTTGGATCTGACCAACAGCTGAGCGGGGTGTGCGATTATCAAAGAAGAAGAAGAAAAAAATGAATACTAGAAATTGCAAATGATATACTCGGAAAAATAAGGCTAAAAATTTTGGAACACACAAACGACATCGCATAGAATTTATACGTCGATATAATAATATACGTGCGTTTCCCAAGCAGATTCTTAGTATCGATCCTGAAAAAAAAAAGAAAAATTCACAGAAAACCAAACAATTTCCCATATAAAAACTGAAAAAAAAGAGAGAGACACAATTGCACAAAAAACTCAAAGAATCGTCCCCCCAAAGAAAAAAACCACAACATTCAACTTGCCGTATTCTAGGTCTTATTTGGAGCCGGAGCACGCTAAAATCAATCAATCAATTTGCAAAAAAAAAAACGCCAAGACTTCAGTAGAAAAATATCAAATTTTAAGAGTGTGCATACAAAAAATCTCACCTGCATATAAGTCGAAAATGACGACGACAAACTCGACCATTTCTCGGCGACTTTCGACGCTCCAGCGCGGAACGAATCCTTCAATTCCGACATGTCAGGCACCTAAAACAAACCAAAAACACAATTTTCGCAATCAAGTTGATTCGATTACCTGACTCGTCTGCCTCTGCTGACTACCGTTTCCCCACAAGTCTTCAGAGCCCAACGATTTGACACCTTCAAATTTCGACAGCGCGCTTTTCGTCTCATACTAAAAAGGAATGCAAAATTGGAATCGAATTATTCCCACTCACGTCCATCTCATTATTCCCAAAGTACATATCACTCGAAATCGCCTTCGCGTTGCCAAACTTTTTCTGCACGTCGACGTCGCTTGATATCGACGAGGAACCAGCGGTGAGACGCGTCACGGTTGGTTTCGAAGATGACGACGAAGATGACGATGCAGTATATCGCGACTTTCTAAATATCAACCGACATTGACTATCAACGCAATAATCAAAATTCCTACTGTGGTTGGGGATTCTCAAAAGTGTCGAAGAACTCATCCTCGTTGGGTTTGCTCGAATAATCCTTGCTAAACAGATCGTCATCGTTTCCAGACGACGAGAATTTGCTAAAATTCAAATATTATTGAGATGTGTTGGAATTCCAGATTACCCGTCGTCAACCACTTCCCAATCATCATCATCCTTCACCACTTTCTTCGTCGGAAATCCCGAGTCGGCTTGCTGAATGGTTCGAACACCGCCGGCAATCGAATGGACGGCTCGTGCGCGTCCGACACCGCCGATTCCGAGGCGATCCACCGTCGCCGCCTTCTTCGGATCCTTTGCCACTTTTGCCTACAATTCGAGTCTTAATATTATAAATTGTTCGAGCGACCGAATTCACTTCAATATTCTTGCGTTGCGCATCAATATCCTGCATGGCGAATCTCGCGCTGAGCTTCTCCATCGCCACCGCATCGTCATTCTTCGCCGCATTCTGCTCCTCCTTGTATGCCAATTTGCTGGCAGCAATCTCGGCCTCGCGCTGCTTCTCCTTCTCGGCGGCACGTTGCTCGATCTCGTCGAAATTGATTCGCACCTTCTGTGCGCCAAGGGCATTCTTTTTGGCTCCGAGCTATAAACAACACACATTTCGAGATGTCGCGATCATTCAACAACCTACCGTTGCCTTTTTAATCGGCTTCTTCAAAATCACCGACACCGGAGGCGTTGTGCCAACCGGCACCGAGTCAATATGATCAACGCTTGGCCCATGAGTCGGCTCTTCAACCTTCTTCTGATGATGATGATCAACGATGTAGGCATCGGAGCTAAGTGAAGTTGTCGATTGGGAAGAATGGCCAAAATCTTGGCCGAAAAAGTCCTCCTCTTCCTAGAAAATCAAACTGTTGATGAAATTATTGAAATTCCTTACCGTAGCTTTTTCCTCATGATGAGCAACGGTGTCAATGAGCAATTGAGTTCCAAACTTTTTCTGAGCCTCTTTCGACAATTGCGCAATTTTGTCCTAAATTTGAATTTCAAACCGCTTCACAACACACATCAAATTACTCTGTACAACTGCGCCGCGCGACATTTGTACTTTTGCTGAGCATCGGTGGTATTGCAGCCGTGCTGCTTGAAAAATTGCGTCTACAATTTTTAGATTCAGCTCTTCTAGAAATTGGATTCTGTTTTACCGCATTCGCGTTGCCTCCGACTTGCATGGCGCGCAATTGAAGCCATGTCCAGTTAGTATCTAAATTCGTCGAGCGAACGAATGTCAAATGAACACCCAGATTTCGATGAACCGCTGAGCAGTCGATGCACAGGAAGACGCCTGAAGGAACATTTCGGGCTAGTTTGCACTATTTCGATTTCATGTCGATTCTTATCTACCCGCTAACCTTGAAAATTTCAACGAACAAAGATCCCTTCATTTTGCCCTTTTCGGACTAAATTGGGACAAAAAATTTTGCTATCAAGGCAATTTCAATTAAAATCAAAAATTCGTTATTAATAAAATTATTACCATACGTGACGGTGCACCAAGTTGGATTTCTAGCTCCGCAATCAAAACAAATCTGATAATTCAATTAATTAGGGATTTAATTGATGGCAATTACCTTATTGGCGGGTAGAGCTCTCAATTTGCGCATCGCATTTTGCAAATCAGTTTGCGATGGTCCCGTATCGTCCGACATGCTGTAAATCAGTAGAACTGTACAAAAGCTTGCGATTGTGGCGAATATACAACGCGGAACCTAATCGATCGAAAAACTGGATTTGTTTAGTCAGTCGGTCCGGAAAGGCAAGCCCGACGAAGCAATCGGACAACGGAAAAAAACAAACATATATATATAAACATATATTTGCAGATAAACGCGAAACCAATGCCAAAAACTGTTAAAAGATTCCGAACGATTCAATTTGCTGTTGAAAATTCAGGAAAATCGACGATGAGTGCTGTTACACGTGCGCCAACATCACAGATGTGCAAACACCAGCACGCGTTATTGCGTCCAGTGCGTTTGATATGACGACACGTCCCGCACATTTTCAGTTTGGCAGAATTTTATTTACAACAATTTACATCACATTAAATGAAGCTGGTAGATGTTTAAGACGCGAAAAATTTCAATTGAGAACTATTTACATGAAATCGTCATTAATAATTGAATCACATTGATTATTTCTTGAGCGCTTTTTCCCGTCGATATTTGGGCTCGGCGAGTCGGGCAAAGAATGCGGCGCGTTCGGCTTCAGTTAGCGAAGAAACGCGACGAAGGGTCGTGGTTTTCCAGTCCTTCTCGTTCTAAATCCATGCAAAAATGTATATTTTTCGTCAAGTTTAAACCCATTAATATGTACCCGACTTCCTGGTCTTGATAGTGACGCCTGTGTGGGCCGCGCGCAAACCGGCGTTTCTGGAATAGTCAGTGTAATCTTCTGGTGTTTCTTCGCGCTCGATCTCGCCAACATTCCGCGATTCCTTGGTGTTCGAAGATTGGTGTCGATCATTCCATCTTCGAGCTCGTCTGAGGTTTCTGTGTCAGACTGAAAATCGAAAATATCACATTTTGCTTCAACTCGAAATTCACCGACAATTGGCTCTTGGCGACGATTAATTCGGATGTCGATTGGTTCCGGTGGTTGATAAATTGGCGTGCTGCACACTAGTGCTCCGCGTTGAAAACGGTTTCGGAGTTGGCTCTCGAAGTAATCCTGACTGGGAGTTTGAAGCATAATATTCAACTCTGAAATTTTCATTTTTTTACAACAGCATGTTTCTACAATCTTTAAAATAATAACGCTAATAAAAAAAGATCAAATATATAAATTCATAAATATTATTTGCCTAATTTTCTATTGAAAAATACCGCCATTTTCCCAGAAATGTGAAAATTTTGAAAATCAGTTTTGTCGGCATTTTTATAACCACAATTTTCTTTTATCAAAAGGAAAATGGTTTATAAATATAAAATTAAGTTTTGAAATAAAAGGTGCATTGACGAATGAATAAAAAAATTTTCGAATTCACGAAATTGTGGCAGCAAAAAAATGGAAGAAATTTGCGTTGTTTTCAAGTCGATGATTTCCTCCCAACGGTACGGTGTGTGAATCCGCAAACACAATACATACTTTATAATCTACAGTATACACTATATTAAATTCGCATTTTTTTTCTCATTCAAAATTTCCAAGGCGTCCGACATGAGTTCCAAAAGCTTGGCTCAACGACATCTGGTCCAGAAAATATGTTGTCGTCAAATTAATAAACAAACCAGGTTCCCAACAATCATTTATTTCCAGTAAACTCCCATTTTCTTTCCAGCAATGCAACAAGTCTCCCCATTAAAGTGCCCCAATCGATGTTCACGCCGCGGACGATGTTGGACGTCCGCCGACGACGACGTCAAATGCGTGTGTTTTCACGGCTACGTCGGCGCGTTCTGCGAGATTTCAGACGATCCCAGCAATTTCAATTGGGCTCATGCGATATCAATGCTAATTGGTAAGATGGAGGGGAAAAATATAATTTTCTTCGATTTTTCAGGCTTCATTCTCGGTCTAATCATAATGTCAACGGCAATCATCGTCTGGTGGAAATTTTACACAAAAAAGCGTGAACAAGAACACGTCGAGAATTCTTGAATCGTTCATTTATGTACAATTATTAATCTATATACAAACATGAATTGAATTCCAATATTCTGACAATCGGCTTCTAAATGACGCGCTTCTTCCTCGCCACATAATCATCAGCCATTTCCATGAACAAATTCGGACAAGTGCCGTTGTAATTAATATTCGGCTGGGCGACCATCGAATTGCGTTTGCAGATCAGCGAAAATATTTTCCGCGAGATCATTCGGCAAGAAGGACAGTCGCCATCATAGCAGTGTACATTACATTGTTTCGCCACACATGACAACACCTTTTCAACATCGGCAGCGAGACAATTGAACACGCAACTCTCCAATTTCGGGCATAAGCCGGCTAGAAATCAATTTTCAGACCCATTTTTTTGGGACGCCAAAATCTTACAAGTTTTCTCGCCCTGCGCCAACGCCGCCATCTGTTCCAGAGCATAATGACAATGCTTGCATTGTGAGCACTCATTTCCGCATTTGGCCGCAATGCAAACCATATCAAATTTCTCGACGAGATTCCCAAACACCTCCTCTCTCGGCGACTCTTCAATGATCTTTCGAACCATTCCTAAAAAAAAATCGGCATAATTGAGGGAATCTTTGCAATCAATACCAGAATCCAGACACTTCTCCACAGCGCAGCTCGTCATCAACGCACAATTATTCGACGATCGTTGTTGGGCATCGGAAGAAGCGACGACAAACGACATCGCGATGAACAACGCCAACATTTCTTTTTTTGCAGCCGCACACAAATTTCAGCGGTCGGGGTTTTAAATTCACCATATTTGGGGGTCAGCGCCGCCTACACGATCAACAAAAAAGAAATATAAAGAAACGCAACTTGTAACATGGTTTCAACAAGTTTTTTGCTTGATGGCCAACAACGCGACACCGCGTCCTCGCCGACCACTTCATTTTTCCAGGCGCAAAACAAAAGAATCGCGCGGAGACGCACAGAATCATACAAATGTTATTGTTCATAAAAATACGGTAAATAAAATTATTACACACACACACACACACATCTCTACATATTTTTCGACCATTTCACAGAACTCGAATAAATTTCAATCATATTCCAATCTTTGGCTCGATCCGTCCAAATGTTCATCCCATTGTTCGCGTGTCGATCGGCAACCCGCAAATGAACGCATTTGCCGTCAGCGCAGAGATTCGAGCTTCTCACCATCTCGAAAAGCTGAAATACGAGGCCGTGGACTAGCTCGCTCGATTCCTCGGCCACCTACCATTTTTGGCGTGTGCGGCAAAATCGGGCCTCGATCCAATTCGAGCACGTATTCCGACGTTTTTCCGCCGCCTTTTTGCACAATATGACTAGTTTTCTGGAATTTCGAATAATCGCCAACAAAAAAGGAATACAAAGTCTCACATTTAATGAAAGCAGTTGGCCGTAGAGGAACGCGGAGCTCGCGAGAAGGGTCGGCGGGATTTTCGTGTAGGGACCCGTCTTCTCGTGAACACTATCCGACGACATCAACATATTATACAGGGATTGGACCGAGGCACCCTATAAGGACCACACTTGAATCAAAACTTGCGAAAAAAAAGTGTTACTTTGACGAGAAGTGCCGAAATTCCGTCGTCTTTTCCGGATAATCGAGCGGAGAGTTTTCTGAAATCCGAAGAATTCGATCAAAACGAAAATGATGACGCATTTCGCACCTTGAATGATGTTTGATGACATTTCGCGGCGAGACACCAACATCTTTGAGCCATTGCGCGTTTTTCTTCGTCGGACTCTCATTCTCATCGCTGTCGCCGTTATCCGGCTGATTCTCGCCGTCTTCCGGATTCGCGATCGTCGAAATTGAGAGCATCGAGTTCTCAGTGGAATCGCAAAAACCTGAAATTTCCATCGTTTAGATGGTTTGACGACACAATGACCAACTCGTGCAGCTCGTTTCAGTGAGATTGAGCAAACTGCTCAGGCGCCTCATCGTCCGTTCATTCAGCACCTCATACTCGACACCCTGACTTCTGAGATTCTCACGCGACGCCGACGTCGTGTGCGTCACGATGGCAATCATCTTCTGGCCTGACGACGTCCGAAAGCATGATTGCGAATCCTCATTGCACTCGATTTCATCGCTCTCCGACGTCTTCGTGAACAACACATTGAACACCGAGCACGCAACATAGAACGACTCCCTCTCGCCTTTTTTGTACGAGTGAAATAATTGCTCATAAGCTTCGACCCATTGATTGAGCATGGTGGTGGTGACCAACGGAGGCATCGGCACCCTCTGAACAGTTCCCAGTTGGGAGGAGATCCTTGGATACATCGACATTCCAGGAATCACTGGGAACTGCCAGTAAAGTGTGGCAGCTTCTAGTAAAGATAGATTCGAACAAGGTGTTGGAATTGTTTGCTGAAATTTTAATTTTAACAATTTTTTGAAAAAAAAAAAAACACCTACTTCCCTTCCTGACATGAATAATTGATTGAAGTACCTCAAGCCGTCATATCGATCGCTTCCCGGTAATCGGACGGTTACAATACCTGAATTTCGAACTCAAATATCACATATTTATTTTCTCGCGTTATACCCGTCGTTTTTCTACCATTCATCCACGGAAACGGAATTTCAGAAGTCATTCGCACCTTGGTGCCAATCCGCAAATCCAATGGGATCGTTTCACCGACTTCCAGCTCGTCTTCCTTCTTCTCCGCCGCTTTTCCAGACACTTCGAGAAGTTGCGAGAAATCCGTGGCATAGCACTCTTTTAGAAGATTGCTCTAAATTTGAGGAAATTTTGTAGAAAATCGAAAAAATGAGAAGTTTTTTTTTGAAAATACCGGATCGAAACTGCGAAACCGTTCGATTCTCCTAGCCGTTGCCACCTTTTTACGAGGCGATTTTCGTGGTGACTTCGTCGGCGTCCGATTTTGCTTCAACGGCGAATACTTTGCTGAAAAAAATACGTGAAAGCCTAAATTGTGTGTCAAAAGAAATTGAGTATTACTGAAGGAATCTTGAGCATTTTCTTCCAAATCGAACACACTATCCGCAAAATTCACATGTGCTGTTGGTTTTCGCTTCTTTAAAGGACTTCCAATCTAAAAAAAATGTATGATCTCGAGGAAAAATGACTGTCGAACACCTTAAAAGGATTGGAAGCCGCTGATGACGTTGGAATCGGACAGCTCTCCGTGTCAAGGCCATCAAACGTCTTGATTTGCGGTGTACATGAGTTAAGAGCCGGTGCTAGACATCGGCTGCTAAAAATTATCGGAATGCTTTATAAATTTGAGCATGGCCTAGAAATCTAATGCGACAAAATCCAAGGTCATTGGAAATTTGCCTGCTCATCGATATTTTCAAACTATTTAATAGACAACAAATTGAATAAACCTCGATTTCCTTTTCAAGTGTCGCTTGATTCGATCTCTTGGATTGTATTTGGCCGGCGAAATATCAGGCATCTAAAACAAGATTCATAATAGATATTATGGTGTCTTCCTTTTAGGAAAAATCCCATTAAAAACTCGCCATCAAAAATAAATTTTGAAATTTCATACTACCGCTAGTTCGATGGAGCGCACTTGTAACACCCGCTAATGATTTTATGTGCTCGGCGTTTATAGCCAAAAATACCAACGAAAAAATATTTTCATGCTTTATTTTTTTCATTTTATCCGTTTAAAACTTTTTACGCTTTATTATTCGCAAATACTCGACGTTTCACTCATAATACGCTAAAAAAATTAGCAATTTAAAGAAAAACGTTCGTTCTTTGATCATATCCCTGCCAGAGTGTTCCGAATTATTTTCCATTCGTAAATAACCCATCCTTCAATTGTAATTCCGTTCAAACTTTGATCGTTTCGCATTCTCTCAACTATTTACATTTCCAACAAACTTGTCTATCGCCTCTCGTCATTTCTCGCTCTTGCAATTTTCAATCAAAAAAATGTTGGCGAGTCAGAATCGAACCAACATTCGTTTTAGGACCGCGATAACAATAATAATACCACAATGCTATCATTGTATTGTTTGCTCTTATTGCTCCATCTTTCTTCAATTGCACTATTTAATAAATTTTAGGCAACGATGGATATGAGCATGGTGTTGCATTTTGGCGAGAAGGAGAAAATTCTCTTCGCATGGTGGAAGACCGGCTCATTCTCCGGTTCGGCGTTTAAAGGCGCATGATTCCTAAAATGTCAAGAAATTTCCAGGAATGGCCGTCTCGATGCTCATCACCTTCCTTCTCTGTATTTTATACGAAGCTATGAAAGCCTTCCGCTACTTCCTGGCAGTATGGCAAGCTAATGTAAAAGCCAATTTCAATATCTCATCTTCGATAATCCATATTTAGAAGCGACGAACCACACAATCCGAGTTGGCCATCACCAATGCCGCCGCCGATAGTGTCTCCGAGGACAGTGTGCAATTCGCACCGCTTCTGTCCATCTCAGGGTCAGTCCCACAGTGCGTATTTTTTTATGTTCTTGCACCCAATATGCCCGATTTAGTTTCAATATCGAAAATTCGCAAGAATCTGTCATTTTCTTTCAGACTCACCAAACGACTCCTATCCACCTATCGAATCATCCAAGGGATCCTATATGGATTACAGGTATAAACTTTAATCTGGTGGGGGATTAGGGTCGAAATCAAAATGTTACCCCAAATTTCGTTGTTTTTTTTTCAGGCTCTTTTGGCTTACGTGCTCATGCTCATCGTCATGACCTTCAACGTAAACCTGATTCTTGCCGTGGTCGTCGGTGAAGCCGTCGGCTATTTTCTATTCACCGGAACCCCGCTGTTGGACAACAACCTCGCCGATTGTTGTTGATCCTTTTGAGCCATGTACATTCTGTTTTTCATCTAACATTTCAAATATTTACCCAAAATTGCTGGTATTCTGTTTAAAACACATTAGCTAATCTCACTTTAATAATTTATTAATTATTGTTTACTCTTATATACATTCTCTCGGCTAGAATTCCTCATTGTTCGTTAACCGCATCAATTTTGACGTTTCTCATTTGACCATTGATTCCTTTCACGTTGTACACTGGCATTAGCGATTGTCTGAAACTTTGTTGAATTTTTTTTTAACTAATAAGGCGATTTTCTTTTTACCTATAACTTCCAGTGATCTCCTCAGGCGATTTCAATTGCTGTTGCGCTGGCACTATGCTGGGCACTGCTGCTGTGGGTGCTGGCGCGTATGTCTGATACCCATTGACGGGTGGCATTGTTGGCATCGCGCCAATAATGGCATCAACCTTCGTCGGCTGAATGGCTGGCTGCGGAAGGGCTCGAAGGCTCGACAAGTCGCCGAGAATCTCCTGCCGATTCGGCGGTCCGCTACTGGCAAATCGATCCACGTGAGTGTCGTAGGAATCAAGCGCGCCGTCGAATTGTCGGCGTGAGGGCAAGAATTGCGCTTCCGACGCGATTTGAGGAGGCGCTCTTGAATGATGCCGTCCAAACGCGCTCGAAATGCCCGCCGAATTGGCATCGAAGAGTTTCGAGAGCTGCGAAAATCGGAAATTTGACGCAAATTCGCAGCGTCGCTTACCGCCGTTGGTAGATCATTGCTGGATTGACTGAGGAATTTGGCGGCGTCGGACCACAAGCTCGGATTGAGCAGCGTCATGTCCGGCTGATTCTGAATAATGTCTTTTTTCTCTTAACCAAGTTGTCAAATGCACCTTCGTGTGATCTACCGCGCCAACATTCGCCGGCAATGGACCATCTGAGAGTTTGACGCCCTTTTGAACGAGGTTCTTGAGCAGCATTTCAATGTTGGGATTCTTGAAGAGGGCTCCGATGCTGGTGGAAGCGTCGTTTGAAGTGGGAGTGATCTAACAATCAAAATTTAGTCGTTTTCCAATTTTCAGAAAAGCTACAGGTCTTGTTGGTGGCAGATCAGGGAACAGGATATTCTGCTGGGAGGCCGTAATCGGCTGCGGATGGATTTGAATGTGATTCATTGGCGAGGCGTTCGCGTTGAATGGCATATTGACTCGCGGATCACGATCGCCTTGCGTATTCTTGGAGCTCGCTGGCTCAGTCTCCTCTGTTTGCTTTGGGATTTCAAAGGATGCCGGCGCCGGCCGCAAGTCGATCTGACAAGAATTCTCAAAACATATTGTCGGTTCATCGAGACTAGGCCCTACCGGCGTTTCGGGTTGTTGAACGGGCGCCCCATCAAATTTGGACGGCGTCTCGACGAGAAGATTCAGAATTTTATGATGGTACGAGTCGGGAAGAGCTGAAATCTCAATCGATTGTGATTGTAGGCGAATGGGTCTCACAAGCCAAAAGCTGATCGATTTGCTGTTTTCGCTCGTTCCCGCTCAATCCTGCCGACGTGGCAATGATGCGAAGCTTCTGCGCCGTCTGCAAATCGTCGAATCTCTCAAAAACCAAAAAAATGTTGAAGCCAAAAATCATACACTATATAATTCGGGCGGTAATTGGTTCATTTTCTTCGACATTTCCAAATCCTTCTTTTTTTGAATTCGATCGTAATTCTCTCTGAAATAATAAGAGCCGATCGAAATTTGGCGCCACCAAAAATTACTTGATCTCTTCCATGACTTTTGGCGAAATTGTGCCTTTGTGCAGAAGGAACACCGACGATTCGGTCATTTTCTGAAGTGGCGATTTATTGCTGCAAAAAAATAAGAATATTCCATATCTCGAATCAATTTTCGTGTCGGGACCATGAGGACATGACCGCGTGGATGTATTCAACGACGCGCGGATCGCTAACATGCTCTGCTGCTAATTTGGTGGCGACGTCGGCGAATTCCACGTCACAATCGGATTTGATCTACAAAAAAAGTGGTGTTTTCAAAAATGGGTGTATTGGCGAACCTTCCCAATTTCGGCAATCGCCATAAAAGGTGCAAACGAGAAAATAAATAGGTAACGAATCATTGTCGTCTAGAGGTTCTTCTGCATATTCGAGGGCTTCCTAGGACGTTTTTGGTTCTGAAATGAAAGCGAATTGATGTGTTGCATAATAATTATAAGGTACACACAAATACGCACAATATATACATTGTAAAAATGGAAAACGGGCAGGCATGCGGACTTGTCCGGTCTTTTTTCGCAGTAGCGGATTTGGCACGGCAACCGGTTGGCCTTCCCGCAGCTAGTAATAACTACTACTCAAGCACTCAACTGATTCGGCTAAACTTGGTGAGGTTTAAATCGAATGGGGAGAAAATTGCCGAAATTGGTTTTTCATTTCGATTTTTCGTGTTTGCACACCATGCATTTTATTTGACGACTGTTGCAAGAAATGACGCGAAATTGCGGTCATTTTTATGTAAATGAAACGCGGCTGATGACCAACAACAAAACGTACAAAATGAAAAGGCGTGGAACAGGATGCTCCTTGATACCGGAGCCGCGCCGTCCCGGCGAGGCGGTTTGCTTGTTTGCTGAAATTCGATTCGCGACGCGCTTCGATCATCAAATACACACGTTTTTATTCGAATAATATCGACCAGTACACGGTTATACACGGGTAAAAGGAAACATAGAAACAATAAATATATATATATATATATATATATATATATATATATATATATATATATATATATATATATATATAAATGGGAAAGAAAATGGGAATTTAAAAAAAACTGAAAGACAACACTGAATTATTAACGAAACAATACCTGAGATTCGTAAGGATTAAAATGAAGTTGACGGGGAAAATGTAAAAAAAGAAAAGAAAAGAAATGAGTAGATGATGAGTAAAAAAAAGAAAAAAACAAGAATCACTTAGTGACTAGCATTTGACAGAGACTAGAAGTTACAGAAGGGAACAACATTTCGATTTGATGACCTTCAGCTCGGAGCTCTCTATACTATCGACGGAGTCCGAATCGCTGAGCATTATCTTCTTTTTATCGGTGATAATGTTTTTGAATTTCTTCTCACGATTCTTCAAAACATCATCGGCAATTTCTCCGAGTAGAATTGAAAATACTGGAAAAAAAAACACACGCAAAATTAAATATCAAAAAATAATAAAACCATTTCTTACAATTTGGATGGTCACTGGAGACCTCCGAGAATTTCGCATTGATTTTTGCCGCTTTCGCTCGACCTTCAGCAGTGGAAACTTCTCGCTTTTCGGTAAGATCTGTCTGCAAAAATAATATAAAATTGCGAGAAAATCAATCGAAAAAAAACTCAACATGTACGCAATTTCGCGTCATCGTGCTTCACGTACATTCAAAACCTACAGTACCCTGGATGACAAAATAAATATCACTACCTTGTTTCCAATCAAATAAATCGATGTGTCATCAGTGCCGCATGATCGCTCAAGGTCCCGAATCCATCGATCGACATTCTCGAATGTCTCTCGGCATGTCACGTCGTAAATAATCAACGCGGCGTCCGCATTCCGCATGTACATCGGCACCATGCACCGGTAGCGCTCTTGGCCGGCAGTGTCCCAAACTTGAAGGCGAACCATCTCCTTCTTGCTAGATTCACTGCAAAAAAATAGACGTTGTCGAGATAGTAAAGGAATCCAAAAATGCGTTGAGAAACTCACACATCATTCGAGACGAATGAAGCGCCGATGGTGGCGTTGACGGGCGCGAATCGCGAGCCAAACTTGTGACGATAGATGATCGACGTTTTGCCGACGCCCGAATCGCCGAGCACCACCACTTTGGCCTTGTGCCGCGGTGCGATGCTCGCCGCCGCGATCGTCGGCTCGTGATCGCGTATCGCGCCGCGCACCTTCTCGTTCGCATAGATCGATTTGCCGCAAGATTGTGGCGACGACTGATGATGATGCGACTGTTGAAGGTGTGGCGGCATTTGGCAAAGAATTCGCATATACAACAGGTGAAGCCGTCTGCAAGAGTTGATCGTGAGATGGCAACGAAAGAAGAAGAAGAAGAAGAAAAATAAATAATAATTTGCGACGAGCTGACTGTCGAAATGATAATGACGAATGGACCCACTCTCGTTGGGTTCCCGCCCATCATTGGTGGGAGGGGATGGGTGGGCGGAGTCATAGAGCGCGCTTATCACCAATTATGTTGAGGATGATTCGCCCCCGATGGTGCTTTTCCGCGAACAAGTTGCGACATTGAATAATGAGCGGTGTTCGGAGATCATTTTAAAGGCGCATAACAAAATTGGGGGGGGGGACGAGTTGTTAAACGACGATTTAACGTTTAATAGAGCGCCTAATTTGAGTTGGCGCGCTCACCAAATTGCGATGGTCCACAATTGCTCAATGGAGGGGTGATGAGACATGATAAAATAAAATGAGGAATGTCTCGCTGGGGAAAACTGTTGATGTTAATTTGTTTTTGTTGTTTTTCTCACCAATTGATGTTTTCGGCTGGACACCGAGTGCATGGGAACGGTACTTGGGGCACACGCCGACACCGATTGACACATTATAAGTGCCAAAGACCTTTTCGGCGAGCACATACACGTGTTTGTTTGTGTGCTATCGATATACATTGAATTGCTGATCAAACATCCATCTCAAAACACCGCGCTGTGACACTTGACAATGCGATGATACCTATTGATGGATTTCGCACCCATGTGGTGCGATGTCTGCAAACACGTCGGAATCAAATTGCACACGAAAAAAAGGGAAAATAAAATACACCTATGGATGTGTGTGTACACGCCGACGCAATTTTGCGGAACAACAACAACAAGCAACGATATCAATAAATAAACAAGATTTGGTGTGGGGGAATCCCCCAACTTCTCGTTTCTCTCTGCGTCTTGGCGATGATCGAAGACGGGCGGGCCAGAGGTCGACGTGTCCCGCCCGTCCCCCCGCCATTCATTATGCACCAAACGACGACGAAGCGCGCGATATTTCGTTGACACGTCGCGAGATATTGTTGTTGGGATGAAATCAGACATACGCACACCGCCGCTGACATCATCACTCGTCCATTCATCAAATCGGTTTTAAGATCGGCCATCCGCTGAGATCTTCGATGGTTTTGCTCCGATCTTTGATCGCTATGCGACCATGTGCGGAACGCCAACACACCGAATTTGATACTACCGTATTCATGCGCCTTTGATAAAGCCATCACTTTTTTTTTTGCAACACCGTGAAAATTTTTTGCTGACGAATCAAACAACAGTTTGTTTAGCACGTATCAAATGAAAGGTCACAAATTACCGCATAAACGATTAGTCCATTTTTTGTTCGAATGGGTTTATTTACTCAGTCATCGAAAATTGATATAAATAAAAAAATTGATATGAAAATTTAGCTGCGGACGTACCGCGGGTTTGCCCGTGAACTGTCCGCAGCTACTATTCTATGAGTTCAACTGAAAAGGCGCGCCCACACACTAGCTTGGTATTGGTCTATAAGACCAATTAGCTGCGGACGTATTACGGGTTTCGCTTATCGCAATAAACACGAGGATTCTTTGAAATTGTCCGCAGCTATCAATATTGAATTCAATTCTAATATGATTGCTTCTTATATTTTCCATATCTGGAGTCCCACGCAATTCACAAAAAAAAATGAGGAAAACATTTCAGATTGATAACACCAATTTTGAATTGACTGTCAAAGACACACACACATACACAGATGATAATAATCAGTGAAAATTGACAATGGGGGCATACACAGCGAATTTCGATAAAAATGAGCCAACTGGAATAATGATCAATGCTCAACAAGGAAGTTGGGATTTTGAAGATTTAAAATTGAAAATTTCATAATAATTCGATTTTTTGTAAATTTTAGAAATTGAAAAATTCGAAATTTCAAATATTTTCGCGAACAAAACCGCTAAAAGTAGATCAAACCACAAAATTTTTTAGAAACTTCTTGTCAATGTCCCTAGTTTTGCGTATACGATGGCCGATGCTAATTGCGATGTATGACGAAAACCGCGCACGCATAATTTACACCGGATGATGTAATCCGGCTGGAACGGATCGACGAGAATTAATGACATAATCAAATAGGCAATTTTTGTGGAAGAAGGAAACGTCGTATCGTGGCGAAAATTGGTCAGGTTTTAGGCGTTCCGTTATCAGCAGCATGGCGTATTCAATGAAATGGAGTGGGCGAACCATTTTTTTTCCTCGGTGATTACGAGTCCAGCGATTGAGTGAAAGTGGTTGATTGATAGAAGCAGCGGAATACGAAAAAATTGTATTGAAAAAAAATGAATTTCAATTTCGGCGTCAAATGAAGCGCCACGGTGTTTGCGGAATGCGCGGAAGGTGACGACAAATTGCACGAGGGGCCAAATTTTCATTTTGCTCGTCCCAATATTTTATCACCGTTTTATTTTCGCGCAACCGCGGGGCGGCGAAGCGGCTCTTCAAAAATTCCATCGACTTGTGATTTTTTCCGTTCTATTTATTTATTTTTCCATTGCGACCTTTTTTTTTATCGGCGAGCCGCCGGTGTGAGAAATCGTAAAAATTTATTCAGCTTTAAATTAAAAAAAAAATTGCATCACAATTTTTTAAAAATAGACATTTTAAAAGTGCAAAAATTTTTTTTTTAAATTAAACTTTTGGCTATTATTAACAACAAATTGATAAAAACTATATTAATCATCAATTATTTTAATGGCGAAAGTGCACATTTTTGTTGTTCGAGCAACTCAAACCAACCAAAAATTTCTAAATTCGTCGAAATCTTTTATTTGGCGGTTTGTTTAATTCGAAACCGCTGGAAATTTGTTGGATAATTATTGCAACCTTTATTTTGTTGCTTTTTCCACGAATTGCGCAGCCCTTCAACTAGTACACAATAATAATAATAATAAACAAACCAAATCAAACCCTTAATTTCATCGATAATCACTGCCGCCCCATTTTTCGACATTTTCACCGGAAAGAACCAATAGATGAAATTTTTTAAACAAAAATTGCCTTATTCGGGGTTTTTGCGGCGATGAATGCGGGGATGTGTGTTGCATGTGCGCTCCACCGCACCGGCGGTAATCTCGGAATTTGAAATTTTAGCCGATTTACAGCGTTCCATCGATGGTTTTCAATTAGCGTGATTGTTGCCTTATTATTTTTTTTATTAATTTTCCCTTTTGATTTATTTGCTCCCAAATCGTGTGCCTCTAGCAAATTCTACCGGCTTCTTGTAAATGTGCGACCATCCCATCGTTGTTGCTCCCGTTGTTGTCTCGTTCCCCCAACGTGCGAATTCTTGTGCAGATCGTCGTCGTCGTCGTCCTCTCGCCCAATATGTCAGCATCGCCAAATTTAATTGACACCCAACAGCACTCGATTGTCCTAGACGATACACCATCGCCACCGCCGCCCAAACCGCCGCGTGGAGTCATGCGCCAAATGCCGCCGATGAAGCCGCAGAGAAGCGCTCTCAAAATCGAACCCCTTGGTAATTTGTTTGCGTTTTTTTTTTCTTACAAATTTCTGTTTCAGATGAAAAAGAAAATGGGTCAGCAGAATATCGAAGTCAATTTAAAGCCAAGGAAACCATGGATAAAATGATGTCATATTTTAAACGAAGTATTGGAGTGATTAGGTGCTCAATCCGCCAAAATTCTGAATTTTGATATCATTTTGGTTTTCTAGAAATTCTGGCGAATTCACCGGCGCCGAAGCGGCGAACATTCTCGAAGTGTTCATATTGAAAAATAAGGAATGTTTTAAACGCGAAGACGTCGGACGCAAAAACGCCGTGCTTTTGCTTGACTTGTGGCGCGAGCAAAATATTATCAAAAGTGTCGATCCAAGCATTCGCAAGTTTATTGATAGCGAACACGCTTATTATATTTTATCAGATGATGATAGTAATCAGAGGTGGGCATTCTCACGTTCGCACTTTAAACTATTATGTTTTCATATTGTTGACGAGAAATTTCGCGAAACCAGCGCCAATAACGATTTGCAGATATTATTGTGCTCCGTCGCCGATTCGCGCTCACGAGGAGACACCGAGCCTTGTAAGCCGCTCGAGTGGCCGCAGCAACAGCTTCAAGCGGCTTTTCTCGCCGCTCGGCAACATTCGCCGAAATCGATCGAATTCGAGAGGAAGGAAGGAGGAGAAGGAGAAAGAGTCGAATTCGACGTTCCTTCGATCGACTTGGAGCTTGTTCACTAGCGATAAGCATGAGAAGAAATCGAAGCAGATTGCGACGCAGGCAATTAAAGAAGGTATCCGATTGTCGATGGGAATTTGTATTTTTTTTTCGGAATTCTTTTTTTTAGAAGAAGCTCGGATATATGAATTATCTCTACTGCACCTGCTAAACATAATTGAAGTTGAGTTTCTTGAAGATTTCGCCCTTCCTGTCGATGACTCAAAAGTATGATTTTTTTCGTTTTGTTTTTTTTTTCCAAAAACGGAATTTTCTAGAAAAATGCGTCATTCCTGAGCTCAATACTTGATAAAATGAAAATTGGTGGAAGTGAGGAGAGACTTGACTACCGGAAAGAGGATGAAATGGATTTGCTCGTCGAGACGCATCCGATCATAAGAGAGGCTTCGGCGTGGTTCCAAATGGCGCGATTATGCGCGCCGACGCTCTATCTGGAGCAGACGTCCGGCAAAAGTTCGGTGATGCAATTATACCTTTGGTGTAAAGCGGCATTGGCGGCGGTGTCGGCGAAACTCGAGAAAATGACGCAAAACGGCGCGTCGCCGCTGATACCCAACGAGTTTTCGGCGATTCTCGGCAAAATCGCCGAGCAATTGATCAATAATTTGGATTCGGGCGAGAAGCTGAATCTCGCCGTATTGTGAGTTGCTTATTTTTTTGCTGATTCAATTATTTATTCAGGTACCTATTCCTCATGATCCCCTCACCGTTGCGATCGATGATTGATAATATTGTGCAGTGGCTTCAGATCACGATGAGAACGAACGCGGTGGAGGATCTCAGAAGTCCATTCTATCTCGGAAGAGTGAGCATTTTTTCATTTTTTGCTCTTGCAACAACAAAAAAAATAACTCAAATTTCTAGAAAGAGCCGAAAAATAAGGAGAATTGTCGAGTAATTATCGACGAGCTTCGATCTTTCATATTCCCCCGTGGATGCATGACAAATAATCAGCAGGACATTTTCATTGAGGTTTCCTTTCAATTTTGCCTTCTTGATTCTTGTTTGGATGAAAAACCTTGTCGATTTTAGACGCTTGTCGAGCTGCGAACATCGGGAAGACTCGGAAAACTGACGCCGCAATTGGAGGAGTCGCTGCGTGCCAAGTGCGTTCGCTCGCCGCCGAAAAGACGATGGCGAAGCAGAAAGTAGATCAATTTTGTGCCATTGTCTGCATGCTCGCACCGTTTTCTCGGCGCTCTCGGCCAGCCATTGACGTTGACACTTTTTTTTTGTTGCAGAAGAAGCGCGCCGGAGAATGTGACGCCTGTGCGGTTTGCGGTGCAGGGGAAAGGATTGCGACCTGCCAAGCAGGAGACGATGTATGAAGGATTGGACGAGACTGAAAAAGAGCTCGTGAAAATGATCGAGGTGAGTTTCGGCGAGAATTGTGCGCCAGAAATGAATCAATTTGACTTTTAGCTCGTCATTGAGGATAAGAAGATGTCGCTTACGTTAAAACAGAAGCAGCTCGAATCATTTTCGAAGACCTACCCGAAATTATACCAGCGATACTTTTCAAATTTATTATAACTTGTTTGTATTTAAGTTCAATTTTTTTCGTCTTCTTACCCACTAATGATCTATAGATTATCGATTAGTCCCCAATTCATGTTGGACCCTGCGGGTTTTCTTTTCGCGTTCTTCACTTTATCAATATCATAATTGATTTTCCTCGTTTTTCTATAGAAAATTGAAGTACGTAAATACAGAATTATGAAACAGTATTGTGTGTTGATTTCGTCAGGACGATGGCGTCGCGGCGGTTTCGGACGACTTCTTCTCGCCGTCCTTCTTCTTCTTCCTCTTTTTGCGATTCTTGCGTTTTCGCATCAGTTGGCCCGGCACGAATACGGTGGTGGCGGTTTGAAAGCGACACTTGCGGTTGTACAATATCATTCGTTGCGGGATCACGAATGTGATGGCTGGAAGGAATGTCGACGGAAGCGGCGCGGCTTCTTCCTAAACGCCGAATTGATTGAGAGACGAGAGCGGACGGCGAGGAATACCGCCGCCAGTCCGCAGCCAACCAGCGATCGAATTGTGTTTGTCATCAGGCGATTCTGATTTTTGAAATATTCTTTATCCCTCGACATTATATAATCCAGTGGATGATAGATGTCCAAATCATTGCTGAAAATTGAGAAATATTTTAAAAATTTTTTTGATGAATGTGTGTTCACCGACACGACTGTTTGCGGACAACGCCCTACAGTGCCCCCCACTCAGGAAATAAATGGTGAAATTGGCGCGGATTGGCGCAACTCCATGTGAGACACTTTTAAAAAGCAAAAATGCAAGTGCGGCACACAAATTCTTAGAAGAACAGCAAGTGCGGCACACAATTACCAGAAAATTTTTGAAAATTATATGTAATGCTTGTTAGTAGCGATTTTCATTTATTTCTGACTTCCATTTTTGATATCCGATTTTTTGAAATCGTAAACACGCATAAAATAAACGTATTCATTTAGTTCTACTTAAAATTTCAACAAATTAATCCATCAAGTGTGGCCGTGGCCGAAATTTTCGAAACCCAATTTTTCTAGGCCGCACGCGAGTTGCGCCCAAACCGAATCCCTACTCACGGCTCGATTAGCTCGGGAAGCAGCTTCATTTTGCCCTCGACGCAATCTTTCACCAATTCGGCGAAATTCACCGAATATTCCACCGGCGGCTTCTCCTCTTTGGTGCACCAAAACGGCAGCCCGTTGACAAACAATTTCCCATTATTCTCGTTATTGATAATGATTTGCGGTTCCGGCGTCGGCACCTCGTCGATCTCATACTCGGCCTGCACGTCAGGCTCGCGATCGTACTCGTCGGACATCGGAATATAGGTGTCGCCGAGTCGCGCGTCCGGTTTGACTTTAAACGTCGATTTGGCCTTGTTGAAGATTTGCCGAAGAATCGTCTCGTCCTTCATCGGCCCCGCCTTTTTCGCCTTCTTCGTTTTTCGACGCATCGAGCTGCTCTCCTTCTTCTCGACGCGATTGTGCGTCGCCTCCTTCTTTCTCATTGCCGGCATCGCCGATTTCAGCGGCTTCTTGCGGCTTCGCGACGTCGCGCTTCGATCGACGGCCGCACTTCGATATTTTTCGCCCGACGACGACGACTTCTTCACACATTTCCGTCGCTTCACCCGTTTTTTCACCGTCTGCAACTTCTGAAAATCACAATTTCGCGACGTTTTTTATTTCCGAACACCACACCGAACCTCGGTATTCTCCGACGACGAATGCGACAATCGAATCGGATGCGGTGTGGCCTCCTCCTCGTCGGGCACCAATTGCGCCATGATCGTCTTGCTCACCGTCTCAACTTTTGGCGGCGTCTCATCGACATGCTCCTGAGTGATGTTCTAAAAGCGGCTATTCGAAAAGAAAAATTTAAAGGCGCATTGGCGACCTCATCGAGCGACGGCTTCATACCGCTCTTCGACGCCTCCAAAACCGGCTGCTCCTGCGTCGACGGCGTCTTCTCATTGCCGCCTTCAAGCCTCCTATTCCGTTTAATGCTCGCTTTATCATCTAAACCAAAAATCACATCCTTATAGGAGCCATTGATACCATTTATTAATTGACAGTACATTATCAAATCGCAATTAGTTAGAAAATGGCGCGATCGCTCGCATTGGTTCACGTCGTGGCGTGCTGCGGACAATATTCGAGGTTGGTTTTGATCGAAATCGCAATCTGATGATGACGACGACATTTCAACAGGTCCCCATAAATGGCGCATCAATCAATCGCAATTGCATTCCGACGTCAGCTTCTCATCGGAATATTTGAACAGCAAGGTGCCCACCACCAAGTGAGTGCAAATCGAAAAACCAATTACCGGTAAGAAGGGTGCGAATTTAATTATGCATATATCTATCTATATAGATATATTAATATATAGGAAATCGACGAAATCGAGAATTTTCGCCCCCGCGCCTATCTGTGCCAATAATCTATTCATTTCGCCCACTTTTTCCGGTCGATTCTCGAAAACATTGCACGCTTAATTATTCATCTCATTTTCATTTCATTTCCATGATTCATATCGTTATTCGCTTTTTCCAACCAAACCCCCTTTAAGGAATGTTTCGGCAAACTCTCGTTGCGCCTTTAATGTGTACTGTAGACTTGGCAAACAGCATTTTGTTTTCAGATAATTCGAGGTGTGCAATTTTGCGTCAAATATGCTGCCAATATTTTTTTGTCCTCCTATGCAGAAAAAACTCTTAAAAAACGAGTTTTTCTTTTGCGCAATCGATCTTGGGGGTTTTTTGTTACTTCTTAGTACCATAAGCTTCTAGCAAAGTCCAAAATTGCCCGAATCCGGCCGCCTGATTAAGATTGGCATTCGATTTGATGCGATTAAAGGAGCCACCCACCCAAAAAAACCATCTCTCTCTCTCTCAAGACCAACATTTTCGGTTCGCTACAAATCCGCGTGTCAACCAATTATGCTTGAAACTAGCCAACGGTTGGTGTCAATTCAGTACGGCGCCACCCATCTCATCGCCTCCCACCATCCCCTCCCCTCCTTTTTTTCTCCTCAAAGCGATCGCCCCCCGCATTTTAATTGCTTTCATGCCGCTAGCTTAAGCAAGCTTATTGCAATTGCTAATGTCGCCTTATTTACCTCTCGAAAATGTTTATTATTATTATTCGCATAGTTAGCTATATTATACGCGTTTCGTTTTGGCGTCCGAATTGCCAAAAATCTTGAAAAAGAAAAACAAATATTTGAGGTGGTGTGCAATTTTGCGTCAATTAGAATGCTTCACTTTTGTTTTTTTTAATCGTTTGAATATGCTTGCCATCGATGGCTGCGTTTGCAAGCCGTGACACTTTCACATGAATCATGCGTCACATAAATCAGGCAACATTAAAACTAATATATGATATAATAATAATATGCCAATAAATAGGAATTTGCTTTTTTTTTTCTCTTTCTCTGTGTTGCTTTAAAGAAGAAAGCGACAGTCTCCGCCCCTCTCATCCCAATTGGCCTGCCATTCATCCATTCTGACATTCAGTTTCGATTTCAGAGGCACACCAAATGAGGCGCAAGTTCGTCGGCCTCATCGCCGCCTTCAGCATCCTTTTAACGATACGTATACGTGGAGTTCAGGTAATAATAATTGGCAGACGCGACAAATTCGATAATTATTGGGCAATTAGGATGTGTATATTTCTAATGCGTCTTTTTTTAGGCGGCCGACGACGAAAATGGCTGCGATCGGTACGTGAAGTGCCGCAACGAGCTTCTCCGACGCCAATGGAGTTGCGCCGAGCAAAATCGTCGAATTGTGCAGCACACCTGCAAAATCGGCAAGCTTTATAGGTGAGAAATGAGAAAAAAAAAGAATCTATAGTTGGTCTGTGGTTTGTCGTCGCGGTGTACTATTGCACACGTCAAGTGTCCTACAGTACCACGCTGTTAATAAATATTATTGTTTTGATTGAAATCATTCTGGAATTCTTGCAGAGACCACACGTCGACATCATATCGCATCGAATCGGAATTCGGCGAGTGCACGGCGCGCTACTCGGCAATCTCCGACATCAATCAACTATTAGAAACCGTAATAGTTGACATAAAACACCGCGCGCGCATTCAACTTTCGCATATATTTATTTTTTTTTTGTTGTTTTGACAGGATCCGACGTGCACCGCCTTGGCTTACAATCCAGTCACAGCGGGCACGAATTGTTGGAGCGACGTGATACGCATCACACAACAATGCTATATGCTGTCGCGTTGTTGTCCGGTGGCGCAGAAGTGCACGCGCGTCGTCGACGAGAACGTCATCAGCGAGCAGTTCGAGCTCGAGAAAAGCGCGCTCAAAGTCCAATTGGAGGGATGCGTCGTCGAAATGGATTCGATTGTCAGAGACGGCAATTCGGCGTAGGATTTGAGAACAAAAAATGCGATTTTTCTTTGTTTTTTTTTTAGGAATGATGATGCAATAATTGCGCAGAAGGTGTCAAATTCGGCGAGACATTTGTTGCGCACCGTCGTGCCGTTTCGAATTGTCGCCGCGATGGATAAGACGAAAATGAGGAAGACGATAATCAAGAAGCGATTGCACAAGAATTTTCAAAGCGCCGTGAGACGCCAACTCAAAATTGACCTAATTGCGTTAATTGGTTTAGAAGGAATTCGCCGCGCCAATCACAAAATCATGGAATTTCAAACCGCGTCGACAATTTCGTACGAATAGACTTCTTTAGCGAAATTGCTTGTTTTTTTTTTTTAAATCGTGATTTAGGCCATAAATATGGGATTTCAAAGCCGAAATATGCGACGTATGTGCGAGCCGGCCAAAATAATTACTTTCACGTTGAGCCGCCGACGTCGTCGTTGCGGCCGTTCACCGAACTTCATGAAGGCAGCCGAAGTGTGTCGACACAACCGCCGGCGTTCTCGCCGTTCACATTCAACAAGCGAAAATTGAAGAAGCGCAGAAGGCATCGCAAGAAGAAGCACAGCACCAAGTACACAACGATACCGCTTCAGCACGCGTTCGTCACCAAAGAATCGAGGGCGAATCGATTGAAGGTAATCCCGTCGAGCCGCACTTTAATTGATTCGTCTGATTCTAGAGTATTCATAAGCTCGACGAGCTCTCAAGAGACTTGAAGCAAAAAGGCGAGTATTTGAGGAATTTCATTCCAAAAATGTTGCTCGTCCGTCAGAATGAGGGCACGTTTCTCGGCTACGCGCAACCCTACGCGAAGCAAATCGATTCCGATTTGAAGCCGAAAAAATCCAATTCGGTTGATCAGATCTATGATGATATCATTGAGTCGCAGGCGGGCGAATCGACGACGATGGCAGTGGATGATCGACAACAGCTGCCGCCGTGGAAGCCGCCGGTCTTCGACGGTATCATATTCGAGTAGAGTCTTCGACATTGTAGAATTTCCAGCCGGCCGCCAGAATCCGCCACCATTCACACCGCCGCCTGACAGCAGCGAGGGATTCGTGAATAGCAATGGAGCGTGGACTGTGGATCCGCCGAGTAGCGAGGCGACGTCGGCGGCTCCAGTGACGGCGATCACATTCCCGCCGATCATTAGTCGGGTGACGTTCCCGACATTGCGATCCACCACGGAAGCCTCCACCACCACCACGACAAACGCCGCCGCGATTTCGGAACCACCTCGATCGCCTCCAGAAGTGGATCCTTTAATCGACTACATCACCCACGAGCTTCTCGACAAACATATGGAGTTGCCGAAGACGGACGACGATTTCGATTTCTCCAGTTCCGACTACATCGACATTAGCGCCATTGATATTCCGCCGACGACAACGCCGCAGTTTGCGCACGCGCGCTACGAGCAGGCGAATTCGTCGGTCAGCTGGCCGATGCAGCCGTCGTTCGCTGTCGATGAGACGGCGCCGCCGCAATTCCGAACGACGGCGGCGCCGGTCAGCGCCGACGAGCTGAGCGCCGCGCAGGCCAACAATCTCATACCGCTGCCGATGACCGCCGACAAATTCGGCACCGATGACGTCACACCGTCGGCGTTCAGCAGCACACCGCCGACGCTCGACAACCAATTGTGGCCGATTCCGATCAGGAAACGCAAGATGATGGGCGCAGCGATGAAAGCAATGTAAGTGTTTCGAACGCATCTACTTAAGAGAATCGTATTATAGGAATCCGATTGTGATTCTACCAGTCACTACGAAGAAGCCTGATCCATTCAACAAAGTTGTTGGAAGAACGGTTAATTGGAAATTTGGAAAAAAATTGAAAAATGCAAGATTTAGGTGAAAACTGGATGCCAGAGGTACGAGAAGTGTTTGAAGAAAGAGTATGAGATGAGGCTCAAATGCTTCAAGGAGTATCCGCCAGCTTTTGATAAATGCTCAGAGCAGCTCCTTCCTCTATACAAGGTGAATAGTGAAATGAGTAGATGGTAACCGGTTTCTGGTTTTAGTTGATTGATGAGGCGGCCAATAGCAAATTGAACTATCTCATTGGATGTGTTAACCGAAAGGCGTTTATGGTTTGAATTCGTTCAATGTTGCATCGATTTAACCAAGTTGCCTACAGAATTCGAGTTGTCGAACGTCGGCGCCTTTGAGGGAGTCGGACGTTGATTGTGAGAACGTTGTTGAATGGTCGAGATATTGTCGCGAATTGGAGGAGTGTTGTCCGGCGCGCGGTCATTGCGAGTCGCAAGCCGCCAACGATCATGCTGGAATTCGGCTCAAATTGCTGGAAAAATCGTTTGCGCTTCGCGCGTCCGCGTGCCAATTCAAACGCGCCAAACGAATTGTTTGATACGAGAGAGAAACGAACGAAACATTCTCGTGATATTTATCGCTCTCGCGTTCTTCGTAGTTTTTTTTTGTGTTGCGCCCCCCCCCCCTCCCATTCACACATTTCTCCGTCTTGTTTTCTTTTCGACATTATGTCATTATAGCTGCACTTTGATTACGGGCCTCAATTCGTTTTCCTCTTCGTTTTCTTAACAGAGCTTTTCCCGATTCTGCTGCTCATCCAGTTTGTTTTTTAGCTCAGCCACGGTATTTATTTATTATTTAATTATTGTGAAATGTTCCATCCGCGTTCATGACAACTATGTGTGTATATCTGAAATAAAGTATTTTATCGCGATGCACTGATAAGAATTAAAAAGGTTGTGAAGGAAGTAAGATTAAAATTGAAATAGAAAATAAAATTTGAAATGAAAATAATATAATCGTAGGATTTAGTGTTTTGTGTGCAATAACACCGTCACGACAATTCACGGAATTTTTTTTATTAACTCAGCAAATCGCGCCGTAGAAACGGCGGTGAATAGCGAGTAAAACGGCGGCAGATGATCGGTGAAGAAAACAGACACTTTCGTTCCTCCAACTTTCCACCGCCGTTTCTTCGAAATTGCACGCGTACGCGCGGAGTGTCGTACTGCCTTCGTTTTAGTACTTTCAAACTATTGTCATATTTCACCACGTTTATTGTTTTTTTGAAAGTACTCGCGAAAAACTGGAATAATTTATTACAAAAAAATTATTTAGTCATTTGGCTGCAAAAAATTAAATTTGTCCTCCGTGTGATGCCACTTTCTGTGATAACGTTGAAATTGTAGACGAATTCGTAATTCTATAATTCCTCGAAAATTCAATATCACTACTTAACTGTAAAGTCGAATCCAAACTGAAGAAATTCAAGTTTAAGAGATTTACATTAAGAATTTACCTCTTTTCGGTTGTGAAATAACTGTCCGCTATAAACTTTTTCGCCATATCCGCAATCGATAGTTGATTAGTCATTAACGATAAGTAGCAGTGCGTTTTTTCAAAACTTGCAGTTGAAGTTGTTGAACAATTGCCGTATCTACGAATCAACTCCACACAGTGATCAAAAATCAGCTGGAATTGCTACCATTCTTCTGTTTTAAACAAGTCAATTTTCTTACATGCATTTTAAGCGTATAGAATTCGCTATTTTCATGTCCAATATATCCTTTTATGAAATTCGAAAGTTGTTGGATTGCGTAGAGATGAGCTTCGGTCCTTGCCATATATAGCAAGTTGTTAAATATGAACAAGCAAGCCAAAAACGTGGTTTCCATGATGCGAGGAAACTTAAATGTCATTGATAACGCAGCAAGAGTAAACTGAACTGACTGAAAAATATAATCAAATGTCCCAACTTTAAAATTGCTCACTTTTCTTATCTCTGAACCGGTCGCACGCGAGAATCTTTCTGGGCTAGCAAACCTGCAGGGCGTTTCCGGTGGATCTATGGTATTAATCAGAGAACATGAAAGTGCCTGAACCACCCTAGTCGAAATTTTCAACCGAGGCAAATTTGAACCGCGCCCAAAAATTTGTTCCAATAAATTTTTCAAAAACCCTTCGGAAAGGTAATGAAGTTCATCGAACGGTTGATTTGATGGGCTGGCAAGAATTGACAGAATGTCTAACAATTCATATTTTAGATGTAGGTTTGAAGGGAATTGCTTACTTAATTTTCCGCTAGCTCTCATCATATTCATTACATCATTCGCAGTTCTTGAATGTCGGAAAAAAAGAAACCGCTTGCCGACCCGATTTCGAACCAATGATCGTGCAAAGTGTGCATCCCTGTGTACTTGCCCAATTCGGAAGACCACAGATCTGACACATGCCCTATATCGTAATGTTTCATTATGTACCAAGACAAGCTTGCCTTGAGATCCAAAAATGATACAGCTGGCTCGACCATGACGGAATATTTGACCCCTTCGTATTGTATAAGCAGTGGTGAAGTTCTAAGAAATTCTACTTCGTGCATTAATCTAAAATAAGCATACAATTATATATATAGCCGCGAATTTTTCATTACCTGAATGTGATGGTGATATTCATGCGTTTTGACGATTATTACAAGTTTTTTATTATCTACAGTTTCTTCTTCAATAACATCATTGACGTTTTCAACAGGTAAAAGACGAACTCCATAGCCCCGAATTCGCGCGTCTACAAAATTTATTTCCTTTATGCTGATCACAGATATACCATTCTCTTCTTTCGTCAATCTACTCCTTTTCATGTTGAAACGAACGTTCTGGAAAAACCATTCTCATCAAATCAAACTTTCAAATTTAAAAAGAATGTAGTATTAATTATATTAAATCTTAAAACCAATAGAAGGTTTTAAAACAATCAATACAGTATAATTAATTAATTACAAATTAAAAAATTCATAAAATTAATTTAAATAAATCTTCATTTTGAAATTTAATTAAAACTTTAAATGAAATTTAAATAAAATCGAAAATTAATTTAAATTAATTTTCGTTTTTTTTAGAAGGTTGTACGACACTACTAATATTACACATAGCCCACGGTTTAGCGCGTTTAGTAAACCATCGTTCCACCGCCGTTTCACCGAAACTCGCTATTCACCGCCGTTTCTACGGCGCGATTTGCTGAGAATTTTAATATTTTTAAAACAATGCATTTCGAAATCGATTTTTACAGCTTCTCATGCTCAATTTCAATATAACCGAACGATTGAAGGAAATATGGTGCCGCACGATCCTTCAGCGGTGTTTCGGACGTTTTTTACTGACGAAACTGACAATGAATGATTGCTCATTGAATTTGGGAGAAGGGAAATTGGAAATGTGCAATTTGTATATTAATGTCGAGGTGAACTAGAGTTTCAAAAAAGGTTTAAGATTTGATTTTCTACTAGGAAGTCAATAAATTGCTTCCAAGCAGCTCACTGACGCTAGCCGACGGGTTTATTGGCAAAATCTCGATGGCAATTCCGTGGTCACAATTGCTCGCCGAGACTTCTGACATTCAGCTTGAGCAGCTTCAATTGACCTTCTTCTCGAAAGAATCGACAAGCACAATCAGCAAAGATGAAGGTTTCAATAAGAGGGTTTCAGCGAAAAAAAAATTTTTCCAGCAATCTCGCTTGTGATGAGCTTTATGGACAGTTTGAAGATGCCCGATGAGGAGATGTCGAGCTCATCCGAAGAATCGATCGAGTCATTCTCGACGATTATCGACGTGATCTGCTCGCGAATCCGAATTTTGCTCGTCGATTCGATTGTTCGCATCGAGACACCGCCCACGGATCAATCGGTGATGTTGTGGACGGCGTTGGAGGTTCATTGCGAGACGGCCGAATTTCTCGACGACACCAATTTCGAGGAGAACTCGAGATTGCGCAAAAAAATCATGATCGAAGGTTCTTTTTTTTGGTGGCGTTGATTTGATTTGAAAATTTCAAGGTGTTTCGTTTTACACCGACATCTTCTCGGACCTCACCAAATCGATGAGCTCGAGCATTCAGGCTCAACGCGAGCTGCACATGGTTGGGTTGTTTATTGAATTTCGGACCATCTGAATTTCAGAGCGAGCATGATACGAGCAGCTCGATAGACGCCATCAACGCTGAATTTTTTTCGCGTAAGATTTATTTCGACTACTCGAAATTTTTTTTCCAATTTTCAGTTATATGCAATGAATCGACAAGCGCCGAAATTCCCAGGTTTTGCTTTGTTTTTTTTTTTCTTGCAAAAAGAAAAATTAAATTGTTGAGGATCGAGCCGAATTCGGTGAGATTCGCGCGCATCGCCGAGACGATTCAAGTCGCCATCGAGATTTTCGAGGCGGACAACTCGCAAAAACGATTTCGTGTTGATATTGATGTGAAAACTATTGAAATTTTCGCCGCTGTTTCGCAATTCGACATTATTCAAAGGTTTTCTTTTTTTTTGAGATGAAAAAATGAAAAATGCGATTTTCCGGTTTATTTGCTCACTATCGCCAGCGGCACCATCGAATTTCGATGGCTTCAACGAATCGCCGACAATGCTGGAATCGATACGTCTCGATGGTCCCATCGGCGAGACGAAGGTCGAGAAGTGCGTCGAGATTGATGACACGATTCGAGTGGGCGCGACAATTCGAGAGATCCGCTTAGGTGTGCCGCATCACGACGCGCTCGATCGCGACAACACCCAAAACGGGCATGACGAATCGATAAGGAAGCTCGACGACGACTCGAAAATGTTTTGAAGTTTCGCCGGATTTTTGGTGGAAATTTTCGAGAGTTTCAGGTTTTTCGACACGTCTGCCGGCTTCAACGACCATCATTTTGCGGTGACGATGGGCGAAATTCGAATTTCGAAAAACGGCGTCGACGAGACGCAATTTTGCGTTGAAATCGGCAAATTGGAGATTGTTGAGAAATTGCGAAAAGTATTTTTTTTTGCACAAACTTCTTTTTTTATTGAAAATGATTTAGGAGCAAGGTTTTGAGCAGATTTCGCTGTTGACGTCTTCAGAAGGCGTCAGAATCTGCGTCGCGAATGGTCCGACGAAAGTAATTGGCAAGATTCTCGATGATTTTAGAAATTCTCGCCAATTTTTCCAGATGACCATCGAGATTTTTGCGCGAAATCTGACAAAATCCGAATTCGATTTGACGCTTCTTCAACGAATTCGCCTAATTTCGCGATCGACGCCGTTTTTTCGGCGATTCTCGTCGAAAAAATGCGAAAAATCGGAATTTCAATGCAAACTTCGCGTCGAGACACTTCGAATCGACGTGAGAACGCCGAAGCCGAATGAGATTGGCGCGAAATTCGAGCGAAAATTGCACAATGAGCCGCTCTCGCTGGAAATCGGCGATCTTCACGTGAATCTCGACGATAATTGTGATGAATTTGCGATTTTTGGCGAATTCGACGCATGTTTGGGTGGGGGAAAAATTTTGGCGATTATTCGAAAAAAAAATTGGCAATTTTCAGTGAAATTCGCCGAAAATGAGCTAATGTTGGCGAGGAATCGTTCAAGGTTGGTTGGATTTCATTTCGCTTCTCTCAATTATTTAAAGATTCTCGCTGAAATCGCGACTCGTCGACAAATTGCCGAATGTCGAGCAAACTCGGCGGCCGTTTGCGAGCAATGAGGACGACGAGTCGATTGATGTAAAAATTTTTGTTTGTGTTTGGAAAATTGAAATAATTCCAAATTCTTCAGCGGATTGACATTTTGTGCGGACGTCGTCGTGAGCTCGACGAGTTCTCGACGAGCTGCGCTCGACGTTCGAGCGTCGTCGTCGATTTGACGATGCCTGACGTGCGATGTCGCGTCGAATCATCGACGACGCTCGAATTGCTCGCGAATCGCCTCAACGAGACCGTCGTTTGGCTGCGACGAAGCGCGTTGTTCGCGTCGGCCAATCGTCAACGAATCGAGCGATTCGCGCCGCACTCGTTGACGATGTCGGTTGGCGTTCGTCAATTTCTTGCGGTTTTCGAGGCGAACGTGAGTTTTTCCTTCTCTCTCTTCGCCAAATCGTTTGATTCAAGAAGCGAATTCTTTTGCGTTTCGATGACTCCATATTTGGCGCGACGATCGGCTTTCACGCCGACGCGAATCTTTCGTTCATTCATTTCTCGGCGCGACAATCGCTTTTGACCACTGGTAAGCGGTTATTTTTTTTTCGAATGGCTGAAAATCCCGAAAAATCCGTTTCAGATTCCCATCAGTGTGTTGGTGTGACATCGCCGGAATTCGGGCGAATCGCCGACGAGATTCATCTCGAATCATCGAATGAGGGTGACGAGGATTCGATTGGGATCGTCGTTCGACTATTCAAGGAGAACGACGACGCTGAAATGGTTTTAAAGAATACCCGAATTCCAATATCCCTTTTTTTCCAGACATCCCTCGTCGCCGTGAGTCTCAGAAGCTTAATACTCCATATTAGGCCGATCGAATGTTGGGAGGAGCATTGGACGAGAAGCCTCGGCGATTTGCTCAAAATTCAAATCAACGAGATTGCTGGTTATGAGCCGGACCCGATTACAGTAATCACCCGCCGCGACTACCGTATCCATTTGAATCTTTCAGTTCGATTTTCGCGTTTGCCTTCAAAACTGCGCACTTCGTTATGAGCATAAGAATTTGAGGCCGACGAGTGTCGAAGCGCTGGAAGCGCGAATCGGAATGCTCTATTTAAGCGATTCATTGACGAATGGGATCAATGTAAGTGCGCCTAGACGGTTCCAAATTCGGATTTGAGCAATTTCTAGGCTCTTTGCCTTATTAGGCATGCGAAATTGTGCATAGGGCGGATGGAAGAAGACCAGATGATTGAGATCATGGATTCTGGAGAAGTTGAGTTGAATGTGAGCCCTTTCAATGGATTCGAATGAACATTTTTCGCTTCTAGTTTGAATCCATATTAGGCCGAAATGGATCGATGAGATTGATTTGTTCGACAGAATTGAATATCAAATGCTCGTTCTGCGCCGATTCGCTGGCTTCGCTTCTCAACATTCTCACGGATTTCGGCGAAATCGGCAAACAGAAGTGTCCGGAACTCATGGAAACTATTGAGTTGTCACCAACTAAATTGGTTGCTATCATTTTTGTTTTCCTCTTTTTTGACCGAATTTTTGTTTTTGAAGAGTTTGCTCGAAGAAGCATTGAGAGAAGTTGACGAGCAGGATTCGCCGAATCAGACCGCAAGCGATGGCGATTATTCGATTGTATCGATGGATGAGTGCGATGAACAAGTCGGAGAGGTTCGTTTTGTTGAAATTGAAATTTTGGAAACCCCCCCCGCGCATTTTTAATATACAGTGATGTCAAATCCGGAAGAATGTCCGCAGATTTCCACCCGGTGAAATTTTCGATAGAGAAATATACAAGATTTATTGATTAATTGTGATTCAATTGAAATCCAGCTTCTCGTTTTCCATAATAACCATATCCATATGCTGAAGGATAACCGTATCCGTATCCATAGCTACCGTATGCTCCGTATGGATAGGCACCGTACAATCCACCGTAATATTGAGCTGTTGATTCGGGCATGATGAATGCGCAAATCATCAATGCCACCAATAAGCACACACTGCAAATTAATTAATTACTTTAATTAATTATGATGACTTACAATTTTGAGGACATTTTGAAGACGATTGATGTGTGATTTTTGATATTTGAGAGCTCTTTTATACTTTTTGAAATGTTTGCTTCGAGTAAAAAACGAACGGCAAAAAATAAGAGTTTAATTAAACAAATATTAATTTTGACACTTTTTTGTTTGCATTTTAGTAGGTATAAAAATGCTCGAGTTTTTCAACAAAATCATTCGTCTTCAAAATGTCCTCAAAATTGTAAGTCATCATAATTAATTAGCTAATTAGAGTAATTAATTAATTTGCAGTGTGTGCTTATTGGTGGCATTGATGATTTGCGCATTCATCATGCCCGAATCAACAGCTCAATATTACGGTGGATTGTACGGTGCCTATCCATACGGAGCATACGGTAGCTATGGATACGGATACGGTTATCCTTCAGCATATGGATATGGCTATTATGGAAAACGAGAAGCTGGATTCCAATTGAGCCACAATTAATCAATAAATCTTGTACACCTCTTTGTCTCTTTATATCGCGAAAATTTTTACAAGTTTATTGACGAAATGTGGCTTTAAATAATTTTCCCTCTGCGGACATTCATCGGGGTTTCACAAAGCTATATATGAAATATGGGGAACCGAAATATTTAAAAAAAAAAGTAAAATTGTTAAAGGAAGAATATGAGCCGGCGTATGTCAATATTCTTGTCGATGAAAATGAAATTGAGATGGACATGGAATTTTTGAGCATCGAGAATATTCCAAAAGTTGAAGAGGAGCAGCCGATTTGCAGGTTAAAACCCAATTTTCCACCGAAAAAAATGAGCACATTTAGCGTTTTTTTCAAAAACATCAATGTTAGCGCTGAGCTTTATGGCGGTTTGGATTTCGAAAGACGTCGTGAGATTCAGAATCTCATCGTCGTCGAAATTAAAAAGGTTCCTCTTTCTCATTTCATTTTTGAAAACGGTGATTGTATTTTAATCGACGAAAACAATTTCAGACCGAGCTCAGCTGGAAATTGTTCGACGACGGTTTGACTCGAATATTTCTGAATATCGACGACTTCTACGCGCAGGATTGCGTTGAGAAGAGCGACGAAGCGTTGCTGATGACAACGGTAGTGTATTGGGAGGCCGACGCGAGCAAATAAATGTTGACTTGCAGTATTCGAGCGAAGCAACTCCGCGGCGAACACACGATCCGTCATTTGCGGTGAAATATCAGGAGAATGCCGAACGCGAGGGCAAACTGATGCTCTCATTGCAGCCGATCAAAGTGAACTTGGATCAGGACACGGCGGAATTTTTGAGGGACTGGATGGAGGAGCTCAAGCGTCGCATCGATGAGGCGCCGAAATCGGCGTCGACCGATGTCGGCGTCGTCAGAAGCGCGGACGTTTTCATCAAGTGAATCAAGCGTTTTTTGTTGGGGGTCCAAAAACAAATTTTTCGAATTTAGAGAATTGATTTTCGCGCCGCCCACGAAAATCTTCATCAATTATCAAGGGAAGCGAAAAATCAACGCGGAAGCGAATGGAACGTTCATCGGGGTCCTCATGGGCTATAGCAATTTGAGCGAGATTCCGATCCATCTGAAAGAGGTTGAGAC
The DNA here is from genome assembly GCA_902829315.1 of Caenorhabditis bovis. Taxonomy (NCBI): domain Eukaryota; kingdom Metazoa; phylum Nematoda; class Chromadorea; order Rhabditida; family Rhabditidae; genus Caenorhabditis; species Caenorhabditis bovis. The sequence continues at coordinate 5,567,727 of CADEPM010000004.1, read as the reverse complement.
GAAGAGGGGATTTTTGGGAATCGGCGATTGTTTCAAGGTACTCTGCGGTTTAGTAGAAGCTTGGATTTTTGCGATAGAGCGCATTAACTCTCCACGAAATCTGGAATTTTCAGCACCTTGCACGCGAATGGTCTCCGGGATTCCGACCCGACGTCACTGCGGTGATCACTAGCTGGAAACCGATCATTCCAATTACCGAAATTGGTATAAAATTGCTCAAAAAGAAACATTAACCGATGAATTTTTTTTAGGAAACGGCGTTTATTATATATTGAAGGCGTCGCTTGACGAGATCCATCGGCGCGAAATCGACAAAAGCGTTCAGGACGGAGTTGCGCGAATCGCGAACGCGGCGCGCGATGGAATAGTGACGATAGTGAAGAGCGCTTCGGATTTCGTCGTGGTAGATTCTTAAAAATTTCGCGAATAAATTGGTGGTTTTTATTTTTTGAAGGAGCTCAATACGAGGAATCGGCTGGAGGATTAGATGACGATGATAATGTAAATATTGTGTACATTTTTTTCAAAACGTGTCTATGGGTTCTTTTCAATAAATTGTTTAAATGTGATAAAATCATGTTATAAAAGATAACCATACTATGAATTTATCTAGAATGTCCTCTGTTAAATGAAAATAATTTCGTTTTCAATCGAAATCGATAATAAATTAATCTCCCAAAATTGAAAATGAGAAAAAAAATAAATCGATTTCGAAGAATTTTGAATCGAAACCAAGCTTTCAAATGGTATTTAAACACTTTTTCAATCGAATCAAATTAATATATTTCATGTTTCTTCGAATCCTATTGATTTTCATTTACCTGAGTTAAAATAGCAACGGAGAACTCACAATAAATCGATTCATTCAGAATGAAATAAATAGTAGATATAATATACAAGAAATGATATCTAGTTAGGCTATCACTAGCGTAATTACAACAAAATTCAGGAATATCAAGCAAAAACTCAAAAACAATGTCAATTCCGCAAAACTCCGTATTTGCGCGTCAGGACTTGTGTTTGTGTGCATACACCGAAGTGTGTACCGTATACCCTATGACACAATAAACTCGCGATGTATTCAAAAAAAGTCATTACTATTAACGATAAAAAGTGGGAAGATTGACGATTCGCGTACGCAATGATTTATATTGCTCGTGAAACGTATATCAACAAGGAAAATCAAAAAAAAGGAATTGCCAAATTATGCATATGAAATTGGTGGTTTTTGTTTTCAGAAAAAAAAACGTTATGAGCATTTGAACGGTGCTGTTTTGCCTATTTCCAAATAAAAATCAATTCAGAAGCTCACTAGGGGTTTCAGACAAACTATCTAAATTTAAGTCACGGTGCAGCATTGATAATAGCTCGTTTCATTTGCATTCGCCTCGAGACCATGCCTAATTAGTCCAGTCGCTTCGAGACCCACAATGAAGCTTTTTTACCACCGTATAAGAGAAAAAAGCGAACAAACGCCCTTCTCATCGTCGTCGTCTCTCTCTCATTCACCCCCTCCCCCCCTATCGAGTCATTCGCATCCGCTCGTCCACCTATCGGCTGGCCGATTCGTCCCATCATGACCAAAATCGGTCTTCACAAGCCGACACCTGGCCAACGCTTCACTATCATACAGGTCCCAGTCTCCCCTCTCCAGAAGCGTTGTTTCAATCAATTCCCAAATTTTCAGATGGCCTCGATGATGAAAATGGTCGTTCTCATCGCGCTGTTCGCCGTCCAATCGTTTCATTTCGCCAACGGCTGGCGATTGTTCAACTCGATTCTCGAGCTCATCGAATACGTGAGTGATGAGCACATGGCTCCGCCCCATTGCTCACCAATTTTCAGACCAAAATGCGAGCTATCCCACGCGTCAATATCGAGCGAATCTACGCGATCCAATCCGATCTGCTGGGTGTAAATCGAGTGGTCCGAATCGCATAGCTCGTTTCATTTTCAGATTGTTGCCTGCGAGATCTTCATGGTCTTCCTATTCTTCTTGAACGCCAGCCTAACCATGATGGTCCTTCTATTCGGCATGTCCCTACAAAAAAGCTCACTGGTCCTAGTAGGGAACCCACCAATGAAAACCAAATAATCATTGAATTTTTCTTTTCGTTGAACATCTGCGAGACGATCTCGCTTCTCGTCGTCGGCGTCGTCGTGCTCGGCCGTCGCGAGATTCTCAAAACACTGACGACGACACTCGGCGACTCGATGGCGTCGATGAGCAATCCGACGGTGTCGGCGCACTTCGCCAACGTGTTCGAGTGCTCGCTGATTGTCGACGAGGCAAAATCGCGATCAAGCCGAAATCAATCGCATCGATCGATTTTCAGGAGATGCCGTTGTGCTCGACGATGTTCATCAAATCGCAGATGCCGATGAGCGTCCTCTACGGATTCGGCTTTCTCACAATCTTGGTCGCCTTCTATATCACATTCAGTAATTCGATTAGCTTCTCATTCAAGATTCTATCAAATCGTTTCAGTTGCCATTTTACGGGATTGCGTGGGCAGCACTGAGATCGACATCGAGCCCATCGACGTCCTTATCGAATTGCCCGACAGGAAATAATCGATTTTGTGCCTCAACGTCGAAAACTTGAATTCTTTAGTAATAATAAATGCGTTAGCTTTATTGTTCTTCAGCATTTCCATCTGCGGACGTTTTTCGGGGTTTCGACCCACACACGCATTGATCATATGGCCTTTGAAATTGAGTAATAATGCAAACATTTTATGGCGCCTATTGTTTTCTATAGAAACAATGAAAAAAAAAAGTTCGCTCTTTTGACATTTCTCGAATCGCGTCGAGACCCGGCGAAGTGATAAAAGAAGCCAGAGAGAAGAGAAAGGGCATTGCAATGAAACGTGGGAAAATGGGCGATTCGCGTCAGGTACAATTTATAATGCTCGTGAAACGTATAGCAACAAGGAAAATCAAAAAAAAAATATTATTTGAATGTTTCAATTGCAACGGTGGGTCCCGTACGGAAAAATAACCCTTAAAAGTGGATTTTTTCGATTTTTCAAGGTCATTATATGAGAGAACACAATTTTATAACGAATTTTGTTGATAAAAAAGTGGCAAATGGCTAGTAAATTTAAAAATCATCAATTTCATTCCTCGCATTTTTAAAGAATTTAATTGAAAATTATAATTATATTTGTGTTTTTAAAAGAAATCATCGACGAATTAATTTTAAAAATTTTCGAAATAATTGCGGAAATGTGACATGGCCGAATTATTCGCGGCCGCGGCCGCCCTAATGGAATTATTAGTTTTTTCCAAGAAGAAAAGTGATCCCAATTTGGTGCAATCTGGATCGAGTTTCTCCAAAATGTCGTCAAAAAATCAAATCTATATTTGTGTGCACACACGCGCACGCAAAAATGCGTACATTGGATTCTTATTTAAAAATAGGTTTTTCTTTTCAAAAAAAATTAAATTTTGACAGATTTGGTTAAAAAAAATTTATTTCAGGAAAATATGTCAGGAAAATTGGAAGTTTGTGCGGTTTCATGACAATAATGCAGATTTGCTAAAAACCTTTTAGGAAATCAAAAATCGATTTTAAACATTTCATTGTCAACGTCTGCGGACATTTTCCGGGATGTGCTACCACAAGGTGGGACCCTATTCGATTTTAAAGGTACATGGAAAAAAACCCCGCGTTTCGTCGAATTAAAATAGAAATTAAACGAATGAACGAAATTTGTTTTTTTTCCTCTAAAATAAAATTTGATAGGATTTTGAAAAATATTCAAAACAATTTTTTCCACATCGATATTCTTATTTTCGCCAATTTTTTGGAGTTCACCAAGAGAAGAAAAAAAAATGTCACCATGACGCCATTATCTTGGTGTCGCTCACACCAACGCTTGCTCAGATTTCTCTGTGTCTCTCTTTCTCTCTCTCTGTGTCACAGCAGACCCTTTCGAATACAGTTCCCCCCGCACGCGTACCATAGCTCATCTCATTCAGAACCATTTCAAGCGATGGCACGAGTTGCTCCACAACGCGACCCTTTCCAGCACAATCTGATGATGCGACAAATGCCGGAAATTAATTATCTTGTGAAGGTGGAGACCCTACATCGATTTTTCTTTTTTTTTTTAATTCTTATTTGTATTTCCATTTGCAGTTGTGGTTCATGTCGACGATCAAGATGCTCGGGCTCACCGTGGTGTTCATCATTCAGATGGTCGAGCTCTACAATATCAAATTGAATTTGCGGGAGGCGATTCTCCTGCTGTTTGACATTGTAAGTCAGGAGCAAGAAATTATTGCCCAAAATATTTTGTTCGCGAAGTGCGCTTCTAAAAATTCAATGTAATTTCATCTGCGTTCAAATTTCACAGCGCGATTTTCGAAAAAAAGAAAATTTTCATTTTTAAATCGCGCGGGTTAAAACGCCAACGAAAATAGTGTGCGATGGTGAGAGACGATATCCTTGAAGTCTTCGCCAGTGGATATTTCCCAGGCGTCAACTTGTGCGCCTTTAAAAATTTAGAATAGTTTGGCATTTCTACTAAGTTTTTTTTAATTGCGCACCAATTTTTGTTTTAGCAAATTTTCGATTTTCAATTAAAATCACACATTATTAAATTCGATTTCAGAAAAATTTAGAATTGCTTAAAAATAATTCAATAAAACAAATATTTGTATTAAAAATAAAGCAATGAGAATGTGTGCAATTTTGCGTGCGTGTGTATTACACCATTTTGTTCACCGTTTTTTTCATGAACTTTTTTTCCGGAATTTCGTTGAAAACCAATAGAATTCGAACCAAAAAAAACCCCATTTCAGTCAAGGGACCTTCTTTTGGCCGAAGATGAGAATATCGTTAGCGCCGAGGCGCAATTGATGAAGGTATCATTGATTCATTGCAATTTTTGACGAGAACTTCTCAAATTTCAGATGAGACGCGTCGAGACCGTCATGCTTTTTCTATTCGTCTTCAATTTTCTCCCGACGGCAGCACTGGTGATGTTCCGCGCAGTATTGGGACCCCGTCGCAAACTTTTTGTAACCTTCAATTCTCTTTTTTTATTTCACACCATCAATGTTCCAAATTGCAGTTGGCTTCGTGCGAGTCGATCACACTGCTCGCGCTCGTCGTCCTCATATTCATTCGTCACGAGATCCTCCAAGAATTGCGCGTCACGATCCCGCGTGGATTGAGGAGGATAGCAACTCCCGAGTTTTCCGAATACTTCGAAATAGACTTTAATTGTGGATTAATTGAAAATGCGGTAATTCGATCACTCCAAATAGCCCAATCGCATCAATTTAAGGCTTTCAAATATTGCTCGCATGTATTAATCGATGACCAAATTCGACTCGATGATACGATCATCCTTATGGTCGCATCTTTGACGTGCGCCTCTGTCTACACGACCTCAGGTACCTCAAAAACCTTAAATTCATTCGATTATTCTTTAATTCAGGCCATTTTTCGATCTACTATTGCGCCAATAGTCGTCCACGACCAGTCATAACAATCTACGGCCGTGCATTTTTGCGATTGGATTAATTGCACCATTCACATTGACAAATCAATAAATTGTAATTAGAGCTTGATTTTGCTTTTCGTATTCTTTCGCTCATCCCGACATTCCACTGATGACGTCGTCGTCGTCGCCATCCAATCAGGCATCGAGTTTCTCGACACTGACGGCTCATCGCTTTCATAGCCATACTCATAAATCAAAATCGCGCGACAAAGTTTCAATCGGTTATAATCCATGAGATCTTTCGGCAACGCGTCCATGATCGGCGCGAGGCGGATCACATCTGAAAATCAACGGCGATCATGTCAATTTCGATAGTTTAGGGCAAAAGATTGCAGAAAAAAAATTCCATCACCAAAAAATCGCAATTTTCATATCAGACATGCAAAAACGTTCCTTTTTTCTTCCAATTAGAACGTTGAAATGAAATTGCGGACAAACACAACTCATTCGCCGACAAAATGCACACAACGCGTCAATTTCAAACAAAAATTGCTTTTGAATTTGAAATTTCGACTATTTTTTAAGATTAATAAAACTGGCTTACTCGATCCAAGTTTGGCTCGAATTGCCGTCAACACCTGCTCAACAAGTTGGCGATCAACGCCCAACGGTTCGAGGAACACCGGGAATCCCTTCTCAACAGCCGTCGTCAAATACGTGTACACAGTGCTCTCGCTGATCGACTTCATTTGCGCCAACATCTTCTGAAAATGGGAAACAATTCAATAGAGACTCGTCGGATTACCGGCTCGGCTTTCGACATGACGTGCGCCGCGTAGACCTTCTGAACCGCCGGCGTCAAATCCATTTCCATTCGGCGTACGAGCATTTCGGGCATCTCCTCGTTGCCCGTCACGTTCGTCGTCATTTGATTCTCTTTGGCGAATTTCGCGACGCAATCAATGAATCGATGAGCGTATCGCTCTTTCTGCGCCATCGACATCCCATCAATCACATCCAATCCACCGATGCTAAACAGAATTCAAGCATTACGAGTTGAAGCTTCCCATCATCATTACCTAGTCGGACGATAATTGACAAAAGCTTCAATAACCGTATTCGAGACAATTTGGAATGGCGCCATCTCGTACATCGAAGCCATCTCGGATCGCAATTCGGTTAGCTTCTCGCGAAGCTTTTTAATCTACAATTTTCAGATTCCAATTAGTTGTCTCGAATCATTGGCGAAACCTTTTCCGGATGCTGCAAATCCTCTTTCGGCTTCATGTCATTGAGAAGCGGGCATTCGGCCGCCGAAATATAATCGCATTGTTTCGACGCGTTGAGAATCCTGAAACAATTCATCAAAAATTGTTTCCGCGCATTCATTCATTCAATCAATACCGCTTCTCGTCGGTCGCCTGTCGGACCACATTCGTCGCTGATCGCGTCTGATTCTTCTCCGTTTTTCCTTGAATTAGAATCGGATTCGCTTCAATGTTCAGCAAACTCGGAGATTTGATCATCCACTCGCTCGCCGTCGCCGTCAGTTCAATGCACGAGCCGAAGCGCAAGTTCGGATTGCGAACCTCGTTGAAGTAGCCGGCGAGTCTCAGACTCGACGCCAACGTCTTCCACCACTTCTCGCTCAGCGCCTTCCCAATTCCGAACAGCCTCTTTTCAAATGTGCTCTTCGCTCTCCACTCTTCTTTCGTCTGAAACTCACATCTCTCGGCAAGAATCTTTCAATCACATACCGATCCTCGGATAAACTCAATCGGCTTCCCAATTCCGGTCTTACCCCGGTAAATCTGCCCAACAACATCGAACAACCATTTCGCTTCGGTCGCCACGTTGATCTTCGAGCTCTGCATATCGCCCGATCCATTCATGAGAATCGTGCAGCGATCGCAACAATCCGGCTTTGAATCGGTCGGCTTCTGAACGCTCGGATCAAAGTGTTTGAGTAGTTGGCTGAAATGTCCCGCGTGTTTTTAGGTACATGGTTGGCGTCCTACTATCTTCTACAAGTCGAGGTGGTGAGCACAAGCTCAAGCTGTTTCAGCATCGACACATAGTTGGCAATTATGTCTTCAGCCACCTTCGAGCTCATCATCCGATTCCTAAAAACAAGATGTTCTTATTGAATTCCGAACCGGCTTCTTTGCTCACTTATTCATCACAATGTCTTTCGGCGCCCAGAACACCCGACACACACTTGGCGCTCCATCTCGTCCAGCTCGTCCCATCTCCTGATAGTAGGATTCAATGTCTTTCGGGCATCCGTAGTGGATGACATTCCGCACATCGGGCTTGTCGATGCCCATGCCGAACGCGACGGTGGCGACGATCGTCGTGATTTTGTCTCGCACGAAATCCTGATGCGCCTTCTCGCGTTGACATTTGTTGAGACCCGCGTGGTATTTAGCCGACAGCACACCGTTGCCTGAAATCACTCAACTCTCGCACAGCGATCCGCGTTTCGCTCTTACGCTGCAACACCGTGTTCAGATCATCGGTCGTCTGCTTCGTCTGACAATAAATGATGGTGGGTCCGCCGAAATGGCGGCCAAGCGCGTTTCCATTCTCTTTGAGCAATGGCAGAAGATCGCTAGCAATATCCTTCATCGGATGGACTGATATGTACAAATTCGGTCTGAATTCAAACGAATCGGTCACAAGGGATTCTCGACTACCACCATTGATTGATGTTACCTATCAAATGACGTGGTTACCAGCTTCGGAAGTTTCAACTTCAAATTTTTGATCACATCTAGGCGCACTCGCATCGTCGCCGTCGCCGTCAACGCAATCATCGGTATCTGATTGAGCTCGTCGTGGTTTCGAAGGCTCGACAAATTGCGATAGGACGATCGAAAGTCGTGTCCCCATTGCGAGACACAATGCGCTTCATCGACGGCGAGCAGGACGATGTCTGAAATTGGAATTTCGACGAATCAAATAAAAACCGACTCCACATTTCTGGCATTGCTTCAACAACTGGATTCCCTTCTGACTAGTGGCCATCTCCGGCGACATGTAGACGAATCGAAAACAATCGGGATATTTGAGCACCTCGCCCCACTCCTTCAGCGACGAGTCGCCGTCAAGCTTCATCGCCTCGATTCCCTTCGCGTTCAGCGTTTCGACCTGATCGTTCATCAGCGAGATGAGCGGCGAGATCACCACCGTCATTCCGTTGAGGAGAAGCGCCGGCAGCTGATAGCACACACTTTTGCCATAGCCCGTCGACATGAGCACGAATTGATCATCGCGAGCCAACGCCGATCGTATCACATCCCATTGTTTGTCGCGAAACTTGCGATGACCGTAGTTGTCGAATAGGCACTTCAGCGCTTCCGGCGGCGGCTTCGCCATCTGACTCCATCGAATTCTCATCGCTTCGTCCACCATACATTGTCGTTGCCTCATCGCCTGCGACGTCTTCCTCATTTTTCTCGCCGATTTTCGAGCCGCCTGATTCTCACCGCCATCGTCATAGTCCGGATCGTCCGAACCATCATCCGACGACGTCGACGACGAGGGAAGATGTCGTTTAAGCGAATCTTTCGGCGGCGGATCTTTGACAAAATCGTCAAACGAATCATAATCCTCCTCTCGGATCTGCTCGTCAACGGTCTCGCCAAAAAATGGGCCACAATTGAAGAGATCGTCAATGTCGACTAAATCGTCGTCGGCCGCGTTTCGATTCCGATTCGACGGACCCTCGTCGTCAAAAAACTCGAATCCGTCAATCATGTCCGGCGCCGGTCGAATCGGAGGCGGCGTGTCGTCAAGTTCGGGCGGCGGCGGCGGCGTCGGCGACAACTCGACGTGCGGCCGTGGAACGGCCATCTGGAATGCGACGCGTCGACAATCGCGCGGGATCTCAATGAATCACATACCTGCGGCATCGGTGGCGTATTCTCGCGCGGCGGCGGTGTATCCGGCAACTGGTACATTCCTGAATAGAACAAACAATACCGTCAATGGGGCAATTCAATGAAGATATTAGGAATGTGCGAAACATTGAGGAATGATCCCATCAGAAGTCCGCCAAACTGGAACTTTTATTCGAACAACAATAACAATCAATAAAAACAACAACAAATAAAACAACAAGATACCCATCAACAAAAATTGTACAAAAAAAAAGACCTAAACAAAATAATCCTAATCCTCCTCGTTCTCCTGTGCCAATCTCTTCTCCCGATTTCGACGCTTGATGAGCCGATGGGGCTTCATCGCATCGATCTTTCGCTTCCTCGTCTCCGCCTTCTTCCTATTCTTCTTCCTTCGAAGCTCGGCGGCGTCGTGCGGTGCCGTCACCGCCAGCTCTCTGACCTTCCTCTTCCTCTCATTGATCTTGCTCGCCGCGCTCTTTTGACATTCGCCGATTCGCATACTATAGTTCTCATCGCCGATGCGCTTCTTGATCAACGCGCACACCTCTTGCGTGAGTTTGAGCAGCTCATCGTCGCCTAGAATCAACAGGCGAATGTTGACGAGGAGAAATTTCACCAATTCACTCACCCTGCATCCGAAGCTCTCTGACAAAATGCGGAAGGAATTTCGTCAGAATTACATCGATTCGGGCGACGTCGGCAGTCACGAACAACGCCGTCGCGAGTTTGAAGCAATTCGTTCTCTGTAATCATGTGAATTCAGCAATACTCGCCGCTCACTAGACAGATACCTTGATCGTCTCCTTCACATGATGCTTCACTTCGAATCGGCAAGCCGCCGCGATCGACGCCACCACAACCTCATACTCATTGAGATCCAGCAACTTCACCATGAACACGATATTCTTCGATGCCTGCTCGGCCGTCGAATCGTCGAGCTCCTCATGCCGCAGCGTTCGGCACATCCACGAGCACACATCTTTCGCTAGCTGATTCGTAATCTTGCTCTCATCGCAATTCGCCAGAATCTGCCCGATCAGCGTGGCCGACGCGTTCCGAATTCTCAACGACTCATCACACGTCGCCAATTCAACCAACGCTTCTGAAGATGAATCAACGCTGCTCGAGACTATTTCCCAAAATCCTCGACATACCCATGAATTCAATTCCGTCAAACATATCAGTCTTCCCAATATTGCACAAAATTCTTGTCAATCCCGAAAGAAACGCCACAATCGATTTCTCGCTTAAAATCGAATCGATCATTTGTTTTTGTTTTAGGATATTAAAGGGAGGAGGCGTGGCTTACGAGTTTACGCTAAATACGTCCTCATCGAACAGGCATTTTCTCATTCGTTTCACAATGTCCGGTAGGCGATTCGCCATCGTTTCTTTCTCGACAAAACTCAGCTGAACGGCCGTTTGGATTCCAACAGCTCGAGCATTCTCCTAAAAAAATGTTTTTCGGAATAGTTTGAGAGCGAACATTTTTCGAAGATTAGCTAGAATGCCAATTTCACGTCGATCAGATCTTTCAGATTTTTGGAATCTCGAAATTCATACGCACTTACATCTTCAGTTTCAAGCCACTGACAAATCACTTCAAACGTTTCCTGCCGCTGCGCGACACCCACAGTGTTCAGGAGGCTTCTGAGCGCGACGCCAACCTGAGCGACAACTTTCGGCGACTCGTCGTTCATGATGGCGGCGCCGAGCTTCACAACACATAGCATGTGCACGTTCTCAAGCGATTTCTAAAACAACAAAATCGAACAGTTTTTTTTTGAGAATGTGGAAGGTGAAAAAAAAACAACAACAACAAATTGTCGAATTACCGGGACGAGATTCTTGAACAACGCCGTCAGCATTTCGGCGGCGCTTAGTCGTCCAACATCATACTCATAATCGAGTTGATCAAGGAAAAATTCGATATACTTCGCCGGACTTTTCTCCGTATCCGACGCGCCACCGATATAATCCAGAAGCGTCTCACGACATTGCGATCTGATGTTCGGCAGATGCGATCGAATGGCGGTTTCCGATAGATGATCCATAATCTCGGCTAGCTACAATAATCAAACGTGATCGTCAAAATCACATCGGAATCTCACCCTCTCGTGCTGAACACCCTTCTTCACCAGCGATTTGATCAACGAGAACATCGTCGCCTGCTTGTGCTGATCCATAATATCGGCTTCCGCATAAGCCAACAACAACGTCAGCTTCTCATTGTCGAGAAAACCGCGTCCGCAAACGCCAATGAAACTCGTGAACGTCTTGTAGATCAACTGATTGAGTTGAACAATCGACGGCTTATTTCCAGCGTGTCCGATGGACGAGTAATCGCTGAGCAGAATGAACAACGTGTCGGCGATGCGTTGCGAGTTCTTCTCCACCGCCGGCAACTGAATCTGGATCATTGAGCACAATGCGCGAAGTGAGCTCGAGATCAACTGAAACGAATAAATACGAACGAATCGGTGTCTCGAATTGAATTTTACCTTTTCATATTTGAAGTCGAAACAATCCAAAATCAATGGTACGAACGGATTGAGTCTCGCGATCATCCCGTCTTCGTCAAGATCCAACTTCTTCTCTTTGAGCAGCGACGAGTACAATTGTACAAAAAACTCGGCGAAGACATGATCCCTACTCCGAACGACGACCTTATTGATGGCACCAAGCCTCTTCGGAGCTTCCGGCAGCAACAAACAGCTCTCGCGTTTGATTTCCTTCTCTGCTTTGCCGACGACACCGTTCCCTTCAATCTCCTTCATTTTCTGAAGATCGGCTGTCAACGATTTGAAGATGAACGTGAGAAGCGACGATGCTTCGAGCCCGTCGTTCTCCTTCAATCCGCTGACAAACTTCGACAACAAGTCCGACACCTTCTGAATCGCTTTCGCCGACGGCTGCTCGTTGACGACGTCGCGGAACGGCGCCAAAATCTGTTGGATTCCCATCGGCGACACGACGCGTCCGAGATGCTGCATCGTTTCCGGCGTTCGATTGCCCTTCGCTTCCGGGCATTCCGCTTTGATCGCGCCGATCTCCTTCTCCTCGGCGGCCGCGTTGAATTGATCCTGAATGGCGAGCTTCACGATGACGCCGATCGCCGAGTCAAGATCGCCAACATTCAGCGTCGATTTCATCGCGACAATCAAACTGTGAATCGAGTAGATCGCCACGTGCACTTGAAATCCTTTCGTCATCGTCAACGAGATCTCCGTGATCACCGACGCCAAATATTTCGGGCCAAGGCATTTCACAATCTGGATAAGCGTTTTTCGTGCCGTCTCGCGAACGTCGAATGAGTGCGTCATCATCAGATTGCACAATTTCAGAATAACTCCGTGAAGATGGCGAGTTGTAATCGCTTCGGGAAGCTTCACCAAAAGTTTGACGATAGCCAACGCGATCGGTGTTCGCTGAATGTCGAGATGTAAGGCGGTCGCTTTCGATTCCATCGTTCGCGCGCTTCTCTCCACCGCATGCGTTTGAGAATCGAGTGTATGAATCAGTTGGGGAAGGATCACCCGATTAACCCGCTGGAATATCTGAATCTTCTCCTTCTCCTCGTCCGTCCGATCCGCATCCGTCTCAAGCTGCGCCTCATCGAGCTCCACATCGAAGTGGAATGCCTCAATGACGGCGACCACAATCCGAACCAACGCCTTATCGGAAAACTCGTCATCCGTCGACTTGGTCGCCTTCTCGACTCTCGCGAGCCATCCTTCAAGGAACGACGAGTACTTGCTCCACGGTGCTCGCGACATGGCGCACTTCAACAATCGGAGGCATTCGTCGGAAAGCGCGTTGAATTTCGCCGAGAAGTTCACCAAATACGGATTGATCATTGGTATCAAGTATTTGTTCATACAACTGAACGATAGCTCCGATTGTCCCGATTCGACAGCATCGATCAATCGGCGAATCGCGCGCTGGCGGCGATGAATCTAAAAAGAACACTTGAACACGAATAAATAGATGACGGGATTGCACCTGAATATGATTCATATTCTTCAAAAAATCTAAATCCTCATCATCATTCGAGAATTGGTCGAGCTCATGAAGGTGCTGATTCTCAGGGAACGCCTTGATCATGACAATCAGCACATTGATAGCTTCCTCGCGAACCGCCTATCAACAAAATCCGGTCGTAAGGCCAAGACTATTTGTGCACTTACGTCAACCTCATGCTTCACATAGATAAGAACTGTAGGAGCCAGATAAGTCTCTAGGAAGTTGTGCTTCATTTCAACAGTCAGTGTGCGTCCAGCAAACTCGACAAGCGATCGAACATTGTTGCCGGCGGTCATTCGAAGCGACAAGTCCGATGTCTGCAAAAAAAGACATACTGTAACCCCATAGTGTTGCCATCTTCAAAATACCGTTGAAATCGTGTGGAAGTGTGTGCAGACGAGCATGGCAAGAACCATCGCGTCAACCGCCTCGTTCGACGCCCAAATCGTCATTAGCTCGTTGTAGGCCGCGTATCGTCGCTCATAATGCGGCTCATCGACTTTGGTTCGATCCCACGCATCAAGCTCGCCAATCAACTTCAAAAGCATTCTCGTCCTCTCGGGAAGTTGTTGCGATCGTGCGAAACCCTCGATCATCGAAACAAGCGATTCGCGGAGTGCTCGACGATCGAACTTCAAAAACATTCTCGGAAGTTTCGCGAAATATTGACACGGCTCATTGAGCATCGGCGCGATTCTCGCCATCGACTGAAGCATGCTGATGAGCGTCTCCTCGTTCGATTTGCGCTTCTCTATGCAAATCAGAAGCGGTGTCGCTAGACGATTCGCAACATCGCTATACTCCGAGACATAGTCGGAAAATCTGAATGACAAGTTTCGATCATCAATCAAGTTCAAATATACCTTCCAAGGAGCACAATACTCTCCGCCGACGGCTTCTTCATCGTCGCCACTTCATGCTCAATATGTTGCGTGAGAATGTCGAGAAGCAAATGAATTCTCGAGCTCAATAGGGTCGTTCCAAAATTGGCGCCTTTCGCCGACGAGAACCGCTCGCATTCCACCGCGGGTATCTCGATCATCGGCTCATCGGCGAGCTCGGACAACTTCAGAATCGCGCCTCGAATCGTTTTAAGCATCAATTCGAAACATCCCGGCCAGTAGAGGGGGGCAATTAGAAGCTGGAAAGAAACTAGTCTAATCAATTTTTAGTGGGGCCTGAAATAGCTACATCAAGGGTTAAGCACGAATGCTCCTCCGATTCCAGCGCATTCCATTTGACTCGAACAGTGAGAAGCTTGTACAATGAAGGAAGACGGCTGACAGCTGCGAGAAGCTTGACGATCGCAAACGGGGCTACCGGAAGGAGTTGCGCGTGCCTAGAATCATTTTCCCGTGAGTTGTCCGCACCTCCAATTTTATCAACCTTTCAATAACATTCGTCGCCTTCAAATCCTTCAAATAAGCCTCCAGCACCGAACACTTGATGACGCGCATCTCGTCGCGTTCGATCGGCCTCGACGAGAACGCTTGAAAAAACTCGGCGAGCCTCTCGCAAACGCTCATTCGCAAACTCTTAATGGCATCGCAATTCGACGAAGCTTGCCCGCGTTTGGTGACGATGGCGCATGCAAGAATAATGTGCATCATGATACGCTGCTCGTTATCACCCATTGACATCGCAATCTTTTTGAGCATCTCCGAGACGCCAATGAGGATTCTGAAAAAAGAAGAAGAAAAATATTATTGCTATTCAAAAAAATATATATCTATATGAATAAGGCCCAAAATTCAATTATTCTATTTTCGCATCGACACCCCCCTCTTTTTTTTAAACTATTAAACCAATACTACCACCTCCCCAAAAAAGGTAATACAATTTGGCGCAATTTCTCACCAAATTTGGCATGCAAAGTACAACATCTCGACCAAAATCCTGTGGGAATGAACAAATGTGGTGTGCTTATGCGTTGCGACCAGCCGTTTTCAATAACTCGACCACTAGAGTGCCACGCCAACCCCATTATATTATACATTATAATTATGATGTGTTCGTCTAATAAGATTCTCGCAACTTTCTTCGGGCATATATACTATATACAGATAGAATATAATAGAATATAATTAGTCATGCGGTAAACTTGCGCATTGTTGCACCTGCCCCGCCATCCTAATGATATCATTCGCTCTTCTCTCCCAATTTTCTGCGAATTGGATTGTATTCAATGAGCTTCATGTTTTCCTTGGTTACAATTCTTTATGAATTGCTCAAAATCTTCATATTTGTTGTTGGCTCGCAATTTCTTCTTTTCTTCCAGAACTAATATCCCCCCCCACTCTATTGAATCTTCGTACTAGGACCCAACTTACTTTTTGATCTTCTTCTTTTCTCTCTCTCTCTCTCTCTATCTGCGTCTCAAACTTCATCTCTATAACCTGTTTTGGAGAGAAAAATTGCGACTACCATAATCAATCGTGACGAGACCCAACTTCAAAAACGGCGCGAATTACCCTTCGCCAAACCAAACATTTTTGAAATTTTCCTCAAAACCAATTTTCTATTAATTTATATTTTCAATATTCAATAAAATTTTGAATGGACGCAATTCAATTGTGAAATTAAAATTTCAAAAATATATTGATTAAACGCTCATAGAGCACAAAAGGTCCTGTGAAAAAAAAAAGGAAAAACCCAAATCTGACGCTTAAAAACCTTGTAGTTTCTTTTTTTCGATTTTCTCCCAATAGAATCGAAAAATCAAAAAAAAAAATCGGATCCGGACAATTCCACAATCTTATCCGTAGAATTACCGGCCTTATTTCCGAGCCGAGTTTTGTCGAATCCAATTGATTTCAAGTTACCAGAGCAGTTGAAATCGAGAAAAAAATTGACAATCTTTAATTCGTCTCTGAGACTTCTCAAAAAATTCCCAACATTCAAAATGCCGCCAATTTGATCTCCAAATCATTCGACCGCAAACCAACTTATCTCTTTCTCTTTTCATTTCTCCGCAAAACAAAAAAAAAACAAAAAAAAACCATCGAACCCGTGCCAATAAATCAACAAAAACCCGACGAACACCACCGCCACCGCCGCTAGCATCGGGTGGGCTATGTGCGAGCGGAGTGTGTTAATGTCATTTTTACTACAAAGATTGATAGCGTCAGCTCGCACTCAGCACTAAATCAGTTTTGCAGTGGAGAATGCCAAGAGAGCGCGGTAAAAAAATGGCTCGGCGTCGAGTTTGAGAGAAAAGAGATGCGAGAGGACATCATCATGTAACATTTGATTGACAAAACACCGTCGGCGGCGGCGGCGGCGCCAATTTGCCCAACGAAACATATGTATTCACATTTTACACATTCTCAAAAATCCACCACAGGTGTGTGTGTGCCCTCTCGCTGCCCATCATCCGATACCTTTTTGCACTCTCGGCGAACAAACTTCCGGGCGGCTCAGTTTCAATACCCTCTCGAATGCAACACAACCACTTGAGAGCATCAATTTTAGGAGTTTTTCATCATCGAATATTTCGTTGTAATCCCGCCGATGGGTTCATGTGCAACATTTCCGCCGGCACAACTGTTCGCCGCCTCGCCGAGCCAACGCGTGCCTAGCTAATGTCACATTCAGACCCCCCCCCCCTCCCGCCCCAACTCGTCGTCCACTCACTCAAATAATATCAATTATCATATCAACTTGTCAAACATCCATTAGCGCCTTCATCATTTTTTCATCATTGCAGCAGCGACGCCAAAAAGCCCAGCAATTTATCGCGGCGTTCAACACAGATGCAATCCGCAGATGTGGTCTCGACTACTACTCCTGTTCCCAATTTTTGCATGCTCGCGGAAGACGACCATCAAGAGAATCGCTAATGATGATCGGTGCAGGTTGGAGCACAATCTCACAACTCAACTTCGATTCCTAAAACAGATTTGACGGCGATTTCTACGACGTCTGGTCGCAGTGCCAATGTGTTTCCGTTCCCACGCCGTCAGCCTATCCCGAGCAGTCATCGCCACTTCACATCATGTGCCGTCACTCGTCGTCAGCGACAGTACCGCAGCTACCGAGTGTCGAGAGCACTAAAGGACCCCCTCCGCATATTGTCGCGCTTTCAATGTCCGACGGCTCAATGGCGTTCATTCAGCAGGATGCGTTCAAGCATCACGATATTCAGACACTCGATTTCTCGAACAATCAAATTCAAACCGTCAACGTGAACGCGTTTCGGGGTCTTGAGGTACAGCGCAAAAAAATTGCAAAATCGGAATTTTTGAATCGATCGTTGTGAGACTCGGCAGCACAATTGCGGAATGCGCCTTTAATTACCGTACCTCAGAAAAAAACCATTCCGCATATAGAAATCTTAAATTTTCTTTAAAAAAAAACCCCCAATGTATTTTGATTATCTAATATTTCGACATTTTAATGAAATTGTGAAAAATCGCAATTTTATCAAATTTGTTAAAGGCTCATAATGCAAAAAAATCATCTGGGTCTTGCGACGATCGATTTTGGTAGCCGCTGTTTTTCATCCAAAAACATTCAGATTTTCAAGTTCTTTCACTACCATTATTCAAAAACTAATAATTTGAATTCTTTTTGGACCGGAAAAAATTATAATGGAAAGTTTTTGAAAGACACACAACAAATTCTATTGTACCAACTTTATATGCGCCTTTAAATAACTAGAGCATCTTTTGATTAATAAAAACCAAAACCATTCTTAAACCACCGAGTTCCAGATGAAGCTCACCCAACTCGACCTATCGCACAACAATCTTTCGGTGATTCCAACATGGGCTCTCACATATCTCCATAGCCTTCAAGTGCTCCATCTGGAGAACAATCGAATTGACGTCCTCCGATCGAACACGTTCGACGAGACCCAACTCAACAATCTTCAATTCCTCTATTTGGAGAACAATCAGCTTCGTGTGATACCGAATCTCGCGTTCAATCACCTCAAATTGGTGGTGCTGATGTTGGCGAATAATCGGATCACCGAAATCCAAAAAATGGCTCTACCGCATACGTTGAATTTTCTCGTTCTTCGCAACAATCTGCTCACACAAATCCCATATTTGGCGTTGAACGATCTCAAACACTTGCAGTCCATCGATCTCGAGGGCAATAATATCACAAATCTCGTCGACAATGACGAGGTCGTTTTCGACAACGAGATGAAGCTCATTCTACGAAACAACAAAATCAAGCGGCTCGATAAGCACTCGTTTCGAAGTTTCCGCAAAATTCGCGAGCTCGACATTAGCTACAATCAAATTCAATCCGTCGATGATTCGTGCTTCGAGTCCGTCGGCCATATGCAATCGCTCGATTTGAGCTACAATCGGATCGCCTATTTGCCGAGGGGAATGCTCAAAAATTTCGCCAAAACAATGAAAAAGCTGAACATCGCCGAGAATCTCATTCACACCACTCCAGAAGCGCTACGTGATTTGAGGAATCTAACCCATATCAATTTGAATGGGAATAAGTTGTCAAGGTAGGACAATTTCAAGAGATTCTCACAATTCCACATCGCCAATTCCAGAATCGATGGCCAAATGCTTCGAGGATGTCGTGAGACACTTGTCGAGCTCCTTCTAGCCAATAATCACATGGAGCACATTCCAAGCGGTGTGCTCGGCGGAATGAAGGCTCTCGAGCATCTCGACGTCTCCAAAAATCGCATCAAATCTTTGAAGAAGGTTGACCGTCCGAAAAATGAACGAACGAGTTCAACGATCTCACTTTCAGTCGAACATCGAACTGGAGGAAGTGACAAGCGTCAGAAAGCTGAATCTCGCCGGAAATCGAATCGCCAATCTCAGCGATGTGCACCTCTTCGAGCACATGCCCCATTTGACATACGTCGACATCTCATTCAACCGGATTCGATTCTTCTCGCCAAGTGTCTTCGAGAAGCTCAAATCATTGGAGAGCTTGTTCCTTCAGGTGAGATGACATTTTAATAGAACTTCCGAATACGGTAAAATTGTTCAGAACAATCAGCTGAAGCACTTCCCATCGCTCTTTCGCCTTGAGAAGCTTCGACATCTGATGCTCGACAACAATCATCTTCGAAAAGTTGACAATTTCTCGCTAGCTGATATGCCGAAGCTTCAGCATCTCTCATTGGCCGGCAACAATCTCGAAGTGATCACCGAGAATGTAAGCCGTAATCGAGATTCTCATCTGACTCACAAATCGATTTCAGATGTTCAGCGCCAGCAGCTCGTCGCAATTGAAGAGCCTCAATCTAGCACACAACAAGATCGCCGCGATTTCGAGTCGCGCGTTTGCCGACCTCGAGAATCTGCAGCAACTTCGTCTCAGCCACAACGAGATCCGCTCGATTCCGTCGATGGCGTTCGCCAATCTACGCAATCTTCGCTATCTCGACATATCGCATAATCGGATCATCAAGATTCTTCCGAGCGCTCTCTATCAGCTTCCCGCACTCGACGTGCTCCATTTGAATCACAACAATTTGAACGAGATCGATAGGGATGCGTTTAGGGCGTTCAACGATCTCCAACACTTGAAATTGTCTCATAACGCGTTCCGCAAATTCAATTGCGACTATCTCGGAAGCATCACCCAAGTGCATCATCTCGACATCAGCCACAATCAGATCAGCAGCATCGATATTCCATGCATCGCGCGCGGACTCCGCAAATTGAGCCTCTCATCGAACAACGTCGAGAAAATCGGGCGCAAATTGTTTCAAGACGCCGCCGAGCTCAATTTCGTCGACATTTCGCACAACGGCGTCATCGACGTCGACAGCGACGCGTTCGACGAATGCGTGAAGTTGTCAACAATTCTGATGTCGCACAACTATATAAGGAATCTTTGGAAGGGCACGTTCAAGTATCAGGTTCGAGTTGAGTTGTTGTTGGTCCCTTCAAATGCCTCACTTCAGGAAAAACTGCATACCGTGGATATATCGCACAACAACATCCTTTTCTTACATCAAGACACTTTCGGAAAGAATAACTTACTAGATCTTCATGCGAATAATAATAAGATCTCAAGGATCCCAGTGGAAGCATTATCCTCGACGAGCTCATCCGTCCACCTTCTAGACCTTTCCTTTAACGCAATCAAGTATTCCAATCAATCCGAGAAGCCTATTTTTTGTTTGAAATATTTCAGAAGTGTCGACTCCGCACAGCTCACCAATCTCAACAACATTTCCGTCCTTTCATTCGCAAACAACAAAATCGATTCGATCGAGGATGGAGCGTTCGAGCATCTTCTGAGCCTCAAGAACCTCGACCTTTCCAACAATCCGGTGACCTCATGGAGCCCGACAGCTTTTCGCGATCTGAGCCATTCGATCAGCTCCATCAATATCGCCAACACCGGCCTCTTTTTCGTTCCGAAATTCGGCCATCGCTCAATTCAATCGCTGAATATTAGCTGGAACAAGATCTACGAGATCTCCGAAAAGGACACCGCGCCGCTGACAAAACTCGTCTCGTTGGACATCGCGCACAACAATTTGAAAGCGATTCCGCCGACGGCTCTCGAGATCCTCCACCATTTGAAACATCTCAACATCTCATCGAATCCGATCACCCATCTCCACAATGAGCACATACAGTACCTCTATCAGCTCGAGACCCTTCATATTTCCGATATGCCGCTGCTTCTAAGGCTGCCCGATGCTCGAGCCTACAGGCATCTCAGCAATCTCAAGAGCTTCTCAGTATCTTGCGAATTCAATTTCGTTTACGAATGATCACACAAATTTCAGTTGTACAACATTCCGGGCACCGCGTGGCCGTACGAGATTCCAATGATTCTCGAGCACCTGCCGCCATTGCATTCGTTGCACGTCGACATCAAGGAGAGCCGTCTCGACAGGCAGCTGTACGGCGCCGACACTCGCCTTCTAAGGCATCTGACAATCATGGGAAGAAATATAAGCAAGGTAGTTGGCATTCAAGAAAGACTATCGCTTCTATCGAATCCTCTAGATCGACGTCGGCGCATTCGCGACGATCCGCGGCTTTCGCGTTCGCATCGAAGTCCACAACACCTCAATCGACGAGTTCCCATCAAAAATCTTTGATACACTAACAGGAGTCTCAATTCTTTCACTCAGGTTTCGATGCATATCGTTATATGTCGTTAAAGGATCATTGCAGTCTCACCAACAATCGCATCAAGACCATCAATCCATTCATCGCAACAATACCGCCAGTGGTGAATCAACACGGCACAATTCTACATTCCCTCGAGCTTCAGGTAGTCCCAATCGAATTCAATTTCAATATTTCGTTATTTTTCTTTCAATTTCAAGAACAATCCGATCATCTGCGATTGCAATATGCGCTGGGCGGACGACTTCATTCGCGTGACGTCACTTCTAACCGATTCAACGCCAAGCGATTTCGAGCGCGTCGAATGCCTCGACGACGCCACGCCGAACAGTCTCACGGTGGCGGCGAACGAGTTGTTCTCGTATCATGAGAAGGTCACACTGTTCTCAAAGAAGGACGAGCTTCTCGATGAGTGCTCAACAAAATCGACGAGCCATCGGTCGTCGATAACCGGCCTCGTCTGCCTTCTAGTCATAATTCAACTATTTTAAGAAATTCCCTTCCCACTTTTTCACTCACTTGTCGTTGAACGGGTTTTTTTAATAAAAAATAATAATAAATAAATAATGAAACTAACCCGCTGAATAGACGAACATTGATATTTCCAGCGAATCCCGCCGTTCCGCATTTCTCCTCAATCGCCGCCAAACTCGCGTCGGGACCTATTTAAAAAAAAAAGAAAATTACATATTAGTCTGAAAATTGTACGAATACCAAACATCTGATAAATTTGCGAGAAGTAGAGTTTCAAGAAGAACGCGAGCTCATCGCTCCGACAACCGCCAATCACATTGATGATTCCATTTCGCCGCGAGACCATTCCCTTCTGTTTCCCATTGATTTGAAGTTTGCCGCGAAGGATTCGAAGAAGAATCGGCACCACCACCGCTCGGTGCTCATCGATAACCGACGCGTCGCCTTCGTCGCTCGACAATTTGAATGTGGCGAGCGCGTTTCTCAATTGCTTCTCGTCGATAAGCTTCTCCAAGTTCTCTCTAAATCAATTCGCATATGAGAAGACCGATAATTACCGTACCGATAATTATTTAGAATGTTGTTTCTATAAGTGAAGATGCAAGCAAGTGCAGCGCGTTGAATTCCCTCGTATTTTGTGGAAATCAGCTGAAATTTTGTTAATTATTCAATGAAAATGTTCACAAAACTCACATTCTCATACATTTCGCGTAGTTTGTCTTCCATGTACGTCGCTTTTGCCGCTGTGAATTTGGCGAACACCAACAGAAGCGCTTGAAGTGCCTTCAAAACATTTTTCCAATGAAAAATTGCAATATCAAACAATACCTTAATAGTGAGCGCGACTTCCTTTCGACTCCCATTCTTCTCCTTCAATGGAACATTATCATCATCATCATCATCATCATCATCGACTTCAACCTCATCATTCGTCACCTCTTCAGAAGTGTCGACTTGATGCGATGATGACGACGACGACGTCAATCGCAGAAAATCGCTGCAAATTCGTGGAATCATGAAAAAGGAAATCGCGATCGTTGAGAATCTCACTCATAGATTCCCAATAAAATCGGACTCAGAATTCTCGTTCGTCGCTCGGCGATGTCTGGAATCGATTGGAAGAACTCCAGAATCTGAACTCGGGCGTTGGCAAAATCCGATCGATTCACCTCGTCAATTCCATGAAGGTGGCGTCCATTCGAATCGCTCGCGGTCTTCTTCAAATCTAAACCAACAAACAAAATTTTGTCTCAAAAACATCTCGGCGATTCTCAAAACGACGCACTCATGGTAACATTCTGAATCCAATCGCCCATCACACTCCAGAATACGTCAATATTGAGGCCTCTGGCGAACGACGTCAAAATCTCGTGAATCCCTTTCCAGAGTGGCGAGAAATTGACAAAAAATTGCGAGGCGAGCGCATTGACAATGATTCGCTCGACGCTCTCGACGTCGCTTCCATTCGGAATGAACTCCTTGTGTTGTTCGTAGCGAATTTTGCGAAAATGAAGGAGACGCTCGCGGAAATTCGTCAACTCGCTGCACTCGGCTTCATGCAGAATCTCAAAGATGGTTTCGGTTTGTTGGCGACACTGCAATATATCGATTCATTGCGAACCGCCCCCACGACGAATCGAATTGAACCTTTCCATTCTCATCGGTGATCGTCGGCATCGGAACGCGGAAATTGCACAGAATCCTCAACGCCGTTCTTCGCTCCGCCTCATTCTCGCTCTTCATGGCGGGAAGGAGAAGCTCAACAACTCTGAAAAACCAAAGGAATGTAAGAAACCGAAAAATCCATACCGATTGAGTTCGTCCACGCTTTCTGAAGTCCCGTTGACATCGAGAATCATCTCGAACACCAGAAGCGACGATTCTGAGCAACTCTGACGCCTAGGAGTTTTGCGAATGAATAAATTGTGACGTTGAAAATTCTCTATTGACTCACCTCACAAACTTCTCAATAGAATCTCGCGGAATCGCGTTTAGGCTCGATTTCTTCGCCGAATAGATGCCGGCGACGCATGCAAGAATCAATTGACTATGGCGGATCGTCGAATCCTCAACATCCACAAGAGTTTTTGCCATTTGCTCAACAAATTCGACGCCCTTCACATTTTCCGTCGACGAGAAGAGCCATGGCCAAGAAACGAGCATGTCAATTAGTTGCGGCACATCATCAATCGATTGGTATTCTGTTTGAAACAAAGTCACGTCCAAATTTTTTTCCAGGAAACATCGCACAAAAAAATTACCTTGGAAATTTCGAATAATCCAATCGCGATAGGCATAATGATGAGTCAAATCGAAAAAGTTGGCCCTCGTTGCCCCTCTTTCGATAGTTTCCTGAATCGAACGCCGCTGGCAGCAAAGGTACGAGTAGAACCTTGTGATCTTCTCCGTCGCCTTGGAAACCTTCGGATAATCCTAGATAAGCAAGCTTCGATTAGTTGTTTCATTTTAAGGACTACCTTGATAATGTCAGCGGCAATTTGGCCCAACGCCGGCATTAGATACAAATCAAACGATTCGAGTTGGCACGTCTTCAGAAGCAGCTCGATCGCCTAAAATGCCGCAAATATGCCAATCATGAGCATTTCTTCAACTTACTAGATCATGATTTTTCGTCTTTTTGACGATATTCAGGGTAAAGTCTTTGGAGAAAAGTCGATTTTTATCATCGTTGAAAATTGTGAGAAGCGCCTCGCTGATAAATGTGACAATGTTCGAGTTCAGCTCAAAATCGTCAAGATTCACAATGGCTTCAAGAGCAACGCGAAGCTCGCCGCCGCATTCGAACACCAATTTCTCCGCGTTTTTCATCTAAAATTTGTCATTTTTTTTTGTTTCGTGGGCAGTTTTCTCGAAGAGTACCTTATTTAGGCCTTTGTTCTTCTTATTCGCCTTCTCTTTTCTCATTTTCTTTCGATTCACTTCGTTCATTAGCTCCTCATTCTTCTCAACAATGCATGGCAGCAGAATCCTCATAAAAGCCGTCGTCTCGTTCACATTTTTCGCGTCAGCGAGCAATTTCTACACAAAACAATCTTCGTTTTTTTTTCTTTTCTTTTGAAATTGATAATATTTACCGTCAAAACGTGCTGATAAAAATGCCGATTGTCATATTTGGAGTTTTTCGCGTAATCGATGGTATAGCCGACGACCTGCACAATGATTTTCGTGCAAAATTCCAAAAATTCGGGATTCTTCGCTGAATCATCGCACGTGATCGACGAATGAACGATGTCGCGGAGAATCTGAATCCCAAATCTCTCATCTCATATCATATTTAAGCGTACTTGTGACGAGTTGCTATGGAAACTGCCGGCGATTCCGACAAAAGTGTTGTAGAATAGAAGAGCACAGCCGTCCGACAAATAATGATGCGGATTCTTGAATTTTGACATTTCCTATTCAATTTGAAACAACGAATTTCACCTTAAAAGCCTCCTTCATAATGAAAATGGTGATTGCTCGAAGATCTGTGGACTTTCTCAGTAGGAAGGCGAACGATTCAGCAGCGAATCTTCTCGCAAAATCTCGACTACTCGCGAACAATGCGATAAAATGCCTGCGAAGTTTCAACAATTCTTTTTCTGGTCATTTTCAATTTTTTTCACCTGAACGCCTTTTTCAATTGCCGACAAAGCAAATTCGATTGCGTCTTGACGATGATTGAGAGGCACACATAGGCGGCTTCGACGTTCTCCGCGTGTCTTGCGCCGATATCGAGAATATTGAACAACAACTCCAACGATTTCCATAGATGGGGCGCGAATTTGTCGCGTAGGTCTCGCGCGAACGCGGCGAGTATCCCGCAAAACGCCGGAATCGAGCGGCAATTCTGCAAAAAAAAGACGAACGAAAAAATTTTGACCAGATTCCATTTTGATCTTCCTACCGGTTTTGTTATATGCTCCACGAGAATATTGAACACTTGCTCAGATTTGTGAAGAAGTTGCGCGTACGTCTTCACGTCGAACTCCTTCATCGCATTCACAAAGGATTCTGGAAGATTACCGAGTCAACACACAAGTTCTCTGTTTGTCTTTCGCCTACCAAGATCCGGACCCTGATCCTCGTTTCTCCAATCGTCTAGCGCGTCTTCGAAATAGGTTTCATTGTGATTTTCAGCATTTATTCTTAAATTGTTATTACTGCGAAAAAAAATTAGAAAACTTTCCAACCTTCTGCTAAATTTTCCATTATCTCCACCCATTTGTGCGATTCTTTCATTAAACGAAAGATGCTGAAATAAAAAATCAAATGCTCAATAAATTCCATCGTTGTCTTACCCGTTTGATAGTTTTCTGTTTCTTTTTCGCTTCATAATACCTTGCAAATAGCTCATCCTCATCTGACAAATCCATTTTCTGCAAAAAATGACACAAATCAAACAATTAGGCAAATTAAATAATTTTCTTTATTAATTGATCAGCTAAAATAGGAAATTGGGGCCGAATAGCTATTATAAATCATAAAATAGGAATAATGTTTGAAAAATAAATTACGTGTGAGACACAACGTCTTCCGTAGATACGCAGGCAACTAGACATTTGCGCTAGAGCGAATTTGGCGCATATTCGGATATCTTTTCGGCGTATTAGAAAATCGACCGAGATAACCAACATATTTAGGCGATCATTAAAAAATTGTTCTCAAAAAAAATGAATTCTCAAATTGTTTTAAAGTTTACACGCAAATATCATATAAAACGAGTGAATGAAAAATTAATTAATGCGCAGAAAGTTCAATTTCTTTCAGATTTTTTCGTCGGTGTTTCAACGCCATTCATTTCTCATGCGATTTTAAAAATTTAGAAAATTTGGCTACATAAATAAAATTGTGCAATTTGGCAAATCGAAATGGGTTTTAAACGAAACATTTATTGAACAGATTTTGAGTGCTAAAAATAAATAATGGATGAAATCGGCTTTTAAATAATTCTGAAAAAAAAAGTATGTGTAAGAAAGCTAAAATTTAAGCACGAAAATCGTCGTTACTGTTTTTATTTTCGAAAAAAATTAGAGATTTTTTTTCGATTATTTCAATAAATGTTTCCCATTCAAAAATGGATCGTTCTAATTATTTTCAACAATAAAAATTTGATGGAAATTAATGTCTAAAATGAAATTCGTGTCCAATAATGGAATTTTGCGAGAAAATTACGTAAAATAACAGTTGAGATGTTTATTCAAATTCCCGCCGGCTGGCCGAAAATTTGGCCGCCGAAAAAAGTCGGCCATGGTTTTTTTTGCCAATTTAATTAAAATTTTCCTATAATCGATTGTATCATTCCAGAATGTTCGAAAATCGGTCTTTATGAATATAATGCCATCAATAAAATATTTAAATCCTGACCCGATGCTAGTGTTGTTCGAAAAACCACCACTCGTCAATGTACCTACCATCAATTCAAATTTTTTTTCTCATCGATATATGAATCTCAAAAATCATTCATATTTTTTCTTGGTAAATTTGTATTTAATAATGTGAATGCTTTTGAAGCGGATGCGAATCGATAAGAGTGGCGTCCTCATGGCAACGAGCCACCCGTCATTGTGCTCGTTCGTGTTGGCGTCTCATCTTCTCGTCCCCACCAAAAATGAAGATTGATCATGAATTATTAAGTGCGCAGCTTGCACAGGTTGGATTCTATTTTTTTTTGGAATTTTTTTGCAATTAACAAAATAGGCGAAAAAATCGGGAAAATCGCTGGAACACATGCGCGCCATTAGCGGAGACGACGAATTCTTCAGCACGTTTTGGCGCGTCGTCCGCAATTCGGGTCTCGACACGAAATTGGCGGCGATTCAGTTTCTCAATCAGACGCGAATGATTTTTAAGAATTCCGAGATGGTTGGTATATATTTTATTTTCTTTAATTCTCGCACGATTCTCGAATATCGCTTCTTTCCAGATTGACGGTGTCTGCGGACTTTTGGACGAACGACATCCGAAGATGTCGCGTCTCGTCATCCGATTTCTTTCCGTCAACTTTCCGATCGACTCGACGGCGTTGACCGACGCCAACGTGGTGATGCTCGTGAAATCCTGCTTGGCGAACTTCTCTCATGAGGAGGATATGGCCTATGAGAAGCTCCTTGATTATCTCTTCAGTAATTCTGGTTGGTTTTTCGAATTGTCGGGGGACATTTACGAGAAAGCGCGCATCTCGCTTGGGTCTCGCGTTGCATTCTACAGTATCTCCGAAATCCTGTACGTCTCGTCGTCTCGAGACCATTTCTTGAAATTTCGACATTTTTAAATGTTATTGGTTTTTTTTGGAATTTAAGATAAAATCAAGCGAATCAAAAAATTTATTTAAAAAATCGAAACAAGCATAATCGTGTATTCGACGCTTCAGAAAATATTGAATTAACGGTCTTTTAAAAAAAAATCCACGTAATACACTCACACGTAAAATTGCACACATTTGATTTCCAAAAATGAGCCGCGTGTTTACACCTGATGCATTTTATTCGACGATAATTTGAAAATTTGACGCATATTGACAATTTCAAAAGTCGTCGGACGCGATGCGGTTCGCGTGCGATCATCAAATATGACCGCACGCAAGCCGCAACGCGTCTGACGACATTTTTGAGATCGCATTTTTTTCCAAAAAAAAAATAAAGAAAATTATTTTACGTAATTTCCTCAGAATCCGAAGCTCGCTCAACGCGATTAATAATTGCGGCGATCGAGCAATTCGTCAAAGGCTCGGCTCTCGACTTCTCATTTCTCGCTTTCTATCAATTCAACGAGGAACGCGGTTGGGCACTGCCCGAGATGAAGGTGATCACCCTTCTGAATCACATTCATCGCAATCCGACCGTCTACCGAACGATATTTCACAAGGTGTTCCCATTGTGCATCCGCAACATCAATATGATCTATCGGTGGAGCTCGACGATGGACGCGCTCAACGTTCTGATGGCGCCGATCGACGCGGCGACGATTTGGGCGTCGATCGGCGATTATTGCGAGAAGAAGATCGCCGAGGGTCTCGCCGCGAATCTGTCCGAACTTGTGCCGGTAACGCATTCTCGTGAAGAAAATTTTGCGACGTCTCGTTCAGATGTTCTCGGTAATCATGGTGCCGTGCGTTCGAAGCGATCCCGAGCAGCAGCTTAAGATCATCGAAACGATGTTGCGCGCGCTGAACACCAAGACGATACTGGACACGTGCGAGCCGAAACATCTCGAGAAGTTGTATTTCGGTGTATTCAATACTGCCTACGCGATCGGCGAGGCGCGTCCGGCGCGCGGTAACCGCAGACTGTTCCGATTGCCGATCATCGAGATGCTCGATTTCAGACGGCAACACTTTCGAGCGACTCATCTTCATCGTCTTCGAGACGCTTCTGTTTCTATGCGACACTTTCGAGGCGTCGCGAAGTCGTCAGATGCGCGCGCTGTTCGAGACGACGACGCAAGCCATCCACAAAATGCTCGTCAGGATTCCGTTGGTGGCTTCCCGGAATACCGCCGACACCGATCGATTGCCAGGACTGATTGTCAAGATTCTACAGGTACAGTGATACGCTACAGTAAGACCAAGGTGTTCAATTCAAGATTATTGATGTTCGCGGGTGGAAGTTTCTCGTAGACAACGAGAATCTCGAGTTCGACAACTTCAAGATTCGAATCACGCTGACGAGAACATTGCACAATCTCTACAAACATTCGACAGCGGCGATTCGCCGCCACGACGAGGCGCTTCGACATTTCGACGTCGTCGACGCCATGCGATTGGCGCCGATACTCGGCCGCGTCGATTATCGCCTCATCGTCTCGTCGCGAATCTTTGAGAAGGTCGCCGAGGTGATGTGGTTCGGAATGGGACGCGTTCGCATCTCGTACAACTATCTCGAGACGTCGCAGTTTCTCAACGACATCGACGTCACCGAAGGCAACATCATTCAGCATATGATTGTCGGCGAGTTGTGCTCCGACGATACGGTAGGATTCTCCAAACATTCTCCAATTTCCCGTTAATTCAAATTCACAGCGTGTTCGCAATCAAGCCATCGAAAAAATCGTGTCTCCATACATGGCTCTAAGCGATCTGATGCCGGGCCATTGGAACACCGCAACACTCGGCAACATCCCATCAATCCGGTTGCTTTTAATCGATATCTAATTAACATGACTTTATTTTATGCTCAATTAAAAAAAAATATATGTATATTACGCGGTTAACATGGATGCGATTGTCTACAGACAATATGGACTCTCTACCAATTCTATGATATCAGTTTCATCGTTGATTTGTAAGGACGACTCAAGCGTCGTCGATTGCGGCTCGCTCGATTTGGCGGCGAATGCGAATCTCGCAACGTGTCACCCAGTCAACGTAGAAGGCTGTAGAAAAAAAACAACAACAACAAATGATTGAGAATCTCGAGCATGCTTACCGGTGAACGTGTAGGCGAACATGGCGATCATTGTGACGGCGGTGATGGATCGAATCGCCTCCGGGAACATCGAGTCAAGAACCTCGGCAGCGCAAAGACGCATCTGAAACCCATCGCGTCAATGAAGTTTGATTATGAGCTTCTGGCAACCTTATCGTAGGCTGGTGTGCAGTCGACCATCACTGGCACATCGTCAACCGGGACCAATTGGCCAGCAGCGTAAAGGCCGGCTTGAAGGCTTGGAAGGATGTCATCGGAATAGGCGAGACGCCATTTGACAATCAGAGCGGAGCAGTGGAGAATGGCCATGTCCAAAAGGCACAACTGCAAAATGTCACATTTCTCAACCGAGTTTGAGTTGGTTTGAAACCAAATAGGTGATTCTTCGTGTGGTTCGATACTTGACGATGTCCATCAGAATCAGAAGGCTCATGTAAAGCGACACGCAAATTCCGGCGACGACGGTCCATATGTACTTTTGATGCTGTAAACCACACAAGAATTGTGTTCGAAACTACAACATTTTGTTGTTTGAAGGCCGACTCTCGAAAACATGTTTTTTTTTTGTCGTCTTCGACATTTCCGGAATTCCAACGATCAAAAATCGCCGCTTACATCAATGATGTGATCTTTGGAAATTTGGATTTCGAGCAAATGAAGTTGTGTGAGATTGTCCAATTTCGCGGCAAACTCGGCCTCGTTGTACACTTTGAGCGTGTCGCGCGTCTTGTGCGAATTCACGTAGAAATTCGCGAAAATGATGCCGGCGAGGGAGAACAAAACGAAAAGCTTGACACAATGCGATGTGCGCGTCTGCAAACAAAGAATTGCCTCATCAGAATCAATCGCAATTACATTGAAGATGCGCGTGAGGAATGACTCGGCGCGATTCGAGTTCGATGGTCGCGTGATGTCGATGTCGGCGGTGCAGTCGATTTCGGGTTTTCGCAATTGTTTGCGCCAATCCAGGAAATAAGCTGAAAAAAAAAATGAAAAACAATGAAAACCGGATATTGGATGATCGAGATTAGCGTGCCGTATGAGACGTAGGCGGTGAGCAGGGCGACGAGGGTGCCGAGCTGGTAGAGGATCTCCGGCGGCATCACCGAATCGATGAAGACGTCGTCGCAATGCGGAATCTGAATTTCGTTGAATCATTAGCGTCAGCTTCTGGCCCACTGAATAACCTCCATATTCGATTCGTCCAGTGTGCAATTCAGCGCGTTTTTGAAGTTTTCCGGGTCGATGAGTTTGCCGGCGGCGCGAATTCCGCCAGATATCGTCGGCATCATATTGGAAATGTTCTCGGCGCGAAAAAAATCGGTGAAGCTTAGAAAAAGCATGCAAAGAATGTCGAAAAAGTGCAACTGAAAAAAATCAATCAAAAATTGGTGTTCTGATGGCGATTCTTGCCGGGAATTGGCAATGCCTCAAGCTCATACTATCAACAGCGATCATCATGCTCACAATGATGAAGACGGTGAACGAGCCGATCGTCATTCGGATTCCGCTGCTCTCATACTGCAAACATTTATGTCGATATTTTTGCAACTCATTTCCTCGCTCACGTCATCAACGTATTGCTGCGAGATGTGGACTTGCTGCAAATGGAGATAAGTGGCGTCGTTGATATGAATCGGGAATTCCGCCTGCAATGTTTGAATTTCAAAAAAAAAGAAACGAAAAAGAAGCACGATGAAATTTCTCAAAAAACCTCGCTGTAAAACTTGAGGAGTTGACGCGATTTGTCGAAATCGCAATCGCCGTAGGTGAACATGACGGCGGTTCGAAGGACGATGATGAAGAGCTTCAGGAAGAACACCATCGGGATCCGTGGGTGGATGATGAGGTCCATGACGAGAGCAACAAGTGATCGCTGTCGTGGAGACGGTGATGGTGGTGGTGGTGGCTCATCAGAGATGACGATCTCCACACTCTGTAGGTTATAACTAATTAGCTAGCCAATTAAGGACTTCGTACCTTCTGATTGGCAGCGATGAGTGGTGCCAAGCCGGGCATTTCGGAAGAGAATGAACGTTGTCGTGGGGCGGGCGCGCGAGCTTCTGGCTCAATCGATAGTGTGTGTGGAGCCGGCGGAGAGCACTTCTCTATCTCTCTCCATTTGCTCTGCTCACCTCCTTAATCGGCCCTTTCTCTTCTTCTGCCATTTTTTGTGGTGAACGCGCGGCGGGCTCAAACGGCATGCTTCTCGCATAACTAACCATCATATTAGTGTATTATACATACTTAATGAGGCACGCGTTGTTGTTTTTGTTTTTTTTTGTCGACTTCGTCGAGTATGAATCAAATGAGATGAGATTTTCTGAAAAGAAAGTGCAATGAGCTCGGGGATGATGGTGAATGAATGTGATATATTATTAAAAAATAATAGGAAGTTTTAGAATTAGTTTCTCGAAAAATGCAGCAATTTTTAGTTTCTATAAACTTAAAAAAAAACATTTTTTTTTTAAATATATCCCTATTATATACTTTCGGAAAAAAATCAAATAATAATTGAAACCGTCAACCTTTTACAGCTATTTTTTATGTAAAAAATCAATTTGAACATTATTTTGTTCATATTGTTGAAAAATGACAAATGTATCAAGGTGTCGTAGGATCCAGCGTTTTGTACGCAATGCTAAGAGACAGTTACCGTAATCCTCGCAGCGATTTACGGGGACTTTTTATTTAATTTCGCATATTCATTTTTTTATTTTTCGATCAACTTCCGTATTTCCCTTTGAAATTTTATTATTTTAATTTTTCAGAAACCGAGTTTAATAATTTATTTAGCAGAATAAGCACTTTTAAACGATTTTTTTGGTAAAAACAGCAGAGATTAAAAAGAAAACTTTTTTGTCATTAATAAAATTATTTAATCGTGTTTTGAAATTTGTACGCGTTTCTATTATCTTGTTTTTGTATTCTTCATTTTCAAAATAATTTTTAGAGCGTCAAAATCTTCACAATAATTCCCAACTCAACTGGACAAATGGAAAAGTGCATATTCTGAACAATAAATAATTAAACTCGGTTTCTACAGGTTTTAAATAAAAGATTTCTAAAGAAAATAAGAAAATTCAGCAAAAAATTTAAAGAAAATTAAAAAAAAAAAAACTCCGTAAATCGCTGCGAGGATTACGGTAACTGTCTCTTAGCATTGCGTACAAAACGCAGGATCCCACGACACCTAGATACATTTGTCATTTCCCAACAATACATACCATAACGGAAGAAAAAACAAATAAAATAGTTTTTAAATCTAAAAATAAATTCGAAAAGAAATGAAGTTTACTGTGTCTTATTAAAGGCACACGCGAATATTTGAATATGGTTTTGCAGCGAGAAAGGTACTGTACGCTTATGTTTCTCATTTTTTTCATATTTTGCAATCCTGTTTTCAAAGCAAAAACGGTACACGTTGCCATTGACCCTAAAAAAAGTCTTAAAATAAAAAAATACAATAACGAGCCATTTTTATTAAAGGAAAGAAATTAAATTAAAATCCATTAGAAGAATTGGTAGAAGATAAGGTTTCCAAAAAAAAATCGATTTAGAAATTTTGAAGCTCGCAAAAAAACGACGAAGAATCGATATTAGACTGGCGGATTCTCTGTCTCCTCCGGCTGTTCCGGATACGGAACTCTGACGCAAATGCGTGGGCGTCGAATTCGACACGCCATCAGCAATTGGCAACGATGGCGCCATTCGCAACGAAGTGCTGAAAGACGAAGACGGTGGTTTTGAAGGCCGGCCAGGAATCGCGCTTACCAAAGAATGAGTACCAGAAGACGATGAAAACGATGCAGAAGGCGAGCGGGCTGTCCGGAAAGATGCGTTGCGCGATCACCGACGAGCAGTAGTTCTCCTGAAACGAGTCGCGATCGTTGGGATTCCAAGTTGACCTCCATACCAGTGGTCCTTTGTTGGAGAGATTGCAGTGCATGTAGGCCGTCGTAATATTGGATTCGTAATTTTGGGCAATCATGATTCCCTCGTTGAACACCGGCATTTGGTTCGCGTAGAAATCGGATCCCATCACCCGGCTAGCCATCAACTTCAATGGGACAATCATGATCATCAGATCAACGAAGGCGAGCTGCAATTCGATTTAACTAGGTTCGCACCTCGTCGAAGCTCCTACCAAATACGGGCGAGTCGTCATGCGAGAATTGTCGCGATGCAAATCAATCAAGATGATGTAGCCGATGATGGACGATGCCGAGATTCCCACGAGAAACCAGAAGGCCGAAGCGACGATCTGAAAATCACGATGGAACCGCGTCGGAATCCAATTATCAAATACCATTGCCATGTAATCCTGGGCGATTCGGATTTTGGTGAACTCGAGGAAATTGATGGATTCGATGAACAATGCCTAAAAATTGATTGGCACTTTTATATCTGAAGAATTTCGCTTCATCTATAATACCTTGGTCATCGCGTGTGTCAGCAGCGCCACAGATTCGACGCTAATCATATAGCAGATGAGGGTGGCCATGATGATGACGGTGAACAGGACGATCTTGATCTTCTGGGCAATCGCGAGCTGCTAGGAATCACATTATGCGCTTTTTCTCCACATTTCAGCCTTACATTGAATATTCCGCCGATCACGACGCGCTCGCGACGCGGACGACGCTCATACGTCAAGCCATTCTTCAGGATCTTCTGAATGGCTGGCGACGCGGCGATGATCGTCGTCGACATGTGTTTGCTCCAATGAATGTGGTAGGCTGAAATTAAGAGATGAGTTCGTGGAACGGATTGTGCGATGATCTACAATAGGCGACATAGGCGCCGACGGCAAGCACGTAGAACGCGACGGCGCATATCGCGTAGGGCGAGATCTGAAGCGAGCGATAGACGCTTTGGCACGAATCCCTGAGTCCAGGTGTCAAGGCCCACTGAAAAAATAATCCAATGGATTACCATGACTGGAATCCCAACCTTCATTTCTTCATTGTCAATTCTACAGTTCAGCGAGGCCTCAAAGATGAGAACATCATCGTCCGACGCCATCAATGCCGCCGAGTGAAGGGCGTTCGGGACGACGGTGAGCAATTGGCTGGCGAGGACGCTCTGCACGACGAGCTGAAGTCCGATGACGATGATGACGAGGCAGTCAACGATGCGAAACGGATTCGCGAATCCCGCCGTCTCATTGATGTTGTCGCCGACGAGAATCGCGCTGAGAATAGCCATCACCATCGTCAGAATGATCCAGCAGTTGAGGCCGAGAAATTGATACAATCGAAGTTTGGCGATGTGGACGTGCATCAAATTGATTCCGCTGAAATTGGCGGCCGACGACGACGTCATCATTTCGGCGGCGTCGAGAAAATCGATGGACGATCGAACGGCGGGATTGACGAGACCGCTGTACAAGCAAGCCAGTATCAGACAGTAGCCAAGAAATTTGACAAAAATTGTGAAGCGCGGCTGAACTGGCAAATCATCAAAAGCGATTTCACGAGTGTCGCGCACGAACCTTGGGATTCGCCATGTAGGCGTCGATCTCATTGACGACGTCGGACACCAACGACACCTTTGGCTGCGTATCATCCAACTTCATCGTCGTCCCATCTTCTACGTCCGTTTTCTGAAGACGAACGACTATTTCGTGTTGTTGACATTCGAGGCTCCTCGCCGCGACCGCATTAATGCCCCCTCATAAAAATTTATTCGACAATATTTATGAGCGCGGGTTACTGTGGTTGGCGCCGCGGACGCCTTTTAAGGCGTCTAGAATCACATTAAATAAAATGATAATTTGAATAATAATGGGGGGGGGCTATTTTTTTCTTCCATGAGGCGACACTCTTTTTAAAAAAAATGGCGTCCTCCTTTAAATGCTCCCAACAAGCAATTCGCTGCGAGACATCATTTCTCTTAAACGTCTATGCGCCTTTAATCGTTGGCCAGCGTATGCTTGATTGTGTGCAATGGAGCGCGATATAATCACAAATGGAAATTCGCAGCGAGATATCATTCTATTACTAATGGCATGCGCCTTTAATCGTTGGCCTAAAATGCGGGGAAAATCGGCCATGGCCATCATCATAGTTTTTGGCACTGGTCGCCCTCAGCCTGGCTCACCTTGAGATTCTCGTACGGTTGAAACGACGGCATCATGAACACCGCTAGCAGGCAGCCAGAATATAATTCAAGGAATTGGAAGCAGCTAGTCGATCGTCGAGGGGGGGGGGTTTGAGAGAGCACAAATGAGGCGAATTTCGACGAGGCGCGTGTCGCGTTGGGCGTGGCCTCGTCGTCTCTGCTCCCCGCGCGCTCTCTCGCCGCCGCACGGTTTTCATACGCAAGCGGTGATCACACCTCGATTTGCACTTTTAAGGGAAATCAAGCTCGTTCGTTATAATTGGTCTCGTTGAAGCGAGTCGTCCGAGACACTTCAATGTTTTTCTTTGGAAAAAACGTGTATACGACCAGCTGTCGACGTAGTATCTCGAGGTGAGACCTCCTCAAATGCACTTTTCAAATTTTCGCGAATAATTA
Organism: Caenorhabditis bovis; assembly: GCA_902829315.1. Lineage (NCBI taxonomy): Eukaryota > Metazoa > Nematoda > Chromadorea > Rhabditida > Rhabditidae > Caenorhabditis > Caenorhabditis bovis. The sequence continues at coordinate 5,530,843 of CADEPM010000004.1, read as the reverse complement.
AGCATTAATAATTTGATGAATCATCATTGTTTCCTTGAAAACTACTAATGATGATTGAGCTTGAATCATGTGCTCTCGTTCATGGAAACAAATTATTCGAGGGCAGAATTGTACTCAACATTGTTTTTTTTTTTCTGCGAAAACAACACATTCGCTTTTTTCTCGCTTTTATCACGAAGAAATGAGCGAAAAAAAAAACTAGAATATTGGGGGAACGGAATTTTTCGAAATGAGTGGCGTGCGCTTTTAATTTCATTTTTATAAAAAATGCGATGCTGAAAAAAAAGAGAACCGAAGAGACACGGTGGAACCTCGGAATTGAACTGGGCTGTAATAGAACTAGTTTGGAATAGAACTTTCTTTAATATAACTCGCCGGAATTGAACTTGGCCGTAATATAACTCAGTTCTCAGTAGAGCGCAATTGCATCATTGTTTTGATTGAGGATTTTTTAACATTTTTCTTCTCAATTTTCTATATTTTACAGTTATTTTGGAAAAACATGCCGTGTGGGCCACAAAGAGGACTTTTAGAAATTGATGACAACTGGATGCGATTTAAGAAACTGTAGGGAGGTATTGAACCGTACGGTTTTCCATCAAACAAAACAATGATGCAATTGCGCTCTACTGAGAATCGAGTTCCATTCTAGCAGAGTTTTATTACGGAAGAATTATATTCCACCGAATTCTATTGTAGCTTTTCTCTTCTATTATGGTCAAGTTCAATTACATCCGAGTTTCATCACGGCGAGTGGATTCGCATCGAGACCCATTGCATAAATACCGTAAACGAAAAAAACCATTCATTAAAACAATAAGTAAAATTCTTAAAAATAAAACAAAATGACGCAGATACGGTATTTTAAGACGCATACCGCTTATTGATGCGATGGGTCTCGATGCGAATCTACCAAAAACACGCGATCTCCTATTCTTTTTTTTTCACGCTAAATTGAGGGCGATGTGTAATTGGAGTGTCGTACTCGTAGGGTAAGTTTTAGAACAAACCGCTAAAGTTGGTGTCTTTTTCAAATCGCTGAGTTGGCAACTCTTAGAGAAGCCCCGACTTTTGGTGCAATTTCGCGTCGCTGTGTTTACAGTACCATCACAAATCTTTTTTATTTCAAAATTTCAATTCCACTGGGAAATTAGCAAGCAAAAAAAAATCAAAGTTTATAAAATATAATTAGACAATTAACCACTAAAAAAGAACATTTGAGTTCCGTTCACTTCTTCGGCTTTCGCTCAATCTTCTCGGCAAACGTGACCTTCTTTTTCGGCGCCGTTTTCGTCGACGCCTCGTGCGATTTGCCCTTTTCCGGCGAGGTGATCAACTTCGACACCGCCGGCTCCTTTCTAATTAATTGCCAATTATGTGAGGCGATCAACGAGCTCTGAATTACTCTGCTGCCTTGCCAAGCGGCACATGAATGAGCTCCGTGTGCTGCGAATCCGAATCCTCGCGTTTGCTTGCCGTCGCCGCCGCATTCTTCTTCGGCCTCACCTTGCCTCGCATCACTTTTATCGAATCCACCATATCGCGTCGACTCTTCTCGCTGACCGCTTTTGACAACTGCAACGAGTTACAACGTGGGAGTACACCGAAACAGACCCACCTGTTTGATTTTCGACTTGTTCGTTTTGACGGATTTCACCGACGCTTCTGGCGGCAGGCCTGCCGTCGTCGTCGTTGTCGTCGTCGTCGAGCCGCTCCTAGAATATTTGCGCCTAACATCGCAAACTTCCAAGTCAGTGCGGACGCGGCGCTGCCGCCGCAAACCTACCCGCTGCCGATGTTGCCGTCGGGCTTCTGCGCGCACGTCAACATGCTGACGGCGATCGTCAGCGCGCTGCTCACCCCAACAAATAGACTCCATGAAGTTTCCAATAACATTCGCAAATATATAGATAATAATAGAAAAATGAATGGGTAGAAATCCTAGAAATGAGCGATCATGATTCGTTTCGACTCAGTTCTATTTATTTTTTAAAAATTCAATTCAACGAGTTCAAGTTTTTTCCATAAATTTAAATTATCTTAAATTTTTAAATCGAATATTTTTGTATTTTTGACAAGTTTTTTAAAAATATTTGGCATGTTTCTCAATTTTAAATCATTTCTTCAAATTTTTTCGCGGAATTTAAAAATCTTACTTGGTTTGAGAGCATTTGCGAATCTCACATTATGATTGAGAAGAAACCGAAGATTTAGTCGATCTTATTAAACTGAACTGCGCATTTTTATCGTTGTCTGGTTTCCACAGCATCCGTATAATTCAGAAGATTAGAAGTCAAAAATTATTCCGAGATAAAATTATTTTAAATTAAAAAAAATACAGATATCATCGAAATAAGAAAAAAAATCCAATTTTTGTTCCAAAAATTCGTCTCGATGAATTCGTGCATCTTTGCACTTCGGTGTTTGCACTGTTTCGCCTACAGTAACCGTGTGGGGTATTTATTATCGGCGTCAAATAACCCACGGGAAATTCAATCGCATAATCAGTGTGGATGTACGAAATTGTGAATTTACGCTCGGCCTAAATATTATCTGCGCGTACGTTAAAATGCAGAGTACGCAGACACGCGCACGTCTCTTTGCAGCTGTCAAACAGCCAATGTTTTTTTTTTAATTTCGTCCAATCATTCAAATCTGTTCCTTCACGACTATTTATTAAAAAAGGAACAACAAAAACAGAAATAGTCGGAATTATGATTTGGGATTTTGCGCCGAAAATTGCTAATCGAAATCTACAGAACTAGCGTCCGAAAAAAAAACAAAGAATTTCAACTTAATAATTAAGATCAATTAAATGTAGCACGCCGATCTGCGAGCAAGCACCGCATCGGGATTCTTGAGCATCTCGACGATGATGCTGAATGTCGAGCAGTCGTGAAACTCCGATCTGCAATAGCGGCGGACGAGGAACGTCAGAGTGAAGGCTGCAACAAAAGTGGGCCATTGTTAAATCAACATGGTCCGTTAGGCACTACCATAGATGGTGTAGAACACGTTGATTTGAATCATCGTGATAATAAGCGTCATGAGATCATCCGGAAGCATCAGCAAATAGAATTTGAGACTACAGTATTCCATCTGAAGGCATTGAAGATAATGTTTCAACTCATTTTCGTCAGCTTACACTCGGAATTCCCTGTGTAGTGCAGTTGAACTCGGTCTCCAACGAATTCATTCCCATCGACTCGTTCATCATACTCGGAATCACTTCGGTGGCAATGATGCAATCGAGAAGAACAACTTTGGCGAAGAGCAAGGTGGTGATGTCCATGGAAAGCACCTGCAATGAGAATCTTAAAGGAGCATTCCTATATGTGGGACCCTACCACGAAAAATTTCGCGTCAATTTCATAGCGTTTGCAGTCCATGGTGTCGATGAACACGAAAATCATGAGAATCGGGTTGGTCATCATAATATAGAACAACTTCTGACAATCAGCCATGTACTGAAAATGAGGAGAAGCTTTGCCTTAAAAGGGATAACCATCCAACCTCTTGAAGAAGGTCCAAAGTGATATCAGCGCTTCGGCGCTCGAAAGCGGTCCAATGAGACGTCGTCTGAACCTCATCGACCAAATCGACGAATTGCTGAATGACGGGAACCAGCGGCAGATAGTAGGCGCAATAGAGGAGCATGAGGAAAATGAGGAGCGGGAATTTGGCGAGTTGCGCGGTGCGGATCTACAATTCAAATATTGATGGTGACGAATTAGGAATCGTCGAGCCTCACACTGGGAAGTGTGAACATCGAGACAATCTCGAGCCAGCTGGTCGGCTCAATCTCGTGCGGATCATCGTAGTCGGTGATGATGCTCGAGTCGTCCGAATCCGACATGCTTCCCATTTCGATGTCTTCCTTGGAAGCTGACATGATCACGCTGGCAATCAATGATGAGAGGGGCAATTTAAAAAAGCGAAAAGTTGGAAATTGAGAAATATGAAAGTATGGCAACTCGAACAGATGTTCGCGTCCGCGCAATGTTGAGCTGACGCGCAGCGCCCGGGTCTCGCACCGATGGCGAGAGAATTCGAGATGGCGAGAGCGCGGCGGCAATTTGAAAATGATTATTGTTCAAAATGGCAACATGTGGTGTCGGCGAATACCAACCAACTTCGAGATTCGGCTTGCGATCAAGCTTATTTCGAAATCACTCATTGGATCCATTCGATTCCATACTCGAATGTTCGTGGTCAAAATGAGATGTCGAGGTGTTCTTCTTCACCAACATTTTAGAGACTGCCAAGAAAGAGCAAAAAATCCAGAAGTTGGCAATTCTCTTTTGCACACGTCGGCGACTGACTGTAGTCGGAACTATTGTGATGATAGTCGTCGTCGTCTTCCTGGTATGCCTCACAATGATCCAAGAGATTTTCGAATCCATCACATCGACATCGCCAACGATAAGAATCAAGAGAAACCAAAAGCTTTACATCATACTTCTTCTATGTATTCAAATTATGTCTTTTATAACTCGCAAGTAGTAAATCGGGATGAAGCAATCGTAAAAGTGCATAAAGAATTCCATGCGAGACCCAACAATCGGATTTTTTTTCCCACCACGAATCTAATATTCAATGCGCCACATCTTCAGAATTCTTGACTGTCTCGGTGACCCCGCCCACTTAGGTCCAAAATACAAATTAACACAAAATAATTTATTCGCAGAAGTTGAGAAATGTCTCAATGCGATTCGGTCGATTTCACCTCGATCACGACGCATTCGACATTCTGCTCATCATCATCGTCGTCGTCGTCATCCAAACGCTTCTCAGCGGCATATTCTGAAGCGTCAGTCGTCAGCATTATGGTTGACTTATAATGGTCCGTACTAATTGTGAATGGAAGGCACGCGGCGACGATGAGAATCGCGTAGAAGACGATGGCGTCACGCTGTCCGACGAGCTTCTCGATGATCGATCCGCACAACGATTCGTCGGTGCCGTTCGCGTCGATCGTGCAATTCAGCGATGACTCGAAAGCGGCGGCCGAGACGATTTTGCTCGCCGGCATCATTCCTCGCTCGATAATCGAGAAGCTCTCAATTTCCAACGAGTGTCGCATTACCCCCAATATGATGAACACGAACGCCGACCATTGACAACAGCGAATCTGAAATCGGGCGATTCTGGAATTGGCTGAACGAGAAGCCGTCACGATGGCCACGATTCCCGGCGTCGCTCGATAGTAGAAGATGCTGATAATGAGACTGGCGAAGGTTGAGAACACCATAAAGGCATTAAGACCATTCTCGTATACGGCCGTGCCGTACGTCTGGAATTGTTTTTTTTTTGGGAATCTGAAGAAATTGACGGTAGGGGATTACATGAATCAGATGCTCATTGGCGAGCTCGACTTGTTTCAGAAGAAGCCCGGTCTCATTGTTCAAACGCTTCGGGAATTGAGCCTAAATCGTTGAAGCTGCTAGCCGAAAGAGCTCTTCACCTTCATCTACCTCATTGAACAGCGTCGAGATCTGCTTCATCATTTTCAGATCCTCGCTGCCGTATTGCATGAAAAGGCACATGAGGACGGGAAGCATGAACATATGAAGAGCATGACCAGCTCGCGGGAAGTGCACACGATTGTGGCGCCACTGAAATGTTACCGGCAATTATAATTTAGCGAGGCAATTTTGTACCGCTGACATAACGGGACGAATTTTTTTTTGGTTGACGACTGAAAGAGCGAGAGAAAGATGGTCCAAACGAGGCGTCGCACAAATCGGATTCCGAAGGCCCATTTGCGGATCGGATCGGATTTGCTGGGTACTAATACACTGTACTAATGGCATTTTATCCAATTAATTCGATTGCTTCAGGATTGACTATACGACGGATTAGGCAATCACACTTCTGTGATTAAGATGGCAGCTAGCCATCTAGCTATATAGTCGCCTTCGAGAGGGTCAGCTTTGGTTGGCGCAATAGCGCAGTGGCAAAAGTCTTAGACTCATAATCATGGGGATCGTGGGTTCGATCCCGCCCCAGAGCGAAATATTTCCGAAACTTTTTTTACGGCACATCCAATATCTTAAAGGCGCACACGTTGATCTCAATGTGGTTCGAATCAATTGTCGCAAGACGCCACACATTTTCCGCAATATGCGCCTTTAATCGCTTCATTTTGGCGATTGAATTGAGTTGTCTCGAAATTTCTCGATATTCAATGTTATCAACCTATAAAAATTTTTCTTAATTCGTAGCCGCCGATTCTGCTAGCCAACTGTCGTAGATTCCAGTGTTTCAGTACGCAGTACACCGAGCGGTGGGTTACCGTAACCCTTTGTGGGACCCCTGGATGTCTCGTAGAGCGTGTGTTTGAATTGCCGCCATCACTAATTCACAATGAATTGGCGATTGCGGCGCATCCCGGAAAATGTCCGCAGATGTGTTTCAATGAAATTCCTCCCCCAAAAATTCGAAAAAACGACGATCCTGCTCGCCATCAGTTGTTTGAAATTGATAATTCGCCCCATCGCGCTCGTCGATGACGAATAGCAATCGTCCGTTTTTGTTTTTTCTCATGATCGTTCCATTAAAACGCACATTAAACGTGGCATCCAACCATATTTTTTGTTTTTTTGGGGTTGACGCGTCGTAAACACATTGTGTGGCGGTTAGTTTACCATGCACTTTCAAATCGGGTCCCATGACGATTCGAATAGTGCCGATTCACTGTTTAAAGGCGCATGCCGGATTTTTTTTAAAGGCGCGTATTTAAAAGTCAATTTGATAATATAGCCATTCAATGGTACTTCATCTTTAAAGACCAATTTAAAAAGTGCTGAAATTTGATCTACAATTGTCGGCAGCTCGAACTTCACAAATCAACATTCCAGATGTTGGCCGGCTCGAACAAAAGTTGCGAAAACAGCTGGTCGCGATTGTCTCGATGATTTACGACGACGTCGACGGCCAGATGTCTCTCTGGAAATTCGAAAATTTCGAATTTGGCGCGCGCCATATTCGAGAATACATCATCGTGGCGTCGGCGCGAGCGATTGAAGTTTTTGAATTTTTTCTTCTAGATGTCTCCGACCCGCATTGTTTTCGGTGTGTCATAAAAGAGGTTTCACGCGCTCTCCATATTATAAGGGGTGCCGAATTGAGAGGGCGCCGAGAAGACAGCGCGATTTTGGCGCCGCCCATTTGTGCAATCGAACGCTGCCTTGGGTGGATTGCTCATTCGAACTCGATTTGCGGCTTGCTGGAATGTGGCTCGAGAATTTCCTTCGCGCCATTCGAAGTAAGTCTTTTTCCTAATTAACTCAAAAATGCGTCGGGTAGGAACCGAATTTGAACCCGTGACCTCTCGCGCCAAAATGCAGCGCTTTGCGCGTCGCCTATCAACGCCTCACTGGTGGCCTGCGCAAACGCCTGGGAAGACCTGGCTTCCTCAATTTTCCAATTTGCAGACAGGGATGAGGTGCGAAGCTACCTCTACTTGGACGTGATCTTCACCTACCTTCAGCTTTTCCAATTCCTCATCTGGTACTACAACCAATTGCCACCGTAATCCATCACTCGCATTTCGCCAATCAGCCAATTTGTCTCGTTTCAGCGAGTACGCGAGCCACGTCGCCATGTTCATCATGACCGAATACATGTGGCTCAAAAGAATCGACGATTGTCCGATGTTGACGTTGATCCGCAACACCATGTACATGCAATTGTTCTTCTACTTGTACTATAACGATTATGAGTGCACCTTCTATTATTTGATCATAGTTGTGCTTCGCATTATGACGGATAGCAAGATCGAGTACGCGAGACTTCACTTCCCCGCCGATTTCCGCTTTTCCATTTTTGCTCTTTGAATCTCATTCGATGATTTGTTGTTGTTTATTTGTTGATTTGTTGATTTGTTGTCGTTTCAATAATAAACTGCCAATGGAAATTAGAGGTCGCTTTTTTTTCGGCAATTTTGAAGAGGTGTGCCGCAACATTGCAAAAATTGCGCGCCGCGATGCGAATTTTGTTCTCAAAATTATAGAAAATATTTTCTAATGGCTATCGTGAACAAATTCAAAATAATATGCAAAAAAATTTATTAATTATGATAATTAATGAATCGTTTCGACGAATTGCTGATTTTCCGCTTTGGGCGAAATTTTGAAAACGGTTCGAATTCGATCAAGATTTCCGAAAATGTAGCCGATTTGAAGGAGTAACAATTCGCTGCTGTAGTCGCACAACGTTTCGGTTGAAAATATAAAAAACGAGATGCTGCCAAAAAATATGAAATAAATGAACAGGAGCATGCGAAGCTATAAAAAATTGCGACAGAATGGCCGAAATTGAAAAAAATTTCAATTTCGACGTATTTTTTGGTTCACCAGTGTTTGCACACATTTTATACTGGTTAATTTAAATTTTTGCGAAGCTTTGAGAAGGGCTAAACATCTTTAACAAGTTATGCTGAAAATTCGCATATATAAAAAGGGCTCCTCAAAACCCAAAAAGAAATTGCATCGACCGGGAATCGAACCCGGGCCGCCCGCGTGGCAGACGAGCATTCTACCACTGAACCACCGATGCCCACGATGTGTGGCGTTTCTAATGTCATGTCGAGATGGAGACGCCTATGCCGAAAAACAGTGTGCGATTGATGGAGACGCAGGGATGCAAAGGCGTTCATTTGACTAGCAAAGAAGGTGATTTTGCCTGGGGGATTGAGAATTTTTAATTTTGAAAAAAAAAATAGTTCGCAAATTTCCCCCATCGACGTTATTATGCCGTTTTCTTTCAAAGAGTCTCAATATTTTGGGTCCGAAGGTTCAGATTTGAATAATTGTTTTTCTTTAATACGTTTCCCCCCAAAAAATGCGGCTACCAAAATTTTTCGCTGCAAGACCTTGTAGTTAAAACGGCGACGAACCGCAATGCGTCTGACGACATCGAATAGTTGCGCATTGAATTTTCACCAAAATAAAAAGTCCGCAAACACCGCTGGCAATGTTTCGGCGGCAATCACATATTTTCAAATTGTTGCTTACAAAAAACACGGCAAAAATTGGGAGGATTTGAAGAAATATGTTGATTTCGATAGTCTTTTTGTTCGCCGACATATTCTTCGATTTTTGGATTCTCTTCAAAATGATAACATGTAGAATAAGCGATAGAATCGGGCATAATGAGTGCATCACAAAGAACACCTTCAATCTCGTCTCAATGCTCAAACGCTATCTCGCAACTTACATGAACTTGAATCGATACCGGCGTTGCCATTGTGTAATTCGATGATCCGGAATAATGTGAGAATATCTGAAATTCGATTCGAGAATTTTTGGAAGAAAGGATTTCTCGAGAAAAACTCGAAAAAATTTTTTTAAGCAAAAGTGAAAAATCGCGTCAAATTCGTTGTGACGTCTGCAATTTTTCGTCTTCACATTTTTCTCGAGAATTTCTTTCTCGAACAAGAACCAATACCATTCTTTTTTGGCAGGCTTCTCCAATTAAATGCAATCTTTCCACATCGTGATTCACCCAAACCATATATGCAATTGCAATAAGAATCAACGAGTTGAGGTAGATTTTCAAAATCGTTCTAAAATAAATCAATATTGCAATTATGGGTCCTTCTGGTTTTTTGGATCTACCCAGTTACAAATTGATGGTATTTATCATCTGCGAATAGAACAATAAATCTCTGAATGCCGAGAAGAAGGATGAAGCCAGGAATGACGGGACCATCGAGAAATGTCTCGAGTTTTTCCATTAATATTGGGAAAAAGCTGCAAATAGTTCTCATTTTTCTATTTGGCATTTTTCCAACTCACAATACTGCCAATAAGGCCATGAAAGCGTTGGAAACGTGAGCAAATGATAATAAGAGAGCAAGCAATTGTCCATAGGTTAGAATATAGGATAGAACCATAATTAGGCTCAATCGGATATTGAATGCATAAGTGTACATCTGAAAAAATTTGATTTAAAAAAATGCTATCTGCAAAATGTCATATTTTTCTAGCGACAATTCAAAAATTCAAGCACAATTTTTCGAAAATGAAGAGACGGTGTGTTTGCACGCAATGCGCCGCACTTGACGACACTTTGCACAGAAATCTCATCGTTTCTCTATTTTTTTTCGAACCATTTTTTCTTTGCCAACATTTATGCAGAATAGATAGCCGGATGTGCAATGAATGAGTGTTCCTAGAAAAAAGTCGAAGCCGTATTGAATACATTTGCCGAGAGTGAAATCGCTCATTTATGGCAAATATGCAAATATATTTTTAAACAAATTGAATTGCCAAAATTAGCTGCTTAAAATGCCATTTTGACATTTAAATTGGTTGTTTATTATTGGCTTAAAATAAGTAGTTTGGTGAGTTGAATCATTGTTATAAGTTTCATAATTTGAGGGTTGCCGACGGGTTTCTATTTTCTTTATTTTTCGACTTTGATCATCAGACCATTATCAAAATGATTCAATGTATCAATCTCGGCGTCTCTCAATTTTCAACGCTCTCTAACCTTTACTTGAAATGGCGTCATTCGATGCTCCTCACTATTTCGAGAATTTTGTGTTGTCCTGCTCAAACACATTGTTTTGACCATCTAAAATATAGAAAATCCGTTGTCAAAAATCAAATCTGGTGTTGGCGAAATCTGGTAACTCAAAACCAATTGGATTCGAATAGGTGAAATTTGAAAAAAAAAACGAATGAGATTTGGATGGAGACTTGCTCCAATGAGCATACACCTCAAGCCCTTTTATAATTAAAAAAAACCATTACTTTACCAAAAATCAATTTTTGAGGGTGTGTTGATCGTTTTAATGCTTCTTCTTACATATTAAAGAAACATTGCTTGGGAATTATTTAATATTTATTAATTCACACTGGGAATACGCAAAAATGTGCACCAATAGGGGGAATGCTGTGCTCGTAGGATTTTTTTGTTTGGAAAATTTCCAATTGATTGATGTTGGTTCCTACCAGAGCTAAACGAACTTAAATTTTCTGAAACCGGAAACCGGAAGACGGAAGGCGTAGTCCACGGCGGACTTCGCACAATATTGAGAATATTGGCAAATTGCTGACGTTGAAAATTTTGTCGGTGATGAAAAAAACCATGTAGATGCAATTGTTCTTTGAAAATCCGGGCCAAACCCAGATTTAACCTTCCCGAAGCAACAGTATTTCGTGGTGCAAGAACTAATTAATCAGGCAGAAGCCCTTCATCGCCGCCAATTTGGCGGCTTGGTTCCTTCTTTCATCACCTCTAGAAACGCAAGGTAAATAACGAAAAACACTAACCTTGCGTCTCCAGAAGGTCTCCACGCATCTTCTACACTCGAGAATAACAGATTTCAGCACAATCACTAAAAGAACGGCGTCAAAGGCCCAAAACTGAGCTCAAAAATCGGTCTCCAAATTCGCTAAAATGTCGCCGCTTGATTACTGTCGCTTTTCGCCGCGAGATATCCTAGCGGCCTCACTACATCCCCCTTTAGCCGATTGATTCTGCGTCTCTCTGACGCCCACTGTCTTTTTCCCATACGCGCGATATCTCTACCTCATCGCGCGCGCCCTCCTCGTTCACACACACTCTCTCTCTCTCTCTCTGCGAGAATTTTTAAATTTGTTTTTCCCTATTTTCCGTTAATTTTCAGTCAATTTACCACGGAATTTGACATTTTCTTCTACTTGTACTATAACGATTATAAGTGCACCTGTCAAATCCTGGACGATTTGACCTGAAAAGGGGAAAATAAATGAAAAAGATAGAGGTAAAATGGAAAAATGAGAGGAGAAATAATTTCGAAAATGTGGCCGTAAATCTACACTGTGCGATGGGGCGCGGTTGCAACCCTAATGAATAGACGCATACGGTGAGAGTCTATAGGGCGTTATGGGTGATTTTCCCACGTGTTCCCGCCGCGACGCCAGGAAGTAGGATTTTGGGAGTAAACAAATGAGTTTTTTGGCCTAAATTAGACAGTTCTTCGCTCTGTTTTGACCGCGAGCGGTCGTTTTTTTTTTGGCTGTTCTCTTCTACATGTTTTGTTGAAGCCTCTTACCATGCTCGGGGAGCATGTCGGTGGCCCGAGGGGCCTGTACCGACGGAGGCAGATGAGTCTTGATCGGCCTAGGGCCGCGTCAAGATGAATCTTGAAGGCTCGAGCAGTCTGGGACTGTTCAAGCCTAGAATTTGCGAATTGAGCAGTCTTGGATCACCACCGTTCCATCCACAATCAAATGGACAAGCTCAAAGGTTCGTGGACACCTTCAAGAGGGGACTTCTCAAATTGAAAGGGGAGGAACCTTCGGCAGAAGCCTTGCAGACCTTCTTGCAAGCATATCGCTCAACGCCATGTCCATCGTCTCCCGGAGGGAAATCACCAGCCGAGAATTTCGTAGGTTATGGAATATTCTAGAACCCAATCCCTCACGTAAATATCCCCATACGCACATTGTAGAACATTCTCGAAGCACATCCCCACTAGTATAAATACCCGGCCCTCATAGATTGTAGTGTTCAGCTAAGGATATACAGTGATGTAGAGTTGGATAGGATAAAGCTATCCAACTCTACATCACTTCGAGCCCCACGCTTCGGCACCACACACGCGGAACTTAAGGACACAACATAAATAATACAAATCGTGGGTAGAAAAGTAGGAGAGAAAAATCAAGGGTGGGTTGTAGTAGGCCATAAAAACCATACTTGCGACGGGCGACGAACATGGTGCTTCTAACTTCGCCAAGGTCGTCGTAACGCCTCAAGAAAAAAAGCGCGAGCGGAAAAAAACCCCCACTTAAACATTTTTAATCATTTCCATTACTTTTTGGATTAAAAAAAGAAGGAAAACCAAAAACCACCTTACCTGGGACCCATTTGTGTGACAAAACCCTTCAAACAACTCAACATCCCAAAATACCAAAAATGGAAACAAATAATTTTCGAAGTTTTGGCGACTTGAACTCTTGAAAGGGTTTAGCACAATCCTTCCGTTAAAAAGACTTACCTGACATATATAGTAAAGTAGAAAAATTAGAAAAATTAAAAACAACAAAAAAACAAGGATAAAAATAAAAGAAACCAAAATTATCGTCCAATTTTGATTCAAATGTCGATTCGATTGATTCCATCGAAAGTTTCTTTCTGTAAATATTTGGAATTGTGTCAGAATTTTGTGTTTTCATGTATTTTTAGTATCTAAACACAGAAACACTTTTTCAGAATAAAAATAATCAGTGATCGCAGAGAAGCAACTCCAAAAATTAAAAATGTTATCGAAATTAAAAAATCATTAAAATCGGGTTTTCTAAAAAAGGGGGGGGGATGAATCTGTTTTTTTTTACAACACTGATTGAAATGAAGTAAAAAACTATCTAAATAAATTTACGACTGATAAATCGGACAATTCAGTCCGACCCGCCATCGCAAGTATATGAAAATGGTCGTTACAAAAAATGTTGATTCCGTATTAATTATATGTAGATCAGGGCTGTGCGGCAAAGGAATTGCCGATTGCCGAAATTGCCGAAATTGCCGATTGCCGCACAGCCCTGATGTAGATCACTGCATAATTCCAGTAGATGAAAAACGGTTGAATGGTATATAAAAAATAGATGAGCCAGGAAAACAGATGAAAAAGGGTTAAAAAATGAAAGAAAAAAAGATAGCGGAAAAAAACAGATGAAAAACCCCTAACAAATAGACGAAAAATAGATTGCAAATAACCTGCCAGGAAAATGGACTAAAGATGGATAAAAAATAGGCAAATAGCGGATGGAATTAAATACGCATGATACTGTATACAAATTGTGTAGATTTTCGTCCTGTGCACACAGACTTCTTATGAATTTCGAAATAGAAATTCCTAAAAATTATTAAATACTTTCGTTTTCCTTAAATTAATAAAAAAATAGTTGCTGAAATATATAAAAATATAGAACTAACACGACCTAACGTTCATTGAGGTGTTCTTAAATCTTCAACGCATATTTTCTAAGAGAACAGTTCGTAAAAATCGATATAAACTTGGTCAGTTACTTTCGCATTTACTCCATCTTATTTCTTTGGTGATAGAATGATTCTTTCAGAATATTCTCAAAGAAAGCTTTCCTGAAAACGGAATTTCAATGCCAAGAAGGACAAGGAAGAAAATAAAAAGGGGCCAATTAGTTCTTAACGAAAGTAATTTTTAAACAATTATAAAACTTTTAATTTCTTGTCACTCTTTTTAAATGTATAGCTGGCAAATTACGTTGCTGCGCCTTTCTTGTGTTTTAGTGAATCAAAAGTGCGTAAAGAACAAGTTCTAAATTAATTAATGTAATAATTTTTGATGTTTTTACGTGAAAATAGTAAAACTGTTCATCAATAGCAAAAAATAAACGCTCTTAAATCTCAACAAAAGAAGTATTTCAGACCAAATTAAGAACTCGAGTTGTATCGTTTGGTCAAGGACAATTATCGAAAAGCGGAGGAGAGAAACATTGAAAAGAAGTCGACGAGGCCAATATGAGAATGTTGGATATTTCGAATAGTGTTTGTGCAAGTATTTCACCACTAAAAATCATGTAGCTGATGTGTAATTTTCTTCTAAAATCTAAACTAATTTTAAGGAAATTATTTTCCATTTGGATGACACCATTGAAATGTTTGGAAATCCAATGACAATTTCAACTACAAGTTTTGAATCGCTCTATATACGCATATTTGTAACAATTTCACCCATGTCGTCTTATCTAGGTATGCCCGGAAGAAATTTCCAACGTCATTCGATAATAACGCTACTCTGTTTTTCAGATTCAGGCTCCGGAGGACTCTGGAATACGAACTATACAAACGAATGGAATCTCGGCCGAGCGAAATTCTGAAACAATTTGTACGGTTGGTTCCAAGTTTATGCAAGAAGAATGTAGGCCCTTCACGGCCAATTTCTGTGAACGGGGAAAAATATTCACAATATAATTCGCCGTTTGGAATGTTAAGGAAGCATCAGAAATGATCACTTTTCGGCGTGCTGGTATTTTCTTTTTTCATTAAAATATGTAATAATTCTGTTTCAGTTTCATATTGCGAAAAACACGAGAATGAGAAGTTAATAATCGAGCCGATTATCAATAATATATAAACAAAACTTCGCTTGGCTTAATAATTCAGAATATCCAAACCTTCTGATGATATTACGGTCTGTATTAAGTTTCTGCTAATACCCATTAATAGTTCATTCACTATTTTTGCGGGACTGAGTTTTCTTTAATTTATGTTGTTGAATTTAACTATGATAGGGACACATTTCCTGTTTAATTATTTTGTTTTCATTTGTTATTATTATTTAAAAAACCTAATGTTTCGTTGTAATGCAATAAACTCGGCGTTTCTGAAACAGTCGGATTTGCACAATGGTTGAAATGGAACCAAACCGATGGAAAATAGATTAAAAACAGCATAAATGAGCAAGGAAAATTGATAAAAAACAGACGAAACGTTGTTGATGAGCTGGCGGAAAATGGATGAAAACCCGATGAAACATGGATCAAATGCGGACAAAAAAATGATCTGTGGCAGACCCCTTTTTCATCAGTTTTCTGCGCATTGTTTGATATGTTTTCCGTCCGTTTTAGATATAATTGGAATTATGCAGTGGATCTCGCTACTGCAAAGACTTGCAGACTTTAAGCTGATGTTTCTTTTCGCGCGGAGGCGGATTATTGAATAAAAATTTAAATTGGCAGTCACGGTGTGCGGTGTACATCAGAGCTGTGCGGCAATCGGAAATTCCATTGCCGCACAGCCCTGGTGTACGTCCTTATCCTAATCTTATTTTTAATCATTATTTGCGAATTAATTGGCAATTTACAAACTTATTAGAAAGGGCTAATTAACCCGTTTTTTAATGAACGAAATGAACGATAAAATGTAGGTAAACCGATACGATACGCGAACCAGGGCTGTGCGGCAATCGGAAATTTCGGCAATTCGGCAATTAAATGATTTCAACGATAATTCGAAATATAAATACCGAATTTTCACGGTATTCCAAATTATTCAATGGACATTCCTTTTTGTTGCGCCGATTTTTTTTTTTGACACCAAATTGCCGAAAATATAAATGTCGGCAAATCGGCAATTTGAAAAATCGGCAATTCCATTGTCGCACAGCCCTGACGCGAACTTTCCAACTTTCGTCGTGAATAGAAAAACAATATTTCCAACTTTTGAAAATTACCTGTCAGTCAGAAATATTCACTTTATTCCTTATTTTACCCTATTCTAAACATGCTCTACGAAATGATTGTTAGCAATCGATAACAGCTAGTGTGTGATGATTACCTTATATGTTTATCTTCTGATCCGAAATGTTCCAATCAGTTTCGAAATTTTCTGATCTGAAACAAAATATTGAAAAAAAAACGATTAAAGAAGTAAAAAATGTCACTGTTTCAAAGCCCGATTCTCATGTTCGTCATCCTCATCGCCTTGGTCATTGTGATTTTCTTTGGATTTCTACCAAAATTTTTGAGCGTGAAATTATTATGAATAAATTTGAGACATTCAAACGTTTGTTGCCAATTTGGCGGTCCCTACATCGAATGGTCCCGACGCCACTCCGCCGTGTGCGCTTCGACTTCTCCAGGCATTTCCCTCCTGGGTCGGACCCTATGGGTCACCGAAGCGGGACGTTTGCTCCGCGTCTCGTGGCACGAGAACGCGGCGTCCGTGCGGGCTCTCTCAGATCCGAATCAACGAATGTTCTCGAGACACGCTCACAGCGGTTCGGAACCTTCGATCTCGGGACAAACGGATATCACAATTTTTAAAATAACTGAATTCGTAAAAAAAAAACTGATTGAAAAACATAAAAGATGAAGCAAACACTTACACGACTGTGATTAGCTGGTTAACGGCGAATGAAGAGCGCAAAAAACACTGGAAACAAATTAGAAATGAATAAAAATGAAGTCATGTTGGTTTTGACGTTTTAAATATTCACGTGATAAATTATTTCTTCGACAACCTGCTTAAAAATTGAGATATTTTTCTATAGAAGCGGTTTTTTTGGCAACAATCACGAATTATACGAATTTTGGTCAATGATTTTTTCATTTCCGCTTCTCCGATATCGATTTTTCACTTCCATGATTTTCATTAAACGAAAGCATCACTTGACCGTCTTTTGATGAAAATTGTTGGTTTTTTTGTCAATTTCAAACACGAATTTAACAACAAAATCGATTTATTGAGTAAATCAATTGAGAAGACGTGAGAAGGAACGCATCAAATCAATGAGAAGGACCAGCCACATCGCGAAGCTCATTCCATCGGCGATGATGAGCTCAAAGAGGCTGTAGTAGACGACGCGACAGAAGAAGGGCGCGTGCGCTCGAACATTTCTGGGCAACAATTTCACAATGACGAAATCGATGACGATTGTGCCGATGGTCTTGATCACGAAGAACTTGAACGAAGAACCGTGGTACTGTATAAAAAGGGCTCCTTAAACCTAAAAGGCAATTGCATCGACCGGGAATCGAACCCGGGCCGCCCGCGTGGCAGGCGAGCATTCTACCACTGAACCACCGATGCCCACGATGTGCGGCGATTCTAATGTCATGTCGAGATGGAGACGCCTATGCCGAAAAACAGTGTGCGATTGTTGGAGACGCAGGGATGCAAAGGCGTTCATTTGACTAGCAAGGAAAGTGATTTTGCCTGGGGAATTGAGAATTTCTAATTTTGAAAAAAAATAGTTTGCAAGTTTCCCCCATCGACGTTTTATGCCGTTTTCTCTCAAAAAAGTCTGTTTCGCTGCAAGACCTTGTAGTTGTTGCTTACAAAAAACATGGCAAAAATTGGGAGGATTTAAAGAAATATGTTGATTTCGATGGTCTTTTTGTTCGCCGAAATATTCGTCGATGTTCGAATTCTCTTCAAAATGATAACATGTAGAATAAGCGATAAAATCGGGCATAATGAGTGCATCACGAAGAACACCTTCAATCTCGTCTCAATGCTCAAACGCTATCTCGCAACTTACATGAACTTGAATCGATACCGGCGTTGCCATTGTGTAATTCGATGATCCGGTATATTAGATTCGCTAGACGTGCAAGGTATTGAGAGATATCTCAAGCGGGACACGGAATACGGAACAGGAAAATGTCACGGAAAACGGAATTCCGTGCAGCTCTGGTGTCCAAGGTCATCTTCTTCTTCGTGATGTGATGTAGAGGGTCCGAACTTTGTGCAATCTACTACATAGCTAACGAAAATTCTGTCAATTAGAGCGAATCGCATAAATACGTTGATTGCGAGTATTTTGAAATTAAAAAATAATGAAAAACCTGTATTTATTAGGCAAAGACCCTTAGAAAAAACCATGTCCAAGAATGTTTTTGGAAGCCAATTCTTTAAATTGTTGTCCATTTCCCCCGCTCACAGCTGTGAGCCATTGCGTCGTGGTGTTTGCACACAATGCCAATTCTTCCGCAAACACTCTCCAAAACGAAAATCCGTGAAAATTGCCACGCATCACTGAGAATTCGGTAGAGATGAATGTAGAAACGCGCGGCGATTCCTCAAATGTTTCACATCCGATTTTCCGGTGAGAAGCTGAACGGCCAACACTCGATAAGGCTTGACAATCCATAATTGGGCGATGCAGTTGAAGAATGATGACATTGCTAAAGGTAGAAATGCAATATAATACATTGGAAACCTGAAAAATCGATTTTCTCTCTATTTTCGTTGAGAACAATTCAAAATATACCATTTCAATGGTTCGATGACGAAAAAATAAATCGACCAAAATATGATCATAATCGGCGAAACGAACACGAGAAACAACAATGAATAGACGATCTCCAATCGGAGAATCAGCTTCTGCTGGGTTTGCACAAGTTGTGAGGTCATCGACGAATATTTTCTGATGAAATACGTGGTTCTGAATATTGGTTTTTTTCTAAAATTATGATGTTCACTCGAAATTTACAATAAAAATATTGAAATCGGTCCAAGAATACCGATTATAATTGTAACTTTCAATTCGGTTAATACGATATCCCATGGGATTGTTATGATGATTACATCCAAGTAATTCTCTTCATAGAATTCGATGAGTCTCGGATCATATTCAATCGAGGCGAGCTTAATTGGCTCATTATCCAGTATTGTTCCTGAAAATCATTATTATCATTGTGGCATAGGTATAGTCGGCGTCCGGCGACTGCTGTACGCGGGTAGATTTACGCGCATGCGCCTTGAAAAGGTCTCGCCACGCGTGAAGAACTGACCCACAAAATTTGAAATAACCTGTTCGCCCTTGCGAAACCATTTCGAAAAACGTATTCCCGTAAATCTACCCGCATGCAGCAGTCGCCGACTATAATTATTTTAAACAATACCATAGATGACTAAAATGATGTTAATGATAGCCAAGAAAAATATGATTATATATGAAGTAACGCGAAAATAATACAATTTCAATTCCTGACTATGGGTTCCCATCCTGTAATTGTAGATTTACGAAACGGGAGGAGAGAAAAGAAAGGAAAAACAGAAATAATGATCATATTTCTTTTTTCTGCATCTTTTTTTAATTTTCATTTCTCAGTCTTCGTGGAAACACGAATATCTGCATCGAAAATGAGCTATCAATAGAGCGTACATGCATCATTGCATTTTTGCCAAATGAAGAGCATCTGCTTGATGAGTATTTTCGAAGAAACTATGCACTATAAGATCTACTGTTATTATGCCACGAGGCACTGCCTGAAAAGGTTCAAAAATCGCTGAAGATTGGTCTGATTTTTAATTAAAAAAAAACGAAAACGATGCAAATGCGCTCTATTGAGAATGCGGTTTAGACTCGCCAAAAAAGGCACGCTTACATGAATCCCTTTGAAGTTCTGATGCAATTGCAAAACATGATTTCGAATGAGACGATGGTGGCCGAAGCGGTTGCCACGACGCAGCACAACATTGAGATGATTGGCAGATTGTTGACGTTCAAAATTTTGTCGGTGATGAAAAATCGATAGGGATAGATGAGGTGAACGGTCGAAGCGACGGCAAAGAAGCTCGACAACGCGAAGAGCCAAATTTGGCACATTAGCAGATTCCGATAGCTGTTCAACACTTTGGTTTTGGCGGTAAGGATGACGTGGCACGTGAAAATGAGGGCAATTAATGAGACGAACAGAAATACTCGGCTTAGCCATTTATAAATGAAAAATTTTGGACTGAAATCAATTTAATTGGGTTTTAAAAGAAGGGGAACATCAAAACCTTGATCGATCATATTTATAAACATCGTAGAATCCGTTGAAATAATCTTCCGGACGAAATGGAATCAAAGCATCACGCAAATGCATTTGGAAGAGCAATGATATTATAATGCAGCTGGAATTTATATGTGTTATTTCCTAATGACACCTTTGACGTTGAAGCGGCGACCGGCAACGCTTTCTGAAAAAAAAAAACACAATTCCTATTAGTGGAATACGTCTTTAATTATATGGTCTTGCGGCGATTTAATATTTTGGCTAAAACTACTAATTTTTGTGTGTTGTTGTACGTTTTATCTGTATGCTGAAATGCTGAAAATGTTCGTTGAAAATTTCAGCTCGCTTTGACGTCAATCTCTTCTGAATGGTTTCGTGATAGAGTAGGAAGCCTAGGGTCTACTGCTACTGATAATGGTCCCCTTAATCTTCAATGTTACCAGAATGGCACCATACTGTCTCAGAGCCAAAGGGACCATGATAGCTTGGCAAGGTTTCAGTTAGAGAAATTCAGCACCCAAAAGTAGGCAAGTCTCATGAAAATAATTGAAAGTTGCCTAAAACCAAGAAAAAACTGAAATTGACATTTTGATTTATTTGCGTAAATGAAGCCAACCCGAGAAATGAAAAAACCAAACAGAAAACCAAACAAAAAATGAATGAAAATAGCGCGATGTTAATGGAGTTTTGTTATAAGTTAGGAAAGCGACGCGGCAATTCAAATTTAGGGAAGCATACAACTTGAAAATTATTTCGAGATTTTTGCATTTGCGCAAAAAATAGCTAGAAATTTCGAAAATTATTGCCTATGTGCCTTCTCGAGGCGGCGAGAATTACGCGAGACTGCGTACATTGCATTATAGCGTACGCGCATTTAATATTCAGTCAGCGATTATTTTGAATTAGCAGTGATTTTCGAGGACCCACCTCTCCCCAATTCTTGAGCCTTTAATTTTGGTCTCAACACGACATATGAAATTTGAGACAGCTTTTCCACGAAAAACACTAATCGAAAGAAAGTATTCAAATAAGACGGGTGTTATTTGGAGGTTTTTTTTTCTGTGATATTACGAATCCAAAAAATTGTTAAGTGGAAGAGATCTTCTTGATATGACCCTTTATTTTAAATGTCTTGCACAATGTTTAAATGTTTATCCGACGTTTCGATCTTTAGATCATCATCAGGGAAGGTCAATTTACCTACAAGATAATAAGTAGTAGATTGGTCAAAAAGGAATAAAAGAGTTAAGTTGTAAGTAACAATCAAAAAACAAACACCCATAAGAACAAAAACAAGAAACAAAACAATGTCCAATACGTAACACAAAAAAATATGTTAGGAGTGTTAATGCGTTAATGTGAGGATGTAAGTAGATCAAAAAATTTTTTAATAGAAAAATAGAGGGTAGGTTTAGAAAAGTTTTTTTTTTTAGCTATGACTAAGAAAAATCCCCTCGAATTCCCAAATCCGAGACCAAATCTATAAGTTCTTCTTTAGTATTAAGTTCAGGATTCTTGGTTTTAATATAAATTCCTTCCAGTATTCTTCGACGAGTTGTGTTCCTCTCGATATCTAGTATTTTAATAGAAAGTTGTAAGGGCTCCCCGTTATGAATTTCTAATGAGTTATTAGACCAAACCGTGTTTTTGTATGATTTTAGATTTGGTTTCAAAGCAGCTCTAGCATGTTCGTTGAAACGAGAGGCTAAAGGCCTTCCTGTTTCACCGACGTAATTCTTTCCACAACCACATTCGATTTCATAAATGACTCCTTTAATGGTACAAGTACCAACTCCCAGCTCCGGACAAACCCTGAATCCTCTACCCTCACATCGAACATCAAAAATTTGACAAGGATGTCCCTAAGTGATTTACCTTTAAGTTCTACTACAGTGACATCCAAGTCAACTTGTCTAACTGATGTCTTGATTATTTGAGTAGTGGTATCGGAGATGAACGGAACCGGAAGTACATTTTTTATGATTTTATCTGGATATGGGAAGTTATGCCTTTTAGGTCTAGATCTATTTGTAATGTTATAACCATTAGAGGCCAAAACTTCTTTAGCCAAATTTTTTGAGAAGGTTTTGTATTCCGGAGAAGAGAGGGGATTTTCGAGGGGATTTTTCTTAGTCATAGCTAAAAAAAAAACTTTTCTAAACCTACCCTCTATTTTTCTATTAAAAAATTTTTTGATCTACTTACATCCTCACATTAACGCATTAACACTCCTAACATATTTTTTTGTGTTACGTATTGGACATTGTTTTGTTTCTTGTTTTTGTTCTTATGGGTGTTTGTTTTTTGATTGATACTTACAACTTAACTCTTTTATTCCTTTTTGACCAATCTACTACTTATTATCTTGTAGGTAAATTGACCTTCCCTGATGATGATCTAAAGATCGAAGCGTCGGATAAACATTTAAACATTGTGCAAGACATTTAAAATAAAGGGTCATATCAAGAAGATCTCTTCCACTTAACAATAATCCACGATGCACTCAAAACAAGTCGCTCCACAACTCACGAATCCAAAAAAATTAAATCGAGATAAAGCAGCAAAAAATGAGTGAGATTTGCGAGGAAATTCTGGCGGCAATTCAATACTCAACGCATTGTTTCGCGAAACCGTAGATCAACATGTGTTGTTCGCAGGTGCAAGCAGACACAGTGGGGCCAGCGTTGGTTAATTTTTGGTTTTCAGGCAAATCAAGAAAAAAAGAACATTTCAAGGTGACTTTAAAATATTTGGCTTATTTTCGGCGATCAAATCATATTTCTTGGGGAGCAAACAATGAGCAGATGGCGAAAATTCAAAAATTCCATTGTTTAAAATGTGCAAAAGCCGTCAGCGCTTTTGAGAGACTGTGCACAATCGAGAGAGTGCAAGACAACGAGAGGAGAGTGTGCGGTGGATGGAGACGCAGAGAGTGAAAGACTTGGCGACAGAGCGAGACCGAACCCGCGATCTCCACGTTTTCGAGTCAGTGGTCGAAAAATTAAAAGTCTAGAGTTACGGGCTTAGCTACATGGATTGATTAAAGGAGCATACCGCGCATCGAGACCCCTCTTGGCATTTAGCCATTTTTTTCGATTCAGTGAAAAAATTTTTGGTATTAATAAAAACTTGAAAATTCTCGTCGTCCAGGTCATTTTTTTTTCAATTTTTGGATTATTCTCAACATTTTATCGATTCAACTTAACGATTTTGATTGCCGAAATCAGCGAAATAAGTCTAAAAAACGAAATTGGCAATTCGCCAAACGTAGATTTTTTTTAAGGCGGAAGGCGGAATTCCGCTACGTGGCAATCGGAAAATGCAAAAATGAATCAGTCGCCGCAAGACCCGATTGGTTTTAAGCGTCATGTGCCTTTAATTAATTATTTCATTTTTGCAATGACTCATGATTTTCATAGAAATTTCAAAAATATTTAAATTTCTGAACATTTTTTTGCTACCTTTTTCGGATTCCCTAATTAAAGGCACACGTAGTCGGTGTTCAGTGTCTCGCAGCGATCAATTCTTGTCCGCCGATTCGTAAATTTCTATAATAATAATAATAATGATAGATTATTTAGAAAAATTCGTGTACCTCCGATTTTCCGGTGAGAAGCTGAACGGCCAACACTCGATAAGGCTTGACAATCCATAATTGGGCGATGCAGTTGAAGAATGACGACATGTTGATGGGAAGAAGGGCAAGAAAATAGGTGGGAAATCTGGAAAATTAAATAGTGAATCGCTGGTTTTTGCGGAAAATCGTTCAAACGTCTTCAAATATTCCAGCGGATAAAAGAAAATCGACCAGGCCGTCAAAATAATCGGCGAAAGGAAACAATAGAACATGAGAGCGTAGATGATCTCCAATCGGAGAATCAGCTTCTGCTGGGTTTGCACAAGTTGCGAAGTCATCGACGAATATTTCTTGATGTAATACGCGGTTCTGAATATTATTATTATTATTATTAAATAACTATTTTCTAATGGACCTATTCATGCAATGAAAAAAAATTCAAAAAATCAATTAATTATTGTCGAAAATGACGAAAAATAGGGAAAAACAACACACAGAATAAAAAAATTAAAAATTACAGTACCGACTTCGCGTCGTGACCCGCGCAACATTTGCGCGTGCGCCTTTGAAAATAAGTATGCGGAGAATTACGATATATCGCGTCATTCTTGGGAATTCAAATGAAAAGAATTGATTTAAAAAAATTTTTTTCGTTGCATGAATAGGTCCATAAATTGCACTCAATTGCCAAAAAAAACGAAAAAATTCGAGCGAAGCTTTTCAATATTTATCGTAATCCAAAATCTGCATTTGTGCGTCGGGTGTTTGCACGATGAATTTAAAACATTTAAATTGATTAATCGAATTTTCTCATTTTTTTGCAATTATAAATTACGTTGAGAGGAATAAAAGAAAAACGACTGTGATGAGAGCGATAGTCATCAGAAGCTCGAATTTTATAATTTTCCATCCGACGGTGATGATAACAACATCGAAATGATTGTGCGCGTAGAATTCGATGAGTCTCGGATCATATTTAATTGAGGCCAGTTTAATTGACTCATTATCCGGAATTGCTCCTGAAGAAATTTGATTTGTCAAAGAAATTACTTGATATAAGATGAGGTACCACAAAAAATGATGATTGTGTGAATAATGGCGAATAATACGGCACAAATATAGTAGGCCAATCGAAAATAAAACAATTTCTCTTCTTGGTTATGCCTTCCAACCCTAAATAATTCAATTTTCGAGATTTTGAAAAGTGGTCCCCATCAAAACGCACAAAATACTTTGAAATTTTCAGATTTCGTTTAATTTAATAATTTAGTGATGTATTTAATGTTTTAATAGAAGACATTGACTGAAAACAAATGTGGACGAAAAATGAGCCATGGCCGAATATTTCGTGCCGCGGCCGCGGCCACATTGAAATGCATTTTTGTTATCTCGAATTGGTGACTTCTTTTTGTTGAGATTCACTTTTATTTCAAAATAATAATAAATTTTGTTATAAATTCACTGTGGCCGTGGCCGAAGCTAATTTTTCTAGGCCACTTCAGCGCTATATGTTTTTTTTTTGCCGCGCTCAACTCCCCCTACATCAATCTGGACGATTTGATAAAATTGAAGATAATGGCGTCGAGCGAGAAGACTCCTAGAAATGCCGACGTCGCAACGCAGCAATACATCGAGATGAACGGCAGATGATCAATAGCGGAAATTCGATCGGTGATCAATATTCGGAACGGATAGATCGAATGAATCGACGATATCGATAGGCAGATGCCCGATAGAAATGCGCACCATATTTGGCAAATGAGCAGATTCCGATAGCTGCTCAACACTTTGGTTTTGGCGGTGACGATGACGTGGCACGTGAAAATGAGGACAATTAGAGAAATTGCCGAAATCGTGCGGCTCACATATTTGTAAATTAGGAATGTTGACCTAAAAATGAGAATATTTCAATGTCCCTTTTTTTGGGCATCGTTACCTTGATCGATCAAATTTATAAGCATCGTAGAATCCGTCGAAAAAATCCTCAGTTCGAAATGGGACCAAAGCATCGCAAAAATTCATTTGAGAAATTGCTATAAAAACAGAAATCAAAATTGGAAAATTTCACAAAAAAAAAAACGTTGATCGGTGTTTGCGGACTTGCTCAATACAGTACCATCCCGCTAATTGAATAAATTCAAATTTGAAAGGTTGATGGTCCACAATCATATGATAACATTTAAGGTTGAAATTTTTAAAGAAAAAAAAACAATGAAAGGAAAATATGGCATTTGGTCGAAATACTAAATTGATTTGGTGGGTTTTTAATACGAATTAGGGATCACAGGTGATTTCATTCTGATGAGAATTACAAAAACAATTAAAAATTGGCTTAAAATAGTCTGAATCTAAGAGAGAAGGCCTGATTTGGGTTTCGTTTTCGTCAGAGGCAGAGTTGGGCGGAATGAATAATTTATAAACGCGGAACGCGGAATTCCGTCCAACTCTGATAAAAAGCGAACCCCAAAACGTCAGAAAGGTCTTGCAACGGCCGATTTCTGTAGCCGCGTCTTTTAAAAAATAATGGTTGTCGATATCTTTGTTGGGAATTTAAATCACTTTTTTCAACCTTTTGCAGCGAGCTTTTCTTGCAATGGTCTTGAGACGAAAACAAGATCGTGTGTACTCCACACGGTCAATGCAACGCAATTGTTCTTGGCATTTGCGCCCCTATTAAAGGCGCATGTAATCTAAATCAATTTCAGGATTATTATACGACTTAAGAAAGACGGGGACCTTCAATTTCGCGAAAATAGTGTCGATTTAAATGTATCGTTGACCGAATATTAAATGCGCGTAAGCTATAATGCAATGTACGCAGTATTGCGTACTTCTCGCTGTCTCGAGACGCATAGCCAATAATTTTTGAAATTTTGTTCAGTCGTTTGACTCAGAGTTTGAGCACCATTCTATACAATTCTCTCAATTTTCTTTTTAATTTGTTTTTGTGTGCGATGCGGGGTCGATTTACGAGAGGGTCTTGCGTGGACACGTGACTCCAAAACGTCGATATACGCGGCTCTAGGAAATTGGAGTTGAATGAAAAAATATTGCGATATGAGGGGGCGAGGTATAGATGAAAATTTTCAACATTTCAGAGTATTGTTAGGTAGAAGAGATCATCTTGATAGGACCCTTTTAATTTGTGAGTCTTGCACGCGCCTTTAATGTACTTTAATTTTACCAAGCAAAAAAAAGCCGATATTGGTCGAATTGCTCGGAAAATGATCAGCCTTCGACAATTAATGCTATTTCTTTTTTAGCTGAACTAGAAGAAATTCGATTAACTCTTATTTAGTTAAACCCAATTGGCACGAGAATTTCCTGATTTTTTCTAGTGTGGGTTAGACGGAAAAAAATTGAATAAGAGCGCAAATAAGAAATGCGGAAATTAATTTTTTTTTATGAATAAAATGCTCCCCATGATTGAGCTCGAATTCAGACAATTCCATGTACACCCACATAAAAGTTTGACGCCATGGTGAGGTTTTTCTGATGCACTTTTTGTGCATCGATACCATTTATGTTTTACATTTATTATTGCACCAGTTGTTTGCATTTTCAAGATGTGATTGTCAGAATCTCGAGATAAATGTACTCCCAATCGGCTGGCCGAGTTAGAGATGGCCGTGGCCGAGTCGCGCCGGCAAAATCCGAATAATTCAAATCTTGCGCGGTGCGTTTTTAGCTAGGTTTTAGCTACTAAGACCCATTGCTATATTTTGTTTCGTTAAGATGTATCGTTGCTTCATTTGTATGTTGAATTTGGTTTTGTTACCCAAGTTTGAGCTGCAACTAATTATTATGGCGTAATCTTTGTCAACATAACCCTAGCTATCTTGCGAATATTTTTACCTTTCCTTAAGCGCGCGTAAATCGCCCCAGCGGAGCCGCCGCGCACACACAACCCACTGCTACAGTAACGGCACCAGAGAATTTTTTTTTTTCTTTTCCTGGCTCGTTGTTTGCCTCGCTTTTCGCCAGTTTCATCTTAATTTTAGGGCAATTTCTGATTTCTTTTGGCTACAATTTTAATCCATAACTTCTGCTAACGTTATTATTCGTTCTAGCGATGCACGGCGAGCCGCATCTTCAAGCCAGCGCGCTCGAACCTTTGCGTGGATCGCAATCCTGTCCAACCAGGTTAGCATAGCACACGTTCTACCAATGAACTACCATCCAATTTCTAACAAAAGGGTTTAAGTGATAACTCAGGCAAATCAAATAAAAAATTTTGAAAATCAAAACGGCGAATGTTGTACGCGGGTAGATTTACGCGCATGCGCCTTGAAAAGGTCTCGCCACGCGTGAACGCCGAACTGCTTCATTTTTCTTAATGAGTTTCCCATTTTCTTGAATTTCCAACTATATTCGATTAAAAAATTATCGAACCGGTCGGTCCATAAAATTTGAAGTAACCCGCTAGTCCTTGCGAGACCATTTCGAAAGACGCATTCCCGTAAATCTACAGCAGTCGCTGGACGCCAACTATATTTAATAATGAATTCTAAAAAATTATGAGAAATTCTAAAGTTTATTGATACTTTCTAAAACTTATTGAGAATCGCTAAACTTAAAATTTTTTTTAATGTTATATGATTTTCTAGAATTTATTGAGCAAATTTCAAATTATCTCAAGAAATTCTAAAATCTTTTAATTTCTAAAGTTGATTGAGAAAAATCAAAAATATTATAGGGACACGTTTAGTTTTTATTGTATTCGATTTACCAGAAAAAATTAAATTCGCCCCCGGGGGGAGAGGGACTAGATTTTCGCGGCCGCCGATTTTTCGGCCATGCCTTTTTTAACGTCGTTAGATGAGAAAGGCGGTCATTGACCCAATTTTCGACAGTTTTAGCTTGGACTCCATCATAAAAAAAAACTGCCATGAACAAGTTGTCGCTAAAATATTATTGCGCTTTTTGTAAACAATCGCAACTCGAATTTAAAAAAAAAAACTAAATTGGTCTCACCACGAAAGCCGCAAATCTCGTCTTTCTTTTTAAAAAACAGTCTGACTGTTGTCGATTTACGGTGCACGTTTTTTTCAGATTCTCCTTTTCTTCGTCTAGAGTTTCAACGGGTCTCGACACGAATTAGAATTTCTGTTGAAAAAAAATTGCAATTAGAATCGTCAAAAATTGGTTTAAATTTCCGTCTCTCTCCTCATTTTAAATGCTGTTTTCGCTCAATCTCTTGGCCATTGTTCCACCACACTCGGACCCCCATTAGCCGCCCACAAGAGAATAAGACAAAGAAGCTCCATCGAATCCGATGACGTTGTAATTGTCTTTTCAAAATTGCTTTATTGCGAAACGTTGACACGAATTAGCGACGAGCCGCTGGTCCGGCTCCCTGAGCACGAACCTTCTTGACGCGATGCGCGATTGGTCGCGGTTTCGGCACATGCTGTCGTCGCTGCTGCTGCTTCTTCGCCACCTTCTGCTCGACCTTCTTCTCATACACATCATGACAATGAGCTGAAACGCGCGACGATGAGTCAGCGAGATCTTGGAGATTATCGAATACCATTCAGAATCACGATGATCGAGAGAATCATGAGAAGGGCGATTGCTTGACGAACGTAGTCGGGAAGAAGCGATCTGATGAGAACATCGGCGCATTGAGGGACCTACAAGAGGGACCTAAACATTTTACCGACGGACCACTCACCTCGCTATTCGAATTCTCCACCATAATGCAGTGGAGCGCGTTGGCGAAGTTGTCGGTGGGTATGAGGTAGTTGGCCGCCGCCAAGCCCGACCGAATGCTTTGGTGCAATCGTGGCGAACACGGTCGCCCAATATTGGCGTGCAAGAAGATGAGAAGGAGGATGTCGATGACGGTCATCTGAATTCTCTCTCTCTCAAGCTTTTACCTAAAATTGATGTTACAATATTTGGGTCGAAGTCGGCCTTCTGCGCCGAGAAGATGTTGAACGTGGTGAGCGCAATGGTGGCGCCCATCATGGCGATGCTGAACGCCATATCATCCATGTACTATGTCATCATAATTATGGTAATTAGGAGTGCAATTAAATGGTGGCACCTTTTCAAAGTGGCTCTTGGCGATTTGGATTTGCTGCAAATGAACGCACGTCTCATTGTTGACATCGACGGGAAACTCCGCCTGAAATACAACGCCAATACGCCTTTAATGAATGGCTGAGACCTCCTCGAAGAGATTTCGCGTGATTTTGGTGCCGTACGAGTTGAGGTAGATCATGTAGACGCTGACGCAAAGAACGACGAGCTTGATGATTTGAGCGGCGACGAGCTGAATCGCAAAATTCGCGGGGAATTGTGGAGCAGAATCGCGTACGCCGAAACTCAAGTGTTTCCACAGCATCAGCACGCAACGCCTCGTCGATCGCGATCTCGATGGCGATCGTTCGCCGAGTTCGACATTCTAGAAAAACCGAAGCTCGCTGCGATTCAACGATGGGATGATCACCTTGTCGGCGGTGGCGACAAGCGGCCACAAATTGGGCATTTCGGGTAGAAGGGCAAAAAGCAAAAAAAAAACGAAGTGATGCTGCTGAATATTTTCTTGCCTTGTCTGACCGCCCACCCATCGCTCTCACCCTGCGTCTCCAGCGTCTCAACACTCTCTCGCCACCCCCTTTCTCTTTTCTTCAGCTTGTCGCCAAAAATAATTGCATATTTATTAGAAATTATTGGAGTGGTCCGAACACGCCCGGCGAATTGTTCTCGATTCTCGCGCGTTGGACTGCAAGAAAAAACCAAAAATAATATTATTGAAAGCATCTGCGGACATTTTTCAAATCATTAGTTTCTCAAAAATGTCATGCGCCTTTAAAATTTAGCATTTCTTTATTTATTTTTTTTTGGTCGATTTCCGTTTTTACGCGAAATATCGGAAATCGCATATCAACGTCTTGCATTCTAATCGCATATCCGGCCATTGCGAGTAGATCAAACAATAAAAGGTCGAACTCAGAAGCATGATCGAGGCGACGTTCACAGCGCTTCTGAATCCATCGAAGTTTATGGAAATCTGCGATACTGACAAAAATGTTGGAAATTTTCTAGAGAAAACAAAAATTCTCACCAATACACGACGGATTAATTTGGCGTTGACCGTTTTGTGCGCTTCTCGACGACACGAAGCGCCGGATTCAGATTCTGAAGGATCGTCAGCGGGGGAAAAAAAAACTTTTTTTTTTGAATTTTTTCCCCTAAGCGGATTACTTCGAGGAAATCGTTGGCGATGAGAAGCTGCTATCAAAAAACCGGGCTTGTATTAAACTTCTGAAATTGGACTCATAATTTACTCTGAAAATAATGGTTTACCAGATTCATCATCCATTGTTTTATTGGAGAGATGAAATTCGCGCGGGTTGGCATCGTCTGAACAATGCCTAGATTTGCTGCGGACAATTTCAGAAATCCCCGCCAGATGTCCGCAGATGCTATTTTTAGTGAAAATTGGTATTGTCGGTGTTCGTTGAAATTGGCAAATTGCCCAACATTTAAAACGAGGTCTCGGCGCGCCTTTAAACTATCCTTATACTTAGGCCCGTAAATCTACACTTATTTTTACGCCAAGACCACCGTAATTGATTTTTTGGCATTTGGCCAAGATCGCGCGACACCGACAAAATCAAGTTGCCGACAATTTGAAAACCCCGAAATTGTCCGCAGCTTGAAGTCCACTACAAATAGAATTGGAGAAAAAATTGTTAACCTTCATTGAAAGAAGAAACTCATCTGCGGACAATTTCAGAGACCCTTCGCTAGATGTCCGCAGATGCGATTTTTACTGGAAATTGGTATTGTCGGCGTAGATGTCCGCAGATGGAAAATAAATATCTATAGACTAGCTGGCGACATATTCGCGATGTCCCCGAAATTGTCCGCAGATGGGATTCGCCAAAATCATGTCGACATCACGACTAAAAAAAATAGAAAAATAGCGATTTTGTCTGAAATTTTTTGAAATTTCTTAATTTTCGCGATTCTTTTTACGTTGTAGAACGTGTGAAACGGATTTTGCGCGAAATCGAACAACCAATCGGTGAATTTTTCGCTGAAAACAAAATTTCAGCATTTTTGCACGAATTTCATGATTATTTTTAGGCATTTTTCAACAAAAAAGTGGTCGAAAATCGGAAAAATGATTTTTACTCAACATTTTCGCGTTCAATATCGCCGTGCTCGAATCGCAAATGAATTTTGATGTCGAAATCCTTTTTTCAGGCTCGAAATTGTCAAAAAAATGCATTTTTCTCAACAAAATCAACCAAAAAAACGAAAAATGCCATGTTTTCAGCAAATTTTACAAAAAAAATCTACAGTTTCCACCAAATTGATGGTAGAAATATTCGTCATATTCCCAGAAATCGAATAAACTCGCCTAATTGGTGGCGTCAGTGAATTCTCATCGAAAATGCGGACCATTATCTACGTCTCCACCTATATTTCATTGTTCTCAACGGCTCCGCACAGGTGGGGACCATCGAGAAATACATGGTCCCCTAATGCCCTCCTTTAAAATTTTTCAATTCTCAAATACCTTAAAAAATTCCCTTTTCATGGAGCGATTTGCAATGCGCCTTTAAACCAATATTCCATATCCTTATGCACTTTTAATCATGTCTATCTGCTCTTCAATCCTATTTAAAGTACAAGTGACTCATGCGCCTTTAAACGAATCAACTCTTAATTTGGATTAATCCGACTGAAAAATTAATTTTCTGCTTTCTTGACTACCGTACCCCAGCGGAGCAACATCATCTCAACTTTATTACGAATTTGATTGAATACAACGACGACGACGCGTTCTGATTGATTACAATGGAACATGAAAAAAAAACGTAGAAGGAATTCAATTTCACACACACACACACAGTTCAAAATAAGACCAAGAAAGTAACGATTTTTCAATTGTTGCTGTGAATGAGATGGACAACACCACGTATAAAGAAGAAGAAGAAGAACAACAAAAAAATTGGTTAGCCAGAGGTGAGAAAATCGGATTGATAGAAGAGGTACCGAAACAAAACAAAATAGGTACACGATGAATAGATAGATGAATTACATATGTATATATATAGAGATGGGAGGGGGGGGGGGAGCTCTGGGAGTCATCAAGTCCATTTCCGTAGGGTACTCGTCCATAAAAGGGACCGCGTCAACAGCATCGCGGTCGACGTGGTCCCAATTAAATATGATGGTGTTAAATGATTTGAGAGGGGGTGAGGTAGATCGGACTTTCGATGGATTCTCGTGGAACGCGCAATTCCACGTGAATGCATGCTACCCTACGGATAACGGCTCTTTAATATGCACATCCGCTGGAAAACGGCACAACACGAAATTGCTACTTTTAAAAAAAACGAAATGATTTGAAAAAAAAATGGTCGGACGAAGAGATTTAGGCGTGAATGAGCACGTGTTGCTCGGCGCTCAAAATCGATTTGATGTCGGCGATGAGCATGTCGCGCGAGACGGCGCTTATCGGACTCGGCTCATATTTTGGCGGAAAATAGTGGCGAATGCACCATTCGATCAAATACGCTTAAATTGGATAAATGAGACGCCTTGAGATTTTTTTTTGTGTGTGTGAACTCACCGAGAGCCACATACGCGCCGGTGAGCACGAGAAGAATGATAAGGTACTGGAGGAGCTTGATCGGGAACAGCGAGCTCATGAAGACGTCAGCGCAAAGCGACAGCTGAAATATGAAACGATTAGGTGATTGTCGGAAAACCGTCGAGTTGCCTCATTGTCTCTCGGAAGAATCGTGCAGTTCAACGCGTTGACGAACTCGTTGGACGAGACGAGGTGATTCGCTGCGCGGAGACCGGCCGGCAAGCTCGGCGCGATATGCGAAGCGGCGTCGAGACGGAATAGCAGCGTGAGGGCGATGAAGAGAATCGAGAGCACGTCGATGACGCGGAACTGAAATGAAGCAACATGGTTGGCGCGGGAATCGCGTCACTTACCAGCGTCGCGATATTTCTCGTATTATTCGTGTACTCGAACATGTCCATCAGAATGATTGTGCTGATGCACAACGCGGTGCACATCGAGCCAACGGCAAGCCAAAGACTTCGCTGATACTATCAAATCAATGGTGAGAATGAATCGAGCGGCAGGAATTCTTACCTCGATCACATATTCTTTGGCAATGAGTAATTGGGGCAAGAAGATGTCGGCTTGACGATTATCATAGCGATGTGGAAGCTCCGCCTGCAAACAAACAGAAATAGCTAGCTCGAGATAATCCGCGTTATTAATTGGACTACGGTAGCGCGTGAATCATAATCAATACCTCATGCGTTAATTTGAGGAACGCGCGAGCCTTGTCGAGGTTGTCGCCAAGGTACACCAAGTGTATGATGGCGAGCACGAAGAGCACAAGCAGTTTGATGTACTGAGCGGTGGGGATCTGCAAAAATCGAATTGACGGCGGCGGCAGCGCGAGAAATGTGGAAGCGTCTCGACGACGAGAGGACGAAATCGCCCTCTTCCCCCCCCCCTTCCTCTTTTCTCACCCCAGTCGAATCGATTTGAAGACAAGAAAAATGGACTTACGCTGAAAATGCAATAGACGCATGATCGAGCTTTTGACCTGATTGAGCGGCGTGACGCTATTGATGAAGCGTCGTCGTCGTCATCGGATGCCCACAAGCTGTTGACATCCGAGTTCTGCAGGAAGAACAAATAATAAAAGTGTTATTATTTTGAAACAAAAATCGAAATTGTTTCAATGAACGAACCTTCTCGTTGGATGCGGCGAGCGGCGCAAACGCAGGCATTTGCTAGCGGCGGTGACGATGGACTTCTGAAAAAAAAAACGTCGGAATAAGACAAAAGCGAAATTTGTCGAGAAAATTGAGGAGCCGAACGGAGACAACACGAGGGAGACGATTGATCAGCTGAGCGCCCGCCGGCGGTCATGCGCCAGACACTCTGATTGTTTTCCACAAAGTTGGTCATGGGGCTAGAAAAAATGAAGCGAAAATAAATAAATAAATGGTGTTTCGAAATTCGAAAAATGTTTACGCAAAATTGCGTAGCCGTGTGACACCCATTGCCTACCGTACCCCCCATCAAAAATAAAAATTCACGCCGCTTTTTTCAACGGAAAGAATAGCGAATTTGCAAGGGAAATTGAGGCGAAAGATAGGCCAAGGTCGAGCTGCTGAACGCCGAATCGACCAATTCAACATAGGGGAAAATTGGACAAAAAATTTTGGAAATGTCAACAAATTCAATATTAAGTAATTATTTGCATTTCTTAATGGTTTATTGCAGACCAATTTTTTTTATTGTGGTGACTCATCATTTCATAACGGCGAGATGTTGATAATAAAAAAAAAGGTGGAAAGGTTTGCGACGTTTCTACAAGAAACCGGAAACTCTTAAAAAAAATGAAATTAATGGAGAATTTTTCAAAAAAAAGAAGGGAAATTCAGGCGATTTTCATGAAAATCTACAATCTTAAAGGAATTTTCTACGAAGATATTTCTCGATGACCAATGAAACTCTGCTCGTGTGCAGGTGAACGACAAAAACTGGGGCGTGAAGTGGGTTAAGAAAAAAAAACATTGAAAGCCAGGCCAGGCCAGGCCAAACGAACGCGCGCTCGCCGTCGTCCTCACTCGCATTCGCTCGTCGCTCTCTCGCCGCCGTCTCGTCGCCTGCGCACTCTCAACGACGCGCCGCTGCCTCGACCGTCTCTCGTCGGCGCCCTCTCGTGTTGCGCCGCACCTCTCGTCGCTCTCGTCGTCGGCGCGCTCTCTCGCCGTAACATTCACCGCAAGGCACCGATTCGTCGTCGGGGTGCCGGGAACCGGCGCCCGAATGTCCGGCCGCGGCGCCCCTCAAAAAAAAAAAACCGGAAAACAGTGTTGGAGACGAAGAGACGCAGACGCCGGCTCCGGACGTGCAAACTCAAAACTCCATCCATATCAGCAGCGTCCGAGATGCTGGCAGCGGGGGGAAATCAATTATAGCACCAGCTGAGTTTCACCAACTTTGTTTTTATAATATTTGCATTTTCGCGCCAAAAATTTGTCTATTTATATGCATTTCAAATCAAAAAAATTGATTTTCCGGTCGGCTCGCAAAAATGAAAAAAAATGAAGAAGCAAATAAACAAATTCGGTGGAATGTTTACTAGAGTGGAGCGAGGCGAAGAAAAAAAAAAGCTAGCTGCTGTCGAATTCAAGAACCGACGCGTTTCGGTGTGACACGAAGCGGTTTCGGCGACGGATCGCATGGAATCGCAACTTCTGGCTGATCGGCGGTCATCGAAGCGGCGCCTGTAAAAATTCAAATTTTGCGCGCGACGCGCGACGGCGCGAACTTGTCGACGCGGCCGATTTGATTTTGATGAGGCACGGCGGATTTGGGCACTTCTTCTTGAAAAAATCCTTGTTCGCCTTCATTATCTCGATGACGTCGGCCGGAAGGCTCTAAATTGTGCAATTTCCAGGAGCTCACACTTCTAGGCGGGGGGGGGGGCCTACCACATCATATTGTTTGTTGACATTGTTGATCTTCGGCGCCGCCATCATCGATGGTGAAATAACAGACGCCGGCGAGACCGGTGCCGATCCCATGATCGACTTCATCACGCCGCCAGTGGTTTTGGCGCCGTCGGGCGGCGGCGGCGACGGTCCGATCGGCTGATCATTGGTGGAACGCTCGAGTGTCAAAACCACCGATTTCGCGTTGTTCACACTCGCATAGAGAAGCTGAAAATGCGATTTCAGCGTTGGGGACGCGCTTTTCACAAATTCGCACCTTTCGCGCCGCGTCGCGATCCATCACATAGATGTCATTGACTTTGACGAGAATGTCGCCGGATTTGACGAATTTGCACGCGCTCGACGCCGATTGCACCATGGAAATGGTGACAGTGGTTGGGTGTGACGACATCTGAAAGCGGAAAGGAATTTCAGCGAAAAACGTTGCCGCTTTAAAATTGCCCGATGAATGATGATTCCCGTCGCCGCGCCGCCTCGGTACTTCAAGCTCACCTCCGTGAGTTGGGTGTTGGGTCGCCGTGGTGGTAGAATCTGAAGAAGCCCAAATTCAAATTCATTTTGACGCCAATTATTTTTTTTTTGCGCTTCTGAAACGAGTCGCACCTTCTCCTCGGCGAGACAATGATCGTCGCGCATCAATTCGATTTTAATTTTGCCCGGCGCCTTGGAAACGATCGCCTTATTGAAATCGGATGTGGTTTTGATGTTCTGAAGACGTCAAACATTTTTCGGGGGTTCACACAATGCCGATTTGCTACCCCTTCGCCGTTGACGGTCAATATCTCATCGCCGGCGAACACGTGGCCCATTAATTCGCTGCTGACGTCGACGTGAACCACCTTTAAACGAGTTCGCATTCCTTCCAAAATATTTTCGAGTCGATCTCGTCGTTACCTTGCCGTTGTTCAAATCGCACGCCACCACCACGTTCTTGTGATCGAAAACAATTTCATCGCAACACTTTGTGTGAAAATTTGTGGCCATCTGCAGAATGTTGTTTGCGAGTAGGGCAACACATGCCTATGCCTCATGGCCGCCCGCTCTCGTGGGCCTCCTTAGCTCAGTTGGTAGAGCGTGAGACTTTTAATCTTAAGGTCAGGGGTTCGAGTCCCCTAGGTGGCTTGACACTATTTTAAACCAACTTACCACAATGATATAAAGTGTCTTGTACAAAATAAAACAATTAATAATTTATTATAGAGAATCATTCTCACGTTATTAATTAACATTATTATTATTATTAATGATTTAAATCGGTTTAGAATGGAACAATCCAATCGGCATTTTCTTCAGCCTTCACGACATTCGCCTTTTCGCCGCGAACGAATTTCGAGAGTCGCGATCTCACCGAATTCAGTTCTTTCGTGTATGTTGGAATCGAGAATTCATCGCGATCGTCGTTTTGCGTCATCACCTTCTCGATGGGCTCCGGCTTCATTGTCGTCGTCGTGATGCCGAGAAGGCGCTGAAACGATGGCGGCATCGTGAGCGCCGGCATCGTTGGCATTCCCGGAATTGGTGTGAACGTGGGAAGGGTGTGTGGCGGCAGGGTGGCGAGCGTCGGCAAATCATTCGGATCGATGACCGGAATCGGCACCTTGATGAATTCGGGCACAATTCGCGGCATACTCATTGGATGGACCATTGGCGTCCGAGCGGCGAGCGAATGGCTCCGATGGGGTGCTCGCATTGATGGCGACGCGATCTCGGGAGCTCGACGAATGCCCGTCGACGTTGGACGAAGCGATTTGGCAAGAGGAGCGAACGAGGCGACTGATGGAGGTGCTCTAAATATCGAAAAAAAAATTGAATTTTCAAAAATCCAAATTTTTTAAACCCCTATAATCCCGAATAA
Organism: Caenorhabditis bovis; assembly: GCA_902829315.1. Lineage (NCBI taxonomy): Eukaryota > Metazoa > Nematoda > Chromadorea > Rhabditida > Rhabditidae > Caenorhabditis > Caenorhabditis bovis. Next base: position 5,492,625 of record CADEPM010000004.1, on the reverse strand, counting down.
AGGACAATTTGGAGAGAATGGGAAATTTTGAATTTCTCAAAAACTAGAAATGAATTGTTTCATGCCATCTAATCTAGAATCAAGATTTACAGCAATTTTTAAAAAAGGACCATTTCAAAACTTGTCTCACCTTCTGATCTCTGATCGGTGGGCTCTTAACGCCGTTGCTCTTGGCATCATTTCAACGCATTCTGTGACGCCTGAAACACCAAAAGAGACCCTAGCATTAATTCTGAAATTGATACGAAATCTCACCAAACGCCAAAACGGCTAGTAGAAACGCGTGAAGAAGCATTGAAATGACTCGGGATTTGCTGGCGAGATTCACATCCTGGAGACCTGTTCCGTTATCATTCTCAAAAATGAAAATGCTTTTGTTCTGCTAACATGATTCAATAGAATCCCGTTTCGCACTCCCCCCCCCCCTCTCTAACCGTCTCGCACTCTCTCAAACTCTCATCAAACATGTTCGCACTCGGCAAACATGTTTGTGCCTCGTGACCGCCCGCCCTCGTGGGCCTCCTTAGCTCAGTTGGTAGAGCGTGAGACTTTTAATCTTAAGGTCAGGGGTTCGAGTCCCCTAGGTGGCTTGAATCTTTTTTTAATTTTTATTGCAATTAAATGATTTAAAAATCAATTATCGCCGAAAATATTCGGATGCTGTTCGAGGTGACTTCGGAAGCACTGACGAATGTTGTCGAAGTTCTGCATGCAGAACACATGTGTCACTTGTTCGTTTGGCACTCGGCCTTGTGCGGCGCAATATGGCAAACAAGCGGGAACGACATTGCTGAAAGAGAAAGCGTTTTTGAACAATGGGAATTGAGTTCCCACTTACTTCTTTTTACAGCATTCCGTGTGATCGACACGCGAAGAAGCGCAATCCCACATCAATTGAACTGTCTTGTTCCTGGGACCGCAAGTGTTGAGATAATGAAGCATCTAGAAATTTCGATGTATTTGAAACAGGAAAAAAATGAATTACTCACATTTCCCTGATTAATCGCATTGAAATCGCAAAACCGCTTCTTGCATTCTTTATCAGCTTGCTTCTGACGAGCACAACACGCTTTCAGCTTCTGATTGGCGTCGCGTCGACAAGAAACTCTATAAAGAAATAATGTGAAAAAAAGTTCAAGCCACCTAGGGGACTCGAACCCCTGACCTTAAGATTAAAAGTCTCACGCTCTACCAACTGAGCTAAGGAGGCTGCGGTGCCGCCGGGAGTCAAAGCCATATACGTGTCCTTCCCCCCGCAGAGAAACTTACATTTGAAAAATGATAAACAAGGCGAGAATTATTCGCAAAATCGATCGCATGGCAATCAAGGGACCACTAAAAAATGAATGACCTTGCAAGGGGCCATCGAAGACAAACAATGATAAGAAAGGTTATAGATAAGAAGTCAATAGTAAAAAAGAAAAGAGGATTTCACGTCAGTTATCGGCATTTCCGAAAAAAAGCAAGAATTAATGCAACGAATCGTGTTTCTATTCAATATCGTTCCGCTTATCAACTCGCACCTATGCCATAATGCTCCAGGAGCCGAGCGATCGTGCAACAGCTCCATCTGCTTCGCCCACTTCTATACCCTTCTCGAGGGCACCGTGGAGCGTTTCGATTGCGTCGACGACGCGATGCTGAGTTTCGAGGCGTGCGCGAAGCTGCTCAACGCGACGAGCACCTGTTTAAAGGGAGGTGCGTGGCGACGCGGGTCCCGCAACGCGAACTCATAGCATTTTCAGCAAATCAAATCCATTGTTGCTGCGATTCGCCGAAATGCAATGCCGATTTTCAAACGACGACAATCTCATTGAGCTACACGGAGGTAGGCCATGCGCCTTTAAGCCTACTGTAGCACTCGTTCCAGTGTGTCAATTTGATGGTCGCCTCGCTTCTCGTCGCTTCAATCGTCGTCATTCTCAAATTCATCGGCTCACAAGCGATCGTCGAGCACGGCATGGTGTTGCTCGACGGCAACAAAGCATCGCGCATTCGGAATCTCAACACCGCCTGTGTAAGAATGGGGATTACGGTAGAGTACGGTATCATTCGTTCAGATCGCCGTTCTAATGTCGGCCGCATTATTTTGTTGGTGTCCGGCGACGATGCGATGCGTCGAGCACGCGTTGGGCCGATTTCAGACGCCGTGGAAGTTCGTCGTCCAGGTAGCTCGCTAGAAGTGGGTCCAGGTAGCTCGCTGGAATTTTCAGATTATGAGCACCTCGCTCACGTCGGCAATATTCGTTACCGTATCGCCATTTCTCCTCTATTACGAGATATCGATGTCGCGCAAATTTGTGAGCGGGCGATCGAAGCGATTTCAATTCAATCCAAAAAAAATGTTCGCAGAAAATCGCGTACGGCCTCAATCGAAAATCGTCGATATCGATCGATATTCTCCTCGCGTTGTTCGTCGTTCTCGCCATTTACGAGCCGTTCAATGAGAGTCTCGAGATTTGGGATCGCGATGAGAAGACGCTCGCCTATTGTAGGTACGGCTACTTCAAATGGACAATTCTGGTGGGACTGAAAATCGGCGGACCAATTCTATGGATTCTAGGCAAGCGTTTCGATGTACACCACCTACGTGATCCTTTTGATGTGGCGCGTCGCCGAGGTGTCCGCCGTCGCCGCGCCCGCCGATGATCCGACCAGATCGTTGAGCGTCGTCGAGCATCCGCCGACGTTGATGAGCATGTCAACGGCGACCCGATCGCTCGCCGAGAACACCGACGACACGCAACTCGAGACGCTCACCGTCTCGCCGAGGGTAGGTCATGGCCCGAAGCCGCCGACAACTCACGGGTTTCGCCCAATTGCAGCCGTTTCACGTGGCGCGCGGCGCCAGCGCGATTCTCAACGTCACCAACAACAGCAATTTGGAATGGGTGGCGATGAGGTAGGTCCCTACCGTGGGTCGATCGTCGCAAGACCCCGCGGCCGATTTTCAGGGCCCTCCTGTCGACGACAGGCTTCTACGCGCTTCATCCCACCAAATTTCTAATACCGCCCGGAAAACAAGTCTCGGTATTGAACTCAAAAAAAAAGAAAATCATCCACCCAAAACCAAAAAAATTGCAGATCGAGGTGCGCCAAATCACACCAATCGAGTTTCCCGCCAACAATCACAGCATTCTCATCGAATGGTTCTCGGTCGGCTGGACATGCCCAAATGTCGACATTAATCGCTTATGGTCGAGGCCATATTTGGTGGCACAGTAAGGGGACCATCGAAGCGAGAATGGCACGAACCAAAAAAAAATAACCCATTGCAGAAATCGCTGGAAATTCTTCGTTTTGCCTATTTATTTGGAGGTTTGAAACGGAACAAAATGCAATATTTGGAATAAAATAAAAATGAACTGAAAAAAAAGAATATAAAATCGACTCTGTTGCTGGCTGTTTTTTTTTGGAATTGTCTGTATGGCACACCATATTATAAACAATATATACATGAGGAAGGCACAATTCATTCCGAATATTCGGCCCTGAACAAGTATTGTGGAAAATCGACAGCGAGCTAGTACTTGAATGAGCACAAATCGTGTAGGAGGCTGTCGCAGTCGAGCACGTCGAAGAATGAGATCATCACGTATGAGCTCGTCATCGCTTGAACTTGCTCCTGAAAAGCGAAAAAATGTTGAAGTTTGATTTTCATTATAGTTTTCTGGGTGGAAAAATGGATTTTTCCGTCAAATCAATGACAAAATTATTCGATTTTCCAAAGGAATCCCTTCGCAAAAAATTGATTTTTATTGAGAGTCTCGAAAATTTCCGAAAATTGGCTTAAATTTTTTGAAAATACTGATCTCGCTTTTGCATTTTTCAAAGTTTCAAGCAAAAAAAATGATTTTTTGAAAAACGCCTGCCAAAAAATTGATTTTTTATTTAAAAAAAAATCCAAAAATTTAAAAATTTCTCAAAAATTCATCGTTTTTTTTCGACAATCATCGTATAATCAATAAAAAAAAATGCTTTTTTACAAAAACAATCTGATTTTTATTATAATCTGGGAAATTTCAAACAAAAAAGGCTTGTATTTCTTGAAAATCCTGATTTCTTTTCCGAATTTTCCAAATATTCAAGTTTTAAAAATCTTTTGTTTTGATTTTTATTGAAGTCAATAAAAAAAGAAGTTTGTGTCAAAAATTATTGAAAACCCAGATTTTTAAGACTTTTTCAAATTTCTCAATTTTTAAAAATGGTTTCGTTTCAGAAACTTAAAAAAATTAATATTTTCACAAAAAATAATAGTCAAAATTTTAAAAAATTCCTGATTTTTCAATTTTTTTAAGCCAAAAAATTAATTTTCGGTCAATTTTTGCAAAAAAAGAATTCTTGTTTTTTTTAAACTTTGATTTCTCGATCATCAATATATGTATGTATATATTTTTAAGCCATAACAATCGCTTACCATAATATAGCTCATGCTCAATAGTAGTTGTCCGACGCGAGTCGCCGGATCCTCATCACCTCGATCCTCAACAACTCGATGAAGCGCCGCAATGATGGCGTCGCGCTGCCTCGCGCATATCGCTCGTCCCTCATCGAGCAACTTATAATGGCTGATGTGCCATATAGTTAGCGCTTTGAGTAGAACGAACTCCTCGAAACTCGCTTCGAGTCTCGCGAACGGCACCGCCATCTCGAAATATTGCTTGATTTTCACCGGCATCAGCGTTTTATACTTCAGAAAGTCGTTGTCGTTGTCGAATTGAGCGCGCGCGTTCGGCTCCTCGCCGCTCAACGGCCTCGGCTCCATTCGAATACAATGCGCGTTGAACAACACGAGCAGGTTCTCCTGAATGCCGACTTTCGATGTGTAATACGCCGATGAGATCATCGAATCGACAGCGAACGCCATCCGGTAGAACATGTTCTGAATGCGATTCGATGAGTCGATCAATTCGCTTCAAGCGGCTCAAACCTTCTCATTTTTCGTGAGCCGATGAAACTCGGGAAACTCGTTGACGAAATCGAGAACCATTATAAAGTCCTGACGAACGAATCCGGTGAACGTCTTATAGTCGAACTGCTTCAAATGTCGCCGCTCGTATGGCTGCAAATTTTCGTGTCAAGACCGAAACCGCCATCAAATGCTTACACAAACGCAAGCGCCGTCGAACACGTCTCTGATTTGCGTGTCGGTGTACATGATCCGTCGGCGATCATTCAGCGCCGTCTCCGATTTGATATAATGATCCATTAGGGCGACGATTCGATCGTCAAGGTAATTCGGCGCCGGAATATCTAAAACAATATTGCTTTTATTTGTTGTTATTGTCGTTTTTCTAATTAACAGCATTTTCGCGTCGAGACCCACCATATACCGTATGCGTCGGATAGTAGGCATGACTCGTACTCGCTTGATTCGGATCGTAGATCATTGAGGATGTCGACGATGATGGGCACGGCTTCTGAATTTCAAAAAAAAATCCACATAAATATCGCGATGACGAAGAGCTTACGATATAATGGACCATGTTCATTGTGGATGGCGGCGGCGATAGCGAGATCACCGAATTGATGCCCATCTCGTTGGTGGGATCTTTGACGATTTGGTACGTCTCCATTTCGGGCTCACTTCTCGGCGTCACCGATTCGGGCGCCGCCGAATAGACGCTAACGTACTCCTCGTATGTCGTCGTCGTCGTCATCTCATTTTTGTTGACATTGAAATTCTGCACGAGACCTCGCGATTTGCGTTTCGAGATTCGCGTGTCCTCTTTTCGCGCTTGAACCACTACAACAAAAAAAAAATAATTGTCAAAATTTTGCCAAACATTTTTTTCTTCTTCTTAAAACCCTCTCCGTCTCAATCTCTTACATTCTCGCTTCATTCCCGCCGAAACGCACTTCAAAAATCGGCAATGACGGCACAACATGCGAAGTTCGAAATGGATTTTGCACTGGTATCGGTCGTCGGCGGGTCCGATGCACTCATAGGTCATCGACATCGCCACGCTTCGACGGAAGAATGCGGCGCACGCCTGCAACCAATTACAATACTGAAAATTCGGCAATATTGTCGGAAAATTTGCAAAAGTTGAACTCCTGGTCAGGCTACATTCTAGCCCCCCGGGTGATCAGAGAGGTCACAACATTTTCTAGGCAAGACACAAAATTCAAAACAGAATATGTCGAACTTTGTACCTTGTCCCATGCGTCGGCGTTTCGATCATCGAAAAACCGGGCGCATTTCCGCAGTTCAAAATAGACAACGAATTGATAAGAATACGCGTGGTTTATTTGCCATGCACTATTTGAAGGGGAATAGAAAAATACCGAAAGAAAAATAATAATAAACGTGCAAAATTTACCTTGCACGATCGGCCGCCGAAATGCATGGTGTTGGCCGTCGGCGAGGCGCACACGTCGCACTCGGGCATTCTCGGCTTTTCGGGCGGCGTCGGCGGTGTGCTGAAGTCGACGTCCCAACCCAATGGACTGTTGCTGACGGCGCCGATACCCGAATCCGATGATTCCGACGCAGCCGGTTGAGGCCTGAACTCATCCGGATAGAAATACTCGTAGAGCTCCATTTTTAGTATCGAGTTTTTGGATCGAACGCGAATGAGTGATGATTGCGCGGCGGTGGCGGCGGTGAGCGTCGTTGTTGTCTGTCGATTTGATGATAATGTGGTGCCGTTGTTTTTTTGGTTGAGAGGCGGGCCAGATTGATAACGCAGAGATTTCTGTCTTATACTGCCTCATTTGGTCATTGAGGCATGAAATTGGTCAGAAAATGCAGAAAGGTACACTTATGTTTATCATTGTTTCTCTCGCTCGCCCCCTTATCAATTATTAATAATAATAATAATAATAATAATAATCAAATTCAAAATATTTCAAATTTCAGTTTTTACAAAATTGTTTTACTATATTTTTTTTTACTTTTCAGGTAAATGAAAATCCTTCGATTTAAAATAAAAATTAATCTGATTCGATTTATATAAAGTATTCAAAATAGATTTTTGAAAACATACTTTCGATTCAAAAATCATTGAAATCGATTGATTTATTTCTCATTTTTAATTTAATAATCCAATTTGATTGAAATTCTCGAATGCTTTGTTACGTATAAATTTATATTCAATTTCGAAACCGATTGCCTTTCATTTACCCGAATTTTTCAAAAAAACAAGCTTTTCAAAAAAAAAAGAAATTTCAAAAAACCGCGTACACATGTGCGCGGCGGTGTTTGCACACATTGCATCATAATCGACAACGGCCAACAACAAATTTCGAATTTCGACGCAATTAACAAAATTTAAGGCCAAATTAGGGGGTTAAATAATGATGAGAAAACGATGGGAATAGTTGGGGGGCAAAACGACGACAAAATATTAGCGAAATCAAGCGGTGTTGAGAAAATGGACACGCAGCGTTGATAATGAGTCGGTCGATGTCATAAAACGTTCACTTGGCGATCTGCCAATTGTTGAGATGCGAGTATTGATTAGTTCGCGGGGCGCGTCTAGATTTATAAATGGACGTATGCAATATGCCGTCAAATAAGGTGTATTCTGTCCGAAAAAAAAACACACACATTTTTATTTGAAAATACTCGTTTTTCTATTCGTCAAAATTAACAACACTGGTGATTACACTAATCGGCCATTGATCAGAAGAATGTGACATGTAGACAATATAGGAACAATGACGAATAATGCGTCGGCGATGGGAAGAAGAGAAAATGGGATTTAATTAAGCGTTTCGTAAATAAATCTTGGCAAAATACCAATTTCAATGGCAAACAAATGTGAAAATTTTGAGAATTAAAAAAAACGATTTATTTTTTTTTCAACAAATTTTTGAAACTTCGAGGTGCAATCAACGCCGACACCATGACAACCCGACAAATTGAATTAAGCTGAAAACACCTTTTTTTCTTGGTATGGCTAATTTTGAATAGAAGCGCTGATTTTGAGAGATGATCTTTTCGGCGTATTCAATTATACTCTTTGCCATGACACATTTTTCTTTGAATGAAACAAAATATCAAACCTTTAAAAAATCATCTTCCGACTACCAATTTCTTCAACAGGATTCTGAAATTTCTATAAATTTTAGTAAAACAACAAACATTTTCGATGGCAACACATAAACCCGATTTCTACTAGATGAACACCTGACCAACTTTACAATATCACAATAAAAATGTAATTCGCGTCAAGCGGTGAGTATTGACACAATTCAAGTGCGTTTAACTCAATTAATCATAATGTTAAACGAAAAAAAAAAGTATGAGTGCATATTGTCGTGTCGGTGTACTGCGTACATGAAAAAGCTACCGTACACAATCAAAATTATATTTATATATTTACAATTTTTACAAGGAATTATTAAAATAAAATTTATCTGAAGAGCATGCACGATTTCTGTTTGTCACCGGCAAGAAGTCCGCGACCCGACGGGTTCCACGACAACGACAAAATCGAGTTATTCCTTGAAAAAAATTCAAGTAAATTTTGAGGATAAAAAATAATCAAAAAAAGTCTTACTCTTTGCAAGTCGGTCGGAGAACCTTCTCCAATTTCGTCGTCTTGGTATTCCACACAAAAATATATCCATTCGCTGCGCCACTGGCCACAAATTCTCCAGTCGGCGAGAAAACCGCGCGAGTCATGTCCGAAGTGGTCCGGTACTGTTCGGCCGAGTACATGTGGAGTGTGGCGAACGTTCGGAGATCGATGAGCTGAAGGGTGTCGTCGCGACACGCCGTGAGTATCTGCTGCCCGTCTAAGGAGACATCTAGAGAGGTGACACGGTGTCCGAGCTCAATGGTCCGAACCGCATCCGTCATTCGAGCGTCCCAAAATCGCACCTGAAACGTCAGAGCTCAACAATTTCGCGGCGAGAGACCAATACGCACTTTTTTATCGAAATGGGCCGACGCGAAGTTCGCCTGTTGGGTTCCGCACTTGGTGACTAAATCGAACACACTTGAGCCGACCATCGCTGTTCTCACGCATCGCAAATTGGAGACGTCCCAAAGTTTGATGGTCCGATCATTAGAGCCCGACACGACGTTGATTAATTGGTAGAACCTAACGACTACGGTAAGACCCTTTAAATCGTTGAATGGCCTTACCTGGCTGACGTGACCTTATCCGAATGGCCGGAGAAGGTGGCCACTAATCGCTGCGTATCGACATTCCATATGCGGCATGTCTTATCTGTGCTTGATCCGAGGATCACCCGACGATCCGGCTCGAAGTCAAGCCTTAGAATACTGCGAATGCAGCCGGCCAACGATGAGACCTTGGTGGCTTCTTTGTGATTCTCCGACGTTCGCCAAATTCGAATTTTGTTCTCGGAGCCGCACGAGGCGAACATATCCTCGCTGAGCCATTCGACGTCGTTGACGTCGCCCTCGTGAGTGTTGAGGCGAAATCGCAACCCAGTGGGCACCGCGTCGGCTATGAGATCGTCGCCAGACGAATCGGGAGAGTTGCCGAACGCCGACGAAACGCGCTCATCGTAGGTGGTGTCCTGAAATTGCGTGAGCGGTGCTTGCTTTTTGCTCCAATGAAAATCATCACCAAACCTTTATAGCATTGGCAATTTGCTCTCGAATCCTCAACTGCGCCCTCTTCTCCTGAAGCTCGAGCTCCGCGTTCATAAACTCGGCGTGCTGCTCCTGAAGCTCTCGTATCTTGCTGAGCAGCATGAGCCTCTCATCCTCAAGCTCTTTCCGCTTCTCGGTAAGACTATTAATTTCAGCCAACGAGCTAAGTCGCAGCTTATTCAGATCATTATTGCATTCTTTGATATCTTCTACCTCTTTCTGCAATTTTCAATGGAATTTTTGAAGAAAATTCATTTTGAAAACCTCCATTTTGGCGATTTTGGTGCTAAGTGTGCTCACTGTTTCCCGTAATTTGTCCCTCTGAGAAATGGCTTGTGCGAGTTTTGATTCGGTTTCGATGAGCCTCCGATTCGCATCAATGAGATCCTGGTCGTTTTTGCTTTTTCGCTTATATACAGTCGCGAGCTCCTCTTTCAGCGCTTTCAAATCGTCGGTGGATCGATTCGGAATGCTCGCCGATGCACGAGAATGCCTTGAACGTGCCAGCTTCTCGGCAAGCGCATTATAATTGCGAAACATTTGCTGAACTGGCCGAAGGCGTTGCTCGCGATCCGAAAACTGGCGAAGGATGTCATCGCGGTATGAGCATTGTTGGTTTTGCTCGGTTGACATCCTGCAAATTTAGCATAATTCATTTTCAATTAATTGGAAAGCAAGAAAACGCAACAATTAATTTTCTAAACATATTTTATTTTATTTCAGCTCACAAATGCAAAAATTAAAAGAAAACATGCAATTATCAAGTGACAAGTTAGTTGAATAAAATCGGCATTTGCGCCAACCGAGGAGGACTGACGCAATTCGCGTGCATTCTCATTTTCTCAAGAAATGGCGGATATTTTGTTTGCGGACCTGGCTGCATACGCTGAAATTAGAAAATAATGCCTTTTATGGAATATAATCGATAGAAAAATGTGTAAATTTCCCAATTCATCAAAAAATTGACACAAATGAGGATCGTAGAAGACGCCGATTCTGAAATAATTGATGATGAAAATTATATTTTGCAAATATTTATTAAAACTCTAGAAGATTTCGCTTCTAAATCGAATGAACCCCAAATTGCCCTAAAAATGGTCCTTAATCGAAAGCTGAAGCCAATTTCAAATGGTCCTTTGAAAACTCGTTGAAACGGGGGGCACTGAAGACATTTCAAAGTGGGATGGCAATATTGACCAATCAATAATTAATTGAATCAAGTGGTGGGCAATTATCTCGGATTAATTGCATCTGTCAATTCATTCGGACCCCTTCCTCTCTCATCATAAAATTATCCAAAGAAGAAGTGAAAGAGGGGGGGGGGGACCATAATAAATTTGTCTCTCAAGACGAGATTGCTCCTTCAAAATGAGATTTGTTCTATTTGCATTTTTGCGCATTATGCCACTTTTAATAAGCGTCGTCCGGCTACCGTAATCCGTTTTTCGGGAGGGGCGGAGGCGCGCAAATCCCGTGCGGCTCTCACGTTTAATAATATTCATCATTTTTGGTTGCAACCCAACGGCTCCCCACGCCCAGCATATTTGTTTTAGATTCTCGGCTACCGTAATACGACATCGTCAATGAATCGCAAAATGATGGCGTGCTCGGAGGACGAGTTTCGTTCCGACGACGACGAGGAAGCGGCTTCCGGCGACGAGGAGATGATTGTCGCGTCGAGACCACCGCCGTTTGTAAGTGCCCCCACCCATCGACAATTCGGCTCGCCGATTTTTTTTTGCAGTATGAGAGCGTTCGCGCGTTCGCACCGTCGCATATGCACATCTCGTGCCACTACGATATACCGTACACACCGCACTTGATACAACCGCAGGTAGGAGCGAGGGAAGGAGTCCGACCGACCTCATGAAGCTCTGAGCTGTTTCAGGTGTGCGGTGTGAGCACGTTCACCTACACCAGAGAGTTTCCACCGCCGCCGCCGCAGTTTTTTGGCGACAACTCGCTACAGGCGCCCGGTTACTGTAAGATGGACGAGCATGAAGGTTGGGTCGGTGATTGCGGACATTGCGCTCTACAGTAACTGCAATTGCATTGAATTGTCTGGTTTTCAATTTTTAAAAAACGCGTTTGATCTACAAGGTCTCGCAGCGAAAAATTCGCTAAATCGCCACCTTGTCAGCACAACATAAATCTATTGTGTGCCTTTAAAATTACCGTATCCGAAATTTATATTTTCAGTTTCACTTAGTAATTTTGAATAATTGTTTAAAAGCACATCACGAGGAAAATGTGTTGGGTCTTGTGGCGACTGATTTCCACATGTCTATTTGTGCGTTTTGTCGTCAATTAAAACGCATTGTCCGCATTTGTATTTTTTTTTTCAAATCAAAAAATTGTGGTTTTCCATAGACATCGAAAAAATGCATTAGATTTGACGACAATTTGCACACATCGTTCAGGAATGAAATCCGATCGTCCGTTCGTCGTTTTCGACGCCTCGTCAAACATGGACATCGTCGGCGACGTCTACTGCACGGTGCCAGGCCGAACGAGTCTGTTGAGCTCGACGACGAAATACCGGGTGACGGTGGGCGAGATTCAGCGGCGAATCTCGCCGCCCGAATGCCTCAACGCCTCGCTTCTCGGCGGCATTTTGAGAAAGTTGTCTTCATTTTTGTGATCTACCCACAATTGTGTTTTTTTTTGTTTAGGGCGAAATCGAAAGACGGCGGCAAGACGCTTCGCGATTCGCTCAAAAAGCTCGGCCTCACACTGCCGGCTGGACGTCGCAAGCAGGCGAACGTGACCGCGTGGACGGCGCTCGTCGAAGGTTGCGCGTCGTCGATTCGACATTCTCCAACATCTCGATTTCAGAGGAGGCGTTGCATATGGCGAAGGATTTCGCGGCGGTTTGCGAGAAGGAGTTCCATTCGCGCGAAATCGGCGTCTATTTGACGAAGAACGCGTTGAGCATCGATCCCGACGTGCTCAAACGTCGCAATTGTCTTGAAATGAGCAGGTTTTTAAAGGCGCACACCGCGCATCCCCCTCAATGAGAGGGAGGATGGGCGTGGCCAACCAATCGAATCGCTTCAACTTGCAGAAAAATCATCGGCGAGCTCGGCGAGCTGCTCTCAAGCGACCGTACCCCGCTGACGCCATTTTTGCCGAGAAACAACCTGCCGCTCGAGCCCGCAATTCAGCAACATCTCTCGCATTTCACATTGGTTTTGACCTCACTTACATGATTTTTCGATTTGAATCACAATCTCGATTCCAGATGACGCACGGCTTCGGCAACGTCGCCATGTGCGCCGCGCTCGAATCCGTCAAACTCATGATCGACGAGAGCATCAAGTACATCGACAGATGCTGCTCTCAGCAAATGTGGCGTTAATCAATCTAATACTATATATTTTATATTATATATATATATAATATATACGATATCTTCTATGAAAAATACATACTTTGTGACACACCGGTGTAAAAGAAAAATAGGAAACACAACAGCAGAAGATGAAGCAAAATAATAAATAGTCGAAATAAAACATTTTCGTGGCGGGACCGTGGAGATCAATTAATACCTAAAGGTGCGTTTCTTGAACATCTGAGCTTAGCACTATTCGAAGCGTTTCGGAAATTCGCCGCGAGCTGTGGTAGCGTTGAGTCGATGACGACGACGACGAGGACGGCCTACAAAAAACATTAGTGAATTTCAGAAAAACGTCTCAAGACAGCATTTAAAGGCGCATCAGCATCGATCTAAATTAATCGTTGACTGAATATTAAATGCGCGTAAGCTATAATGCAATGTACGCATTCTTGCTGCTGCTGCTGCTGCTGAAGAAGGATAGTAAAAGAAAAAGGGCTCCCCATATAGAACTCAGGAGGGTCGCGACCTTCGTTTGAATTGCCACCAGCAACAAACCGCAAAATGTCCGCAGATGTTTAAAATGAAATTTAAACAGTTAAGAAATAAAAACCGCGCGCTGAAATTTCAGTCATCGCGTTGAGACCAAAATTAAGGTTTCTATTGAAACCTAGTCTCATTTTTTTTGAAAAATTTCGGTCGAAGACAAGCAAAAAAAAATTTGATTTGTTTATTTGAACATTGATATTTCTTTCTAAAATTAGGTAACTTTAAAATTATCAAAAAAAAAAAACAAGAAAACTCACTGCGTCGGCTGGAACAACTCGACGGCTTCTCGATCAGTAATCGACGGAAACGCGTGATCCAATATGAGAATGCATTCATCGGTGTTGCACACATCGCTAACACTCTGCACCATTTCCTGCTGCTTCGACACCCGAAACGTGCCCTCTTCGGCGTTCGAGACGTCTAAAATTTCAGCATTTCTCTTTTTTTTTCAGCCATTCTCTCGCTGTGTCTCTTACAATCCAAAAACCTCCAATTCTTGTCCGGCTCGTACGGCAGCGAGTGGTGTTCAACAAGCATTCGTTGAATGAGAACCCTCGCCGAGCTCAACTCCGCTTCCGATTCGATGTTGATGATGCCAATCTCATACGCGGTATCCTTCAAACGCTCGAAACAATCCTTATAATTGTCATAGTCCGCTTTGCCGACGACTATCAACGGCAATTGAATGATGAGCGACGTGTTTTGAACGAGCGAATCGCGATGGCCCGACTTCGTACTTCTTCTCATCAGATTCGGCGTGCACGGCGTCTTCTTCTCGCGCTTCAGCATCGGCACCTTACTGTGGAACGTCATGCTGATCAATGAGGGCGCGAGGAGGCAAGGCTCGCCGTCGACCTGCATCGGAATCGCCTTGTTCGTCGTCACTTTGAATGTGGCGCACTGCGCGATTCGTTCGCCTTTGCCGCCCATCTGAAGCGCCGCCAATGTGGCGGTGGTGAAGCCAAGCACCTCGACCTTGCCGTCGCAACAACTCGGCTTCTGATCCGACGATTCGCCCCACGGAATCGTGCCACCCGCATAATACGTGATGTTGTGGAACAGAATGCAATGCAGTTTGAGCTCTTTGATTCTTGGCGTCATGTCGACGCCATCGCATTCCAGTGTGATATATTCGGATAGATCCTTCCAGCTTCTCTTGAACAAATCAATTGTGCCAAGACCACCGTAGGCGATTCGGTTCTTCAATCGGCTATTGAGCATCTGCGGATTGGCGCCTGTAAAACGACGAACCGTCAAGACTCTGAACGAAACTCGTCGACCTACTCCTTGAATGATGGAATTGCAAGGCGACGTGAGCATCAGCACCAATCGAGAAATAATTGTTCATGACGGTCAGCGGCAACGCCGACTGCATCCCTTCATCGTCATCGCCTTCAAGCACCACACTAGTGTTCGGCTCGACGTCCAATCGCCATCTGAAATCAGAGAATCTAAGTCGAGAGTCGAGTTTCAGCAAACGAACCTGTCCAAATGGGTGACGGTGGTCTCGTGGAGAATCGCCTGAAGGAGTTGGCTCATCGGCTCGTCGGAGAATACGCCGCCCCATCCCAAGCATCTCGCTAAATCGTTGCCGGTTCCGAGCGGCATTATCGCCATGGCTGGATACGTCGGCCAGTTAAGCTGAAAAAAAAAAACAGAAAATTAGCCGATGAGTCAACTCACATTGTCTAGAGTGGACAGCACCCATCCGACGGTTCCATCGCCACCGCACACCAGAATCCGAAGCTGAGTGACGACTTTGCGGAACATCTCGAGCCCAAACTTTGGGCCTTTCAGAGAAGTGATGTCGAAGACTTGTCGCGGATTCAGAAGCCAGCAGAGGGTGTGAAGCGCTTTCGCCCCTTTATTGCCGCCGGATTTCGGGTTCACAAACACCAAAAGCGGTTGGGATGGCGCGTTGAGCCAGAGGTCGGTCGGTTTCACGATGAACTGCCTCGACGCTTTCCGTTTGCCGGATTTGCCGTGTCGATGATTGCTTCGCTTGCGATGGGCGAGACGAAGAATCCAGTTGGGCGGAACGATCATCTCGCGTAGGGCTCCGCGCTGACAGCGCTCCTCGAGCTTCTCGCGAACAAAACAATTTTTCAGATGGTACGATTCTTTGCACCACGAGCACGTCACCGCGATAGTTTCCTTAGAAGCGACTCGTTGGATATGTGTTGAAAAGAAAAAAAAAAAACACGAACCTTCTTCTCTTTACCCTGGAAGAACATTTTTTGTTGGAACGATTTGCCGCATGTGTTGCACCGTCCCTCATGCCTCCATTTATGGACCCAATGATGGGCGCTCAACCCGTCCAATGATTCTTTCGAGCTCGTTTTTCGCGAATAATCGCGAAACGTTGTTTTACAACCAAGATTCAGCTGAAAAAATGAATGAGAGCAATGTGGAAACGATTCGAAATTGCTACTTTTCCTAATAAGGAAAAACACGCCACGTGGGCGACAATATGACACGCGGCGCAGCGACGCTTCTCGCCCTGACGACGACAATCCTTTTCGCCGACGTAGCATTCGGAATCGGCTGATGCTGATGAGCCGGCGGATGATGGAAGCCAGATGTGCTCCGACGGATGGATCTGGAATACAACATTTTTAAATAAACACATTCCCTTAAAAAATCGAGAGGAAAAAAAAACAATTTTGCAGTAATTTAATCAAATTTTCTACTAATTTCAAGCACTACGATGCTAAAGTGCTGCGCAAATTAACTAACAAGCAGGAAGTCACGTTTTTTCCGGTTTAGTGGTGATTTTCAATTTGCGCAGCACCTGCAAAAACAAGTTTACAACAAATTATAGCGGATTTTTGAAAAGGAAATGAGGAAATGCTTTTAAAAACAATTTTTTAAAGAAAACTTTCGAAATTCAAAAAAACATTGTGCATTCACGCCACGATGAATTGCGTACACAACTTTGAAATTGGCGAGAATTAATTAAATTGTCCTTATATTGTGGAAATGCGCTGCAAATTATCCAAAATTCACAGATTTTATGATTTTGAAAAAAGAAAATGCAAAAATTATTTGAAAAAATAATGGAAAAGCTATGATAGAATGATGAACTAGGGAAAAATTGAAGAAATTTAAAAATAGTGTATTCGCTTTATAATGCTTTATAAACAATTTTTCAAAAAAAAAATAATAATTTTTGGCGATAATGCGTTTTTTCTTCTAATAAAATTTACGTAAAATCCAATTATCTTTCAATTTTCTGAAAAAAAAAAATTGAATATAACACGAGCAAGACAAAAAAAAATCGGAAAAGCTGGCCATGCCGAAAGGAAAAAAAAAACTCGGTCCAGCCTATTCTATACTACATACCGCAGCCCAGACCTCTTCCTCCACCCAATAGCGGCTCGATCGGTGTTTGTTGAGTGTGTTCTGCGATTCCTGATCGGCAGCCGTCCGGCGAACCACCGGGGACTTCGCCAAAGCTTTTCTGCAAATGATTATACGCTATAATTAGTAGGCGATTTAAAATTTGAGAAGAAAAAAATTCTAGGCCCCAAATGTCAAGTGCAATTTCGAATTCAGTGCCTGAACAACTCCGACAGATGCTCGATTCGACTCGGCCGTCGCAATAGGCTGTCAGTCGCCGCCGGATCGTGGCTCTTCGAGCGAAACGTGCGCACCGATTCGGCGGGCGTCGGCGGCTCGAAATCGTTGTCGGACGCCGCGTCCGAATCGCCCGACGACACCGACAACAGCTCGATGTCGCGTCGAAGCGTCGACAAATCGACCGAGTTGGAGCGCGGCGGCGACGCCGAGTCGGGATACGGCGAGAGGAGCGCCGGCGGCTGAAGGCGAAGCGGCGACGGCGGCGACGCGTCCGACGCCGGCGTGTCGAACGTCATCTCGTGGCCGTTTCGCGGCATCGACGGACTCGTGCATGCCGACGAGCCGGGACTACTGAAAATCTCAAGTTTCTCAAAGAAAAACGCAGAAAAAAATCGACAAAATTGTTGAAAATCGCTAGAAATCCCCGGAATACTCACCTAGCAACGGAGGATTGAAGCGAGTTGCCCATCTCGGAGCTCGTGCACCGATCCATACTCTGATGGTCCTCATCGTCCGAGCTTATCGACGACACCACAATGTCGGGCGTCGTGCCGCGATGATGCGAGTGATGATTACTATTGATATTGTTGTTGACGGTTAAAGGGGGTGGCGGATGATGGTGATGGTGTCCACCAGCGGTCCGACTCGTCGATGGTCCGTTCTCATCTCGCCATCCGCTGCTTCGGCCGTTCCCCAAACGACGCGCCAGTCGCATTACGGCGCTCTCGATTTCGGTCTGCAAATTGATTTTTTTTGATCTACCAAATATCGCAATGTGGCTTTGAAATGAGAAAATTTCGATTTTGATCTACCAACAAAAAAAATTTTTTTTTTGGTTTTGAAATAAACAAAATCGATGAGTGCCTGGTGAGTCAGCGCGACCAGCTCGCCTAATTGGCATCCGTTGGGGTCCGAACAAACAAACAACAAAACGAAAGGGTCCCCACATTATCGAAAATGTAATAAACGGATTAAATGTGGAAGCCACACTTTTGTTTCCTTCTTCTTCTTTCTCTCTTTTGTCTTCTTGTTGGAAACGAGTCGCAATAGAAAAACGAAGCGCTTTAAAGAAAATACGCAACGAGAGGATAAGGCATTTAAAAAAATGAATGTATATATGTATATGGAGAAAAGAGTATATGCATAATCGGCGAGGGAAGGCGTGTTTGGTGTCAAATGAGTCGTTAAATAGACGACGCGCAATGGCGGGATTGAACCCGCGGGCTGCAAAACGGCGCGCGCCGCTTACCGCCTGCGCCACCCGCGACGAACACCGGCGTGGGGGTAAGGTGCGTATAAGTGACCGCTTGCGCGAGCTGCAATGCATTTTTGAGCAGCACAAAAACACCAATGAATTTTCGATCTATTGGCGAACATTGAACGACGGAAGGAATCGGAAGTAATGGTAGGCTATAATTGGGCTACGCGACACGAATATTATTTTGGAGGCGCTGAGAAAAAAAGGTAGGCATCGCCGAAAAAGGTTGATTGGCGATGGAGCGCACTTGTCGTCAACCAAAAAAAAACATTGTAAAAAATTTGTGTCTCATTGTTTTTTTTTTTGGTTTGAAAACCATGGGCAACCGAATTTTGAGACCGTAAATTAACACCGTCAAAAAAAAAATGGGAAATAATAAATCATTTCCTGAAATTGCGTTTCTCGTGTCGAGCTCCGGAAATCGTCCGACCGGAAATTACGTATCGCTACATTATGATTATGAGAATTAGCACGCGTGTTAAAATAGCGGATTTCATTCGAGAAACGTTTTCGAGATAAAAATAGCAATTGCGCGGTTTTCGTAGATCAGAAAATGATTGAAATGTTGCACAAGCATTTTTGTTTGGCTAAAATTAGATTTCTCATCTGCGGACATATTAACGGGTTCAATTAATATATTGAAATAAAAGAAGATGAGTTTGATTACAGAAGAAATTCAAGTTTGAATTACCGCCTCAAAAAAAAGTGCGATGGTCCACAATTGCATTTGCGATGATTAAAATTGGAATCAAAGAGGCCACACATACAGGAAATTATTAACGAACTATGTTTGAAGCAATTTTTGTTAATAAATTTTACATCTGCGGACATTTGTTCGGCGAAATTCTCAAAACGATTACCTTCAACATTCGTCGTCGATGCTCGGCGGTCATCGCGCAATGCACACAAGTGATCTCGAGCTCGAATCGCGGCTCCTCGATGCACATCATCTGATCGTCATCGCGCGTCGTCGTCGCCGTCGTCGTCGTCGCCGCCGCCTCCGAGCTGCCATCCGAGTGCACACGACTGCGCGTCATCGACGGCGATCGACTGCGATGCTCGGGATCCCAGCTGAGGCTCGGCCCGAGCGGCTTCTTCGCGCGTCTCAAAATTTGCGTCGGACTTCGGAGGGCGGCGGGAAGCGCCTCGCTGAGCTTCCGCGCCGCATTCTCGCCGCGCCAACTCTTCTTCTTGTGACGCTGCTTCTTCGACGTCGCCTCGACGACGTCGCCGACGACGATCGGCGACGATTGCGCCTCCTGTATCGCCTTCTTCTTTTTCCGATGCTTCTTCGGACTGTGCGGCGTCGTCTCGCTGCTGCTGTGCTTCCGAAGCGCGGTGATCATCGTTGCATTCCGTTGAGCGTCTCGCGCGAGCGAATAAATCGAAGAAGGTCGTTTTTTTTTGTGGGTGTGCGCACACACACATACACACACACGCGCAGAGCTAAAGCTAATCCGTGCGGCGCCCCCCCCCTCTCCCGACGGGGTCCCCTCCTCTACACCAACGTCGTCGTCGTCGTCGTCGTCGTCGTCAAACCCCGCCCATTTTTTATGCCTTCTCGATTTCATCGCGTTTTTGCGGTGACTCGACGACAAAGTCATCGAGGCCCTCTGCTCTTCGCTTCTCTACCTTTATCACCAGCCTCACCGATGGACTTTGAGCGCAATGTGATCGGATTATAGCCGCCCGATTCCTATTTCATATATATATGTATATTATATGTCATTGGGATATTTTTGCTTTTCAGCATTTCCAGTTTTGAATCGTCCTCGATGAATGTCCGCAGCAATTGCGCCTCATCATCTCACCCTTCTTCTTCAACATTTCCCCCCCCCCCATAAAAGGCAATAATGGTTGTTTGTTTGCTTTTGTTCGGCGAGAATTGGAAATTGCACCTGAAACCCCACCCCCATTCTGGGGACCACAAAACAACGAACCGCCAATGATCGGCCATCTCGGGAAACATCTGCTTGATCTGACAATTGGTGAGATCGGGATTCGAGATGGAGAAGCGCGCGCCGCCGGCTGCCGACGCCGACAAATGACGACGTCGTTCGTCTGCAATTCGATGAGAAGGGCTAACACACGAGGCGATGGTCCAAACGCCATCAAACCTGGCTCGTGCTCCTCGGCACTACTGCCGCCGCTATCATCGGTGCACGTCGAGCACGAGCTCGATGTTGAGTGATGTCGGCTCCTCTCGTCGCTCTCATTCGACGATGAGCGATCTGCAACAAAAAAGGCAGTGGGGGGGGGGAATCGTCTCACAGCTCATTAGTTAATGCCTTCGAGCTCGAGCTCGTCCAGCTCCCCCCCCCGCCCGGCTACTTTACTAATTATTCGTGCAAATGTCATACATCTTTGAATGAATATCCACACACCCGCCACGTGACGCCCTGGGGACCATCATTTACCTATTGAAAGGCGAAGAAGCGATGAATGAATATCGTGCCATGTCGTGATGGCGGCGACGAGCTTCTTCGTGAACTCGTCGCACACCGCCGAACTGCTGCCGCTCAAACGATCGTCCATTCCATCTGGAAGCGTCGAAAAATTGAATTTGAAATTTTTCACACACACAAATATGGAGTGAGGCGAAAACCCGCAACACTGTCGGCAGATGAATGTCGACAAAAAGCGAAAAACGAACCGGCGAGACTCGGCTTCGAACGAAACCACTTTTTTCGCGGCGGCGCCGAGACACTTCGCGTCGAGACGCGCGCGAATTGCGATCGTCGTTCGGCGGCTTCGCGAATCGAGCTCGCCTCGTGAGCGCTCTGAAATCATCGAAATCAGAATCTCATCTGAAACGAACAAAAAAAATTTTTTCGATTTTTTTTTTTGAGCAAATCGCCTTGGAAAATACGCGAAAGGTCCCGATTTTCGGGAATTTTCAATTTCGTTTTTTTCTAATTCATAAAAATCGATCTTTCTTGTGTTTGAAAATTGCAAAAAAAAAATGGAAAAAAATCTTCCAAAAATTCTGAAAATCGCAATTTTCAAAAAAGATTTTTTCGAAAATTTGCCAAAAAAATCGACAAAATTAAGTTTTTTTTTTGCAATTTGAATGATAATTGAACAAATTGGAAAAATTTGTCGATTCGTATTCAATTTTAAAGGCGCATACTGCGAAATCGTGTAGATCTCGACGCGAAAATCGTGATTTTCAATTTTTGGTCAATATCTTTGGAAATTTTATTTTTCTTTATTTTTAGAGAAGAAAAAAATCTGCCGAACCAAAAAATTGAAATGTTTTCTCTGAAAAAATGACAAAAATGAAAATTTGAAAAAAAAAAGTTCTGACGCGTCGCGGTTCGCGTGCGCGTGCTCATTTCAATTTTTTCGACTTTTTTTAATTTGATAGTTTGGCATACCGCACGCGAACCGCAACGCGTCTAGCAACACGATTTTCGTCTCAAGACCCACTGGTAGATCAAAATCAATCCGATTCGAATTGCGAAAATTTAGCAGGACAGGATGCAATCAAAAATTTTGGATTTTTTGAAATATCCTCAAAAACTTTGGATTCATCAATAAAAATTTGAATTATTTGAGGAAAAGTGATATTTTTTGTTGCTGAAAATTTAGGAAAAAAAAAACTCAAAAATTGCAAAAGAGGGGTCCCAAAATTGTGGGACCAATTGAATTCTCTAAAAAAAAAGCAAAAAAAATTAGCAAAAATGGGAAAAGCTCAATTCCAAAATGCGAAAATTGGTGAAATTTTTCGCGCGCGCAAAACACAAAAATCGCTAAAATCTAACAAAAACTTGGTTGAATTTTTCATGGCAAAAATTGAAATTCAAAGCAAAAAAAATAGGAAAATCATTGAAAATTTGATACCGTATTGGCGGGTTTTCGAACATTCGACGGGAATCCGAGCGGAAAAATCATGAAATAAAAAAAAAAACAGAGAAATTTTTTTTTGGGCGGGTGCCGATTATGCAAATTCAAATCACACTCACCACCGTACTGAATTTGTCGTGGCGCTGCATATTTGGCAGTTTGTTGGGGGGTTGGGGAATATATATTTTCTTGTAGGGACCACACTAATTTTTCGACGAAATGCCGTCCGTCAACACGACGAGGAACTGCGAAGCACGAAGAAGAAAAAAACCAAACGAAACAACCTAATGGACTTTTATGGGAAGTGATTTTAGGCGGGACCCATCTATGCATATTTGCGCGCACCGCGCCAATTTCTTTTATTTTTCGCTAATCACGTGGAAATTGGCCGAAATGGATTTCATCTTCTTCTTCTTCTTCTTCATGGTCGCGTTTTTCGGAGAAGCCGAGAACAGAAAAAAAAACCCTATTGTCATATCATCGTCATGCTGCGGACGATTTTACGGGTCGCAATGCATTCAACGAGAGGAGAGACTGAATGAAAGACTCTCAAACTTGTGGCATTTGTCGTTGAGCGTCTCACTGTTTTAGAACTTATGAGTCGTGGGATGGCTGCGGACGTCGATCCGGGTGCGCAAAATTGCCAGCGAAGTTTTTGACTAGAAGAACCGTAAATCATAACTATGCTGCGGACAATCAACGAGTCCGCGCATTAATTGCTCTTATTGAAGCTCATGTTGAAAAAGCTAACAAAAAAATTATTTTTCAACTTTGCAAAAATGAGAATGTCGCGGGGCGGCATCGAACCCGCGTTGATCATCTTATCAATTGAACTTCATGTTTTCTGATGTTGTAAACGCGCTCTAATGCTAAAATTGCGAAAGATCAAGGAAAACGACGAACTAGGTTTGGAGGTCAATTTGAAAGCAAAAGCATCTCTATCGGATTTCTCCCAACAGTGAAGCAAATGCGCTCCATTGCTAATTTTCAAAAATCACGAAAAGCGACCAAATATGAACATTTTAGGGTGTCTATTGGAATTCGAAGCAAAACAAAAAATAAAAAATCTCGAAAATTGAAGTTTATGCTGAAAAAGCTAACAAAAAATAATTTTTCAATTTTGCAAAAATGAGAATGTCGCGGGGCGGCATCGAACCCGCATCACTCGAACCATATATTTTGATGTTGTAAACGCGCAAAAAATCATAAAAACCGACCGAATACGATGGCTTACTTTAAAAAAATCCAAAAATTATTTTGCTCTATTGGGAAATCGCGAATACGCAGCAAACGCGCGCCATTGCTAATTAAAACACCGGAATTTTTCGGCGAAAATTTTGTCAGGTAGTTTAAAAAATACGACACTCGGGCCGCGAAATTATTATTGTTGATTCAAGACAAAAAAAACCCGGTTTTGCTCGAAAGCATCAAACGCGCTCCATTGCTAATTGTCAAAAAAATCGTAAAAGCGCCGAAATTTTTCGGCGAAAATTTCGTGAGGCAATTAAAAATGGAAAAAAATGACGACATCAAAATTTTTATTGTTCTTTTTTTCATGAAAACCAAAAAAACCAGTATTGGTGTCAAATAAGCGGATTTCTTTTTTCAATTTCGGGCGCCAATTTTAAAGGCGCATAGCGAGAAAATTGATTGCAAAAAAAGACAAAGAAGGACGTGAAGACTCAAATTCGACAATTTTGAAGTAAAAAAAAACGGGGGAAATGGAAATTTCGATTTTGTGTTAGCCGGCAAAACAAGCAAAAAAAATTGGGGAAAAATGAAAATCGATACGACTTACACAAAACGAATCGGCGGTTCGCCGCCGTCGCCGCCTCCTCCGACGGCTCTGATTACACGGCAAAAACCATTGGACAATGTTCATGGCGAGGGAGGTGATTGAGGAATGATTGAGGAATGATTGGGGGGAAGCAATGCGTATGCCTCTGTGTGTGTGTGTGTTATCGGCGAAACACACACATTATGTGTACATACATATATGGAAAAGAATGGGCCATTAAACGGAATGGCGACCGGACGCCCTCGATTTTTGTGATATGGGCGGCGGCGTTTTTCGATCTACCCGCCCGCGCACTTACCATCACGTTCGAATGAAGGGCGAGCACGGTGTCGACGAGATCGCTGCATGACGCCGACAGCGCCTGGCCGAACTGCTGTCAATTTTGGGTAGATCAAAATTCTTGCAAAATCGCCTACCTGCATATTGGGCACCTCTAAATAGCGGCAACGCTCGTAGGCGATCGGCTGGACGTCGCAGCAGCTCCTCAAATATTAGTTTCATTGGTCGCCCAACGGACCATCGACTTACAATAGTGAGACGGTGGCGCGCATGGGGGAGGGGGGTAACGAGATCGCGACGAGACCCGCGTAATCCACTCAAATCGATGGTGGGGCACCTGCAAAAATTTTTGAGACGGCAGCTGAATATCAGCGACACTTTCGAGGTGGTGACGGTAGATCGAAATTAAAAAGAATGTGATTTTTTAACGTTAACGTAACTCGGAACCTTGGGGATTACTGTAGCACTATTTGAAAGTCTGAAAACACGTGGCGCGATTTCTTAAAGGGGGTGTGCACCAAAAAAAATGTAATAAAGTGGGTTGTCAAAAAAAAAAGGCAAACAGAAAAGAGAGAATCTTGTTTTTTTTTGACTCTCGCAATTAGTAAGAAAAAGAAGAAGAAGAGATGAAAAGTGAGTTGGATGACACCCTGAGGACGAACGAAATTAGGAGGGTCCCATTTTTTTTTTCGAGCACAAGGCGAGCAAGACGACGGCCATAATTCTCATGGTCCCGTGGCGAAATAACAATCGGGCTCTGATTGATTGGCGAGCAGGTGAAAATATGCGGTTGTCATGACGAGAAACTGTGAGCACGAGAAGCGGTGAGGAGCTGGACCACCAAAAAAACCACCAAAAAAAAAATTGTTGGCCGAGCTGGAGCAGGTATGTTTGAGTGGTGGGTGAACGAAAAGTGCAATAGAGTGATGAATAAATCAGTGCGAATAGAATTTGGCATCGAGCTCGGCTTCTCGGTGGCGCAGCGTGGCGAGAGGGGCGAGGCACAGCGAGCTGGAGGTGCTTCGAGCGGGCGCGGATGAGCTCGAGCAGGTCGAAATGCTCATTAGGCCGCCTATTCAAACAACAACAACAATCGTCAAACAAAAAAAAAATTGGAAATTTCTTTTTTTTTTTTAATCGAAAGACAATTGAAAAATTACACGTATGAGTGTCGATCGGATTTTGGAGAATGGAAAAGGGGCGGAGCTTGAGTTTCGGACACCTCCGACATCGAGATCGGCTCGGTTTCCGGTGGTGGCGACGGCGTTGAGTGTCGGTGCGGATTCTGAAGCGAACAAAAAATTTATGAGGCCTCGGTTGGCTTTTTTCGAGATTTTGCTAAAATTCCACAAAAATCGCTCGTTTTTCTGAAAAAAAAAAACGAAAACTACGAAATTCGTATCTCAAATTGTCTTTTCAAGTATATTTATTTTGTATTTTCCCAAAAAAAACACCATCGCTCATAGAATCTTTCGTGCAAAAATGAGAATGTCACGAGGCGGCATCGAACCCGCGTCGATCATCTCATCAATCGAACTATTCATATATATTCTGATGTTGTAAATGCGCTCTATTGCTAAAACGTCTAACTAGGTTTGGAGGTCAATTTGAAAGCAAAAGCATCTCTATCGGATTTCTCCCAACAGTGAAGCAAATGCGCTCCATTGCTAATTTTCAAAAATCACGAAAAGCGGCAAAATATGATCATTTTAGGGTGTCTATTGAAATTCGAAGCAAAACAAAAAATAAAAAATCTCGAAAATTGAAGTTTATGCTGAAAAAGCTAACAAAAATTTATTTTTCAATTTTGCAAAAATGAGAATGTCGCGGGGCGGCATCGAACCCGCATCACTCGAACCACATATATGATGATGTTGTAAACGCGCTCCATTGTGGAATTGCAAAAAAACCGACCGAATATGACGACTTACTTAGAGAAAAACTCATAAATCATTTGCTCTATTGGAAATTTACGCGTATACAGCAAACGCGCTCCATTGCTATTTTTCAAAAAAAAAACCCGAAAACACCGGAATTTTTTGGCGAAAATTTCGTCAGGCAGTTTAAAAAATACGACATTTATTACGACAAAATAATAAACAGAAAAAAACCCGGTTTTGTTCGGAAGCCGCAAACGCGCTCCATTGCTAATTGTCAAAAAAATCGCAGAAGAGCCGGAATTTTTTAGCGAAAATTTCGCTAAGTAGTTAAAAATAAGAAAAAATGACGATATTCGGACTCGGCAATTATTATTATTATTTCAAGACAAAAAAAAACTCGGATTTGCTCGGGAGCAGCAAACGCGCTCCATTGCTAATATTCCAAAAAAAAATCACCAAGGGCGATTTTTTCTAGGAGGTCGATGAGAATTTGATGGAAAAAAAAGCCCCTAGCGCAACTATTTTTTGTTCGTTGTTGGAATAAATGTGGTCACCTGATAATGGGCGGCTCGCATCTCATCCGAATTGTATCCCGACGAGTTCACGGCGCTCTCCTCTCGAATCTCGGTGAGCCTTAATTCGAAAATCTCTTTTTGTTAGTCGGCGAGAAAAAAAAAACAACCTATTAATTTTTGGATCGCCGCCAACGCCGGCGGCCAATTCGTAGGCGTCGCCGTCATCGCCTGCAACAACGAAAAAAAAATCAGCAATCGCTCATTCTCCTAGCGAGCTCCTCCAGCTCCTACTCATTCAGCGACCATTAAACCGTCTCTACACATTCTATAGATAAAGCTCACGCTCTCAGCTCGTACTCATAAGCCGAAATCCCATTCGCGGCGAGTCTAATTGAAAAATGGCTCCTCCAATCGACGTCACCATTTAATTAGGCAATTAAGTCATTAATTACAGCCTCCCAAACAAAAAATGGCATTTTTTTTATATAAAATCATATTTGAGTATTACATTTTTTTAAATTTTATATTCCAAGACCCCCCCCCCAACCTCTCCGAAACAATTTTGATTCTAAAAATTTTCCTTGGCAAACAATTTTCGTACCGTTTTTTCCCACGAAATTATCTTGCGCGTCAACAACAACAACAACACTCTACAGTACCTTCTCAATTTACCTTATAAGGCTCTATAGCTTCTCTGCGCTCTCTTGCTGGCCACAATTCTATTCGCTGACTCGTTTTTTCGCAGCCCAACTGCCGGCAATGCACGACTTGCCGCCATTCAATCCATTGGAGATCAAACTGACAAGCCACCGTAATCTACAGTAACCCGTATTGTATTGCAAATTATCGATTCAGATGATTCGGAAGAGGCTGACAGTGTCGTCGCGATGCCGACGACCTACTTCAACGTCTCGCCGGATCACATTCTCAATCCGAAGCGCATCGGTAAGAATTTGATCAACCCCCATCCCCCTTAGCGAGGCACACTCTTCAGATCACATTGGTCGAGCGAGACTCGCGCTCGTCATCGACGTTGGCGCGTTGGTCGCCCAACTCACAGCGCTCAGCCTACTCGTTTGCGACTATTTGACGGAATCCAATCGCGGTCGATTCCTCTGGATCATTTTGCCGATGTGGACCGTCCTATCCTACATTATCATCGTGTATGGGAAGCGAACGAACGCGCCGACGCTGATCGCGACGATTCGATTCCTGTTCGACGCCATCTTCCTCATCGACATGCTCATCAGCGTCGAGTCAAACCAATCGCGTCGTCTCACCATTTTCACGTTCATCGCCTTCGAGCTCATCCGCTTCAATCTGTTCTTCATGATCGCGCGGCTCATCGGCAAGCACTACGACCAAACGCGCACAATCATCACAACGATTATTTGATGTCGCTCTTGTCGTCTCTCAGCTGCCGACACTCTACCGGGCCAGCTAATCCCCGCCCGCCCCCTCATCGCTTCTCATTCATCGCAACAATGCGCGCCATCTACTGGCTGCTTCTCGACGCCATCGTCACGACACTCCAAATCGGATTCCCTCTGGATCCGTGCCCATTTTCTGAGTGACACCGTCAAATACGAATCCGGCACACCTTTATTAATCAATTTCAGTCTCCTCAAATTGCGCTTCTACTTGTCATGCATTATGGTCACTCTCGCTCACGTCATCGTCTATCATGAGCCGAAACGCACGACGCTTCTCGTGAGCACCATCATGAAATTGTTCGCGTTGCGCCTCCCGCCAACCGCCATCGTCACCGTCAACACCTATTTCCATCTATTGCTGATTCTCATCCGCTGGCTGATTGTGGCGCCGATTGCCGGCGAAGCGCAACGCGAATCGCGATCGACCACCTCATCGTGATTAATTGGCTATTATTGATTCACAATAAATATTTCTCATTCATGGCTCTTCAAGGCACTTCCCAAATCCCATCAGATTCCATTGATTCATTTAGTCGATTCTCTTTAAGACTCTTCCGAGGCCACTTATTCTAATCGACATAACTCCTGCTCGCTCTCGATTTCGCAATCCGTCCGAATTCCCTCTAGTAGGTCATCAGTTCTAAGCAAACTCGACAATCTACAGATTCCAGAATTCTGCAATCTCAATGTGGGGAATCTTTTAGAGAGAAGAAGCTAGATCAACTGAATTGATTTTTCAAGACAAACCACTTTCTTTATTTTTCTATCTGCGGACAATTTTCCGGGTTCCGCTCTCCTTCTACAAATTGAATTCCCATTGGAAGCATTTTATGCCTCGCCGTCACCATACTGTCTATAGGATCGTGTCGATCAGCTCATCGGATGCTACATCAAGAATTGCGTGAAGGCAATTTTGGGGGCGGAACTCGGAAAATTGTCCGCAGATAGAAATATAAAGAAGGTGGGTTTGTCTTGAAAAATCAATTCAGTTGATCTAGCTTCTTTTCTCTAAAGGATTCCCTCAATTGAGCCGAAGATGAGCTTACTGGGATTGCAGAATTCTGGAATCAGTAGATTGTCGAGTTTTCCTAGAACTGAAAAGACAATGAATCTCGTCGTCTCAAATAAGATTCGTTCCCATCAGGCGTCTTCAGATCAGACTCTCTCAACAATGAGTCTCACTCCAATTCCAGAATCTTCGACATCCAAAGACATTGGCATTTGGAGCATATGGGAGAAGGGGGGGGCTTGCAAGAAGTAGAGAATGGTCCCCGATATTGAGCCGGTGAAAAGAAGGATCAACGAAGTGATGCGGCTCGAAGACCTAGAATGAATCGATAATGCTGATTAATTTTGTCCGCAGCACTTTTTAAAGAAGAATAAGAATCAATCACTTTTCTACATTTCAATTAAACCTCTAAAATATTGTGATTCTTGAATTTTGGCAATACGAAGAGAACACCATTCTTGATTTCATTGCCAATGAATCTCACTCCAATCCACCTCCCTTATATGGTATGGTGGCCCTACTCAACATTGATCTCCAGCCTTTAAGATTGTCTTGATGCGAGCACACAACCCCGATGAATGTCCGCAGCACGTTGAAGATTTAAACTCTCTATCTGCGCGCGCGCGCAGATAGAGACGCAGAGAAAAAGCCGGCGGGATACCCGCGCAACGCCCCTCCCCCTCAATGACTTTGCGACTTTCCGCAGATGTTCAGTATTATTCAACATGCCGCCACGCGCTCGCCGCCACCGTGGTAAGATTTGTGGGTGGTTTGTTCAATTCGCATTCCTTTCGTTTCAATTGCAGCCGCCGCCGCCGCCGCGATGCCAAAGGACAACCTTCAACACTACGTCGACGGCGACTCGCTTCTCGGCATCATTCAAATCATTCTGCTGTTCATCAGCCACTATCCAATCAGGTGCGAGCGAATGCAAGGCGATCGATTTGATTGCTCAAAAATGAATTGCAGTCGCATCGATGAGTACGTTCCGATCATATTCGCCGCGATTCTCACGTTCCTTCAAATGTACCTTGTGCAATATCGACGCGCGTATCGTTTGATCTACTGCGCGCGAAACGCCGTCAACATTTCGATATGGTTCGGCATTTTTGCGGCGTCGCCGTTCGGTGCCATCATCTTCTACGTGATCGAGGCGATTCGCCTCGCCATCTTCATCATCCTCAGATCAGCATAAATCAATTCAACGCTTTAATGTCGCCCTATGTATTCGAGCGCGCGTGTGTGTGTGTGTGTTAATTGCCATATGTGGTTGGCCTATGAGCCCCACACCATTTTTCTCTGCGCCTCCTTGGTGGTGGGTGCCGAGGTGACGATGGCAGATGTCTTCATCGGCACCGTTTGCGACTAATTTTTTTCATTGCGCTTAAATTCCTAACACCTGGCAGCTTGTAAACAGAAAAAAAACGAAGTTGGACCATCTGCCCATCTATGGGACCATTCTTCGATCACTCAAACTTCAAATGCGCGAATACGCGATTCTTAAACGCGTCGCGCGTTCGGCGATGGTTCTTGACGTCGTCGTTGGCGTCTTCCAGATGACCGTCCTCGCCACCATCATTCATTACTCCTACTATGGCGGTTTCGACGGGTAGGATGTTCGGAAACGTCGCCGTTTCAATTCGTTAACATTCTAGGACCCTGACGTGGAATCGTGATGTCGTCGTGTTCTACACAATCGCCTCGATGCTCTCGCTGCTCGCCGTTGTGAGCTCGACGTTCTGTTTGGCGGCGAGCCGCTGCCTCCTCGCCGCCATTCGGCTAGCCGTCTCAATCGGTGCTGACGCGTTCATCGCGTTCCAGATTCATCACGCTCACGACTTCATGCTCAACAGCATCGCCATCTTCTTTTTGTTGGACGTCGCGCGCGCCGTCACCACGATGTTGGCGTTGGCCAAGTATGACGAGTTACGCGCGCTCAAAATCCAATTGTACATCGTTAAACATGTGGTTTAAGCGAACTTTGCTTGTTGTTGCTTGTTGGCGATTCCAATAAATAGTAATTAAACGAAACATGTGTTGCAAATGAGTATTTTTTCAATTTCGAAGATTTTAGGCGTGAAATAGTTTCTGTCTGCATTTTTGCGTCGCAGTGTGTCACGGACTTGTCAAACCTACCGTATCAAACATTGACAAAAAGTGCATTTTCTGTTTATTATTATTTTTTTGGAAAAAAAGGCGTGATCTACGCCCATTTTGCTCCATTATTTTAGCGCGAATGGGTTCCACAATTCCAATTGTTTTCATGAAATCACCCACTCTCACGCCTAATGGATTCTTGTAAGTGATTTTTGCACTTTTAATTCCTGAAAAACTGAAACGAATTTCTTTTCCAGCACGCCTTATTTTCGTCACAGTTTCCGCAATGGGCTTAGGGTATTTCTACAATAAATACAAGGATTCGCCAGGAATTCATGAACGATATAGGTATGAACTCAAAACGAGAATAAAAACGCACGGCGAATTTCGCAGAGAAACCGCCGGCAAAATTCGCGACGTCATCGTTGTCGACTTTTTCCTACTGTCCGCACTCCAAATGAGCATCGGTTTCACTTATATGTTCTTTTTGTTCGTGCCACTCGATTATATGGCGCTTTTTCTCATTACACTATTCGGCCGCAATCATCGAATCGGCGACGACCTCGACAAATCGACAACACTTCGCACAATCGCTATAACTATGTTGAAAATATTTTTGAAAGCGTTTATATGGTAAAACCAGCATAAAATCATTTATAGCTTTTCTCGCAAACACTCACGCTTGTAATTATTGTCATGTCCGATTGTCAATGTTGTGACCACGTCGGACTCTATAAGATTCCAGCCGATCATGGATGTTCCTCAATCCAAGGTCGTCATCTACTCAACGGCGCTCGTCATTGGATGGGTGATGCATGATCTCATCATTTGGCTTCATGCCAATTACCAGTAGGACAATTATTTTGGCAAATTTTCACAAAAATTATTGCAGAATCTCTCGCTATCCGCTCCTCTTTATCACCGTTGCGCTTTGGACGATTCTTCATCGCCTCCACATTCGTTTTCATCTCCATATTAGCCGACGTCTTCTCCTACCATTCGATACGATCGTCACCATCATCGGCATCGCCCTTTTGTGCCTTGACGCATTCCATCCGGACAATAATATTCTGTTCATGCTCTCACTTCTCATTCCGCACTATCGAATGGAAGCGTTCAAGGAGAAAATCATCCGTTGCCACTATTAATTTTATTTTCTTTTGGATAAATCTTTGTTAGAATCGAAAATGTGATTATATCGCAAAAAACGCGAGAAATTCTCATTCGGGTACTGTAGACATTTTGAGTGCAATTTTGCGGGTGGTGTATGAACCGGCGTTGTTTATGTCGAATTTCGAATTTCGAAAAGAAATTTCCTCATTTTCTTTGCTGCTCTAATTTATGACTCGTACAGACTATTCTCGATTCCTTATGTGTTTTTCCACGATCTTAATGGGAAACC
This sequence comes from Caenorhabditis bovis, assembly GCA_902829315.1. Taxonomy (NCBI): domain Eukaryota; kingdom Metazoa; phylum Nematoda; class Chromadorea; order Rhabditida; family Rhabditidae; genus Caenorhabditis; species Caenorhabditis bovis. The sequence continues at coordinate 5,460,072 of CADEPM010000004.1, read as the reverse complement.
ATAATTTTTAATAGTTTTCCACATTGTCGCTGGCCTATAGAATATAAAAACGCGATATTTTATGAGGTTTGGCCTAAAATTTTGAAAATTTTCGCAAGGGACTCTCATCCTGTTAATTTCGCGTCAACATTTTCACATTTGTTATTTAGAAAATGCCGGTCAGCGTGAATTCCAATCCGCTCAAATTGTCTATGCTGGTCTTCCGCAAAGGAATGAAACCATTTTATGGTAAATATTACCCGATGTTTTATTTTATTTGAAATTCAAAAGAAACTTCTAGGCATGGATGACAATGATATTACCAAATTGTTGAACAAGGTTGGACACAACAGCTTGAATGTTGTCACCGCTCTTACAATCATCATTGTTGGAATCAATCTTCTCGTCTCCCACATTCACCCACTCGATTATGTCAAAACCATCGCCTGTGTGCCGGATTTGCTTTTGGCGTTGAGCATTTGGCTCGAGCTCGCCGCCGTCCGAATGCGCTCTCGTGTGCCCGTTATCATTTCTGCCATCATCCAAGTTCCAACATTCGCATTTTACGTTTATCTCGCAGGCCTTCAATTCTATCGTCTTTTTTATTTAATTGATTTGGTTTCCTATACGCCAGACCCAATCGCCGAAATCACGCCGATTTCCGGCTACATTTGTTTCCAATTGCTCGTTATTTTGTACGCGATTCGTCTCATTTTTCTCACTGTTCTCTACAAGGTGATCAACGTGCGTGATCATCAATTCTCCGCCCACACCACCGTGTTTCTCAAGCCCACCAACACCCCGGTGACCTTCTCATCGGTGTTCGCCGCAGAGCCGATTGACTTAGCTAACCCATATCACACGCACACCGTCTATAACACCACAACCAAGTCGGCCAATTAATTTTGTTTTTCTTTCTATTGTTGTTATTATTTTTGTTTTTGTTATTGTTATTGTTATTGTTGCTTGTTGTGTATTTAGATTTTCTGGTAAATTGTTGTTTTGAAGCATCGCGTACCTGCTTGCTCGTAGTCCGGAGGCTGCGAGTTGAGTTGGACCCGTTCCATGAAATCGTTGAACTCCGTTGGCGTCATTGACGAAGCCTTCGAATCATCTTTCCATATAGATGTTTTACTTCGCCTATCGACGCTGGTTGTTCGAGAACGTGGGCAATATTTTTCGCTATCTTCAGTAAATCTACAAGTTTCAGTGAATTTCGTCACCCGACGTTTTTCGGTGATCTACCTCCGCTGATAGCCTTGCGACTTTTTCTGGTATAATCTCGCCGGTTTCGCCGCCTGACGATGTTTGCAGCAATCGCAGCAAGTCGCCGCCCTCTTCAAACCCCTTGTCAAAGTATCTCTGAAATGAACAATTCGGGAACTTCTAGTAGAAACGTCGACCTACAATGGTATGCACTGGAAATTGCGTGCCCGTTTACCGCAGAACCCGTACTGAATGCACAAATAGACAATTTCGATAATTGTTAGAAGTGAGACACCGAGGAATAGGCCGAGCGCTCCACCGATGTCACACGCCAAACTCCAGAAGCCGTAGGTGCGATCCTGACTCCAAACCTCGAGATTCATTTTGTGAAGGAAAATGTTGACCATGGCGAAGTTGTCGCTAACAAACTTGTTGCCAAACTCGAAATTCTCCAAGTAATCCGGCAGCTCTTCCTTGAACAATTTCCCATATGCCGATTGCAGTTCGCGGTAGGATCGTTTGAAGTTGTGCAACATCTTGTCGGCCTCTTTGTGAATCTGATTCGACGTGCATTCGTACATTTCGACAAGAAGCTTCTCGAACTTCTCATTGTTGTGCGGTTTGTTGTCGCCGAAGAAGATGATCGAGCCGATTCGGGCGGCGGAGCCGCGCTTCAAAAAAATCTCCACCTTTTTCCAGTCGTCGAGAATCTCGCCGATTTGTCTGACGAGCGTTTGGTCGAGATCGCGCATCAGCGGCTGATAGAACGACTCGTAGAACTCCTCCTCGAAAAAATGGCGCATTTGTCGCGATTGCATTTTTTCGGCCCACGCGCGTCGTTGAAGCTTGTTGAGCTCATACTGATCCATGAGCTCGAGAATGCGATCCATTCGCTCGAAATTGCCGCTCAACGATTTCTGATAGGACGACGGCAGAAAGATGTTCCACAACTTCTCCATTATTCGAAGAATGATCGAGATCTCTTCGGCGACCTCGTCGACACGATCGCCATACCTCGATTTGAGATCGCCGATCGATTTGTACTTGGTGGTGTTCCGTAGGTAATGCGTCTCGTCGAGAATCTAAATTTCCAGAAAATCAAGACTGAAAAACTTCGAAACACCCCTTACATAGAACATTTGGTCGGTTTTGCGCTCCTCGCTGCTAGCTGGACGAGACGTCAACACTTCTATCATATCGCTGTTGCGGCCGCTGCAAGACCCAATTCAAAGGACCATCACATATTGTTCTAGATTCAACCTGAAGTTGGCGAAACATGAGATCTCTGAAAGGCGATCATAGACGCCGACGAACGCGTCCTCATGCCATCCCCATTTGTGTTTGTCGATTCTAATTCAAAAAAAACGGTTCAAATTTTGCACTCTCTCACCGCGCATCTCACGTGTGAATCGCGCTTCGCAATCGAGTGATGAGGCGTCGCGAGCGGAGAAAGATGTCCTCCTGATGTCGCGCTTGCATCTCATAGGCTCGATGCGCTTCGCGTTTGATTCGCGTCACTTGCGACTCGTCGAGATAGGCGCTATCCTCGCAGCTGAACGTCTCGCCGCCGTCCTTCGTCGGAATTGTGCGCTGCAAATCGGCGTGACGAATTCACTGGTGTTCAATCGGCCAGCCTACGTTCTCCTCGAACTCCTCCTGCTCGACGTCGTCCTCGTCCTCCTCCTCTTGCTCCTGAATCAGCGCCGGCATGATGTTCAGCGGTAGACGATTCATGTCCTGAACGGTTCTTCTCAAAAATCCATTTTTGGACCCCCCCCCCTCTCTCAAGGTACCTGCCAGGCGGTGTAGTCGATGGTTTTGCACGGCGGCAGACAGGTGTTGGCGGTGCCGCTCTCGCGAACCCGATTCATCGCCGGCAGCGCACATCCAAAATATTGGTCAACATTGCACGGCGCCATTTTCGCGTCTACACCCAACAAATGCGCTCCATTGACAACATCATTGTGACCTACCGGTGACGTTTGGTGTGAACGCACGACGCATACTGCAATGACATGAAGCCTCGACCTCGTTCATGTATTTTCGAAGTGAGCACGTCCGAATGTTCTCGGGATTGTTGAAGTCGGCCGATGCCTCGCGATGATGGTCCGTCTCCTCGATGCATTGAGTTCCGAAGAGTTTTGAGCGCTATCAAAAAAAATCGAAATAGTGAGGATGGTATTGATTTGTTCTTACGTGCTGCATTTTGAACGGGATGTCCATTGAGTAGCCGGTTGGCACGTTGACGCCGTTCAAACTGCTCTCCGGCACGTCGGTTTGGTTGTAGATCAAAATCTTGAGGCCTGGAAGTGATCGGGTGCGGAAATGCTTTGTGCACGCATCGACGCGCTCGTAGCTCTCAACGTTGAGCAATAGGCGAAGGCCGTGTTTGGCGCCGGAGCCGGTCACTTCAAACGGATGACTGGCGTCGGTGTTGATGGCCCAACACAGGCCCGTCGTCGTCCAGACCGCTTTGAAGTCGGTGAGTTTGCACGTCGTTCCGTTCGGCCACGTGCAACCGAGAATCATTCGCGATTTCCAATGGGCGGCCGAACGCAGAAATTTGACGGCGTCCATATCCCACGATTTGCGGAGGACGGTGTCGAACACCGAGTCGGTGTCGTGGCCGATCGACAACAACGAGCCGACGATGTTCTTGGCGCGACGATTCATGATTCGGCCGCCGGTGAGATAGGTCAACCGGAATTGATTGTTGTTGCAGATGGCGACCGTCGGAAACGCGATTCGCTGCGGATAGTGCGCCTCGATGTTGGTGGCGACCGGCTCGCTGATGTAGAGACGGATTTGCGAATAGCATTGGATCATCGCGAGCACCACGAAGATCATTATGATGGCGCGCCAGAGGCCTCTGAATCGATGCGTCGGAATGATCGGAATTCGATCGGGTACCTCGTTATCGGATTGTGCGCATTCAGATGATTGACGCCGTCCATGTTGGCCTCGCGGAATGCGTCGAGAAATCCGTGTTCGCTGGCTTCGACCTCGACGACGCCGCTGTCGGTCTCAACTGGAAATTTGTCGTCACATTGCGATGGTTCGCCAAAATCAAAACCGACTTATCGTGATTTTCTGGCTCGCCGTGGTGCCCAGCGATCCCCTCGAGTTCATTCGCGTCCTGACGCGACTCCTTCAATATTCAAACAATTCAGAAATGATACCTAAACGATGCGTCATACCGAGCTTTCTCTTCGGGAATGAAGTTCTCGGTGATCCGCTCGGCCATTCGGACCATTCTGAAATGCGAAATGGAACACGGCGCCCAAATGAAATCGAAGAAGTGCGAATAATCAAAACACCTGATATACACAAAGAGCAAAACGAATGAGCAGCAGCAGCGGGCAAAAGAGCAACAGCAAAAATCATCGACGAGTGCAACATGGCTCTTCTCACCTCCGTCATCAAATGTTTCGGGGCCACACGACAGCCGCCTCGAGGGGGACCCGCGTCCCCTCATTCCATTTCATTGGGTCTGTTTTGACACCTCAAACTTGGGTAATTAAACCTTTTATTTAATAAACGAGGCAAGAATAAAATATAAGTAGGTTATAAAACTAACAAAAATACAAATAGAAAAAGCAATAATTCATAGCGAGCCACAATGTTAATAATGATTGATCATCGTTGTAACAATCACAAATATTGCATCAATGGGCGTGTCTGAACAGTGCTAACGAGCACACTCCCCGGGCCTACGCTTAAGTGACTAATACACTTGAGTTTCAAAACACAATTAAAATTTAGAAACAAGAAGATAACAGAATTGGCAATGTTCAAAATTAAAATCTAACATTGTATATGTAAGAGCGATAAGTAACAACTATTATTCTTCAACCAATTTCGTAATGGCCTCCCGGCTTCAGAAAAAAAAACTTCATCAAAATTTGCGCCACTATTCACGATGTTTAAGTTAAAATTAGTAAAAGATAGATTTTTTTTTTTTTTTTTGAGATAATCTTGAATAGTTCTAACATTTGTTTATTTTCCAAATTCGTGTTGTTACCACGTAGGCCTGAGGGATCTAGTACGGAAAAGCCGACGGCTATAGGATTCAGAAAACTTCCGGAATTGCAATACATTCACGAAATTGCATCATCTTTTATTTTCTAATATCTTTTTCTTATCTTATCGATTCAGCTCAATATTAATCATCCCTATAACGCTAAAAATAATTGGATTTCTGGTTGCCCGTTATAATTGCATGACTAACATATAACTTTGCTGACAAAATGTCAAGTCTGTCGAGTCTGTTGGGGCTATGTACCAAGGCAGAAAAATTGTTTGAAGAAGAGTATTTAAAATTAGTTGCTAAGCAAGGAGTATGGGAGAGTGTAGCTAGAAACCATGAAGCGTTGGAAGAACTGGTGGATGAGATAGAAGAAGAAATGTATAAGATGGAAACTCTAGCAACGAAGGTACAAACAAGGTTGGATAAGTTGGTTGAGACGATAGATGAGCTTGAGGAAACGACACAAGAGGACGAAATAAAAGTGAAAACCAAAATGATGAAGAACGAAGAAATTCAAGACAAAACTGATCGCATGACAAACTTGTACCGACCGAAATTATTCACACTGAAGAAGAAGTTGAAAGCAAACACAGGAGATACAAGAAGACAAAATGTTACGGGAAACAAACCGTTGAACATCGGACTATCAGAAATACGTATACCAGAATTTCATGGGAATCCAAATGAATTCGTTGCATTTTGGACCATATTTGAAGAAGCCGTTCATATGAATGACAATATGTCAAATGTGTTGAAATTTTCATACTTGATGAATGCATTGAAAGGAAAAGCAAAGATTGCTGCAAGCAGATTCCCAGTAACCAATGAAAACTATCCGCAAGCAATCGCCTTTATCAAGGAGAAATTTGGAAACAACAAAATACGAGTGAAAGAATTGGGAAAACAACTCAAGAATTGTAAAGCACAGTCGAGTAAGATCGAAGATCAACAGATGTTATTCGACGAAGTAGCGGCAACTTTGAATCAATTGGAAACTAGCGGAGAAGCAATGGATATCGAAATGACCAGAGAATTGATTACGAAGAAATTCTCGCGAGAGATCCAAAAGAGTGTCTACCGAATGCGTGAAGAATCACCGGAAGATTGGAATTTGACCACACTGATGAAAAGCCTGGAAAAGACTTTGAAAACGGAAGCGAATGTTGAGAACGACTGTGAAAACGAACAGGTCAGAGAAGTGAAACAAAATGTGGTTCGAAGAAATATAGTTAACGAAAAACAATTCCGGTGTTATTTCTGTGAGAAAAATCACCGCGCAGACAATTGTCTTAATTATTCTTCTATTGATGAGAAATGGAAACGAATTAAGGAGCTCAAAAATTGTTTTAATTGTTTAAAATCTGGGCATTCCTCAAGAGAATGCAGAAGCGAGAAATGCAGAAACTGTCAAAGAAGTCATCATCGATTGTTGTGCAAAAACATAAATAACAGGAACAATAAAGCACAAAAAACAACAGCGAAGAAGAAAAATGACGGAGGGAGTCATCAAAACGTTTCAATACCAGTACGACAGGAAGATCAACGAGAAGTCAGTCGAACACGTCAAGCACATCAAAATTTTGTGAATGGGACAGGCGACAGCTATTTACCTACAGTTCAGATGTGGGGATACAGCCCAGCAACGTCGGAGTGGAAAAAAATCGTCGTGATGCTTGATTCTGGAGCGAATTCGACATATGTGAAAAAGTCAATCGTAGAAGACTGGCAATTGGAGATGATTCGCGAAGAATGGGTGAAACTACAAACATTCGGACAAATCGCGAAGAATCCAGAAAAATACCAAGTTGCAAAAATCTTGATAGACAAAGGAAACAACCAAAGAATTGAAGTGGAAGCGACAGTAAAAGATTATCTTGTGGAACCAATCGATAAACCAGTGCTGGATGACCGTGATTTAAAGTTCCTGGAAGACGAAGGTATCACTATCAATCCGGAATGCTTAAAAACAATATCAGATCCCGATGTAGTTGTTGGTAATGATTACATTTATGAATTCTGGATGCAGCACACACTTCCATCAGGATTGACATACATCTTAACCACAAATGGTGCAGTAATCACTGGACGTAGAGCTGACCATGATGATATGAAGATGAAACAGGAAAACTCGACACGACGAGTGAATACGGTAGTGCGCAACGTCGTAGAAAACGTCATTGAATTTGAAGAAATGAAACAAGGAGAAATCGCTGGACCAGTGAATGACGAAATTCACCAAGAAAATGAATTGGTACTAAAACGAATTGAAGATACAATGGAAAAACGAAGTGATGGATATTATGTGGAGCTACCGTGGAAGGACGGAGCTGAGACTCTACCAACAAACTTCACATTAGCATTAAAAAGATTGGAAAGTGTTTTCAGATCCTACCCTATTGAAATACTACGTAAGATTGACGAAATTTTTAAAACACAGTTGAATCAAGGAGTGTTAGAAACAGTCGGGAATCCGGAAAAGTCAGAAGGAATTGTTCATTACAACCCTCATCGTCCAGTGATCACACCAACCAAACATACAACGAAGGTTCGAGTAGTAATTGACGGTTCAGCACACTACAAGAATGAGTCTTCACTGAACGATTATCTTTTTCAAGGACCAACAATGATGCCTTCATTGACAGGAGTTTTAACACGGTTTCGAACAGGAGAAGTAGCCATCGCGGCGGATGTTGAAAAGGCTTTCTTAAACGTCCGAGTCATAGAAAGAGACCGAGACGCAACGAGATGTCTTTGGGTCAAAGATGTTGAGAAGAGCATGACACCCGAAAACATGCTAATTGTTCGATTCACTCGAGTAATATTTGGACTAAACTGTTCACCATTTTTGCTAGCAGCAACGATTCATAATCACTTGACAAAAGATAAAGAAACCCCTGAAATCGCGCAATCAATTTGGGAAAACTTTTATGTTGACAATGTAATCTTGACAACTGATTCATCAGGAACGGATATATACAAACAATGCAAGCGCCTGTTTGATGAACAAAATATGAATATACGCGAATTCATGTCGAATTCGAAGGAATTCATGGATTTCGTTGCAGAAAAAGACCGATCAACTGACGAAAAACCGAAGATTTTAGGAATTTCTTGGAACTGTGATCAAGATGAATTGACGTTCCGATGTAACATCAAAGACGAAGCCGATGGGAAGGTGACGAAAAGAATCGTATCACAAGCAATTGGAGCAGTATACGACCCGATGGGAATACTTTCACCTCTTATGCTGCCGCTGAAACTTTTTTTGAGAAAATTATGGAATCGAAATTTGACGTGGGATCAAACACTTGACGAAGATCTACAACTTGAATGGGACACTATTAAGCAGCAAGCAAATGGATTTTCGAAAACATTGCCAAGGAAAATCATGCCGAAACATGGGCCAATGAAAATAATTGTTTTTGCTGATGCAAACATCAATGCAACTGCAGCGTGTATTTACGTGATTGATTCGGAAGCACATCTATTGCGCGCAAAGCAGAAGCTAATTCCGAAGGATGATGTATGGACGATTCCAAAATCGGAAATGACCGCGATTCGAAATGCATGCGAATTGGCGAAAGAAGTTTTACATGATTTACAAGAAGGATCGAAATTTGTGGAACATCTCATAATTTTTTCGGATAGCGACATTGCCCTCAAATGGATCAAACGATCGCCTGGGAAAAAAGAAATTGGAGCATTCATTAATAACCGACTACGGGACATTCGAAAAATCGTTTTTGATATAATGAACTCCAACACTCATGTACAATTTGGACATGTTCCAACATCAGAAAACGTCGCGGATATTGGAACAAGAGGATCCGGCAAAGACGAGTTTGCTGAACATCAGTAGTGGACGGGACCAAGAGAATGGCTGAAAAGCGAAGAATGTGAGAAAAGTTTATTTTCAATAAATGATACCGAAGGCTTCGAAATTCAGAGAATTGCAGCAGTCCGAAAGGTAGTTACGAACAGAGAATCGCTATTTGGAAATATCGAAGGAAAATCGATTACTCAAATGAAAAAAGTTGCAGCATTTGTAATTCGATTTATCAATCGTTCTATAAGCAAATTGTCACCAGAAAGAAAGAAAAAGATCAGAAACCTAATGGAAGTAAAAGGCGATGGATTGGATTATGGACCATTGTCAACGGAAGAACTTGAACAAACTGAAAAATTATTGATCAAAGACCATCAAAAACTAATTGATCAAAAACGATTGACAGAATTGAAAAATTTGAAAATTATCATGAACGAGGATGGAATTCTCAGATGCCGAGGACGAATGGGAAACTCGGAAGGAACTCATGACGAAAAATTTCCAATTTTGATCAAAGAAAACTCGGCAATGGCGAGATGGCTAATAAAGGAAGCGCATGGAGACTATCATTCGTCTACGTCTCAAACAATGGCGAATTTTCGAATGAAGTTCTGGAGCCCAAAGTTGCGAAAACAAGTGTTGAATTTCAAAGCGAAATGTATTCCATGTCAAAAATGGGAAAAATTGCCGTATAGATATCCAGAGATGATGGATCTTCCAGGATACCGCGTACAAAGACATCGAGCTTTTGAATGCGTTGGAATTGATTTTTTTGGACCAATCAGCTATAGAAATGACAATGGCGAGGTCGGAAAGGGCTACGGAGTATTGATTACATGTGCAACGACACGAATGATGTTCGTGGATTGCACAAAAAATCTATCGACAGGTTCATTTCTGAATTGTCTCCGAAGATTTATGTCTTTTTATGGAGTACCAACAACAATTGTATCTGACAACGCACCAACATTTCGACTAGCTGCAGAAATCTTACAAGAAGCGCAAACACAATGGCCGCTCGACATCAGACAAATGACAGCTGAAAAAGGAATTGATTGGAAGGTGATTACACCGTACTCCCCTTGGATGGGAGGGATGTACGAAAGACTAGTAAAATCAGTAAAAGAATCATTCCACAAGAGCACTGGAAAAAAGATCCTTGAATGGGACCAATTGCAAACTTCAATGGTGGAAATCGCCGGAATGTTGAATTCTCGCCCACTAACTTACATTGGATCGGAAACCGATGATTTCCAGCCATTACGGCCAATTGACTTGATCAACCCAGGAGTTCACCTCAATCTACCATTCGAAGAAGTTGAAGACCCAGTCATTGGAGTATTTGTTCCAGCAGAAGATGCAGCGCGACTTCAATCAAAACAAGACGCGATGACATGGATAACAGCACACAAGGAACAACTGAACAAAATGTGGAACATTTGGCAAACAGAATATATGCGAGATCTGCGAGCGAACCACAAGAGATCCATGAACAACAAAAGAGGATGCACAGAAATCCCTACAATTGGAAAAATTGTTTTATTGCATGAAACTTTAACGCCACGAAATCACTGGAAATTGGCAAGAATTGTCGAAATCAAGGAAAGTGCAGATGGAAAAATTCGCGAAGTCGAAGTCGAAACCGCTAACAAAAAACGACTCAGACGACCAGTGAATATGATTGTGCCACTAGAATTGCCAGAAGAAACATTCACGAATGATGAAGAAAAACAAGAAAATCCAAACGTAAGCGAAACTGATGGAAACATCAAAAGATACAACTTGCGAGAACGGAAACCAGTAAACTACCGCGAAGAAGGAGAAGAGGAGGAACGTCAAGATAACTGTATCAATGTGACGATGAAAAAACCATCACTGAATACAATTGGATGGATGACAATTGCTTTGATAACAATGCTGATAGCAGGAACAGGAGCACACGAATCTCATTTGGAATGTGTACCAACTGGAGGAAAGCTGAAAGCCGATAAATTTGAAATTTCCGAAATCTGCGTTGATGCCTACTGCATTAAATCGACAACATATAATGAGGAGTTAGAATTATGGATACCACCGAGCAGAAGAACACGACTTTTTGAATTAAAAATGAAAGCTCGAAAAGGATCGACATGGATAATGGAATCGAAATCATGCAATCCATCAAAAAGAGAATTTTGTGAGGAGATCGACTGCCTCGTATGCCTAGAACTAATATTGAATCCACACTGTCACCCAATCAAAGCAATTGCGACGACCACAATACTATTTCTTTTTCTTGTAACTATCGGATGTATGTGCACTATGATGACAAACTTGATATGGATTGTGTCGGTTGTAACAAGAATCCTGATCAAACTATGCTTTTCAATATTGCAAATAACAGTGAAGCTTGGGAAATGGACGGTATTACCATTATTCAGATGGTTTGCAGAAAAATTTATAGAAAAAAGACGAAGACGACGAATCAACTGGGATTCAGTTTCTATAGCATTAGTATTACAGGGTGTCATTTAAGTTCCCGCACAACTTTGAAGACGTATATTTCTGAAACTAAAGGTCCAAATCAAACGAGACTCGAAATATTATTTATCTATAGTACAACAAATAATTATCTATTAACTCTTTTCGATTCGGCCTCTTTTCGCAGCTATGACTTCACGGAGACGCTTCGGGTAGGATGCGACTGTGGTACGCAGGTATTCGATGGAAAGATTGTCCCATTCCGCCAGTAATGTCTTCTTCAGAGCCTCTACACTTGAATGGGGTTTTGCGTTGACCTTCTCCTGCAAGACCCCATCACGGGAAAGTCAAGCGGGTTCAGGTCTGGGGAGCAATCAGGCCATTCGGATGACTTGATGAAGTCGGGAAAATGGGTCTGGCACCACTCCTGAGTAGTTTTGGCAGTGTGGGCGGCTGCTCCGTCATGTTGAAAGACCCATTTCTGCCCACCGAAATGCGTTTGGGTCCAGGGCATCACATGCTTCTCCAAAATGTCCCGAACGTAGACTTCTTTGTTCACTTTCACCCCCTGATCCGCGAAAACCAGGGGGCACTTCCCGGTTGAGCAGATGGCAACGAAAACCATCATGCTGGCAGGATGTGAGGCTGGATGATATGTTCTTCTTTTCTCAGAAGCTTGCTGGGATGTCTGGGCAAGTACTCAATGGTTTTGTGAGTTGAATGCCGTCTCCACAGTGAACAGCTTCTCGTCGGAAAAGACAGTGACGAGGTGTTGTCCAGACCGCGTGCGAGCAAGAAGTCGTTTTGCTTTTTCGAAGCGTCTCTGCTTGCTGACGGCCGATAGAATTGCCGCTTTTTGGACACGATATGGGGTCAGTCCAAGCTTCGTTTTGACAATTTGTTCCATAGCGAAGATGCTCATTCCCATGTCTAACGCTATCTTTCTCATGCTCCTGTGGGGGTTTCGCCTGATCCTCGATTTGACGGCGTTGATCTTCTGAGGAGTGGTTACTGAGACGAGTCTTCCTTGTCTGGGACGGTGACTGGTCGTATTTAGCTCCTTGAAACGTTTGATGGTGTCGCAAACCGTTCTACGAGGCACACCGACCCGTTGAATGATGTCTCTCGAGCTCACATTTTGCTTATGAAGTTCGATAATGGAAGCGCAATGGATGTTAGCCTTCGCCATTTCTCGGAAACACATCCGAATGAGGTGAAACTTGGAAAGTAAGTAAAATATACCTTATTTAACAAAAATAAATTGTATTGGTGCACGAAAAGTGCGACAGCCAAGCTCTTCATGGCGTCAAACTTTTGTGCGGGAACTTAAATGACACCCTGTAGTTCACTTTGGGATAACGAATGGATGCCAAGAAGTCGATGTTACAGAATCACGGAATTTGCTATGTACAAAGAGCGCAGATCACGAAAAATGCGCATGGAACATCAAGGAGAACATTGCATTTAACTCGTGGACACGTGAAGCATGTTTGCGAGTAACAAAAAATGCAATAACATTGAGAGAATTGAAGATCGAATTCATAGAATCGCGAATGAAATGCATAAAAAATACCATCGCGTTTTCTAGAGAAACAGAACAAAAAGTATTAAGTGTGAAAAGATGCCCTAGAATGGGATCGTGTACGGAAAACAAATGCGCCAACATCACAGAAAATTCGAAAGTGACAGAACTGGACGAAGTCAATCGATTTCCAGGGACGACGGGTTGCAGTGAATCATGTGGTGGATGGGGGTGTGATTGTTTTTACACCAGCTCAGGATGCATTCTATACAGAATATACGCAGTACCGATCAACGAAGAAATCATGGAATTGTACAGATGCGATTGGAAGCATGAAATTGTGTTCAAAATCACGGAAACTCGGTTGCGGAGCTTCAAAAATGTCAAGAAACAATGGAATGTGACACTTGAAACAGGCAACACACTGGAAAAAATGTCCCTTCATCTACAAGAAGTGAGCCTTCCAACATCATCGATCAACAGCGAATGGTTTATGAAAGGAAACCAATCGACAAGTTTATGGACGAACGGGAAATTCCCAGAGCTAAGATGCAAATCACTGAAAGAAGCAGAATTGTTAAACTGTGAATTCGAAGAAAATTGTAAATGTGTACCAGCTGAAACACAAATGAATTGCAAATGCAAGAACTCATGGGAGGAATACCATGACATTCACAGAAAATTACCACTGCAACGGAACTTGTGGAAATTGGAGACTGACGATGAAGGACTGCAATTATGAAATCGACAGAAATAAACAATGCTGAACTTGTGTTGAAAATCGAAGACGATTCTCAATTGATGATTGTCAAAAACAGCGATGAGTGCAGAATTTCAAACGTCGAACTGACGGGTTGCTACAATTGTGCCAAAGGAGCAACAATTTCCTTAAAATGCCATTCACTAAAGGAACAATTGACTGGAGATGTGGAGTGTGGAAATCACAGGGCCGCAGTAAAATGCTCGCCGGCAGGCGAAGGAAATACGGCGAACATGTTTTTTGACAAAGCAAGGATTACAGAAAAATGCACGATCGACTGTGGCGGAAAAAGACCATAAATCAATTCAACTTGGAAGGAATCCTACGTTTTGAGGCCGACGTTTGGAGTTCAATGAGCCGCATACTGAACGGAGAAACAAAAATCTATGATGAATGGAAATTACCAGATTTTTGGTTCCTTTTGGAAACATACTTCCAATACATGGAATACGTTTTCATCGCAATAGCTACGGTTATAGTCATTATATTCTGCAGCTACTTGTTTTTGTGCAACTTGTTCAAATCTCTTCTTTGGAAACTTATCAGCCTTCCTTTCAAAATTTGTCGCAAATGCAAGCCCACACTGCGCAAAGACCACACTGCGTAAGTTTTTTTTTTAACTTTCTTGAGTGAATTGATGTGTATGCTTAACAATAATAATGCTTTTGTGTAAAAAAAAAAAATCTATCTTTTACTAATTTTAACTTAAACATCGTGAATAGTGGCGCAAATTTTGATGAAGTTTTTTTTTCTGAAGCCGGGAGGCCATTACGAAATTGGTTGAAGAATAATAGTTGTTACTTATCGCTCTTACATATACAATGTTAGATTTTAATTTTGAACATTGCCAATTCTGTTATCTTCTTGTTTCTAAATTTTAATTGTGTTTTGAAACTCAAGTGTATTAGTCACTTAAGCGTAGGCCCGGGGAGCCGTTGTGAAGTCGAAAACATTGGTGCATCGACAATTCGAACTTGGACGCAAACGTGTGCAGCAGAGAAGCCACTCAGCTGTTAAGTGGAACGTTTGAAGTCGACGACATTGGTGTGAAGTCGAAGACATTGGTGGGACGTCGAAGACATTGGTGTGAAGTCGAAGACATTGGTGTGACGTCGAAGACATTGTTGTGAAGTCGAAGGCATCGGTGGTTCAGTGGTAGAATGCTCGCCTGCCACGCGGGCGGCCCGGGTTCGTTTCCCGGTCGATGCACCAATGTTTTGACACCTCAAACTTGGGTAATTAAACCTTTTATTTAATAAACGAGGCAAGAATAAAATATAAGTAGGTTATAAAACTAACAAAAATACAAATAGAAAAAGCAATAATTCATAGCGAGCCACAATGTTAATAATGATTGATCATCGTTGTAACAATCACAAATATTGCATCAATGGGCGTGTCTGAACAGTGCTAACGAGCACAGGGTCCCCCCCTCGCGTTGTAGATTAATCATGACATGTTGCGGTGACACGAATCGTGCACTTTGAAATGTTGAAACTTCTGCAAAATTGCAGCATTGTGTCGCGACGATTTGGAGTACAGTTTTTTCTCACTCTTCAATTTGCTCATCAATTCTGGAACACGTGTAATTTCTGGAAATTGGCTTAGTCTGAAAAAAATCGTATTTTAGGCTTTCAATTTTATGGTTCCCAAAAAAAAAACAATAGCTTAAAATGAGAGAATTTGATAAATTCCGGATTCTACGTAGAAAATAATAGCACTTTGAGAGAAAAAAAATGAATCGGTCGCCACGAGACCCAGCGTATTTTTCGAGCCATTAAATTAATACTGTCGGTTTCAAACGAATTGCGTGCATTGCATTTACTATTCAGCCACTGTGGGTTTTCTTCGAAAATTTAAAAATTTGAATTTCCCGCCAGCCATTCGAATGCAGCGATTTAACGCTCTTTCATAATATTTGGAGTGATTTCGTTGTAAAAAAAAGAGGCATCAATTTTAAAAATCATGAATTCGCCAAAAAAACACAGGAAAATTATTTTTAATATTATTAATATTTGATTAAATAATTTTCAGTTGAGATTACTGTAGCTAAGATCGAGATATGCAACTCGGTGTACGCACACGGTGCATTGGATATCGCTGCAGTTTTTCACATTCGTCATTTTTCCGCAATAATTTTATTTAATACGCCACGAATTAACACAGTTTCAATTGTAATTTGAATTACCGCCTCGCAAAAAAATGCGATGGTCCACATGTTCTTAATTATCTGCGATGCTAATAAAATTTTTTTCATTTTAAAAATTCTCTGGTAAATAAAAATCAATAAGATTCAAAAATAATTTCGTTTTCAATCGAAATCAAATATTAATCACATTTGTTTCGAATTATTCCAAAATTTCAATCAATTTCGAAGATTTTTGAATCGAAATCCAAATTTCAAATCGAATTTAAACACGTCATCAATCGAATCCGGTTAATTTATATTACTTCGAATTCGATTTTCGTTTTTATTTACCTGAGAAATTGTGACAACACCATCACGCAAATTTGCAGACTGTGCAAAATTGAATAAAATCTCTCAAACTTGTTGTTTTCGGCAATTATTTGCAAAACGCCGCCCTCTCGTGATAAAACTTCGAGTTTCGATTATCAAACGTTTAGTTTCAACGTTGTGTTTTACAAATTTCCAATCAAAAAAAGAAATAAGTAAACATTTTTGTGCATATATTAGAATGCTTCGCAAAATTTCATCGTTCTCGCCGCTCAATAATCGCGTGAGTCATTATTCAACAAGTATTTTTTTTGCTCTGTGTACTCTTCACCCTCCGTTTGCTTTGTGCTCGTTGATAACAACCCCATAGATTTCCATTACATTGTTTGCCTCATTTCCACCTCACCGACGAAATGTCGACGACATCATCGTCGTCAAGAAGGCACGGCGCCAGGGTTTCGTGCACACCATTCACCATCACCACCAATCAGCTCGCCATGTTTGCAGATAATGGAGCCAACAATGGATCCGGCGGTTTACAACGTCAACGGCTCCGCTGTCATCACCAACATGCTTCTTCTCTACGGCTTCGGTGAGTTGGATGTCACGCGTCGGCGAATATTTTTCATTTTCGCCGAATCATTTCGATGAGCGCGATTGGACAAATTGTGTTCACCGCCGAAAACCTATTCGGCGCCGCGTTTCTCGGTAATTGTTGGCGTCGACAAAATGACTCCGAGTTCGTCTTCCAGCTGCCGTCGCGTTCATCGTGCCGACGATGACAGGCGTCGTTCGACGCGGATTCTTTTGCGACGACGAGTCGATTCGCTACGAGTACCGCGAGAATACCGTCAGCACTGCGATGTTGATCACTTATAATCTGCTGCTAGACTTCATCGTCGTCGCGACCGTCGAGTACTATCGAATATACACGGTTGAGAAAAGTATCAGAGTTTCGCAATACCGATGGCGTCGATGGCACATTAATGTGCTCTTTGTGCGTATTGCCACCTACTATGCTTATTCGCATATTGGATTCGTGATGAATATGGCGTTGAATATGACGACGAAGCATTTCGTCGGAAGACTTCGTCCGCATTTCCTTGACGTCTGCAAACCGGCGAATAATGTCTGCGCTGATATGCATTCTCATACGTAGTTCAATTCTTCATTGATTCCTAAAATGAAAGAACCATCTTCCAGGTACATCACTGATTATGTTTGCACTGGCACGCCGGAGCTCGTACTGGAAGCAAGGAAAAGCTTCTACAGCGGTCATTCGTGCATTTCGTTGTACTGCGCGGTCTGGGCAGCCCTCTATCTTCAAGCGCGACTCGCCACTGTCATCCACAATCGCGTCATCGTTCCATTGCTACAAACCACCATTTTATCAATCGGATTAATTATTAGCTGCTCTAGAATTACTGATAACATGCATCATTGGAGCGATGTGCTTGTTGGTGTGATTGTCGGCATCTTCTTCGCGGTTTACACGGTATGCGAGTTCCGAATTCAACAATTCGACTTTTATGGTTTTTTAGGGTGTCTTTTGGACCGATATGTTCAAGAACAATAGCGTTGAGGATGAAACAACGCCTTTGATTATTCGTGAAGAGCCTTCGACTCTAACTGCACCTTTAATGGAACGAACTCGTGCGGAAGAAACCTCCCGGCCGAATTTAACAGCCACTGTTAACGCATAATAAAATGTCTTAAATAATATTCTTGGGGAACTCTTGATTTATGGAGATCAATGTTTAAAACAAAAAACAAAACGAAATACATGATCAGCGGGGGAGTCCAAGAAATATGGGAGATAGGCGGGACGAAATGAAAATTGAGATGGAATAATAAATTAACAAACCAGAATCAAAATATGAAGAGTTTAAGTTGGAATAGATAGAATTCTGCATTTGATGATGTACAATTAGCGACGTCCGCGTGGTCCACCGCGTCCGCGACCACGACCTCTTCCACGAATTCCACCGCGTCCTCGTCCGCGGCCCGCTGGAATAAATCAAAATTTGAAGATACGTTTGAAAACTGAAATTACCTCCAGCACGAGCACGAGCTGCCTTCTTTCTTGGTTCATCATCAATTAGAAGTGTGTCGAGCGACAATGGATCCGGAAGAATTATATACCGAATATTGTTTCCTGAAAATATTATTTTACAATATCCAAAAATAATGCTTCCCGGTTTCATACCTCTAATCGAGAGAACATCAAGCTTCACCGGTTCTTTGTTTTTCTTTGTCATTGTGACGGCGCGGAGATGAGTGTTCATCGCAACGTCAACTCCCATAATAGTTCCTTAAAAAACGAACATTTTCGTTTATTTTTCCAACGAGCGTTTGATAACTCACCAGCAACCTGTGTTCCATTTTTCAGCTCAATCGTAACCGTCTCGTGTGAGAGTTTCATTAAGAACCTAACCAACTTCATGATTCTCTGAAACATAAAACATTTGAAAATTGTAATTTCAAAATGCAGAAAATAGATAGAAACGCAGAAGTGACGAAACAGTTAGCCAATTATGAATTTCAATAAGTTCGTGAATAAAAATGTATTTAACTTAAATGATCAGTGCAGTAACTTTAAGTCAGAACGTTATTTTTTAAAACTATACATGTTACGGATTATTCAGTCTAAATTTCAAATTTAAATGAAAAACAATTTTTGTTCCAAAAAAACGTCAATGCGACATACAAGAGTTTTATGTCAGAAATTAGTACATCTTGAAAACGAAAAATTTTAATCATAAGGAATAATCAATGCTAAAACCGGCGCATTAACTCAATTGTTGAAAAAAAGCGCAGCAGAAAATTCGAAATCAAATTGGCGCTGTGCCAGGTGTTCTCGCAACGAGCGTGGTGTACGGTAACAAGCGTCTCAACTGTGTCGGACACTTTCTGGCATTCAAACAATCGAGCGCCTCGCTGCGCACTCCATTTTTTGCGTGTTTCTTCGATTTTCGCACATCTCCATTTTGTTTCGAATTTATAAACCCTTTGAGAAACTCTGCTTCTTTCATTCTGTAGCATTGCATAATTCACTATTAGATAAGTCCGCTGGCACTTTTCGAATGTTTTCCGTATGAATTTCCCAGTGGGTTTCATCACATCGAAAAAATATTTGTTTTACTACTCAATTACCGGCAAATCGATGAAATTTTTTCAGAGATGGTTCGCATTTATCTCGGAAAACTTCCGTACCATGCGCGTGAGCGCGACATCGAAAAATTTCTGAAAGGATATGGTCGAATCACAAATATCTCGATGAAATACGGATTCGCTTTCGTCGATTTTGAAGATCGCCGGGATGCTGAAGACGCCTGTCATGATCTTCACGGAAAATGTATGGGCGAAAGGTTGGCATTGCTCGTTCAATATTTTTTAATGAGATTCTTTATTTTTCAGCTCAATGAGAATTGTGGTGGAATTGGCAAAAGGAAGACCGCGAGGAAGCGATGCCTACAAAGATAGATCGCCAAGAGATAGACGTCGCCGTTCGCGCAGTCGGTCGAGAGATAGAAGACGATCTCGAAGCCGTTCGCGTGATCGTAAGCATACGCGTAGATCCAGAACCCGCTCGAGGAGCCCATCGCGTTCCAGAAGACGTAGTCCGTCGCGAAGCCCGAGCCCTGATGATAGGTAAAATTTGAAATAGTTTGTTTTTATTTCGTTTTCCTAACGCAGTTTCGCGGACCCTATATCGTTTTAGAACGAAATGTTCAAGTCCAAAGCTCATTTGTCACCAACAAGTACTGCGAGACCATCGCCAACAGCATATGCTCATGAGCGCCATGTGCATCACTTAGTCGTTGTTTCTTCAAGTCAAATCAATCAGTCACACAAGCTCAAAGCAGTCCCACACCACCGTTCCCATTCCCCAACATTTCGCCGGGTAATTGTAAATTATTGTTTGTTTCCGGCGACGCAACTAAATCAAACATCAACAACAACCATTTAAATTATATTCAAAACATTTGAGGAAGCTTCGTGTTTTTTTCAGAAGAGAACCAAGTCGCTCCAGAAGTCGATCGAGATCGCCGACGCCTGCCCGTGACCGATCGGAAGAGAGATCGCGCAGCCCAACACCGGAAAAGGTGAGAAATTTTACGCTTCATTATTTCTTTTCTAATCAATTCATTTTCAGAATGGTAGAAGCGATCACAGCAGAAGCCGTAGTCGTAGCGGCAGCCGTGGAAGAAGAAGCCCATCGGGATCACGCTCACCATCGCCACGCTAATCAAAATATGAAAAACATCGATACATTCCGCTCTAGAGAAATCTGTTAATTTTTCTTGTTAATCTCGATTTTAAATTTTATCAATTTTTCTTTACAAATTTCTTTTTTTTTTTTCAACCTGGTTTTAATTTATTATTGTTCTCTGAGTTTTTTGTCCGTTTAATAATTGTTAATATTTCGCAAATTTCAAATTTTGTCAGCAATAAAATTGAAAGTGGCGTTGGAAAACTGGCAGAAGAAGGAACGTTCGCGATGCGATCCCAAAAAAACATTTGAAATTTCGCGGGCAAAACTGCAGCCAATCAGCGTGCAGCTGGCGCCGAGCCAAGAGAGCGACGCGCGTCGCGTCCCTTCAATGGGCGTGGTCTCGGCACGACGACGCTCCACGCCCCTTTCGAAACTCTGCCTTGCCTCATTCTTGGTTTTGCTGGGCCGCGGAGGAGGTCGCTGCTGTCGTCCTCGTCCTCTGCGTGTCTGCTGGCACAGCCTTGAGGTTGCTGCTGCTTGCTGGTGCGAGGACGACGAGCGTACCCTTTCGAGCATCGAGCGTGTTGCCTGCGAATATGCAAAATAAAATTTTCGAAAAACATTATCTCTATTATAAATTGTGAGAAATGATTTTTAAACGTACATTCTCACATTGCCGCTTCCAATTTGAGGGGAATAATTCGAAAATAGGGGAAAAATTAATAATTAATGCATTTTGGCCTAAAATTTGCATTTTCTCACATTCGCTTCAATTTTCACTGCATGTCTCGCTTTCATTGCTTTATTGTAGCTTGTAAGTTTCCAGAAAGTCCACAAATTCATCATCATGTCCGAGGTCGCTCAAGATACCGTCGCCGTCGAGCAGGAGAAGGTCGCCGCTCAGTCCGAGGAAAAGGAAGTCGAGCTCGTTGAGAAGAGCGATGCCGCTGCTGCCGATGAGCCGTATGTTTTTCTTACTTCTTCATTCTTTTTGGATTTTGTTCTCCTATTGCTAGTTATTTTTTGGGTCAGCGTTGTGTTTTTGTTTAGAGGTCAAGCCGTGCGGGCGAGGGAACGAGCGCGCGCGCGCCGGCCACCCCGGTCGTGTGGGAGAGGGGAAGGGGGGACGACGCTCGTTTTCCCCTTGTGTTCGCCACCCGGCCCGACCGGCCATAAACGTTTTTGACGCGTCTTGACAGCGGCGCGATTGTGTCAACATCGTAACGTACCATACGAAACGCGATAATTGTTACAGAGCCGAGAAGAACGGCGATGAGAAGGCCGATGACGAAGAGGATGAGGCCGCTGACGACGACGATGATGAGAAGAAGAACGGCGTCGACGCCGAGAAGGCCGCCGAGGCTCCAGCTGCGCAGAACGGCGAGGCCAAGGACACCAACGGAAATGTTTGCGAAAACTTGATGAGGGGATTTTTTTCAAAAAATCAAAATTGCAGGACCGCAAGCGGGTTTCCAGCGCTGGCGATGCCGCTGTCAATGAGGAGGACGAGGAGGCTACTACGAAGAAGGCCAAGGTCGATGAGGCCGCCGCCGCTGACGATGCTGCCGGAGACGCTCCGGTTGCCGCCGCTTCCGAATAATCTGTTGAATAATATTAATAATCCACATACAATAATAACACAAACACTTTTTTCATAATATTCTGTCAATCCCATTTCCTTTCGTTTCTCTCCCATCACGAAGAATCTCATCATCAAAGCTATCTGCTGTGTGTTTTTGCGCCAACAAAAAAGCACCCCCAGTTACGGTCTTCAATTGGTTTTAAGCGTTTCGGCAGCTGATGCCCTGTTCTATCGTTCTTTTATTTTTTTCCCAATGGTTTAACCTCTATTGTTTTATCTTCCCCACCAAAAACCCAATGAACCGATGGATATTCTTATTTATTAATTTATTATCTTTAAATAATAATTATTGTAATGGAGTTGAAGCGGTGCATATAAGGGAATTGTTATTGTTATTATCAATTGGAAAGCTAGGCAGTGGTCAGTTTGCTCTCGCCGGCCTCATCGACGATGACCTGAAATTTGGGCGGCGGTGCGAGCGGTTCGACCTTCTCTTGAATGGCGCCTCCTTCAGCAGCGGCGGCGGCGAGAAGCACTAGAAGAAATGATGAGACGCTAGGCGACTATTTTGACGGCGAGCTTACATTGTTGCGGGAAGAAGACGGACGCGGCGATGAGAAGCATCAAGAGGAGCAGAGCGACAGAGATGGTCGTCGACAGATTGATGAAGAGAACGCCGCACGTGGTGATCGCCGCGGCGCTCGGCATCTGAATTGTCAGCGAGCCGGCGAACGCGGTGAACACGCTCAGCCAGAAGTCATTGATCACCTGAACAAGGTTTTTCGTTTTTTTTCTTGAATTGCCTAGAGAAGGTTGTGAGACTTGATAATAAAGGCATAAGGCGATAAGAATGGTCCAAAGCACATAGAGGGCGAGGACGAGCTGGAAGAGCAAAAATCGTTTGGCGCGAGTCAGCGATGGCCACTGAAAATGATGTTTCCATTCGATTCACACATGGCGTTGGCTTCATTACTTTCAATACTGGCGCGATTAGGCGATACACGACGGTGGTGAGCGTCAAATAGAACAACGGCACGCCGATGAGACAATAGAAGACGGCGAAGACGCGCGACGCCGTCGTCGACGGCTCTTTGAAGCCGGCGCCGACGGTCAACACCAGCGAGTAGGCGAAATTGAAGCAGCTCGGCCACGTCCACGTGCGTCGCGACGGCGGTATCACGTCGAGTTTGTCCTCGTATCGTTTTAGTGATTCGACGAGTAATTGCTGAAAAAAAATCAGTCGCCTGCTGGAAATTTTCGTCGCACACGGCGGCGGCGACATCGCCTATTCAAATGAGAGCGCCAGAGAGTGCGAGTCGGGCCAGAGACGCAGAGGGCCGAATTGAACAAGCGCGCTCGGCGGCGGCGTCGCACTTTAATCGAATATCTGTTTATCACATTCAAGACGGTTGCGATGGGCAACCGCGGTGGGCCGCGCGGCCTGCCACTGCTGCTCAATCTCCTTATATGGATGGGGGAGGAGGAGCAGGTGTGTGAGGGGACGGCGCGCACCCTCTCTAATCCAGCGCACTTTGTTTTCCGCCTACCCAATTATATGCGCGGAAAATGACATTTGGGGTAAATATAGGTTTCGATTCGCAAAAGGGTGGGGAGGGGGAGGGGTCGAGATTTCGCGAGACCCCCCCCCCCAAAATCAAAATCGACACATTCGTCTCCGGATCAGGAACGGCTCCGATTCAAGGAATAAAATTGTTTGAAATTTTTTTTCTTGTTTGCGCAGGTGCGGCCGCGCAATTATTACGACGAGAATTCGATTTGATCGAGTCGCTTTTGAATTACGCATATCAAGAAGTCGTCATTTTTTCCCTCGAAAAGAAAAAAAACGGCGATATGAGTTCGATAAACTTCATAAGCGCATATTCCCCAAAGGACCATGATATTCGGGCCCAAACAACAACAGCAACAAAAAAGGAGAAGAAGAAGAAGAAGAACGAATCATGCTTCTTCTAATTCGTCCCCATTTTATTGTGGCGGCGAGGATTTCCGTTTCGCCGCGCGCGACGTCGGCACACCAAATCAGGCAACAATCGAATTTTTGGACGGATTTAACGAGCGTCGCGAATGCGGCCCATCGAAAATCGGCCGTCGCTAATTCGATTCAACGATTTAATTGCTAATTGATTGATTACCTGCACACGTTCGGTTTGCTCGCGATCGATGATGATGAGCAAATTGCGGGTGTCGTTGAAGATTCGCGAGCTGATCGATTTGGCGAATTGGCGTCTGAAGGCATGAGAGTCTCATGAATCTCCCGAGAGAGTTGTTGGTGGCAAAAAGTTGCGATAGGTGGACTCGGCCACCCATTCCAAACCCACCAATCTCAAACACCATCGGAATCCGCCTCATTTGCATATAAATGACATCGACACACTCACCGTTCGACCGCCAAATTCATATACCATTTGCGGACCTTCATCTCGTGACCGTCTTTCTCGAACAAATAGAAGCTTGTGGCGCCGACGAGCACGAATGTCGCGGTGAGGACGATGAGAAGAATTGGCGACCAGCGGACGAAGCACGCCGATCGCGTGATTCGCGCCATTCGCGACGCCGACGATTTGAGGCGTTCGAGCATTTCCTGGAAAAACAATGAAATAAGATGGCTCGCACTCTCTTATATGAATCGGCTTCAGCGTCGAAAATGGTCCCTTGAAGGCAATACGAGTGTTTTTTTTTCACAAAAGAAACTGACGCCGACGACATGCATTGAGGGAAATGGTCCCCTTGGCGTGATAACAACATCATCTAGATAACCTGATGAATGGTCTCGATGCGTCGCGAGATGGCGTGAAATGGCACCAACAAATTGGGCGGCGGCGATGGCGGCGGAGTTGGCGACATGGCGCTTTTTTATTTGAGGCGATGGAGGAGGAGGAGGAGAAGAAGGCGAAGAAGCTCCTTTGTAAATCGGGAAGAGCGCCGGAAGCTTCTTCTTGATTGCACCACACACACACACACACACACCCGAAATCAGTGACCAACTAACAGAGGACGAAAAAAAAAGAAAAGAAAAAGGAAAACTGCGAAAAAGCCGAAGCGCAAATTTGATGATACATCTCCGCACCACGGCTATCTATCTCAGTCAACACCAAACCGACCCACCCCGAAAACGCCAAATATGGGCGTGGTTGGTTGCGTTTGTGAGCACAACACCAAATCTGATAAATGCCCTTTGCTTTAAACGAGACGGCCCACAACATGAAGAAGAAGAAGAAGAAGGAGAAGCTCGAGACGAATTGGCAACATCGCCGAGTTTTGTTGTTGTTGTTGAAGTTCGCCGTAGAATTTGAGCGATTGATATCGCCATATACGGATGCGGCCGAGCTGTTCGTACTCCCGCCTGTAACCATCTAGTTGATTGCGAGCAATACATGGTCATGGTGTCTGTACTCCCGCGTGTAACCCCATTGCGCTAATGTCTATTGGCCCAGATATGGTCTCGAGACGACAAGACGCTGTACTCCACACTCTATTCTTTCTTTTTCACGAAGGGCTCTTATTGAGGCCTACCTGTACTCCCGCATGTAACCCTTTTCATCTCCCTCCTAGATAAATGCCAACTGCTCAAACTTCTGAGCGCCGTATTAGAAAAAAAAAAGACGATTCTGAGCACTTACGTGTCATCATTGAACGTCCTACACACACAATAGGAGATCGCCGAATCGGCAATCGACGGCAGGCATCCGTCAGCGATTCGTCGACGTCGCCGCGCCGATGACGTCGTCGCGTCAAGTTGCGCGCCAACAAGCGACGACATTTGCGACATATCGGCGCAATAATCGCCGCGACTCCTCTCTGAACAATCAAATTTTGATTCAATTCGGCTGCCCCCCCCCCCCTCGACGACGTCAATCCGTCATTCGAACCATTCTCGCGATTCACTATCGAATAGCAGAATGGAAGCGGTCGGCATCGTTGAACATCGCAATGATTGCATCGAATCCGAACAATCGCCGCCGGCAGTGAGATGTTCACCTGAAATTTGATGGCCATCATAATCCAACTACCTCAACCAACTCACATAGTGAAATGTCGGGTCTTGAGGTGAAATTGTCAGATTGCGATTGCTCAAATCGGCATCGACAAGACGACTCAACAGCAAGACGGCGGCGAGCATCGTGTGTCGCCAAGCAAACCAAAAAGAATAGAAAGACGAAAGCTATAGTGGCGGTGGGATGACGAAGAAAAAAAAAACACGAAAATGAGGCAAAATTTCCCAAGAGGGTCACCATTTATTGGGTTGGTCGGGCGGAATGAGACGGGAGGGAGGCGTCACAGAAAAAAAATACAAACGAAACATTGAAACCGATACAAAAAACACACACACACTCATAAAAGAAACGATGATGCGAAAATGCTCTCATTCCAGCACCACTAGCTCATTCGGCTGTCCAAATGCGTATTCCGATTCGATCGAGTTCAGCGTGTCGATGGCGCGTCCTAGAATGTTTGAACGTTCGATGATTGAATCGTGAGACGACCCACCTTCACCAACTGTCAGCGGTTTTCCCTTCTTCATGTTCACTAGGCGATTATTGAAAGTGGTCGGAACTCTGAAGAACTCGGATTTCGTCGTCAAGTAGCCGTCAAACCGGGATCACCTTGTCGCCAGACGATTCACCTGCGGATTCAAACCCCATCCGCTGCACATTCGATCCATGATGGCGTCGCGCGTGTTCTGCTTCAACTGCTTCAGCACACCTTCGCGCTCGAGTCGTTCGGCGAGCTCGCGACAACTCGACTCGGCGCGCTGCACGTTGACGCGCATCAAGTTGGCGAGCTCGAACTTCTCAGCGAAAACCAATTGCGACATGTACTCATTGGCGGTAATCGGCGGCTCGAGTTCAAGCTCAAGATTCTCCTTAAGCACATTCCATTCGTGATCATAGCAGAAGACGATGCAGGCGCGAATCATCGTTGGATCCGGGAGGTCGCCCATCGGCAGCATGTAGCTGAGAAGCTCCAGAAGGACCTAGAAATGACGCTTGATGATGAGGGCGATTCGGCGGTCTCACCTTGCCGGGCAGCAAGTTCTCACGAGCGCATTCCCGCTGGAACTCCGGTGTATATCTGGCGATGAGCTCGCCGTTCTGTCCAACGCTGAACATGTGTTTGCCGTGCGCTTCCAGCAGTCCCGAATTCACATAGAATTTGGTGCCGCGAAACAGCACGACGCTTTTCGTCTCATCGCCCGGCTCGAGCTCAAGAAATCCGGTCGGCGACGGCGTCGGATTGCGAAGTGTGGTGGCGTCGAACGGCGCCTGTCGGCCGGCGAGTATCGCCGGACACACGATGCGATGATAGACGTCGCGACCGCAAAATTGTTCGGGCTCGAATCCCTGCTGAATCATGCGATCCCAGGTGCCGTCGCGAGCCGCGCGAAACGCGAGCTCTCGAATCGCCGGCTCGAGGCGATTCTCAATTGCGGCCTGGAATCGCTGATGAAACGTCAGCTGCAAGATGGCAATGGATGAGTCTGATGTTGAAGCTCACCGGTCGGTAGTTGTATTCAATCAAATGTTTGGATAGGTGGTAGATCAGCGTGTCGCATTTGTAGCCGACGGCGGCGGCGACCAATCGTCGAAATGCCGCGTAAATCGGGCGACGCGTTGGATAGACTTGATAAAGCAGCTCGAGAAATGCGGCTTTCTCGATGTGAACGACCTTGATGCGATTCGGCGCTTCCGATCGCGTCGTCGCCAACTTCTCAATCTTCGCCATATAATCGGAAAGAAGCGCGAGAATGTTGGCGTAGATATGAATGGTGCTGCCGTCGTCAAACTCGATGGTGATGGCGCCCTCGTTGAATAACGGGTGTTCCAAGTGAAGCTTCAAAGAATCAAATATAAATGATTTTATTCAAATTCGATTCACCATATTAAGAACCCGCATTTCAAACTTGAGATACTTCACATCGCTCGAAGTGACCTCGACGTTAATCGGATAGCTGAAGGCGTCGAACTTGAAGACGTCCTTATCGACGACATTCAGCACGCTGGCCTCTTGGCCGGTTTTGATTCGGAGTTGCACAAGAAGCGACCATTCGGAATTCGGCGAGCTGCCGACATTCAAAAATACTCGACTATAGTCCTTCTGGAAGTGAGCAAATTGAAGGTGCTTGATGACGTCGATGGCTCACCTCGTGGACCTGATCGACGTAGAACTTGAAGTCGCCAAACGTGTAGACATTCTTCTCATCGGAATTGCTTAGATTCTGATCATCGACGGCGATGAACACGCAAATGTCCTGTCGACGATTGCGCAATATTTCGAGATCGATGTCATGGAAGCTGATGGCAGTTTCGGCCGACTGCTAATCATCATCGATTGGATTCTAGAATATTCTCACTTACCAAAAGCGATAGCTCAGACAGCGACATATTTGGGAATTGACGATAAATTGGAATTGACCAACGCTCGACCCAATGACGTGTTCGCCGCCGCGTTTTATTTATTATTTTTTATACAAAATCCGTCGAGATATGGTTAACGAATTTCTTAACTATGCAACTTTTCCATATTTCATCACATTGTTTGTGAGTTTTCTCATCGAGTTTTCGCTGAAGAATCGCTATTTGAAGGTCTTTCCGTTATTAATCTGTTTTTGCCATAAAAAGAAGGATAAAAAGACGCCGGAAGTGGTCAAGCTATCCGGCGAGGATGAAACGCAGGTGGACCACGTCGGACAGCTTGCCGACGATTTTTTGGCCAACGTGCACTTATTGGTGCGGTATTTTGTGAAAATTGAAGCGAATTTTGGAATATCTCTTAGACGCCTACCCTTCCCGGCGGTTGCACTGATGACAATGCAGCAAAAGAGGCGATGATGCGACATCGAACGAATCAATATTTTCCGCAACTAGAAATCCAGAAAGAAATGATTCTCAACAAAACGACAAGTGTAGGACCTGAAAATTTTGCAAGATTTTGCTCGCGAAAATGCTAAAGAAAAACTGTTGCAGAGCGAATTGCACGCGCTTCTCGACAAACTTCCACCACATCCGCCGCAGCGATTCCGCGCGAAAATCGATAAAAACATTGAGAAAATTGCGAGGGAACGCGAGGAAAAATATAAAAAGTATTTTTTTCGTAGAATTGATTACGGTAGACGCACGCGCTACCGCAAACACCAACACGCGAGTCTGCGTACAAATTTTTTTTTTTTGAAATTTCAGCTTACACGTTTCTTGGCACAATGTCGGGCTCGTTTATATAGTTCGCGGTAGTGATCCGGCACGTGCGAAAGTGAAACCGCCAGTGAACTCGAAAAATTGCTGAAACTGCGTGTTTCAGGACGATGGCGTTTCGGACACCATCGACTCGCCGTCGGGCAAAGAAAACGACGCGGCCAACGATGGAAACGGCGAAAATTTGAACTCGGAAATTCCGATGACCGGTCAGACGCCGGCCCGAACGCCGGCGAAAGAAAAAACGGAATCGATGAAGAAAAAAGATGCGAAAGCGACTAAGAGCAAAAAGAAGATTGAGCGAACCGCGACGGCGACCACGTTTGATAAAGAGGATACGAAGGAGAAGGAGAAGGAGAAGGACGAGAAGGAGAAGGAGAAGGAGGAGAAGCGGAATCGGAAGCGAAACAAAGAAATGGTGATGATTTTTGGAAAAATTCAATTTTTTTTCGAATATTATCAATTTTTGATTTTGCTCCAGCAAAAAAAAAATGGAGAAAATTAAACTTTTCTGATTTTCATTAGCGAGAAAATTGAAAAATGCGAATTTTTCGAAAAATCAACTATTTTACAATTTGAAATATTGCAATTTTTAAAAATTTTCTCTGCAATAACGCTAATTGATCCAGAAAAATGAAAACTTCTCAACGAAGATCTCATAAATTTTCGAGTTTTCCTCTGAAAAAATCGCTTAAAATTCCAGCAAAAGCCCACAGTCAGCCAACATACGACACAAGAAGAGGAGCCATCGAACCACAAGGACAAAGATGGTCCGACACCGCTGGCGTCAAAAACGCCGGCAAGCAACAAGGTGTCTCGACACGACGAGCCCGAGCCTCTCGTCGCTTCAACAGCACTTAATCTTCCTAATTAGGATAATTAATTAATTATTTATTTTTGTTTGAAACATAAAAAAAACAAGAAAAAAGAAAGAGAACAAACTGCTGACGTTAGTTAGGCTGACAAGAATCGATGAATGAGATTTTGGGCTATTCGAGGCGTTTAAAGGCGGGTGCTCTCGACTATCTAATTCCATTTTCTTGGTGGTCCCGTTGGCGGTGGAATGTTGTTGTTTCGCGGTTGGGCGAGCGTCGTGAAGAACGCTGACAATGCGGCTGCAATTTACATCATAAGCATGTTGGAAATTTTTTCGGACCATTTTCACCACAAACAAAAAAAGTTCAAATTTCTCTCACCGTTGACAATTTCGGGATTCGTCTGATTCAAATCCAACGCATCCAATCCGAACGCGATGTTCGCCGTCTGCGCCGATCCCGTTGGTCCGTAATCATCAATCCGATGATGGTGATGGTGATGATGCTGTTGGTGATATGGTGGTGCTCGGCGCGGATCAATCGGACCACTTCGAATCGACATCAGTGGCTGTGGCGGCGGTCGAGGAGGCGGCGGTAGTCGGGTGTCGGGTTCGCCCCTTAACAAATCTTGATAGCTTAATTGTACAGTCGGTTTTTTTTTTGAGGAAAAAGCGGCTATTAGAATCGATCGCTGTGAGACCCAACTGCGTGCGCCTTTAGTTACCGTATCCAATAAATATTTTGTAGAAAATTTTAAAAAGCCTCAAAGTTTTTGGAAGCAAAAAAAACATTCAATTTCGTCCTCTGCTATTCTCCGGCCAATCCATTCAAATTTAATTACTTTTTATAATTATTAGTTAAATTAGAGAATCGGAAATTTGCTGTGTGGCAATACTGTAAAAAATAGGCGATGCTCCATTTAATCGAGTGGTACGGTAGCAATTTTTTTTTCCAGAATCTTTCAACATCCAACGATTCCCATCATTCCATTCACGAACGCTTTATTCATTTCACGAAAAGATGAAGAAAAATTATTAATAAAATTTCAGCAAAAAAAGACGCAAAGAAAGATAAAGAAAGAAAGAAAGAAAAAAGACAAAACAACATTTTTTGGTTGAGTAAAACCCGAAAATCTCTCTCTCACTCGTCTCACATTACACGATTCCTTCGCAAAAAGAGCGCTCACACCGACAAATTTTGGAATTGTGACAAATTTGCAAATTTTTCCAAGTGATCGTTTTTTTTCGGGATGTGAAGCGTTCGTTAGAGGGAATGAGAGGAAGATTTCGTGTCGACAGTTTTTTCAAAATATATTAAAAAATGATATAATAATTTAAAAATTCGGGTTAATACCATCGGTGGTTCGGCGACGAATCCCAATAGCGGCGATCGCGGTCCGAATTCTGTGCTGGCGGTCCCGATCCGCCGCCGCCTCCGCGTGAATACGGCGAATAATCGTTGCGAGAAAAGTTGGAATATTGCTGAAATTTCGAATTCCTCTTGAAAATTGCAAGAAGAAAACCATTTTGTTGGGAAAATTTTCTGAATTTTGGGTTAAAAATTCGTCAATTTCAGGAAATTTTTAAAAAAATTGTTCAAGTCGTTCATTCTTTTCGTCAAAATCTCACCGACGACGGCTTCGAGTATCCTCGATCCGCATGCCTCCGATAGCCATATCCAGCAGGCAACCCATAATCCGAAGAAGGCGGTCCATAATCCGGTTTCCTAGAAAATAAAAACATTTCAACAACAACAAAAAAATAATCTTACGGCTCTTCTCTCGGCAATGCCAAACTCAACGCAAGCGAAGTTCCATTAATCATAAGAGATCCTTTTCTGAAAAAAAAAATATTTTGAAAAACCCAAAAATAGATTGAAAATCTCACTTAACAACTTCAAAGGCAACTTCTCCAGAAGACAAAGTGACAAATGCAAATCCTCGAAACGGCTTCGGAATAAAAACATCAGTAATCTGAAATTCAAAAGAGCATTTGACTCAAAAAGAAAACGCGATTCGCGATGAGACCCACCTTAACACTATCCGACACCTTTTTGGCCTCCTCGTCAATCGCATCTCTCAGCATTTCCTCACTTATTCGATCGGTGAGACGTCCAACAAAAATTCGGCTTATCATCGTCTTATTGCCTTTGTCCTGTAAGCAATCGATTCGCGTCAAACTTCAATCAATTAAGTCGAAACAAAAAAATTTACTCTTGCTTCGGGAATTTTCACATCGCACCGCCTTCCGTCAATCTCATGAAGTGCGACAGCTAGCACCTTGTTCTGCTCATCGACGGTTTCCATTCGAACGAATCCGAATCCCTTCGAGACACCGTCGGGTTTGCGTTTTATCTGTCAAAAACAATGCGATACGGTGGCGAGCGGAAATTGCGACGCATCAGAGAACGGGTGAATTGCATGTGCACCGGCGGCAACGCGACACACTCGCCTCGGAGCTGGTGCCGAGTCTCAACGACGGGTCTCGCCACGAGGTATACCATTCAAACGTCTTAACGCTACTATGGGGGCACTACAAAACGCGACTCTTGTAAATGGCCTCTCTAGAATGCAGTGCATACTAATCGCTCAAAAAAAAATTTATAATCAAAATCGACAACGTTTTTGATCTACTCGAGTTCTACAGTATTTTCTCGCTGCAAGACCTCACAAGGGCACAGTTTCTGCACAATGGGGTCTCGCGACGAATCAACGCCTGTGGTTTAGAGAGTCCCTATTTTTTTTTAAACGCGGATCACAAGGGATCAACGCCAAGAGGTGGGTTTGCTTTAGAACTTGAATTGATGATGGTCTCGCAACGAAAAACTCAGCACCGCTCCTCCAATGTGGGAAAAAAAGACAATTGTCGAAATTCATCATCTCATACCTCACAGTACACAACTTTGCCGAACTCTTCGAAATAATTGCGAAACGTCTCGTCGCTCGTCTTGAAGTCCACACCCAACACGATCAAATCGACGGATTGCTCGGGTTCGGGCGGCGCCGTTGCCGTCGACGCCGCCTTCGCCTCTTGCTGCTGAACGGCGCGTTTGCTTCGCGACCGCCCGTCGGTCTCATCGTCCGAGTCCGTCTCCTGATCGCTCGAGTTCACTTTTCGGCGTTTCGCGCCGCCCGCGGCGTCCGCTCCGCGCGCTCTCTCGACTTCTGCACAATTCGATTAAACGACGAGCCACAGAAAATTGAAAAATATTGTTGAAACGAAAACACAAAAAAAAGAAACAACCCCCCAATTCGCGATTTTTTTTTGATCCGCCTTCAAGACTCGCTTCACATTGTCGTCTTTGTTTCGTCGCGCCGGGTGGGGGAAACTCTCGCCCTCAATCTCGAGCCATTCGAAAAATCGCGAATTGGAAATGAGCCACTTCACACAATTTCCACCCCACCCAACATAAATGCTTTTCTTTTTTTGTTAAAAAATAAAGAACGTACGCGTCGACGCCGTTGGTGTTGCTGCCGGCGGAAAAATCGCCGAGAACGTCTTATCCTC
Organism: Caenorhabditis bovis; assembly: GCA_902829315.1. Lineage (NCBI taxonomy): Eukaryota > Metazoa > Nematoda > Chromadorea > Rhabditida > Rhabditidae > Caenorhabditis > Caenorhabditis bovis. The sequence continues at coordinate 5,426,510 of CADEPM010000004.1, read as the reverse complement.
CCATCCGTCGGCGGGCGCCATCAATCGCAATCCATTCGGATCGACCCTGAATCGACATTTACGCTATTCCACTGATTCAATGATTCCTACTGAACAACTCGATTCGCTCCAGTCTTCGGATTGCGATACTTGAGGCCGGTGGCGCCGGGAAATGTCGCTTGCAGTGTTGACATCAGAACGCAGCCTTCTGATGTTGGCACCTCGATGGGCTCGTTTGCTGCAAAAAAAATTTTGAGGAGCATTCAATCTCAAAATGTCAATTTTCAGAATAGAAAATAAAATGTTCTAATCAAAAATCTCGCTTTGAAGACTCACAAATTGGGACCATAAATAACATGTTTTAATTCTAAAAACCCCAAATTGCTTTCAAATCTTTTTTCTCTAGCGTAGTTGGTCCGCGGACCATAAAACATCATGACATTCCGGTTGAATGGGACCATCACGGACATTCCCCCCCCCCCCTTTGAGCAACTTCCTTCAAAATTTTTCGACATGTTCTGTGCACACCATGAACGCCTAAATTGTATTCGCACGGTGCGACAAGGGCAATTATCATTATGTGCCGATTACTCACTGCTCGCATCAAGAACCACTACATAATCGATGCTGTCGGTGCTCTTTTGCTGTTGCTCCTGAGGCTGCGCCGCCTGCTCGACTATCATCGCCTTCGCCTGAAATTCGTGATTAGCAATCGAGAATCGAAACATTTTGCTCGAAAATTCGTACAAATTCGGGTTTTTGTGGAATTTTGCAAAAAAAAACCCGGAAATTTTTGATATTTTAAATGATTTTCAAAATTTCAATTCGCACTTTAGACGCTCAAAAAAAAACATTCCAAAGTCGACATTTTAATCACGAATTATGCGTGTGTTTATCGAAAAAACTTTGTGTTTCATCATTAGGACGGTTGGCGATAAGCAAAAATTGTGTTTGGCTATGGAACAGATTAAAAATTCGCACTTCGACCTAGAAAAAATGGAAAAAACTGTCGTTTCAAAGTGCAATAATAGAAATTTGACAAATTTCCCCGCAAAAATTCTCCTACATTCTCGTCTTCTGCTGGTACTGTGTCCGCTACTGTCGCATCGTCATCTTTCTTCTGCTCCTCGACCGCCTGATTCTCATCGGCGCTCATCTGCAAATTGCGAATTTCATAATATGGTAAAAGGGGGTGGGGGGCGGAGCAAATCAGAATACACTACACATCAAGTTCACTATAAAAAAAAAATTTGGATTGGTGCCCGCGAAACAATTCGCCTACACCACCCTCGAGCAAATTTTTCTTCTCGAAAACACTCAAGTTCTCAAACTGATAAAGTTCGAACCGAACTTTCGCGCTATTTAAGAAGGTCGCCTCGAATTTCTGATTTATTACACATCAACAAAAATGCTCGACGAGACCTACTATCGTAATCTGTTGCGCGGTCGCATCCGCCTCGCCTATTTGAGTTTCACCATGGTCTCATTCCTAAGCTCCATTGGCTATCTAATTTGGTCAATTGATTGGATCAAACATACGACGAATTGCGGAAGAAGCGGCATTTTCATATCCTATTTCGCCATTGTCGCTACCGTATTCTACGCGGGTCTCGCCACGATCGGGCTATTTCTATTCCGAAGACCTACTAGGATCTTATCGAGAATCCTTATCGGGTAACTTTATAAAATGTTCGATAATATTGGTCATAAATTGATTTAGATTCGCTACTAGTAGCTCAATATTCGTAATTGGCATGATTTTGATCATGATTATCTCCATGATCGCCAGTTTTGAGCCATATTGCCTAAGGGATAAGAATACGGTAATAAAAATTTTAAAGAAGCGAAAGATTTAAATTTTCAGTTTGACGCCATCTACATTATCATTCTAACAGGAATCACTTGCACTATTCACGTTTCACTCCTAGTTTTCGCGATAATGGTTCGATATCCGGCGAGCTCACACCTACCAACCTATCGCGAAGCGATTTCAGCTACCGGCGGTAGCAAAATCATGTACATTTAAATAATTTGCATTAAATAATTGTTGCATTGTGTCATGAATAAATAAAAATGGAAGGAAAATCGAAAAAATAAGAAGGAAATTTGTGAGCAACGCGAGTCGCACAATAAAACGAAGCGGGTCCGCAATTGCGCGTCATATGCGTCGCTGCACTACACCAAAATTGTCAACCGTAGTCGAGCATTTATCCGTTTTTGTGAATTTTTTCAAATTTTCGAATTTCCAGCGAATCGCATGACGGAACGAAAGCCGATCGTCCTAAAAGCCACAGGAACTGCAGCATGGAAGCTAAGGTTTATTAAAAATTCATAAAAATAATAATGAGAAGCGCGAGAAAAGCGTTGAAATTTCTCGAATTCTTGCGTCGCGTCCGTCGAATCATCATCGTCGGGTTTTCGACTCGAACTTAACAAGAAAAATTCAGAAGAATCAATTTTTCGATGAAATTTTACACGTAATATTGCATTTTGTGCATAATTTGCCAAGTTCCACCAGATTATCATAGCTCAACTTTGTGTCAAACGCTTCAATCTCATAAATCTGATGGGATTTCGGGAAATGAATGCTTCCGATTTGATTTGGGGCGATGAGAAGTTTCGATGGTCCCTCGCGAAGGTTCTCAAACACCAATTTTTCGCCACTGTTTTCCATTTTCGGCAACATTTCACCGTCATATTCAATCACGCGTTTCGCAAATGCTTGATAGCCCAGAAAAAGGCCAATGTTTTGAGCGATTGCCCTTAACAAAATGAGATTGACAAAAATAAATTTAAAAAATAGCTATGGTAAATGAAAATTAGTCGGATTCGAAAATAATTTTGTTTTTATAAATCCAATTTGTTTTGATTTATTCCAAAATTTTAATCAATTTTGAAGATATTTGAATCAAAACCAACTTTTCAAATCAAATCGAATCTTGTTAATTTATATTTCATTTTTCTTTGAATCCGATTTGATTTTCATTTACCTGAAGGATTTGAGCCAACTTTTTTTGAGTGATTGCAATATCGCATTGACTAATATCGGTTGCGTTTTCAATATTGTCCAAAAAACAACAGTTCTCTGTGCACAATTTTCTATCGTTTTTTTTCGCCGATTAATTGCAGCCTTACGATTGCCGGGTGTAAAAGATTGATTCTTGTCGCAATTTTGCGCAAAAATCACCGTAAGAATCGCTGAAAATGCGAAAATTCGCATTTCAAATTTCGAAATGCTCAACGCTCACTATTTCACGCGTTCAGAATTTATTCGATTCTCCGATATCCGATGACGCGCACTGGACCCGCCGTCACCGCCGCCGTCGCCATTTATCTCATCGCGTTCAATGTCGGAATGAGGTGCGAGGAGTCCGTCTAATTAACCAATTAGCTTAATTATCCTAATTAAGGCTTTGGAAAGGCGACGAGCATCCGCTGAATCGATTCGTGTGGCGGATACGCGAACAAGAAGGCAGCTTGAATCCGGAATTGCTGTATAAGAAGAAGATTGTTCAAGACTATCATTATTCGCGAATTTTCGACGCTAAAGACGACCCGCCGCATCTAGGATATTAATTAATTAATTATAGGCTAATTAGGATCTCATAAATGCTCAATGTGTCGGTATTGATTTTTTTAAATTGGAAACATCGAGAATCTTGTTGAAATGCTCCTTTAAATCTTCCAATTCATTTTTATTCATATTTGGTTAAATTCATAATAATTTTTTGGCTGAAAATCAGAATTGAATGATTTTTTGGCGGCCAACTCAAAAAAGCAATTTGAAAATTCGCAACTCCTCCAATTTCAGGTGCGTCTTTCCAGCCGTCTCTTCCAAAATCAGATTCGCGAGGCACATGATAAAAATGCGAACAATTTCGGAAAAATACAACAGAAACGTCGGATTTCGGTCGGAAATGTCGCAAAATGCGAGCATGTGCAAAATCGAATTGAAAATTAATAGCAATTTCTGGCGGCGGACGTTGAAAACGAGCAGAATCGTGCAGAAAATCGGCGAAATCACGTCGAAATAACGAAACATCGAATTTCTGCAAAATGGCGAAAACAAAAATCGCAATTTCGTTCGACTTACAGCTCGCCAAATATGGAAATCCCGGCGAAACTTTGAAAAATCGCCAAAATCACATCAAAAATCAACAATCGACGATAATATCGGCAGAGTTTGTGCGGCGATGTGAAATCTGAAATTTGGTTTTCCAAACAATTTAAATATAGTCGATTTCTGAGATTAAAAAAACGCGGCTTCTACCAGAATCGGCCGAGTACGAGACTCAGCAGCACGAAAACTATATGCGCCTTTAATAACCGTGTTAAAAAATATTTTCAAAATCTTCGAGTTGTCCAGATCTTAGTGAATTCCAATTTTTTATTTGCTAATTTTCCTGATAGCCGCTTTTTTTCGTAAATTTAAATGCAAGTCCGCAGACTCTATGCTGCGTGAATGCACAATTTAATGGGAAAATTCGAAACCAGTGCAATCACGGCGCACCAATTCTGCGGACTTGCAGTCCAATCGACTACCATGTTTTCGAAAAAAAAATGAAATAATTCAGGAAAACACACAATACTTAAAAACCCTAAGTTTTCATTTAAAAACCGCAAAATTATTGTCAACATCTTATCAAAAAACGGCAAATTTTTCAAGTAAAGAATTCCAAAAAAAATGCCGCATGAAAAATCTCTTACTCGTAAAAATCGCGACACCGCTTGAAATTCGTGTGAAGCATCGCATCTCGCCATCGTCAAATTGCCCTAAATCACCTAATAAGGTACAAAAAGAAAAAGTTGAAAAAGAAATCAAACCAATATCAACAATCGCGGTGGCCATTATCAGGCAATCACAACCAATTCTATACGATATATAGTAAACGGATAGGCGTTTCTTCTTTATTGGCAAATAATCGAAACAAAAACGACGAGAAATCAATCAATCTAATTTAATTCGAGACTTCTGTTTTTTTTTTTAATTCTTATTCAAATTCTAACATCGATTTATCGGTAGGTTCCATATTCCTTCTTGTGATTTCCCCAATATTCCGGATCCGGCGCCGAATCGGCCGGAATTCCGAGCTCCTCGTCGGTGAACTCGTGCAAATAAGGCATGTACCAATGACCCTGAAACAGGCGCATTTTTACGAGGCGACCACACATACAGTTAACACACGACGATAAACCTGACCGATTTCAAGGCCACATTCTCCAAATTATTTCTCCTAATTCGCTATGAGGGCGCGCCATCGCCAAATTTCTTCAATTAATTCGTATTTAATGTAAATTTTCCAACAAAAATCGCCATTTTGATTCAAAATTATAGAAATTCATCAATTTTCTACTAAAAATAAATTAAAATTTGGCGAAATCACAAAGCGCACCGTCAAAAAATCGGTGGAACTATTTAATCTATAAAAATCTCGCAATAAAATCAAAATATGCCAAAAATCCACATTTCCATAATGCCGCTGACGGACAACTTTGAAATATTTGAATTTCGCAGCCTGTCAATTTACTAGCCCCGAATGAAATTAAACAAAACTCGCTTCTAACAAACTTTTCCATTCGAGACCCATGCCGGCAATTCAAATGAAAATATCCAGAAAAAAAACATAATTTTCGGTTAATTCTTAAGAAATATTGAGAAAAAAAGACGCGTTACTGGCGCCCATTAGGCCGTTTTGTCTCAAACCACCAAAAAATATTTCAAAACTCACGAAAATGTGTCCTGAATGATAGTACATGTGATAGCTGAACCACGCCCAAAGAAGAGCCGAGATGAAGTAGCTCACACATCGATCGATGTAAGTTCGTCCCATAGTCGGCGTACGATAGAAGTAGCTGGAATGACCAGAATTATTGACAGCGTCAATGAAGGCGTCGCCTACTCTGGAATGGGTTTGTCGCCCTTCGCGATTGTGCCGCGATAATCGCCGTCGTAGGTGTGAAGCTCCGGATTCTCCGGTGCTCCCATTTTGCCACCGACCGGCACGTTCGGTCCGACGGCGTCTTCGCCCCAAGCGAAACGATGTCTGTGAAAAAGAAACACGGAATTTTAGTCAAAATGCAGTTTTCGCGTAAAATTTGCACAATTTTTTACACAAATTGCTTTTAAAATGTCATTTTACACAATTATTAAGCGAAAAAAATATTAAAGCAAAAAATTTAAAACTTTAGGTTTAAAAATCAAAAATTTCGCAAATTTTCGATTGAAAATCAAAAAAATACTATAATTATTTTCAATCTAATCACATTTTTGTCATAGAGTGCACCATTTTCAAATTCAAACCAAAAAATTCAATTCTCCCTACCTCACTGTTGTCAATCTCGGCTGCGACGACAACAATCCGCGCATTTTCAGCTGGCGAATCGCCAATTGAGCAGCAACACGGTTTCCCAACATTTCAGCCTAAAAATGAGCTAAAAATGACTAAAATGGTCAAAATGAGGTAAAAATCTGTCAAAAAACAGTAAAATCATTTCTAAAAGAACAAGAAAATTACAATATTTATAACAAAAATGATAACAACTCAACAAAAAACAAACAATAACAACAGCATTTTTCAAAGGAAGAATCGCCGCCTGCTCGTCTCCATTTCATGCCGTTTAAGGACCCATTCGAATTCGCCCCATTTCGCATCGAATGTGCCCTTTTGCAGCCATTTCAGTCGCAATGTGAATCTGGGACCGAGTTCGAGCAACGCCGCCTTCGTACCCTCTTTTTTGAACTCATATCTGCAAAAACAAATTCGATTCCTTTCAAAATAAAAAAAAACCACCCACCTGTGATGTCTAAAAAATATGTAATCTCGCTGATTGTGCAATGTGACGACGCGTCGTCCGGTGAATTTCGGATCGTGCGGAAAAAGACACGCAAACATTCGAGCAATACTGCAAAACATGTTAAAATGAAGACTTCTTTTGAACATCGTCGTATAATGAACGGATTTGCAACGAAAATTGATTTCAAATTTGAGTTGCCGCATTGGTCTCGTATGGAAAGAACTTTCACGTACAAATTTTTTAATTTTAAGCTATACTTTTAAAAATCATAATTTTTCACAAATTTTAATATTTTTTAATATTTGAAATTGTCAAATTGACATTTGAAATGTCAGCCCGCGAAATTCAAATTTTCAAAATTCATCCGCTCACAACAATACCATAAAAGGCTTACTTGTGACCCAATCTAGTGTTAAAATTATTCAAAATCACTTCAGGATAATGCGATGTCGCTTCTCCAAATTTCTGCAAAAAAGACCACTAAAAAATCCAAAAAAATTAAAAACCTTTAAATCCTCGGTAAAAGTCAAACTGTTGATCTTGAAATACGCCGTCGGTCCTTCCGGAAGATGGCAAAGAATTATTCCATCTAAATAATCGGTTAATTACTATAATTAATGTGCGGCTAATTACTCGGCTTCTTGCGATCCTCATGAACAACCAAAAGATCGGTGAAATCTCGCTCTTTCGCCTGTTCGATGATTTTCTGCAAACATTGAGATCAAAACGAAAAACTTCAATTTCAAGACGAATACCTTTAAAAGCACATTCTTTCTTGAAAAGATTTCCGAGTTCGGAATGCATTTCTGAAGCTCAAAACAGAATTTCCAAGTGGTCTGCAATGAAAATTAATGATTGTAAGAGTTTTTTGTTTTTCAAATTGCTTAATAAAAAATGAAGTAAAATCAAAAGTTTCCCCATTCTTTAAAAAAATTTCAAATTGTTTCATTCAAAAATGAAGCTCAATTCCAAAATGTTCGATTAAATATCGCAAATATTAAAATTTTTATGAAAAATGCTGCCAAAATTGCAATTTTCATTTTTTTATGAAAAATGCTGCCAAAATTGCAATTTTCGTATTTTTTTTTCCAATTAAAAAACCGTTCAAGTGAATAAAACCCACAATCTTAGCTTTTGGCGTCATCGTAATCATAACTTTTGGTGTCGTTTGCCGATTGAAATACGGCGCAAACTCATCGTTCGCCTCATCGTGTTCGACTTCATCATCATCATCGGCGACCATCGTCGCGTCATACTCTCGAGTGCTTTCAATTGTCTTCGGCGCTTCTTTTTGGGGCGCCTGCTCGCCGAGCTCCTCGCGAATTTTCGCGCGTTCCGCCTGCCGTTCCCGTTTGTCCTAAAATTTACGAAAAATTAATTATTTTTCAATTATTATTTGAAAAATCGTGTTCTCACTTTTTTAAGCGCTTTTTTCAACGCTTTTCCCCTCTGATTCTTCGGCAAATGCTTGAAATCATCTTTTGTCTTCGTCGCCAGCGTTTTCGCTTCGTGATATTTCTTTATCAGCTCTTGCATTCGCTCATCGGATATCTCGATGATCTCCTCCTTCTTCACCTTCTTCGACACCTTTTTTCGCTTCGCTGCCGGCTCATCGTCAGAATCTGGAAAAAAAAATGGGTCTTGAAGGGAAATTGGAATAATATAGACGCCATTTGTTTGGAAAATTTGAATTGTTGAAATTTCAGGAAGCATCTTCATAATTACAGAAAAATAATTAAAATTATCTGATTCTCAAGTTTTTAAGCCGTTAGGCCTAGAATCAATATTAATTATATGCTTTTTCAATATAAATGTGATCATTAGTCGCTAAAAATGTCTAAAAAAAATTGTTTTTGGTATCTGAAATAGATTTTAGAACCAATTACAGTATTGCTCTTTGAAATTGCGAAATTTTACAAAAAAAGAGAAATTCTTAGCTAGAAGCAACCGACATCGTTCAACTAGCTCGAAACGATACTCACCTTCTTCGTCATCGTCATCTACTTCATCATCCTCTTCGGCTTCCTCGTCATCGTCGAAATTCTCCTCGGTCACCTCTTCTTCGACAAAATCGATCATCGATTCTTCGCTTTTCTTTTTATTTTTTCTCGGCGCCATCCTGAATCTAATTTTGATAAAATATCCCCAAAAAAAGTTGGAATAATGCTCGATATTTAGCAATGGTTGGAAAAAAGTCAAAGAGATAATTGCAAAAAAAATGAAGACGAGAAACTTTATGTGCTAGAGACGAAAAACGGTTCAAACATGGATGAAATTTCATAATTTCACAGTCTGAGAGAAATCCACAATTACTTCTCTTCTTCTTTGCTGATATTTTTTCGAAATTGGAATTGGCGTGAAACAACAAATTATTTCGATGTGATTGCGATCAAATAAAACGATTTTACATCTACGATAAACGCCAAAATCAACAAATGATTCAAATTCATCAAAATTGCGAATGAGCTTCGAAAAGAATCATGAAAACAGCGAGTTTTCAAGGCAAAAAAAAATTGAGGAACGAAGAAGAGCGGTTTAAATGGATGTGAATGCGCGTCGCGGTGTATGCACACGATACATCACGGATTTTCGTCAACCGTACCACACCAGGAAAAAACCGCTTTTGACGTTTTCAACAAAAAGGTAAGAAATATTTAAATGTGGAATATTTCTCCTTAATATTTACATTTTCAATATACAACTCTAATCTCTGAAATTCACATCCCGTGAAAAATGAATTAGGCCTTTGTGTATTAAGGTCTTGCATGGAAGACAAAGATGCGGCCATCTCGCGTAGTTAGTGATTAACAAATTGATTTTATAAATATATATTTATATCATGAAAAAATCACTCGAGTAAATTGAACGACACCCTGTGGAAAAAATTGAAACGCGACAGTTAATGAAAGGCAAGAGGAATGCACCAATATGGAAAACTACACTAATTAAAGCTCGTCGTTGAATCCAACAATTGATCGAATTTTGATAATTTCGAGATCCGTCTTCGCGTCGACCCTTTTGCAACCCGACGATGAGAACGCCTTCGTATCATTTGGGAAGTACTGAAACAAGTACTAAAATGGGCTGAACGACTTGATTGTGTACCTGTAGCGAGCTCAACACCCGATCGATCAAATCCGCGTCGGCGAGCAAGTCCGACCTTCCGCGCTTCCTTAAATGAGACTCGATGCACTTGCGAACATGCTCCTTCTGAAGGGGAAGGAAGGGCAGAAAGTGATCAATGAGATGATTCGAGATCAGCTCGCTCATATGCAATCCGCCGTCTTCGTTGTAGGTGGAAGACATGAGCACTCGTTCAAAGTTCTCAAGCTTCAATTCTTCTCTCGGATAGCCATTGTTATATTGGTGCAATGTAATTTCGGCGATATCGTTGCCGCCTTTGTTGCTGTACCGATAAACCATGTCAAATATTATGGGCCTCTTTTTCTTACCTTAGAAATATGAACACACTTTTTCGGATGTCAACATTCGACACCTGACCGTAATATTCCAAATATGGTTTGATTGAAGCGAGTAATTCTGGCGCGAGTTTGTCGGCCTCGTCAAAAATGAACAACGATCGTTGGCACTTTTTCACCCCGTTCAAAATTTCATTTCTCAATTCCGATTTGTACTTCTCCATTTGTGATTTGTCCGGAAAATCGGAGGTAGCGACAATGTGGTGCACAAATGAGCTTTGAAAACCCTTCCTAAGAATTGAATTTACTGATTTCTTAAAACAAATCTTACTTATAAGTGTTGTTGGCAATTATTTCGGCGACATAATTCTTGCCGCAACCTGTATATCCGTGAAACGATAAAACTAGCGGTTTTTTCGGGTTCTCATTAAGAAAATGCGATTTCAACGCGTTCACAACAATATCTTTGACGAGATGTTGCCCGAAGACATGTTTGTCGAGATCCCGTGAAAGTGCTAAAATTCGAAAATTTGTCTTCAAAATTCCGGCTGGTTATTTCTAACTGTATGGATTGAAAAACACATCTGGCTCTTGACAACATTCATATAGTGTGCATTTGATTCGATCTTTGAAACTATAAAACACGCCGGTGCCGATGGTGACTAATGTTCCTGGAATACAGCCAAGAATTAGGTGATTTGCAAAATTTGAATTAAACCTGCGATCAAACTAAACGGCTCTCCATTTACATGAACGACGATTAACGCGAAAATCAAAAAATGATTCAAATTCATCAAAATCGTGAACGAAATTGAAAATGAACCATGAAAACAGTGAGTTCACCGCAAAACGAATCGACGAACGAAAAAGAAGTGTTTAAATGTGTGCGAATATGCGTCGCGGTGTATGCACTCGAGGCGCATTTTGAGTCTTGCGAACCGTACCACAACAGCAAAAATAATTATAATCCATTTGCATGCGACAATGTGTTTCCAATTCTTCTCCTATTATACTTAATTTTAATGGTATTTACGTAATCAAAATCTCCAAATATATAGCCAATTGGAATTAGAATAGTAATATCATCATAATTACACCAATTAATTCCAAGAAAAATAATTGATTGTTGAATACTACCTAATAAATAGTTTAGGATTCCGATTGGAATGCGAATCTGAAATTTTCGGGTATGGTGGAGCTGAAAATTGAAAATTACCATAGAAATGAGAAGAATTGGCGTCGATTGAGCAGCAAAATTGTATTCGGCGTATTTTTTATTGCCGAAATATAATGGAATTGATCTCATTTTATAGAATGTGAGAACATAGATTAAAATTGTTGCAATTGGCATTATAAAATGAGCAATTATCTCGCCCTATAAGGCAATTTTGATATTTTTGAAGAATTCGAAAAAAAACTTTTTTGATTTCCATCGAAAATCGCGTTATTGTTTTTGTGTTATTATAAGGACAATTTGAGTCTTTTAAAATCACCTGAAACCAAATTTGAAATTCAAAAAGAATAAAAATGTGAATTCGACTGTTCGAATATGACAATGATCGGGATCATTTGTAATTGATAGGCCACAATCGAAATAATCGAGAAGAATTTGAAAAATTCCGATTTGAAGGGCAATAATGAGAATTATCGTTAATTTTTTTTCTGCAAAAAACACAAGAAAATATATGAAAATATTTTAGGCGTCGATTAAAATGCAAGTCCGCAATTTTTGCTTCACCACAGGCTCACCGAATCACAATTTCAATAATTGTGCAGTCACGCTGGATCATATTTGCGGACATGCATTTTAATCGATGCCAGAAGTTGCAGCAGTGGAAAATGACTTTAAATTTTCAGATGGTCATAACTCGTCTGAAACCCCCCAGTGCATTCTAGAATTTTGTGAACACTCTCAGAAGACCCTCTAGTTTATATATGCCAAGTTACAAAAAAATTTCAAAGCGGTAGGTAAAATGATTTTTTCAAAATTAAATGCTTATGATCTACTGGCTCGAGTAAACTTTTTTCTCGTTGGAAAAATAATTTATTGATTTTTATATTTAAAAAAGTTTACAAATTTTTAAAGGGAGGTCTTAAAATATTAAAAGACATCTCACTACTTCTCGTTTCCGCACGTTTGTATGCAAAATTCAAGGCGGGGCTGAAAATTTTGAAGGTCCGTATCTCGATAACTAGGAGTTTACGCAAGTTGTGTCACCAATTGTGGAAAAATGTGAAAAACAGCAGAATTTTAAAAAATCAATTATTTTTTTTTTCAAAAATTTTCAGTGTTTTCTTGTCGAATTTATGATTTTATGTATATTTTTTGTTGAAAACGTGTTTTCAAAGTTAATTGTTTTACATAAAATGAAACGATCAATAATTGATTAAACAATTTTCAGTTGAGATTACTGTAGCAAAGATTGAGCTGTGCGACTCGGTGTACGCACACAATGCATAGAAAATCGCTGCAGTTTTTCACATTCGTCAGTTTTCCACAATAAATTAAGCCGATTGGAAACTTTCTAAAAAAATCTGTCTGCAAAAAAATAAAAATTTAAGAATTACTGCAAAAAGGCCTCCCATCATTGTGGTCATTTCAACTTTGAAAATCTGCATTTTTTTTTTGAAAAATCAAAAAAGGAGAAAAAATCCAAAAAAATTACCCAGAGACATAATGATAATGCTTCTCGTTTTGAGTGACAATCACGAATCGCTGAATCGCGAGAATCAATTGAAACATCGGAATCATCAACGAATTAAATAGTTGATGGAGGAGAAAATGCAAGAAATAAGTGATTCTTGAAATTGGGAAAAATATTTTTTTTTGTTAAAATCTGATGATGTACACGGCAATTCCTATGATAATTGTTCCAAAGATGTTTTCGAAATCAGAAAATATTGAAACAAATAAATTATAGGAACGCGATAAGCATTTTGCGACAAATTTCAGAAAAAAATAATGCGAATTGAAGGCGATTAATTGGGAACGAAAACATCTGAAAATAGTGAGATGTGTGCATTTCGTCGTCACGGTGTACTACACAAAAAAAGCTCACAAATTGCTCGACGTGCCTTCGATTGTTCATAGTAATCCCATAAAAAGCTATGAGAATGAGTTCGAGCGCGAATATTGCAATATCGAAATTCGACTCGTCCATTTTTTTGAAATTAAATTCATATTCACATTTCAACAACAAATCTGAAATACAGCAAATGTCAGATAATTATAGAGAAAAATGAGGCAACCGCGAATTATCTTTGAAATCTTCTCAAACACGTCTAGCTGCCGCAGCGCTAGTGATGGCCTAGAAAAAATGACACAAATATTTTGGTTCGGCCACGGCCACACTTGATGGATTTGTTAATTTAAGTAAGTCGATTTTAAGGAGTACCCATATATGGTATGTTTCAAAAACCAAATATCAAAATGAAAGTCACAACTTCTTGAAAATAAAAGAAAATCGTGGCTAGGCATTAGGTAGTGTGCCGCAATTGCAGATTTTTTATAATTTGCGCGCCGCACTTGCATTTTTGCTTTTGGAAATGTTCTGACCAATTTTTCTTGACCGCACGTGCGTATTCGAGAGATGTGTGCGTACACCGACACCCAATAATGCACCATTCCAGCACACTTCGAGGAAATGAGTTCAAAATTCTATCCAATCAATTATTCTCCAGCAAATGTCAATAGAGCGCACTTGCTGCATTACTATTCAAATCATGAAAAGGCGAAGACAATTTTTATTAGATCAAAGTTCAATAGAGCGTACTTGCTCCATCTCTATCTATCAAGAAACCAATTAAAAATTCAATCCAAAGTCTTGAAGACCTGTTTCCCAGTGCACTTGTAAATGTATTGCTGCTCAACCGAATGACTGCCGTGCGAGTTCGTCGCCACCACCTTATAAACGCCCTGATCCTCCTGCGTCGGATTCTAGAATTAGCGCCGTACCAGCCTAATTATGGCCTAATTACTTTGATGTGCAGCGTCACCGTGTACTTGCCCACCATTTTTTTGATCTTCTGCACATATCGATCGCCGACGAGCTCTTTATCTTTGAGGAACCTGAGCAGAGCAATTAGCGTTAATTGGCCCCCCCCCCTCGTCATTACCATTTGATTGTCGGCTGCGGATTCGCGTTGCAAATGCATTCGAATAGGACGGAGCCGTCGGGCGAGATGATCAGCGACGGCGCTTTTTCGAAGAACGGCGCCAACATCGCGTCGAATCGATTTTCGAATTGATAATGACGAGCAGCTTCTGCTCGCCGCTGCTCAAACATCTCGATGACAACACGAGATAGAGAGAGAGAGTGCGGGGGCGTGAGAGACGCAGACAGTGTCGCGTTGTAAAAACTCCGGAATGAAGTTGGTTCGAAAATGTGAATCATGATGGGACAATTGAGAAGGGCCGCTTCGGGACCCGCCCGCTTAAAGGAGCATTGAAGGCATCGCTCTAAAATGGCCGGTGTCGGTTTATTGCATATGATTATGAAGCAATGCGCCTTTAATTATGGTATCTCGACGCTCTTGTACTTCATTTAATCAAAGCACCATCAATTTTTGTTAATTTGTATAGATTAGCGAGGCATGCGCCTTTAAACTGATATTCGATAATTTTGTTTAAAGGGGGGGGGGTGCTCGTTCAAACTAGACACTCGAAACCCTTCAGTTAAATTATTTCGAGATTAAAGGCGCATAATAGACATGTAGTAGATTCAATCGTTGCGAGACCTAATTTGAAGGTGCATTGATGTATAAAACGAAAATCAGTAGGCCTATCATGTTTAATTTGTTTTTAGAAAAAAAAAAGCGTGAGAAAATAACTGTCCCCATCGAATCAAAAATCAAAGTTCGGAAGAGGACGAGATGGTCCGTATCAGGGTTCTCAAAATGGGCAATCTTAAAATGGAAATTCGATTTGTATCTGCCGACATTTTCCGGGATGCGCCACAATCGCCTTTATGATGTATTTCGAGGTGGCGGCAATTCAAACACGGAGCCCTAAAGGGCTCCTGTCTGATTTTTTTCTGGACGACGACGACGAGATGGTCCGTATGATCACAGGAAGTCGTGGAAGCACCAGACGTGGATGATTCGAGGGAGCCTAATAATGCTGCCAATAATCAGAGGATGCCGAATAGAATTTTGGCGCGAATCACATTGTTCGATCTTCTGGAATTTTTTCCTGTTAGATTCTTTAAAAAAATCGCTTTGCCTTCAAACAACGACTTCATTTATTATTTTTCTGTGCGTCGTCATCTCTCCGTTTTCGCGCCGCCTTCTATACCGTCAGCCTCTCTGATTGTCTGAGTCTCTTCGGAATGCCTGAACCTTCAATTCTTTGAATTGAATTTTGTCAAACGACTTGACGAAATTAAAAAAATGATTGGCTATGTGCCAATGCGTCTCGAGGCAGCGAGACTGCGTACATTGCATTATAGCGTACGCGCATTTAATATTCAGTCAACGATAAATTTAAATCTACACTGATTTCGCGAATTTGAAGGCCCCGCCTCCATTCAGTCGTTTGACGCCGACAACATAATTGCATCACGTCTGTCTCGTATGGACAACAGAGCTGCACGGAATTTCGTTCTTCGATTTCATGAACTTCAAGGTCCGTACAGCTCTGTAAGAAATCTTCGAGTATTTTCTACATAAGCATTAAAAATGGATATAGTCGGCGGCCGGCGACTGGGTAGATTTACGCGCATGCGCCTTGAAAAGGTCTCGTCACGTGTGAACGCTTATTTCGCTGTTTTCAAGTGAACTGCTTCATTTTCTTGATAAGCTTCCCATTTTCTTGAATTCCCATCGATATTCGATTAAAAAATTATCGAACCGCTCCATAAAATTTGGAATGACGTGTTAGTCCGTGCGAGACCCAGTGAAAGACGCGTCTCCGTAAATCTACCTAGCAGTCGCCGGACGCCGACTTTATGCTTTTTTTCAAATTTGAATGAAATCATTTTCAGACATATTCATAGAATCATTCTCGAAGCAGTTCTAAGACGCACCGAAAGATGACAGGAGCCTAGGCAAAACGGTGTGTGAACGGCAAGTACTCAAAACCAATCGGATCCATAAAAATTCGGCCCCGGAATCAATCTTATCCGATTAGAAATTCTACGGATAAGATTGGTTATCTGTCAAATCCAATTCGAATTGAAATATTAAAAAACGGATTCGAATAATTAAGAATCCAATTGGATAATGTTGATTCTGGAGCCGAATTTCGTCAGATCCGATTGGTTTTTTTTTCTGAAAATTCATTTTGTTATCATTCGAGCAACAATTTGCGTCAATCGAGGTCAACTATTATACAGTTGTTATCGCCAGATAAGGAAATGTTTAAAAGCGTCGCCCGATGTTTTGCTGTTTTCGTGGCAATGCAATTCGCCAAATTCATTTTTCTTGTGCTCATCTCATCTTGTGCTGCAATTCGCTGCTTTAAAGGTCGAACAATTGTCGCTCAAAAACAATTCGAAATATTCAGGCGTTCGCGTAAAGGACAACAGGGGACCATACGGGCTGTTGCGCGAGCATTGCCCGCGAAATATGACGCAATGCATGAAGTGGCAATGTGTTTGCACAATGCGCAATAACGCACGACAATTTACAGAGCCGTCTTGTACGACTTTCCGGTGACTTTTGCGTACGCGTGCGCGGATCCCGCCGTTTTCACAAATTCTCCTGATGGTTGCATTCGACAAGGAATGCAGGAGATCTGCTTATGCAGCGAATGGGATTATTGCAACATCATTGATCGATAAAATAATTTTCAGTTGTTTCGAAATAAATTTGACTTTAAAATTTAATTTTTATGGAAACAAAAAAAAAACGAAAAAAAACCGTTTTGAAAAATCCTGGACCTTGCAAGATCCCTTCAATAACTCATTTTCTTCCTTCTTTCCCAGCCATACATAAAAGCGATAAATAATGAAGTTTTCAAAAACCGTGCGTGCGTCGGATCCCCTTTGAACACCAATTGCGAAATCTAGCCTGAAAAGAATTGGATTTAAATTCGAATTCAATACGAGACAATAGTTATTCGCAATCATACGACGAAACAAAAGGCCGGACGCGCGCGCGAGCACATGTTTTATAAGCTTTTGTTATTCCTCAAGCCCCTATCACAATGCTGACGGACATCTGGTTTAAAAAATTGGAGAAAAATTGAAACGAAAAATCGCAAAATTAATTTAAAACTGAAATATTGGTGCAATTTCGCGTCGCTGTGTACCTCGTACCCAAAAAATTACAGTACCATCAGATGATTAAAAAAATTATTTTTTTTGGCTCTTCTTTATTAAATCGTTTTTAATAATTAATAATTACAATTTTCAGTGGGAAAAGTGAAATTCACGTCATGGAACAAGAAAAAAATGAAGTAGAAGAGCTGAAAGATACATGGTAAAAGACGAATCGAGGAGAAATTTGGCGACAAGGTGAATTGAAAATACAATACAATTAAAATAAAATAGGAAAATGTTGGAGAATTTTTTTGACTAATCACAAACCGCGACTTGAATGTTGGCAAAAATCAGAATTTTAATGTGAGATGTTTTAAAAAAGATTTTTGAACATTCGAGTCCTCGGAGGAAAGGGAGGGAAAAAAAAGTGGAGAGGAGAAAACACACGGTAAATTAAAACACCAATTAATGAATAGGCGGAGGGGAAATTAAAAAAATAATAATAATCAAAGCTCTCAATTATTTCAGGCGGCACATTTTCGGCGGCGTCACATCATCATCGCTGAATCGCGATTTGCGTTTACCGGCGGATTCCGGCGACGAGACGTCCGACGAGAACCCCGAGTCGTTGAGCGGCGTCAACGGTGTGGCGGCGACGGCCGCCTCCACCATCACCATCGGCGGCGGCGGCGTCAGCGTTTCCGACGACGACGGTGGGGCGAACGGCGCGAACGGCGCCATCGACACATTCTGCGACGTCGGCGCAAACAGCGTGGTGTTGATGTTCTCGGGAAGCGAGTAGACGCGCTCGCCGCTCAAACATCGCTTCACCATTCCGTAGTAGCTCTCAACGAGACCCTAAAAACCAATGAGTTGAATACAATTATCAGACGACGCCGACGAACTAACCGATTGCAGTTGGAAAATGGCGGCGAGCAGCGATTTCGTCGAGCTGGCGAGCAGGATATCCGAGCACGCCGTGTCGGCGACGTACGACAACGCAATCGCGCACTGCATCGACGGGAACAACGAGGCCAATTTGTGGTCTGCAAAAAAAAACACAAAATAGTGAGTTACTTTATTTTTCGTCAAATTTCAATCGCCAACAATTTTCGACAATTTTTTCCCATTCATGGTGTTGAGGGTTGGTTGGTATTAGATGATTATCTCGAAGAAGTGCGAACGAGTCCTCCATCGCGCTCATCATCGCGCAAAACTGCGAAGATTGATCAACACGAGATTCGTTTTCCTCATCGCGCGCGGCACTATTTCGCAATTTTTGCCAAAACTGAGAGCGACAGGGAGATGCGCGTTTTCACACCTTTTTATGCGACGACGGCGCGCATCAATGTCAAACGGAAACTTTTTTTTCACCTCTCCCTTCAAAGGCAAACCGGAATTTTTGTGCGAATCAAGGTTGTTCAAGACGGGTCCTGAGTTTAAGAGCTCTCTACATCAAAGACCTAACGGCCGCCCTAATTGGCGGGGGATCTGTCGCAGATTCAAAAATCGCCTTTCCCGACTCCATCCCCCCCGCCACCCATAATTAGGCATCTAAGAGAATGTGTGGAAAGAACACAAGCGAGGGCCCCCCTTTCCCTCCGTCCGACGAGCACCTGTTGACAGCAGCGCGAAAATGTTGCATAATGGATCGGAGCAGCATCTGTCGCCGCGAATTCTAGTGGATTAGCCATCATTGTTTCAATTTCCAACTGTGTCGTCACTCAATTCAAATGAGGAGGTCATTAATGTGTTGAATGGCGGGAGATGGAGGGAATCAATAAGAAGACATTTATTTTCAAATGTGGGTCTGTATGTTTGCACTAGGTGTGTGTGTATGCCATTCATTCAAATATGGGTCATGTGATGAAGCATGGCCCATACAAGCCATTGGAAAAGTTCAGAACCAAACATGGCGTGACTAACGAATCATCCCAAAGCGTTTTTTTTTCTTCGTCGCCAACCCTGTACACCAACGACAGCAGGAAACAAAAAACGCGCGCGTGTGGGCGCGTGCCTCTCCTCGATTCGCCGACGCTCATTTATCAATCGAGCCGTTTTCCACCGTGTTTTTTTTTCTTGCTGTGTGAAGGTAGCACCAGCGAAGGTCGACACAACAACAGAGAGAGAGAAAAAAATCACTACCGGTCCGATTCGGTGCCGCCGACGACGACTGGCACTAGGTCAAATCCGGAAATGCGGATTCGAATTTTTCGCCGGGGCGGGGAGAGCCGGGTTCGTGCGCCTTTAAGATGGCTTCGATTCGAACTAATTCGAGCAATTGGTCTCGAAGCCAATCGCCCACCCAACATCGTTGGATTCCGAAATTTAACATTGGAGGATCTTGAACGCGCCTTTAAAAAAATCGAAGTAAGACCCCCTTCATTGGATTGGCGCATTTAAAATTGTTGAACACCCAACAAAACTCTTGCTGGGTCTCGAAGCGACGCGTCTACAAAATTCCAGTTCACACGTTCCTCTGATTATGGAATATGGGCGGATTGTCTCCCTCCCACTATGCAAATCGTCTACAGTACCCCCTCACCTAATGCTAATTGGCTTTGGTTTTGTTTGTCGTGATTACCCAATCCATTAGTATCTACCGTACACATTGCATTTTGCTGCTGCTACTAATCCTTCCACCCATCACCAACCCCATTCCGACCTTGTGTGTGTGTGTGTAGGTTTAAATGTGTAGAGAGAAGAAATAATATAAAAGGCGCCAAATTTGAAACTTCTAGAAGACATAAAGATTATAATCTCCAAAACTATGTGTGTGTGTGTATGTGAGGACGGTTGTCGTCGTCATCGTCGTCGATGACACAAGGCAGTTTATCTTCGATGGGTCACAACTCGGCCTCACGTCTGCGAGTTGCTCGAATTTCACGGCCAAAAATCGCCGGATAAACTATGCATTCTATTTTTTTTTTGTTGTGAGTCGCGCGAACGCGACGAGGTCAGCTGACTCGGAGCAAGTAACTCGATCCGGATCGGCTAGAGGAGATCGATCAAGACCCCAAAAAAAGAGAGGAAAAGGTAAACGCATGGATGACAGTGCCGAAAAAGACAACAATCGAATGATTTACGAGGTCCGCGAGCCAACACACATATATAAAATAGTCTCTTGTCGTGTTCACATATGCCGACGATGATTTATGAGTGGCACACTCGCGACGACGCGTGAGAGTTTTGGCGAATTCAAACCAAAAGAATTATGAGAATCACAAAAAAAAACGTGTTGAAAAACCAAAACCCCCCACTAATTTTCATGTCAAAAAAGCGGCGATCTTAAAGGGGCGGCGGCAAAAATAAAAATTTGCAACACGGCGACGGTCATTAAACTAAAAATGCTCGGTGTGGGGATTTGCAATTAAGCGCGCGCCGACGTAGCCGCTCGGCTTGAGCGCGATGACTATCTCAAAAAAAAAAGAAGAAGAAGGGGGTTTTGAATAGCATTCCTTCGAAACGCCAATTATGTCGAGGGCAATTGATTAAAACGAATCGGGGTCGAGGCATCAAGTGCGCAATGAGCCATACGCAAAAACACACACGCACAAAGGCATGGTTGTAAAATTCTAATTTTTATCGGCAGCCCCCAACCCTCCACCGGCGTCGTGTTTGGTCAACTTTCTCACTGTCACGTCATATGAGAGTGTCGAAGAAAGAAGGCGATGAGCAATGCACTTTTTCTTTTGGCTACCCGCGTTTTCTTTTTTTTTGGAACACAACCCCCCCCCCCTTTTCTCCAATTTTTCGCGCGCGCACCCTAAGATAAACGATCGTGTTATGCAAATCAGACCCCCCATCATTGGAAAAACGGGACAATGTCGTAAAAAAGAAGACCACCCAGGCCGAGTTGAAATGTAGAAGAAGAAGAATAAAAAAAAGAACTGTGCGACTAGTACGATTAGCAGGACACACACACACACAAAAAAGAACTGCGGGTGGAAGATTAGTGGCGGCGATAAATGGCCGCCCATGCGGTTGTTTGGAAAGAACACATGTTCGACAACAGCAAAAAAAAGAAGAAGCGAAAAACGCCATCCGACTCACTTTTTTGCATTCGATGCACCGTCTCCTGGAAATTGTCGCGAAGCGTCGAGACGATCGGCAAACGCGCGATGAGCTGATCGTAGAAGTCGAACGCCGTCGGCGCTTCCGTCTCCCAATCGAGCGTCGTGATCACCATCAGCTCCCAACTGAGAATGTCGGCGATTTTGCACGTGTCCTCCGAATAGTACGAGATTTTCGACGCGTTCATCGGATGCGGCGCTTTCAGTTTGCTGGCGATGAATAGGCACACGCCGGCGAGCATCTGGAATTTCACATCATACGCTCAAATTGAATCGTCGTCATTCGAAGCTCACCTGAACGTCGTGCTTGAAAATATTCTGGAATGACAGAAATCGATCCATAATCGAGACGGCCAACGGAAGAACGTCGCCGTCGCAACGCTCCTCCCTCGAAATATCATAGATCCAATCGATGGCTTCTTCGCGATGATACGGCGTGATGTGCTCCTGAATCGCGGTGAAATAGTGATAGTTCGATTTGTAGATCTCCTCGGCCTCCATGAGATTGAGTATCGATCGAACGTCGAGCTGAATCGCCTCGTCGATTCGATTGTACACCGAGCTCTTCGCGTTCGAGTTCAATAGGCGATCGGGTGTCGGCGAGCGTCGTCGGAGCACATGCGACGACTAGAAAATGAAAATCAATTGAACGTCAAGAAATGGAAATTGGGGAATCGATCGAATCGTGGCGACCGATCGCAATCTCGCTTACCATCATGATCCTCGGACGCGTACGATATTGTCGTTGCGGCGGCGGCGGCATCGGCGCCGACGTGCTCGGCGACTCGTTGAGCATCTCGGAGCATTCAAGATACCTATTGCTGCTACTCGGACCAGCCGATGCGCTTGCGGTTGTTGTGTACATATCACCCCCCTCCTGGAATCATGAAGAAGAGAGCTTTGGAAAATTGGATGGCGGACGAAACAAGAACAACAGAAAAAAAAAATGTGGGAGATGATGAAAATGAAGGTTGTTTAGGGGCAGGAGGACCCCCCTCCCCCACCTCGAAGGAAGCACCTCAACTGGTGTATGTCTGTGTGTGGCGGGCGAGGTCTGGGGGTAGAGTGACGGACGAGCGCGCGCCACCCCCTCCCGCGCGCGCGCGCGCACTCACACACCTCTTGGCTCCGCCTACTTTCGCCAAGCATACATAGCTATGATGATGATGATGACCATCTGGTCCAGCTACTATAGTACTGTAGGCTCGCTTTCTTCTTCTTATTATTATTGATCGCCTAATTTGCATTAGTTGATCGATGAGAAGAGGAAGCAACAAGGCGAAGAATTTCTAGGGCATTTTTCGGGTCCAAAGGTCAATCTCACTCCTGAGATTCTTGAATACTCCGCGATCAAGCTCGATCGCAAATGAATGACGTGTGCTCGGCGAGCCGCGCACCATCGCGCAAAAATTGCGCAATATGGCAATAAACCATAAAAAAAAATTGGGTGGTGGTGTTGCGCCATATTCGTCGATGCTCAATTTGTGGTGTCTCGACACCACCACACATCTGGGTGAGATTGGTGCTGCTCACAGCGGGAGTACATGCGGGAAGTTTGTGCGCGCCCGAGCACACCATCTCCAGAAAAAAAAGAGAATGAGAGGGTGGTGGGCTTTCGCCAAATATTGATGGTGTGGGGTTGGGGGATACAAAGGAATTAGGGAGGATGCTGCTGACGAATCGAAGATATTAGTGAAAGTTGATAGTCAGTCGAATTGACAGTCCAGGTGTTCGGTGCAGCTGTTGCATGGGAGGGCTGCCGCCGGCGGCCTTGCTATGCCGATGTTGACTTTATTTTGGAATTGAAAAATTTTTTTCTTGGGGGGGGGGCCGAACGCAAAAATTATTATGATTATTTTGTGGGAAAACGATGGCCCTCCCCCCGAAATGTGTCGGTGTTTCGCCTTTTATGGTTAAGAACAAAGAAAGGGGCGAGCGCGGGTAATGATGATGCATACCTTCAAAAAAAAAAGCGTTTTTTTGATGAAAATATGAGAAAAAAGAGAGAGAGAGACGGAATATTTGCGCGGTGTGGACGTCATGCTGTGGGTATAAGTATAAGTAACACATTTTTATGGGTGCCCCCTAATAAAGCGCGTGAAAATACCGCGCGCATACCCACTCACAATGGCACTTTCGTTGCTCTCTGCTCTTGTTACTGTAGACGACGCAAGCGCGGCTTCGCTCGATTATTTGAGATTCAGCCATGTCGGATTAAAAACTCGACAATTTCCCAAGAAATGCGAAACGCGTTTGAATTGGCCGCCTAAACACCGTAACTCGTGGTGTGCGCCTTTAAACCTATCCTTCCTTATACGCAAGGCTGTAAATCTACACCTTGGTTTGCGGCAATTTTCGACGAGAATGCAAGAACCCAACATCATGCATTGATCTTGTATAGACCTAATAAGAACTTTGTTCTATCTGGCTTCCTAGTAATTATTGGGGCCCCATAATTAATGGTGTATCTTTTAAGGGACCATGCCAGATTCTTTTGGCTCGATTGGCAGATTACAATTCAGAGCATGCTCATAATCTGCGATCATCATCTTGTCAATCGAGTCGTCAAAAAAAAACCATCTGGCTAATCCTTAGAAACGGCAGGTGTCAACTCAACTCGACGAAATAAATGATCTGATAAGACGGCGGGTGACATGCTAATTTGGCTGCACGATACCTCATACAACTTTACGTGTTAGTATCTTTGTGTGTGTGTGTGTGTATTTGTCCGATTACTCGTCAAGATACGGGTCAGATCGACACGATCAAGATATACGCAACGTCGTCTTCAGCCTCTGTTCGATGACGAGAACAAAGACGGAAAAACTCGGCGCGACAATTTCGCGCAAAAATTTGCATTTTTCCATTACGCATCATTTGACGCGTTTTTTTTTTGGTGAAAATGCCTCGTGGGTGGTGTTCGACGACCAAAAATGTCGCACTTCAAAAAAGAACCCCCCTTACAGTATCCCCTAAGCTACAGTATCATTAAATAGCAAAAAATGGAGCATAATCGGGATGTGGGAATGTTTCGCGCAAATCGCGTCGCGCTTATCAGCAAATGCAAACAATTTGGGTGCAATTGGCGCAACAATCCGCCAATTATCGCCTTAATTTGATTGACACTATCGATTTTGGGCGATCTTGTTGTTACAAGATGGTATCGCGACGATGAAAATGGAATGGTGAAATATTTTGTTGGTTGGTGGGGGGGGGGGGCGCATAATACAAAATGAGTGACCGATGCCTTGAATCGAGCACCTCCCGTCGTCGTATCAGTTGACCCGAGCAGGCACCGACTGTTACTGCCTCGGGGGCCCTTCCGACAACCGCATTATCAGCAAATCAATTCTCTTTGTCTATTCCGATTTCGATGCGCCAAAAAAATTTTTTTTCTCGTTTTGGCGAGAATTTCGGTGGCTTGCATCGAACTCGAATCGCAACCGATTCGGATTCACATATCGAAACTTTTTGGTGTTCGTTGTGCACTCTTATCAGCGCGCCATTGATAGTAGTGTGTTAATGCTTGAAAATCGTGCCGGCAAAAATGGGGGGGCGAGCACGACGCGGTGTTGAGTCGTTGGCGATTCGCGCAACAAAAGGCGAGCTATACCGCTAGACTATCAAGGGTTCAAGCGTTTGGGGAATGATTGGCGGTAATAAGGCGACGCGAGACGTCCGAATCTCAGCAAACCTTTTATGGCAAAAAATTGTAAATAAAAGAAATAAAAGCGAACAATTTGAATGCCATCGGCGACGAATTGCATAGATCCTCATCGCACACGCAATATCCCACCGAATTGGTCAAATTGCAGCCGACTTGCTGCAAAAATTTGGAAATTTGTCAGAAAAAAATTTTCAAATTACCACACTTGACGTCGGATCCACACAATTGAAAGTTATATTTTCATTTTTATGGAGGGTCCTTTTAAAAAATCAATTATCAATTTTATCAATAAAAATTGAATACTTTACGCATTTGTAAGCTCCCTCAAGGCAATATCGTTTCTCGAATGAAATTTCGAGTTCGGTATCATTGTTCACGATGATGATATAGCCTGCAAATTCGAATTTTCTCAATTCTCTTTTTTCTTTCTTTTACCTTCATAACAGCGAATTTGAATTGAAATATTGATAAAG
This sequence comes from Caenorhabditis bovis, assembly GCA_902829315.1. NCBI lineage: Eukaryota > Metazoa > Nematoda > Chromadorea > Rhabditida > Rhabditidae > Caenorhabditis > Caenorhabditis bovis. Next base: position 5,400,905 of record CADEPM010000004.1, on the reverse strand, counting down.
CTGAAAAACAGTAGGATTAAAAGCTTCATCACAATAAAGATGGATGAAAAACTGACAATTTCAAGATTTTTCGGTTTGATGAAAAAGTCACGCAAAAATTAAAAAAAAAATATTTTCACACACCTATTTTGTGAATTGAACGATAGTATGTTTCTTTTGCATTCATTACTGTCGATTCAAATTAATTTAAAGGCGCATGCCATAAAATCGTAAAGGTCTTGACGCGAAAATCGTATACTTCCGTTTTTATTGTTTTAGAGCGACAAAATTGCCAAAATTTTTGAAAATTTTCACATTTCTATATATTTTTTCGCTTTTAGAACCAATATTTGACTCTTCTTCAAAAAATATCAGAGAATGCTTGTCCTATTTGATCATTCTAGCTTCTTCGCTTTTGCCTTGCGCGAGAGAGGTCGCTGACTCGACTCTTACGCAAAACCGTCACGCTTTTTACGAGGCGGTCCAGGTCCTTGAGGATTACCCAACAACAATGGATGAATGCAATAAACAGCATATCAAAACCCTCATCAAATAATCCGCGAACAGCGAGAAGACAAAGGTGCCGCCCGTGTTGCGTCACCGGCTGCATCGCGACGCATAGCATAATTAACACGATGATTACTATGTATACAATGTTGCGCGACAGGTGGTGATGATGGTCCCGGGATCTCTTTATTATACACAAAAATTGGGAAGGGATCACACAATCATAATTTTTTTAGTAGGAATTTGGGCAAAAAAAAAAACAAACAAACAAAAATTTAATAGACGGTCAACGACTTCTCGTAGAGCTTGCTAATAATCTCACGGTCAGTGGATTTCGGCGCAATCGCGATGTTCGGCACCGAATGGCTCGCCGCCTCCGTCAAAGTGTCTATATAAGGACGATATGAGTGCTGGAGATTGAAGGCGAGCACACACTCACCAATGTCGGAAAACTCGAATCCCATTCCTTTGAGTCCGTTCGGCACCCCGAAATCTTTCATATAAGCGCGAAGTTGATCGCAAAGCGTTCTCGAAATGTACTCATTGTCAGCATTCGGCTGAAAACCGCCCAAAAAAATAGTTGAAATTCGATGGGATGAGAAAATTCCAAAAGAAGTTGCTCACAATTTTCTTTCGGCTTCTTCCACAACCAATTTTTTGCGTGAAATTTAATGGAACTTTGTTGGTATTGGAAAAATAAAACTCAAAAAAATTGGTGAAACTAGCAATTTTGGCAATTTGCTTTGAGTTTTCAACGTTTTTCTTTTGGACTCAATTCCAAAAAACAAACTTTGGGACAAAATATTGAAAAAAAATATTTTCGTTGAAGAGAAAAAAAACTCAAATTTACCGGAATCTCAGCTCCAAGTGTCTTCGCGGCGACCAAATGCCTATCGGGGCACGCCGACGTCGTGAACTCGAAGTCGGCAACCGCCGTCGTCATAACCGACAGTCCGTGCGGAATCAGATTCTTCTTCTTCGGATAATCATCAGCCACACATTTTTTCGCTTGAGAACTGCAAAAATAAAGCGGATAGGTATGCGCCTTTAAAAAAAAGAAATTTGAAACAGCAAACACTTTGCAAACCTGATCGGATACGAGAGCCCATGGCACAAATGAACGCCGGCGTTGCCGAATCCGATGCCGGCGAACGAGCTCGCCTTGAGCATCTCCGTGCGCGCTTCCTCATCGCTCGGATCGAAAATCGATCGGCGGAAGTATTTGCCGATAATCTGCAAAAAGTCATCGATGGTGAATTGAATGCGATCCCGCCAACCCTGAGCGCTTCTCGACTCCAGACGTCGCTGATCGGATTCGATCCCTGATAGACGGGCCGCACTTCGGGATTCGCCGGCCTCGGCGAACGCTGATCGAACGGCAGCGCCGTGTAGCTCTCGAGCGCGTGACAAAGCACGTCGAAGCCCGAATAGATGGCGACATTTCGCGGCATACTCATCACGTTCAATGGGTCGACGATCGCCAAATACGGTTTGATGCAACGCAATCGGATGCCGGATTTGCACTTGTGTTCGGGCAAATCCATGATGGCGGTGCTCGTCGTCTCGCTGCCGGTGCCCGCCGTCGTCGGCACGGCGATCAGCGGCAGCATCGGTCGGTTCGGCACGATCGAGCGGCCGAATGGCGGGCCGACGAAATCCAAAAAGTCGGCGTCGGGATTCGACGCGTACAACGCGGCCGCTTTCGTCGTGTCGATGACCGAACCGCCGCCGACGGCGATGAAGCTGTCGAATTGGCGCGATCGCGCGAAATCGATCGCGTGCAGCATGCTCTTGTCGGTCGGCTCAATGAGCACATCATCATAGACTTCGTAGCTGGCGTCGACGCTTTTCAAAGCTTGCTCGGTGTTTCTGAAAATTCGAATTCAATATTGTCGCAAAACCTTTTCAAAATTGATTCGCGGACTTACTTGAATGCAATTGTGTTCTGAACATTCTTGTCGGTCACCACCAGCGTCTTCTTGGCGCCCAATGTCTTCAAATCATGCCCGACCTAATCAAATATCAATTCGCAATAAGTCTTCAGAAGAAAAATTACCTCCAAAGTGACACCGCGTCCGAATCGAAGTGTCGAGCACACCATTTCGAACGCATAATCGGTTGATTCTGGAATTTGTTGCGTAAATCGGCGATTTTGTGAAGAAATTTGAGGGGAATTTTCGAAATGATCGTCGTCAAATGTTGCGCAATTCGTGCAAACACCACCACGACTAAATGCACACTTTTCAGTTTCGACAAAAAAAAAACCAAAAAATTTGTGGAATTTCAGCCTTACTATTATTTCCGTGCAATTTGGCGAGCTTGAATGGATGTGCCGACGGATGAGCATGATGCGGACAACACGCGCCGCCCATTTTGTGGATCATTCCTCTCGCGAGCACCGACGACATCGTTCTGTGTGGAGCTGTGTGGGCAATTTTTTAATTATAATTTTTTTAAAAGCAAAACCTAAAGAAATGCGCTGGAAAACGTGGAAATTGAGGTGATTTTTGGCGTGAATTGATTTTTTTTGAGGAATATTAAAAATTGAATAATAAAAATTTGCCTTTTTTACCGATTACTGGATTGTTGGAATTTTTATTTGAAAAAAAATTAAAAATCTGGAAAAAATGCTTGAAAATTAAGAATGACCCTCCAAAGAAGCCTTTGATTTTCAGATTTTCGAGAAAAATTGAAAAATTCAGATACGTGGTCGAAAAAAATTAGCCAAAGCCCCAAAAATTAAGGTAAAAATTTGATTCGCTTCAATTATGAATGAAATTATAAAATTCGAATTCGTCTGAAACATTTCCAAAAGCAATGATTTAAATAATAGCTTTATAATCAAAAATGGTAAAATCGAAATTAACCTGGAGACGAGAAGCGAGAATAATAATATAGATGAGTTCAAATCGTTCAAGAAATAATCAAAGAACGTTTACGCCCAGCGAAAATATTGCGCGAGGTTGAGAGACGCAGACACGACGAGAGACGCAGACGGCGAGAGTGATCACAATTTGAAATGTCAACACTGATCATTTGCGGCAGATTTCGGCAAAATCACAAAAAAAATTCGATGGTACAGTAGTATGTTTTATTCGCTTTCAGATTTCTGAGAAAATCATGCTTAAATATCTCCAAAAAATGCAGTAAATTGCGAAATTTATGAAAAATCGAATGTCGAATTCATTTCATGTCATATTGGCATCGCAAATCGCGTTCTCGGTATTCTGAAGTGAGATGGAAAAGCTGCGCATCTTTTTTGGTCCCGAATTCTTTTTGCCAAGGATTTTGCGAAGCGCCACCAATCTGAAACCCTAAAATCAACACTCATCGAGAAATTTTGTGGACGATTTTTGCATCCAATCTAGTTTCTAGTTTTCACGAAAAATAAACATAGGGCTAAAGTCGCTTCGAGACCACGTCTCTGGCTATTTTCCAAAAATTCGAATTTCTGAAAGAAATCCTTACCTGTAAGTCGATACGCATGTGAGAAGAATGACAGCATCGAGTACTGGGAACCAGGCGAGCAGGCCGGTAGAGAGTGTGCCGAATAGAGAGAGCGAGACGTTGAGAGCCGCCGAGATGACGAACAGTCCGACCTGGATGGCTGTGCAGGCGAGTGTGACAGACGTCTGTGTGACCAGGTAGATGAGAAGCTGGCGGTGGATTCGACGCGTTCGCAAACTCATGTACGAAGCTGTGGTGAGGCGAGCAAGAATTATTGTGCACACGACGATGACGCAGCTCTGGAAAATCATTTTGAATTTATTTTGCGGGCATTTTCTAGAGAAAAAAATTGAGCAAAATAGTTACCTCGATCAATATAAGTAGACAGGAAACGAAGAAAGCCGCAATAACCGTGTGATAATCCGCTCCGCTTCCATCAACTTTCGCCGAAAATTGTGCAAAATGCTGTTTTTGGGTGACAATGCGAGCTTGCACCTCATCGAGCTCGATTTTCGAAACTCCCGGATTGCCCCAAAGACTATAAATCGGAAATGAGATATAAATTAAAGGCACAATAACAATTATCAAGGTAATCCATAATTTCTTAAATGGGATTTGATAGAATTTCGGAAAGACGTAGTAGGAAATCGTCCAGAATCGATAGACGAATAGAATCATTTGAATGGAAATTGATTGGATGAAAACGTATCCAAATATGGTCAGCATAATGCGACCATGAACGACGGAATTCCAGTCGCGGTAGGAGAAGAACACATAGACGTTGTTGGTTAGCGCGAAGCTCGGATGGACGATTGAGTGAAGAATTGTGTAGATGACATCACAGAATGTGTAAATTAGAAGCAGACATCTGAAAAATTTTTTTCGAGAAATTTAATTCCAAAAATTGAATTTCAACTTGAACACAATTTTTGACATAATTGAATTAAAAATGACTTTCAAAATTTTCATATTTTACATTTTAAATCAAAGAAACAATTTCAAAAATGTGAAAAATAGGAATAATAAATTTCGAATTTGAAAATTTTGTCGCGAAGTGTTGCGCAATGCGTGAATACACCGCGACGTAAAATCGCACAATCTACAGTAAGCGAAATGTTTATTTTTATTAGAAAACGTTGCATTTTCTCCCTCAAAATGTGAAAATTCCAGAGATCATTATTATAAGAGATTTTTCGTGACGAACTTACCCATTATTTACCGAAAAAAGGGCATCAAAATCGATGATTTGGTGCGTAAATACAAATTTGGGTGAAAACATGCGCAAAATTGACGTAAATGCCTATTTCTAGACGCTTTTAAGTCAAATGGAATAAGAGAAAAAAATTGCGGTTGAAATTTTGATTGAAAAAGAAAATAATGAAGAACAATTCTCACCTGAAATTGCGCATTTCTTCAGTTTTGACGGTTATAATGAAATAGAGGCAAACGAGATTGCTCAAAAATCCGAATAGGCTCATCAGATAGGAGTTGACGAGAAGCAGCGGCTCGAGCTCAAACAGCTCCATGTCCGAATGCCAGCTGAATGTTGTTCTCCATATTTACAATCACCATAATGGGATTTGGAAGGAAATTGCGTTGTATTTTCTTTATTCGTTTTTTTTGCCGGGTATAAATCGCGAATAACAACACGTTCGACGAGAACTCGCACTTTTCGACACACCAGAATTCGGGGGCGAGTTTCATAAAATGCGTGCTGCCGACAATTTCGAGTATTTGCAAACCGGATTTAAAGGCGCATATTGTCATACTGTCACACTATAGTTGGAATATGCAAATATCGGACAAGCATTTTTTGTGGCATTTTTTCAATTGTGCCAGTTTTCAAAAGACGCGATCATACTGTAGCACAAGTTCAGGTGTGTCAATAGAAATTTTTGGGATTGATCTCAAATTAAACACCGTAGTAGGAATGTTAAAGGAGCACACACAACAAATTTAAGATTCTTGCCATACTGTAGCATTACTTCAGATGTGTGCCAATTTTTGAAGAGCAACAATGGGTGTTTAAAGGCGCAGACTACTGTAGCACTGGATTAGAACGTTACGATTTTCAATAAGAGTACTGTAGCACTCGTTTGAAGTGTGGAATTACGACCGACTACAATGAAAACCAAGTGAGAGAAAAAAAGCATTGTGGGGTAAAGTCTTGCCGTGGTGTAGGGTAGATCAAAAGTATACTTCTACCCTCTAGCTAATTTTCCGCGGGAGAATATTTAAAAATCAATCAATAAATCGAGAATAGTATACATTTTTAGAGCGAAAATATAAGATTTGAAATTTTTGCTCCAATAAATAACTGGCAAATCGCCAAGCCCCGCCCACCACCAATGTATAATCGCCACTCGAATTTACGATAATTGCTATATATTATTAAGCGGGCATAGCTAGTAATTCTCACGGCTTAATTATTCCATGTATAATAAAAAATGAAAAAGATTTCAAAAAATTGATAGAGGTATGTGTACTTCAAGACGGCGAGGAATATTTGATTTTGGCAGAAAATTGTGCACATTGTCGTCGAGGAATTAATTTTTCGATTTTGTTGTTGTTTCTTGCAAATCAAAGATTTATTTGAAATAGAAAAATGAAAGAACTGAGACGACGGCGAGCATCTGCGACGACGTTTTTGACGAATTACAATAATTGCCGCTGCACAAACAATATCCGGAATTTCCTTGATACACGCAACGATTTGGACTCTAAATGAGCGCGTTGAACAAATCGCGAATGAAAATAATTAATTACATTATAATATGTATTCGGATCCGCACAGGAATACCCATAAACCGATGGCTGACCATAAGTGAAGGTTCTGCAAATCGTCGTCAAATGAGGCGCAACATGTGCAATCACTTACTTGAAACATTGTCGCGTGTGTGACGGGCATTCCATTTTGCCAATCTGCTTCACTTTCGTGTTTCCATAATCGGTCATTGATCCTTGAATTCTCAGAATTGTGTTTTTTCGGGGGCAATTCCAAATTTCTTACCATAATAGCAGTGTATTGAGGCCGTCGCTATCGAAATTCCGGCGACGAGTAGAAGAAAAACGGAAAATCGCATGTCGACCGAAGAATGATCATCAAATAGACGCCGAGTTTGCTATATAAACTATATCGTTATCAATTGATAACGCGTTAAGTGATTCATTCGAGTTGCTCAAATGTCATGACGAATTTTTATGGAAAAATGCGAATTTTTCGGGTTCGAGAAGACGAACATTTCGAATTTTCAGCAATAAAATATTCAAATTTTTAATTTCCACAAAAAATTGTGAGTGCCAATCAAACTTCATTAATTCTATGCGAAAAATCCACCAAGAAAATGTTTTTAAATAAAATTTTATTCTGCGATATTTGCGTCACGGTGTTTGCACACATTTTCCCACACTACCGTTTAGAGTGTTTAATTTAAATGTTTTTGTTTTCATTAAATTTTCGTTTAAAAAAATGAGCAAAACAAAAAATTTAAACATATTTGCGAGAAAATGCAAAAAAAATTCACCAACTTCATTGTTTGGGCGAATTTTGAAATATTAAAAATGAAGGAATATAAAAATTTGAATATTTGTAAAAAAAATAATCTTCAAACTTAGCAGAATCCCTCGACATGCGCCTTTAAAATGATTACGGTAGCAATTATTTTTCCATTCAATTTAATTTCGAAAATCGCATTTTTTTTCCCAACTCTAATCGAAAAATTCTCAGCGATCAATAAAAATGTCCAAAAATCGAAAAGGGTTCTTATCAATTTCGCCAGTTTCTCAATGCTTTGCTCATTGTTCCTAATAATCGCTGTATTATTGCACCCATCGACATCAATTTATTGCTATCTCGGTATAATCAACGCAGATGATTAATTAATTAATTAATTGGATAATTAGGAAGTCGAATTGCGTATGACAATCACGAAACCGAATCGATCACCACCACCAATTGTCCATACGCCTCATTTTGTGTGAAGTAAGTCGCATGCGCCTTTAAACCGAAAATCATGGTATCATCTCAAAGAAGCTTCAAAAAATCGAGGAATTCTGTTGAATACGCGTTCAGCTGCGCGGATCCGGCAAAATATTTTGTAGGTGTCTTTTTTTTTATTAAAACAAAATGCCTAGAATTGGAATTCCAGGAGCCCGGCTGTAATCGAATCTCAAAAAACGACGGCGTTTGCGTTTGCGCCGAAAATCTGTGCAATTCAACACGAAGCCATCAAAATTTATTCCTAATTATCGCCCTAATTATGATTTCATCTTCTTTTTTCGTTTCACTATCGAATTGATCTCAGCCATCTGCGAAATCGGCACAATTCGCCAATCAATGTCCTACAAAAAAGGGAAAATAAAAAAAAAATGAAAAGAAAAAAACTGACATTTTTATGAATTGCCTCCAATTGTTTCAAATTCTCCACATATCGCCAACATTTTCGCGCCTCCTCGCCGGTCACCGCAAAAATTCGCCGCAAATTTCGTCCCATTGATTTTTCTGCCAAAATCGCAAAATCTTCAATGGATTTCGTGTTGAGGACATGGCTGAAAAAATCGAATTCTTTAAAAATATGCCTGAGAATCGTTTTGAAACGTTCCCGCGCAACATTCGATACAATCCTCATCGTCGCCTAGGCGAACAACGCGAATCCTCTCGCCGACAATCCGATCCGCTTTCATCTCATCGGCAATCATCGGAATCCGTCGCGCCTCGTCGATGTCGAACTCCTCGAATTCGGCGCGTCTCGCCGATTCGATGCAATTCTGCACAAATCTCTCAACATCCGCCAATTTCGATTTGTCCCATTCGATTCGCGTGCCATAGTCGAATCGCAATCGATCGGATTCTGGAAAAAAATCAAATTTGGAGGGTCCAGTGAAATTCTACAAACCCACTGACGAGCCTTTCTGACCATTGCTCATGTTAAACCGTTTAAGCGCATAGTTTAAAAGGTGAGTGGCCGAGTGCGATCGCATTAAACCGCATCGCCGACCCTGAAAAAAAAATAAATAGTCCGCAAACACCGCGACGCGAAATCGCGGAGTTACCTCGTCAATGTTCTGCTCGACAATCTCGCCGATTTCCAGCGATTCCACACATTTGCCATACAACACGCTCAGTTTGCCGTCGTGATTTTTGCGAGCACTCTCGACAACAAAAATCGGCTTCTAAACAAAAAATGGAGGGGGCTCAAATTGTCGCCAATCACACACACACACCCCATGCGCCTTTAAAATACCGTAGTCCGACGCTTGGCCGCCTTGTTCGGCGTAAAATTGGCAATTCTCGACGAGAATCGAGCCCGCCGCCGCCGCCGAGGACAACTTCGTCGTCGGTTTGCCGGCCGAGTCGAACATCGCCAAAATTCTCGTCGAAATTTTGGGAAACACTGAGATTATCTCATTCTTTTGCTTCAAATCTTCCACAAACCATATTTTCCGTCAGTTTGAATGCGATAATCGTATTTGCAACGATCGGAATGTGTGGGAAACTCGCGCGAATCGAGTTTCAGCGTGAATTTCGACGCGTTCTTCGAGATTTTCTGCAAAAATTCCAGCCCTAGGAGGGGTTGGGCAGAAACAAAAAAAAAATACCCTCGCCTCATTTCGGTGATATTCGAACGCGATTTGATCGACACGCTTCCCCGCGTTCCTCGCCAATTCCTCGGTTATCGATAGTGGAAGGCCGTGAGCATCGAATAGTGTGAACGCGTCGATTCCTAAAAAAACGAAGAGCGCGAAAATCTAAAAAAAAACAAAAAACAAAATTTCCACCTGAAATCGTGTCCCCTTTGGTATTCTCGACGATTCTGAAGAAAATCTTCTTCGCTTTGTCGACCGTCGTCCAAAATTGGTGATCTTCTTTCGAAATGTGGGCGATGATCGATTGTTGCGAGTCTTCGAGTTCCGGATACGCGAATTTCTAGAAAAACTATCGATTTCTTCTCGTCTTCCCGAGAAAACGATAATTTTTCTTCATTTTATTGCGAGAAATTGAAAATTTTTGCAATTTCCATGCAAAAAAAAAAGCAAAATTAAGCGAATTTTCTAACCGAGCGTAGATTTTGATGAAAAATAGCTCGGAAAAATTGAAAAAAAATTATTTTTTCTAATATTTTCGAGGTCTCAAATCATCCAAAAAACCTTCAGATTTTGTGAATTTCAGTTTGAAAATACCTCAAATTTCTCAAAAAATGCTCATTGAGGCTATAAAACCGCGGGGAAAAGCTTGGCTCACCATGGTATCGACAACAATGGGCACCAAATGTTCGAGTTGTCCTCGCTCGAAACCGAGATGTTCGCTGGACTCGATGAACATTCGCCTCAACATTTTACGGACCACAAAGCCCGCGTCGACTTGATCCGGCACAATTCGATCGGAGATGGCGAACGCGACGGCGCGAATGTGATCGGCGACGAGGCGAATCGCTTGATCCTCGCGTCGATTCAATTCGCCCAAATATTTCATTTTGGACAACTGGAGAATTTTCAGAGATTGTCTGGAACAGAAACAGAAAAAAAACCAACTTCGCATATTTTGGCAATTATCGGCGAAAACACGTCGGTGTCGAAATTCGACGATTTGCCCTGGCACACCGCCAATATCCGCTCGAGACCCATTCCGGTGTCGATGTGGCTTCGCCCGAGCGATTTGATCTCGCCGGTAGACGTCCTTTAAATTGGTTACGGTAGGGTCTCGCCACGATGATTTGTTTTTTTTTTTTGGAAATTGTCTTCCCTCCCCACCTCAATTTGTCCATGAACACAATATTCCAAATCTCGACGACAGAATCGTGGCGATTCACGAGATTTTCGGCATTTCGTGAACCGATTCGATCGAAATGAATCTCGGTCGACGGACCACATGGTCCGCTAGCGCCCATTTCCCAAAAATTTTCGCCGGAAAACGGCAAAATTCGATTTTCGGCGACTCTAGCAAAAAAAATGAAATGAATAGCCAAGTAAAAAAAACAGTGAATACCCGAGTTTCGTCCAAATTCGCCTACACTCCAAATCGGGAGCCAATCCGGACGAGCCGGCGAAATAGGAGACATACAAACGGTCTTGCGGGATTTTCAGCGTCTCGCATAGAAATTTCCACGCGAATTCGCAAGCGTCTTCCTGAAAAAAAATTATTTTCCATTTTTTTTTCAAACTAAAAATCAATATTTTCTATGGAAAATTGCATCGATTTGATTGTTTTCACTCAAAATTCGGTTTTCGGAGAAAAATATTGTGATTTTTTGCAGAAAAAAACGTGAAATCCTATTGAAAATTCTGATTTTTTCGACAAAATGGGCAATTTTTCATTTTTTGAACGGAAAATCATGAAATTGTATTGAAAATTTTCAAAAACAGCTTTTTTTTCTCGAAAAAATTTAATTTTTGCGCTTATCGGAGAATTTCAAGAATTTTCTTTTATTAGGATATGGAAAATCTTTTATTCTATTTAAAAGATATTCCGTTTCGACAAAATTATAGCATTTTTGCTTCATTTTGACAATTTTTCATGTAAAAAAGCGAAAATTCAAACATTTTTCAAAAAAATCCGATTTTCTCCCTCTCAAAAATAATACCTTTGAATAGGCATTATTGAAAGACCAATTTCCCATCATCTCAAAGAACGTGTGATGATGAAAATCCTTGCCGACGTCATCCAAATCGTTGTGTTTTCCGCCGGCCCGAATGCATTTTTGAATATTTGCCAATTTTTGCGGTTTTTCGCCATTCAGAATGATCGGTTTGAACTGAAAAAAAAAACACAACCCCAACGATTTTCGTTTCGCTCTCTTCAAAATTCTCAATTTTCACTTGATTCATTCCGGCGTTTGTGAATAAAACGCTTTCATCGGCTTCATTTGGCTTCAGCGAGGCCGATTTCACGATTTTATGGCCGTTTCTCGCGAAATAATCCACAAAAGTTTGGCGAAGCTGCGAAAAAAAATAGAAAATGTTTTTTTTCATTATTTACGACGGCCGCAAAAAACCTCATTATGGGAAAAATACGATGTGGACGGCGACGAGCTGTAATGTCGACATGTACACCAACGTCTGAGCATCAATTTCTAAACCAATTTTTACGATTTATTCCAGTTTTGAAGCGAAAACGCGAAGAATATAAAAAAACGAAATTACAGTAATACTCCGCTAAAGACCTTAATCGTTTTACTACATGTGCCTTTAATCCAGATACTGTATTAGATGTTTTTTTTAATTTTATTGATGAGTTTTTCCCGATATTTTTTATCTTTGATGGTTTCCGGCTTGATCTATTAACTAGTTAAATATGCAAAAAATGTTGCTTTCTTATGATGGGTTTCTCCAAAATTTGCTAATTTCAATTAAATAATTTTGGTGAAAATAATTGTTAGTAATTTTAAAATTTACATTACAAAACACTGCTAAGCAATAATCAACTCCAATTTGTTAAAAAAAATTCAAAAGAAAAATTTCAATTTTCTTCCTGTTCTCCTTCCGAACTATCAACATTATCAATAGAGCACATTTGCCTCTTCTCAAATTTAATTTAAAAAAATTTAAAACTCCAAATTTTCGAGGGAAAATATCGTTTTCAAGATGGAATGAAATCAAAATAGCGTGGTGTTGAATCGAAACAAGAATCCCGTCGTCAAATAATTCGAGCCAATAAAAACCGTCTTTTTTTTTCGTCATCTTTCAGGCCTCGGCCGGCTGACCGCGGCAAAAATAAACAAACCAGGTTCGTCGTGATCGAAACGAGAAAACGAATCGGAAAACCCTTGCGCCGCACTCTTTTACACTTCATTTGTTGTATATTATTCTATATTAGAATATATGTAGTTAACAAGTCGTCTAACCGTCTAACCGCACTCTCAATCACATGCACTATTTCGCGGAGTTCACACATTATTAATTTGTATGGTTTTTCGTTGATATATAAAAAATTTAATATTTTGTGTTGCAAAAAAAAACACACTCATGATTCCCAAAGCGAAACCGGTCGTCTGCTGCCAACATGTCATTTCGCCGCGGGTTTTTTTTCGCATTTCTCCTCCTCGTGCTGTTTGCGTGTGTTGTATCTTTCTACACGTCGTAGTTAGTTATGAAAAAAAAATTGCTGCTAAAAAAACCGAATCTGAAACTCAAATTTTCGTCCTTATCACTTCGCCGTCGCTTTTTTTTCTGGTCTTGTTGATTTAATGATAAAACTTTCCACTTTATTTGCAGATGTCGGCAAACACCGATGACAATGAATTCGTTGAGCCTGAAGATGGGTATGCCGACGACGATCTTCTCACTTCTGATGATCTTAGCGGTAAATTGTTGACAAATTTTCAGAATTTTCAATTTTTTTTCTAGTGAGCATGTCATCGGGAATGACGCCGTCTCGAAGTTTCCTCGAAACGACCGATTTCGAGTCCGAACTTGGCGGTGTCGAACCATTTGAAGATTCCTATTCCGATATATCATCGCATGAAATCGTGCAAGTGATTGCCGATGGCGATCGAGTTGGAAGGTGAGAAGCAAATAATACAGTGCTCCACATAATTATACGGTCAACAACAAAAATAACAAAACCGGAGTTGCTACATGGGAATACAATTTTGTTTTGGTAGCAAAAGGAATATCCCGAACCATCCAGTTTGGGTCCTGAAGCGAATACGAAATTAACATGACCAACGAATTTTTTTCCATTTTTTTCGAAAAAGTGCGAAAAAAAAATCCACATAATTATACGGTCACTTTTATTTTTTGACCTTTTTTCAATTTTTTTTTTCAATTTTCAAGTACTCGAAAATTTTTTAAATAAACGTTTATTGTTTTCTAGGTATGAGTAGAGGAAAAAAGCTCACAGAGTATGAAAAAGGTCAAATTGACGCTAAATTAGCCCAAGGGCTCTCTCATCGTCAAATTTCGAGAGATATGGGCCGTTCGCAAGACGTAATTTCTCGATATGCGGCCAATCCAGCAGAATATGGCACGAAAAAGTCTACTGGCCGCCCATCTCTCCTTTCGAACCGAGAAAAGCGTAGAATTCTACGCAGAGCATCAAACTCAGTCATCTCCTGTTCAAAAATCAGAAGCGAACTCAAACTTCCCGTCTCCAATGAAACCGTCCGACGGGTTTTAAGCAAGAGCATGTTTATTAAAAACAGGAAAATGAGGAAAGGACCAATGCTGACCCGAATCCACAGAGAAAATCGATTGCAATTCGCCAAAAAGAATCAGCATACTGATTGGACTCAGGTTAGGATTGCAGCTGCACTCTTTAAATTTGGTTTCATATGTCAGGTTATTTTTTCCGATGAAAAAAAGTTTAACTGCGATGGACCAGATGGATTCCGCAATTACTGGCACGATCTTCGTAAACAGAAACTGCGTTATTCCCGCCGAAACTTTAAAGGAGGAGGTGTAATGGTTTGGGCCGCAATCAGTTCACACGGTCGCATCAAATTATGCTTTGTTTCGAAAAAAATGAGTGGCTCCGACTACAGATATACACTGAGGCGTGGTTTGATGCCATTTTGGCACCGAAATCGCAACCGCCAGCTTATTTTTATGCAAGATGGAGCGCTGTGTCACTGTGCTCGTCGAACAATCAAATGGTTAAATGACAGAAAGATCCCAATTTTGAATTGGCCCGCTTGTTCTCCTGATTTGAACATAATCGAAAATGTGTGGGGATTTTATGACAATGTTTCGGACCTCAAAAAAGCGATTATCGCTTCATGGAAACTTGTTGATCAAACACTTCTTGATAATCTATATATATCAATGGATAACCGTATTTTTGATATAGTCAGATGCAATGGTGGTCCAGTTGATTATTAAGAATTGTTCTTTGTTTATTTTTACGTTTTTGAATCGTTTTGCATCATATCTCATTACTGACCGTATAATTATGTGGAAGAAAATTTTCAATTTTTTTGTTAATTTTATGATAAGATTATGTACAATTATTTTTGTAATTTTTTGTTATAAACAGATGAAATGTTGCTAAATGTGGATAATTATTCAATGGGAAGATTTCCCGAAACTTTCAAAATTTTCGAAATTTTGAGAAAAAATCAATTGACCGTATAATTATGTGGAGCACTGTATTTGATATATAAAATAGCAAAAAAATTTCAAAATTCTTTTTTGGATTTTTGCTTAATTTCGCCAATTTAAAATCGACAAAAATAATTATTCTTCATTTTTTTGCAAATCTGGATAAATTTTATCAAATCTTCAGGCCGATTATCGTCGTCTACGCCTATCGACTGCCATCGAGTAAAGAAATTGATCATAGTCGATTATTACGATACATGCAGCATATATTCGACAAGGTTGGTCAAAGGCAACAAAAAAAAACAAATTGCATCAAATTGAAGGTGGTCGAACTCGATTACACGATCGTCTATTTCCATTACGGCCTTCGAAGTCACAACAAGCCGCCGATTCGATGGTTGTTCCAAGCGTACAAGATGCTCGACAGACGGTTCGCGTTTCCGCACCACAACATCCATCATGGTCGACATTTTCAGATTCAAAAAGAACCTCAAAGCGCTCTATGTCGTCCATCCGACAAAATTCATTCGAATCATTTTCAATTTGTTCAAAAGTTTCATCTCGAGCAAATTCGAGAACAAATTCCACTATGTGATGTGCATCGATGAGCTCGAATCGGCGTTGAGTGTCGCGCGATTGAATCTGCCGACGCCGATTCGCGAGCACGACAAAACGTTCGCGCAAGTGAGCACGACGCCCGAAACGCCGCCAACGCAACCATTGCCGACGCAACAATTCGGCGTCCCATTGGAATTGTGAGTTTTGAGGAAATATCCAGACTTAAAAATGATTTTAATCGGGTCTTGACACACAAAAAACGGTTAGGGTCCAAAGGTCAGACTTCCTTCCTTTGTACTTGAGCTCTTCCAACACTCGTCGATCGTAACTGAAAATGAGTTGCTAGAATCTCCCAACTATAATTCACATTTTTGTTTACCTCTGCGGTGAACTCGAGCGTCCGTTTCGTCTCGGCGACGTCCGACGGATTCAGATGCGCAATGAACATCGTCTTCGCCGAGCCATTGCCGAGGAACAGCCTCAGCAGTGCGGTGAGTTTGCTCTCGCGAAACGGCACGTGCGACGACCTCATCATTTGCGCCCGAATGCACTTCTTCAGTGTCGTCAACGATTGATTGATGTTGGTGAGCTCGACGAATCGTTCGCCGGTGGCGCCGCAATCGCGAACGCGCTCCGATCCAGCGAGATCGACGAGCGTCAGTGTGCACTTCGCGTTCTCGCCGGTCGTCGAGTTGATCGATTCGACGTGGACGTCGAATAGCGCGTGCGAGCGCGACGACAACTCGTTGCAGCCGGTCGCCGCTGTCGAACGATGATCGCCGGCGTGCGCGAGTATCACGTCGACGTCTTCGAGACATCGAATCGGCAACTTTTTGACGCTCGGCGCGCTTCCGATAGCGATTTTGAGTTTTTTGCGATCGTCGAGAAGATCGAACACCTCTTCATTGTAGACTTCGACGTAGGAGGCCGAGAATCGAAACTGCCATCCGATGTCGGCGAGATCCTTGGATGACTGCTCGAGTAGGAAACGAATCGAACGCGGCACGACACCTTCATTGTCGGACTCGCCGAACATCGTGAACGTCTTGCCGCTTCCCGTTGGCCCGTAGGCGACCAGACACACGTTGTAGCCATGGAGCACACTCTGGATGAGCTCTTTGATCTCTTTGAAGACGTCGAGTTGCTTCAATGTCGGCGCGAAGACGTGCTCGAATTGATAAGGCTGTCCATTGGGATCCAAACGGACCTCCGATTTGCAGCATACAATTTTCGATAAGGAATCACGAATCCTGACGGCTACCCGAATTTGTCCCTGAACACTTATTCGGTTGTCTCTATAAAAAAAAGGGAATCTCCTAGTACCTTGAGGTCGACCAGCTCGTTGTGCTGCTCGCGAATGATCCGATCCTTCTCGATGAGCTTCTCGTTGAACTCGCTTTTGAGCTCCTGCAGCTCTTTTTTACATCGATCGGCAATTTGCACAATCCTCCTGTCGTGCTCCTTCTTTGTGATCGTCGAATTTTTGTAGTCGTCGAGTTCGGCGCGAAGCCGCTTATTCTCGAGATTCAACAATCGCACCATATCGTTTTTGCTGCTGGTGTGCACCTTGATGGCGGGGGTTGATTCAAATGAATTCGGCATGATCGCTTCTTACCAATGACATCCGTCGCGTCTTGTTGCTGTTATTGTTGTTGTTGTTGTCGATCTCATTGAATTTGTCGATTTGAAGCTGAATATTGGATTTTGGCAAAGAATCGCTAGTCGACGACGCCACCTTCTTCTGAAATCCGCCGATTAGCTGTCGAAAACCGGGCATTTGAACCTCGAGCTCGCCGAGTTTCCTGCTCATTTTCTCGCGATTCGCCGAGCCGATTAGCTTCGAGATTGAGATCGTCGGCTCCTCGTCCGTCATTGTGTTTCTTTTTTTTAATTTGATTCTAGTTCGAGAATTTTCAGAAATGACGGTTGCCTCGTTTTCACGGAATTATCAGTTTTTTTTTGTTGAGAAAAATGAATTTATTATTTCAATTGGGTTACTGTAGAGAGTTGTGGTGTGTGATAGCGCGTCTCGGTGTTTGCGCACAGATTTTTTTGGGACTTTGCGATTTTTCGCCATAAATTGCCGCAAAATCGCATTTTCAGCATTCTGTCGCATACTGAAAGCGACATTCCGCCGATTGTCGAGCAGCTCATCGAATTTCTTGAGAAACATGCACTGGAAATGGAAGGAGTTTTTCGAAAAAGCGCAAATATTGGAAGTATTAAGCGATTGCAAGATCGGATAAATAAAGGTAACCATTTTAAAACGTTTTTTTATTTTCTCGAGTTTCAGGCGAAAAAGTGGATTTTGAGAATGATGCGGAATACAAGGACAATGAATATGTGGCGTGTTTGCATGCATCGGTTCTTCTGAAGACGTTCTTCAGAAGTCTTGGAGAGCCGCTTACGACGAACGCATTGTACCCGAAATTGGCGCAACTTTCCGGTAATTTAAACGAAATTGAGATCTCTCGCGCAAAATTTAAAAAAAAACTACAAAATTCCCTTTCTTTTTGTTTTGCCTACTCGATTCAAACCGAAAATTTTCAGATGTGCCGAAAAACGAGAAAACCGCCGCCGTCAAAGAATTCGTCAAACTTCTGCCACGTCCCAACTATCTCCTTCTCAAGACCATTGTTCGATTTTTGACTCGCGTCGCCGAGCACAGCAAAGTGAACTTGATGAACGCCAACAATTTGAGCGTCGTGTTCGGACCGAATCTCACATGGCCCACCGATCAGCAGGTCCCAATATCGCAATTGAACAACCTTAACAATTTTTGCTATCGGCTAATCGTCGATTACGACATCATATTCGATATTTAATTGCATTTCTTCTATCTATTTATCTCGAATAATATATAATTTAAACAAAGTCTCGATGATGGATTATTTCTCTGATTTTTTGACAATGACTGGACCAACGTTGTCGCCGGTTTCCTTGTTGTGAGCGCCATGGCTTCCGTCGCAGTACGGGAACTTCTTGCTCTTCCAGCAACGGCAGAACGCCTTTTTCTCGCCGATGTCCTCAATGTCGACGCTGTCAGCGACCTTCGCCGAATCCAATTGAATGATATTGTTGATTCGAGCTTTACGCTGAGCGACTTTGTAGCCAATCTAAATTTGAAAGAAAAACTTGTAGAGCTTCATCGAATAATCTCTTAATACTCACGATGTATCCAATAAGCGCTCCACCGGCGAGAATCGCCACCGTCGAAGCGATGCATTTTCCAGAAGCTTGACCAGAACTACACGTCATTTTCACTGAAAATTTTGAGAAATACATTTTTACAGAATTGGAGAAAAAGAAAGAAACAGGGCGAAAATAAAAACGAGAAGCAATTGACCAATTTCGGGATTCGCCGTCGTCGACAACGAGCACGCCGGATCATGCGTGAGAACCAGACTACAAAATCCGCCGATCGTCATTTTCTAGTTAGTGTCTAGTTGGAAATTCCGACGAAAATGAAATAGAATTGTTTTCTCACGCGTTGGAACGAGGAAAAATAAATGACGAGCGCGGGAGAAGTGGGAGATAAGAAGATGGGCGGCAACAATAGAAATCTGCAAATTCGTTCATCGATTGCGAAACACTGTTTAAACATCGACGACAAACTACACAAATTTGAAGTTTTTCTCTATTTTCATCCTTCAATATTATCAAAATGTAATTCTAAAATTATTCGAAGTCGAAAAAGTTTTAAAAACAAAAAAAAGAAAAAAAAGATTCAAAATTTGAAAATTTTCTGAATTTACAAGCCTTATTAATTTTCTCCATTTAAAATTGACAAAATCAAATTACATAAACACGTTTGTTTTATAAAAATTCGAAAAATTAAAAAAAATTCGTGTTGCCCGAAAACAAGAAGTGTCGTCAATTATAGCGCAACCTCGACGCAAATTTGCAGACCAAAATGAAATATATTATTTTTTCAAAATATTATCCGCTGAAAACGTGTAAAAATAAAATAAAATGCCAAAATCGAAAAAAAAGTTTATTAATTTCCAAAAAAACGTGAATTAAACGCAAAAATTTTGAGGATTGCAGGGTCGGTAGGCTGTTGAAGGGAGGGATGAAGGCAAAAAAGGGAATATTTCAAAAAAAAAAAGAGAGAAAAATACACAGAATAATTGCCTAATCTAACCTACACGTGAAAAATCATCGAAAAAGGACATCAAGAACGAAAAAAAAAACAAAAACAACAATTCTAAATTCAACTATCCGCTATCGATATGTATAATATGAATATTGCTCTATGCCGATTTGTCTTGCTCGAAAGACAACACAAATTTGAAAAGCTCGTAAACCGACCATGATAAAGCCGTCGCGGGAACCTAGAAAAAAAAAACAACGTCGATTGTTGTCGATTTACGGAACCACTTCATTGGGTCTCACCTGGAAAATGACTCTCGCCTGTAGTCCACACGCGAACCCATTAATTCCGCGCTGTGTGTAGATCGTCCGCACCGCGTCCGAAATTCCGCGATATCGATACCTCGCCTATAATTGGGCCAATTATATGAACTATTGGAGTAATTATAGATTTTCTCGGGCAAAAATTACAATTTTTCTCATCTTTTCATAACCTTCTTCACAAAATCGTTATTTTTTTTTCATTTTCGCAAATTTGCACATTCCTCACCTGTAAAAAGATCCGCCTATTGACCGGATCAGTTTCCGCCGATTGTTGGGTGTTCAGAACCGTCTTCACACAATCCATTGGTGTCGTCAAAGCCGCCGCCAATCCGCCAGCGAGTCCACCAGCGATCAAATGCGACTTCGGATCATATTTGTGCTCCGGATTCAGAACCTACAAAACAGAAACCAAAATGAGGTGCCATCATTTTCTTTCGGCTTCTAACATGCTGCCAAAACTCGTAGTTCATAAAATGAATCGTCTGAAACGGAATATTCATCGCCAACTGTGTCGTATACGATCGATAGAACGCCGCGATGCCTTCTCGATTATAAATGCACCTAACGCATTCCAGCGACGATCCATATGGCGAGAACGCCATTTGCATTCGCTGTTTGACAACCTGAATGGATCATATTGCCATCGAGCAATTGAGGCTACGCATCACCTCCGCCGGATTCATGACGGCGTCGTGAATGAGCGTCGCGACGATTCCCGACACTCCATACGCCCACGTGTTCATATGTCCGCTCGTGTTGCCCGTCAAATAATTTTTCAGCATCTCGTACACCGTGAAATAGAGTGCATGCGCCGGCATCGAGCCAGCCGCCACCGCGTTCACACCGCGCAACGGTCGAAGCCAACCCTCACTGAAATCAATCTATCGCGTGCACCAACAAAGTCCGCCGACGAACCGTTTGACAATGCTCATCAGCGAGTGTACCGGCGTCGGACATTTCGTTTCGGGACACGGACACAACGATTGCATTCGCGTTTTGACCGAATCGAACGGGAACATCACACAGTGCTCGACAGCGCCCGCCAATGCGCCGGCGGCCAAATGGACCTGCAACTGGAAACGGTTTCAACGATTCACGACCGAAATTTCCAACTTTTTTCGGTGAAAAAAATGCTCAAAATCTCAAACTGACTCATATTTCACGATAAAATATCAATTTTACGGTGCAGTATAGATTTTGTAGAAAAAATATTAAAATATTACTTTGGAGCAGTAAATAATGAATTTTTCGGCTAACAAAAATTTTAAAACTAATTTTTTTCACTAAAAAATTCCATATTTAATCAAACAAATAAAAAAAATTAAATCAATAAATCATACCGGAATACTATGCGTCGGAAGCGACTCATATTCATCTTCTCCAACTCCAGTCATTGCCCAGAACCAATTCTGAAAAAACCAAATGATATTTTCCAAAAAAACTGCGGCAATTTGACGTGACGAAAAAAAAAGATAATAAAAACCGGCGTGGAATTACCGAATCTTCTCGAAAACTTTGAAAGAGCCGTAAGTTTTTTTTATAAATATGTGTGACAAAAAAAAGAAAACAACAAAATCAACAAAAACAAAAACGATTCGTAAACGATGGATTATGGGTCGGCGAGTCGGCGAAACACGGCCGACCACTTTTGTCCATTATTTCTCGTCACTTTCTGCCCTTCTTCGGTGCTCTCATAAAGGAGTCCGACTACCGGGTCCGCCTCGAGCTCCTGTTCGGTGAGCCTCTCGTAAAGAGGGTGCTCGGTGAGATGTTTCACCATCCAATCATGAAGATCCTTTACATCGGTGATGGTGTAGATCAAACCTGGAAAATAATATTTATAGGGGAATTTAGTTGGCCAATGTCGAAAGCCGTTATCTACTTTAAGGTTGGGTCTCGCAACGAAAAAGTAGTTTTTAGAAAATTTGATCAAAAATCACTAGCAAAACAAATAGTTCATTTTTCATCAAAAGTTTTTTATTAATAGTTTTTTTAATCAAGATTGATGTCTTAAAGCGATAAAATAACATTGAATCCGATATTTGGCGGAAAAAATAATCGAAAAATTCAATATTTTTTTAAAAGAACAAATACTAGAAGAATGATTTTCAAGAAAATCTGAGGTTTTGTGTAAATTTGCATCATGCCAAATAGATAAGCGCATGAAAATGACGAGAAATACATTTTAAAGCCATATTTCTCTCAATTGTGAACTCAAACAGTTAAGACAAACATCAACAGTTCAAAAAAATTGCGGCAAACAGAAATCACAAGAGATCTTTTGATTCGCCTCGTGGCCGGCCAGTGATACGCGTTATCAATCATGAATCATTGCAAGACGACCAACCTTGAGGCCTTAGAACATAGGCGTATTCGGATAACAATGATGGTGTGATGATCCTCCATTTATGCTTTTTGTTCTTAAAATGCGGGTCCGGAAACAAAAAGAACATTTTTGAGAGCTGATGCTTATGAAAATAATTCTCCATGTATTTCATCGCGTTCGTTCGAAGGCATGCGATGTTTCTATAAGCTCCGGTATCCTCGTGATGTTTTCTTAACGCTTTAATCTTCTCGCACACAAAATCTGAAACCTATGATAGATTTTTTCAAAATGTTTTCTACGAAATATGCTACTTTTACTCGAATCTCCATTCCAACCATCAAAGTGTCTGGGAATAGCGGTGATAGCCTCATCAGAAGCCCACCATAACCGCAGCCGATGTCTGCGAATTCCACAGTTCTGCCAATTGCGAAATCACCGTAAAGTTTGGTCCAATCCATTCTAAAGTTACATAAATACCTTTAAAAATTTGTTTTTTTTTTTCAATATACTTGTCTGGAGAGATTGGATAATCGATATCATGATCGGAATGTGGATTAGAATGCGCTCGTTGTCTAAAATTTAAATTTTTTCATAAAAAGAAATTTTTTGAAAAAACAAACCTATAGAATTTCTTTTGCGGCAATCCTGGAACGGTTTCGCACGTTGGTTTAGGATCAAGCTCCATCGCCAAGCTCATCTAAAATTTAAAAATGAAAAATTCAATTCGATGATCTATGAAAAAATAGAGAAAAATATAAAATGTGAGAAAAATGAGAGGCACGCGAAACACGTCAAGCCTATTCAAAATGCGCTAGTCAATTTCGCTGCTAGCGCAAAACGCGTTCTACTGGTTTGTGTCTGCGTTTCCGGCGAACCCACACTCATTTCACCGTATATTCAGCATAATAGATTCCGAGAAGCAAGAAAAAAAACGCCACAGCTGTCGACTGTGTTATTGTTATATTACTATTGTGCTTTCAATTGCTACAAGGTTTTCCAGACATATTCCGTATTTCAGGCCGAGCAAATGCGCTGAAAATGAGGCCGTGTGTTTGTTTATTCCGCAATTTCTCGCCGAAACGTCTTATCATTTTTGCGGTTCTCGCCACCATCATCTATGTCGCATTATTAAGGAATTGGGCTCTCGAGGAGCAACAAAGGTAGTTTGCCATCACAAAATTGGCGCTGCAAGACAATTTTTTTCGTTCAGATTCACAGCATCTCTTAACGACGGCGTCAAAATCGAAAAGCATATCGAAACAGCCACTAATCGAAATGTAGTTTTGAAGTTGGTTTTCAAATTCTCGAAAGTATAGTTTTTTTTTGTTATTTGCAGAGAGAATATTGCCGAAGATCCGGTTGAATTGGAATTGGCCCGACAGACAATAACGTTGTTCGCAATGGATGAAACATCAACACAAAGAAAATCGATAAAAATGTAAGAAAACTTTTAATTTCACGATTTTTGATTTCGTTTTCAGAGCCGACGAGGGTGGCTCTTGTCCGCAAGTCGAATCGATCCCGGACCTTCAGGGCGCCCTTCCTCAGGCGGTCCTGCTCATTCAGAATCTGCAGGAGGGCGAAGTTCATGCAGCTCATCCCGAGATCCAACCAGGTGGCTCGTGGAAGCCAAACGATTGCAAAGCTCGCGATAAAATCGCCATCATTATTCCGTATCGCGATCGGCAGACCCATTTGACGAGGCTTATCGATTTTCTAATTCCGATTCTTCAGCGACAGCGTCTTGATTTTCGATTCATAGTCACTGAGCAGGTCGAATAATTATTTTGTCTAATTAATTGAACGATTAAATTGTAGTATGGAAGCGATCTATTCAACAAGGGAAGGATTATGAATGCGGCTTTCACATTCGCCGAGAAGCTTGGCGTCGATTGCGTCGTTTTTCACGATGTTGATATGTTTCCACAGGTGATTTTAGTGGATGGCAATTTTTAAAGGCGCAATACGGTGTTCCGTTTTTTTGCAGAACGACAAAAACCCGTACTCATGCCCGCCAACACCTCGTCATCTCGGCGCGTTCGTCAGCAATCTCGGCTATCAATTGTGGTATAAAGAAATTGTGGGCGGCGTTTTGGCGGTATCAATGGGCGATTATCGCGCCATCAACGGCTACTCGAACAAATTTTGGGCGTGGGGTGGTGAAGACGACGATATGGGTGTGATTTAAAAAAAATGAAGCTCAAAAAAAAAGAACAAATAATTGTAGGCCAACGAATTTTGTCGCTAAATTACACTATTGAGCGGCCTGATCCGAAGACTGGAAGATACTCGATGCTGAAGCATGTGAAGCGAAAACGAACGGCGCCGAAACTGATGTAATCGATTTCGGGTTTGACGTTGATGGCGCCGATTTTCAGATACGCCCTTCTTGGGGACAGTGCGAGTCGTGTCGCCTATGACGGACTCAATGAGACAAACCAATGGACGATTAGGAAAGTGACGACGAGACCCCTGTACTATCATCTGTATGTCGATGTTGGGCCGGCGCCGGACCAATGGAGAAACAACGCCTAGTTTGGGTCGATCCGCCGCGCATATCAAATGATTTTCACTTGCCGTTCGATTTCTGTTACTATGGGTATAAGACACGCACAATATTAAATATTATTAAAAATAATAATAATAATACGCATTTTCGGTTTTATTTGTTGTTACTGATGGTAGCAAATATGCGAGAACATTTAGATAGTTTTGAATGTCGACGTCTTCTGGTTTTCCCGTTGTGGTGGTGATTGTTGTTGTTGGTGCTTCAGATGTGCTCGTTGAAGAAGATTCGGATGTTGATGGAGTGGTTGTTGTTGGCAACGATGACGAAGATGTTGAAGAGAATTCCGCTGTTGAAGATGTTGAAGAAGATTCCGCTGTCGTTGGTAATGGCATCGAGCTGGAACATGGTGTACGCCAAAAGAAAAATCAATGCAACCCACTCGTTGTTCGAATCGGCGAAAATGTTGGGCACTTTTCCAATGTGCATTAGGAATGAATATCCCAACGCGAAAAGCGCCAAAATTGCGATGAACATGAAAAACGCCGAGCACATACACCAAATTGTCGTCACGTCGAGACCGCGCCGATTCGGCGGTGATCGATCTCTCTGCCGACGGCGTCGCATCAGCTCAACTCGTTCCATCTCCTCCTCGCCGTCCAAAGTGCCTGCAACGCATACACATAGAGCCGCAAACTGTCGCCGTCAATCAATACCGGATAACGTGTCCGGCTCTTTTTCGGTGTCTCGACTCCACGCCGGCGTCTCTGCGTCGGGTTTGAGAAGCGATTCGGTGTCGAGATTGACGTCGTCGCCTTCTCTGCAATTGCCGCCCAATTGCGTTTCGCGAGTTGATCTACCTTAAAGGCGCCGGTGGTTTCGGCGGTATTCGGCTCACCGGCTCGAGACCCTCATATTGATTCTCATCGGTTTGATGTTTTTTTGTTTTCATCGATTTTCGAAAATCTTTTTTCAATTAGAAATGAGCCATCAACTCAACGACGTCGCAACGCTCTCGCGTGACCCACAATGCGTTTTTTTTCGCGCGAATTTTGCAGCAAAAAAAATGTTGAAATTGCTCGAAATGTTGCTCATTTTTTCAATTGTTCCCAATATTTTCAATCTGAAATGTTTTCATCGTGAGTTTCTCAATCCACAACAATTTGCCTAATCCTGATAGTTTCAGATGAGCGGGACATTGTGACGAAAACTGAAACCGATTTCGACAAAACGGAATGTGATGAGACAATCACAAAATGCCAAAAGTGGGCAAAAGTTGGTGAACAATTTTGAAATTCCCAAAAAATTTTAGGCATACCACATTAATTGGAAATATTATTCATGGATGTGCCGACGAGATGTATACAAATGTGAGCATGCCAAAAAAAATAATCGCAAAATTTTTCCTTCTTCGACAGAATTCGGCTCGAGAATGCTTTGTGGTGTATAATGGCGAGATTTGCTTATGTCCGACGGATTTGTGCAATTCGACGCCGATTCTCAAATTTGATCTGCTCTCCATTGTTTTAGTTTTGTGCTATTTTACCTGAAAATTTCTGCCTGCCTTGTTTTTTTAAGGCAGACTTGAAAGTGGATAAAAATTGAGGCGATGATTGCCAAAAATATTCCCCGAGTCGAAAACTGTAGGTGGGCGCATTTGAAAAAAAAATGGACGAAGCAAACGCCAGACAATAATGACCCTGCCTCATTAAATAAATAATTGCACTTTATTACTATCACAATTAATTTTAAGACATGAGCCTAGATTATTACTGGATGCGTTCCATGAGAGTTTTTACCGCTTTATCGACTTGAGCCCGCGTTTCCGTGTAGTCCCATAATGAGCAAAAAACCACATTCGAATTGTCGATGCGCTCCTTATTCGTTATCTGCGACGCCATTCTTGCGTTCGCCTGCTCCTCGCTGACATTGTCGCGATCGACAACACGCCGAATCGTCTCCTCCGGTGGAATGAAGACCGTCCACACTTCGGGCAGCTGTCTATGCCAGCCGGCTTCGATGAGAGCGGCGGCTTCGATCACGGCGACTTTCGAAGTCGACTGCTCGATCAGCTTCATGGCGCGTTCTTGAACAACAGGCCACACCAATTGGTTTAATTGGTGAAGTTTCGCCTGAAAATTGTTGGTTTGGACCAAAAAATGAATATTTTCATACGGAATCTCCGAAAACGATGCTTCCGAGCTTCTTTCGATCGACAACTCCATCGACGACCACATCAATTCCGAACGTCTCGCCAATTTTCTGACACAAGACACTTCCCGGCTCATAGCACGAATGAGCAAGTTTATCGCAATCGATCACATCGAATCCATGCTTTTGCTTGAGATATTTGGCAACACTCGATTTGCCCGATGCGATTCCGCCAGTCAATCCGATAACGTATGGCCGCCTCTCGAAATGCTTCGGTGCTCGCAAGTATGTTCCGAGCGCCTCTCTTCGCTTTGTCGACGAGCTTATTTTGGTCTCGTTGAGAATTTCATCGACGCCTTCGACTAATTCGACGACAATCACGTCCAACTGTGGCATTCCTTTTTCATCGCGCTTCCGATTCACAGCATCTGCTCCTTTAATTGTCTCTCGGCTCACAACAATCGCTTCAAGATCTTCCATGCGAGTCGACGATCCAAAAGGATCAACGATAGGCTCGGTGATGCATTTGACGTTGAATGTGATGTCTTCAACAAACTCGGCGACCTTTTCCATTCGATATTCAACCGGCTCGATCATCTCGTAAAGAGATTTCTCTAAAAAAGGAATCAAGTGGTCAAAAATGAGTATCTGCAGCTCACTCAAAATCATATTCTTTTCTGTAACTCCAACAACAACCCTCTCCGAGGCCATCTCGGCTGCCTTAGTCAGTAGAACCTTGTGGCCATTGTGTAATCGATCAAACGTTCCGCCCAGCACAATATTTTTGTATTTCGGAGTAACTGATTGGGTTTCTTCAGGATTTACATCTCCAATCAACGCATAATCTATATTTTATAAATATCAGCGATCGAATTGATTTCGTGCCAAGCCTTGTGGATTCTGAGCCTTCGTTAACACACGCACGTCTAATTTTGGGCATTTGGAGGATGAATAAAGATAAATTTTTCCAACAACATCGTCAGTTCTTGGTTGATCCGGATTAAATCTTTAATACAATTTTTATAATTCTCAAATAGCAAATGGAAATAACCTTATATATAGTTTATTGGAAACTGCGCTCGCTGCTGTTGTTAGAAGCTCCTTGAGATTTCCGATATTTCGCGGGGACAATGCGAGAAGCCCAATTTTTCCGGTCATCGGTAAGTCGAAAAACTTGGATATCTATCGTTTGACCGATGATAAATATATTTTCTTGAGCGGACATGCACGGACTAGATTAACAAAAGTCCACGGTCACGGCCGCGAAAATTCAAAATAGTAAAAGGGGTTTTACGCTGTCAGAAATCGTTGAGAATTGAGAACTAAGCAGAAAAACCATTTGTTTCGAATGAATACAAACAAAATGCCCCTAATACGGTTAGAAAATGTGCAATTTTTCGTGTCGTGTTTGCAGATTCGAGGTACTCGGTCATCACAAAACCAATCGGATCTGTTCCGAGCATATCCAAAAAACTGATAATTTAAAAGAATAGCTTTTAACATATAAGCTGAGTGTTTGTCGCGAAATGAAAATTTTATTTGAAGGCCCTACAATTCTGAAATTTGATTCCCCAATTTGAAAGCTTGACCGAAATCGCCTGACTTTCGGCAAATTGAACAAAATCGTCGAGGCCAAAAAGCGATTCTTGAAACGCATTTATCTGTACGGGCGGCCATGTAACACGACAATCTCATGGGTTAATAGACGACGCGAAGCGAGGCATTCACTTTCGCCAAAAATGGTCACCCAAGGTATCAACGTTCTTTTCTTTGTTGAAAAAAAAATCAGATTTACAGCATTGAGAACGATTTTAAGAGATGTTGCCAAAGAATCTGCTAAAACGATGCCCGGATTTCGATTTTTAATGTTCATCTACATTGCCATGTAAGGGCATTTCAAATTTTTCTCCTCAAGCTTTTCATTCAGAAGCCGCAACAGTTTTGATTTTTTCCTCAACAAATTCATCGGTTTTCTGTGCACGAAATTTATCGCGACCACCATTTTCGATACCGATTTTGCCTATCCTTATTTGGCGATTGTTTGCAACATTTATATTCATTTGTTTGTAAGACAAACTCGATCTGATCGACTATTCGCTCTTTTTCTTACCGTTGACAGTGTTAAGCAGCTTTTTGATATTGTTGAGCAATTTTTGGAATTTTACGAGTGATATTGTGTCCCGTGTCATAAAAATTCCAGTTTTTGAGTCTACTTATTCCATTTTTGTGCTCACCATTGCTCACATCACACTAAAAAGGGTACGTGTTGCTACAGTATCTGAATCTTTATTCTATCACGGAAATACCAAAGAAGATTCAACAATTTACAATAAAGTTTGACGACTATTCAAATTTGAATTTTAGGCGTAAAATTGTTTACATCTAATATTGTGTGCGCCTTTGAAATGATTACTGTATTTTTTTTTAAGTTTTCGCGATTTATCATTTTAAATCCGGTTTTGTGCAAGTTTTTCCCCTTTTTTTAAGTAAATTTTTTTAATAAGTCATATTTAAACGTCAACAATACATTTTAAAGGTAACAATTAAAACATTCTATTTTTTGCGATATAACACACACGCATTTTTCATTTTCATTTCATTCCTAAAAATTTGTTCTCGTATTTATTTGACTCGTCTCGTTCACCACTATTAGCCAGAAATAAAAAGAACGCAATATGCTAATCACAAGTATCAAAGATTTGCTGAACTCGCAAATCAACTGCTCGTCGCCGCATCACGATCTCGTCGTTTATCCAAAGTGCTCACCGATGGGCGGCGTGGAATCGGTTTGAAATTCGATGTTTCAGATGGATCGTCTTCTATTCGGACGTCAATTATAAGAAGCCGTGCTTCGTCAAGTTCTTCATTCAAAATCGCGATCGATTTCCCGTCGTCTACACGATCAAATCAAAGGTTTCCGTCATGGTCCCAAAAAAATTTTTGATTTTTTCTTTTTCAGCAAAAACTCTTCAAAATAATGGATAGCAGTTGCGGAATTCTTCAGCCCGGCGAGAAGAAGACGTTCAAAGTATTTGAGACGTTGTTGAGATTCTGAAACTCTCATTTCAGCTTTACCTTCTCGCCGCTGATGATTGGCCTCTGGGCGTCAATGACTACGTTCACAAACATCTGAAGCTGGCGATCGAGAATCTCCGCATCCCCTACAACATCAAACCAGAGAATAAGCTTGAGAGTCAGACGATCGCCAAAAATATTTGGAAACGCTCAATAACTGAATGGCCGATGGAGAGGATGTACACAAAAATAAGTGTAATGCTCGAAAAATGCGAATGAATTGCTTTATATAGACCGTTAGAGTACCCAAAAAAAAAACCAAGGAAATACCAAGAAAACTATCACATGAATGATTAGAGCTCTTCGTGCTTCGACGCCTTATCGGGATCGTCGCACGCGAGCGGGGTTCGGAACACATAGTGGTATTCGCATTTCGCCGGCTCGGTGACTTCGGCAAGATCGTGATCCTCGCCGCATTCGATCACCACCTCTGTCGATCGTTTCGGACCATTCCAGCATTGTTGGCCGTCGGTGTACATCTGTTTGGCGTATTTGTTCGAGCCGATCGTCACCCATTCTTTGAACCTTCTAAAGTCATTCAAAAAAATTGGAATAGAAGCGTTGATTTCAAGGCTTACCCAAGACTTGTGCCGCCGTAGGCTCCCGTGTCCTTCTGCTCATTGTTTCCGAACGGGCAGAACGTGTAAGTGTATTGTTGGACGTTGCGCTCGAAGCATTTGCCTTTGACAGCCACCCACGCGAAATCCTCTCCATAATCCGCTGTGGCGAACTCTTCAGCTTCTCTGAATCAAGACAATATTACCAAAGACCCCTCTGTCTCTCCAATAATCCGACGAATGCCTAACAAGGAAAATCCTACCGGATTTTATTATCAATGTCTCGAACTTTGTCATTGAGCTCGTCGAATTTCTTCCTAGCTTCTACGGCGGCTTCACTGGCCGCTTGCGTTTCTGGTGGATACGGCGGCATCTTTTCATCATCCTCTCCACCATCCTCATTGTGCTCCTCCTCCTTTTCCTCGTCATGTCGATCTTCATCAGCAATCAGGTCGTCGTTCTTCTCAGCTTCCAGATCCTTTTCGAGATCGCGATCCCGATCATAGGTGATCTTCTGGCCATTCAGACGACTATACATATTCGAGTGGAAGTATTCATAGTCAGCTTCATCTTAAAAAAAAATAGACTTCTGAAGTGAAATAGTTTTCTTTGATAGAATTATACTTATTGGAAGATAGATCATCGCCTCATCATCGGAAACCTGAGCATCGTTATTTGTGTCAAGATATTTGAGCATTTTCAGCTCATCCAATGTGATCTTCTGATCCTCATTCTTATCCAACTCCATGAAAAGCTGCGCGGATTTCAGCTTCTTCTTCTCCTCCACAGTTTCCATCCATTTTTTGCTGTGCTCGTCTTGAAGCTTCCTCTCCAATTCCTCGGCGGCCTTCTTCGCCTCTTCAAGTGTCTTCAGCTCCGGCTCGAGTGCAATCTTCTCCTGCTTCAGCGGTTCGACGTTGCGAAGCTTCTCGTCGCGAAGCTCAAGACCCTCACGCGAGAGCTCTTTTCGTTTCGCGTAGCCACGACGAGCGACCGCTTCGATTCGCTCGCGCTCGATTTTCGCCGCTCGGCCGAGCTCCTCGCAAATGTTGGCGCAACTGACGCCGCCGTTGTACTCGTCGCTTCCATCGCAACAATCTGGAAAATTCAAACATTTGCCTACATTGATTCGTAGTTGAATTTGAAAAAACGAATACCGCAATTAAAAAAATTAAATTTCGGGTCCAGTTTTGGAAAACAAATCCTAAAAATTATTCTATTACCATGACAAAAATTGCATAATTGTGGACCATCAAACGTTTTCGAGGCAGTAATTTAAATTTTGATAAATCGTGGCAATTTTATAGATATAAACTTTTTTTTTAAATTATTGTCATTGAAATTTATATTAGACACAAAAATCAACACACTTTTTGTAATTTTCAAAAAATCTTTGATATTTTCGTACCGCAAATTCCGTCATTTACGCGATCCGACGGCACAAAATCGCCGGTGTGGCCCTCATTGCGACAGAAAAATTGGCCGTTTTGGCACGCCGATGTTCCCGGCTCATCGCTTCCGTCCAAACAATCGCAATAATCATCGTTCAATTGCGAGTAGAGGATTGTTCGTGTGCCATCGAGACACGTGAAATGATTCAACTCGCGCCCGGTTGGCTGGAATAGCGGCAATTCTGAAAATACTTGCGACAATTTGTTTTCACGAAAATCACGTCGTTGAGGTTTACGTGAACGCGGCACGCCTCGAACTTCCTTCAATTCGGTTTGCTGAGTGCCGAAGACGAATGGGATTACCGCGACGAGCAGTAATCGATGTAGCATTGCGAAAACTGCAAACATATAAGTTTAAAAAAACATAAATATATGCACCTTTAATTTAGTAACACGTAAAACAAACTTTTTTCTTTTCCTATTAAAAACGGCTAAAAATTAGCAAATGCAAATTTGCAACATAAAATTGGTCCCGCAAATGATGCAAGTGCGCTCCATCGTACTAGGGCCCAAGCATTTATCTGACGTGTGCTACATATGTGGCAAAATTCGGTCCCGAATCGCCAAAAAACGAATTTCATTTGAATTTGAGACTCAAATTTTCTTGTGTCTTATTGCAGGAATGCGGTTATATTTCGCGATATTTCTAGCTGCCTACCTCATCGACTTGGCGCAATCGGGCCGCGATTTTTACAAGATTCTCGGTGTGCCGCGAAACGCGAACGCGAATCAAATTAAGAAGGCCTATCGGAAATTGGCGAAAGAATTGCACCCGGATCGAAATCCCGACGATGAGAACGCCAACGAGAATTTTCAAGATTTGTCGGCGGCCTATGAGGTTTCGTTTCGTTTCATTTTTTTTTTTGATTCCACAATAATACCCGTGTTTTGCAGGTTCTTTCTGATAAGGAGAAACGCGCCACCTATGATCGATATGGTGAAGAAGGTGTCGCCAAAATGGGTGGCGGTGGTGGCGGACACGATCCATTCAGCTCGTTCTTTGGCGACTTCTTTGGTGGCGGTGGTGAGCGGGAAGAAGGCACGCCAAGGGTAAGAAAATATTATTGAAAATTTGAAAAAAAAATTTAAAGACATTGCGAAACATGTTATTTATTTTAAAAAATTTCGAAATGTTTTTAAAAAGATGATGAAGTAAAAAATGTGGTAATGCAGAAAATTAAAAAAAAAAAGAACAAATATTATTTTTCTTTTTTCATTTTGTCTGCATTATTACTCGAAAATTGTAGTTTTGAAAAAAATTTATTTATTTTTATTT
Organism: Caenorhabditis bovis; assembly: GCA_902829315.1. Classification (NCBI taxonomy): domain Eukaryota; kingdom Metazoa; phylum Nematoda; class Chromadorea; order Rhabditida; family Rhabditidae; genus Caenorhabditis; species Caenorhabditis bovis. Next base: position 5,367,622 of record CADEPM010000004.1, on the reverse strand, counting down.
TAAAAAATGGCAGAATCAATTTTTTGTCTTCAAGTTTTTTGTTTAAGATAGTGAGAAAAGAAAAAGTCGGTTTCGGAAAATGTAAAAAAAAATGAGGCTTTCTGATTTTTTGCTTTTAGATTTATGAAGTGTGCATATTTTTCATACCTGCAACAATGTGTAATTTTTAAAATAATTTTTGGCATGAATTACTAAAAAATGACTAAAATCAGCAATTTCTTTCTGAAAAAAAAAACAATGACGGAAACGGTAATAGTGTTTTTTACTCGAATTTCGCAGGGCGCCGATGTCGTTGTCGATTTGTTTGTGACGCTTGAAGAGGTCTACGTCGGCCATTTCGTACAAATCAAACGGCGAAAAGCGGTGTACAAGCAGACATCGGGCACACGCGAATGCAATTGTCGGCATGAGATGAGAACCGAACAAATGGGAATGGGAAGGTTTCAAATGTATCAGGTTTGTTGCAATTTTGGTTCTTTTTTTAATGCAATTTATGTTTTCTCAGGTCAAAGTGTGCGATGAGTGCCCGAATGTGAAGCTTGTGCAAGAGAAAAAAACATTAGAGGTTGGATTTTTCTCGAAATTTTTGAAATTCGTTGATCTTGAAATTTCTTTCATATTTTTCTGTCGATTTGCCAATCAAAATTCCAAAAATTGAAACTTTTTTTAATTGGCAATTTATAGTAAAATTTCAATGAAGGCAAAAAGAAATAAATGTAAAATTTCTAATTACAAAAAAAAAATGATAGGAGAGGTACGTATTTGAGATCAAAAATCTAAAATTGAAAAATGAATTTCTATAAATGGATGTGGCGGTAAAATTGTTGCGAGAAAATATTTTTTGCCATTGTTTCTCACAAAATTTTCCACTTTCTGCCGTGCTGGCGATATCGCGATGGGGGGGGTTTCATTTTTCAATTTCTTATCTATCTTCTATGATATTAATTATGCTTTTTGGAAGGTTAGACCCGTCAAAATCGTTCATTTTTCCAATAAAAAAATTCGATTGAAATGAGAAAATCAAACAAAAATGCGATGATTCATCGTGATTCACTCGAAAACGAAATAATTTTTTTCCCGCGTTTGTCTAGGTCGAAATCGAAGTCGGAGCTGATGACGGACACACGCAAGTGTTTCACGGTGAAGGCGAACCGCACATCGAAGGCGATCCCGGAGATTTGAAGTTCAAAATTCGATTACAAAAACATCCCAGGTACAGTAATCCATGTTGTATAGGATGGAGTACCGTATTCACTTTGTGTCTCATTTGGAAAAAAAAAAAAGTTGGGACCTATATGGTCATTAATCACCACCTAGTTTCGAAGAGAGCTCCAGAATTCTACTATGCCCTTATTGAACATGGTTCATGTCCCTTTAAAGTCTAATTCTTTTATTCTTGTGGGCTTCCAGTAGGCTCTCTTTAAGCAAATTTTTATTCGTTATGGTCTTTTTTTTTTTTTTTCTTTGGGGAACCCCGATTCGTGGAAAACTAGAATCCATATGAGACCCATTCGAATTTGATCATGCGCCTTTCAATCACCGATTTTATTCCAACGGATATCTGGCCCCCATTAAAAACTGTTGATCTCGATTGAACCCATTCCCTGTCATGTCCCTTTAAACCAATAATGTTGAAATAGGCATTTTTTGCCTCTTCTTCTTCGTCTTCGTCTTCTTCTGCTGGTGACTGACTAGTCGAGTGTGCCTCAACGTGTTTACTCAACTGATGAGCAGCCAGCCGACAGAGCACGCAAGCCTCTTGACAAGAACGCAGGCGGGCGAGCAAGCAGCACGGAATGAAATACGACGATTTCGGGAATGACACCTGCTGCTTTCCAAATTGCACTACTATCTCTTCGACACATTCACAGGCATCTCCATTCGTCTCCTCCACTTCAACAACAACCAAAAAATAATGTGTTTCGTCGTGTCGGCGTGTCACATTGATTGCTCGCCTGATAAGAACAAACGATTTATTTTTGCGAGTTGTGTGAAAATTTGTGAAATCGGCCCACGTGTTCTTTTTTTTTTGAATTTCCCAATGAGAAAAAAAACGAGACTACGAATGCAGTTTTTTTTTTCGACAAACGCCGAAACCGCTTTTGTGTAAATTTTGTACAACCCGGTTGTCAGCGATTTCAATTGTTTCTCGCCGCCACCGCCCTTATTCGGAAGTATCTCTCGCTCTCTCTCTCTCGTCCACATTTCTCTTTCGCTCAGAACAAATCTTTGATGATCAGTTCAGTCGGATGATTTGTACGCGAGTTTTTCACTCCCCCTCTCTCTCTCACTCTCATCAGCAATGTCGAGTATTGATTGCGATTCTCAAAATTGTTTTTTAGGACCCCCGTACGTTCTCTCAAATTTAAGTTGGACGCCCTCACCATCAAAAATTGGATCGTGTTGGGATCATAGTCAACCAATCTTGTGTGAGGGAGGGGGACCCGATTTTCGCAACGCGTCGTCGAGGCTCTTCGGCTTCATCATTAGCAATATGTTGTTCGCTGAACTAGGCCACGCCCATTTGCAACGGTTTTTTTCCCGCCGCTGCCTTCAGCATCATCAGTCAGTCAGTCAGTCAGCCAGTCGGTCGGTCGGCTGTTGTGCTACGCGCCGCCTCGCCTCGCCTGACACGACGTTCGCATTTTTTTTCCTGTGCGATTTTCGCGTTCCTCTGCCTCTTTCTCTCTCCTTTTCACTGTGCTGTTTGTATGTTTTTTTTTTTGAGGATTATTGATTGATTAGCAAGGAGCCTTGCTGACGTGGCTACAGTAACCATCGCCCCCCTATCATTCGGGTGGGTCTGAAGCGATTGTTCACATGATGACCGCCCAAAAATGCGGAAAATTGATAAGTGTATCTTCGCCGCCTCGCGCGCGCGCTCGTGATTTTCAATCGTCTCTCGTCGGCGGCGGCGTTGGCCCGTTTTTCGTGTAATCTCTGGGCGCCGGGGCCCGATACCATTGTACGATTTAATCATCATCATCAATGATATGTGTCGTGTCGATCGATTTGCTTCCCTCTCCCCCTTCTCTCTTTTCGTAATTGACGGCTATAATAATAGTTTGGATGTTGTTGCAGGTTCGAACGACGCGGTGATGATTTGTACACGAATGTGACGATATCGCTTCAAGACGCGCTCAACGGCTTCGAGATGCACATTGAGCACCTCGACGGGCACCGTGTTCAGATTCAACGCGACAAGGTCACGTGGCCCGGCGCGCGGATTCGCAAGACTGGCGAAGGGATGCCGTCGCTGGAGGACAACAATAAGCGAGGTGAGCTGAAATCGGCATCGATTGTGTGAACACTGAATCGGTCTAGGCACTCTCATCGTCACATTCGACGTGGCGTTCCCGAAGACGGAGTTCGGCGACGAGCAAAAGAAGCAGATCATCGAGCTTCTTCAGCAATCCGACGTCAAACCGAAAATCTACAACGGACTTTAAACTATGCGGGGAATTAAACCAGAAATCAATAATATATATATATATATACATATATAACCAATATTTAAACATTTGGTCGACACTCGGTACATGAGACTGCGACGATTCTCTTGAATTCATCTACGCGAGCCTTTTGATCTACCGAAGGTGTTGAACCGAACATTGATCTTCATCTCAACACCATTTTTTGTCTTCTTTTTTTTTACTATTTTTTGTGTTCGTTTTCATATAATCACGTCGAATTTCATTCATTTTCCCCGCTCGTTGATATTAGTTCTTTTTTTTCTCTCTCTCATACATTTTCGGTCTGGTCTGTTAGGTCTTTTTCATCTCATTTTCGTATTCTTTTTGTTTTGGTGGCCTTCAGGGAGCTGTGACCACCTTCCTGTAAGAATATTTGCTCTGTGATATCAACATTATCGCTCGTTTTCAAATCTCAAAATTCTTTACGTGCCTGGCTTGCCTAAAACAACAGCAACAACAAATAAATCAATAAGTAAACAATAAATAAATAAATAAATACACCCCCGCCGAACAATAATAGACAACAGAAAAAAAAAACAATACATATATACACGAGTATTCGAGAAGACGAAGAAATCCAAGAAAATTGAATGTACAATAGAAAATGGCTATTATTAATACTATCATTATTATGATAATGGCACAGATATGATGGGCTAGGTCATGAAGCGATAAAAGTTGTCGGAATGCCTATAGATGACTATGATGGCACCTGCGGACATTTGATGATTGATTGGTGACGTGGCAACTTGTTTCATTATCGCGTTGAGTTGATGGCAGAGCGCGTCGAGTTCGACGGATTGACGATGGTTTTGGCGGCCGAGCTGCTCGAACACGGTGCTCACCTGCAATTACCGTTATCTACAATTTACTAATTTTTTAAGATTTCCGGGAACATGTTTTTTTTTTAAGAAATCTCATTTTGTGCGATATTTAAATGGGTATTTTTGGGTCTTTTGGAAGAATTAAAAATTGCGATTTTTTACTCAAAAAGATTTGCAACGCCATTATTTTTTTTTTATAATTGCCTTTTTAAAGCGAAAATTACAAAAATATCTTTTGGGTCCTGAGACGATGTGGAGAAAGCGAAGTTTGTTAGAATTTTGAAATAAAAAATCCACAAAAATTGAACATAATATTTTTTTTGAAATAAAAAAATATCAACACCAAACGGCACCTCATCAACACTGCAATTCCTCGACACATCACCAACAATCGCCTTGATGAGCTCCTTGCTCAAATCCGTCACGATCACCTCGATTCGCGATCGCGGATTGAACATCGAGAACGTGTCGGCAAGATGAGTTCGAACTTGCGTCTAAAAATCGCGAATGGACATTGAGAATCGCAAAAATCGAATACCTCAATTCTCTTCTTCTCTTTCAATCCGACGCGTTCGGCCATGCCGAGCGTGATATTCAGATTCGCCGACGTCGCTCCGGATGCGCCTTTCGTCGTGCTCGCGGTGAGAATGTACGACGATGAGACGCTTCGCGACGCCGACAGCGGCGTCGGCATCTCCTCGTGCGGCGCGTCGCCCGCCGGCGCCTGACACTGAAGGATCGGCGTTGTCGCGGCGCCGTCGCGACACACCGTCGCTACCGCCTTCTCCATGTCCATTTTGCCGTAGTTCGAGTTGTGGCAACGGACCAAGATCTCCGGAATCGAGTTGCACACCACCAACATGTGCGAGATCTCCTTCTTCTCGCAATGCTCCTAAACATCATCGGAATCGTGTGGAACACATCTCAAGTTTTACATTCAGATTTTCGGGATGAGTGACCGGCTCATGAAGAACATCAGCCACCAGATTCATATCCCACAGCTTCTTGGCAAGCCGAAACTTCTCAGCGAGCAGCAAATTGTTGTCAGCCTGCGTCATCGAGCAAATCATCGTCTTGCAAGGCGCCGGCGCCGAATTGGTCGCATTCGGCACGCGACGGCGAATCTCGGCGACGACGTCCATCGAGATCGCGAATCCGACGAGACATCGCGGCACCGGCGGCGCATAGTCTCGCGGATGCTGCTCTCTGAGCAACGCCGAGTCATAGCGGCCACCAGCGAGCACGCCAATCGATTTAGTCGCGCCTTTTTTGGTGGGAACCTCGATGACAACCTGGAACACGAGTCCGTCACCGAACGTCTTCGGCCTGTAGGACGTTTGAGCATCAAACACCACATTAACACGGGCGATCTCCTCAACCGATCCTGTCAACTCATCATAAAACGCAATTCGAGAACGAGTCCTACCGTACGACATGATCTCCTGGATCATCTCGAGTTCGCCGAGAATTTTCTCCGTCGTTTCCTGAATGTCAACAACTCTCGATTTCAGCAGATGTCTGCACGACTCTCGAAATTTCGCCAACGACGTCTCACACGGCAAATTCGATAGAAGCGACGCCGCCGTTTTTTTGCCAATGAATTTGCCAAGCTGCTCGACGCGTTCGGCTTGCGATGGAACCTCTGAAAATCGATCGAGTCTCATCGCACGCCGATTCATTTTACTCACTATCCATTGTGCTGAACATGTGCAGCTTCTCGAGGACAATCCCGCGAAGCTCGTCGTTTATTTTGAGGTGTCGAATGACGGCCTCGATGAGTCCGACGTGTCCGATGCGAAGCACCAACTTCAATCCTTGAACGGTGCGAGCAAGCAGCTGACACGCTGTCATAATGAGCTCAGCCTCGAGAGAAGCCGACGCCGCTCCCGGACCAATACTATCCACAGAGCATTCCCAGCGCTCTTGCGGATGGGTGCTGCCTAGAACGGAACATATCGCAAATGTTCACACCGACATCGGCGTCGTCCTACCCATGCTCTCATCAAACCAGTAAACTCGCCCGAAATTGTATCGCTTCAGACGATTCACCGCATTCCGAAGGCAGTATCTCACAAAATTCTGGCGAAGATCCGTCTGAATTCTTATCAATCGAGAGCGAACTCGTCAAAACGCTTACCGGCAACGCCAGCGGTGTTCCCGTTTTGTTGAGTATCTCGGTCGGTTTGAAGCGCACCGGCTGCGAGCTTCTCGCCGTCGCCGCCGTCACCAGCGTGTGCGTCTGAACCGGCTCGTAGAAGTGCGATTTGAGGATGTCGGTGAGCTCGAAGCACAACTTCTCGATGTGACGATCGCGCATTAGCATGAAGCGCTCCTGAAAACGATTTCAATAGAAAAAAACAGGACCGAAAACGCGAAAACCTTGCAAATCTCGACATCATACAAATAGTTGGCGCTTAGGCTGACATCCTCATCGAATTGCGCGTCCAACACCCATTTATGCATTGTGCCGTTCTTCTTTTTGAGCACCCTCAAAAATTGCTTCTTGAAGTGCTCGTCCTCTTCGCGGTTCTTCGGCAGACTATCATCATTGAGCAATTCCTCGACGCTCGGCCGCTCGTCGGGATTCCTCTTCAGCATCCATTCGATCGTCTTGCGCGCCGCCAACGTTTGTGTCGCGCTGAAATTCGCGCCGAAATCGTCGGGAATTTTGAGCTCATTCTTCAACGCCGTCAGCGTCGACATTCGCTCCATTCCGACCGGCAGCGGTCGATAGAACATCTCGAACAGCACAACGCCGGTGCTGTAGACATCAACTTTTGACGAATATCGAGTCTTCTGGAGTTGCGTGTCCTCGTCGCACAACTCCGGCGCCATGTACATCTGTGTGCCGATGTCTCTCGTCTGATCGGCGCCGGTGTCGGCGCTCTTCCGCTCCGTCACCGCTTCAATGCTCGCGCTCTTGTCGGCCGCCTTCTTTCGATACTTGTTCAGCTCTTTCGTCGCGAGACCGAAATCGCCAATCTTGACACTCTGTTGACTATTGAGGAAGATGTTCATCGGTTTGATGTCGCGATGGATCACACCTTGATTGTGCATGTATTGAAGGCCGGAGAGGATCTCGGAGAAGATTCTCAAAAAAAAACATATAAATAAATCGCCAATGATTTTCATGAATTTTGTTGGCGAAAAATTGCTTTTCAATCGAGAATTATCTTTTTTTTCTGAAAATTCGATAAAATGTCAATTTTCAAGTCCAAACCTCCAAATATTCTCGGCATCATTAACAAACAACCCATCATCAATGCACTGCCGCAATGTGCCCTTCTCGCAATACTCCATCTGAATAATCAGAACCTTCGGACGTCGGATAATCGGAGTCTTCTGCAGAAAAAAAAGACAAAAGTTATTTTTTTTTAATCTGAAGAAATCTCACAAAATGCGGCGTTTCGATCGATTTCTCGTCGATCTCCACAATTTTCGACTCGTTTTTCACTTCCGAATCGCCATTCTCGAACACAATATCAACCGATTCAGTGGCGTCCGTGTTCGCCGTCGAGTAACGACCATAAGCGCTCTCCTCGGTCTCATCCTCATCGTCCTCCTCTTCCTCCTCATGCTCATCGGATTCCTCCCAGAAAATGCTCAAGTCGTCGTCGGGTATCGCGACATTTTTCGGCGAGAACAACGTCTGCACGCGATTCGTCGACGAGTGATTCAGTCCGGCGCTTTTTCGACCAACGCCATCCGGCTCATTGGAGCTCGACGAGCTCGAGCTACGCGAATCGCCTTTGACTGCAAAAAAAACGGGAAAACTGAAATTCCATAATCATGATCTCACCCCGATAGCTCGTGCTCCACTCGCTCGTCTCTTTGACAATTTTTCGACTGCGACTTCGCACAGCGGCCGCCGCTTCGCGCTCGATCTCGCGCAAATTTGGCGGCAGAAGCGAATTGTTCCAATCATCGTCATCCTTCTCGTCGGGAATCGCGATCGCAACCTTCTTGCCGCCGCTGTTGCGCTTCTTCGCCACTTTGCCGGGAATTGGCACCGCGCCAAGCGATTCGTCGCCCGAATCATTGTGATCCGACAACGCGTTTAGATCCTCCTCCCAAGCACTGTAAAACAATGGTTTAATCGTGAAACCTGTCATCCAGAGTCGTTACAGTACCCCGGGGTACTGTAGCACTAGTTTCGAAGAGTGTCTTACCTAAAATATCTAACCACATTGGGATGATTCAATTTGGCGAACAGCTTCGCCTCCTTCTTGATCCGCCGATTCAAACGCTCGTTGCCCGGCGTCAACGGGATCCGCTTCAGCGCATAATCCATACTATCAAGTCGATGCCTCGCCAGTATCACATCGCCGAAGCCGCCTTTGCCCAACATGGTGATGAGCAGAAACTCCTTCATCACACGACAATGCTGATCCATCGAGCCGCCGAACGAGGTGAACAGATTGTCGGAGCCGCTCAACGGCGTCTCGTGATTCAGAAACGAGTCGTCGACGAGCTGATCGATGTTCTTCGCCGCCTGACACTTCTTGATGAATCGCGGCAGGCAGTTGTCCTCGCTCTGACCGTTGTCGGGCGTCGGCACCCTCGAATAGTTCGAGCCTCTCGCCGTCCGCAAAAGCTCATCCAATAGTGTGCCGAGCTGAAAGAGGTCCTTTTTTCGCGGCTTCTCGTTCTCATCGCTTCGCGCGAGCTCTTCGGTCCGCTTTCCGGAGCTGATCTCGTTGAAAAACGTGCACAGTTCGGTGATAGCTGCTCTGAAATCGGAATGAAACGAGAAAACTTGTTTGTTTTTGCAGTGATCGCTTACAATGTGCCAAAATCGGAGAATCGAAACACATTCTCGCGAAGCCAAACCGACGGCATTCGAAGCGCCGAGTGCGCCAATTGTTGCTCGTGCAAAAAACGAAGGCCGCACACCGCTTGCGCGGCGAGTCGTCGAATCAGACTCGACTGAAAACCATCGACAGCTCTCACACTACCGTAATCATACTTACATTGGTGGCGACGGCGTGGCACACGTCTTGCATGTTCTCCTCATCGGGATAGATTTTCTGAGCGACGAAAACCTTGACGACGAAATTGGTGATGGTTGTTGAGAATTTGTGGACATGAATGAACGAGTACTCGACCTGCAAAACGAAAAGTTGCGCTCGATTACTGTCGGTGTCTCGAGGCGATCAACCAAATTCGGATCGGGCTTCTGAAATTGGCATAGCGCGTTCAACTCGTCGGCGACTTCCTCGAGACGCCTGAAATTCTTCAATTTTTGCAATTCGCGCCGCCCTTGGCCAATTTGTGTCCTGCATTTTCCGCACTTACTTCAGAAATGGACCGAAATCGCGTTTTTTGGTCTCGTTGGGATTGCGGCCGAGCGTGTAGCGAAAACTCCACTCCGAGATGAGAAGCTGCTCGTTTTCGAACGAGCCCATCCATTCTTGGCACATTGGATGAATTCGTTTTCGCTTCAGCGGAATATTGGAGAGTACGACGATTCGACGGCCGCCGATCATTCGCAATTCGCCCTCCTGCAGAAAATTTTAGCATTTTTTTTACAACAAAAGACGTGATTTATGGTTTTTCGTTAATTTCTCAAATTTTCGGCAATTTTTTGGAGAAAATTTACGAAATTTCCTATGTTTTTCATAAAAAAATTGTGATTCTGAAGATTTTCGTTGAAAAATTCACTAAAAACGTGTGATTTAATTCAAAAAATAATCAGAATTTCTAATAATAAGAATCCTTCTTTTTTGCTTGATTTTCGCGCAATTTCAAACCTTTAAAGAAGATAAATTCACAAAAATTCAACAATTTTCTACATATTTAACATTTCCGAAATTTTCAAAAAAAAAAACAACGAACCAGTCGATTCTCTTTTTCTAGTGCTCCTTGATTCCTAAGTTGTCGTTCAATCGCAATTTTCTCCTGCTCCTCAGCAACAAGTTCCAGCTCCCGTCGGTCACTGTCAAGTCGTTTCCTCTAAAAAAAAATTCAATTGCTCTTTCGGAATCACACAGAAACGAAACCGTCGTTTCAACGGCAGCGTCCGCTTGCATTTTAATCATATTATCATGAAAGCTAAGAGCGGGTTTGGAGTCGATGGTCCCCAGAAAATCGCGAGCCTCGTTGCAAATATCCAATATCATCACCTAAAATCGATCGATTATTTTAAATGGGAAATTGACGAGAATTCACCGACATTTCCCACTAATTGTGCGGCTTTTTGTTTAAGCCTATCAATTAGCTGATTGGCGACGTCTTGCGAGAAACCGACGACGTTTCTCACGCCGAAACTCGGAATTCTCCACGGATATTCTTTGCTGCATGTGATGTGAACGTCGACGGCGATTTTTCGGCGATTCTCGTCTCGCGAGCTCGTCGCAATCGGCTCGAGATGAATGGTGACCTCGAGCGGATGCCAATTTTTCCATTTCCATTCGGCGAATTTCGCGTCGTCGCCGAATATCGCGGCGATCGCTAGCTTCTCATCGTCCTGTATCTTTTCCACATTTGATTCATCATTCGACATTCGGTGAAATTTCTAAAATCACGAAAATTCCGAAATTCGGCCAAAAATCGCCTAGAGAAAAACTGGAAAAAACCACATGGATGGGTGCGTGTTGACGGCAATTGTGACGCAAGTCTGCAAACATCTGGCGCTAGTGGCAATTTGAATTTTTTATTTTTTTCTTCCCGTGGGTACTGTGGAATGAAGAATTGTGCATACACACTAAATGCTTACCGTAACAGATTAATCAAGAAAAAATTACAGCAACAAAAAACTTTTATTCTTATTTCAACCAACATACTCATTTTTTTTTCGAAATTTCTATATACACGGTGGACACGTAAAATTAATAAATTAATGCGATAAATGTCGATGGATTTATTTCTGTCGGACTTCGATGAAATATCGAACCGTTTTCGATCTCAGCGTACTATGAGTGTTATCGAAGACGAATTTGTAAACTCCCGGCTCTTCGGCGAAAACCTAAAGCAAAAAAATGAATAATGAAGCGATTTTTTTCGGCGGGACACCTCTCCGTCTTCGGGCACATATTGCGTTTGCAGTTTGAACTTCGGCCACACCATATAGTCATCGTCGTGCTCGGCGACCTTCTCCTGGCCGTCGGCGGCGCGATACACGGCGAAATTGATGTCGTTGCTCTCGATTCGCCACCACCAATAGAGTTTTCGGCCGGCTTGATGGCCGTCCAAAGTGATCGGAACGAACGCGGTCGATCTCGCCGAGATGGTGAGTTTCGTCAGCTTCTCGGCGGGCAGATCGTTCGCCGCGTCATACCTTAAACGATTTGATTGAGAGTGTCTGAAATCGGCCGTCTCACATCAGCTCCTGCGGAATTTTGCCGCCCATTCTCACGGTGCCGTATTCGTGGTCGGATTTGCGAATGCCACCCCATCTCTCAAACAACACATGCTCGCCGATGTGCTCCTAAGGAAAATTGGAAATTTCAAACCAAAAAAAAGATGTTGCCTACCTTCAGATGGTCCTTCCAATCGTTGCCCAATATCTGCACCTTCTGCTGTGTCTGTTTCGCCAAACATGGCGAAATCATGCCCCAGAGCACCTGAATGAACGTCGGCACGTTGATGATGAAGATTTTGCGGACCACATCGGGAAACATCTCCTAAAATTTCAAAAAAAAATCACCATTATTATTATTTTTTCTTTTTTTTTCGTATACCTGCAATTGGGTTAACATGGCGGTGACGCATTTCAACGCGGCCATATCGATTTGAGACATGGACAATCCGTCGAGATCGAAGATCACCGATGTTCCGAACGGCTTGCCGTGCTGTTTTTCGAGTTTGCGAATCACCTGCATGACACCCTCGCTTTCCGTGATCCGCATTTTGTAGAGGTCCGAGTTTTTCACCGACGGCACGAGACCCGACGCGTCCAAATGGCCGATCATCTGAAGCGAGACGACGTTGTTCTCCTTGTCGAGACCGATCAGCGATCCAGGGAGATATTGAAGCGGAACGCTGCACTCGTCGCACGCGGCCGTCACGAGGTCCAATGTCGACAGATCGGCGGTGTCGAGACCCATCGCGTGAATTGCGCGCAACGAGAATTTGATTTTCGGCACCACCGTCTCGATTTTGCGATCCCAGCCGACGAGCCAGCGCATCAGCGAAAAATCGTCGTCATAGGCCGGCACGAGTGCGAGCTCTTTCGCGATTCGCGACCGCAATTCCTTCAACAATTTTTGATCGTCGTCGCTGATCTCCGATGAGCACGAGGTGGTCATTTCTGGAAAAAATCCAAACAAAATTGTGCAATTTTGATTGAAACAAAACAAAATTGACGGGTTAGGCAGTGAAACGCAAACGATTATTATGCAAATTTGCACTCACTTTTGAGCGATGATGATTTCGAAATCGATTTCGGCAATATTCCCATTGTTGGTTCGCTTTTTTTTTATTTCGGCCGAATATCAATCAGAATGGAACAAGCCGGAAAACAATTGGAGGGGAGTGGAGAGAAGAGAATGCAAATTTTTTGGCGGCTGACACGATGCTCGGGCTGAGGACGGCCTGAACTGAAACCGCTTATCAATTGTTATTTGTTGGAAATTAGGAAGCACAAAAATCAAATGACCAAACATGAGGCAAAAAGAAATTGCGAAAATGGATGAAGCTTCTGGTTTGTAGCCTAGCAACAAGGCGAGACAAAAAAGAGATTTGCATGAAAAGTAAACGGATTTTCTTTTGTTTTCCTTTTTTAAATGAAAGTTTCAAAAAAAATGGATAATAGCGAAAGAAAAATATTTTTTATTTAAGGTACTGTAGTGTTTGTGTGCAAACACCGCGACATAAAATTTCACCAAATATTAAAATCACGTCTAAAAATAAAATCTTTTTTATTATTATTAATGATGAAAAATAAAAGAAAAACTAGTTTTTGAGTATTTTTTGGATTTTTTTCACACAAAATGGTGTCATTTTTTAATAGTTTGTAGAACAATCAATTAAATTGGGTTTGCCACTGGAAAAAGTTCAAAAAAGTCTGGTTTGTGGTTTTGTCATCGGGGCAATGTTTACATAATTCGCAAGAAGGCACAAGTAGCCCACAAAAAGCTGATAAGAGAAAAAATGAACTAGAATGTGGCAGAAGTTTCGTTGAAACAACGAAAGTTAAATGGTAGTTCAACGCATGACGTGTCTGTGTGTCTGCATTCTCATCGAAACGAAATCGGGAAATGATGACCGGACAAAGTGGGAGAAATTGGTGAAGTGAACGGTTTCGGCTGGCTGCTAATGCCGGAATGCGGAGCACACGGGTTCCGGGTGGCTGACCAGAAACAAAATCGAAAAACCGACTGTAGTGAGAGCAAACACGGGGGGGGGGGGGCGCTGCCTGCGGCAGCCAGCCAACGTAATTGTTTGGCGAAAGAAAACATATATGTGCCCTTGAGAGAATGCGAAAGACGCCCAACGATTTTTTGTCCAAAATACTATGTACAAGGTGATTGAGCATATTGTGGCTGAAGAGCGCAAAAAAAAACATTGGACAAGTTGAGATTTTTAGGCTTGTTTTTGTCAATGGTGTGCACACGGCGACGAGAAATTGCACAAGTCGATTTTTTTCGGGGGATTTTATGAGAAAAAGAAAATTTTTGATTTTTTTCTGATTATTGGCTTACAGAAAGTAATAGAAATCAAAACAAAACTAGAAAAATTATGTCAATCAAGAAGGGAATTTCCTTACTTGGCTATACAATTGCTGTATATATTAAAATTATAAATAGTTTCGAATTGATCATTTTCAAATTTCATCGTATTCTATTTAATTCTACCCTACAAGTATGTCGGAAATCACATGATTCACATTTTCAGCCTTAAACCAAAAAAACATCCAAGGTTACGGTGCTCTATGGGAAAATGGATTACTGTAGTCGAAAAGGTTCACACAGTGAATGCGTACTTTTAGAAAATATTTCGAATTTTCCCTATTTTTCCTATTTTTTCATTGAAATCTTTCAAAAAATAAATTTATAGGATAATATTTATTATGCAGAAATCCGAGTTAAGCGCCTGGTCCGAAATCCTCGTATCCGTCGTCCATTTTCGGTGGTTTTTTGTCGTCCTAAATGCAATTATTTCCCAACATAATTCAAATTTTCGATGGAAAAAAATTTACCTTAAGTATTGGGGGCTCCATTCCACTTTGCATTTCTTTGGCATCAACTTCCTTTTCCGTCTTTTTATTGTCCGGCTTCTGCTTCTCCTTTTCTTTCTCCTTCTCCTTCTCCTTCTCTTTTTCTTTCTCCTTCTCCTTCTTTTCTTTTTCCTTCTCCTTCTCCTTCTCGCGTTCCTTCTCCTTTTCCTTCTCCTTCTCTTTTTCTTTCTCCTTCTCTTTTTCCTTCTCTTTCTCCTTCTTCTTCTTCTCCTCATCCTTGTCCTTTGACTCATCCTTCTAAAAAAAAATGGCCGGGTTTTTTTCTAAAAACCGAAGTTAAATTTTTGAAGACCTTTTTGGCGCCAAGCTTCTCCAACGACGGCACCTGCGCTATGGATTGTGTTGTCGTTGCTACCGATTTTTTCATCTCCTTCCGCTGGAACGTTTTCGAGCCGCCTTTCGACGGCGGCTGCGCGAGAGGCTTCTCAATCTTCCTGCAAAACTTCCACGCTTACAATCTCGACAATCTGCCCAACTTCTCCTTGTCCTTTTTACTACGAGACAAAATGCTCTTCTTCTTCATATTATCTTGGCGCTTTGTTTCGCGTTACCTATTCTAAAATCCAAAATGAATCATTAAACGCCAGCTTCCAATCCTACCAGATTGAAGACACCGACGCTCAGAAATGAGATAAGTCTTGTCTTTTGTCGGCAAAAGAAATGGCGCGATTCTTATTTTTTTATCGATTGTTGACATTTTCCAGCGTGGAAGGCATTTTTTATAATAATTCCGCGTGGATTAGTTATTACTAAGCAACGACACTCCGCTATTTACGCGCACTTCGTGTCTCGCGTCCCTCTTCATGTGTAACACTTTGCAGGTCCACCGCTGCATTAATGTACCATCATTCGAGGCCCGGCTATCATTCGTAAGTCGAATTCTTCACTTTTTAGCCATTTATTTCGCCTTTAAAGGAATGAACCCACTGCAAAACGATATCGAAGGGATGACGATGCGGACCCGATAAATCCAAACCCTTCAAAAGTGGTTCATGTGCGAAATTTGAATACAAAAGCCACCGAGGCGGATCTTCTCGAAGCTCTAAGCTCGTTTGGCCCCATCGCCTATGCGACGTGTATTCCGCATTCACGTATGGCACTTGTTGAGTTCGAGGAAATTGATGGAGCTAAAGCTTGTGTACAGTACTCGCAGTCGAATCAGATTAATGTTGGAGGACAGGTTTGCCCTTTTTTTGTAAATTTTACGTTTCATGTTATTCTTTTCAGATTGCGCTTTTTAATTATTCCACGTCTCATGAAATTGAGAGGATTGGGTTTGAATCGTCGAAGCCTAATAAGGTGTTGGTTCTTACGGTTCTCAATGCGCAATACCCGATTACTGCAGATGTAAGTCATTTTAGATATTTAAACACATTTTTTTCTAAAAAGCTTGAACATGAGTTTTTAAGACAAAATATCGTTGATGACGAGGTTAATTTAAAAAGAGACTTGAAATGTCGTGATAATAAGTAAATAGCCAAAAATTTTAATATAATAAGAAACTGAAGATTTGGAATATGCAAGAAATCATTGAAAATAATTTGAATTTTGTAGGTAATCCATCAAATTTGCGATCCGCAAGCCCGAGTGCTTCGAATAGTGGTGATGCACAAGCCGACAGTGGTCCAAGCTCTTGTAGAATTTGAAGATGCCGAGCAGGCGAAAAAAGCGAAACATGCGATGAACGGGGCCGATATTTATTCGGGTTGTTGCACATTAAAAGTGGAATTTGCCAAAGTAGATTAAAAAAATGAAATATTGATAGGAAAATTTGAAATTTTCAGCCGGAATACGTGCGAGTGCACCGACAGGACAAGGATCAGCGAGATTACACGATTCCAAGTAGTTGGTTTTATTATATAATATTGATGTCAATTTATAAAAATGAATTTTGTCGCCCGCTCTGGTGTGCCTACAAAATATACAGAATTAGTGCAACAAAATAGACAAACAAAGGCACATATTAGGAATATAATTAAATTAAACAAAAAAAAGACACATTTTCATTGAAAATTCCGAACAATTTTAGATGAAATGATAGGCGATGGACCGTCGCGCAAGACATTGTTGGCAGGAAATCCAGGTTAATATCAAAAACAACATTTTTTTCTAACATTTCTTTGGCATAAGAATTTGGAAAGTTTGTTTTGCTAGGAGGTTATGAGCGATTTGATGAGACAAGATACCCGCCGCCGCCGACGGAATTTGGGTATTCGGCGTTTGAGAGACGGGATCATTATGCGCCGCCGGACCATCGATTCCGCGACTCGTACAGAGATGGTTATGATCGGGGCCCGCCGCCGGCGAGATACGACGATCGAAGGGACCCTTATTATGAGCGAAGGGAACCGCATCATCGAATTGGCGGAGCTGGGGGACCCGGGTGTGTGATGCTGGTTTATGGATTGGATCCCGAGAAGGTCAATTGCGATATGCTCTTCAATGTGCTCTGCCTTTATGGCAATGTGCTACGGGTGAGATTTTTTCAAAGCAAAAAATTGCCAAATTTTGAGATTTGAAAAATTTCGAATATTTCCAGATTTGCTTTATGCGCACAAAAGTTGGCACCGGCATGATCGAAATGGGAATGCCCGAGGATCGCCGAAACGTTCTTCAATTCATGCGCGGCTTCGAGATGTTCGGAATGCATTTGGAATTCAAGCCGAGCAATCAAGACGCGGTGCATTCGCTTCGCGAGCCATTCCAGCTGCCCGACGGGACGCCGTCGTTTCGCGATTATTCGACGTCGCGAAACAATCGCTTCACGACGCCCGAATTTGCGGCGAAAAATCGAATCGTCTATCCGACGAGCACACTTCATTGGTTCAACGCGCCCGGCACGATGACCGATGAGAAGATTCGCGAGATGGTCGAGACGAAGGCGAAACGCGCGCCGATCAAGATTGAGGTGTTCCCGTCGCGAAACGAGCGAAGCGCCGCTGGAACCGCCGAGTTTGAGACGATTGCGATTGCCAATGAAGTGTTGGCGTTGGTCAATCATACGCCCGTCGATAGCCCCTATGGAAGTGTGAGTCTTCTTTTTTTTCCCGCTTGAAATTTCTACAAAAGCCCTATGAATATTTTTGGGGTGATGAAAAAAATAATAATAAAATGAATTTTGAACGTTTCTTTGAAAAGAAATATGGAAATCATTTTTGGGATTTTTTCTTCGTTTTTTAAAAAATATTTTTTATAAGCTTAAAATTTTTCTAAACTGGAATTCAAAACAGTTTTCCGCAAGTGTAACCCTAATTTATTTTTTTTTATTGCTAAACTCAATATTTTTTGCTCTGTCAAAAAGAAATTCGTTGAAATAATCAAATGTGTGCAATTTTGCGTATGTGAGGCAATTCGATTTGTTGGTGCCTTCTCCAAAAGTCTCAAAAATAAAAAAGAGATTTAAACCGTGTATATGTGAGCATCAATAACTTATACCATATAAGGCATAACTACGCTTTTTAGATTTTTAAAAAATAAATTGAAATTGAGGATTTTGATTAATTTTTTTTTAAGGCGCCATTCATTGTGAAATGGGCGTATGCGACACCAGCGAAATGGGATGGATATGCCGGTGTGCCGCCGAGGGTGGCGAATCGTCGGCGAAGTCGTTCACCGCCGAGACGGCAGATTCCGGAAGAGACGACGACAAATGGGGATGAAGGCGAGGCGAGGAATCAGCAGGCTGAAGATGGTAAGAGTTTGACGATTTGAAATTCAATGGAATATTGGAGTTTTGAGCATTTTTGCTTTTTTTGTTTTTGAGAAAATTGCCTAATTTGATTGATACTAAATATGTTGTAGGATATCGTGGAAGCTTCCGTGAGCGATACAACACGTCGGACCCCGATAATCGTGTTGAATAGCCAAAACAAATGTCTGTTGTTTTTTTTTTTTTGAACTTCGCGCCATGGGTCTCGCCAAGATTTGTTTGTTTGTTTGTTTCGTGGGATGTACAGAACGGCAATAAGCTATTTAAAATAATTAGAATATAATATTTGGCATTAACCAAAATGAAAGAAGCCATTTGATTTGTGTGCGAATTTGCGTGCTGGTGTGTACGTACCCGCGATAGTTTTCTTGATTGTTTTCATTGAATATTTTCAAGTTGTGTTACGAATTGTCGAATTTACCTCAAAAACCAAATCCCCCCTCCCACTTTTGTTTTGTGCTCGCTATAATAAAGAGTTTGGATCTCTGATGCTGATTTTTGTCGCAAAAACCAATGAATGTTTGAATTTTTGCCATTTGAATACTTAATTATGCTCAATTGCCCACTTAATTGTTGTTGATTTTTGTTTGAGAATGACACATAGAGAGAAAGCGAAGGAATTGATTGCGCAAAGGGATGAGATTGAGCGAAAAATCGGCGAACAGTTGGCGATTTTGGAAGCGGTATCACCAATTTTTTTGAATTTTTCCACAGATTTTAATGGATTTTTAGAATAACTCGACGATGGATTCACCTTTGGTCGATTCGGAAGGATATCCGATTGATAAGATTGATGTCTACTCGGTTCGTCATGCTAGGCATGAGATCATCAAACTAAGGTTGCTTCAATTTTTTACCACTAAAATATGTATATGGTGTGGAAAATGTTTAAAAATTTCGCTGAAAAGTGTATTAAAGCAAAAAAATAAAAAAAAATAATAACTGCGAGTTATTTTGAAGAAAACGAAATAATCGTTTTCTTCGGTTCAATCAAAAATATCGCACTTTTTGATATTTCTATAGTGATTTTTAGAGTTTAGCTTTATTAAATATGATTTTTGCCTAATTTTTATGCAAAAATTCTCACTCTCTCATTTTTAGACTGAAATTGAGAATTTCTGTCAAACGAAAACGAGTTGAGGAAATTTTTAAAATGATTGGCTATGTGCCAATGCGTCTCGAGGCAGCGAGACTGCGTACATTGCATTATAGCGTACGCGCATTTAATATTCAGTCAACGATAAATTTAAATCTACACTGATTTCGCGAATTTGAAGGCCCCGCCTCCATTCAGTCGTTTGACGCCGACAATATCATTAAAATAATAGAAATTGCAAAAATTTAGGAACGACATGAAGGAGTTGACGAATCAGATTGCGACAGAACTCGAAGCGGCTCATGAGCTCGAACCTCGTGCTCCTCAACAATCGGACCAATCGGCTGGCGCCGCTCAACCGTCGGTGCATCGGACGTCGAACGAGGCGTTCGCGAGAATCTCGAATGTCGCCGACTCGTCGCCGGCGAAAGAATGCGGATTGTCGAAAGACGATCTCATCCTTCAATACGGCTCACTTCATTTTGGCAATTTTCGCGAGTTGCGACAACTCGCTGAAATCACCGGAGCTTCGGAGAATGTTTGTTCGACGCTTTCGCGAATTACTTTGATCATTTTTTGTAGAAGACGATTCGAGTTACCGTAATCCGAAATGAGCGACCGGTTCGATTGGAGCTCAAACCGAAGAAATGGTCCGGACCCGGATTACTTGGATGTAATATTGTGCCACTAACCGGTCAATCCATGTGATTTTTTTTAAATTAATTAAACCGTATTGCATGAATAAATTATTGATTCGCGGCATTGCCATAGAGCGCACTTGCAGCATTGGAATTTTTTTTAGAAAAACGAAATTTGGTGAAAATTGACGATTTTCATTTAGATTTCGAAAAATGACCTGCAATTTTCGATATTCCCAATTTTGCCCAAAATTGGTACACACAAAACTTTTAGTCAGCAATAATGATTGACGATTATTCAAATTTGAATTTTAGGCGTGAAATTGTTTGCATTAAATATTGTGTGCGCCTTTGAAATGGTTACTGTATTTCATTTAAGGTTTTCGCGATTTTTCGCTTTAAATCCGGTTTTCGTCAAATTTTGAATAAAAATTACTATCCTCTTTTTTAAGTTAATTTTTTTCTTAAAATGAGTTCTATTTAGATCGATGTTGTGTCATATTTGGGAATGATGAAGGTAAAAAATTAAATTAAAAAATTGCAACAGAAGAGAGTCGGCAAACGTCGTCGATCTACTGGCCTCACTCGTGGCACTCCATCGACAGTTAATGCCCTCAACTCCTCTTCTGGGTGCTGCTTCAACATTCAAAGGCATATATAAAAACATGAAGCTCGTATGAGAGATGAGAAGAGAGTGAGAGACGCAGAGAAAAAGACGAAAGGCGGCGGATTAAAACGGAGGAATGTCTGGAATAAAATAATGGCATTTTTGGAACGAAATCTTGATTTTTTTTAAATTGCCAATATACCTACATGGATAAGCTACATGCTTATAAATGTAATTATATGTATATCTTGTTTTCAAATAATATAAATTTATTCTATTCTATGATAAGTTGAAATGCTAACATTATAAATGGAATGATTTTCAGGATTGATTTTCGAATTCGTCTTCGACGGTGTCGGGTAGAAGGCGATTCTTGGTCTCCGGCAGGAATATGACAAGCAGACCGGCCGCGATCGCCGTAACACACAAAAAAATGAGCAAAATGTCCTCGGAGATGAGGCCCTGCAACAAAATGTGTGCATTATTGCGTCACGTGTTGGTGTTTGCGGACATCGAGCTACAGTACCGCAAACATTTCTAAATTCAATTTTCGTTGACACACTAATAAGATCAAACCATCAATTTCATGTAGGGAATCAGAATTCCTCCGATTTTTGCGAACACCGAACACATTCCGACGGCGCCGTTGCGAATGCTCGACGGAAACATCTAGAAAAAACGAGGAATGCGCTTTTAAAATCGGCCGCTCTTATTGAGAATACCTCGCTCGTGTAAACGAACAACGACATGAATGAGAACGAGATGGCGAATTTGCCGAGAATCCAGCAAGCGATGTAAATCAGTCTATTTCGGTCTGGAACAAAAAAACAGGGTTTTTGAACATTTTTGAATTGCCGCCAAATTTTTAGATTGTGTGTAATCGCCTCGCCGCAAAAATACACAGGATTGATAATTATGAAACACCAAAATGACTATGCTTTAAAATATTGTATTTTTATGAAGCTCATTGCACGTAATTTTGTGATAATTTTCGTACTGTAGCGTGCAATGTGTGCAAACACGTAGACGCAAAAGATCACACAAATTCGAATGATTGCTTCTTCTTCTTCTTCTTTTTTTTCGTCAAAAATGTCACCTTGCACAAAATAGGCGATGATGAACAGGACGCCGCTCGAGATATGCGAGACGATCAGCGTCGGCTTCCTTCCGAAATAATCGTTGGCGTATGGGCAGAAGATGTAGGAAGGGAGCTCGACGACGCCGAGAAGCACGAAATTCGCGTAGGGATTGCCGTCGAGTTGGGTGCTGTTCAGCGAGAGGCCGAAATAGGTGAACGTGTCGGTCATCCTGAAATCATTCAACGATCTGAACGGACCCGTCGACCGGGCGTCGCACCACATGAACACCTGAACAAGCCAGTAGCCGATGAACTCCTTATGCCGAAGCACTTCCTCAAGGAACGGGCGTTTGTGCTTTCGTTGCGACGCTTGAATCAAGCCGGGAATGTCGAACGTGCCCGGGAATGTCGGATCGACGTGGGCGATCCAGCGTTGCGCTTTTCGCGCTCGCCGCTTCACAATCAGGAAATGAAGGGTTTCGGGCACGTTGAGGAAGATGAGGAACGCGTAGAGCGGAACGAGCGACGCGATGAGCGCGTAGAACTCGCGCCACGTCGAGACGATCATCGCGAGCGGCGCGACGAGACAATAGCCGACGACCCATGTGAGGCCGTAGAGCAGTGTGACGACGGCGCGCAATTTCGGCGGCGCCAACTCGTATCCGGCCACCCAGCTGACGAGCGAGGCGCCCACCCAGAAGAAGCCTTGAAACCAGCGGAACACGCAGAACTGGACGACCGAGTGCGACATGGCGCAAAAACCGCTGGCGGCGGCGACGCCGATCAAACACACCAACCAGATTGGACGACGGCCGTAGTGATCGGCGCTCATCGGCATCACAATCGCGCCGCACATCATGCCGAGCATGAAGAACGAGGTGCGCCATGTCAGCAGCGAGACATCGTCGGGAAACTGCAATTCATTTTCTATTTGTCTCAAATATCGATTTTTGAAAATTGCCGGAAAAAAATAATGATTTCTTCATTTTTTGCAATGGTCCTTATAGTGGGACGAATGTGAAACTTTTGAATCAATTAATTGAGGTCTCGTAAAATTAAATTAGCTAATTGCTCCCTTATTTTACGCTTAAAAATAATTAAACTATTGAAAATTCATAAAAATCATGAATTTTTGAGCAAAACTCACTACTACGAGATTCTCCGTAC
The DNA here is from genome assembly GCA_902829315.1 of Caenorhabditis bovis. Classification (NCBI taxonomy): domain Eukaryota; kingdom Metazoa; phylum Nematoda; class Chromadorea; order Rhabditida; family Rhabditidae; genus Caenorhabditis; species Caenorhabditis bovis. The sequence continues at coordinate 5,344,853 of CADEPM010000004.1, read as the reverse complement.
GAAACCCAAGGCGGCAATTCAAAAAAAAATACAAATTTCATTGGGGTGAATTTTTGTCAGAAAAAAAATGGAAAAGAAGAAGAACCTCCTGATTAACTGTCAGCATTGTGCAATTTGCGCATTCAGAAGCCGTAAACGCCGTGCTCAGCAACACCATTGCTCCGATCATCCATGTCAAACTCATTAGAAACGAGAGCGCGTAGAATCGGCTCGAATTGATGCCTAAAATCAATCGTGCATGCGTGTCTCCAATTTTGTTCGAAAATCTTACGCAGCACATCGAGAATCTCATCGGTCGCTTTGACGGCGACGATCGATTCTTGCCGAAGGAGAACACTATCCCCTTCAAGGGTTATCATCTCGCCCAATATTTGCTCTCAAATAAAATCAGATCAATAGGCTGCTGGGTGGCTAGCTGGAGGGCCAAAGTGTTTTGTTTCAAAACATTATCGCAACCGACTAGTGGACGGGAGCTGATAAGATGGGCGGGCGGTAGAGGCAAGCGACCGAGATGAAAAAAATGAATTGTGTGAGGCGCGTCCGACCTTTCCAACCAGTTTTCTGCGTCTCTTCACCAAAACCAATCAACCAAGAAAAAAATCGCTAAATATAATATAGTATATATATGTATTAACAATAAATATGTTACATGAATTTTATGAATTCAAAAGAGAATGCCAAATCAAACAATTAAATTAATTAGTATTCCTCTCCATCTTCAGCTCCCTCGTTCGAATCGGCGCCAACCTCTTCATAATCCTTCTCAAGAGCTGCCAAGTCTTCACGGGCCTCGGTGAACTCTCCTTCCTCCATTCCTTCTCCGACGTACCTTAAATATAATCATAGCTTTATCTTGTTCGATTTCTAATCCTACCAATGAACGAAGGCTCTCTTGGCGTACATCAAATCGAATTTGTAGTCAAGGCGAGACCACGCCTCAGCGATAGCGGTGGTATTCGACAACATGCACACGGCTCTTGGGACCTTGGCGAGATCGCCTCCTGGAACCACAGTTGGTGGCTGGTAGTTGATTCCGACCTTGAATCCGGTTGGGCACCAGTCCACAAACTGAATGCTGCGTTTGGTCTTGATGGCGGCGATCGCGGTGTTCACATCCTTCGGAACAACGTCTCCGCGGTACAACAAGCACACGGCCATGTACTTTCCATGTCTTGGATCGCATTTGACCATCTGATTCGCCGGTTCGAAACAGCTGTTGGTGATGTCGCTGACGGACAATGCCTCATGGTAGGCCTTCTCGGCGGAAATGAGAGGCGTGTAAGCGGCCAATGGGAAATGAATACGTGGGTACGGGACGAGATTCGTTTGGAATTCGTTGAGATCAACATTCAAAGCGCCATCGAAGCGAAGCGACGCGGTGATCGAGGAAACAACCTGCAAACAAAAAATATAGGATGTCGTACGAATCATTCAACCATAACCGCTATCGTCAAAAAGCATATGATCTTTGAAGGTGGAAAACTCGTTTTTGAGATCAAAAAACAATTGTTCGTGTTGTTTTGGTTGGTAAATTTGGAAAAAAATACCAAAAACATCCCCCATATGAATTTTAAATATTACGAAACCATCCATACCTGAGAGATGATTCTGTTCAAGTTGGTGTAGCTTGGTCTCTCAACATCGAGGTTTCTGCGGCAGATATCATAAATTGCTTCATTATCAACCATGAATGCGCAATCAGAGTGCTCGAGAGTTGTATGAGTAGTAAGAATTGAGTTGTATGGCTCGACAACAGCAGTCGAGACTTGTGGGGCCGGGTAGATGGAGAATTCGAGCTTGCTCTTCTTTCCATAGTCGACAGAAAGACGCTCCATGAGGAGCGAGGTGAATCCCGATCCGGTACCTCCACCGAACGAGTGGAACACGAAGAATCCTTGAAGGCCGCTGCAATTGTCAGCGAGACGGCGGATTCTGTCAAGAACGGTGTCGATCAGCTCCTTGCCGACGGTGTAGTGACCGCGAGCGTAGTTATTGGCGGCGTCTTCCTTGCCAGTGATCATCTGCTCCGGATGGAAAAGCTTCTTGTAGGTTCCGGTGCGGATCTCATCTAAAATTTAACCAAATTAGAACTTAAAAATTTTCGAAATTCTCACCAACAACAGTTGGTTCCAAATCGACAAAAATCGATCTCGGCACATATCTTCCGGCTCCGGTGTCGGAGAAGAATGTCGTGAAGGATTCACCCTCATTCACCGACTGCGATGGCATCGTTCCATCGGGCTGAATTCCATGCTCCAAGCAATAAAGCTCCCAGCACGCATTTCCGATTTGGACTCCGGCTTGTCCGACGTGGATAGAGATCACTTCACGCATTTTCTGAAGAAAAAAACAAAATATGAAATTTCTAGTGGATGTCATAATAATGCACGTTAAATTTCAAGCGTTTTGCAAAATTTTCTCAAAAAAATCGTTTGAAATTGAAGAGAATTAATGACTAATAGGAGAAAAGCGGCGAAACGCGTCAAAAAAATGCGATTTCGAAATGTCGGTGCGCGCCAACCGCGTTTGAATGGACAACCTGCACATCAAACTGCCCGCGCAGTTCAAATTTCTCGTTTGCAAATGCCAATTTTCACAATAATTTGTTCACATTTCTTTCGAAATTTCGCACCGTTTACAATAATTACTCAATTGCGGTAATTCAGAGACAAATTAAAATAAAAGGGAATGCGGAAATTGTAAAACGTCCATCGCACACATACACACAAGCGCGCGCGAATATATAGATATTGGGCGACATATTTGTAAGTGGCGTACTCTTGAGAGCGAGTCGGGTCACGACACGATCAGATTATGAACATCTGGCGTCTTTGGTGTGCACATTTGCCATGCATGCAACCGACCAACCAAAACACTTTATTTTATGCATTCGAATTACCCGGGAATGGGAACATCGGAATATCAAATCACAGAAACTATATAATAACGGGGGTGGAGAGGGCAATGTGATAATTATTATAAGGAGGAGCTGTCTGAAGACGAGCTGCGTCCTAGCAGTCGTTTTCGGCAGGCCGATTCCGCGATTGTTGAAGGTAGCTTCGTGTTCAGGGTTTCCGGAAGCAGTAGGGTTAACAGGCCGCCGGTTATGGAAATAACGGTTAGCACAATGGCGGGACCCATTGCGAAAATTGTTGCCTATAAATTAGCCGCTTTATTAAACGTGCATCATTATGCGGCTACCAATTGTCCCAAGTATGGGGAAAGCATTCCACCGAATCTTGACATCGTTTCACAGAATCCGATGCACTTGTTCCTGCCGTCTGTGGGAAAAAGCTGCAATTCGGATTCTTCAAGACAGCGTTGTCGATTTTGGCTACCTCGCCAGCGAACATGTAAATGCTCATGAACGAGCAGGAGATTGAAAATTTGCCGACAAGCCAGAAATGGAGATGATAGGTCTCCGGCAACAAGACGATTCCAAGGAATGCCAAACCGGCTATGATATGGGTTCCGGAGATCAACGTTTTCCGGCCGTACCTTTAAAATCGTGTAAATTGCGTCCCACAATAGGAGCGATTACTTATTCATGAATACTGGAGCTAGAATATAGGCTGGAGCTTCGACTAAGCTCATCAGCACGAAATTGGTATAAACGTCGCCAGCAAGATCGGTTGAGTAGAACGAGAGTCCGAAGTAGATGAAAGTGTCAACGATCCTGAATCGCAGATTCTTTGAATTCGAGAACCTTCAATTTTTACCAGATATAAGCCATTGAGAGAATGTATAAGAGGAAGATCTTGTGCTTCCAACTATCCCGCATCAATCCTACAAATGTCGATGTCTTTCCATCGTGCTGCTCTTCGACAATATCCGACGCTTCTATATTATTTTGTGGTCCCATCACGTAATCCAGCCATTTTTTAACATTGGCCGAGTCATGGATCGAAGCGAGATAGTGGATACTTTCTGGGACGAAGCTGAAATTTAAAATTAAAAGGAAACTTTTCGAATTTGTCGAATTACAAATAAATGATGGCAGCAATGACTACGTTAGGAATTGAGATGGTAAACATAAGGATCCTCCAGTTGGGTAGAATATAGGCCAGAAGAGCTAACAAGCATGCACCGACGACCCAAGTGATTCCAAAGTAGACGGAGGTGAAGAATCGAAGCCCGACAGGTGTGTTCTCATAGCAAAGCACCCATCCAGCAAGCCCGGCGGCTGTGTAGAACACACCATGAATCAGGCGAAGAATGCAGAAGGAGAGAAGTGACAATGAGAAGGCGGAAGCGCAGCCAGCAGCCGACATTAGTAGCAAAGTTACCACAAATATGGGAAGTCTGCCATATTTGTCGGCAAGAGGTGGAATGAATATCCCGCCGATCATATTTCCGATCATGTAGAACGTTGTGGTACTGTCGGCGAGCCACTTCGAATCACCAGTGACATCGAACTGCAATTTTCGAAACTATTAAAATTTGTTTCAAAATATTCATACTTCATCTGAAATTGCAACAAAGCTGGAATTATCCGGCGATTTTAGCACAAATGATGGACAAAAAGCGGTGAATGCAATTGGAGTCCATGTGATGCCGCAGAGAAGGATGCAGGAAATGATTTTTTGATTTTTGCGTCCTGAAAATATTAATTGACACTTAGATTGATAGTATGGTATGATATGAGGTGATCGCTAACAGGGAACTTTAGAAAAAAAAACCCCGATTTAGGCAAAAAAAAGAAATCCGCAATACATCAAAATTATCTCGGTGTTTGCGGACCACATCGCCTACCGTATCGTGTTTGAAAACGATTAATTCAGTAATTTACCTACTGTATTTAGAACATCATCGGCCGAGAGTTTTTCCGCCATTCAACCTGAATCAAAATGATATTGCAATCGAACTATGCGGGTTTTGCATGAATGATGAGGGGGTTTTCCACTTGGTCAAATACAAAATTTTTTTTGGAGGAGGAGGCAGAGGCGAAACACACAAATCGATTTGTGATATGGCGAGAGTGTCCAGTGAAATCTCGGATGAACAGAGAAAACATAATATGATTGGGGTATCAAGGCGATTTCGAATCCCCGCGCCCATAAGACAAATGTCAAAGTTCAAAATTGTTTACAAACAGCTGTTCGCCGGCCTCCAGACATTGTTTGGTCTCGAAACGAAACGAGTGCCCGAATGGCAGAATGTACTATTCTTCTCTCTCTCTGACTTTTTCTCTATCTCATATCAGCCGTTCTCCGATGGTGTCATAAATTAGAGAAAATGACATTTAGCGGGGGCAAAAAATGAGAAAGTCACGAAAGAAACCTGTAATATGATTAGGTTGGCGATTTCGGTGAAATTCTCGTCGAAAAGGTTGAAGATTGGAATGCAAAATTTAAAAATTGAGTTTGCAAATCTCAAGACATCAAAGAAACCGGAAATATTGCATTTTTTAATTCTGAAAAAAGTCTGTCGCCGCGAGACCACTGGTATGAGCCTTTAAAAAAAGATGCATACAATAATTGAGCAGAATTGTTTTTTTTTTCTGGAAGCCGCGTGGTCTTCAGAAACACACCATCTATTAAAAAATATCTGCGCTGACTACGGTAAATGCTGATCGGTGTACTGCGTACCGAAACGCAGGATTCCACGACACTCGCCATTTCCCAACAACAATATTTATAGTTATTTTTTGTAATTATTTCCTCATCATTTTTTTCCCCAATCAAATTGTGTCAATTTTCGAAAAATCGCCAACAATCATTAACGTCAAATGCGATTCTCGTCAATTTAAACAAAAATGTTCAATTTCTGTTTGGCGCCAAAAAAAAACGTTGGGGGAGTTTGTTTGAAGATCATTTCGATGATATTCTTCGAGTCCAATTTCAGTCAGGCTCATTGTCGACTCAGGTGACACTTCGCATCAGTCAGCTGTTGTTGAACTAACTACAGCACACACAAACTCACATCACATTGCCGAACCAAAATGCGGCTCGTACTGCTCGTCATTCTAGCTTATTCCGTTTTCGCTGCCGTTTCGAAGAGCCCGCAATTGGACGAATATGGTTTCCAGCCGACTTGCGTCTCATGCACCGCGTTGGTCTCAGTTGTCAGGTTCCTTAAATTACCCCCAATTTAATCGTTCTAATTAATTAATTTTTCTAGTTTAATTCTCAAGTTTGACATTTCGGAGCCGGTCGTTCTTGAGCTCGCCACTGTTATTTGCAAATTGTTCGCGAAACAATCGTGGGCGGTTTGCGATGGAATTTCAACGCAGTTTCGGGTAATTCGTCGAACCAATTAAGCCTTATTGCTAATTGGTCGTTGATTAGGACGAGTTCTTCTATGTGTTCCGACATCTCGCCTCGGAGAGCCCTTCCCAGATATGCGGAATTCTTTTGCCGGATTGCGCCGATCCGACGGATCCTTCAGAATCTGGATGGGTTATTGCGTTACCGCCGAAGGCTGTGGAAACCAAAAAACCGATGAAAAAACGGACGAAATATCTGAAAAGTTGATCATTTTTCAATGAAATTTCCAAAAAAACGCGATTCAGACTCGCAAAAAAACATGCAAATATTACAACTGACCGACTTACACGTGGACTTTGATTATATATTTCCATCAGAGGCGATTTGCGACGATCCAGTGTGCTGTCGGAAAAATACGGGTATTCGCGTCGCGGTGTTTGCACACTTTCCATCGCTACAGTAGCGTCATACGAAATTCGCCAATATTGCATATTTCAGCAACCCCGAAGAAGCCAGCCGGCTATTGGGGTTCGGTGGGAAAATGCGACATTCCCTATTGGACGGTGGAGAATATGTTGAGCCATATAAATAAAACGCACGCGGTTCGTCGTTTGATTGTACATAGACAACGAAAAACAAATGAATTGTAATTGTAGATTGATTTTGTGATAATGACCGGAGATTATATCAATCATGTCGATTGGGAATATTCCATCGAAGAGCATTTATCGGTATTGCGAAAATTGCACCAAATCGTTGTGGAGGCGTTCCCAACAACGCCGGTCTACTGGTCATTGGGCAATCACGAAGGTGTTCCCGTCAACAGTTTCGCGCCGCATTCGGTCGCTGAGCGATTCTGGCCGACATGGCTTTATAAGGAGCTGAATCGCATGAGCAAACCGTGGCTGAGTGTCGGCGCTGAAGAAGGCCTTCTGAAGAGGGGCTCGTTTGCGACGCATGTCATCGACGGACTCAAAATTATTTCATTGAATACGGGATTCTGTGAAGTCACCAATTTGTAGGATTTTTTTTGTTGGAAAATTGCCAGAAAAAAAAACAATTTAAGACACTTTTTAACGTTAAAATCATGTTTCAGCTTCCTTTATCTGAATCAAAGCGATCCGGATTCGACAATGTCATGGTTCGTCGAAGAACTTTTGAAGTCGGAGAAGGCCGGCGAGCATGTCTACGTTCTCGCGCATATTCCGCCCGGCGATTCCGAATGCCTCGAAGGTTGGGCATTCAACTACTATCGGGTTATTCAGCGATTCGCCGACACAATTTCCGGCCAATTTTTCGGCCACGACCATCTCGATTTTTTCACAATTTTCTATGAGGACATGAATGATGTTGAATCGACACCGATTTCTGTCGGATTTGCTGCGCCCAGTGTAACGACGTTTGAATTCCAGAATCCTGCATATCGGATTTACGAGGTCGATCCCGACGACTCATTTGTCAGTTTGTTAATCACCAATCAATTAATCAGCTAGCCAATTATAGAAAATTGTTGATTACACGTCGTATTTTGCCGATTTGGACGCGGCGAATCTCGAAACGCCGCCAAAATGGGAGAAGCTTTACTCGGCACGAGAAGCCTATAATATTGCCGACATGTCGCCGAAATCTTGGAATCGCGTCTCGCAGCGAATTTTCAAGTCGAGAAAACGAAGGCAGCAATTTGTGCGCAATGCGTTCCGAACAAAGAATCCCGAATGTAATTCGATTTGCGAAATGCAACTCATGTGCAGTCTCCGAATGGGACATCATAACTCAAGCCTGTATTGTCCAATTTGATTAATTTATTATTAATAATAATAATGTAAATAAATTGAATAATAATAATAATAATACCAGTAGTTAGGAATCAACGGCAAATGGGTTGGCATGTACAGTGACTGATTGGATCCTGAAATAAAAAATATTTCTTTTAAGAGAATGTAATTGCTACTTTTGCTCGACTAGGGGCCGATATTTAGCGTCGACTTTTATCGTTTCGAGCTCCTCTAATGTGTCGAATCCGTCAATTACCCTGCAATTCTCGCATTTCCAATTCATAATTTGTTTTTCGAGCAGTTTTGACTCACTTGCCGAATAGCGTATACTTCATGTCGAGATGCGGTTGTTTGTCATAGGTAATGAAGAATTGCGATTGATTCGTGTTGGGACCATTGTTCGCCATTGAGACGCACCCTCGCGAATCGTGTTTGAGCGATGTGACAAATTCGTCTTCAAACGGCACACCCCAAATGCTTTTTCCGCCTTTTCCCGTATGCGTTGGGTCGCCGGTTTGAACCATAAACTCCTGAAAAAAAAAACGAAAATTTGAAAAAAAAACCAGAATTTCATTAAAAATTCACTTTAATATTCCTATGGAATGTGCAGTTGTTGTAATAATCGCTGGCGCACAACGCTAAAAAATTCTGAAAAAAAAACGAATTCTTCTTTCAATTCTTTTCCGCATACCTCACACGCTTTTGGCGCGTCTTCCACATATAATTCGATTTTTATATCACCTGATGTTGTGTGAAGCGTAACAGCCATCTAGAAATTGAGAAACTAGCGAAAAATTGAGATTTTCGAAAAACGAAATTTGAAATAATCAACTTGTGGCCTAGAAAAAACGCGGCCCTTACGTTAGGCCATATCAATTATCCATAAAAAAAAGACGAAACAGGAAGAAAGCGTTCGTCTAATATGCATTTATGTCACGAATACGAATTGACTGGTTAATTGCCGTCAAAACGGAAGGTTGATGGCAGAAAAAGACATTTATGGCTCAATTTTTATGTTTATATATCCAAGTTTTCCCTTAAATAGTAGTCATGGCTACATAACAAATGCCTACAAACTTTTCTATAAACCACTTCATCTAATCTTCAAGCGCTCATTTTTCATTCTTCGCTTCTTTCAAACAACCAAAAGGGCTCAACTCATCATCTTCAAGATTAAGAAGAGGCAAAAATAGTCTGGTTTGTCTTTCTTTTTTCTTTTATTAAAAAACATCGAAAAAAGTGGGCGGAGCTTGCATTTCGTGCTTCATTGTCATAAAAATTGATGCGCACGCAAGCGCACTCTCATTCGTTTAATTGTTTTTACAGCCAACACGTGTTTTTTGTGGTTCCTTTTTTGGAAAAACCTTGAAATTCGCAAAAATGAAATAATTTTTTCGTATATATTGTCGCAACCAAACAACTGATGCTGTCAGACGCGTTGCGGCTCGCGTCGCGATCTTCTACGAATCTAATGATCTCCATTCCCTCTAAAATGTACTCAGTATATTGATATCATTTTTTTATCACAAAAAAATGATATTCGACTTTTCTAGAAAAAAAATATGTGCCGATTAAAATGCAAGTCCGCAAAGTTGATGCGGCGTGGTTGCACAATTTTTTACAACATTTCGGGGCATGCGTTTTAATCGAGGCGAATTTTTCGAAAAGAAATGCCTGCGTCTCTCAAAATCGCTCACTCTCTCAAACGACAGTCTTTTCTGAAGCCCTTCTTTCGGAGTTTTCAGCACCCTCAACTAGGGCTCAATTCGGTTTTTTGATCTTTCTTCCGAATTCGCCAAACCCACTCTCATCTCCAATGAATATTGAATTATATTTGCCTGTCAAAGTTCACACTTCCATTGTTGTCTGAAAATTTTGTTGCTTCTCGATGCACAAAATCCAATCTCGATTCATCCTATTTCATTTTGCGACAAATTTGAAACACACGGCATTTTCATTTGTTTTTGTTCGTGTTTCTGCTCATCCAAAATAACCCCGCCCAAATTCGAGCATTTGTCTGTTTTTTTTCTCGGTAGGAAATGCGCTCAATCATCGCGATTCTCAGTCTTCTACTCGCGTTGTGCGCGATTTCGACGACGAGCGCCGGCGTCGTCGGCTTTCAGCCGCGCTATTTCCGCTATCGAAAATGGGATCCGACGCACGATTTCTACGACGACGACGAGGTTTCTCTACAATTCTCATCATCGCACCACAACCATTTGTTTTGTTTTGTTTTGCAGTTCAATCGCCAACTCCGCGCCCGCCCATTTTCACCAATGGCGTATCGAATGAGAATGCATAATTGAGTGTCTAAAATGAATAATTTAATGTTAATTCGTGTTTATTTCTGAATTGCCATTGCCGAGCTACTCGATGATGCCGAACTCGAGGTTATCGACACGGTCGTCGAGAATGTTGAAGTCGGCGAGTGTTGAACTCGACTAGGCTTAATCGGACGCTCTTTCGATTTTGGCGCTGTTCGCGCAATTTTCCCATTTTCAACACACGGATCTTTTTCGTCGGGCGCCTCGCAAAACTCTTCCGGATGGCTCGACACGTAGCTCATTAGTGGCGCCAACGGGTCGAGCATCAATTTCGGCTTCTCGTTCTGAACAATTTCGAATGTATGGCAAATGACAAAATGAGGGTACAAATTGCGGGATTTCGTAGTTGGACGAGAAAAAGAGTTTGAAGTTGATAAAAAGCAAAATGGCCTGCAAAAAGGAAAAAAATTTTGAGGACGCCGAAACTCGGCCACGGCCATCGCATTTGTTCGGCCAGCTAGAAAAATTGGTCGAGACTTTCAAAAAGCAAAAATGCAAGTGCAGCACACTAATTCTAAGTAAAATGCAAGTGCGGCACACAAATTCTAAAAAAAAGTGCAAGTGCGGCACACTACCACAAGCTTTTTTTAAGTAGTTGTGATTTTCTATTATTCCAACGAAGTTGAGACTTTCATTTTAATATTTGGTTTTTGAAATCCTAAACACATAGAATCTATAGATACTCATTTAGTTCTACTTAATGAAAATTAACTAATCCATCAGATTTGGTCGTGGCCGTGGCCTAATTTTTGATGACATTTTTTCTAGGCCACACAAATGTTTCGGCGAGCCGTAGTCTGAAAATCTTACTATTATCCAAGTGTAAGTATAGACGGTGAAAATCAGCCATTCATTAAAGCCATTGATTTCGAATTCGAAACTGAAAATTAGAAAAATTAAAAATTTTAAGATTGTCAAAAAAAAAGATTTTTGGAAAAGGATAAAGAAATCGCTAGTTTTTTGGTTTTAAACTAGATAAAAATAATCAAAATTTGGGGTTTTTTTTTCGAGAAAATCAACTACTTGTAGTGAATTTCAAGTTTTTTTTTGTTAAAATAAGATTTTTGCAAAATCAATGACGCTTTAAAAATTTTTCAGAAAAGCATACTCATTTCGATAATCCATTCAGCTCAAATTGATGCGAAAAAATCGAAATGAGCAATTGATCACGTTTCTTTGACTATTCAATTGATGTCCGCGACAAAATTGAATTATGTAATTGGTTATCAATTTTTATTAGACGCCGGTGACATGCGCCGCTGCCACCTGCTCGCATAATGCACATGAGTCGGCTCGTTTGGTTGGCACTATTCCAATTCTGTCTCGCCAATCACCCAGTTTTTCCGCCGCCCACTCAATTGTACTGTCCGACTCATGGAACTTCTGCGTATATTTTTGTCACCGTCACACCCGAAGTCGACATCGACGCGTTTGCGGCTCTTCTCGAATATTATGCGAAGGTCTCATTTCCACCACCCCCCACCATCCCAATTTTTCGACATCAATCGATTTTCAGCTAATGCCATACAATTCAACAAATCAAATAAAATACGACTTTTATTTTGGCGCCAATTATTCGCAAATTGTCAAGACGTTTTCATTGGAGACTGATGTGAATGTAATTGCCCCACACTAATTATGCTATCTAATCAAATAATTATTAAGGAATGGGTGCATGATAATAATTATCTGAACCTTCTTTACAATAGCGCATTGACATCCAGCAAGGAGTTGCGACAGGAGAATAGCGATGAGTTGACGAATGTGGTGCGGTCAATTTATGATGCGATTTCCAAGGAGAATCAATTGGATGCGTCGGTGTACCTAAAAAAGCAAATTGTGCTGATAACGGATTATGTGCCGTTGAATGTCACCGATTTGCTCAACAATAATGATAATGTGAGTGTATTGCAAAAGAAAAAAATTTAAAAAAGAAACTGAAAGACGCGTCAAAAATAATTTCCGCGTGGTCTCGCCGAGACGTGAAACATATTCATCATGCGCCTTTAAGTCCGATTACTGTAATTGTTTTTTTTTTAAATCCAACGCACGATTTTTTTCTTCGCTCAAAAATTGCAAATTTCCAGGAAAATACTCAAATTCTTGGAATTTTTCAACGAATCGATGATTCCGCGTTCGACGACGCCGCCATTTTTCCAGTATTTTCAATGGAAGACACGGGCATTTCGAGGATTAGAAATATTTTTCAATCGAATTATGATTTTGGTTAGTAGGAATTTCAAAAAAACGAAAATGTCCATTTAAAAATTTTCAGAATTTCCGCGAATCATTCACGAGACGAAACCGACATCCGATGTTTATGTCTTCATGACTTCATCCAATATGACATCGCTGGCCCACGTGATCGCCAATGCCATCAATGGTCCCGCATGCCAATTGCAGCGCGCTAGAATGTATTCCCAATTTGTGCATGTTCAATTAATACAAGTATGGACCATTGAAGAATTTGCAAGTTTATGTGTATTTTTTTTTCTAGAATGGCACAGTTTGGCAGCTAATTATTCCCTGGCTTGGTGAACACACACAACAATTCACCAAGATTTGTTTGAATAGTGTATTAGAGGCCGGTAGGCTGTCGAACAACAATTTTTCTAAACGGAAGTTCAAAATTTCAGCTCCCGCTCCAAATTGCACAGAAATGAAGACTCAGATTCTCTCAAACTTCGTCGATCATATTTCCACCGTCGCCAATGAATCCTTCACATATTTATTCTTGGATAGGGCCGATTGTGCGCACACTCATAATTTGACAATGAAGCTCAACGATATGGTTGAGGGTTTTTTCGTGATTTTTAAAACTCTCCAATTTTCCAGTCTCATGTTCGAATTGTGATGGAGGAGAAGCTGAACGACGTCTACGAGGAGTTCACACTGCCATTGATCTCTTTAGGATTCTTGGATCAAACCGTCGACAATCAGGTCATTCATAATGACATGTTCTATCTTGGCAATTTCTCGACGTCGTGCACTGACGAGATGCCGATGGTCCCGTTGCTCGCTTCGAGACCCTGGCGGCGAACGAAACACTTGTATATTGCTCTCGACGACATGCTCACCATATTCATTTGCGCAACGATATCGGTGAGCACGTTCGGCTGTTTGATCTACCGTCATGTGCGAAGGACACATAAGAAGCAGATGGAGCTGCTCAGCGAGATTATGCTGCAGCCAAGAATTTACAAGTAAAATCTTTCTTCCTTATTCGGATTGATCACATTTCTTTTTCTGTAGAGCTCCTCGAGAGTGCCCGAAAGTGGCGCGGCTTCCATGGGAGATCAAATCGGAGAACGTGCACATCGACTTCGAATTCCTGCTTGGCGAAGGAACCATTTCCAACGTGTACCTCGGAAAACTTAAAGGGAGAGCCCCTATAATGCAATGGATTGAGAGGATTGAAATGAAGCAGTTTCAGGATTGCGCAGTGGCTGTTAGAGTAAGAATTGCTCGATTTTTAACCAATATTAATTTCACTTGAAAGGTCCCCCGACATTTTGATGAGCCTGAGGAAGATCAGCTTCAGCGGGAGATTGCTTCGATGAGGCAACTTCGTCATCATGACCATATCGCCCTTCTTCTTGGATGGACTGATAAGAATAATTTGGTGTGTAGCCTTTTGGAGCTCACCCATATGAATCTTATCAAATATCTTAATCAGATTAAGACGATGTGAGTCTCTATGTATAATTTTTTTTGTCAAAAAATTTTAACTCAATGATCGGAAATTTGGCATGTTCAATTCAATCGATAAATGTTCTAAAAATGACAATTTGACCTCTACAATGTCAATATTTTTGAAAGACATTTGAGAAATGATTATTACAAAAAATTGGAAAATTTATTTCTACAGTAATACCGGTATCCTTTCAGCACGCAAACCCCGAACGCCAACGGCTTCTCGCCAATGGATTGCATACCATTCCAAACGATGTATAAAATCATTTGGGAGACGTGCGATGGTATTGAGTACATCCATTCGAAGAATCTGGTGCATCGCGATTTGACGGCTCGCAACATTCTGTTGACAACCGGCCTCCGCGCGAAGATCTCGGGATTCGGCTTCTGCTCGGAGCCCGGCGATCCGAAGTTCACAATGAAATCGCTCGCGTTGCGATATTTGCCGGTTCGTTGGCTGGCGCCTGAGTGCTTCTACGGCAATTTCAGTTTCAAAAGCGACAGGTGCGATTCTACGATTTCGTCACCCAAAACACAGTAATCCGCATACAATTTGCAGTTGGGCGTTCGGCGTTCTAATGTATGAGATTTTTACGCTCGGCGATCAGCCGTATGAAGATTTGACGAGACCTGAAGAAATAATCGAAAGTGTGAGGAAGGGTCGAATTCCGGCGCATCCCAAATATGCTACGAAACAAACCTATAAGATAATGCAAAGCTGCTTCGAGACCTACACTTCAAGGCGGCCGACGTTCACGCAGCTGAAAGACGCGTTCCACGTGCAAAGCACCGCCTACTACAGTAATCCGGCGTTTGAAGGCGACTAGAAGGTGTCGATAAACAAAAAGAATAATTGTTAGACGGGTGCCTCCCATCCATTAAAATTGGTCATAAATTGTAAATAATTGGTTTATCGGCATAAAATGGAAACATTTTTACACTCACAGACATTTGTGTCTGCCTTTTAAGGCGAATGGTTTCCCACACGTTTTCCGCATTCATCATGAATCGATTCGCGATTCTTTTATTGCTGCCGGCAGCCGTTCAGGCTTTTGCGTGCACCACTAGTTGGTTCCATCCGTTTTATGGTCATTTTTTTCTGACACAAAAATTTTGTAGAGGATGAGCCGATAATGGTGAGCGGCTTCGTCAACAAGAATTTCATGATGAAGCCGAGCGAGAAGGTGAAGAACTGCAATGGCTATTGTATTGGGTTGGTTTGTTTCTCTTTTTTTCGTGCGTCTCTCACCACGAAAAATTCGCGATTCCAGACGCCAACTTCATTTGGACGCGACGCTGGCAAATGGCGAGCAGATCTATGTGCGTAGCGTCCATTTTTCGTGTGTTCCCGTCACGAAGAAATCGAAAAAGTTGTGTGAAGTAAGAGCAAAAGCTTTGCTGAAATTTAAAAAAAAGTTTTCTTACAATAAAAACTTTTATTTTTTTTCCGCACAGTTTGTCCATTTTTTCTCATGCCATCAATGTGTTCGCGAAGTAGGTCGCCTTAATAATGCATTTTTTGTTTGGTTTTGCTTTTACCTGATTTATTCTGCTAAACGAATAGAAAAATAAAAAGAATTTTCAAAAAATTGATTAATAATTTTGGTGTACTGTATTCATCGCTTCGAAACTTAAATAAAATTCAGTGATGCGCCTTTAAAATTACAGTACCCAAAATTTTAATTTCACTATTTTTGGTGTTTTTTTTCGTCTGTTTTGAAAATAAAAGTTAACTTTTAAAAATTTTAAAGCTTCATATATTAAAAAATAGGTTTTTTTTCAGTTTTTTTGAGTTTGCCTTTAATTTTAGTTTAGAAATTAGGTTTTTTTTTTTAGTTTTGCGATGAATGTAAAAAATTAATATCTCATTTTTCAACAGTCAATCTGCTCCACCAGCCACCACAAAAACAATGTGGCGACAAAACAATTGGACCGATTGATTGGAAGTATCAAACGGATGATTAGTGCGGATATTGGGGTATTTTTAATAATTTGATTATGAAAAACATCGAAGTTTATGAATTTTTAGGATTTCTCGTTTGAAAAAGCGATGGAAAAGACGTGCTGCTGCAAAGATGCGAAATGCGCGGTGCGAACCGACGGCCGATTGCGACTCGCGCTTCAAAGCAATTATAAAATCTCCTAATTAGCGTGTTCGCTGCCGAATAAATTTGAACAAATTGAAATTTTAAATTTTATTTGGCGCCAATCATTTTTCAGCGTGGCTCTCGGCAATTCGCTATCGCCATTTTCCCTATTTTCGGTAATGAATTTCTAAAAGGTAACGATTTTTGGCGAGCGATTTGAATTTGACCAGTTTCAGCTATGCTTAAAATGCACATTAATCAATATGGCAGTGAAAATGAAGAGAGACGGCAGAGAAGACGGGAAATGGCGGGAAAGGATGACAATGAGCCGCCCGTCGGAGCGGACGCGTCGAAAATTGTGGCGCCGGCGCGAAAACCGTCGAATGAGGTCCGATTCGTCAATATCAGGAGCTGAAATTTTTTGTATTTCTGAATTAAGGATAATAATGGATTTTTGTAGTTGAACAAGGAAAACAAGGATGAGCATCCGGGCGCTGAAATCAAAGAAGTGAAAGACGACGCGAAAGAGGAACTCGCGCTGAAAACCGCCGTCGGCCAAATTCTGCCTCCAGAAGAGGAAGAAGCTTCTGGTTCGAATGCGAAGCTCTCCAAATCGGTTTCCGATAATACCGATGTAAGATTTTTCTTTGAATTAGCGCGCAATATGAGAAAGGAAATTTCTAGGATTTTTTTTTTAAATTTAAAGGCGCAATTTAGAAAGAACCCTCAAAAATGATAGATTTTGCGCAATCCGCCTAGAATTTTTTTAAAGTGTTTTTTTTAACCGGAATCATTAAAAATGTGATAGTCTAGAAGCGTGCTCTATAGAAATGTCTCGTTGTATGGCACCCTCTCACTCTCCCTCTATGTCTCTCACCCTTTTTTTCTCTGCGTCTCCCCATTGTTCATAGTGTGATCTCGGGCCCACTATATAAGCTCGCGTTTTTCTTATTTTGGAATTCGAATTGGCTGACTCAATAATAATTTTGACCAAAATGCCAAACGAGAGCAGCCAAAACGCTGAAATTTCAGAAGCTGAGATCGGTGAAGAAGCGCTCGAAAAAGCGGCGATCCGTCAAAAAATCGTCGTCGTTTGATCGGTACCGCGCGATCGATAAGAGCGCTTCGTCGCGGAGCCGCAAGAAGTCGAAAGTGCGCCACAAAGAGTATCAGCCGATGAAGAGGGACGCGAGCAGTTCGGTGAAGAAGCGCAAGAAGAAGAAGTCGATTGGCAAGAAGCCGAAAGAGGAGACGATCCTTCGGCAGATATTCAACAAAGCCAAATCGACGTTCAAAGTCAAAATCGACAATCGACTCGGCGACACTTATGTGCCGATTTCGGACGAGTTCGACAAGGAGCCGGACGTCGAGCCGGTATTTGAGCCCGACGAGGTCGTCGCGCATGATGGTCCGCCGTTGAATAATGAGAATAATGGGAAGCTGTTCATCAATGGCCTGCCGTTTTGGTGTATTAAAGACGAGAAGCCGCCGCCGGAATATTCGTGCAATTTTGCCGATTTGGTCAAGGATGTCGTCGACAAGAAGATCAAGCTGCTCTCGGCGCTTCCTGAGCCGTAAGCTGTTCAGCTTCTTCTTCCTATTACCTTTCGGGTAATTGTGATGATTTTTAGTAATGATCTTGATCCGTACCATCCGGCGGATTATTTGAATTCGAGGGATCGGGAGTATTTCAGTGATCCGAAACGACTTCTCACCAATACGATTCGATCATTGGTTGGATGTAATGGCGCTGTTCAGGTGGAGGGCTTTTCTTTTATCCAAAGAGGAGGAGAGGGTGATTTTTAGGAGGAGACGGCAAAATCGAGCCGTAACTCGATGACTTCAACAATTACTTGGGTTGTACCAACACAAATCTTGATTTATAATCGAAAATGTCGGACACAGAAGGCATTGGCGAATCCGTTCGTGCCTGGTCAGAATTTGAGGAAGCGAAAGAAGAGAAAGAAGAAGAAGAATGGGAAGACGGCGAACGCGTTGACGCCGCCTAATGCAACTTGATTTCAACTTTTTCGTAATTTATTTTTATGGGAGATGTGGTTGTGGAAAATGGCATGCGGTGAAGTAGATTTCCAAACAAAAAAAAAAGAAGGATATGGACGATGGTCCCTATTGGCGGCGCTCGTCGAGAATTTCACTTTATCAAACTAGGGCACTAGGTAGATTTTAGAATACAATTGAAGGTTCTCCAACCGAACCATGAGGGAGCTTCCAGGATCGTGGCAGCCTTTACGGGCCAACGAGAGCTTCCGTCCGTAGTCTAAAGTTCTGCTCAATTAAGTCAGCGATCAATCTAGACGAAACTATTGAGCGCCGCCGACTCGCCTGCAATGCCGACACGTTTATATATATAGGCATTGGCGAGTGGCCGACACGTTGCGGGTTTCGCCGATGCCTATGTTTTGTGTTGCACGCGAAATGCGCCAGTGTCGCGCAAGTTTGACGCAACTGTCTGACCGAGTATTGCGATATTCCGAGAATGTTCCATTGAAAATGATTTTAAATCTTGATGAATTACATCAGAAACCTTTCTGATTGATGAGTTGACCAGAAACTAGAGGATTCTCTACGGTCGAGGCTGTCGAGTCATCGATTGTCCATTTATTTGGGACCACAAGAAAATTCCTTCTTTTTAATGAATATTTACATCGAATCAATTATTGTTGAGCCAAAAACTCGCGCATTAATTTGTTAACGACTTCTGGAGCATCCTGTTGAACCCAATGCGAAGCACCTGGAACATACTCGGCTCTGCCGTTGGTCAGCTTCTGCAATAATGCAATTCGTTTTGAATCGAAGCGATTGCGAACCTTTAAGCTCAATCCAGCCAACTCTTTTCCGAGAGCGGCATCGTCTGTGCCCCAAATCACTAATACTGGCATATTCAAGATGTCCTCCTCCCCATACAACGATGTTGAGTCAAACATGTTACGGTAATAATTGATTGGATATTCGAACGAAGCTGGAACAGAGAGCCGATTGATTCAAAAAAAAAGCTCGTCTGTGTTACCCCCATTATTTGAATATGCGTATTTCCAAGCTTCGAGATCTTCATCAGTAAAATTCTCTTGATTTCTAATACCCATTTCTTTTGACCTGAAGAAAAATTCGAGCAATTTCATATCCTCAGCGTTGCTTAGAATTTCCGGAAGTTTTGGAGTTTGATAGAAAAAGAAGTACCTGAAAACAATGAGCTGAAATATCATTGATTCAAAAAAAATGTAACGGACCAACTCTTTTTGAATTGCTCATACGAATTCCGGAAATGGTTGACAAGTGTGGCCGGCCGCGTGATATTCAAAAAAATTAGCTTTTCAACCATTTCAGGATAATATTCGGCGAACAACCAGGCGATAGCACCTCCCCAGTCGTGTCCTACTATTATTGCAGACTTGTAACCTCAAATAAATCAAAGTGGATAATAATGGAAATTGCGATTCCTACCCAAGGCCTCAATGAAATTCTTGACGTCGTTGGTGAGCTCTCTGACATTATAATCCTCGATGCGGGGTGGTTTGTCCGACAAATTGAATCCCCTCTGGTCAATTGCTACACATCTGAATGGCATTTGAAAAAATAATGCATAATTGGGTATAATTGAATGAGCATACCTATAATCATGCTGGAATTCCTTCAATTGGAACCGCCAAGAATACCAAAACTCGGGGTAACCATGAACGAACAGCATCAACGGTTTGTCATCGGAACCAGTTTGAACATAGTGCAATCGGATGTTCTTGAATCAATGAATGCGTTCCGAAGTGTTGAAAAAGAAATCCAAACCGACCTTCAATTGAATGAATCGACTGTCCCATCCCTCAAGACATTTCGGTTTTTCTCTTTTCTTTTGTGCAAAATATCGAGTGCCTTTGGTGAGAATTCCGAGAATTATTGGGATTGCGACAACCGCTGTGAAAAATATCTGATAAATGACGATTGTGAACCTATTGACAATCATCTGAATAAATCAATATTACTAGAATCACAATGATCAATGGAACAGAGCAATTTCGACTTGTCGCGTTCGTTATATACCAAAGGCGCAAGGTCATAGAGGGCGTTGCTAATGATTGCATTTTGATTTCGAAGGGCGGTAATTCAAATTTGAATTCAAACATATACACAGGGTGCTGGATTTCGAGACAAAAAAAAGAATTTTCATGGTGTAAAATGAGCGAGCCACTAAAATGTTTCAAATAATCGCCAGCGATAAATTGGGGAAACAAAAAAACAAAGGAGGGTCACACGAGACGAAGAGAGTTCGTGTCTGGGTTCTCCGCTTCATGCCAGGTCGCATTCGACCCATCAATGAGCGCGCAAACCGCTGGCGCGCGATTTTGCCAATCTAAAATAACAATTAAAAAGAAAACGTGTGCAAATATTGCTTCTTCTTCTTTTCTTATTGTTGTTTATTCGACCACAATTTCCCACGATAGCTACACTTCAAACTACAACTCTGCTATAATCGTGCGGACAATTATAGTTGACTTGTAGTTCATGATTACAATTCACTTGTAGTTTGAAGAGAGAGAGATAATGGAATATTGACATAGAAAAATGATGACCTTGCGTCTTTGGTATATAACGAACGCGTCAAGTCGAATATCGTGTTGACCTGCTCTCTTGATCATTGTGATTCTAGTAATATTGATTTATTCAGATGATTGTCAACAGGTTTACAATCGTCGTTTACCAGCTGTATTTTACAGTATTTGCTGTAATTGCCATAATTCTCGGAATTCTCACCAAAGGCACTCGATATTTTGCACAAAAGAAAAGAGAAAAACCGAAATGTCTTGAGGGATGGGACAGTCGATTCATTCAATTGAAGGTCGGTTTGGATTTCTTTTTCAACACTTCGGAACGCTTTCATTGATTTAAGAACATCCGATTGCACTATGTTCAAACTGGTTCCGATGACAAACCGTTGATGCTGTTCGTTCATGGTTACCCCGAGTTTTGGTATTCTTGGCGGTTCCAATTGAAGGAATTCCAGCATGATTATAGGTATGCTGCATTTTTACTTGGCATCCATTTCAAATGCTATTCAGATGTATAGCAATTGACCAGAGGGGATTCAATTTGTCGGACAAACCACCCCGCATCGAGGATTATAATCCCAGAGAGCTCACCAACGACATCAAGAATTTCATTGAGGCTCTGGGTAAGGATCGCAATTTTCAATATTATCCACTCTTTTGATTTATTTGAGGTTACAAGTCTGCAATAATAGTAGGACACGACTGGGGAGGTGCTATCGCCTGGTTGTTCGCCGAATATTATCCTGAAATGGTTGAAAAGCTAATTTGTTTGAATATCACGCGGCCGGCCACACTTGTCAACCATTTCCGGAATTCGTATGAGCAATTCAAAAAGAGTTGGTCCGTTACATTTTTTTTGAATCAATGATATTTCAGCTCATTGTTTTCAGGTACTTCTTTTTCTATCAAACTCCAAAACTTCCGGAAATTCTAAGCAACGCTGAGGATATGAAATTGCTCGAATTTTTCTTCAGGTCAAAAGAAATGGGTATTAGAAATCAAGAGAATTTTACTGATGAAGATCTCGAAGCTTGGAAATACGCATATTCAAATAATGGGGGTAACACAGACGAGCTTTTTTTTTGAATCATTCGTCTCTTTGTCTCAGCTTCATTCGAATATCCAATCAATTATTACCGTAACGCTTTTGACCCAATATGGTTGTATGGGGAGGAGGACATCTTGAATATGCCAGTATTAGTGATTTGGGGCACAGACGATGCCGCTCTCGGAAAAGAGTTGGCTGGATTGAGCTTAAAGGTTCGCAATCGCTTCGATTCAAAACGAATTGCATTATTGCAGAAGCTGACCAACGGCAGAGCCGAGTATGTTCCAGGTGCTTCGCATTGGGTTCAACAGGATGCTCCAGAAGTCGTTAACAAATTAATGCGCGAGTTTTTGGCTCAACAATAATTGATTCGATGTAAATATTCATTAAAAAGAAGGAATTTTCTTGTGGTCCCAAATAAATGGACAATCGATGACTCGACAGCCTCGACCGTAGAGAATCCTCTAGTTTCTGGTCAACTCATCAATCAGAAAGGTTTCTGATGTAATTCATCAAGATTTAAAATCATTTTCAATGGAACATTCTCGGAATATCGCAATACTCGGTCAGACAGTTGCGTCAAACTTGCGCGACACTGGCGCATTTCGCGTGCAACACAAAACATAGGCATCGGCGAAACCCGCAACGTGTCGGCCACTCGCCAATGCCTATATATATAAACGTGTCGGCATTGCAGGCGAGTCGGCGGCGCTCAATAGTTTCGTCTAGATTGATCGCTGACTTAATTGAGCAGAACTTTAGACTACGGACGGAAGCTCTCGTTGGCCCGTAAAGGCTGCCACGATCCTGGAAGCTCCCTCATGGTTCGGTTGGAGAACCTTCAATTGTATTCTAAAATCTACCTAGTGCCCTAGTTTGATAAAGTGAAATTCTCGACGAGCGCCGCCAATAGGGACCATCGTCCATATCCTTCCTTTTTTTTGGTTGGAAATCTGCTGCTGACCCCCACCGAACAATTTTGTGCTCCTAGAAAGTGTTGCATGTCAGAATGCGCAGAAAATGTTTGAAAATTGCCAAAAAATGAGGTTATGTTTTGTTGCTAAAATCGAGAAAAATCAAATTTCGACTATGCTCACCGAGAAGGCCCAATTGTTTCAATGTTTTATGACAAAAAGTGGGAATTTTCAATGAATTATAATGTCATATCATTTTCACGAATTCAGAAGCGTACTTTCGATCGGTTTTCCTGCTCATAGCACTTTCTTTGATTTTCAAAACTTAATTGTGCAATATCGCGTCGCGGTGTTTGCACAATGATACTGTGATGGGAGGGGGGGGGTATTTAAAATCGAAAATTTTCGCAATCTCATCCATTTTGTCCAATAATGACGATTTTCTAGAAGCAACTCGAGTTTGTGCTCAATTTGCTCATAAGGACCATTGAGTTGAGAGTCGATAATTCGATATTTCCTTCGATTTGTAGTCCCTCCACAACCAATTTCCGAAGAAGCGAAACGGCGAGAGTGTGGAGTCGGGCAAAACAAAACAAAAAAAAAACGGAAGGGAAATGGAGGGCAGGCGACACGGAATCGCCATGACAACCCGCCAATATCAGCGCCATATCGAATACGTGGCTCATGCGTGCCGAATTCGCACCTTTCTGATTATTATTATTATTATTATTATTATTATTTGGCCAAGCGATTTTGCACTTTTACCACTTTTACGAATCCCCCCATCCGCAAATGCGCTCTAATGAACCGATTGTAGATCAGAATGCCGACGGCGAAGAAGAAGACGAAAAAGATGGCCACCACCGAAGACCCGCTATCGTCATCTGGCGTTTCGTCGTTGTCGGGAATCTCGTCGTTCGACATTCGCAAAATCACCATCTTCAAGAATGGCGATCGATTTCATCGTGGTGTGAAGGTGAGAGAGAGAGGCTTCAAACGGGCGACGCCGAATTTTGTAGTACGTCATCAATCCGCGCGTCATCAAAGATATGGAGCCGCTTCTGAATCAGCTGAATGAGCGCATCGAGTTGTCGCATGGCGTCAAACGCATCTACACCAAGGACGGCAAATTGGTGAAGGGGATTAAAGAGTTGGAAGATGGAAAGGTGAATATTCCCCCCCCCCGCCCGCGCATTCAATATTGATTTCTGAGAAGCTATAGTTTAAAGGCGCATTGTTGTTGATCTAGTTAGGCGCGCTTAGGTGGCGATGATTTCAGATCTACGTCGCCGCTTCATCGGCGTTCATTCCAATGCGATACGGCGAGTTTGAAGAGCGCGTGTGGATGCCGCCGAGTCGCAAACACAGTCCGATATTCAACGACGATCGTCTGCGGACGGCGCGAACGCGAAGCCAGGAGCCGCGCAAAACGGCCGCCGCGGTGACGCGCAGCCGATCGGTTCGCGCCGTCGTCGCGCCGCGTCACGAGGCGGCGAAACGACCGCCGCCGAGTAAAGTGTCGATCGAGAACGGCAAGAAGGCGATGAGAAGTGAGACGTCGTCGGCATCAACGCGAACTCATCGCATTGATTTCAGATGCGACGAAAGCGGCGGCGCCCAAAGCGAAACCGCCACCGACACCGAAGAAGAAGGCGCCGACTGCTGGAAACGCCAATCAACCAGCAGCTTCGGCTTCAAGGGTACTACTGTAGGCCGGCGTACGGTAGCAATGGTTACGTGTTTGCAGGCGTCGATTGCCTCGTCGGTCATGCCGAATCCGGTGGCAAGTGGCCAAGCGGAAATCATTGAGTTCCCCGAAGAGGCGAAAGTGGTGAATGTGGAGACGATTCATAAGTGAGCTTGTCGTTTTGAATTGAAATCGACACATTGATGATGATGGGATTTACAGGACGCCGACGCCGCCGACGTCGCCGCCGCCGAAGCGAGCGCCGACACCCAAGTCGGTTTCAGAGTAAGACTTTTCCACCAAAAACATCCAGAGAGAGAATTAATTGGATCATGTCAGAGTGCATAGTGAAGAGGAGAAGAACGCATCTGAAGAGGAAGAAGCTTCTGGCTCAGAGGAAGCCGGTGAAGAAGAGGAGTCCGACGAGGAAGGGGCCGAATCGTCGGAAGCCGAATCTGTAGAAGCCGATTCTGATGTGGAGACGCCGTCGTCGAGAAAATCATCATCTGCTGTATCGTAAGAATCATCAGAAGCGAGTTCCGACGAGAAATTGTGGAATTTCAGATCTCAAGGCGATGATAGTGAAAATGAGGAGAAGAAAGCGACCTCCTGAGCGTTATAAATTTTTATTTATTTATTTTTTTTTTGCTCTTCGCGCCGAACATAAACATATAAATAAATAATAGACATATATGCTGAGAATTTGGTTGCGCGGCGACGACACCACGGAGATGTGTGCGTCGGATTCCTTCCACTTCATAGTTTTGGATTCCAATTCGTATTGTTCCTATTCGTACAACAACAAAACAAAATGCCGACGAAAAGGTTTCGCGGAAAAGACGCCGATCATGTGCCGGTCGTACCGACGATGGTGACCTCCGCCGGTGTCGAGTTCAAGCGAATTCAGGTTTTCCGGAATGGCGACGCCCATTTTCCTGGAATGCAGGTAAATTCGAAAATAAAAACTTTTATTCGCCGCAACTACGCTCTAACGCACTTCTTTTTCGTGTGCGCCTCTATAGAAATGCGAAGATTTTTTCTCTCACTTTACGCAAATTCGTATATGCTTATATTTGTAATCGCAGTTAAAGGCGCATTCGCTGCGAGACCTCGATATTCTTCTTGACGATTTTTTATTCTTGTGTTGAATATGTTGCGTTACATGAGCAGGTGGTATGAATCGCATAAAATTGGTCGTGCGTTTTTAACGACTCGATTTTGCAGGTCGTCGTCAACACCCATCGAACGCCCGATATTAATGTGCTTCTCGACGCGATCAGCGATAAAATTGGATTGGTGAATGGCGCCAAAAAATTGTACTCGACGAATGGTGTTCAAATCAAGGATATCAACAAGATCAAAAATAATGAGGTCGTGAGAACCAATTAATTCCAAATTTTAAATTTGCTCAATTTAGAAATATGTGGCATCATCATCGCATTTCACACCATTGGCGTATGGCGGTGAAAAACCATCGCGGAGTCGATCGAAAAGCAAAAAGTTTGGATTTGGTCCCTTTGTTTAATTTCGATCCCCACCATTTTTTCTAGGCGTTCCGACGGTTCTGTCGAAAAGAAGGCGAAACGCAAAAGTAGCAAGGAGAATGAGAAGAACGCCGGCGATGAGATTGAGATCCCGTCGAATATTGAGAAAAAGAAGAAAGTGAAAAAAGTGAAGAAGCGCACGAAAAGAGACGTTGAAGAGCATGTGTAAGCACTTGAAGGAATAATTTCGAACTATTTCCGTTTTTTTCTTTTTTGATTGAAGGGAGACGAAGATCATGATGACACCTGGCTCGAGGCGACATTCGACGACGTCGCACAATTCGGGAACGCTGGCCGTTCACACGCCAAGCGGCACCGACGATAGCGATGGCGATCGATCGGCGTCGCCAAGTAGGGGACCATTGGAATCCCGTGCAAAATGAACGAGACAATTTTAGTGGGACGCTCGAAAACGCCGGCGCCTCACTCCGAGCAGCCAAGTCGAAAACCGACACCTGAGCATGATGAGTCGACGACGCCGCCGCCGCCGCCGGCAAAAGAGTCGCCAAAAAAGGGCATGAGAAAGAAATCGGTACGTATGAGAAGGGAAGGGAAATTTGAATTTCCGCTTTTACTTTTTGCATTTTTTTTCCATATTTTCAGGTCTCCCGCCGAAAATCGCAACCAAATTGGGGCGATTTATCGAATTTCACGAAGAACATCGAGAATCTTCTGAAAAAATGAAGTGATGACGAATCGCGCTCATTCATTTAAAATGGTCCCTTCGTTTTGCTTTGCCCCTCCAATGTAGTATATATATATGTCATATTGAAGAATTGAGAGCTAGCTAATAAAATGAATGAAAATGGGCGGCGTACCAGGTAGAGCGTTTTCATTTCTATTGGATTTCGAGATGCGTGTCACATGAAAAATGTGCGAAAATGCAAATTTCTTTCAATTTATTTTTTGGGTAGCCTGCCGCGCTCTCGCTCTCAATTTCACATCAAATGTTTTTCGATTTGGCTCACCGAATTTTGTTACCGAGAAAATCTTGACCAACTAATTGCTTGCTTCCACTTCTTTCTTCTTCTTTTTTTTTGAAGCGTCGAATTAATTGAATCGCGCGAGCGCGCAAAAAGAAGAGACATGGCGTTTTCCTGTGGTGGAAGAATAAATTATACGTTTTGCTGCTGAAATTAGAACCCCCCCCCACCCGTCCCTCAAAGCGCTGGCTTCTCTCGTTTTGTATAAATCATGCTCGTTGGCACACCTCCCCAATTAGAATTGTGACATTCGCGCGCGCGCGAGACCGAGCGAGCGACCAATTCTTGATTACTTTTTTCTTCAACTCCACCCTTCAAAAATGAGGGCCTGTTTGATTTATGACATCTCTCTACCTATAATTGTCCCACTATTATTATAATTGTTATACATTCGAGCTCACATTCCGAGAAAATGTTTTGGGTGCAACTTTTCGTTGCATTCTTAATTCTCTACCAGCCTTGCTTCGCTTCCATTTCGCATCGACCAAAAAAGGTTCGAAATTCAATTAATCTATACAAATATAATTAGATGAGCAAACACACACACACGAGCGCTCTCCATATATAGAGATATGTCTGAGGATGAATGGAGGCGGCCGACGCTCGCAATTGAAACCAGCATAACTTGATTAGCATAAATATGCGATGACAAGCTACCACCATGAAATTCGCCTCTATTTTGTTTCCATTTGAGCCTAATTAAGCGAAAGATTAATTAGGATTAATTATTGAAATTAATTACTTATATAGTTGCCTATTTAAAAATGCCCAAAATCTGCGATTTTAACTGTTTTTTTCTATCTATTTTAGTGTTTCTTTGAAAACGCCAATTTTCTAAATTTATATTTGAAAGAGAAAAAAAAAACAAATTTTGTCATTTTGCTCCTTCAAATTTGTTTTTCGTCGCAAAGAAAAACTCGATGAGGTGAATTGAAAAGAACTTCGAAAGCTTGATTTAAAAAAAAAACGTGCCAGAAAAATAACAATTCTATTGGGTCATAAAACGAAAGGTGTAGATTTACGCGCTATGCCAAGAATTGATTTAAAGGCGCACCACCAAAAAATATTCTGGCATTTGCTTAAATTAGAATTGTCAAAAAATAGGTAAAGAATGATTTTGGAGAACAAAAAATGGCGTAAATTTTTATTTTCGCGACAAGATCTGTATGCGCCTTTAAAAAAAATTTGCGCTGCTCAACACGAAAAACTAGGAAAATTCCAATTCAAAGAATAGGTTCATTAGAGTTTCCGACGATCTTCTTGAATTCAATGCGGAAAATTTTCAGCATCTTTTTTATTGCACATTTCAGAAAATTTGATTTTCTAGTTTTTTTTTGTTAAAGTGGCAATTTATAAACGGCCTTCCAGAATTGTTCGCTGCGAGACCTTGTTAGTGGAAACGGACCATTGTATTAAAATTGGGGGGCGAATTTATGAACTATCCCCTCAAAAAAAAGTGTGCAATTTCGCGTGCACGTGTATGCACAATTCACTCAAACAAAAAAATGTGGGGGGTTTTTTCTTCAAATTTTAACACTCAATATTTTTTTTCGCTTTCCACCAAATTCCTTTCATTTCTGGCGACAAAAAAAATCATCGAGACAAATGGCGCCAAATTGGGAGAAGGCGGCGTCGAACAAAGCTTCTTCTTCTTCTTCTTCTTCTTCGTTTTCTTAATTTCTGGTTGGCTCTTCACACGTTTCTGCTTGCTCGCTTGCTTGCTCATCGACCAGCGAAAGCAAAAAAAATTGTTTTTTTTTTTCATTTCTTTCGAATCATTATGGTGACCCCCGACGGCGCCCACCTGGTAAACAAAAATTACTCAAAAGTTTTTGTTGTGATTTTTTCCATATATCTCGGTTTCCGGTGCATTTCTTTTTTCATATCCATATATGTATAGAAGCTCCGCCCCGCCCCCTCCTTTTTTCTCTGCCCCATTCGTCAATTAATTGGGGGGTTGCCTGCCGCCGGCGTGTCGACGTTAAACACGGTGTACTACAAGCAATGCGTCGAGCTGCAGCACAACCTCATGCTCATCGTATCAGTTTTCAAAGTCCCGCACACTTTTTTTGTTGCCGTGTTGCCAAAATGTGACACTCGACACCCCCCCCCCACTATCTCGAGGGTCCGTCCTTCATTCATTCCATTCAGTTTCATTTGGCGAATTAAAAAACATTCGTTGCAGGACCGCAAATGCGATGAATGCCGATGATGATACTCAACATCGTGCTCATTCTTTCCATGATTGCCGTTATCGGTTAGTAGTTCATCCTCGTTTGTTTGTTTTTTCGCACTGTTCCTAATCTCAAACACTATTTGATCTACCCCACTCAATTTAGCAATCGAGCGCGATTGCTGCATTTCTGTACGGTAATAGATTTTTTCTATGGGACACGATTGTTTTTATTCACAAAAACACCGATTTGGTCTACCGTACTCAATTTAGCAATGGAGCGCGATTGCTCCATTTCTGTACGGTAATAGATTTTTCTATGGGGCGCGATTGTTTTTATTCACAAAAACACCGATTTGATCTACCATACTCAATTTAGCAATGGAGCGCGATTGCTCCATTTCTGTACGGTAATAGATTTTTCTATGGGGCGCGATTGTTTTTATTCACAAAAACACCGATTTGATCTACCATACTCAATTTAGCAATGGAGCGCGATTGCTCCATTTCTGTACGGTAATAGATTTTTCTATGGGGCGCGATTGTTTTTATTCACAAAAACACCGATTTGATCTACCATACTCAATTTAGCAATGGAGCGCGATTGCTCCATTTCTGTACGGTAATAGATTTTTCTATGGGGCGCGATTGTTTTTATTCACAAAAACACCGATTTGATCTACCATACTCAATTTAGCAATGGAGCGCGATTGCTCCATTTCTCTAGTTTAAGCAACTCGACGAAATCCGAGTTTCAGCCAAATAGAGCGCTATTTGGGCAAGCTGTTATTCTTTGCGGCATTGCTTTTAAAATTTGATCTACCGTCACGTTCAGTTTCGCAATAGAGCGTTATTGCTGCATTTCTTTAGTTTAGCTTTTAAGGAAACTAGGAACGATACTAGCTTTTGCAATGGCGCGTGATTGTTCTTAATCTCAAAAACAATTTAATCTACCATTTTCAATTTAGCAATGGAGCGCGATTACTGCATTTCTGTGCGTAATAGATTTTTGCTATGGAACGCGATTGTTTTCATTCACAAAAACACCGATTTGATCTACCAAGCTCAATTTAGCAATGGAGCGCGATTACTGCACTTCTCTAGTTTGGGTCTTGCTTTTGAAATTTGATCTACCGCCACGTTGATGTTCGCAATAGAGCGCATTGAATTGCAGGGTCGAGCAATAGCTATCGGCACCAATCGAATCGCTGCTACAGCTGCATGTCGGAAATGTACGAGGCGTTTTTCGCCAACGGTCTCGACAGGTGGGCGGTGCCGGCGGGTGCCGATCGTGATGGTCCGTGTTGCAGGTACTTCAACAAACCGCGCAACTTCTCATCGCAATGCGACAACGAGATGAACGTGACGAGCATGCAATTGGTGCCGTGCCGCACCATTTGTCTCACCATTCAGCAGGATTTATACGTGATGGGTGAGCCGAAAATATTGCCCAATTCGAATTCGCTCGTTCGTCTTCTTGTTTCTCTGCAGGCCAACCCACCGGACATCGGCTTTTCATGCGCGGTTGTGCGCTCTCGATCGCACGAAAGGGCCTTTATAATCGCACGCTGAGTCTGTTCGATAAATATGATTTGTGCAGGTGAGAGTTGAGGGTGCGCTCGAGCGCGTTCTCTGATTTTGTGTTTTGATCTACCTATGGGAACAATGGAGCGCGTTTGCTATCTTATTGGCAATAGAGCGCGCTTGCTATCTTAATTACAGTAGAGCGCGCTTGCTATATCATTGGTAATAGAGCGCGCATGCTATTTTCCTTGCAATAGAGCGCGCTTGCTATATTATTGACAATAGAGCGCGTTTGCTATCTTATTGTCAATAGAGCGCTCTTGCTATCTTTCTTGCAATTGAGCGCATTTTCCATTTAAGAAAAAAACGAAGCCAAACATTTGCAGAGACATGTCAGCGCGCGATTTGTTCTATCACGAGCACTCAGATTCCCAGCGAATTCGAGTTTGCAGCTGCCTTGGCGACAGGTCAACCATCAATTCGTTTCTTTTTCCCGAATCTCTCGAATTCAGATGCAATTCGGCACAATCGACGAGTAACGCACAGTCCTTCATCGATATTCTCGCAATCTCCGTGATGGTCGCTTCACTATTTTAGGCATTCAATTTTTTTTGAGCACATATCGACACAAACCCAACAACGCATTTTCTTGGTTTCCTTTTTGTAAATAAATGATTAGATGAGTTGAACTCGAATACATGAGCCGATGGGGCCGCGAGATTCGGGACCACTGAGAGAGACAATTTTTTTCGATACTGTAATTAAAGGCACACACAGTTTTTTGTTTATAACAATTTATCACATCGATCAAAAAACATTGGATGACACATTTTCAAGGTCCCGGAGCGAATCACACTTTTTACGTATTTGGCGAATGCGCTTCTTAGCCAGTCCGAAGTGTTTCCATTTTTGCGTGCGCCGAAAATCGAGGAAGAAGAAAGAAATGATCGTAAAATGGGATTAACCTCGAATCGAATTTGATAGCCGCGCCAGTTATTTACGCGCCAATCTTTATCTATTAATTGTTTAATTAATTGTTATTATTATATTATTATTAAAGACGAAGACTTATTTTGGCAAACTTATTATCGACTCAGCCAACCGGGTGACGCGAACACAGTCACCATTGCACCATTGGACTCGACGGCGGGTGAGAGGGCGTGAGGGCAGAGAATGATTGCGGTGATGTACTGGGGAGAAAGGACCTGTGGAGAAAGCACGAATGGAGAAAGGACTAGAGGCGAAAGAGCTAGGGGGTTAAGGACCAACGGGGTTAGGGCGAACGGGGAGAGGATGATGGGGGTCATCACTTGGGGCGACAGGATGAAGGGGCACATGAGCAACGGGGACAGGATGATGGGATTGAAGACACCTGGAGACAGTACTACTGGCACCAATGCCAGAGGGGAGAGGATGATGGGTACGAACAGGAATGGATCAAGGATCACTGGGCTGAGAAGACGGGGAGCTAGAATGACGGGCACAAACACCCAGGGGGATAAAATGACAGATCCAAATACGGCGGGTGATTGAATGAGGGGGACCATTACGACTGGGGAGAGGATGACCGCTTGTGAGGCGACCTGAAGAACAATGCATTCATGCGATTTTCATTTTCGAATACCTGTGGCGCATTAATTACAGCGGATAGAAGCAACGGCGAGAGCACGATGTCCTTTCTTCGGACCTCGAACTTCAGCTTCTTTTCGGAAATGTCCTTGATGACTTTGTGAATCTCTCGATTGATCTCAGCTCTTGTCATATTCTGCATTCTTTTGATCAGTTCTGGATTACGGTACATTGAATCTTTTCCGTAGACCATTTCGAGTTGTTTCGGACTCATTACAGTATACCCTGTTCTATTCATGTCGCGCAACTGCAATTCGCCCGGATTTATCAGGGCGAGTAGATCAAACAGCAAACCTGCTCTATTGTGTACGTCTTGTCGAGTTGCTCGAACAACTCAATCTTCTTCGCTTCTTCTGGATACATCCTCGTCACATTCTCTTTTGTAAAATACAACGGTTGCCCGTCGGGACCTCTTCCCATTGCATCATCCTTCATCCTTTGCGTTTTGATCATCTTCTCTTCGGCGTCTTCAACAGCTTCGGAGATTCCAGTGGCCTCTACTAGAAAATCGATAAAGTTCTGTGAATCCTGAGAGTCCATTGCTCCATCTAGAATCGATTTCAGGGACACATTCTTTTCGAGCTCCGATCCTTCGTCGTGCAATGAGAACAATGAAGGGGAGAGCCAATCAACCTAGAATCCCCGTCCTTTGAATCGTATTCGCTTAAAGATCCTACCTGATTGGAGTCGTTCTCTTCCGGAATCACACTCATGAACTTCGGACTGATCAACCGCATATTCTTTCCCTCGATTCCAGTCGTATTCATTCCGCTCAACGTCAATCCCAATTTCGCAGCTTCCCGTATGATCTTCACCGGAATCATCATGATCTTCTCCGAATCCGTCATATTGTTCAGCTTGTTGTGAAACATTTCTCGAACTTCTTCATCATCGATATACTTTTCCATACTCGCGAACATCTAAACATTTTAAAAGGTATGCTCCTTTAATATCTACCGTACTCCTACCTTCAAATCACCATCCATCCTTCGTTTACTGGTTCTTTTCCCTGATAATATCTCATCTTTTTCCCTTTTCTCTTCAGCCGCCTTCGCGTAGATCCTCATTCGTTTCCGAGCCACATCTTCAACCTTCTTTCGTTTTTTCAGTCTCTCCGCTTCTCCTTTTATTCGATTAAGAGTGGTTTGCCATCTGGAAATTGAGATAAAGACGGAATAACTAGAACTGATAAAACCTTGGAACAATTTCTTTCTTCTTCAGGACCTTTACAGTGTTCATTAGATGTTTGGTGATCAAACCGAATGGGGTTCTAAAGAAGACATTCAGAATAAGAAAACAAAAAGTGAAACTACCTATCTGAATCAGTTTTGAGCTGATAATTGCTCCGATTGACGACCTTGATGGATCTCTTGACCCTAGCTGTTTTGAACGATCCGATCCATCCCTGATCCTTCAACTTTCTAGGCTTCTTCCTCTTATTCATCTTCGTCATTTTCAACATCTTCCTAGTTTCTAAATATGGATATTTTACTATACGAACAATATGATATATTCATACTCTTGTCGAATAGCTTCTTCCTTCTCAGCCATCGATGATTATTGACATCAGATTCCAATTCGACTAGACATTTCGCGTGTTTCACCAGATCGTCTGCTTCCGACGCACATTTCTCGTGATCATCTTTATGATATTCTTCGACCATTGAAAGTCTAAATAAGGAAGAATTCGATACTAAGCGGGAGGGCGCTTACTTCTTCTTGGCGAGTGCTGAAATCAGACCAGAGAATGCTTGAGACGTCCAATGCTCGAGAAGATCGACACCGGCTTCCTCCGAAATCGGGATCTTCATCACTTTGTCCTTGTAGTATGGCGAGTTTTTGATTTGCTCAGCGGTCATCGCCACCTCGAGCTCCTTGTCAAATTTGAGCTCGCCGAATATGGGAACGAGGAGAAGCGCGAAAATGATGAAGTGCATGATGAATTTGTCAAACTCAATTAGATTTTCGCACTTTTAATTCTATATATAGCACGAGGCGGGCATCGCGCAGAGATTAATGCAGCAACAGGTGCATTTGTTCTTATCTTGTTCGTGTGTGTCTCATTCTAAAAAGCATACGGTAGTGCGGCGAAGCGTCGGTCGGAAATCAACGCGAGGCTAATTCGCTTTACTTGGCTCCCGCATGTGTCTCGCGTGTGTCGGCGCCGCCGAAATAGCACACGAATCGATAGAGACGACAGACAACGTTAAACATTTTGATCACTAATTGCGAAACGCGTCTGATTTGATATCGCCGATTGAAATCCGCAACAATAATACTGGTGTCCTTCTTGGCCGGGTTCTCGCGATCATGCTAGATATACTCGAAATTGCAAAATCTACCAACGGAGTTTATCGACTCAGCCAACCGGGCGAAGCAAATATCGTCACCATTGCACCATTGGACTCGATGGCGGGTGAGAGGGCGTGAGGGCAGAGGATGATTGCGGTGATGTACTGGGGAGAAAGGACCTGTGGAGAAAGCACGAATGGAGAAAGGACTAGAGGCGAAAGAGCTAGGGGGTTAAGGACCAACGGGGTTAGGGCGAACGGGGAGAGGATGATGGGGGTCATCACTTGGGGCGACAGGATGAAGGGGCACATGAGCAACGGGGACAGGATGATGGGATTGAAGACAC
Organism: Caenorhabditis bovis; assembly: GCA_902829315.1. Classification (NCBI taxonomy): domain Eukaryota; kingdom Metazoa; phylum Nematoda; class Chromadorea; order Rhabditida; family Rhabditidae; genus Caenorhabditis; species Caenorhabditis bovis. Next base: position 5,310,069 of record CADEPM010000004.1, on the reverse strand, counting down.
CTGGGGAGAGGATGATGGGAACCATGGCAAATGGTGAAAGAATTATGGGCACGAAGATGAAGGGATCTAGAATCACGGGACTGAAGATGCGTGGCGCTAGAATGACCGGCACGAATACCCAGGGCGAGAGGATGACAACTCCGAAGATTGCCGGCGATTGGATGAGCGGGACCAACACGACGGGGGAGAGGATGATGGGCTGTGAGGCGACCTAAATATGCGTTGAAATTCAAATATAGCAGGGGGAGTTTGAATACCTGTGGCGCATTAATTACAGCGGATAGAAGCAACGGCGAGAGCACGATGTCCTTTCTTCGGACCTCGAACTTCAATTTTTCTTGGGAAATGCCTTTGATGACTTTGTGAATCTCTCGATTGATCTCAGCTCTTGTCATATTCTGCATTCTTTTGATCAATTCTAGATTACGGTACATTGAATCCTTTCCGTAGACCATTTCGAGTTGTTTCGGACTCATTACAGTATACCCGGTTCGATTCATGTCGCGCAACTGCAATTCACCCGGATTTATCAGGGCGAGTAGATCAAACAGCAAACCTGCTCTATTGTGTACGTCTTGTCGAGTTGCTCGAACAACTCAATTTTCTTCGCTTCTTCTGGATACATTCTAGTCACATTCTCTTTTGTAAAGTACAGTGGTTGCCCGTCGGGACCCCTTCCCATCGCATCATCCTTCATCCTTTGCGTTTTGATCATCTTCTCTTCGGCGTCTTCAACAGCTTCGGAGATTCCGGTCGCCTCTACCAGCAAATCGATGAAGTTCTGTGAATCCTGACTGTCCATTGCTCCATCTAGAATCGATTTCAGGGACACATTCTTTTCGAGCTCCGATCCTTCGTCGTGCAATGAGAACAAGGAAGGGGAGAGCCAATCAACCTAGAATTCCCCGCCCTTTGAATCGTATCGCTTAAAGATCCTACCTGATTGGAGTCGTTCTCTTCCGGAATCACACTCATGAACTTCGGACTGATCAACCGCATATTCTTTCCCTCGATTCCAGTCGTATTCATTCCGCTCAACGTCAATCCCAATTTCGCAGCTTCCCGTATGATCTTCACCGGAATCATCATGATCTTCTCCGAATCCGTCATATTGTTCAGCATGTTGTGAAACATTTCTCGAACTTCTTCATCATCGATATACTTTTCCATACTCACGAACATCTAAACATTTCAAAAGGTATGCTCCTTTAATATCTACCGTACTCCTACCTTCAAATCACCATCCATCCTTCGTTTACTTGTCCTTTTCCCTGATAATATCTCATCTTTTTCCCTTTTCTCTTCAGCCGCCTTCGCGTAGATCCTCATTCGTTTCCGAGCCACATCTTCAACCTTCTTTCGTTTTTTCAAATGTTCGGCTTCGGGTTTAATGTGAACGAGAGTGTCTTGCCACCTGTTGGAAAAAATTTGTAAATAATTGACCGCTAACCGGATTAGGAACGAAGAAACTAATCAAACATTAATCCCACCGGTTCAGGCGATCTTTCTTCTTCAGGATCTTCACAGTGTTCATTAGATGCTTGGTGATTAATCCGAATGGGGTCCTAGAAAAAAACTCAGAATTTCAGAAGAAAAAAAAAAGAAACAACCTGTCAGAATCGGATTTTATCTGATAATTGTTCCGATTGACGACCTTGATGGATCTCTTGACCCTAGCTGTTTTGAACGATCCGATCCATCCCTGATCCTTCAACTTTCTAGGCTTCTTCCTCTTATTCATTTTCAACATCTTCCTAGTTTCTAAATATGAATATTTTACTATACGAACAATATGATATATTCATACTCTTGTCGAATAGCTTTTTCTTTCTCAGCCATCGATGATTATTGACATCAGATTCCAATTCGACGAGACATTTCGCGTGCTTCACTAGATCATGAGAATCCGACGCACATTTCTCGTGATCACGTTTATGATATTCTTCAACAAGACTTAGCCTAAAGTTTAGGATATTAGGTAAGAATTTCTGAAAAATCCTGAATACCTTTTGGTGGCAATCGCCGAAATCAATCCGGAGAATGCTTGCGACGCCCAATGCTCGAGAAGCTCTTGCCCGGCTTCTTTGGATATCGGAACCCTCATCACTTTGTCCTTGTAGTATGGCGAGTTTTTGACTTGCTCGGCTGTCATCGCCACCTCGAGCTCCTTCTCATACTTCAATTCGGTGGACGAAACGAACACAAAGTAGAATAAAATTGAACAAATTGAACCCCGCATGATTTGAAACATTTAAATCCAATTTGCTTATATATATAGTCCGCATAGGCTAGAAAATTCGCCACCCGAAATGTAGCCTCGCTAATTTGGCTCCCGATTGTGTCTTTTTGATCTAACTATCTCTCTCTTTTATTCATTCTCTTTATTCCAATTTTATAGTAAACTTGGTGATAGTACAGCGGTGGTCAAGACTCCCGGAGAACCAACTGGCGGGGAAAGAGCTGAAGGGGAGAGGATGAACGCGGTGACAAATTGGGGAGAGAGAACTTGAGGGGAGAGCACGAATGGGGAGAGGATCAATGGAGAAAGAGCTAGGGGGGTTACGATAAGGGGGGTCATACAGAATGGGGAGAGGATGATGGGGGTCATCACTTGCGGCGAGGGGATGAATGGGTCCATGAGCAGAGGGGACAGGATGACGGGATTGAAGACACCCGGCGAGAGGACCACCGGATCGAGAGCCAACGGGGAAAGGACGATGGGAACGAAAAGGAATGGATCGAGGATCACTGGGCTGAGGATACGAGGCGAGAGGATCAGAGGAACGAACAACCATGGAGAAAGGACCACAACACCGTAGATGGCTGGAGACTGGATGACTGGCGTCAGCACAGCGGGAGAGAGGATTAACGGTTGGGAAGCCACTGATGGAGCATTGATAACGGATTGGAGTACCAGCGGAGTGAGCACGATGTCCTTTTTGCGAACCTCGAACTTGATTTTCTCATCACCAATGTCTTTGATCGATTGCAATATCTCTTTGTTGATCTGAGCCCTGGTCATGTTGTCGACTTTTGAGAGAAGCCTCGGATTCCGAAATTCGGATTTCGGTCCGTAAAATAGATTTCGCTGCTCTTTCGTCATAATTGTGTAGCCGGTTCGATTCATGTCTCTCATTTGCTCGGCGGTGAACATTTTGTCGAGCTTCTCGAACAGCTCAATTTTGCCCACCTCATCCGGATACATTTTCGTGATGTTCTGTTTCGTGAAGAACAATGGCTGCCCATCGGGTCCTCGAACATCATCGCGTTGTCGCATCGAACGAAGCACCTTTTCCTGCAAATGCGTGGAATGCTTTTAGAAATATTCGCCGCGCGCAATAACCTCGGCGTTCTCGACGGCTTCGGTGACCCCGGTCAGTTCAATTAGCACGTCGATGAATTGCTGCGAATCGGATTTGGACATCGCATGCCCGATTAGGCTGCTTAATGAGGTGTTCCGCTCGACACCTTCGCCGCCGCTCGCATCATGAAGTGCGAACAATGAGGGAGAGAGAAGATCGAGCTGTAAAATTGATGGGATTTCGTGGACATTTAAATTCGAAATTCAATTGAAAAAAAATTATTTTTGAGACTAATTGCGTTACGGTTTTAAAAGATTCAATATTATTGGGAAAATCGATCGTTTCAAAACCCAACTATTAAATTTTTGGTTTTAAGACCAAAATTTAAGATAGCGTTTTTTGAAAAGGCGGCTGACCTAACTAATTTTTTTCGCAATGAAGCATTAATTGTTTTTGTTTTAATAATTTTTTTCTTCACGATCTTTCACAAAAATTTCTAAATATCACTCGAACAACAATAAATTTAAAAAAAAATTGAAAATTCGAAATTTGCTTTAAATAATTTTGAATAATTTTTCTGAACAAAACAATGTACCTCGTTTTTGGTATTCTCCTCGTCTTCGGGCACGACACTAAAAAATCTTGGGCTGATAAGCTTGAGCGATTTATTGTCGAGATCCGTCGAGTTGACGCCGGCCATTTTCAGGCCGATTTTCGTCGCCTCCCTCACAATATTAACAGGAATCATGGCGATTCTCTCATCGTCCGTCATATTCGAAGCGGCGTCGTGGAACATCTCGCGAAGCTCGTCGTCTTGAATGAACTCCTCGAATTTCTAAAAAACAAATTATCATCGCAATTGCGACGAATTTCGATATCACCCTAAGATCACCGGGTAGCTGCTTCATCCGCTTCTTCGGCTTCTGATCGCTTCTTAACTCCGGCGCATCTTTGAACACCTTCATCCTCTTGCTCATAAATTGTCTCGCTCGTTTTCTCTGCTTTAATTGGAAAGCTTCTTCTTTGATTCTTTCAACCACATTCTGCCATCTAGAAATTAAATATTGAAATAAACATTATTTAAGTCTTTTTCTCGTCAAACTTACTTTGGAATTGTCTCTTTATTCTTAACAATTCGCACAATATTCCCCAAGTGTTTTCCAATCAACCCCAAACGCGATTTCTCGTTTTGCGATTTGAGCTCGTAACTACTTCGCGTTTTCACTTCGCGCTTTTTCCTTGAATTTATTAGGAATGATCCGATCCATTGATCCTCCTCCTCCTCTTCCTTCTTCCGCCTCATCCTCTTTTGAATCTCCTCCTTTTTGAAATACCTTCTTCGTTTCAGCCATCGATTCTTGAGTGTGTCGAATTCAAGCTCAACGAAACATTTTGCGTGGCTTTGGATGTCGTCGGATTTCGACGCGCATTTTTCATAGCGTTCTTGGTCGTAAGGCTCGACAAGCTTCAATCTGGAATTAGGCAAAAATAGAAATAAAGAGAAAAAACCGATTGACGCTTTTTAATTTGATAAGCGGATTTTGCTTTTTTTATTTCTATTGAAATTTTTAAAAAATTCGAGAATTTTGAGTCAAAAAATCTTAGAAATTGTTTGAAAATTGCGGAAAACATTAGAAAATTGGGTAAAAAATAAATGATTTAATATTGAAGGTCTCATCGGGAAATTAAACATTTACACAATGTCCCTTTGAATTGGGGTACTGTACTTCAAAAATTTACCGTTTTGTCGCCAATGCGGCAATTAAACCGGAAAATGCTTGTTCTGCCCAGTGTTCGAGCAACTCATTAGTGTCATCCTCATTCACGGGTATCTTCAGAACATCATCCTTGTAGAATGGCGAATGTTTGACCTCATCATGATCGATGACAGTTTTTAAAATCGACGCGATATTTTTGAGGCTCGCCCGCTTCACAGCGGGCTTCTCCTCTTTGCCGACCACACCCAAATATGGAAATTGTGAGAAAATGATGATGGTTTTGAGGAGAACAAACATAATGGATTAATGAGTTATTGTTGACGGATGAGGTCTTTTTATACCGACTAACTTGTTGAACCTCATCGCCTAATTACTGGCTGCATTTTCACTTTTACTCAATTCCCTTTTATTGTCGAAAACACGCAACTATCGGAATTTCAAAGAATTGAGGCCGAAAACAATTTTTACGACTTGGCGCGAAATTAACAAATTTTTGCGAGATTGCATATTCTTGATACGCAGTCAAATCAAGGCGAGATCAAATCGCATTGTTCAAAAATTTGATTCAATTTCGACCCGATCATCTTTTTTTTTCAGCTTCTCAAACACTTTAATTGGTTTCAAATTGAAAATCTCTTAATTGTGAGAATAGTTCGTGTTTCTTTTTTCTCACTGAATGAAATTTTTTTGGAAATTCGCGCCAATTTTTAAAAAATCCGTCGATTATCATACAAAATTTGTCGCAGTTTTCAATAATTTCGATTTTTTTTCCTCATCAAATAATATCAGAAAAATTAAGATCGTAGAAATCGCAACGTGTGCCTGAAAGTGCAACCATGGGTCCTACAGCGAACTTCGATGAAGCTGTGAGTTTGATTCGCAGGTTGTCCGGAGTACGGTATCCGAATTGCCACAGAAATTTGAATTACCGCTTAAAAATATTCAAGCCTCTCATGTTTTTTTTTTTGAAATTTATAAAAATTTGTCATTAAATATTTTTTGGTGGTGTCTCGACGCATTTTTAAAAAATAATTTATCATTTGAATTGCCGCTCTGGGTCTCGCAGCGAATTTCGAATTTTTCTTGCAAACTCATTGTGAAAACCCGTAGGGACTTTTTTTTATCAATTATTCACAAAAATTGTCAAGCCCATTTTATTCGACGGGACCATTTAAAAAGGCGTCGTCGGCGGCACAATTCGGTTTTCTCAAATTCATTCACCTGCAGAATGGGATGATTAGGGACCATCGAAGCATTTCGCGTCGGCGGTAATTCAAATTTGAATTTTGACAATGCAAATTAGTGTACTACAAAATCACACAAGCGAATTATCCAAGTTTCGATATAATCTTGAGAGGTCAGATTTGTGTCTTAGCATAGGACCATCATCTTCCGAGCGTATTTCATTCTTAATCCTGTCGGATTACTTTTCCGGAATGAGCCAATCCGGTTCAAACTTGGTACTGTATGAATATCAAAAAAAATTTTAGTTTGGATTACGGTAGTTACAGTACTCCAAACTTGGAGATTTGCTATTTTTGGAGCATATTAGCGTCCGATACAGAGATCTGAGGATCGTGAGGCAATTTCAAAGAATTATCGATTGGTTCGGATTACAGTAACAACAGAAAATATTGTCTGCGTCTCTCACTTTCACACGGTATTTCTTTCAAATTGCTGCGAGGTCGACCTATTTCGACGAATCGATTTTTAAAATATTAAAAATTTCGAAAATTAATTTTCGGCATTGTCAGTTTCTTCAGAAAAAAAAAACTAAAAATCAGGTAGCCACCTTTTTTTATGGGAAACGCTTCGTAATTAAAGGCGCACGCAATTTCTGGGTTGTCTCTCCCATCAGCCGATATTAGCAACTGTTTTCGCTTCAAGAGACATTGACGTAAATGTTTAAAGGAGCATTGAATATAATTTTTTCGATTATCAATTTTATAATAAGTTTTTGATAAGATTATCTCGTCCTTATTAAATTTGATCTCTCCCCCCGCCCCCCCCCACGGGTCGTTTCAGTAAATCGCCGTTCCATTCGTCTTTTTGAGAAGTCGCCTTGTCAGATTAAATTTCGCGTGATTTCGGTAAAAAGAAAGAAGAAAAACGTTCATTGAAGGACGACGGCAGTAAAGTTGCTGATGCTATCAAAAAGGAAAACTTTCACTTTTAAATCATTCGCGAAACGACGACTTGTGATGAATGATACTCTGCAAACCGATTGTTCGAAAACGAACCGAATTGCGAAAGAATCAGAGGAAGGGATAGATTTTCGAATTGATTTTCTATTAAGATTAAATAAAATTGTATTTAAAAAAGAAGGGCAAGATTTGTGAAAAAAATGCGATTCCGAAAATGTGGTAAATCTTGTAATAAGAATAAAATATTACTAGTTTTCTACTATCAATTTCTCATTTTTGTTTTTTTTTCTTCTTAGAAAACACTATTTACGGTTTTTATTGAAAATTATTTATCAAAAACCATACGAAATTATCGATTGCATTAAAAAAACCAAAAATCACACAAAACGCGCCAGCCGTGATGCTGACTGGCGCATTTCGCTCAATTCCGGAGTGAACATTTTTGTCGATTTTCCAATTTTTTCTTTTTTTTTTGTTATTAATCGTGCGGCGTTTCGTTGATTCAATAACATTTCGCGAGAAGAAACCAAATGGTTTTCAATTTTTGTGGAAAAAAAACGAAGAAAAGAATTTGTGTGTGTGTGTGTGTGTGTGTGTGTGTGTGTGTGTGTGTGTGTGTGTGTGTGTGTGTGTGTGTGTGTGTGTGTGTGTGTGTGTGTGTGTGTGTGTGTGTACGATTCGATTACGATTACGATTTCGGGCGGTCACAACGAGCGAAGTAGAAGAAGAAGACGGAGGAGAAGAAAATTGCTGGCTGGCTGTGTCCGCCGCCGAACTAATCGATGTCTGTGCGGAGTACACGCAACGCGTGCCCAGCAGTCTTTGTCGTGCTGTCCGTCTCGTCGTGCCGAGTGTCTAATTTCAAAAAAAAAAAGAAGACGAATTCCGCCTCCTCATCGTGCTCTGCCCTTCCTATCCCTTGATGGGTTGGGCCTTGGGCCGGCCCGGGCCCGCGCCGGGGCCACTCCTCCTCCTCCTCCCATTCACTCATGATTTCTTCTTCTTCTTCTCTTTCTCATTCTCAATCTTGTTCACCCAAAAAAAGAACCGACACCGCTGAACACGATTACATTTTATAATATCATCTTCTCCCTAAACATTAATCGGGATTAGGATTATCTGGCTTAGTTGCTACTGCTCATTTTTCTCTCACCCACCTCTGTCTCTCTCTTTCTCAATTTCGGTGTGAGACCCTTGAGTTTCAGGATTGGCCCTCACCCGTCATCCTTCGGCCCAATTCGATTAGTAAATGCAGCGGACGGAAACATGCTTACGGTATGTATGCGCGTTTAACTTACTACCATCATCACCAACGATTCCATTTTAAGGGCGTTCAATTTTTATTATCGGGTATCGGGTGAGAAGGCCGAACAGTTATTGGAGGATTATGGCGAGAACGGCGATTTTCTTGTTCGCTACAGCGAATCGTCGCCGTCGAATTTCTCGCTGACGATTCGCATCGACGACAAGCCGCTTCACATCAAAGTGCAAAAGGTCAACGAGATGCTGAGCGTGTTCCCCGGCGGCGCCGACGGCACTGATATGTTCGGCTCGCTGGTCGAACTCCTCGAGTATTACATCGAGAATCCCACGAAGCTCAAAGAGCGCAATGGCGGATTTGTGGCGATCAAGTAGGAGGCCAACAACTTAGTCCCCGCGGCTCTCTATAAGGTGTTGCTTGTTTTTAGAAAGCCTGTCTACATCCCGTACGAGCTTGAGGATTGCGCGAAGGAGCAGCGAATCGTCCAGCTCAATCGCTGGTTTCATGCGAACATGACAGCGCAAGAGTCGATGGTGATATTGGATCGCGAAAAGACTGGCAGCTTCCTGTTGCGGTGCAGTCAGCACCTTCCAGGAGCGCTGGTGATCAGCTCCAAAGTGGAGACGGGCGTAGTCCATCTCAATATCCATCAGGACCCTTTTGTAAGGATTTGGCTTTTTTTCGGCGATCCCGTTTTGAGCGACCTTTTTTCCTTTAGACCGGAAGATACACGATCGACGGTGATCATACAGAATACTGTGATATTCGCCAACTCCTTTCCACTTACAATAAGAATCCGATTGTCGAGAAGGCGCTCAGCAGTCGTGTAGTTTATTTGGAGAACGTGAGCATCTTGCCAACTTGCATTGAGAAATGAAATGAACGCCGTGCGTGTGTTGTAGGCGGTGACCTCGAGCTCGACATTTGTGCCGGCCGACGTGCTCGCTGATCGATTAGAGCTGCTCAAGCAGAGTCTTGAGCCAGGCAATACCGAGCGAACCGGCATCAGCGAGGAGTTTGCGGTGAGTAGTGAATCGTCGCATAATCGGCTGGCCCGCGAACAAAGCCCAGCACTATTAAACGGGTTAGCGCGTCCTTGAGATGGACGACACGATGGCGGCGAAGATAAAATCGCAATTCGAATTCAACCACCCGGAGTGCTTTTTTTTCATCTTGTAGAGACTCCAAGCCGAACAGGGACCCGCCGAGCAATATTTTTCGAAGCGCGAAGGTCGCCGAGAGATCAATGTCGACAAGAATCGATACCGGAATATAGTGCCGTTCGATCATTCGAGAGTCATTCTCACCGATCGAGCCGGAGTGCCCGGAGGGGATTACATCAATGCGAGCTATGTCAAGGTGGGAAATTCGCGAAATTTGTTTTGTTTTTGTTTTTGGTGGCCTCCGCCGATGGAATTGATGAGAGGGCCGAATGAGAAATCAAAATATTCGGCATTTTTTGTGCCAAAATTTTTTTGAGGAGAAAATATTAAAATTGAAATTTTTGGAATTTTGCATTTTCGGAAATTAAAATACATATTTGGAATCGAATTGCCTTGAATTTTTTATTTTCAACATAACGAGAAGATTTTGAAAAAAAAAACCTTGAAGCGAAATCGATTTTCTATCAAGGCCTTCTTTTCATCGTCGTCGTCGTCGTCGTCTTGTTGTTTGCCATCGCATCGACGATCAATGTAATTTTGCAGTTCGACAAACCGAATCCACCGTTGACGCTGATAAAAACGCGCAGTTACATCGCGACACAAGGCTGCTTGGAATCGACGATCGGCGATTTCTGGCGAATGATTTGGCAGGAGAATTCGCGGGTGATTGTGATGCCGACGAGGGAGAACGAACGACGGGTTCGTTATAGGCAATTTGAAGAATTTGATACTAAAGTTTGCTTTCATTTTTCGGCGGCGAGAATGATTCAGCGAAATTTTGACGTTTAGCACATGTTTTTTTTTCTCATAGAGAAAACTGTATTTCGAGATAAAATCAGCCGTTTTTTGTTGAACAAAATTTTTAGTGAAAATATTGTCGTCAATTATTGCGCATTTGGTGCAAACACCGAGATTGATATTGATTGTTTGCTTTCGTGTCGGAAAGTTTCTGAAAAAATGCCGGATTTTTCTTAATTTATAAAAATTTATATTCGAATTTGCGAAAATGAAAATTGAGCAAATTTCGAGAATAGTGTGATTTGTCTCACATCGACCGATTTTTTAAAAGATTTTTCTTCTTTCGAATAGTTTAGCTGAAATTTTTAGGTTTTTTTTTGTATTTTTTCATTAGAATTTATTAATGAAAACCCGAATTTGTGTCTTGATTTCTGATTTCTATTCACAAAACTGAGAAATTTCTTTCAAACAATGCTATTTATGTCTTTAAAAAAAATGCCGTTTTTTTTTCAGGAAAAATGCACTCGCTATTGGCCGGAACTCAACGATTCGGCGACATTCGCTGACATCGTTGTGACGACGACGGAAGAGAAGTTGATTCGAAAAGAGCTTCCCGACGAGTTCAAGGGCCACGTGAAGGAGCCGGAGCCCGATGAGATCTCGTTCATCATCCGCACGTTCAATGTGAAAAAGAACGGGGCGCCGGCGCCGCGCATCGTCCGCCAATTGCAATATGTCTCGTGGCCGGACCACGGGTGCCCATTCCATCCGCACGACGTCATCTGCTACCTTGACGCCGTCGATCAAGCGCATAAGCAGTTCGACAAGGCCGATGTCAAACAGGGACCGGTTGTCGTCCATTGCAGGTACGATTTTCGAAAACTGACTGGCATGGTGGTCGTCCAACGACGAACTTGTCGTTTAGTTCTGATAGTGTTTTATTTTCTTTCTTACAGCGCTGGAATCGGACGGACTGGAACACTATTGATATTGGATGTGCTGTTGACGCAGATCAAATTGCGCGGTCGCGGATGCCCGATTGACATTTGGCGGACGTCGAGGCACGCGCGAGACTATCGCGGTGGACTTGTGCAGACGGAGCAGCAGTATCAGTTCTTGTACACCGCCATCGCCTATTATATGAAGCGCACGAATCCGGTAGGGCAATTTTTTTTTGGAAATTTGTGAAAATTCGAGAAATCTCGAATCGAGAAACACATTTTTTTGGTCGGAAATTTTGAGCTAAAAGGATCGAATCGCATTTTTTACAATGAAAAAAATCTTTCTTATATTATTAAACTTTGCAATTTAAAGCCAAAATGAGAATGCTTGGAAATGTCGGTTTTTTTTCCAGTTTTTTGCTTATCTGAAACCCGCAAATTTTATGTCATAACTAAATTAAACGAAGATTAGCGATTTTGGTGGTTCTTTGATGCCTCATTTTTTCTTTTCATACATTTTTTTTGCAAAAAAAATATTGAGCTCATTCGAATCAAAAATCTATTCAAGTGGATTTCCATCTCTATTTTGGGGCATTCAATTTTTTTCAATGGATTTTCAACTAAAAATGTACATTTTTAAACGATATTTGATCATAATTATTATTTTCTTTTGTATAAAATCAATTTTTTCTACAAATTAAAATATTTGTGCGCTTTAAAAATTATATTTTTTTTCGAATTTTGACTTTTCGTGAGATATCTATGCGTTTCAGTGCTATTTCCCCCCCCCCCCCTCAAAAATGTTGAATTTTCAATTCAAATTTGGGTATGTCCCTTTAAACCACATCGGCATTGTTGATATTCGTTTTTTTTTGTAAAATAAGGAACACGTTTTCTTTTTCAGAACGACGAGCAACGTTTGGTGCTTCGCGAGCGGCACTCATCATCGCTTCTCCCGTTGGCGCCGTCGCACAATAATTCGGTTTGCCGTATGCCGGACGTCGCGCAAGCCTACATCGGACCATCGACGACGAACAACAATAGTCTCTCGCCGCGAATGGGTACGGTAACGCGAACGCGATCACGTCATTCGCCAAAGTCCGCAATCACGCCGCCGTTGCCGCAGAAAACGAAGTGATAGTGATATTGGGAAATTTTTTCAACAACAAAAAAAGGAACACAATTACACACACACACACACACAATTTTTTTATAATTATACTTTTTAGTTTTTTTTTTATTTGGGCAAAACTCACATGTACATTTCTTTTATATATTATCATTGCAAAAAAAGAAACGAGCGCCTTGCATAATTGTGGACCATCGCACTTTTTCGAGGCGCCAATTCAAATTTGGAAAAAAACTTGCCGAAAATCGACGCAGGATGCTTGTATTTTTTTTGCGAATGTAATATATATACTATAATTAAATACCGTTTTGTATACAAGTCATATATTCAACCCGTGTTTTATTGTTGTGAATCAAATTTAGAGAAATCGCCGCACTTACCCCCTTCTCAACAAATCTATCCATATAGTTGTTATGCATTGTTTTTTATTGTTTGGTGTTGTAGTTGACACGGACAATTATTTCCTTTTTGGGTTGTTCTATATATATATATATATACTTTTAAAAAAATATGAGTTACCCATCTCTTAGTATCTTCTTCTTTAGGCGTTTTTTATGGGATATACTATACTATATATATTATATATATATATATATATATATAAATTTTTATTGAGCTTTTCCTTCTTCCAACCCTCTCTCCCCCTCCCCCTTCCCCCATTTTTTTTCTGGTGTTTGAATAAATTATTTCATTGGTTTTTTTGATTACCCTGTGCTTTTTTGGGTGTTTTACTGTTGTTGTTGTTAATTTGGTTTTTTGAACTTTACTTATTTGGAATTATTATTTGTTTTTGTGATTTTTATGATGCCATCCCAGATGCCGCCGAAGAAGACGTTGAAGAAGAAGAATTTGCATGAGCTTTCCACCGAGGTGAAGCCGGGATTTCAGATAACCGACACGAAGAAGAATGTGTTTATTGTTGGCAAACAGTTTGCCACCGGCGGCTTCGGGCGAATTCACACGTGTACGCAGGTAAACGCAACGACGATGACGAAAATTGATTTTGGGTGGCCGAATTGTGTAAAATGCAAAATTTTGAACATTTCGAAGGTTTTTTTTGACGAAAAATTGTGGAAACTACGGATTTTTTGAAAAAGAAATTGAGAAAATTCAGAATTTTGACGAAAAATTGTGAAATTTTGAAATTTTTTGTTGTTGTTTTTTCGCAGAAAATTTTTACCGCTTTATGCATTTTGAAAATTTTGCATCTTTTTTTCCACCCACAAAAAAGTGGTCCGCAATTCTGATATTAAGAAACTCTTCGATTTTTTCTCAACTAATCGCCATTTTTGTGAAGTTTTCTCTGGATTTCAGAAAGGCGAATCGAAAGAGCTTGTTATCAAAATCGAACCATCAGAGAATGGACCACTATTCACTGAAATCAACGTGTTCCAACGGATTCTGAAGCCGGAGCAGATTGAGGAATTCAAGAAAAAGAAGAGTATGTTTAATTATAGCGGGAATTATAATGAATGATCATGTGCCTTTAAAAAGTCATAAAAGCCCAAAACGAAATAGTCGGAGAAGGTGACGCGGTGTTCCATTCTTGCGAAACCTGTGTCGATTTACGAGTTAAATTTTTATCGTTGTTTTCGTCTCAAATCACTCGTTCGACGAATCTTGGCCATAGTCTTTGAACTTGGGTCCCACAACGAATTAAAGGCACATTGACTTCATTCAAACGATTTGAAGACCCATAATTAAAAGCGCATAAATTGGATTTTAGACCTCAAATTTCTCGGTGTGCCCCACGTGATATCGAACGGAATCTTTCAATACGGCGACGAGCGAATGCGCTATTTGGTGATTCCGAAGTATGCGACGTCGCTCGAGAGCGTGCGCGAGCAACTCGGCGGCCAACTCGGCGTGCAATCCGCGCTTCAAGTCGCCGCGTCGATGCTGCGCTCGTTGGAGTACGTGCACGCGATGGATTACACGCACGCCGACGTGAAAGCGGCCAACATTCTGCTGGAGAGAGTCGGCGATTTCGAAACGACGGTTTTGGTCGATTTTGGGCTTGGACGATTCGCCGCCAACAATGAGGACAAGCCCGACAAGAAGAGAGGTGAGACCATCATTATTACTATTATCAATTTACAAAAAAGAAATATTTGTTGTTTGCAGCCCACAACGGCACGTGCATTTTCACGTCGATCGACGCCCATAAAGGGTATCATCCGAGTTTTCGCGGTGACATTGAGATTCTCGCCTACAATATGATCCTCTGGATCACCGGATCATTGCCATGGATCTCGTTGGAATCGTCGCCGGACAAGGTGTCGAAAGAGAAAGAGAAATTCGTCGACGGTCTTCCGGCGTCCTTAAACAATATTGTCAAGGTGGGTCTAATTGGGTTTTTCGTTTTTTGCTGCTGACATCGGACGAAGTAATCAGCTGCTAATTGGGTATTATGACGAACCGGTTGGGTTTTTTTTTGTTTGCAGAATTCGACGGCCGCCAAATGCATTGGTGCACTTTTCGACGCGGCGCGCAAAACAAAATACACGTCGAAAGTTGATTTTGGCAAATTGTTGCCAATTATCGAGAAGGCGTCGACGACAGAGATTGAGGTGGAAAAGGCGACCGGTTCGAGGCGGACGACGAAGAGCACTAGACGAGCGGCGAAGGAGCCGGAGGTCGTCGAGCGAAGCACTCGAAGAACGCCGAAGAAGTCGAAGATGGAGCCATCGAGCAGCAGTGAGAATTCCGATGATATTGATGAGGACGAGGCGCCGTCGAAGAAGGCGCCGACGAGCAGAATTGGGAACACATCGACGACGCAAACGCTTCGTTCGGCGAAAGACACGATGGCCAAGAAGATTGTGAAGAAGTACAAGAAGAAATCGATTGGAGCGTCGTCGCCCATCAAGGTGCCGTCGGCGGCATTGCGTACGACGGCGCCGAGTCGGAGCGGCATCACGACAGCCGTCAAAGCGAGTCCGACGAAATTGCGAAAAGTGCCCGGAATGCGCAATTTTCCTTCAGGCCGAAGATCGTTGCTCATCAATAACGTGCGTTCGTTTTTTTTTGTTTGACACACCGAAAATTGCATCTCGACACGAAAGTTTGGGTCATGACGCGACATTTGAAGTACATATGAAACGTTTCGATAATCATCAATTTAAGATTTATTAGAATCCAGGTCCCATCACGATAGATATTGCATACCACGCAGATCTTTGTTAAAAATGATGACGGAATATTTTTGGTCTACCTGTAGATTGTCGGTCTTGCCCCAAGATTTCAGAAATAGAAGCCGTTTTTTTTATTTGGGTCCCAACACGATAATCGGTGATTACTGAAAGTGTGTGGTCTCGCCACCACAATTTATGCGGTTCAATTCATCAAATTTGATTTGTCTCCAACCCGATATCACCAATCGTTTTTTTTTTCTCAAAATCAAAAACCGGTTCTTTGCAAAGTCACTTGATTTGATTGGTTCCGTCTCATTGGAAATGTTCGAAGGGACCATTGAAATGTGCTTTTTTGCAGACATCGAAGAAGTACGCAGGAAGCGATCCCGCTAGCACGAGCGGCAAAGTGTAACTACAGTAACCCCCCGGCAGTATTCATTTATTTTCTGATCTCATCAATTGTTGTGTATTGTTTTTTTTTTCCATTTTTGTTAAATGAATCTCTCTCACTGTCTCCTCGTCGTCTGTGACCCAACGAAGAGAAGGGCGCGGCGGAACACCGTTTTCCGGTTTCATTCCTGATTCAGTCGAAAAGGTTGGAGAAAAAAAATTGGACGAAGGTATCAATTTTTGGGCCAATTGTGTTCATCGTGTAGGTAGGTAGGTAGGTGCCCGCAATAATAGGCATGTTTGCCACCAATTTCTGTTTCGGCCTTATTTTTTTTTACCGTAATCCAATAAAACGAGCCAAATTATAGGGTGCCCATAACGGGGGTCGTGTTTGTTCGTGTGTGTGTGTGTGTTGCGCCACCACCGCCAATTCAGGAGCCGCCGAGCAAATTTGAAATGCTGATGATAGGTTCGCGCCGGCCGGTTTTGAAAGTGTCTGTGCCTCTCTGGCAGCGCCTACTATTTCGATTGCGCTGTTTTTTTTTGGCGCGTGTGCTATTGGTGGTGGCGAAGGTGGTGGTGCATTAACGGGGCCCGACCCGCACGCCACCCGCTTTCTGGCCATTTTTTATTGTTTTTTGGTAGCCGCTCTCAAGTTACGTTTTCGATTTATTTATTATGCATAGTTTAAACGGAGCTCACCTCCCCTTCAACATCATGTCAGGTCGACCCCCTCCTTTAAATGTTTATAGGTAGCGCCGTTTCGTTATGCATTGAGAAAATTGTGAAGGGGGGGGGGGAGTCTACCTGAGCCCCACCTTCGAGAAAACCGAAAGATTTTCATAATGATTTTTTTCCTTGAAATTTGCCAAATTTGCAGAGATGAACGGCGGTGCTTCGATATTCCCGAATTTTGCGGCGAGATTTCCGTTTTTTGTGAGTTATTTTCTTGGTTGTCTTTTTTTTTCGGCTTCGAAACGGACAGGAATTGCTATGAAATCAGACAAACGCGAAAAAGTTGAGGGACGTATGCATTATTGAGTGGCTGCCGGTACGCCTACTTGATTTGGGATTGAAGCCGCAAATTCTCGCACATCGCGAAATAGTGTTACCGTAATTTCAAGCGGACCAAGCTACAAACTACAAATCTGCTAAGCAGACAATTTTTTGAGCTAAGCAGACCAAGCTACAAACTATAAATCTGCTAAGCAGACCATTTTTTGAGTTAAGCAGACCAAGCTACAAACTATAAATCTGCTATGCAGACCATTTTTTTAAAGATAAGATCAAAATTTTCGGACCATCAGAAAAATTTGACCGACCGCATATTCGATGACCGAGTATTAAACCTATTTGTTAATTTCGCGCCAAGGATTAAAGATGAAACCGTCCCAAATTAGTTTAATTTTCTAGAGTTGCCTTGCATTCGACAAATTTCGCAGTGGAAAATGTTCAAAAAAAGAACCACTTTAAAACATACAAAAATTGTTGAAATCATTTTTCCAGAATTTGGTAGGTAGAAAAAATTGTTGTTGCTCATTCAGTCTCAAATTCTTCCTGATCGTACCGGCTCTTCTAGTTGCCCCATTAAACACACCATTACCTTTTATGCTCCACATATGGTCTATTTTTGGGCAAGTCTCGTATAACTGTCCAACGACATTAACACCAACACCATCAACAACAAAAGAACCCCATACCATTTATGGGGTTTTTGATTGTGAAAAGTACAGTAATCTAGACAGCTGATTCCAATTTGCAAGAAAAAAAGTTTGAAAGAGCATCCCTCTTTTGAATGGGTAATATAAAAGTAAAGATAATAATTATAATAAGGTGGGAGGTACGTACATGTATGTACATAGCCCGTTTTCGGTGTGCCTCGATCCCGCACCGATGCCCAATCACGCGTCGTCTCTTCAATCGACAACACTATCTCATACAGAGTCGACCGCCTCGGGGGGCTTCTCGCCGACAATTCCCGTCGGCGTCTCGACGGTCTCATCGATCAGCGCGCTGTTTCGTCGAATGTGTCGACAAGTCAAATCGGTCGCGGCGGTTCAACCGCCTGTTCTTCTTCTTCTTCTTCTTTTCTTTCTTTCTTCTTCATCTTGCATGTTTTGTTCATCGTCATCGTTTTTCATGATTCACCATTCTCCGGCGAGAAGAAAAAAAAACGAATTTTTTCTTTTCGTCTCACACTGCCTGCCCAATTTAAAGGCGCACAATCAATTTTCGTTCAAAGGAGCATCGAGATGCTCACGGCGATTACTGTATGTCGTCGGGATTGTTTGTATTTGTGTGTGCGTGTATGTTTGTCGAAACCGCGAACTTGAATGTGCGCCCACCATTTTCGAAATTACGTTTTTGCCCAGCTGCCGCCGCCGACAAATCAATTGCAACATTTTCGACTCCTTCAATTTTTTTTGATTGCTCAGGGCTCACCGCTCTTATCAATGACGAATTTAAAAGCGCCACTCGGATTCAAGTTCTCTGTTGTCCCATTTATGGACTTTTTGTGTTCCATCGTCAAACTACAGTATACCTTTCGAATTTCACAATTGATTATTTGACAAGATGTGCCCCCTTTAATTAGGCTTTCATTATGCCCCAACGACTTTCTAGAAAAGTTCACTTTCACAAAAATATCATATTACCCAGGATTACTGACGCTATTTATTTGACATGATTTTTTTTTAAATTATTTAACGATGGTCCCTAGAGGGTGACGCGTCTTCAAATTTTAAACGATAAAATTTTAAATACCTACGCGTCCTTAAATGCATGTTGTACTTAATTTGGAACCGTAGGGACCATCCAGTTAAATAACTAGAGTTTGACTCGCCTTTGGCACCATATTATTGACAAATCTAGATAGTGAATTTTAAAAGGTTACAATCGCTGCCTTACTGTAGCTCCTGATGCGCCTTTAAATGGTCCCTTGGCAATTTGAAAGCTGCCGGCTGGCGAGCCATTGATGGTATTTAAATAGACTCGGGTGGGACGCGCATGCCGGGGTCGGCCGGCCGGACACCATCATGCCTCTTAAATTACTGAGCACATGCCATATACGGGCGGGCTTGATGGATTACACTACTGTGTGCGCGCGCGCGGTGGTTGGATGGATGGGACGACTACTCCGAAAACCATCTGTCCCCCGGCCGATGGTCCGACCGACCTTTTGTGTCCGCATACAGCATTCACAGACACACACACACACAACCATCTGCATTTTTATAGACACTTTTATATCCCGAAGGTCATTCTTCTTCTTCCTCTTCAATTTTTCTTCGTTGCTGTTTTGTTTTTTTTCTTGCTGTTGTTTGAGTAAACACCTATCCGTTTTTCGTCTCCTCCATTCGTTTTCTTCTTCTTATCACTGACAAACTAACTAAAAAAAATGATCATATGTATTTTTTTGCCTCGCCTTGTTATATTGATTGATTGATTCGTTGCCTTCATTCCTCATATATGCGGAATAATTGCTGGACGCCTGAAAATAGTGCGCTAATTAGGGAGCGAAAGATAGAGAAAATGCATTAGTGTGAAGGAGATATTCGATTCGATTCGGCGGGGGCGACGATTCGATTATCTTGTACGAATCGGAGGGCGACGGTCGGCCGGCCCGGCTGGGCGGCCGTTGAACCGAATTCGAATCGATCGATTTTTTGATACCTACGATTTTCTGGATTTTTATCTTTGAACATTTTGTTCTGTTTTAAGCTGAAATTAGGGAGTTGATTTGGTATTCATCGCACACATCGCAATTTAGTGCTACCGTAGGTCTAAGCAGACCCAGCAGCATAAACTACAAATCTGTTAATCAGACCAATTTTAGGATTAAGCAGACCCACTACAAACTACAAATCTTTTAAGCAGACCGCTTTTTGGGTTAAGCAGACCCACTATAAACTACAAATATGCTAAGCAGACCGATTTTATAATTAAGCAGACCCACTACAAACTACAAATCTTTTAAGCAGACCGCTTTTTGGGTTAAGCAGACCCACTATAAACTACAAATATGCTAAGCAGACCGATTTTATAATTAAGCAGACCCACTACAAACTACAAATCTTTAAAGTAGACTATTTTTTTGAATTATGCGGGCCATAAAACGGTATATCCGGTTTTTGCGTATCAAACATAATAAATTACTTATTATTGCTTTTTAATTTCGTGCAAAGAATTGAAGATAAATCTGACTTTAAAAATCAATGTTTATCAATAGCAGTGGAATATTTAGAGCACTGATTGTCAAAAGCCTTGAACCAAACTGTTAGCATCCGACGTTGGATGTGTCCTGATTTAATTCAGACCATCAGATTTTCTTCCTCGTACCGGCTCTTTTAGTCACCGCATTAAACCAACTATCACCTTTTATGCTCAAAATATGGTTTATTTTGGTCAAATCTCGTAAAACTGTCCAACGACATTAACACCATCAACAAAAAAAGAACCCCATACCATTTATGAGGCTCTTTTTTTGCTCGCTTCTTCGCGCATCGTCTTAAAAGGCCACATTAAATCAGAACGACTCATTTTATTGTGGGTGTGCTCTAGTTTTTCTCACTTTGCGATTCGATTCAAGTCAATTCAAGTTCCATTTTCAACTTCGATTTTCCGTTTTTATCAGTTGTCCGTTTATTGATCGAGCACTGATAATCGTCGCCCATGTGACCCCCTCCCAGCCGCTCAGTCCCTTTCAAGCCATGTGTGCAAACTAGCCAAATTTCAATGTTTCCGATTCAAGAGATGTCTTTTTGAGATACTATCCCCAAAAGAATCGCGCCTATTTTTTTTATCTTTTGGGTTGTTTTTGAAGTGCTCCAAAAATGGAAAGGTTCGCTCTACTAGTTTCAAGATAACGAAAAATGCTCTGAGGTTAGAAGAACGCCCACCAATTTTTGTTTCTTTTTTTTTTCGGACAAAACCTCCTTTTTCCGTTATTTTTCGCATTCCATTTTCCTGACTCATCTCATTTCAATGTTTTTGGGTGTGCCGTCTTGATTTTCAATTAGCCAACTGATAAGAAGTAAGCATTGTTTTTATGAAGACGGTGCACAGATTTTGGCGGAATTGCGTCAAAAATTTTTTTTTGTGGGCTGGGACGAAAATGTTGTGAAAAATCGGAAAATGTTTGCATTCACTCACGGAAAATTCGTCATTATTAAAAAAAGATGGGCTTCATAACTCCAAATGTGGTCAGCTTAAAAGATTTGTAGTTTGTAGTGGGTCTGCTTAACATTAAAATTGGTCTGCTTAGTAGTTTTGTAGTTTGTGCTGGGTCTGCTTAACCCAAAAAGCGGTCTGCTTAACAGATTTGTAGTTTATAGTGGGTCTGCTTAACATTAAAATTGGTCTGCTTAAAAGATTTGTAGTTTGTAGTGGGTCTGCTTAACCCAAAAAGCGGTCTGCTTCTCAGATTTGTAGTTTGTAGTGGGTCTGCTTAACATTAAAATTGGTCTGCTTAAAAGATTTGTAGTTTGTAGTGGGTCTGCTTAACTCAAGCTTTCAAAGAAATAAATTATTCGATTTTTTGCGAAAAGAACTTGCAACTTTGCAAAACCATGGGAAATGAACAACCATGAAAACGATTTGAGACAAAAATCATTGATGAAATGCAACTTTTTTTAAAATGGTCCCATCGGCGCCTTTTCCGTTACGTTCTTCTTGTACATATAGTCAGCTGAAACATTTTCAAATACCGCGACACCTCGAATGTTGCATTTTAGCACTTTCAACCTGTCCGCCGAATTCGATTAATTTCTTGATTTTCTCCCATTTTTTTTGCAGATGTCCGAAGATGTCGCGGTGAGTTCGACACTGCTTAATGGGTGAGTTCGGTTTTTTCTCTTCTTGCGCTCGCTTCGATTTTCACCTGTTCGCCCTCCTTCACCACCCTCTTCAAGCCGGCGGCCAGATGTTTTTTAATTTT
Source organism: Caenorhabditis bovis (assembly GCA_902829315.1). Taxonomy (NCBI): domain Eukaryota; kingdom Metazoa; phylum Nematoda; class Chromadorea; order Rhabditida; family Rhabditidae; genus Caenorhabditis; species Caenorhabditis bovis. The sequence continues at coordinate 5,288,214 of CADEPM010000004.1, read as the reverse complement.
ATTTTGCGCGCTCTCTTATTTTTCGTTCTCTCGACACGCCAATATTAAGTCGAATCTTGTGTTACAGTAATCGAGCGACGGCGGCGACGACGTCGTCATTCGGAAGTATCAAGACCGACTGGCAAATGCCACTCAACTTCAATCAGAACGTGACGAACGTGCCGAACGGCGGACAAATGATGACGGTAGGCAATGTGGAAGCTGGTTCGTCGCTTTAATGGAAGCTAATTGGTTTGAAGATGTCGCCACCGGCCGGCGATGGTCCCGGTTCGACGGGTTCGACGGCGCCCGAGGAGACGTCGTCGGCGTCGGACATCTCCGGCGACGCCGAAGGCGTCTGGAGTCTCGACATCGACCAGGCGTTTCAGGAAGCGTTGGCAATTTATCCGCCGTGCGGTCGCCGGAAAATCATCATCAGCGACGAGGGGAAGATGTACGGTGAGTGCGCAAACATCTGTTGGCCTTGGGTTCCCTTAAATGGACGGGATTAAAGTTGCGCAGGCAGCTGGGGGTGCTTTCGGCCGCCTTTAAAACGACGACGAGTAGCTTGCGTTGTATAAACAAATTCATGCGGCACCCGTTGCGATGGCGAACGCGCGCGCCGACGAACCATTGAGAAGGGATGGGGGACCCGATAAGATATTGTCGTCGAATATGATGTGAATGTCTGTAAACAGGCGTCAAAGTGTACACACCGGAAATTTTGATTTGAATATTTCGCCATTTCTCATTTTCCTCCTAGATTGTTGAAAAAAAGTTGTTTTTAACGATATTTTTGCGAATTTCTATAATTCATTAAAGAATTAATTATTTTTGCAAAAGAAAAAAACTGAAAGTTTTTGAAAATTTTTCTTAGAAAATTTTTATTTTCATTTTTTTAAATTTTAATTAATATTTTTCTTTGAAATTTGAAAAAAGACAATTTATACGAGAAAACTCTTTTTTTTTCCAAGCAATGTTTGGTTTTTAATATTTTGCGAAAATAAAAATGAGAATTCTCGAAATATTTTCCTAGAATTGATTTCAAAATTTCCCAACAATTCCAATTTTCAAATATCGCAATTTTTTCCCTTTTTTTGATCGCATTTTCTTTTTGAAAAGAAAATATTGTATTTAATTTTGACATTGATATATTTTTTTTATTCAGGACGAAACGAGTTGATCGCTAGGTATATCAAACTGCGATGCGGCAAGACGCGTACACGAAAACAGGTCTCATCGCACATTCAAGTGTTGGCTCGAAAGAAGTTGCGCGACGAGCAGGCGAAAAAGAAGGAGAATGGCGGAGGCGCGACGACGACGTCGACGACGACGACGACCGCGTCAACCGCCATCACACCGCCGAGATCGACGACGACACCGGTGGCGACGCCGGTCGCGTTTCCAATAAAAGCGGAAACGTCGCCGCAAGGCGCGACTCCCGAGCAACTCTCGCAGCAATTGCTCATTTCCAGTAAGCGATTTGCACATTTCATTTGTGATTTTTGATCCTCTAGGCCTCTCGCCGCAATTGTGGCCGTTTCCAAATCAGTTCAGTGTGGATCTCGCGCGTCTCGTGGCGCCGAAACCTGAACCGATCGCCGCCGAGCCGCCGGCGGCCGTCGAGCAGCCGACGACAGCACTCGTGATGCCGATCGCCTCCTCGTCGCTCTCCCTATTGGGATTCTCCGCCTATGTACAGTGCAATTCGACGAGCCAACGGACGGAGCTCGTCAAAATCGAGAACAGCCTCGAAGAGGAGACGATCGACATCTCGTTGTTCTACGACAAATTTCCCGAGATTCTACGCGAGTTGTACGCGAAATCGCCGAAAAAGGACATGTTCTTTTTGGCCAAGTGTTGGGCAAACATCAACGTCCCCGATGACATTATGTACGTTCTCGTTTCTTTTTCTTTTTTTTTGTTTTCGTGTGGGGACGATGGAACCCAATTTCGTGTGTTGCAGGAACAGCCAGTACGCCGTCGACTCGTTCTACCAAAGCACCGAGAAGTTCCATCTCAAGGTCTCCACGATGGCGTGCTCGTTCGGCAAACAGGCCGTCGAGAAGATCGAGGCCTATCCGCCGACGGAATGCATCGGCACCTACTCATTCGCCCTCAAAAATTCGCCAATGTGCGATTACATGGTGAAATTCATATCGGAGTTGAAGAAGTTGGAGAATATCGAATATATGAACAGCGTTCTCGAGAACTTCACGGTTTTACAGGTGAGTGGAATCATTTAATCAAGCAAAAAAAAATCAAGCAATTTTCAGATAGTGACGAATAGCGAGACCAATGAGACAGTGATGGTCCTTTGCTTCGTGTTCGAGGTGTCTCGTGAGCCGGAGCCGAGCTGCTCCGTTTACCGGTTGTCTTCATAAATCGCCTCGCGCTTCATCTCCACCGGTAGCGACCGGTAGCAATTCCAGAAAATCTCATCAACTGCCATACTATTATGATAATTTTATTGAATCCACCAATCGTCAACAATCATTCCAGAAAATCTTCAAGTCGCTTTTATTTTCAGTTTATGATTATTATAATTTGTTTTTTATTTCTCATAATGTGTGCAACCCAATTTCTTCTTCCCCCCTTAAACTACTTCGATCACATTTTAACGTACGAGTTGCCCGCCCACCAACAATTATAGATTTCTCGTTTTTTCTTTCCTGCACACAAATTTCAAGTCACAACCGATCATTGATTAGAATTAGCGTTTTAATTATTTTATTTTCTTTAATTCAAATTACAATGAAATGTTACTTTTTATTAATAATTTTCCTTTTTTCTTTTCAGAATATTGTCAATGCTGCAAACGCGCTCCATTGATAATTTGCCGCAATTTGATTTTGTTTGTCGATATCGAATTGTTTACCGGAGAAATTTGATATTTTTTTCCATAAACATTTGAAATTTTAGCGTATAAAAACGAAAAATGAATAAAAAATATTGCCACCGAAATGAGATTCGCAATTTTCGTCATCGCATTAGTCCATTTTGCGACTGCCAGTCAGAATGCGGAGCCGTTGGCTGAAAAGAAGAACACGGGACCACTAACTGTTGAGACGCTTGACAACTACATCGGAATGCTCGGCATTTTTAAAGGTGCATTTAGTTAAAATTTGAAATTTCGATTGCGAATCCTTATTTTGTAGATATGATTCCGGCGGAATTTGTGAAAACCGCGCAAAGTGTAAGATTTTGTTGATTATTATTTTTTCTTAATCCACAAATTCCAACATTTTCAGTTGAATATCACCCAAAAGCACGAAATCATTCGATTCGTCACTGATTGGTTTCAAGAGAAGATCGCGAAGCCCGAAACGAAAGACGATCTCGTCGAGCTCCTCAAGCAGCACCTTCCATCGGTCTACCAGAAAATCAATAGTTGGAACGAGACATTCTACACCAAATATGAGGCGTTGAAGCCGGAAACTCAAGCATTTCTCGTTGAATGGAAAGAGAAGGCGTTGCGTTTTATGGAGTCGTCGAATTCGACGACGGCGTCGTCGACCAGCGGCCTCTCGTTGATCCGCGATCTCGCCTCGAGTGTACAGAATATCGATTCGGAGACCAAAGAAGATTTGCGCAAGCAATTCCCGACAATTGTCATTTTGACCGAAGGTTCGTTTTTTTTTGCTATCGAAAGCATCACAAGAAAAAGCGAGAAGCCCCCCTCTCGTGGTTCGATGGCTAGACGAATTACCAATTTGCACGCCAAGAAGGATGGTCCGTAATTACGGGGTTCTCGTTTTTTATTTGCTTTTATAATAATAATTGGAATCAATTTTTCTTGGAAATTAAGGATTTGGGTTCACCACATTCACAACAATCATCATGGTCCTTCAACAACTAACCGAATCGCTGAAAGCGAGTTCTATTCCGAAAAATTTAAGTGAATGCAATATTCCGTTAGATAAATAATAAAGGTTTTTTTTTCGAAAACTACTATCTCTCTCACAAGTTGTATTATTTTCTCAATTTTCGAAAAAAATTAATCGTATAGAAATTTGAATAACACGAATTGATCAATTAAAAAAAAAAAGAGGAATCCATGCACGAAGATCTCGTAGAAGTCGCGTGACACTGCAAAATCTCGGAAAGTCCATTTCCAAGCGTGTCCGACATCTGCGGGAAATTTTTTTTCAAAAAGTGACTGCCGGTATATGTTGTGGTAAGAATGCGATTTGCGTGCGGTCACAACACTTTTTTATTATTTCTAATGGACCTATTTATGCAATAAAAAAATACATTTCGCGAATTGGTCCATAAATTGTGATACTGGCCACATAATGAAGGCAGCGCAACCGACTTTTGCCACAATGCAGCACTCTAGATTCGGAAATGCGTTCGTTGGCGACGAACCGCAACGCGTATGACGACATACGCAGCCGATTTTGTTTCTTTGCAAATTATGGTGTAGAAACGACGTTCGAGAGAGTGTGTGGTTTTGAGAGACGAAGAGATTTCTACGCGATGAATTGCTAAACTAAAAAAAATTCGCGGCCGTGACCGTGGATTTTTATTAATCTAGTCCGTGCATGCCCGCTCAAGAAAATACATTTATCATCCGTCAAATCAAGATGACTCGATAGACATCCGAGTTTTTCGATTTATCGATGACCGGAAAAATTGGGCTTCTCGCATTGTCCCCGCGAAATATCGGAAATCTCAAGGAGCTTCTAACAACAGCAGCGAGCGCAGTTTCCAATAAACTGTATATAAGGTTATTTCCATTTGCTATTTGAGAATTGTAAAAATTGTATTAAAGATTTAATCCGGATCAACCAAGAACTGACGATGTTGTTGGAAAAATTTATCTTTATTCATCCTCCAAATGCCCAAAATTAGACGTGCGTGTGTTAACGAAGGCTCAGAATCCAGAAGGTTTGGCACGAAATCAATTCGATCGCTGATATTTATAAAATATAGATTATGCGTTGATTGGAGATGTAAATCCTGAAGAAACCCAATCAGTTACTCCGAAATACAAAAATATTGTGCTGGGCGGAACGTTTGATCGATTACACAATGGCCACAAGGTTCTACTGACTAAGGCAGCTGAGATGGCCTCGGAGAGGGTTGTTGTTGGAGTTACAGAAAAGAATATGATTTTGAGTGAGCTGCAGATACTCATTTTTGACCACTTGATTCCTTTTTTAGAGAAATCTCTTTACGAGATGATCGAGCCGGTTGAATATCGAATGGAAAAGGTCGCCGAGTTTGTTGAAGACATCACATTCAACGTCAAATGCATCACCGAGCCTATCGTTGATCCTTTTGGACCGTCGACTCGCATGGAAGATCTTGAAGCGATTGTTGTGAGCCGAGAGACAATTAAAGGAGCAGATGCTGTGAATCGGAAGCGCGATGAAAAAGGAATGCCACAGTTGGACGTGATTGTCGTCGAATTAGTCGAAGGCGTCGATGAAATTCTCAACGAGACCAAAATAAGCTCGTCGACAAAGCGAAGAGAGGCGCTCGGAACATACTTGCGAGCACCGAAGCATTTCGAGAGGCGGCCATACGTTATCGGATTGACTGGCGGAATCGCATCGGGCAAATCGAGTGTTGCCAAATATCTCAAGCAAAAGCATGGATTCGATGTGATCGATTGCGATCAACTTGCTCATTCGTGCTATGAGCCGGGAAGTGTCTTGTGTCAGAAAATTGGCGAGACGTTCGGAATTGATGTGGTCGTCGATGGAGTTGTCGATCGAAAGAAGCTCGGAAGCATCGTTTTCGGAGATTCCGTATGAAAATATTCATTTTTTGGTCCAAACCAACAATTTTTCAGGCAAAACTTCACCAATTAAACCAATTGGTGTGGCCTGTTGTTCAAGAACGCGCCATGAAGCTGATCGAGCAGTCGACTTCGAAAGTCGCCGTGATCGAAGCCGCCGCTCTCATCGAAGCCGGCTGGCATAGACAGCTGCCCGAAGTGTGGACGGTCTTCATTCCACCGGAGGAGACGATTCGGCGTGTTGTCGATCGCGACAATGTCAGCGAGGAGCAGGCGAACGCAAGAATGGCGTCGCAGATAACGAATAAGGAGCGCATCGACAATTCGAATGTGGTTTTTTGCTCATTATGGGACTACACGGAAACGCGGGCTCAAGTCGATAAAGCGGTAAAAACTCTCATGGAACGCATCCAGTAATAATCTAGGCTCGTGTCTTAAAATTAATTGTGATAATTATAAAGTGCAATTATTTAAATACTTACATTTGATCATCCTTCAGGTGTTTGTTTTTCAACTTCTTTTCATATTCCGGCAAAATATTCAAAATTTTCAAACATTCGAAAATAATCCCGCACCGTGGTCACTCGGTGTTTGCAGCCAAATTGCGTACCGTATCCGTCAGCGCTTTTGTTGTTCGAAGAGATACATTGATTTTTATTGAGCTATTCGTGAGAATCTCCAAGTTTTCTTCTTCCGAATAATCTTTAAAAAAACGCTACAATGCTCCACTTGTACACTGCCCGCTGTTTAGCGTATTTCTCTTTTTTCTCAATTTTTTATGAACAAAAAATGATTTTTTTAAATAAAATTCTAATAGACAGTTGAATTCGCGTAGAGCGCCGAATTTCCAACGGTCGACCTTCGCAAAACGTTCCTCATCTTCTTCAAACGATCGACATTGCCGAAAATATAGCCGATGGGGATAAGAATTAAAATATTCACATAGCTGCAAACACTACTCGTATTAATACTATCATCAACTCCAATGAAGGCGAAGAATCCGGTGTAGAAAATTCGAAGCTGCAGAGGTCAAAAAAAAAAATAATTGGCCAATTTAGTTCGAAAAAACCCATTGACAAACCGAGGTGTTGATGAGAATCGGCAACGTTTGAAAAATAATATTGAGCTCGACGGTCTTTTTGCTTCCCGACACCATGTCCATTTTGTGGATTCGCCAAAAAAGGATGAGATAGAATCCGATGGAAATCACGGGAAGCATGAGGTGCATTAGAACGTACACCTGCAAAATTCGATTGGAGCTGAAAACCAAAAAAAAAAATAAATAAGGGACCCAAATTTGGATGGTGGTCAGCGTCGAGAATTGCTCGCGGCATTCTTGATAGTCGTCGGTGAGCAGCTGAAACGAGATTTCAGAAGAAAAAAAGTAACGAAAATTTTTGTTACATATTTCGTCGGGCACACTTTTTTCGAAATCATCATCGTGCCGTGGCATCGTCGAAAAAAATGCGCAACATAGAAAATGTTGAAGAGAATTGGGATGGCTAGCGCGAGTTTCAGACAATTTCTGCAATTTTTCGTCTCGCTTTCCTGCTATTTTGACCCCTACCCGGTCACGTATTTGTGATATTTTTGATCTGCGACGACCGATCGCTGGACGCTCAACGCGAACAGGAACACGGGAATTGCGGGACCATTGAGGAAATTCGTCGAAGCGTCGTCGACACGCGACGAAGCCCTACAATCCAATTTTGTCGGACCATTTTTTGTTGTCAATTTGTCTCCCCCCCACAAAAACGCGATGAAAAGGCCGAGCTTCAGAGCATTGAGCTTGCTGGAATCGTATAAGCTGAAAATCAACGTCAAATGTTTGATCGACTCGATGGTGCCATGTAGAATAATCAACAAAAAGAATAGCAATGTGATCGGGTAGGTTGAAATGAGCTCACAACGGCTCTCGACACCCTTTCTTACGTTTTTCTCATTTTTTTAGATACAATATCGCATAAATTGCATAAAATACGAGCTTGGCGACGACTAGAACGACTAGTAATATATAGAGAAATTCCATTGAATGCCCTCCAAATGCATCGAGCAATTCGGGAGAATTCCTTATATAATACGCTTATACGCTCTCCTTAACGTATTATTATCGAAGGCAGATTCGACCTAAAAAAAGGGGAAATGAGCAAAAATTTTGCGGGGTTTGAGTTTGATTCGCTGAAAACCTGCGATGGTCCAAAAATGGGCGGTTCGCGTGCTGTGGGTCTCGCAACATGAGTGTCGATTTACGCCAGTGGCGCGTTGTCCGTGTGGAGTACACACCAACCAATTCTGGCAATTAGCCAAAATTTGAATTGCCGCCTTGGGGTCTCGTATGGAAAACACTCTTACGAGAAGCGAGCTTAATTTAACCTTAGCCAATATAATACAAAATGATACATTTTTAAATGAATCTAAAAATGCTATATTGGACGTGGTAAAAGAAGTACATTTGATTTTAAGGGACCAATTAATTGTCGAAATGGTCCGTCCACGACAACATGCAATATTATCGCTTGGCCCTTTTTTTCCCAGAAATGCACTTCAATGAACGTCTTCGTCTTCATCATTCGGCTCGTTGGTTAATACGATAAGAAGAAGCTCTACAATTCTACCTTAGTTCCAACAGTCTGCTTCGCATCCTCTCGACTTTCATGCACTCCCATCTGCCGACAATTATGCGGGCCACGCTCCCCCCCCTCGGCGTTCTCATCAACGATTTCCTTGTCTTATTTTTTAAAACCCAAAAAAGGAAAAGCGGCCAACGAGTGAATGTGTGTGTGCCTCAAAGTGGCCGCCATTGCCAATAAATGTTTGCAATATTTGCGCGGTCGCTAATTAGCGGTGGTGGGCAAAAAAAAAACAACAACGACGACGACGTTTTCATCATTTTTTTGCACACACCGGCCTCGCCATCGCCGACATGGGACAACTGCTCGCCATGTTTCGCCGATCGCGTCTCGACGCGACGCGCATCCGAAGCGTCTGGTGCGATCACATCAAATCCGGCGATCACTATTTTCAGAAGGTTCGTTCGTCCCCCCCCCTCCGCTTCATTCCATCGTATTCTGTCGGGCTCATCTAGGTCGTGTTGGGCGTGTGCTCGCGGAACGCGTGCATCCGAAGCGCGATGCTCGCCTCGACGCAGCAATTCGCCGCCAACGAGGACGAGGAGAATTTCGTGTTGTCGAATCTCGCCGATCGCATCACCGTCTTCTTCGAGCAGCTGATCACGGTAATCCGAATGTTGAGCATCGTCGAAACTTGATGCATCCAACCTAGTTTAGGATGACGTCATCTCGAATCAAGCGGACCTTCAAAAACAGTGCTATGAGCTCGGCAGGCAGCATTGCTCATATAGCAAGAAAATGTTCAAGGTGAGACGCTTCATATTGATCATTCGGATCGGCGCATTGCCAGATATCGTATTGGGAGGAATTCCTGCTGATGATGATGGACGTGCTGGAGAACGAGCATCCGGAGACGACGAAGGACGAGCAGAAGGCGTGGCACGCGTTCATCCGATTCATCAATGAGAACATGCTTGATGGTTATCTCGATGCCACGTCATATGTCAAACAATAAATATTGAATTAATGATTCTCAAAAAAAAAAAAACAAAACAAAAAATGGAGCAACAACCACTCGAATTAGCATTTGGTGTCGTCGGGCCATTCGAATTCGAACGACGCCAAATTGACGCCATCCCTCTCGGCGTACCACACCATGAGTCGATCGCCAATCCAATCGCCGCCGCGAAACGCGCCATCGAACAGAAACGCCGACGAGCCGTCGATGAGAGTGCTGACGCACGACGAGACGCGATTGCGACGCGTCGCGTAGAAGACGCCGTCGTAGATCATCGCGATCAACTCGATCGACTCGCGCGTCGCCTGCGATCGAAACACCATTGGCGCGGTGGTGTTGGCGTGATAGTCGATGGCAATCGTCTCGTTGAATGTCGAGTCGTAGAGGCGTAAATTGCCGCCAGCGTCGAGCACATTCATCACCTTGTACTCGACGATTGTGCTCAACGCTTCGATGTCGATCGATGGGCATTGGATGGTGTCGCCGATTTGGGTCACCATCGACGTGCCGTTGAGCACAATGGTTTGAATGGTGCATGGCGTCGTCGAGTTGCTCATCGTCGTCACGTGCAGTGTGCTTCGATCGTCGTCGACTCGCATCTCCACCGATTTGTTGATGATCTCGAAGTAGTGGCCTTTGACGGAGCACTTTTGCGATTCGCTGGATGCCATATCGCGACAATCCCAACAGCACGCTATCACCGAATCGACGGTGGGCGGGATGATCCGCGGATCATAGGAGAGGATCTGACACGTGGCGCAACTCGCGTCCGCCATCGACAGATTGTAAGCGGCGAACGTGTTCGACGTCTCGTTGAAGACGATCATCCGCGAGTCACGCACACTGTAGCCGATGATTCTCGACGTGTAGACGAGGCCGGCGACGTCCGGCGCGAACGTCGTCAGATTGACGCCGAACGAATGGAATTGCGACGAGGTTCTGACGACGTAGCCGACGAGGAATTGAGACGATCGGCTCGACGTGGTGCTTGTCATCGTGGTGCTCGTCGTGAGCAGATTGTTCGGGTACGCGTGATTATGGCCGCCTGGAAAGATGAGCTCATTGGAAACAAAAATTGAAATGAGCACTCTGGGTGAGCTCGTCAATGCTTTTTTTGGCCTCAAATTGAAAAATTGTGAAAATGAAAAATGAGGTTGGGGGTTTCGAAAAAAAATGGTCCCACCACGAAAATGTGTCGATCCAAAACATACTGTAGAAAATCTAGAGGGAAGTGATTTTGGGCATTAAATTTTTCAAGCCAGGGCGCTCGTTTTGAAGAGCAAATCCGAAAATGCATACCAGTATTGACAATGAAGAAAATGAGCAGCACAATGGCGGAAGCGATCGAGAACAGTAGAAGGAGGACGACGAACGCGAGAAGGCATCGCTGGCGTCGCGACCAGCCGCGAATCGCGTCGACGCAACCGCAACACAACACGCCTAGAGATGTACGAATCGTATGTGCCGACAATTTTGCGGGACACTCACCGCCATCGCTCGCTGGCCGCCTCTCATTCGGCCATGAGTCGATGCGCATGAAAACGTCGTTGCTCGTCAGATGCGACGACGAGAATCGGACGGTTCGATTCGCTGATTCCTGAATCGAATCGCATCCGAATCATTTTGGCGGGCAAAAAATCGATTTTCTGCGATTGTGCGTCACAGTGTTTGCACACATTTCACAAAAAAATTATTTTAAATTTTGCGAAAAAACACAAAAATCGTTTTGGATGCCAAACCTTGTTCGCTATCGTCGTCTCCGATTCTCGTCGATGGCCGCGCGACGGCGGCGGCGGCGACGACGAGGTGGCCGTGGATTGAGCGTCGTCCGTCGAGTTTCGCGTCCTGCATTCATCAATCAACATTAAAGCGATTCCAATAATAATTCTTACATTCTTTCTTTTTTTTTGGCTTACCTATCGCATATTATTCATATAGTCGCAAAATAATCATCGAGCGGCCGCGTTTTTTCGTTGCGCCGAGCTCATTCTTATCATTCGGCTTCTCGCGCTTATCAATTTCGATTTCGCAACGCAATTTTTAATCAAACAATACGATTTTTACAGCACTTCATTCCCAAGGTTACTCGCCTTTTGCGAATCACTCCAATCGGCCCACGATATATTCATGCCAAGCAAATTTTAAAATGTTCTTTTGCTATTTCAATCTGCGGACACTTCTCCGGGCTTCTGTTGAATAGGTACTCTATTTGAGGCGAATTTTCCACAATAACAAATAATCAAAAGAGAGAGCTTATTCGTGGACGGACCATTTCGACAATTAATTGGTCCCTTAAAATCAAATGTACTTTTACCACGTCCCATATAGCATTTTTTAGCTTCATTTAAAAATGTGCCATTTCACATTGATTGTGATTAAATTAAGCCCGCTTCTCGTAAGAGTGTTTTCCATACGAGACCCGCAAGGCGGCAATTCAAATTATTCTATAATCACTTGTGCGACAAATTTTGGTTAATCGCCAGAAATGGTCGTTGTGTACTCCACACGGACAATGTTGCGAGACCCACCGCACGCGAACCGAAACGCGTCTGACGACATTCAGAGATGACGGCATTTGTGGACCATCGCAGGTTTTTTTTTTAATTGAGTATTTGAAATACTGAAAACAATTTTTTTGACACCAACTTCTAAAAAAAACCCCACAATTAAAAATAAATAATTATTCGACTTTGCATTTTTTTGTTTGAAAGAAATTTAGCTATTGCGAGAAGACTTTTAAAAGAGAATCCATTTTTCAAATTTAAAACTACATGAAATTCCGGAAAAATATCCTTTTTTTCCTATTTTTACCAAAAATTCCATGTGGACAAAAAGAACAAGATATTGGAGGGGATCATTGGCACTTATCGATATCCATCTGCGGACATTCAAACAGGTTTCACTCATAATTGGCTAGAGAAATTCTACGGATTTCACGTTGAACGTCGAATCTGCGGACAATTCGCAGTTCGAGAAAAACGCCGTCAATGTCAATCAGAAAACAAGAACGTCCTTCAAAAAAACCAACGGAATGTTACAATTGCGGTTCAAAATCTATCAAATTCCATTGTTTGACAATTAAAAAAAACGAATTGTCTCGAAAAACGCGCCAAATTCGGCAAATGGCATTCAAAACGAGTCGAGAGAGCACGCGGGAGCGAGAGACGCAGAGCGCGAGACATCACGTAGGACGAAGATGCGCAGACATCGGAAAACCAACACCATTTTATTTCTGTTTTTTTTTCAATAATTTATTCATATTTTTTGTTGTTTTTTCACAATTTTCCCATATTAAAAAAAACGAGAAATTACATGTACTCAAAATTCAAGATGCTGAAAGAAACGAATTGGGAGTGTTTGTGCTTTTGGGAGACAAATGGTAGGTCGAATCATTTTCTAAAAATACCGTACTTCAAAGGGATGGGGGGAAGGGGGGCGCGTTTCATCATAAAACCAAAAAAAAGCAATCACAAAATCTAGAAAATACAAATATAACAAGTAAATCGAACACAGCGTTTTTTTTTTTAATGAAGATTAAATATAATATTATATGTATATATGAAGACCATTGCACATACGGAGAGTCATGCCATCCAGTACGACCTACTAGTATCAGGGGAAGTTCTGAAGAAGGTGATAGCGAGAAAAAAAAACACAAAATTTGAGGGAGGGCGGGAAATTGAAAAATCCTATATATAGTATAAAACAAGAACCTCGATTCCCCGGACCATTCGGTGCCCGGAGGCATTTGCAGAAAGACAAATTTCGGACAGCGAGAAGAGAAGGAGACGACTGACAGACAGGATGCGATCGGAATGGATGCGGAAATTCGAAAAAAAAATAAATTAGTTATGAACAAACAAAAAAAAGACGAATAAGCGGAAGATGATGAAAAGGCAGTGGGGGGGGGGGGCGGAATTGTTTCAAACTATCAAAAATTGGGTGCAGAGGAAAAAAAAACAAAAAATTGGTGGAAAGCAAAACGCACACCGGTTATGCGAGCGAGAGAATTTGGGCGATTGAAAGAAAGACGCCGGGTAGTTTGCAATTGTGTATTTTTTCTTTGACTAATTAACAATTCGGATTCTCTATGATGATGATGATGATGTCGAAGACGATTGCACATTCGTATCCCGTAGTACTTGAAGTGTCGGCGGTGTGTTCGAGCCGCTCGTCGGACTTCCGATCGCCGACGTCGCCGTCGAATTGATCACATGATGATTGCTCGGCGACATTACTTGGCGCGCGTTATGATGACCAACACTACTACTGTGTTTCGATGACGAGTTGATCGTGGTGAACGCGGTCGAAGCATTCTCGACGTCCGATTTCGGCGTCGACGACGGCTTCGGCTCGACACACGGTTTGATGTCGTCGAGTGGCGTGTAGGTGATCTGGAAATACGAAACAGCGTTGAATGACGAGCCGAAAACGCCAAGTGGAGCCTACCTGATAGTTTTTGCCAGGCGGCGGCGGTGGATTCGGCGCCAGACTCCGATAGAACTCGTGCCGCTGCGCTGCCGTCCAATTCAACGGCGGCGTCGTCAAGCCGGGTCGCGCGTGTTTCGCTGGCGGCGGCGGCGAGCACGGCACATCATCCGACAGACGCTTGAGTCGCCTGGAAAACAATCGCAACGTTGAAAACCGAACTCCGTGTTTGGTGTGTAAAAATTACTACTACTACCACTAGTCGAGAGACAATGGGCGCGCAACAACCGCCACCACAAAAAAAATTTGTTGCCTAGTGTTAAACGTCAAGGTCATCAACCAGTTTTTGAAGCTGGCGGGTGACCTCAAGACAAAGAAAAAAGAATAATGAAAGAAGAAGAAGAAGGAGAAGAAGCTGACCTGCACCATGTGTCTTTGTATTCTTCCTCGAACCGCTTTGTGTGTTGCTGTAGTGATTCTTTGGTCAATGGGATCGCCGGCGGGTATTTCCTGAAGAGAGAGAAAAAAAATTATAAAATGCCATTCGATTCCTTCTGGTTTGCTTGTTTGTTCATCATCATCATTGTTATTATTATTACTATTGGGTGGCTGGCGACGGGTGGGTGGTGGCGACCGACACCCGTATGGTGAAGGACGCACCACGCCGCCGATGCGTACGCCAATAACAACAACAACAACAACAACAACAACAAGAGTGAGATAGAGATAATCAAAAAAAAAGGTTCCTCCGGAAAACAACTCACTTCTCATCGAACGGCTCCAAATCCTTGGCAGGCGTGTCGGGTCGCGATTGCGATTTGAGAAGACGATGCACATTCTCCAGACAATTGATTTGGGTGTAGGACAACGGCGGCTCGGCGCCACCAGCGCCGCTCGACGACGTCGGACTCGACGCCGTCGTCATCTTCCGTTGCGCGGCCTTCTGCTGCTGTTGCGCGGTGCTGTTCACGACGAGATGCTCGACGAGTTTGTCGATGTAGACGCCAAGATCCGACGGATGTTGGCACGAGCCGAAGAACGCGGCGGCGGTGGCGGCCGCGGCCGCCGACGGCGACGGATGCGAGCATTCTTTGCGAGCCGATGTCGACGGTACCGGCTGAAATAATCGAAAACGTTAGAATCGAGTCGTAGTGATTGTGAGATTGGTTGGAATCGAACTCAACAAAAAAAAACATTGCTGGTCGTACTTCAGCGAGCTCATACAAGTAGCCGAGAATGTCCATGCTTCTTTCTATTTGAGGGGTGGGGTGGTATTGTCTTGTTGTGGTGTATTGGTAAACGACTGGCTGTTGCTACTGCTACTGCTACTGGCTGGCAAGAGGGGGGCGGCAAGCAACCAAGGGAAGAGGTGGGGGGGGGGTCTCCGACACAAACCAACACACACACACGTACAGAGGAGAGAGAGGGAGAGGCGCGCGGCAGGTACGGGAACTCCCAGCACCGGCTGGTGGGAGGGGCAAACCGCACACGAGGCGACACCGGGAGTGCGCGAGGGGGTCAAACGAACGGAAAACACCGTGATAGCGTGTGAGCACCATGTTCTCACGCAAACACGGAAATGTTCGCGCCGTTGTTGGCGCTCAACGCGGAAATAAAATCTTGTGTGTGTGTGTGTGTGCTCAATGCCAATCTATGTACAACTCCGAACTGTGATCTACTGCTGGTGCGCCATTCTCGCCGGGTTCCCACGCTCGCTTCCACAGGGGAGTCGATTAATCAACACTATTCGAGTTTCTTGGTTCACAATTGAAAAGAAACAAATGGTTAATGTAAGATGTACATTATCTTCAATTTGTGATTCTAGGATTACTGTAGCACAAGTTTCAACACCATCGCTGAAATTCTTGAAACTTGACGCGACCTCCGATACATTCCTCTCGAACATTTTTTGGTTGGATTACTGTACATCTTTCACATGCCCATTTTATATAGATATGCATAGTTTCAACAACCTAATATAGGATTACGGTAAGACACTGAATCGCACGTGAGATTGTTTAAAGAAACATGTAGTTGTAAATGGCAAAAAGGTCACACACCTTTTAGCAACAAAGAAATGAAAAAATACTCATCCTTTTATTCGTTTCTTTCCAATATTAATGTAAAGCATCTTGAATTCGAGTACATTGACGATGAGGAACGGGCCGACCCCATATTGGATAATACAGTTATCCTATCCGGCCGATGGGGCCGGCCCAACGATTGTCGTCGAGCTCAAATCTAAGCCGAAATCGAGTACGCGTCGACGGTGGGGCAAGCAACAAGAAGCAAGTGACCAATGTCCATTGGCGGCACGCATGGGGCGGTTAGGGTCGGCGCGAGAGGAGGCGCCAGTCGCGGACACGGACACGCTGACGCGATGGTGCCGCGACCACGGACGGCACCGCAGCAGCAGCGGCGGCGGCCGTGGTGGCGGCGGTAGGCGCCGCGGCGACATCCCTCATCGCCTCTCCCCCCCCCCCTTCCCCCCCCGTGCGTGTTGCCCTTTAATTTAGTGCATTCCTCGCCTCCTTCACACCATCATCGTTTTCCACTCCCCTCTCGAGATTCGCCGACTGGTACTGGACCCCCTGTCTTTACGGAGAGGGGGGGGGGGGTGGTTCGTGCACACGCTCGTTCTCTACGCTCTCTCAGCTAGCCATTCTTGCGCTTCCTGCGTCTCGCATCGAGAGACCGACGAGACACCGATTCCGAGTGTTATTGCAACACTGTGGTTGGAGGGGCTGCTTGATAGACGCCACCTGGTACCGCGATTCCAGAACAAGGGCGTCATGAAATCCACGCACGCGTGTGAGAAGAGTATGCCGCCGGCGGTGCCGCCGTCGACGACGACGACGACGCCCCGTGACCATCACAGCGAGGAACCGAACCGAACGACGATGTCAGCCAGCCTCGCCCACCTCACCGAATGGGCGTGCTCGCACTGATAATGAGGACGTGCCGCTTCTTTCGTGTTTATGTTCCAAATTGAGACATTCAACGGATTAGGCGATCGCCGACCGGCTCGCGAAGCACCAGCGACACGATGAATTGGGCGCGACTAATCTCATCAATATCAACGCCATTCGGAGAAGCAAGTTTCAGAAATCAAAAGATCGCTCGATTCAAACGCGTGTGAGAAAAAAAAATCTCGATAAGAGCACAATCATTAGCAACATTTCGCGAATCTCATGTATAATCTCGATTTTGAGAAAAATGGAATTTCAAAGAAAGATAATATACTGTATGAGCAATTTTAATTGAAAAGCTAGAATTTCAGAAAGTAGAACATTGAATACAGTAATGTCTAGAATTTCAGCAAAAAAAATGTTTCCCCCCTCAATTTCTTAGATTGAGGTTTCGATTCCCCAAAATTGCGCGTTTCGTTGGTCCGAGAATCATCACCTCAAATTACTACCGTATATCGCCCCGCTCAACTCATCCTACTAATTTCATTGTAACACACACTCCACACCTCCCCTACTAGAGGGCCCACTTAACAATGTTATTGGTGCCAGGTAAATGATATGTACGTTCGCATACGCACAATTGACAAACAGATAGAGATGATAGTAAGCGAACGGAACGGAACACGACCGACCAGCGTGCGGTGCCAGTCACTGTCATCATTCGAATCGAATCATCGGCGTGTGCAGACCGACCAATTTCTTACTGATAAGAATGAAAGACTTACTCGATTCATTATCGATCGCAGCTCATCCTCGAACGTCTTCGCCATCACCGGCGGTAGCACGTTGGTCTGTTGGCCGTTGGCGGGCGCTGCAAGAACGTCGGCGTCTGAAATCGTCACGATTTCAAAAGAAACACACAAATCGAATTACCTCCAATCGGGACCGAACAGATGCGATGTCTCGCGACGACGAGCTCGATCTTCTTCGTCCACGGGTTCAGATAGGCCGACCATTCGGTTTGCGATCGAAGGATTGCTCCATTGTGCGCGACGAGCCGCAATTCGGCGATGCTCTTCACCACTTTGCCTCTCGAGTTGTGCACTAGAAAAAAATCACACGAAATTGGAGCATTTCCATTTTTGGATTGTTGATCTCTCTCTCTCTCTCCTTCTCGATCGCTTCTTCCTCGTGCCTCACAAGCTAGCCAGCCATCAAGCTAACCCCCCAACAAAACACAAAGAGAGATTCGCGAAACAACACGTTCTTCAAGCCACCATCTCGACCATCATCATCATCATCATACGGAACTCGATCCGGTCCACATCCATCAAGCTTCTCGACAACATTTTCAACACGCAACTTACAATCGATGTGAGCTTGTCGCACAACGTGCACGTCGGGCGCGTAGACGAACGCGAGAAGGGATTTTCCAATGAGATCGGTGGGCAGTAGGCCGAGGTAGGGAATCGATCTGAAATCAATTGTGGTCGGATCGAAACACGCCGAATAATGGCGGCGAGACTTACGCATAATCTATATGGGTTAGCGCGCACGTCGACGAATGTTTCGTGATGAACGTGAACACGTGGAACGGATGAATCGACGGCGAGAACGCCGAGCGAAGCGCCAGCACCGTCGTTTTGGCACGATCGCGCTCGAATTCGCACAGAAGCTCACAAGCTCGAAGGCTATTGTCGGGCCTGAAACAAAAAATCATCATGATCACTCATTTGGCTCATGCTCTTCCTCCCCATCCCCCCTCCCTCGCATCAATCATCACAATGAGCTGGACAAGGTCCGCGAGTCGGCGTTTGCATAATGAAACGCAAACAATCAAATGCACGACATTTCGCGCGACGCCTGCGTCACACTCTCTCTCGGCCGACTGTCAGACCCCCTCGCTCGCACTCCACGACTCTCGCCGCCCGGGGGGCTGGCAGATATAGCGGGTGAATTCCCACGCGTGCAACGCACCCGGGGGGAGACTGTCTAAATTTAGGATCAATGTGTACGGTGGGTTTTTTCTCGCCCGTCCCCCCCCCCACCCCGACTTCGCCGCGCGTCGGCTCAAACGACTTACATGGTGACACGCGCGAAGATTCGCTGCTTCACCGAAGCGGCCGCCGCTGACAAAATGAACGATTGACCCTTCGACTCGAGACGCTCGAGAAAACTGCTGCCGATCGGCAAGTATTGATCGTTGAACTGATCATTGTACGTCACCGACGAGACGACGGTGCCCTGTGGCAGCGAGAAGGTGCACGCGAACAATAGACGATTGTCGGACTCATCGTCGAGCTCCACCGACGATGAGGACCACGTGTTCGGCGGCGACAACGTGGCACCTTCTTCTCGGACCGCCTACAAAAACGAATCGAGATTGGGTTTTTAATGGAAATCCTATCAAAATCGACGTCAACAAGAATCTACCGGATTCAAGAAGGCAACACAATCCGGAATAGAACGGAATGAGTATTTGTTTGAATATCAATCCTCAAAATTTTCTTCACTCCAACATCAACAAAAAAACAACAAACAAACAAATAAATAAATAAATAAACAAAAACTGAGCTCACCTGGTGCTGATGGTTGGCTGGCACAACGATATTGGGTGTTGTGCTTGACTGGCCCGCTGGCTCCATTCGAAAGGCGCCACGTTCTGAAAACGCAAAATAAAGAAAAAAAATTAATACTAATAATAAAATTGGCTAAAATGGATTGCAAAAACGGAAAGATAGCATTGTCGAAGAAAAATTGAATCGCGGATTACGGTAGCGAAGATCCTACATAAGTGCTTCGAAACGCGACGACCGAAAACGAGAGCGCAAAGTGGGTGGCCCCGTCCCGGCCTCTTGTTCTCCCGATCTCCTCGTTTTCGAAAATCGGTGGTGCCTCAAAATTTCACCCAAAAATGGCGATGAATTGACAACTCGGTGGGAAAAAAAAGTGCAAAAAAAATGTTGTATAGTCGCTTTTTTTCAGGGAAGAGAAGGCGGGGAAAAAGGAGGAGGAAGAAGAAGGAGGCAAAAAAAAAACGGGGGGTTGCTCTCGAAAGGACTGGAAAAGAAAAACGAGGCGAAGCATACCGCTATACGAATTCAAGTACTACTAGGTTTTACTACAACCCTTAAATATATACCCCTCTACTCTTATCAATTTTGTACGTATAGTTGCAACGACGAAAAAGCCTGATAATGAATGATTCGGGGCCCGAATCAGATAGAGAAAAATCGTATAGCGATGAATTTTTTTTGCAACACGAGTGGTGTCGTCTCGGGGTGTCTATGTTTTTTTAATGTTCAAAAACGATATGTTGCATTCTCAACTGATAACGCAATAAAAGTGCACTGTACACATTTATGTTTTGGGTAGACTTCGGATTACGGTAGGTCGGGGGGGGGCTAATGGTGTTGGGTGTGTGTGGGGGGGGAAGGCGAACAAAAGGAATGGCGACAAATCCGGAATGCTGCTGGCCACATAAACCCCCGAGGACCTTCATCAACGTGAATCCAGTCGCCAATAATAATCAAGATTCCAATCAGGTTCTCCTTCCACCAGGCCCCGCGCCAGTTAGGAACAAAGAGAGGAACCTGAAGCCTATCGGCGTGGTCAAGAATCAATCGGATCCAAATTGTGAGGCTCAGAAATGATTTTTGTTGAACAAGCCAGCCGATCGTGAGAATAATAGAGCAAACAATTCCAAAATTAGAAATTTAGTTGAAACAATTAATAATTGTACAATTCATTCTATTTACACAATTGCTGATGGCCGCTAGGAATACATGAATCGCAACACCGACTGCTAGGCTTCAACGCGCCGCCACCACCACCACCACCACCAGCAGCAGCAGCAGCATGATGATGATGAGGAGGAGAGGAGCACGGCCCGTACGGGACGGATTCGTTCGTTCGTTTCGTGCTTGGTTCGTACTCACAGCGAAGGGGGGGGGGGAAGAGACAACGGCTATTCTAACATTGGGGGGGGGGGCGGCTGGGGGCGGCGGCGGCGGCGGCTCGAGCGACTGACAACACACACGAACACGAAGCGCATGCAGTGCGTCGCGGCGAGAGCGTGTCAGACACGAGTGACCAGTCAGCCGGCTGGCGCCAGGCAGCGCGTTCACCAACGAGTGCGGCCAGAGAGAGCGAGCGTCCGACGAGACAGTGTGGCCGGACACACGACGTCCGACGAACGTCGTGCTGGGTACCGCGACCAACTCGGTCGGTCGGTCGGTCGCGCTCGCTCGCTCGCTCCTCCTGCTGCCGCTGATGCTGGCTTGGCTGAATGACTGACTGACTGACTGGTGCGGCTACTCGTCGCTGCTTCTGCTGCTGCTCCCCCTGGTACCAGGCGTTTATGAGGGCAACACGAGGTCATACATGCCGCGCCCGCCCCGTTGCATGCCTTAATTAGCAAACTGCCGTCGGCAGCATGTTGCATTGCACTTTGTGCATATCACATCGACATCATCATCATCCACGAGAGGCTCGCGCGCGACTCGTCGTATATCACCAACCGGTACCGATGGCCCGCCTCCTCCAACGACTTGGACGACGAGGAGAAGCTAGAGGAGGAGGTGTCGAAAGTTTCAATTCTCAAACACGATTACTAATTATGAACGCTGGCACAGCTCGGTACAACATGCTCATGCTTCATGAGGAGGACGACGAGGAGGGGATGAAGGAGGAGGAGGAGAAGTGGAAAAGGGCATGATGACTCGAGAAACAAAAGAACCGGGTTACTGTAATTAGAGCACCGGAGCCTGGCACCGGTAAAACTTGATAAAAAGAAAAGATGTGTGCTGCCAAAAAAATAAACAAAAATAAAAACGTCGGTGCACTTCTCTCGATGAGTTGAATGATTGCCTGATAAGGGAGCAAAAATTGCAACAAGCGAATTGGCGAACAAAAAAAAAATAATAGGAATCGAGTAGTTCGACGACGTCCTCTCTCACTGTCTCTTTCTTGTTCTTCGTCAGTTCGGGTTCGAGGGAGAGGCGAGGCTGTGCCGATAAACTGTGAAACGACAGCAGCGACACGCCGTGCCTGCCGTGTGTGTGTACTCTAGATCGTTCCGCTGCTCCGCCCACTATTTTCTTCGGTAGTAGTGTGCAACAAAAAGAAAGTGGGATTCGAACAAGTGCTGGAAAACCTCAAACAGACAATCTAAGACGTATTCCATTCTTGGCCAACAATTCAATGAACCATTGAAATCAAAGACGTTTCCATTTTTAGTTTGCAAAATATTAAAAAAAAAATGCATTTTGAAGTCAATTCTCAAAGAAGTAAGAAAATTGCAATTTTCCCTTCAAATTTGTTTTTTTCAAATTAGCTCTAAACTCGTGGAAAAATTTAAAAAAAACATCATTTTCAAGGGACCAATCAAAATTTTTGCTCATTTTCAATTTCGCCCCCCTAGAAGAAGAAAAAAATTCAAATATTCTAAAGAGTCGATCAGAAAACGTCGCCAATTCGTTTGCAACATGCGCCGAACAGATTTGTATTCCATTTTGCGCGAATTTTGAAGGCCAACAACCAATAATAATTCAAAATGTGACAGGCACGAAAAAAAAAAAGAAACAAAAGAATAGAATTCGAATCAGATGAAACAATAATGCCCAAATATGGGAACAGTGTTCGCCCCGCCTCCGCAGCTAAAAATTCGAACCGCCCTCTTTATTTTATTGTTGTTGTTGTTGTTGTTGTTGCGATTTGTTTACTTACTCGACGATCATTGTGTGGTGTGTAATACTACTCAGCTTCTCCTCCATAACAAACATTCATACATTTTGTTTTTTTTTCTAAAGAACAAGAAGAAGAAGAACTGTTTCAACCTTTTTTGTCGATTCACAAAGGAATTCACAATTGTCTTTCTTCATGATTCGTTGTTCTCGTCGCCCATAAACGAGATGGTGATGGTGGCGATGATGGTTCGTCGGGTTATTAGTGGACGACGGCCGGAGGCTAATTTCGACAATAATACTAGTCGAATCACAATTGTTTCACGTGGGGCTTGAATTGAATTCCAAAAATTTTTGAAGATTGAATTTTTTTAAACATTGTCGGCGTCAAACGACTGAATGGAGGCGGGGCCTTCAAATTCGCAAATCAGTGTAGATTTAAATTTATCGTTGACTGAATATTAAATGCGCGTACGCTATAATGCAATGTACGCAGTCTCGCTGCCTCGAAACGCATTGGCACATAGCCAATCATTTTTTAAACTTCGTCAAGTCGAGTGACTCCAACAATACCTATTCATGAAATCTATATTTCTTCTTCAAAAAAAAGTGTAAAATATTACATTACAAACCCGAATTGGAAATTTTGTAATTTAAAAAAAGTACATATAAAGAAAAATAATTATTACACATTTAATTTCCCAAAAATAAATATTCCTCTTAAAATCCATTTTTTAAACAATCTCAACATTTCAAAATTGATTGTCTGTAAAAACAATAAATTTGAAAAACTCAACAAATTTCAGACCGAATTATCATTTGAGTCAACCATTTCTTGAAATTTAAATCTTAAACCTATTTCGCAACAAATATGGTCCATTTTATTTGAAGCATGACACAATTATTAAAGAACAAGCAAATGGGACCACAAGGACCACAAACCATAAAAGGTGTTATGCCATTTTTCGCAATATTCAAGTTCGAAAAAAAAACAAGAAGAAGGAGAAGAGAAAAAAGAGATGTCTCAAGAAAATCGAGAAGAACAACAACAAAAAATTCGTATAATCGTAAAAATCTTCATTTTCGCGAAACGAGCTGATTTTGGGAACATCTGGGCCAAACATCTGAATGACCTTTTTCGAGAATATCGAATCCATTTCCCAAATAGGGTCTAAAGCTCAAAATAAAACGGAAAATCTACGGGGGGGGGGGTAATCCCTCAAATTTCCGATTCACCGCAAAAACAAAAATGATCATTGGTTATGAGGAATCGAAAAAATAATGCGAATATTCGAATTGACATGAAAAATTTGAATTTTCCAACAAAACGGCACACAATTTAACTTGATTTGAACCCTTTTAAGAATCAAAAATCAATGATTTCTCATATTCACCTGCCAAACGACATCACATTTCTAGAATATTCGAAATCAAATTTTTTTGGTGAAACAAAAACCAAAAACGAAGGTCAATAAGCACAATTTCTACGCAGATTGTGGAAAAAGCTAATTTTCAAACATTTTTATCCGAAAATCTGTACCATTGGTCCAAAAAGCTCAATTTTACTATAATATTATAGTATCAAATGAAGAGTTGCTACGAGAATTGTCATTTCCTAATCCTTTAAGAAGTCACTACGACACTCAATCGAGGCTAAAATTGTAATCCCCCCCCCTTCAAACATTCGTAAAGTTGATGAATTTGCGCAGATTGTCGGCCGATTCCACGAGAATCGACTTATGGCGTGTTTTCGTCGCTGCTGATGTCGATGATAATACAAAAATCCGAAAAGAAGGCGAAAAAATAAATGAAAACAATATAAATCTAAGAAAATCTGCCGGTTTTAAAATAAACATGCTAATAGTTTCTCTAGGCAAAACAAAAATAAATAAAAATAAAATAGTAAAAAATTATTTTTTTTTTCTTAACAAAAATATGAATTCGGGTTCTTTTTCGAGATTTTCTCTAGATCTTCGAAATCGATTTTTTTGTTTCTCATTCTCAATTTTGAAATCGTATTCGATTGAAATTTTGGAATAATTCGAAACAGATTAATTTACATTCGATTTAGATTGAAAAAGAAATTATTTTCGAATCCGATTGATTTTCATTTACCTGAGTTGGCAAAGTTCACATATTCATCAGGTGCCTAGTAATTCGTAAAGGGTCCCTGGAGATCTCAAAGCAATCCAATGCTGACAGATGTGAAAACTAACAATAAATATTCCGAAATCTCTTAAAGTGCTTGCACATTTTGGGGAACAACGGCTTTTTTGTTGCAAAAACTTCTAATTTATTTTCATGAGAGATAAATTCAATTCTGAAATAATCTATAAAAATTCTAGAATCCCTCAATACTCGATTTCGATTTTCCAACTTGGTGAAAAAAAAATTGAAAATTCCACAAAAAAATTTTACCGTCGAATACTGGCAAGTTGCCAGTGGCAACATTCAAATTCAGTGCGAAGTCTTGCCGCGAAAATAGCTAATTTTTACATGCGCCTTCGAGGTATACTGTAGTTTTGCAAATGTTCGATACACAGTCAAAACATATCAGGCAAGAACGAGATCAAATTGTTTAGGGCCGCCGAATCCCGCCGAAGCCCAAACCGATTTCGGGTCTCCTACACTTTCGAGCAATTTAATTATAAAAATCACATAAAATAAATCCAGGTGGTCGATGATGGGTGATAGTGCCGAATTTCCATTCCCCCACTCATCATTCACCTAGGAAACAATTCGATTAAGCTCGAAATCTATACTTATTTCATAAATAATGAATAAAAATCGCGAATAACAAAAGATATTTGAGGCGAACTATTGTCACGCTCAAAATTGAGATCCTATGACAATTGCGCAAAAAAAAATATATTATAATGAACCTATTCATGCAATAAACGAATATACATTTCTTTTCAATACAGCGTTCTAAAATGGGCATTTAAAAATTCTTTTTGTAAAAAATTTCATTTCACGAATAGGTCCAATCGATCACGGACGATGGTACAGCTCCCCCCTCGAAACCTCGTTGATGCTCATCGAAGAGCACACGACCAATTGCACAAAGAGCGCAACAATTGTGCGAAATGGGAGGGAGAGAGAGACAAAAAAAAAATGTCGGCCTCGTTCTTTTTAGTGACAAACTCGTTACTCATTATTAGTCGGCATTCTCAGACTGACTGCCTAGTCATATACGGTATGGTACGGTACAAAAAGACAGTCGGCGGAGACAACAAGCCATTTCTTTTTCGGGTTTACTATTACCGAGCTCATCGTGTTTATGGCCGGCATTCATTGGGAATCGGGCGCGGGGCTCTCTTATCAGCGCGGAAAACTGGCGAAAAAGGTCAGAACGTGTCCGGAGAATGGTACCAAACAGTACATACGACATAATCAAAACATTAACACAAATTGATAATCAAATTTTGAATGTTTACACAAATTTGCCGATGGAACATGGGGGGGATTGCCGTTCCAATATTTTTGTTGTTTTCGTCCAACTTCAAAGATTATCCCAATTTTAAATTAAATAAATTGGAAAACATTCTTTTTTTTTCTTCTCAATATCAAAAATTAATATATATATGTTTTTTTTTTTCAATTAGAATAATTGAATGGTGGTAGATGTTGTCAATCTTGAGATCAGTTAGAACTGTGGCAAAAAAAAACAGAAACCGGATTAGAATGTAAAATAGAAGCCAACGAGATCCATATTACTGTAGTGGCTTGAATTGGCTTTGCATCACCAAAAGGTCGTGATCTCATAGATCCACCATGGAAAACATTTGCTGAACCACCTATAAGCGATAATCAGAAATCCAAATAACTAGAAAAGATAGTTGAGGAACGAAACCCACAGAGCCTTTCAAAATGCCGCAAATCCGTTCGATTCTAAAGCTTCGAATGTTACGATCCAGATTTCGCAAAAAAAAAGAATCTTCCGATTCCACAAGCTCGCAACAGACTGTCATCAGAGGTCAGAGGTGTGCGAACGAAAAAATTTTTTTAAGAAAAGACGGAATTCGGCACAAAACTCTGCTATGGATCGAATCAACTCACAGGACCATGGAATTTCGTATTTGAGAGAAAAATAAAGAAACTATGTAGGTCACAAGGAAAAGCCAAAATGAACACTGATGTGTACATAAATAAGGCGTCATTTCAAGCAAAACGCTATAATGTAAGACCAAGGACTACTAGGTCATCGAGCCTTCTATGAGCTTCAGCCACATGAGAACAAATCGAAGCACCACCTCATCTACCTGTTCGATATTCAAACCCAATTCGTCGACGCCACATTTGTGCTACTTTTTTTGTGTCCGCAACGACAGCTTGCTTCCTTACCTAATGAAAGTGGATCAGCTTGTGTAATTGACCTCTTCCTCGGAACAGATTTGAAGCGAAAGTGACCGGAGACAATCGCATACATTAAAAAAAACAGCGAAGCATGCACGCTGTGACGAAAAACAGTGGCGATGGAGGAGGAGAAGCAGCGGCGGTAGGCGACGACAAGCGGCCGAACAGGTCAGACGTGTCACAATGAGTGACAGGGAGAAGTGGCGCGATTATTGGTGTTCACACCATTTCACACCAATCGCTTCGGATGGCCGGCCGACGAAAACTCGATTTCGATTTCATCGTCGGTGCCGACGACCGATCGCGGCGTTCAATGACGAGCATGGCACAAGCGAGTAGGCGTTTAGGCAAAAACGGTCTATTCAATTGATTTTGAATACAAAATAATTGCAAATTGGGGAATATTTCGATAAACACCCGCAATATTCATCTTATTGAGCCTCAAGATGAACAAGAAGGCGAAGGTCTCGCAAAATTGCAAAACCCAAATTAAAAAATTGAATATTTGATTTAAAAAATGCGATGATAAGATAGCAAAAATCGTACGATCTGGATGAAATCTCAAGGGGAAAAACAATTCAAATCTTATCAGTGCTATTGAAAAGCGAAAATTGAGTTTTGTTTTTTTTTCTGTTGGAAATCACAAAATCAATTCGTACGCCGATTCCAAACTACCGTAACCGCAAAAAAAGATATGCTCGACTAACCTGGCAGATCGGTGTAGGTGACGGTGTAGTCCTCCTCCTGATCCATGACGTCGGTCTTGGATTCGATGGTGTCCACTGAAGCAAAACAAAAAGTGAAATCACGATACATTTTTTTTCTCTCCACGGTGCAAAGCCCATGTTGTTTTTTTTTGTGAGGCGGATGAGAGGTGCGCGCGATTTCGCTCCTTTTGTGCATGGGAACCGAGCATGACTCACATCGAAATGCAAACCGCGAGCGCGAGAATGACGGGATATCGGCGCGCCAAAACGCGATTTGGCACACACACACACACACACACACAGAAAAAAATGATTCTCAGGAAGCCCTGCTATAAGGGAACACGTCGGCGGACCAATGAGGAATTTGATATTATCGGCAACTTCTTTGTGCGGATTTGCATGATTTACAACTCTCCATATGTTGAATTTACAATCTATCGAGCAACTCGGACAGTGCCTTCGAAGAAACTTTTAGAATATTATTTTCCTTGTTTTGCTACTCAATTTCACAAAATTGGCATCCAATAAAAATCAAGTAAGCGAACATCTGGCAACTTAAGGAATGACCCAGTTCGCCGAGGAGAACACCTATTGAAATTGGCGCTCTTTTCTATCTATTGGCACGGAATTGGGTCAATAATTTGGAAAATTTTTTATGAACATTTTCATTCGGATGAGTCAGAATACGCCATTTGCGCATTTTAATTAATATGTGAATCAGTTCGAACACAAAATGAATGGTTACCTCTTCGAATGACTCCGCTATAGGTGATCCTTGAATCTAACTTCAGTCCTTTCGGCGTCTTCTCGAAATACTCAATGATGGCGTCCGGCATTTTCAGAATAAGTCGTCAAAGGAGCACGCGCGCTCACATACACACACACAATGAGGATAACTCAGAGGAGAGGCGTCGCGAGTAGCATGCGTCGAATGGGCGGAGCCGATGGTGGTGGTGATGGTGGTACAGGGTGGCGGTTTGGCACTGAACTGAATGTAGTTTAGTGGAAAGAGTAATGAATGAATGAAAAAAACACACACACACATACACACACGAGGGCGCGCGCGTAGCTATCATAGTCGCCATGAAAATCGATGCGATCGCCGACTTTTATGGTGATAATCGAAGCGAATTTCGTGAGAATACAATGCCTATGAAACATTTGCCGCCGTCCGCGCGCCACAATTCGACAAGCCCATTAAAACGCGTTGAGCGAATGCTCGTTCATTTAATGAAACGCGGAGTCATGGAGTTGGTGAACTTGCGGATAAATGCGACAACAAAAAATCGAGAAGAGATAATCAAGAGAAATCTGTTCCGATATCGAAACAGCGATGCGCGAAATTTTCAAGGTTGAAAAAATTTGCCAATCGTCGAGTTCACAAATTCACTTTTTTTTTAATTGAAAAATTAAGTGTTTTAATTAAAATTATTTCAGTGCGTACCTCATGTTATTCGAGTCGGTTCGAAGATGTCTCGAATTGACACAAAACACCGGAAGACATTGCGCATGTCGTCCATAAATCGTTCGAACGTCGCCACACGTTTCTCGCTGAGGGAAATATAAGATAAAAGTTGAAATGATAAATCGGAGAACGCGTAAAAAAATCTCCCAATAGCGATGAATCAATCATTTTGTGAAATTTATTTCAAAAAAATTATTTTGAAGGTTGGAAACTCACAAAAAATAACAAAATATTAGAAATTTTCAGAAATAAAAAGTGGGCGTGGCTGCAGTTGGCAAAAAGCGCACTGTTTTTGGCACATATGCGGCACGCTCATTTTTGTCCAACAAAATCCGACTTTAACTTCTTTTTCTAATATATATTTATTACGCTCAATTTTTGTACTAATTTAATCTATCTTGACGAAAATCCCCCTGTGATAACCCAAAAACCCAATTGCAACAATATCTTTAAATAGCAATAGAGAATTATTTGAAAAAAAAAGGGAGACAATAATTAGCGAAATTCCATAGAGAAATTCGTGCACATATTTATTAAATATGTTGAAAATTACAAAAAAAAAGGAAGAACAAGTATTTTTAGGCTCGCGCGCAATGAACTTCCGAATCAGCCGATGAATAGTCGATGTCGAAGAGCGATACATGAGCAGTGCATAGCTGAAATATTCAAGAATAACGGGAAAATATTTAAAATCAGTGTGAGAATTCAAATGATTTCATTTTCGCGCCCAGTTTTTGGAATCGCCCGGAGCAACAATGTTGCTCGCGCCATTTTCCCAAAATAATTTACACCATTATACGTGAGAATAATCGATAAAACCATTATTCAAAACTAATCGCGTGTTGAATTCTCACACCAAATGGCGTCGGATGAGAAATCGATGGCATACCAATTTCTCACCACCCGATGATTTGCAACTCGGCAGATCCTCGAACGGCGTGCTCTGCAATCATTCCGAATCATCAACACCCATTTGATTCGCTTCTCGCTCACCCGCACGATGCATTCGCTCTTCTGAAGGAGCATGTCGAACGTCCACGTGCTGTAGTACTTGCCGCCGCTCATCACCGTGATTTTTCGCGCCGAGAATTGCGTCGTCGCCGGCACCCAATAGACCGTGTCCCGAATTTGATTGTTCGCATCGCGAAGGCCCACTTTGTACACGAGATTCTCAAATCTTCTAGATGAATTCAACGGCAGTTGGAGCGGCCACTAATCGATTACCCTGAGATTTTGGTCCTTGTCGGGCACCTGAAGCAGTTTGCCAATCGTGACGCCGCGAGTAGTCGTAATCAATAATATTGAGCAGATGAGGGGTAGCAAGAGCATCGTTGACATGATTGCTCTGAAAATAAATAAACATCCAGCTGTTTATAGCGAAAAACGAGCGGCGCGACACACTTTTATAGACGGAATCGAGTTCAAACCATCAAAAACAAACTCCGCCTTTCAACTTTTTTTTTCTTCTTTCGTTCATCGGCTCAAACTCCGCCTCCCCTCCTATTAGCTAATCCTCTCTAGTTGGCTAATCTTGAGGCGGATTAGAGGCGAGATAATTTGTTAGAAATTTATATTATATGTTGTCAATGTTCGACGAAAATAGAAGAATGGTCTTGAGAAGAAGAAAACATCGCAAATTGTTTGAAATGACTAATTTCGCATTTATTTTTTTTTTGGAAATGAATGAATAATGCGATGGGTTTTGAGACGACTGGATCGATGGCGGATTTTCGAAAATATTTCGAAACGGCATTTTCGTGTGAGCAATTAAAAAAAATATAATCATAGAAAATGAATTTCCAACAAAACAGCCCATTTTTTAATAGGACTTTTTGAATAAATTGTTCAGAAACAGAAAATCTTATTTATTATCGCTTTTGGGAATGTTTCGAATTCAAAATTAAGGATTTATTCAATCATGGAAAAAATGTTTTAAAAATTACACATTTCTATTGCAAGAATAAAAAAATGTGCATTATGATTTTTTTATTTAAAAAAAATACATTTCATTACTCATATTAAATTTTTTTTAAAAGAAACGAGCAAAAAAATGGCCAGCAAGGAAA
Source organism: Caenorhabditis bovis (assembly GCA_902829315.1). NCBI lineage: Eukaryota > Metazoa > Nematoda > Chromadorea > Rhabditida > Rhabditidae > Caenorhabditis > Caenorhabditis bovis. Next base: position 5,257,286 of record CADEPM010000004.1, on the reverse strand, counting down.
AATTAAAAAAAAAAATCAAAATGTTCGATGGAGCGCGTTTGCTCGCCTGACCAAACTCCTCCAAAAAATGTTAGCACTTGACAACATCAAAAAGCAATGGAATATTCACAAAATCATAAGAAAATAAAAAAACTTGAATGTTTATCGAAAATGTTGTTTCAAGAAAGAGTTTTCTCTTTATAAATCGTAATTCTTTGAGAAAATATTTAATTAAATAATCACCGCAAAAATTAATCAATTTTCTGGAAACCGCGCAAAACAAAACGAAATTGGGTTGTATATAAGCAAAAAATGCTTCGAATGACTCATTTTTGGAGGGCAATAAAACAAACAGTACGGGGGCCAATCGTTGTCGAATCCTCTCGCGTTGCCACACTATTTCTCTGTCGATGTTACCCAAGTTCCAGAGAGCGTGTGCGCGACTAATTCGAGCAATTATGTGGCGGAATTTTTTTTTGATAGAAAAAAAATGAAACAATTGACTATTGATTTTGGGACCAATATTATTTCGAACCTCATTTTAATCAATTCATTCTCAAGACATTCCAAGCATATTTAAACCGAAATTTGGGCGGTTCTCTTTTTTCAAAAAAACCACAAAATAAATGTCAGGTGAGCAAACGCGCTCCATCGAACTAATTCAATTTTTACCAGCAAAAGAATGATTTTCCATTCAAAATAAGCAACAATTTTCATCACTACGTGCGATTAAGCCAGTTTTTTGAATGATGTGTGAGCCACTAATGCGATTAATCAATCCAACGAACCTTTGTTTCTCACGAAAGCATGTTGTCATCGAATTGGATGTTGCCGTTCTGCCAGCAGAGTCGCTCGACGACGTCTCGCCATTTCTGAATCCGATTCTCAATTCGTCGCGCGTCCCAATTGCGCAACGGATTCGGATCGAATCGAGCCGTCAACTCGACAATTTGCCCGATCCATGGCTGCAATGCGTTTCGTCAAATGTCCGCAACACCGATTTGTGGATGTATATGTATAAACGCAAGTTCACCTCGAATATGTGCAACGCGTGCGAATCGCATGTCGAATGGCAGAGGAATTTGAAGGAATTGTCGAGTTGTCCCCGAATTTCCGCACATTCCCAATAGCCTTCGGAATCGACCTTGACCGACATTTCAAACGATTCAATTTTATCAATCTAGAAACAAATAATGGGAAAAGGGGGTCCAAACCTTTTGAATATTGTCGATGAATTCGATGAGCTCGTAGAAATCGCCGTCGACGATTTTGAAGAAATGAAATTCGCGATCGTTGTAGATCACAAGAACGCCTTCCCAGACAATCAGAATCTTTGAATCGTTAATTGCGCCCAATTATCTTCTAATTGGATTGGCTCACCTCATTGCGGACTTCGTACCACGTCTCGCACATTGGTTTTGATCGAATGATGAAAAACACGACTCGGCTGGCGTTTCGAGACCGATTTGTGATTGATTCGATCAATTTTTCATTCGCGTCGCAAAATTGCGAAAAATCGAATGAGAGAATCGGAGAGAAGAGCCAAACAAATATTGTTCGACAAACACTTTATATGATACAATTCGCTTCTTATTGTCTCATATCTCATTTTCCAGCTTCGGACATCAACAATTCCAAACATGATGTTTTGACAAGGGTCGGGGGACACGTGGCAAATAATGGAATTCGACTTTTTTTTTGGCAAATTGACTATTATTTATTGCGTGGACTTAAATTAATCGTATATCAAAAGGGACCATCTTTAAGTTATTCTGAATTTCAATTATTCTTAAAAAATAAAATTAATGTCTTAAATTGAAACTTGGCATGATGAAGAAAGAAATTTTGACGCAATCTAAAAATATGATTACAATTATACATAAAAGATGTCGGGCTATATTTGTCCGTCTGTATTTTGAGAGACTATGTACATTCGAGAGAGAGCATGTGGTGGAAGGAGAAGCACTTCGCGCCGTAGCGGGAGATCGATCCCACGATCTCGCGATTATGAGTTCAAAATTTGCGCCACTGCGCTATTGCGCAGCGCTTCGCCGGCAATTAGACGGCTATAACATGATGGCAAGTGCCAACCAACAAACCGCTGGCAATAATATAATTCGTTTAAAAATTTGAAACCGATTCTGAAAGCAGACGTTTTGCTTTTCAGAACTTCAGATTTTTCACGATTTTTCATTAATATATTGTTTTTTTATTGACGAATTCGTCGAGAACACTAGTTGAAATATTCTCATTGACTCGAAAAACATTCTTTTTGGGTCGATACTGAATATTTGATATGCAGTCGTATTGCAAGAGGTAATTTTTCAATTATCAAAAAAAATTTGTTTAATTAAAAGTTGTAAACGAAAAAATCCCAAAATCGCGAAGTTTTCAGGTCAATTTAAAGAGTTTCGAAAAAAATTAATTTGTGCGAATTTTGAAGAATAATTAAATAATTAACTTGAAATTTCAGACAATTCTAAAAAGAAGCATGCTTCTCCTCATTGTTCATTGCTAAATTCACAAGCAAGCATGTCCCTTTAAAATTTCGCCACAGAAAAAAGCTGCGTTTAATATTACACAATATCTTGACCATACAATTAAATAGTAAAGGCCATTTATTGTTTTCTAAAAACTGGTTTTCAAGGGTGAGACAATCGGCAACAAAAAATCCAGGGGGTAATCAATAGATAATTGGTCTCGATAATTACCCCCCCCTCTATCTCAATTGTTTTTTTATTGTTGGAATATTTATTGTAAATATTGGCGCGATGTTTTGATGGACGAATTCAAGGTTTTCTGTTTGATGGAGGCGTTGGCCGTCGATTGATAACCCGTCACCCGCCTCCCCCGTCAAACTGCTTCAAGGCTACTGTTTATTTCATTTCATTGTCGAGAGACGGCGTCGTCGTCGACTATTTGGTCTCATCGATTCAACATCAATCGTTTCAGAATGCGAGGAGTGTTGCTGATTCTCGCGGCTCTCGTCGCCGCCACCGCCGCGATTCCATTCATCGGAAGTGTGCAATCGGTGAAGGTCACCGGCAAAGTGACGTGCAATGGTTCGCCGGCAGAAAATATCAAAGTGAAACTCTATGAGAAGGAGATCGGTGAGCGATAATTCAATATCCATATATGGGGGGGCATGTTGTAGTTCTCGACAAACTGCTCGATGAGCGAACCACCGATCGACGCGGCTCGTTCGTCATGTCGGGAAGCAAGAAGGAATTGACCGCCATCGATCCGCACGTCAACATCTACCACAAGTGCAACTACAAAGGGGTACGTTGGTCCATTCCAAAAACGATGCTAGCTTAAATTCAGCCATGCTACAAGAAGCTGAAGATCAAGATCCCGAAGAGCTTCATCACCGCCGGCGAGCATCCCGACAAGACATTCGACATTGGCGAGCTCAATTTGGCCGGCTCATTCTCCGGCGAATCCACTGATTGCCTCAATTGAACTTTATAGATCGCCTTTCTCTCTCTCATTTTTTTTTCGTCAAAATAAAAATTTCGATTCCGAGTTTTGTGTGGTAAACATTCGGCTGATCGTTCCGGTTCTTGTGTCCTTCGATTCAGTCGATCGATCAACGAGATCGTTCGCTTCGAGATATTCAACTGTTGAATTCGAGAAATAATATTCCCACGTGACCTCTAGCTGATGCTCCACCACTACTGTCAGAATGTGTCTCGTCTCTCTGCGCCTCCGCGATTCTAGCGCTCTCTCGCCCGCTCGCCCATTGCCCTTTTGTCTTGCGCGCCCGCGCCCGCCTCAACCCTAATTTCGTTTTTTTTTTTTTTCGTTTTGAGAATTTCCGTTCCGTTTCTGGTTTTCTGATAATCGATTGATTGATTGATTTGATTTGAAATCCTTTTCTCCCTCAATCTTCAATTATTTACATTTTTTTCGTCCGCAATTGACTTTTTATTAGATCCGATCGATTTTTTAATACGATTTCTTTTACAAATCTTCTATTTTCAGCGAATATCCATATTTGGAATGGAATCATCGCAGGTGCGTTGTTGTTTCAAATTTTTTACACGCGACCCGCCGCTGGCCCGCCGCCAACCGCACTCACTTCTATGCACTCCACCCCATTTGAGTGGCAGCGTACGAGCGGCCAAGTGGTTCGCGCGCGCTCCCTCATGCGCTGATTGTCGCGGTCTCGGTGCCGCGCCATCGTACTAGTGATGAGAAACCTTTCCAGTTCTGCTTCCGAGTGATTGTGACGATTACTTTGGGCTGAGGTACACGTCTTTTGCAGATTTGGTATCGCATCATACCGCAAATTTTGCTCGTTCTACTTCTCACAACACATTTGGTCATCGGCGCTCTCATTTTTCGCTACATCGATCCCGATCTAGCGGCTCTACCATTCACTGAAGTCGTGTTTTTCGAATTTATCACAATTTCGACAATCGGTAGGAAAATTGAATGAACACAACAAAAAAAAAACAAATTCCACAATGAATAAGGCTATGGAAACGTGAGTCCGAAAACCGACGCGGCGAAATTGTTCACGATTTTCTTCGCGATCATCGGAATTCCGCTATTGCTAGTGACATTGGCGAATTTCGGCAAATACATGACGAAATCCTATTGGAAGTTGAACTCGTTTTTGGGATCGGTATGACAAAAAGAATGGCGGAAATTCGAAATATCGTGCATTCAGAAAAGCGCCAAGACAAAATTGGCAAGTGACGCCGACATGCCATTAATCGCCATCTTCTCGCTGTTCTTTTTCACCTATCTATTCGGGACCATCACAATCAAGCACAACGGCAAACCCTATTCGCTCGATGATGTCTATTTTAGGTAATGGTCGACTAGGCGTTTCTCCAATTTCAATTCGTTTTCTTCCAGCTTCATCAGCTTCGCCACCGTCGGCTTCGGCGACAAGGTCCCATATACGGCAACAATTCCAAATTTCGTTCTCGTCCTTCTCTACCTGATGTACGGCATAATGCTGACGACGATTCTCTTCAACGTCTCCAACAATTATTTGAATTCGGTGCGAACAAATTCGACGACGCCAATCGTTTCTTCCGATTCTAGGTCTATCATCTCGGCCGTCGATTCAAAGGCAATCGCGACGTCGAGGTGACGATCGGCGGCCAATGCATTACGGTGTCGGAGATCACCTCGCGTGTCGCCAAACAATTTCACGCGTCGCCGAAAGAAGTGCGAGCGATATTGCGCGAGCTCGACGGGCTCATCGATCATCCGATTGGCGGCAATCGAGGAGAGCAGTTGATTTTGTAGACAAATAAATGCATCCAATTTTTTTGTTGAGGTGATTACGGTACAAATAGAGTTAAAAAAAATAATATTTGAGATTCTATAGTAGTCCTTCAGGAATTTTGAAAAAATATTTTTTTCGATTCTGCGCTCGTTGGCACTTGTCATCATGTTATAGCCGTTTAATAGCTGGCGCGCCGCGGCGCAATAGCGCAGTGGCGCAAATTTTGAACTCATAATCGGAGGATCGCGGGCTCGATCCCGCTATGCCTGCGTCTCCTTCCACCGCATACTCTCTCTTGCACATAGTCTCTCAGAACGCATTTATATATTATATGATGATGATAATGATTAAAAAAAATTATCACGTGTTCGTTGACGTCGTCGCATCGGCATTTTCTGAATCGAAATCGCGCAATGAGCACAAGTCGCGACGAGCAACATCACGACACCTCCTATGTGTACGCGAGCCCGTGTCCGCACGGTGCCGTCGGCGAGCATCGCTCGTTGTTAAGGACACCGCGTAAGACCCCCCCCCTTATGGAAATTATTTTCTCTTGAATCAGGAACCCCACAATCGGTGCCGTTGTATAGTCGGCATTCGAACTACTCGACGCCACCTCAACGGCAGACATATCGGCCGGCGCGCGCACCACAACAGAATTCGTATGTCATACCGAGTCAGACGAGCTCGATCTATCAGCGGCGAGCCGAGAGCAACAAAGAGAATGTGGTAGAAGCGCACGCGGATCGGGAGGATGTCTTTTGATATTTCTGGTCTTCTTGCAGGCGCCTCAAAAGCCGAGAAAGCCCAAAATCGAGCACTACAAGGAGGCGTTTCGGAAAAAGGGAATCGAGATTTTCATCGACTTCAAACTGGGCAACGGCAAATACAGTCGGGTGTACAAGGCGCACGAGATTCACACAAATCGAACTGTTGTTATTTGGCGGCAATGCGGATTCGTGAGAAATACCAATTTTGGCACGTTCAGGTGGCGATCAAAGCGATCGATTTGAACGAGCTCAGCGACGATGTTCGCAAAAAGTTTTTGCCGCGCGAGATCAGCTGCTGGAGGAAGCTCAAACACGGCAACATTGTGGCGATGCACGCCCAATATGAGACATCGTCGATGCTGTTCTTGGCGATGGAATACGGCAATCAAGGCGATTTGGTGAGCACAATTGTTCGCTGCGGGACCCCTCGTGTGCCGAAAAAATTTCGGAGTGCGCCTTTAATTTGAAAATGAGAATGTTTGAAATTCCAAAAAGCACCCAATTTTCTCTGGCTTCTGAAGCTTCTAGAATCCCGCTTAATCATTTTTAGAAAAAACACAAACTCTGAGAATTTCAATTTTCTGAAGAAATGGTGAATTAAAGGATCATAGCGATTCTCCAAAATGATGTGTATTTTTTCAAATTTAATATTTTCCAGAATTTTTCGCTGCAAGACCTTGACGTTCAAACATATATATATAGAGAATTTTGAAAAAAAATTGGGAGGCGCACGCGAACCGCAACGCGTCTGACGACATTGAAAAGCCGCTTTTATCGGGGGAAAATGAATCAGCGAAAATGTGTCATTAAAAAAAACAGAAACACAATTATGAATCACAATTTTTTGTTTTGAATCTTCACGAAAATCAAATTGATTTCTAGCTTCGATACGTTCAAAAGAATGGGGCGATCGAGGAGAAAACCGCCGGCGTTTTCATGCGCCAATTGATCAAAGCGCTCTGCTATATGCACCAGGTATGGTATGGTGAAGGGGGTGGTGGTGGTGAAGGTCGCGCCACGTCGCCAAATCGAATCGGCAACATTTCCAGAATGGAATCGCTCATCGCGACGTGAAATTGGAGAACATCATCTTGTTCAATAACTGCATCAAACTCTCCGATTTCGGATTTGTTCGACTTGTATGGTCATTCCGGCGTTACATGATCGCGACTTCGCATTTTCAGATGGACGGCAATCAGTTGTCGGAGACGTTCTGCGGCTCCAAGTCCTACTCGGCGCCGGAGTTGCTGCGCGGCAAAGCCTATGATCCGTTTCTGTCGGATGTGTGGTCGGCGGGCGTCGTCGGCTTCGTGATGGTCACCGATTCGATGCCGTTCAACGAATCGCTGCCGAACAATGTGATGGTCGAGTATCAGAAGTGAGTGGTGTCGATGTGAACCCATTTTGTCGACAACAAAAACAATTTTTTTTAATTTCGCGCCATTTTTAAGTTTCTCAAAATTTTGGGTTTGAAAAAAAAAATTGAATTTATCTAGCAAAATTGCCGAACAAAAATTGTGAAATCATTGCGTACCGATGCGCAACATCTCACGACACTTTGCACACACTTTGTTACTGTAGACAGTTTGGCCTTAAAAATGAATTTGATGATATGGCGATTTGCCGAAAATTCTGGTGCGGCCTAGAAAAAAATGGAAAATGCAAGTGCGGCACACGAATTCTGCGAAAAACTGCAAGTGCGGCACACTGCTATTCACGATTTTTTCCCTTCATTTCGGCAAAATTGTACCATTAATTTTTATATTTGCTGTTTTTAGTTCGAAAACACAGTAGTCATTTAGTTGCCCATAATTCCGTCAAGTGTGGCCGTGGCCGAGCCGAAAATTTTCTAGGCCACCACCACCGTTTTTTCGGCCAACTTTTTCGGCCAATTATTTATTTGCGAGAGCTTGCAGATTCCGGCGATACACATTCTCGCCGAAATTGAATTTGTCGCGAGAATGCATCGAATCGATCGAAGCGATGATGACCTATGATGTGAGCTTGCGGCCGACAAGCAGCCGATGCCTCGAACTTCCTTGGGTCGCCGGCCGCGTCTGAACGTACCCCCCCCCCTACCCCGCTTATAAGGCATGATGATTCGATATTGCAATTCTTCTTCTTTCTTATGTCGCTTGAATGCTTTTCATTGGAAATAATCACAACGTTCCACAATAAATGATTGGTCATTGCTCGTATTGCAGTCGGCAGCACAGCTCGCTCTTCGAGAACAGCCCGCAACGCTCCCATTCGCTGACGAACTCGTTCTCGGCGCAAAAGTTGCTGTCGAACGTCGAATGGCACACCGTGCGTCGGCATTTTTTGACTTTCTGCAAAATCGAAAGAAATCGAGCGCGTCGCGGTTCGCGCTCGCGGCGGTATGCCGCACGCGCAACCGCAACGCGTCCAACGACATTGCAAGCCCGATGTTGCTGGGGGTTGTTTTTGGTTGTTCACCAAGTTCACCGTGACGCGAAAATGCACCAAATCGGGGCGTCACAGTGATTGCCGATTAAGAATTGTGTACGCGCGTAAATCGACCCCGCTCATCTAGGCGGGACCCTAACTCTACAGTACACCTCTCTATCCACATTCGCGCGCGATTTCTACAATATCATATGGGGGGAATTGTGCAGGTACACCATGACGCGAAAATGCACAAAAAAAATTTGCGGTCATCGATTTACGCCACGAGTACACCATGACGCGTGTCTCGCGTGTACACCGCCACGCAATGTTGCACACCGACTAAATTCTACCGTACCTTTGCCTCACAGCACAACTCCTTTTTGGTGAGAAACGTCGAATAATCGCAATAGTCCCATTGCACGAGATACGTATGCGGTCGACATTTGCCTTTCGTCAACATACTATGACACTTGGTGTATTCGCACTTTTGCATGTCGTACTGTAACTCGTGTTCGTCGTGACGGGACGCGTCGAAACCCGAAAATGGAAAATACCTGGCTGAGTACGGTCGAAATGGCGACGAGAAGGCAAACGACGACGATCGGCTGCATGTTATACAATACGAAATGTTCTCATTCGAATTGCCTCGAATCCGCCTCCCCCCTCCCACCGCACGAATTTAATGGGAAATTTTGCAATTACGAACGAAGGAGGCGAACGAAAGAAAAAATGGAGAGGCTCTTTTTTTATTGTGTCAAAAAATAAATGCGTGCGGATAGAGTGGAAAAAAATATATAAAATATATGAAAAACGACGAAAAAGAAGCGACGATTTGGTGGAACGGCATATATATAATATATGGTATAGTAATAATAATAATAATAATAATAATATTGTCTTTTTAAATTTGAATGGCAGTTGGGCGCGGGTTGCTTTCTTATTCTGACATCTACACAAACGCGGACTACGAATTTAGGAGGAGCTCATGACGCGAAGACGATTGCCGTTGCACGTCTTGCACAAGAGGTGCTGATCGATCGGATAGCATCCATGGCCGTCAAGCTGAAATCAATCGAATCCCATTCGGATGGACCACCGCAGGATGGGGGACCAACCTTGGAAGACAGCTGCAGTCCGCAATCCTCGCATTTGTAGCAATCGACGTGAAACGATTTGTCCATCGCGACGACACGAACCGACTCTTTCTCGCCATCGACGGGAATGATCGGCTTGCTGCACATCGCGCAGCGCGGCGCGAATTTGCTGCAAATCAGAATAATGGAATCGATTATGGTTCATCGCACCGCTCACTCATGGAAGCACGGCACACAGTGCACGCTGTTCTCCTTGTCGAGTGTGAACGGCACACCGTCGAGGCTCTTCTTGCACGAGACGCACACGAAACAATTCACGTGGTACGTGCCGCCGCACGCGCGCAACAATTTGTCGTTGATCGCGTTGTGGCAAGCGGTGCACTTCTCCAATGTGTCCTGCAAAACCATTCAAATCAGGCCTCCAATGGAATTGCCGATTTTCGGAAAAAAAAAGTCGGCGAAACAAAAATCAATGTCCATCGAATAATTTGGGATACCGTGAAAATTCGATATTTATATTTCGAATTATCGTTGAAAACATTGTATAGCCGAAATTTTGATTTCCGGCAAATTGCCGAAATTTCCGATTGCCCCCTGATTCAAATCGATTATCCAAATCTCATCATTTCTTTTTCTCCACCCCTTGCCTTCTCACTTTGTCACCTTTTCCCCTGTCAAACCAGGAAGAAGCTTGTCAAAAAAGAAAATCGATACCCTCCGCCGCAACATTCCACGGCACGCGCTCGTAATATCATTTTATTCGATGTCGCATAAAAAACGAGCAACAAAACCAATTTTGTTTTTGAGCTTCTCGAAGGAAGTTCGTCGTCATCAATGGCGGTTTGGTTTCTGAATCTTTCCGCTAGTTCTCAACTGGTGTCGTGAAGAGGACGAGATCGAAGAAGCTGGAGGGGGGGGGGCCGAAAAATGAAAATTGAGCGTGAAAAAATGGTGTGTTTCCTCGCGCGAGGTGCTCCCCAGTTCATGCTCCATTTTTTTCTTTTTCTTTTTTTGGAAACTCCCCAAAGAATTTCTTGGAAAAGACAAATCGACGAAGAGAAAGGACAGCCGACGAAAAAAATTTTGAAATCTGATTTGCGATTTTGATGCTCTGGAACAATGCCGCGCTGATTGCACATCCCGTAACTTGTCCGCAGATACGAGAAAAAAAACCATCGCCGAGTTGCTCGAATTTAATAACAATTAAGAAGGGAATGCGTGACTTGTCAGCATTAGAGAAAATCAAGTTGCAAGTTGTCCGCAGATCAAATCGTCGCCTACGTGATTCCAGCCACCCTCGGATTGCCATTTTCTGTGCCAAAAGATCATTGGTTCGTTGGCCGCGCAAATTCTTCGAGCCCATATATCTCGACAACGCGATTTACTCTCGTTTTTTTTCTCGCGTCTTCAAAACCGAAACGAAAGAGGAAAAAAAATATCCTCCTGAGACTATAGTGTGATTGAGTGGCGCCAAGGTTGGGGCGCATCCACTCGAAAAATAAATGTCGCTCGTTTCCACCATAAAAGGTCAACGCGAAAAAAAAAACCAAAAAGAGACGCCTTCTGTTTTTTGGTTTGAAATTGTGCACACACATACCTGATAGCAGCTCTCGCACGTCGGCTTCTCATCGATGTTGTAGAACGACGAGCCCGCCAGCGTTTTCGAGCATCGTCCGCATTTGAAGCAATCCACGTGGAATATCTGCAAAAAAAAGAAATTGAGTTCGTTGAGTTGCTCAAATCAATCAAAAAAAAATGTTTTTTTTTGGAATGTCGCATTCGTCATGCGACATTCATAAAAGTGTTCCCGAGGCGATTATTATGCCCGTTTTTTTGTGTCTCCCCACAAAAACCCCCAATTTTTTTTGTTGTCATCATCAAAAAATTTATTATTTTTGTGTGTGGGTAGGTCTCACTTCGAGTGACCTTTTATCTTCTCATTCTCCTCAAATTTCCACAACACAGTCACGTTGTTTCGTCATAGAACAAAAAAAATAACAAGCAACAACAGGCACTCGATCAACACGCACACCCACCTGATTCATGGCGTTGCATCCCGGCTGATCGGCGGTGATCTCTTTGCCGCAACCAACGCAAATGTCTGCAAAAATCGCATATATATACATGTGTTTTGACAAAAAAAGTACCCCCCAAAAATTTATGTTTGCCTTCAAACATGGATTAGTTTTTGCTCGCCCCCCGCCATCTTCCAAAAATGTTTTTTTTTCCTTCCCTCCTGTTTTATTTCCATCACAAAAATGGCAAAAGTGATTCATCAAATATGTCGTTTTCTTATGGTGAAGCGAAAGACAACGAAAATAAAACGAAAAATGAGAAACAATTGTTCGTTTTCTAGGCATTTTTTTTTTCTTTTGAAACCAAACAGTATCAATTGGGCAAATACTGCATCGAATTGAATGCAAGTAAGTACACACTGAGGCGACTGATTGAGCAAACAGACCTTCTTGTTCAGCCATTATGGTGTTCTCGTGCCGATGGCGATGATGATGGTCCCGAGGCGAACAATCTGGGGAGAGAGAAAGAAAGAGAGCGTGAAAACCAAGAATGACAAGAGCTCGAGCAAAAAAAAAATAAAAAAAAGAAGTGGGCGGGGCGAAATAGAGGAAAATTGGGTGACGCCCACACCAAACAACAGCAACAACACCAACTTAAGAAGACGATGGAAGATCGGCTTGTTTTGGGAGTCCACAAAAAAAAATTGAAGAAGAAGAAGGAGACGATGAGGATTGCAACGACAGCAACAACAAAAAAAATGTTTGAAAATAAGGGTAAACTAAGCGCGGCAACAAAATCGTGGCAAAGAGATGAAGAAGAAGAAGAAGGAAAAAATGCAACGCTCTCCGACTCGTGGAAGCAACGACGATGTGCGATGGAAGAGACCGAGAGCGGCGAGACCCGCCGCCGACGGTCGGGGCGGATCCCCCAGCGAGCGCGCCCATTGGCACGCACTAATCATGGATGGAAAAATTGATCCGATTGACAATTCGATTGAGGTGATCAAAAAAAATTGTGCAACGCGATTCATAACCCAAATTTTTTCTCACTTTGTTTTTTTTTCGTAAAATTTTATAACGACTTTGAGCTTTCTTTGATTTTGATAAAATTTCGAATCCACAAGGCGAATTCAAATTAGGATTCAAGCGTCTAATTTATTCTAGAAAATACATTCTTATCCGGTTTCTAGTCGAAAAAAATTGAGCGAATTGCTCGATTCAAGTGGAACTCTTCCATTCCCATTTCGCTCATGTGTTTTTTTCCACGGTTTCGATTTCGGCGAATGAACGACGAGGTGGTTGGTTGTACAATCGGTTGGCCGGCAACTGTTGTGCGCTGCAGCACGACAGCGTACGCGCGCTGTTTGTGCTGCTCATTCTATGTTTTGATGGTTGGCGATTAGTGATTGATTTCGAATCGATGCGGAGAGTTGGTGAAAAACGGCACACAAAAAAAATATCATATTGTACCAGAATCGAAAATGTCGGCCTTCCCGCAAAATGTCCGCAGAACGATGTGCTCATCAAGTCGAATCTTTCAAATTGATCGACTTTCATTTTTATGGGGCAATGCATAGGAAATTTAAAAAAAAATTTTTTTGATGGATCAATACACAAAAATTTTAAAAAATGAATCGAAGCGTATTTTGTTGGATTCGCATCGAGACCCATCGCATAAATAAACAGCATGCGTCTAAAAATACCGTAAACGAAAACATTTCATCAAAAAAATAAGTAAAGTTCCTAAAAATAAAAAAGAACGACGCAGAGATACGGTATTTTAAGACGCATGCCGTTTATTTATGCGATGGGTCTCGACGCGAACACGCTTCGATTCTTTGCCAACTGAAATTTTGCCTTTTTTGCATTGCGACCCTCTAATGTATGATAAGCGGACTTAATTATAGGAAGAATCTAACCCGCGACATGTCCGCAGCCGACAATCAATCGAGTGCGTTTGAAAAGCTAACCGGTTTTCTCAGCGAGCACACAATTCCGGAGGCTACAAAAGAAAATTGGATTGTGGTGAGCCAAAAAAAAAAAACACGTCTGAATGCTGCTCGACAATTCTTGACACGATAATTTCCTCTTTTCATGGAGGCAAATGAGATTGGATGATCGGAAGATGCTCGGCAGCTCACATCAACAACAGAAAAACGAAGAAGAAGTGAGGGGGGGGGAGAGAAAAACTGGATGAACGGAACGCATAAACTAGCGGAAATCCTAATGATGCACTTTTTCGAGAGATGCGGACAAAAGAAAAAAAAATAGGAAGAAGAAGAAGAAGAAGAAGACGAAGGGCAGAAGCCCAACAAAAAGAAGAAGAACAATGAATTTATAACGAGTTGGCAGGATGTCTGTCAATGTGTGATGTAGTGTTGCGATTTCCAAAAAAAAAGGGAAGAGCAGAAAATATGCATATCAAACTAGTCGAGCTTCAGAAGGGGTCTGGGCGTGGGTTGAAGGTCGACATCGAACCAGTCGCCCAATGTAATTGCTAATGGATTGACCAGAGGAGGCTAGTGAGGAACCTGTTCGGACGCCAATTCAACTCAATGGAATCATTACTGCGATTTGTTTTCTTTTTTGTTTCACTAGTTGTTCCAGTAAAACCTCCAATGATTTCAGTGCGCCTTTAAAAAATCGCTATGCGGATTGCCGGAAAAAATTTGCTTCTATCAATTTTTAGAGGTCCGCTTTATTCCAAAATTAGAAATGTCGTCACGTGTCGTTTCTTTCTTTTTTTTTTGGCCGCCACTTTTTTCGACACCAACATTTTGTTTATTTTCCCATCCTGCCTATACATAAATATTTCCAAAATTTGAGGTTTTCTTTTCGATATACATTTGGGAGGGGGGGGGGTGGAAGAGCAAACCGAATTTTCGCCTTTTCGACGATTTGAGTTCAGCTTAATCCAAATCTATGCATGTACACGCAGCTGCGGACAATTTCATAATTCAATTTTCGTCAATTTCTGCCATTTTTGAACCTACACACACAAAAAAAGCGAGAGAGAGAGCACTTACTGATATTCATGATTTTTCTTGTCGTCGTCGTCGAATGCGTCGTATAATTCGTTTGGCGAATATCGGCGGCCGGCGAACCTCTCGGATACTGTACAACACTACCGTAATCCTGATTACTGTAGCTTTTGTGATTGTTGTTGTTGTTGAGGTTGTTTCTCATCTGATGCACCAGATGATCAACCTCATCGCCGTTGTATGAGTCCTGCAATTCTATTCTTTTTTTTTGTAATGATGAAGTGCACTTCACAAAAAGCTTGAAGCTTCTAATGGTCCCTAAAAATGCGCAAGCGAGAAACAATCGAAAATGGTCCGCAACACCTTTTTTTTTAAATCAAATCTCAAGATTCAGCAAATATTGAAAATAGTTGATTTTCAATCTCTCCGCGTTGTTTTTTTTTTACAATTTTTTGCAATCATAAATAAGAATAAAAAAACGACAATAAAAGATAAAGGGAATGAGTGTAAACAACACAAAAAACACACAAATACACATGGTGAATTGGAATCGAAAAGTGTATATGTGTGCATGTTGCGAGAATCGATTCTTGCCGGCCCCTCTCTTGTCGACAACGGACCTTTCTTTTTTTTTTTTCAAAAGGTTCCTTGTGTGAAGAGAGTTCCGCAGCAAAAAGGAAGAGAATGTGCGGGGTTTGGCGAGAGGGACATAAGACAACCTGTCCCCCCTCCACAACAAATAAGGAAATCTTTCTCCCTCCCTTTCAATATTATTAATGTTCACAATTAAATTACCTTGACAATTTTGGAGACGTCGAATGGAAGGCTCGCCGATGATGACGAAGCGGACGGCGATTTTTGATAGCGATTCGCGGCGCGCTGCGATTCGGTCAAACTCTCGTCGCGGAGTTGTTTCGCCAGCGAGTTTTGCACAAAATTGCGCGCTCTCTTCTTGTCGATTATCGACGGCTTCTCGTCGAACACGTAGTTGGTCGTCGAGTACTCATGGATCACCTCGCGCGGATTGCGAATTGGCGATTGTGGACGCAGATTGCTGAATTCGACGATGAGCTCAAAAACCGGAAAAAAAACCTACCTGGGATCGTATGGCTCGGACCATTCAACAACCGTCACCCCATTGTTCTTCTTGACATTATTATTATTATTAATATTAATATTGGTGTTGCTATAAGTGGTATTATTTTTGAAATAATCGTCGTCTTTATGATAGGATCGAAAATTGTCGCCGTTTTTCGGGTATGAATATTTTGTAGAATATGGCGACACGTAGGTGTCGCTCGAAAGCGTTGGTGAAGATGATTGATACTTATTAATAGAACTATAATTCGCTACGGGAGCCTCTCTGGTGGTCTGAATTCGTTTTTGAAGGAACTTGTGAAAAGAAAAACGCTTACCTGATAATTCAACGCATTGGGGTTTCGATGAATGTCGCTGATCGGATTAGGCTCGTAGGCACGAGTGGACGAAGCATAAACCTAGAACAAATTTTTTGAATGTTTATTGCCATTTTGCAAATCTCTTTTTTACATTTAGAATTGAAAAAAGAAACGCAGAAAATTTGGATAAAAGTAGTTTTTTCGCAACTTGCATTCCCAAATTCTTCATAGAATTAATTCAAATCACTCCCAATTTTTTTTTTGAGGAAAAGCTTATCTATAAATAATTTTTCCAATTTTAATTTCGGGCAAAATGCGCTTTATTCTATATTCTAAGGCCGAAAATAACAATATGGTCATTTTCTTTGGGAAAATCATTCATTTTTGCAAATTAC
Organism: Caenorhabditis bovis; assembly: GCA_902829315.1. Lineage (NCBI taxonomy): Eukaryota > Metazoa > Nematoda > Chromadorea > Rhabditida > Rhabditidae > Caenorhabditis > Caenorhabditis bovis. Next base: position 5,241,001 of record CADEPM010000004.1, on the reverse strand, counting down.
CGTCTCTCTGGGCGAATTGCGTTGAAGTTGTTCATGCTGCGCGCCGTGCGTCCAATTTCGGTGAGGCACTCGTTGATCCGATCGGTCCACTCGTCCATCGGATAAACTCTCGATGTCACTTCGTACCGGTTCGTTGTAGCCGGTCTTGCGCAGACGAGCGGCAGCGTGCTGAAATTCCCCACACACATTCATTTTTTTTTTTCGCTGTTGTTGTTGTTGGTTGCCCAATTTTCGTACCTGTAATGCCGCAGCGTCCATTGTGGGACGGGTGGGCTTGGGCGGCGCTGAAAATTTGCATTTCATTTCTTTTTTTCGAGCAAAACTCACCCATTCAATCGATATTTTTGTATTTTTCGAAGCAAAAAAAAGCGGGATAGGAGGATAACAAAATGAAAAATGAAAACATGTGCTGGCCCCCCCCCCATAAAATATATTGCACAGAGACCATTTTTTTGTTGTGTCAAGATTTTGGAAAAATGATATGAAGCTTACCAGGTGGGGGATTGTTGTTACGTCTCGGTGCATCCTCTGTCTTCCATTTGCGAGATGGAAGTATCGTTGGCTGAAAATTGAGAAGAATACGTTTTCGAAAGAGATCTCTGAGTTTCCAACTTCCAACTCCTTGAATTTTATTTATAAAAATCTCAAGCATTTTTCAACCAATATTTCTTATTATATGCCAGTGATTCCATGAATATATCTAAAACTGAGTTATATTTGTTGAGTAAACGAGAAAAAAAATGCGAAAAGAGTTGAATTAGACATTTGGAATATCAGAAGAGCAAAAAAATTCAAAGAAAAACTGAAAAAATGCCGAAAAAAATCCAATTTTTTTTTGAACGGGAAATTACGGACGTTGGCACCATAAATGACGCAAACTCTCAGAAGTTAAACTGAAATGTTCAGCTTCTTCCGAAAAATTTCTTCCAATATTAAATTAATTGATAATAAATAATATTTACCAAGACTGAAATAAAATTATGCATTGGCTAAATAAAAATATTTAAAAAAATATTTTTTCTATTTCAAAAAAATTAAAAATTCTAAAATTGTCGACTAACCAAGTTTTTTTTTTTTTTAAATTAGAGTTCCATTTTCTCATCCATTTTTTTCACTTATTAAAAAACTCATCGGAGTTGCTCAATTCCAAGAGAATCAGTGTAATACTGATGTGTTTTCCGGGTTTGCTTGCTATCAATACAACGCACATTAAGAAGTTTAAAGGAATTCGCCAAAAATATCTTCTAAATTATAATTACCATGGTAATTATACCGTATATTTGCCATAATTAGCGGGTTCGGTTCGAATTTTCAGTTCGGATTGGTTGTTTGCCAAACAACTTACGGCTGTGAGTACAGGGGGTGGCGGAGGTGGAGGCGGGGGTCCCATGATCCTTCCGAGTAATCCAATTCCGGCGCGTACAACGACGAGAACGAGCGTGTGCGACGAAGACTGAAAAACAGAAACGATTTGGCGAGCGGGGAGCTAGGGGGGAAATGAAGAAAAAATGATGAGGAAGAAGGCAATCGCTGGAAAGAAAAAAAACGACACCTTGGAGTTGTGTAGTGAGGCAGCGGCGAGAGGTAGCTCATAATTGGAATCGGAGGATTACTGTAGGATGTCGAGTAGGTGATGGAAAAACGCGCGGACGTTTTTCGATCTCGTTGATGTATAGTGTGGATGCCAAAAGCCACCCGTGGGCACTGAAATCCCCCCCCCCCTACACCTCATCGGTCTACAATTGTCTAGCGTCTCTGCGATCAGTGTGCTCTCTCGTCGCGCCTCTTTACACTTTTGTCGAAAATCAAGAAGGCGCTCCGACGAAGCTTCAGCGTACGACAAAAAAAAATGAGTTGGATGGAAACAGAGATGACGGAGCGAAATCGGCCAGGATGAGCAGAAAATGAGCCGAAAATAATTGGGCACAACCAATCAATTGGAATCGGCAGGGAGAAGCAGGGGGACGAACTTTTTCTTTTGGGAAATTTAATTTTTTGATCCGACGATGAAAAACTAAATGATTTCCCCAGCGAAAACAATCATTTATTGAATGCTTCGCTTCAAGACCTTCATGCACCTTTAAAAGTTCGGACCCCTTTAAATTGCCTCAATTCTCGATTTAGAGCGAAAAAAAACAGAATTTAAAAAAATGATAGCGCGTGCTCCTTTAACAGCAAATTTGAAATTTTGGCAAATAATTGCGAGATTTTGAAAAATGAATCATTGGGGTCTCGACACGCCGAGAGGCAAAAAAAAACAGTATTTAAACGATTTTGAAAAGAGGCGAGTTTTCGTTTGTTTTTCGCATTAATACCTTTCAAATGCGTACCTTTTGGTGGAAAAAAACGCGAGTGAGAGAATAAATCGAAAATTTTGGCGCATTTTTTATGGCGACATAAAGCTTGAGAAAATCAGGCGAGAAAAAAAACGATGGATGAATGCCTTTTTATGGAAATCAGCGAATCGATCAGAATAGAAAATTGGCTAACCCAATTAACTTGTAAGTCGCCGTCGTCGATTTATCGTATGTTGGAATCGAGGGCGCGACAAATAAGGAAATTGCTAATTCTCAAGACAATTTGAATACCGGTCTTAAGGCAATTTGACCGCGAATGTTGCCGGTTTGACCCATTATCGAACGAGGTCGCGTTTGTGCAAATTGGACCTCTTGGTCCCTAGTATCTCAAATTCATCGGAATTTTGACGTCTCAGCTTCTTCTCACTTCAAGAGAAAATAAATTGGGGGCTTCTAGAAGCTCTCATTTATTCTATTTTTTTTTTGAAGCCTTGATTAAATGCTGCGCGTTTTTCTTCGAAACCCGCATTTATTTGAAATCAACTGAATTCTCATGAAGGCTGAAAATTGCGACAAGCCAAATCGCTGAAAAAGTATTAATAGTCGAGCGGTTTAATGCTAAAAAAAAGTAAAATTTGAAAATTTCAGATTAGCTCCAAATTTAGTCGCTTTTTTTCAAAAAATAAAACAGAAATTTTTGGAATACTGTAGCACAGGGGGAATGTGTGCAAACACCGTGACGTAAATATCACACGAAAATTCAAAAAATTATGAGTTTTAAAAAGAAATAAATTAAAAATGCTTCCCCATATAAGGGAATACATTTTGCAGTTTGCTGTAAACTGATCGATTACGTCATCAATCGCGACGAGACCAATCGAAATAGATAATGATAATCATTCTTCTTATGAATTGAAGATGAAAGTACGGGAAGCAACAAGTTGAGACGATTTGAGATCGCATTTGAAAGAATGCGATAATTATCGCGAATATGCAAAGCAAGTCTCGGCGCGAAACTGATACACGGATAATGCATAATATATAGAAAGCGGGCCAGGCCGGGGCGGGGGCGAAAGTCGACTGATAAAAAGTATGTATTAATTAAGGAATGCGCGGTTTTCGCCATATATGGAAGGCAATCACTGAGGGCGATGAGGAGGTATTTGATTTGATGCGAATTGACATATTAGCTGCCAACAGGGCGAACACGCGTGGGCGGGGCACCCGCGAATTTTGTTGGTCTGCTAAAATTATTTTTGGAACAAGTAGATGACACACAAAAGCGACAAAACAAATTGATAAGAATGGATGAGTCAGATGGAAGGACGAATTGAAAAGAATGGGCGGTTGGAGCTCATCGCAGCCGCCGCCGTCGTCGTCGCGCACGTTCGCTGTTGTAATATAAATGATTGGGCGATGGTACGAGGCCAGCGATTCTATTTAACTTGTTTAAATCGTTTGTTGTGTTGGCTTGGAAAAAAAAATCGGCTGGAATGTGTAAATAAATCATAAAAAATTTTTTAGACTCGAATTTTATGCGACGCCACATCTTTTTTTATTTTCGAGAGAGGGAAATTTATTCGTTGTGAGACCGATTTGAAAATTGCAAAAAAATATTCAGGCGATTCTGTGATTTAATTCAATTCTTATTTCAAGGAGCAGGCGATATTTTTAACAAAGTATTTTAAGAGGAAAATATTGAAAATCGTTTTTTAATAATTTTTATTATTCTATTTTTTTTCTATTCTAGTTTTAAAAAATTTTTTGCAAAGTCCCATCTGCGGACATTTTATGGCATTGACATGCGTGACTCACAATTCCTTAAATAAATATTTCAAACCGATACTGTTAAAAAAAATTTTTTTCGTCACATTTAGTAACCGGATTTTTTTGCGAGACTTCGTTTCAGAGATTTCTTTTTCCAACGACATCGATGTAATCCAGGAAGCTTTAATTCGTTCCAGAAACTACAAAAACCTGTTAACACTGGTTTATTCATGCAAAAATTCGATTCGATCAGATTCCTTGTCAATTTGAGACGGCCGAACAATTTTCCAAATTTCGCGACCATCAAGGAAACTAGGCCATAAGGCGAATAAAAATAATGATTTTACACTTTACCCAATTAAATAAAGCCACGCTGATAAATACGTTGCTTTACAGTGCTTATAAGCCATCTCAATACACAGTTTCATCATAAGCATCCATAAGGAGGCAAGTGCGCTCTACCGCACATTTCATTTTATTCCAGTAAAACCTCCAAATTTTTCGATTTTCAGCGATAAAATGGTCTGCCTTCCTTGTATTTTCCTACCGGTTTTAATGTTCATTTATCTCAAGTTTATCCAGCCATATGTATACAGGTAAATTCGGCTAGAATATCAATTTGCCTTAACTAGATGTTTCAGAATCCTTCCTGACCGCATCGTTCACCTTCTTGATCCGATATTGTACCCAACATGTCCTGTACAGGTTCCAGAATCTTCGGTGAATAAAGAGACAGGTTTTAAAAGCTTAAAATTGGGCAAAATGCAATATATTTTCAGAATCTGAGAAGCCGTGCTGCTCCGCTGGTGGTGAGGAAACAAAAAAGGAAAAGTAAAAATTCAAAAATTGCTTTATAATAATTTATTGAAAATCTAACTGTGATAATCATCGGCCATGCTATTTTTTTTTCATAAAACAAAAGTTTCAATTGGTTTCAAAGCGATTTTCTCATTTTCCGTATGAAGGAAATGATTTGTGTTGACGGTCACCGAGAAATACCAAGAATTATGGTTGCCATAGCGAATATAGAAGAATCTAAAATGAAAAAGTCGATAATAAGAGAGAAAGAAAAGCTGAAAAAAATTGTACCCGTCACACGGGACCCTCCATTTCCACGAATCGATTTTGCACAACGCTGGACGTTCGCAGCCAACCGTCATTTCTCTCCACTTCTCAGAATCGGTCTAAAATGCCCACAGTTTAGTTTTTTTTTCGAAATAATTTTTTAATTGCAGTTAATTACCGTGTCTTCTTCACTATGAAACATGAAATAATGAAAAGAGCTATCATTATGCAAAAAGAATTCGATCTCATCGCCGGATTTCCACTCAAATTTCTGAATTGTATATTTTCCTGCAACCAACATTCTTCAATTTTCTTGGCTCAAAAAAAACCTGCTGGAATATTGACCGGCACCATGTCAATTTTCGGCGACGTCGTTTTGGGAAATGGCGTCAATGGTGTCGAGATATTATGAATAAGATCGCCGCCAAGATCGGCTGGAAGCATCGAACGATGAACATACTTTTTGATGGTCTCCTCCGCACATTCCGACGTGATCACGATTTTCTCCTACAAGAAAACAAAAACTAATTGATGAGAAGATGGTTATCAGTGCGACTTTCTGTGAGGGCTTTTGAACGAAATTTAGAATGTTATATAATGATACGCCACCCCCCCCCCAAATTTAGCAGTTTCAATAAAACAATATAAATTGGTGACAAGGAAATTTCATTTTCGAATTCAGGACCATTGAAAACCTATACACGTATACTTTCATGAGGGTCCATATCTGCACAGTCCAAAAAAGTTGCATTTTCAAGCGCGTCATAATGATACGCCACCTCCTATTTTTTGTCTTTCCATTTGGCATTTTTGCATGTTTTTAATCTTGGCTTGAAATCGGGCCTTTGAAAGACTTTGTCGTTCAAAAAATGCCGAATATATCATTATGACGCGCTTGAAAATGCAACTTTTTTTGGACTGTGCGTATACGGACCAACGGACCCTCACGAAAATACGCGTGTATAGGTTTTCAATGGTCCTGAATTCGAAAATGAAATTGATTTTTCACAAATTTATATGTTTTTTTCGAAACTCCTAAATTTGGGGGCGCACTGTAGATTTTGGAAGGAAAAATCTGGTTAAAACCATTTTCAAATTGTAGCCTCTTTCGTTTTTCTTTACAAAAAGTGGCACAATTTTGTCAGGATGATGAATTGCGTTCAATTATTACCCGGTAATCGGCCGGTAGAAACGGCGAACATGCTTGATGAAGGACATTCACGAAAGATGGCGCATTTACGATGATGATTTTCTGCAAAAGTTGCGGGTAGTGGTCGAACAAAGTGCCCCACATTATTCGATATGGTCCTGCAAAAACGTTGCTGCTCGATGGTCCCTATAAAATGCGTACCCGTCAGCACCGAAATGAGTTTGGCGCTGAAGCTCAACTCGCGCAAATCCATCACGAACACTCCGCCGCTTTGTTTTCCGCTTCGCCGCTCGGCGGCCACCACTTTTTGATGGACGTCTTCCATCATTTTTAGTTTGATTTGCATGAATTTGTGCATCTCAACATTTCGCTTGTTTCATGCTGCTCTCGTTTTCTCTTACCAACACATTATCAACTAGGCCGCTGATATCGATTTTTCCCGTCTTCTCAAACATGAAAATCTTATTGTCTTCTGGATGATTCTGCCCGATAACATCGATAGGCACGTAGTTATTGAGCTCGTCTTCTTCCAAATCCTTCCTGTGCACAAAATTGTCAAGATCGATGGTTTTTCGGATGTTTAGATGGCGTTTGAGCGCCTGAAATAGTTTGAAATAAATGCAAAAAAGATTACGACCACGGCAGGACTCGAACCTACAATCCCCAGATCCGAAGTCTGGTGCCTTGTCCATTAGGCCACGCGGCCACATTTTCACGCACTACTATTCGCAGTGATATGGTTGGGCAGAGTGCAGTAGGACCCCCCCTCCCCCCTCTCCGCATAAGACGAACACACATAGACACATGCACGCACACCGGACGAAGGAACAACAATAACAACCTTGGCTGCTTCCTGTTCGTCGTTGCCGTACGCGACGAGCCAACGAAGCACATTGAACTCATGAGCACAGTAGTCTTCATCGGCAGCGTCAATTGAATCAATAATTCGACGAATCGATTGCTTCTGTTCTGAAGTGAGAACCATGGCTTCGACGAAATTTGGAAGTGAATGAAGTGCAAAATACGACATAAGATACGATCAAAATCGTGACGGGACCTGCCCCTCAGATCAGATAGAAAAAGCTGAGACGGAGGACGGCCACCTGTTCGACGTGGAAAAATTTCGATTCACACGTACAATTCGGTATAGTTTCTTTGGATTTTACGGAAATTACTACTCTGAAAAGGCAATAAAGCATTTAAAATTGTTTCCTCAAACCTTGAAAACCCATAATAGGTCAATTTTGTTGAGAAAATCGCTTTGGTAAAAATTTTTCGATCTAAAATGTAAAAACAAAAATAATTTGTCGTTGAGTATGGTGTTTTGGGTGTACGCACATACGCAAAAATGCGGACCAGTTCAAATTTTTTGTTTTTCATATTTCTTCTTGATTTTCTTGTTTTTCTCGCTTTTCCGCGCTAATAATGCTCGCAAAATTGCAAATCTCAAGTACGTTCGAGCGAAATCAAGATAAAATCGAGTTTGAAACGAAATAAAATCGCGCGCGCGACATTTCCCGAATACTAACGTTGTGCGAGCGTCGTCAAAATGTTGCGCTGTTGTAACTCATTATATCATTTAATAGTCGAAAATCTCTCAACAAAAGCCAATCCGTCTCAATAAAAGCAGCCTCGCGATGCGACGTGACGGCCCAATCATCGGCACATTTGGCGAAATGCAGATGTCCGCAATTTCGATAAACTATTAACTGGCGTTTTGTGTGCGAATGGGACATTGGCAATATAAATTGCGTTAGTAGGCATCGGCGAGGAGCTAGCAAAAAAAAGAGCGAAAAGAATATTTTATTCTTTTTTTTTGAATTGTATTTCATTTCTTCAGCCGGTTGGCCCGATATTTGCCGGTGCAGGAATGTCGCAGGACGGTACAAAACTGGCCGACGTTGTGTCTTTTGCATGCGCTCTTTTCGCATAATCTCGAGTACTCTTTTGTCGTCGAATGTATCTTTTTCGCGTGCTTGTTCGAAAAGCCGAACACGCCGCCGCCGAATTGCGTGTTTAATAGCCATGATGTGTTGCAATCAAAAGCAAACATTGTTACCTAGTGATCAATTTTTCGTTTTGCAATGTATGGTTATTGGCTCCATTTAATTTTTTTTTGCTTACATATCCCTAGTTATCACCTGCCATACGAATTATTTCGATTACCCAAGAATCCAATTTTATTTCATGCTATAAAAATTTGATATACTTTCTTTTAAAAAAGAGAATAATCAAATTTTATTTATACTCCGCAATTGGGAAAAATGAAAAAAGGTACTTTCAATATTCCGAACCATTTCCTAGTTTCAGAGAATAGTAAAATCAAGACGAAAAAAAAATCCAAATTTGGGTTCCTTGACAAATCTTCCCCATAAGCCGCCATTTCAAAAGGCTGACCACCACCATCTGTCGTAGGAGAGAATCAAACTGACACCTCTCGCCTAGTCTTTAACTATTTTGCTGCCCTCTCGGACGTGCGTAACGCCAATCAACGAGTCATCACTGATTACGAAGTGATAATCGTGTGACAAATTGTCGGAATCGAATTGACGCCCCAAAAATTTCTCGTCTCGAGCGTTTGGCGTTCGCGAATTATCATTTGGCGTCGTCGAGTTTCGCCGCTATGCATTCGACACTTTGGCTTCTCTGCGCGCTCAAATCCCTCGATCCGGCCTGTCGCGTTCGGTTCATTTCGCTGGTCCAGCACGGCACATTTCAATTGCACTGGTCATCGTCGGACAGCCACCAGCGTGTGTGTGTGTGTGCGCGCGCAACGCGCTCGCTCGCTCGTTCTCCCATTCTTTTTCACTCTACTATGTTCAGTTTTCGTGGCACCAATTTGCTGCCTTCATACATCAATTAGCCAATTTTAAACGAATCGCAAAATTTTGCTCGTCCCGCCGCCCATCTACACCATTTTTGCTCGTTTTTTGGTGCACATTATACAGTTTTATGGCGAGAGCAGAAAACCGACTTTTCTTTTGTTGTTGTTGATGGTTTATGCTAAACGACTCCAAAAAACCATCATTTTTCGTTTTTATTGTGTGTTTTCGACGCGTCGCACACAATAATTTCGATATTTCCATTTGCTCAACAATGTTTTCTTTGACTTTTATACGCGCAAATTTTTCATTTTCATTTTTTTCTTTGATTGTCATTCTCCGCGCCACCATTGATTTTTGCATCTCCCTTTGAAAATCAAGTTTTGGTACGTCTTGAGCAAATTCAATGTTATTTGCTTAATTTTATGATTGTACTTTGCCATCGTTGTGCTGAATTTTTGTGAATTTCTCATCGCAAAAAGGAAGTCATTTTTACGAGGAAACGCTTAAAAATTCGATTTTTTGAGTGGAAAAACGACGTTTTTCGAGAAAATAATGATCTTTGACTTGATTTTAAACAAACACTGAGGTCCTTGGAAACCGTCTGCATTTGGATTCTATCGATTGAGCTCTGATATATAGATATAGCTTAATGGTTGCTTACAATTGATTTTTGCTAGGGAAAATTCTTAGAAAAACGATATTATTGCATAGTAAAAGAGATTTTTTTGTTGCATTGAGTATGTTTAGAAAAATTCTAAATTTTAGTCATTGAGAAATGGACCTTCTAAATTTTAGCCACTCAAATTTCTCTCTGCCCGGTTTTCTTATCATTCTTTGAGAAAAGTGATCGCGATTTTTTTCGTAACCTTTTTATTAGTTAAATCAAAAATTTTGGGCACATTTTTCCCAAAAAAAAATATTTCTTCGTTAAAAAAATGAAATTGTTTTATACTAATGCCGAAAACTGACAATTGGTTTCCATTTTATCGCCAAACAAATGGTTTTCGAAGCTTTTAAGCCAAATTGCCATTATTCTACTTGCGAAATCCCAATTTCGGGCATAAATTTGCTTGGAAGTGAAACAAAGACGTCGAGTGAAGTGTTTTCGTCCTTGACTCATTCCTACCTATCCATATATGGGGGGAATCATTTCACCAAAATGAAATGTTGTCGGTGTTTTTTTTTTCCAATTTTTTCCCTCCTCCTTCGTCTTCCGTCATCTTTTCACGTCGCCGCGCGACATTTCACAATACCACTGCTATTTGTGTGTGTGTGTGTGTGTGTGTGTGTCCCGATGAGTCATTCCGGGTTGTTCGTCCCCGTCGCGAACCGTCTGCGCTTCCCAATCGCCGCTCAATTTTTTTCCCACCCAATCCATTTTCTTCTTTGTTGTCCTCTTCCCCTCCTCTTTCTCCCTCTCTTCCTCTTGTCGTCCGAATTTTTTTTGCTGATTTTTTTCCCTGTGCCAATCGTATTGATTTTTTGATGATTATCGATACTGATCGGTGCACATTTTTCATCGTTCACCCAATTTTCTCAATTTTCTTGTTTGAAATTTTTCTTCTCTTCTCGTCATACCATTTTCTTATCGTTTTTGTTGTGTTATTTGAGAATTTGGCACGAAAAAATGCATTTTCCGTGTCTAGTTTTTTTTGTTCTACGAAAGTTTAAAAATATGACTTGGATTACAGATTTTTGAGCGAATAATCCCAAAATTTCGAAAAATTCAATGCCTCTAATCAATTTCTATACCATAAATCTTCGTTTTTCGCTTGTTTCACACATTTTAAGGCGCCTAAACTTGTTTTTTTGATAATTATCTTGCTTTGAAATCGTGCTAATATTGCGGAAGAATTGAGATATCGGCCAAGTTTTCTTTATAAAACACACTTTAATTGCGAAAAAAAGTAATCGGTCTCATTAAATTTTTGATTGAAAATTGGATTTTTTTTTTGTTAAATATGTATTGTCGACGTCGCGCGATTGCGAAAAATTGATTAATTTCCAAAAAATTTAAAACGAGATCTCGGTGCGCGGTGTGCGCCTTTAATCTATCCTTATTCGTCGGCCAGTAAATCTACACCTTCAGTTTCGGGCCAAGACCGCTGCCATTGTTTTTTTAGTCAATTTTGGCACAACGCCGACAATAATTTGAAATGTGTAATTTTGGGCTCTAAAAACAGTAGGCTCGAAATTCTGCATTTTCGCTTCCTGAAATTAGCCGCTTTAATTTCCGCCAACGTTTTTCTTTAACGAGACACATTCTCATGTACACTTCGATCTCGGCGGATATTCTTGACGAGCGCTAACGTTGAGGGGGGTGTTCTCGAATTTCGAACACGCTTTCCGCGAATGGCGCAATAATTTTGGACATGGAGAAGGGGGAGTGGGGCGTCCGATGATGAGATCAAATTACTAAATGCTCCAAGAATAGTTGGGATGACTTGCGCCGCGCGTTCCCATCGTCGGCGGTGGCAGCAGCTTAGTCGTCGTGGGATTGGGTTACGCCGCCCGCCGCCGCGCGCGAAATCCGAACACGGCTCTCGGCGTTCGCCTCGTTTTTGATTGATGGCGAGGCTCGCTTGTGGTTGTGTCGAAAGGCAAATTGCAATGAAAGGTGAATGAGACGAGATTCTTTTCCCCCATTCCCTTTTTTGGTCCCAAACGATTGTTTGTTTGTGTGTGTGTGTTTTTTTAGCGTGGTCCCATTTCTACTCAGCCAATGTCATAATAAATGCAAAGCGACGTCGTTTTTACGGCTTGTTGTTACATAAATAAGACCACTAGTGTTATTTTTGGAGTTTATTTCATTCATTCGCCGATCGATTGATTGAGTTATTTGCACTTGAGTGTACTTGAAAACGATTTTGCCGCCATTGATACCACTTTTTTTTGTTTCGAGATGGTTGAGCTTTGATTTTCGAATTTTAAAGGATCTTGCCTTTGTGTTTAATCATTTGATATTCGGGTCTTTAAACGAAATAATTTGCTAATTATCATCTAGCCGTGATTGCCCAGTTTTTTTTAAAGATATGTCGAATTTTCTAAATTTGTTGTTCAATGTTAGACAGAAAAAAGAAATTTTTTCTCCCAATTGGATTTTCTCAAGTCAAGTCTTGGATCAGATCAATTGGGCGATATTTTTTATTGAAATTATTCCAATTGTTTAGAAATTAGACATTCAAAACGAGAAAATTGGGAAAAAAAAATCCTGGACCTTTTCCTCCTGCCCAAATTTTTTTTGTCTCGGCGCGAAATATTTAAATGGTTTTCTTGTCTTTCCTTTTTTTTTCGAGAAATCATTTTCCAGCTTTGTCATTTCTCGTTTTTTTCTCATTTCCGAAAAAAGTTTGAGGGATTTTTCTTCATTAAACACTCCAGAATCTTTAAATTTCCTGGTTTCCGACGCCTTCAATTCGTCTTTTTTCTTCAATTTTTTTCAAACAATAAAAAAACCGCATTCGGTCTTCGGACACCTTCCTCGATTTTTGGCCAGCGTTCGCCGCCCAAAAAATTTCGATTAATTTTCGATGGCGCCCGGCTGGCACAAAAGTTGACAAGATAACAATCTGAGAGTCGAGAATTTTTGCGCCCCAAATTTTTCTATCCGACCACTTCAACTCCATTCGTTCTTCTATCGATCCTCTTTTTTATTTTCGGGTGTTGATTTTTACCTTCACCATCCGACGTAGGAATTCCTGAGTCATTCCACCTTCTCCGATGTGAGTCATCGGATTCTTGCGGATACCCGATGATAGATTCGTTTCGACCAGAAGGTGACGAAAACAAATATTCCAGCCCCCGTGTCGATTTCTAACTCGCGCTGCACTTTTTTCTTCTTGCGGTAAACAGAGCGACGACGCTTTATTACCGTATATTCGAGGGTCATAAAGACGCTTTTAAAAAGAACAAAAAAATGTAAACGATACTCCGGTTTTACGCGATTTATTCGATATTTACAGTTTGTGTTTCCAACATTCCTCAATGTTTTTGTCATCTTCAAAAAAAACCGCTAAAAAAGCGATCACCCTTTATAGATTTACTGAGAGTTTGATTCGTAGGTTATTCGTAGTACGGTATCCGAATTCCCACTGTTTAAATTGAAATTTGAATTACCGCCAATCAAAGGTCTCATAATTGCTTGTATATTTGCTTATATACTTCCTGCGCTTCATCACCTACCGCTGTGTGTGCTTGGAAAATTTGTTTCATTTGAAAATCGTGTCAAGACTCCCACCGTAACCCGTTGCAAATTTATTCCCATCATCAATTTTCACCTCATGAATGTTCTCGCTGTAGGTCAAAAATCGCGCATTTTTGATCTACTTGTTGATTTATTGTTTCATTGGTCTCAAAATACACCAAATTGTATTCCCAACTTTTATTTTATTTTATTTCTATCTCATTTTTTTGAGCTATCCCGTTTCGCCGTTTTGTTGTCTTAAATATTGGTAGATAATCAACGCCCGTTTTTATTTTCTGATTGAGCAAATATTTGATGACCTTCGTTTTGCCTCCCGGCCGGTAGGCCAGGCGTTTTTTTTTTGTTGCAAAATTTTTTTCAGGGCCTCTTGAGATTCTTTACCGCGCAATTTTCTTGAAATCAACACGCTTTGTTTTTTTCGCTTTTGCAGATTTCGATTTCGGGTCAACCAGTGGTTTATTTCGTAGCCTGTTAGTTGTTTTAATCATTTCATCATCGCCATGTCAACCACGAAAAGCTCAAAGGTATTTGATTCATTTTCGTTGCTTCCTCCTCCTCATCGTCGCCCTTCCCACATATTCTGAATTTAGGTGCGAATACGCAACTTGATTGGGCGAATCTTTTCGCCGAGCGGCGACAAAGATAAAGATGATGAGATGAAGCCGTCATCGTCGGCGATGGACATCAGTCAGCCATACAATACAGTGCATCGGTATATATATATAATTTTTTTTAAAAATATTTATTTCCAACTGTTTTAGTTGGAAAATTTAAATTTTTATTATTGTTACTGGAAGTTGGCTAAATTTCAAAAAAAGCAATTTAAGTAGAGGTCTTAGTGCGCAGGTATGCGCCTTTAAGTTATCCTTTAGTCCGTAAATCTACACTTTTATATTTGTGCCAGGACCCTGCCAACTTTCTGCAGACGACAACACTAAAATATCAATTAATCTGTTTTTGGTTCTCACTTTTCTCTCTCAGAGAATGTCATATTTCAATTTTTCCTCTCGAATAACCAAAAGAGGAGCGAAACACAAACAAACAATAGAGCACTTGAAGCTCGTTGGTCGTCGTTTGACCACAAATCAACCGGCATTTCTATTCGGAGGGAGCAGCTTTTTTTTTGTTGCAGAGTTCACGTTGGTTATGATGGGCAGAAGTTCAGCGGTCTTCCGCAACCCTGGATGGATATATTGTTACGGGATATTAGGTAATTTTATTTTTTCGGTTGCATCGATTTACCCCCCATTAAAAATTTTCAACCCTCTCTCTTTGCAGCATTGCTGATCAGAAATCGAATCCGAATGCCGTGGTGACGGCCGTGAAATTCTACGCGGCGTCGATGAAGGAGCACGAGAAGACGAAATTCATGACGACGAACAGTGTGTTCACGAATAGCGACGATGAGGTCGATGTACAGCTTACGGGTCAAGTTACAGAGCATTTAAGGAAGTTGCGGTGTAGTAATGGTAAGTGGCGTGTACGAGATGGTCCCAACGTTGTCGCCTTGAATTTCTAGGTGCCGCACCGTCCTCATCGCCCTCGCCGTCGGGTTCGTCGTCAGCGATACGTCCATTGGCGAATGGCACTAGTGGTGGACAATTGTCGTCGTCGTCGACAGACGCTTCGCTATCGCTGTCCGACAGGATGGTCCCGTCGCCGGCACCGGTGCCGACGAGCGAGAGCGCACCGCAATTGCAGACCATCTCCGACACGGCGCCGCCGATTCATCCGCGAAGCGCACACCCGCCTCCGCCGCCACCGCCACCGCAACGGAACAAAGCGTCGTACGGAATGCAGTCGACGGATCCGAACATGGCGCCGGATCCGAGAGCGCCGCCAAGAATTCCGCCCAAAGTTCCACCCAAACCATCGGTATGTGCGTTTTTTTCGTTTTGCTGTTGCAAAAAGGCTTTTGTCGTATTGCGCAGTTTTAACCCAATTACTACCCAATTATTAATTGGCGCCAATTGTCATTATCGGTGTGATTGTATTTGGGGGGGGGGGCAATTAGGGAACCCTCAACGCTGGAAGAACCCACTCCAGCTTACAATGTGTGTCTTAATGATCATGATGATGATGATGATGATGATGGGTCTTCGTCGTATTTATTGCTATCGGCAGTCGTTTTTCGTATGCCGAATTTTTACAACGAACCCGACGACGGGACGAGATTTTTGGAAAATTGTAAACGATTTGGAGGCGATTAATCAATGGGGCACGTCGGCGAATGTTATTCGACAATAATTCGCATCGAGAATTTAAAGGTTGGAGGCGGATTTCAGATGGCGGACTTCCTTTTGATGGTTGGTATTCGAATATTGAGTTTCTTCAAAAGGCGCCGACAGTGTACAATTTTTTGATGGCATCTGTCAGAATCCTTGATCGTTGAAGCTCGCTATGCCAAATTCTCCTAATTCTTTTCGAACCGGTTTTGCGCTTCATCTTCTTCTTCTGCGCCTTCCTATTCTCAATTTTTTTTCTGAATTTGAGTCTTTCTTGTGTTTGATGAAGCTTCTCGTCGGCTTCCTTGTCGAATTAAGATTGTCCGGAAGCCTTCCATTTAGTCTGTCTAGACGAGACAATTAGCTAAAAGATGTTCGGCATTTTTCACGCGCGATTTGCGACAAAAAATTAGAACTAAAAAAAGGAGATTGGCAAATTACGCGCTTTAGCACTTGTGAACCGAACTGAACTGGATTGTGTCACTTTTGCTTGGATCAATGTCCCTGAAACAAACTACAGTAATCGAATGAGGCTTCCATCTGTTCGATTGTAGATTGATAGATAAACAACTGATTTGATATGCCGATCTGCGAAAGTGAATTATACCTTCTTGTTTCGACAGGTTGCCCCATTCTCTCTGCGTCTTCCCCTTCTTGGCCGACCCCCTGCTGACATTGGTTTGAATAGAGAGAGAAAGAGAGGCGGCTTGATGTTGGCTTCTGCCTTCGGCTTACTTCTTCGTCGTCGTTGACGGTGCCGTAATGGCAGACCGGTCAGAGGTCTTTGGGCCCGCCCGCCCGCCCGCCTAATCTTTTCCTCTGACGAAAGCGAACGAACGATGAAGGCGAATGTTTGTATATCGTTTTCTCCCATTTTTTTCATTCACCAACCACCAACCAAATTTCTTTTGATTAGTTGGGTTTCCGGTTTGCTCGGCACGCTTCAACACACATTTGATTCTCACCAACCGTATGAATGGCTTGTTTTCTTCTTTTTTTTTCCGTCGGTGTTCTCGATTGAAGCTGAAGACCAAATTTGAAATTTGTATTCATCGGAAACATGTGAAAAATATTCGAATTGCAGGAAAATCGGATTTTTATTCTGCAAGGTTCGCCTTTGAAAAAAAACTTAAAAATTTCGAATTTATTTGTTTTATTTTTTTCGAAAATTGAACCACTAGAACCCCTGTAACGTTTCAGCTTCATCATGAATGCGGTTTTTGCGCCGGCGCACCTTTTGTGTTTGCATTCGACAAAATTTGCATTGCTTTTCTTCCCATATTTATATTTCCGTAGTGACAAACCAAACTGTATCAATATGCGTAATTTGCTTTTTTACACACATGGAATTTGTGAAGCGGTAATTCGAGGTCAACGTCATCATCAACGCAATTCGTTTTTTTTTCCTTCGATGAGCGTTTTTTGATTGTGTTAGTTAGGCAGATTGTATTCCTCATCTTTCGTTTTTCTTGTTCTTGTTGTTCTCCATTCAAATTCATACGAAATGGGGGGGCCGAATTGGTCGTTTTAACCGTTTTTATTGGATATTCGGTCGCACCATCGGACTGGCCGAGTTCTCGCACTTGCCCATGTGTTGGTTTTTCTCTTTTTTTGGAGGGAAAAGCTCGAATGTTTGCCCAACTTCTTGTTTCGTCTCAAGACCCATGTGTACGGTATTGCGTCACTTTGCGGTTTCGTTCTGACATGGAAACGAAAAATTTGAGTATAATGCCGGTACCTGGTTGCGTTCTAACCGCCGTCGTCGCCGGACCCCCCGAAACCCATAAATCTTTGATGCGAAAACGCAATTAATTGATAAGAAGCGTATGTGTGGTTTGGTTTTTTTTCTGTCTCGTCATGCCCTTCTAAAGAGGCAAAATGGTATTTCTCTCAGAAAAGAGAGAGAGGGGTCTTCCTCTCCGATAATTACTACCGAAGAAGAAAAAAAAAATGGAAATTTTCAATTGAGAATTATGCGTAAACCCGCCGCGCGAAACTAGTATTTTGCAGCAAATTTTGATCGTTTTTTTCGGGTCTAGAATATTTCTTTCGTTGATTTGGGTCTTGTGACGATCGTAAATCTCTTCGGGATATCCGCCACACCCATCGTGGTGGGATCCTCTACGATTCTCTCGTAGTAACGACAATTTTTTTTTGCCAACATCTTGTAACTTTCACTTTGTTTTTTGCTTTTCTTGCATCCAACCGTTGTTGTATTGCGACGGTGTCATCAACGCCTCATTCGATTCGATTCGATTCGATTCATTTCAATTCGTTTGCCGCTCCTCCTCCTCATTACCGTTTTTTTTCGAAATTCGCAGACGCGCCAAAACAGCTGTTGTCGTCGACACCGCCGCCGCCACAATTTCGCCTTGGCACAATTGATTCGGTTCGACCTTCTTCTTGACTCGTGCACATCCTTGAACGATCATGTACGATTTCTATTGGAAGCCGAAACCGCTCAACGTGCTCTCGCCGTGGAGCGCCTACATCAGTCACATTGAGAATGAGTTGATGGTAATTCATTGACGTGGGGGTTTGTGGCTTAAGGGGGGGGGGGGTTCAAAAACACACCGAAAATGGCAAAAAACGTCTAATCGCTACCCGTTTTTTATCTTCACTCCTAATGTGCACCCTCTTTTCTGTCTTCAGCATCTCAAAGTACACTCGTCGTCTGTGACATCGTCGGGATGCTCGTCGCCGGTGTCGCATTCGGTGCGATCCGTCGGCAATTCGCTGTCGAATGGAAGTGTTGGCTCGAACACCTCGTCGGACGCCGACG
The DNA here is from genome assembly GCA_902829315.1 of Caenorhabditis bovis. Classification (NCBI taxonomy): domain Eukaryota; kingdom Metazoa; phylum Nematoda; class Chromadorea; order Rhabditida; family Rhabditidae; genus Caenorhabditis; species Caenorhabditis bovis. The sequence goes on along the minus strand of CADEPM010000004.1, from coordinate 5,222,686 downwards.
TCCAACTGTCCAATGTAAGCATTCGCATGACAACTCCTTTGTCGATCCCACAATTTGCGATTTCTCGATTCGACTTGGTGCTAATCGATGTTTTCCAGAAGGAGAACTCGAACGACAAAGCGATCGGTGATAAGAATGCGAACATTCCGGAGAAGCCGCTTCCAGCGGCGCCGCAAGAGGAGCCGGTTCGAGTACGGGCATCGCATCGCGAGAAGCTCACAGATTCGCAGGTGCTTGACGAGCTGCGCACCATTGTGAACCCGTCGAATCCGGCGGCGATTTACGAAATGAAGAAGCAGATTGGTGTTGGGTATGACGTTCTTTAAAACAACCCGCGATTCAAAAATATTGATCGTCGTTTTTTGTAGGGCTTCCGGAACGGTGTACGTCGCGAACGTCGCTGGAAGCAATCAGGTTGTTGCCGTGAAGCGGATGGCGTTCAAGACACAACCGAAAAAGGAGATGCTTCTCACCGAAATCAAAGTGATGAAGAAGTTTAGGCATCCGGTGAGCAATTCTCTCATCGACTCAATTCATTTGTTGCTCACTCTTCAGAATCTCGTCAATTACATTGATTCGTATCTCGTCGACGCCGACGATTTGTGGGTTGTCATGGACTATCTGGAAGGCGGCAATCTGACCGACGTCGTTGTGAAGACGGAACTCGACGAGGGACAAATCGCCGCGGTGCTCAAAGAATGCCTCAAAGCATTGGCGTTTTTGCACGGGTGCGTTGATAATTCGATTAATTCGCTGGACAGGAATCATTCATTACTAATTCGAATGTTTATTATTAGCTGAACAGTGGTAGTAGGCCGAAATGCATTAGTGACCAGTTGTTGAGAACAAATAGCGGCCGGGGGGGGGGGGGGAATCAGAAATCATATTTGAGACACAATTCCGTTTTTTTGTAGGCACTCGATTGTGCATCGCGACATCAAGAGCGACAACGTGCTGCTCGGAATGAACGGCGAGGTGAAGCTCACCGACATGGGATTCTGTGCGCAAATTCAGCCGGGCTCGAAACGCGACACCGTCGTCGGAACACCGTACTGGATGTCGCCGGAGATTCTCAACAAGAAGCAGTACAACTACAAGGTCGACATTTGGTCGTTGGGCATTATGGCGTTGGAGATGATCGACGGCGAGCCGCCGTACTTGCGAGAGACGCCGTTGAAGGTGCGCGCGCTTTTGATTGATTGATTTGAATTGAATTGAATTGTAGGCGATCTATTTGATAGCCCAGAATGGAAAGCCGGAGATCAAGAAGAAGGATGAGCTGTCGCCGGAGTTTTTGCATTTCCTCGATAGGTGTTTGGTTGTGGATCCCGATCAGAGGTGAGAGAATACTGGGATTCTTCAAGGATCAAATTTACGAGGGGTTTCCTTATGAACCAATCCACGAAATATATTTTTTACGAAGAAAAATGCAAAAAATTACATTAAACATGCATTTTTTTTTACTGCTCTACTTTGGAAAATGTGTAATTATTTATAAAAAAAAGTTTTTTGATTGCGTGAACTGTAGCCCAAATGAAAAACTGGGGCAACATTAAATGTGTCGATTTACGGCGCGTCGAGACCCCAAATTTCGGCACTTGCACGACAGCATAAATAATCGAATTTTCAGAATTGGAAAAAATTGCAATCTCGTTATTTGCAGGGCCGACACCGCCGAGCTTCTCGCTCATCCATTCTTGACGCGAGCCAAACCTCTGTCATCGCTGGTGCCGTACATCAAAGCGGTGAAGGAGTCGTTCGGGCACAAGTAGTCAACGAAACTCGAATACCATATATGTATATATGATCATTTCCAAAACGAAACGAAAATTGCCTCGAAATCGGCTCCCAGTGATATGCCCCTCGCCTCCGTTATTTTGTGTGCTCTCTCCTAAAACAAAACATACCTTTTCCAGTCATAAATTGTGGGTTTGCGAATTCAATTATGAATTCGTTCTGTTTCCTTCCATTGCGCTTCTTCATTTCAATCGCATCGTGTTGACAACTACGTGTTCCGGTATTGCTCTCGTTGTCCCAAAATTTTTAAAGAAAAATGCCCCCCCCCCATTCACCACTTCATCTCAAAATTTTTCTTTGCCTAATTCTTACTAAATGCTCCATTCTTTTTATTACTATATCATTTTTAAAATATTTCTCCTTTTTTGTTGTTTTTTTTTTCTTTCCATCTGAATTAATAATGGACTAGATTGAGTTTTATATGCGAAAAAATTCGTTTCTTTTTTCGTCTCGAGTAATCCCACTTATTTTTTCTTGTGAATTCTCTTTTTGCCCACCCTCTTCATTTCTCGTCACAATTTTTAATGATTATTTAAAATATGATAATTTTTGTGATGCGTTGTCTCGACACGAGAAACACACAAACTCCACCATCTTCGTATTTCTCGCATTTTTATATTATATATATATATATATATATATATATTATAATTTTATATATTTTATCCAATTATTGTTATATATATATTCTTATATATATATATTTTTTTTTTGCTACTCCATCAAAAAACTTTTGTTCCCGCGGAAACCCATGAATTTTTGATTGTTGCTTTGAGCTTTCAGTTCTTTTACCTTATCTGACCATCCCTTCCACCGATTCCCCATTTTTTGAATCTATGTCGCACAGTTAGTAGTAAAACATTTTTAAAAGACACACAGTAGAGAATACTATACATATATCTATTTTGTTTGTTCGTCACTTGATTTGTCACTATGTGAAAGTGTTTCTTGATTGCCTGCCTAAAAGAAATAAACGAATTTGAAAAATTTATTGTTTTTTTTTTTTGTGTTCGTAGGGACTCGAATTCCCCTATTTGGTCTCTTCCTTGGATTCTTTGTCGCCTTCTTTCTTTTTCTTCGTTGTCATCATTGCCCAAGTGGCGTCCTAAAACATGAATATTTTAAAATTATTCCATATAGTCGGCGGCTTCTGCTCGCGGATAGAATAATATACACGCGCCTTCGCAATGTTCTCGCACGAACTATGACAATTTCAAAATGAGCATTCACTTGTGGCGAGACCATTTTAAAAGGCGCACTCGTAAATCTACATTGGTCGACGGACGCTTTCAATCGGATTTTAAGATGTTAAAATTCGAAAAAAAAGCACAAATAAGAATTTTTTTTTAATTCGGCTGAAATTTTGCCAATGAGAAGACAATTTTTAAGGGAAACTATGTTTTTCTTGTTAGTTTTTTCTTGTTGAACACTCATTTCCAAACTCTCACCGTCGTTTCTGATTCGATTTCGGCGGCTTTCGACCACGAGACGTACAGCAAATCTTTGCGAACATGAAGAACGGCAGTCAACGGGATTTTGGCCTGAACTCGCGTACCAATTCAATAGCTTCTATCAACAACAACAAAAAAAGAAACAAACTTTCGATTCCTCAACAGCAAACATTCGCAATTCTCCGGGCACCGTCGGCGTTCGACAATTCTCGTTTTTCGCCACCACACTCGCCAGCGTTTTTTCGACAATCTTCTCGATAATTGGAGTTGCCTATATACGGAATTCATTGGAATCCTTTTAAAGGTTTGGTTTTAAAAAATGATACTTTGTCCTCATCGCCTCCACACCGGCAATAGTTCTTGAGAATCTCCTGATCCGACTCGCTGATCTCCTTCTCGATCAACTTGCCAATTCGCATCATCGCCATAATTCGACCGCATAGGATAATATCGTCTTCAAACTATAAAAAATCAAAAATTAAAGAATTTTTGAGGTGAAAACCGCATCATCGTCCGTAGATTCTCTACTTCTCGACGTGATCTCCTTCTTCGCATGTTTGCCCTTCTTTTTCTAAATTTTAAATCGCATTGGCAACAATTTTGAATTATTTGAGCCTACCAGAATTCGAATCTTCTCAATAATGTCGGGAATCTTGGGATCGCCATTCACATCGACTGGCTGCACGTCGATCTTCCATCGCATTTTATTTTTGACACCGTGCGTTTGAGTTTGACATGGTTGAGCGGGACCCTCGACTTCCTGTTCAATTTTCATAGAAATTCTCGATTTCCATTTTTTTGTCTAGAATACCTCGAATACACTGTGCTGCTCAAACTCGTTGTTTTTTTTCGCCTCCTTCTCTTTCTTCTGTTTAGCTTCTGCTTCGTCTTTCGACTTATCCTCGCTTTTTTCCCGTCGTTTCTTGTTTTTTTGTTCGTCTTCTATCGATTTCAGACCTTTGCTTTCTGATTTGCTTCTTTGCTAAAAAAAATTACAGTTTTGAAAAGACATTCTTCAATTTTTTTTTCCAAAAAACCGTAGATTTAGATTTGGATTTTGAGTTTCCAAATGATGGAACATCTTCCTTCTCTTTATCTCTTGTTTCTTTTTTCCCTTCCCTGAATTATTTTTAAAATTATTATCTTTTTTTCTAATTTCAGAAAAAAAATAGTACGATGAAAAAACATTTGGTATTAATTTCCATTTTCCAATAGATCTGGAAGCGGATTTCGTCTTTGATTTGCCCATATTTCCTTCAAAATATTAAATATGATGTTAAAAAACTGATTTTTATTCAAATCTTACGCTCGTTTCTTTAAATCTTTTTGAAATTTTGATTTACTAGAAAACTCTGAATTTTGAAATAACAAAGCATATTAAAAAATATCAAATTTGGACATCACGCGTCTGATTTTGTTTTATAAAACAAATAAGCCAAAATCTTTTCTTATTTTCAATCATTACGATTTTTTTTAATCGAATAAATGCAAAAAAAATTGTGTATTGTAGCGAGAGGGTGCAGACACGATTAAAGGCGCACGCATTTATGACAGAGCGAGGTCTTGCCGCGCTTGCTACCTTCCACCCTTCACACTAGCCTAAATTTTTCCTATTTTATTTCTTTTTTATGCTATTTTTCGTTGAAGTTTTTATCGATTTCTTGCCGAAAAGTTTCTTGAAATAATAACAAAAATATCCTCTACGTGTTGAGTGACGTTTGTTTGGTACAAATGTACGATTTGGCTTGTTTTGCTTAATTTAGGAAATAGAAATTATATTTGGTAGTTTTTGCTGCTTTTTTGTCTATTAACCGCTGTTTTCTCTCACCGAATTTTTTTGCTACACTTTTATCGTCGAAATCGTTGTCTTTTATATGGTTTTATTGCAATTTTTCAGATGACTAAGGGTACTCAAGCTTTCGGAAAGAAGCACGTTAAATCCCACACGCTTTGCAAGCGTTGCGGAAGATCCTCATTCCACATCCAGAAGAAGAGATGTGCCTCGTGCGGGTACCCAGATGCCAAGAAGAGATCCTACAACTGGGGAGCTAAGTCTATCCGCAGACGCACCACCGGAACTGGCCGCACTAGCCATCTCAGAGATGTGAACAGAAGATTCAGGTAAATTTTAGTTTAAACTTGTTTTAGAAATTATTTATTTTAAAAAAAACTAAATTATGATAAATTAATTCTTGCGCCTAATTTCATTGGTCGAAAAAACTCCAGCGTGAGTGAGACACTTTAATGGAGGAATGTAAAAAACTCGATTTAAACCCTGTTGATTCTCTACTTTATTTTCGGTCTATTCAAATAGCATGATACTTAATTTAGAAAAGCGACAAGAATAGAACTCATAATCGATGCATTCATTACCTTTAAATGAATCAAGTTTAATTTTCTTTAATAGTATTCATGAATATGTTGATTTTAGCAACATTTGAATATATAACATTCTTATATATATTTTTTAATGTTAACGTTTCGCTCACACTAGATCAAATAACCAAAAGAACAAAATTTGATGTTTATACAAATGTGAGGTCGAAATGTATATATTTTCAGAAACGGATTCCGCGAGGGAACTACTCCGAAGCCAAGATCCGCTGCCGCCAACTAAATTGTTGCTGTTGTTTGTTGACAATAAAATGTCGTTTATGAAAATCGAATACACAAGGAAATGGAATGTTTTATTAGTGGAATTCTCAGAATTTATGCATGTATCGGTGCTGCCGCAGCTCCGAAGACCAATCCCCAAGGTCAATAACATGAAGGACGTCAGAAAGTTGTATGTTTTCCGTTGATAAGTACACGATATCCTAAAATTAAAAGTTCAAAACTGTTAGTAGAATTGGATGTATACCGTAATTGATGAAACAAGCAATGCCAGCTGGCCTAGTCGAACTGCTTTTTGAGCGTCGGTTCCATTCATGCAAAGAAGCATGATCTCAGTGATCTGGTCGCGAAGTCGCGATAGTATTGTTTCCGTCTCTTTTTCAACGTTAGGAACTGCTAAAAAGAAAATAGAAATATTTTTTATCTAGTTTAATGCTTACGATCTGCAACAATCACCATCATAGCTCCAACAAGACGTTCTTCTTCGCTAAGATTTAGCCGTTTGAGAGGTCCGACGAGATTATCCAAACTCTTCTGACTGACACCATTGTAACTGGAAAATGTTGCAAATACGGTTGAAAATATCATTTCAAGTCGTACTCGATTCGAACGCCCAGTTTTCCACCACTCTTGGGCATATCGTCGACTTCGGCTGGATGATATGCGCCATTGGCGTAGCATACGCCATTACATCCAACAGATGCTGACCAATTGGCGGTGATCCACCAATAGAATGAGGCGAATCTCGATTTTGCGAAGAGCATCTGAAAATGGGAAGTCGAATGATGATGAAAAAAAAAGAAATTTTCTTACGCGATCAACTTCATTGATTTGAAAGAACTCCGGCAGCGATTTAATCAAATCGGCGTATAATACGAATGCTCTTCTGAAATCGTCGACGACGTCAGCCAGCGACGCGACGCGTTCAGCGGTGGGCCGAAGCTGAAAAACAACAAATCATAATAATGACGTCCGCATTTTTGCGTGCGGTGTGGCGCGCATTTCGTGCAAACACCGAATCGCTTACCGGCGTTCGCGCCGACACCACTTCGGTGTTGTAGAACGCGTATTTGAAATCGTATTGTCCGGGATGCGTGTGCTCCCACATGTATTGCGGATCGGTGCGATGATAGACCGATTTGAGGTTCGCCACCAATGTGTCTCTTCTCTGCAAAACAAAAATAAGTCGATGAGCTTTCGAAAAAAACGATTCTACCAATTCTTGTTTCGTCTTCATCGGTCGTTCGATATCGCACGTTTGTGTGGTGCTGTCGCTGAAGAGAAGGAAAATCAGAAGGATCGACACGATCGTCGCAAAAATGCTTACCAGACGGACGGAAGCGGCTTCTCGGCTTCGCTCGCCCACTCGGTGTCGTCGTTGTTGTCGCCTTGAACCGCGCGCGGATTCATGCCGACTTTTAGGCAACACGTCAGTCGGCATGCTCGACACGCATTCCGTTGCTCTGCAAACATCAAAGTAAATGGTGGCGATTGGAATTGTGATAGTTTGGTCTCGAGGCGAACTCTCTTCAAGACCCAGCTTTGCAATAGAGCGCCAAAAAGTGTTCTTTCATTGTTCTTTTATTGTCGACGTCTCGCGACTGCGGAAAATGCCAGAAAATTTAAAACGAGGTCTCGGTGTGCGCCTTTAACCCACCCTTATTCGTTGGCCCGTAAATCTACACCTGCAGTTTTGTGTCAAGACCAAATTTCTTCCGAAGTCGCGCGAAATTCAATCAGAATAATTTTTTTTAATTTTGCGCTGATTTGAATTATTTAGGCGTCGATTAAAATGCATGTCCGTAGAGTTGATGCGACGTGATTGCACTATGTAGTACGAACGTTGACATTTGTGCAATCACTCGGCATCAATTCTGCGGACTCTGCGGGCAATATAGATTCGAAATTGGCGGCCCCCACCTTTCGCCACTTTGCATTTGCCGCCGAATCGGCACGCGTAGGTGCGATTCTTCCAAATGCTTCGTCGAAAGAATCCCTTGCATCCATTGCACGCGATCACACCATAATGTTTTCCGAGCGCCGCGTCGCCGCACACCATACACGTCAGCGAGTCGCGTTTCGACGCGATTCTCGGCGTCGGCGATCGCGACGTCGAAGCGGTGTCGACGAGCATCTGTAAGAACAACACTTCGATCTCGATCTCGATCGGCACTTAAGTAGAGAGTGAGCCAAAAGATCATTCACGGCTATGGGGGGGGGTGGTAATGGTCTCAAAGCTAACAAAAGCCGATGACCAAAAAATCAAGAGATATTCGGGAGGGGGGGGTCCTATTAAGGGTCTCACGCCAAACTGCACATGATTCCCATAATCTTTTAGTAGTAATTATGAGATATGAATATTATGCGTCGGTGAGTTTTGGACTCGAGCGGAGAGAGAGAGAGAGAGCAACAAGATTAGAATGATCAGGGCGCTGACTAGGCAAGCCAAAACAAAAAAAAATTGAACAGAGCACTATACGGATCGGTGTCGAGGAGCGTGTTGTTTGATCCCGACGCGAATGGCTCAGCGGCGTCGTTGTCACGGCAACGCGCCTGATTTCATTTCATGATTCTTCTTCGCTTATCTATTAGTCGTTTCAGCTTGACGTCGCGAAGAGCTATCAATCAAAAGATCGAAAAGCACTACTCCCAACTCATTTGAGTGGTTTCGTCGCATTTAAATAAAAATCTAGTCATATCATAATTCAAACAGCACATTAAATTTGGGAGGGTCTCTCCAATTAAAGACTAATCTAATTGGTTGGCCAACAACATAACAAGAATGAGAGGTTCGTATCGATGATCGCCATAAATAATCAGGATCGCCGGCCATCCGCCTCCTCGCTCGACCAGTTCGAGCTACCGTAATCTCTACAGTAATATAGTATAGGCGGAAATGCAGGGAGAAGTTTTTTCCAAAAAAAAAATTTAAAACAAATGATGATTGGAAGAATCACGAGTCGCCGAATTGATAAGAGCACACTTTGAAATTTGAATATAGTCTATTCCATTTCAAAAAAAAAGAATGGAAGAGTTTCTCTGCGATATTTGAGCGCTTGCGATTTGAAATATGAGCAGTTTTCGAGTTGCAAAATGGCATGCGCCTTTAAAGGTCACAAGGGTGATGATGATTTATGTGTAAGGTTCATAAGATCAATATAACGGATATTCATGTATCTTTAAAGTTGCGCCACGACCCAAAATGGAATTGGAAAGTTGTGCGCCTTTAAACTCTTCAAGCAACTTCAAAACAATAATGAGACATGCCATCAGCGAGACCAATTAGTTTTGTTGAACGACGCGCCTTTAAAGGCCATCGATTTAAAAGAGAACATACAACAACAAAAAAGGAATGGAGAGGAGAAAAAAAAACGAGAAATGTCAACAACGAAACTACAGAAAAGAAATGCGGCGAATTGATATTTGAACCCTTTGGGGGGGGGATGGAGAGGAGAGGAGAGGAGGGGAGAGGAAGAGGCGAACCCCCCACGCGGCTGATCTGTTTGGTTTTCGGGCGTCGATCAAAAATGCGCGACGCAACTCGTCAGCGTTCTTTATTATTTTTTTGTTGGTTGCTGTTGTAGTTGATATCTGAATAGGGAGACATCAGTTCGACGCCCAATTTGGAATTGTTTGAAATGACGAACAACATCATCGTAGTAGATCAGAAAATTCGGCACGGGCACGTTCGCCCAAGATTTTTGCAAATTCGCGGAAAAAAAACCATCCCCCCCCCCTCTCCCAACTTGTCGAAGGACAGGACGGCGTGAGGGTCGTCCTAGAGAGAGAGAGAGAGAGAGAGGCGACGATCCGGTTGCCTACGAGGCACGCTGGACTGTTTGGTCTGCGGTAGCAAGGGAGAATCGTGTGATTTGCGGAGAGACGAGTACGACGACGATCGAAAGATCGTTTTTGGGATGCGTCGTCGACGCCGACCGGCGCTGATGAGTTGAAAGACAACCCACGCGAGGGGGGCTGGGGAAAGATCTGTGGTGGTGATGGTGCTGATGTTGGTGGAATTTGGATCGATAAGAAAATTTTGAGGATGCGCGCTCATCACGGTTCTTCGAAATCTCGAACGTCGAGATTATCGGCGCGATCTTCGCAAGGGGAACCGAGCAAGTAGCAGCAAAAAATGTCGTTTGAAATTTGTGAATTTCCATCTGCGGACATTTAATGATTTTGCGAAATGCGCAAAAACTCGCAAATCTTCTCAAAATTTTGTTCGGCACAAAAAACAAATTTCAAAAACCCGCGTGAAATTTGGCGTACACACACACACACACGCAAAATTGCACACATTTGATTCCAAGAATTTCGGTTTGAAAAAAAGCGCATGGATTGATGTCGATTTACGACGATCGTCTTGGTGCGATGGTCTCGCCACGCCTCAATAATTTTTCATTCATTTCGGAATCTCTAGTCTAGTTAATCCGCGCGAGACCACAATGAAAGGCTAATGCTCGTAAATCTACATTCGGACACGTGATGATGAAAATGGAATTTCAGAAAATGTCCGTGAATCGGAACATATCAAGAAATTCAAAAATCGCGCTCGATTCCATCATTGAAGTTTGATGGCAAGAGTAGATCAAAATCTGTGTGTGTGTGTGTTCGCTGAACAGCCGTCGAGTTATCAGATCGAGATGGATGTGTTCTGGTCTCGTCGCGACCCAATCCGAATTCCCTTGACGAAAAGGCGGATTGGCAAAATCAATGACTTTGATAGAAATCTCGAGTGGAATTGGTCCAATTGACGACCGTAATCCTACCGTAGTCGCTGACGGAAAAATTTCCGCAAAAGGAAAAGATGGGGGGGGAAAAACAAATCCGGCTGAACGAAAAAAAAGGAAGGAAGAAATTAGGTGGGCTTGTTTATGCAAAAATCGAATGACCATAGATCAGCGAGATGAAAACGCGCTGGTTGGACTTTGGACTTTCAACGGACCATCGAGATATGTAGAAAAAAAGAAAAGCGGGTGGCGGGGAGGCGAAAATTCGGTTGGGACGAATCAAAACATTTTGATGTGATTGATCCCCGCCGGTTTTCTAGCGGCGAGACGGCGTTGAATGTTTGATCTCAAACTTGTCGGCGAAACGGTTTCACAATAATTGAATTGGTGGTGATTTGAGCGTCTAGAAGGCGGGGGATGTAAATTTGCGTCGCGGTGTACTTGCGGATAGAAATTTGAGCTACTCACCATTTTTTTTCGGACATTTTTCCTTTTAAAGAAGATCGAAAAAAATTGTGCAATTTTGCGTCACGGTGCACTTGCGAATATAAATTTTTTAGAATTTCATACATTTTTTTTCGCAATTTTTTCATTTTAAGGAACATCGAGAAAGTTGTGCAATTTTGCGTCACGGTGCAATTGCAGACTTCAATTTATATCGAGTTGTGCACAAACTACAAATCGAGCAAAATGTGTGCACTTTCGCGTCACGATGTGTGCACAGACGAAAATATCCAGCGAGGTTGTCGACCAAAAAATTTGAGCAGAGCGAAATTTTTTTTTGCGATGACGTGAATGTTCTCACGGCGGCGATGGTGCTGGTGTGTGAGTCCAACAAAAAAAAAAACAAACGCTAGACTATATTCACTGGGATTACGGTGGCATCAGTTCGGGATACGGTTGTGCAGAATGAGGAGTCGAATTTTGAGGCGCGAACAAACTAGAGTGTTAACTGAATTGCGACGAGAAACCAATGGAATCAGCGGGCCGGGCGGGATTAAAACACACAAAACTCCGGAAATTGATATGAACTCGTTGAACCGACGCCACGTCATTTATCAAATTTCGCCTGCCGACATCGTTGCGGGTTTGGTGTTTGATGGGTGTGTGTGTGTTTCTCGAGGGGGACCTACAAAATCGGAGACCAATGCGATCAAGAGCATAACTTGCACACGAAATAAACATCAAAGAGGGAAAAAATAAAACATAGAGGGGAAGACGGAGGAAGGAAGAGGAGGAGGGGGGGGGGAGGAGGTGCACACACAGATGGACGAAAAAAAATGGAGAAGGCCGGCGATGGGAAGAAGAAGAAAAAATGTGAAACCGGAGTGTGTTGGGGTTTTGTGGACCCGTTGAACTCCGGGCTTCATCTTCTACTTTGTCTTACGACACATCATTTCCCTTTTTTTTCTTCGTTGGTCCCCCCCCCGCGATTCTACGGACCACAACTAATATGCGGCATTTTGTGTTGTCAAAACGATCTCGAATCCGAACGGATGTTTGCAATATCGCCTACTACAGTAATCCGGAAAACGGATCGCGGCGAGACCATGAGCGAATTGGAATCGTTGCGAGAGACCAACTTGCGGATTTTTGAATTTCCCGCCAAACGTTGATTTGAGAAAATTGTAGATATTTGAAAATTTAAATTTGGCGCCAATATCTTTTTTGGCTCTTGTCACGAACTCATATGGTAATCGCTTGAATTCCTTATTCATAATTTATTTTCAAAAATTTTTTAAAGGCGCATACCATTGAATTGCGTAGAGGTCTTGACACGAAACATGGAATTTTTTTCTTGATTTTTGATCTATTTTTGAGGCTTCTTTACATATAAACGTCATTTTTTTTTGAAAATTGAGCAAAAAGGAAATTTCCGGAAAAAGGCAAATAAAAAAAAAAAACAATTTTTTGGGATTAAAACTTTCAAAAAAAAAAAATTCGACTTTTGAAATATTCAAAGTTTTTTCATTAGAAAACGATGGGTCTCGAAGCGAAAATTTGAGAAAAATGAAATAAAACGAGAGCGAATGGAAGATTTTTGGATGGAAATGCAAAAAAGTCGAGTTTTTTGAAAATTTCCTCAACTGGCCAATATTTGAAGGCCACCAATTCGGGTCTCGAAACGATCTCACCAATCCAAAATTATTGTAGCTGTGCCAGACAGACGCAATACAAAAAATTTTATTGAATTGTCTGCCTATGGCATCATTCATGGGAAAATGCGAGCGAAAAAGCGAACCCTCCATTTTTTTTTTGATTCGAAATTCCTCGTTTTGTGCAGAAGCCAAAAATAATCCATAAAAGGTGAAAGAATCAAAAGATGACGAGACTATGAGAATCTGACTTTCGGCTTAAATAAAAAACGAAAAAATTGTCTCTGTAGATCAAAATGAATCTAAATAGCTATGCGCCTTTAAAAATGTTTCATTGTGAGCCAATTTGCAACATTAATCAATTCAATTTTTGGCAAAAATTTGAGGAATTCATTAAAAATAATCAAATGTGTGCAATTTTGCGTGAGTGTGTATGGCATTTTTCGCGGGCGGAAATTTTGAGAAGATTTTCGAATTTTTGGATTTTAAAGGTGCAGAGAATCCAGAAAAATGTCGGCAGATGGAAATTTCAAAAAAATTTTAACACAGTTGTTTTTAGACAATCTTAAAATTCTCGAAATCGGGTGAAAATTGAATGAGAATTTGGGAATTGATAATAATTCGAATCATTTATAATAATTAAATAATTATTCCCAAAAAAAAACAATTAAAACTAGGCAAGAATTTCGAAGAATATATTAAAGGCGCATTGGTGGCAATTTTTGATCTACCACGATGTCGACGTCAATCGCGACATTTTTGCACGAAAAAAAAAGCAGCATGAAATCAGCTGCAGACAAAAATATGGATTAACTATATTACGCATAGCTAACCAGAAAATGTCGATGAGGAGGATGAAGCTCAAAAATCAAAAACAAGCAGGAATTGAGAAATTTTTGGATTTTCTTGGAGCGGACTGCTGCAGTGATGTATTCGCGTTGGCCGCGCGCGCGCACGCCTCTGTGTGTGTGTGTCTATTTGCTCTCGTCGGCTGCACCTCAAAAGGTCAAAGTCCAACCCGAACGGGTCGTCGCATCAAACAAGACACGCGAAGCGAAGAGAAAACGATAAGATATAATCGAAAACCGGCAAATTATACATCAAACACACACACACACACACACACCCATATATGTGTGTTCGTTCGGGCGAGGGAAAATTGGAAAAAATTTTTTTTCAAAAAATTTTTTTTTCATTTTTTCAAAAAAAATATTTGACGTCATCTGAATTATGTATAGGGACAATCTCGCGCGTCCAAAAAAAATTGGAATTCCGAATTTGACAATTGATATTGAATAATTTTGAATTTTGGAAAAGAGCCACAAAGAATAAAAAAAAGTGTGCAAAAACTGGCTTTTGCCTTGTTTTTTTTTGTTGAAAAATTTTGGAAATGCGATTTTTCAAAGGTTTTGATGCTCTAAAAATGCCAAAAGGTTATTCTATTCTATTTTTAATCTATTCTTATACTTCGGCCCGTAAATCTACACTTAATTTTGTACCAAGACCACTGTCATTTCATTTTTTGACATTCACCCAATTTTCGTCTTTAAATTGCTGGAGATTGAAGACCTAAACAGAAATTTTTGAATTTTTCAAAATTTTAACAAATCGACAAATAATATTTTTCGATTTTATCCAATATTATTCAATTAAGTAGTAAACGATGTAGAAAATAGCAAAAAACAAAGAAAAAAATTTTCTTCTCTCATTTTTAATTTTTTTGAATTTTAAAGGCGCCTTCTTCTTATTTTAAGACAAATCATATTTATCTGTTTTTTGGAACGTTGATTACTTGTTTATTCTTCATTACATCGAGTAATTTGAAAATAAAAATTAGGTTTTTGGAACGCATTTGCATGAACGCTGTTGCATTCCTGCGTCTCCATCAATAACACACTATTTTTTCTCATAGGCGCCTCCATCTCGACATAACATTTGAATCGTCCCATTTCGTGGGCATCGGTGGTTCAGTGGTAGAATGCTCGCCTGCCACGCGGGCGGCCCGGGTTCGATTCCCGGTCGATGCAATCGTTTTTGCCTAAAAGGGAATCTCATGACATATTTTTGAAAAATTCCACAAATTTTTCTAAAGGATGTGCACCTTAGATGCGTCATTTGAAAAAACCATGCAATTAAGTTCCCTATGCACGCATGTCGAAAATTACAAAAAATTGACGCGCTATTTATTTTCAAGCCGCAAAAAAAGTATCGTGGGTCACGCCACGAAGTCGGTTCTGTAATTGTTTATTTTTCATTCTGTGTGCTATATTTCCGTATTTTTAACGGATTGAAGAACGAGCAATGTGTGCTCTCAATCTCAAAATCGATCTCGCTTGAAATTTTAAAAATAGATCGATCTCGAGCGCTCGAAAAGCTCGATCGATCTTTATATACAATTAAAATAAATCTTGAATACGTTTTAAAAAGCGCAAAATGTTTAATTTATACCGGCTGCGCAATTTTAAAGAGAACCTTGCATTGATAATTTCGTTACGAACCAGCTCTATTCAGAAAAGAAGGTAATAACGCTTATTCAATACATTTATTCCCATCTTTAATAGAGAACAAACCATAAATAAATTAGAACGAGAAAGTAAACATTACCAATAGGATAGGAAGAACAAAAAATGAACAAAGTAAGAGTGGGAATTTTAAAAGAGGAGAAAAAAAAAATAAAATGTGGGAAGCTTGGAAACGAAGAGATTTTTTACAAAGTTATTAATTTATAAATTGATTTTCTGCGATTCGATGCTAACTTGTTCGATTTCGAAATTGAGTTCATGTCCGTCTTCAAAGTCGTTTTCTTGTCCGCCCATTTTCGTTTCTTGTTGGACGTCTTTGATTTCGTCCTCTTCATCCCGCCTTTCTCATCATTCTCTGTGGCGAAATCAAGAATGTCGTAGTTCGAATCTACCTCGTTACTATTATCCAACCAATTTCTGATATTAAAAAAAATATTTCCTTAATTTTGTCACTTACTCTCTCGCAAGGACAGCACTCAATAAAATATTGGATAATGTCTCCGGTTTCATTCGATTTCGCATTTTGTTGCGTAAAATGTCAGGACATTTTCTGAAATTATGATAAATATAATAGTAAACTCTCATTTGCAAAATAAATCTGCATACATATTGTCGGCGTCAAACGACTTGATGGGGGCGTGGCCTTCAGAATATCGTAATCAGTGTAGATTTACGAGCGTGTAGATTTACGCGCTGAGAATATTAAATGCTTTTTTTTTTCAATTTCTTAATATTTAAAAAATGTTATGCGTGTTTTAATCCTGATACCCATTGTCATTTGCATTCTTATAATGTCGACCTCCATATATATATGTAAAGTTCGCGGAACTAACGGCATTTACTTAAACAAGCGAAAGAATCGTACATTTATCGAATATCTTAAGAGCACCACAACAATGTTTTATTTACCGTAAAAATAGTATGAAAATTATTGTTCAATGGGGAAAGTCATCCGATTAATTGAGAATTCTCGAAATGCACCAAGACGCCGCACAATTGAAACTTATAACCGAAAGCCAAACGAGCGTTGATTCCAATCGCCTAAAACTAGTAATAACTTCACATTGAATACAAAATTAAAAAGAAAACTGAGTCTACAAAGATAAAAAAAAATGATAACTTACTTTTGGGAAGAAGCTTGAAGTCATTGAGTATATTTTTTCCTTTCCCTAGTATTGATGAAGCTGTGAAGTACCGAGGCGAGCATATAATTAAGAATTTTGTGTTTGTTGGAGGTTTTCTTCGAGGTTGCGCGAAGGGTTCAATATTTGACGCCATTGAAGTCGCTGCAACTATGATGAAACAATGAGCATTTTAAATAAAAATAATATAAATACCCGTCTTGTTAACTTTTGTAGTTGTCAAAGTCCTTCGGCTCCTGTTCAATATGATTGTGTTTCCTAAAATGTACTAAAAATTAGAAAACGAAAAATGATGAAGAATAAGTTTTAACGATGCCAAATTAATTAAAAAATGCCATAAAATATATGAAAATTTTAAACTATCAATCATCGATTATAAAAATGTAAGATAAACAGCAAAAATAAAAGAAACTGACCAATAAAAAAAGAGACACAGAAAAATTCTCAAAAAATAACGCGCCCAAAAACACGCTGCGCAAAACACGCTGCAAAGTGTATGCCACATACACTTCTCTTCGCCTCGAGAAATCTGGCAATTAGCCAATATTTTTTAAAATTTCGTCAAGTCGTTTGACGCCGACAATACGTATTGTCGGCGTCGAGCGACTATTAAATATTGGAAAACTGGAATGAATTACGGAGTTTCATGCAAAAGCAATCTCTTAACGCGAGAAAAAATTGCAATTTATATAAAGTTTTCGAAAAATTCGCGATTCGCAACGCGTTTTCGCCAGTTGCCTTAGGGCGTGTTTGCAGCGAGACTCGTTTTTTCGCAACGGTAATGTTTTAGCTGCGATACGGGGGACGGAGTCAGGACAAAACGTATGACAAGTATTATGCAATGTTTATGAAAATGCCTCTGTACATGTAATCAAACTCAAGGAATCTTTTGAGCCAATCAGTTCTTGCCAAAAAAAATAATTAAAAAAAAAGAACGAAAAAAGTGAAATTGAACTTACATTTTCGGCTTTTTCGCCTATTTTCAAATCGTTTACGGTAACTGGTCTATTAGAAGCCACCCCCACTTTTTAACCCCCACCCCTGCTATTCCGCCACGACTTTTTAACCCCCTTTTATTTACAATACCACCCCCACTTTTCACCCCCCAATTTTTAGATTTCACCTCTACTTTTTCACTGCACTTCAAAATTTGCAGTTTCAAACAGTAATTTTTAACAAAAAAAATATTTTAATTTGCAATAATTCAAGTAATCAAGAGGAAATTGGCAAAATTGATGTCTGAATTAGATTTTTCAGAAACTATGTAGGCTTGCAAAGAAGCTTGATATCAAAATGCACAATTGGACACTTCAAATATTGACAATTGTTGGAAAATACGAAAATCTTACGAAATACGAAATCTTTCTGAACCGGGTTTTCCGAGAATAGTATACATATTGTATTACTTGTTAAAATTTTCAGCCTTTCATAAGAACACCACATAGTTTCTGAAAAATCTAATTTAGACATCAGTCCTGCGAATCTCCTCTTGATAACTTGAATTATTGCAAATTAAAAAAAATTTAAAAAATTTTACTGCTAAACATTATTGTTAGAAACTGCAAATTTTGAAGTGGGGTGAAAAAGTGGGGGTGGTTTCTAATAGACCACGGTAACTTTCGAAACAGATTTTACTACATTCGGGCCTGCTGAATCCATTCTTAACGTCAATTTCCAACAGGTTTTTTACCCAAAAAGGATTCAGACTTTTAAACTTTGAGAAATTTTTAAAACACATTTTCAGCGATGACCTAGTTCAAAAAGCTCATGAGAGATTACGGCTAAATTTTATTAAAATTGGTTAACTTCATAGAACTATCTTTTTTAGTCAATTAAATATCTGAAGCTTGGAAAATAATGAAGACCTTCCTAATTTTCGCATCAATGTTGCTCGCTTACGTATTTCTTGAAAGCAAATTTGGAATCTAAGAAAAAATTGCTACAAGATGGCACTCTTCACATTATATGAGACGAGTTTGAAAAGAGCACAAGTAAGTTCGAACTCGATCGATTTTTAGAAAGATTGTATAGAAATTTGGGCCCGCCTTTCTCGTTTACCAACGCATTTTGCAACCAGGATTAACCAGAATGAAATTGCATCATTTTAACCGCTTTGTTAGTGAGTGGGAGAGTGTTAAACAGTAAGGACCATGTAAGCAGACCTGATTGAGCAGCGATGGCGGATTTGAATCCGCGCGAGTGTGGAGCTCTTAGTCGCCTCGTCTAGGATTCGCGGTGGCGCGTCGGGCATTTTACATCCTAGAACAAAAGAAAAGGTGTTATCGTGAATATGGCGTACGAGTATTGCCGAGAAAATAAAAAGAAAATGCCCTATATTTGGGAAAAGGGTAAAAAAGAAGCGAAAACTGAGCGCGAGAGTGTGCGCCGCCTTTTTTCTCTCCTCGCTGTTACTGTAACAGTCGGTTGAGTGTGCGCGGCGGCTCCGCTGTGGCGATTTACGAGGGGGGCGCGCTGATAGGAACACGTTCAAATATTCGCGAAAATTTTTATTCGCAAAATCGAGCGCTCATGCTGAGAACGAGGGAAAAAGAACAAATATTGGTATAAGTAGTCGAAATTCGAGATATATATGTCTATTTTTCGTCAATTATCATGAGAAATTGTGATATTTGTGTTGATTTGATGCATACTTCGCTCAATGATGCTTCTCATGAATTTTTGACGTTGAGTAAACAAAATACTTCTACAATTTTCAAAAAAAAAACGTTTAAAAACGCTCAAAAATTGAAATTTCGAGAAAAAAACAGCCACTAAAAAATTACAGTACCGATTTCGCGACGTGACCCATTTAATTTTTCGCGTGCGCCTTTGAAAATAAATAGCGGAGAATTACGATATATCACGTCAATTTTTTTGTAATTTTCGACCGGGTAATTAAAATGAAAAAATTTTTTCCATTGCATGAATGTAGAAATTTTTGTCCGCAAATGGAAAAATGTTTAGCAACAAAGAACGTGTCGAAAATAATGAATTCCTTGTGATCTTATTACAATTTTCAAAATTTGTGTAATATTCGAATAAAAATCAACACATTTTCATATTATTGTTCGACAAACTCAAAAAAAGTATGCTAGGAGATGTCGGCAGCAAGAAAAAAAAGGAGGATATGGACGATGGTCCCTATTGGCGGCGCTCGTCGAGAATTTCACTTTATCAAACTAGGGCACTAGGTAGATTTTAGAATACAATTGAAGGTTCTCCAACCGAACCATGAGGGAGCTTCCAGGATCGTGGCAGCCTTTACGGGCCAACGAGAGCTTCCGTCCGTAGTCTAAAGTTCTGCTCAATTAAGTCAGCGATCAATCTAGACGAAACTACACAGATAAACGGCGGCATAGGCACAATGGAAGCATAGTGGAACGGCTGTGGATATCATAGGAATCTTATATGCAAGTTATATGGAAGCATAATGGAAGCATTTTTTTGCGGAACCGCGTGTTTCGTATATGGAATGAGCCGTATGCCTTCCATATGGGAAAATAAGAAAACAATTTGATTGCTGTATTCAAAATTTATTTCATATTAACACATTTATTTAATTTAAAATAAAAAAAACAACAATGAAATGAATTTCAATTAAGATATAATCAAACCATTAGTTACTGGCAACTGCCGAACTATTCGAATCATTGTCAGTACTGACATCGAGCGGGACGCTGTAATAAGTAGATTATAAAGGGCCTATTAATTTGAAAAACATGTAAACCATTGTTACGTAAACTAAATTTTTCGAGAAAATACAATCAGTTTTTTTACATCAATAATTTTCTTAAAAATAAAAATAATTTATTTT
Organism: Caenorhabditis bovis; assembly: GCA_902829315.1. Lineage (NCBI taxonomy): Eukaryota > Metazoa > Nematoda > Chromadorea > Rhabditida > Rhabditidae > Caenorhabditis > Caenorhabditis bovis. Next base: position 5,202,518 of record CADEPM010000004.1, on the reverse strand, counting down.
TATTGCATTTTTGGAAACCCTTTAGTGCACAAAATAAAAAGTGAATTGGCGGAAGAAAGAACAACTCCAAAATTTGAAGCAAAAAGGCATTTTGGTGAAAATTTCAAAGACATATGAATACTCACATCTGAGGGTTGCTGGTAGAATCAAGCAGCTTCCTTAATTGCGCCGCGAGCGCTTCCGGCGCTACACCAAATTTCCTTTGAAGTCGTTGGCGCATTCTATCGCTTAATCAAATAAATAAATTAATAGTCATAGTTCAAAATCTTACAGAAGATTATCCATGACTTCTCGAACCATGCGTAATGCTTTCGCTTTGAAGTCATTTGTCGGTTGTTGCCCAAAGCCATGGATAAGAGCATCTGTAATATAGATATTTGCAATAAAGTATAGGATCTTTATATAGTCGGCGTCTGGCGACTTCTGTACTAGAGCCCCACTTAAAAAGATAAATGCCACTGAATGATATTGGTACGAAGGCTGTACGGCAATCGGAAATTTCGGCGATTCGGCTAATGGCAAATTACCGATCGAAATTTTCTTCGGCAATTTGAAAAACCGGCAATTTCGGCAATCGGCAATTCCATTGCCGCACAGCCCTGATTGGAACCAAATAATCAACAAGCTTTAAACTTAGGAAGTACTTTATAAAGACTTCATTGCGCATATTTTTCTAATTGAAACCATTTCTGGAGTCGAACAGGCCAATTTTTGATGATAACAACTTACAAATTGGGCGTACGAAGGTTTAGGAATTGGCGTTGATTTTGTTGTTTGTGAGGACTGTGGAGAAAAATTTTTTTGCTGAGTTGGCGAGTAAATTGGACTATCTGGATCTGAAGTGTCGAGCGAATTTGGTTCCATGTTAGGGACTTCTGGTTCTTTGTTATTGACTTCTAGAGCAGTTTCAGTTATATCTGACAACACTCTCGATCTTGTCTTCATCTGTAAAAAATTTCAAAACATTATGTTTTATTAAAAGAAAAAAGCGAGCGATAATAAAAAATATGTTAAAGTAAATAAAAATAAAACGGATTCGATGAGAAATTAAACACAATTCGATTGAGAAAATATTTAAATTCGATTTTAAAAGTGTCGGAAACGATTTGAAAACATCGTATCGATTTTAAAATTTTCGAATGCTATCAATTTATTTTTGGTTTCGATTTTGATGATAAATATGAAAATTTTTCCTTTATTTTTTAAAAACATTTTTCCTTTAATTTTGAAAAAAATTCTCTAATTTTTGACAAAAGAAAACACAAAAAATCTTGAAAATTCATTGAGAAAAAGCAAAAGGACAAAAATTTTGAAAACGAATTTCGAAAATGTGAGGCGTGGCCGCATTGTGCAAAGCGGCGCACGGTTTTGCAATGCTGCGGCACGCCTCTTCTACGCGCGTCTGCTATCAGTTTGGAGCAAATTGTGAGTAGTTTGCGATGCCAATTTCGGAAAAACCGGCAAAAATATATTAATACGACTAAATTGTAGTTGGCAATCTTTAAACAAAGTGAGGAACAGTTGACTGAATTAACATAAATCTGAGTAGCATAAGTCATTAAATGGTAGAAGCTAAATTTCGTATGTTGTGTATCATGTAATTTTCAAATTTTCATTGTTTATATGATAGCATAAGTTTTTTGTATTGATTTTTCTAGAAATTGTCTTGGTCTGCCGTCCAGACGCCAATTGTATAATGTGTAATGATATATGATTATTTTATCCATATTTCATCCATATTCGTTCCACGGCTCGCAAACACCGGAAGCATATTCATCCCTTTTTCATTCCATCCATATTCGTCCCATAATTCTTCCACAGCCACTAAGAATTACATTATGCTTCCTATATGGAAGCATTATGCTTCCGTTCCACAGATTTCCCACAATGCTTCCATTATGCTTGCGTCGCGCTTAATCAGTGTATTGAGCGCCGCCGACTCGCCTGCAATGCCGACGCGTTTATATATATAGTCGTTGGCGAGTGTGCCGACACGTTGCGGGTTTCGCCGATGCCTATGTTTTGTGTTGCACGCGAAATGCGCCAGTGTCGCGCAAGTTTGACGCAACTGTCGAACCGAGTATTTTTCAGCAATTTCAGCCAGAAATGAAAACAATCAAAGTGTTGAACGATTTTCGGACTCTTCAATTTATTGCTAACCATGCAATCGTCTAATTCTCAGATATGTGACTCTCGATAAATATTCTTTTGTACAAAATATTCGGTGGGCTTTGGAGATGAGAGATGCGTGGGATGGAATGTTGCGCGTTGGAATCACAGAAATCAATAATCACTTATGATGGGGCGGGGGGGGTCGAATGTACAATCCAGAAATGATCATCGCGACGTCGCCATGGATTCGGTTTTGAACGCGACACTCAGAAAATCGTCGACGGGAAACACGTGGAACACGTCGGAGAGCTCGATGTTGTCGGCGGTGAGATGTTTGAGATTCTGCAAGTTTGCTCGATTCAACCTCTTCTCGCCTCCCTCAATCCCCCGATACCGTAATCGCCGAGAAGATCAACGCGATATCAGCGAGTCGCGACGCCTTCTGAATTTCGCTATTTTTCGGCGACACCGCCAACATCATCGCCAGGTAGTGATCGCGCGCGTTGTTCAGAATCTCGGCGCTCAATTGCGAGACGACCGGATAGAGGGGAACTGAAATCGAGCGAGCACTCTTGATTCGCGGCCACCTCTCAAGCGAACCTACATTCAAAGAAGATGGCGAACACACTTCCCATAAGTATCTCCTTGTTGGTGATGGCCATCTCGCTGAGCGGCTTCGCCACCGTGTCCATCGACAAGCCCGTCACATTCCTGAAAATGATTCTGAGAATCGTGATCATGGAATGGGATGGGGGGGAAGCCTACTTGACGTCGGGAAACACTTGATACTTCTTCTCACGCGGATGATAGGTGCGATTCGCGTAGCAGACGCCCGGACATCCCGTCATCGCCGTCCAACAGCCCGTCAGCCACCAATAGAAGAATGGGAATCGACATTTGGCGAACGTCATCTGCAACAAGCAAGATGGCGTGTCGCGATTCACATCGATGAGCTACCTTATCGCGTTGATCGAGCTTCTCAAACTCAGGCAACTCGCGTAGAACATCGGTGTAGAGGACGAAGATTCGCCGAAAGTCTTGCAGAACCTCGGCGATCACCGCCACTCGTTCGCCAGTCGGCTCGATCTGAAGCGAATCGATTGGCTTCGACCAACCGGCCAGTTTTTCCAACCTTGGTCCGACTGCATATCAAATGCGGATTGTAGAAGGCGTATTCGAACGAGTAGGCATTGGCAGACGGCGATGGAACATCCTTGTCGACTCGTGTGAACACCTCGTTCAATCGGTAGAGTAGGCGATCCTCGGTGCTCGTTTGAATCTGCAAACAATGGAATCATGCGCGAGAGGCGAATCGAAAGGAGACCATTCGATAGTAGAGATCAACTGTCGACTCGGCGCACGTCGAGGTGCTCGAATTTGATGACACCGACGACGACGAGCCAACGGTCGGAAGGCGATCCGGTGAGAAGCGGCCGTTGCCGACGTCGGTCTGACACGCCGCTTCGCGTTTGCCGCCGATGCTGAATTCGACGTCGAGAAGCGAATTGTCGGCGTTCCGCTGCTGCTGCAACGGCGTCGGATTCGTCGAGAAGCTCGGCGACGCTTCGTTGTCGCCCTGCACCGCGCGCGGATTCATTCCGACGCGAAGGCACGTCTTCAGGCGACACGCGCGGCACGCATTGCGTTGCTCTGCAAAACTTTTCCCGTTTTGTTTTTTTTTTTCTTGATTCGTAACAACCTTTGGCGATCGAGCAGTTGCCGCCGAAGCGGCACGCGTACGTTCGATTCTTCCAGATGCTCCGTCGGAAGAATCCCTTGCATCCGTTGCACGAATTGACGCCGTAGTGTTTGCCGAGAGCCTACAATGCTAGTAGTCGGCTACCGTAGTACGGCACGTTCTAATTCATGTGATTCTCGACTTATTATTGCGGGGTTACGGTAGCTTTGAGGAAATGAGAGGAAACCCTATTCGCGCTCCACTGATGTGTGATCTTTGTTGAAAACGATTGGAATGACTACAAACGTCAAACACCGACCGTAGGGGGGGGGAGGTTTTGATAGGTAAACTTTGAGATTGCATAATGCTCATCGCGAAGCGCGATGGAGCGCGTTTGCATCGAACCGAAATTTCTGAACATTCCCCCCACCCCCCCCCACCATCCTCTAGAATTCTCTCGAATCCTATTGGTATCATCTACAGTAATCCAATGATGTTCTAGAACGTTTCGAAACCTACCGTGTCTCCGCACACGGCGCAAACGATACCGGTGATTCGATGATGGCTTGATGGAAGTTGTTGCGAATCGGTTTTGATGCGCATCGCTCTGAAATGCCTCGATGTGGATGCAAGCAAAAAAAAATTAAAGCGGATGAGTCACGGATGAAAAGGCGAGAGAGAGAGAGAGAATGTGGTGGGAGAAATCAGAGGCGGTTTCCATGACAATTCGGCGTCGGCAAAACGAAGAAGCATCGACAACACGCACGCACACACACACACACAAAACGAAAAAGAACAAAATTGTGTGTCGTGGAGGCCGGGGGGCCGAAAATGGGCGGAGCTTCTTGACGTTTTTTGTTGTGTGTGTGTGTGATGGGAAGTAGGAGGATGCGATGATGATGGCGGCGGAGTAAACACTCGAAACAAAATTTACGGTATTTCAATATCTGCAATCGAATTACGTGACTTTATCAAATGTTTCTTTTTTTGTGGGGGCGGGGCCAGAGATTGAAACAAACGCAAAAATCAATTTGGAAATGGTTAGGTATGCCTTGTATAGTTGGTTATTGGGGGGAAAAACGTTTCGAAAAAATGCTCGTCACAACTCTGGTAACTCAAAACCAATCGGATTCGACAAAATCCGATTGGAAATTCGACGGATTGGATTGGAAAATTGTCGGATACGATTAGATTTTCTTCGAATCCGAATGGATATTTGTGGGATCCGATATGAATTGAATGATTAAAACAAAACGGATTCGATTCATATCAATGCGATTTTACAATCGCATCCAAATCGGATTGGCTTGATTCCGGAGCCGAATTTTGTCGGATCCGATCGATTCCTCTGAAGTTACCAGAGAGCAGTAGATTTTCTTGAAAATTGGCGCGTGATTCGAAAAATCCCCCATTTTGTTTTTGGCCGACAAATTTCGCGATTTAGAGCATAGTTTTCGAAATCGTAAAGAAATAAACCGGGGCTTCTCGGGAAGAAAAAAATTTCAAAATTCCAAAAATTTCCGGAATTCCATCAATTCAGGATAGTGCCAATTTAAAAGCACATGCCACATTTTTTGTTGGCAAAAAATGTTCAATTCATCGGATTATTGTGTTTATTTGGCGGCCGAAGCTTGGGGGGGGGGGGCTCTTTCTATTGATAGGATTTCAGCTTCATCTTTATGGTCTTATAACGATGTAGATTACGGTAGGCAGCACGACAGTGACATCGAATGAAACATCATTCGTCCAACGCGACAATTGAGTACGGTAGGAGGGTTGCCGCCCAGAAACTCTTTTTTCGAAATGTTCAAAGACGGCAAAAGCGGAAACCGGAAAATTGTCGGCATATGCGAATATTCGAATTTTTTTTGTCGATTTCCCCGAGATTTTGGGATTCTTAAAAAAATGGGTGCTGATGTTCAACGAAACGAAACATGTTGAAAATTTGACTACTTGGAATCAAGATTTTCAGAAATTCCCCAAATTATTCAACCATTTTGATAGAGGAGATTAACTAAATTTCCATCTGCGGACAATTCGCGCTTCAAAAAAAAAAGGCTCAAATTCCGAGTCAATGCATTTTGGAATTGATCATCTGCGGACAAATTGCACTTTGCGCTTCAATTAATAATTTTGAAGCGTTCTCGAAATCCTTTAGACGTCAAATTCGAGGAATACCGATCTACCGTATCCCGCGTATTACTGTAGATGACGCCTTGAATGATTTTTGCTCGTCTGTCTCACTTCTCTGGCGCTCTCTCGATTTCATCATACTCTCTCGCCTGGCCGCAAACCGCAACATTTTGAACGTGTCCAAACTGACCGATGAGATTTTCTCATGAAAACGAAGAACACATTTTTTTTGTTTCAACGTGACACGACGTTTTGGACCCGCGCAATTTTTTTTTCGCGCCGCGCGTAAACCATGGAGTGTCGTAAACGCCCGCGTTTTGCCGTTGACTGATCAAGTGAGAATTGAATTCAAAAAAAAAATGCAAAAAAAATATTAAACAGCGAAATCGACAAACATTTGAAACAATTTTTTTCAGACGGCCATTTTTTTCAATTTTTATTTTCCAATAGGAATGAAATTGTTCCACCCGCTTTTTATAAAAGTTTGAAAAAAAAATTCCGGACCCATTGAAAATCCTTCTTGGACCCATCCGGTGAGAGGGGGTGGGGGTCCTTTTAGGACCGACCAATTCAATTGAAATTTCGAAATTGGAGAAAATTTCAAAATTCCATTCCTATTTTTTCTCGAATGCCCTATATATAACGTCATTCCTTCAAGGTCTCAATTTCTCATCAAATAAAAATCATCAAATGAACTATTTGGTCTTTGACAGTAAAATTTGATCTCGTCGGCAGCGGCAAAAAGGGGGGGGGGCTAGGGACCCTTTAAAAACAAAAAGCGTGGGTTTCACTTTTTTTTTTGTATTTCTTCTAGGCTACAGCAGCTGGAAATATTCATGACACCACTAGCTTCTATTTTCCCCCCTTTGAAACCCCTTAATCGGTGTTGCATTCTAGTCTGAGCATTTTTAAAACGGTTTAAAAAACCAAAAAAAATAAATAAATAAAAGAAGAGGAGGAGAATGTGAGCTCGGTGGCCATCAGAAATCATGCGTTTCGATATATACCGTATACTGGGTGGGGGTGTGTTCAGAGAATGTTCAGAGAACCTTCAATAAGCCTGTTTCTAAACCATGGGATCTGTTACGGTATCACTACAGAGAATGATTAGTCACAAGGCGGGTTCAAACAGCTTGGATGGTGGAGGAAGGCTCGATCGATCCGATTCCGAATCCGATCATCGGTATCTGTGATTCATTGATGGCAATAGGTTTTTTGCGGTGCTATTTCGTTTTTGTTGACTTCTTGAATCATCAAAATTATGACGATAAGCCCATTTGCCAACAGAAACCCGTGATATTCGAGCAGAAAAAAAGGTCCGAAAACCTCGGCCACGGCCAGGATGCCCTAGTACCACTGAATTTTTTTTAAAAGAAATCGTTGCAAAAAATCGCAGAAATTGTATTTATGCGCCTTTAATCGCAATAGAAAACTTGGATTTACGAAAAAAAATTAACTCATTTCATGTAAATTTCATTGTGGAAAAAACCTGGCCGCGGCCGCGGCCGAGGTTTTTTATTTTGTTTTTTTCGGCCATCATAGAGATGCTTACCAGTTTTTTCCCCACATCAAGCTCGAAAATATAGGTTATAAAAATTCGAAAATATTGAAAAAAAAAACATTGAAAAAGATTATCAGCTGTTTCCTTTGATTAAACTGTGAATGGCTGAACGAATAGCACACAGAAATCGACATTTTCTGGCGGAAAAAAAGTGTGAACTGCAAAAATAGGGTTAGAACTCCATGACCGATTTGGACCCCCCCCCCCGCATCATGAACAATAATCTACTAGTTAAATTTGAGGGGGTCTGAACTAAGTGGGTGTGTGAAATCAGAAGAAAGTATCCAATTAGTAGTGCCTACTGTGGAAATGAGGGGAGACTCTTTTTAAAGAGCGTATTTTTGCGATTTCAAATCAAGAATATCGGCGCCCGGCGGGTCGATTTACGCGCATGCGCCTTTGAAAAGGTCTCGCCGCGCGCCAACGCTTATTTTGTTTTTTTTTTCGCGTGAAAGATTTATTTTTTCTTGATGAGTTTCGCATTTCCTTGAATTTCAAATGACATTCGATTAAAAAATGATTAAAGCGGTCAATAAAATGCGAACGAATCTGTTGGTCCGTGCGAGACCGAGACAAAGAAAACGCATCCTCGTAAATCTACCCTGATTTTATCAGTTTGATTTAAAAATAAAAATCTTCGGCCATGACTGTCGGCCATGTTCCTGTGAGGGGCTCAACTATGATTATATATCGGAAAAAATTCAATTTTCGTAATTTTGATGCAAAAAGGATTATGCTTGTTTTTTTTTGTACTTTAAGTTTTTTATAAAAAATTTCCAAAAAAATTGTCGAAAAATGAAGCATTATTGATGGCGCGAATGAGAATAGTTCGGTTGGTCCCTAAGTGCTCCCCGTTTTGGGCGCTCTTTGTGCCCTAATGTAAGAGGCATTGAGCCCCTTGAGCACCTGGAAGCAGGCGGTGTGGGCTGTGGGCGACTCGCAACAAATATAAAACATCTGGAAATTTTCAAGTCCGCGCAACTAATTCTGTTTGCCGTTGGGTACAAAGTACATCGATCTCCACCGGCTCGGACTGCTGTTTGTCTAGTTTGAGGAATGGTCGACGATGCGGACGATGAAGAAGGTTAAGAGGCGAGGGGTGGGGAGGGGCAACAATGATCGTCTATCCGTCCTTCAATGGGTTCAAATATTTCACATCGGCCGGTTGGGGGGGGGTAGATCAAAACGGAATGGCTCTTGCGCTCAATTGCGAAATCCGTTGGGCGCAAATTATCAAAGATCGCGCGATTCTTTGAAACAGTTTTGGTAGCACATGACTGATACGCGGCGAAATTCGTTCAATGGTCGCTGCTGGCCCCCTGACTGCGATTGATAATCGGTCGAGAATTGTTTGCATGTGTGCGCGGCGAAATACGAGAGACCCCCTCCCCCCCCCCCCACGCCGTGCATGCCTGCCACCCATTTATGGCAACAACATGGAATTCTGAAGAGACCAACGAAACACAGCGGGCACACAAATGAATGAATGAAGGCAGCCCAACAAGCGGCTGAATAGAAGGCCGGCTCCGGTGTAGCTGCTATGACGAATTCCAGAGGCTGTTTGGCATTTCGAGCAAATTGCAGAATTTCAGAATTCGCGAGAAATGTGCCACTTTTTGACGAAACGCGCTTTTCGGCAAATGTCGAACAATGAAAATTGTCCGCAGATTGAATTGCATAAGAAGAATTCCAAAAATTGTGGTTTGTGTCAGGCATAATCAATGAGCAAATATTTGGATGACGATGAGGCACTAGAAAAAAAAGGAAAAGCCAATCATGTATAAATCAACGGAAGCAGGGGAGTTGTCTGGAACGAAGCCGAACCAAAAATGGGCATCGGAGGAGGAGGAGGAGGAGGAGGAAGAAGAGGGGAAGGGGGGGTGAGAAAGCCGGCAGGTTACGTGCAAAATTGGAAAATGAATGGAACGAAAGCGGGGCAGCGAGAGAGGAATGAAACAAAAAGCAATTCGAGGAGAGAGAGAGAGAGAGAGAAATTTGAGGCCAAATATGGGTAATATAATATATATAAGTATAAATATATATATATATAGATAATTGAAATGAAGCTTGAGACACGAGGCAAGTCATCGTTCAGTCACAAATGATCTTTGGTCGAGACTAGGTGATGCGACGATGACGAACACAATGAAAAGTGACAGAGAGAGAGAGGCGCGAGACGGCGAGGCGGGGGAATGCGTCGCCGAAAACGACAAATCGAACTAGAACGATTCGAACACAAACATGGAGACTCGATTGATGTCCGCAGCTGGATCAAATATTTCAAGAGAGCTTTTTCGTCGAATGAAATTGTTTCAGATTTTCACGAGTTCGAAAAAAATGAGATTTTCCATACTTTTGGGGGCATGATTAGGTCAAGTTGAAAACTTGAAAACGAATTGCCAAAAAAGGCGAGTCTTTGGCACTCCATCGTCAAGCTATCATGGCCGTGGCCGAGTTATGGTGGCCGAACACGGGGTACGGCGCAATCATGTTCGATATTTTGCTGTTTCCTTTTTAGGCGATTAAGGCCCTTGCTTCTACTTGGTGTAGATTTACGACGTGCGCCTTTCGAAATGGTCTCGACACACGTGAATCCCTATTTTTGATTTTCACGCGAACTGTTTCATTTTAATTGATTATTTTACCATTTCTTCGAATTCTTAATATTTCTGAAATAAAAAATTCACCGAACGACCTCTTGATCAGCTAGTCGGTGCGAGACCATAGCCAAGGCGCATGCGCGTAAATCTACCCCATACATATGAACTAGGATTTAGTTATAAGCTTTATATATCTTTTTTATATTAATTTCAATTTCATTTTCCCTGGAATCCGATTTTTTTTTCATCAGAGTAACCAAATGTTAATTGTGTTTCTTCGAAATTCCCTTCGTTTCGTTTTGTACTTTGCTGCTGATTATAAAAAATTTTAGGTCCCAACTCTTATAACTTGGCGACTACGGAAATAATAATAATAATAATAATAATAATAATAATAATAATAATAATAATAATCGAAAAATTGCAGAAGCAAAATGTGAAATCGTTGAAAATGGTTTGCCAGAGTGTTCGATTGTTTTACTTTAAAGCCAATTTGCATTTCAAAATGATTGCGTCTTCTTCCGTCTGGAGTACATACCAGAGCTGCACGGAATTCCGTATTCCGTTTTCCGTGACATTTTCCGGTTCGTTTCCGTGCTCCGTCAAAAATTTTTTGTTCCGCCTTCCGTTTTCCGTTTTTAGAAAATTTAAGTTCCGTGCAGCTCGCCCTCGGCCACCATAACTCGGCCACGGCCATCATGGTGTGCCAAAGGCTCACATATTACATATTGAATGGTGTCAAAGGACCCCGCCAAACCTGATGGTCCCTTATTTGGTAATTCTTTGTGGTTTTCAACTAAACATCAATTAAATGCAAATTTTTTTCTTGTTAGTCATTTCTCAAAATATCCTCGGCAGATGATAATATAAATAGTACGTTATTAGTTTTGGTTTTTACTTTTTAAAATCAAGCATCAGGGATTCTGAATATACAGGAGAGCGAGGATGTTGTGGAGTTGTCTAGAAATTCCCAAAATGCTGAATTTTTAGACGTGATGTCTGCGTCTCCTTCCACTGCACACTCTCTCGATTATGCGCGTTGAAATGAATATTATAGAACATTTTAGAATGTCTAAGTTGGAAGCTCGCAAATTTCGATTATATTCAAACCTAGAGGTTCCTCTAGTGTCCCATTGTCGGACCACGAAAAACAAACCTCATCCAAAATCAAACCCAATTCCAAATGGCGCGGTGCTAAGCCCGCGCCCAAGCCACAGCATATTTTATTAATTAATTCATTAAATTCATATTTTATTCTTTAATTTAAAAAACCATTTTTTTTAAACAACAAAAATTGTTATTGCTTTGATTGTTTGTTCATTCGAACGGCCGTGGCCGCGAATTATTCGGCCATGACCTCATTTTGAAAAATTTATTATGTGAATTTTTATGAAGTTTTCAGGATATTTCTCCGATTTATTTTAAAAACGCAAATTTAATTTAATTTTTAGATGATATTAAAAAAGAAGTGGGAAGAATGCCGCGCAAATTTGAAATGTCATCTCTTCCGCGTGGAATAAAAAACAAAGGCCATACAAACTCGGCCATGACTGTTTGCCGACTCCTCTCAGGCAAATCAAATAAAATATTTTGAGAATCAAATTTTCAATAATGAATTCAAAAAATTTATGAGAAATTCTAAATTTTCTTGAGACTTTCTAAAACTTATTGAGAATCGCTAAACTTTAAAACAAAATTTTAAATCTTATAAGATTTTCAAAAATTTATTGAGCAAAATTCTAAATTATCACAATAAATTCGAAAATCTTCTAATAATTTCTAAAGTTGGTTGTGAAAAAATCTAAATTATTATAAAGACACGTTAGTTTCTCATAGAATCTCAAAATGGATTTTTTTTTCGACTCAGGTAAATGAAAAAAAAATATTGAGAAACTAACATATCTCTAGAATAATTCCGATTTTTCGCAATGAACTTAAGAAATTAGTAGAAGATTTTCGATATTATCGAGATAATTTAGAATTTGCTCAATAAATTTTTTCCAATGAAAAAAATTGCTCAAAAAAAGAAATTCGGCCGTGGAATTGGACCCGGCCAAGAAGAAGGCCTCCCATGAGATGGTCGGACTCGCTTCGGAAGGTCCGAAAATGGAATTGCAGACCGACACAACAATCACACATTTTTACTTAGTGGACCAAAAATCTAAAAATGTGCATTTTCTCAGGCGAATCAAATAAAATATTTTGAGAAATTCTAAATTTTACTAATACTTTTTAAAATTTTTGTGAGAATCGGTAAACTTGAAAATAATTTTTAAAATCTATTAAAATTTTCAAAAATTTATTGAGCAAATTCTAAATTATCTCAATAAATTTGAAAATCTTTCAATAATTTCTAGTTGATTGAGAAAAAAAAAATAGAGACACGTTAGTTTCTCAAAGAATCTCAAAATGGATTTACCTGAGTAAGTTATAAGACTTTAAAAAGTATGTTAAAGTTTGATCGAGAAGTTTTAGAAAATATTTATCAATTTTAGAATTTCTCAAAATATTTCAGAGTTTATTATTGATTATTTGATTCTCAAAATATTTTTTTTGATTTGCCTGAGTAAGGAGCTCAATTAAGATTAATGTTTTTTTTTAAGATTAATGTTTTTTTTTTTTGTTTAATTTCGGTCATTTTGATTCGTCAAAAAATTTGAAGCTCAAAAGAAGAGCACATTTCATTTAATACCAGAGAATTTCATTTGAATATCATTTTTGTCCCCCCCCCATCTCCTTATTTTATATTAATTATGGTGAAAGTGTGAAATTCGATAAAAACTTTTATTAAAAAGAAACAAAAATTCACCTTTATATAATTATTGAAGTTTAAAAATAATTTTTCAAAAAAATGTAATGCTGAAGGCTTCGAAAACCCTGGCCGTGGCCGAGTTTTTTCTGCAATCTGCAGAGCTTTTTTTAAGGAAAATTTGTGGTTTTCTAAAAATCGAATCTGCATAATATCATTGGATTTTTTTGGTAGTTTTTTTTTTTAATTTTTTCTTGCCTCATCTGCAGAGTGCCGTAATTCAAATTCCGAGTTCACCATTCATTTTTTTCAAAAAGAAAAAAAAGAATTTCCAATTTTTTGCCTTTTTTAGAATTTTAATATTAAGGATCTGATTACTATGTATTATATTTGCGTTTGTCTCGCTCGTTCAGAGAATCGAATTTATTTTTTCCAAATATGGATGAATCAAAACAAATACAACAAAATGATATGAGAATTCCATCACATTGTTTCCTGATTCGATAAGATGAAGAACAAAAAAAAACGAGGAAGAGAAAGCTTGGGCTTGAAAGAGAGCGGCTGGGTCACGGGGTAAAGCTCAAAAAAGAAATCGAAGTGGATGGAGGGCCGAGAAAAATATCGGACTCAATTTTTCGACGAAACATTCTCGGACTTTGAGGCGTCAATTATGAATATCTGATTGATGGTTGCCGATTTGTCAAGGTCCAACAATCTGAAAATGAATCTATTTTTTTTTGGGGGGGGGGGCTGCCTAGACAGCGGACCTCTCAATGGAAAATGGTAGGGCTTGATTCGGCGAGGCCTTCTCGATTCGCGTCTTCTCCTTGTCGTCGAGAATTTCGAATCTCTGCAATCATTCGCGATGCGATGCGATGCGTTTTGACAGACCGGCCGACGCCTACCTGCGGCTCCTCGTAGTCGTAGGCGCGGAAACTGCGCGGCTGCACACTTCCGGTTCGTCGATATCTGCGAACGAAAATAAGGAGAACCGACGAATTCGGAGATGGGCTCTCGCGTTTACCTCGACATGATCTTGCTGACGCAACTGTGAGTGACGCCGATGAGGCGCGCGATGTGCGACACGCGATTGCCCTCCTCATAGAGGCGCACGATTTTGCGGCGATCCTCGATGCACAACGGACGGCCCGGATTGTAGGCGCGCGCGGTTTTCGTTTTGACGCCGCCTGCAATGATGTCCGCAGATCGCATCGGATTGCTCATTTTGTGGGGGAAGGGGAGCACTTGTAAAACAATTCACGCACCTTCGTTGAACTCGTGTTGGCGGATGCCCGACGGCGATGCCGCCGACATACTGTAGAAGGCGTTGAGCAGCGAGTACGGTAGATGATGATGAGGAGGCGGCGGCGGCAGCGGCGGCATCGAATTGATGTTGTTGGTGGCCGACGGCGGCATCATTTGATGCGACGTGTGCATTCCGCCTGAAAACGACGACGTCGATGGAAGCTGGAACCATGAGAGAGAGAGAGAGAGAGAGAGGTAGAAAATGTTCCACATTCTTCTGCGAGCAATGATAAGAAGAAGGAGAAGGCATCTCTGGAAGAAGGGCGCCGAACGACATCATCATCGGAATGGAATTCTATCTGATTAATTAATCATCGCTAGTCATCTGGCAACCACCCCCCCCCCAGATTTTTATGACCCTCGGCATTCGTTCAATTTTACTGTAAAATGTGAAACGCTGCCTGATATTGATCGCCGGATTACGGTAGTATTTTTATTTTTTGAATGTGCATAAAAATATACGGTAGCATCAATTGAAAAAATTCGCTTACAAAAAAGAAGGGCTGCGGTAGCAGTCGTTATTTCTGGGTGCAAGAAAGAAAGTAATCAAAGAATTATGGTACATTGAGTAAATTAAAATTGTTCCCAATACGGTAGCAGAAGTTATCAAAGGATTACGGTAGCACTAGTTTCGCGGTCTACAAACCGAAACGAATAGCGATTTTCTAGGGAATGTCGAATAAAAAACTTGCGGCTCGAACGAAATAATTGCAATGTTGAAAATCGAGAAAAAAGAACAGCAAGAGAAATTTGGAAAAAAAACACACACACCATTGTATACATAGAAACGTTGAGGAGGAATTGAGGAGAGGAACTCGGAGGGGAGAACAAGTTCAATTTTGTTGGCTCGGCACAAATCATTTTTGGATGAATTATGGGTTGGGGTTGAAAGGGGAGAGGAAGAAGCCCCCCTCCCCGCTTCCTTCTTCCTCATCATCAACATGATCATTGTCGGCGTGCCGCCGCCGCCGCCGCTTCCCCTCCCCCTCCTCCCAAACGCCATCAGGTAATATAGCCTCCAGTTGGCGGCGGGCATTTTCTAGACGCTGCGTCTCGCCGATTTTCAGCTGATATGCCATCGAGTCGATGTGTTCACTTTTGTTATATTATTATTATTATTATTATTATGTTATATGTTATATGCTTTTACTAGAACATCAGGATTGTGGCAGAAGCCGCCCCATCAGATTCATCGCGCAGATAGTGAAATTGAATTGAATGATGAAGATGATGATGGTTGAAAGAGAAAGAAAATATGAAGACCCTTCTTGCGATGAAGTGGCGAACCGAATTTCAGCTAATTACGTCGCACTGATATTGCCTAATTATTGAATTATAATCGGTTTCAAAGGTTGCCGACGACGACGGTTCATTCGACGAATTGATATGAGAAACGTGTTGCCGACAATCATCGGGGTTTCGAATGATTTGAGAATTTGTTGGCAGCAAAATTGGACGAGTTGTAGGGAAAAGACGAATCAGAATTCGAGGGGCCGTTCAATGAAGTTTCAAGACAATCATGCTGCGGACAATTTCGAGTTTGGAAAAACCGCCCAAAGATTTTCCGAATATTCTTCCGCAATTTATTTTTTTGATTAACACGATTTAAATGAATCTCTGCTGCAGACAATTTTGAGATGAAAAAAAAAATGAGAAATTTCGATTTTTTTTTCAAATTTTTGTGAAACACAAAAAAATTGGACAATCATCAAGAACTTACTCGAATGCTTTTTTTCCGCTGCAGACAATTTCGGCTGAAAACGTCCGCAGATGGGAAAATAGTAAAACGCATTCCAAAGTGGAATGCGAATGAAGACGGTCTTATCGTCGTGTTCAGTTCGCTTCATAATTTTTGTTTTTGCCCCCGCCTGCCATCTTCCGCCGTCTTCCGCTCGTTTTCCCATCAAACGCACTATCCGATCACTTTTTTTTCTCCCCCTTCTGCCAACGCCATTTTTATGTACATTTTCGATTTCCAGCCGACCGGCCCCGACGGCCATCCTTCTCTCTTCGTTTCGTTCGTTCAATCGCCTCACTGTCTGTTTTTTTTCACCATTATTATTATTATTAGTACGTATTAGCTATAATATTATGTGATTGTATGTGTGTGTGTATGTGTGTGTTTCGAATCGCCGCATTATCAGAATCTATGATGCAATGAAGCGAAAGTTTGCTGGAGGGGGTGGCATTTGACGACAATTGAAGCTAGAGGGGGGTCATTTTGTTTCCGGAAAAATTGCTTTTTCTTCCGGATCGTTGTTCCAGAATTCTCGCGAAATTCAAAAATCGGCCCCAAAGGTCCGTTTAGCCCAGTTCGAAAAATGCCTAATTCGAGAATTTTAAGAGAAAACTTTAATTTCTGAAAAAAAGATTCTAAAATAAAAATGAATTTCTTTTCATTAAATTTGCATTTTTTTGAGAAATTATAGCTGAAAAACAAGCGGCTAAAAAATGGCCGCGGACTAGCTTTTTTCTCGGCCATATTTTGAAATCTCTACTTAACAAAATTAATTAATCCATGGCCTTGGCCGAATTTTTCCAGGCCACCACCGATCGTCTCAAATTTTGGCATATCAATTTGAACCAAAAAAAAAATTTTGCTATGACGTCGTCTCGAAATGGCGGTTCACGCGATCTCGCCGATCGCCATCTTCATTTTCCGACGATCGACACAATGGAAGCAGCAATGAGCCATGCGAATCTAATAGCGTATCCCAACAACACAGAGGCGTTTCATTTTTTGTCTAAATATCCCCTATCAATTGTAGATATATGAACGAGTTGATCGGCGAAATGCGGCAATTGGTCGACAGTCCGATGGAGTTTCGAAATGCGCAGGTTCGAGAGACATAGAGACTCGAAGAAAAAAATTTTTTTTTGAAGATTTGCCTCTCAAATGAGATCACAAGAGTGTGGAGTATGTTCCAGAAGACCGCCATCGGTCAAAGCGAGACGATCAAAAAGAATTTGGCGATTCCCAATGTGACTTCAGACGATGAGCAAATTGAAATTCGCTCGATTTCAGACGGCTCGCCATGATAGCAATTCAATGTGTACGCCGGCGAGCTACACGGACTCGTCATCGCTCATCAACTCGTTCAAGACGCCCATCAAATATCGCGGTCGTGCCGGCGACGATCAGCACGACGACGACGCGTCGCAATCGCTCGTCGTCCTCCAAACCAAAGTCTATATTCCGGAGCCGCCGAGAGCGTTGAACGGACGACCCGTGTGAGTGTGCCATTCATTGAAGTAAATTTTCATCTACCGACAATTTGCGGGTTTCGCCATAATCCTAAAGATTCGAAAAACTCGGTTTTTTTTTCGAAAAATTCCCATTGTTAAAAAATATTCAAAATCATTTAGATTTTACGGATCTACGCCATCGCAATGATCTACCCTTATTCAAAAAATTTTTATTATTGAATTTTTCTCCAAAAAATCTGCATTATTAGGTTTTTAAGATTAGCGAATTTTTGCAAAAAAAAATTCTTCATTTTAGCGCCGCCTGATTTTCAGAAAAATTCGATTTCTAGAAAATGCAACTACATTGGACGAATATTGGGACCATCGGGTCAGACGGCGAAAATGATCGAGCGACAATACGAGGTGACGCTGCTGATACGCGGACGCGGTTCGGTGCGCGACGCGAAGCGCGAGCACGAGCTCATCGGCAAGAAGGGATTCGAGCATCTCGCCGAGCCGCTTCACGTGTTGCTGATGGCGAAACACAAAAGCCGACAAGCGTATGGCACCTCGCGAATGTCGTGATGGTCCGTCGATGATGCTTTTTTCGTTTTGCAGTTGCGAGGAGATTCTCGACAGAGCCGCGCAGAAGGTCGAAAGCCTTCTGACGCCGGTGCACGACGAGCTCAAAAAGGACCAGCTGCTTCGTTTGGCGCTCATCAACGGCACCTATGTTCAGCGAGTAGGCTTCTCCGAAAAAAAAAATGATTGACGTCGTCGATTCAGACGCCTCAACCGTCGCCGGAAAATGAGCAACGACAGCAACAGCAGGAGCAGCACGCACAATTCAACGACTCGATGTATTATCTTTGATTCATTTTTATTTTTATTTTTATTATTATTATTCCACTCCCCCACCCAACTATTTAAGCTTTTTGTTTCAATTGCCACAACGAATTCGCTCCGCCCCCTTTTTGGCCTTCATTCAATGAATTTTCCATTATTCATGCTGCGGACAATTGAGGGAGATGAAATAACATCTCATCTCTCATTGACAATATAGAACATATTTATGCTGCGGACAAGTTTATGGGTTCTTCCTTGACATTGTGCGCCTTTAATCTACGAGCCGTAAATCTACATCTATCATCTTTTGGGCATTTATACTATACGAATGGCTGATGAAGCTGAAATCCTCTTCTTTGATAAATTCTCGAATCATTTGAGACTTTTCTGAGGGTCCTCAATAAAATGCGAGCATTTTCGGACCATCGCGGTCATTTTTTTAGGTACTGTAGCTATCAAAGTCCGCAAACGCTCGGTGTTTGCGGACTGCCAACGATTCGAATAAATTGATGATGGTTGGTGCTCACAGAAGTCGATAACGATGTCTCCTTCGCTTTTTGTTTGAGCAGCCCGGAATTCCGTTTCAGGAAAATCGATGCAGCTCCGAACAGCAATCGAATCAAGCCACTACTATGTAGTCTGAAGCCACAAATCAGCTGATTCGATTCGATTCAGATCGAGCCGAACGAGAGCATCGATGAGGTACTAAAACACGTTGCTCCCCCATCGAGTTTGAGAAGCTTGGGGGGTCCGGCTGAAATATTTTTTTAGTCCAGCCAGATTTCATTTCAATTTTCAAATTCCGCAAGTAGTGATTTTAGAAAAAGAAAACAGAAATTTAATTGTACTCCGTAAATGTGGAGTGTCGTTGCGTGCAGTTTAGCAGGCGACGATCAAAACGGGAAGGAGAGTGGTATCGATTTGCATGGCCGAACATTTCACGGCCACCCCCGAATTCAAAAATGATGTACTCTAGGTTTTTCAGATCAAATTGATGTTTTGGCGGCAATTCAAATCACTTTCGAATTTCTCGCAAATTGCTCTTTGTTTGAGAATTTTAATTAAAAATCTAAAAAAAATTTGAAAATGAGTTTTTTTGGTAAATTTCAAAAAAAAAAATCGAATCAAAACTGGTTCTTCTCAAACAATTTTTGAAAAAAATGTGCCGAGCAGTCAAAAAAAGAAAAAGATGGGAATTATGTTAGATTTGGCATAATCTTTTGCAATTTCTCATTTCTACTTTACACAAAAACGTCACTTTCTCAATTCGGCCACATCGCTGCTGCGGACACGCTTCCGGGACTTCCCGTCGTTGCCACCGGCAAAAAAAACGACGTATTGGTTATTCATTTCAGACAACCGATTGCCAAAATAACAAAAAAAAAACAATTATGAGCGAGGGAAAACCGAAAAAACAATTGGAATTCTTCGCCAAGCTTCTTCAATTCGTCGAAAAAAGGAAATTATCGCTTTTCGATTTTTGAGTTTTGATTTTTCCCGCAAATTCTATCCACTTTGAATTTTCAAAAAAAAAAGTATTAAACCACAAAAAGTGCGACAATTTTATTCGGTAGATCATTGCAGTAATTGCGCTCCATTGTGAACATCTTCGAACTTCGAAAAAATTGCAGAAAGTACACTCCATTGAACTCTTATTCGCTTTCTGAGATTAATTGTAGCAATTGCGCTCCATTGTGAACATTTTCGAACTTCGAAAAAAACTGCACCAAGTGCGCTCCATTGAACTTTTTGTTCCGTGCAATTTCGAATTTCACTCCTCATAATTTTTGCAGCAAACACGCTCCATTGCGCGCCGTCAACCATTTTTTGCGTATCTAAAAATTGCCGTAAATCATTAATTTCATGTCAAAGGCAAATGCGCTCCATTGAACAATAGATCAAAACCCAAAAAGCAAACGACTCGAGTGTGGTCGAAAAAAAAAGCACGTGGAAACGAGGACGAAACCAATTTGTCACACGCGAAATTCTTTCATTTTCGAGGGTCCCTGCCCCGGCCGCCGATTTTCCACTTCATGAATTGTCGTCTTCAATTTTCTATCGCCTACTACCCTCGTTATTTTTTGTGTGTGTGTGTGTGCTCCATATAAGGACGACGAAGGCCCTCCTTCCGCCGAATCTCGTCAAATGATTGCCATTTCCGCCGTCGCCGTTTTTTTTTTCATCTCTCTCCAAATAAATTTCATCGGCCCGGCCGGCACAAGTGCTCGCGGCCACGCCCATTTTTGCATTCAGTCCAATCAGCGACGACAGAATTCAGATGACGTCACGTCAGAAGAGAAACGAAAAAAAAAAGAAGAATACTATTCTTTGGGTTTTCTTCGTCAACTGCCCCCCCATTTATTTAAAAATATTGTCCGAAAATTCTCAAAAGACGCCTCGATGTGCGCCTTTAACCTGCTCCGTAAATCTACACTTATAGTTTTTTTTTTCGCGCCAAGACCACTCTCATTGGTTTTTTTTTCAGCCAATTTTTACTGAAATTAATAAAACTTCGATGATCCGTAGTACGGTACCATCTTAAATGTGCCAACACACGACGCACAAATGCAGACTAAAATTTCGCGTTGCAAATTTTCATATAAAATCATCATTAAATATTTGATTTGTGATTTTCCGAAACTTTCGATGGTCCGAAAATGCTCGCATTTTTATGAGGACCCTCAGAAAATCCGGAAATATCAAATGATTCGAGAATTTATCAAAGAAGAGGATTTCAGCTTCATCAGCCATTCATTTAGAGTTTAAAAAATTATTTGGTGTCAAATTTTGAGTAGAAAAACTCAAAAAACTAGATTTAAAAAAAATTGCAATTCAAATAAAATCTTTTTTTTTTTTGAAATTTTTTATTTGACAAATTTATTGAAAATTGATTGGAAGAATTATTTTAACAAAAAAAATTTAAAATTTGAAAAATATTTTAGAAATTTGGGCTGTTCTGGAAGAAAAACGAAAATTTAAAAAAATCGAAAATTAATTTTATTTTTCAACGTACTGTAGCTATCAAAGTCCGCAAATGCTCGGTGTTTGCGGACTCCCATTGTTTTTTCTTTCAATTTTTCGAATTTTTGTTAAAATTGTCAATTTTTCCTAATTTTCGACCATTTTTCAGGGAAAACAATGCAAAAAATGGAACAATCCCAGCAAAAATAGATATTTTCATTGAAAAAAACGTGTTTTAAGCAATTTTTTGGGGGAAAAAAAATTAATTTTTTCCACGTTTACAGAAAAAATCAAATTTTCTATAAAATATTTATTTTCACTTAAAAAAAAAACGCCAAAACGATTTTGCCCCTACCAGTACGACACTCCAATTACACATCGCCCTCAATTTAGCGTGCTGTGCAACTTTTTTCCTCATTTTTCTACCAAAAATGGTCCATTGAATCTCTGAGCTACTAATTTGAAGAATTTAATTGCTATTTAATTGCTACCCCCCAATCAAATTCGCTCATTCCTCGAAAGAATTGAGATATTCAAACTATTGCCTATTTTATGGACATATTTTTTCGGAGTCAAAAAATTATCGGCAAATTGGCTAATTGCCAAAAAAAAAACAATGACAGTGGGTCTTGGCGCGAAACTATAGGTGTCGATTTACGGGCTTTCGCATAAGGCAGGTTAAAGGCGCACACCGAGACCTCTTTTTAAGTTTTGAGCCAATCATAATTAAAACTTGATTTTTGAATTATGCTAGTTCGCATTTCAATGAAAATTGTCACCAAACGATTTTCACCATACGAGACCCAAGGCGGCAATTCAAATGATCGTCCATGATTGATTACATCAATTTTCTATAAAATTACATTGAATTTGATTTTTTTCTCTGTAAATTTTAACCAAAATAAAATATTTTTGAGTTAATCGAAAAAAAAGGTTTTGGAAATTTCCAAAAATTGGATTTTTTTTTGGATCCTCTTCAAAAATTCCATCTATCCACTTTTCAGCGATGAAAATCAGAGGAAATTGAGAGGAGCCGCTCAAATTTGCCGGCTTCATCCGTTGAAAAAATTCCATAATTGGCTCAATGGTCCGTCGGAATCAATTCTTGTTGCGAATCTTTTAAATAGCGACGGCAAGTTGTCAGTGAACTTCAATGGTCCCTAACCTTATTAGGCTCGATTCCACCCGTTTCTCGAATTGCGAGATTAGCATCGAATGGAGCTTAGAAGTCGGCTTTCGCTTGCACAATTCGAATCGAATCTCGCGGCTTGCATAATTTTCCGGCGTGCGCCTTTAAACTCTTGTCTATCGCGAAAAAAAATTGAGAGATAAGCAATGAATGTTGTTTCCCGAGAAATTCGAACCGGCTCATAATTCGGCAAGCCCGTAATGTGTCCGCAGATGCATCTCGTTATGTGCACACACACACTGAACATGTTGTTGTTGTCGTCATTGACAACCCGCCGAGACGTCCGCAGGTGGTCGAGAAACAAATGGGAGTTGTCGACGAAGAAAAAAAAAAGGCCCCGTGAAAAAAAAAACCAACAAGGTCCCCCCTCAACAGAACAGAAAAAAAAATATCATCGTGTATCATATTTCATGGGCCTCCGCCGTTGGCCGCAAAATCAGAAGCTCGAGGTTTTGGAGAGCGCGAGGGAGGCAGAAGCTCAAATGCTCCTCCAGCTCTCTTTCTCTATTACTCCATGAGACGACTGCGAGAGAGTTGGACGAGTGGGGGGGGGTCCGACTGACAACCAGCAGCCACTTTTTTTTTTGCTTGCATTCATGTTATGTGTGCTTCTCTGCCTCCGTCTTCTACTACTTCTTCTTCTTCTTCTTGTTCATCATCTCATTGCTTCAACCACGATGTTGTCCTTCTTTCATCCCCGCTAACTATTTTTTCCTCATCTCGTCGTTGTTATGCATTTTTTTTGTTGTTTCGTCTGCCTGGAGATCCGTCCACACTTTTCCACTTTTTATGGTCCGTAACACCATCATTCGGCCAGAAGCCGTGAGTTCCGCGCATAATTAGCGATGGAGGTATTCCGCCTACGCCGAGATTCTTTTCTTTCTTTTTTTGCGACAAAAAAAGCGGGCCTTCCTTAAAAACAATACCAATAGCATTTATAGGTTTCGCGGGACGCTTGATCAAAACACGCTGCGGACACTTGACGGGTTTCGTCCAAAATGCTTTGAGCTTGTTAAATATATATTATATATTCTACGCAGCATTTAAGCGCTCGCCGAAATTCCTAAATAACATGCTCGCCGCCGACATCTCCCGGGTTTCGCGCCCGTCTATCCTTTCCATTACTCGCTCGCTCATTTGCGAACAATTTCGAGTTTCTTTTCATTTTTTTTCTTGTTGGAACCCGTTGGCCCCGCCTCCCTCATCGAATGCATATTAATTGTCGGCAGAAGCGATGTCTCATTAATTCTCGCCGCTGCTTATATATTTTTTTTTCATTTCGTCTCATTAAAATAGTCATATATCGTGTTCGTGCTTTTCACTTTCACCATTGGCGAAGAAAAAAAAATGCTATTTTTGGAATTGACACAAACTCCCCGTTGTTTTTCTCATATAAGTATTCGACTTTTTGATTTCACAACACGATTCTCAGTTTCGCTCAACTAGGTGTCGAGCTTCTGGCCAAACCTAGTGCAGCTTCACTTCAGCTTCTCCTTCTTCTCGTCCTGCTGCCAAACAACAAAAAAAGTTCATACGTGAGGCGAAATGATGAAATTCGTCGCGTAATCCGAGATGTCTGGCTGACAGAGCAGATATTTTCAGTGGTTTGTGTCCGCAGCATGATAATCTCAAACACCCAAAAAACCAAACCAACAGCAATAAATTGTTTCGCTTCGAGACCCATTAAACCAAAATTCCATGGAAACACGCGAGATTCAATTTTGTTTTGCGTATTTTTTTGTTCGCTCCATTTCGTTCGCCAAAATGTTTCTACTGACGTGATCATCAATTAGCACGTGCCAATTGATATCGAGCTGCCTATCCTACCCTATCATCTTTTCTCTTCGGGTGCAACTGTCGAGTCGACAGCCGCCGGGTCAAACGATGTCGTCGACATTTGTCGAACATTATTTCATAATCCCCGAACCGTCTTGCTCAACTCTCGATTCATTACATTTTCAATAAAAACCGCCTTTAAGTTTCCCAAGTCGCCTTACCACATTTGTGCCGCCGACACTTTACGGGTTTCGCCGGCCTCCATCCTCAACACTACCCCCAACCGCAATTGTGAGCTTTTTCGTCGCCGCCAATTCTCACTTTAAATATTTGCTGAAAAAACACAAGAGGTCAAAAAAATATTTGCGCCATATGTGCGATTGTTTACTATTATTATTATATGCCTTGTTGTTTAATGACGGGGCCGAGATTCTTTTTCTTTTCTTTTTTTTTCGCACACCCTCTTTTTCTCGTCAGCTTCTCCGTCGAAGCCCAAAATCATCCGTATATTGCAGGATGAACGCGGAGCAGAGCAAAAGTCTGCTTTCGAGCGGACATCTGTCGGCGGACCCTTATATCAACACGTGCTATTCCGAGATGTGCATGTCGACAGTTCAAGCAGGTAAATGCTTGGCACCTTCTGAAAGTACGCACTTCGGCCGGTAAACTACACAGCGACGGATTCGGGGGGGGGGGGGTGCGCCTTAAAGGTCTCGCAGCGAACAGTGGCATTTATCTTTAAAGGCGCACGCGAAACTCGCTACCGTATTCATTTTTGATGACTTAAAAAAGAAAAAAATGATTTGGGTTATGACATTTTTGGTTTTTTTATTGCAAGAATTTCCAAAAAATTTGCTCGCATTTTTTTCTTCTAAAATTTGACTTCAAATTCCGCCTATTTGCTTGATTTTCAGGCAGCAGCAAAAAAAAATTTTGCTTGCAAATTTCGCTTTTCAAAACCAATTGCGATGCTCAAAAATTTGCAGCTCCGCCTCCTCACAAGCACAAAATCGGATGGGTGATAGCGGCGGTTTTCATCGTCGCCGACATGGTCGGCGGCGGCGTCGTCGCGATGCCGGTGGCGTTCAAACTCTCCGGCCTGCCGATGGGCATCATCATAATGCTGACGATCGCGATCAGCTTCGAGTACACCGGCTATTTGTTGGGCAAGGTGTGGAACAAGCTGATGGAGAGGAATCCGCACATCGGCGTGTGCCGAAAACCGTTTCCCGAGATGGCGAAACGGACGATGGGACCAGCGATGCAGTAATTTTCGAGCTCACAAAATATGAATACGTCTCAATCATTTTCCAGACGATTCACTTCCGTTCTCGGCAATGTGACCCTCTTCGGAATCTCGGTTGTCTACTTATTACTATCGGCAAATATTATTCACTTCTTCATTACCCACGTGTTGCACATTGAAAATGTCTCAAATTGTTTGGTATGAAAGTGGTAGATCAAAAAAACAAAAAAATGAAAAGAATCGCGTTTCAGGTGATCGCAGCGCTCGCATTCATCATTTGGCCGTTCACACTGCTCGCGAGTCCCGGCGAATTTTGGTAGTCATGAATCATTTCATTAAACAAAAAAAAAAACGTGCTGCGGACAATTTCCAGGATTGTCATCGTGTTCGCGATGCTCACCACCGTCGTCGCCGTCGGCTCAATTCTCACCGGCATCGCGTTCGATTCGGCCGAGTGCTACGCTCATGTCGCCTATCCCGTCACCACAGGAACCTCGACGGTCCTCTCATTCGGTATTCGCTTTTTTGGCAATTCTCAAAACCTCTTCCTGATTGTCAGGCATCTTCCTGTTCGCCTTCTCCGGTCATTACGTCTTCCCAACCATTCAGCACGATATGAAGAATCCACGGGAATTCACCAAATCGGTCATTTCGGGATTCATCGGTAGCCTCCAACTCAACCCTTCACCAATCCCATTGATTTCAGGCGTCGTCTTACTCTACCTGCCGCTTTGCGTCTTCGCGTTCGTCGTCTACGGCGATTCGATGGCCGAGTCGGTCATCTACAGCATTCAGAGTCCACGAATTCAACTACTCGCCAATCTGATGATCTCGTTCCATTGCATCATGACACTGGTGATCGTCATCAATCCGTTGAATCAGGAGCTCGAGCATTATATGAATATCTCACACGCGTTCGGAAGCGGACGCGTCATCACGCGAACCGTCGTCCTTCTCGTCGTGCTGTTCGTCGCGCTCACCGTTCCCGACTTTCAGCCGGTCATGAATCTCGTCGGTGCGTTCTCGAAACCCATCCCGATTGCAATTCACATCTTCTAGGTGCTTCAACGATTCCGATGGGCTGCGCCGTTCTTCCATCGCTCTTCTACTTGTTCTCCGAAGCAGCCACCGAAGAGGAATGGCGGAAGAATAAGATTCCATCGATCAAACAGTGAGTCAAATCATTGCCTTCCTTCTCATTCTCATTTCTCAGGGTCTGCGAGCGAACCGACAAATCAGTGCTGATCATCAACTTCATCATCATAGGTATCGGCGTCCTCCGAAGCGTTTCGCCCTCCTCTGACGTCAATTTGTTTCAGGCGGCGCGATTCTCGGAGGAATGCTCGGCTCGTATCAAGGAGTGCTGAAGCTTCTGAATGCCAGCTTCAACGCGCCATGCTACGCGAGATTCTTTATGGATACCACCTATAATAGCACATTCCTCGTCAAAAATGTGTACGTCGAAAATCAAAAAAAAAATTACTTTTTTGATGACATCGTCGAAATTCTCGGGATTTCAGGTGCTGCGGCGCTCATCGCGATATCAACGTGTTCAACGTGACGGATTTCTGCTGATCAATCTTCCCGATCGATATTGAGCGTGTTCACTTCAAACCATTCACTTAATAATAATTAGCGGCAAATACTTTTTTTTCATTTTTTTGTACATACTCAAATTCTTTCATTTAAATATGTAAGTATTCTACTAATTTCGTCGTTTTTCTTTTTTTTTTATTGGTTTTTGTACAGGTAAAATCGACCGATGTTCATACCACCCCTCCGAATGATCATTTTGTTTTCATTTTTCTCATTTTCGATTTTTTTTTGATAATTTTTTTTAGAATTTCGAATAAAAATGCAAACCTTGCGATATTAGTTTGGAGAATAAACGAAAAAAAAAGTTGTTCGGCTTTTCTGCAGCTAATCCGCACTCGTCGAAACCTGCAATTAGCTAAATTTACAAACAACAAATATAATTGGCTCAATGGCGAATATTTTAGATATTTTCCTCAAAGTTTGTCGACAATATTGCTATGAAATTGATAAATCGCAATTTGGAATGGGAAAAAACAGATTATTTAAAATTGAAAAACAATTGATACCATTTGGACTAACTACATTCATAGAAACGGCGGCCACGGCCACCACTTGCACAAAGAGATTATAATATTGAAATTGCGCCTTCAAAATTGTCGGATATCTACCAAAATTCGTTTGCTTGATTTTCTACTAAATTTTATAAATGTGAGGGCCAATCGGATCATTGATGGCCGAAACATAAATACAGAATTTTCATTTAAAATTAGGTACGAATTATTTTTTAACGAAAAAAATAATTAACAAATTGTGAATTATTTTCGTATTTTGTTCCAGTAGCATTTATAAGAAAAAATTGTAATTTACTGCCGCTGAACTTGAAAACCAAAAACCGCATTCATCGAGAATGCTTAACCCTACAGGTGACATTGATCAAAGGAACTCAATCAGCTGCAACTGAATGAATCCGGTTTCAGAATAAGAAAGCGCGATCTTTCGGAGTCATTTCGGCCGTCATTTTTTTCTGGATTTTTTAAAATGTTTATCAACTCGATCGATCAGGGTTTCCGAATTTTTTTAATTTAAAAATTTCGAAATTCTGATATATTGTTTCGAATCGTTTTCGACAATTTTAGGCTCCAAAAACTGGCAGGTTCAAATCCGAAGAATGTCAAAATGTCAATTCGTCAAATAATTTTTTGAAGACAATTTTTTGGAGGCGAAATTTGGAGAGAATTTTTGCCAGAAATTCATATTTCGTCTACAATTGAAAATCTTCCACAATTTTCACGTATTACGTGATTCTCGCCGCGAAAACAAAATTGTAAATAATTTTCGCTTCAATTTCCGACTAATTCACCTAATTTAGCTATCGCTGACTGATCGCCTTCCGTGGGAAGGTCGTCGACTGGCTCAGTCTCATCGCCATTCTTCGACGTTCTCTTCGAGCCTCGTTTACTCTTCGGAGTCATTGCACCTGAGCCTAAACCATGTTCACCATTAGACAATTAATCAGAATCATAGATAATTCCGGAGAATAACACTCCTGTCATAAATTGAACAACATTTGAACACTGTTAATCATCAACATCTCTTTATGACTTAAATCGAGAACAATCAAATTATCCGTTGCACTGCGCCAATCTATCCGCCGCGGGGTGTGCGTGCCAGAAGTGCACATGCGGACCTCCACAGATGCGGCAGGTCACCGGCCTATCACCGCATTCAGCCACCGTGTGGTGGTATCTCCCGCAGCGCAAACATATGTACGCCCATCCGATCCGCCGCCTTCTGACGCTGGCACTGGGATACCACCACATTGCATCGCCACGTGCCGTGCGTCCTCGAATGACAGAAGGTGCATGATCTGTCCCCAGAAGGTGCATGATCTGACCTGCTCTCTCATCGCCGCCGACAGGCGATGATCGCATTCGTTGGCGTGCGCTTCCCTGCGCTCTCCTTTCACCAAGTCTGCTACTGTCTTGCCGAGCCGCCAGTAGAATTCATCATCCTTCGGCGTATCGCTGACCATCGCCTTTACCACCGCGTCATAAACGATGTCTTTGACGCTCATATTCGCCGCCGCTGAAATTCAACCAATTAACTTCCCAAGTTTTAAAGGTCAAAGAAAGCGCTCGGTAATTACGACAATTATGACCTGGTGGTCGCCATCAGGATCCTATCTCTTTCAAATAATCACCGGTCGATGCAACATGTAAATTTTGGCACTTCTCCACCCTTTAGTACTTCTAAAAAGGCACCAAAAGGTAGTCCAACATGAACAAATTTTTGTCCCTTTCGGGACCTTCATTGGTGGGCAGAAAGAGGGGGCCTTCATCGCCGTAGCTGGGCTCTGGGCATCATCATTAACCCACCCGAGCATTTCGCTCGGGCAATTTCCCACCCTACGGCAATCCTAGACAGTCCAAGACTGCTCAATTTGCAAAATCTAGGCTTGAACAGTCCCAGACTGCTCGAGCCTTCAAGATTCATCTTGACGCGGCCCTCGGCCGGTCAAGACTCATCTGCCTCTGTCGGTCCTGGCCCCTCGGGCCACCGACATGCTCCCCGAGCATGGTTAGAGGCTTCAACAAAACATGTAGAAAAAGCAGCAGAAAAAACCGACCGCTCGCGGTCAAAACAGCGCTCAGAACTGATTAATTTAGGCCAAATTACAATCCATTTGTTTACTTCCTGGCGTCGCGGCGGGAACCCGTGGGAAAATCCCCCATCACGCCCTATAGACTTTCACCGTCTGCGTCTATTCATTAGGGTTGCAACCGTGCCCTATCGCACAATGTAGATTTACGGCCACATTTTCGAATTTACTTTTCCTCTATCTTTTCCATTTATTTTCCCTTTTTCAGGTCAAATCGTCCAGGATTTGACAGCCTATCCGAAGCGTCTGAAAGAAGTTATCAAGAATCGAGGCGGAAGAATCGAACAACGATAATTAATTTGTGATTGATATGTGTTGAATAAATGTTGGTATTAATTTGAAAGATTTTTGTTGATTTTAAAAAAATTTTATCGATACACCCGTAATTTTGCCGCACCCTGTATTTTTTTAGCTCTGAATTCAATTTTGAAAACAGAATTTGAAAATTTTCACAATTGACAAAGTTACACCCAAAAACAGGGGTGGCTTTAGAAATGTGAAACGCACTGGATATTTAACAAAATTTTTTGATTTTGCGGTCTTCGGTGTATTCATATGAAAATTATTATATTTATTTCACATTTAATCGCTAATTATATGAGAAAAAAACGCCAATCATTGATAGAATGAGAGAGAAAAAACCAGACTGCTGACGACACTCCGCGTTTACGGCGCCCTTTGTTTAATGAAAATAGCGTCGGCGGCAATTCAAACAGACGTCCTGTGGGACCCTGTTTTTTTGGCAACATTGCCTTCATTTATTTTACGTTCATTTCTAAATCAATTTGAAAATGACACGAGGATCTTTATTCAACGATACCAAAAAAGGTACCATCGATTCCTTAAAATTCCAGATTTCATAAGTTGGAGTTTCTCAGACGGCAACAATCATTATATGAAATGGTTTTCAGGTTTTGGACTGTGCGGCAACCGAATTGCCGGATTGCCGAAATTGTTTATTTTCAGCAATTTGATGTCGACGAAAAAAATCGACGAACTAAAAAGAAAAATCCATTGGATAATTTGGAATACCTCGAAAATTCGCTATTTAAATTTCGAATTATCGTTGAAAAAAATTTAAAAGCCGAATTTTCTTTTTTCAATTTTCGGCAACTTGCCGAAATTTCTGAAAATTTCAAAACCCGCCAAACTTTTGAAATTGAGCACCGGCTTTCGCATTTATGGCATTTTGCTAATAATTTTTTGGAATTATCAACGATCATTTCGGGTTTTCCTTTTTTGGTCATTTTTTCCAAAAAAAAAATTCCTTGCGAATATTTGAATATTTATTTTTCGATACTAGTTATTAGACTATTGCTTCTTTCAAGAGAAATCAGATCGCATTAATATTTTTTTTTGCATAGAGATTTTTTTTCAGAAAATGTGCAATCGATTTAACTAGGGACCAACAAACTTAGAGATATGGACCGTCAAAATTGGTGCCCTCAAGTGGTCTCAATTTGAATTAATTTGTGATTTTTGATTTCAACAAATTCATCTCTATCTAAAATTTAGAATATTTTTCAATGAATTAAAAAAAACGAATAGACTTTTCCAATAATCATCGATTCAATTTAATTATGTCTAATCAATAATTTATGAGAGACTTTGCCTGACATCACAATAATTGAAATCGCTATGAAAAAAATTTAATTTTCTCCGTATATTCATAATCGACTCAACTCCAGAAATTCAAGAAAAACTCACTAATATATTATAAGTCTCAAAATACAAGTTTGATTCGCAGGCTATCTGTAGTACGGTACCGGAATTGTCACAGTTTCATTCGAAATTTGAATTCGCGCGCTTATTAGAAATTTGGTGGGCGGAGTCTAGTGGTCCGCAATGTGTTTTAGGTTTTTCATCCGAATATCAAAATTCCCTTCTCTTCCCCATCATGAGAAATTTGCGTTGCGATTTTCGAGAAAAAAACAATACATAAGAAAAGATTATCAATGGAGCGCGTTTGCCGCAAAACTGTTTTGATTGAAAAAGAAAAAAAAGCGAGCTAAAAATCACTAAAACTCGCCTTAATTAGTTGTTTTCCAAGCGGTTCGCTCATTATTTTCCAATTTGCGCCAACGAGAAGCAGCGTCGTCAAAAAAAAATGAAACGTTCGAAATTTGTTGTGGACCTATTCATGCAATGGAAAAAATGTTTTCATTGGAATTCCCCGGTCGAAAATTACAAAAAAAATATGACGTGATATATCGTAATTCTCCGCTATTTATTTTCAAAGGCGCACGTGAAAAGTTGCGCGGGTCACGTCGCGAAGTCGGTACTGTAATTTTTATTTTTCATTTTGTGTTCTATTTTTCCGTATTTTTCTCGAAAACAGTGAAGAGAAAATGTGTAACGGATTGAAGAACGAGAGAAAAAACCAATTATTGGTATAATTACTCCGAATTCCACAATATAAGTCTATTTTTCGTCATTTAGATAACAATTAATATGAGAAATAGTGATCTTTGTGCTGATTTGATGCAGACCTTGCTCGATGACGCTTCTCATGAACCTTTAACGTTGATTAAACAATATACTTTTACAGATTTCCAAAAGAAAACGTTTTAAACGCTCGAAAAATAAAAAAATCAGAAAAAAAAAACAGCCATTAAAAAAATACAGTACCGACTTCGCGATGTGACCTGCGCAAATTCTCGTGTGCGCCTTTAAAAACAAATAGCGGAGAATTACGATATATCGCGTCAATTTTTTTGTAATTTTCGATGTGCGTAGGGAATCCAAATTTAAAAAAAATTGATTAAAACAAATTTTTGTTCATTGCATGAATAGGTCCATTGGAAAAGCGCCCCCCCCCCCCCTCCCTAGTTTTTTGTACGTTTTCGCAACTCCTTTGTTCCGCCATTAAAAAATCATGTCATAAGAGAAGCATTTCAAAATCTCGCCTCGTTCTTTAGAATTCGGTGTCCGCCGATGTCCGGTAGCCGCTCGACGGTCAACGAGCAACAATGAATGATTGATAAACCATGCGTTGCCTCTCTTTCGTATATTGTTCCCTTCCGATTAAAAATAATGTTTTCTTTTTTTGTGTGGCCAATCCGCCCACGTATCAAACTACATATATACATCTTATCAATCGATTCGAATTTTTGTTTTATCGAGTTTGATTGGTTTTTCCACAAATTCTCCTCTCTCATTTCACTTTCTCAATATTTTCATTAAAGGGAAGAATTGTCGTCGAATGAAATGCACAAGTCCGCAATCAATGCGAATTCGCTTATTTAAATTTTCCCGCGGTGTTTTTTTTCTCATCAAATGCATTATAGGTCTATGCACACCGAAAAGGGCACTTGCGGACTTGTGCATTTTAATTGACGACAACAATTTGTTTTTGTTTTTCTCAACAACCAAATAACCTACAATTTTCGTTCGTTTTCTAATTTCATTCGTTTCTTATCAAGCCACCATGATAGTTTTTATTAATTTCGAGGTGGTCTACTCTTTAAGATCATTTCTGAAAATTCCAATTCTTCGAAAAAGATTTAAATGCTAAAATTGATAATAATAAAATCAATTGTAATTAAATATCAAGCTTCTAAAATTACTGAGAATGAAAAAAAAATTGTAAGAAGAATTTAATTAGTCTACTTTTCCAAAAAAAAAATCATAAGTTTCAAGTCAACGTGATTTGGGTCTCGAAACGAGCGGCGCGGAGTACACAGACACCCATCGTCGTCTCGAGACCATTGCCAGAAATGAATTACGTCAATGTGTCATGAGATTCTGCGTTTCTTTATTTTCCGAACACTGACCGATAAGGTTTAATCCTTGAGGAAAAGCAACTATAGGAACAAAAAAATGTAGTCGGTGTACCGCGTACCCAAACACCGAATTTCACGACACTTGTCCATCGATTCGACATTTTTCAAAAATGCAAAATAAGAGGCAAAGTCTGAAATTCTAAACATTTTGTTCAAAATTTAAAAAAATGAAAAAAATTTCTGCATAAGAACATTTGGAATTTTTACAGACTAGATTATTTTTGTTTCGGCGCGAAATTCAAATTTTGAGGGGCTGGGGACCCAAATATCAATTTCCATTCAATTTTAATATTTAATTTCTGGAAAATGAAGGTCCCTTTATTGCTAGTGGATTTCAATAATTTGAAAAACAAAAAAGAAACATCGCGACTTAATTTTGCCAAAAATTGCGAACCCTCGAGATTTCCCATGATCAACTCCATTCTTCGCGAATTCCATTTCATAATTGCGTCCATCGTCGAACAACTCGTTTATTTTTGCCATCGAATCGCTAATTATGCTAACCAGCAAAAAAAAAGGACATCGAAAATGTGGAAATTAGTATTCTTCAACTCGACGACAAAAATCTGCATGTCGCTATAATTTTCGACGCGTCGACTCGACGAAATAGTTTCCCACCAATCATGGATGTGTTGCATTGTGTCGACGTCCGCGTCAGTCGCGCCGAAGCACATATTCACACGGCGGACTACAATTCCCCGACGCCTCCCCCCCCTCCCGTGTACCTTATAAGGAGATCGACGACGTTGCAGTTTCGCTGAATCCAAACCAAACACCGCCAATCCAATTGTTCCTATTTTTTCTCGCCACAAATAATTTTTCGAGAAAAATCCGAACAAAACCTATCAATCATTTTCATTTATTCATTTTTGTTGGGGGTGGGGGGGGGTCTGATTTATTGCTACCATATTCATTTCTTTTCCGGCACTACTCCATTTTTCGCAATGGTTTTAGCTGAAAATGCGTTTAAAAAAATTGTTCATGGCCTAGAATTTTCGCGGCCACCTCTCTTCGGCCACCCCTATTTTATAGCGGATTTCTATGGCTCAATCAATGTTTAAAGGTTCATAAACGCGAATCGTTTTGTTGAGGTCTCGCCGCGCACTCGTTTTGCACGAATCTCTGCAAAAAAAACCCCAAACAAACCAATTTCGGTGCAAAATTTCTGCAAACAAAAAAAATATATATAACATTGATAGATAACCCATCCGGAACTGCGTATTATTTCAATTATAGCCCCCATTCTCGTCGAGCTTTTATGTGTCGACCGAAAAAGCTACCGTAATCCGACGACGACGTTCCATTATCTCGGATTTTTTATGGGGTTGGGACGCCTCGTGTTTTGTCGTCGTCGTCGTCCCGTCCATCCATTCATATCCATCCATTTGTGCGCGCGTCTCTTTTGACGTGACAAGCTCATGCCCCGCAAGCTTCTTCCAATTTCAATTGAAGTCATAAAAATGTGCGGGGGGGGGCGGAGCCTTGCGGATGACCCATTTGATCTACACGCGTGAGGGACCACCCACATAATGGAATATTGGATTTGCCATTCGCTTATATTCTACCGACCGCATGTATCTCTCTATCGATGGTAATTTGCAGGACAACAAAAATGTTGAACGGCTTCATCGCCTACGCGCTTCTCATCATCGTCGGCGTGCTGACGAGCGCGAGTTTCGGAATGCCGCCGCCGCCGCCGCCGATGTCGGCGTCGATCGCCGTCGGCGGCATTCAGACGCATCGCGAATCGCGCGCCCTCACACCGTCCGTCAAAAATTGGTGCATCTTCTATCGCGAGAAGTGAGTCAAAACCCCGAGAAATTGGGTCTCGAGACGATTCTCGAAATTTTTTTCGAAATCGCGCGTTCGCTTGAAAAATGTACAAATTCCATCTTTTCCACCCAAAATTCACACCAATGTTGCCAAAATGCGTGTTTGATCATTCATTTTCGGCGAAATTTGTCTGATTCCCACGAAATCAAACGAAACAATTTTCCAATTTTGATATTCAACGTTCCAACGTGATTTGTCATACGTCAAATCGTTGCTCATTTCTCCTAATTTTTCTCGTCATATGTCAATTTCGTGTGAATTGGGACCCCCCCCCCCGGAAATTGGGTTCATCGGTTTCAACTCCAATACTTATTTTTCGCTATCAATAATTTCATTTCAATTCCATCGTTCGAAATTGTAGCAAAAGACCCATCAATAGGGGGGGGGTCTAACCGTTTAAAGGCGCACTGCAAAAAATTAGAATATTCTAGAACTTCCTTTTTTTGTAATAAAACTGCTGAAGAGCCACAATCATCATCGTAAAGTCGCTTCAAGACCTATTCGATTTCTTTTTGCCAACTAGTCGAATGCCTGCATGTCTAACAGACCATATGACCTCTTCTAGAATATTCTAGAAACTTTTTACCTTCAATTATTTCAGATGTCGAATGATGATGTATCGCGATGCGATCAAACGCGGCGACGAGTTCGACTACTAACATCGATATTTCAATATATCTTTCGTTACTCATTTTATTGTGAATAAAAAAACGAAACGAAAAAAAAACAACGATGTCTTTCGTGATGAAAAAAAAAAGAGCGCTGGGTCATATAATCGTTAAAAACGAAAGGGTGATTGGGAGAAGTTGGGATTAATAATGGTATAATTAAAAAATTAATAGTTCAATATTTCATTTGATGGGATAAAATAGGGGGCAACAAAAATATTTGACAGCTTCTACACTCACGGTATCTAACATTTTTGCACAAAAATGGATATTCTGTCGGTTTGGGGTGGGTGGAGATGTGTGGGAGATTAAAATGCTCGTCGACACAAAAAAAAATAGGAAAAGTGGAACAACGGAAATAATAGTAAAGAAAAACCCGTCACAACGAAAACAAAAACGACAAAATTCCAGAATTAATTTCTTTTTGAATCCGAGAAAAAAATTATAATTATAATAAATAATTTAAATAGTTAATAGTTTCGACGAAACAAAAAAGAAACACTGGAAATTGAATTCGGCAGAATTGATTCAGTTGATCTACCATGTCGAGCCGTTCAAAAAAAAAGAGTAGAAAAGAAAATAGCATCTAGAGCTCCGAGAGGACCTGCTGATTGCGTGAAAGAATGCTGCGGACATCCGAGGTGAACCTAAGGGCGTCAAGGAATGGTAGCAGATTCAGAAGGCAAGTGTCGTTCGGATCCGAGAACCATGATGGTATTGGAATCGCATTGTCTGCAAATTTCACTTTTTTTAAAGATATCGCGCTTTCAAATCATTTTCAAATGAAATTTTCAATTCGGATTAATTTTTGTATTCTGCATTCTCAAAAATGTTATCGAAAATCATAGAAACTGATCTTTCTGCAATTCGCAATTTTAAAAATCACTAGAAGAAATTGTGGCAGGAAGACAAAAACAAGGAGTTCTCATCAATCGGATTCGAAGAAAAATGAATTATTGATTTAAATTCGATTTGAAAACTTGGTTTCGTTTCAAAAATCTTCAAAATCGTTCTCATTTTCCTTTCATAAATATATTCGATGGAAATTTTGGACTAATTCGAAACACATTAATTTATATTCAATTTCAATTGAACATATTTTCGAAACCAATTGATTTTCATTTAGCTAGAGATATTCAAAAGTAAGTATTCAGCGAAATGAGCAAACCGTTTTTTATTATTTCATTTTAAAAATATTTTGGACAAACGAATTTCAGGGTGCGATTGCTCAATCATTTGAATTTACGGATTGGGTCCCGTATGAAAAATATCGATTTGGCAATTTTCACGATTTATAACCTTGATAATCTGAAGGGGAATAATATTTCAAATTTTTTAAATTCATTCGCCAACTACTTAGATGTCTTCTTCGAGGTGCTCTACGTTAATGTGACCGGGAAAATCACTCCATTCTAGCTACTACTCGCACCAGAACGGTCCGGAGCCAACATGACCCGATCCAATGTTCCCCCTATTCATTAAATTGATTTTTTTCACAAAGAACAGGTACGGGACCACAAGGAAACCGGATAAATAAAGCTTAGAATATCTACATATAACAGTCTTTCAAATTTGAAACAAATTTTCTGTGCGTTTTTCGTCAAATTGTAACAAGTTCACGGAAAACCATTAATTTTGTTGACAAAAATTTGATATGAAATCATTTTTTATAATTTTAAAACTGCATCGAAGATAATCTGTTTCTAACAAGGGAAGCGCAATTTTAGAAAATTCAGTTGCGACGAGAATCATGATATTATACATTTTAATAAATTTCTTTTTGAACTGTTTAATTTTTAATTTGTGAAATCGCGATTCCTGCAACTATTACACTAAAAGCGGTGAATTTAATAATAATAATAATAATAGTAATAATGTATCCGCTACATTTTTCTAGTAGCATTCAATTTTCTTTTCTTTTTTTTCAAATTTCTCATTTCGGCTTCAAATTTGGAATCGAGTAATTATGAATCAGTAGAATATATATATACTTTTTCATCCAATAATTATCGCCTACTTGGAAAAAGCTTTCAAATTATGAATTAATTAGAGGGTGCCGTGTTTCAAATTAAAATTATGAATTCCAAATGATTAAAAGGCGCGAATATTTAAAAAATTGAAATTCCCGCCCGTTGATTTAAATTGGACACAATTTTTGAACATTCGATGTCAAAAATTTTAATGAAATCAATCTCTCCGCCAGTCGCGATATCAAATTAACGAATCAGCGTTTGCAAAAACAAATTTGGGACGAAAATCTTACGCGGGAATTTGCGATAGGCTCCCGGCGAGTTGTCCAATATACAAATACTCGACAAATCGGGATGGATCGCCGACAAATCTTTGGTGTAGCCGCCAACGTCCATGGTGCAATGCTGACGAAAATAGCGGCGTTTGAGAATACCGCGACCTTTGTCGAGTTTGTCGGCGACGTTCGAACCATAAACTTCCATACTAGCGGTGAATACAACAAGCTCATACCTAAAACCAAGAATTGACATTTTTTTGTCGAATAAAAATCTCACCATTGACTAACTACTGTCAAAAACAGATTGACATGGGGCCGTTCGTGAACCGAAAATTTCACCGGGTGACGATCAATAACAACCTGAACGCACACAATTCAACCGGCAAATTATTGAGACCGTCTTACTCGTATTGTGAAATCTGGCGGGGTTCCTGGCTTCACCATCGGGCGTAGTACACCATCATGGTGTGAATGAATAAGGGTCTCGTCGAGATCGAGCACCAGAATTTTCTTTTTCATCGACACTGCAGAAAAATTGTTTTACTTTACTATCACAACGATCTCCCTTGGTCAATTAAATTGACGCTTCTTATTTATTTCAATAATAGCGAAATTATTTGAATTAATTCGATTATTTGCTCGAACATGAGCGCAAAGTGCACTCGCTTCTTGCAGAACGTCGACAGTTGTTCGATGTCGACAAGCAAGATTTGTGATAGTTTCTCACTAAAAAAAAACAAAAATTTATTGAAAACTTACAAAGGCGATGAGCGGTCAATGGAGACATTGGAATGTTACTTTGATATGTCACTACTTGATATTTACAGTACTGAAATTTTTTGAATTATTGGCATAGCGTTTGCAAACCAATTTACCGCTCTCGTCGTTTTACGAAAAATGAGAACGAAAAAGTTGATGACTGATGCGAGCACCATGTACACGGTGTGAAGGGCGCTGAACATCGCTTGAACCACAATCGAATTTTGTTTCTGCAAATAAACGCAAAATAATAATCAAATTGGCGAACGATGTTTGGTGATTCCCTTTGGGAAACGACGCCGTCGCTGCGCGCACGCGTAACATCGCTTACCTGCTCTCGCCGTCGTTGCAAATCTGATTGATTAACGTGCTTATTCTGGCGATGCATTTCTGCGCATCGTCTGCTGTCGGGCGAATGCGCTAAAATCAATTGTGTTGAAATAAAGCGAATAATCAATTCGACGATTCAATAAGATGCACAAAAATTGGAAAAAATAAGCGAATAAAAATTTCAGTGAAAAAACGCAACTCGCTGATTTTCGTTTCGCCACAAATAAAGCGCGTCGTCAAATGCGGTGTGTTGGACGTGACGCGCCGCAACGCCAAAATGCAGACAAGTTTTGTAGCGAAATTTCATTGGGCAGCCTATTTCGCTCATTATTTTCATGTTTTTTCCATGTTTATTCAATAATATTTTATAATAATATTTAGTAGATTTATTTCATCAAAACAATACGATTTTTTTCGGAAGAAATAGCAAAATAAATGTCAAAAAGTTGAAAAATAAAACTTATCAACAAAACGCGTGATTTTTTATTTTTTATGCTCTTTCAACTGATAAGTACACTATTTAATGATAAAAAATCAAGTTTTCTAGGTATGGCGAACCTGCCAAGCAGCAGCATGTTCACTAAGCTGCTTTCAAAGGCCTTTTCACCAGTGACCACATCAAAATGTATGGCATCAGGAAGATGGTATCCACAGCCAGAGTATGTCTTTATTTTATTTCAAAAAAAAATATATATACAATGCTTTGCTGTGGATTTCATTTTTGTGAAGCTAAAGGGGTTGTTACAATTCGCCAAAAAATTCGATTAATCGGCTCAATCAACAAACAAATATATATCGCCAATTGTCCATTTATTTTTGTTTAAACAGAACAATTGTAACAATTCTTTTTGCAGTCACATGATGTATTCCACGGCGTCCAATGAAAAATCCATTGCGCAAAAATCTGACGATGAGGTCGTTGTATCGCCGAAGCGCGGCGTCGCACTTTCAAAAGCCGATGCGGCGCCCGTCTACGCCGAGCCCAAATCGAAAGGCGATGGATTTGAGCTAGTCGAGCACAAGAAGGGCGAGATGGTCGCGAATTACACACTCTTCGAAGCGTCTATTAATAAGGCGAAGGTGCCTTGGGTGGATTATGATCGGCTGACCAGTGAGGAAAGGACCATTCATATGGCTCACATGAAAGCCGTCAATGAGCGGAAGCTTCATTATAAGGATCCCGCCACCGGCTACACCGTATTCACCATCTCGCAGCATTTGAAGCGCGGAAAATGTTGTGGAAGTGGATGTCGGCATTGCCCCTATGAGCACGTAAATGCACCGCCGGAATTGAAGGCATCGAAAGTGTGGAACGGCGCATATTACCTCTGATTTTAGCGTGTTGTTATAGATATAATAAATAGTTTTGAAAGAAAAACGTTTTTTTTTAAATACATGGAATTTTTAGATATGAGCTGTCGAAGCATCGCACGAGAGCCCCTTCAATGGGCATTCATCGTCGGACACGCCTCAATGTTGTCGACAATTCGGCGTTGGGAAAAGAGGTAGGATTGAATGGGAAAATTAAACATTTTTAAAAGTTCTCACGAAATTAATTTTTTTAATGTCAAAAAAAATTATTGTCGAAGTCGCTGAAAATTGGCTAAATGCCAATCGCCAGTGGTCTTGGCGCACAACTGTAGGTGTAAATTTACGTGCCTATGTTTAGGATATGTTAAAGGCGCACAGCTTTATGTTTTGGAATTTAGCCAATTTTTTACAATCGGGCAACTTCGACAACCAATTTCTCAAAAAGGAAAATATTCTAATAAAGACACATGACGCGAAATTTGAATATTGAAAAAAATTGCCAAGGAAACGAGCACATTGAGTAATTATGGACGATCGCAGTTTTTTGGGAGAGCGACAATTTAAATTTAAATTAAAACAATGGGAATTCGGGTTCTCATAACCTGCGAATCAAACTCAACGTAAATCTACGCAGAATTCTAGTTTTATTTTTGCGATTATATAAGAATTTCAATAAACCCTATTAGAACATTATCAGAAGAAAACTACAGTACGTGTTTCTTTTCAGGACCCAGATAATATAATTTTTTCAAATCAAAATTAATTGCCCATTTTGAAAAGACAAACCCCGATTCAAACCAATGTTTCGCAATATGAATAGGATTTTTAGACTTCGAAAAAATCGTTTCTTACCTATTTATTGTCCTAAAAAGGGCAAAATGAATAAATTAAAACCGTTTCCCAAATTTTCAGGCCGACGCGGCCGGCAAACTGCCATATTGCATTCATGTTTACAAACAAGGCGGCCGCGCCAAACACATGCCGCACGCTGTTCTCGGCGATAAGGCGAGTGTTATTGGGTTTTTTTTGGTTTCGAACGAATCGACGTCGATTTTCAGATTCTCGTCGCGATTCGCGGTCAAATGCGCAAAGCCTATGTCGTCGGAGCCAACACGCATGTGCACTATCGAAAGCATGGTGTTCCGAGCACCGATTCCAATAATATCGTCCTTTTGGATGAAGAAGGTACATCCGAAAGATTACTCTAGCAATTTTCTCCAATCGATGTCGAGCAAAAACGAAAAAAGTTGTCCATAATTTCAGGAAACCCGCTTGGCAATCGCGTCACTTCTCCAATTCCGACGAAATTGCTCGCCAAACGCGACAATGTCCAATTCTCCAAAGTTTTGGCGTTGGCCAACAAATATATTTAGACGCGACTCTCTAATTTGCTCTTTTATATAGTTTAGTTAAAGATAAACTTTATTCAACAAAAATGAGATGATAAAGAAGATAAAAAAAGATTGAAATATTGATTAGAAAATGGGCGTGGTGATTGATGAAAGAAAATCGTAATAATTGTAATAATAGCCGAAGTACACGTTGAGGAGATGAAGAAACATAACTATGCGTCGAAATGGCCGGAACCATCAATATTAGTGGGTTCATCATTTTTTTTTTGAAAAGTTAGTTCCAACTAAGGACACGGCCGTTTTGCAGGCGGCGAATCGTTGATTTCAGATTTTACAGTCTGAAATTCCATTTTTCGAAATCAAAATCAATTCAAAAAATTTTCTATATACCTTTATTATAGGTTTTGCCTTCGAATATCTCGATTTTACCACCGTCTGCGGTTCGTCAGTTTTTTTCGGAAGTCCCAGAATTGGCTTTGCTTTCGCGTATCGCGATTTCACCGTGATGATTGGCTTCGTCTCAAGAGTAGACTCGGTAGATGGAGCAGGAGAAGGACCCGCCTGCTCAGCAGCAGCAGCCTATAATTAGAATAATTAGAGGCCAATTCTCGACAATTTCTCACCAAAGACGGCCCAATTTGCTCGGCGACTTTCAGCTTCGATTCTTTGGAAACTTCTGAAGACGGGACCAGCGCGTTTCTAAACAAACCGAATTCACTTCGATCAACCGCTCGCCACCCCCAACAAACCCATCGGTTAATGCGTAGTCATTAAGATCAAGAGCTTCCTTCATCCGATCAAAGCTCTCGTCCGACGGATTCATCAATTTCCGATTTTTGCGGCTTTGATCCCTCTCCAATTTCGTCAATGTCAACGGATTGAGCTGCTGCCGGATTTCAGCAAATGTCTCATTCGCAAGCGCGTAAACTTCGCGTTTCGGCTGGAAATTGGCGATAACAATCTCACGAGAGTGGTCTAAAATTGATTACCGGCAATGGTGTGGTCCTGCTGACCGAAAGAGTTGTCGCCGAATCAATCTCTTTCAGCACATCATAATTGACCTTGTTTGATAGCCGCCGTTCCTGAAAAATTTTGTATTGAACGAAAAAAAACCAAATTTCCCTCACATGAATAACTTTCTCAATCGCATCCAATGCCGTCATCACCACCGGCTCCGATTTCTTCGGTCGCCGTCGCCGCTTCGCGTCGGGATTCGCCTCGCGCTCACGTCGTCGCTCTTCGATCGCCTTCATCGCGTCGCCGTTCGCCTTCATCCAATACGTCGTCTTTATTTCAACCTCCTTCTCATTCAATATATAGCTATCAATCTCCGAGTCCGATATGAGATCATCTGAAAACGATTGATAACGCATGACACTTTCAAAAACCCATCAGCGAACCATCATCCTGCTCAGTGCGTGGTTGTTGAGGTGGCGGCGGAGCCTGCGATAGCTCATCACCAACAGCTTTTCGGATTCCCATTGATTCCAACGACGGACCAAGGTGACTATAATTCGAGTTCGAGCAACTAAACCCCAAAACTCAAATCAAACAGAAATTCATCAAATTTACCTCGGCTGATCGTCAGCCGCATTGTAGACAGTCTCTAGAATCTCATCGCGAACCAATTTGCTTTCCGCATGTGCCAGTCCATCTGAGAACAAAAAAAAACCGATGAATCGCAAAC
Organism: Caenorhabditis bovis; assembly: GCA_902829315.1. Taxonomy (NCBI): domain Eukaryota; kingdom Metazoa; phylum Nematoda; class Chromadorea; order Rhabditida; family Rhabditidae; genus Caenorhabditis; species Caenorhabditis bovis. The sequence goes on along the minus strand of CADEPM010000004.1, from coordinate 5,159,011 downwards.
ATCAATAAATTTTGGAAGCTCACCAACGTCGCCCGACACCAATTTGGCAAACGGCGATTTGCTAAACTTCTCTCTTCGCTTCTTCTCGAGCGCCATCTCGACCTGCTCCTCCATCGGCCGAAGCTCGTTCTCCATTTGCGCCGCCTGTTCAGCCTCTTTGCGTAGTTGCTCTTCGCGCGCTTTTCGTCGCGCTTCTCGAAACGCCGGCGGATCTTCGCTGTGCTCCTGAAGTCAAGCGATTAATAATATTAATAATAATTCGACTCTCACCAAATCGATACTGGAGAACTCGTCAATCGTGAGACTTCCCGATGGCGTCTGACTGAACTCCTCTAGACGTTTTCTCACCACCGATTCACTGATGTGCACTATTTTGACGACGTCATTGATTGTTCGATTGAAGTTCAATGAACGGGCGGCGATGAGGAGCGCGGCTCCGCAGATTCCCGTCGGTCGCCGTCCCGTCGACATCCAATCGCGTTTCATTCGCTGAACGAGCCGAGTGGCGAGATTGACTGCCTGCAAGAAAATGTCCACAGATGAGTATGGTGAAAATCAATTGTAGTGCGGGCACGATTCATTATATAAATTGAAAATAAATAATAAAATAAATGGGTACATTACAAAAAATAAAAATGATTTTTTTCAATTTGCTTCTCAAATTGTTCCATACCAAAAGAGGCCCAATACAAATAATAAAAAAAAACAGCACTGAAATTTTCAATTTATTAGAATTATTAGCAATTTCAATAAAAATTGACGGTACTACACATAAAAGCAAGTTAAAATCGAACCCAAAAAATCGCTAACCGGTTTTTGGAGTTTTTTCCGCAATTTTTATTGCACAAAAACAGTTGTTAGGGTTTTTTTTTAACGAAAACAGTACAACAATTATTCATATTTTAAACGACTGAATAAAATTTGAAAACAAATTTGACACTACCTCTTTCTGTTTTTCGCCGAGCTCGAGAAGGCACGCGAATCGAATAATATACAAGCACGGGTCCGTCGACGGCAAATTTATTTTCAGAGATCGCGTCAAAAAATTCAAATTTTTTCCAAGATCATATACATTAACCTACAAATATCTCATTGTATTGATTTGACGAAGAAAAACAAAGAGAAGGGGCCGCGCCCACCTGAGTAACATCGCTGAAGTCTAGCAAAAGATGCGCCGTATTCTCAAGACGGCACGTGATATACAAACACACCGCGGCAACGACAACCCTAAAACCATATTTGGGTTCACATCGACGAATTCGACGGGAAAAACCTTGTTCGTCCTCTTGTCAGATTCCTCGAGACGCACATTTTGAAAAAATTGAACGCGGTGTCGATACAATGGTTGTTTATTCGAAGCTGACTCGCTATCTGAACGAGTAAAAAAAATGGCGGGGAATCTCAAAAAATGCTACCTCTTCGATGACTTTTCGCCCTTTCGCGTACGTCACCTCTCTCGATTCTTGCGTGCCCATTCCGTTGAAATTGTTCGACGCAGCGCGCTCCGACGAAATGAACTGTCCGACGAGCATGTGACCGGAGCCGCCGGCGCGCTCTTGAAACTGATTCTCGGTGACGACGATCGACTCCTCGAGCACCGTTCCGCAGCTCATGCATGTCGCGTCTCCTGAAATTGCGATTGTTTTGATCCATACGAATTCGGAAGAAACTCGTTTCTACCAATATAACGATTGGAACCATGAAGAATTTTTTTGTTGGTTTTTTTTTTCTTCGAAATGGTTTTTTTGAACTAATTTGAGACAATCAAAATTTGGAAAAAAATTTACAAATACGTAAATGGAAATCCTCCAGATGCGAAAAAAAAAATGAAAAATAAAATATTTACCTAATTCGATTGAGAATCTCGATTAAATGTCTCGTTTTTTCAAAACTGATAGTTTTATAGAAAAAACTCCTTGAGAAAGATTGAGAATATAAGCAAATTTTGAATATCACTTAAAGGATTCACTTTTCTATTGGACTTATTCAGGAAATATAATTTTTTTACAAAAATGTTAAAATTACATTTAAAGTGCATTTTTTCAATCCGCGAAAATGGTTAATTTTTAAAAAGTTCGTTTCGTTAAAAAAACATTTAAAATATAGTCAAAATTCAAATAATCACTTTTAATTATAGGAAAAATACAAATTTAAAATATTTTTTTGTTCTTTAATGATCTACTTTAAAAAATAAGGAATTCCATTTTTAAAACGTTAAACCAATTCGGTAAAACGTCTAAAACACAATTTACCTCTGGCCGGATCCTCGTCAATATCCGAGCTTCCACAATGCGTGCAAGTCCTCATTCCAGCACCTGAATTTTCAAAAAAAAACCTTCAAAAATAAAAATGAAAATTCGCAAAAATATACCGGGTAGCAAAACCCATCGGGAAACTGATAAAATGTTTAGTCGTTTAAAATTTTAATCAACAACAATTGATTTTCAAAAAACAAATGAAAAACTCGAGAAAGAAACGCTATAAAACGACATTTTCTTGATGATTGCTTAGATACATGGCAAAAAAAGACAAAAAAAAAGAAACAAAAAATAAGAGCAGAATTATTCGATGTCAAACGGAAATGATATTTTGTTTTGAAACAATCAACATAATTTACTAAACCTTTGAATAAAAAAACCGATCAGATTAATTAAGACAACGGGGTGAGAGAAGAAGAAAACCGTAATCACGCGGGGAAAGAAGCACACAAAATTTTAGGATACATATATGTACTTGTTCTGGTCATTTGCCGATCTCTGGATATAGTCGCGATCAATTAGAGACGCGATTCTCGTTTTTAGATCGACACTCTTCACCGGGAATCTGAAATATTCCATATTTCGATACGATTCGCATTTTTAAACATTTTTGTAGGCGTTGCGCAATTAAAGGGGGTCTTGTGCGCGGTGTGCGCCTTTAACATACATAGACCCGTAAATCGACACTTTTAGTTTTGTGCCAAGACCACTGTAGTTGTTCTTTTGGCAATTAACCAATTTTCCGCAATCGCACGACACGTAATTTTTTGACTTTTAAAACATATAGCATGAAATAGACAATATGTTTAATATCTCAATTCTTTCAATTTTGGAAAACATTTACGCTACTAACCGAAATAACTTTTTTTAACTGAAACAATATTTTTTCGCTTAATACTTCAATAAAAATTATTCAAAAATTACGCATTTTTTTTAATGCAGGGAGATTTAAAAAAAAACCATTTTTTAAGAATAAAAAATCAAATGCTTTATTTTACCTGAGTTGTGCCATTGTCTCGTGAATCAATTGCGAATGTAGAAGCTCTTTTCTCGATTTCATGATTCTAACTATTGCAGCGTCGATCTTCATCTGACGCTCTTGGCAAACCTCCTGCTCAACCTTCTCGTTCTCTTCCTTCTAAAAAATTGACAATTAATTATTGTTTCAAAAAAAAAAGCCGGGAAAAACATACAGTGGCCTTGATTTGAACATGCGCGATTCGAATGCGGTACAACTTCTCGCTAAACTCATTGTTGACAATGAACGTGTCGGATTCAATCGTTTCGAGACTCGTCTCTTTTTTCGACGATCCCGGATCGCTCGAATCTACGCAGCGGCGAAGAATTTGCGGTTTTCCACGACCACCAGCCAACGAGAGAATTGTTCGAATCACTTCAGCCTTTTCTAGAAAAAAAAACAAACGCGAGAAATTTGGGTAAATTGTGATGATTGCACTTACGAATTTTGGTAGCATCGACAATCTCACTAATCGTCCATTTCTCGGTGTTGTTGAACAATAAAAGGATGACAGCATGATACAAAGTGCCGACGAGCTCTTTTTTACACTAAAAATTCGTTATCTTGGAAAAAAAAACGGATTTTCTCCTACATTTGCTCGGAATGTCGCTGTTATATTTGCGGTGCATTGCGAATAATGCCATTTAAGGACGCGATTACTGTGCTGACTCTTGTAGAACTCTGTGAAATCATGCAGACTATCACGAAGCTCACGCGGAAGGCAAATCTGAAAACTCAAATTTCAGTTCAGGAAACCAAGGAAAACATTTTTTTTTGGTAATTTTTTCGCTTCACAAAAATAACGGATGAAAGTCGCGTGACATTTTCTAAAATACAAAAATATTTCGAGATACGGTAATTGTGGGCGCATGTAGCTAAATGTGTTACATCTCGCCACAACTAGTTACCGTAGCCGGATTTAAGACTAATAATAAAAAAGGGATTTCGAGAAAATATTCATAGCATAGCTAATTTTTCGCGTTATGTGTCTTTCTTTAATTTTTTTTATTTCGCCACTAAATTTCTCTTCATCGCAATTTTATTTAATTGTAATTCTATTTAAATAACAAAAAAAAATTAAAGTAATTACAAATTGAAATACTAAATTCCGTGATCCGCAGATGATATTTATATAAAATTCAAAATTAAATTGAATACGGTAATTAAAGGCGCGCAGTTTTTTTGTGGACGGCTCTCACTTATTGTAATTTTGATTTTGAGAAAACAGACTACAAACACGATAAATGAATTTAAGATTTTAGAAATCAGAAATCATTTTACAAAAAAAATTATGCGTGTTTGCGTACTCTGCGTTTTAGCCTACGCGCAATACACAGTCAACACTTAAGTTTATTCAATTTTTTACAAGAACTACCTCATAGCATTCATAAGTCGGCCAGCATTCAGTAGTAAGAACACGAACATTCATATTATTCTTCGGCTTCTTGTGATGTTCAAGATACTGCAAAAAATGTTCACGTTTTTTGAGTTTCCCTTTTTTGACTCAATATGATGATACCTGCTCGAACATTTTGTTCAAACTCTCCGACATTTCCATATCTTTGAACATCCCTTCAAGCTTGTGCGTGAATCCAGCGCCACATTCCATTTTAAGCTTCGACAACACCGCCTTCTCAGCGTCCACCGAAGAGCTGCGATCAAGGAGGAGGCGTTTCGCCAGATCGCGCTTATAGAATGCCTCGAACATATCCTTGCCGTGGACGAAGCGGAACACGCTGACCGCGTCATTTAGCATCTCATCGAGATTGTCATCAGATGCCTTCTTATGACAAGTACGAAGAAGCGAATGGAAGTAGCGAGCTGAAATACGAAATTCTGAATTCGAATTTGCTCTTCGCAATTCTTGCCTATCAATTCCGATGATCTGCTGGATTTTTTGTTCATGAAAGTCTCGAACGAGTCGCGAAGAGCCTGACGGAACTTGTCCGGATCCGACGGGTTCTCGAAGCCCTCTTCAGCTAAAATAAATCCAAATGAAATCAAATTTATGCAAAATTTCGGCTTACTTATCTTATCCATTCTCCTTTTAAAGCTCAATATCTCATTGAAGAGGTCGTCGTCTTGGCAGGTATCCATCATTTTGGCTCCCTTCTCTTTCATATATCTCACAAATTCATTTCGAATATATTCCTCTCCGTTGGGGCACATTTTGCACAACCAGAATGTTCGTTTCACAATTTCAACGTCTTGACATTCAAGAACATCGTCGAGACCTGAAAATTCGCATTGATGAGATTTCAAATTGAAAAACAAATTTCTTACGTTTATCAATGACACCGGGTAACGAGGCGGCGACAAGGGTCTCGACAAGAGCCGAACTGATTCTCTGAAAAAAATAAAGCTTGAATTCGTTGAATTCAACACGATCAAGAAATTTACCCTTGCGGCAGTCGGCTCGCAAAAGTAGTTTATTCCAATATTGGTATATGTTGAAACATTCTCATGGCAAAATTCCATATATTCGCGGCACTGAAATCAAAATGGTGAGGAAGATTCGAAAAAACACTTGAAGCTTACCGATTTACTGAGCACGTACTCATCCCGCATTTTGGAATAATGCTCTCTTAGTCGCATTATGAAATAATCCATGAAATGCTCGTAACAGTGAACGTCGATGAGCATTCGAAGAAGCTCGCGAATCGCATCCTTCTCGCACTGCAACCAAAATTTATTTTTGATTTAATTCAACGGCAAAATTGTCCACAGAGATAAATTACCTCTTTTCGATTGCACATCTTCTGAAGATCGAGAAATAGCGCTTGATAAAGTTTTGTCGATGGTATATCGCTGCTGATCTCCGGGAAAAAAATGACACGAAATGCTCGCATGCAAGTCTCCCAAATTGGTATGATTTCCGAGTCCAAGTTGCTTGTCGTCACCACGAAACGATCCATATAAAGGAAGACGTTGCGAACGAGATTCTGAAAAAAAAAATTGCGATTTCTCAAGCGCAGTTGTCTTTGAAAAAATGACCATTTTAACTGGGAATATCTTCCAAATTTTTGAAAATTTTTGCAAATATCCACCGCAAGTATCCTCGTTCAAATGGAATGTGTCGCTTTCATCAAACTCCTTCCTAAATGTTTTTAAATTGAAATTAAACATTTTTGGGAAAAAATTACTTGAGCTTTTTGGTGTACTCCTCGATGACATTTACTAGTTTATTATAAACTACTGCTGGCGTTAGATTCGTGCAGGTTGAATGGACATTCTATAATTTCAAAAAATCGACTTGTTTTACAAATCTTCCTACTATGTATAAAATTTCCAAAGTGCTATTCGTTTTTCGATCATTGAAAATCGCGTCGATATTCTCTTGCAATACTTCCCAGCATTTTGTCGGCGATTTTTCAGTTTTCGGTTTCTCATTGCTCAATTTTAATCCGAATGTTTTCACAATTAACTTCTTTTTAGTTCCGTCCGCTTCACGGTTTCCCAATGCTCTTGTATTCTGAATCAAACTTTTTTAAAATTATTGCCAACTTTTTGCTTCTTACTGTGAACGCATTCGAAAAATTGTTCTGACAACTGCTGGACGGTTGCATGGCTACGTCGACGTTTTGCCGTTTTGTCTAAATTTTTTGCATTTTTTTCCCGTTCGATTCCAACCAACCTTACGTCTGAAGACTGATTTGTGGAATCTATCGCTCGCTTTGTAGCTTTTCGTTGAATTTTACCAACACCGTTTGTAGTTTCTTCTTTAACACCTTTTGGCATTAAATGATGTCTAGAAATCAAAAATTAATCGGTTAGTTGCATTATGATTTCAATTTTAATGTTAAAATAACGCTCTGACATTGATTTTTTGACTGGTCTTCATAAAAATCGATGAAAAATAATCGACTTCTCCGATAAATCAATGCAAACGATGGCGAATTCTGGAAAAATGAAAACAAAAAATTGTTGAGCAATAATTGCGCCAAGGATGTTTGTCACTGACGCATTTCTCGTGAGCAATTAGAATTGATGTATAGACGAGTGAAAAGCCTAAAATGATTGCCCTCTATCAGAAATAATCGTAAAAAATTGAAGTAAAACAATTCGATGTGATGCAAGAAAAATCATTGAGAGAACAGATACATATTTTTATTTTGGAAATTTTATATTTTCAAAAAATATAATTATTTAAAATTTATTTTCTCTAATTTTCTACATTCGAGAAATTGAAAAATATGTTATCTATGTTGGTTTTTCATTAAAACTACCAATATGCCATTAAAGCAATTTCACGATATGGTCAACTCAAACAATTGTCGACGCTCGCGTACACACAAACTGCGGAGACACGCCAAACCCGTACCACGTCGGAGACATAGCAATGTGGGTGTATATAAGCGACATTGAATTCACCAATCAACCGGCGGCGCTCAATAGTTTCGTCTAGATTGATCGCTGACTTAATTGAGCAGAACTTTAGACTACGGACGGAAGCTCTCGTTGGCCCGTAAAGGCTGCCACGATCCTGGAAGCTCCCTCATGGTTCGGTTGGAGAACCTTCAATTGTATTCTAAAATCTACCTAGCGCCCTAGTTTGATAAAGTGAAATTCTCGACGAGCGCCGCCAATAGGGACCATCGTCCAGCTGCATCCTTTTGGGTATCCACAACATAACAAATTATTTTTAACATTTAAATGATTCGCACTTTTGCATTGGAAACAATTAAATTTTCTTTCATTTTTTAAGTGTATTAACATATCCATTTTTCAAGTTAATTTTTTATTTACAAAATTTTGCCAAAATATTGCATCGACCGGGAATCGAACCCGGGCCGCCCGCGTGGCAGGCGAGCATTCTACCACTGAACCACCGATGCCTGTTTCCCCGCACCGCAGATTCATATCAATTGATAGCGGCATTTAGGCAAACAATCCTTCAATCAAATCTGATAGCAACAGAAATATGATAAGAAAAAAATTGATTGCCCATTATTACCGTTCAATTTTTTTTTAAAGAATATAAATAAATCGTGAAACTATCTTAAATACAAATGAATTTCAACTTTTGAGTCTATTTTTAAATTTTAGAGCCTAAAATTTCAAGACAATTAGACGATATTTTATAAGCATATAAGTAAACTTTGAAAAATCAAAATGTATGATAAAACGATTAAATTCTCACAATGCGAAATATAATGATGATCTATTTTGTTACCGTTTTTCCAAAAAAAAATTAGAAACTGGCCGGACAAAAATAAATGTTTTCAATATTTATTTTGATCAATTCTACACAAATATGAAAAGTATACCGTCATACCGCCAACCTGCAAATTTAACTCACCAAAATCGGCGTAGTGCTCGTTTTTTGAGATTTTGATAGTCAGAAACAGCAAAAAGAGAGAAATAAATAAATAAAATAAAAGGTAAATATTTTAAAATTAATACGGTAGTCGTTGATGTGTGCAAAATTTCGCACCGTGTTTGCATACTTGTTTTCAAATTTTTCGTTTTGACTAATTTTAAAATTTTTATCATTTTATTTTCTCATTTAAACTTTAATAAACATTATAATTCTAATTTAGAGTTTATTAGATTTTAATTTGCATCTTTTGCATCTGTTTGCAGCCGTATATTTGCCGTACAATTTCAATTTTGCGTTGAATTTTTTATGTCAAAATTTTTCAGAGTGGATGAAAATTAATGAAATTGTCCCAATGTCTCTTGAATCTCAATTTCGGGGTCAATTCTCAATTTGATCGAGTTTCTGCCTCTATTTGGTTACCGGCTCCGTACTCAGCGAGTGTCGTACACCGTCTGTGTGCTGTAATCCAAGTACACACATAACACGATGCGCACCAAAAACAATAGGTCGGAAAGTGACCATAAGAAGGTTGCAATCGTGATTGCATAAGTTTCGCGTAGGCCAGTCAGCTTTCTGATGTGACTGCTGCTGTGTATGTGTACATTCGGATCGTGTAAAGAGGCTTCCGGCGGTGGGAATAACATCGGTGTATTTGTCCCGTCACACCAAGTTCATCGAGCATTCATCGTCATCGCAATGATCACTCGATTATTATTATTCACCATATTTGGTGTGATTTTGGCGCCGACCGACGCGTTTTTTGTGTTCAACAATCCCGAACAAATTCAGCCGGGTTATGGCTACGTGGGACCCGCGTGTGCAGTTTTTGTAAGTCGTTTCTTTTTTTTTGAGATTGTATTTAATTGAATTTGAAATTTTCCAGGAAGGCGTCTTGTTTCTTCACGGCGTCTCGAAGCGAAAACTCAGCCATCATGAGCTTTTCGTGTTTCAAGAATATCAAAATGATTTAAGCAGATTTAAAGAGTAATTTTTTCATTAGTTCACAATTCTGCAATTTTTGGAACCATTTTCAGCGCTTCCACAAGCTTTGACAGTTTCGAGGAATCGCCGCCAATCGTGCCGACATTTTGCGGCGGCTTCGACGATTCCATCGAAGTCGTGTTAGATTCGTGCATTGTTCGGGTAGCAAAAAATGGAAAATCTCGCGTTTAAAGAAAATTGCAATTTCCAGAACAATCACGTCTATGTCGGCGACAATTTAATTCGTGCGCTCACCAATTTCGAAAAACAGAAAATCGAAATGGTAAAAGTGCGAAAAATGTATGGGACTTCGAGGAAACGCCGAATTCGCGCGGCTCCGTTGCCCGGAACTCGACCGCAACACGATTTCTCCGAGATGATTCACAAGCTGCTCAACGTGAATTCAACGGTGACCTCGCGATTCTTGCCCGTTGTCAGCCAGAGTCCGCTGTTTGCCATGGAAGGTCCGTGGCAGAGTATTTTGAATATCAATAAAGGTAATACGCATTTGCTGAAGTTCACTTTGAGTTGATTGTGAGTCTCCAGATGCGAAGTTCGCCTATAATCCAACTGTGGACATCACTAAGATTGATAATCCGTATCGTGGTGGATTTACGACGACGACGATTAGAACAACGACGACGACAACGACAACGAGTCAACCGCCGAAGAAGCCGAATTTGAAAAAGGCGAAGAAGCCGGCGCACAAATTGACAACGGCAACGTCGTCGAGTTCTACAACAAAAGGTGATCCACATTTTTTCCTTTTCTGGAAAAAAATTCCAGCAAATATTGCTGTAGATGTTTAAAGGCGCATGTGGGAATACCTTTAAAATATACAAATGAACGTGAGCCATGGTTTTATTAATAGCTAGTTTGATTCGCAGATTATAGGGTACACGAATTCCAACTGTTTAAATTCAAATTCGAATTTGCGCGCGAAAAAATAATTTTCAATTTTCCATGTTTTTCATTTTTGCGAATTTTGGTTTTGACAACATTGGTTTCCGTTGGCAAATTGGATTTTTTTCGATATTTGTGCCGAAAAAAGTTTAATACTGCTCGAATTTAAACGAAAACAGGTTTTCCGAATATTTTCCGATTTCGAAAAATATCCCGCACATCTCTCATCAATATTTAAAAAATTGCAATTTTTCTCTCAAATTGAGACCTGAATATCAACTCTTTAATATATCTCGACGCGAGAACAATTTAAAGGCGCATGCACGTAATCTCTTATTCAATAGGCTGTTATTCAGTTTCTTCAACACCTTCGACGACGACAGTTCGCGAAATATCGCTTCCAAGTTTCACTACCACGTTGCCCGAACGGACCACGAGAGTTGAAACGGTTGTGAACCCAATCATTCTACGACTAATAGCAAAAGCTCTTGAAAATAATGAGCTTGTCGACGAAACGGCGATATCAGAAGCGACGAGACAACCGAAAATTGAGGTATTTCGTGATTTTAAGAAACATTTGCAAAACGAAATTGAAAGGAGCCGCTGAATTTGCGATTCGTGGTCCCGCCGGCATTGTCGACTCCGTCATCTCGCATCGCCGGTCCCGCTCACAATCATCTATTCGTGCCGAATCAATCATTTTTGACATCATTGGCGACGACAGACCGGCGAATTCAGGAGCCAACCGGGCTCTCGCATCGATTGCCCAACGAAATTTGTCGAGCGCATCTCAAAGCGAACCCGTTTTTCTTTTGACTTTATTCGGTTTTCCAATTTTTTGTTAGTAGTATTATTTCGCATTTTTTTTTCTCCGGGTTGTATTTATTTAATTCAATTCCAATAAACAAAAAGAATCATAGTGATATGCAATAAATTATATGTAATGAAGTGGTTAACCATGTGGATCTGGCTTGATTTGACGTGGTAATCCGTATGGTGACATTCCTTTTTGGGACGCGCATTTATTCGTTCCATACTGTAACATTTTTGAAAATTGTTATTATTTTTTAAACTGCAAATATCAAAGAGAAATTTTTTCCTTCTATTTTATTTTTTTCTTTCTCTCTTGTCAGATTTTGTTCCATTAATTAGCGGATTTTTTTTGCATTAATTAGCCAAAAAAAATGAAGAAACCCTGTTGATTTTGACGAAATCGCTTCGAGACCATTGTGTTATTAATGATATGCGCCTTTAATGTTGAGACTACAGTACCCAGAAAACCATTGTGAAATTTTTGAAAGAAAATTTTTAAAAATTATTTTAAAGGCGCATATCAATCTACTCGAAAATTTGTTTTTATGGCATCCTCATCGAAAACCACCGATGTCGGCAACATTCCCATAGATCCAATAAATGTGGGACAACTCGAAAATGATATGAGACACGTGGGAAATTGAACGCGACGATGATAATGGTGATGAAATTTGGCGGCGAAAAGAAAAAAATAAGAAAATGCCTACCTGCAACGGAATGACCATTTCGCCTCTTCGCATCACCGCTTCGGGAAATTGGCGCGGCCGCGATTGCGCCAATTTCACCACCCACGCGGGAAACTCGATATGCGTTAGACGAGCTTGCGCCTGAACACCACCATCTCTCTTTCATATCATTCCGCTCTTTTTTGGCATACCACAGCGGCGAGTAGACGGAGGCACTCGATGACCTTATAGCATTGCTTGTTCTCGTACAAGTCGACGGTTTGAAAACAGCTGATCTCCATGACGCCAAACTTTTTGGCGGCCTCCAAAAAATTCGAGATGTTCTCCATCATTTGGAACGGCATTTTCGGCTTTTTGTTGTAGGCGACACGCGTTTTCGGCTCGAGTTTCTCGATGAGCTTACACAACATCACGCCGTCTTTGAGAAGCGATGAGACGTCGTTGGAGTTCTCGCAGGTGCCGACGTCGAACGCGAATCGCTCGCCGACAACCTGCAAATCATTCTGGAGTTGAGGGACGGCTCGTCGAATGCTTGAAAATTTCAAAAAAAAAATGGGAAATGCGTTTGAATTGCCGCCAAAATGTGTTTGCGGACTAAGGACATTTTTTTGAATTTTCTCGCAAAACTATTTTGATTCGTGGTATTGGATCTTTATTTATTAATATTTGAGATTTTAAAGATCCGAAAAATTGAAATATAGCGCGCGGAAATGTGTGCAGACACCGTGACGCAAATTTACGGAAAATCATCTATCTCGTTTGCATTTTTTGATAAGTTTTTCTTAAAAAATTTCAACAAAGTTGAAATTTTAAAATAACACATCAAATAAGGTTTTTCCTTAAAGGGGGGGGCTCAAACCTCAGAAAAAAGCGAAAATTAAAAGTTGAATCGTCGCATTGAAAAAAAATTGTCGTCAAATAAAATGCACAAGTCCGCAATGATATTAATTTCGTCTATATTCAATATTGCACCCCATTTTTTTTTCATTTATAGTCTTAAATTGAATCTCGGAAATTTAAAAAATTGGGTATTCAGAAAGATTGACATTTAAAATAGTCGTCGGATAAAATGCATTAGGTGTAAACACGCGAAATGCTCTTCGCATTTCAATTTCAGTTTTTTTGTCTCAAATGCGTATTCAGGTATGAATGAAACAAACTGAAAATGACATTGCGGACTTGTGCATTTTATTTGACGACAATAAATGAATGTTGTCAACTTCGCAACGAATAAGACCACACTTTTCGGGTTTTTTTTATTTTTTCGATTTCCAATCTAGTCGATCAGCCATTTTTATGATTTTCGAGGTCCCACTCATTTTTACCGAGCGTGTGTCACGCGGGCCACCCGAGTTCGATTCCCCGCTCGATGCTAATCATTTTTGCCAACTTACACTTTCAATCCAATAGAGAACTTCAATGGCTTCCTCGAGCACAAATCGCGCATCATTCTAAACGTGTAAAATTTTTTTGTGGGTGAAGAAAATTTGGCACCTTTTTCTGCAACTCCCTGCTGAGCCCGTAACTCGGACCATGATTGGCCATCTAAAAAAAAATTGAAAAATCAAGTATGATTAGTATTTGGGAGAAATGTGGAATTGAAGATATATATATATAATATAAATGATGAGACTGAAGGATGTGGCGATTCGAACCGCGAGACGCATTCAATCCACAAACACATATTTCCAATTGCGCATCGTCCGAATCCATATTAGGCAAAACGCCAAACCAAATTGTCTGGGTATCGCCGCAGCGAGTCGTCTTTATCTGTTATCGAACAACCCAACCCACCGCGGCGCATCCCGAACATACAATAGATTGATAGATATGCAAAACGCACAAGGACAGGTATCCGAACCACCCACTCCCCAACCTAATTAAGCGATTAAACTGACGACGACCAATTCTGATGGCGATGATGGTGGTACATTACGGGGGGCAAAAAACGTTTGGTGGATTATTTGTTGTCGCGATTATCGTTCCGACTGTTTGAGTTGCGTATTATCGTTGTGAAGAGGCGGGTATTATCACTGTTGCAAAAAATGAATAGGGGACGGGGAATCGAACCAGCGAGACACGCGCTTCAGCCAAACACTCTACCAACGAGCCATCAATGCCTCTGGCGGAGAAGTGGGCGACTCGTGTGACGTCACGACCGCATAATTAGACGAATTTCCGCTGAAAACGAGATAAAAATGAATGTGGTGACGCATTCGGCTTTTTTTTTCGGACGAACATCTCAAATTTCAATCCGATTTAGTGACATTTGCGCCGTGTTTTTTTTTTCGTTGCGTGTCGTTCCTATTAATAATTTCAAGAACAAAAACGGCCAAGAAACGGATTACTCTCATCGAGCCAACAACAATTGTGACGTGTTCACTGGAATTTGCGTATTCGACATTTTCAATTTTCCCATGATCTTCTTACTCATTCGGTGGGACCCTATTAAAGGCACACGTCACCATGACATTTTTCGTGGTGTTTTTTTTTTTAGCGAGAAGGTTCCCGAAACGCGAAACCGCGTCGAATTTGAGACATTGCGCAATTGTTCTATTTTTTCTGTTAACGTGCATTCTTCCATATATTCTTTTCATTTTGATCTACCACACCGCAAAAATCGAAATCTCGCCTCGGATATGACGAAGTTGGCGTCACTCCCTCAAACTGAAAGCGCGACAACATTTGTTGACGTTCTGCTGCGGACAACTCGCTGGTTGTTTCGCGACGATAAGCGGGAATTACTCGAGTAGAAGCCGATCGTTATCAATGTCAAAACGAGAATCGCCGATACTGATCACTCTCAATCTCTCTCACTTCTCGATTCCCCCCCCCAAATTAGGTCATCTGCTGCTTCTCTAATCATTCGCCGCCTCGGATTTTCGCCGACAAGCTCCCTCCCATCTCATGCCTTCATATAATTTTTTTTTCCTCCCCCCCCTACTACTCCTAGAATCACAAATCACCTCCAATTATCCGCGTGTAATTATAGGATTGACGTGTGTATGTGCGAGTGAGTGTGAGCTCGAAAATAGGCGGAGCCTAGTCTAGAGTGTCTCGGGGGGCAGATTGAGGGGTCTCTCGAGTTGCGCAGAGGTCTTTCAGCCGCCGCTTATTTTTGTTGGTTGCCCCACACACCAACACAAAATAAAATCGATTCATTTCGTTTCCTATCATTTCCATTAATCTATACGCTTGGCCGAATCCTCCTCCCCCCATCTTAAAATTTATGAGAATGCAAAACTGGTAGAATTCCATTCTAGAGATTCAAGTACCTAATTAAGGAGAGGCCGCAACAAGCGACGAAACACACACACACACACATTCAACATCCTCATCATCATCATCATCAACTAGGCAAAAAAGTCGGACGGCGATATGCGCTTATTATTCATACTCGCAATTTTCGGCAAATTGTCGACGATGCCGATTGAGCCCATCGTGGCGCCGATGACGGGTAGGCGTGACGCCGAAACAACACGCAATCAGCGATTTTCAGAATTGGTGGCTCCTCAGCAGCAGCAGCAGCGGCGACACATCACGAACAGCGTCGAGCCGCTGATCGACGCGAATGGCGACGGCGAGCTCGACATCGACGAGGTCCGCTACGCGGCGTTCGTCCATCACGGCCTGTCGGCGTCGGTCGTTGAGGGCATGTTCAAGCAGGTCGACGCGAATCGCGACGGTGTGCTCGACGCGCGCGAATTCGACGCCATCCGGCCGTTGGTGCTCGAGAAGGCCGAAAACGCGGCGCTTCGCTACCTTCAGAACGTCGACACCGATCGCGATGGGCTCTTGTCGTTGTCGGAAGCGCAAGCCTATCTGCTCCGAGAGTACGGCATCGGGAATCGCGATGTGACGCGACTCTGGAAGCTGGTGACGCCGAACGTTGCCGATCGTTTGAACGCCACCATGTTCAGCCGATTGAGGCGACGGGTTCGCGGAATGACGATCCGATTGGCTAGGCAGATCATGAAGGTGCGTCGGATGGTTGTCGGCAAGCTCATATGATTCAATAATTTGCAGGCGGGCGATCTGAACGGCGACGGTCACATATCGGTCGATGAAGCGCAGGCGATCGCGTTCGAGCAAGAGGGCATCGGCGCCGGCGATGTCGCCTCGATGGTCGGAAGTGTCGATGAGAATATGGACGGCGAGCTGAACGCGCCCGAATTCGCCGATTTCGAGCGAATCGTGCGAGCGCGCGCGTTGGAGAATAGCAAGTAATGCTGCGGACATTTGACGGGGTGGTTTGAACACACAAATTTCAGGAAGGCGATGAGAGTCGTCGATGCTGACAACAGCGGAACGTTGACGTTGGATGAAGCCAAGAAGGTGGCGTTCGAGCACTATGGTTTCGATGAAGCCACTCTTGCGCCATTCTTCGCGCAAGCCGATGAGAACGAGGACGGCCAATTGGACATCGTTGAGTTCGCCGGCTTCCGAACCGTCATCCGTCAGCGGTCCGTCAAAGACGCGACGACGAAACTCGAGAGCATCGACACCAACGCCGACGGTCTTGTGAGCGTCGACGAGGCGATCGAGATGACGAAGCGCGAGGACGACATGGCCGATGAGGAGACGATCGCTCTGTTCAACATCGCCGATCAGAACAAGAGCGGCAAATTGGACAAAGTCGAGTTGGCCGACTTCAATCGGCTCGTTCGATTGAGCTCGATCAAGTTCGCCGCCGATCACTTCAAGGAGTTCGATCTCGACGGCAACGATGTCGTCACATTCGAGGAGTTGGCGTTGCTCATCGAGCAGAAGTACGGAATTCCCGAGAATATCATCAAAGGGTTTTTCGAGCGAATCGACGTCGACGCTTCCGGCAATTTGGATCCCGCCGAGATTGTCGACTTCAGGTTGGTCGGTTACGGTAGCTCGAGTTTCAGATGTGTTCTTCTTGCAGACATCTCATTCGAAACCATGTGACGCAGAATAAAAAGGTGTTTTATTGAAACTTTCTTTTTTTCTTTTTTCGGCATTTTTAATAATTTTAATAAATCGCGATTTTTGTAATCTTCCAATGTCTTGTTATAGCCTGAGCCCACCACCACCACCATCACCACCATCACCGCCACCACCACCATCGGTACAACAGCACCTGTCACCAGCAGCACGCCAGCACCTGTTAGGGTCACCGAGGCGGCGATCATCGACGGCATCGCCAACGACGTCATCGCTCAGGACATCGCGGCTCCCAGCACGAAGCACCGCGTTACGGTAGCCATTGTTGCATGTGTGTGGATGTAGTGTGGTGAATTGTGAATGTGATTGCAGACCACTACACCAGCCACCACAACGACGTCCACCACCACCACCACCATCTTCACAGCAACGGTCGCCCCAAGTACGGTAGCGATTGAGAGCACGGTGACACGAAAGCGAAATGGCAAATCGACGACAACTGCCGGCAGCATTGCGACCAGCACTACTCCGAAACAGGAAGTCGTTATCGAGGAGATCGTTTATGAGGATGAGAATGGTGCGTCGTTTCGAATCAAACCGCCATTAAATTGAAACGGGAAATTTGTCCGCAGCTGGAATCGAGTAGTTCAAAATTTATGGTTGTCCAGAAATGACCTCAAAATTATCAGGGAATTAACATCGTGAGAAAGATTTTGCTGGAATAAAATAAGTATTTTGATTTTTTTTTTTCATAATTTGTTGCTGCGGACAATCTTGCTGTCCCCGCCTTGACGCTTAATCGATTTCAGGCAATCCGATGACGCCTAAAATGCGTAAAAACGAGGACGTCTCTTACGAGGAGGTCATCGAGTATGTCGACGAGCCAGCCGCTGCCACAACGAGCCCCTAATCACCATATTTGGTCCTTCCCTCTGCCTCACATTCACATTCAACAGATTTACGGTTACCGATTGAACTCACATCTAATTCGCGAATTTTCATGTATTTATGGTTTCAACGAATAAAGAAATGAATTTGAAATGGATTTATTTACATGTACCCGAATCAACGGGAAACAAAACGAAACACCGAATCGGTTTTTTGGAGAAAGGCTCAGTTGGGCATTGACGGAGCTCGCATCGCCGAGATCGAACGACGCGAGCCAGACGAACCGGTTGATGAGAGCGAGACGCTCGACGATCTGGAAGCAATTCCGAGGTGTCTATGACAGAATGCATCTGCGGACAATTTACGACTTACGATTTACTGCTGCTTCCCGGATATGTGACGGCGACGGACGCCGATAGAAGGCCGCTGCTGGGTTGGGGGAAGATGCGATGAGGGCTGAAACATTTGGATTGCGATTCGGCGCCTTGTTGAGCACGTCCAACCTTGACGGCGACACGATCGGCGACGATGATTGTTGCGAAGCTCGCCGTCGATGCGTCGACGTCGCCATCGCTTCGCGAAGCTTGATCGCGCGAATCTGCTGACTCAAATGGGTGACCGTCTGATTCCTGTCGTTGAGCTCGTCGTTGAGCTGACGAATCCGCTCACTCTGCACAGTGATCTGCTCCTGCAGCTTCTGAATCGTCGCCGTCACCTTCCTCTCGACATTCTTGATGTACGATTCCTTCTCGGCAACTATCTGAATTGTCTGGCTTCGAAGAAGCGTCAATGGGAGAAGCTCACCGTCTCGAGCTCCTCGATCCTCTTACTGTCGCCGGTTTCGCCCATCGCTGATTGTCGTTTGGCTTCCCTCAACTCATTCGTCAGCCGATGCACCTCCTGATGAAGCGACTTCAGCATATTCGACGTCTCGTTTTGAAGGAACGCGATTTGCGCCTTCTCGTGCCTCCGCCATTGTTCGTCGCGTTCGCGCAGCGCCTTCTGCAGCTTCTCCTCGAGTTGCTCAATCTGAAAAGTGCACAATTGGTGGGAAGCTAGACGACCAGGTTCAGATGGCGCATCAAAAAGAGAAAACAAAACAAAACAAACGTTTGCTGGTTTCAAGTTGGTCGCCGGCGCACATCTGTTCGCCATTCGATGGTCCGCTGAGCAAAACACTGAGCTCGCCGCCGTCGGTGAGACATCTGCAACAGAATTGGGTTTTGTGATATCGCTTCTGCGGACAACCAACCAGCCGGCGGCCGATTCACTGCCACTGCTGTGGACATCTGAAAATCACCAATCGTCGTTTTAGTTTAGCGATGGACGAAAAGCAAACGTCGATAAATTCTAGAAGCGCGTCATCGTCTCAAATTTCGCAAAGCCGCCCGGTGGACTACAATGCGGCGGTTTTCGAGCGATAGAAGAAGATTAAAAAAACACACACACACAACATTTTTGAAATCCAGAGGAAAATCTGCTTGCCAGAGGGGGTCTTGAGGTAGTATCCTTATTTGTGACTTTGCGCGGATGGGGCGGCGAGAGAGTGTGTCGCGCGTGAGAGACGCGGCGAGACGACGAGACGAAACGCGAGAGTGAAGAGACGCAGACGGCCGGGGCGTTCGAGTCACGCGATGGACCCTCTTTCTCGAATCGCGAAATAAAAAAAGTTCGCGGCTCACACGAACTTTACTGAACAATAATAATGGACAAGGTAAACAAAAATGACGAGGGCGTTTATTGGCGAACGTGTGATGATGAGGTTTTTTGGGTCTCGCGCGGAAAATTGATTAATCGAAAAAATGTGGCAATCCCAGGAAATTGTAAGAATCTTGGAATCAAAAATAGAAACAATATAATTTTTTTTACAGAAATTATATAATGCTCTTTTCATTGAACGAAATCATGAGATGACAATATTAAGGAGAAAATATTGGGATTTGAATATATTCGAAAATAGCTGCGGACAAAAAAAGGGAAGCAGATTTGAGTTAGCGCAAGGTGCTTCAAGCGAGATGTGAGAAAATCAGATAGACGAGACCTTCCTTTTTTGGGAATTGACTCTTTCCGGTTGCGGCCAATACCATGCTAACTATGCGATCGGTCCTTCTATTCATGCGAATAAAAAAAACAAACGACAAATAAAACCAGTTTTTCCCACAACAACAAAAAATGAGAGTTTTATCATACGATTCCGAATGATATGTAGTCATCACGTGAATGTCCGCAGATGCGATGTCGTAAATGGAGTAGGAGGGAAATTGGATTGGCAATTTCGAACCAATAAGTTGGGAATCGAATCGGAACCTTCCTTTGATGATATCATGATGAGATCAGATGAGGTGGGGGGAGGGGAAGCGGAGGGGATGATCACGGGGGAAGCTGGAATCAAAACATCATTCACAGGAGTGCATCTCGAGGAGGTTAAAATCATAGGAAGAGCGATCCTGAATTTGTACTTTAAATGCGAAGAAAATTTTCGATATTTTAAAAAATAAAAATGTGATTTTAAAAAAATTGAAATGTTTATATTATGCGCCTTTAAACAACAATAGTCCTAAATGCTGCTCAAAAAAATGGAAAAGTCAAATTGCGATCTGCAAACCCGCAAAATTGCACAACGAAATGTCCGCAGCACGAAATATTGAAAAGTGAGCGAAGCGAAAAGTGAAAGTCTCTCCGCTTAATAATAATGCATAGTAATAATAATCCAATAGAAGAGAGGACGCTCGCATGCCATTTTTGGAATGAATGAATTATTCGGCGGAGAGAAATATGTGGCCAAATTTGGGCGGATCATCAAGTGGTGTTTTGTCGAGAAAAACTTGTGCCCTCGAAGAAGCGGCGTGTCGGCGTCTCGCCGAATCGCGCACTCTCTCGCCGAGTTACACACCGACGGATCGAACTGGACGGCTCAATTTTCGCGATCGAAAATCGATTGAGGCGAAATGGACGATGAGAAATCGACGCAATCCAATAATTACTCGTTTGACACCGTCGAGGTTCGATTATTTTCATTTTTGCTCATTTTTCAAAATTTTTTAAAGGTCACCGGACTTCGAAGTAAACGCCTTCTCACTCTCATAGTATGCCTCACAATTCTACTAGTCTTGACAATTTTATTATTCGTGGTGAGTGACGTTTAATTAGTGGCGATAATTAGTGTTAATTATACACCATGATTGTTTTAGTTGAATGTGATGCTGATTTCGACGCTTCGCATGGATCCCGCTGGCATCAAATTCCTTCGATTTCATCACAATTTGAACAAGAAAAGTGGACAATTGGAAAAGGTTGGGGTTTAAAGGCGCATCGGGTTACGGTAGCCTTGGAAAACACAATTCCCGCTTTGAAAAATTTCCCATCTGCGGACAATTGCCTTGTTTAGACGGTTGAGATGGCTGGAGATCGAATCGAATTCGAAAAAGTGATCAGCGACAAGGTTGTCGGATTCCCAAATAAGGACATCCTCCTCCACGCACCTAGGGTCACTAACGGACCATCATTAACAATTTTTGATTTTTGATTTTTAGATACTCGTTGAAGCAAAACCGAACGACACGATGTTCGCGATAAACGAGAAGAATTGCAAACTGGAAAATGTCAATAATTTCCAAGTAGCAATCGGCTTCTAATCAGGGACCATTGGAAATTTTATAGGTCCTCAATTCCCAAGGGCACACCTTGTTCTCGGCGCGACATCCCACTGTAACAATTGATCGTAAAATCAAGAAGGTTGGCATTGAAAGAGCTGACATGAGCTCGAATCGGCAATTTTGCTGGAAAAAAAAGAAGAGCGTTCAGATATCGGCCGACAAAATCATAACGAATAAAATTCGATCGGCCGTCGATGAGCCGCTGAAAATCGATGGGAATGATGTGATGATACGAGGCAACGAGCAGGTTCGCATCGACGCCAGGAATATCGGATTCGAGGCGATGACACGAATCGCGTTCAATATTTCGGTAAATTTGACAACAAAAAAACCGCTCTGGATTGTCAAAATTGGGACCCACAAGAGAAAAATTTCGTCGAAAATATCTGCGGACATTTTCCGGGGACGCGCCACACTCACCAATTTGTTGTTCTTACGGACCACTCTTTTCCTTTTTTGACAACACATGAAGCGCCGGGGTCCTCAATTCCATCTGCGGACATTTGGCAGCCTATAATTGAACTAAAAATTTGTGAAGAATTCATGTTAAAATTACCTTATATGATCTACTTGGTTCTTCTTCGTTCTCACATTGAATCCCTTTGGTTCTTTTTCTTCTTTTTTATCTAATTGAGCCGAATTCGATTTTTTCAATTAGAACCTCATTTTGAGAAATGAGATTTGATATTGCCTAATACGGAAAACCGCAACCACTTGATGTGGTCATTGAGATTCTCTTCATTCATTCCTTCCATTGTTCCTCACATCCTTCGTCTGAATCCAAGGACCATTTCGATGAGAGCTCAAAATGGTTTCATGTATTTCTTATTTCAATTATCCAGAAGGATCATTGGATGAGTCTTGATCGTCTGTGTTAGTCATGAATCATTATGATCATTCGCTCGATGGAATTGATATGATTCCACCGATGATCAATCAACTCAATCGCATTTTTTTTGGTCATGCTCCATCTAATCATGGAATCGGTATTCCCGAGGATCATTGGATGAGTCAATATCTTCATCCAAACCATGACATCTTATTTGTGAGTAGAGAACGATGGAATCATCTGATTCATCATAATACTGGGAGTTGGATGAGCTGTCGTTCTTCTATTTGATGTTTCCTCCAAACATCCTCAAACATCTTTCATTCCAACAACTTGACTCGATCGGCATTAGGATCAATGGATGAGTCTATTTGACGATGTAGCTTCGGTGGATGCCAAAGCTCATTCGGATAAAATTGTATTGCGAGGAATCCTCAGAACTCGAATTTGCTGAAACGAGCATGAGCCAATCTATGTTGTGCTCAACGTGTCTCGCCATTCTCTCACAATCCAAATGCGATCTAGAAGTTCATTTTTGTTGATATCTCCATGTTCAATTTCAGATCTTCAAATCGAATCTTCGAGAATTCTTCTCCATTTTTTTCTGATTCCAAATCCATTTCGAAATTATTCCTTCCTTCTTCTTCTCTTTTTTTTTCAGTGATTTCATCATTCCATATGTCAGAATCCTCATGATTCTTTTTCTGGCAAGTCGATAGAAGGAGTATAATAATCTGAATCAGGATGATAGAAAATATATTATATAATAAAGAAGTTCATCCAGACGTGTTGAACTCCTTCTCGAATATGATTCTCCGTTCTTTTTTCCTCTATTCCATTGTCACTGTCCCGTTCATATCGAATTGATTTCTTCTTCTTATTCCTCGTCATTGTTACTGTATATAAATTGGAAGATGTTGAGCCTTCATACCGTGGA
Source organism: Caenorhabditis bovis (assembly GCA_902829315.1). NCBI lineage: Eukaryota > Metazoa > Nematoda > Chromadorea > Rhabditida > Rhabditidae > Caenorhabditis > Caenorhabditis bovis. The sequence continues at coordinate 5,135,811 of CADEPM010000004.1, read as the reverse complement.
GGAGTTCTGTCTTCTCCTTCTTCTCTCGATTCTTGATTCCGATTGGATGATCATCCCTATGAACTGAATGCATACCTTGGATGATATTGTGAAATCGAAGGAAGCAGATGGCAGCGCGAAGAAGAATAATTCGAAAATAAATTCGGAATGTGAAGCGGCTTAATATAGTTTTGTGCGAATGCGTTGCGAAATTGGTTTGCGGGGGGCGGAGTCGCACATGCCGTGTGTTGTGATTCAGAAGTGTGATTCAGTGCAGGCTCGACGTGTCATCAATCCTCGCAATTTTGTATCAGCCTTATTGTGCGTACAGGAGACGGTCAACCATTTAAATTTTCGCGCAATAACAAAACAATTTTCCGATTTGGATTTGAAGGCCGTAACGCTGATACAGCTTCTAAGTCGACTTTCAGAAATAGAGCAGTGTAGACTCGACGGATATTAGGTTCTTTGTTGGAAAATTTCAGAAATCGAATTTTTTCTGAAATTCATATTCTCCAGGAAGTCGTATTAACCTTTCCCCATTCTCCGAAACGGGACATTCCAGCACCCAACTGCCTTCTGATTAAGTTCAAAATGACAAATATATTTTTCAATGAATGCAGCCACACTAATTATGACTGCAATCAATCGTCAAACATTGAAATGAGCACACTCATCTGCGGACAATTTGTTTGAAAATTTTCAGCGCGACGGAATTCTGAACGTGCGCGGTCGGGTGCGCGTCGGCGACGGCACCACATCGCTGCCAATCTCGACGTCGCCATCGCTGTCAGCGAGCATCGACGGGCTGCGCCTCTGCGCGTGTGCTCAATTCAACCACAAGCTCTTCCTGGTTCCCGCCAACAAGCAATGCAATGCGCACCACTCATTTTGCTCCGCTTAACCCGCCATTCCCATAATTGGTTGTACAATTTATTCGCCGTCTTCTAATAAAACAATTCATATAGATGAGGTCCTTTTACATAACATTTTCAATTCTCATGGATTCGAGACAGATTTTGTGAGGCTTTTACGAGCCAGCCAAATGAGACTTCTGAATTTTTCCAACTTCTGACAAGGATTGTTGGATGAGTTAGCGATTCATGCCTATAATAAGGTCATGTATTCCTCTTGATCTTCACTCTGATCCATCATGTTTCTTTTTGTCATTGGATTGACATCTTCATCTGTGCAGCATCATTGAATGATCTTTCACCGTCTGGAATGAACTCTGATCCGGAGGATCATTGGATGAGTCAATGCCTTCATCAAATTCCTGATATTTTCACCGTCATAGAATCAGAGTTCTTCAATGTTCTTTCATTTCGGTGCTCCAAATTCGATCGTCGTTCTCTCAAATTCCACTGAAGATGATCTGCTCTTTTTTCCTTGAGATAATCGAATGATCGTCTTCATTTGGTCGTCTCCTCTGATGTTTTCCTTTTCCTTCGAATCCTCTCCGATCAGTGATATCAGGAATATTTGCTTCAATGGATTCAGAACACGAATCTTGAATCTAATTGAATACAACAAATTGATTGCTGAGAATCCAATCGTTCCGATAATTTTGAATTAATATCGGCTCAATACAAGTTTAAAAGCCCTTTGAGGAAATCATTGAGACGATGTCCCACATTATCTCGGATCATCCGATTGAAGAGAGTGAAGCAGATCCTCCACCGAGGATCACTGGATGACATCGTTCATATATTTCGAATTGCTCCCCTCCTCAGCTCGCTTTCATCGTTTACTTCTTCTGTGTACTGGCTGGTTGAACAAATCGTGAATTTTCTCAAATTTCTTGCAGCATCATTGGATGGGTTCATCGAATTTGTCATATTTTCTCCACATTCTTCGGATTCGTCAAAAATGAAAATGATTGACAATATCATTCGATTTAAGCGTCGGTGAATATTTCAGCTCATCAGCTTCCATTGATCATCGATCGATCAGAACTCTCTGTTCAACTATAATTTTTCACATTCTTGATGTGATTTCCATCTTCTGTTCCAATTCGTTTTCTCGTCACAGTGATATCATCATTCTATTTAGATTATCAGGCTCGTCATGAGCATGCCATAATTGGACATCAATTGGATCGGCTTCACAATTCCCCCCAAATCCTTCGTTGGATCAAAGAATCCTTGAATATGTTCAGTTATCGTTTTCGTCGATTTTTCCAAATGCCCCAGAAGGATCGTTGGAAGGATTCTTCTGGGGGATCGTTGGATTAGTCGGCATAGATCAAAATCAATTCTCAATATATTCATTATTGTTATCCAATCGCCATTTTTAAGAATTGAAGATTATTGGCTGAATCCATAATACCAAATGATTGTAACCCCAATTCTTTCTCAATTTTGCTTTTCGCGATCATCTTCCGCTAAATTACTCCGATTCTCGTTCTTCACTTCTTCGTGAAAAGGATCATTGGATGAGATGAATATCGAAGTACACTTTGAATTGCCAATTTTCCTAGTGAGCATCTATTCGGCTATCAATTGATATTAACAGCATCCTTCCGAATTCTTCGGAAGACAGCGATCAATAACAGGATCATTGGATGAGTCGAATTACTTTCAATGTGTCCTCTATGATGTCAGAATCATCTCTCTTGAGAGTCATCCGATTGATGATGATGTTGATGCTGTCATGACATCGCCAAGGATCATTGGATGAGTCGATTCAATTCCATGTTCACCTTTCATTTCAACAGTATCCGTTGGACTGAGTAATTAATTGAGAAGCCATCAATATTTTATTTTCGAGTTTCTTCCTTCTTCTGAAGCTTCGGAGTTTCTGGATCATTGGATGAGCCGGCACTGATCTCAAAACCATCCATCTGCTTTTCCAACGCGAATCCACAGACTTCTCTCAACGCGTTCACTGGATTCTCGCGATTTTCTTTACACAGTCATTTCAGCTTCGATCAGTTCTTTTGATTCTTCCAGAGGATCAGTCGATCTTCTTCCTTCTCGCATTGAATTGATTAGCATCTAGTGTTGTTCATAATTGGATGAGTCGATGAGATTGTTCCAATTTTTTCTTCAAATCAAGTTTTCGACAACTTTCTTTTCAATTCCCTTGGAACTTCACATTGAATCGATATCCGTCTTTGGACGGTCGCAAGGATCAAGGGATGAGTCTAATCGGCACATTCCAAATTGTTGGCTTTCGTCTTCTCCTTCTTCTCTCGATTCTTGATTCTGATTGGATGATCATCCCTATGAACTGAATGCATACCTTGGATGATATTGTGAAATCGAAGGAAGCAGATGGCAGCGCGAAGAAGAATAATTCGAAAATAAATTCGGAATGTGAAGCGGCTTAATATAGTTTTGTGCGAATGCGTTGCGAAATTGGTTTGCGGGGGGCGGAGTCGCACATGCCGTGTGTTGTGATTCAGAAGTGTGATTCAGTGCAGGCTCGACGTGTCATCAATCCTCGCAATTTTGTTTCAGCCTTATTGTGAGTACAGGAGACGGTCAACCATTTAAATTTTCGCGCAATAACAAAACTGGAATTCCGATTTGAAGGCCGGAATGCTGATACAGCTTCTATGTCGACGACTCCAGCGAGAAAGTGCAATTGGTACGATACATATGGATCAGTGGTTTTCGGAAAAAAGACGATCTGATAAAACTTCTTCCCTTGCTTACTTTTGTCGGTCCACAAATGACACTCCGTAATAAATATTTAGAATTGAAATTTTTACAAATGAAATGTGTTTTTATTTCTAAATCATATCATTTTCTAGCCTAAAAAGTCATTTCTTGTGGTTTTGCGGTCGAAAAAAAACACGTTGGCCAGCAAAAACTCACAAATCATCGAGGCCAAGCCTCAACTGTTGAAAACAATATTTATATTTTCCTTCAAATGTGCCTTTAGACATCTACAGTAATCCGATTGAAACAAATACCGGGAAGGGCATTTTTCTTGCTTGTATAAAACAAGCAAGACATTTTCAAAAATGGGGGGTGCGGTAGATGTAACATAGTGATTATTGCAATCGTCAAACATTGAAATGAGCACACTCATCTGCGGACAATTTGTTTGAAAATTTTCAGCGCGACGGAATTCTGAACGTGCGCGGTCGGGTGCGCGTCGGCGACGGCACCACATCGCTGCCAATCTCGACGTCGCCATCGCTGTCAGCGAGCATCGACGGGCTGCGCCTCTGCGCGTGTGCTCAATTCAACCACAAGCTCTTCCTGGTTCCCGCCAACAAACAATGCAATGCGAACCACTCATTTTGCTCCGCTTAACCCGCCATTCCCATAATTGGTTGTACAATTTATTCGTCGTCTTCTAATAAAACAATTTGTGTCGTATCTGCAACTGATAAAAATTCTTATCGAAATTCTGTGCACAGAAAACTAATCACCACTTTTTTTGCGTCGTTTTTCCACTTTTAAATACCAATTCAAAATTTATGATTTTTTCAGTTTTATTTATTTTTGCTTCCCAAATTAAGGTAATTTTATCGAAATGTCGATGTCATCGTACAACACGAATCAGGGAAATGAGCTGCTGCCGCTGCGAGGAACAGTGTTCGAGTTCCCCCCAATCTACTTTTCTAGTTCCTCCCGATTTTCAGCAATCCAACAATGCGCCAAATGTTCGCCTCTCGTGTCCGCGACTCGCGCTCAATCTCCGCCGATCAAGCGCTCATCCATATGATCAAGGTGATGATGGGCACCGGCATGCTGTCGCTTCCGCTCGCTTTCAAGCATTCCGGCATTTGGCTCGGAATGCTCTTGCTCTTCGCCATCTGTCTGATTTGCATTTACTGCACACGACAACTCGTCTATGGCCAACATTATATCACATTCATGTAATCGCAAGTCGAATTGCCGTCGGCGAAAAACCAAAAGTGGAAATTCTTAGAAAACGCGAGCAGCGAATGGATTATGCCAACGTGATGCGATGCGCCGTCGAATTGGGACCCTCTTGGATTCGAGGTCACGGCTATCTGTTCAAGTAAAATCAGCTGCGGACAATTATTGCGATTGAATGCCATTTTCAGACAAATGGTCAACGTGAACATGTTCGTCGCGCAGTTCGGCTTCTGCTGCGTCTACTTCGTCTTCATGGCCGACAATTTGAAGCAGTTCTTCGATCAGACCTCCTCAATCCATATCTCGCAATCCGGCTGGATCGGTCTCCTCCTCATTCCGATCATGGGATTGTGCACGATTCGCGAGCTCAAAGCGCTCGCCCCACTCGCCGCCATCGCCAATTTCGTCTACATCATCGCCATTGTCATCGTGCTTCAGGATCTGTTCTCCGAATGGCACGATTGGCGCTCGCTGCCGGCGTTCGGCTCAATTTACTCGCTTCCATTGTTCTTCGGAACTGTGATGTTTGCGTTTGAAGGCGTCGCCGTGGTTTGAAGCACTAAAAGCGACACTAACCATTTGCTGCTCCTAGGTGCTCCCGATTGAAAATCAGATGAATGAGCCGATTCACTTCATCACACCGAACGGCGTTCTCAACACTTCCTGCTTATTAGTCTTGTTCATGTACATGACTGTCGGGTGAGTCAAATATTTCCTTCGTCGCATTGTTCAATCAAAAATGCCGGGGGCCTTCATCTTTGGTTCAAAAATTTGCCGGCTTTGACAAAAAAAATTGTAGTGCGATCGCATTCTTTTTAAAATTTCCGCCATAGATCTTCAGAAAATTCTAGTGAGCGAGGTTTAAATTTTTAAGCTTAATTGTAGGCGTCAAACGACCGAAGGGAGACGTGGCCTTCAAATTCACCGAATAGTAAATGCGCGTACGCTATAATGTAAGGTACGCAATCTCGCGTACTTCTCGCTGCACCGAGAAGCATTGGCACATAGCCAATCTTTTTTTTTTCGATTTCGCTCAATCGTTTGACGCTGAAAATAATAATGCGTGGATTTTTTTTATTACCATCGCAAAGAAAACGAGCACCTTGAATAATTGTGGACCATCGCAATTTTTCGAGGCGGCAAATTTGAATTTGAATTAAAAGTGAGGGAGATTCCAAGTTTGTCTCGATTCTAATAAATTCTTGCATCCCATTGACAATTTCTCGAATAAGATTTGACATATCCTATTCGCATTTTTTGCCTATCCGATTTAAAAATAACTGCGCTATTCATATTTGGTTGGTTTTTAATTACCAGAGGATCAAACATCAATTTGAAAAATTTAATTAAAATTATTTCATATGGAACCATCCAATGAAATTGAGAAAATTTCAATGCAGAAAAATGTTTTTGAAATACTTTCCTTGATGGACTCTCATCACTTTTTTTTTTACTTCCGATAATCCAACATTGTCATTTTTCTTGCCTTCTTTTTTCCAAAAAAAGAAACAAATTTAAAAGAAGGCAACAATAATCAATGAACGCCTTCAACATCATTCGTCGCCAACGAAAACATTAAAGAACAGAAACTCTATACAACTACAAAGATAAGAAAAAAGATAGCATTTTTTATTTGGCGTCTAATCATCACGAATTGCCTTCTTATCAATCTTGGCGGCAATTTCAAAACGAGTTCCAGATTCTTCGGCTTTCTGAGATATGGCAATGACATCAAGGATACACTCACACTCAATCTTCCTCAGACTCCGTGAGCATCACCACCTTTTTCTAATCACACTGTCTGTGTTTTTTTTTTCACAGATTCTATCAAGTCATCAAGTTGATGTTCGTTCTCTGCATTCTCGTCTCCTATCCGTTACAGTTCTACGTGCCCATGGAACGAGTTGAGAAATGGATTAAGCGGAAGGTTGTTGAGAACAAACAGGAGCCGATGATCTATGGCGTTCGAATGCTCGGTGTTCTTCTCACATGTACACTAAATTCGAAATTTGAGACGATTACATCGTTTTTAGGTGCGATGGCGCAATTGATTCCACATTTGGCCTTGTTTATCTCATTGGTTGGCAGTGTTGCGGGCACATCGCTCACGCTCGTCTTCCCGCCGCTTATCGAACTACTCTGTTGTTATTCTAGGTTTTTTCACGTACACTACTATTGTTTCAAAATCAAATGTTCAGGCAACAGCTGACAATTGGGGTTTGGATGCGGAACATTGGATTAATGTTGTTTGCCGTTGTCGGCTTTTCGACAGGCACATACACTAGCATGGTGCAGATCATTGAGGCTTTTGGCACTTCGGATGTTTGACGCGCTTCTCGCTCTCTCTCTTTTTTTTCTATACATTGTTGAATAAACGATCTCTGGGTATTTGTCATTGATTCATTAGCAAACAATAGAACTTGTCAAAATAAATATGCAAGGTAATTAAAGTTGTCCACAGTCAGCGATGGTGATGGTCTTTTGTGGCTTTCCGCTCTGGCTTCCGTTGCTCTCGATAGCCTTGACGACGTCCATTCCCTCGACAACTTGTCCGAAAACGACGTGTTTGCCGTCCAACCACTCAGTCTTAACGGTGCACAAGAAGAATTGTGATCCGTTGGTGTTTGGTCCAGCGTTGGCCTTAAAACAATATATTGAAAATTCGCTGACACTGTTTCGAACGTACCATAGAGAGAACTCCTGGTCCAGTGTGGGTCATCTTGAAGTTCTCATCAGGGAACTTTTCTCCGTAGATGGATTCTCCTCCGGTTCCGTTTCCATTGGTGAAGTCTCCTCCCTGGCACATGAAGTTCGGGATGACACGGTGGAAGGTGCTTCCCTTGTAGTGAAGAGGCTTTCCAGACTTTCCAATTCCCTTCTCTCCAGTGCACAAGCATCTGAAGTTCTCAGCAGTCTTTGGGACAATGTCGGAGTAGAGCTGAAAAAAGAAATTTTTATTGCATAAGTGCCCATAAATGTCCAACCTCCATGACAATTCGTCCGGCAGCTTTACCTCCAATGGTAATGTCGAAGAAAGTTCTTGGGCGGCTCATCGCTAATTCAATTACTGAAAAGAAAATATATTGAAAACACTAATACTAAATGAACAAAAGAAAGATAGCGAGAATGAGTGGGCGCATTGATAGTAGTATAACAGTGTTTCAGGTTTCTCCAATGATAAGAAGTGTTGAATAAAAATCTTCTCGAACTGTCAACAATTTCTAGAAAGCGGCGTCCATTCAATTTCAAGGACACCGCCTTCTGGCGAAGGTCACCAATTTGAATAAAAAAAAATCGCGATAAAATTTTTGAAAAACGCAATGCCAAATTCGAAACAAACTAGATGTTTGAATTTCAATGAAAATTGTATGCCAGATAGTAGAATGTTTGCCTAGCGTACCAGAAAAAATATTCGATGTAACGCGGGCAAAATGCAAAATGCAAAAATGGCGATCGACAAGTCGTCTCTTTTTTTGTTGAGGCGATTAGAGCTTAGCAACAAACCGACGACGCGCGGAGAAAAATAAAAAGAGTTTGTGAAATCAGAAGATACGCAGCAATTTTGGATCGAAGTGCACACGACGACGAACAGAGGCTCGGCCGCTCGCGAGGGCTAGAGAGGACGCGACTGCTGTGTGGCGCTGACCGGCACAGAGTGGCGTCGTCGTCGGTCGGCAGTGGGTGGTTCGCAGCGAGAGAGAATGCGCTCGCGTAATGAAACTGAGAAGTAGACAGCAGCGAGCGCGCGCGAAACGCCATTTTCAAAAACAACAAGGACGCCTCGCGCCGGCGCCGAAAAGATTTTAGGCCACAAAAATTGCGACGGCGTCGAGTTTTGCCAAAGTGTGCGACGCTTGCATTAATGGGCGGGGCCGAGTACGATGGAGCGTTATTTCACTTTGCCCTCGTTTTAGCGAAAAAATTTGAATTTTTGTTTTTGAAGCCAATTTTCAATGGTTTTTGACTCAATTTGGAATTAAAATGATATAAAAATATCTTTATTATTGTTTAAAAGCATACTTAATTTAGGAATTCGCATATTATTGCAGGCACATCGTATTGAACCTACATTTCTTCATGTGTATATTTCGGAGCGAATTTCAAAATGGATCCAAATAATTTGCCGGTATTAATTTTGAAAATAATTAAGCGTTTCGTGAGATATTAATTCTAGAACTCGCTGAATGGACTGGGCGGTTCGCAAAATCCGAATTTCGTTCAGAACAATCAGTTCCCCGGGCAGAATTTGATGGGAAATGCCGCCAATCAATATAACCCAATGCTGTTGCAGCAACAATATCTTAATTTTGGCGGCTTTAACATGCCATATAATAATCAGGTAGCTTAATAATTTTCCAATTTTATTTTTAATTTATTCGACATTTTAGATTTTCGATTTTCAAGCACAACAACAGCAGCAGCAGTATTTGATGCAACAAATGCAGCAGCAACAACAACAGCAACAACCGCCACAAATTCATCAGCAGCATCAACTTCAGCCGGGATTCTTACAACCCCACCAGCAGGATTTTCAGATGTTACAACAACAAATCCAAATGGTTCAACAACAGCAGCAACCTCAGATGCAACAACACCAAATGGTATTTGTATTTCGATTTTTATTGATTTTAAAGGCGAATCGTTTGTTTTACAGGTTCAAGGTGTTCCTTTGGAGCCAACAAATAGGATTTTCCAGCCCGAAATTCCACAAATAGTTCCAACTCAATCAAGGCAGACATCTCAGCAAAATGCACAACATCAGAAGCTTTTTGAGGAGCAATGTAGGCAAATTGAACTGGAACGAAAAAAGGCAGCTGAACGACAACGACAAAGTGTAAGATTTGGGAAAATGGATAACTGAACGTTGCAAAAACCTTGTAGGAACTTGCTGAGCAGGCAAGACTCCGCGAGATTCAAGAACGGCAGGAACGCGAACGCGAAGAGCTTCTAAGAAGGCAGGAGGAAGAAGCGCGTCTAGCTGAAGAACAACGACGAAAAGAAGAAGCTGAGAGAATTGAGAAGGAGAAGCTTTTACGAATTGCTGAAGAAGAGAAGCGAAAAGCTGCCGAAGCAGCAAAGGTACCTCCCCAATTTATTTTTCCTTATGTGGTTTTGTTTAGCTTCGAAGTGGGATGGAAGCAAGACATTCAAACCTTGGCCAACCTTTGACCCTTGTGGCTACTCATTTCCTCCCCACTTGTCAGTCCTTAGAATTTAATCAAATTAAAGAAAAATAGTTGTTTAGTCCTCAACATGATCCCATTTCCTTATGAGGGAATGACAGGTTCAACGACCCCGCTTGTTAGCGATTTGAACCTCGATCGACTTCTTTTGGAAAATTGCGATCCTCACACCGTGGCTACTATTGCTGATGTTTTATCCCAAGTGGACGTTGACGACATGTCAGTCGATTTTCCAGACCAATTCTATAATTATCTTTTTGCTTCAGAACGTCGAGATTGGACAAACTTCGACCGAATGAGAAGGAGAATAATGATTTATTCTTCGACCAGCTTCCACCTTTGATTCGAGCAGTTGTGAGCCATAGTACAAGCGTAAGTCTTATTTGAACGTGAATTTATATTTATTTTCTTTAATTTTTAGGCGCTCGATGTTGATTCTCATAATGATATGCAACTTCTCGATAATGAAGACCTTATGATGCAGGAAGATATTACAAGATCGGGACCATCGGTATAATTTTCTCGTGCGCATTTTTGATGACATTGGGAATTTCAGCAAGTCCTTATGCAGCAGAGTGATTCGTACCGGGCTCAAATGCAAGCTGCCAATAATCAGAATCAGCATAATCAAAATAATCAATATTCTTCACATGAAAATACCCCGACGACGTCGGCGACGTATTCTGAAGGAACAAGTGGTACGATATCGATTGAGAAGAGGAGACAAATGATGTCGGTTGGAAAGGCGCCAAAAGCTGGTGGTGGAAGTCAAAGAAAGAAGAAGGATATGGTGAGATTAACAACAATTAAGAACAATTTGGTTTTTATTAGGTTGAAAGCTTGTACGACTCACTTACGGATAACTTTGTGCCATCTGTTAGCCGACGAGGACGACGTAGGAATCGCGAGAATTCTGAAGACGACGACGAGTCGTTGAAACGTGATCTCGAATTGATTGCGGCAATGGAAGCTGGCGAGAAGTTGCCGGCGACTGTGACGGGATTCCGACGAAGTGGATATGATTCGGACGAAGAGAACAAGTTCTTTGAAAAAAAGAATAAGAAGCGTAAGCGGGAAGAGCAACCGGATCGGCCACCGACGCCCACGGAAGGTTTGAGATTCTCAAAATTCGAGAGATTTTATTCGAATTTTAGTGATTTCTGCGCGAGCCGAAGAATGGAAAGAACGACAGAGGCAGAAGATTGAGATGAACAAGAAGAGGAAGACCGAGGATGATGGAAATGATTGGAATACTGATGTAATTTTTTTGTTGAATTTTCACAAAAAAAATCATACCGTCGAATTTCTAGGCTCTTGCTGAAAATGATTCGTTTGTTCGATTCAATATGCTTCTTGATACGATTTTCGAGCAGATTGAGAATTTTGACATGTCGCAAATCACACAGAAAAAGAAGAGAAAATCGTTGAATACGTCTGATGGTGAGATTTTTGCTCTTCAGTTATCATATCAATCTATTTCGGTTTTAAAGAAACTGGTAATTCGTCGTCTGACGAGGAAGACGATGGCGTTAGCTCGGACCTTCTCATTGATCGCGGTATTCTGGATGAGCTGAGAAGGGAAGCGATGAAGCTGAAACGATGGCAGAAGCTTCACAAAGTTTCGCCAGATCGCCTTATCAAGATTGTGTCGCTATTGGAAAGTAATATTCGGGATGTGATCTCAAATGATAATTTGCGGCTTCTTGTTCCGATTCTCGATGATGTAAGCTGTTATTTTAAAATTTTTAATTGAATTCTGTCTTCAGGAAATTGAAGAGGACGAGCTTGCGCTGAAAGAAGTTGTTGAGGAGCGTCTCCTCAAGGCTTCCGATGCTGCTTGTTGCGCATTGTTGATCATGACGAGTCACAAGATGCACAAGCAGGTGCTTCTCGAAGACACAATTGAAAGAGCGGTGGCGCTTGCAAAGCTTTATCTAACGAATATCATTTTTCCCGCGTCGGATAGTATTTATAAATCGGCGAGCGGCAATAAGAAAAAGACGATGACTGATGAGCCGAAGAAGCGAAAGAAGGTGAACACGTCGAGAAATCGATCGCCGATTATTCAGCAGATTTACTTGAGAGTTACCGAATTGTTTGGATGCTTCGCAGAATTGGTGAGTTTCGCGATTTTTCACATTTTCGAATGAGCTTTTGAGGTTTAGGTTCGACTTGACACAATTCCCGATTCTTCAATTCACAATATGGCTTCAATGTCCGTCTCATCGTTCTTCGTCTCGAATGTTGGAGAACTTCAGATTCAGGTATTTCTAGTCCATCTTTGATAACAAATAGAAATCGATTTTGTTCCAGTCAATGCGACTTGCCTCAAATATTTTTTCACGTGGTGATCATCAAATTCGGTTATCAATGATGAGCGATATTCTGTCTTCCCTTCACAGGTTTGACAAATGTGGTTTTAGTGATTTTTGTCAAGAAATTGTTAATTTTAGGATACCTACGACGAGTGTGAAGAATGTGAATAATGGCTATCGATTAGGAAATGATCAGTGGATATCGAATACGACGGCTCTAGTAATGCAACTCATTCAGAGTGTTATCAAGGTGAGACATTTTTTCAAAGGGCTTTTCAAATATTGTGATATTTTAGATGCCCAAGTATAAGAAGACGGATGACGATAATGACAATGGACAGAGACAGATCAATCAGGACGCCGTTGTTAGGGATTCGTTCCTTCAAGCCTCAAAAATCACCAATGGATTCCTTTCCGGATTTTTGAAGAAGTGCTCGCAGAAAGGAAGCAAATTGGATGGTGAAGAGGATTATCGAATTCTGTTCTCGCATTTCCTGCAAGAAATTTTGTTGGCCCTTTATCAGCCGGAATGGCCTGTTGCCGAAATGATCATCGCGTCAGCTGGAGCGCTTCTTGTTCAACATTTTAAGTCGAAAAACACGGACATCACGATTCGACAGGCTTCTCTTGATTTTTTGGGTCTTGTGACGGCTAGATTGCGGAAGGAATCGAAAGAAGTGGCCGAAGATGCGTTTGAGCGATTGGAATTGGTTGTGAAAACGCTGATTTATGAGGAAGACGATGATGGCTATTATGATACGGTTGACGATGTCGATGTGTCCAAATTGTCGCAGACGGATCGATTGAAGAAGCTTGAGCAGGCTCTTATTGATTATTTGATTGAAAAGAAAGGTGATTCGGAGGTTAGCGTCGAGGTAGGAGACGATTTTGAGAAATGATTCACTGGGAAAATTGATTTTAAGTATGCTGTTCTTTACTACACGGGCGAATGGTATCGGGATACTGCCGAAGATTTGGAAATGAGTAAGAACAAGACGGCTCGAGCTCTTTCTCAACCCGATCTCACCGAAAAGGAGAGGAAGAAGATTGAGAAGAAGCGAGAGCGAATGCTTGAAAAAGGCCAACTTCTCAAGGAATTCCTCATGAAGTTGGTTGACAAGAAGAATATGAGGAAACGGGCTGAATTTCTAAAGTATGACCGTTTTTTGTGTTCCTTTATCACCAAATTTGCTTTATTTTTTTTAGGAATAAAGGAGCTATTATGCTGGAATCAGATGCACTGTGGGCTGTAAAGTTTTTGGCTAGAAATCGCGAATTTAGTCACTCGTTTGACAATTTTTTGAAACATGTAAGCTCGAAAGATTCAAGATTTTCAATCGAATGGGTTTTTTGCAGATCGTGCATGGTGCTGGCTCCGAAACTGTTGTCAATTTGAGAACGAGAGCATTGAAGAGTCTTTCGATGATTATTGAAGCTGATCACGAAGTCCTGATTCTGGTAAGAATCTATTCTTCGTATGTATCTAAATTCTTTATTTATAGGAAGAAGTGCGAGCCGCGGTTCACAGCAGAATGATTGATTCGCACGCGCAAGTCCGTGAGGCTGCCATTGAGCTTCTTGGTAAATTCCTGCTTGTCAAACGCGATTACATCGACCAGTACTACAGTATGCTCACTGAAAGAATATTGGTGAATTTTTTTTAACCGTTGCTTTTTCTATTTGTTTAAATTTCTAGGATTCTGGTGTGGCTGTCCGCAAACGTGTCATTCGAATAATGAGAGAGATTTGCGAGAAATTTCCGACGTATGAAAAGATACCTGAGATGCTCTCGAAGATGGTTCGACGAATCAATGACGAGGAAGGTGTTAAGAAGCTGATTCAAGAGACATTCTCAACACTCTGGTTCCAGCCGGTCGATGATAGAATTCAACCGGATGTGTTGGCTAATAAGGTAATCTAGAAAATACTAGAAAATAAGGAATCAATATTTCATATTTCTAGGCTTTGGTAATGTCGTCAGTAGTTCGGCATTGCATTCAGGATGTCACTGTTGAATACTTGGAGCAGCTCATCCATTGGGTTCTTAAAAGTGAAGATAAGGTAATTTGATTGATTGATTCTATTTTTTTTTTAATTTTCTTTTTTTTCTTGCAGATGGTCCTATTGGCGAGTCGGCAACTTGTCGATAAACTTGTCGATCACATTCTTCATCTGGAAACGACGATGGCGCAAAGTAATGATTTATAAGATTTATGAGATTAATCGTTTCGTTCAGATCAGCCGACGATTGCCCCGAACTCGGGAGAAGCTGAGGAACTTGTGGTTGCTGCGAAGCAGAAGGCCAATCAGGAGAGTCAGCTCGCTTGTCTAACAACGCTGGCCATTTTCAGCAAGGTTTTTTCTCATTTGATGTTCTGCTGTTATTTTAGCTTTTCACCGTTCAGGTTCGACCGGAATTGATGGTAAAACATGCGGAAACCCTACAGCCTTATTTGACAACGACGTCGAATTCGGCAAAAACCGCCGCCGAGAACGCAGTGCTCAACGAAGTGATTGGAATGCTTGAACGCGTTGTTCCGCTTATGAGCCATCCGAGCGATGGATTCTTGAATGGAATCGACGAGGATCTTACGAATATGGCGACGACTTGCGGCATGCAGCTGGTGGTTTCGACGATTTCGTGCTCTTCGGCAATCTGGAATCGATTCAAGAGGATCAGACCGAAATTGGTTGACAAGTTCCTTGCGAATATTGCTTGTGTTACGGCACACAAGCGGATTCATGAGCGCGATCCGACTCATAAGACGGATAAGAGGACGGAGTCGACGCTTCAGAGGTCAATCTTCACCATTGGAGTTCTATGCCGCTATTTTGATCTGGATCAGATGTTGTCGCCTGACAAGCCGTCTGAAGAGCCGCACGATGAATTGAATCCGCCACCAGAAAAACGGTACAGAATTGAAATTTTTGTTTAAATCAAAGATTGATTTTCAAATTTTGTCAATTTTAGAGCGATTCGAGACAAGGTTTTCGAATGTTTGGAGTTTTTCTCGCGTTCCAACCATCCGATGCTTCGACAGAAAGCGCTTTCCTCGTTGGGACACTTCTGCTCGCAGCACAGCGAGTATCTGACGAGGCCAGCGGTTCAGCAAATGTATTTGGCGAATTTGTCGGACAAGATTCCCGGCAAATTGCCGCAAAAGATACAGGTGCTCAAGAATTTGGAGATGTTCCTTCAGAATGAGGAGAAGAAGCTTATCAAGAAGAATGAAGAATGTATAATTTTACCCATGAGATTTATTTTTCAATTTTGATTTTTAGGGAATTCGAACAAGGCTAGCGAGAATCTTAAAGAAATGGAGCTTAGTGGTTCGGGACTTGGATCGACAGTCATTCAGCGATACTGGAGTGCGGTGTTGAACTCGTACTGCGATCCCGACATTAATGTGCGAATGGCGGCTGTTCAAGTGGCGTGGCTCACGCTGAATCAGGGTTTGGTCACACCGGGCGCTTCGATTTCGTATTTAATCGCGATGACGACGGATCCCGTCGAGCTGATTCGAAATAAAATCGACAATTTAATCAAAGAGATTGATTCGAAGTACGCGGGAATGGTACAGAGCAAGGCGATTCTTGGTGTTCGGTTGTCGTTCAAATTGCATCAGAAGATCCATCAGGCGGCGGTGGCGGCGGGAAATGAAGACGCAAGGATTGTCAGAGGCATCCGATGGTGTGATTTCTCAGCGGGGCCGGCTAGTTGTGAGTTTTCGATCAAATATTATTATTTTTTCTTTTTTTTTCAGCAAGAACACAATTTTCGCTTCCAAGAATGTCTAATGATGGAATGGCTCTGCTCAGTGGACTTTATCAAAGCCTTCGCACGAATCGGCAGCAGCGGCGATCATTCCTTCAATCGGTTCTCAAGTAACCCACTGGATTGTTATTTGTCGCGCGGTTTTTAACCTAAAATCATTTAGACTTTTTGCTGACGATTGCCGTGAGAAATTGTCACTTGAGGAATGGATTTTTGTCGCTGATAATGTCGCCACGTTCCCGTATCAGATGATCGATGAGCCGTTGTATGTTATTCGGCTCATTGATCAAATTGTCGCGCAGACTGGGCAATCTATTCTTATGCAGTTTAAGGTATGATTCTTTTTTTAATAAATTTTTTAAAAATTGTTTTTTTAGCAAAGTTTATTGCCATTGCCGGAATATGAAGGACGCATTGAGGATGAGGATGTTCTATTTGATCCGGAGAACTTGTTCCGCAGATTCCCGTCGAATAAGGATCACCTCTATGATTTGATGAGGAGCAGTCAATCGTGCTTCATATTGCTTTATATTCGAAGTTTTCTTATCAAGCTCTACTCGTTTACCGATGCGTAAGTCACCGGAACCTTCTAGAATCGATGATTTCTATTTTTTTATTTTTTTTCTAGAAAAGTTCAAGAATATCTGCCATCAGAAGCGGCAAAAGTTTATGAGAAGGCAGTGTCGAGAAAGAATATTCACACGTTCTCGCCGGCGACGGCGCTTTTGGAATTGAATCCGGAGAAGCTGAAACAGAGGAATACGATGGAAGGAGATGTTGAGTTGGCGAAGAATATTAATAAGGTGTGTTTTCGAGCATGCGCCTTTAAGTTTGGTCTCGATTGGAGACAATACAAATCGACTATTTGTTCATTTATAAAATGAAAAAAAATAAGTACCTCAATGGAATTACCCTATTAGGAACTGAAATTTATAGGAAAAATAACAACTGGAAATATATTTCATTACTTAAACTTCAAATTTGAAAAAAAATCCGCCTTTCTGTACCATTCAGGATACCTTTTTTGCAAAAATGGGTCGGCAGACGGGCAAATTTTGTTGCTGACATAATCTTCTTATTCGTGCTAATCTTGTCAATTGCAGTTCCGCACCATGCTTCTGACGTTGGACCGCGGAGATGATGATGATGATGGTGAAGCGAAGATCCAGGCGATCGCCAACAATGATTATGACGACGACGATCTTGAAGAGGTGGATGAGATGGCATCGGTGGGCTCGGCGGCGCCCATCATGGACGAGTAATTATCAACAATTTCGGTGATAACGACAATCGCCTCAAATATAACGTTTTTGGTGCTATCATGCAACTGTATTATGTTAAGTTTTCTTCTCGCAAAGTGCCAATTGAATTTTCTTTGAATTTTAGTGTTTTTTTGGCATTTTATTCTACAAATGATGATCGAATCACTTTGATATGAACTTTATGGGTAACTTACTGAATTCTTTCCATTTATGGTCAAATCCCTTCTTTTGAGTCTCTTTATAGGATTTTTGTTGGATCTCACTGTACAATTTTTCCACCTCTCCCCCGCATCACTGTATAATTTTTGTTCTCGAATTGTTTTCTTTTTTTTCTAACCTTTTTTTATTGTGAAACTGATCTCAAAAAGAAACGTAGTTGACGGTAATTGTACTCTAATATTTACGAATTTTGTACCCTAGGTGATTGATTTTTGATTCATAATTTGTTTGGCGGCTCCCGAAATTCCCGATCTTTTTTTTTCAAACTGCTTTTTTTTCAATCATATATTACATAAAATTGTGCAAATTTATGAGACTTGGTGGTTGAATTGGATTTAGACGAGAAACAGCATTATTTTTGGGAAGGCAATTGAATGGTCCGTTCCCCGGTCAGCCCCGCCCCCCTTTGATTGCGTCATGACCCCGTGATAATATGATGCAAACTATAGCCAATATCATCAAAAGCGAATGATCGTGAATTTTCGCTATTTGACAAAGAGGGTACCTACAAATGACGTTCGAATTCAAATAATTATGAATTCGAATGCGAGTTTTCCCCCTTAAACTTTATTTTTTGAGGTCGTCCGCCTGCTTGATATTTCATCTTGTTGGTATTTTTTCGACGTGATTAGAAAACAGACTGAAGCCATTATTTTGTTGTCCATGAGAAGTTCAAATTTATTGGCGATTTTGAAAGAGAAACTGGAAAAATGTCAAAAATAATTGGATTTTTTTTTCAAAAACTAAGGTTCAATAAAAATTTACAGTAATCAATATGTTTTCCGTTCGGGACCATTTAAAATAAATCGTTTGCTCCTTTAATACCTACAAAAATCCAACTTATAATATTTTTTGTTTCGTTTTCGGCGAATTTTTGCCATTTTTTCACAACTTTTGAATTTTAGCAAACTAAAAACGAATTTTTGTTTTGTTTCTTTAAATGTTTCACTGTAAATTCACCAGATATGCTATAAAAATTCAGAATTTGAATGAGATGAAACGAGCGGCGCAACGACTCGTCATTTCCGAAATGCGCCCCATCGCACCGCATGATATATTTCCATTCATTGTCTGTCGTTTACACGTTTCGCGTAAATCTACAACCAGACCAGTTCTTTTCCCGCATGTTGTATGTGTTGCCTAATGATTTTTGGTTTCTCGTCAGAATCTCATAACGCAATCTAATAATAAAATGGAAGAAGCGACGAAAATGATTTTGATTTTTGAAGGGAGTTGAGCCATGAAGAAGGGCGGTTTGAGCGATTTCGCCGATTTTCGCGATGAGGACCTCAATTGCACACAGGGAATCCAATGGATCAAGGACGTAATCCTTCCTATAATTTTGTTGAATTCAAATCCTATCGATCTATTTTCAGGTTTTCACTGATTGCGTTGATACAGATCTCAAATTGATCGGATTTGTTATCGGGTTGATCTCGCTGGCCCTCTGGCTGATTCCATTGTTTCCCCAATTATGGCAAAACTATAAAACGAAGAAGTGCGATGGAATCTCGTTGGCCTTCCTCTTCTTCTGGTAAGCTATTTTAACTGTATTCAATCTTTAATCTGCAATTCCTTAAAATTCGTATAATAATATTTGTCCTCGATTATTATTCATAATTTTATCATATGCTTATTTGCTATTGAATGAGTCATGAGTCGCTTGTAGTCTTGGTGTCAAAATAATACTTTTACTAAAATAACATTTGTCAATTTTCATCAATCTTCTAGCTGTCGTTGCGCGGCGAAATGATAAGATGGTGGTCATCTCAAAAATTAGGGAAGAAATTGCAGGCTTGTCGGTGATACGTGCAATATGCTTGGAGCAATGTTGACCAATCAGCAGCCAATTCAGAAGATTATTGGAGTTTATTACATCATTCAGGTTAATATTCAGCATTTTTTGTGAAATATTAAATAAGAAATTCGTCACAAGACACGTTCCAAACCGATTGTTGAATTTGCTACTCAAACATTCATATTTTGTCAAGCAAATATCCATTAAAGCACAAACTTTGCTTTAAGTTATTATTATTAAAAAAAATACTGAATTTCTTCAATAGCCAAAAAATGGTTAAAATGTGGATGAAAAATAGGCAAACTCCAATTCTACTCCATTTTCTGTACCGGTAAAAATAAAGATTTAAAACATTTGAAATGATATGAAGATTGTGGAAAATATTCGTTTTAAATTTAGTTTTTTGAATTTTTTTTCAAAACCTCCACAATACCGTTTTTATTGTTTCGGAAATATTCATAAAATTTAAATCATTTCGCGAGTTTCAATTATTAATCAAAATTCCTTTGACTTTTATCAGATTTTCAAAGGCGCTCTATTGCACTAATTATCATTGTTTCTTTTTTTCCAGGACCTCGTCCTTTGGATGCAATATGGCTATTACACGAAAATATATCCAAAGAAGCATTCCAGTCATCGAAGTAAGAAAAGAAACGCACGCATTTTCATTTTGATCTACATTTCTTCATTGTTTTAGGCGGCACAATTGTCGTTCCATGTTTGGCGATCGCCTCGTTCGGCTCGTTTTGTCTGTTCGACTCGCTGATTCAAGACGATGTTGGATTGAGGCCGAAGCGATCGATCGTCTTCGGCTATAATGCGAATATGTAAGTTTCTTGTCAGAGTATTTGATGAAGAAAATCCAAATAATTGGTGTTTGAAGGCCTTTCGAGAACTCATGGCAAAAGTTTCCGATATTCGAGAGCTACAGCGATATGCTCGGCTACATCATCGGCTCCGTCGCGGCTCTCTGCTATTTTGGAGGCAGAATCCCGCAAATCATCAAGGTAGTTCTATTGAAATCCACATTAGGCGTTACTTCTTCTCTAGAACTACCAAAGAAGAAGTTGTGAGGGATTGTCGCTCACCATGTTCTACATAATAGTCGCCGCCAATTTCACCTACGGTATTTCCGTGCTTTTGGCAACCACGGGATGGATCTATCTGCTTAGGTAAATGTAGATTTACGTGAGAGAGAGAGAGGTCTTGAAACGAAACAAGCATATAAACACATTTCGCAATGCCCTGTTTTCCTCATTTTTAAATGGTGATTCTCATATGTGCGTGTGGCACTTTGAAT
The DNA here is from genome assembly GCA_902829315.1 of Caenorhabditis bovis. NCBI lineage: Eukaryota > Metazoa > Nematoda > Chromadorea > Rhabditida > Rhabditidae > Caenorhabditis > Caenorhabditis bovis. The sequence continues at coordinate 5,115,142 of CADEPM010000004.1, read as the reverse complement.
GAAATCGACAGGCCCTGCGTGTCGGCGGCCCCTGCCGCCGCCGCGCTCACAAACAATTTTCCCATAATATATATATATTTATTTATTCGTCGTTTTTATTAATGTGAAAATGTACAATTGAATGACACGTCGGCGGTCTCATAAAAGACCATCTCATTCACTCACTCTCTCGTTGTTTTTTTTCCCTCACTTTTTTGAAATGCCCACCTAATATTTTAATAATTTTAGGCATTTGCCTTGGCTTGCCGGCAGTTTGGGATGTTGTGTGTTCGACGCCATCATGATTTCGCAGTACTACTATTATCGGTCGAAATCGCCGCCGGCTGATGAGGTTGAACGAGCCGGTCTCCTTCAAACCGCCGAGAACGATTCGGAATAGATCCGACAAAACCGAGTGTATCTGTATTTTTTGTCTCTTCCTCTCACTTATCCGGCAAAAAAAAATGATTTTTTTTTTTGCCATTTGCTGCATTCATTTGAAAACTTGTGTTTTTTCCTTAATTATTGGTTTCTCTCTCATTGCTGTAATCTTGTAGAATATCGATTCTTGTGCATTTTCGAAAAGCAGGTGTAATTCCCATTCAATGGGTATCTTGTTATTTTTTGTGTGTTTATGTGTTAATTTTTTTTTTCCATTTTTTGTCACACTTCTGGGTAGCTCTTGTTCTCACTTTTTGCTGAATTTTGAACATATTTCTTGCAATACTCTGAACTAGTCTCTCAATTTTTTTAAACGTATAAAACAAAACATTTCTGAGTGTATTTCTTGCAATTTTCTTGATTTTTCAAAAACAGTTTTTGCACTGATAATTATCTTCATCTTTTTTTTCTTCCCACCTTGCCTCGTTTTTTTTTTCTAAACAAAATTTTGCAGGTTTCGTTTCGCTCGGCAAAATATCGGTGAACACGGGTTTATTGTTTTTTTGTTTAGAAACATTTTTGTTTTGACTTGTTATTTGTTGACGAACACCGCAACCATGACTAATATGCAGCATTATATGGAGGATATCACAGATAGTAAGCGTTTGAGTCTTTTTTTTTGTGAATTGAAATATTGTTTTAATTTTCTAGTTCTTGGTGGACTTGATACCGAAATGGAGAAGAGGTACAAAAGAATTGGCAAATGGGATGCGCAAATCGCAGGTTTGACTTTTTTTTTGAAATTTGAAATTTTCTTCTTCAAACAAGTGGAATTCCAAAAAAAATTGAAAAGCCTGTGATTAACTTTGACTTTAATTGAGGCTTTTGGAATTTTTTGAATTGAACCCAAGTTTTTCTTTTTTGAAAATTTCCAAAGCTATTTTATTTCATTAATGAAATTACAATATTCAATTATTAGAGATTTATTCCACGATTTTCTCCACAAATAAATTTCAGAATGGCAGAAGGAGGCTAAGAAGGCGGAAGAAATTGTGTTCAATCCGAACAAATCGATTGAGAAACGATCTGAAAAAGCAATTCAACTAGCTGATGTATATCAACTCGTTCTTTTTTTTCTCAATCGTTTTTTTTTCATTTTCAGCTCACTAATCGCATTCGCCATTTGTCCGAGAAAAAGGTCTCGTTTTGCGAGCGAAACTCGAAGACGATTGACGCGATTTATAAGAAAATCACAGAGTTGGCTTATCATTGTAAATGCGAGGTTGAGATTGACAATCCGGGATCGACGGAAATCAGAGAACGACGTAATTTTCTTGGTCGTCTAGAAATGGTCAAATTCGATTCGTTTTGGTTTCAGTGTTTATTCAAGCGATGACGTCGTCGAATCTTGAAGCGGATGGGCCGTCGCAGTTTTCGGCGCCGATTGGAAGAGCAACTAGAGAGATGTCAATACTTACTGATGACGATGGTATCTCGACGAGAAGTGTGACTCCGGTGCCGAAAGAGAGGTTGAGCTTCGTATGAGATTATAAATCTAGCTGTCTCCATGTTTAGAAAACGCGGCGTCGGTCGACCAAGGAATGTTCTAAAAGAGAACTCGCAGAATAAGGGCTCGACGATGTCCAGCACACGATCGAGCGTTGATCGCGAGGTTCCGCCTAATCGAAGGTCAGAGAAGCTATCGTCGTACATGCGCAAAAAGCAGGAGAAGCAGCGTGTCGAGGAAGAGCGCAAACGAGAGCTCGTTTTCGATCAGGCTCATGTGAAGCGCGAGGTTATCGATACGACAGACAATTATGGCGGATTCGGCGGTCCGTCGGATGGTCCGAACGACGATGACACACCGAACATGCTCGAGCTTCTTGAGGCCTTCCCACCTGGAATTTTGTCGGATTTGCCATTGCCGCCGCAGGATATTTTGGACGGATTGGAGATTGATGTGAGATGGAAAAAAAGTGATGCTCCCTTCTTACTCAATTATGTTTTTCAGGGTCCCAACATGTTGTCGATGGGCGATGATGTGTCGAACAATGAGAAGAAGTTCTTCGAGGATCCGTCGACGAAGCCACACAAACGCGAGCACGTAAGTTGGAGAGATTGTCAGTTTTTTGCCCAGATTACTGTATGTTTGTCCCATGTCGAACCTCTTGCCTATTTTTGTGTCCCTTCCCTGTGTGGTCTTGATATCTAGTTCAATCTAAAAGTAGATTTCCTTTCAAAAAAAAAAAAGAAACACACACACAAATTCAACTGAAATATGTTGAGCAATTGTACTGAAATACAAATGTGAATACCAAACACAGGCGGCGCACTCAATGTCGAGCGGTGAACCGGCGGAGAAGCGCAGACGAAACACATTGTTCGGCTCGAAAGCCGACACGAGTTTCAGTGGGCGGCCGAGAAAGTCAGTCATGTTTGCAATTTCAACCAACCACACACTCATCAGCCATCATTTTGCCTGCCTGCCAGAGACAAATTGTGTTTGAAAGCCAATTTTTTTTTTGATTTCGGGAGCCTGAATTCTCTTGTCTCTTTATGAATATTCTCAATTATTATTATTTTTCTTTTCGACGTAAATGAAATTGCACAATTCTCGAATTGATTTGCAGACTGACCGATCGCGTTTGTGAAATGGTGCAAATGTATCGAGAACGAGAAGAGCGACGCAAAACGAAAGATGATAGCGAGGATTGGTGTATTTGTGATGGTGTAAGTCGCCAAAATTTGATTGGGTGCCGAAAAACCCCAATTTCCACCGTTTCAAACGAACCATTTAGAATTTTATACCTTCTGCGGGCATTGTCCGGGTTTATAACTATAATCGAAATTTCGTTGAAAATCTTTTTTTTTCCTGGAAAACTCATTTTACTATAAACCATCTTCGGGCATTGCTTAATTCAAATTTAATGTTTCGTGATTTTTTTTTGCAGAATGTCAACTCTGAAATGATGGTCGCCTGTGATAACGCGCATGTAAGCTAAAATAATTTGCCAAAAATGGTCCGAAAACGATAAATTGCAGTGTAAAATCGGATGGTATCATTTCGAGTGTGTGGGTCTCACCGCGAATCCGAAAGATGATTGGTTCTGTCCGTCGTGCTCGCGCATTCCGCCGCACATGCGTTTAGTTCAACCGCGTGATGATTAACAACAGATTTAGTCCTTATTCCACTACCAAGTAGACGTTGTTTTAGCAATTTTTCTTCTTCTGATGAATTTGTTTCACATAATCACCTCTTAACTAGTTCGATGTTTATTTTTCTTTCATTTTTTTTCGTCAAACGGTGTTTTTTTTTCTTTTTCTGTGTTGTGCTCAACAAGTATTATTATTACTATTATCGTTCTTTTCTTTGTTTCCGAGGTTTTTCTCTCTTACCAGTTCTTTTTTTTTAAATTGGGTTTTCATTTGTTGAGATTACTAACACCTATCACCACTCGTTCATGTTTCTTTTTTTTTTCGTGTTTCTCGTTTTGCTCGCTCACTCGCTCGTTTTTACCATATTATACTTTTTTCTTTCTTCTTTGTTGTATAAAGATATTTCCAGCGCGATTTTTGTGGAGATTTTCATTTTTAATTGTCGACCACAGTTTTTTGTTGAATACTGTCGAAATACCTGGATTTTTGTTGCTGTTGTTGGCTTTTTTCAATTTGAGAAGAGCCGGTAGCGGTTAAATCGGTGAAAATTGTCAATTCACGTTTGTCTTCAGAAAAATGTAAAATTATTGAATATTTTCGCGGGTAAATCTTTCGGCGTTTTCAGAATTGTCGTCGTTTGATCTTTTTTTTTTGAGAAATTTGGGTTCACGTAATTCTAGATAGTCAAAAACCGTTTTTTTTCTGCTAAATAACTCAAAACGGGATAGTTGGTTTTTTTTTAGAAATTTCAATGAACAAGTATTCGATTTATTTCTCAAAAAAACCGATTATTAATGGCGTGTGCCTTTAATAAATACTGTAATCAAAAATTTTTCTTGAAAAAAAAAACTGAAATTTTTGTAGAATTGTGAAAAAACGGCGATTGTAGAAATTAAATGATTAATTAAAGGCCCACGATGCGAAAGATTGGTTTAATTTTGTGGCGCCGCTTTCGGTTTTTTTCAGATAACAGACTATACCCAATTATAGAGTTACTGTGGGGTGATAAGTACGCAAACACGTAAATTGAAAATTGCGTAAACAATTCGAAACTCATTCGATTCTTGTGTGCCGCGTTTTTTCGATTTACGGTCCATTTCCATATTTAGTCATGTTATCAATAACGATTGGAATATTTTTTTATATGAAGGCTAACCCTTATTGTGGCACCTTGACCGTGGCTCACTAAAATTATGCCTTCTAGAAATGCAATGGCCGTTTATAGGCAATTTTGTTGAAAAATTTTAGATAATGAATTTAATATATTGTGGGGATTTTCTGGTAAAAGATAAAACAAATTTTCAAGCGCAATAAAGCTGCTCGAAATCGCGAGAGTTTCGCAATATCCCATTTCACAACATTTTATTATTACTACCCTTTTTTTCTATTTGATGTATAGAGCCCATATCACCTAGTGGTCGGTTCCATTGGTGTTCTCCGTCGAGGTCACGTCTCCCACCATCGCCACCAATTTCGCCCACCAACATCATCAGCTGAGAGTGCATCAACGATCGATAGGGCAACGAGAGTGAGAGCGCGCAGGCAGAGACGCAGAGTGCGGTCGATCGTCGCACCCGCCCCGCCGCTCCGTTCATCCTCTCGATTGTCATTCTCCTTGTGCTTGTTTTCTGCTGTTTTTGTAGTAGTTGTTTTTTTACTGTAACGAAAGCACCATTCCACAACACGGTCTCTATTATTATTATTATTATTGTTGTTGGTTGAAGCATTTATACGTTTCCTTGGGAGCTACCGTATCCATAGTTGTTGAATTGTCATCATTTTTGGATACTGTAGATAGACGAAAGTGAAAATAAGGTCACGCTCGATTTTAGTGCTCACGTTATCTGTCACTCTTGCGCATATTAATTTGCTTCATTAGTTTCCAGGTAGTCGGACTGTAAAATAAAAATCAAAAACGATGGACCAGCTCGGGCTTCCTGATGATCAGCTCGAAAAGTTGAGACAGTTTGCTGTAAGATTGAATTATTGAGAAGATTGATTAGATATGCATTTTTTTTTCTTGTAGGAAATCACTAATAGCAATGATTACAATGTGGCGATTGGAACGCTCGCGTCGCTCGACTGGAATGTCGAGCAGGCGATCGAAACGCATTTGATGCAGGACCACGAGCAGGACGATGATCCGGAGATTATTGAGCCGACATCGCAGCCGAATGAGCCGATGCCGATTTTGAATAATGCTGCGCAGTATGTTTTTGCGATTCACAAGGGAGATTTGAAACGAATGAGCATTTTTGTAGATCATCGCGCGGGCGGCGCCGAATGCGCACCGACGACGTCGATATTCAGGTGAAAAGAATGCGGGTTTGTAGTGTAATTATCGCGGGGTTTTTTACTCGATTGAAACGTTAGACCCTAGAACGCCCTTAAAAGATTTTCCAGAAATTGGGTGGGAGTTTGAAGCATTGACAATTTTTGAGACAAAATTCAAAAAAAAATTATCATTTTTTGCTTAAATTATCATATTAACACTGTCCCATTTGACTTTTTTTGTGATGATCTAACGATTTTCGATGCATTCGACGGCTTTGGTATCGAAAGTTGTGAATTACAGTTGGACGATGATAACACTGGCGAGAACAATCATCCGATATTTGCGCCGTTTGGTCCGAGAACGTCGCAATCGCGTAAGTGCCTAAATTTTCGATAATAATCACGCGAAGAAGTGATGAAATCGAAATACGTCCATAAAAATTGCATCATTTCAATTTGATTCGTTTGAAGGCTTTGGAAATAACGCAAACTCGGGACCATCGCGAGCTGGGCCATCTGTGTCGAACGGCAATGAGCATAATCGCGACGATAGCGATGAAGATTACATGCAAGTTGATTATGACGAAGACGTTTATAGGCATATTCAAAATGATGTTGTGGTGAGTTTTGTTTTAGGCCCGTCGAAATGAATTACGCTAAATTGGGGGGTTACCGCGCGTAAACTGTGGAGTGTCGTTGTGCAGTGTAGCGCGATTGCTGCCGGCGAAAATTTCAATTTTGATTTTTAATGACTCACGTGCGAATTTCGTGTTCCACGTTGAATTTGCTTGAGTTTTCGCTGTGCGCAACGAGTTGAAGTAGTAACAATGTTGGCGTTAGTTCGAGCGTTCTTTGAAACCTTATTCCCGTGGGGGATGAATGCGCAAATGATCGAGTACCCGCAGGTAAAATTTGGGTGATCGAATTTCATTGAAATTTCTTGGCATTTCCATCAATTCGATTTTTTTTTGCAGGCGAGCCGCCGCAATGGTTCTGTTCCACTCATCCCAGAGAATTGCGAAGACGTTCGCGAGGCTCTTCAGCATTTTGTCACGGTGTTCCAGAGCCGATTCTGCTCGACACCGGCGAGCTCGGCGTTCATGCCTCAATTTTTCACGGAGCCACTTGAGACGGCTATTAGACAAGCATTTGATAATAGCGAGTGGTAACTCGGAGACATTTTCGAGAAAAAATACATGAAAAATTTTTCAGCTCAATGAGACGTCCATTGGCAATTTATATTCATAATGAGAAGAGTATAGCTTCGAATATTTTCCCCACACAAGTTTTGTGCACTGAAGCGATCTCATCGCTTCTTCGCCATCAATATATTTTCTGGCCTTGGGATATCACTTCTGAGTATGAAATCTATATTTCATTTTCGAGACACACATGGTTAATTTTTGCAGTTCCAACTTTATGAAGCTGCTCGAATGGCTCCAGATTTTGAACATTTCCGATGTTCGCCAAACACTTCAGCGTCTCAGCATGTCGAGCCACGAATCGTTTCCGTTGATTGCGATTATTGTCCGCGACAAATCTACATTCAGATTGTCCAACATTTGCAAAGGCAATTTTATCAATTGCGCATTTTTTGGATTTTTATGTTCTTTATTTTTTCAGGAGTTGAAACCGCTGATGCTGTGGTTGAGAAGCTTATGGCTGGAATTGAAGAGTATGACTCGATTCGTGTTCGTGAGATGAAGGAGAAGCGTGAGCGCGAGGAGCGCGAGAAGATACGAAACGAACAGGAGGCTGAGTATCAAGCTTCTCTTGCCGCCGACCGTGCTCGCATGGAGGCGAGACGTCGTGAGATCGAGGATCAGAAGGCTGAGGAAGAGCGACGCGCTCGCGCCGAAGAGGAGGAGAACATGCGAAGGCAAACATTGGCGAGCATGTTGCCGTCGGAGCCGGCTGCCAATGAGCAGAATATCGTTCATATCAAATTTAGACTTCCGGAGGGAGCTCAGGTAGAGGAATATTTGATAGATTCTAAGAACCTTGGATTCTTTTTTTAAGGAATTGCGTCGTTTCCGCTCGAATGAGACCATTCAGGTCCTTATCAATTATCTGTCGTCGAAAGGATACGCGCCGGAAACTCACAAATATTTCAATTCGGATTTTCCGAAGAAGGAGGTTTTTTTTTAGAAAACCGGAATATTCTTATAAAATTTCTTCTAGATCACTACAACATTCGATTTGTCGAAATCGTTCCGAGATGCGAAATGGCCGCTCCGTGAGCAGGTTTTCGTTGAGGAGATCTGAATTCAATTGTCGGTCTGTCGATGCTTATTATTACCATGTGAATGAACTTCATCAACTCAGCGGGTCGTCCAAAAAATGGGCATACTTTACTGCTCGATTTCTTTTTTTCTGTGCTGTCTCATTGTTCGTCGTCCTGCTTTTTGACTTCTTCTTTTTCATCTTTCCTTCGTCTACTTGTAATTTCTGTTTGGAATTGGTCTATTTGGTGTTTTTCTCTTCATTCTTCTTTTTTTTTTCTAACAACTGTTCCTTTATTCGAAATTTTTTGGCGTTTTCTTGTTTGGGAATCGTTGCCTTTTCTCAGTCGCCCCTGTTTCCCCCCATCCTACATCCACAAGTCCCCATATGAATATGAATTTTTTCGCTGCTTTTAATGATAATCATTCTTTCAACAACTTTTATTCGTCTTGTTCTTATTATTATTATTATTACAAACTGGTTTATTGGATAAATTCTTGGAGGAATAAGAAAAAGCCTCTTATTTGTTCTACTTGCTAATTGTGATCTTCATGCGATCAGCGGCGTGCGTAATTGCGCTTAGATCGTTGGAAAGTCGACCGAACGCTTTTTCAAGGTCGGCGCTTGACTTGACGGTTTCGACAGATTTGGTGAATGGATCGTAGACGACCGAAAATGGGCGGTCCATTGAGGAGGCGAATTTTCTGGAGAAACAATTATAGAGCCAAATTTGGGTGAAAAACGAGCAAATTTAGGCCATCGTAAATTAATTTTTGAATGTTGATTTAAAGGCGCATGCAGTAAAGTTGTTTGCGATATCTTGAAGCGAAATGGAATATTTGAAGGAATATGTGGTTTTTGAGGCTAGAAATCATTTTTAGACATACCTCAACTTTGAAAGCGCATCATGAATGCTGTCGGCGACGAAATAGAGAGGTTGATAATCGGAATCCTCATAAGTTTGCAGCGCGGTCACTTGCGGATCGAAATCTCTGTGTTGCGGAGCATCGGAGCACGCGTGCTGCAAATTTCGGAGTGACTCGGTTTTTTTTTCCACATTTTTTTCTCCAATTATTACAATGAGCTCTCCATATGCTGATAGTAGTCCGGCGCCGATTGCCTTCAACTTGCCATCCTCTTTACACAACCCGAACTCGACGATGAACCTGCAACACCGGTTTCTTATTGGCACGCGACACCGCCACGGTCAGCTGGCCGCGTGGCGCAATGGATAACGCGTCTGCCTACGGAGCAGAAGATTGTAGGTTCGAATCCTGCCGTGGTCGAAACCCTTTTATTTTGTTGACCTACCAATAAACTGTCGCGAGTTTCTCAATGTTCTCGTCGCTGGCGCCGAGGCTCATCAAACCGATGTCTTGCGACATTTGCGCGAGTATCGGATCGGCGAACATCGGCACATGTCCAAGAAGCTCATGAATCAAATCGGGTTCCGGCGAATGATGGGGACTTCCGCTGTGACGAAGATAAGTGGTGGTTTGGAAGACGCGGAACGCCAGCGACGCGAGAAAGTCGCGCGCCGACAGCAAACCGCTGCAAGGTCTCAAAACGAATCCAGTTTTGCCTTAAAAATTGATAGAAAATTTGGAAATTTGAGAAAAATTCGAGGCTAACGCTGCAAAAATTTGTTGACGTCTCGAATCTGAGGAATCCGATCCGCCGTCAGAACACCTTCCAATTGAAGCATTCGCAGATTCTCGCTGAAATTTTACACAATTGCGCTCCCTCCGAAAATATTTCGTTTCACCGATAGACGTTGCACGTGTGCGATTCGTGCAGTGTGAGCAGCTTCTCGTAGACCGCTTTCCACGTGGCGTGCTCCTCTTCGGTATAATCGACGATATCAATCTCGTCGCCGCTGAAACGAATGCGACAGTAATCGAGGTCCTACTGTAGCCAACCCAACTGTTTATAGTGTTTGGCGAGATCGTTGAGATAATTGCGACGCGCAATGTATTTTTCGTCGCCGTGACCCTTAAAGAGGGTTTCAATTTTTTCCCCTGAAAAGGAAAACCCACTGGATGCCTTGGATCGGTCGTCGGCTCATACTTCGTCAGGCAATTCGAGCACATGTCGAGATCGCTGATGTGCGTTGGAAACCAGTGCGCTGAATTTGTGATGGTGTTGGAAACAAATTTGGCGAAACGCATCTGCGGACACACTTGCCTTGTTGTTGGGGATCTTTGCGATAGATGGCGAACGCGGTGAGACCGCGATGGACGCTCGTGAGCTGCGAGGCGGCCTCGACGAGCTGCTTCTTCGTCGCGCGACAATCGACGAGCAAATCGAAAGCGGCGACGCGACGAGACTCGCGCGACTCGATGTGCTCGATTCGGACGCCGGCCGACGCGAACGAGGCGACGACGTCGGCGACGAAGTGCGGAAGCGGCGTCGTCGACGAGACGACGGCCGAGAACGCGATCTCGCCGTTGTTCGCCGCCCAGATCACCTCGACGCCCTCGTCGTTCAACTGTTGGAATATCTGCAAAAGCGACGGACCATTGAGGGCGACCTGGGGGGCGCAGCTTCACCTTCTGACCGCGCATCTCGTCGCTGAGCTGTTTGCGATGCTGAAACGTGTTCTGCCGCCGGACGCCCTTGTGGTGTTGGGTCTCGCAGCTCGCCTGATGCACAAGACTGAACCGACGCGGATGCTTCTGTTTCGTCTCGACGACGCCGATCTCGCCGCCGTCGTCCTCCTCCTGCAATTGGGAGGGGCTCTCTTTTCTCATTTCACGCTTTTCAACGAGACCATTATCGATGGTTGCGATGTTAGTTTGTTAGTCGAACTCATTGCGGCTGAATGATGGGCGATCGGGATTTGCTGCGCGACGCTGACGACTTCGAGCAGTTTCGAGAGCACACGTGATGGGCGTGGCGAAGACAATGCTGACACCTGCAAACGAATTGCGAAGCGGCAGACATCGGTTAGTTGGGTTACGGTAGCACAGGTTTCAGCAAAGTTGAAGACGGTGCGAAAAATTTCAAAAAAAAATTGGACAATTCGAAAATTTGAAACCCGCGAATTGTCCGAAGATGGGGTAATTCCTAAAATTTGACACAATGGAATTGTCCGCAGATTGATAAATTCCAAAAAAAATGATATTCGAGAATTTTCGGTAAAAAAAATTGGGAACCCGCGAGTTGTCCGCAGATCGGACAAATTCTAAAATTTGACACCCGGGAACTGTCCGCAGATCGAAAAAAAATTTTTAAAAAAATGTGACAAATGAGAATTATTGGAAACTCGAAAATTTGGAACCCGCGAGTTGTCCGCAGATCGGACAAATTCTAAAATTTGACACCCGCGAACTGTCCGCAGATCGAAAAAAAATTAAAAAAAAATGTGACAAATGAGAATTATTGGAAACTCGAAAATTTGGAACCCGCGAGTTGTCCGCAGATTGGAGAAATTCTAAAATTTGGAACCCGCGAATTGTCCGCAGATCAACAATTTCAAGTCCGCTGAAAAAGTCAGTTCAAAATCATGAAAAAAAAAACATTTCGCCACACAAAGTAGATCGTAAATTTTGCGACGCGAGTGCGTTTAAATAAGCGATCGAGGCGACATTAATACGTGATAAAAATGACGGAATGAAATTCGGGAGGCGTCCGAACAATGCGTTCGCGCGGCTACCAGTTCTCAAGAATGAATGTGATTCTGATGATGACGACGACGACGATGATGATGATGATGATGATGTGTATTATCCTTCGACAACGACTAGGTGAATAATGCAGGTAGGCATTATGTCGAAAATTGCGAATAATTGTGCGCCGAGCACCGCATTTCCTTCCGAATGTGATCATTTTTGCACAAATATTCTATGTTGATGGATGGATTTATTATATACAGACATATATAGACATATACATATTTATTTATAGAAATGCACATGAGGTAGATCAAAACGAACGGCTTATCTCAAATATTAAAAAAAGGAAAAATTTTTTGATCACTTTTAGCCAAAAATTGTTTCCGAAAAATAAATGAATAGAAATTTGGGAGATAATGACGAAATAGTTGAATTTTTTTCTTCGAGAATTTCAGCTTTTGGGTAGTGGACCACATTAGAAGGGGACCATTGAAAAAATGGCAGTGGTAATATCAAGTCCCCGACAATGTTTTTAGACAAAATTCTAATAGCAAAAAAAGTGTGGGCTTTTAATAAAAATAAAAAAATTGCACAAGGCAATGTTGGTTTAAAAAAATATAATATGGTTACTGTTAAAGGCGCATGCGACAAAAAATATCATGATTCAAATTAAAATCGTTGAAATGAGTCCTGAAGATCAAAAATGGAGTGGTTTGTCGATGCGAGACCATTCCCGTAAATCAACCCGGCTTTCGGTTTTTTTGTATTTTCGCGCCAACAATGGAGTGTCGTAAACGCCCTCGTTTTGTTTCCAATTTTTTTTGCAATTTTTTGTTGATCAAGAAAAATTTATACCCGAAACCGTATTAATTAACTTTAAATTTGCTGAAATATTAAATGTTTTAAAATCGACAACCAACCGCAATTATTTGTTTTAGTTGTCCATTTGGTTCGAATAGAATGAAATCCAGAAGAAAGTTTCGGACCTTTCTCTCTTCCCCTGTGTTCTCTACTATTCGCCCCATTGACTTGGCCTGGGTGAATGTCGGCAGATGGGAATGCACAAGAGACGAGCGGTCGATGAGACAACATCGCTTCTCGGCTTAATAGCTAAGATCAAAGTGTAGTATCTGTTCTTATCGTATTAACCTACGGTATACAATCGAATGATTGTAATATAGGTTATCTGATTTTTGGAACTCTGGAAGGACTCGGGGCTTGCTCCGACCTTCCGAGGGTCGTCTCAGCGTTGCACTGCTGCTGAGCACGGCCCAGTCCCCCCATGGGGACAATCAAAAAATAAATGATATCGATAAAGAATAAATTTCCAGAATGAATTTTTGTGAAAGCAATTAGCGAAACCTTGCCATTACAATCCGTAGTAGAATTGACATAAAATTTGCTGACAAGCTATTCATATGTTATGAAATCGAAAAAAAACTTGTTTTAGTTGCCCATTTAGTTCGAATAAAATGAATTTGTTTATAAAATTCACATTTTCTTTTCTTCTTTTTCAGAAGATTTTAGGTGACTCAGCCTCGATTTTTTTTGGAGCATATAATAACCTGCGTTCATCATTTCATGCGGGGGAACCATTTATGTGGATATCCATCTGCGGACAATTTCGAATGGAACAATGTCCGCAGATCGTCGATGCCGCCACACCCGAATCGTGTTTTTCCGGCGCCCTTTGCCGACCATCAAAAATCATTCTCCTTATTTGGTGGGGTCGGATTGTTGTTGTGAATGAGTTTGTAAGCGACGACGCGTAGTCTATGATAACAACCATCCAAAGGGCACGCTTTAAAAGCGACGCGTTGGTTAATTTCGAAACAAAAAATTGGCGCCCTTCAATTTTTCGCCCCAATTATTTTTTTTGAATCCTTGTATCGGGTCCCGTCTGGAAAAAAAAACGCCAAAATTTTGAAATTCAGCCGTTTTTGATTTCATCGAAATGAAAATTTAGTCATTTCTCATTTATTTTATATTTTGAAAAGAAATCGCCAAAATTTTGTTTGAAGAAAAATGGCGGACGTGAAATGTGCCATGGCCGAATTATTGGCGGCCGCGCGGCCCCGACTCCTTCCTGTTTTCCTTATTCCGAATTTTCGCGTTTCAGACGATGCAGCTCACCCATCTGCTTCTATTGTTTCTCACGTCTCTCATCGTCTTCTATTACAAGCAGCTCTATGAGATCGTCGTCGACCGCTTCCGATTGTACAGGTCCGTTGACGATGTCTCGATGATGCCCGCGATGCGTCTGCCAATTGTAGGGCGATGTCGCGATTCCCGGGACCCGTCTCGTTGCCGCTCATCGGCACCATCTGGCAAATCCCGTGGAACGTGCAGGACCTCACCATGCTGCTCATCGACTGGGGCAGACACTATTCGATGCGGGGCAGCGGCGTCATCGGCGGCTGGATTGGTCCGATGCCGGTGTTGGCGGTGATTCATCCCGCCTACGCCAAACCGATTCTCGAGTCGAACGAGATCATCACCAAAGCCGATCAGTACGACATTCTGTTTCCGTGGCTCGGCACCGGCTTGTTGACGTCGACCGGCGAGAAGTGGCGGCGACGCCGCAAAATGCTGACGCCGGCGTTCCACTTCAAAGTGCTCAGCAGCTTTGTGGCGGTTCACGATTATCAGGCAAAGGTGAGCTTCTCCACTTTTATTATTATTGCCAGCCGTTGGTGTGATGAAGCCGCGAAAGGCAGATGCTGCGCTGTGTCGGTTTTATGTAGGCGTCTTGAAGGCGCGGTACATAGTGGCGCAATAGCGCAGTGGGACAAGTTTTGGACTCATAATCGGGAGGTCGCGGACTCGGTTCCGCGCTCCGCCGCACGCTCTCTCACTGTGTTGCACTCTGCTTTTTTTTTCAAACTATATATTATATGACTTTAAAATTGTGATCCTTTATTATTTTTGCGGCACTAATACAAGTTGATAGTTGTTCTCGTCGAATTTGGCGAGCGCTTTGCAGAATTGAAGTTCGATTCGCGATGAGACCCACATGAGAATCGGCACGCGCGTCGACAAGCATAGCGATAGAGCGACGAGTCGAATCACGCGTAGATCAAAGTGGATGAACCTGCAGAAAGTCGAAATTCCCCTCGATTGTTTAGTTGAAGCAAGTGCGCTCTATTGAGATCACTTAAAAAAATGAAGTGCGATAGAGCGCGTTTGCAATTTTTGATCTAAATTGTTTCGAAATAACTCACGATCCAAACATTTGCTCGATTGTCACAAAAACGCCGTAAATCAGCCAGTATCTCAACACGAATTCCTTCTGAAAATTCTCGAAATTGTTTTGTTGACCTCGTCGCATTCACATCGGTGAAACTCGGCCGACGATCGCTGAAGTTCGTTGGTTCGGATTGCTCATTGAGTAGGCTGAGAATCGTGTAGAACGCCGGCACCATCAACGTCATGAACGTCGTCAGTGCGCCAATCGGATCGTGGATGAACGTGATCAGAACGAGAACGGTGATTCCCGTGTAGAAGCACACCTCGCGACTACGTCCCGTCAATTTCTCGATTTCGGCGAACCTGAAAATGATGGCGTCTGGATCGGATCATCGAAAGGAGGATCCCAACAATGTTGCAATGTGTGGATCATTGTAGAGGTAATTGCAGACGACGATGTTGAGCCTCACAATGTCGACGTCATCCCACGAATTGATGACGCGAGTTTTTTGCACTGCAACAACCGACTCAACGATTCGTCGGGATGAGACCCACCAATTCGCGGCGGTGTCTTTTTCGGCGCCGACGTGATGTAGCTGGCGAGTGTTGATAGGAATCCGCTGCCGGCGGCGACCAGCGTCGACGCTTCCGGCGTATTCTCGATGAGACGCGTCGCCGAATGCGATTTTGACATTGCTATCGGAAAAGACATTTCAAACTCCCGTCAAACTTGAATAGTGATTAATTGCACTAAGAAATGAGAAATGAGAGATGAAGGTAGGTAGTCACGCAGACATATCGACTCAAAATTTGCGATTCAGGAATCCTGCAAACCTCTCAATTTCCCTAATCGGAGTATTCCAACAAAAAATGGTTAAATATTGATTTTTGAGTGTTACGGTAGCTCGGAATTCCCGTCAAAAAAGGGTTCACGTCTTATTGTTTTCCGAATCATAACAATAGAAATTAGATTGTAAACATCTGCGGACATTTTCCGGGTTGTTCCACACCAGTTTGCCAGCCAAAGAATACGCGCAAAATTGTTTTTTTTTTGTTTCATAAAAAATCGCAAAACCGCTATTTACTAGGTTTTCCATACGAGACCAAATACTAATTTTTAAGCAATTTCCTATAATCGCACACCACCAATTTGATCTGCGGATAATTTTTCCGCAAATCGAAATTTTGATTTTGCACAAATTTAGAATGTGGCAAGAATCTAACATTATTCAACATGTGACGTTGGATCGTTTGAAAATTTCTTTGGGTCTCGTATGGAAAACTGTAGTGGATTGAATTTTGATTTGTTTAAAGGGGGGGGGGGCTTAAATTATTGGAGCCCCATATGAATATGAAGATTTGCAGGTGCTCATCGAGCAACTCAAATCGATTGCTGACACCGGCGTCGAGGCCGACTTATTCCCTTATTTGAAGCGAATGGCCCTTGATATAATATGCGAGACATCGATGGGAACCACAGTCGACGCTCAACACAATCACGATCATCCGTACGTCAGGTATGGCCGAATAGTCTGAGACATCGTCGATAACCCATCATTCGGATTTCGGATCAGTGACGCGTCTCAACGAGGAGTCATTCGATTATCTTCGAAAGCCGTGGAACAGAATCACGCCGATTTGGTATTTATTCGGCGGCGGCTATCGATATCATTATCATTTGAACGTGGTCACCGAGTTCACGAAACAAGTGATCAATGAGAAGTGGGACGAATTCTTGGCGTTCAACGACACCACTGATGATAAGGATAAGAAGAAAATGGTAGGACGGTCTAGAATAAATGTGGAATCGCTGGTTTAGGCGTTTCTTGATCTCTTGCTAGTTTTGAGGAAAGAGGGACAATTGAGTTTGGAGGATATTCGAGAGGAAGTCGACACGTTTATGTTCGAAGGTATCTGCGGACATCCATCGGGGTTTACCTTGATTCCACTTCAGGCCATGATACCACGTCGGCCTCAATGGGTTGGACACTTTGGTGCATTGCGCATAATCCCGACGTTCAGAAGAAGGTTCTCGACGAGGTGGACCGAGTGTTCGGACGAAGCGATCGCGATTGCACCGACGAGGATTTGAAGCAATTGAAATACCTCGAGAAATGCATCAAGGAGTCCCTTCGACTATTCCCGTCGGTGCCGCTTTTCGCGAGAAAAGTTGAACGAGACGTTGTGATCAGTAGGAATCGCAATCAAGCAAAAATTTTTTTATTAGTTATTTTTTTTGCAGACGGCGATTTGTTTCCGAAGAACGCCACCATCCTCATGGCGCCGTTCATCATCCACCGTAATCCAATGGTAAATGAATGAATCGGTGTGAGACCCAATGTGTATGTTTTTTTTTGAAGTGGTGGAACGAGCCGGAGAAATTCAATCCGGACAATTTTGCCGACGACGCAATCGCGAATCGTCACGCCTACGCCGATGTGCCATTCAGCGCGGGACCCCGAAACTGCATTGGTATGATGCGCCTTTAAATCGATGCCAACGCCCTTTCCTCACTTCTAGGTCAAAAATTCGCGGTGATGGAGGAGAAGACGTGCCTCTCATGGATTTTCAGAAAGTATACATTACGGACCACCATCGCATTCGAGAAAAATATACCGTGCCCGGAGATCATAATTAAACCATCGCTGGGCTTCCCATTGATTGTTGAGAGTCGAAATTGAATCAAGATGATTGCTGTTGTAATTTTAGTGTTTCTTCGAACTCGTTCCTCCGACTTCCTCCCCCCACCTCCCCCAAGAGGTTGTACGATTTTTCGCCTTCATCTTTTCGCTTATTATTACACACCGAGCTGCTCTCGCGTTTGTCCTTCATTCGTCATTTCGAAAATGAACCGCCCAACCATTTTCTTTGCACTTCCTCTTCTTCTATTCGTTTTCGTCGACTCGAAGCCTGCTGAGCCGAACGGATGCGAATCGTCGTATGCGAAATGCGAGAATGTAATTTGAGCTTTTGTTGCTAGACGTTTATTCAATATATGAGCTTGGAAAAATTGCATAAAGTCCTTGAAATTATTATGGGAGTCGTTCTTAATAATTGCCATCAATATTCAAAAAATACAAATTTTAGGGCTTCAAATAGGAACCATATTGCATTCGGTTTGCTCCATTAATTATTTGGTTTGAAGGAACAAATGATTACAGCGATATAACAAAAATCTAGCGCTTTCAAACATTTGAAACAAAACAAACTTTTTTCAACTAAAATCTTTTTTAATACTTTTTTTCTATTAAAAACAATATCAGCTCGCCGAAAACTGAAATGAGCCTTAAACGTGTGCAGTCATAAAAATCGACGGCTTAAATTTCTTGAAATTAGCGCTTAATTAATATTGCGTTGAATGAAAATTAAAATGTTTTTTATAAAAATATTAAGGCGTAGATTAACGTGCATGTCTGCAAACACGTCGCACGTTGTCTGCAGATTTCTCAGAAGTGAGGAGGCGAGTTTTCAAAAATTGTGAGATCGCTTTTTTTTGCAATTTTTCATTGTAGAATTTGCTGCAAATATTTTTCTTATTTAATTTTTTTGTCAGGAATGGGCCGACTTGAAATTTCGTCTTCGAGAGATGCGAAATTTGACGGATTTTCAAAGAACACCGAAAAAAATGGCGGTGATCGGTGATTATTGCAAAATTTACCACGTAAGATTCCTCAATCCCATTCGATATTTTTTTTGTTGGCAATTTTTTTTAAAGAAATGCATTAGTGAGAATGGATGCGAGGCGTCTAATCGGGAAAATATCGGAACAAAGAAACTCTGTGAAAGTCTTGATGTTTATAAGGACCCATTCAATCAATGCCTTGGAGAGGTACGAAACGAGCTTAATTTGAAAGCGGCCGATATAAGAAAATGTTCAGTTGTTGGCTGAAAAGGCAGACTCGTGTGGCGGCTATTTTCTGGCGTATCGAAACAAGGTAATCCATTTTTTTGTTTTTAACTTGAATTTGTTTTCAGATGACGAACAGAAAGCGAATTTTGGTTGCCAGACGGAATAAATATTGCGTTGCGAAGGTCTTGCAAGATTATTGCGGTGAAGATTTGATGAAAAAGCATCTAAGCAAGGTATTAGAAGATGCGTTTCCCGAATTAAAAAATTATTTTTTGCAGAACAGCCCATTCCTTTTCGATTAGGAGATTGCCGATATTGTACCTGTAATTCGTTTTTCTAAACCAGTATTCCCTTTTCTAGATAAATAAATATATATCGATTGTTTGTGTGCAAACTTGCAAATGTATGAATTTGTATTTGCAAAATTCTCAAAAAAGTCTAAACGTTTTTTTTTTTTCAAAACGTATTTTCAAGAAATAGGAACGTAAACGTGGCGTACGCGAGCCGCAACGCGTCGTTGAAAAATTAGGTATTCGTTTTTTCCAAATTGAATACTGCAAATTAAGGAAGACGTTGTAAAGATTTCGAAACGGCCAATGTTCAATGACTCATACTTTTTGACTTGACTCATGATTTTTGACTCATAAAAATTGTATCATGATTTTTTATTCTTTGACTCATGGTTTTTGACTAGTGATTTTTGACTATTTTTTTTTTGACTAACAATTTTTGACTAATGATTTTCTGAGAATATACATATTATCGAAGTCAAACGGCTTGACGAAATGTAAGCAAATATCGGCTATGTGCCAATGCGTCTCGAGGCAGCGAGATTGCGTACATTGCATTATAGCGTACGCGCATTTAATATTCAGTTAACAAAAAATTTAAATCTACACTGAATTCGTGAAGTTGAAGGCCCCGCCTTCTTCAGTCGTTTGTCGCCGACAATATATGTAAATTATTGCAGATTTCAATATATATATATATATATATATATATATATATATATATATATATATATACGAATAGTAAACTAAACGTATTTGAAAGAACATAATTTTTGTGCGAGTCCAGTGTTGCTTGGCAATGTTGCTTGTTTTCAAATTCTTAAAACCGACCAAATGAACTTAAATGATTTGAAGTAATCAAATACGTTTAAAAAAAAATAAATTTATTCAAAAAAAACCGAAATTAATTAATTAGCGTGGAGAAAAGACAATAAAACTGGAAAAAATATACCAAAAGATACAGAAGTAGAGAATCGAATGTTGAATCTATCAAATAGTGCTGCCAACGCACGGAACCTAAAAAATTATTTATTAAAAAACTGTGAGAAGTGGAGTAAACATCGAAATTTGCGGAAAAATTAAAATCCTAAAAATTAATGAGAAATAATTGAAATTTACGCAATTTCAAGCCTTAATTGCCGTGAATTTATAATAAATAGACTTAAAATTGAACTAGAAACATTTCAATTAATTTCGAAGCAACTAACTGCAAAAAGTGGCAAAAAAATTAAAAAAAAAAAAGAAGAAATAAAAAATGACAGTTAAAGACGCAGCGTTACGGTAACATTTTCTCAAATGTGCACAATCTAAAAATTTAATTAGATAAAAATTAGTTAATCTTTTCGCTTTTCTATGTTTTTCCTTTTTTTTAATCTATGTAGAATATTTTAACTTCAGTCTTTGAAAATGAATTTATAAGTTTTTATAAATAAAACACGTTGCAGTTCATTATGTAAGTAGTTGTGGAAAAAATACACGTGGTTGGTACGGTAAGCTCGGTGTGCATTTTATACCGTTGTGTTTACAGATCGTTTTCGTTTTCATGTTTTTATTGCTATCAATCCTAAATTCTCCGTTCATTCACTATTTTTCGTGCCGTAATTCTTAGTTACATGCTGAAACTACATGTCAGATGAAATTTGTTCCGTTTAACTTTATGACACTAATAAATCACTTTCAGTCGCCTTCTCGGAAAACTTCACATTTGGTTTTGTTATGTCTCTTCAATCTAAAACGGATTATTTGAAAAAGCACGAAGCTTTAGGCTTGCTCTTGTCCGACGACGAAAACGTGATTCGGTGAGTAATTAAGTTGAAAAAATTGAATTTTATAGATATTGGCGCATGCAAAAATTCAAAAATAGCTAACGCGTTTGGTCATTCAAATTTGTACAATTCGTCCTTCTTCGACAATATTTGTATTTTATAGATATTCGATATTGATGAACGAAATCAAATCGAAAATTGATGGAACATGGATTGGTTCAAAATATTTCATTATAAAGAAGGACGCCTTGTGTGGCCTAAGTGCGATGAACGATGGCCTCAAATGGTCAAGAAGGGAAAAAGGTTCATAATATTTTTGCAATTTAAATTATTTATTTTATTCTTCTAGGAAAAAAGAAAATTGCTCCCATTTATATTTATTGGAACCAAGAATACGAAAAATACCAAGTAATTAAATGCGAATACGTGGAAAACCCCGATCTGAAAAAAATGGTATTTGTTATTTTGTGTATTTTTTAAATTATTAGTTTTAGATAATTCATAAGATTGGCGGCGAAATTTTTTTAATCCAATACATTAAAAAATCTCCGAACATAATTCTTATTGAGGAGCCTTCGAGGCTTTCAAGTAAAATTTTGCCTACAACATTAAATAAATTTTTTTTTCAGATCAAGAAGCTCGGATAATTCGAGAAACGCTGAAGGGGCGTACGGTTGACTGCACAAAAAAACAACTTTTGGATCAAGGTTTTAAATTTAATAAGAAACAGGTAAATATGGCACATATTTAAAATAGAACTATTTTACTTTAGATTCGGAATCAAGTTCGGTATGTGCGCGATGCAGTAATCGGGAAACGAGGCCCAAAACGAGTGGCAACCCCATATCAACTGTCAAGTATTTCTCATAAAATTCCAGATTGCAAGTTTTCGATTGAAAATTGTATGTTTCATTCACTTACACTTACTTACTTTTGGGTTTCATTAAATTCTGAAAATATTTTAAGGTGATGGAGATATATCGGAATGTTTGTCAATAATAATCCGTGAAAACTGTAACATTTATTTGAATTCCTTGCCAACTGAAGACGAACTAGTTCAACATCGCGAAAAGATTGGACAATTATGTGACGATGGACCGCTTAGTTCGATTCAAAAATACTTGGGTATGATAGCCATTGTTGTATAGAATTAGATATTATTTTGAATTTTGATAGACGATTGGAACAGGAAGGAAAAAGATGCATACATGTTTGAAGGAGTTATATTCATTGATACAACATTCACACTATCGGATCTTTTTATAACTATCATTGGGACTGCCTCAAAACAATTCCGGTATAATCAAAAATGAATTTGAAAAAATAGTTATCTTTAGAACTCGAAGTTCCGATAAACCCCGATTTCTTGTTTTGGGAGTTCTTTTCCATTCTAGAAAACATTCCGCAAGTCATTCGTTCCATGCGCAGCATTTAGAATCGATTTTGTCTCAGCTTGAGCCAAAAAAGTTAAGAAAAACTCCTGCAATTATTTGTGACGGTGAATCTTCATTCTCCGTATATCGCCAGGTTCTTCAATTAACTCATATATCTATTTCAAGAGAGAACTATAGACTATTTCCGCATTCGACCACGCACAAACTCTTCGTTGTGAACTACACAGATCAAAAAATTTGGCAGATAGTGTGAAATCTAAGGATTCGAGTTATAGTCGCAGAATAGTCCGAATGGTTTTTGGACAAGTTTAAACATTTACATTCACTTTTTCAATTAAAATTACGAGCCTACAGATGGGACCGAACTACTTGAAGACTGGACTTCTTGGAGCTTTGAACATACAAGACTATCACCGTCGTCTCGAATTGTTTGAGAAGACTTGTGATGATGATGGCGCAAAAGCTTGGTATTTTCAATATTTTAAATTTAAATATTAGGCAACGATGAAATACGATTAAAGAAATGCTGGCGTTTCGAGGAAAAACATTAAAATAGCATATTAACTAAAAAAAAATAAATCGTAATAAATGAAAGAAAAACGAATTTTTTAAATTTTCTTTTTTTTTCTCCTTTTTTCAGGGTACGTCGAAATTTCGATAACCTTTTCGATTGCAATTCCTTGCGGAGCCGATTGATTGCTGGTGTTATTCAACCCTTTTTATCGTCGAATTCAATTGAATGTTTCAACTCAATTTTGGCTGAGCTGATAAAATCGCCGTTACGTGCTGATGATGCTTGTTTGAAAATTATGGAGTTCTTGAAGGGTAAATTGCAGTAGTCGTGAGTATTTCATTATATTTTCAGACGAAAGCGATCGCTATCATCGATCTGTGATAGATTACGACGAAGTCGTACGATTTGAGCATCAAGAATTGTTTTCAAATCTCCGGGAATTCGAAAAAACCCAATTTCTAATTAAATTAGGGTTTCGTGAAAGACCAATCTTAAAACTACCTCTTATTTTAGCCCAAGGTATGTGCTCACCAATCTCTGAGGAAATTCTTATTTTCAATTTCACAGACAATCCTGATTCGCATGTTGTATGGTTACACCAGCAGGTTCAGAAATTCAAAATAATAATGTATGAGGAAGGTTTTATAGTGAAGTCAAATGAGTATGTTTTTACTGGAAATTTTGCTGGAGAACTTCCGAAACTTTATTTCAGCAGTATTGTCGATGTGAAATCTTCGGACAATCGCATAGGATGCTCCGATATGAACTGCAAGAGACGATTCCCAAAAATATGCCAGCATTTGTAAAAAAAAAATTATCTTTCTAACCTTCCAAAAAATTTTAGATGGGCTGCGGTTTGTTCTTTAACGGAAAAAGAAAAAGAGGTAGAAATCGAAAAGATTGCCGATGAAGCACGCAAAGTTAGTTTGAGAAAAAGGGTAACATTGAGTAGGCCAGTATTATGTGGAAGAAAAGCTCCAATGCGGAAGAGAACAAACAAGAGTAAAAATAATGGGCGAAGACTTTTGCAAGATTTATCGCTGTAAGTTGTTTTCAAATATTCGAAGTACGAACACTTTCTTTCAGCATGACAATGTACAATGATAGTGAAGACAGTGTACTTCAAAACAATGAATCCAGTGTAAATTTGTCTTCTTTCACCCCAACATTGGCACACAAAAGGTAATTGACCGTAGTAACCAAAAGTTGGACCAATATTTGAATTTTTAGATATCGAGATTTTGAATCTGATTCTGGATCAGTTTCCAATATTTTGGAAACATCAACACAGATTTGGACAACTCCAAATGAAAATAAAAGGTAATTGACCGTAGTAACCAAATGTTGGGCCAATATTTGAATTTTTAGATATCGAGATTTTGAATCTGATTCTGGATCAGTTTCCAATATTTTGGAAACATCAACACAGATTTGGGCAACTCCAAATGAAAATAAAAGGTAATTGACCGTAGTAACCAAAAGTTGGACCAATATTTGAATTTTTAGATATCGAGATTTTGAATCCGATTCTGGATCAGTTTCCAATATTTTGGAAACATCAACACAGATTTGGACAACTCCAAATGAAAATAAAAGGTAATTGACCGTAGTAACCAAATGTTGGGCCAATATTTGAATTTTTAGATATCGAGATTTTGAATCCGATTCTGGATCAGTTTCCAATATTTTGGAAACATCAACACAGATTTGGACAACTCCAAATGAAAATAAAAGGTAATTGACCGTAGTAACCAAAAGTTGGACCAATATTAGTATTCTTTTAGAAGTCTCTCAAACTTCGAATCGAGCTTAACGATGTCTGGAGAAAAAAGAAAAATAAAAAAACTACGGAAATATTCGCCCATTTTCTGATGTCCACCATTTCATTATATAATTTCGTTTTTTGTTAATAAAAAAATCCTTTTTGGTTTGAGTTAATGTACAAAAATTTAAATAATATTGCAATTCTCATCAGACCAGAATAATTTTAATTTATTTAAATTATTTAAAAAATTCTCAGAAAATCATTAGTCAAAAATTGTTAGTCAAAAAAAAAATAGTCAAAAATCACTAGTCAAAAACCATGAGTCAAAGAATAAAAAATCATGATACAATTTTTATGAGTCAAAAATCATGAGTCAAGTCAAAAAGTATGAGTCATTGAACATTGGCCTTTCGAAACATCGAGTGCGGTGATGAAATCTAGAGTTGTGATCTATTCAGAATTGAAATAAAATTTTTTCACCATTTTAGAGGTCGTTCCGTTTAGTTTTCATTGCAGTGATATTAAAAATTCAACAAAATGATATACAGGGTGTCATTTAAGTTCACAACAAACAAAAGTTTGACGCCATGAAGAGCTTCACTGACGCACTTTTGGTGCACCAATACAATTTATTTTTGTTAAATAAGGTATAATTTCTTTACTTTCCAAGTTTCACCTCATTCGGATGTGTTTTCGAGAAATGACGAAGGCTAACATCCATCGCGCTTCCATTATTATTACAAAACAAATATTCGTTTCCAATTCCTCTTTTCAGCATTGCAAAGCTCTTACAATTTCGGCTATTGAATCTGTGAAGAATAATCTCAAATTCGTTGCATATGCTTGCTTACTTATTGAATCCCGGCACCAAAGATCCTCTCAACGTTCAAAGTATAACAGATAACTTCAACGTAACATTTCTTTTAAATATCCCAAAAAACAAATACTCTGTTTTAGATTTACTGGAACATCTAAGAGTCTGCAGGAAACTGTATTTCCGAAAGATGTTATCCGGAGATTATGAACGAAGTTGTGAATACTCCAGTGTCAAAACTGAAATCAAATATCGTGGCATCAGTTTTTAAACCTCTGCCAAAACTCGCAAATACAACCGTCATGGAACAATTTCATTTATATCAAAAGGACCGTGACTACGACGAAAACGGAAGATTCTGGCCAAAAAAAGTCGGTGTATCCCGCATTATATGTGGTTAGTTGTTAAACTTTATTTTTGGTTTTTATTTATAGTTTCAGATAGCTAAAAAAAAGTTTTTAGCGTAAGCCCGTCGGAAGCAACGGTCGAAAGATCGTTATCGCCAGATCACTGAACGAGGTTTCCGTCACAACCGACCAAAGAAAAACAATCCTAACAATTATGTTCTGGCGTCGCTGCATCTGAGCCACACGGGGTTATCAGAAAACAGTTCAGAATTTATATCTGAAAGGTTTTACTCGTAATTTACCTGGTCAAATTTATTAGAAAATTTAGGATTGTCCAGGAATGCGAAATCCTCGAGCGAGATGGATTGTAAGTTGAAAAGTCAGGCGAGCGTTACACGTTTCGAATTAAATGCATTTCAGTCTTGTGTGATATGAAAGTGTCTGATTGGAACTAACAATATCTTTGATTTTATTTTGGCAAATAATTTAACCGGCAAATTGCCTAATTGGAGAGATGAAGAAGGGTGTAACTTTTGTTACATTCGTGGTCACCGGCATGGCCATAGAATTTCGTATTATTCCGGAGATGGCGCCGCAGATATTCGCACAGACCACAGTTGCAGACTTGATGCGTTTTATAGAAGACGAGGAATTCGAAAGCCAGGTTTATAAGCTTTCAGAAAGAAAATTGAAAATAAAATGTTTAAGGAATTCCGCTTATTTATCATTCCTCTACTCCGAATCATTTTGCAGCTGATCAAATTTGTCGATGAAGCGATGAAAAAATGGATATATTTATTTATTTATTTATTTATTTATTCATTCATTTATTTATTTATTTAAACAAAGCTCCGTCCGGAAGCAATAATACAAGACCCTTATCAATGCCACAAGCTCACCCCCTATTTAAGCGATGCTCGGGAAATGAACGAAGAGGTAGGAAGCCGGGACATACCATAAATCCATGCTATTATGATAGTCATTCTGTTGTTCATTAATAAACTCTTGGTTGTTTATTGTTTGCTTACACGAAACATGAACAAGGAATAGAGTCGGTAATACGGCGTACCCGGCCGAGGTCCGGACCCCTCAATTCCCGCACTAAATGTATGAATTTGTATTTGCAAAATTCTCAAAAAATCTAAATGTTTTTTTTTCAAGAGCCAGAAAGAAGTTCAGGAACATAAACGGTGGCGTACGCGAACCGCAACGCATCTGGCGATGTTAAATAATTAGGTACTCACTTTTTTCCAAATTGAATACTGCAAATTAAGGAAGGCGTTGTAAAGATTTCGAAACACAACGAATAAAATAAGTAATTCATTATTGCAAATGAAAAAATATATCGACAAATTATTTTTTAAATGTCATATCGAAGAATGGCAAACTGAATCCAACGCTGTCTTTTGAATTGGAAAATCCGAATCCAAGAAATTGTAATCTGGTTTCATCATTGCCAACTTTCAATCCAGTGTTCACATTCAATCCGAAACCGACATCGAAGTTGTCCGATTTGAGTTCGGCGCGTGCAAGTGTTCCTTCGACGCCGACGTCGACGCCATCCTTTCCAACACTTCCATTGACTCCTGCCTTCACAATTTTGATATTTTTGTCTTCCAGAAGCCCGGCATTCGCGCCAACACCAAGTCCCTCCTTCAAGCCGAGTTTCGCTTTCGCATTCGCATTTCCAATTTTGACGTCGTCGATTCTAAGAACGGTGCAATTTGCGTCGACATCGATTCCTTGGCTCAAATCCGTTCGAACGTCGAGTTTTCCAATTTCGACTGGTGGTCTCTTCATTCTGAATTTTAACACATGTGCAATTTCAAGAGCTTGCTGTTTTTGAGCCGAAAAATTTAAAAAAAATGATGAGAAATCGAATTTTAATATTAAAAAACTGCAAACTTTTCAAATTGCACATATTTTTTTAACAAATGCGAGTCAAGCGAATAATATGAAAATGAATTGGTTCGCAAAGCTATTTATACCCATCATATTGCTAAGAAATTTCACTATGATAACGACTTGTTGATTGCCAACTGATAACAGATGTGAAATGTGGTGACTCGGTGGAGGTCAGAATGCTGCAAGGACTTCGAATTTACGAATACTCGATAAAGTTGCTAAATATTGATATTTGTGTTTTACGGTAGCTCGGAATTCCGCCTACCCTCTTTCGTTCAGATTCCCTCGGCAACAATTTTAGCAGGTTTAGCAAATAATAACAATATAAATTTGATTGTAAACATCTGCGGACGTTTTCCGGGTTGCGATAAAACTCGCCTGTTTGTTGTTATTAGCAGTGGCGGCAATTCAAAAACACCGTCGCCTCGGGCCCTTTATTTGACATCCTTGGGTCTCATATGGAAAACGTATTATGAGTGATTTCATTTAATTGAACCTTTATTATGTGAAATAATATTATCATTTTTTGTTTCAATTATTATCAAAGTTTGAAAATTCAGGTGATCAGCATTATCAAATAAACAGGTCCCTGAGCCCGAAGCATGGACCCATTTAATTCAATTAAAATGGTTCTAATTAGTTTTGTGAGTGATCTGGGCCTCCGAAATTTTTAAACCAGTCCAATTAGCAAAAAAATCGAGCGGACAGTTGCGTCCACCTCGAGCAAATGCTCACAATTTTTTTCAAACAACTGCTCCTCGATTTTTTTTGGATTTCTCTCCCCTCATTCATTCCAACTTCAAAATGACCAAGATTCGATTCGTTCTGATCATCGGAATCTTCGCTATTGCCGTCCACTCGACATCAATCGATGAGCCATTGATAGTGGGATGCGATGAAGCAATGAAGCAATGCGATCACGTGAGACATCCATCCAAATAAGGGCCGCTGGGTGGCTCGAATTGACAAAAATTGTTGCAGCATGTGAAAAACTATACGATTTTGAGAGAAGCGATTACAGACGACACGACAATTCAAGAGTTTTCGAACATCAGCAATGTGTGCTTCGACACCAAAGTAGCTAGTGGTTGGAGATTATCGAAAATGAGATCATAGACTTCAGGAATGCCTTCTCAACAATGCGTGCGAGTCGGCGAATCGCGATATCCAGACATTGTCGTCCGAATGCCGCTATCTGCGCTTCCTCGGCAATCCGAAAATGGAATGCGTCACACGGGTGATGCGCCTTTAAATCGATTCTTGAGCCGATCGATTGTTCAATTGATTGCAGAACGTCGACTTCGGAACCGTCAAAACCGCGTGCACGGGATTCTTTGCGATTCAAGGTCTCGCCGCTTCGAACATGACCAAATATATGGATGATGAGAAGGATTGTGTGAACACGTTGACCGAATCGAGCGGATGCGGCCTCTTCTTGATGGTATCAAAAAGAATCTCCGTTTTTCAGAGACAATCGTCATCGATTTTCAGTAGAAAGAAGAGATTGGATGGCGAATTGGTAGATGATCGAATATTTTTTAATTGATAAATCTTTCAATTTTTGGAAATGCTTAAAAATATTAAAAATGACCCTCAAAAATCAGGAAACCAAAAAAAAAAAACGAAAATTGTGTGTATTGTCGTCAAATAAAATGCACAAATCCGCAATGTCATTTTCAGCTTCATTTAACGTCTTCATTGTCTTTCATTGAGACCTGAATACGCAATTGAGACAAAAAGAGAATGTCGCGTGTTTACACATAATGCATTTTATCCGACGACTATTTTAAAATATGTAATTTTTAGCATTTTGAATTTGCCAGGAATATTGAAAATCGGCGAAATTTAATAGAAATTTATTTTTTTTTATCGAGGACATTTTTTATAATTATTTATGGTCCCACCATTTAAATTATGAAAAACACGTGCCTGGCAGTTATTCAAAACGAGACCCAAAGGTGGTTTTCAAATTATACCAATCATCTGCGGAGATTTCGTAATTGAGATGATGTGAGAAATACAAAAACTGGAGTATCTGAGTCACACTTCTGAATCACAACACACGGCATGTGCGACTCCGCCCCCCGCAAACCAATTTCGCAACGCATTCGCACAAAACTATATTAAGCCGCTTCACATTCCGAATTTATTTTCGAATCATTCTTCTTAACGCTTCCATCTGCTTCCTTCTTCAAAGGTATGCCTATATTTTCGGAGTTTTCATTTTTTTTTTGACCGCCCGTTTCGCACAATTTTTTCGAATATTCGAATCGCGTCGCAAGAATGGTATAACTCTTTTTTGCCATCTAAAAATTGGGTAATTGAACCAAATTAAAACGATGTAACGATAAAAAAAAGAAAATAAAAACGATAAATCAAAACGGGAGCGATTTCGCCTGACTCGGCCACGGCCACGCCTAACTCGGTCAGCCGCCAAACGATTGGCAGTGTGTCCCAACAATTCCATTAAACAATTCCATTAAATAGTTATTAACAAACTGGAAATCACCGGCAGGCAAATCAGGTGTGGTCTAGAAAAATTGTCCTCAAACTTCGGCCACGGCCAGCCACGCTTGATGGATAAATTAATTTGATCAAGTAAAACTAAATGAGTGCCTATATATTCAATGTCTCTAGGATTTCAAAAACCAAATATCAAAATAAAAGCCATTACGCATAATTTTAAAAATTTGCCAGTGACAGTGTGCGGCACTTGCAGTTTTTCATAGAATTGGTGTACCCCACTTGCATTTTTGCTTTTTGAAAGTTTTCTAGGCCACACGTGAATTGCGGCAAGCCGTGCCTCGCTGTGCTTTGATAAGAGCTCAAAGTTTTGAATAATTACCTTT
This sequence comes from Caenorhabditis bovis, assembly GCA_902829315.1. NCBI lineage: Eukaryota > Metazoa > Nematoda > Chromadorea > Rhabditida > Rhabditidae > Caenorhabditis > Caenorhabditis bovis. Next base: position 5,084,835 of record CADEPM010000004.1, on the reverse strand, counting down.
TTAGCTATGTGTAAAATTGCGTCGGTGTGCACACAGACCAAAATGAAATATTTTGAATGATTTGCTTATTGATTTTCAATTTTTTTTTAATTTTCTGTTTCTTTAAGGGAGAAACCGCCTCTGGATTTTACTCAAGATGTCAAAAAATTATGGGCAAGGAATCATATTAAAATCGGATTATTTTAAAATGTCAACACTTGAAGAAGAAGAATTGGATTCATTCGCGTGTTTTGGCTCAACCAATCATTCATCAGAAGCTTGATGTAAGAAGAAGAAGAAGAGGACGAAAACGGCACCATTTCAAAAGTGGTCCGTAATTGCTATAAATAGAGCCAGACTCATGGCTTTCCGATCAAAATGAATACGGAAGCTCGTTTCGTCTGATCAGCCGAATACAAAGATGATCGGAAAATGAAGGAAATCAACTAGGGACCCTCATCCAATGATCCGATCAAATGGTTCACAGCGGAAGGACCTCCGAAAATGAAATGCAAATACTAAACTCATCGAATGGTCCAATTTTGCATGGACATTCTGAGAAATTGAATATATATACAACAGAAGAGACTCATTCAATGGTCCTCTGATGAATAGGTGGAATTCGAAATCGGCGATGCAAGGTAGAAGACGATTCAAAAAGAAAAATCGAAATTAGTATGAATTGTTTCATCTTTGCGACCGTAATCAGGATTTGGGAAGCCGATGGATCCACTCACAATTTGATGAGGAATGGAATGAGAGTGGAAGCTAATATTGAGTCATTGAATGGTCCGAATCGAAATTTAGACGGCCTTAGTTTCACACTTTAACTGAAGGGGCAATTGCACGGTGATCTAGACTCATCCAATGATCCTTCAAAGAGAACTGCAATTTGAAAGAGTGAGGATCATCAGGAAGCGTCTCCAGAGAGATTCGGACGATGAAGCATCAATATTGAAGATGTGATTGTAGAGCAGAAGATGATATGAACGATGGAAACATAAGAAACAGTGAAGGAAATTCGATAATCGGGGAATCTTGTCCAAAAGATTCACATGATTCTTGGATTCAATGTCTAGAAATAAGGAAGACTGATTCTTTAATTGATGCTTCTGGAAAAACGACGCTGAAGCAATGAAAGGAATGTGCCGACAATCGAGGGATTCCGAAGAAAGTGAAGAAAATAAACATAGTCGATCAACGGAAGGAAACTGTCCAACAGGAATTTACTCATCCAATGAAGCTGGACATTGTGGATTGGAGGGATGAAGATGATGACGACCGATGAATCGCTATCAGTTAGTGAATCAGCAATCAAATTGAAAGAGCACTCGGTATTGAGTTCATCGAAGGATTCTTTAAAAGGATACAAGAGGAAGAAGAGGATCAGTGAGGAAAGATCGATGGTGAGAACTCAGTGCATCGGAAGTATTGCGAATCGGTGCACTCATCCAACGATCCTCCTGAAAACATCAAAGCATAGAAGAAGAAGCTATGATGACACGATTTATTGACAAATATGTTCAATTTGTTGATGATGGAAGAGATCAAATAACCAGCAACACAAGCATCGACTCATCCAATGATCCGATTTTCTCAAAGAGAAGAAGAACGGAAAATTGAGAGAAGGATGATCTGAATCGTCTGAATTCTCTTATTTTCTTGTAGAATGTCTCTTGGAATATGGAAAAGAAAAAAGATAATACAAGAAGAGACCGAAGCTTTCTTGAATTCATCCAATGATTCCTTTGATGCGGACGATCGGAATGAATACGGAAATAGAAGAACAGATTGGTTGTAGGTTCGGTAATCGGATTCGCTGATTCTCCTCTGATTCAATGGAGTGGATGTCGCGATAGGCTCATCCAATGATTCCTCTTCTTCAAAAAAAATTGAATGAAAATGATGAACCGATCAGTTGATATTAACAGGTAATTTTGCTATTGTCACAGAAACAGGACCCCCTGGTCGGTTTGGTCCCTATTTTGACAATTCTGATACTTCCTGTATTACTCATACCGTGAAATGTCCGCAGATGGAATTGGTGACCTATCGGCATTTACAATAATTTACATTAAGACCATTTCACCGAAATATTCAAAGTGACTCTAATTTTTTTGGGAGAATTCCAATCTGATAAAGAATTCTGAGAAAAGCCGAAGGAAATTGATGGTAATGTGATTTTGACTTGAAATTTGTCATGAATTATTAATGAAATTGTAGATCTCTAAATGTCCGAAGATGAAATTGAAGACATCAAATAATTATCGACACGCTTAATAATGGTATTTTTTGCAGATTTATTCCAGATACCTTAATAATTTCTTGAAACTCGTTTTTGGGCCTTAAAGCCTGGAGAATTTCATTCTCTAGAAATCTAAAGTTTATAGAAAGATCTCATATCGGATGCTCACCAAGAATCATGATTCACATTTTGGATTCGGGAAATTTTAAGAACTGAAAAAGGTATTTAAAATCGTGGTATCTTCCTCTCTATTAAACTATATTTATATACCTTACAAATATTATTTGATTTAATACTTTCGCAAAACCAATCCAACCCTTTTTAAATTTTATCAATTTGCCATTATTAGGCCTTCCATTCATTTCATACCCTATTCTGTGTTCCCGAATTCGACAATACATTCTTGCTTTTGCAGATTAATTATTCTTGTTGAAAATTGCAAAAAAAAACATGAATTTATAAAAGTTCGCGGAGGGACGTGGACGAAATATGAAAAATCAGCCGATGCGCGAGCAAGTGCGCTCTATTGCCAACACTCTAGTTTTTGCTTCATTATCAATTTTGTTAATTTCTCAGAAATTCACATGTTCATTTCGAATTTGTTGTTCAATTATTAATATTTGTATGCTTTTAGACATTAATTATATGAGGGGGTTTAATGCAATACTCGGAAACTAATGAAAAAAATGATAACTAAGCGAAAACATTTTCCGAATTTTAACAATTAATCAAATATGTAGGTTGTAGGATATTAATCTTCAATAGTTATAAATATTCTAACATATATGCACTTTTTTTATTGATTATTTTGATGTCTGCATGATATTTTACGGTTTTTCTCATAAATGCCATTAATAATCTTCGATAATCATTCCTTGAAAAATTTCAGCGCAAAAACCGATTTAATTTTAAGCATTATTCATTGATCCTCCTTTTGTTCTCTAGAATAATTCTCTATCCGAATATTTTGCTTCATCGCTTTCAGATAGCATAGAATAAGAGGCGAAACAAAGTCAGAAACGCCGGTGTTAAAATCACAAAGGGGCGTTGAAGTTGGGCGGAAAACAAAGAATGCACCTGCCGAGAATTTGCCAACAAATCCGCCGACCCCGCCTCGAGTAATCCCCGTCTGCCTGCATTCGCCAATTGCACCAATGAGACGCACCACGCCACGCTCGTCGGACAACTCACCGCCGCCGGCGAAAAATCCAAAGATTGTTGCTGCTGACAACGCGCAAGAGGAGACTCCGAAGTGAGTTGCCTTTCTTAATACTCACATCATTATTGGAATTACAGAGCGGAGGCTGAAATTGAAATATTGTCGACGAAAGTGAACGGCAAGCTTGTCGAAACCGATAATGAACTTCTCGATGCCATCGCCGAGCAGTTGAAGAAACGCCAGGTCGAATTGGCGATGAAAGCCAAAGAAAAGGTGAGATTTGTAGTTTAAAATTGTGAAAATCATAAGTATTTGGTATTAGAAATCGAAAGAGTCACTGGATGATGAGGAGCAGTCGAACGAATCGGATGTGATTCCGATCGAAAGCGAAGAACGATCCTCAGAGAACAAGGACGACGATGAAGGTACCAGTTGATCACGATTTCATGAATCAAAAATTAATTAGAATGTAACTTGACATATTATCGAATCTGTTTTTTCTATTCTATCCGTTTAACCTCTTCTCATTGTGATTTTCTGTATAATTTTCTTTCCCGTATGTCGATTTCAATGGTTTCGTTTGTGATAAGAATAATTATTTCCGAATTTTTAAATCCATTTTCTTTCATTGTCCATTTCACTTCTATCTATTCACCAAACATTGCATATTATTCGAAAGGTCTCCCTTCCAACAAATTGCTACCCTCTCATTGTTTGATCACGTACTCTATTATTATGTTCGCCCGTTGTGATCTTTCAGCTAACAAATGTGTACTTTTGGAAGTAGTCCGAATATATACTTTATTTGGTCATGACGAGAAAATACTGAAACGCGTAGAAGCCGTCATCCTCTTCGGACGGTGTGATCACAATCTGCTGAGCCGCGATTCTCGCGCTCACTTCTCCAATCGATTGGCCAGTGATCCTTCAAAATGATTTCGATTAAAACTAATAAAAAATAAGTGTTTTTTCAAAAATTAAACTTTTTCATCAAATTTTGAATGTTGATTTGCACGTTTCCGTAAACATCCGTGTTGTACATTGCACCAGAAATGGCCGTCGCAATTCGCGTCGAGAACCCGATGGTCACTTTTTCGCATTTGTGTTGGCACGTGATGAGACCCGTCGATGTCAGCCGATTATTCGGCATCGAGTTGGGATCCTCTAAAAATTCGAATTTCCCGCCACAAGGTTTAGCCTTTAAAAATGGTCTCGTCGCATTTTTCTCCTAGCGTTTCCAAAATGTCACCGCGATTTAAAGGCGCAACGTACCCCAGACGGGTTCGACGAGCAACTTCAAAAACTTGTCGGCGCTCACATAGAACACGTCGAAGTTGACTTGCATCGGATCGATATTGTAGAAGAAGCTGCGAGAACGACGATTTCGATTTTTGTTTTGTTTCGCGCGCTTACTTGGCGACTTTCGACGAATTCAGCGGATTTTCGAACACCTTCTGATTGGCGACCTCTTTGATGATCGGATTGCGATAATTGGCGCCGGGCGCGCCGCGATACATCGTCAATTTGCCGTCGAAACGCTGCTGGATGTTCGAGATTTTTGTCGTTTTCAGCGCTCGGCCGAATCCGTCGACGCTGTAGATGTGCTCGCTGATGATCACTATCGTCGTCTGGTCGCGATCGGTCTGAATATTCATTCGACGATCCGCATGGTAGACGAGGAAGTTGGGATCTGAAAAAAGAGCGCTGACCGTTAGCAATGGAGCGCGGTTGCTCCCTCAATCTCTTTCTTATTTTTCTTGTTCTTTTGGAACATGAATTATGTAATAAAGCATTTCGGGCCCCAAGTTAAAGGCGCATACACTCGATTGAAACGGCCCGCAACATTCTGAACCTTGAGACCCATTTTAAAGGCACACGTACCATCGGCTTGCTTCGCCGTCGTGATGTAGACGACGCCGGTGAGATTCGCGCAATTCGCCGACGCAAAAAATGCGACGGTGTCGGTCGTCAACTTCCAGCCGACCTTCGACCCATCCGAATTCAATTCTCGATTCACCTCGTCCAGTCTGAAAATTGGCGAATTTCGAGAATCGCAATTCTTGTGAAACTACGTCCTCTCCAACTTGGCGTTCTTCACTCTGATCGCGTTCAACTCTTTCGGCTCATCGGTGGAAGCGACGAACAAAAGGGCGCCCGGCTGAAAGCATTTTTTTGGATGCTCGCTTTAAATGAAAAATTGAAATTTTTAAGCGGCTCCAACAACAAAAAATCACCATATCAATCATTTTTCCGAAAAAAAAATCGTTGAAAATTGGCACGGCTTAAAAATTGTGCAATTTACCGTGCGGTGTTTGCGGACGCCACATTTAAACTGTTTCCTAATTAATTCTAATTACGCACATCGTAGAATTGAACTGTAGAAAATTCCGAGAAAAAAAAACAGTCGATTGATATGACACTTATGTATTTCAATATTGAAATACGTGTATTTGGGTGGCGGTGTTTGCACACATTTCATTTCCAAAAAAAAGAAGCGGATTCCGGAATGAGTCGCGACAAGACCCAATTCATTTTCTTCATTATAAGCCTTTAATCGATTATTTTAATTTCGCGATTGATTTTTTTTTTCAGTTTTCTCACAATTTGCCTTAAATTGTCTTTTTGATGTTCGAATTTCAAACAAATTAAATGAATTGAATAGCAAAATCAGGGTTTTCAACGAAAATTGGAAAAGTTTTCAAGCTTCGACGGTATTTTTTAGATATGGTAATGAAAGGCGCATGCCGTTTTTTATTGAGCTGGATCTCGCAGCGAAAGAAGCTGGTAGCCTCTTTTTTTCGGAAATTTTAATTCAAAAATTGCGCTAGTCCACAAACACCACTGTTTTGGCGCGAATCGCATTTTTTGTAACGCGTTTTTCATTTTTTTTTTCTCCAAAAGAAAACGTTTAGAAGATTACTCAATACCAATCGGATCCGATTTTTAATTTTGTCGGATCCGATTGGTTTTGAGTTACCAGAGTCAAAAACATTATTATTACCTCGACGGTCCAAAACGAGTCGCCGCGCTTGCAAATCTCATTGACGGGAATCAGAATCGGCACAGCCGACGTCAACGAGAAAATCAATGTGAAAAGTCGAAAATGCATGGCGAACTTTCAATTTGCGGTCTATTCCTGCTTCCTTATATTGAATGCGATAAGCGATATCAATGAAATCATTTTTCTAATCAGTAACTGATAATTAAGAAAATTACGGACGTTCAGAAAATGAGCACATCAGCACATTTGTGGTTATTTTTTTGAATGGAATCCAAAATTATTGAATTTGAAATGTTTTTTTTTGATATCCGATAATCATCAACTTTTCAAACAACATCAATTCTGAATAAACATTTTTGGTAGATCAAATCTGTCGTTTCGAAAACGTTATCATTTCCCCTCATTTAGAACCACTGATAATGGGTGTCTCGCTTTTTTCTATTCTAGAGAATTTCACGAAAGTCGCCGGAAATTATGACGAGGTGAAAATTCTCGAAACTTTCCAAAAAATCAAAACGAGGACCAAATGAAAATAAGCAGTTCCAACTGTATTCGGAATTCAAATCGAATTCTCGATTTTTTTTTTAATTTCGGCACATTTTTTGAAAAACGCAAAATGTTTTCTGAATGTCTATAACAATTTTACCCTTTCAGGTTTTTTGTATATAAACTTTCAAAAAAATTTGTTTTCCACACGAGACCCGAGGGCGAGAATTCAAATGTGTATTACAAACGAGCACTCTGCGCCGATTTGATTCGCAGTTTATGCAGAGAGTACGGTAGCCGAATTCCCACTGTTTAAATTTGAATTTGAATTGCCGCCTCGAAAAATTGTGATGGTCCACAATTGCGCAAGACGCTCGTTTTTTTGCGATGGTAATAGTTCAGCATCCGTGTAATCGTAATTGAGATGGTGTGAGAAATGCAAAAGCTGGAGTATCTGAGTCACGCTTCTGAATCACAATACACGGCATGTGCGACTCCGCCCCCCGCAAACCAATTTCGCAACGCATTCGCACAAAACTATATTAAGCCGCTTCACATTCCGAATTTATTTTCGAATTATTCTTCTTCGCGCTTCCATCTGCTTCCTTCGATTTCACAATATCCTCCAAGGTATGCATTCAGTTCATAGGGATGATCACCCAATCGGAATCAAGAATTGCGAGAAGACAGAATTCCCAAATATGGATCACAATATCCTCCAAGGAATGCATCAGGGCTGTGCGGCAATGGAATCGCCGAACTGCCGAACTGCCTTGGTGTGCATTCCTTCATTTAATAGGGATGAACATAGGCGTGATCTACTGAGTAGGGTTTCCACGCTAGCGAAAATTTGACCGTCCACTGCCAAACATACAAGTTCATTTCAAGTACGTGAAGAAAGTGAGAATGAAAAAAGTAATAATGTATAAACATTTTTCATTTTATTAACGCACAGTTCTGGCCATAATTCTATCCAAAACCGCATTTTCAGCGTTTTCCAAAGTTGTCTGATTTATATGAAATTTTTTGGGAATGTTTCTGACGCTACGTCCAACTATATTGTTGAGAAATGACAAATGTATCTAGGTGTCGTGGGATCCTGCGTTTTGTACGCAATGCTAAGAGACAGGTACCGTAATCCTCGCAGCGATTTACGGAGATTTTAAAAAATTTTCTTTCAATTTTTTTTGCTGAATTTTCTAATTTTCTTTAGAAATCTTATATTTAAAAACTGTCGAAAAAAGAGTTTAATTATTTATTTTTCAGAATATGTACTTTTCCATTTGTCTAGTTGAGTTGGGAATTATTGTGAAGATTTTGACGCTCTAAAAATTATTTTGAAAATGAAGAATACAAAAACAAGATAATAGAAACGCATACAAAAAGCAAAACACGATTAAATAATTTTATTAACGACAAAAATAATTTTTCTTTTTAATCTCTGCTGTTTTACCAAAAAAATATCGTTTAAAAGTGCTTATTCTGCTAAATACATTATTAAACTCGGTTTCTGCAAAATTTAAAAATTTAATTTAAAAAATTTCGAAAGAAAATTAAAAAATTGAACGAAAAATAAAAAAAAATGAATATGCGAAATTAAATAAAATGTCCCCGTAAATCGCTGCGAGGATTACGGTAACTGTCTCTTGGCATTGCGTACAAAACGCAGGATATTACGACACCTGGATACATTTGTCATTTTTCAACAATATATTACAATTCATTAATTTTTCGACCTTATTTTTTTAGTCGACGGGTCCAAATTGTATTTCCAATGATCAATTACGGGGTGCGGAAAAATTGCATATTTTTTGCGCCATTTTATTTTTTTATTTTAAATATTTTCTTCGAACTTGTGATCATTTTATAAAATTCGTTATTACACCAAAAGAATGGCCAGCTTCATCGATCGACTAAAATCCCATAGACTATTCTGTTTGGGGAGGGTGGCTTGAAAGAGACGGCATCAGCTTTCGCATTACCAATTTTGGACTCGCTAAAGAATGAATGGGACAAATTGGATGACAATTATCTCCGTGCCACCATCAACACCTACTCGAAGCGTCTGAAGAAGGTTTTCAAAGATCGAGAATGAAGAATCGACGAATTTCGATTAACTCGTTATTCTTATATGTTCAATAAATTGTGGTGTCAACTTTTTTGAACGAGTTTTGTTTTTTTTTTGTTTTTTTATTTTTTTTACGTAATTTTGCCGCACCCTGTAAAGTGAAAAAAAACCCGTTCTCTTCCGGTTATTCCAAATGAATACTAACAAGCGAATTACTAGTAAGCGAATTTTTTGCGGACGTGTTTTTGTGACCTAATTTTTTCACGGCCGCCGGTTGCGCATGGAACCACCCTCGGGAGAAATCCCGAAAAAAATCGATAGAATTTTTCAGGACTTTTTCGGAAAAATTCAAGCAATGTTTGGTGAATAGATAGAAGAGAAAGAGTGACTAATTAACTGCGAAAAATTCTCGAAGCTACCGGGATTTCTCGTGATTTTTTGACTATAGATGTTTTAGGGAATTCTCAGAAAATTCTCTCTCAAGATCACCCACTGATGATCGCTCAATGGCCCGTTGGATTCGAGAATTGGCAGAAGAGGAAGAATATATTTCGATATATTTCATCCCTTGAAGAACTGAAAGACTCGATTGTATTGGAATTATCGCAAAAGACGATGAAAGTGACACCATCACTCAAAATCGAGCCATCCAATGAAATTTACAAATGATCGGCTCAATTTTACTTTCAAATCAAATTGCACAATGAATTTGATGCATCCGCGTTTTGAGCAATTCATCTGGATTGTGAAAATGATCGAAGGCAACGGAAGGAAGATGACGATAAGCATTCAATGATCCATCGCTTCGTCACTCGATATGCGTAATTCGAATGGACGATGAAGCAATCATTGAAGTAGGAAACATTGCTTGTTGGATTCGTATTGAGCACATCCAATGATCCTATAATCTACAATGAATTCAGTCGATGATCAATATTACGAAAGAATATTGCGGTGATATTTGAGACATTGGAAAATGAGAAAAAGGGACAAATAAGAACGGAGTATTCTCAATAACAATCATGAAGAATCTTCGAGAAATGGTCGAAGAAAAAAGACTCATCCAATGATGCGATTCTCACACAAAGAGAAGAAGAACAGAAAATACATCGATGATTTAGAGAACGACAAGAATTCGTCTGAATCGCTATGATCATATTCTCGTACAATGAATACATAGAAAAATATTCATTGATCCGCAGAATGTCCAATGTTCGGGATCCTTTGCATCACCTCACGAAGAGGAAGATGACCTGGGCTGGACACGTTGCTAGAAGAACAGATGGAAGATGGACTACTCTTCTAACGGAGTGGCGGTCGTGGAATTGAACTCGGCCAAGAGGAAGACTCTCATGAGATGGTCGGACTCGCTTCGGAAGGAGATCACCACAAGAACAACTGAAGGAGCCGTTATCACCCCGTGGTCCACCAAAGCCAAGGACCGAAAAGCTTGTAAGCTGTATTTTTTGCAGAAGGATATCATGGGAATGATGTTGGTTACTCCGTCTTAAATTCTCCATGGCGTCTCTTTTCAGGCATAAAATGACTACATTAATGAAGACTAGAAGACAGAACGAATGGTTTTCAAAGAAACAGTTACGGTAAAATAATAATTGATGAAAAATGAAAATTAAAAGTGCGAATAGAATGGAAAAACACTACAGCAGTAAAACCAACGTTTCAAGACCAACGCAAATAATACTATGCGCCTTTAAACCTACAGTATCATGACTTTTCGAGTTAATTCCAATTTTCTTGAATTTTTCATAATATTTGTGATTTTTCATGGTGTTCTTCTCATTTTATAGTAATAATTTCAGTTCTCCTTCATTGTTTTCCCATGAAACAAATTGTTATATGCTTATCAGCTCAAAAACAATCATCAGTGCTCAAACAATGCGAAGCAGCGGACAAAAACAACAAGATAGTGAAGCCGTTTAAAAATGAATCGGCTGGGCGCCGTGATTTTCGGTCGAGATGCTTTCGAAAACCTTCGTCACCACCGCATTCTTTCTATTCTTGCTCGCGAATCCTGTGGAATTGGCGAGAGCCGAAACGGTTGAGCTCAAAACGGCGAAGGCGAGTGGGAAGCGGCGACTCGATTTGAATCCACTTCATCTTCTCTGCTATCCATGTAAGGGCGTCGTTTGGCTGCTGGGCGGCATTCTCGGCTCCCTATTAGGACCCAATCTCATCAAGCAGGTCTCATCAATCAATTCTCGTGTCCGCACATTTAATTCTTTAGCTCGGCATCTTCACATGCGCTTATACATCGAGCATTATCATCAAATGGCCATATGTGCCCAATCTTCTATGCACCGCCATTTTTGATGTAAGTCATTCAATTTAGCGGATTTCTGCAGCAAACGTTTCAAGACCGTGTTTTTGCTAACGAAAAAATCGAAAAACGGCTTCTGCTCAACGATTTTCTTGTGTCGAAAAGTGAAAAATGAGCCGGCGACGTCGGCGGATTTGATAGCGAGACACGAGGATGAGATGATCGAGATTCTCGAGTCGGACAAACCGCCGACACTTTCACCATACATGGAGCATTTCACACAAACATTGATGAATTTGATACCAATGGCTGTAAGAGACGGCGAGATTTGTAATTTTTAATTGAAAGGAATCTGAAAATTTGAATAGTTTCAGTCGGCGTGACACCGGAAGAAGTGCAACAGGCGATTCGCAACTTTGCCGCCGCCGTCGAGCACCAAATGAAATATCTCGAATCAAAAAATATCGAAATTTAGTTGCTAATAAATGACATAATTATACAGAAATCAGGGGGGACAAAAACGATGAATTATCTAAACATCTTCATGATCGATTTTCGGCGATTGTTCTTCTTTTTCTCGCTTCCTGGCGTCTCGGGAATCCTGAACACCGAAGGTTTCTTGTGAAGAAGAATGTGACGAAAATAATGTTACATGTTAAATTTTCCGAAATCAATTTTCTCGCCAGGTTTTGGCTTCATCGGCGTCTTGAACGCATCAGTACTGTAATCAAATCTAGACGACGAGCGGAGAATCGAGTTCCGGCTGATCGTGTCAGATGCAAGCGAATCGCGTTTGGAAGATGAGCCGCACTAAAAAAGAAACCACTTGTATGTATTTGAACCTCTCATTCAATGAAAATCAAAAACCCACCGAGATTTTCAATCCAGGTGGCATTGATTCGCGTTTCGATACTTGATATTCTCCAAATGTGACCACCTTCTTGGGACTTTCATGCATTTCCAATTCTTTATCAATTAGTGATTCGTAATTTGCAGCCATGTCAAATGTTGTTATCATTTCATTGTTATTCCCATTCTGAAAATTTCAACTCGAAACAAACAAACAAATAAAATCAAAGTGATACCAGATGAGTTCCAATAAGACGATTCAAATTGCCTACTAATCGTTGCTCGTTCTCAAGATCATTGCTTAATTGCTCCTTGCGCTCCAATAATTTCTTATTGTCTGTTTCAAGAGTTTTGACCGTTTCCTGAATATATTGCATGCTTGGGTCTCGTGAGGAATCGTATTCCCCTGGCTACCTGCAACTTGCGAATTTCCTCCATAATCTCATTGCACTTCTCCAAATGAGCCGCTTCCAATTCATTCTTCTCATTTTGCTTGCATAACTGAATATTCACCAATTGAGATTCGGCATTTTTCTAAAAATGAATCTTCTCGCATTTGATTTCAACCAATTAAAACCAATTTCGTTTCCAATTCTTCAATAACCTCTTTCGATCGCTCATCAGTCTTCATTCTCATATCTTTCTCAGTATCCAACATTTTTGTCAAATCATCGATCTAAACTATTTCTTTAGTTATCGTGCTATGCAGATTTCGAGAAAACTTGCAGAACTCAAAAAATAGTGTCATTGTTCATTTTGTCGTGCGATTACGGAAAATCACTAGATAAGAAAAAAAAAACATTTTTGCACCGGTCTTGACGCAAAACTAAGTGTAGATTTACGGCTAAGCATAATGAGAGCGCTTCCATAGTTTTTTCGTCATTTAGACAATTTTCGGCAATTAAAGGGATTCTGTGTTTACCTGATGGCTCAATCTAGAAGCATGCTCTTCCTTATTGCCCAAATTCACCTCCAAAAGTTCAATGCGCTGTTTCGCCGCTTCCAAACAAGACATTACGCTTGATATATTCTCGTTAAGCTGAAAATTCTCACTCAAAAAATGAGGTAACTTCAATTTTATCGAAAACCTCGTGATTCTTGACACTAGCTAGTAAATGGGTCTGATCGAACGAACTCAATGCCTCATTCAACTTCTGCTTCTCAACTTTTATCATATCCAGCTCATCTTTGAGTCGCTCTATGGTGGAATTCGCCATTTTGGTGCGTTCAGCTTCTGCTTGAACAGCATTCGCGCGATTCTTGATCTCCTCGTCAAGGGCGTTCTTCAAATGCTCCTCCATTTTCTTGGCTTCATCTTCAAAATTCGACAATCGCTGTTTGGTGACGTCAACCTCCATTTGAAGCCCATTGAGCTTCTCCGTCAACGATTGCATCTCCAAATTTTTCGAATTGAGTTCAGTGTTGAGTTGTCGAATTTCCATTTGATTCCTATGGAATTCGGTCGTCAATTCCGATAATGCACTCAATAATTCAGATTCTCTCGCTTGAAATTTCTGAAATTTTTTTCAATCGTTCTCAAAAATTCTCGAATTTCGAAAAACCTCTAAATCGGAAGTATGAAGGTCTCTCAAATCGCGAAGCTGAAGCAGTAGAGCGTCTTTATCAGTTTGTAGAGATTTTAAAGAATCAGCGAATTGCGATGCCTCATTTTCTGCAGATTCTAGTTGGCTCATCAAGCTTTTAATCTGAAATTGATTAAGCATATTTTTTAATTCAAAAATCTTCTACAAAATGTTACATTTTGTCGTGCTCCATCAAGCGATGTCGTCAACTTCTCAGCTTCTGCTGTTTTCAGCTTCAATCGATTTTCGAGATCCTCGACACGCTGCTCATTTCTAGCAACATCGCTTCTCTCGCCGGCTATACTTGATCTCAAATCCTCAATTCTAAACGCATTTCCCATTATTTTTTTGCAAATTTCTTCTTCGTTTCAAATTTACGTCTTTTTGAGCTGCATATTCTCACTGACAAGGCTCGAATTCTCGGCGATCGCGTCATCGAGCTTGATTTCCGTGTCGGCGAGCTCTTTTCTCGCTCGTTTCGCTTCACGTTCAGCTCTCAAAAATTTCATCGTCGGCGAATCGACGGCGTCAACTACCGGACTTCGGCGAGCCGTGTTGCACACCGAACGAATACGACGCGCCGAATTTGTCGGCGTCGTGAACATGTCTCGATGAAGATTGGCTGAAATTTCAAGGAAATTTTCCATCGCTCAACGCAATTATACTTCTTCTTGTCGACGTCGGCGTTGCTGACACGAAAATCGGCTCGTCGTCAGACTTCAGAATCGACCACCAATCATCAACCGTCTCATTTTCATAAAGTTTGTCGAAATGCGAAAACTAGAAAATTATAGATGTTATTTATAGAGATGATTGAACGTAAAAAAAACCTAACCATATGAAGGATCGATTCAATATTGAATACATTATGAGCCGAGCATTGCTCCAGAATATGCTTCAGAATTAAATTGTCCTCTTTCCGCATATGTTCTATAACAAGCGCGAAAAACTGCTCGAAAAAATGTTTTAAATAATAATTATTAAGAATTGCAATAAAACCTTGCAAATTTCCATCGGATCACCGTCCGCCGCCTTCAATACATTCAAATCATCCGACATCGCCGAATTCGTGTGTCTCAGCTTTCTGCAGAGAACATCGTAGAACATTGCGCTTGAATCGAACTCAGTTACGTCACATTTTCTTCAAATTCTCAATTTTTTAATTTAACGTTTTTCATGGTTTTTTTGTACACAAGACTGGAAAGCAGTGAGCCATGCTTTTTCCACAAATCTTTTAGAGATGTAATTGTTTCTCTTTGGGATTTCGACGCTAAAAAATTCGAGAATTGGAGAAATGAGTTGAGAATGGCGCTGTCGACGACGGCGTCCATCTGAAATAATACATTCGTACAATATTACGGTCAAAAAACGGCTTAAAATATTTCAAGCATATATTTTTTTGAACAAAAAATTTGCCACCGTAGTCATTTCAAAGGCGCAAGGCTTGATTGAATTATGGTCTCACTGTGAACAGTAACCGAAAGTAATTCGCCTATGCAAAACAACCTAAAACAAATTCAAAAATCCAACGTTGAAGGATTTGTTTCTTTTTTCATTTAAATATAAAATCATTCGTGAGATAAAACAAATTTATTACACAAAAATCTCTGAAAGTATTTTAAAAATATAGCGCTGTTTGCTCAACTTGGATTACGAAGCAAGTTCGGGGCTCAGTTTTGACCGTCACGACGCATATGCTCTGGTTTCAGATTCTAGCAATAAAACAAGAAAAATTTTTAGATATTAACACATATATTAAAATAATTAACATTCTACAAGCTGGGCAAAGAGTACAATAAAAATATTCCAGAAATTAATCATTTGTTGTGTTCAGTTTGCGGATAATGGGGGAAGCGATTTTTTAAGAATTTTCAAAGCCAATTTTCGCAATCTCATTTTAATTATTCGTTTTATCTCCCCAAAGCTAAAAAAAGTCGAACTGATTGTAATAATAGTTATTGAAATCAAACCACGAGGAGTCGTTCTCAAGATCATTGCTCAATTGCTCCTTGCGCTCCAATAATTTCTTATTGTCTGTTTCAAGAGTTTTGACCGTTTCCTGAATATATTGCGTGCTTGGGTCTCGTGAGGAATCGTATTCCCCTGGCTACCTGCAACTTGCGAATTTCCTCCATAATCTCATTGCACTTCTCCAAATGAGCCGCTTCCAATTCATTCTTCTCATTTTGCTTGCATAACTGAATATTCACCAATTGAGATTCGGCATTTTTCTAAAAATGAATCTTCGGGCATTTGATTTCAACCAATTAAAACCAATTTCGTTTCCAATTCTTCAATAACCTCTTTCGATCGCTCATCAGTCTTCATTCTCATATCTTTCTCAGTATCCAACATTTTTGTCAAATCATCGATCTAAACTATTTCCTTACTTATGGTGCTATGCAGAATTTCAGAAGAAAACTCACAGAACTCAAAATAACCAGTTTTTAGGGGGAATCTGTGTAAGGCTTTTTTTTTAGTTTTTTTGATAGTTTTAACCAGATTTTTGCGGAATCTCCACAGTATCATTGTTCATTTTTCACGCGATTATGGAGAATGACTAGATGACAAAAGAAATACATTTTTGCAGCGGTCTTGACGCAAAACTAAGTGTAGATTTACGGGCTAAGCATAATGAGACCGCTTCCATAGTTTTTTCGTCATTTAGACAATTTTCGGCAATTAAAGGGATTCTGTGTTTACCTGATGGCTCAATCTAGAAGCATGCTCTTCCTTATTGCCCAAATTCACCTCCAAAAGTTCAATGCGCTGTTTCGCCGCTTCCAAACAAGACATTACGCTTGATATATTCTCGTTAAGCTGAAAATTCTCACTCAAAAAATGAGGTAACTTCAATTTTATCGAAAACCTCGTGATTCTTGACACTAGCTAGTAAATGGGTCTGATCGAACGAACTCAATGCCTCATTCAACTTCTGCTTCTCAACTTTTATCATATCCAGCTCATCTTTGAGTCGCTCTATGGTGGAATTCGCCATTTTGGTGCGTTCAGCTTCTGCTTGAACAGCATTCGCGCGATTCTTGATCTCCTCGTCAAGGGCGTTCTTCAAATGCTCCTCCATTTTCTTGGCTTCATCTTCAAAATTCGACAGTCGCTGTTTGGTGACGTCAACCTCCATTTGAAGCCCATTGAGCTTCTCCGTCAACGATTGCATCTCCAAATTTTTCGAATTGAGCTCAGTGTTGAGTTGTCGAATTTCCATTTGATTCCTATGGAATTCGGTCGTCAATTCCGATAATGCACTCAATAATTCAGATTCTCTCGCTTGAAATTTCTGCAATTTTTTCAATCGATCTCAAAAATTCTCGAATTTCGAAAAACCTCTAAATCGGAAGTATGAAGGTCTCGCAAATCGCGAAGCTGAAGAGTTAGAGCGTCATTGTTCGCTTGAATTGACTTCAGTGAGTCGAGGTACCCTGGCTCCGTTTCTGATATTGTTGATTGTTGTCCACCCATCTCTAAATATTATTAAATTTATGGTACTATGGAGATTTTCCAAAAAAACGGTGAAAGACTATCAAAAAACTCAAAAACCTTTTCAGATTGCCGAAAAAAACTATGTAGTTCTTTTTTGAGTTTAGGATATTTAAAAAATCGGAAATAATCTATCGTAACCAAATTAAAGGCGCATTGCAATTTGCTGTCTATTTGCAATATCAATATAGGGTCTTTGAACGAAATCATTAATTTTAATTGTATTCAACCTAATGATGCAATTATACTCTACATATTGAACCAATCAAGTAGATCAACGCGTTTCTCGAAATTTTTCGGATTCGATTATTTTGCTAGTTTTTCAATATTTAGAAATGCCCATGTTTTCGACTTTTAATTAATTATTTTGAACAAAAAAGTGCAAACGATTATGAAGTGCAAAAAATGGCGAAGATAGGCTCAAAAATTCATACCGAATCATGCGGTTTTTCATATTCCTCTTCTTATTCTCACCAGTTTTCACTGACCCGATCGATTTTCAAGAGAATACTGATTTCTGGATTCAGAATATTTGCAAGAACTGCGAATCGGCGGTAACAATTCTCAAATTCGCATTAAAAAACAAACTAGGAGCACAGGTATTTCAGCATTTCCATCCGTGAACCCGAATAAAATCCAGATCGCGATTAATAGTTGCACATTACTTCTGACGCCAATCATCCCACCAACAGTCATCCGCAATTTCATGTGCACCGCCATCATTCAAGGAGCCAAAAACTATCTAAAATCAACTCCACCGGATGTAGCATGTGCTCGACTAATGCTCTGCTCGAAAGCATTTCAACAAAACGTTTTGCTATCTACAATTTATTCAAAACTTCTCGAAAATTTAACATAAATCAATTTACACTTTAAGAACAAGTGGCTTCACGAGACTTTGCGCCTTTTCGGCTCCGCTGAGAAGCTCGACAAGCTTCAAAGCGAACTCGAATGAAGTTCCCGGACCTTGAGAAGTCACCACTTTTCCAGCAACCACCACGCGATCCTCAGAATAGTTGTAAGCTGGCGTTCCATTGATGAGCTGCTCCTTGACGCTGAAGTGGCTCGTGACCTTGTCGGCGGCAATTCCGTGAGCTTGAAGGACAATCGGTGCCGCACAAATCGCCGCAATCCATTTTCCGGCATTCTGCTGTTTCTGTAGGATCTCACCAACCGATTTCACCTAATTTTTTTTGGCAAAATCAATTAAAAAGTCAAGTGGCATTTCGATACCGATGTCAATGTTTTGCATCCCGGTCCTCCGGGAATCACAACGATGTCGAACTCCTGATTCTTGACGTCTTCCAAAGCGGCGTCAGGAACGATGTGAAGTCCACGGGCGCACTTCACCTAGAAACAAACAAACAAGCCTAAATTATCCAACCATGCGCCTTTTTCTAAACTTACAGGCGCCTTTCCAGCGACGCCGGCGTAGGTGACTTTGACGTCTCCGCGAACCAGACAATCTCCGGTAATGGAAACCTAGAATCCCCATAAGGCAAATCGATACCATCATCGATTACCTCCATCTCCTCAGCACCTTCTGCCGGAATGATGATCAGCGCAGTTTTCTGTGAAGCCATGGTCGAGTAGTATCTGAATTTCTTAAAGTTTAGGCAGCAAAATTTCAATTCCAGATATTATTGTTGGCAATTTCAAACATCTAGAATTCTAGATAAATGTTGGAAGATGGCCAAAAAAATGATTTATCGCTAAAACAAATTAAACTAACTAACAGGAAAAAAAAGATAACAAAACATGAATTAAGAAGGTTCGGATTTGATTTGCTTCGGCTGGTCTCCATATTTGCCTTCTTTGAATGCCGTTCGGACTGTTTCACCATAAGCAAGCTCAAACAATGTTTCAGGCGTCATTTTCGGTGGCGGCCATCTAAAAACTCTTATTTAAAAAAATATCATATGCCGATTTTACCTTTCATCTTCCACCGTGTGTAAGTCGGCTAATCGTTCCGATCCCTTCTCCAATACCTTTTTCCTATACGCCGCTTTTCGTTTCTCAATTTGAACATCTACTCGATATGAAACATACGGTTTAAGTCTGCAAAAATTCTCGAGTTCCTCCAAAAACAAAATAATCTTTAAAATTCTCCCCTACTTAAACCCTTCCAAATTCGGGACAACAAGCTCATTTCGCATCTCCTTGACTGGCACAAAGTTTCCCTCGGCATCGTAGTAGCCATCTTCTTGAACCCCCGTGTATCTAGAAGTTCAGTTGATAAAATGGCGAGGAAACTCGAAAGATTCAAACATCGCACAAAGATCGACCAAGAATTTGCAGAAACGATAAAAAAAACCAAAATGAACTTTGGTAAATAAGTGATTGGCAGTTCCAATTTGCACAAGAGCAAAGTTCAAATTTTAAGCATGGCGAGACCTACACCAGGGATTAATTATTCTTTACAAAAACAACAGCAGCCAACATTTTCGCTTCACGAAATATATTTTTTTATAGTGCGAAAAATTGGCGGAATTCCGAAAAATTAAAGAGGTCTCGACGCGCGGTGTGCGCCTTTAAACTATCTTAAATCTACACTTTTACTTTTGCGCCAAGACCAGTGTAATTGCTTTTTGGCATTTTGCCAATATTCCGCGACTTCGACAATATGGAGCTACCATAGTGTGATTAAAGGAGCAACGTGTATTTTTATCATTTCGAAACATAAATCACAATTCAAAAAAAAAAAATAACACTCGCAAACCTATGCAATTCCGGTGGATTCAGCTTCTGGAATTTCGGCGACAATTCCGGAAACTCGCGATTCTGTCCCGGCCATAGGAACTTCTCAATTCGATATGGTCCGATTTTTCGTTGTCCATAAGAGCCCTTCTTCACAAAAGGCCATGGCGATCGGAAATTGACGGGATTCAACGATCGGACCCCCCGAGTGCTTGTATGCGCGACAAGTTGCGCCGCATTCGCTAATAGCCGCTGATGGTTCATAACCTGGAAATGCTTATAGGCTTCTAATCAAAAATCGATTGAAAATATTCGAATTCGGTGTGAAAACCCGAAAAAAACGCAACAAATTAGCGAATACAACTTATATTTTTTTACAATTATAATTATAGTGAAAATAAATATAAATGAAAGGGTCACGCGGGAAAATAGGAGGGAAAGTTGGAAAAACACTAACATTCAAATCTACCCATCTATCACAACACAATGAAAATGGCTAATTTATGGCAAATCGGAGATTAGAAGGAGCTTGTGTTCTCCGTGTGGAGCACAAACTTGTAATAAGCATCATTCATTTGCTCCAGGAAGATGAAGGTTAGTACGGTGTGAGGGCCGAGTCGCATGTAATATGGTGTGAAGCCCTTCCACAATGCGAACACCCCTTCGTTCTTAATGATCTAAAAACGGAAAAAAGATTTTCAACAAAAATTCGGATTCCCACCTTGGCCCAGACATCAAAGGCATTCTTGTATTCCGGCTTGCCATCGATAACCTTCATTGATTGAATTCTAGTTTTCGCTATATCCACAGGCATCGAGACTATCGTAGTGGCCAATCCGGAAAGCATTGAAGCTAGGAAATGACAGAAGATTCCGTCTTGGACAAGCTTCGTCTCGAGAAGCTTCTCTTTGGCTTGAGAGTAGGTTGCAAGTTGGGCAGCATTTACCACCATCGCGCGCATTACAGTAGGAGTGCAGCCCTAATTATGCAATTTTTATGAATAAATTAATATTTCATTTCTCACTCTCCACAATGTCAAGACTCCTTCCTCTTTAACAATTCTTGTTAGAGCATTGACAACTCCTGTGTAATTTCTTCTTTGCTCTACGGGAAGACGTCCATCACTGGTCATTCGAATAAGCGCGAGCTCTGCAGGGGTTCCTACAAACGAACCGATGCCTCCGGCGCTCATTCCTAATGCGGCTTTCAAGCCAAATGACAACGGTTGATCTCTGAACAATACAAACATGATTTTTAAAAGTTCGCGACACAAATAACGTACTGTGAAGAAAAGAGCTCGAGCATGTACGTATAACAACCCAATCTAGTTGTTGTATATGTTGCTTGACGTAGAAGACCTGCCGAGAGCCCATTATATACAGCCATGAAACCTTCATTTTTGATAATTGAGGTTAGTGCATGGAAACTTGAGCGGTATTCTTTCTTTCCTAAAATTTTATATTTTTTAATTGCATTTTCGTATCATTTACCTGTTGTTCCGGAAAGTTGCATTCGATTTTTGACAAGATCCAAAGGCTGCACGAAAAGAGTAGCCCCCATTCTGAAAATTACTGATAATTGGTTTCTAAAATCTTAGAATCTCATATACCCAGCAGTGCCACCGAAAATGAATTTGACACTGTTCGGAATAATGGCCTGGTGCTTGTCTCCCATATTCTGAAAATGGTTACATCAATTTCGGACACAAAAAAAGGCATATCAAAACAACACGTTTTTGGTGTGGTTGTTTATCACGATACAACTACTACTATGTAGGCAACAACATCTGATTGATAAACGTTTTTATAAATAGGACTATAATTTAAGAAGAACCAGACTGCAAATAAATCTGGAAACAGAGATAAATTGCAAATAATGGAACCTAAAGAAGCGAGAGAAATCCAACGCACGGGAAATGCGTCAGCTGGTGCAAAATGACGTAATTCTAGTGCGGCTGGCGCGCTTTTCGATATTTTTGAATTTGAATTTTTTCTAGTTTTTTTTAATCCTTGCTTTCAATCTTATTATCTTTGTTTAAACATTATTTCCAATTTTTTCTGGCACCTATAATTTATAACCATCTAAAATAAAGCTTTGAATTTCTGTAAGATTCGAAATGTCAATCTCCAAAACTTCGGCATTTTTAATTAAAAAAAAAAATGCTTGCAGATGGATATTTGGATTCAAGTAATAAACACGAAATTGGAATCCGAAGAATTCGAATTTGAAGGAATATTTTTAGGTGGCAAAATTGTGTTACAGGTATGATTTTTATGAATGTTAATGCTGAAATTGATTTCAGAAAGATTTTTTCGATGAAAATGACGCATCAACCTCATCAGGATGGCTTCTTCATGCTTATTTCAGGCCAATTGAATTTAAAGACAGACCTTTTATAGCCGATATTTGTTTTCGATATGGAACTAGGAGGAGAGAGGTGAAAAATCAAAACGTGAGGCTTTGACGTCGAAATAATTTTAGATTATGTCAATTTTTGTCGAAAACGACACATTCTTGGGGCATGTGACGTCCAGAGAGAAAAAAGGAAGAATTATAATTGCAGCTAGAGTAAGAAAAATTGGACAAATAAGAAATCAGTGTGTTTTTAGCTTAGGAAATTCCTGTGTGGAGTTGATCTCAAACAACCATCGAGTTCTCGAAACTTCATTGTTCAGGTAAAAAAAATTCCTAAAGTCGCAAATTTTTTTATTCTTTCAGAATTTTGACGCAAAATTAAAGGAAAGCGTCCTCTATTATGTTAGCACAATCAAATTGAGCTTCATCGGAGGAGATTTGTTCAAAAAATGGCACGCGCAACACGAAATCGGTGTATTGACCGTAAATGAAGCATTTGAGACATCGGCGATTGAAACGTTATTGGATTCCACTGCCAAATATGACGATATTGTGATTATGAGGTAAATTTTGTGGCCGAAATTCTGAGAAAATTAAATTTTTAGGCATACTGTAGACAGGTTAATTCTTCTTGCGAGAAAATTCCGAATGCACAAACTTATGAGAGCGATTGAGGATTACATTGTGAGCACAAAATTGTTAAGTTGGGATGAGAAAATGCTGCTAGCGCTTCAATATCGAATGAGTCCACTTTACGTGCAGATTCAGAAGCAATATTTGATGTCGCCATGGACGACACTTTGCAGGGTAATTACTGTTCTGAGAGCAGGGACCATTATGATTATATTTGCAGGTCCAGCGGCTTCTGTTGTCTCATTACGTTAAAAATGGAGCCGAAGAGGTTTCGAATCCCTATGAGCAGCTTCATAAGCACTTTTTAGAACTTATCATGTTATCCGATCAAAATATTTGTATTGGATAGCGGATGTTTGCAATGAATTTTTAAATTTTTCTTCTCTGCAAGCTTAAATCACCTGTCTGAATCCAGGAATTGAGTTATTTCGAAGTTTGGGGGAATGCTAATCATTATGTTGTGTTGAACTTTTAAAAAAACAATTAAATTTCGCCCATTTTTTGGCTTGAAATGTCGTGTTCTGTTGTCCAATTGATCGCTGGACGAGGCGGTGATGATCCGCGTGGCGTCACTGGCTCGGTGAGCCTTGCACGTCGCGATGATCTTCGCATTCTAATCGACGCCGGCGATCCGTGGAATGGATCGGAGATCATTGCCGAGCTTCGAAAGCTATCCCTATGCGCGTCTGATGTCACCCACGTGATTATCACCCATGGTCACGTCGATCACTGCGCAAATCTGCTTCTATTCCCATTTTCAACAATAATCATGGATTCTGACTTCGTCAAGAAGCAGTCGAGACACGCGCCGCCCGACTACTCAACCATCGAGGAATTCCCGTTTCAGCTGTCGGAGAATATCAAGGTACGGGGATCAGGCTTGGGTGAAAAGCAAACTAAAATTTCGATAATCGAAATTTTATGGAAAATTGAATGTGCCTTTAAACATTTTTATAGTTTTGAAGAAAATGGCGAATATCTTGCTTTTCAGAAATATTTTGTTTGCGGAGAAAAAGAAATTTGAAATGAAAAATTTCGATATTATTTAAAAAATTTTGACCACCCGAAAATTTCCGAAGAATTCTTTGGTAAATTATTGGTAGACGTTGGACGTCCAGCGAATATCACAAGGGATCCTTAACTGATGAAACGAAAGGCGGATACCGCGAATGCGGAAACTAGTGGTTTCCGGTTACCAAGGATTTCTACGGAAAGACCGGACCGGTTCAAAATCTCCGCACCCCCCCCCCCATTGACAGTTATGAGAAAAAGAAACAATAAAAAAATTTTTTGCCCAAGTCGACCCTGTAAGATATAGAATGCTTATTACCCTGATCGCCTAGATCCACAAACTCCGCGGACATACCCATTCGGATCTTCTCGTCGAGATTTTCGAAGAGGACGGATCGACGACGATGGTCTGCGGAGATCTCATTGAAAGCGAAACCGATGATGGAATGGAATTGGCGGTTGACAAGATGCAGCTCGAAGAATCGCAGCGGTTCATCTTCTCCAGAGCCGATTTCATTGTACCGGGACACGGCAAAATGTTCAAATCGGCTCATTGATTATTATTATTATTATTATTACGTTGCTTTTGTGTCTTTTATTTTCTCTCTCTCTCTCTCAATTGAATCTCACGCTCGTCTTTTATTTAATTTTTGAAATTGAATATTCATTTTTTGATTGACTTGAACTGTGATAAATATGGCATTTTTAAAGGCGATGACTCACTGAAAATGGCGGACGAGACAAGCGGAACGTTGCGCGGAAGCTGCGCGATTTGTCAGAGCGCGTTCACGTCGGCCGGCAAAATATCGGCGCTCAATTGCGGACACACATTTCATTTTTTGTGCGTCAATCAATGGCTTGCGGTAAGCAAAATCGTGTTTTTCGTTGTGTCGGAAACATTTTGAACGAATTTAGGTGAAAAAAGAGTGTCCGAATTGTCGGAAACGCGTCAATGTCAAGACGGGTTTTATCGAAAAGTTGTTCTTCGATGTGCCCGGATTTGATGCAAACAACTCGACTATTAATTCGATTGATTATGCAGCAAAGGTATCATTTTTTGCAAAAAATAAACCTAGACATATGAATTTTCCCAAATAAATGAACTGAGTCGCCGTTTTAGGCTGAGGAACTTGCTGCTGAGCTCGCTGTTGAGCAGAACGCTCATCTGGAGACGAAGCGAAGTTGCGCGACACTTCGTGACACCGTCAAATCGTTGGAGAAGAAGATCATGCGAGAGAAGGAGAAGTACAATCGAGAGGTGCCGACGCTGAGGCAGAGGAATGAGCAGCTTGAAATGATGGCCCAGGAGGCGAACAGCTTCAAGCACGAGCTCAATCAAGCCAAAATTAAGCTCAAGGCTTGCGAGTTGTAAGTGTCTGTCTGCCGAATATCCATTCGATGCCCTTATTTGCAGCTACAAGCTTCTTTCGTTGAATCATGGCGAGCAGAACATCGACGCGTCGCTATCGAAATATATAAAGAATGGAGGAGTTGATACGGAAAAATTTTTCGATCTCCTTAAAAGGTAATGCGCCTGTATCGAACGTGGCCAATTTTACTTGAGAGATTAGTCAGAATAAGAAGCTGAACACGAAGGCGAAAGAAGCGGTTCGAGAAGCGGACAAGCTTCGCGCTGAAATTCGGCCGCTGAAAAATGAAATTAAGGAGAAAGATAATGTGATTGCGGTAAGTTTTGGTGAATTCAAATTAGTGGAATTCTTTAATTTTTGTTTTTTGCAAAATTGGCTAAATATCTTCGCACTACTTATTTTAGGCGCTGAAGAAGGAGATTGAGGACCTTCGAGAAGCCGCGAACGTCAACACGCCGGTGAATAAAAGACTGCGATCGATTCTGATGGAAGGCGATACTCGTAAGAGGCCTTCTTTGGGATTTGAGACGACGAATCCATTGATGAACAATGATTTGACGTTTCTTGAGGTTGGTTTTTTGGAATTTTGAAAGAATAATGAATTTTTTGAAGGAGAACAAAACAGAAGCTTCGACGTCTTCAGAACAGCCTTCTAGTAAGATTTTGCCTTGATTGAATATTGATTCTTATCGAGCTTCGTTTTTGCAGCCTCCTTTCCTTCGGTTTTCGACTTTGATGAGGATGAATCGAATGTGTTTAAGGTAAAATTGAGGAAAAGAAAAAGGAGGAGAAATTCGAAAGTGCTATCTAAAATTAAATAAATGATGAATTATTTGTGTTTTCTTTTTTTTTTAAACAAACTTTCCATTTTTAGATAATTTGGTTTACAGATTCTTAAGAAAAGGCGAGAAGCATTGGCTGGAGAAACGTCGATGGCGGCGGCGATTCCGAGTATTGATGAGTGCGACAATTTTTGGGAATTCGTTTTAGCTTTTTATCCTTTTTTCAGCTCTTTTGACTTTTCCTTTGATGTTCCAGTGCCGCCTAAAATCATGAAGCGAGTACCGATTCCGAAGAAAGTGCTTCAACCGATTAGCAACCCGAATTTTGATCTTGAGTCAGTTTTTTTAAAAATGCTAACTCAAAGTTGTGAAAGATAATTTTGTTTGAATTGCCGCCAACGCAAATCCCTCATTTGATATTAGATTTGAATTCGGTTTTTCGATTCTCCCATTTTCTTTTCAGTTCTCCATCATCGATTGCGCCGAGACCTATAAAGAATCCGTTGAAACGCACGCTATCTCAAGACGACAAGGCGAAAAAGGTTGCGATTTTTGCAGCATTTGTCCAAATTTGGAATTTTTTTTAGAAACCTGCTGTGAAATCGGCGCGTCTTTCATCGTTCTTCAACCGAATGCTGTCGAGCCCGGAGCTTGTGACGATCGATGATTGACGAATTGAACTTGTATAAATGACCATGAATTGAGAATATCTGAATAAATTTTGTAATTTGGACAACAGATTTTTTTTTGTAAATTCGAAACCACGTCATCTGGAATCCATATTTTCTTTAAACCGTTTTTTTGCCCCAATATTTTGTCGTGAAATTAATTTCAGATGATTGATGTTCATTGTCATTTGGCCGACAATAAGTTCAAATGCGATTTGCCGGAAATTCTCGAAGCGGCTCGTCGCGCGGAAATTCGCAAAATTGTTGCGGTTGCCGAATTCCCGTCCCAATTCGATAGGCTAATCGAGATTTGCCAACAGAATCCGGGATTCGTCTACGCCGGAATCGGTGTTCATCCGATTCAAGTTGGTTCTTAAATCGGCTTTGCTATTTTAAGTTTTGCTGAATGAAAATTTTCAAGCTATTTTTGAGAAGCAAAAAAAAGCATTTAAAATTATCTTGATACATTTTTTGATTAATCTTTTCCATTTATATGGTTTTAATTTTTTAAAAAAATGATTGAGACCTTAAATATTATAATTTTTAAAGAAAAGGAATAAAGCGGCAAAGTTGAAGCATCTGGAGAATGTTGAGAGCTATTTATCAAGATTTCAGCAATATATCGTCTGTGTTGGCGAGGTTGGTATGCGCCTTTAAATGGGGTCCCGCAAAAAATCCTTTTAGATTGGCTTGGATCACACATCTTCTCAATTCAAGCTCTCTGTTGATGATTTAAAAGAGCAGGAGGACGTTTTTCGGAAACAATTGGAATATTCCAGGCAATTTGATCTACCTGTGTAATTAAGAAAAAATATAATTTATAAATTCTTGCATGATATTTGCTTTTAGAAATGTGCATTCACGTAGTGCTCCATTGCGGACTATTGAAGTTCTGAGGTCCGAGAATATCGAAAATGTGATTTTGCATGCTTTTGATGGGAATCAGGAAGAAGCTGCGATGGGAGTTCAAGCTGGGTACTATTTCTCAGTGCCGCCCAGTTTTGAGAGGAGCGCCGATGTGGGAAATCATGGGCGAATGGAGAATTACATATTATTTTAGACTCTTGAAGTTGTGAAAACGATTCCAATGGAAAATCTACTATTGGAAACCGATGCTCCGGCTTTAGGACCATTGAAGGGAGAAAGGAATGAGCCGAAGAATCTTGAAGCTTCTGTGGATATTATTTCAAAAGTAATAAAAGCTACATTTTTTTATTAAAAAAGTTTTTTTTTAGGTAAAATCGATATCAAAATCTCAGGCTATCGAAATAACAAACAACAATTGTCACCGATTATTCAAATTTGTATAAATCAATTCCATCTGCGGACAATTTTCAACGTTATGCGTATTATATGTATAGAATTCTGCAACGGCGTTCAATATTTGTTTATTTGTTTACCGTTATGCCGAACAGGTAATATTACATATATGGCGAACCCGGGGGGGCCGGACGAGGCCCTTAAGCAAATAATCGAAAAGCTTCCGAGCTGAGAAGCACACAAACACACACGCTTTCGTTTTGTTTTACGACGAAACAATGAATAATATTTTGAATTTTTATCTTTACTATAAGAACTTTTCGTGCCGAAATAATATCTATTTTTAACTGCCACGCCGATCGGTCCTTTTGCTCGTCTGTCAACAATACGATTCGCTCGGCACTGTTATCTTCTTCGATTTTCTGCTTTTCAAATGTTTGCATTTTGTTGCAGTGTGTGCAAAACGGGCCCAAATTGCTTGTTATGGAATTCTCATCGAAATTGTCCGTCTTAATCGGCCATTCGCCGGAATCTCTTCATCTCATTTGAATTCGAACGGCCTTGATTTTGCGCGGCCAGTTTTCACTAGCGCGTTTCGACGCACGCGGTTTTGAACTTTCAATGACCAGCCCAGCGACATGAAAAAGTCTTCAATTTGCTATAAGTATTCATCTTTTCGATGAATCTCGCGAAGCATTTTCACGAAAATAAAAAAAAAAATCAAATTGGTGGCCGAGAATTTCCTAGGCCATATTTTGCATAATTGTATTCCACGCGGACAATTTTAATAAAATTATTTTTTTATTTCTGCCATTTTTTTTGCTCGCGATCAACGAAACATTTTCTATTGTTATACATCCATTTTAGGTGTAGTTGCGCGGCGCTTCTCATTAGCCAATGTTTGCGCATTCTCTCGAGTTTCTTGGTGTCCTTGCCTCTTGTTAATGGCTATCAATACATAGTAATCCGCGTGCACTCGAGCCAACATTGTCGCAAAAATGTTTTTGCAGATTATCACTAGCTCACTACTCGCATAGCAACCGAATTCGTCGCCGACCTTCTCATTTTTCCTTTTTTTTGGCGTGAATGTCATCATCGCGTGGCACTGCGCTGTTCTCATCATTCAGGAGCTCGCAGCGAAGCGCTCCGCTTAGCGTGTCGGATGTGAGTCGTCGAATATAATGGGGAAAACAAGAAACGGATTCGCACTTTTCAGGAAGAGCTCATCTTCTCGCAGGCGTCGAGCTCGGCGGCGAAATTCTACGGCAATAGCAACGCGGAGAACACGGCCCGTTTGGACGAGTCGCTCGTCGAACTCATCCGCTATATATCAAATATCGAGAAAGCGGCAAGACTTTCCCTAAATAATAGGCATATTAAGGAATTACTAGGATACACGCCATATATTCTTCGTGAGTGCTCGTTCATTTTTCGGACGTCGCCTCAAAATTTGCCCAATTTTCAGAAGCTTCCACAACTTCGGCAAACACTCGCTCAAGATTCTATCGCCTTCTATTTAATATTGGTAATCAAACCATCAAAAAAACTATACAAAAGTCGTATTTATTTTTCTGCCAAATTTCAGCTCACTATAATGTTCCAATTCGTCGCTATATGGCATGCGATCTCGAACTCTGCGGTCCGATATTCCATTGTTTGAAAATTTCGCTGCGTGAGGAGCTCGGCCCACAGAATCTCATTGACATCCTCCGCGTCATTCAGGTGCTCACCTATGAGAAGACGGTGGCACTCGCCTCCTGGACAAATGAGCTCATCTCATTTTTAATATCCGAAGTGTGAGAATGCCTCGAAAATGATGAATATGATGATGTTGTTAATTTTGAAGGAATAGAGAACCCGAGGCTGAATGGCTTCCATATTGTGTGGCGATTTTGTGCAATTTGGCAACACGATCGAAATCGGCGTGCAATCGCATCAAAAAATCGGTATCTACCCCGTGTATTTCGAATTTTGAAACAAATTTTAAAATTTAGAGCACTTATAAAACGTTTTGCAAACGGACCAAGGACCTTCTACTTCATGATTCTCGGATAATAGTGGTCTCATGCCTCGTCCTAATCGGATATTTGGAAGAAGTACTTCGAGACATGGTATATTGTCCGCAGAATGTCGAGCAGACCTTTAAATGCGTGTTCAATGTGCTCATACAAGGCGATGACGATTGTTTGATGACAAGACAGATTGCTGCGGACCTTCTACGAAGGCTAATAGTCTCAGGTCGGAATTTTTATAAACACAGTTGTCGGCAATAATCAGCGAATTCAGACACGCCTTCGATCTCGTCGGTTCCGACCCTCGCCACGACAGGAAAAGATATTTTGAACTACGGTTATTTTACGAATTTCATTCAAGAGACCGCAAATCTTCTTGTGATTCTGAATCCGCGATTGGAAGAGGCCACCAAGGTAGATATTTTTTGGGAAAAGCTTCTTTCAAAAGGAAATATTGAACGATTCCAGATATATGATCTTTTCCTTTCGTTCTGCTCCCTTCAAATCCTTCGCCCTCATGTGTGTCAAGCTATAATACGATGTCAACCGTCTGAGGCGCGTCTAACCACCCCGATTTTAGGTTTTTTTTTCCATAATTTCTATATTAGCGAAAAACCTGTTTTAGCTGTTCTAAATGCTGCTCGAATGTCTTCCTATGAGGCGATCAATGGAGAAGTACCGCTGAAAGCGCTGAAATTGCTCGCCTATCTGCTAAGTGTACGTTTTTCGTCTCAAAAAAAAATTACGCGAAATTTTGCAGGAAATTGTTGAGCCGAATGAGAAGATTGTGCCGCACATTCCAATCGAATTGATTGTTGAATTGGTCCGCGAATGCGTTTCCACGGAAATCGATCTCAAGAAGGACAACGTCGACATTTGCTGCCGACGATCGCAGTTGGGCCTGAGGCTCGCCGAAGGTGAAATAAATCATCTGCGGACATTTTTCAAAGGATTTTTTTGCAGTTTGCGCTAGGGATGAGGATATCCGCTCGCATCTTCTTGAGATATGCAGCGCTCGACTGTGCAGCAACATTGCCAACTATCAGGTTACCATTTTTCGATTGATTTTTCGCAAAATTACCCAAATTTGTGATCTCAGTTCCACCAGAATCCGGTTGTGATGTATCTGACGAAGCCGCCACTTCAAAGGACCGAAACGCTGGAATCCTGGAGGTAGGATTTCGTTTTTGCTGAAGTTACACAAAGCAATTTAAGCATGAGCGGAATTAGTATTGTTCTGGAGCTTTGTCGACTCTTGGCGGTTCTAAAGGACCATTCGCGAATGCACAAAGAGCAATATTGGCAGCTTCTCAAGGTTTGCGATCATTTCGACATCTCGCACAATTCCATTTTTTTTAAAGGATGAACGCCTTATTCCATTTCTAGCTTATGCTATATCATATGGCGATCATGAGACGGTGTTGTATGCGTTCAAAACGTATTCGCATTGCGCTCAGGTTCACGCGTTTCAAACACACTTGTAAGAATCCACGATTCGAGCCACGATTCTCATCGAATTCCCATTTAGATTGGCGGAAATGGTGGCGTCTTGCACGTTGGAGCGAAGAAATCCGCTGAATGGCATCACGGCGAGCTCGAAAACAACGCCGTGCAGCTCGCAAGAGGAAAAGTACAGCGGGTAAGCGACGGCGTTCTTGCCGAGACGCGGACTACAGTAACCGTGTTCAGCGAACGATTGTCGCATCCGAGAGCCGAGCATGATGAGAGGTCGGTGAAGGCGCTCGACGAGCTTCTACGCAAGGTGTCCATTGAGGGATGCAATTTGAAGGACACGAAGACGTCAGAATTGTTTGCGGCGTTTGAGCGAAAGATTGAACTCCTTCAGGTTACGCTCGTTTAAAGGAGCATATTCCCGAATAGGCGTTTTTCAGGCTAGAGAACGCGATTTGGAGTCGTTGGTGCGTGCGAAAGATGAAGCTCTAGCTCAGAGCGAGAAGCTTCGGATACAATATAAAAATGGTGTTGGCGCAGCGAATTTTGGATCTGATCTAGAGGTTTTTTTTGTCGTATCTTTGCTGCGGACATTTTATCGCGGGACGTTTTTTAGATCTCCAAAGTTCGAAGTGTAATGCAGGAATGTGAAGAGTTGCGAGACCAGAATCAGAAGCTTTCGGCGTTTTTAGAAGTATTCGAAAACAATTTTTTGCCTTTGAATGAGAATCGTTTTAGACGGCGAAACACGACAATGAGGTGAAGCTTCAAGCACTACGCGACGAGCTGAGACGAAGCACGTTGGAGTGTGAACGGCTGCGAGTTGAGAATCAGAGCAATCAGAAGCTGGTGGATTCCTACACGATATCTTGTGATGAGCTGAAGAAGAAGCTGGAGACGTGAGACTGACATTTCATTTTAATTTTTGCAAATCCAGTATTTGAATCTAATTTTTAGAGCTTCTGCTTCTGTCTTCGAGCATCAGCAGCGCTCGAATTTGTTTGAGCGAGAGAAATCGGATTTGGCAGCACAGCTACAAGGTAGGAAATCAGCGAAAACTATTTTCATTTTTGTTCTCCCATTTTTAGTAGTGAAATGCGAAGCGGATCGAGTGATTAAGACGAATGAAGCGGAAATTCACAATTTGAACTCGAAAATCGCCCAACAAGCGGCAAATATTGAAGCGTTTTCGCACGAGAATAAGGATATTCGGCGGCAATTTGACGAGAAGCTTCTCGAATGTGAGACGGTCAAAGAGCAGGTGGGACGATTGGATTCTCATCGAGCTGGACTATTCCAATGGGTGTTTTTTTTCAGCTCGCGATGCTTGAGAATCAGTACAATTCGAAGGATAAAGAGTTGGCGAGTGTTCGCCAGCAGGTCGGTCGATTTCGTCTATGTTCAGTCAAAATGTGAAATTGGTTTTTGATACGTTCTTTCTTGCTAAACAGTTTTCCATCTGCGGACAAATTTCTAAATTGAAAATCAATTTTTTTATTTCAATTCCCTATGTGCCCAAATTACAAAAAAAAATTGGCGCGACATATCGTATTTCTCTGTTATTTATTTTCAAAGGCGCACGCAAAAAGTTGCGCGGGTCACGTCGCGAAGTCGGTACTGTAATTTTTTAATTGCTGCTTCTTTTCAATTTTTTGAGCGTTTTTAAACCGTTTTTTGGAAATCTGTAAAAGTATATTGTTTAATCAACGCTAAATTGTTCATCAGAAGTGTCACTGAGCAAATTCTGCATCAAATCAACACAAATATTACAATTTCTCATGATAATTGACGAAAAATAGACATATATTGTAGAATTAGGAGTAATTATACCAATAATTGTTTGTTTTTTCTTCGTTCTTCAATTCGTTACTCAGTTCCTCTTCAAAGTTTTCGAGAAAAATACGGAAAAATGACACACAGAATGAAAAATAAAAAAAAAGATTACAGTACCGATTTCGCGACGTGACCCGCTCAACTTTTCGCGTGCGCCTTTGAAAATTAATAGAATTACGATATATCGCGACAATTTTTTAAATTTTTTATTTTTTGTAGTTTTTTAAAACGTTTTGTTGCCATTGCTTTTTTCTCTTCAATAATTCCTTGAGTTTTGTGCATTCCAGATGCTCAATATTGAGCAAAGGCTTGTGGCGAAGGAACGAGAATACAATGCGGCCGTGAAAGAGGTATCGCCCATTCATTTCGGCGTGCGTTCTCATCGAATCTTGATTTTCAGATTTCGTTGTATGAGGAGAAGCTTAGCTTGAAGGAGCGAGAAGGCGCGGATCGCCTGGCCGAGGTAATTTCGCGGCGGCGGCGACCAGATGCTAATTAGACGATTCAGATACGAATGCTGAAGCAAGATCTTGAGAATCGCACGAAGGAGCTGACGAAGCTTGAGAAGCTGCGAGTCGCGATGCTCTCATTGGCGGCGAATTCGACCGATTAGTGTGGGACCCTCTCGCCGGCGCCCATTGTACCATTATTATCATTCTCGTATCCATATCACTTTTCTTCACTTACTAACTTATTTTTGTACGGGTTCGCTGCTTCCTCTCCCCTCCCTCTTCCCCTCCCCCACCATCCTCATCATTTCGCTTATTATTTTTTTTTGTGTGTGTTTTTTTTTCTCGTTTCTCTTTCTTGTATTATTCGCATAATATTATAATTAGAGCAAAATGTTTGTGGGGAAAAAAGAGAAATGACAGAATATTCGTTTATTCGGTGAACATGAACTAATTTGGCCGCTGGAATCCGGCGCTCGATGGTCTGCATCATCGGCCCTGCAAAAATTCGGCGTTTTAAAGGCGCATGGCCCGATAGATAGATAGATAGATGGGCATAAATAGGTATTAGCGATATTGGATCGAATTCGAGGGTTTCGGGAACTGCATAGGAATGAGATTAGAGCGGGTTTTTCAATTGCCGGGCGGCTGGTCTCGGCTCACCATTTTCATGAGCATTCGACAGATGGCGTCGTTCTCTTTTTCGGCGCGCGTCGCTCGAACGCCGCGCATCGTGCGCTTCATCATTCGTTTTTGCTGCAAAAAGAAAAGAAAGTCGTGCTGCTGCGGACATGTTACTGGTGCGATTCGTCTCTCTCTCAATGGTCCTTCAATTCTAGACAAATTGAGAATTCAATTGTTTGTTTGTTTCGAACGACAGACATCCAAATTTTTTTCGCTCGTTTTGCCCACCAAATTTGTGTTCGTGTGCCCACCGATATTAATAACTGGAGGGGGTCCCTTTTTTTTCGAAAGGACTCGTCTCCTCATATTTAATTGGTACGAAACAAAACAAACGATGAAAACCCGGAAGATTGTCCGCAGACGGAATAGGTCTAATGGAACGAAAATTAATCGTGCTATTGACGAAATTGTGCTACAAATTGGCTGAATTCCAGAAATGGGTTGAGACGAGCTGTGTACTTCACACGGATAATGCATCACTTAACACGGTGGCGTAATTCGACACTCAATGTGGCGAGACCCAATTCTACAGTAGGCTGCATCACACAAATGATGTTTCTCGTCTGCGGACATCGTACGGGGCGCGATATTTCGGTTGTCTTGTACCACTAACGAATTATGGTCCCAAATTGACGGATCTCGCTTACCGATTGCTGACACAGCGTGACGACGTCGCCGAGTTGGCGGACCGGCTCGCCGAGTCCATCCTCTTTGAAATCGTCTACAATCACATCATGAGGGGGTCGGCTGACGACGGAAGGCGACTTACTGAACGAGAGCCATGTGCCGGCGTCGACGACGACGGCGGCGACGAGCACAATGACGGCGAGCATTAGATGAAGCATCGAAAAGCGCATTGTGGCTGGATTTTGTGTTGTTCGACGCGAGCGAGCAAACGTGTGTGTGCGTGAGTGTGTTACCCCTTTTTCTGGAATATCGTAATGGTCCCCGATTGGATTGGCCAGATTAGCGAGAAAAGAAAAACGCATGACTATAGATTTGTTTAGAAGTTGTTGTTGTATAGCGTGATGTCAAAATCGGAAAAAATGTATAAGCATGACGATGAGGGGGGGGGGGGGAAATGCGATTTGATCATATGCGGGAAACACGCTGCGGACAATTGCGAATGGCTTTTAGGCGAAATGACAAGACGGGCGGGCCGGGCGGGTGAGGGGGCGTGGCTTGTGGGCCTCCTCGTTTTTGAACAATGGCGGGTTGGAAGCGACGACAACAAAGGTGTCAAGTTTTCCATTTTGATGATTGGAAGGGTCCCCCCCCCCGTCTAAATATGGTGTTGTGCGAGGGGGGAAAGGATTTCGACTCACCGTCCAAATATAGAAATTAATAAATGAGAACATCGCTTCCTTGTAATCATCCTCAATTTTCGACCAATTATTGAAATTAGTCATCATGTTGAAAAGTGAGCCTTTTTGACGTATTATGGTATGCGCCTTTGAATTGGACGAGTGTGAAAATGTTGAAAATAATATGGAGACGAAAAATTGCATCACGAGCGTTTTCTCATGATGACGACACACACACACCATCGATAATTTTTGTTGACTTAATTAACATGATCAACTGCTGGCGACAATTTACGGGTCGCGCCGACGTCTATGCGATCCACATGGGGCTGCCGAAATTTTTCAAGAATTGAGCGTCAACCCAAAAATGTGGCCAAATGTTTTTCGATGACGCCTCGACGAATTCATTAAAACCTTCTACCGTACACGTCGGCTCGCAAAACAAACAAACATGTTGGAAATTTCTCGAGGGAATTGAAACGAATCAAAACGTCGAATGAGAGAGAGAGAGAGAGAGAGAGAGAGAGAGAGAGAGAGAGAGAATCTTAATGGATTTCTTATTTTCATAGCGATAAGTGCAACGTGTTGGCCGGAAATGAATGAATTGGTTTCTATTGATATTGGTCGCGTGTGCATCAAATCGTGTCGTTTTGCCGCAAAATTGGACACGAAAATTGGCCTAAAATTGATAGTTGCTTCGGCCGGCAGGGATTGTGAAGGCGTTGTGGGGTTAACACGATTTTCATCTGCGGACAATTGCGCAACGAGCAAATTTGAGTGTGGATGACACAATTGAAATGGAAAATAGTCTCAAACCATTCACATCATCTGCCGACAATTTTGCGGGTTTGACGTTTAACAGAAAAATAGTAAAATGACGAAGGCAATGTTTTGGTGGCAAAATGAATAATTTAGCGGGTTTTCTCGCCACTTCAAAACCAATATTTTCAAATATCAGTGTAGATTGAAGTTGTAAATACATGGATCTTCATTTTTTAAAAAGGAATCGTGCTGCGGACAATTGAGCGATATTTTTTACTGAGAACACGTTAACAAGCGATACAGTCCAATCAAGCTGGTTAACGAAATCGTGCTGCGGACATTTTCCAGGTTTTGATACACGCTGATATTTTCATTGAAAACGCGCTGAAAAGCGACGCAGCCCCAACAAGCTGGCTAACAAAATCGTGCTGCGGACATTCCTGCGGGTCACCATTGGCGAATTTATTAAAATAAAATAACAAAAAGACAATTTTTGTGCATTTTCCACCACAAAATTGAAAGCGAGAACGAGAGAGTCCGAAAAAAAACCATCGTCGAATCGTAATTAATTCTGGCTGATTGCCACCGAGATCGGATTGACTTTGTTGTCGTGATTCGGCGACGATCGTCGGAATGTCAGCGGCGAGTAGATCGTCTCGAAGAGCGTCGAACGAAACGTCTTGCTCGTCAGCATCACCGAGAACGCGTTGCACGTGGTCAGCGTGAGAAACGCCGAATAGAACTGCAACATTGATTGGTTGGGTCTCGAGGCGATTGCTCATCGACACAGCGTTATCGTAGGAATTCGGACCGCTTCAAGACCTACACACCTTTAAATTAATATTTTCAAAAACTCATTTGCGCCTTTAAGAATGTTGAAAAAAGATGGTTATTATTTTTGAAAGAGCAATGCACCCAAAAAAATAAGAATTTCTAGTTTTCTCTTGTGTGCCTTTAAAGAAGCCGTACCACAATGAGATCGTCGAATACGGTAACCCAGGCGATATTCATATTGAACAAATCATTGAGCTCATACTGTAGAATCCAATAATCGAGAACGAGATGCACAATTGTGATGACGACGAGCTTCTGCGAATCGACAATTTAATTTCGTTTCTTTCTCTCACCACCCTCTCATCTCGCACGTACACTCTCATTATTGGTTCGAGCGAGCGTCAAAAATTTCGACGAGTTCACCTGCATTCGGTAAATCGTCAGAATGCTGAACACGACGCCGATGAGCTCGTAGAAGACGATGACGGCGATGGCGATCCAGCGTTGAATCGGAAAAATGGTAGATCAAAAAAAATTGGCGGCTGGTTTTTGCGTACCACTGTCGCCTGTCGAGTCGTGGTCACCACTTTCCATGAATCGCCGTTGGCCTCATAGATTTTGTGGCGGAACAACGCTGGAACGCTGGCGATGAAGCACAAGGTGAACAGAATCCACATGTAGGCGTTGACGCGGTGCTTCGACCAATACTGAAAACGCGAGGTGTCGGGACCATCACGGCCAGACCTCCTCCTCCTCACTTTTTGATAGCCGATGAACGTCGCTGAGAATCGATTGATGATCATCAAACCGTTGCCGATGAGATTCGTGAACAGACAAAAACAGCTGGCGAAACTCGAGAAGTAGGCGGCGAAAAACCATTTGGGACCTGGAAAATCACAAATTTTTTTTTTGAACTCAAAATTGTAACCTAGCGTGACGTGGCCGTTGACGCCGAGAAAAATGACGCCGATGCATTGGAGAATGTCGAAGACGCCTAGAAAATTTGCGGATCAGATTGATTTTTTTTTCATCTTCAAATTCGAACCTGTGACGAAAAAAATGCGAAAAAATGGCGACGTGATGAAATTTTTGAGGATGTTCAACAGAACGACAATATAATAGAGTGTGATGGCGGTGAAGACGACGAAAAACGTGTGCGGAAAGTTGGTCCAGTTTTCCGGGACCGTCTCATTCTTCGCCACCACCGAATAGAAGAGATTCGATTCGGAGAACTGCATTGGGCGGCGGCGGCTGCAAACAAATGAATCGACGGTATATTGAGAACGTGCTGCGGACATCGGGCGATGATCGGTTGGCGCGAAATGTCCGCAGATCGATAAGCTAATCAGCACTCGACTATTGAATTTCAGCTGCGGACAATTTAATGGTGAAACGCGTGCGAATTTAATCATAGGTCTTCGTTATGGAATTGCCCTTTTCAGTCGTTGTCTGACAAATTCAATTTGCGGCTCCGCCCATTTTCGAGACCCATTCAAATCACACCAAATTGGTGCGGACACACAAAAATTGGGGAAAATTCTGTATCGGTTTTTTAGGAATCGCTGCTACAGTAATCCGGAAGCGTCGGGAGCCAAAAACACACACAAATTGATGAAAGTCTTATAATCATGAATTTCGGCAAAATTCTCAAAGGAATTCATTAGGAATTGATGTCATTTTGAATTTTTAATCTTCAAAAATCCTTTGAAATTGGATGAAGCGAATTTGGTGTTTCTTTTTTTGTTGGGTAACTAATTATGATGAAAATTGGATGTCGTGACACCTCGCCAAAATTTATTCGATTTTTTCCCGTTTCATGCTGATTGACGCGAAAAAAATGGCGCATGAATCACGGCGACGCTCTCATGGGACGATTCGCGCCCAATCAATATAACACTTGTTTGTGCTGCGGACAACTGACGGGACGACATTCAATTCAATTGAACGCGAGTCACTCAATTCATCTGCGGACATTCACTGGGATAATGACACTATTATAACATGTCTACCTGCCCGACATTTTCCATTTGGTTGAATTCATTTAATCATCGTGTGGCTCATTTGGAATATAGAAATGTGTCTGCGGACAATTGGCGGGCTAGACAAATTATTTTCGTGTTTTCCCATAGACATGTTGCAAACGGAAGCCACGCCCACTAGAATGAGCGAAATTGGATCCAAAAAAAATTTTTTTGGCATAATCGGCGTGAAAAAATTAGAATCGTCGATTTTAATGGAAAACCTCACGTTTGAGAATTTTCGATGAAAACTCATTTCCACAAATTATTGAGATATTTCTATTGATTTAGCGCAAGAAGAAAAAGAGGAATGCAAACGTTTCGTTCAAATTCAAATAATTCATTAGCGTCGTTTTCGTCGTAAGTCGAAAATGATGCGCCAATAATGAAAACTGATAACATTGAAGGATGAAATCGTCATCAGCAGAGAGCTATTCAATGAATTCCGATGTTTTTTTGGATGCCAGTAATGACGTCTCGATTCTGTGAGTAAGCGCGATAATTAATTGGGCGGAGATTCAGCGAGAATTCGCTAATTAAATTGAATAATAAGTGGCGCAAAAATGGAATTTCAAATTGTGGAGAAGTCGAAAACGACCCCTAACGCGCGAAAGCCCTGCCACCAAACCACTCCGCCACACTACCCTTCAAGCAAAGAGTCGCGATCGGCATATAAACGAAGCGCAGGCTGAACCCAACAAGCCAAGGGAATATATTTCAGGACCAATTCGTGCACATCATTACGGACCACGTCAAGACACTACACTCCAATTCAATCATGTCAAATTGTAAATTTCTCTCGAAACCTCTCGAATTGTGCAACTCAATTGTAGAATCTGGGTCTGAATTCGGCCAAAATCCAAGAGCCGCTTTTCCTGCGAAAATGTCGAATATCGAAAGCGCAAATCGGATGCGCGCCGCCCGAAATTTGTCCGCTGATGAACGGCGAGTTGTGGACGTGCAATCGGGTTTCGTCGGCACCATCCGCAATTTCAGAAGCCTCACAATTTCAGAAGCACCACGCGCAATCGATCCTGCTAGCCGGTCTCGATTCGCCGACGTTTTGCGTGCGATATTTGGCGATCAACACACGCCATATTGGCCGAAAAATTCTCATATGTCAATCGCCGATGAATAACATCATTTTCGTGGCGAGACCCGCAATCCAGCCAGTGATTCAAACGCAGATTACTGACTCGTCGGAGACGGTCAAATTGATGTTGAGTCCGGAAAGAGCCAACATTGCCCAAAAATTGATACCCAATTGGCGGACGGTGACATTCACACTAGCTTTTGGCAAACATATCGCCGTCAAATTTCGTGTGTTCGATGTGAAAAAACAGGAGGTCCAATATGTGAAGGCGGTTCGAGAGCGCGGCAAGCGCGTCCCGACGAGCACACTGCATCGCGTCGAGCCGATTCAGGTATATCGAATTTATGCTGCGGACAATTTCAAGGGTTGTTTTTTTTTGCGATTTTCCAGAAAATCGAGTTTTGGAGAAGCGCCAAACCGCATAGTCTCATTTTGTCGACCGTTGAACAATGCGATCCCGAATTGGTCAAACGAGTATTCATTGATCACACTGGAGCTCCCCAAGTACACGATTTATAGTTTTGAAGGGACCCCCCGTTAAAAGGGCCCGATAAAAAGCCAACCAAAATTTCGGCATTATTCGCAAAAAAAAATGAAATTCGGTGTTTGCACACATTTCCGCGCGCTACCATTTATTTTGAATATTTTTTTTTTGACTTTTTAAGGCTCGAATGTTAATAAATCAGGTTAAAAGTTTAAAAAATGAAAGATATTTGTAAAAAAATTGAAAAAATATCTCAAGTCCGCAAACACCGCGAACGCCGCCCCTCATTTCATGGGAATTTTCGAGTTTGGCGCATTCACAATTAATTATGGTTATTGCAGAAGATTGAAGGCTTATAGAAGAGATTCGATAATTACTAATATTTGTTGAATTCAATTTTTCTTGGAATCTATAAATGTTTAAAAGAAAATTGAATTTAATCAAAATTTGTTTTTCTCTTTTTATTAATCAAAAAAAGCATTCTGGACTGAATCATGCGTTTAATAAATGTTTTTAAAAAATTGGAGTCCATTTCTAAAATAAGCGACTAAAATAATCGGAGTGGCGCGGTTTTTAAAACTATTGATTGATGGGACCGCACGCGAACCGCGACGCGTCTGGTGGTGCACCATTGGTGGCAATTGGTTCGTTTCAAACATTTTTAAAAAATTCATTTAATGAAAAAATGTGGGAAATGTAGGAATTTAATAATTTCGTGGTAATTCGCAGTTTTTGCTGAAGCAGAATTTTTTTTCAGCGAGGCAAATTTTAATGAAAAAAATTTCTTGATGATTTCAACAAAAATTGGAATGTGTTACAAATTTCCGGATAAAAACTAATTGCAATTAATTGTTGGTGTTCAAATAATGATTGGCTTGGTGCCAATGCGTCTCGAATCAGCGAGAAGTACGCGAGACTGCGTACATTGCATTATACGTTACGCGCATTTAATATTCCGTCAACGACAAATTTAAATCTACACTAATTTTTAGGAAATTGTTCAATGAAATATAAGAAATCAATATATTTTCAGAAATTCAAATAAATTATACATATAATCAAGTTTTGGAAGAATTTTTTGTCAGCTTGTCAAAAAAAAATGTTTGCAAATTTTCAGGCTTGTCGTTTCGGTTCGGACCGAACCAAAAAATATTTGTTTTACTCGACCGAGTAAGCCGAAATTATCAAGTTCAATCAATTATAATTGTCGGCGTCAAACGATCTACCTGTGGGCCGGGCAACTCGGTGTATATCGAATTTACGCGCGCGCGCTGCGCGTAAGCTAAAGTGCACAGTACGCAAACACGCGCAGGCCTCTTCGCCTCCGGCAAGTCGCCAACTATTTTTAAATTTCTTTCAGTCGCCGACAGTAATTACTTTCAATATATAAACTTTTCAAAAACAAGTTTTTCAAGAAAAAATGTTTCCTATCAAAAACTTTTTGATTCGGAGAAGGCTTAGAAATCGCTGGCAACTCAAAACCAATCGGAACCGACCAAAATTCGCCTCAGGAGTCAATCTTATCCGATTGGTAATTATTCGAATCCGATTTGTTTTAATTTTTCAATTCGAATCGGATTCGATTGGTTTTGAGTTACCAGCGATCAGAACAACAGTCCTGATAAAAATCCAAATTTTTCATTAATTTGATTTGAATATGGCCAGTACCATTTACGGCCAAAGTTCAGCGGCAAAATAATGCGATCGCAAAAAAAAAGCCGCCCACCAGACCGGATTTGCGAACCGCCCGCTAATCCATCGTTGGCGTTGTGTTCGCACATCGCCGATGCTCATCGTCGTCGTCGTCCTTCTAATTTCGGCGATTTCGTCGAATTTCGCTGAAATCGCATCGTTCCACGAGGAATTTGACGGTCAACTCGACAGATGCACACCGAAACAATTCCAATTTGTCATCGCATGCATTGAAGTGATTTGTCGTTTGATTTTTTCGGAATTTCAACTGCCCCAAATTTCAGAGGACGTTTGTGTACCTTCGCGAATTGAAAACACTCAGCGCCTCGAATAAATCGGCGGTGTTGATCTACGAGAGAACACACGAGCTGATGAATGAGGATTGTCAGCAAATCGCAGTGAGTTTCTTGTAAGAAGACGAAATTAATTTCGAGCGTATACGGTAGACACTGCGGTGTATGCACACATACACACTAGTTGCCGCACACATGCGGACTTATTTGAGATTTAAAACTAATGTCATTGTTTGACAATTGTCATTGTTTTGAGCGATTTCTTATATTTTAATGTTTTGTATGAAAAGATCGCTAGTAATAGTACAACTAGATATTATTGTTTGTTTTTCTTTTTGTATCCATTTCGTTCGAAGCTAAATATTGTTGGTTAATCTAATTGCTATTTTTTCTTCATTGCTAATTTCAGGTAAATGAAAATCAATCGGATTCGAAGGAAAATAATTGAAACTTGTTTGAGAAAGTGTTTAAATTCGTTTTGAAAACTTGGTTTCAATTCAAAAATCTTCGAAATCGTTGATTTATTTCTCAATTTCAATTTTGAAATCGTATTCGATTGAAATTCTGGAGTAATTCGTAACAGATTTGTTTATATTTGATTTAAAACTAAATTATTTTCGAATCCAATTGAGTTTCATTTACCTCAGAGAGATAGATGATGGAAATTGAATTG
This sequence comes from Caenorhabditis bovis, assembly GCA_902829315.1. NCBI lineage: Eukaryota > Metazoa > Nematoda > Chromadorea > Rhabditida > Rhabditidae > Caenorhabditis > Caenorhabditis bovis. The sequence goes on along the minus strand of CADEPM010000004.1, from coordinate 5,041,393 downwards.
CCAAAAATTGCAGAAATGTTTCGAGCAAGTGAAATGCGCCGATATGAAGCCATTAGCGGAAAATTTCGAAAAAGCTTGCAACAAACCGACAAAGTTGCCATTGGTTCCATGTCTGGCCAAGGTATGCGATGATTGGAAGTCGAAAAATTGTGAGCAAATTTTCAGCTTCATCCGATTTTGAAAAACGAGACCGCTTGCGATGGATATTTCCAGAAGCGTAAGGTGAGACGACGTCGCTGAAAGCATCGCTGTGTCGTTTTTTGTTTTGTTTTGTAGATTTCGCGAGAGGAAAAATGCGCACACTTCGAGGAGCACCGCGAATGCGTCGTCGATTATTATAAGAAGCAATGCGGCGAGCTTTTGGTTGACGAGGAAATCAATAAAGTTGGATTTGATATTATCTCAAACCATTCTTCTGTTCTTTTCGTTTCAGGAGAGATCCGAAATTCTCGATTTTGTCAATTGCAATAGCACGGATTCGATTTTTTAATTCAGTTGACACATTTTTTCAATTTTTAAATAAATCCGAATGGAGTTAGAATGGTATTCATTTTTTGTACTTCATTGAAAAAAAAGAAGTATCAAATTATATTAGAAAATGTTGAAACAGTAGAATTCAGTTTTAATGATTTTTACTTCATCAATTTTCAATTTTCTCAACTCACGTGAAAATGACACATTTAAAAATAGTCGTCGGATAAAATGCATTAGGTGTAAACACGCGAAATGCCCTTTTGTGGAGATTCGTATTTCAATTCAGTTTTTTTTTCAGGTCTGGCAGGTAATGAATAAATATAGTATAACAAAGTCTGAATCTAAAAAATGGCATTGCGGACTTGTGCATTTTATTTGACGACAATACATGTATGTTGTCAACGTCGCGATGAATTAACCCACAATTTTCGTTCCTTTTTTAATTCGAAAAAAATGACTTGACGAAATTTAAAAAATTATTGGCTATGTGCCAATGCGCCTTGCTGTAGTGAGAAGTACGCAAGACTGCGTACATTGCATTATACCTTACGCGCATTAAATATTCAGGCAACGAGAAATTTAAATCTTTAATAATTTCGCGAATTTGAAGGCTCCGCCTCTTTTTTGACGTCGACAATACATATTTTCAATAATTTTTGAGGCTATGCCACCTTTTGTGTTCTTCGTACCCACGCGTAAACCACGTGGGTATACCAAAATGAGAATGAAGAGCACAGAAAAAAAAGCGAAGCGGAATCGCTCTTATCGCACAAAAACGCGACCGTCGGTGTTGTTTCTGATAACTCGCCGACAGTATTTGTCTCCTATGCAACTCACACGCTCGCGTTTCGCCATTTTACTTCTTCCATTAATCGCGTCCGGTAAGAATGCCCTTGAAGACGACCGTCTCCGGAAAACCGTCGGCGGTTTTCAGCGTTGGCGTCCGATTGCAATGAGAAACAATTCAAAAGCGGCAAAGTTTGCGTGTGCGATTTGAATTCTTGTGATGAGGTTTGCGAAAATTTCCTTTTAATTTTTTTGCGCCAAAAAACTGACAACTCGACTTGGCTTCTGGTATTTCATGTAGGTGCCAGAGCTCGGTTTGACGATGGGACAGGCGGCCGTGTTCACAACATCGCATTCGGGACATCGATTGCATCGCGAGATCGTCTATGCCACCGACAACGATCCAAGTACGATCAACTAATGCTTCCTATATTCGGGCGCGGTTTATTTTTGCTCGCATGATAAAATTTGAAAAAAAAAACGATTAATCGAGGCACCTTTGTTTTGAATATTTGAATTGCCGCCTTGAGTCTTGTATGGAACAAAAATACAAAAATGCTGGCATAACCGTCGTGAGACGATTTCGAAAAGCGCACGCCGTAAATCTACCCCTCAATTTTTTTTCGATTTCAAAATTTAATTTTTTCCATATATTTAATGTGTTTAAAAAAAATCGACAAAAAAAATCTCAAAAATTTCGAAATAATGATGGACGTGAAATATGCCATGGCCGAGTATTTCGCGGCCGCGCCCGAATGGACGCCTTCGACATTCGCCCACAAAATCAATGGTGATCATTTTCAGTCGGCACACTTCACATGACGCTCGACTCGACGAAAAAATACCAACAAATTCAAGGGTTCGGCTCGACGTTCAGCGATGCAGCTGGCGCCAATTTGAAATCGCTTCCCGACAAATTGGCCGACACAATCATCCGGCAGTACTTCTCACCGCAAGGCCTGAATTACAAATTTGGACGTGTGCCAATCGGCGCGTCGGACTTCTCGGCGCGCGAGTACAGCTATGATTTGGTCGACGGCGATTTCCAGATGCAGAAATTCAATTTGACGGTCGAGGACACTCAATGGAAGGTTGGCCTATATGAATTTCACAAATTTTTTTTGTTCTTCAGATTCCCTACATCAAGAAAGCGGTTTATTATTCGGGATCCAGTCTGAATTTGCTGGCGGTGCCGTGGAGTGCTCCGGGATGGCTCAAAACCACTCATCAGGTCGCCGGACCGGGAGCCGTTCAGGGAAAAGCCGGCGATGAGTACCATAAAGCGTACGCGAAATATTTTGTGAAGTATTGAATTCGAGTTTTTGTGTTTCTTCAATTTGTTATTGTTGTTGCAAAGATTCTTCGAGGACTACGCGAAGGCGAACGTCAACTTCTGGGGTGTCAGTGTTCAAAACGAGCCGACGGAGGGCTCGAATAAGAAGGAAAAAGCGCCGGAGACGCTGTTCACCGCCGAAACTCAACGGTACTCGATGGGACCATCATCGAACGAGACGATTGATTTTTTTTTTGAGGGACTTCATCAAAACCGATTTCGGGCCGGCGCTCAAAGACAACGAGGCGACGAAAAATCTGAAGGTGCTGATTCTTGACGACGAGCGCAAAAATCTGCCGAAATGGGCCGACACGGTTGGCGGCAAAACACAACCGACGAGCGCAATTGAAAATTGACGATTCAGATACTGAAGGACAAAGACGCGGCGAAATACGTGTCCGGCATCGGTGTTCACTACTACGAGGAATCGGAGAAGGACGAGCATCTCGACAAAACGCACAAGAACCATCCCGACGTGTTCATTCTCGGCACCGAGGCGAGCGACGGAGCCAAATCCAAAGAGACGACGGTCGAGTTTGGATCGTGGGATCGCGCCGAGGATTACGCGTCAAATATCATTGATGTGGGTCGGACCAATTGAAGCATTATTGCGCAGATTCGATTATTAGGATTTGAACAATTGGCTCGTCGGATGGATTGATCGCAATTTGGTGTTGGACGCTCAAGGTGGTCCGAGCTTCTTCAACGTGTTCGCCGACGCGCCGATCATCGCATTCCCGAACGTCTCGCAGTTCTACAAGCAGCCAATGTTCTACGCGATTGCGCATTTCAGGTAGAATTTGATTTGGGGACCCTAACCAAATTGGAATAATGTCTAGCCGCTTCATTCAACCGGGAGCCTATCGAATCGATCACTCGTTCAACGTCATCGAGCTCGAGGTTCGCTCGGCGGTTTTCCAGAATCCCGATGGCTCGAAAGTCGTCATTTTGCTCAATAAGTCCAAGGTGAAGCATTGGCCAAAACAAAAATGGGCCTACACAAAACCGTAGGCTTCATCTCCTCGTTTCAGCTAACCGACCATACAGTGATAGTGAAGGACAGCGCCGATGCAAGGGACCACTATCACTTCAAGCTGCCAACAAGATCAATTGCCACCTTGTACATTAATTCGATCAATTTTTAAGGGGGGGTCCCTTTTTTGAGAGAGAGAAATAAAATTGATAGAGTAAGAAGCAGGTTTTGGTGGTTTTCCGTGTTTTTTCTGGGAACAAGTCGCGCGCGATTCGAAACAATACCCTTGATAAGATATCATCGCTCGTCTCTTCGATTCCATTCGATTTCATTCATCCCTTCCCTCCAGCCCGAATGCGAAATTTTCGAATTTTTCTCGCCATTTCACTGATCCCAATTGTTGTCGGGATTGAACGCGAAGCGCTCATCGAGCACTTGAAATATCAGCAAGGTAGGCTTCCTTTTTTTTTTCAATGGTTCATGCTTTTGACGGGCCTCGGATTGCAGAAGCGAGAAACACGTTCGACTCGAGAATTCGTCAAGGCGATTTTATGCAGCCGATTGGCTACGTGGCGGGAAAGTGCGTTTCTTTGAATTTTGAGAACATTTTTTAAAAATGCATTTTTTTTTTCTGCGGACCATTCTATCTAGGACCCATACGGAAGAAGGACCAATGCGTCCTTCGAGTCCCTTAACGTTTTGTCGGCTTTTGCGGAAGAGTTGAACTCAATAGAGCGCATTTGCAACATTTGCTAGTTTTTGCACATTTTTAGAGCATCTTTGAGTTTTCGATACATTTTTACAATGAAAATTAAACTAGGAGCAATTTGGGGAGGCACTGAGAATGAAGCAAGTGCGCTCCATTGAGAGTTCGATCAACTTGAACTAAGAAATGTCCGCCCACACATGTAGATTAGAAGAACGGACATTTTCCAGCGGGGGGCTTCAACCAGAGCTTCACAAGACTTGAATTATCAAGAAAAGAAACGGAACACATGTTTTTACCATCTAAAAAATAGAAAATAAAAAAAATCTGTTCATTTTTGCGTAATATTGACTGATTGCGGACTTTGATGCTACCGTAACACACAAAATAAATTTAATAAAAAAACCATTATTAAAAATGATTTTTGTGGGATTACATAATACGGAAAACGGAATTCCGTGCAGCTGTGGTTTCAATCGTAAGTGGGAACTTGTTAATTTGATTGGTCCCTGAGGACTCCCACATTTCTCAGAGAATTCAATGTGGGTGACGTCTTTTTTCAATGATAAAGTATTGTCGCCAGAATGTCGGCAGCTAGACTTGGATATTATTAAAGTGTCACATTGTCCGCAGCTAGATGTTTCCAAATACTTCCAGACCGATTTGGCCGCGAGTTTTGGAGAAAGTGCGCTCCACTGGCGAGCTATTCTTCGATGATAACAATTTTGCATATTTGGTATCATTCGAATCATATGCCTTTTCATTATACCCTATTTAAAGGTGCATAATCGGAGTCCGGCGGCACTTGTTCGAAAAATGGATCGAGAGGCGAATTATAAGGCGGTTATGGAGTTTTTATCGAGATACACTTGAATATAAAACGCATACTAATATGAATAATAATAATAATAATAATAAACCCGTTTTACTTTTCCAATTTTGGCGTGATATGCTTGATTTCTCTTATGGCTCATCCGGATATTTTGGATTGAACAGAACCGGCATGAAGAACTCGAACATCATCACGATGCAGAACACGGCGAAAATGTAGAAAATCACAAAAAGACACAGCTCGCGTCCCTGAAATTCGAAAATTATTCCGATATTTCAAATGGCTATTATGTACTTTTATGGTATTCACGAGTTCTTGCTTGTTGTACGGATCCTGATCGGTGCCGAGGGTAATTTCTGAAAAAATTTGCTTACAGTGTGATGATAGGATAAGTGCTAGCGGATATATCGAGCGCAGGCCAATTCCGGCGTGGCGCGTTTGGCAATGCGCGAACGCTTTTGCTCTTGACGCCGACCCTTGCGGGCTCGACGCCGCACTCTCCGATATTAATTTGCTGATAATTGAAACTTACGTGTTGGTCGTCTTGACGCGTACATAGCGCAAAAATTTGGCGAATAGAGAAAAGCGGGCGTGCGCGAGCCAAAAAAGGAATATGTCAGGTCTAATCTATGTCGTTCATTTCTTTTTCTTTTTTTTTTTGAAGGCGAGAGAGCATCTGACAGGATTATCAACATATTATGCGCATATAAAACGCTTACTTCGACGCTTCTCGCTCATTTGGTGGTGTGTGTGAGGGCGCCTAAAAATGAAATGAGCGACGAAAAAAAAAACAATTGGTTTGGAATTGCGAAAAACGGAAGGAAGTAGTTTTTTTTTGAGCCAAATAATTGACATTCGATGTGTCACGCCATGGTAATCGAAATTATTTCTCTATTTTCGCATTATGGAGAAAACAGCATTGAACATAAGGATTTGAACATTTCTAGAAGAGAAATCAGATTTTTAAACGAAACTAATTCTTGCGAGCTAAAAAAAGAAGCAAGAAACTCACTTTTTTGCATTTTGATGAGCATTTTCTTACGATCTTCGTCGTCAGACATGATGATCGCGTGGAATTGAAAATGAGGCGAAAAAAATCGCCGAAAAAATGATGATCAATTCGCTTCGAGATATCCACAAATATTTGCGCAAAACGCGATTTCTTTTGACCACTTGATCGATTAATCAAGTACTTATTGGAATGCTGGGGCGAAGGTTTACAAGAGTTTTCGCAATTGTGCGACAAAACCCGCGTCTCCAATTTCTCGTCATTTTCCCCGTTTTAGCAGGGCCGCGCGAACGCAGCCCCAAACGCAAAAATTAAGTTGTTGGCGAATCTCAACTCGAGACTGCCACACGGGTCAGCCCGTGCAATGGTCAGGCCTCACCATGGGGACGCCGCCTTGGTGATCGCGCCGTGCCCCCAACCAGGTAAGTTTATGAGCGGACGCAACGCGATGTCTTATGCGCGCGCGTGTCCCGACACCTCGCGGGTTTCGCCACCCTCTATGTTTTACATGTGTCACGCTCATTTTTCACTTTAAAAAAAATGCCGCCAAAATTTCAATGATTACCATGATTAATAGTTGTCTGCCGGCTGAACTGCATCCGAAAGTCGGCGGCCGTCGCGATCTCTTCGCGATTCTTACCGCCGTTTCGAACCAACTCGATTTGGTCGCCCATTACTGCATTCGACTGCAAATTCGAAATATGTCCGCAGCAAGTATTCAGAATGAGGTCATGGCAGGAAAATGAATAGAAACGAAAAACGAATGAATGGAATCTTGGTGTTTTCAAGAGAATCTTCACTTTCTCTTTTGCCATCTCTCTGGGTTTTTTTCATCGTATAATGACTTTCACATGGCCGAACACACACACAATTCGTGTTTTTGTTTTGTTTGTGTCTCTTGAAACGAGAAAACTACAAAAAATTGAAGGAATTGCCGAGGAAAATATGTGAAAAATTGTTGCCGCAAATTGTCCGCAGCACGGTTTTTATAAGACAATTTTTTTCAATTACATGAAATTTGATAGATCATTTGTTGACAGAATCACGAAACATATATAATAAATTTGTGCTGCGGACAATTTCCAGGAAAAGGTCATTTCAATACGAACACATCTGCGGACAATTCGCGGTTGGTCTTCCAAAAAAAAAGGCGGCGAAAAAGAGGTTTTGTTGCCATGACGAGAAGAAATGTCACATGTCAATCAATAAACGAACGAGAAAAAAAAAGAAAAAGAAATATCGCCAATTTTTTTTTTTTGTGGTTGGCGAGATAACCGAGAAAAATGTGCAAGTTTGACGCATTTTCACTGACACCTGCCAAATTCGATTCGGAAACTAATTTTGTGCGAAAATTGCGCCAAAGAATATCGAGTTTTATTGGGGCTTTTTTCGTCGGCGACACAAAATTGAACGACTAAAACCTTTTTGCGAAATTGATCGCCGATTTTTATAGCGCAAATTAGACGCGAAAAACGTTTACAACTTATCGTAATGCTGCTGCGGACAATTCGCGGGTTTCGCAAAATCGGCAATATATCAATGAATTTCACAATTTTTTCAACAACGAATCATATATTCAAAATCATTCAATTTTTAATTTCAGCAAAAATTAACAACTGGAAAATTTTGATAAAATGTGTTGAAATGAATTATAGTTGAAGGAAATATTAAAAAAAAATTTTGCCATTTCATTTTGGCAAAAATTTGCAAACCACAAAAGCAATGCGAGAACGCGGTTCTCCAAATTCAATTTAACTCGAAAAACAAATTTTTTCGGACGATTTCAAACCGAAAACATGCTCGTTAAAGATCCGAGCACGTTTTTTTTTTGGTTGCTCAAGGGGCAACAAAAAAAAAGAGAAACCCCGCCTTTTGAAAAGAGGAAAAATGAAGAAAAAGCTGGCGGAAAAAATTGGCAAAGGAGGCGAAAAGGAAGGGACAATTTAAATATTTGTCTCGAAAATGCACCAGACATCAAAATTTGTTTTTGCTGCGGACATCACACGGGTACTAGACGATGATGAATATGGGTGATGGTATAATTCATCTGCGGACATTTCACCATTTATGCTAGGCTTCAGTGTAGACTAATAAATCAGGCATCTTCTCAATAAATAATAAAATTCACCTGCGGACATCTTACGGGTCACACATTTTTCAATACATTTTGTTCAAATGAAGTGCCGTGCTTCCACGGTTTGCCAATTTCACGACCTTTCTCGTAATTTCAACAACCCTGAAGTCATCTGCTGACATTTCGCGGGTTTCGCTTGCAGCTTGCATCATCTGCGGACAATTTCCGCGTTTGCAAAATTATTCACCGAATACGCATTTCGACTGGATTATCCCAAACTGATACAACGGCCAATGATAGATGTGTCAACCGGAAATTGTCCGCAGCACCAATTCGCTAAAGATTTCCAAACCAATCGAGAACTATACCAATTGTTTACCTGTTTGTTTGTAAAAATCATAATGCGCCGGAAAACAAGAGATAAGCAATTTTTCTATTTAAATGCGGTCGATAACCAAATAAGGGAAATATTATCGTGGAGATGCTCAATTCAATGGAAAAAGCCGACGATAGCGCGCGTTCGAAATGGTAAGATTGTCCGCAGCTGAATTTTATTAAACAAAAGTACATTTAAGGAAGCACAATTTTCTTCTTCTGGCTCACGGTTCAACATCGGTGCTTCACATGGCATTCCTTATTTTGATTTCAATTGTTTGGAATTACGCCAGGTCGTGGCAACTTTTCACATTTCTAGGTATAAATTCCACACTAATTAGTATATAATTACCACCTAATTATAGTCGGCTGCATAATTATAATGACTGTTTTCCTAATTATCTTAGCCTTTATAACATTTCATCACTTCAAAGGCAATCATTCAAAAACTTACTACATATTGAGATAGTACGTTCATTTTTCTTATCCCAATACCATCTGCGGACATTTTCCCGCGATTTTGCAGCTATCCGACAATTCACATCATTTTCTCGGCGCTTTTTCAAATGCTCACTCAAATTCTATTGGTGAACGAATCGATTGGATCGGCTCATTCAATGGTAACGAGCTGCGGACGTCTTTGCGGGCCCCGCAATAATGTCCGCAGATAAATTTTTTGAATAACGTCGATTCTGCATTTCTTACATCGATAAATTAGTTTTCGGGACAAGACACATTTCCAATTTTGGCAATTTTATTTTCAGAGCGGCTCCCTATTGACGTCAGTATTCGCATGTGCCTCAATTGTGGTCCACTTATGGCTATACCATATGTATTAATACTAAAATTTATAATATTTGAACGTTGCCATAATAAATGACTAGTTTTTTTGCCAATGAAAGTCAACCCAACCCAACTTGGTGCAGCAGGCTCGATTATTGTCCGCAGCAAAAAAATGTTGATTTTCATTCTTGCCAATGGATGTCGCACTAATTAAAAATAAAGCAATGTCAGTTCACTTGGTTACTTAGTCGGTTCGTCATTCGCCTGTTGCAAGCGCGAACTGTCGCACTTTTCTCTGTTCCCCTGCGTTCTCTACTATTCGCCCGATTGACTTGGCCTGGGTGAATGTCGGCAGATGGGAGTGTACGAGAGACGAGCGGTCGATGAGACAGCATCGCTTCTCGGCTTAATAGCTAAGATCAAAGTGTAGTATCTGTTCTTATCGTATTAACCTACGGTATACAATCGAATGATTGTAATATAGGTTATCTGATTTTTGGAACTCTGGAAGGACTCGGGGCTTGCTCCGACCTTCCGAGGGTCGTCTCAGCGTTGCACTGCTGCTGAGCACGGCCCAGTCCCCCCATGGGGACAATCAAAAAATAAATTATATCGATAATCCCGAATGGGTCACCAATGTCTGACAATTAACTCTCACCAGACACTTTGTGGCAACAAATATGAATAAATCCGCCCTTATTGGTAGAAAAATGCATCAAAGCGAATTGAACAGGTTACTTTGATGCCTAATTCAAAATTCGTACTGTAGAATGCATAGCGGTAACGGATTGCTGAAGTTCGCGCTTACATTTCGAGCAGTTTTTTTTGACACTGATAATTTATTTTGGAATCCCTGAATGTTTCGGATTTTCACCGGATTCTCATTCTCCGAAGATATTTGGATTTCTTTTCCGACATTCTTCTGTCTACACGGAAATCTATCGTTCGTTTTCAAACAATTCATGTTTTTTTATGCGGAAATTGAAATTCCAAGAGTTTCCCGAATACGGAAAAAGCGGCAAGGCTTCATAAAACTAGGTAGTAGGTGTACTGATTAGCCCGAAGTTGCCCAAGAATGTAATTATGATGTTTTTTTCATGTGGCAACTTATTTCATTAATCATTCAATCGGGATTACCGAATGGTCACTCATTTTTTGATTGTCCCCATGGGGGGACTGGGCCGTGCTCAGCAGCAGTGCAACGCTGAGACGACCCTCGGAAGGTCGGAGCAAGCCCCGAGTCCTTCCAGAGTTCCAAAAATCAGATAACCTATATTACAATCATTCGATTGTATACCGTAGGTTAATACGATAAGAACAGATACTACACTTTGATCTTAGCTATTAAGCCGAGAAGCGATGCTGTCTCATCGACCGCTCGTCTCTCGTGCATTCCCATCTGCCGACATTCACCCAGGCCAAGTCAATCGGGCGAATAGTAGAGAACGCAGGGGAACAGAGAAATGTGCGACAGTTCGCCCTTGCAACGCCATTTATGTATTTCTTTAGTATTTTCATATCAATGTGGGAAAATTCAGAATCAACCTCATTAAAATTGCTTAAATGCTATTCATTAATTTAGGTTAGAAATTTGAGAAACCATTATTTTTAATGTGTGGGTGGTCTTGCTGGAAACAAAAAAAAACTCAGCATGTGTTTTTCATTTAAAAGTACCATCAATCTAACAAGGGAGGTCTTTTTGCAGTCCGTCTTAAAGTTTTTTGTTTTTTGCATACATATTCTTTAGAAAATTTCCAATCGAATAAATTAAGTTTGGGTAGGTGACAGATTTGATCGTATTCTGTCACAGTCTTAACGAAGTTCTAAAATTCGCCAAAACTCCGACGTCCAAAGGTTGTATATAAGGAAACCTACATTGAGTGTGATTTTTCCACAAATCATCGATTCATATGATTTCGGGGATATTTAGGCAGTTAAGTTCACCCAAGAACCAGGCGTGTCTACAGTACAGTTGGACTGCTAGTGGCTACAACGGACCAAGTTCCTTAGTCCATACGAGCAGCAAATGTAGCCCGTGTTTGTGAACCGTCTGGATGTTTTAAAAAATCTTTCATTGATTGTCTCTATTGTGATAACCACTCATACTTAAAACAGTTCATAATCGACAACCATATCACATGTTAACTCATAAAATTTTTGTTTACAATTTTCGAAAACTTAAAATTATTTTAAATGATCATTGAATATGATTAGTGACAAATTTGAATAGAAAAGAGCAATATGACAGTGTCACAATTACTGTTTCACGAAATTAAAGCTTGCAGAGAGCGGGACTGTCATGAATGAAGACCCGCAACTCCATTTATGACAGTATGACCACCACACCTCTGCACCACAACGGCTTGCCAAATTAGGATATAAGCGCGAGATAAGACATCTCATTATTTCATTTTGAATTTCTGCGCATTTGTATGCAAAATTTACATTCGGAGGGGCTAAAATTTTGAAGGTCCATATCTCGATAACTAGAAGTTTGCGCAGGTGGTGATCTAATTCATTCGATTGGAAATTTTCTAAAGAATTTGTATGCAAAAAATTAAAAAGTTTTAAAACAGACTGCAAAAAGACCTCCCTTGTAAGCAACAATTTGTGTAGTAAATTGAATTTCTGTTTTAAAATAAAGAAAATTTATAGTATATGGGATTGTTTTTATATTCATTTAACCAAAATAGTTAACCGAGAAAACAATGGTCCGGTTCAGGGCTGTGCGGCAATGGAATTGCCCATTGCCGAAATTGCCAAAATTGCCGATTTTTCAAATTGCCGAATTGCCGAAATTTATATTTTCGGCAATTTGATATCAGAAAAAAATCGGCGAAACAAAAATCAATGTCTATTGAATAATTTGGGATACTGTGAAAATTCGGTATTTATATTTCGAATTATCGTTGAAAACATTTAATAGCCGAAATTTTGATTTTCGGCAAATTGCCGAAATTTCCAATTGCCGCACAGCCCTGGTCTGGTTGCATGAAAAATTCATGAGAAATAATGAAAATATTTTCGTTAAAATATTATGTTCATTAAAATATTTCAATAATTTTTTCTGTTTTACGTTTGTTTCTCTCATTCTTTCTGGTTGTGCTCACAATTTCAATAAACTTCTCAATAAAATTAGTTCTGACATCAGACTGCTTTACAAAGAGACCATATGTCCAATTTTTCTCAAAAATAATTGATAATTTTTCAATAATTTTCGGTTCTTGGACCGAATTTAATAAGTATTTTACTTTTTTGTTCTTATTCGACGTCGGAGACTGTTAGAATAAATTTGAAGTGCAAGATTTCGATTTTTTTGAATCAGGGTTCCCAAATGCTCGGCAAAACCTCGCAACTTTTGCGCAGAATTTAAAATATATAGACGTAGATTAAAATGCAAGTCCGCAGAGTTCATGCGGCCGTGGTCGCACAACAATTCAAAAGTCATAGATTTCAAAAGTTAAATAAATAGGATCAATCAAGTATTATTGATTTTTATTTTTCTGAAGAAATTAGTATTGCATTTCAGAGACCATATTTGGAAATGAGCGAGCAAAGCTTCGAAAAAGAAGCGGGCAGCACAAAGGCAAAGCATTGCGTTGCCGGCGTCCGACGACAAATCTACGGAGGTATATTTACGCGCATGCGCCTTGAAAAGGTCTCACGCGGACAGTGTAGATTTACGGCGCTGTTGTGTGTGTGTTTCCACTCGTTGCGCCCAAACACAAATCGCAAATGTGACAAACATTTGTTCCACTTCCAGATAAAGTGGTTGATGCTTTAGGCGGTACGCTTAATTTCAATTTTTGCCGTATTTCTTCTGCATATCATTAAATTTCAGATTTCGGCATGGATGCTTTGGGTTTGTATCTGCCGGTAGATCTTCTCATTGACGATATTCTCACAGACAAGCAATTTGTGCAAAATTTTCTAACCTAATTTCTATTTTACCATACTTGCAACGGGGCGGGGCGGGTCAGAGTGAAAATTCTACCGACAATTTGTTGCGAGAATAATTAATTCAATAAGGGCCTCGCTGTAAACTTGGAGTGTCGTTGCGGGTCGGCGGGGCGGGGGCGGGTCGCGAATTTTTTTACTGACTTAATTAGGCTATCAATTACAGGAACGTAAGAAATGCTCAACGCATTTAAAATGGAGCCAGTTGATAAGACAAATTTCAACTGGGTCGATTCCAAACGCAGAAGACTTAATGGCTAGTCAAAACTAATCATAAATGTGTCTCTTTGGTTTATTTTTTTATATTTAATCGATTGTTTTCTTTTTGGTTTAAATAACACAATTTGCTTAATAAAAAATTGTTTTTCAATAGTGATAAATACATATTCCTATACATCAATGAGTAACAACTGGTAACTTTTGAAAGATTTTTGCGCAACTTTTAAACTCGGTTTATCTAAAAGTTGTTTAAAATCTGCACAAAAGTTGTTGCAACTTTTGCGCAGAAGTTGCGAGGTTTTGCCGAGTAGTCTCTTAGAGGGGCGCATAATAATTTAGCAAAATGTATGAAGAAAACATTAGCAATATAAAAAATATTGAAAATTTCAATTCCTTACCTGAATGTGGCTCTTGTACTAACAAGAAATTAAATTAGCAACACAAACCTTATTCGGAAGAAGATCCAAACCGATGATTATTGGGAATCCCGCTTTTATGGGGATGTCCACAATAGTTAATTATTCATCGTTGATCGCAATGGCTTTCTCAAATTGATAATATTTGTTAATGTCTGAAAAAGTTTCTTTTTATTGTGGAAAATAAGATGATATGTTTTTTCGAAGGGGTCTCCATTTTTTTTTAAATAAAAATTCAAACAAACTTTTAAATTAAAGTCGAGCAATTTCGAAATGTTTGAGGTTGCGAATTTCAACGGCTGTTGAGCTATCGATCCCAGAACAAACTGATCCCTCATCTGCTTGTGACGACCGAGTTTCAGAAAGTTCCTGAATATAGTTCAGAATTGAAAAAATTAATAAAAAATAGTTAAACCTTTCGGAAATATTTTTTTGCGCGATCGGAGTCGAGTATTTCGTTTGCAGCACTCGTCTTTCGGCTAAAAATTCAAATTTTCGCAAGAAGTCAAACACAAGTATACCCTCCATTCGATCATCCTGTTTTAAAAAAGGAAATTGAGCTGAGTCGGTGGAAACTGCACCAGAAAGCAGTATTCGGGATCGAATATTCCAGATGGAAAAATCTGAAATTAATCAAATTTAGAATGTGTTTTGAATAAATCCAATATATACGAATGCCAGGGACCAATTGTGCAAAATTGAGTCGGAAAACTGGTACGAAGTGAGACACTCTGAAAACTTTACTTCAATGAGAAAAAAAATGTCAGACCAACCTTGTCGGCAAAGTAATTCGTGTGAGCACGAAGAGATTTCTTGCAATTGAATCTAAAATTGCAAAATTAAAATTGAAACTAAACTGTTAGTTAAGTCACTGTTCAGTTCAACGTTTTTCGGGCTAATAAGATCCAGAGAGAGCATCAATCATTTCAAATCTGAAAATAAATATTGAAAAAAAACTGTCAAAACATAGAAAATTGTCACCATTTAAAGAGCTTCCATCGATGTCAGCTGCAATTCCTTGTCTCGTTCCATTTCTTGATGAATGTCCATGAAAAATTAAAAAATTAAATGAACTACTTTGCAAAAATAACTAAAATTTTCAAGTTTCTTCAAGAATTTCAGGTTTAGAGAAATTTAATTTGATTTTTATTACGCATTCCGCCAAAAAATATGATTATTATAAAATATTTGCCAATTTGGCAGCCTCCACAACGAAATGCCTCGACGCCACTCCACCGTGTGCGCCTAGACTTCCCCAGGCATTTCCCTCCTGGGTCGGACCCTAAGGGCCACCGATTCGGGGTGTTGGTCCGCGTCTCGTGGCACGAGAAGCGCGGCACCCGTGCGGGCTCTCTCAAATCCGACTCAACGAATGTTCTCGAGACACGCTCACAGTGGTCCGAGACACAGTCGTTGTGGAGACAAAGAAAGCGCAATTCCAAAATTTTTAAAAATTGAATGATTTTTAAAAGATTTAATTCAAAATTGTGAAAATTAATTTACAAAACGAATAAAAACTCACATAGTTAAGAAGCAGCTTGTGGCTGATGGCGAAAAGTGGTGACTGATTCGATTTTCGCCTGAAAAAGCAAGTATTTCAGTGTTTTATTGATAATTTAAAATCAAGAACAAAATAAAACATTACTAAATATTAATAACAATTTTCCAACATAATTTAAATAAAAATAGAAAATGAAACCAACACGTGGTAACGAAAAACGTGATAATTTCGGTTTCTCAAATAATAATTTACAATTTTTTAATAATTTTTGTTGTCTGGAACGAATTTAATTAATATTTTACTTTTTTCTTTTTATCGACGCTTAATTTACAATACTTATAAAAACTTACATAGTTAAGACGCGAAGGCGAGGAAAATGATAGCAGATTCGATTTTCGCCTGAAAAAGCAAGTATTTCAGTGTTTTATTGACAAGATGAAATCAAAAACACAAAAAGAAACATATGATTCGAAAAATTGTCAACAAAATTACAAATAAAAATCGAAAATGAAAGACAAAACCAAAATTTCGACTACGGTATACATATATCCGCAATTAAAATGGCGTAATAATGCGGAAATTTCGAAATCTCGGCAAACTCAGACGAAACGATGATTTTTTCGTTTTTTGTGAAGCAATGGCAAGTTTTGAGAGAAACAGCGGCATAAAAGTAGATAGAAAAAATTAATTGTGAATGCGAAATTAATTGTTTTGCAAAAAAATACTGAGAAATACCCGTGTTTCGCTCGATGACTTTGCCTTTTTTTTTTTATTTCATTTTCGTCATTTTTAAATCAGCTTTCATTATAAAAAAAAATGAATAATTAATTATATTATTTTCGTCTTGTAGTTTAATGAATCCATTTTAAATTAATAACTTACCGTTCAACCAACTTACATTATTGTATTCTATTCTTCTTTCAGATCGTCTCAGCGAAACGATGCTCACGGAAACAAAAAAGGCTGTTCTTACTTGTGTACTTGGGCTAAATGAAGGCAAATCAGAGCTTCTCGCTTCCTTATTTTATTCTTGAGATTAAAGATGTAGGGAAATTTCCCGGTATTTTATTCTTTTCCAATTTTCAAAAAAACCAATTTGCGTTTTTTATCACAATTGTTCTAATATACTAAAAATCAAACCAAAACCGATTTCCCGAAGGATTTTCCTGATTGAATTCGAGTGGAACTCACTTTGCTTCTTTTTAATATGCTATCCACTTGTTATTACTTGATTTCTTCCATGCAAAATGATTTTCTCTTACAACTTTTTTTAAAATATTGAAATGCTCATAAATTCTTTCAACCACCGTCCTTCGATCGTTTAGCATATCATCATCGGGCTATTAAACACTGATTTCGTCCGTTTCATCCTTCTTTTTCATCAAAGGACGTCCATTAAAATTGAAAAAAAGTGAAAATTTCACCCTGGCCCGCCCCCGCAATTTTTGTTTCAAGAACAATTAATTCTACTCAAAATAATGCAATTCGGAATTTTTATTACGCTAAACAAAGGCCTCGCTGTAAACTTGGAGTGTCGTTGCGGGTCGCGAATTTTTTTGCTGACCCGCCCCGACCCGGAAATTTGCAAGTATGATTTCAGTGAAATTTTCTAGTTTTTTTCTTTTTTCTCTTTTCTAGTAATTTGGCACTAAGTAATAATTCTGATGGACCCATCAAGCAATCATCATCGGGCAAAAAATGAAACAAATGGAGAATTGTGAAAAAAAAATCATTTCTTTCCTATTTATCACGGGATAGAACATGGACGTGGCGAAGGTGGCCTAGGGATTTGTAGCCTAGGGATTTTACCTAGTCCTCGGCCGCGTTCATCTCGTATTCCGCGACACTATTTATTTAACCAAATATGTTTTTTTAAAACTCAAAAAACCGAAATAAGTTTTCTTAAAACCATCATCAGTTTTTTTTAAACTAGGAATCTTGTAGTGAATGCCACCCATAAAATGACAATAATATTGAAATATTGTCGGATTCCAACGTCTGGACGAAATTTAAAAAATGATTGGCTACGTGCCAGTGCGTCTCAATGCAGTGAGAGATTTTTCAATTCCACCGCCCTCTGATCCATTATTTCTAACTGACGAATCATCATTGGGCCAAAAAAAGAATTTATAATTGTCAATCTTCTGGTAACTTCAAACCAGTCGGAACCAACAAAATTCGGCTCCGGAATCAACCCAATCCGATTGGAATATCTACGGATAAGATTGGAAAATTGTCAGATGCGATTGATTATTATTCTAATCCGTTTTGTTTTAATTTGTTATTCAAATCTGTTCGGAACCGAAAATACCCAAGAAACCCAATCGGATCCGACAGTTTTCCAATCTTCTTCGTAGAGTTTCCAATCGGATTGGGTTGATTACGAAGCCGAATTTTGTCGGATCCGATTGGTTGACAGAATTCGAAGGAATTGAATTCTACGCCTATCCAAAAATAATCAATTTCTAGCATTTTCTAATTTCCCTGCCCTCCATTCCAATTAATAATACTATTTGAAAGGATTATCATCGGGCAAAAAAATAACAAACATCATTTCTTTTGGCAAATTTTCGCTTCCCATAGCCTCGATGTTCTATTTCAGCACAATCTCAAAAGGAGAAGTCTTCTGAAATTAAAAATATTTAAATGAATTTTAAAATATATTTTCTTACCTTTTAGAAGAAGCTTCACCTGAATACCACAAGAAACAACAACAACAAAATATAATAATATTAAAAAAAAATACAATCCAATACTTTTGATTTCAACGACTATGGATCTTTTTGACATTAAAATGGTTGTCCGTCGTCTAAATATTCTATTTCGATTCTTTTAAATTATTTTTTCAGTAATTTTTTTTCCTTTTCGCTTTTTTTCGTTTTTTCTTTTTCTAATCGATTCAAATTTTCTTTTTTTCACATTGAATTATTCAATTAAGTGAATATTTACATAAATTCCAAGTTTTGTCCTTCGTAAAAAATTGACCCAATCATTCACTTCAGAATTCATTCCGGTCAATCCTAGTCGATTATCTGAAAATTAAGAGATATTGGTGAATATGAGAGTAGTAATTCATTACCATAGTTCAAGCACCTTCCTTTCGTGCTTCTTTATTCATTTTTTTATTCTTTTCGATTTTCGTAGCCAAAAGTATCAGTTAGGCTTCATTGCAGTGATTTTCAAGCTCGCTGTTCTCCACAAATTCAGTGGATATTAAAAGAGATGAAGATTTGCCGAACAAATCAGAATTTTCACGTGATTGTTTGGCGAATTTCATTTCTAAAAAATGAAGTTTGATAAAAAATTAATTTGAAATTTTATCATACCATTTGATTGGCTGTTTTCCATTTATATTTAAATTATATTGTTTTATCGACTTTGTAGTTAATCGATCTGAATGATAATTAATAATTTCATATACGAAAATTGCAAATTACTTACAGTTAGAAGCCAATTATTTTCGCATCAAATCCTTTTCAATTATTAAAGGATCATAGCGAAAAAAATACAATACAATTCAAAAAATTAAGTTCGAACGACATTGGATCTTTTCGTATTTTTTTTACAATTAATGATGTCCGTCGTTTAAAATATTATGAACAAGGGGAATAATTAGAGAAAACTAATAACGTAGACGGGGAGGGGTCTAAATTATTATGGGGAAACTAAATTTGTATATAAGGGAATAAATAATGGTAATTATTCGGGAATTCTGAATACAATAAAATTGGGGGTTGAAACGACTTTGGATCTTTTTTTTTCTTTTCACAACACAAGCGTCCGTCGTTTTTAAGGGGAAATTATTAGAACACAAACATATATCTTCTTTTTTCATTGATTAATCGAAATCAAATAAATCGAAATAATCGAGAACAAATTTGAATAACTAAAGCGAAATTACTTTTGAAGTTTGAGGAAATTCAAAAACTCACAATTCTTGCAGCACCTTGATCATGTGCTTGGATTAATCAGTCGTGGATAGATTGTTCTTGAATAATTCCAGCCTGACTGTTTCTTTTCTTTTCCAATCCTTGTTGGACTCAAGTGTCATTATTCAGTATTCCGATGATATCCACTCGAGTTCATTTTCTTATCTAAAAATTATGAGTTTTGATATCAAAAAAAATATTTTCAAAAATTACCGTAATTCAAGCACCTTTCTTTCGTGCTTTTTTTTCATTTTCCCTATGATTTTGTACAAATTTCTGTCGATTTTCGGTCGTATTCTCTAAAGCGGACAGTGGTGTCGAAATTCACCAAAAATGAAACACTCACCACCAAAAGTGCACCTTGATATCGTGCTTCAGCTTCTTCATATCAGATTCTCGAAATTGACTTCATTCTTCAATATTATTAAGAATTCTTCATTATTGACATTTTTGATCTCGTATTTTGTAATTACACGTGGTTTTATTGGCGAATTTCATTTCTAAAAATGAAATTTGATAAAAATTAATTAAAAAAAGATCTTTACCATTTGATTGACAATTTTCTTGGTTTTCTACTGATTTCTACATATATTCTTAATAGACCTGAATGATAATTAATAATTTCATATACGAAAATTGCAAATTACTTACAGTTAGAAGCCAATCATTTTCGCATCAAATCCTTTTCAATTATTAAAGGATCATAGTGAAAAAAATACAATAAAATACAATACAATATAATAAAATTCGAACGACATTGGATCTTTTCGTATTTTTTTAAACAATTAATGATGTCCGTCGTTTAAAATATTATGAACAAGGGGAATAATTAGGGGATGCTCATAAAGTGGAGAGGGTTGTGAGAAATTAATGTTATAATGAAAATAACAGTAATAAAAAAGGAAATGAACGGTGGATATAAGGTGGTTTCAAACGATCATGGATCTTTTTTTCACTTTTTTTTTTACAATTTAGTTTGTCCGTCGTTTTTCTTAGGGAAATATTAACAGGAATTGAAATTTAGTTTTCAAAAATTAATGAAATCCATGTCGGGTTACTGAAGACGAATTCAAATTTTGAAGAAACATTCAGAAGAATTCACTTACAATCCGATAAGCACCTTGATTGTGTGCTTCAAATATATATCTTCTCGGTTTGATTCGAAATCTCAACATCTTCTGTTTCCTCTTGGATTCAAATAATAATGATTGAGGAAGCATCGATTCCTTCAATTCTTTTTTCTATAATCTAATCATTTGATTACAATTGAATAGTCAATTTTACCTTTTAAAATGCATCTTTATTATATGCTTGAAAACAACGACATAATTGTCGGGAAAATCGAACCATATTTTGGTCCTTAATTGCAGATGTCTTCGAAATGAACACACGGAGTCTCGATGGCCTTCTTCAGATTATTCTTGTTTGAAAGTCTCGGCCAAAATGGACAGTGTGTGGATTCGAACATGTAATGTTAATATCTGAAATTGAGCTTTTTAGAAAATTATTCCACAAAAGTGATTGATTTCTTACGATCACATGATCAGTATTACTCATATTGGAATTTTCATGTTCCTTTCAAATTTGTTCTTCTTCGACTCAAAATCAAATAAATGTTGAATTGTTGTTTCTAAATGAAAATTTGAAAAAAAAAAAAAGAAAAAACCCATACCACTCCATTAGCACCTTGATCGTGTGCTACAATCTTTGGACCAATTTAATCGTGAATATCTTCATTGGTTCTATCGATTTTGAAGAAGTAATCGATACCATCAAAAAGCTCTTCTATTCACGTATTCCGAAATCAGAAATTCGGATGAATAATATCAAATCTCAAGTTGTTCTTCGGAAAACGACTGAATGTATATCTCCGAGTCGGATGAATCTTCCGTTCTTCAATCAGGACTGAAGCCAACTTCACTATTTCAACATTGGAATTTACTTCATATCTTAAAAAACTGAAATGAAGAACTATTCTAGGACATGATGATATACTCTTACAAAAAGTTGATCGCGATTGATTCAATCCAGAAATGCTCAATAATCAAATTTGGCTTAGCTTCGGCCGAAAAGTCGATTCTAGTTTGGAGACGATCATCTTCGAATCAAGTAGAAAAGTCCAATCACAAAAGATTTCATCGTTTTCGACTGTTGCGATTAAATAGATGGTGTCCTAATATAGGAACGAACCATAATAAAATTATAACTTCTTTCTTTGTTTTTCTTTTTTGTATTTTCTTTTTTTGGTTTTTCTTTTTTTTTTTTGGTTTTTCTTTTATTTTCTTTTTTTCTTTTTTTCTTTTTTTTGGTTTTTATTTTTCTTTCTTTTTTTTGTTTATTATTATTTTTTATTGTATTATTTATTTTTTTAATTATATAAGTTTTCGCGTCCGGCCTTCACACCAATCTCTCGTAGAACAGTCGCGTGATCTTGGTTTTTGCGCGAATCGCCGAGCTCCTTTTAGATCTTACTGGAACACTCGGTTCATTCTCCGGAAGTGGCGGGTTCGCTAATGCTTCGTCCGCAATCACTTGGATTTGCGAACTCAGCCCTTTCACGATGACTCGCAAAAGGCATAGCTCCCTCGCCAAATCCATACGCTCAGCCTTTGCCAGGTTGCTAGATGTTGATGTTAAGAATTTCCTGGCATTGGCGATCACGAACAGACCGCAACTGAACCCATCCGTCTGGGCCTCTTGATGTTTTTGAGGAACCCATCTGACACTCGAGAGTGTCGACGGGAACAGTGCGGCAAGAAGTCGCCTCAGCCCATTCGAGATGGTGGTCTTTGACTTGCGCGAGCGGCTTCCAACCAGTGAGTCATAAATGACACATTTGGCGGTCGCCACTGTGTAGGCCGCGAGCAGCCAGTGCTGATCTTGGTGCACTGGCAGGAGGAGCACTTCGCATTGCCTTCGGACTCCGGCCGTACACTCCTTTAGCATGGCGGCGACATGCTGGCCGTCCTCGTCCACCGTCCGCTCGATGACTGCTTTCGTGGCCGACGGAAGGACCACACCGACCTTGCGGCCCTGCGACTGCACCAGGTTCAAGAGCCCGGCCGTCACAGCGCCAGATGTTAAATAGGTCTGGTATCCCGTGGGCAGGTCGTCATCGGTGATGAGACCTCGCAACGCGCCCATCAATTCGGGATGAAAGTGCATCGACTCTAAATTGGTGACCACCACCTCTTCCTGAACATTCACAGACTCCGTCTGTCCTGACTGTTCTACGCTGCATTCCGCCTCCATCGCCTTCATCTCCTCAGCCGCCTCCATCTCTTCCGCCGCCTCCTCCGACACGACCATCAGCGGGGCTCGGTCTTCCGCCGCATCGAACGCCGCCCATTCTGCGTTGGCCGTCACGAGCCTCTCCCTGCGTTCCCGACGCGCTCGATATTCGGCCAGCAACCGCATGGTGTTGTGGTTGTTGCAGTTGCTGGGCAGACATGGGCAAGTGCCGTCGCATTGCACCTCGTCCAGAAGACAGGGGCAGGTCTCGGAGCACCCTGTGGCTTCTGAACAATGCGACGAGCACAGGGGGACGACCGGCTCCGGCTCATACATCGACTCGTCCTCCGGGCCAAAAGTTTGCTCGATTTCCTCTTGGCTGAAGACGATCGGTGGCTGCGGATGTTCTGGCGCATCCTTCAGCTTCTTGAACTGGACTTCAACGAAGCCGCCGGTCGTTCGCGTGCGTTTTCGTCCAATTTTTGGACCTTAAAACCAAAATTCATGTGACCATTTTTTTATGCCTTTAAACGA
Source organism: Caenorhabditis bovis (assembly GCA_902829315.1). Taxonomy (NCBI): domain Eukaryota; kingdom Metazoa; phylum Nematoda; class Chromadorea; order Rhabditida; family Rhabditidae; genus Caenorhabditis; species Caenorhabditis bovis. The sequence goes on along the minus strand of CADEPM010000004.1, from coordinate 5,018,261 downwards.
CTTTAAAGGCGATATCGCAGGACAGAATACACGGAAACAACACGGAAGATTGACAAAATTCGAGAAACGACGAAGAATCCAAAAACGAGACGAAGAAACTCGGAATCCATCTCTAACAAGTCGCCTTCAAAGTCGTTAAAGGCCAAGGATGAACCGCCCAAACAACTGAGTCAATCAGAATATTTGAATCAACAATTTTTCAATATCACCATGCCCTTTCCCTTAATAATACTACCCTTCCAACCCCTTTAATTACCCGTACCTAATTTTACAAATTGTTATAAACAGCCCGTATAAATTCGCTCCAAAAAAGCGACGCACCAAAAATGCGATTTTTTTCATATTTTTTGAATATGATTGGACCTCTAAACCCCGCCCTTTCCAATTTCATTCAATTATATTCTGATTATTGTATTATTTTTGCCCCAACACCCCCAATAATAAAAAAATGTTGTTTTCTCGATAAAAAGTTGTCAATTAAGTATTGTATTATTTTCAAATTCAAATCAATCTCAAAAATGCCGAATTGAAATGCTTTGAATTATTTGTTTAAAGACGGAGGACTCGAGAAAACAACGATAAAAATATAAAAAAATAAGGCGCACCTTCGATAATTTCGAGGTGAACCTCTTTCACACACTCTCGGAAGCATACTCGCTTCTTCGGGATCACAATTTCTTCTTGAGCATTCGTGCTCTTTCGCTTTTGGAAATTCGACATCATTCTTTTTCGATGAATTTAAGCGTAATGAATAGAAATGTGCATTCGTGATGACATATCTCGATCACGTTCACAGATTCGGAAACCAATTATTTTTTTTTTCATTTCAAACATTTCAAATGTCCAAATCTGCATTTCAGTTTGCCGTTCAAAAGCATTTCTGAAGCGCGTCTGATTTTTAAGTGAAGTATGCCCATTTATAGAACGTTATTTTAATATTCTTGTTTAGGAATTCGGGTAACTCAAAAACAATCGGATCCGACAATTTTACAATCTTGTCCGTAGAATTTCCAAACGGATTCGATTAGTTTTGAGTTAACAGAGAATGATGTCTCCATGTCGTGAAAACTATCCGTACTGCTGAAAAAAGGATCAGAACTATCTTCTAATCCCTATTTATTCTGTTTTTTTAAAATTTATTTAGCGTTTTTTAATGACCAAATTTGAAAAAATATAATATTTTTATTTTTTTTATTCACAGCATTTCCTTTGCAATTCGTCTTTTATATCTAAACTCGCCCATAAAAATTAAAATGATAGATCAAAATTCTAACGCCTTCATAAATTAGTGCCAAATCGTCTTTTAGTGTTACTTTTTATTTTATTTCAGCTAAGAATTCATTGATTGCAAGCAGAAAAAAATTGCGAAGGGAAAATTGATTTTTTAATTTTAGAAATTAATCGCTTGTTGCCACAGCTTTGAAAGTGAACTGGTGACGCCGGTGAGGACGTTGCCTACGACTTTTCGGGAACCCGGAATCACGGGAAGGACTTTCGATGAGCACAATAGCAATTCGTGCGACCAGATTTCATTAGTTATTATGATTTTGAGTGATATGAGCAAATATTGGCATATTTGAAATAATTGTGTTTCTTTCAATCTTTCTGGTTGTCCTGACATCGATTATCAATAAATATCTGCAATGGATCTGCTCATTCAATTGAAATGTGCTGCGGGCGTTTTTGCAGGCCCGCAATTATGCCCGCAGGTGAATTTTAATGAGGTTGATTCTGAATTTTCTCACATTGATATGAAAATACTAAAGAAATACATAAATGGCGTTGCAAGTGCGAACTGTCGCATCTTTCTCTCTTCCCCTGCGTTCTCTACTATTCGCCCCATTGACTTGGCCTGGGTGAATGTCGGCAGATGGATTTCAATTATTTGGAATTACGCCAGGTCGTGGCAACTTTTCACATTTCTAGGTATAAATTCAACACTAATTAGTATATAATTAACGCCTAATTATAGACGGCTGCATAATTTTAATGACTGTTTTCCTAATCATCTTCGCCTTTATAACATTTCATCATTTCAAAGGCAATCATTCAAAAACTTACTACATATTGAGATAGTACGTTCATTTTTCTCATCCCAATCCCATCTGCGGACATTTTCCCGCGATTTTGCAGCTATCCAACAATTCACATCATTTTCTCGGCGCTTTTTCAAATGCTCACACAAATTCTATTGGTGAACGAATCGATTGGATCGGCTCATTCAATGGTAACGAGCTGCGGACGTCTTTGCGGGCCCCGCAATAATGTCCGCAGATAAATTTTTTGAATAACGTCGATTCTGCATTTCTTACATCGATAAATTAGTTTTCGGGACAAGACACATTTCCAATTTTGGCAATTTTATTTTCAGAGCGGCTCCCTATTGACGTCAGTATACGCGTGTGCCTCAATTGTGGTCCACTTATGGCTATACCATATGTATTAATACTAATAATTATAATATTTGAACGTTGCCATAATAAATGACTAGTTTTTTTGCCAATGAAAGTCAACCCAACCCAACTTGGTGCAGCAGGCTCGATTATTGTCCGCAGCAAAAAAATGTTGATTTTCATTCTTGCCAATGGAAGTCCCAGTAATTAAAAACAAAGCAATGTCACTTCACTTAGTCACATAGTCGGTTCGTCCTTTGCCTGTTGAGGCGCGAACCACAGCTTTCCAAGCTTTTCGGTCCTTGGCTTGGGTGGACCAGGGGGTGATAACGGCTCATTCGGCTGTTCTTGTGGTGATCTCCTTCCGAAGCGAGTCCGACCATCTCATGGGAGGCCTTCCTCTTGGCCGGGTCCAATTCCACGGCCGCCACTCCGTTAGAAGAGTAGTCCATCTACCATCTGTTCTTCTAGCAAGCCCAGGTCATCTTCCTCTTCGTGATGTGGTGTAGGGGGGTCCCGAACTTTAGACATGATGCGGAAGTCCTCTCGATGAAGATCTTGTTCACGTTGTTGTGATAACGTGAGGCCAACCAATCTTCGCTCAAGCGCAGCGTGACTAATTCGGACTCTTTCGGCAAGAGCTTTGGTGAAGGTCCAAATTTTAATAAGGTTGATTCCGTATTTTCTCACATTGATATGAAAGGACGATAGAAACCCATAAACGTTGCAAGTGTGAACTGTCGCACATTTCTCTCTTCCCCTGCGTTCTCTACTATTCGCCCCATTGACTTGGCCTGGGTGAATGTCGGCAGATGGGAATGTACGAGAGACGAGCGGTCGATGAGACAGCATCGCTTCTCGGCTTAATAGCTAAGATCAAAGTGTAGTATCTGTTCTTATCGTATTAACCTACGGTATACAATCGAATGATTGTAATATAGGTTATCTGATTTTTGGAACTCTGGAAGGACTCGGGGCTTGCTCCGACCTTCCGAGGGTCGTCTCAGCGTTGCACTGCTGCTGAGCACGGCCCAGTCCCCCATGGGGACAATCAAAAAATGAATAGAATCGATAATTCCGAATGGATGACTAATGCCTGATGATGAACTCATATGTTGCCTTATAAATTACCAGCAAATGAATCTCTTAAGAAAATAGTTGGTCGTTGATTGAAAACGAATTATCGATATCGCTGGGGTATCCCCGCATTGAGGGAACGAACAAGCTCATTCAAACAAAAAATATATTCAGAGCCATCATAAATAATCTTTAAAAAAAATTAGAGTTAATCAAGTCTCAATAAATTCTAAAAAATCTTGATAAATTTCATAACAAAAAAGCAATTTTTCATGATTTTTTTAAAATATTTTCTGAAAGTTATTGGAAGGAATATTTTCGATCGTTTGATTGATTGTTTCTATTATAAAATGCTCACATTTTTTGCGAAATTAATAATTCAAAAATTCCGATGTGCGAGAAGAATTCAAATCGAAATTTCAATTTCCTGAATTTTTTCTGTTTATTGTCTCCATTTTTTCCCAAAATCTGTGCAATTCCGATGACGTGATAAATTCCGGTAGATCGTTCGGAGATACCAGCTTCTTCATCTTCCTCGCCGAAATGACGTCAAGTATTTAAACGGTATTTTTCGATGGCAAAATGCGATAAAAATTAGTAGGCACAATTGAAATGAGCGGCCATCAAACGACGAGCTATTTTTTAATATTCCTCTTCATTTTTGTCGCGAATTCTCAAATGTAAGCGAATTTTCGAAAATTCCGAATGAACAAAATCGTTCAGAACACCCGGAAATAATCTTCACGCATTTCTAACATCCTCATACTATTATCCAAAATCGCAAAGGTCTGAAATCGGCTGAAAAAATCGAACGTCGAAAATGTTGTTTCAGTCTCGGCGATGATTCGATCGCGTTGGTTTTTTCGATGAGATCCGAGTCGATTCGACGACAATCCCAAATTTTGACGATTTTTGCCGAAAATCACACCTCAAACGCGACAATCAACACAACGTGAGCGTTTTTTGAATATTTTTAAGGCAAACAATGAATTGTAGAATTGAAATTCCGAATGGGAAGACGACGTTTCCAATATTTCCGACAACTTCAACACTTCCAAATATGACCAAATTGAGTTTGCTTGATGGCCAACAGAAAATTGAGGTAAAATCGGAGAGCTTTTCATTTTTATATTATGGTCGGGCATAATTACCGGTAGAAGTTCAAACGGAAGTATTTCAAAAAGTAAAAGTCAGAACAAGTTGAGATTCAGCTAAAAGTTTATCTGGATAATATGAAACATATAGTTGTTCTTCGATCTTCGGGACATTCCCATCTCATGAGTCATCGTTGTGAGGCTCCGATGAGCGTTTCGTCTCACTCGTTCCTTCACGGCTTTCACCTTAGCTAGAGTCGTAACAGAAACTGTTGTGTCCTTGAGTTCCGCGTGTATGGTGCCGAAGCGTGGGGATCGAAGTGAACAGTGATGTAGAGTTGGATAGCTTTATTATATCCTTAGATGAACACTACAATGTATGATGGCCGGGTATTTATACTAGTGGGGATGTGCTTCTAGAATGTTCTACAATGTGCGTGTGGGATTGTTTACGTGAGGGACTGGGTTCTAGAATATTCCATAACCTACGAGATTACAATAGTTTACGTGAGCGTGCTCACAACAGAAACTTTTCATCCTCTCCCAGACCTGTCATCAAGTCCTCCAGTCTCCTGATAGCGTCGAATCGTCGAATAAACGGTATTCGGAGCAGGGCTGTGCGGCAATGGAATTTCCGATTGGCCGAAATTGCCGAATTTCCGAAGAGAACGTTCGATCGGCAAATTGCCGAATTGCCGAAATTTCCGATTGCCGCACAGCCCTGGTTCAGAGGGAGTTTGAGGCGCTTGATGATAATGGGAATTTTGACTCCTTGATCGAATAGCGAGCAAACAGTGACACGATGGATACTAGCCTTTACCATTTGGCCGGAAATTTGTATTTTTGTCCGAAACTTGGAAAAACAATAGAAAACACATTAAACAACTGGAAAAAATTGTGAGCGCTCAAAAAACCGCGACTTCATGAGTCACCATGGCGCAACAAAATTACCGGTAATTATGCCCGACCCTGTACAGTATTTCTGGAAAATGCATAAAATTATAAAAAATCGAATTTTCCGGGAAACGGGGTTTTTCGAAGCTTAATCGCAATGGAGCGCATTTTCTTTGCAATAGTTTCAAATTCTTTTGGATTCGCAACGTTTCGACCTTTTGAAAAACCTTTTTAGACGCTATCAATTCGGGGTCCCACAAAATCGACATAAGAATTTGAAAGATCTGAAATTCTAACATTTTTTGGAATGTTTCAAAAGAAACAAAAAGTCGAAATTCGAATTGAGTTCAATGGAGCGCATTTGCTCAACCGGCAATTTCAGATTCCGAGGTGTGATTTTCGGCAAAAATCGTCAAAATTTGGGATTGTCGTCGAATCGACTCGGATCTCATCGAAAAAACCAACGCGATCGAATCATCGCCGAGACTGAAACAACATTTTCGACGTTCGATTTTTTCAGCCGATTTCAGACCTTTGCGATTTTGGATAATAGTATGAGGATGTTAGAAATGCGTGAAGATTATTTCCGGGTGTTCTGAACGATTTTGTTCATTCGGAATTTTCGAAAATTCGCTTACATTTGAGAATTCGCGACAAAAATGAAGAGGAATATTAAAAAATAGCTCGTCGTTTGATGGCCGCTCATTTCAATTGTGCCTACTAATTTTTATCGCATTTTGCCATCGAAAAATACCGTTTAAATACTTGACGTCATTTCGGCGAGGAAGATGAAGAAGCTGGTATCTCCGAACGATCTACCGGAATTTATCACGTCATCGGAATTGCACAGATTTTGGGAAAAAATGGAGACAATAAACAGAAAAAATTCAGGAAATTGAAATTTCGATTTGAATTCTTCTCGCACATCGGAATTTTTGAATTATTAATTTCGCAAAAAATGTGAGCATTTTATAATAGAAACAATCAATCAAACGATCGAAAATATTCCTTCCAATAACTTTCAGAAAATATTTTAAAAAAATCATGAAAAATTGCTTTTTTGTTATGAAATTTATCAAGATTTTTTAGAATTTATTGAGACTTGATTAACTCTAATTTTTTTTAAAGATTATTTATGATGGCTCTGAATATATTTTTTGTTTGAATGAGCTTGTTCGTTCCCTCAATGCGGGGATACCCCAGCGATATCGATAATTCGTTTTCAATCAACGACCAACTATTTTCTTAAGAGATTCATTTGCTGGTAATTTATAAGGCAACATATGAGTTCATCATCAGGCATTAGTCATCCATTCGGAATTATCGATTCTATTCATTTTTTGATTGTCCCCATGGGGGGACTGGGCCGTGCTCAGCAGCAGTGCAACGCTGAGACGACCCTCGGAAGGTCGGAGCAAGCCCCGAGTCCTTCCAGAGTTCCAAAAATCAGATAACCTATATTACAATCATTCGATTGTATACCGTAGGTTAATACGATAAGAACAGATACTACACTTTGATCTTAGCTATTAAGCCGAGAAGCGATGCTGTCTCATCGACCGCTCGTCTCTCGTACATTCCCATCTGCCGACATTCACCCAGGCCAAGTCAATGGGGCGAATAGTAGAGAACGCAGGGGAAGAGAGAAATGTGCGACAGTTCACACTTGCAACGTTTATGGGTTTCTATCGTCCTTTCATATCAATGTGAGAAAATACGGAATCAACCTTATTAAAATTTGGACCTTCACCAAAGCTCTTGCCGAAAGAGTCCGAATTAGTCACGCTGCGCTTGAGCGAAGATTGGTTGGCCTCACGTTATCACAACAACGTGAACAAGATCTTCATCGAGAGGACTTCCGCATCATGTCTAAAGTTCGGGACCCCCTACACCACATCACGAAGAGGAAGATGACCTGGGCTTGCTAGAAGAACAGATGGTAGATGGACTACTCTTCTAACGGAGTGGCGGCCGTGGAATTGGACCCGGCCAAGAGGAAGGCCTCCCATGAGATGGTCGGACTCGCTTCGGAAGGAGATCACCACAAGAACAGCCGAATGAGCCGTTATCACCCCCTGGTCCACCCAAGCCAAGGACCGAAAAGCTTGGAAAGCTGTGGTTCGCGCCTCAACAGGCAAAGGACGAACCGACTATGTGACTAAGTGAAGTGACATTGCTTTGTTTTTAATTACTGGGACTTCCATTGGCAAGAATGAAAATCAACATTTTTTTGCTGCGGACAATAATCGAGCCTGCTGCACCAAGTTGGGTTGGGTTGACTTTCATTGGCAAAAAAAACTAGTCATTTATTATGGCAACGTTCAAATATTATAATTATTAGTATTAATACATATGGTATAGCCATAAGTGGACCACAATTGAGGCACACGCGTATACTGACGTCAATAGGGAGCCGCTCTGAAAATAAAATTGCCAAAATTGGAAATGTGTCTTGTCCCGAAAACTAATTTATCGATGTAAGAAATGCAGAATCGACGTTATTCAAAAAATTTATCTGCGGACATTATTGCGGGGCCCGCAAAGACGTCCGCAGCTCGTTACCATTGAATGAGCCGATCCAATCGATTCGTTCACCAATAGAATTTGTGTGAGCATTTGAAAAAGCGCCGAGAAAATGATGTGAATTGTTGGATAGCTGCAAAATCGCGGGAAAATGTCCGCAGATGGGATTGGGATGAGAAAAATGAACGTACTATCTCAATATGTAGTAAGTTTTTGAATGATTGCCTTTGAAATGATGAAATGTTATAAAGGCGAAGATGATTAGGAAAACAGTCATTAAAATTATGCAGCCGTCTATAATTAGGCGTTAATTATATACTAATTAGTGTTGAATTTATACCTAGAAATGTGAAAAGTTGCCACGACCTGGCGTAATTCCAAATAATTGAAATCAAAATGAGGAATGCAATGTGAAGCACCGATGTTAAACCGTGAGCCAGAAGAAGAAAATAGTGCTTCCTTAGATGTATTTCTATTTAATAAAATCCAACTGCGGACAATCTTACCATTTCGAACGCGCGCTATCGTCGACCATTTCCATTGAAATGAACATCTCCACGAGAATATTTCCCTTATTTGGTTATCGACCGCATTTAAATAGAAAAATTGCTTATCGCTTGTTTTCCGGCCTCTCATCATTTTCTCAAGCAAAAATCTGATAACCTACAATTATTCGATTAGCCGAGTCGATGAGTAATATGTTAGAGAATTCGGAGGGAGAAAGAGAGGTTTGCACATGGCACGAAACCGATCTTATCTATCAATGTGAGAAAATTCTTATTGAAATTCATCTGCGGACAGCACACCTATTGCCTACTTTTATGAGGCCGTGCCGCTTTTTCCGTATTCGGGAAACCCTTGGAATTTCAATTGTCGCATAAAAAAACATGAATTGTTTGAAAACGAACGATAGATTTCCGTGTAGACAGAAGAATGTCGGAAAAGAAATCCAAATATCTTCGGAGAATGAGAATCCGGTGAAAATCCGAAACATTCAGGGATTCCAAAATAAATTATCAGTGTCAAAAAAAACTGCTCGAAATGTAAGCGCGAACTTCAGCAATCCGTTACCGCTATGCATTCTACAGTACGAATTTTGAATTAGGCATCAAAGTAACCTGTTCAATTCGCTTTGATGCATTTTTCTACCAATAAGGGCGGATTTATTCATATTTGTTGCCACAAAGTGTCTGGTGAGAGTTAATTGTCAGACATTGGTGACCCATTCGGGATTATCGATATAATTTATTTTTTGATTGTCCCCATGGGGGGACTGGGCCGTGCTCAGCAGCAGTGCAACGCTGAGACGACCCTCGGAAGGTCGGAGCAAGCCCCGAGTACTTCCAGAGTTCCAAAAATCAGATAACCTATATTACAATCATTCGATTGTATACCGTAGGTTAATACGATAAGAACAGATACTACACTTTGATCTTAGCTATTAAGCCGAGAAGCGATGCTGTCTCATCGTCCGCTCGTCTCTCGTACACTCCCATCTGCCGACATTCACCCAGGCCAAGTCAATGGGGCGAATAGTAGAGAACGCAGGGGAAGAGAGAAATGTGCGACAGTTCGCACTTGAAACCTCATTTATGGGTTTGTTTGTTTGTCGTTATCTATTCAGACTGCTTTACCGAGAGAAATTGAGAATGACGGAAAAAACGCTACTGATAAATTGAGGTTGGAAATTTGAAGAACTATTATTTTTTATTGTGTGGATACCAGAACAACCACTTGGCAGGCAATAACTCTCCACTGTGAATATTCATAACACGGAAGAAATAGTAAAAAAGAAAGTGTGTCTAATTCAGGAGAGTTATTGCCAAGGTACAAACCCAAAAAAGATTTCTAATTTTTGTGACTTTTAATCCATGATTAACCATGAAGATATGTTCATTTATATATTTCAGTCATTTTTTTTGCTCTACGTTTGTTTTTTTTTCTTTCTGGTTGTTCTGGTATCCACACAATAAAAAATAATAGTTCCTCAAATTTCTACTCTCAATTTACCGTCTCAATAGATAGATAACCAACAAACAAAGCCATAAATGGCGTTGCAGGTGCAAACTGTCGCACTTTTCTCTGTTCCCCTGCGTTCTCTACTATTCGCCCTGTTGGCTTGGCCTGGGTGAATGTCGGCAGATGGGAGTGTACGAGAGACGAGCGGTCGATGAGACGGCATCGCTTCTCGGCTTAATAGCTAAGATCAAAGTGTAGTATCTGTTCTTATCGTATTAACCTACGGTATACAATCGAATGATTGTAATATAGGTTATCTGATTTTTGGAACTCTGGAAGGACTCGGGGCTTGCTCCGACCTTCCGAGGGTCGTCTCAGCGTTGCACTGCTGCTGAGCACGGCCCAGTCCCCCCATGGGGACAATCAAAAAATTAACTCTCAAGTTGCCTCATAATCTACCCGCAAAAGAATCTTTGTAAGAAAACACCCGCAGATTACTTGTCTCACAAGATTTCAGAATAAATATTCATTGATTGCAACCAGAGATAAATTAAGCGGAACCAATTGATAAAATTGAATTATGAATTATAGAATAAAATTGAATTATAAATTATACAATTCGTGCGACCAGATTTCATTAGTTATTATGATTTTGAATGATATGAGCATCCATTGGGATTAAATAAGATTGATGATTTGTACCAAAATGAAACTCAGCAAATATAGAAAGACAAAAGAGACATCGAGATGAATGCCTGTGAAGTGTGTGAACGAAATGCGGCATTCGGAATGGGTTCGGTCGACGACGAATCCAATTGACATGCCACTGAACGAAGCATTTCGGAGGAATCCAAGAACGACGAAAAACGCCACCGATCTGCGAACTGTTGTCCTGGAATTTGACCAAACAGAGCACACTATCCACATTTCGATGTATCGGACTCCTAAGACGACAGTCACGAAAAAAACGAGCAAAATGAGATGAACCCGCTCGTCTTGCACACAGACTTCCATTTTGATAAAATTGGCAACTCAAGTCGCCTTTTATAGGCGGCGCGATATTTCGAAATTATTATCGTCCTCCTTCAACTTAAATTAACGTCAGTGTGCATCAGAAAAGAAACACGATAAAAGCTTTGATTTTTTTGGTGGCTAATGTTTTCTTTATCATCGCTGAAATCGTAAAAAGTTCAACATTGAATCAGTATCGTCAAAGAAGAAATTTGAAATAACGTTCTATAGATGGGCATACTTCACTTAAAAATCAGACGAAATGCTGTTGAACGACAAACTGAAATGCAGATTTCGACGTTTGAAATGTTTGAAATGAACAAAAATGATTGGTTTCCGAATCCGTGAACGTGATCGAGATATGTTATCTGGAATGCACATTTCTATTCATTACGCTTAAATTCATCGAAAAAGAATGATGTCGAATTTCCAAAAGCGAAAGAGCACGAATGCTCAAGAAGAAATTGTGATCCCGAAGAAGCGAGTATGCTTCCGAGAGTGTGTGAAAGAGGTTCACCTCGAAATTATCGAAGGTGCGCCTTATTTTTTTATATTTTTATAGTTGTTTTCTCGAGTCCTCCGTCTTTAAACGAATAATTCAAAGCAATTCAATTCGGTATTTTTGAGATTGATTGGAATTTGAAAATAATACAATACTTAATTGACAATTTTTCATCGAGAAAACAACATTTTTTTTATTATTGAGGGTTTTGAGGCAAGAAAAACACAATAATGAGAATATAATTGAATGAAATTGGAAAGGGCGGGGTTTAGAGGTCCAATCATATTTATAATTATGAAATTTCGCATTTTTGGTGCGTCGCTTTTTTGGAGCGAATTTATACGGGCTGTTTATAACGAATTGTAAAATTAGATACGGGTAATAAAGAGGGTTGGAAGGGGAGTATTATTAAAGAAAAGGGTGATATTGAAAAATTGTTGATTCAAATATTCTGATTGACTCGGTTGATTGTGCGGTTCATCCTTGGCCTTTAACGACTTTGAAGGCGACTTGTGAGACATGGATTCCGAGTTTCTTCGTCTCGTTTTTGGATTCTTCGTCGTTTCTCGAATTTTGTCATTCTTCCGTGTTGTTTCCGTGTATTCTGTCCTGCGATATCGCCTTTAAAGTCGTTTAAAGGCATCAAAAAATTAGTCGCATTATGAATTTTGGTTTTAAGGTCCAAAAATTGGACGAAAACGCACGCGAACGACGGGCGGCTTCGTTGAAGTCCAGTTCAAGAAGCTGAAGGATGCGCCAGAATATCCGCAGCCACCGATCGTCTTCAGCCAAGAGGAAATCGAGCAAACTTTTGGCCCGGAGGACGAGTCGATGTATGAGCCGGAGCCGGTCGTCCCCCTGTGCTCGTCGCATTGTTCAGAAGCCACAGGGTGCTCCGAGACCTGCCCCTGTCTTCTGGACGAGGTGCAATGCGACGGCACTTGCCCATGTCTGCCCAGCAACTGCAACAACCACAACACCATGCGGTTGCTGGCCGAATATCGAGCGCGTCGGGAACGCAGGGAGAGGCTCGTGACGGCCAACGCAGAATGGGCGGCGTTCGATGCGGCGGAAGACCGAGCCCCGCTGATGGTCGTGTCGGAGGAGGCGGCGGAAGAGATGGAGACGGCGGAGGAGATGGAGATGGCGGAGGAGATGAAGGCGATGGAGGCGGAATGCAGCGTAGAACAGTCAGGACAGGCGGAGTCTGTGGATGTTCAGGAAGAGGTGGTGGTCACCAATTTAGAGTCGATGCACTTTCATCCCGAATTGATGGGCGCGTTGCGAGGTCTCATCACCGATGACGACCTGCCCACGGGATACCAGACCTATTTAACATCTGGCGCTGTGACGGCTCTTGAACCTGGTGCAGTCGCAGGGCCGCAAGGTCGGTGTGGTCCTTCCGTCGGCCACGAAAGCAGTCATCGAGCGGACGGTGGACGAGGACGGCCAGCATGTCGCCGCCATGCTAAAGGAGTGTACGGCCGGAGTCCGAAGGCAATGCGAGGTGCTCCTCCTGCCAGTGCACCAAGATCAGCACTGGCTGCTCGCGGCCTACACAGTGGCGATCGCCAAATGTGTCATTTATGACTCACTGGTTGGAAGCCGCTCGCGCAAGTCAAAGACCACCATCTCGAATGGGCTGAAGCGACTTCTTGCCGCACTGTTCCCGTCGACACTCTCGAGTGTCAGATGGGTTCCTCAAAAACATCAAGAGGCCCAGACGGACGGGTTCAGTTGCGGTCTGTTCGTGATCGCCAATGCCAGGAAATTCTTAACATCAACATCTAGCAACCTGGCAAAGGCTGAGCGTATGGATTTGGCGAGGGAGCTATGCCTTTTGCGAGTCATCGTGAAAGGGCTGAGTTCGCAAATCCAAGCGATTGCGGACGAAGCATTAGCGAACCCGCCACTTCCGGAAAATGAACCGAGTGTTCCAGTAAGATCTAAAAGGAGCTCGGCGATTCGCGCAAAAACCAAGATCACGCGACTGTTCTACGAGAGATTGGTGTGAAGGCCGGACGCGAAAACTTATATAATTAAAAAAATAAATACAATAAAAAATAATAAAAATAAAAACCAAAAAAAAAAAAAAAAAGAAAATAAAAGAAAAACCAAAAAAAAATAAAAACCAAAAAAAGAAAAAAAAGAAAATCAAAAAAAAAAAAAAAAACCAAAAAAAAAAAAAAAAAAAAAAAAAAAACCAAAAAAAAGAAAAAAAAAAGAAGTAATAATTTTGTTATGGTTCGTTCCTATATTAGGACACCACCTATTTAATCGCAACAGTCGAAAACGATGAAATCCTTTGTGATTGGACTTTTCTACTTGATTCGAAGATGATCGTCTCCAAACTAGAATCGACCTTTCGGCCGAAGCTAAGCCAAATTTGATTATTGAGCATTTCTGGATTGGATCAACCGCGATCAACTTTTTGTAAGAGTAAATCATTTTGTCGAAGAATTGTTTTTCATTTTAGGTTTATAAAATCCGAATTCAATTCCAATGTTGGAATAGTGAAGTTGGCTTCAGTCCCGATTGAAGAACGGAAGATTCATCCGACTCGGAGATATACATTCTGTCGATCGTTTTCCAAAGAACAACTTGAGATTTGATATTATTCATCCGAATTTCTGATTTCGGAATACGTGAATAGAAGAGCTTTTTGATTGTATCTATTACTTCTTCAAAATTGATATGATGTTAATTGATGTGAAGACAATTCCACTGGAGGATACTCATTCAGTTGCTCTCTCCGGTTTTTTGATTTCGGAATACATGATTATGGCAGCTATTTAATGGTATTGATTACTTTTTCAAAAATTTTCTTTAATTCCTTTTTTCAGTTAAAGTTAAAATCGAGTTGAGTCGGTGAAAACTAGTTGCGTGTTGGCCTGTGATGTCACACGAGCCTTCAGAAGAAGGATGATGTCGAATCGCTCCTTGAATTAATGAGACAAGACATCGAACCAACGACGATATTCGCTATTTAATTGGTCCGAAGAATGCAGCACACGATCAAAGTGCGGATGGAGTGGTATGGGCTTTTTTCATTTATTTTTTTTTTTCAAATTTTCATTTAGAAACAATAATTCAACGTTTATTTGATTTTGAGTCGAAGAAGAACAAATTTGAAAGGAACATGAAAATTCCAATATGAGTAATGCTGATCATGTGATCGTAAGAAATCAATCACTTTTGTGGAATAATTTTCTAAAAAGCTCAATTTCAGATATTAACATTACATGTTCGAATCCACACACTGTCCATTTTGGCCGAGACTTTCAAACAAGAATAATCTGAAGAAGGCCATCGAGACGCCGTGTGTTCATTTCGAAGACATCTGCAATTAAGGACCAAAATGTTAACAATGGTTCGATTTTCCCGACAATTATGTCGTTGTTTTCAAGCATATAATAAAGATGCATTTTAAAAGGTAAAATTGACTATTCAATTGTAATCAAATGATTAGATTATAGAAAAAAGAATTGAAGGAATCGATGCTTCCTCAATCATTATTATTTGAATCCAAGAGGAAACAGAAGATGTTGAGATTTCGAATCAAACCGAGAAGATTTCGAATTATTTGAAGCACACAATCAAGGTGCATATCGGATTGTAAGTGAATTCTTCTGAATGTTTCTTCAAAATTTGAATTCGTCTTCAGTAACCCGACATGGATTTCATTAATTTTTGAAAACTAAATTTCAATTCCTGTTAATATTTCCCTAAGAAAAACGACGGACAAACTAAATTGTAAAAAAAAAGTGAAAAAAAGATCCATGATCGTTTGAAACCACCTTATATCCACCGTTCATTTCCTTTTTTATTACTGTTATTTTCATTATAACATTAATTTCTCACAACCCTCTCCACTTTATGAGCATCCCCTAATTATTCCCCTTGTTCATAATATTTTAAACGACGGACATCATTAATTGTTTAAAAAAATACGAAAAGATCCAATGTCGTTCGAATTTTATTATATTGTATTGTATTTTATTGTATTTTTTTCACTATGATCCTTTAATAATTGAAAAGGATTTGATGCGAAAATGATTGGCTTCTAACTGTAAGTAATTTGCAATTTTCGTATATGAAATTATTAATTATCATTCAGGTCTATTAAGAATATATGTAGAAATCAGTAGAAAACCAAGAAAATTGTCAATCAAATGGTAAAGATCTTTTTTTAATTAATTTTTATCAAATTTCATTTTTAGAAATGAAATTCGCCAATAAAACCACGTGTAATTACAAAATACGAGATCAAAAATGTCAATAATGAAGAATTCTTAATAATATTGAAGAATGAAGTCAATTTCGAGAATCTGATATGAAGAAGCTGAAGCACGATATCAAGGTGCACTTTTGGTGGTGAGTGTTTCATTTTTGGTGAATTTCGACACCACTGTCCGCTTTAGAGAATACGACCGAAAATCGACAGAAATTTGTACAAAATCATAGGGAAAATGAAAAAAAGCACGAAAGAAAGGTGCTTGAATTACGGTAATTTTTGAAAATATTTTTTTTGATATCAAAACTCATAATTTTTAGATAAGAAAATGAACTCGAGTGGATATCATCGGAATACTGAATAATGACACTTGAGTCCAACAAGGATTGGAAAAGAAAAGAAACAGTCAGGCTGGAATTATTCAAGAACAATCTATCCACGACTGATTAATCCAAGCACATGATCAAGGTGCTGCAAGAATTGTGAGTTTTTGAATTTCCTCAAACTTCAAAAGTAATTTCGCTTTAGTTATTCAAATTTGTTCTCGATTATTTCGATTTATTTGATTTCGATTAATCAATGAAAAAAGAAGATATATGTTTGTGTTCTAATAATTTCCCCTTAAAAACGACGGACGCTTGTGTTGTGAAAAGAAAAAAAAAGATCCAAAGTCGTTTCAACCCCCAATTTTATTGTATTCAGAATTCCCGAATAATTACCATTATTTATTCCCTTATATACAAATTTAGTTTCCCCATAATAATTTAGACCCCTCCCCGTCTACGTTATTAGTTTTCTCTAATTATTCCCCTTGTTCATAATATTTTAAACGACGGACATCATTAATTGTAAAAAAAATACGAAAAGATCCAATGTCGTTCGAACTTAATTTTTTTGAATTGTATTGTATTTTTTTTCGCTATGATCCTTTAATAATTGAAAAGGATTTGATGCGAAAATAATTGGCTTCTAACTGTAAGTAATTTGCAATTTTCGTATATGAAATTATTAATTATCATTCAGATCGATTAACTACAAAGTCGATAAAACAATATAATTTAAATATAAATGGAAAACAGCCAATCAAATGGTATGATAAAATTTCAAATTAATTTTTTATCAAACTTCATTTTTTAGAAATGAAATTCGCCAAACAATCACGTGAAAATTCTGATTTGTTCGGCAAATCTTCATCTCTTTTAATATCCACTGAATTTGTGGAGAACAGCGAGCTTGAAAATCACTGCAATGAAGCCTAACTGATACTTTTGGCTACGAAAATCGAAAAGAATAAAAAAATGAATAAAGAAGCACGAAAGGAAGGTGCTTGAACTATGGTAATGAATTACTACTCTCATATTCACCAATATCTCTTAATTTTCAGATAATCGACTAGGATTGACCGGAATGAATTCTGAAGAATACGAATGACAAAACATGGAATTTATGTAAATATTCACTTAATTGAATAATTCAATGTGAAAAAAAGAAAATTTGAATCGATTAGAAAAAGAAAAAACGAAAAAAAGCGAAAAAAAGAAAAAAAGCGAAAAGGAAAAAAAAATTACTGAAAAAATAATTTAAAAGAATCGAAATAGAATATTTAGACGACGGACAACCATTTTAATGTCAAAAAGATCCATAGTCGTTTAAATCAAAAGTATTTGATTGTATTTTTTTTAATATTATTATATTTTGTTGTTGTTGTTTCTTGTGGAATTCAGGTGAAGCTTCTTCTAAAAGGTAAGAAAATATTTATTAAAATTCATTTAAATATTTTCAATTTCAGAAGACTTCTCCTTTTGAGATTGTGCTGAAATAGAACATCGAGGCTATGGGAAGCGAAAATTTGCCAAAAGAAATGATGTTTGTTATTTTTTTGCCCGATGATAATCCTTTCAAATAGTATTATTAATTGGAATGGAGGGCAGGGAAATTAGAAAATGCTAGAAATTGATTATTTTTGGATAGGCGTAGAATTCAATTTTGATTCTTTCGAATTCTGTCAACCAATCGGATCCGACAAAATTCGGCTTCGGAATCAACCCAATCCGATTGGAAACTCTACGAAGAAGATTGGAAAACTGTCGGATCCGATTGGGTTTCTTGGGTATTTTCGGTTCCGAACAGATTTTCTTCGGATCCGATTTGAATAACAAATTAAAACAAAACGGATTAGAATAATAATCAATCGCATCTGACAATTTTCCAATCTTATCCGTAGATTTTCCAATCGGATTGGGTTGATTCCGGAGCCGAATTTTGTTATTTCCGACTGGTTTGAAGTTACCCGAAGATTGACAATTATACATTTTTTTTGGCCCAATGATGATCCGTCAGTTAGAAATAATGGATCGGAGGGCGGTGGAATTGAAAAAAAGTCAACTATCGAGTTATTATTATGAGCGTCAAACGACAGAAGAAAGGCGGGGCCTTCAAGTTCGTGAAATTAGTGTAGATTTAAATTTTTCGTTGACTGAATATTAAATGCGCGCATGGTATAATGCAATGTACGCAGGTTTGCGTACTTCTCACTACACCATTGGCACGTAGCCAATAATTTTTTTAAATTTCGTCCAGACGTTGGAATCCGACAATATTTCAATATTATTATCTTTTTATGGGTGGCGTTCGCTACGAGATTCCTAGTTTTAAAAAACAGATGATAGTCTTAAGAAAACTTTTTTCAGTTTTTTGAGTTTTAAAAAAACATATTTGGTTAAATAAATAGTGTCGCGGAATACGAGATGAACGCGGCCGAGGACTAGGTAAAATTCCTAGGCCACCTCCGCAACGTCCATCTTCTATCCCGTGATAAATAGGAAAGAAATGATGTCTTTTTTTTTACAATTCTCCATTTGTTTCGTTTTTTGCCCGATGATGATTGAAGTTATTCAATCGGAGGGCAGTGGGTGCATATATATATATAATATTTGAATGTATGTATAATAAGAGCTTGATGGGTTTCAGAATTATTACTTAGTGCCAAATAACTAATTAGATATTGTTGGTAAAGAAAAAAACTAGAAAATTTCACTGAAATCATACTTGCAAATTTCCGGGTCGGGGCGGGTCAGCAAAAAAATTCGCGACCCGCAACGACACTCCAAGTTTACAGCGAGGCCTTTGTTTAGCGTAATAAGAATTTCGAATTGCATTATTTTGAGTAGAATTAATTGTTCTTGAAAAAAAAAAACAAAAATTGAGGGGGCGGGTCAGGGTGAAATTTTCACTTTTTTTTCAATTTTAATGGAGGTCCTTTGATGAAAAAGAAGGATGAAACGGACAAAATCAGTGTTTAATAGCCCGATGATGATATGCTAAACGATCGGAGGGCGGTGCTTAATAGCTGGAACACAATCAGAGATGTGCAGGAAAATTCTTTGGGAAACCGGTTTTGGTTTAATTTTTAATATATTAGAACAATTGTGATAAAAAACGCAAATTGGTTTTTTGAAAATTGGAAAAGAATAAAATACCGGGAAATTTCCCCACATCTCTAATCTCAAGAATAAAATAAGGAAGCGAGAAGCTCTGATTTGCCTTCATTTAGCCAAAGTACACAAGTAAGAACAGCCTTTCAAACATTTCAATTTTCAATCAATATGCAAAAAATGTTCTTAAATTCGAATTGAATGGAATATTTAACTTTTTCAATAAACGTGACCCTATTCAACAATTTTTATTTTTTTCGTCCTAGCGTTTTTTTTGTTTCCGTGAGCATCGTTTCGCTGAGACGATCTGAAAGAAGAATAGAATACAATAATGTAAGTTGGTTGAACGGTAAGTTATTAATTTAAAATGGATTCATTAAACTACAAGACGAAAATAATATAATTAATTATTCATTTTTTTTTTATAATGAAAGCTGATTTAAAAATGACGAAAATGAAATTAAAAAAAAAAGGCAAAGTCATCGAGCGAAACACGGGTATTTCTCAGTTTTTTTTTGCAAAACAATTAATTTCGCATTCACAATTAATTTTTTCTATCTACTTTTATGCCGCTGTTTCTCTCAAAACTTGCCATTTCTTCACAAAAAACGAAAAAATCATCGTTTCGTCTGAGTTTGCCGAGATTTCGAAATTTCCGCATTATTACGCCATTTTAATTGCGGATATATGTATACCGTAGTCGAAATTTTTGTTTTGCTTTTCGTATTCGATTTTTATTTGAAATTTGTTGACAATTTTTCGAATCGTATGTTTCTTTTTGAGTTTTTGATTTCATCTTGTCAATAAAACACTGGAATACTTGCTTTTTCAGGCGAAAATCGAATCTGCCATCATTTTCCACGCCTTCATGTTTTAACTATGTAAGTTTTTTCAAGTATTGTAAATTAAGCGTCGAATAAAAGAAAAAAGTAAAATATTTATTAAATTAGTTCCAGGCACCGAAAATTATTAAAAAATTGTAAATTATTTTTTGAGAAACCGAAATTATCACGTTTTTTCTTTACCACGTGTTTGTCTTCATTTTCTATTTTTATTTTAATTACGTTGGAAAATTGTTATTAATATTTAGTAATATTTTATTTTGTTCTTGATATTAAATTATCAATAAAACACTTAAATACTTGCTTTTTCAGGCGAAAATCGAATCAGCCACCACTTTCCACCATCAGCCACGAGCTGCTTCTTAACTATGTGAGTTTTTATTGGTTTTGTAAATTAATTTTCACAATTTTGAATTAAATCTTTTAAAAATCATTCAATTTTTAAAAATTTTGGAATTGCGCTTTCTTTGTCTCCACAACGAATGTGTCTCGGACCACTGTGAGCGTGTCTCGAGAACATTCGTTGAGTCGGATTTGAGAGAGCCCGCACGGGTGCCGCGCTTCTCGTGCCACGAGAGGCGGACCAACACCCCGAATCGGTGACCCTTAGGGTCCGACCCAGGAGGGCAATGCCTGGGGAAGTCTAGGCGCACACGGTGGAGTGGCGTCGAGGCATTTCGTTGTGGAGGCTGCCGAATTGGCAAATATTTTATAATAATCATATTTTTTGGCGGAATGCGTAATAAAAATCAAATTAAATTTCTCTAAACCTGAAATTCTTGAAGAAACTTGAAAATTTTAGTTATTTTTGCAAAGTAGTTCATTTAATTTTTTAATTTTTCATGGACATTCATCAAGAAATGGAACGAGACAAGGAATTGCAGCTGACATCGATGGAAGCTCTTTAAATGGTGACAATTTTCTATGTTTTGACGGTTTTTTTTTCAATATTTATTTTCAGATTTGAAATGATTGATGCTCTCTCTGGATCTTATTAGCCCGAAAAACGTTGAACTGAACAGTGACTTAACTAACAGTTTAGTTTCAATTTTAATTTTGCAATTTTAGATTCAATTGCAAGAAATCTCTTCGTGCTCACACGAATTACTTTGCCGACAAGGTTGGTCTGACATTTTTTTTCTCATTGAAGTAAAGTTTTCAGAGTGTCTCACTTCGTACCAGTTTTCCGACTCAATTTTGCACAATTGGTCCCTGGCATTCGTATATATTGGATTTATTCAAAACACATTCTAAATTTGATTAATTTCAGATTTTTCCATCTGGAATATTCGATCCCGAATACTGCTTGCTGTTGCAGTTTCCACCGACTCAGCTCATTTCCTTTTTTAAAATAGGATGATCGAATGGAGGGTATACTTGTGTTTGACTTCTTGCGAAAATTTGAATTTTTAGCCGAAAAACGAGTGCTGCAAACGAAATATTCGACTCCGATCGCGCAAAAAAATATTTCCGAAAGGTTTAAATATTTTTTATTAATTTTTTCAATTCTGAACTATATTCAGGAACTTTCTGAAACTCGGTCGTCACAAGCAGATGAGGGATCAGTTTGTTCTGGGATCGATAGCTCAACAGCCGCTGAAATTCGCAACCTCAAACATTTCGAAATTTCTCGACTTTATTTTAAAAGTTTGTTTGAATTTTTATTTTAAAAAAATGGAGACCCCTTCGAAAAAACACATATTTTCTTATTTTCCACAATAAAAAAAACTTTTTCAGACATTACCAAATATTATCAATAAAAGAAAGCCATTGCGATCAACGATGAATAATTAACTATTGTGGACATCCCCATAAAAGCGGGATTCCCAATAATCGTCGGTTTGGATCTTCTTCCGAATAAGGTTTGTGTTGCTAATTTAATTTCTTGTTAGTATAAGAACTACATTCAGGTAAGGAATTGAAATTTTCATTTTTTTTTTTATTTTGTTAATGTTTTCTTCATACATTTTGCTAAATTATTATGCGCCCCTGTGAAAGACTAGGGAATCTGACGATGCACTCGGCAAAACCTCGCATGTTCTGCGCAGATTTCAAACAAATTTTAGATCTACCGAGTTTAAAAGTTGCGCAAAAATCTTTCAAAAGTTACGAGTTGTTACTCATTGATCTATAGGAATATATATTTCTCACTCAATTGAAAAACAATGTTTGATTAAACAAATTGTGTTATTTAAACCAAAAAGAAAATAATCGATTAAATATAAAAAAATAAGCCAAAGAGACATATTTATGATTAGTTTTGACTAGCCATTAAGTCTTCTGCGTTTGGAATCGACCCCGTTGAAATTTCGCACTGTCTTATCAATTGGCTCCATTTTAAATGCGTTGAGCATTCCTTACGTTCCTGTAATTCATAGAAAAAAAAATTTAGAAAATATTATCTGACACGGTATCAATTTTTTGTTTTCGATATCGAAATGGTACGTGCGGAGATTTTTCCTTAAAATATATAAGTAGAGGAGTAAAATAAATTTCAAACAGTGTTTTTAAGAAAACAAAAAAAAATTAAGTTTCTACGAAAAACATACATTTGCAATTGAGACGTGCGCTGCATTGATTTCAATAGAGCGCATAGTTCGTCTGTTATGAGCCTCGTCTTCTCCATTTTCGAACCCAAGCATACTCAGTGTACTGTAAAATAGGAATTAGGTTAGAAATGTTTGCACAAATTGCTTGTCTGTGAGAATATCGTCAATGAGAAGATCTACCGGCAGATACAAACCCAAAGCATCCATGCCGAAATCTGAAATTTAATGATATGCAGAAGAAATACGGCAACAATTGAAATTAAGCGTACCGCCTAAAGCATCAACCACTTTATCTGGAAGTGGAACAAATGTTTGTCACATTTGCGATTTGTGTTTGGGCGCAACGAGTGGAAACACACACACAACAGCGCCATAAATCTACACTGTCCGCGTGAGACCTTTTCAAGGCGCATGCGCGTAAATATACCTCCGTAGATTAGTCGCCGGCAACGCAATGCTTTGCCTATGCGCTGCCCACTTCTTTTTCGAAGCTTTGCTTGCTCATTTCCAAACATGAACACTGAAATGTAATACTAATTTCTCCAGAAAAATAAAAAACAATAATACTTGATTGATCCTATTTATTTAACTTTTGAAATCAATGACTTTTGAATCGCTGTGCGATCACGGCCGCATGAACTCTGCGGACTTGCATTTTAATCTACGTCTATATATTTTAAATTCTGCGCAAAAGTTGCGAGGTTTTGCCGAGCATTTGGGAACCCTGATTCAAAAAAAAATCGAAATCTTGCACTTTTCAAATTTATTCTAACAGTTTCAAGCGTCGAATAAGAACGAAAGAAGTAAAATACTTATTTAATTCGGTCCAAGAGCCGAAAATTATTGAAAAATTATCAATTATTTTTGAGAAAACTTCTCAGCAAACCGAACGGGCGAAACCGTGGCAGAATGATGCAAGTAACGGCAAAAGTAACGGACGCCCGCTTTCTGCCACCATTCTGCCCGCTTTTTGCCACAATTCTGCCCGCGTTTTGCCCCACTGCTAGCAAGTAGATGTAAGCGCGTATGGTCGTTATAGCCCTCAGTTTAGCGTAATTCGCGCCTACATTATTCCATATGCAAAAACAGGCAAATGAAAGAGTATTTATAAATTAAAAAATTTTATTATTAATTAAATCCAACAATATATTCAACGAATATACAAAGATATAGACGATATCAACTGTTCGAATGGAATATGACCATAATCGAAACCCGTAAATACGAAAAACAAATACAAATGCATTCGAATCGAATTTTGACGATCATCAGATCCTAGTGATATTCGAATACGATAATTTGATAATTTTGTACGACCCTCACTAAAGCTTATTAGGGCCGAATTTGGTCGTATTCAATTGCAATAACACAACGAAACACAAACAAAAAATGAATGTAAATTAGGAAAAAAAATACCACCACTAAAAATAAATATATAAGGTTGATCGGCATTCTTCGAATTGGTTGTTGGAATTTCCACCGATGCGGCTGGCATCGTCTTCATTGCGCGAAGCGCGCTGACTGGCGTCTAGGAATGTATTTTACTATCGAAAAGAAATTTTTAAAAGCGAACCTTCTTCCGTTTCCTGGAAAACCTCCTTTGCGTGATTGGATTGACATTCTCATCTTTTCCTACCATGACTTCCCCCGTTTCCATACTCCTTTTGTCATTTCTAAACAATGTTTAAAGAGAGCTAACATAAAATGCCGGCTGACTTACAGGATCCTCGGGATTTTTAACTCTATTTGTCTCTCGAATCAGGGAGTTTCCCATGCGCGCCATCAAGACAGATGTAAATAGGAGTGATTTCTTTCCTAAAAATATAGATTAACAAAATGGGTTCTTCACACAAATACCGTTAGTGATTCTTGGGAACGAACCCATCGATGAAAATCGAAAAACCTATTTTCAGGTTTTCTTAGAAAAATCTTCCCTAGATTTCATACTGTCGATATACATCTTTGAATGGTGGAACAAGGATTTTCCCGTTTTCTGGAAGTTTTTTTTTCCAAAATAGAGCACTTTTTTAAAAATTTTAAAACGTTCACTGTTAGTGCAGAAATGCAATGTTTCGTCGATACTTGATAGGCATTCCGAGCAAAATATAGATTTTATGGGCGAAAAGCAATTCCTATATACATAGGTCGTTCGTAGGGTCTGAACTGCAGTACATACTAGAAAAATACGAGAATGTCCTCATAGTTCTTAAAAAATTTAGCTGAAACCATTGACAGCGTGTATCTGAAAATCAGTTCTTACCTTCACGTTGTTTCTTACAATCATCTCGGTTGCTTGAAAAACTCGTAAGATTTGGTGCCGAGGGGGTACCACCGCTTGCGATTCGATATCGCAATTTATTGATAATTGATCATAAATCTCTTGTTGATTGTCGACAACCAAATCTTCAATTCCACTGGAATCGTTCTGAACGATTGTAAATTCGTCACCTGCAACCCTCCTCTCTAAAAAAACCTTATTTTTTCAAGCATTTTTTATGATCGTGAAACCGTTTTCTTCTCGAGTTTTTCATATATTTTTTTTTTTTTCATAATTAATGTTCAATTAATATCGGAGTTGCCAACAACTTTCGTGACTAAACGCTTACGTGTGCGATATTCAGAAATTCAAAAAAAAAGATTTGAAAGAAAAAATTGTTAAAAACTTTGTTAAAAAAGCCGTTCATCCCAAATGTTTTTTACACTACCAGTACGACACTCCAAATACACTTTGCCCTCGATTAACCGTAAATCGATTTATAGTCCGTTGGGGTCGGGTTTTATACCGCCGTTGTGCCACGCTTCTTCCCCAGTTGTGCCAGCAGTGTTTGTGCCACCATTGTGCCCCCATTTTTGCCATAGTTTTGCCTTCAGCTAGTTTCTGCCACGGTTTCGCTCGCTCGGCTTGCTGAGTTGGACATATTTTCTCTCTTTAAAGCAGTCTGATGCCAGAACAAATTTTATTGGAAGTTTATTGATTGATAATGTGAGCACAACCAGAAAGAATGAGAGAAACAAACGTAAAACAGAAAAAATTATTGAAATATTTTAATGAACATATTATTTTCATTATTTCTCATGAATTTTTCATGCAACCAGACCAATGTTTTCTCGGTAAACTATTTTGGGTAAATGAATAAGAAACAATCCCATATACTATAAAGTTTCTTATTTTTAAAAGAGAAATTCAATTGACTACACAAATTGTTGCTTACAAGGGAGGTCTTTTTGCAGTCTGTCTTAAAATTTTTTAATTTTTTGCATACAAATTCTTTAGAAAAATTCCAATCGAATGAACAAGAAGACTACCTGCGCAAACTTCTAGTTATCGAGATATAGACCTTCAAAATTTTAGCTCCTCCGAATGTGAATATTGCCTACAAATGCGCGGAAATTCAAACTGAAATAACGTGATGTCTTATCTCGCGCTTATATTCTAATTTGGCAAGCCGTTATTTTTCAGTGGTGTGTCGGTTATGTTGTTATGAGTGGAGTTGCGGGTTTGGTCCCGCTATCTGCAAGCTTTAATTTCTTGACACAGTAATTGTGACACTGTCATATTGCGCTTTTCTATTCAAATCTGTCACTTTAATCATATTCAATGATCATATAGGAAAAGAATAATTTTTAAAGTTTTCGAAAATTGTAAACAAAAATTTATGAGTTAACAAGTGATATGGTTGTTGATTATGAACTGTTTTAAGTATGAGTGGTTATCACAATAGAGGCAATCAATGAAAGATGTTTTAAAACATCCAGACGGTTCACAAACACGGGCTACATTTGCTGCTCGTATGGACTAAGGAACTTGGTCCGTTGTAGCCACCAACTGTACTGTGGACATGCTCAGTTCCTGGGTGAACGCAACTGCCTATATATCCCCGAAATCATATGAATCGATGATTTGTGGAAAAATAAGTTGAATCTCACAGTCATTGTAGGTTTCCTTATATACAACCTTTGGACGTCGGAGTTTTGGCGAATTTCAAAACATCGTTAAGACTACGACAGAATACGATCAAATCTGTCACCTACCCAAACTTAATTTATTCGATTGGAAATTTTCTAAAGAATATGTATGCAAAAAACAAATTTTCGTATTACTAACTTTAACAATTTCTCTCTTCCCCAGCGTTCTCTACAATTTGCCCCATTGACTTGGCCTGGGTGAATGTCGGCAGATGGGAATGCCGATTCCCATAGATTTACGTGCATTCGCAGTCGCAATGGTCTCGCTCCGACTAACTGGTTACTTTGCATTTCAGAGGTCGGTTAGATAGTTGTTAATTTGAATGTCTTTCGAATTTCAAGAAATGTCAGACTAATCAAGAAAAAATAAAGAGTTCACACGAAAACAGCAAACTCAGCGCTCCCGCGTGGCGAGACCATTTCGAAAAAATTGGAAATTTCGAGAATTTTGGCTGTCGAATAACGCATGGAGTGAGCATGAGTTTGGTTAATTTCAAAAATAATTTTGATTGGAACAAATATGAAGTGGACCAAACAGAAAATTTAAAAATAAAACTTCGCCGTTACTGTAGGCACCATTGTGAGGTCTTGATGAGGCATCGGCAAGATTTCTCGAGTCACAAAGCAAGATTCAAACAAGAGAAAGTCATTTCTTGTTTTGAAAAATGCTTGGAGATCAAAGCAGCGCAAACACATTAGCGCTTAAATACAGAGAAATTGTAGTGCGTAACGCCTGTGAATTTTAATTACTATTCGGCCACCTGACACTCCCTGATAATCCCCCCCTCCAACGTGTCCACAAGACCTTCAAGCATCCAGCACTGTCAAGTCACAATACAAGGCAATAAAATCCCAAGCACGATTGCTCAAGACAATGCCAAGACGAGCTGTTTTGAAGAAATTCTCGAGAATCTTGCCGATGTCTCATCAAGACCTCACACAGGCACCCATCATTTGCGAGATTACAGAGAAACTAATGTTTAATTCATTAATAACATTAATAAAAACACAACAGAAAGAAAGCAAAAAATTTCAAAAATTTAGCGGGATAGCAATAAAAAAACAGATTTATTTGCTTCTCGCTTCAAAAAAATATATGAAAAGTTGATTTTAAAAAAAGAAAAAAATAGCGATGCATCTGAGAATTATTATTTAAATCGCCAAGTTGACTGAAAGTCTGACATGGTGAAACAGCCAAGCAAGCCGTTAATTTTTTTTTCTTAAAAAAATCAAAACTATTTTAGAATTTCCATAATCTGCGATTTTATTTAAATAAAAAAAAACTACTTTTTTATATTTTTGTAATTCATTCGACCTAGCGGCCGGTTAGGTCCCGCTCCGACTCGGCTTCTGAACAACAAGTCCGAGTCTGTAGAATTATCAGTCTGACCCGCCACGTCGCAAGTACTTCGGCGCCATTTCAACATTTCCTCCAAGTCCAAAAATCCGAGATATTCAAGACGCATGTTATTTGCGAGATTACATCACATACTCCGATAACTCAAAATCAATCGCATCCGATTGTAAAATTATCGGATCCGATTGGATATTTGTCGAATCCGATTCGAATTGAAAGATCAAAACAAAACGGATTCGATTAACAACCAATCGGATCAGACAATTTTACAATTTTATCTGTAGAATTTCCAATTGGATTGGGTTGATTCCGAAGCCGAAATTTGTCGGATCCGATTGATTTTGAGTTCCCAGAGTTCAACAATGAGATTGTTCTTCTCAGATTTTTCATTTAAAGAAATTGTTTCTTTTTTGCACTTCTAGTTTCTACGATATCTTTAAAAACTCGATTCGAAATAAATATTTGGAAATTCAAATCGGAGTGCAAGTTTTGATATGAAATTTGCAGAGTTCCAATTATTTATTTTGTTGCTATCAGCAGAGATACAAAACAATTTATGATGTGACCGTTTTCTTTAAAGACAGAAACCAACCAGCTCATTTCTTATCGCGAACATCGGTACCAATGAAATCATGGCTAGTTCGAATACCACTTCCCAATCATGTGAATGACGACTTAAATCAGTATATCACAAATAACACCCCCGCTTCATTACGGTATATAAATACAATCGTAACAATCAATGGGAACCCAAAAATGTCGCTTGCAATTTTATTATTCTTTATTGCTATTATTGTTGCAACCTGGTAGGAATTTCGAATATTTTTGGTTCGATCAAACAGTATTTTCTTCAAGTTACTATCTTCGTCAATGGTTCTTCTGGAAAATTCGCGGTGTTCCCGGACCATTGGGCCTCCCATTCATCGGCAATCAATGGGACATGCTGCAGACGCGACCATCGCCTTATATTGAATTTGTCGCCAAGTGTACCAAGGTAGGTAATTATGAAATGTGCTCAAATCTCCCAACCAAAAAGAAAATTCGTAGAAATATGGAAAAGTGTTCGGCATTACCGAAGGCCTCACGAATTTGCTGATCGTCTCGGAGCCCGACATGATCCACGAGATTTTCATCAAACAATATGACAACTTCTATGGTAGACGCCTCTATAATTTGATGGCCGATGTCGAAACGAGTCCGCGAGTTCATTTGTTTGTGGCGCAAGGCCATCGATGGAAGAGACTTCGAGCACTGTCGAGCTCGTCGTTTTCGAACAACAGCCTTCGAAAAGTGATTCAATCATTTTGAACCGCAACATTTCATTTTTTTCAGCTTAAAAATACCATCGAAGATTGTTCGTTGGAATTAATGAAGCATATCGATGATCGAACATCGAATGGGCAGCAAATCGATGTGCTTGAGTATGAATGGCTCTCATTAATTAATTAATTAACTAATCAATCAATTTGAGATTTTACCAAGAATTCACATTGGATGTGATCGGCCGAATTGCGATGGGCCAACACAAATCGAAGATGTTCGAGAATCCGCTGGTCGATGATGTTCGCGGGGTGTTCCAAAACGATCAATGCTTCGTCTACCTTCTCGCCGGCGCCTTTCCGATGCTCGTGCCGATTCTTCGCGGAATGTTCATGAGATTCCCGAAATTGTTCGGCGGAACCGCCTATGTCAATATGATAGTCGCGTGCGAGAAGGCGGTCCGCACTCGAATCCATCAAAGAGAATCGGATTTGATGAATGGCATCGAGAATCAAGAGCCCGCCGACTTCATTGATATGTTTTTGGACGCGAGAACCGATTCACTCGAGCATGAGAACTCGAATTTCACAATTTCTGAAGCCAAGGTTGGCGCTTTGAAATATTTGAAGAATATTATTGGACATATATACAGGTGAATCGAAAATTGACGGTCAAAGAGATAGTAGCCCAATGCATGATGTTCCTTATTGCTGGATTTGATACGACGGCACTTTCCCTCTCATATACATCATTCTTATTGGCGACACATCCGGAGATTCAGAAGAAAGTTCAAGAAGAGATGAATCGAGAATGCCCTGATCCGGTATTTCTTCTTCCTCTTCTTTTTAGATGGACCATTAGAATAATTCAGGAAGTCACATTTGATCAACTATCAAAATTGAAATATCTCGATTGTGTCATTCGCGAGACATTACGATTATATCCGCTTGGAGCAATGTAAGCTAGCTTGTCGCCGGAATCTCATTTTTTCGCTCATTTCCAAATTTAGGGCAACTGCTCGAAAATGTATGCGATCTACCGAAGTTTGCGGACTACCAATTGAAGCGGGAACTGAAATTCTTGTCGACACTTGGTCATTGCATCACGACGCCGACATTTGGGGCGATGATGTCGACGAATTCAAACCGGAACGGTAACAATATTAAAAGTGCCAGGAAAAAAGAATTGAAGCGTTTTCGGAATTTAGGTGGCTTAATGTCAATGATGTTGCGCATAAAGGCGCCTATATTCCATTCGGCTACGGACCACGACAATGCATTGGAATGCGATTGGCTTATATGGAAGAACGATTGTTGCTCACGCATATTCTTCGCAAGTACTCGTTCACAACGGGACCAAAAACACAAGTAAATATTCGGCGTTTCATTTTTCAATTCAATTATTTGTTTCATGTTTTTAGATTCCGTTGAAATTGATTGGTCGTGACACGATCCAACCAGAATCTGTCTTTTTGCATCTAGAAGAGAGACCCTGAATCTAATGTGTTAATATATGTACATAATATTTGTAAATAATACGGTGGCAGTTGTTGTAGAAATAGTAAAGCTTTAATAAATTATTAATTTAATAAATTTGGGCTTGCGACAAAGCGGGTTTATTTTTTTTACAATGATTCCTTGGCGGGTAGTCATCTATTCGAGGTTATCGATTCTATTCATTTTTTGATTGTCCCCATGGGGGGACTGGGCCGTGCTCAGCAGCAGTGCAACGCTGAGACGACCCTCGAAAGGTCGGAGCAAGCCCCGAGTCCTTCCAGAGTTCCAAAAATCAGATAACCTATATTACAATCATTCGATTGTATACCGTAGGTTAATACGATAAGAACAGATACTACACTTTGATCTTAGCTATTAAGCCGAGAAGCGATGATGTCTCATCGTCCGCTCGTCTCTCGTGCATTCCCATCTGCCGACATTCACCCAGGCCAAGTCAATGGGGCGAATAGTAGAGAACGCAGGGGGAGAGAGAAAGTTGCGACAGTTCGCACTTGCAACGTCATTTATGGCTTTGTTTGTTGATTATCTATCTATTGAGACGGTAAATTGAGAGTAGAAATTTGAGGAACTATTATTTTTTATTCTGTGGATACCAGAACAACCAGAAAGAATGAAAAAAAAAACCAACGTAAAGCAAAAAAATGACTGAAATATATAAATGAACATATCTACATGGTATCTGCAATGGATCTGCTCATTCAATTGAAATGTGCTGCGGGCGTTTTTGCAGGCCCGCAATCATGCCCGCACGTGAATTTTAATGAGGTTGATTCTGAATTTTCTCACATTGATATGGAAATACTAAAGAAATACATAAATGACGTTGCAAGTGCGAACTGTCGCAACTTTCTCTCTCCCCCTGCGTTCTCTACTATTCGCCCCATTGACTTGGCCTGGGTGAATGTCGGCAGATGGGAATGCACGAGAGACGAGCGGTCAATGAGACATCATCGCTTCTCGGCTTAATAGCTAAGATCAAAGTGTAGTATCTGTTCTTATCGTATTAACCTACGGTATACAATCGAATGATTGTAATATAGGTTATCTGATTTTTGGAACTCTGGAAGGACTCGGGGCTTGCTCCGACCTTTCGAGGGTCGTCTCAGCGTTGCACTGCTGCTGAGCACGGCCCAGTCTCCCCCATGGGGACAATCAAAAAATGAATAGAATCAATAATTCGGAATGAAGTTTTGTGAAAGCAATTAACGAAATCGCCGAAATTGGATGTTCCATTAAAACAATTTATAGAATATTTGTGGAAATAAAAACCCATGTGATGAAAGAGATTTCCCCATTATCCGATGGGTGTTCTATTTTTGTTTGTGAATTTGATACCAAACTAGTAGCCTCTTATCACATTTATTGTTCAAACAAATAATTGTGTCTGTCTTTTCTGATCTCCAACTCTGCAATCAATGAGTCAGCGTATTTTTATTTACCGTGCACCAATATTGACGACGTAGTTTTGTGCGAGCAATCCTGCTCGTTTCTGACTTTATAATTGGACAAAAAACAAAAAATGTGACATGCGCCTTTAAATTTACAGTGTCTTGAATCAAGAGAAGAGTACCCGATAGAATTCCGGAAAAAATATTTTGCCAATCATTTTCGAAGAATTGGGAACTTTTCAATTTTTTCTCGAGAAGTCTTGATGTCGAAAACTTTTTTAAAGGCAAAATACGAATTTTTGGAGTTCTCTTCACAAAACCTGCCTGGAATCATTGACTCTAC
Source organism: Caenorhabditis bovis (assembly GCA_902829315.1). Classification (NCBI taxonomy): domain Eukaryota; kingdom Metazoa; phylum Nematoda; class Chromadorea; order Rhabditida; family Rhabditidae; genus Caenorhabditis; species Caenorhabditis bovis. Next base: position 4,985,918 of record CADEPM010000004.1, on the reverse strand, counting down.
AAAATTTCCAGCATATTTAAAGTAATGAAAATAAATTTAAAAAAAAATTGCAACAACACAATTTCAGAGAAATTGTTTTTCGACAAAATAATTGCAATTAAATGAGTGGATGATTTTGGGTAGAAATCGGCTATACTCAGGTCGGCACTTGATTTTGTCTCGTTCTCTCAGCGCTATCAATTTTCTGATCATTTTCTGACTTGTGTCGACCAAAACCTATATATTTCTATGTGGGTAGGTGACGTTCATCGCTTATTTCTTCGACATATTTCAACTATACATATCGAATCCCAATTAGGAAATAATTTTCAGATGTCACTTGCTGCTCTATTATGCATTTCAGCATTTGTCGGATTTATTAGGCATGCTGCAAATTGGCAATCAATTAATTCAAAACAAAAATTTGATTTCAGCTATTATATTTACAATTGGCTCTATTGGAGAAGACGAGGAATTGCGGGACCACTCGGTTATCCATTTATTGGGCTATCATGGCAAATGCTTTCGCACCGATATTCGCCGTATGTGAAATTGGGAGAATGGACAAAAGCAAGATGGATTATTTTGGGACAACTCTGACCTCAATTAATTTGTTCAGAAATACGGAAAGGTTTGGGGATATACGGAAGGCGCTTCGAAGGTGCTCGTCATTTCCGACGCCGATCTCGTCAATGAGGTGTTCGTCAAACAATTCGACAATTTCTACGGACGAAAAAAGGATCCGCTGATCACTGACGTCGATACCGATCCGAGAGTTCATTTGTTCCACGCGGAAGGCGCCCGATGGAAACGATTGCGCAATATTTCGAGTCCGACGTTTTCGAATAATAGTCTGAAAAAGGTGGGCAAAAAAATTGAGCAAATGGAAATTCATTGTTGGTTTCAGTTGAAAAACACCATCGAAGAGAGCGCATTTGAGCTTTTAAGGCATTTTGAGAAAAATACGGCAAATGGAGAGCAAATTGATGTTTTGTTGTGAGTTGATTTGAATATTTCTGCTAATTTTCTTGAATGACCTCTCGTGAGAATGTTAAATTGAAATTTATAGAAAAGTGGGTAGAATTGATTTTTTTTTGGAAATTTCAAAATTTTCCCACTTCCTCAATTTTTTGTTAGACAAAAAATTTGAAGAATCGCATTTTTGAAAGCGAATTCATTGAAAAAAATTAATTTTTTTTTTTTGAATATTTTGTAGCCAATAAAATTTTTCCACCAAAACCTAATTGTCCCGCAAAATTAAATGAGATGGCGAAATTCTTTTTTTTTTCCATACGAGACCCCCCAGGCGGTACTTCAAATAATACATTTTACGTCTTTTATTCCCGTAATGAAACTCAATGTGTGAAAAGCGAAATATTTAAAAACTATAAACAAATATAACATAAAAATAGATTTTAAAAAAATTCATAGAGAAAATGGAATATTGGGCACAAGGAATGGGTCCGTATGATTATGATTATTATTATTATTATTATTGCTATTATTGTGAAGTGCCCGATTTGGATTGGTAGTAATCGGTAGATCAGTTTCAGGTAATAAGGCAGGTTAGCTTCCCATCTGGTTTGAACCGTTCGAATTTGCCTATTGAACATTCTCTTCGTTGATTGAATGCACAATTGCCGCCCAGCCCTGGTTTGAATCCCCACCTTGAACAAAGTTAAAGGGAGGGGGCTGAAATAAGCGGGATGTAAAATCAGAGGAACGTATCCAATTAGTACCCCCGCACAGTGGAAATGTGGGGGCCTCCTTTCAGAGCATCGGACCTTTCTTAGACGAGCCCCCCCCCCAGCTACCTTATTTCAATCCGCGACATTTCGCACTTACAAGTTGAATTTTTCGTGACTAAGTTTCCAAGCATTACCTTATCGAATAAAACTGGAAAATTCAAGAGAAGAATACTTTTTAAAAATAGAACAAAACCCGAAGAATCAGCTTTGAAATTTAAAAAATAACACGCAGAAATTTGAATTTCATCTCCTCCTCGTGGAGTAGAAAAATAGGTCATCTTCGGCCATGCAAACTCGGCCATGTGGAGGCTCAATTAAGATGTTCCTGTGTCCCTGTTTCAAATTTAAAATTTAAAACAGTCTTTGGAAGAAATCAATTAAAAAATTAAATATTGAGAAATTCGATCTATATTGATGATATTGAATTGTAGGTATTATCAAGAGTTCACATTGGATGTGATCGGACGGATTGCGATGGGCCAACACACAACGAAAATGTTCGAGAATCCGCTAATCGAAAGTGTCAAAGGGATATTCGGAAACGATCGTTGGCCCATTATTCTGCTCGCCGGGACATTTCCGATATTGGCGAAAACGCTCCGAAACATTTTGCTGACATTCCCGAAATTTGTCGGCGGCAATCCGATTGTGAATATCATCAACATTTGCACGAAAGCGGTTGAGGATCGAATCCGGCAACGAGAGTTGGATTTGAAGAATGGCATCGAGAATCAGGAGCCCGCCGATTTTGTTGATTTGTTCTTGGATGCTCGTGCCGACGGCGACCTCGTCCTCCACCAGAATTCCGATTTCTCACTTTCAAATGTGAAGGTTGAATTTCGCAAATTTCGAGCTTCATCGCTAAATTATTTTTTTAGGTGAATCGTCAACTGACAAAACAGGAAATTGTTGCCCAATTGATGGTCTTCATGGTGGCTGGATTTGATACGACGGCACTTTCCCTCTCATATACATCATTCTTATTGGCGACACATCCGGAGATTCAGAGGAAAGTTCAAGAAGAAATGAATCGAGAATGCCCTGATCCGGTATTTCTTCTTCCTCTTCTTTTTAGATGGACCATTAGAATAATAATTCAGGAAGTCACATTTGATCAACTATCAAAATTGAAATATCTCGATTGTGTCATTCGCGAGACATTACGATTATACCCGCTTGGAGAATTGTAAAATAAATCAAGTATTGAGCAACTCGAAATTTTGGTTTGCAGAGCCAACGCGAGACGATGCATCAATTCAACGGAGATCGGAGGTATTCCGATCGAGAGGGGAACTGAGATTCTCGTCGATACTTGGACAATCCATCACGATCCGAACATTTGGGGAGCCGATGCCGACGAGTTCAAGCCCGAAAGGCATTCGCCCCAACAATCCACAATATTCTTAAAACTCTCTGGTTGTGTTTCAGATGGGAGAATGGAGACGAGACGTTTCCACGAGGCGCCTATATTCCATTCGGCTACGGACCACGACAATGCATTGGAATGCGATTGGCTTATATGGAAGAACGATTGTTGCTCACGCATATTCTTCGCAAGTACTCGTTCACAACGGGACCAAAAACACAGGTAAATATTCGGTCTGATTCGCAATCTATATTAAAATACTTCAGAATCCTCTGAAGCTCGTTGGACGAGCCACAATTCAACCAGAGACCGTATTTCTGCATTTGAATCCACTCGATTGAAATTTGCTTCATTGTATATAATTAATCTGTCTCGAATTTTCGACAATGCAAGAAATAAAATCATTTTTCCATTTCTTTTGTCTGTTTGGCCCTTGTTAACCCATTTTCGAACAAAATGAGTAATTGAAATATGAGAGAATGGCTCTTCCGAAATAAATTCTTTTTTTTACTATTTCGTTGATGGCTCGAATTTCAAACGTAATTTGAATTGGATATTTATAAACCCCGCGGTAGTCATAAATAGAATTGTCGAAACTGCGCAATGAATTAAAGGCGCATGACGGCCGCGGAAATTTAAAAATTTCGCTAATCCACCTGGACTCTCTCCAAATGTCTTATCTCTCTCTCTCTCTCTCTCGTTCTACACCTCACAATGCTTCTAAATAATCAGTTGGCAATTCGGAAAGCCACGCCTACCGCGGAATTTTATTGTCAGCGTCTTTCAAATGCAACACCCATTAGAATTATAGTGTGCCCATATTGGGCATGCGCAAAATAAATGCACGATTTTAAATTTTAATTTTGAGCTAGCATAGCTTAGCTAAGATTTATTAATTGATATGAAAATCATAAGAATCAATGCAACTCCTCTAGAAAGAGCATTCAATAAGCCTTCGAATGATAGCATTTGATATCACATTGAGATTTGATTGGATAAAAATAAGGATTAAAAAAATCACGAAATCCTCAATTTTTCTTGCACAGACCTCTGTTTCGGTTCTATTGTTTTTTTTTTAATTAATGGGGAAACGCGGAGGAAAAAAATTATTATTTTCCCTGGATTTCTCGTTTTGCTAATCATTTTTTTAAAATCATATTTGAAGATTTTTTTCCGCGTTTTTCCCTTCGCCTTAAAAATGTCCACCATTGATTCGAGGTGAATATACAGGGTGTCATTTAAGTTCCCGCACAAAAGTTTGACGCCATGAAGAGCTTGGCTGGCGCACTTTTCGTGCACCAATACAATTTATTTTTGTTAAATAAGGTATATTTTACTTACTTTCCAAGTTTCACCTCTTTCGGATGTGTTTCCGAGAAATGGCGAAGGCTAACATCCATCGCGCTTCCATTATCGAAGTTCATAAGCAAAATGTGAGCCCGAGAGACATCATTGAACGCCTCGCTGTGCCTCGTAGAACGGTTTGCGACACCATCAAACGTTTCAAGGAGCTAAATACGACCAGTGACCGTCCCAGACAAGGAAGACTCGTCTCAGTAACCACTCCTCAGAAGATAAACGCCGTCAAATCGAGGATCAGGCGAAACCCCCACAGGAGCATGAGAAAGATGGCGTCAGACGTGGGAATGAGCATCTTCGCTATGGAACAAATCGTCAAAACGAAGCTTGGACTGACCCCATATCGTGTCCAAAAAGCGGCAATTCTATCGGCCGTCAACAAGCAGAGACGCTTCGAAAAAGCAAAACAACTTCTTGCTCGCACGCAGTCTGGAGAACATCTCGTCACTGTCTTCTCCGACGAGAAGCTGTGGAGGCGGCATTCAACTCACAAAACCATCGAGTACTTGCCCAGACATCCCAGCAAGCTTCTGAGAAAAGCAGAACAATACATCGAGCCTCACATCCTGCCAGTATGATGGTTTTCGGTGCCATCTGCTCAACCGGGAAGTGCCCCCTGGTTTTCGCGGATCAGGGGGTGAAAGTGAACAAAGAAGTCTACGTTCGGGACATTTTGGAGAAGCATGTGATGCCCTGGACCCAAACGCATTTCGTTGGGCAGAAATGGGTCTTTCAACAGGACGGAGCACCCGCCCACACTGCCAAAACTACTCAGGAGTGGTGCCAGACCCATTTTCCCGACTTCATCAAGTCATCCGAATGGCCTGATTGGTCCCCAGACCTGAACCCGCTTGACTTCTCCGTGATGGGGTCTTGCAGGAGAAGGTCAACGCAAAACCCCACTCAAGTGTAGAGACTCTGAAGAAGACATTACTGGCGGAATGGCACAATCTTTCCATCGAATACCTGCGTACCACAGTCGCATCCTACCCGAAGCGTCTCTGTGAAGTCATAGCTCCGAAAGGAGGCCGAATCGAAAAGAGTTAATAGATAAATATTTGTTATACTATAGATAAAAAATATTTCGAGTCTCGTTTGATTTGGACCTTTAGTTTCAGAAATATACGTCTTCAAAGTTGTGCGGGAACTTAAATGACACCCTGTAATTAGGTGGAATGTTATACGTCACTCTAGCGCATCTCCAAAAATGGATATCGAATAACTAACTCATTGTTTGTTTTACATTACATGGGGCGTGTATGAAACATATAAATACACGCATTTTCGATTCGCTAGATGCTCGTTTATTGCTTCTCACATCTAGGGTTTGGAATTTTTTCTAATATTCCACACAAATCGTTCGCGAAATTCCATATCGAGTGTGTTATGCCGTTTTCTGCACAGATTTCAACAAGTTTTGCAATTATTAATTGTCAAAACATTTTGATTAAATTTATGGAATTTTCAAGTAAATTGTTTAGAATAGAATGAAAATGATTCTTGATAATCACATCTCGGAAATGTCTTACCAGAACACGCAAAAACACTTCCCTTGTCTCAAATATCCACTCTAATTTAGAAGCCGTCGCCGACGATTTAAAAAATGCGAAAGAAAGCGATATTCCGCCACAACAAAAGATGAATGAAGGAAAATAAACATTGTGCTGCCCACGCAAAAAAAAGAAAAAGAATGTAACTGAATCTCCAAATTAGTGAGCGATCATGAAATAAATAAGAAATTGTGAGCCGCATTTCCACTTCAATTTGTTTTTTTTTTTTTGATATTTATTCGGTTTTAGAAAATTTTTAATAAATGCATGCAAACTTTTAGAAATCCCACTTGAATCTCAAGTGTCTCATTTTCTATTGATTCATTTGAATTTTATGCGTTTCCCCAAAAATTTGGAATTAAATTTTGCAATTTATTTCTCTAAAATCGCATTTGGAATTTGGAAGAAACCCAATGTAATTTGAAAGTTTTGAAAAAAAAATATTGAAATTTCGCTAATTTTTTCAATTTTTTGTCTTTTGAGACTTAAAATGTCCGAAAAATTAGCATATAGTCAGTTTCCACTAAAAAAAAGTGGCTACCGTAACTATTCAATGTCGTCAGACGCGTTGCGGTTCGCGTGCGGCTCCCATTGGTTTTTCCAAGATTCTTAAAACTGCAACGCATTTGAGCTACAAGGTCTCGCAGCGAAAAATTTGATAGGCGCCTTTTTTTTTAGGAAAATTGCGGTAGCGCGAGAAAATGTGTGCAAACACCGCGACGCAAATGTCACACACACGAACTTTTAAAAATTCTTTTTTCCTCTTTGTTTTTTTTTTCTCGCAAAAATGTTGAATATTTTCTTGACATTCTACTGGACATATAATTTTTAAAAAAATCCGCAAATATTCCATTTTAAAGGCACATCGATTGGGGGGGGGGGTTGGATTCTTTAAAGGCACGCGTATTATTTGAATAAATCTGCATATATACCAAATTGGAAATGTTTTTCTAAACTTTTGCCGAAACATTATGGGGAATTCATGCAAATATCATCTCGAATGCATTCGTCTGGAAGCCAAAAATTGCCAATTTCGTGTCGTCACTGAAATTTTTGCATATATGGTAATCTAATAGTGGTTGTCGCTCATTAAACCACCACAAATTCGAATTTTGATGAGTCTTACAACAAAAAACGCTCAAAATTGGCAAATTCTCGCCAAAAACTCGACAACTTCATTCATTTTTGTGAAAAAAAAATCACAAATTTGAGTCAATTTTTTGTGATCATCGGGTTCATTAAATGACATCGAAATTCTATGAATTGACACGTCCAATTTTCATACATCAATTGCCTCAAATATTCTTTGCCTCACCCATTTTTATATCATAAAATTCTTTAAAAAAAAAACGAAGCATAGTTTTATTGAGAGCAAATCCCGCAAATTGAATTCCGCTGAACTCATTATTTTTTTTTGCGGTTTCAAGAATGTCTATTTTTGGGCAACTGAGAGATTTTTGATAATTGCGCCCGGGGGTTCTTTTAAAGGCTCCAAAAAAGGATTCAAAAATTATTTTAAAAAATTCAATTTTTTCATATTATGATGTCGACAATAAAAATTCGCTTCTTAAAATATTTCCACGCGAGACCCAAATCGTGATTTTTGAATTGCGCGCGAGATTATCTATTAAAGGGTCCCTAAGGTAACAAGGGGGTCAAAATTTGACACCAATTAATCGAAATCTGCTTAAAATTTATTAAAAATCAATTTTTTCCTATTATGATGCCTACCTCTTTAAAAAATTTCCACGCGAGACCCACGGCGGCAATTCTAATCGAATCGATTAAATTACCCCAGACTTCTTCTATTTTTGGTATTTTTTTAACAATTCGTGTTTCAAATTTCCAATTCTGGTATGTCGCCGTCAGAATCATATTTCCACCTGCTTCATCGTCGTCGTCGTCGTCAAAATTCAATCGTTGACATTTTAATGCATTAACTGACGAAATATCATTGATAGCGATCAATATTTCCTTCACCTGCATTGCATTAATCGTGCAACCCTCTGTCTATCTCTTTTTATTTTCTCCTAAAAGGTTCTTGGTTTCAGGTAAAAAGGCGAAACACAAAAATGTGCTCATCGAACAGTATTCTCGCATTCCTTTTCGTCTTCGTCATCGCCGCCAAAGCGCTGTCGGCGGTTCAAATCGAGAAAATGAGCATGGTCGAGACGCTCAAATGTCTCAAGTATCTCAAATCAAAGTAACAATTTTCATTTTCATCCAAAATTTTCAATTTTTCCATTTTGAAATACAGGGGGAAACAAGTGTATGTCGGGTATGCTGGTGCGAGTAACATCATTGGTTTATACGATGCCGATGGTAGGAGCCGTCCCCGTCGAGCTCAATTCCATTACTAATTCATTTTTTCGAGCTCAGGTATCAAGGTGAGCTGCGATGAGACGGAACAGCAGCGAATACGCGAAAAAACCGATCGCCGATGCATTTTCTCGCCGATTCATTGTCTGTTCAACAAGCGCATCAATAATGCGAAGCTGCTCGCCAAACCGCCAACCGTACACCATCACCTCTCAAATATTCTGTACCCGAGTAGACGGAAATAAGCGCCAATTTATAAGTGTTTAGTCGACGAAAAAAACAAAGAGATAAATTATTCATACGGTTTGAAGATTGTGATTTTTTTGTCTTTCGCCGTCCGACTGCTGCTCGCGATCTCGTCGCTCTCCGACTTCGACAATTGCTCTTCGTCTCGCTCGCTGCTGCTCAATTCGCTCGCGTTCGTTCGTCGCCATTTCGCGCGGCGATTCGAGAACCACACCTTCGAAATCAGAATACGTTCATCTCGAAAAATAAAATCGTCATCATTTGGAATACCTGGATTCGCGCTTCCGGCAGTCCGGTCTTCTTAACAATTTCGCTGCGCTCCACAACATTTGGATAGGCTTCCTTGTTGAACGCTTCTTCGAGCAGCTCCAATTGCTCTGGAATCATTGATTAAAAATCATCTAGAAAACACTAAAACATATGCTGAGAACGAAATTAATTATTCGAAGGCGTTGAAACTGACCATTTGTGAAAGTACTCCTTGACATTCGCCTAGCAGATGACGCACTATCGTCTTCGGAAAGGCACGGCGTCGATTCGATCGGTGAAGTTTGCGCGCCGGCCGGATTCAACAGCGAGAGGAACGTCAATGGGATCTGAGCGTTGGGATTCATGAAGACGCCGGGCCAGATCGGCGAGAATGGGAATGGGAATGTCGGCGGCGGCGGCGGCGGCACCACTCGATTGGGTGGTCTTAGTTGCGATCTGAAGCAACGGATTAAGATAATACGATTTTTGATTTTGCATAATCACCTTGTCAAGTGTTGCGCCGACAGAATCATGTGCAATTCCTCGGCGGCCCTCTCAGCGGCGCGCGTCCGCAAGATTCGGTTAATCGACGACACCGACGGCGGCGTCGTGCACACGTCTGCAACAAATACGGTATTGGGTGGTACTGTAGAGGGTAAACATTGAGGGGGGGGGGATGGGCGCTGGTTGCACGCGAAGAGTATCAATTGCGCGCGAGAATCTGTCGGCTCACACACACACATTGAAACCAGACACTTTTGTGCAACGATACTGTACGTCGGCTCATTCGGCGACAAATTTTTGAAAGACGTTGTTTGATGAGCAACCGATACTCATTTGCGGCGAGATTTGCGATCGAGAAGCCATTCTCCTTTTGTTTATTGCGCCTATTTGATGTGTATCCTTCTTTGATTGCTAGCTACTGTGTTGTATGGGCTTCGAAGAAACGGATCATACCAAATGGGGTCAGCAGCAACACGATCGACGAATCTCGAGAGATTTGTGATATTCATGGTCCCTTTCAATAATTGTGGACCATCGCAATTTGAAACAATTTGGGGCCTACCTTACTCAGGAAAAAAATGCACAAAATTCAATTTTAAAAAAAATTTTTCCATGCGAGACCAAAGGCGGCAATTCAAAATATTCGCGCACTCGTAAATCTACAAGCACACATTCGTAGGCAGATTATTACAAAAAAAAAAACGCTCCTAAAAGATTTTCGATGCGAGACCCAAGGCGGCAATTCAAAAAAGTCCCGCGAAACAATTTTTTTTGTCTTCAAGATTTTCTTTTCGAATCGCCAAAACACTAAAAATGGTTAAATTCAGCAAATCTGACTCATAAAGGTTTTTCCATTCGAGACACATGACGGAAATTCAAATGCTACAGTAATCGAATCCAAAAAATATTTAATTTGAAATTGAAAAATAATTTTTGTTGGAATTTTCAGATAAAATTGAGATGGGCCCAATATTGGAATTTATTAGATTTTAAGATCAACAATTTTTTGGCCCAATTTTTGAGTGGTCCCGTAGCCCCCTCAAAAAACAAAAGAGCCAACCTTCATTGATGAGTTTTTCTCGAATTTCCCAAGCAAAAATTGTCGGATTGTCCCGTTTATACTGCTCGATTTTGGCGACCACTTGAGGTGTGGCGACCTGCGAAAAAAAAAAGAAGAATGATCAAAACCGATTCGAAGCGTTTTTCCAACTTTTGGCTTCGTTCCAGCTCCTCCTTTCGTGTTGGGACTTCGCGATTGATTCGGCGACGACGATGACGACATCGAACTCCTTCGTGTCATTTTGCCCATGGTGCTATGAGCGCCTGGAACAGCCAATGATAGATTCGAACAACAATAAAATAATAATACCCCAAAAATGGAGAAGCTGCTCTTGGGAAAGCGACGACGTCGAATTGCAATTCGGTGAGCTCATTTTGGTTAGCAATGAGCCCCCACGATGAAAGCTCGCGTCGAGTGCACTGTCCACTTGACCACGCCCCCTCCGCACTACCGTAACCGCGCGCCGACGGTGTCTGTGTGTTTGATGTGCACGCAGCAGCAATCCACAACAAGTGTCGATTGCACAATGTGCATTGTCTCACACGTTTTGGCGAATAATACGAATCGCTGGAAACGACCGAAAATCGGTTAAGTGGCAGTCGGATTAATCGGTTAAATACGGCATTTCGTCATTCTTTGATCTACTGCCGCCCGACGCCAATTTGCACATTTTTTTAAAAATGTGTTCATCTGACTCAGATTTTTTTCCCACCAAAATTCACTCATAATTCTGGCCTTTAAGTTGAGGTGTGCAAACTTGGAAAAAATGGTAGATCAAATGGTCGATCTTGAATTTTCGAAAAGAATTTGACGAAAAAAAAATGAAGTTTCTGAGATTAACAAATCCCTGAAATTTGCAATTCTTGGAAAAATTGAAAATACTTTTGAATTGCCGCCAAATCCTATTTTCAATATTTTTTTTTATTTTTTTGATTTTCGCTTCGTAGCATTCGATTTTTAAAAAGGGGATGGGGGCATCTGAAAAAATTGAAAAATACTTTTTCTGGATTTTCTCGCAATTTTATTTTAGTTCAAAATTCGAAAATTTGAAAAAAAAAATGGTAGTCAGCGAAAATGTGGGCGTACACCGTGACGCGAAATTGCAGAGAACCGTTTTTTTTTTCTCTAAATTTTTTTTTGACTTTTAATCTAGTTTCTATTACTATGTATATAGTTAACATCGTAATTTTAAAGGTACATCGAAAAAATGGGTCGGTTTTAGTGATTCCAAACACATTTTGGTCTCGGTAGATCATCAGCTTCAAATATCTTTAAAAGCATACGGCGACCAGAAAAATAAAAATCCAAAAAAAAATTGCAGAAGGTGAAGCCTTGGCCGAATTTTGGTGGCCGTGGGCGGATTTCGACCATTCAATTTTCGAATAATATTTTGATGAGCCAACCACTAATTATATGTAGCATATGTCGGTCTCTTGTCGTCGCCAACCACACAATAGTGATTAGTTCGAGTCGATGTCAAGTGGATGTCAAACGAGGCAACGCGCCGCACACATTGCTCAAGTAGGCGACGGCTACTACAGTAATTTGATAGCCCCCCCAATGATGTCGTGTATCATCAGCGATTTGTTTGCTAATTTCCACCTTCGCGCTTTTTTTTCCTGGGCTGCCCAAGAGAATGCCGACCACTTGACATTATTGCGCAATCATTCATATTTTCGATTCCGCCACGCGGGTCTTCACGTTCCAGCACGACGATCCCCATTGATTCGAATCGCTCATTTCTGATCAATCTGCCTACTCGCATCACCTACTAACCCGCGCTACTGACCAAACTAAACCAATGTCGAACATTCCCAGCTTTATCGATCGACTATTATCAGGTATCAGGTGGTGCGTCGGAATCTCGGCACTCGCATTTCAGTCAATGACACCGCCAATCCGTCGCTCACTCACTGCATCAATGAAGCCGAAATCGATGACGTCATCCAAATGTGCACATCGATCGTTTTGGAGCAAGCGACGATGATCGAAATTCAAGCGCCGGTCGCGGTGATTCCTGAAATTTTCTCGACAACAAATCGAATTTAATTGAAGGTGTGCGGCGACATTCATGGCCAGTACATCGATCTTCTTCGAATTTTCAATCGGTGCACGTTTCCGCCGGATCAGAACTATTTGTTCCTTGGCGATTATGTGGATAGGTTGGCGAAACAACACTGGCAATTTACTAGCTAATTATAATAATTGCCATAATTATTGTAGAGGTCGCCAACAAATCGAAGTGATTTGCCTACTCATGGGCTACAAAATTCGCTATCGCAACACGTTTTTCATTCTTCGCGGAAATCATGAGTGCGCTTCAATTAATCGGGTAGTCGCTCTAGATTATTTATTTTGAATTTCAAATTTCCAGACTTATGGATTTTATGAGGAATGCAAACGACGATACTCGGTTGGATTGTACAATTCATTTCAGGTATCGTCCAAAATTGGCCAAGTGTCAAAAGATAATGACAGCGGGTCTCGACGCGAAACTAATGGTGTAGATTTACGGGGGCGGGGGCTACGAATAGGGATATGCTACGCCGACATAATTCAAATTTCTTATTATTGAAAAAAAGTTAGCAGAAAAATATGATTGCGATCATCTGCGGACATTTTCCGGAATACTCGACAACCGCCAATTTATAGTTTTTTTTTGCAATTAAGGGGTCCCTTTTTTTTCAAAAGGGGGGTCCCTTTTTTTAAGGGTCCCTTTTTTGTTCAAAAGCGACAACATTCGATGGTCCCTAAGCATTCAAGTGACCAATCTTGGCTGGTTTCATGATTGCAGGATCTCTTCAATTCGCTGCCGTTGTGCGGAATGATTGGCGGTCGAATCTTCTGCATGCACGGCGGACTGTCGCCGCAACTCGATTCATGGTCCCAACTGAACGCAATCAAACGGCCATTCGATCCGCCGAACAAATCAATCGCCATGGATCTGTTGTGGTCGGATCCCGAGGTTGGATTGAGCGGATGGGGGAAGAACACCCGCGGCGTTTCGTACGTGTTCGGCTCCGACGTCGTCAAAGATTTTTGCGATCGCATGAACGTTGATTTGATAGCGAGGGGCCATCAGGTGAGGCGATTTGCCGAGTGCTGCCCACACCAAAAAAAAATGTTCCAGGTGGTCCAAGACGGCTACGAGTTTTTCGCTTCGCGACGCCTCGTCACCGTGTTCTCAGCGCCGCGCTACTGCAACGAGTTTGACAACAACGGCGCGGTGATGATTGTCGACGAGAATTTGGTAAGACGGCTTTCTCGAAATTCTTCCCAGACTGGCGTGTTGTTGTAGACGATCTCGTTTGAAATCCTCAAAGCTCCCACGAAAGAAGTGCACGTTCGCGCCCGATTGGCCGATCGAAATGCGGCCGAGCGGAGTCGACTATTGAGCTACAAAAGCTTGAAAAATGCCAAAGAATAAATGATTTCTTTTTTTTCTTCTTCGACGTGACCATTCAAACGCCCTCATTTCATTTTCCAACCGCATTTCTTGCTTAAATTTTGATTCGCAATTGGTGTCGATTAATAGAACAATCAAAAAAAAAAACAAATAGACGATGATCGATGATGTCGTCCGACTACTACGAGCTTTCGCATTGCTGCCAATGATCATCATGTCGGGCTTCTTGTTAGCATTTTGCATGACCAAAGTATGTTTCGAATTCTCTTAATTTTGAAAATTATTATTATTTCGAAGCCTTCTTCAAATCGTGGAAAGGGTCTCTCGACGAAAACCGCGAGGAAGCCGTCGCAAACATGCGTCGCTGTCAAAATTGAGCCAACCAAGGATGAGCATACGGTGATCAAACTTGGAAGTGTAATCGATTGTGTCGCGAATTCGATTTCAATTTTTTTCAAATTTAAAGGGCGAGAAGGAAAAGGATAAAGAAAAGGAGTCTTCTGGCGATGTTTCGAAAACCCAACCGTCTTCATTGAATGCGAAATTGAAAACGGACAATCGATCGATTTGGGCGCATCGAATCGCGCAGCGGGTAATTAATTGGCAGGCAATTAACCGAGTTAATTATCTCGCTTAGAAATGCTCGCAAATATCGCAAGAGCACAAGGATAAAATCAAAGGCTACGTTGCTCCGAATCAGACGTACAATGCGTGCGAAGCGAACGCGATTCTCAATCGGTACACCGATGTTCTTTGCAATGACGCCACTCGAGTGGTCCTCAAAAATCGGCCCAATGATTATATTCACGCTTCGTGGATAATAACTCCCGACAAATCGTCAACCTATATATGTGCTCAGGCAAATTGAAACGAACCATGATGATAGCATCTCTTATTTTTTAGGGACCACTTCCCGAGACGATTAGCGACTTTTGGGCGATGATTTACCAAGAGAAAACCAAAATCGTGTTGATGCTTTGCAGTTCGTCGGAAGGTATGAAATTCCTCTAAAACGACATGAAAAAGTTGATTTTGAAAAAGAAAAAAAAGCGCGTCGCCTCTTCTGCATTCACATGCACGCACAATTGCACACATTTCCATATTTGCATTTTATATTTTTTCAAAGTAATTTTTCAATTTTTTTCTGAGAAATGTCGGTTTTGTTGTCAACCCTGACAAAAAAGAATCATTTTGTAGGCGTCAAACGGTTGAAGAGAGGCCGGGGGTCTTGTGTAGATTGAATATTAAATGCGCGTAAGGTATAATGCAATGTACGCAGTCTTGCGTACTTCTCACTACACCAAGACGGATTGGCACATAGCCAATCATTTTTTTTCGATTTTCAACAGTATTTTTTTTTTAATTGCTTAATTACCTCAACTGTGTCGCTCATCATAGCGACAACGAGGACGGCGAATAAAACGACGGCTAGGCTATTCATCTGAAGGACATGAAAATTAGAAAATATTATCATCGCTGAAAAAAAAAGCAAAAAAAAAAGAGAACCCTGGGTATTTGTGGACCATCGCATTTTTTTTTCGCGGCAATTCAAATTTGGGGAATTCAGGGCTAACCTGCGAATCTTGTCATCTTTTTTGGGATGCCCATTTATGGTTAGATCAGATGGAAAAAATTAAGAAAATTTAATTTGACATGAAAAACACTTGAAAAAAAAAAAAGAAAAAACGCTTGTCGTAAAATTGTGCGTACACACGTACGCACAATTGCACACAATTGCATTTGATATGTTTCAAATGGAATTTTTCAAATTTTTGCTGAAAATCTTGGCCAATTGTTTCGAATTCAGGCGGCGGTGAGAAATGCGCAACTTATTATCCCGACAAGAAGACGGGAAAAGAGAAGTACGGCAACATGTTGGTGGAGTTTGTCGTCGAAAAAGAGGAGCCGATCGAGAATGTGACATGGACGGTGTTCAACGTCTCGAACGCGTATGTCATTGATCGGATTTCGACGCGCGCAATTCGAGCGTTTCAGAGACGACAAAAAATCGGCGCCGTTCGAAGTGTACCACGTGCTCGTGCCGTGGTGGCCCGATCAGTTGGCACCATCCGATGCGAAGCCAATGGTGAAGCTCTACAAATGGGTCAAGGTTCTGTTGGTGGTTTCTTTTGAAGAAAAGAACAATTATTATTATTGCAACAAAAAAAAAAACGAGCGCCTTGAAGAATTGTGGACCATCGCAATTTTTTGAGGCGGCAATTCAAATTTGAATTTAAAAAGGGGGGGGGGGGTCTTAAAAATACATATTAAGAAAAAAATCGAAAAATGAAGAAAAGAACGAAAATTGTGTGTTAATTCGTCTCGAAGTCAACAAAATGCATTTATTGTCGTCAAATAAAATGCACAAGTCCGCAATGTCATTTGCAGCTTCATTTCGAAATTTAACGTCTTTATTGTGTCTCATTCTGACCTGAATACGCATTTGAGACAAAAAAAAAACATTTTTGAAATGCGAAGAGCATTTCGCGTGTTTACACCTAATGCTTTTTATCCGACGACTACTTTAAACGTGAAATTTTTGATTGAACATTACGGATGTCCAACTTTTAGAGTTTCGAGGTCTCAGAGATTCAATTGAAGGCTATAAATGAAAAAAATGACCAGGAATATTGAAAATAGACGATATTAAGTTCATTGCGGACTTGTGCATTTTATTTGACGACAATTCGCGGTTGTTGCCTTCGCGATCAATTAATTTGAGTTCTTTTTTTAGTTTTTATTTTATGTTTTTTATCCTCATCTATTTTTAACGATTTTGATATACTTTTAAAGGTTGCCTCCCCCCTTTAAACAACGGGAATTCAAGTACCGTACTCTAAATGACCTGCTAAGCTAACTCACCGCAGAGCGCTCGCTTTGCTGTAGATTTACGGCGTGCGCCTTTCGAAATGGTCTCGCCACGCGTGAACGCTTTTCACGTGAACTGCTTCATTTTTCTTGATGAGTTTCGCATTTCTTGGAATTTCTAACGTCGTTCGATTTCAAAAATTATCGAACCGGTCCATAAAATTTGAAATAACCTGTTAGTCCTTGCGAGACCATCTCGAAAGACGCATCCCCCGTAAATCTACCCGTGTGCAGCTGTCGCCGGACGCTGACTATATATATATAATTTTTGTGATATAGGAAATCAATACGAAAAACAGTCCGGTGGTTGTGCATTGCAGTGCGGGTGTCGGCCGAACGGCGACATTCGTGGGCATCGATTACGCGAACATTCGGATCAAGCACGACGCCAACATTGAATTGATCGACGTCGTCAAAGAGATGAGAGCGCTGCGATATCAGGTGATTCGGCTCTCCGGTTTTCTCCCAACATCTCGAAACGATTTCAGTCGATTCAATCGCATATGCAATTTTTGTTCCTTCACGTGTGTCTCCTCGAATATTTCATCGAGGTTGTCTTTTTGTTGTTGTTGCGTCTTTTTTTTTTGTCTTTTGAAAGAGAAAAATTCTCAACAAATTCAGGAGGGATTCGTCGAACGCGATGAGAGCATCAATAAGTTTATTGAGCAATATCGATCGCATGCGCTCAAGAAGTTGGCGAAACGAAAAGAAGAGCAAGAAAGCAACGAGGTGCATAGAACGGAAGATAGACGGGAACTTGTGCAAACTTGAAATAAATGTTTAATGTTGTCCGGCGCTGTAAGCGATCAACGGCGGCGCTTCTCCCGACGGCTTTATCACATACATTGCGATATAGTTTCGTTTCGCTTCGTCCGCCTTTTCGACTTCGGGGATGAACGTGTAGTTCCCTTCGTCCTCGAATCGAATTTTTTCGAACGTTAGAACCAATGGGTTGCGCGTGAATTTCACACCATTGTTGGCGTTGCGAATTGGCGATCCGTTCTAGAAAATTTCAAGAAATGTTTTTTTTTCAGAAGGTCACCAGCCCACAGAATGTATGAATTACTTGATGGAACCCGCGCTACTCGTTATTGTTCAATTAATAAATTTTGTTGTGCACATTGAATTGAAATCGTTGGGTCGTTTGCTCGGCTCTTGGTGCAAATTGGCGGGACCCCGAGAATTTTGTGGGCGGGGTCAGACGCGCTACAAAAAAAAAGAAGCGTTTTTGCCAATGATATCTGGAAACCGAGATGCAAGGGACCCAATTTTCGCCGCTCTCATCGCAATCATCTCATGCTCATCTCCACTCGAGACCAGTGTTGTGGTTCGTTGTTGTCTTCCATCACCCTCCAAACATACTATATTTTAGGCTGGCGAGCCGGTGAGACTTCAGATTCTCAAAGACAGCGAGGGAATCAAGAAGCTCGTCGATGAAACAAAACGGGATTTCTATCATTTTTGCACGAAAAACGTCACCAACAACTGCGGTTATTGGGTCGATTATGTAGCTTATTTTCATGAAAATGAAAAATTCCAACAAAAAAAAATATTTTTTCAGAAGGGCGATAAAATTGCCGACGCCAATAATGATGTGAAAGTCGAGAAAATTGGTGGCGACTATGTGGCGACTATTTCGAATAGTCGCTCGAAAGATTCCGGCTTCTACACATATTTTCCAGTGTCGGAAGACACATACCCATGGGTGCACGTTTACATCAATGAGCCGCCACCAAGGCCACCAACACTCGTCGCCTAAATTCAATATTGTTGATAATGAATGCAAAAAATGAATCATCTTCTTATGAAATTATGATCGGGCCACCACGGCACGAGCACGTGGTACACTTCGAACGGCGCCGATTTTTTGTCGTCTCTGAAACGCTCGAATTGCGCGCGTCGAAATCCGATCAATGACATACGCGTTCGAGACGTTGAACACCGTCCATGTCACATTCTCGATCGGCTCCTCTTTTTCGACGACAAACTCCACCAACATGTTGCCGTACTTCTCTTTTCCCGTCTTCTTGTCGGGATAATAAGTTGCGCATTTCTCACCGCCGCCTGAATTCGAAACAATTGGCCAAGATTTTCAGCAAAAATTTGAAAAATTGCATTTGAAACATATCAAATGCAATTGTGTGCAATTGTGCGTACGTCTGTACGCACAATTTTACGACAAGCGCTTTTTTCCAATCAAGTGTTTTTCATGTCAAATTAAATTTTCTTATTTTTTTCCAAATGAACGAACCATAAATGGGCATCCCAAAAAAAATGACAAGATTCGCAGGTTAGCCCTGAATTCCCCAAATTTGAATTGCCGCCGCCGTCGAAAAAAATGTGATGGTCCACAAATACCCAGGGTTCTCATTTTTTTTGCTTTTTTTTCGGCGATGATAATATTTTCTAATTTTCATGTCCTTCAGATGAATAGCCTAGCCGTCGTTTTATTCGCCGCCCTCGTTGTCGCTATGATGAGCGACACAGTTGAGGTAATTAAGCAATTAAAGAAAAAATACTGTTGGTGTCAAATGATTGAACAAAATCGAAGAAAAAATGATTGCCTATGTGCCTATGCGTCTTGGTGTAGTAAGAAGTACGCAAGACTGCGTACATTGCATTATACCTTACGCGCATTTAATATTCAGTCAACGAAAAATTTAAATCTACACTGATTTCCCCAATTTGAAGGGCCCACATCCATTCAGAATATATTTTTTTAATGAACTTCTTAATTAATGACTATAATTTTTCATATTGGAAGCATAATAAAACGCAAAACCGCTCTTTAAGGTTTTTTTTTTCAAAATTGAAATAGCCATTCTTCGGACGTTATTTCTTTTTTTTTCGAAAGATAACAGTATATCGAAAAAATTTGCCAAATTCAAACCACAATTTTTCATGAAGGGTGTGGCTCAGTGCTCCACGGAACTTAAGTTTTCTGAAAACGGAAGACGGAATTCGGAACAAAAAATGTTTTAACGGAATATGGAATACTGAACACGGAAGACAAAGTTAATCTAACTCGAATATTTTGAAATTTTCAGTGCGGAATGTGAGATTTTCCAAAGGCTCATTCGACAAGGACCTTCATTTTTACGTGCTAGGTATATCAAGCGGAACACGGAATACGGAAGTCGGAAGACGGAATCTCTGGTGGGGCTTGATAAATTGCAAGTGACCAATTTTCAACGTCGCTCGGCCAAATTTTCAGATATCATTTTGAGAATTGGAACAAATATGCATTTGTTAGCCCTGAATTCAATTTTGAAATCAGAATTTCAAAATTTTCACAATTGACAAAATTACAACCAAAAACCGGGGGGTGGCTTTATAATTGTGAAACGCACTGTACATAGTAGAATTGACTTAAAATTTGCTGAGAAGCTGTTCATATGTTTTGAAATCGACAACCTTCCCGCAATTATTTGTTTCAATTCTCCATTTGGTTCGAATCAAATCAATTTGTTCATAAAATTCGTGTCGTAGTCCACAAACGCGCTCTACAGATATGTCTCGTTGTCTAGCACCCTCTTACTCTCCCTCTATCTATATTTCTCGCCCTTTTTTCTCTGCGTCTCTTATATTTCGTTTCATTTTCACCGGTCGGCTTTTTTCAGAAAAAAAAAGAAAAAGCCGGTCGAATTTTTTTTGACAAGCCTGACTGCTGGAGTTCAAAGGCACACGTGCCAATTTTTTTAAATAATCAGTAGCAGAAAATGGTCCCAAACCATTTTGCTCATTCTCTGTGGCGTCCGAATTTCCCCGCATTTTTTTCTGGGATGTCGAAAATTGTTGCCGAAAGGCTAATTCAGTTGCAGTTCTCGGCATTTGTTTCATAAGGCGGGGGGGGGGGTCTAATTGATCTCAAATTTCGACGCTAACATTCAATTCTCGATCCAATCCATTGGATTTCAAGGAACTTCCATAAAAAAAAGAAAGATGGGCAAAATTCTATTCAATTTTTTTCTCGGAACCGATGGATCTCGCTCACCGTGGCAACTACGGACCATATTAAAACATAGAGAGAGAGAGAGAGTTGAAAAGCTATTCATCGGTGTTTCACTTGCGATTTTTGTTCTTCAATAAGGGGTCCGAGGGGGGCACTCTCACACATATACATTCGCATGCACACATGAATATTCGCCTACTCCTCTTCCTCCTTCTATCTCAATTTTCAACATTCATTTACTCCTCAACGCCTTCGTTTTTTTTTTTTTTTGCTTTTGCTTTTACGGGGGGGGACGTGTCAAATTCAGTCGACTGGAAACTTGTCGCATTCAGCGCGCCGCGCGCATACATAATTTTTTTCTCGCCCCCCCCGGGCCCCTGGTCTCGTCACGACAACAATGAAAAAATGTTCGGATTGTGCAAAATGAGACGTGTGAGAAAGTTTGGTGTCTCGCAAAGAAATTTAACACCCGAAATAATTTTTTCGCAGAACCCGATTTTGATGTTCCTTATTTTTTTTTTCAAATGTCTGATTTCAATTCAATCTCAAAATTTTCAATTTCTAAATCAAAAATAAAGTGGTGAGAGAATCGCATAAAATATCCTCTTGAAAGGAATTCGCATAAAAAAAACGAGAATTGCAAAAAAAGAAAAATTAAAAATGCAGAATTTCGCACTGCATTTTTTTTTTGCTGCAATAAATGTGACGCACATCGAGCAACTTTTATTCCATTTTTTTCCACAATCGAAAAATCGCGGCGTCGATTCGCCGAATTGTCATTCGTTGATCGAAAAAACGCCAATTCCGAGAATTGTTATCAACTAATTATAGTTTCCATAACCATGCAATTATTGTTTTTCGATCGCTTCTTTTATTTTATTTTTAGAAATTGATTTCAGATTTCACCCAAACTCGAAAATAAGAAAAGCCGAATCGTGATACCTTTTTTTGGATTCTCCCGCAAATTTATTTTACTTGAAAATTTGAAATAAATGGCGCGCGAAAATGTGTGCAAACATCGTGACGCAAATGCACAGAAAAAACCCGTCGTCTTAAAACATTTTTAGCAAATTTGAATATTTAAAATTTCACACTACAATTGGACCCATAATTAATTCAGAGTTTGATTCAAAAAAAAAAATCAAAAATCGAGAACCCTGGGTATTTGTGGACCATTGCATTATTTTGCGAGGCGCAAATTCAAATTTCAATTTAGCTATGCTACCGTACTACCACTTTAATATTTCTCATCGACCCCCAATTCGTGAAATGTAATTTTTAATAAAAATTTTAAGAAATATATAAACTAATTTATTTTAAAAACACAGCCAAAAAAATTTTTTTTGGATTTTGAAGTGTCTGCACATACACCGCACGCAAACTTGCACATTTTCTGAAAAAAAACTTTTGTCAAGCAATTTACTTTTTTGATATTATTACTCTGTTCATTAATTCATTCAAATTTAAAAATGAAGACTTCTAATATGTAGAAATGATATCCCAAAATCAAATTCGCTTGAGAACACAGTTTCAGAATCGGGGTAGATCAAAAAAAATTGCAAATATTTGAGTGGGGCTGAAATTTTGATGAACGAATTGGTTTTTTTAATGGATATTTTCAAATCCAATAAGATTTTTGCAGAATTCTCTTAATGATGAGCACGCGCTTTTTAAATAGAAGCCCAAAAAAAAGTTGAGAGAATTTTGGCGTCGAATTTCAAATATGATTTTCCATCGAAATGATTTGAAATTCGCTGAGAAGCCGCTCGAATACTTATCCTTTCGTTTAATAATCATCAATTCAATATTTTCGCCGTATAATGCACATATTATTATTTTTTTTTGATTGAATTCTCAAGTGCTCTCGATTATTTTTTTATATTCATATACACATCCAATACGAGCTTGTCAAGTGCCGCCATTTAGATTTTGTTTTTGCGTTTACGAGCTTCGACTTTCACTTTTTGTTTTCTCCTCGACGAATTTGTCGATTTTCGAGACTGTGGCCTTTTCCTAGAAATTCGCGGGTTTTTTTTTTCGTTCTTTCGCGGGTTCAAATTGATTCGCGCGGCGTTCGTTTGCCGAGAAAAAAAAAACGAAAAATTGGATTTTACAAAATGCGATGCTCTCTGTAGAGCCGCCCAAATCGAATTGTTGGCCTCGTCGTTTTCTATACGATTTCTCCCATTTTTTTTTTGATTCATCAAAAATAAAATATTCGCCGTCCGATGATCAAAAATTCCCCGAGAATTCTCATCATTAATTATTTACAGATTTCTCGAGTTTTTCAAAGAATTCGAATTGTCGATCTTTTTTTTTTGAATTATCAATTATCCAACTGAAATCTTATTAGTTTTCTTTTTCTTCGAGAAAAAAAATCGAAGAAATTCAATTTTTTAAGACAATCCATTAATGTGTGCATTATTGCGTACACTGTTTACGGACCGCGCCTTTAAAAAATATTTCCAATGGATTCTCTTTAAAAAGAAATTCTAAAATTTTCAACAAGAAAAATCAAAATTATTTCTGGTAATTAATTATTAGTGATTTTTTTGGCACATTTATAATATCTTTGTGGATTGGCGAATTTCAAAATTTTGAATTTCGCGGGCTACCGTAAATTGACACAAAAAAATATCCAATGAAAATTAAAATTCATTTAGCACAGTTAAATTCAGAAAAACTCGCTCCCAAGATTTCTTCCATTCGAGACCCAAATCGGCGATTCAAATGCCACCCCAAATTCAGGTGGTTCCACGAATAAGAACTCGATTGTCAATAGAGCGCAATTGCAACCCTCCATTTCTTTCTTATTATCTCATACAGAATCCGTCCGGAGCCACGAGGAATAATATGATATTATCTATTTGAAAAAAGTGAATACAAAAATGCAATTGCGCTCTATTGACAATCGAGTTCTACTACGGAAAAACCTCCCAAATTCATCTCACCGATTTCTTGCAGAATTTTTTTCCAAAGAATCTTTCAGAAAAATTTATATAGCCAACAATTTTCGTATAACTACAATATTTGTATATCTTATCAATTTTTGCTCACCGATTTTCGAAAAAAAAATGATATTTTTGTTTCTAGCGGATTTCTGTAATCGGATTTGTTTCATTTTTATCAATTTTTTTCTAATTTCGCTGGTGTTTTTTTTTTAATATTCGTCCCCCCCCTCATTTCTTCTTTTCGATTTTTATCAATAATTGCTCTCATTGAATTGCTCGAGTGGACCGCCCGTATCAATTAAAATTAATTCACCTTGCGTGTCGCTCGCGAAACCTCGATGATTGTCGTCGACATATTTGAAACACAACACTTTTGAGCAAAATTGAGAGCACTTGTGGTCGAAACGAACAATAACACGACATTTCTTCCGACTTGCTCGTCTTTGTGAATCCACGACTTAATGGTCCGACGTCAGCCCGAAAAAATCCGAATCCTAAATACTTTTTTAACTCAAACAAATGCAACGAATAATATAGATCAAGGTCGAAGAATTTTTCGAAAAAAATTGATGTTGAATTGGTTTTTTTTTTGAATTCCCGCCTCTGACCGAAAAAAAACTGATTCAGTTATGAATTCGAAAAACAGAACGCAAAATGCATACAAATAATCTTTTTTTTTTAATTTTGATTGTTGAAAAATTAAAATATTTTTAAAAAGAGAATTACTCTGACATTGTACATGCAATTAAAAGAAATTTATTAATCCAATCCGAACGGATTTTTACTTGTAGAATGCCAATTTTCGAATGTCAATCAGCTCATTTGTTTTGATCTACCTGGGGTTCCCAAAAAATTTTCCGCTATTTGTCAAAAAAATGGTTTTTTGCCCCTACCAGTACGACACTCCGATTACACATCGCCCTCAATTTAGCGCGTCGGGATCTTTTATTGCGACTAATTGAATTTTTCCCCACTGTTTGTACCAAAATGGTCCAATCGAATCTCCCGCATAGCATTTGACGCAAAATTGCAGATTTCGAAATTCACTTCGAATTTCACATTTTCCGACCATCTCTGATCCTTATCGACCAAATCGCTGAGTAGTCAGTGGTTCGAATATGAAATATTTCAATTCAGCAACTTCCTTTTACCAATTTTTATAAATTATAAAAATGCATAGTTAATCAAAAATGGTCGAATCTTTCAATAGAACTGATTTGCTTCGAATAATCGACTAGTGTAGATTTACGAGCAATCAGAAAATGCAAGAAAATCAAAAAAAAAAAAGAATTGTTTCGTGATATTTGGCGAGCCCAAAAAATCGACGAATGAGACCACATTCGTATCATTTGGGTCTCGCATGGAAGCAAAAAAAACGTTTTTTGATTTTGATCATGTTTAACCGTAAAATGACACGATTTTCAATGAATTTCGAGTGTTTCGCATATGTTGAAATCGGGACCATTGAATAGGCAATTCAAGATGGTCCGTCGACGACAACCCAACAAACAACGAGCGCCTAATTCGACGGCGAGTTGACCTGTGCGAAATGAGCTGGTTACAAGTTGGCGCTAACAATCCAAATATTTGTCGGCCGGCTGCTCAAGTAGTCTGCGCGCGCCGCCACGAGCCACTATCATCATCTGTCGTCGAATCGACCGACATCGCAGTGTCGGCTTCTCGACGTTTTCGACCGATTCATTCCGATGCTCGACTTCTCACGCTTCGTCGATTCATTCATTGTTTCGACACCCCCCCCCATATCGCTCAACGTCTGCGCATCTCGGTCCCGCCAACTCTCTCGCCTCGGTTTTCAGCCATATTCGGTGTGCGTGTCGCTGAATACTTGATTTCGGAGAGATGGCTCTCCGCTCGAATGTGAAACCCAATTTGCGCCAATTGCCTCCAATTCGTTTTTTTTTCTGCGATTACGGTATGCTAGCACACAATTTGCCACAATTTGGATAATTGCCAACATTTTTGGTGGTGGTGGTGGTGGTGGTGCACCCAATTGGGCGGAGTGCATTTCAATTCAATTATGTCCTCATCTTGCATACTGTAGCATAATTGCATTGTTCATTTCTATTCGAATGCATTCTATGTATGGTGGGCCTATCGAAATGGTCTCGCCACTCGCGAATTCTTATTTTCTATGAGTATTTAAATATCATTGAAATAAACGGAATTACCACTAAATTACAAATTAGCCAATTAGTCGGTGCGAGACCATAGCGAAGGCGCATCCCCGTAAATCTACCCAGCCGGACCACGACTATACAAAAATTCAAAAAAGGTATGTGATGAGTTATTCTCTTTCTCGAATCTCTAAAAGCGCGAATTTGAATATATTCGAATTAATATAGGGCAAATTTCCGGTGCGATGGCTTGGTAGTTTGAATTGCCGCCATGGGTCTCGAATGGAAAACATTTTTGAGCGATTTTTAGGATTCTAACTATCATAATATGAAAGAGTGATTTTTAAATATATTGGTTATTAACTGAGAGTTCCGAATGGCATAGCTGATTTTGTTTTTTTTTTACTCGGGACCAATTAAGTGTCAGCCGGAGAAATTCAAATTTATCAAATTGGTCCTTCTACGATAATAAATATTTCTCAAATTAGTATTTTGAAAATCCATTAATAATCTCTCATAATTTTTGAGGGTTTCGAATTCAACCCCCATTTTTTGTATAATCCGAAATTCCCCCCCAAAAAAAACCATTCTTTCAATTTAATTTAAAGAAATTAAATAGTTTTTTTTTTAATTCACTCAAATTTTCACAATTCTTCTACAAAAAATCTTTTATTTTAACAAAATTTGAAAAAGAGAATCCATAATCAAATGTGTGCAATTTTGCGCGCGTGTGCTTACGGACCGCACGATTTTTTTGTGGCGGCGTATCCCCGAAAACCGTCCGCAGGTTTTCAAAACCAAATTTCTCATTTTATGATTCGAAAAATGAATGGCCGAAACCCCAAAATTTTTCACTAAACTTTTCCACATATTAAAAAATGTACTGTTTGCCTATTTGAAAAAAAGATTGCTTTAGAAAGGTTCCCTCAAAATAATCGCACAATTTCGAAATGTCAATTCATTCCATGCGAGACCCAATTCAATTTCCAAATCAATTGGCATGTCATCAATGAAAAATGAAATATCATCATTCATGTGATGTTCAGCTCAACCAGATATTTGCCATGAGTTGTTCTCAAACACGTTTTGTATGCGCTGCTTGACGCATCATTCGAAAAGGCTCATTCCGAATGGAATACATTAAACCAGTTGAACGCATAATATGTACATATCTTCATAAAGGCGCTGGTGCCGGGGGGACCTAATTGGAGGGACCATTTCAAATCGCGTAAATCGACATGCCTTCGGTCGGTCTCTCTTCCGCTTGTTCTGTTTGTGTGTGCTCATCATTTCTTATATAAACTATGTCAACAAATGCTTCTTCTTCCGAGTGCACCTGTTTCGATTTTGTTCGTCACCCCCCGATATCAATTTAATCTATCCGATTTTTTTGCCCCGCAACTTGCTTGTCATCAATTTTCGATTTTCTTCTTTTTTCCGATTAAGCTTCTTTACAAATTTCAGACAGCTTTCATGTTGTTGAGCCGATGACACTCGTTGGCCACGTTTTGCTCAGTGTGCTCATCGCACGAATCGGCGGCCATTCGGTGATTGTCGAGACCAAATTGGGCGACATTCAGGGCGATGAGTTCTTCTTTTTGGGCACCAAAATTCGCTCATTTTTGGGGTTTCATTTTTTGTTTTTTGAGGGGGCGATTCGTGAAGAATCAAGTTTAGGGTTCCATTTGCCGAGCCGCCAATCGAGGAATCGCGATTCAAAATTCCGACGGCGAAATTGAAGTGGAATGGAATTCAGAATGCTACAGTACTCGCAAATGCGTGTTTTCAAGTGAATCAAAAAAAATATATATAGTAGCGTCTCGACAGAACGATTTTAGACTCGCGACAATTATAACTCATCGTTTTGGGGGTCCGAAATGTGGAACGCGAATACGCCGATATCCGAGGATTGCCTTTATTTGAATATTTGGGCGCCCGCCGAAGCCTAGCAAGAAATTTCCAATTCCCATCATCTCCTTTTCTTTTCTCTTACAGTAATCTGACAGTCATGGTTTGGATATTCGGTGGCGGCTTCTACGCCGGAAGCCCATCGCTGGACATTTACAACGGCGGTGTTCTCGCGGCCACCCAGAATGTCATTGTGGTCAACATCAATTATCGCCTCGGACCCTTTGGATTCTTGTATTTGGACCATCCCGACGCGCCCGGCAATATGGGCCTTCTCGATCAGGTACACCACACCTTCAAACAACTCGATTCGCCTTTTGTGTTGTTGCACATTCTTTTTTTCGTGGTCTTCAAAAAGAGCATGTGCTTCCCCCCAAAAAAAATTATTCATCATATTCACAACGAGAAAAGCAGTGTGAAGAGACGAGAGAAGAATAAGTGTTGGTTGGTGGGGGGGGGTCCGAAAATTGAGGGATTAAAAGGGTGTGAGGGAGGGTGGGGGGCGGTCCACTGAAATTTGCGAGTGTGCTCTTTTTTTTTTGCTACGCGAATCGCATAATAATTTTTTCGCACTTTTGCTGTCCTCAATGGAATTTGTTGAAGCCGGTTAGTTGGGGGGGGGGGACCCTCTTGACCGAAGGGTGGAAAAAAAGAGAACTCGCGTGTTCCTAATTTGGTTGTTGTTTCGTTCCGATTTGTTTTTCCATTCAATTTTTGGCCGCTGTGAGACAAACTTTTTGCGTTTGCTCGACTAGCCGACGCAAAATTTTGCGTCCAAAAATGACCATGTTCAAAATTGGCCCCCCTTCGTATGCTAATTTGACCCTTTGGGGAAAAAAAAAGTTTTTGTGAACATGATAGAAACACTCCAAAATCTCTCACTCTCTTTTTTTTGCAGCAACTTGCTCTTCACTGGATTCGAGACAATATTGCCTCATTTGGTGGCAATCCTCAAAAGGTATGATGATGCTATTCGACTGCATTCCTGATGGCATTCCTCTCATCTAGATCACCTTATTTGGTCAATCGGCCGGCGCCGCCTCAATTGTTGCTCATCTCATTGCACCCGGCTCAAAAGGGTTCGTTGATTGATGTTGATTAGTGTCGGCGAATCACGACTCCATTCGTTTTTGGTCCCAATCCAAATTAGCGTCGCCCCCCGTTTTTTTCGTGTTGTTTATTTTCGAGTTTCGCCTAGTACGTTTCAAAAGCCCAATTCCTTTTATGGATTGTCGCAGGCAGAAAAAAAAATAATAGAAAGAAGTCAGTGGGAATTTCTTGTAGATTATTCAAAAACGCGATTCTCCAATCGGGAAGTCTCGAAAACAAATGGGCGATGGATTCGACGGCTCGCGCCAAACAAAAATCGCTGCAATTAATCGAAGCGGTCGGGTGCACCAAAACGACAGTAATCCAATTATGATCTCAGCGTGCCAATTATGATGGTCCTTCAGATCGACAATTCGCTCGCTTGTTTGCGATTAGTGCCGGCGATTCAGATTTTCGAAAAAATGTGGAATATGAACATGACGTTTCTCGAGTTCCCATTTGTTATCGTCTCAAGGTTCCATCAGCAAATGATTTTGTTTGATCGATTCTTTCAGAGACCCCCATTTTTTTATGGATATCGACGGTCTTGTTGCGATTCGAGAAGCTCAATTCCATCGAAATGTCAATGTGATGATTGGCATGAATCGAGATGAAGGCAATTATTGGAATATCTACAATTTGCCGGAATACTTCGATAAAACCAAGGCGCCTTTAATATCCAGGTTTCATTGATATTAAATTTTGAAAATTTGAATGGTTCAATGTAGATTTTGCACAAAAAATAATCGAAAAACTTAGTTTTTTTTTTTTTAATTTTTCCCAAAATTTTTATAGAACCATAAGGATCAGAGATGGTCGGAAAATGTGAAATTCGAAGTGAATTTCGAAATCTGCAAATTTGCGTCAAATGCTATGCGGGAGATTCGATTGGACCATTTTGGTAAAAACAGGGGGGAAAAATTCAATTAGTCGCAATAAAAGATCCCGACGCGCTAAATTGAGGGCGATGTGTAATCGGAGTGTCGTACTGGTAGGGGCAAAAAACCTTTTTTTTTGACAAATTGCGGAAAATTTTTTGGGAACCCCTATGTTTAAACCAAAACCAACCACGGCTCGTTTATTATTTCGGAATAAAATATTCTTGCGAAATTCCGCCGTGGAGAAAAAAATTAGGTGCAGTCCGTAAGCACACGTACGCAAAATTGCACACATTGGAAAATTTCTAATGGATTCTCTTTAAAAAACACAAACTTGATGAAAATTGTCGCTCATCGAATTGCAGAAATGAATTCGAATCGCTGATCGATCGAATCTTCGCCATCCAACCCGACATCATCCGCTCGGCAGCCAAATTCGTCTATTCCGACGCCAACTGCACCGACGAGGATCGTCGTCGAAGATGGTTCGCGAATCGACTGAATCACGTCGTCGGCGATTATTTCTTCTCGTGCGATTCGCTTCGTCTCGCCAAACAGGTAACCAACAATTATCGCGGCTCTCACATGAATTATTGAGCCAATTTTTTCGATTATTAGCTCATTTTTTCTCTCTCAATTTTTTTTCGTTTCAGCTCTCAACTTCGACGAACGTTTTTGTCTATTATTTTGTTCAAATATCAAGGTTTTTTTTTCGAGGCTAATTTTTTCGCTTACATCGTTTTTTTCTCTCTCTATTAGCGCGAATCCGTGGCCTAAATGGACTGGTGCAATGCATGGATACGAAATCGAATACGTGTTCGGACGACCGTATGCGAACTCGATTTATAATCGAAGGGAGAAGATATTCTCGAGAAAAATGATGGAACTCTGGACGAGTTTTGCCAAAAATGGGTCTCTTGATTCTCTTTTGTTTTTCTCTATTGTTTTCACAATTTCGCTTTGCAGACGACCGAAAATCACGAATCCGAAACATTCGGAACACTGGCCGAAATTTGAGAATTCCACCGGTTTCAGGTTGTCGCGACGAAAAATCCATTGCGTTTCTGAAACCTCTGAAACATCATTATTCGTGTTTCAGATGGATGCAATTGAGAAGCGGCTCGAACATCCGCGCAAAATCGCCGTCGAAATCGGTCGCGTGCGATTTTTGGGACAACGTCAAACATTCCGAATATTCGGCATTTCGTAATTCTCTGCCCATCGACATTTTCACTGACAACACCCTCATTTTTTTTTCAGTGATGCTGGAATATTCGACGTCGTCGTCATCGCCTCATTCAACACTATCATTTGCATTTTTGGTTTTCCTCATTATTTCATCGATCTTCTAATTCCGACCCGACGGGTTTCATTTCTTTTTAAACTCATTGATCTCAAAATCCAAATAAATCACAATCGACTGATTGATTCGAATTTTTGGCATGTCATCAGCCAATTCTTTCTCTCTCTCTCTCTCCCCACTCTCTTATCTAACTTTCGATACCGTAACCACCGTAACCCTCTTCATTCCCCCGCACGAAACTCATACTAGTCTAACCGTGTCGTGATTTGAGGTTAAGCCTGCGAACATCCATCGACACACCGTCCCGCCGAGATCCGCTTCGCATTGATGCTCGTCTTGGTTTGGTGGACCGCGACGAGCACCGTCTTCGCCCAACAGGAGGTTCGTTTCTTTTTCTTCCGCGCGACGTCTTCTACTCACCTCACTCCATTTTTTTAGGAGTCTACTCAAAAACGAAACACCGAGGTTGAAGTGCAAACGCGATTAGGAATCATACGAGGAACCGAATCGACTCATGGCAACAAAAGGATTCGCTCATTCCTAGGGTAATGCACGCATTCGGGGGGCCATCCATCATCCATTCATTGTTCAGTGTACCGTTTGCTGAGCCGCCAATCAATGAGAATCGCTTCAAGAAGCCGTCGCCAAAACGACCATGGAATTCAACGATCGAAGCGAACACCCTCGCTCCAGCTTGCTATCAAGGCCGCGACACTTATGATCCAAACTTTTGGGGATCCGAAATGTGGAATGCGAACACTCCGGTCAGCGAGGATTGCCTTTATGTCAATATATGGGCGCCTGCCGATGCATTGTGAGTGTTGCACCTTCAAGATCACAATTCGCTTTTATTTCCAGTAATCTCACGGTGCTCGTGTGGCTATTCGGCGGCGGATTCTATTCAGGCTCGCCATCGCTCATCCTCTACGACGGCAAAGAACTAGCCACTCGCGGCAACGTGATTGTCGTCAACATCAACTATCGCGTCGGACCATTCGGCTATCTGTTTCTGGACCACGACAATGTGCCCGGAAATATGGGAATGCTCGATCAACAATTGGCGCTCTACTGGATACGCGATCACATTTTCTCGTTCGGTGGCAATCCGTCGAGAATCTCGCTAATCGGCGAATCCGCTGGCGCCGCCTCGATTGTCGCTCATATGATTGCTCCAGCTTCGAAGGGGTGCTCTGGAGTTCAAGAAGGAAGAAGGAAAATTGAAATCATTACAGGCTATTCCAAAACGGCATTCTTCAATCGGGTTCACTTGATAACAAATGGTCGATGGATTCGCCGAAACGCGCCAAACAAAAATCGATGGCTTTGGCGAATTTAGTAGGATGCAATCATACAAGCGTATAGAACCCACAGTAGATTCTTGAAATGGCTATAATTGTTTGCAGATCGATGATCGCATCGATTGTCTGAAAAAGACGCCCGCTCAGAAGCTCATCGATAATATTTGGAGTGTCGGCCTCAATTTCCTCGAATTCCCGTTTGCGATTGTCTCGCGTGACCGCAACTTCTTCAAACATCTCGACGGTTTCGTCGCGCTTCGCAACGGAACCTATTCGACGGACGTCAATCTGATGTTCGGCATCAATCACGACGAGGGAAACTTTTGGAACATTTACAATTTGGGCCAATATTTCGACAAGCAGCCGGTGAAGCCGAAATTGACGAAAACCGAATTTCACGAGTGCCTTGAGACGGCGTTCGCCGTTCAACCCGAACTGATTCGAACCGCAGCCAAATATGTGTATTCGGATGCGAATTGCACGAATCCCGAAGCGAAAACCGAATTCTACGCCGAACAGGTGCGTTTTGATCTAAAGAAAAAAATGAAAAAATATATTTTTAAATCAAACTGATTCCAAAAAAAAAACACTTGAAGGTGAATCAAATGGTCGGCGATTATTTCTTCACATGCGATAGCATTTGGTTGGCGCATAATTATCCGAAATTGGCTGGAAATAAATCCAAAGTGTTCGTCTATTATTTCGATCAACCATCGAGGTCGTTTCACGCATTCCCATTGCAATCATGATCAATCGTCGAGTTTAGCGCGAATCCGTGGCCTAAATGGACTGGTGTGATGCATGGATACGAAATCGAATACGTGTTCGGTGTGCCGCTTTATAATAAAACCGCCGGATATACGAAAGAGGAGATGGACGTCTCGGAGAAGGTCATCGATTTCTGGACAACGTTCGCAATTGATGGGTACCTGAATAAAAAAACTTGATTCTGAGTTGAATAAAAAAGAGTGTGGCGATTATTTAGAGTGCCAAGATTGAGGAAGCGAACGCCGGCGACGAACGTGAATGTGGTTTGGGAACAATACGATGGTGTGAAAAACACGAAATGGATGAATATTAAGGTAGCCGAATCATTTCTGTTTTCTCAAACACAACAAAATCAATTATGTTACATTATCAATGCAATTGAAAAAAAGAAATTCTATATCCAAAGGAATAACTCAGGTAAATGAAAATCAATCGGATTCGAAGAAAAATAAAATATAAATTAACCTGTTTAGATCGAAAAATAATTCAAATTCGATTGAGAAAACGCTTAAATTCGATTTGAAATCTTGGTTTCGATTCAAAAATCTTAGAAATAGATTGATTTATTTCTCAATTTCAAATTTGAAAGCGAATTCGATTGAAATTTTGGAATAATTCGAAACAGATTAATTTACATTCGATTTAGATTGAAAAAGAAATTATTTTCGAATCCGATTGATTTTCATTTACCTGAGAAATTGGCAAAAAAACACTTGCGCGTTATAAAATTATTTTCAATAATAATTTCTTTAGTGGAATCGTAAAATTGTTCATTCCTGACCCATTTTTATTAAAAAATTCCAAAAGTTATTTAAATCAATAAAAAAACTTAATTTAAAATTTTAAACAACAAAAAAAAACGATTTGTTACAATTTGCGCAATTTCATTTAAAACCGACGCCGACCGCGACGCATACGCAACGCGGTCTCAATTCTTGGCCGCCTCTGCGCGCGAATTTAAATAATGGAGTGGCGGAACAATGAAAACGCTCTAATTTAAGGCTGGAACGTTCAAAAGTATCAATGAATTGAAAAAAGTGGAATGTGATTTATGGCGAACTGCGAAAAATATGGAATACGAGACGTATCGTAAGTCGAGATTTTTCGCGAGGGGAAAACAATTTAAGAAATTTCAGTTGACGAGATTCGCTCAACAATTTCATCGACCAACTCAATATCAATATTAGTCGCTTCGGCAATGCTAGCCATTCTAGAATTTATCCAATTCGCACCTTGAATCATCATGTCCTCTCACTTATCGAAACCCTAATGTCTTTTAGAAGTGTATTAATCATCCGAATATTGTCATTCTTCATGCATTCTTTAATGAATCCTCAGGGAGTAGACCATATTGGATCTCCGTGCAAAATTTTCGTTTCATCGTCTCCTTTTAATGACCACATTCCCCCCGCCCTCCTCATTTTCGAATTTTCAGCTGTTGTCGATTTATTTCAATTATCTTTAACTCACACATATCAATAGAAATGCATTTAGACATCGTTTTTAACTTTAAAAAAAATCATTTTATAGCTATTCAATATTTTCGTTTTCCGTTAAAATGTCGAAATTTCGAATATTTTCGCCATTTTTTAAGAGCACGAAACTCAAATATTTTTGCAACGACTTTTTTTCGCGAAAACGGAAATATCAAATTATTATTTATATTTTATTAATATTATTATTATTATAAAATTTTTGTATTTTTACTGTGTAGAATTTTATTGAAGAAATCGTGAAGGGGTTTACTCTGAAAATGATTGAATTTTTTACAAAATGCGAGAATTGGCTAAACACGGAAATTGATTGGAGTCGAATGAAATGTGTGCAATGTTGCGTCAATGTGTAGACAGACGAAATCCGACCTTTGCGGAATGATGAGAAATCCGAAATTAATACCACAAGCCGTGTCGTCGGTTTTGGAAAACCGGACGAGTTGCTGGCCAGATTAATTTTTTCCAAATAGGGAAATTTCCATTTTTTCTAGAAAGAAGCTTCATCATCTTCAGAATGCATTTTAATTTTCTTCCATTTCATTTTCTATTCATAGAGAAGATCTTTTCAAAAAATAATTTCAATGACGTAATTCATCTAATAATGCAATAAAAATTTGCAAAAAAAACTTATTTTCCAAAATGTAAAAAAATTTTCAGGTAAATGAGGATCAATGGGAAAAAAGAATTGAAATTCGTTTGAGAAAGTGTTCAAATTCGATTTGAAAACTTGATTTCGATTCAAAAATCTTGGAAATCAATTCATTTATTTCTCATTTTCAATTTTCAAATCGTATTCGATTCGAAAAAAAAATTAAATTCGATTTCGATGGAAAACGAAATTCTTTTCGAATTCGATAAAATTTAATTTATCAGAGCGTCGATTAGCAAGAAAATGTCAAACTAATTAAGAACAAAATAAATAATTGGCACCCCTAATATACAAGAAATTTCCGCGTGGCGAGACCACAGCGAAGAAGAAAATCCAGCGAGCAGCATGCCAGAAATGACAGGAAGAATTATAGTGCTGACGAGATGGTCCTGATCAAAATTGCGAGGTCCGCGTTTTCAATCCATTCATCCCAGCTCTCATATTATGTCGATTTGGTGGCACAGTATCCGAGGCTGCTATTTGAAATCCAGTCGAATCCGGTCACCTTCATATTACTTCTTCCATTTCTGCTCTCCCGAGCTCACATAGTGAGAAGCATGTACTCTGTGTGACCTTACCGATTTACCAAAGGTACCTATTTTTCTGAAGGAGTCTCCGACAATGGTCCGTCTGCTCTTCACAACACTCTTCTTGTTTTTGCGAAAAAACTTCAGCGTTTGTTCTCTTAATTATAATTAACCCCCGACAATAAAATTTTATTCATTCGCGAATTGAATTTCGAACGAACCACATCAATCGCATTTTGTTTAGTTTAAAAAAAAAGGTGAAAATTTATTTTCCGGCTGAGTGACTTCTCCTCACCCATTCTACTAATTATTTTGAGGAAAGCAAAAATTTTTGCGTGTGTTTTGTGCATTTTTTTCTGTTCGATAGATAAATACTAAATAGAATTTCGCATGCCACACGGCCACTTCTTCTCTTTGCCTCCTCCTCCTCCTCTTCCTCCTCCTCTTCCTCCGCCCCCTTCCTCCCGTGCTTCTCGTTTTCTTTTTGGCTTGGGTTCGAACAATGCGAAATTTGCGAAAATAAAATCGGCGGGTTTCCGCACATTTCTTTAAAGTGCCCCCGACTATGTTACAATGAAACGCTTGATTTTTGCCGTTTTTCTACAATTTTGCGCCGAATCCCTTCAATTTCAATGCTTCGTGTGCACAAACTCAAATATTGAGAATGTAAGTTGGGGCCAATCTGAAAATTTCAAAAAAAATTCAAATCTTCTAAAAGATTCGGTTTTCAGCATTATGGAAGTTTCTTCGAAAACCCGCGCGAAGTTCAAACCAATTATAATGGAAAAGTCAAAAATTGCGCGAGTTCGTTTCCAGTGGCAACTCAAAATTGCGACACACCATGCTTCTCGTTGAACACATTCGCACAGAATTATTCAATGAACTTTGGTTAGTCATTTTTTATTTATAGTCGGCGTCCGGCGACTGCTGTACGCTGGTAGATTTACGCGCATGCGCCTTGAAAAGGTCTCGCCACGCGTGAACGCTTATTTTGCTGTTTTCACCCGAACTGCTTCATTTTTCTTCATGATTTTGGCATTTCCTTGAATTTTCAACGTCATTTGATTAAAAAATTATCAAACTGATCGATAAAATTTGAATTAACATGTTAGTCCTTGCGAGACGACCATTTCGAAAGACGCATTCCCGTAAAACTACCCGCGTGCAGCAGTCGCCGGACGCCGACTATATTGAATTTAATTAAATAAAGTCTCTAAAATATAAAGGTACTTTTGAAAGGAGAGAGAAAGAGAAAGAGAAAGAGAGAGAGAGAGAGAGAGATAGAGAGAGAGAGAGAGAGAGAACTCAAACAAGTGGTTTGAAAAAAAATTATTGATAATAAAAAAGATACTCAATCGGACAATTTTTTCAAAAAAATGTACTCAAAAATTGAGATTTCGAACAGGTTTTTCTGATTTTAATGGTCCCTTAATTTGAAATTTTGAGAAACATAATATTTATTATGCAGAGTGCGGCAAAATTACGTAAAAAAAATGAAAAACTTTTCAAAAAAAAAAAACAACAAAACTCGTTCAAATTAACACCTTGTTTCCAAGGAGGTTTGAAATCACCGTCAACGACGTTTTCCGATATTTGCATGGATTGAATTTGCTGTCATTTCTGTCACACAATTTCCATGAAATTTTTAGAAAATAATTAAAAGGTCGCAGAAAATAAAATAAACAAAAAATGCGTCAGTGACGCATGAGCTTGCGTTAACTTCGTGCCCGCGTAATTTTGCTGCATCATGTATGTTAAAAATTCCATTATGATTGCGCTAAAACCTTGACTTTTGATTTTGTCGAGTTTTGTTTTTTTTTTATTTGCGCCAATTTTCAAATTATTTTCAAATTCTCGATCATCAACTAAAATCGTATTTTTTGAGATATTTGAAAAAATTATTCTTGCAAATAGAGTTCATTGAAAATAAAAAAAATGTGTGTAATTTCACGTGGGTGTTTCTACGGACCGCGCTTTTTTTCTTAATTTTTCCTTCAAGTGCCCACCATGTCCATATATGAAGCGTATGTCGAATACTTTTTTAAAATGACGGAGCAACTCGTTTTTAGGATCCGCTGTCGGCTGCTCAACCGATCTTCTCCACGACGATTTGATGCTGGAATCTGACGGATGCATCGAGAAGCGTGTCGCGATTCGAACATTCCCAGTGTACACGATTCTGGCGAAATATTGCCTCTGTTCAAGTGACGCCTGCAACACGCCAACGCTTCAAACGCGAGCAGTTTCATCGAAAACCAGCCAGCCAATGGGCAGTCGAAGCAGCGTCTATAAATCGTTCACAAATTCGATGTCTCGTTTGTCGGCAATCTGCTCAATCATTTACAGTTGCCTCCTACTCTATAAATAAAAATTGATAAACATCCTTCTAACCAAACATCATCATTAAAAAAGACATAAAATCAACTAGGCACACTTTGATAATTTTTCAATTTCATTGGGTCGGCCCAACCGATTCCGGGAATTTCAAAATGGTCGTCATGATTGTTTTGCTGATTTTCATCAAACCACATCTGACATTCTCATTCGATTCTGGCGGCTTAGTCAAACCAACCGTTAAAGGAAATCCGGCGGTTCTTCATAATTGTACTGATGATCAGGATTCGGCGAGTTTTCAATGAAATCGCAACTCATTTCGAAATTCACATTTCAGATTATGCAGCAATGCTATTTGGATTTGTTTTCAGCGTATGGTATGAATTTCACAAGTCTTCCAGGCGGCTCAGAAGACCCGTTCTCGAAAATCCGATATGACAATGTGAATATGTGCAAGTTGGTCTTATTATTTTATTGGAGAAAATAAATTAAACATTTTCGAAATAATGGCGGCGGACGCGGAATGTGCCATGGCCGAATAATTCGCGGCCGCGGGCAGGCTTACTATTAATAAATAAAACAAGTAAATTCGTGTGAAATTCATTTTCATTTTATTTATTCTGAATTAATTCAATTTTTGCGCTGCCACGTCACCTAATGTGTATATATTTTTTTTTTCAAAAACTTCTCAATTTCCGAAAATTATTAAAATTAATATTATAGAAAACTCGAAAAAAAGTATTTTTGAGAAATCTGCATATTACCATTAACTGTTGAAAATCTTTTTTAAATTTTTTTTCGAAGACATTTTCGAAAAAATCTGAAATTTTTAATAAAATACAGTTTCAATTCTTGCCGCGAAAATTTCAAAAAAATCTTGCATGTGCCTTTGATGTGTACTGTTGTCAAATTAAAGCGAGACCAAATCGCCTCGTTCAATTTTTACTCCTCTGAAGTCATAAAGCGATTCATTAGTTTCCGAATTTAAATCGAAATTTGAATTACCATAATTCGATGCTCCATGAAAATCCAGAGTTCTCGTTCCTTTTTCGACGCATAATTCTACTAAGCAGATTTTTGAAAGAAAACTCGAAAAAGGTTTGTTTTGCACAATCTTCATAGAGATTTTCTTAAGTTTATTTTTGATTTGTCGGTTTTTTGAGTTTTTATTTTGGCAAATCTATATTTTAAAAAATATTTTTTTGTTTCTCCATATTTCAAACAATTGCTCACAATTGTCAGTCCACCGCAGCCCTAGATGTCCCGGAAAATGCCCGCAGATGTTCAAATCCAAATTTCTGTTCTGAAGATTTCAAAAGCAGCGCCGCCGAGGCCCCCATTTTGATGGTCGGAAAAATTTGAGAAAATTAAAAACAGAGTTTAGCGGATTGAATAATAATAATAAACGCGAAAACAAACTCTTTCGGATAGCAATTTTCCAATTATGCCAATAATTTTGCAGAAATTTTGCCAATTTAATGGAATGCCATTCGGACGTGATCGACAATTGTCTCAATTTCAACACATTCTACGTTATTCTAAAAACCGACGACGATGCTGATTACTACATCTCACAAACCGCGTTCCTAAAATTCTATTGCGATTACGGACGAGATTGTGGGTATTTAGAATGAAAGTTGAAGAGGCAATTATTCGGTTCAGTCATCAATTATTATGAATGTATGCAAAGAATTGAGGACGACGTACTCGCCAACACGATTTACACCGAATGCACCGTTCTCGAAGTTGGATCCTGTGGGTATGTTTCATCATTTTTAGTTTTTATTATTATCTCGACAAACAGTCGCAATTGTCTTAAAGGTAATAGGCGTCAACTAAAATGCATGTCCGTAGAGTTTCTCATTCGGTGGTTGCACTAATTTGTTTCTTTCTTGAGATCCGTCTCTCTATCAACGCAATGCGAGAGTGCCGTTGTTCGAAAAACGTGCTCCGACTCAACTGTCCATTCTTATTGTCAATATCAAAAGATTTTAATGGGGATGACCGGTTGGAATCACTGTGATTATATGCCTTGCATCAATAACTCGTTCAAATCTCACTACCTCTTGTTTCTTATGTTATTGATTTCAATGTGTTTATAAGTTAATTACAACAATGAAGCTCAACCGCAAAATAATTCGATGATGAAGACTAGGTTTTGAAAAAAAAACAGTGACAAAAAATTTACTAATGCAATTAGAATGGTCTGAAATTTGGCGGATTCTTGACGAGCATGACATTGCGGAAGTGTGATGAAAGATGAGTCCAACCGAGTTCATCGCATAGCTAAAAAGGTCGCTTATCACCAATTTCGTTATCAATTCAACGATCAAAATTTTACCTCGGCAAGAGTGGCATCCAAAACTTTTGTGTCGCTACCGCCAGCCTTCGCCTCGTCGGAGACTTTGTTCAGAAGCTTCGCGCATCTTCCAAAGTGTCCCAGAGCGGCAGCATGCTTCGCCGAAACAACAGCAGCCTTAAAATTTGACAATAATCGTTTATGTTGAATAAAAAATCATAATAATAGTACTACGCAGATTTTGCAAAAAAAAAGTCTCAAAGAAAGATTTGCATTGGAAAAATAAAATTTGTTACGCTTAAATTCGCAAATGATAAAATTTCATGATTCTTGCAGTGATTTCAAAAAAAGTGTGGTACTGTAGGCTTCGAATAACCTGGCCGTGGCCGAGATTTTTTAATTTTTCTGCAATTCGAATAGCGATTTTTACAAGTTTTTTTTTCGAAATCTGCAAAGTACCATCTAAATTATAACCTTTGTATCATCAGCAGCAAGCCATGCCAACAATTTGATATAAAACTGGTTTCCCGTCCACTTCGGGTCAACTTCTTTAAGAGTTTCCTCAACAACCGCATCAATCTTCTCAGCATGCGCCTTCAATTTCTCAAAGCTCTCCGACTTTTTCTTCATATTCAATGGCTCCTGAATTAATGATTCCTAACGTAATTGTCGCATTCGATGACTCACTGATTTGCATCCAAAAATAATTGGGGTGAGGGCTCCATAACGAATATTCATCGGAATGTTTTCCTTCGACTTTCTGAGCTTCAAATCAAGTTCGAACGAAGCAAGTGTCTGAAGGGCAAAAATGATCGAATTCTTGCGCTCCTCGAATTGACCAATCGTCGCTGTCACCTCCTTTCTTTGCGACTCGTCAGCTCCTGAATAATTCTTGCTGATTTCCACAATTTCAATTGGTTTACCAGTCAACGCGATCCATTTCTCAACGGTGAGCAAATCATCAGCATGCTCCTGCTTCATCGACATAAATTGCAAAACTTCGGCGGGCTTCGTGATTTCCAAAATGCGATCCGCCATGCGGATTGTCTGAGCAGCAAAAGTCTCCGTCACATCTTCAAGCTTATTCTGCATCGTCTGCTTCATTCGAGCACAAATCAATGGAAGATGATCGGGATGTCTATAGAATAGAGAAAAACTTCAATTTTTTAAAATCAATATTTGTAAATGCTTACTTGGCAATCGTATTAGTGAAAAGAAGTTCGGCATCCTTTTCATTTTTGAGTTTTCCAACCCACTGGACTTCCAAATCTCTTACCGCCTCCATCAACTCCATTCCCTCAGTCTTCTCTTTCTTAGTTGTCACCATCGACAATCCTTTGGAAGGTTTTGGGTTGAATTCGGCGATGTGATAGAATACCGGAGTCTTGTCGACTTCGGCAATTTCCGTGTCTTTAAACGGACTGAAGCTACCGCGAAGTGAAGTACCATTTGTCAAAGTAATGTGCTTAGGAAGCCTATGAAAGGAGCCAATTCTTCACAATCTTTGAAAAAAAAGTAATCCTACTTGTCATCAGCAAGACTTCCAACGTAAAGAGTGAGCTCCTGACGCGGCAATAATCCATAGCCATCCCATTTCGCGTCATCACCGCTGATTGCGCCTTTTGCCGATCGCGAAACACTCAGCGTTATTTTTGAAGCAAGTTTCGAATGGACAATCAATTGGAGATCCTTGAACTTCTCCAACATCTGCTCATCAGGATGTCGGATTTGAGCTTGAATAATGTAGTCTCCTTTAGAAAGCATGTGCTTCTTCTGAAAATGCCAAGCAATGAAATTTTTTTGAAAAATTGATTTACGCGTCCGGTGAAGCTCGATGTCATTCCAATGAACGATTTGTTCTGGCCGAAAATTTGAAGAAGAATGCAATCGACGGGCGACTCGTAGAGATATGAGCTCAATCCCGGTAGTTCCAAAGATACCTCGCACGGTTTTTGAACTGCAAACCAGAATTTTCAATTTTGGCTAGAAAAATAAATGAGCTACCGCTGAGCTTATAGGTAAGGAATGCCCGATGAATTTGCATGCCGGATGTCAGGAAAACATCTCGTGGACCAAGCGGCTCGATTTTTGCTGATTGTGGCTTGAGGGTGTTAGCAACCGACGAAAATGTGATTGTTGGATTGATTTTGATTGAGCTTATCGGCGAAGCTGTCATACGGAACGCTTCACACATGCTTCCATGTTGCTGGAAAATTTTTAATTAAAAAAAGAAAACAAATTAAATATGAATTACCAAGACCAATGATGATGGCCTCTGAATTCCGAAGAACTCGATTTTAAGTGTCGCATCGATCGCTTTCTCGCCTCTATTCCATTGCCGAACAACGACTGTCTGAAAATTGCTGCCATTTTCAATAATATACTTTAATTGAATAACCTCTAGTGTTTTTCCTCCTTTTACTGGAATACATTTCGAAAACTTTTTGGCTACTGGCATGAAAAATTTGTTGCATTCGGTGTTTCGCGCCGATTTCTCGTCTTCCAAAAAGACAGTGTGAAGGACGAACTTGTCCAATTGGTCCGAATTATCAGCGAGAATGGTGATCTCTAGAATATGATTTTGGGCTTGCCATATTCATTTTTTTCCGATTTGAATACTCACTGGCGCTCGTTGCATATTCTGGAATCGCGACAAATCGACGCTCGGGCACTCCAGATTTTCCAATCAATTGAGATGAATATCCCTTTAATGGATCATCAACTTTTTCGGGGATGATAAGTGTGATCGGAATTCGGAACACCGGTCCGATGTGCGGATTCGCTGCATCGATGGCAACAATCTCGGCATAATTGAGGCTTTTTCGTGCGGCAGAAGCATCGACAGTCACAGCGATCACGGAAGACTGCGAAACGGCGAAGAAGGTTTCCGGGTGCGAAACCCACGGCTCTTCGCATCGCAAAATGTATTGTTGCTCAAATGTGATAGAATGTTGATTATCGCCTAAATATGCAATTTAAAATAAATATGACACATATATAATTACTGGTTTGATGATTGAGGAAGATTGGCTCAATTGTCACCGAGTACTCTTGTGGTTCGTGAAGGTTCGGCTCGCGAATATAAATGCCTGAAATGCCCGAATAAGCAAATTTCGCAATTCATAGGAGGGGCAACCTTTCGAAACTTTGTTCCAATGATTACATTTGATTTCAAAATGAGTCAATTTTTCGGGGAAGATTTTCTTCTTTAATACTTCTGTGATATAATTGAAAGCGGAATTGAGCTGAAATCGGCCAATTGTGGTACTTTAAATTTTTTCATCGAATGAAATACTTTGAGCATTCCTTGACCCATTGAAAACGGCTCACTGTTGTGCAGCTTCTTCGCCGAATTTTCCAACGCCAATTTCACAGTGAACGGAGTCCAGTCGAGACCTTCTTGTCGCAATCCGGACAAGAGGCACGCAACATTTCCGGCGGCGTTCGGCGAGCTCATACTCGTTCCATTCATCATTTGCATGCTTTGACGGCAATATTGCGGTACATTCGCGTAAGCGGCCGCAGGAGCGCAAATCGAAACACCAAGCGCGCCGTCAAGTCGAGGTCCGCGTGAGCTCCACGGATAGATGTTGCTCTCGCACGGATGGAAAACCCCGTAGAGAGTGTCAGCGGTCTCCGCGGTCAGATACGCTCCAACTCCAATGATTCCGGTGGTGGTGCTTCCCGGTGCACCAACCGTCGACAAGGCGGGACCCGAATTTCCGGCGGAGCTCACGTAAATCACTTTTCGGCGATCGACGAGACGACGAGCTTCTTCAATGACCCGTCTGAAAATTGTAAGGTCTCAATCTGGAATCAGAAATTTCGTACCCAGCGTCCTCAAAATGAACGCCTTCTCCGTAAGACATATTAATCACATCTACACCAAGCTCAGCGCAATAATTGAAAGCTCTTGTCATGGCTTGACCCGTTTCCATTGATCCGAGGCGATGATCGCCGATAATCAAAGACACAATTCGAGCGCCCGGCGCCAATCCGTTTTTCTGCGGATTGT
The DNA here is from genome assembly GCA_902829315.1 of Caenorhabditis bovis. Classification (NCBI taxonomy): domain Eukaryota; kingdom Metazoa; phylum Nematoda; class Chromadorea; order Rhabditida; family Rhabditidae; genus Caenorhabditis; species Caenorhabditis bovis. The sequence continues at coordinate 4,941,665 of CADEPM010000004.1, read as the reverse complement.
TGGGATAATTGGCGGCAGCGATTCCGGCGACATGAGATCCGTGAGCACCGCACGGCACCGCGATTTCGGTGACATTTCCATCGACGCTCACACGAACAGTATAAACCAGAGAATCTAGATGATGAACCAATTTTTAATTGAAATTTGTTTTAAATTCTACCTTTGTCCGTCAAGTACGCATAGTCTCCAGTTTCGCGGAATGGTCCGAGAACTTTGCACAAGTTCAAACGTCCTCGGAATGAGGTATCGACACACACTCTACATAGAAATGTTGATTGCGGGAAAAAATCATTGATAGAATACCTCCAAATATCTCCGTCGTGCCACGTGATGACATCAGCGACGGGCCCCACATCGGTCTCATTCGCCACCGATTTCAAAAAATCAATTTTCGAGGCATGCTCCTCGCGAGCCCATTTGTCTTGCTGAATTATTCGTTTACAAGTAATATTAGCATTATGAGCTCGCTACAATTTTTTCGCTGCTCCCTCCAACTTCCTTCTCGTGCTCCGTAAGACATTTGAGGGCGTCGGCAATCGCGAGGTTGTGCGACGGCACAAAATCATCGTTTTTCTTCTCACCGGCAACTCGTCCTTTCAAGCCAACCGTGTAGAGCTCATAGATTGGCTTAACGCCGACATGATACTTTCCGGTAGGACACTTGAATGTCTCCGGAATTTTCAGAGATCGTCCGGTAAGTCCTTCAATGCATCCGTCCTTCACGGAACGCACCGTTGACGTATCGACATCTCCGGCTCCGGAGCAATCAATAACGTCGACCATTTTTCTTTCACCGGTTGTAGTCACCTAAATATTAATAAATGAGAATTTCATTGTTTTTATAGTCTCATATTCCTGCATTCCAGGAAGAGATGGATCGACGCCGGTATCCAGAATAGCAATAAGGATACCACGGCCATCGTAGGTCGGATATTTGGCAAGAAATGATTCTTGCTCGGTTTCTTGCTTGTTCAAAAAGTAAGAATCAAGCGGCTGGGTGATTAGCGTTTCCTGTGGCGGCGTAGTTGTCATATTGAAAGAGAATTGAGCCAAGGAAAACCGCTAAAACATAAAATGAATCGTTTTTCAACAAAGCACGAGATTATGAGAATTAATTTTAATATTATTCAGAACAAACTTTGAGCACTATTTTTAACATAACATACCAAATTATTTGATTTAACCCAGCGAATGATGCTGATATATTCGGGGAAATGACGAAATTGAAATATTTGCGCTTTTCTTATCACTATCATTTAATCATTAGATATTGCTGTGTAAGCAAGATTAAACGATTCAATTTTTATTTATGCGCTTTTTCAAATATACAACTCCCTTAATTGATTCTGAAAACTGACTTAAACATAAAAATGAAATTATTATTTGAAAAGCTTCAAAGAGTATTATCCGCATGGACGTGGACTGGTGCAATAACACGGCCACGAATGGAAATAATGTAGTCCACGCGGAGAATGCTTTTATTTGAATTTTGAATTTTTCCTGCGTTTGTTTCCTCTTTTGTTATAAAACGAAGGAATTCTTTTCTTCTATACGACATAAAGTCTTGTTTTTAGCATTAAAAACTAATTAAAAACGTTAACATGCATTTGTTTGCAGATGACTGATATATTGGATAAGAATTTTGGATTGCAATTTCCGGAGGAACTTGATGGAACATTAGACCTACAAAACGGCTCAGCAAATTGTTGCAAATTCAATAGATGGGGAACACTCGTAGCGGTTGGGTGCACTGATGGACGCGTGTTTATTGTGGACTTTATAACGAAAGGCCCAGTAAAAGTATGGACTGCGCACACACTTCCAGTCGCATCGTTGTCATGGTCACGCGACGGCCGAAAATTGTTAACGGGTTCATCGGATATGACAATTGCCGTGTGGGATGTGTTAACAGGGGCATGCTTGCAAAAAATCAGATTCAACTCAATGGTGACATTCGCCATGTTCAATCCAAGAGATGACAACAAAGCCGTAGTATTGCAATTGCAATTTCCACCGACTGTTGAACAATTTGATCCAAGAGTTCAAAAGTTAAAAAATAATGGCGACCATTAACAATATAACACATAATTTAGGGTTCTGATGAATGAAACTCCGGGCTCGGCTGACGATGTGGTCAGCTGCATATCATACGATCGAAAAGCAAAATATATCATTACTGGAACGGGAAAGGTATAATTATATGAATTAACTTTCTATATGATATATTCTAGGGAAAGTTGATTATATATGATGCCAATACTCTAAAGTGCGTTTCGTGGTGCAAACAGAACACTGTGCAGCAAATTCGGCAAATAATTGTTCCGATGAAGAGTAGTTTTATTCTCACAAACACTCAAGACAGAATTATTCGAACATACAAGTACACTCTAATTAGTCTTAACGTTTTTTTTTTATTTTACTTCTTTTTAGCGCTGAGGATTTATTAAAACTGAAAGGACAAACGGTTGAAGCGAAATATAAAGTGCAAGACATGGTTAACAAGGTGAGAAACTGTTTCGTATAGTTTGCGCCAAATATTTCTCGTTTATATATTGCCAAAATTGGCTCATAAAATTTTATTGGATGATGTTGTTTGGAAATATTCAATGTGTTTCTTCCACTTGAAACCCATAATGGTGTAATAATTGGGAAATAATGTATTTTTTAAATCACTTGTTAAAAATCGAAAATTCTGGACGCAATTTGAATCATAATAAATTGTGTTAAGGCCGCGTGGAAGAATGTTTGTACGGACAGTGATGGTTTATACATTTGCGGTGCATCGACAAAATCGCATTCGTTGTACATTTGGGAGAGTCATACCGGATCACTGATCAAGATTTTGCACGGTACCAAAGGCGAGACCCTACTCGATGTTCAATGGCATCCGACGAGGCCCGTCATTCTTTCAATTGCGCAAGGAATCGTTTCATTGTGGACACAAGCACACGTTGAGAACTGGTCGGCGTTTGCCCCAGAATTCCAGGAGCTCGAAGAGAATGAGAAGTATCAGGAAAAAGAAGGGGAGTTTGACATGGAGGATGAGGACGAGGACGAGGATCAGAATAACAAAGATCAAGATGCAGAAGAAGCTGAAATCGATATTATTGGATTGAAGCCGCATGAATATTTGGCTAGCTCCGATGAGGTCAATTGTTTATTTCAATTTTATATTATTTAGTTATGTTTTATTTTAGGAAGAATACGAAAAAATGAAGCCAGATCGATCACTGAAGTCTGGCCCTCTTTGGTATATACCGATAGCCCCCGATGTTGATAACCCGGAAATCAGCACGCCACTCGCCGGCCTTCCATCGACATCGTCTGGTGAGCAAATTTGAAATCTGACAGAATGCGCTACAACTTTCAGTCGAGCAGGAGGACCTAAAAAATGAGGAAGTGGTAGTTGCTAAAAAATCAAAGAAGAAATGAAATGCTCAACATGCGATTATATTGATCTCACTCGATATACCCATTCGAAATTGCGACTCAAAAATTGATTTTTTTTTTCGTTTATCAATGTATTTAATATGTTTTATTTTTTTAATTTTATTTAATATATGTCTGGACAATAGTTTGTGTATAAATTGGTCTTATTGCGTGATGTTGAGGATTTTCTCATTTTGCCCTCACCACTGAATTGAATTAGTACCACAACCCCGATGGATAATTTCCATGGTTACTCGGTGCACCACCTAGTCGATTTACATGCTATTTTTTTTCTTCGAGATTTCTGAGAGAGAGAATGGGGAATTTGCGTACGTCGTTTTCTTCTGGAAAAATGCAAACAAATTTATCCTTTTTTCGTTTTTGCACATTTTTCAAATTTTAGTCCAATCGTTTTCGTGTTGATCTACACTGCTCCACATTTAACAATTTTCAAGAAAATTAACTGCTTCTGGCGATATATTTTTGGGTCTTAAAATGAAAAAAACGGAGGAATTGATAATGTTGATTAATTAAAAAAAAAACTGACAGACTAATTATTTTCTTTCATAATTATGTAATTAAGTCAAATTAGAAGGGAGGTTGTTTTTTTTTCGGGAATTTTTACGTCGAGTGTATTTTACAGTATTCTTAAGAGATTTCAAAAAGGTTCCAAAATTTATTGGCTTTTCATTGATTTTCTACTATGACCAATGGTTTTAAATATCGTCAGGCAAAAAAAAATCGGCTTACAGAATGAGCTGACCCGTCGATTAAAAAAAAATTGGTTTCTTTCGACTTCTCATTTCTAACATTGTTTTCAAACCGATTTCACCAATCACTTTGAATACGGGCCAGATGGTTCCGGTTGCTCTACTATAATTTCGAACCAGACAAGCCGAAGCAATTTTTATATGGAATCAGAGGGCGAATATCAATTTCAAACCCCCGTTTCAATCTATATAATAAAAAATTGATATTTCTTAAAATTTATTCGAACCCGTTAAAATTTCGAAGATTTCTTCCAAATTTTAAAAAATTACAATCACAAAAATGAAAATGAGCTCCCTGTGTCGATTCGCCGGTTATCAGTAGTACGGTATCCGGAATTCTTACTATTGTCGACGTTGCGCATCTGCGGATAATTGGCTGAATGCCAAAAATTTAAAAAGAGGTCTCAATGCGCTTTAACTTATCCTAACGATATTGACTAGTAAATCTACACTTAGTTTTGCGCCAAGACCACCGCCATTGTTTTTTTTGGCGTTTAGCTAATTTCCCGCAGTCGCGCTACGTCGACAGTATTTGAATTGGAATTTGATGTGGTATTGCTCAATGGGAAGACTTGAGAGGTTGGTCACCACCAAAATCAGTGGTGATAGGTAATTATAGAATATGGTGTTGCAAAATTGGGTGGTTGAAAATCGAAAGGGGGGGGGGTGGAGGTCGACCTCCTATTCTTCCGACAAATGATATGTTTAACGACGCATGCGCCTTGAAAAGGTCTCACTTGCATTTCCTTGAATTTCTAATGTCATTCGATTAAAATTTTCCATAAAATTTGAAATAGCCTGTTAGTCCTTACGGGACCATTTCGAAAGACGCATTCCCGTAAATCTACCGGCGTACAGCAGCCGCCGGACGCCGACTATACACCATTAAAGTGAAATTTAGGTCAATTTTTAGTAACCAAATATACTAATCGCAGTCCTCCCAAATAAGTTCAGTTCCATGAGGTTTGCCACAATTAATCTTTCTCAGTATCAGGAATTTTGATCTGGTAAAAATAATTCATAAAATATTTGCTTTTGGGTCAATTTGGTCTCACGGCTTGCGAGAGGAGATGACCGACCAGTTGATAATTTTCCATCATAACCAATTACTCAGATAAATGAAAATCAATCGGATTCGAAGAAAAATTATATATAAATTAACCTGTTTCGATCGAAAAATAATTCAAATTCGATTGAGAAAACGCTTAAATTCGATTTTAAATCTTGGTTTCGATTCAAAAATCATCGAAATCGGTTGATTTATCTCTCATTCTCAATTATGAAATCGTATTCGATTGAAATTTAGGAATAATTCGAAACAAATTAATTTACATTCGATTTAGATTGGAAAACAAATTATTTTCGAAACCGATTGATTTTCATTTACCTGAGTATAAACGGCCACTTTTTTTTTTAAATTTGTCTATGCGACCAAGAGCCTCAATTTCGCCTGCCTTTTTCGTCAATCGCCCAGGTTCATTTCGTTTCTTTTTTGACGACCTAAAAACGAGTCGAACAATTGTGGACCATCGTATTTATTAAGGCGGTAATTTAAATTTCGATGGCAATTCGGCTACAGATATATGAATCAAACTCACCATAAATCTATCCAAGTATCTCGTTTTCTTGCCAACATTACAGTATAAAATGCATCGAAATCTACAGTATTCAAAGGCGCACGCAAGAATATGTTTATTTTTGGACTAACAAGAAAAAAAAAATGATAAACTCAATTGAGCGTTTAAATTTGTCCAATTTCCTAATAAATAAATAATATTAATAATAGTAATTATGTTAATAAGTAATAGTTGATAATTAATTGGGAAAATATATCAAAATACGGCATTTTTGTCATCAGGAATCACAATAATCATTTTAAAATTTATTTAAAAAAAAGGTAATACGTTTGATTCAAATAATAATACGACGCCTACATTTTCTGCATTAAAACCGTTAAAATTTCCAGCCAAAAATAATTCAAAAATTTGATTGAAACTATTCTTGCGCCATCTGAAATGTAGAATAGGAACAAAATATGTAAATCATTTTAATGTGATAATATAAAAATTTTCGAATCGTAAAACAATGATGTTTCTTTGAAATTAAAATTTTCAAACTTCCAAATGTGTTCTTCGTCATATTTCACCAAACTTCTCATTTTCAATTTTGAGGCAGATTCGAAATTTTCAAAATCGCACCATTTTAATTATTTATCTTGTTATTCATTAATTTGAAAAAAAGACAAATATATATTGCGACGTCATTTTCAGCTCGTTAATAGGATATCAGTGGGGGGGGGCGTCCGGTGACTACTGTACGCTGGTAGATTTACGCGCATGCGACTTGAAAGGTCTCGCCACGTGTGAACGCTTATTTTGCTGTTTTCAACGATTTATTTTCACATTTCTGCTAATTTCTAACATCGTTCGATTTAAAAATTATCAAACCGACCCATAAAATGCGAAGCAACCAGTTAGTCCGTGCGAGACCATTTCCAAAGGCACCCGCCGTAAATCGACCCACCGCGTACAGCCAACTATAAATGATTTTAAAAATAATCACAAAACATGTGTAAATCTTGAATAGCTGTCCAAAATAATTTTCTGCATGAGACCAAATTCGCCAACTATGTGTTAATTAATATTTCTAGTCGCCAGCAATAATAATTCTAGCAAACTTGTCATCTTGATGCTTTTTCTTTGGCACAGTTTTCCTGTATTTTTTCACCAACAAAAAACGATCAATGCTCTCGTTTGTTATTCACATTCAACCTACGAAAATTGTGTTCCAAGTCATAATAAATTTGTAGTTTTGTACATACCGTAGTCGCTACAAATTTTGATATATATCTTATTTTTCGCAATTTTTCATATTATTGACATATTAATGTCAGACGATTCCGGCGAAATGTGGCGCTCTTATAAAGGATCGCAGGAAGTCGATGAAGTCGAACAAGAAGCGACGTTGGTCGAAGTTCAGCAGGATATTGACGAAGCGTTAGTTTATTTTTCTTCTATCGTGTGAAAAAAAATCAAAACAATCGCGGTTTCTTATCACGAATAGGCATACCTTTTCTCTTACATTTTTTTGAATGGCATTCTTGGATTTTTATTTCAAACATTTAAAAGTTGGGAAAACTTTTTCATATGAAGTGGTGTAATTTTTTGAATTACGCGCCAATTTTCAAATTTCTCACAAATTGTCGATTTTCAACTAAAATTTTGTTTATATTACTAATTATCATCTCTTTAGGCAAAAAAAATTTAGAAATGCATTTTCAAAACAGAAATCGTTGCAAATAATGAATTGGGTGCATTTTTGCGTGCGTGTGTTTCACGGACCTATTCGCCCGCGTCGTTCAAATTCTCCACAAAGACGAGCATCGAAAAAATCAAGTCTCAACGTGCTCTTTTCTATGAGCAGAGGATTTGTGAGCAATTTTTGATTGGCGCTATTCGAAGTTGCCGAAAATAGAGCCGCGTCATTTGTTCGATTAACAATAAACAAAAACCTCAATGGGTTATTATGATTTGCTTGATATTTATCAATTATTCAAAAAAGGATTGCGTCACAATGTGTCGGTCTTAATATTATTTCGAAACTTCAAAAAAATACGAAAAGTAAGAGAAAACTTCCTTTTAATCAATTTAAGATATCAATTTTTTCTCGATATTTCAGTGAGAAGCTATGCTAGTCTCTTGATGGTCATTCGATTTGAATAAATTAAATTTTTAATATTTTGGAGCTTGACCTATAGCAAAAAAACCAATTGAATAACTATTCGCATAATTTCGACCGATTCGCGACCATATATTATTCTAACCGTGAGATTTTTCTTCTCAATTCACTAGGTTTGACTGGTCCGAGTCATTTTTGTCAAATTACAATTTTAATCAAATATTCAGGAATTTCTATATCCAAGGTATTACAAAAAACGAGCACTTGTGCATTATAAAATCAATTCCAATAAAGATTTTTAAACTGGAATTGTGAAAATAAACCATTTCCGATTCATTTTGTATCAAAAAAATATAAAAAATTATTTAAATCATTAAAACAAATCCCCAATTTCAATTTCGAAACGGTAAAAACCGATTTATTAGTATTTATTTCAATTTCTACGCGTTTGTTTTTATTTAAAATCGAAGCCGACCGCGACGCACACGCAACGCAGTCGATTCTCGGCCACCACACCGCGCGCGAATTTGAATTCTGAGCATCGAAAGCCAGCAATTTGCCAGCTGTTTAATATTTCTTTAACAAAACTTATTCCGTTTTCTTGAGTTAATTGAAAAGTACAAATTGGTTGAGATGGCAACAACGCCAATTAATTAAAATTATTTGAAATTTCGACGAAAAACATAATTCCTTGAAAATTCATTGAAAAAACGCTTATAATTTGAAACAAAATTCGAAAATAAAAATTAATTGGGATTTCTCGAATGTAATAAAAGAATGAGCCAAGAGGACAGCAGCGGGGATTCCGAAATTCGAGTATACTCTCATAATAACTTGAAATTCTTATTGGGCAAAACAATTCAAACAAATATTGTGGAAAAATGAGGAATGTGAAAAACTGCAGCAATTTACTATGCATTGTGTGCGTACACCGAGTTGCATATCTCGATCTTAGCTACAGTAATTTCAACTGAAAATTATTTAATCAATTTTTTTTCTGTGTTTTCTTTTCGATTTTATGGTTTTATGTATACTATTGTGAAATTTTTTGTATATTTCCAAAGTTAATTGTTTTATTAAAAAAGAAATGACCAATAATTAATTAAATAATTTTCAGCTGCGATTACTGTAGCTAAGATCGAGATGTGCAGCTCGGTGTACACACACAATGCATAGGAAATCTCTGCAGTTTTTCACATTCGTCATTTTTCCACAATAGGTACAGCATTGTAACGCGCTAGAGGATGCCACATGATTGATGGACCATGTCGAATATTTTGTCATTCTGTTGGTTTGCCGGTCTCGCTATATATGAATAGTCTGTTAATTGAAGCTGACCCTTATGGTAGAAGGAGCTACCATTTTTAAGGCGTCACAGTATTCTCGGATCGAAATGATCCGTGTTGGGGAAAATGAAATTACTGCCACAAATAAAGAGCGGATTAGGTTCAATAGAATAATTATACTGTTCAAGACGGACGAATTGGACAAATTTGAATGAGCGACCTTGATTTGTAATTTTCAATACATTCCATACTAGATCAAATCTAAAATAATTATACTACCATGGTGCCAGAATTTTAAATAATAAGCAACGCCCCCCCCCCCTAAATTCGTCCGTCCTCGTCAATAAATATTATATATCTGTGGAATTTCCAAAAAAGGTTTCGAGCTACCAGATTTGAGCCATAATGGTAGTATTTTAATGCGTTTCTCATATGGTCCTTTGATATATGTATTTCTTCATTTTTTTAAAATTTTTGTTTATTCCAATCATATTACTTTCATATTAAATCCACGATTCGCATATACTAAAAACCCATCCGTATTAAGCTATCCACGGATGACTTTTAGACGAATTGGCGAGGACCAATTTTTTTCGTAATTATCTTTTGGAATTTTTGTTCCAATTGGCAGTAATGGTTTTATGTGTCGAATAAACCAATTCTGCTAAGTTTGTGCGATGAAACATTAGCTCAAACCGCACGCGAACCGCAACGCGTCAGACCACATCCATTGATAGTAGTTCTTGTCATAAATTCGGCACGCCGATATACAATTCATATGGCATTCCTTGGAAAAAATTAACATTTGAAATCGCGTGGTCTTTCAGCAGTGTGCATACACACTGACGCAAAATCGCACACATGCCATTATTTTCTCTTCAAAATTGTTTAGAACAAAAATTTAATGATTTTCGACGTAAAATTTTAGTTGATCATCGATCATTTTCACGTTTTCCATTTCTTCAAGCTTTTGAAACTGGTGATTCAGATTTTCCGAATTGAATTGTTTTCAGCTAGACTCTTCCTCAAAGGGTTCAAATATTTTTGCGAAAATTTTAAGACGCTCATAAAGAATCCGAATTCTTGTTGAAATGTCACATCTGTACTTGTAAACATGAATAAGCAAATATAGAATATTCTGCTTAAAATGACACTCAACTCAATTTGGTTTCCAAAAAATGACAATGATGGGATCAAATCGTGTGTTGACGTCGAACCAAAGTGGTCCCGCTCTCTCGGCTGTCCAAATGCAGCCGCTAATTGCTCTCGGCCGACCGCCCCAAAACGTTTTTGCGAAGACCATTATTATCACTAAACTGATTATCACTCATCCCTAGCAACACGTGCTCTCCGCGAGCTGCCGCCTCTTCGCAACTCGCTCTGCCCGTCGCGCCTCTTGGTTCGAGACAAAGCGAGCAGTGGCAATTGCAGCACGAGCAGTAGCCGCCGCGCATCGAGCCCGTCACCACCACCATCATCATCATCATCATCGACCGTCGCGCGTTTTTCTCTTGTCGTTTCGCGACTGTGCTTGTGTGGGAGAGTGCTAAAACCGCTCGCTCAAGCTGCCGGTTCTCGAGGATCCCGTCGATTCGCGGAGGCCCGCGTCGCCGTGCACGACACTGCTCAGCTCGTTTCGTCGATTCTCCGAGAACCTCACGATTCGGCGAAGCGGTCGCGCCAAGTCGGAGCATTCCATCCAACGGGATGACTTCTTCGACATTTCCGGCGAAGAAGACAACAACCACGAGCTACAGATACCGGGGTGAGTCGTTTTGGGACAACCGCTTAGCTTCTCCTTAATCTTATTCCTCCCCTTTGGCTCCTGCGTTCAATGTTTAATCTTTCTCATCCGTTTCCTCACAAAATATTTATTCGATTATTTGGAATCCATGATACTCACAAAAAACCAATTTGAAATTTGCGTTTGTAATCGAATTTCGAAATTCTTAACAAAAATTCTAAAGATTAGGGTTTCATACTTAATTTTTCTGTGATTCTTTCCAAGTAGACCATCAAATTTGCGACTGTGTACTCCACACGGACAATCCAGCAACTACTGCGTAAAAATCTCGCCAATTACTAATCAGCGATTCGAAAAGGACGAACCGCGGGGGGAATTCCCAAAAAAAGTCCCAAAACTTTTTTGCCCCTACCAGTACGACACTCCAATTACACATCGCCCTCAATTTAGCGTTCTTTTTTTTTGCCGATTTTCCGGCGTTTATCCGAAACCAAAAAAGTGCCCCCTGTTCGTCCCAATCGAATCCCTGAGTTTCTTAATTTTTATTCCTTACCCATCTATCAATTGGCTGAGAGAATTCCCTACCACACCTTTTTTTTAAAGGTTTTTTTTGGCGAAATACGTAATTGATCGTTTTCCAATCACAAACTACATTATACGACGGCATTTGTTTCTCGCTTCTGGGTATACTTTTGCGGCCGACGAAGGTCCCAATTAGAGAACATTTGCCAAGGTTTCTGTTAAACATACGAATTCTGCCCCCCGCCGCCTCCTTCAATTAGATGTCGAGTCCACATGGTTCAGATGTCAGAGATTTGCAGAAGTCAGCGCGCAAAAAAAACAAATAAGATATTCAATTGTGAAATTAAAAAAAAATTTGAGTAATAATTAAACCAAAAAAACATGTGATTCATATTCCAATAATTCGCTAACGAACCAGTGTTTTTATCATAAATTCCGCATTTCAATTTGAAACCGGAATACGGTCAATTAGCCGAAGAATTGAATAACAACCATCTCTTATTCGAATCATCTCATAATTCGATCCAGGCAGGTCCACGAGCCTACGTGCAAACTGCTGACAAGACATGTTTTCCACAAAACATACACCGCCTAAATATAGATGTTAAGTTAACATGGAAAGATCGACATAATTAACATGCGAAAGGTTGTTTGGGCTATTTCTAAGTAAAGCGCCGCGATGGAAATGATTATAACCGTCGGAAAGTCTGCGATATTTACAACGATATGTAGTCAAATACATACTTAATTGGGGGGAAAACCTTCTGAAAACAGGAGATAATTAAAAAAAGGGATGCTAATTCCATATAAAACTATTCTATTGCGGAGAGGGTTGCTATTTTAGGTTCCTTCATCATAGAAAATTTTTTGTCTTAAAAATTAAAAAGATTTTCTGAAAATTTCTGAAAAATGTCGTCAGACGCGTTGCGGTTTTTGTTAGCCTGCAAATTTGGGGATCACAATTCGACATAGATAAGCCGATACCGATAATATACTCAAAAGGAGAGAGATAAACGCGCGACCGCACGCGAGCCGCAACGCGCCAATCCTGCTAGCCGCTTTTTATTTTCAAATTTGCGTTGTAATTTATGATCAACATTACTCCCACAATGTCGAAGTGTCTGAAAATCGGAATTTTGATTTTAAAAAAATTGAGAAAATTTGTTTCCATTTAATTCTTCATGATTTAGAGCGAATTGAGATAAATTCGAAAAATCCCCCGATGAGAATTCGAGTTTTATATTATTAAAAGCTTCTTCTCGCGTTTCCATAAAGATATTTACTAATTATTTGAGTAATTTGGCACTTTAAACATAGAATTCGAAGATTTCAAACATTTCTATAGTCGGCGTCCGGCGACTGCGGTACGCGGGTAGATTTACGGGAATGCGTCTTTCAAAATGGTCTCACAAGGACTAACAGGTTATTTCAAATTTTATGGACCGATTCGATAATTTTTTAATCGAATGAGGTTGGAAATTCCAAAAAATGCCAAACTCATCGAGAAAAATAAAGCAGTTCACGTGAAAACAGCAAAATAAGCATTCACGCGTGGCGAGACCTTTTCAAGGCGCATCCCGACTTTACAAGAATTCCAAAAATCCCAGCTTCCGCAAACAACTGCCGATGAGGTTTATTCCAATGCCAAACATTTCAGCAAATATTTTTGGTAATTGCGAGATTCTAAAAATGCGTCAAAAATCGGTATTCGGCGACTGAAGGGGGGAGTGGGTAGATTTACGGCGTGCGCCTTTCGAAATGGTCTCGCCACGTTTGAACTGCTCATTTTTTTCGATTAGGGAATTTCTAATGTCATTCAAATGAAATCTAGCCGCATATAGCAGTCGCCGAACGCCCGACAATACTCATTTCAAATATCCATGCGAGACCAATTTAAGAACATTCGACAAACTATCAGTATCCACCTCTTCTTTTTTTTTTCTTCTGTTCTAGAAGAATTCGATTAATTATACATTTATTTTCACGAAACACAAAGTTATTTTAAGATTTATGAATAATCTCAACTAATTTGTTTATTCATTTTCAAAAAAAAGAAAATGTTCGCATAAAAACGAAACACGCCACACATATCAATCAACGATAATTCTCACTTGCCCCCCTCAAATCCGTCGGCAAACAAAAATGAGGGGGTCTCGACGGGAAATGATCGGAAATTACAAATCGTGTATTTTTCAAATGAAGTAACTTCAAAATAATGATGCTGGAAAAATGCGAAAAATCTTGAATTGGATTTCAGTAGACAATCGCGTTCGGCGTCAGTGACATCGAGTTCGTCGGCTCCGAACGATGTGACCCTTCAGGTTCCGGTGAGGAACAGCTCCGCCAATTCGCCAACACCATCAAATGGCTCAGTTTATTCATTCGTGAGTTTCTCGCTTTCAAGCTTCTCCTTCATTTCTCCTAATAATGGCATGCCGCCCAAAAAAAAGTAACAGGCAATGTGTCTTTTGCCTTTTTTGTTTCCTCGCATTCCGATTTTTAAGGTTCTGTACTGTCCACACGGGATTCCTCGAAGAATTTGCCTACCAAACGGCCGATCGCTTTTCTTGCCCAGGAAACTCAACGTTGTAATCAGCTTTCAATTATTTTTGCCTACCCTTCCAGCATGTTAATGTCAACCTTTTCCGGAGTGCTCCTTTAAAGTTTAGGCGGCGAATCAAAAAATCAACGAAATTTGTTGAGGCGTATTGGAAGAATCGAAAAATATTTGTATCATATGATTATTATGAGAAAATTCGGCGAAAAATAAGGCCTGCTTTTCACAACAAAGCATTCCAATTTGGGTTTGCATTTTTCTCTCTTGTGAGCATGGCAACCATTTTCTCAGACTTCAGAATTCCTGACGCAAATTTCGCATTTTTTTTTCAATCATTTATTTTTCGAGGCAAAAATTTGTCTAATGAGATTCCTATTGAAAATTCGGTTCAATTTTTTCAAACCAATTAAAATTTTGAAGATTTCTTTCCAATTTTTCAATATGTATTACAATCGCAAAAATGAAAACGAGCTTCCTGTGCCAATTTACTTTTTTTCCCCCCAGCGCTGAAAATTACGATGGTCCACCAATACATAGGTGTTCGTTTGTCAGGCAAATCCAATTATCATCATCATTATATAGAATTCACGTTTTGACATCCTGCTAGGGTAGCATTTTCAGACGATTTCTATATAAGGCAGTCTACCGTATCCAACGCAACAAAAAAACTCGGCCACGGCCACGTTTTGTTCAAAGCCAACTTGCTTCGAGAATCATGCAATTTTATCGTGTGCGCCTTTAATCGTAACAAAATTTTCATTTTTTTAATTATAAGGATTAAAGGCTCATATAATAAAATTTTTATGATTCTTCGCAATTAAATGAAACTTTGGTACTGTACACTTCAAAAAATCATGACCGTGGCCGAGGTTTTCGGATTTTTTCTCTGCCATCTGCGAATTTAAGAGTTTTTTTTAACGAAATCTGCACCATTATATTATATAGGTTATTAGATAATCTACAATAACTCATTGATACATTTTTAAGCATTCTAAAAATTATAAAAAAAATATTTTTACATTTTTTGGATTTCGCATATATGCGTAATATATCTTATAAGGTATATAATATTATCTAATAGTGTCATACATTTAAAAATTTGAATTACCGCTTTGGGTCTCGTATCGAAAGCGCGAGTTTTTGGCCAAAGAATGGCAAACCGCGTAATTCAAAATTTCGCATATTCGTCCGCCCACGCCAGAAATATATTCAAGTCAAATATTTTATGCGAATACGCGGCGTGTAGATTTACGGCGTGCGCCTTTCGAAATGGTCTCACAACGCTTGAACGCTTTTTTTTAGCTGAACCCTTTATTTTTTCTTGATCAATTTGGTATTTCCTTTTGAATGACTAGCTAGTCGGCGCGCGACCAAGAGATAGACGCATCCCCGTAAATCTACCCGCCTGAATACGAACCTTCTACCATAATTGTTTATTGTCTCACTCAAGCAGATGAAAAACACACCATATAGGTGAATAACAAGCATTTTTTTTTGAGTATAAAAAACACGGTCGCAAATAATTTCAAAACATTTTTTTTTCGCCCAATAAAACCAAGCAAGTCAAATTTCTAATAAGCCACGCGAATGCCGAAAATAATAAAAAATCGAAACGCAATTTGGCGATTTCCTCTCATGGTTCCCGCGTGATCTCAACTAATCACATTTTTTCGGGCGCCGCAATTCGTTGATTGCACCTGCGCGACACAATTCCTAGTTTGGTTTCCAACCAGAAGCTGTCGATATTTCTTTCCATTTTTTGGTTTGTTCTATTCAATTCGTCAAATTTTCGCATTTTTAATGATGTTTAATGTTTCAATTGCAATCATCTCTTTTTTAACCATGTTTAGTCATCAGAAAATGCCATTTGGGAGTTATTTGCCAGAAATTTGACGTTGTGCTTCATTGCCAGAATATCTCGGATCAGCCAATAAAAAAAAACAGTATTATAGTGCATCGCTGGTTTGAATTGCCGCCCACGCGTATTTCGAAAAATGTCCGCAGATGGGAATCGTCTTCTTTGAAAAAAACGGCGAGGGCCTTCTAGGCGAAAAAACGCCAAACAAGCCGCAAGACGTACAAAAACGGAATTGTTACTAGGCAAACGTAGCCCTCTAATTACGAGTAAACATTTCGGAGGCTCGCTCGGCCGGCCGCCAGGGCTCCTCGCTGATTAGCCGCTGATTCGGTCACCACGGGCAACGGGCACTAATCGTGTGCAGCGAACTCGCCTCGCCGCCTCACACCATATATAATGAGTGGCTAGAATCATCGCGAAGCTAGCTGTCGCGATTCGCCGATCTGTTTGCGTGTCGTACCATGTGCGACGAGACGCCGCAGCACGACTTTCAGCGATTGCCCTCGCAATTCCGACGAATGCCGTCGAATTCGACGCTGGCCGCTCAGCATCAGCAGGTAATGAAAAACGACTTGCCAATCTTTCCGAATTTTTTAAAGTTCGGTTTTTCGGATTTAAAAATTCTCAAATTTTTTAAAGTCCAGTTTTCCGGATTTAAAAATTCTCAAATTTTTTAACAATTTCAATACCCTAAAATCCAAAAAAACCATAGTTTACTTCAAAAAATTTATCAGCGAAATAAAGAGGAATTTTCCATTTTTCTCAATTCTTCATAATTTCAAATATCGATTCTCAACATTCGAAAATTGCCTCTCAAGTGGAACATTCAATCTGAAATTTGCCTCGTTGAATTTCTGATAATAATCCCCTTATTGCTAAATTAAAATGAAATGCTAAAAATATAGGAAAGCCTCTCAAATATTAAACACTGAGGGTGGTCGAAAAGGGGCGGGGGGGGGAGGGGACCGAAGTGACCCTATAGCGCTCGCGTTTTCGGAACAAGGGTTCTCATTTTTTGCGAAGTAACCAACAAAATTTCATTGTCACCATCTGCGGACATATTCCGGGTCGTGCTTTTTTCGTGTTTTTTGCTATCAGCGATTGCGGCACTTCAAACATAGGAATCTCGGTCAGGTCTTGTCCCAACAGTGCTCAAGGGCTGCCAAAAATGTCTCTCCATCTTCTTGCTTTTCAAATTCAATCTATCAATCTACGAACTGATATTTCAAAAATAAAAGTGCAAACAAATTATCTTCAGTTGATGTCATTTCATCGAACATTTTTTATTAATAAGGCAATTCTCGGGGAAAGTCGTTCAGCGTATGAGCCGAGCCGACATTCAGCAGTCTCTTATTTGAGGCGGTGCTCAAAATCTCTTTGATAATGCTCAGGTTCTAATAAGAGGATGCTGGAAATCGGTTCGAACTCTGTCTTTATTAGCGACGTTAAGCTCTCGCTGATGGTCTAACTGCTTCATTTTTTCAAGTTTCAGGGCTTACTAGCTCGATGAAAACGTGAGAAGTTCAAGAAAATGACAAGCACATTTAAGGACCAAAGTAGCAAAATTAAAAAAATATATGTTATAATTATTTGTTTTCGTCTTCGCTGCATTGAAATTTTCTCTATTTTTCATATTTTTTTATCATATAGGAAGAACATGAGTAATAAAAAAAATGAATTGCCCAATTTGGATTATATTCTTTTTTTTGGGACAGTTTGACCATGATCTCAGCGACGGATGCCTGCCCCTTTTTGGGAGAGCGTCGCGCGGGGCTTCAACCGAACCTTCACAGGGACCAAATTGTTCCAAAATCAATT
This sequence comes from Caenorhabditis bovis, assembly GCA_902829315.1. Taxonomy (NCBI): domain Eukaryota; kingdom Metazoa; phylum Nematoda; class Chromadorea; order Rhabditida; family Rhabditidae; genus Caenorhabditis; species Caenorhabditis bovis. Next base: position 4,924,003 of record CADEPM010000004.1, on the reverse strand, counting down.
CACTGAGACCAATGGGACCATTTAGTAGAACATTCCAAATGTAGACCCTGAAAAATTGTTAACAATAATTCCAAAAAAAAATTGTAGAACTAATTATTTCTCCCGCTGAAACATTTTTCTTTCATCTGAAATTTCGCCTTTCACTGCTTGTCAGATTAAGATGGTCCCTTGGTTGCTAAACGACTTCATCCCACACAAACAATCAAAAGGTTCCGGGTGCTTCTTCAAAATTGGTGTAGATTTACGCGCGCATTGACTGACAGCAAAATGTCCGCAGATGATTTCAATATAACATTGTAAAGATTCTCGAGCGGCTCTTCCTGCAACTATTTATAAATTTCTTGAAAAATGACGGCAGATGAATATTTTTGAAAGCTTCGACGAAAATATTATAATATCAGAGGGGCTCGTTAGTTGAGCGACAAATTCTAATCACTAGCTATTGTTCGCGATGAATAACCGCCAGTGACAATGAAAAAAAAAAAAAGAAGAGATGCGTCTAATCCAAATCCATCTCGCCGCCTCTTCGATTTTCTTTTATTCGCTCTACACACATCCTCTTTCCAATTTCACCTATTCTCACCAAATCCATCGCCAACACACACCTACACCCAAAAACAAAACCAGCTTTTCGAGGCCGCCAATTTCGTATACGATTGCTCGCGATTGCAGGCAATGGCGATGTTCGATCCGAATGTTCGAACGTCGCGCGAAGCGCCGCCGAAGCCGGATCCGTCGGGTGTCGAGTATCCGAGAGCCGCTAGTTGGGCGGCGGGAAGTTGTGCGAATGTGCTCAATGACGAAAAAGGTAAGACGCCTTTTTTTATAAGCGAGATTGATTTCAAATTCCCTGAATTAAAAGTCTGTTTCCACTATGGCGCCAGACGCGTTGCGGTTCGCGTGCGGCGCCGCTCGCGGTTTTTCTTTTTTTCATTTTTTTTGGGAAACACTTAATGTTTTAAAAATTACAAACAAAGAAATATTTCGTTTCACTAATCCGGAAAATTTCCGGAACGAACTTACATTGTCGGGATCCGGCAACTAATGTGAACGAGTCGTGGACCATTTGTTTGAAGTCCCGCCATCGCTAACATACGATTGTGGCGTATCCCGGAAAATGTCGGCAGATGTTTAAAATTTCAAAAACAAGGATCCCCAAGAAATAAAATTTTCGCGTTAAAAACGTTCACGCGTGGCGAGACCATTTCGAAAGGCGCACGCCGTAAATCTACCCGCCGCGTACAGCAGTCGTCGTACGTCGACTTTAAACCAATTAAAAATTGCTGGTGGCGAGACCATTCTTAAAGGCGCAGGCCCGATTATCACGATTCTGTGCTGACACCCAACACACACTATAATTATGGTTGGTGAAATTCGAAACATACAATTTTTCGCCAATTCGATTTTATGGCACCAATTGGTTTTTTGGCGCAAGAAATTATAATCGTATGGTTCGAATTCGTTTCAGGTCGTCAGCTTTTCCGTTGCTTCTTGTTCCAATCTCTGGCCGAAGAGAATCTCTCGTTCATCGAAGCCGTCGACAAACTCAAAAAGATGAAGAGCAGCGACGAGAAGAAGGTTTGATTTTGTTTTTATTTGAGAAACGGTTTCAGAATTCTCAACAGCTCAACATTTTTCTCAGGAGTTTGCCAAACATATTCTCGACACTTACGCTTCGTCGATCAATTTGTCGTCAAATGCGATGAAGCGAATGAAGGATACGATCGAGTCGGACAGTCCCGATCTTGAAGAATTCGCGCCGGCTGTCAAGGAGGTCAAACGATTGTTGGAGAACGATCAGTTCCCGCGATTCCGTCGCTCGGATATCTATCTCGAGTTTCTCGAGGAGCTTCTTCCACGCTCATACGCCGAGAAGTGGGCGACGAGCTTCGAGGCGCTGCTCGGCAACCACGTCGGCCGCCATCACTTCCGTTTGTTTCTGCGCGAAATTCACGCCGAGGAAAACCTCCGATTCTGGGAAGCCGTCGTCGAGTTTCGTTCGTCGAAAAACAAAAGCAGCGCCATGGTGAATTTGGGCAACGTTATACTCAAAACGTATCTACAAGAGGGAACATTGAATGAGGTGAAACATCAAAATCGAAGAAGCTGAACATTTCGAAATGCCATTCTAGGTGTTCCTTCCATTCGGCGTTCGCCAACTCATTGAGCGTCGCATCAACGATCGTGAGGTCGACATCACCTTGTTCGACGAGGCGATCAAACACGTCGAGCAGGTTCTTCGCAACGATCCCTACGTCCGTTTCCTTCAAAGCCCACAATATATTAATCTGCTCGCCAAACTTAAAAATTGATTTAATCCAATTGTAATCCGTTGATTCACAATGGCCAACAACTACGACTTTCCGCATTATTTTTGTTTTTCTCAAACATATTTATTCCCATTTATTTGAATGAAAACTAGTATTTGTTTTTCTCAACATTATTTTTTTTCATCTGTGAGTAGCAAATTAGAATAAATATTAATCAACCGTGATATCCTTATTCCTTCGTTATTTCTTGAAAAATTTTTATTGACAACATTTATCGAATTGTGTCGAAATGGAGATTTGTGGGGATTCTTGGGACACGTTTTTTGATAGCACATTTCAGTTGCAGTATACTTGGCTAGTGCCACGGTGGCTACTGGATGCGCTGTTGTCGGTTGTACGATAGGCCAAAGAACAATGGAAAGGTCTCGTGACGAGAGCGGCGATAATCAAAATTCAAAAGGTTTGTAGGACGCGGGTGCTTTCTCGACAGCCGCCAACCGAACAAAACGAGGCTTCAGCGATGCGCACAAGGCGCGGATCGGTTCAGAAGCGCATCGAGAAAAGCCATCGAAGAGGAGCGGCAAGTGTGAAGAGCAGAAAAAGTGCAAAAGCATCGAAAATGAGTGTAAAAAGTCGCAAGACTGGAAAAAGCTCGTCGCTCAAAGTGAAAACAAAAAATCGAAGGTAAACATTGGAGAAATAAATATATATCGATTTAATACAATTGATTTAAGCAAGGAAGATGAAGCGTCAGGAAAAGTTCAAAAGTAAATTTGGCGAAAAGTTTAAGCACTTTCAATAATTCAACAATTTCAGATCATTGTCGAGAAAATTGGCAAAGTTGAAAAATTCGAAAATTCTGCGCAGACATTGCGGACTTGCATTTTAATCTACGCCTAAATAGAGAGGCCCACGTCCGCGCAGATTTCTCCCGATCGTTTCCTTGATAACTGATAATTTTTCTTTAATTCAGAAAATCTAGCACATCCACAGCGAATGATGAAGAAAAAAGTTTTGCAAACCAGAAAGAGTTATAGAAACAAATTTAAAACAAGTTCGTCCTTGATTTATTTCAGATCACGCAAATCAAATCGGAAGAAAGTTGTGGTAGGATTCTTATAAATTTAGTTCTTTTTTTTTTCAAAAGAAAACATGTGTGATTTATTAGGAGCCCGAATTATCATTGCATTCCACTCAAAATTCAGATGTTTGGGTTTTTTATACGATTTTTCCCAATTTCGTTTTTTTTCAGAAAGTTTTACCGGCAAGAAGTCCAATGGAGTAGAATAATTAGGATGGCTAAAATTCATTGTTCATATTTTCAGACATTCAAAACCAAGCAAAAGGGGTCTTCGACATGTGGTATGCGTTTTTCTATTCACACCAATAACATTTTCGGTGTTTTTTTTAGAGACAACGAGACCGCCGTGAGAAAAATGACAGCGTAACGATTTTTTATTGATTGACTTTTTTCTGGAAATATTTTCACTGTTTACAGAAAAGAAAGCGGGATAGTAAAGAAAAGGCAAGACATTTATAGATTTATCGTATTAATGAAAAAGTCGTTTCGAAATTCCAGTCGCATGAGGACACTGATGCGAGTGGAAGGTCTGAGGTATTTTTTGTTGCGCTTATACGGATTAATGTTGCACTTAGATGGGCTCACAAAAGAAAACCAGAACCGAAAAAACAGAGTAATTGCCGTGTTTTGTTTTTTTTTTTTGTTAAGTTGTTGCTGGAATTTATTCAGGACAAAAGAAGACAAGGATAGTTCGTCGAGGGCAGCAGCGAGCAAACGAGGCGAATTGCAGGTAACTTGAAAAATGCTATTTGAATGATATCATTCTGACAATGAGTTAATTTTTTCAAGAGAAGTCGAGTATCAAATCGAATGCGTAAAACAAGCACGATGCCAAAATCGGAAAGTCGAAGAAAAATTATAATGATGAATCGAGATGTGATTCTATTCATTTGTTTCTCCAATATAAGGAAATATTTAGGTTCAAAAGAAAAAGAGAGATTCGAAGGAGGCAATTGTGTAAGGCATTCGCTGTTTTGTGTTGATTTAATTTTAATCGTACTATGCAGATTTCCCAGAAAAAAAAAACGGTTTAAAAACTCAAAAAATCGCTATACACCTTGCAGAAAATCTGCAAAAACCTCGTCCGCGGCCAGACTTTTTAAAGCTTACAGTATCACAGTCGCTGCAACAATTATGAGATTTTATTTCATACACCTTTGACCAAAAAAAAAAGAAAAATCTGGCCACGGCCGAGGTTTTTGGAGTTTTTTGTTTTTGGCAAAATCTGGATAACACATTTAAATTTCTAATTCAAATGTTTAGTTCCAATAAAAATTCGGTGCGAAATACAAATAGTATTCGAGGAGAACGACATGTTGGTTCTGTTTTTGGCTTCAAATGGGTCCTTTTCAATTTTCAGCGCAACAAAGTTCGAGATCGTATTCGGAATTCTGCTGAAAATAGCAAAGAAGAGGATGACAGCGTAATTTTTCAATCTATTCGACAATCCTAATTTGATATATTTGCTCTAGAAAAATCGCTCCGACAAAAAGAAAAAATCATCTGAAAAGGTTAAAGGCGAAATGCTGAAAATATTTTTCCTTTTTACAATGAGTTTTAGACCGTCGTTACGACCAGAAGTGAACTGAGTAGGCTAGAGCCATCAAGAAAAAAAAGTTCAAAAGAAAAAGTTTGCTTCTCTCCTCTTCTAATTTAAAATTGATCAATCTTTTTTTAGACAGAAGACTCGGTTAAAAAGAATTCAAAAGTAATATCTGCAAATTTTTTATAAATCAATAAAATACTGAAAAAAAACGTTTAGAAAGAATCAGTTCGCAAGACAATTGATTTGGACTTTACACCTTCTCAACAATCCGTGTTCCAAGCGAATCCAAACGTTTCAGATTCGATTTAATGAAATTTAAAAAATATTATTTTAGTTATCAAAGCGGCGGTATAAATCAAATAAACCAGAGGAAAAATCGAAAAACGAAGCGTAATTTTTTTAATCTCAGATTTTTCGTATTTTCTTCATCTTTAAATTTCAGTGAACGTTCGTCATCAAAACGAAAAAAAATCCGTTGGAAAATAGAAGCGAAAAAATGAAATCTGATTTAGTGAATCGATTGAAACATCAGAATTGATAAAAATTATTTCAATTTTACAAATTATGGCATGTTATATATTCAACAATATATAGAAGGGTTAAAAAATATTTAATTTTAATTTTAATCTTAGTTTCACGTCGAAGATCCTCTTTAGCCTCTTTTAGCGTCATTTCTTTAATATTTAACATTCGAATTTAAAGTTATGAAGTTTTACTATTGTGGAAATCTTACTGAAGACGATTATGCGTTTATTTCTGAACGATTCGCACTATGTATGATTTTAACCTTTTTTTGTCTTAAAATATTTCGTTCTATTAGGTGTTCCATTAACTGAGGCATTAACCTTGATAAATATTATATTTTTATTACTAATCATTTTCCTTTTCATATACACAGTGCGAGGAATTCTGAAAAAATACAGGTTTCCAGTTTCTGTTTTTTTTTTCGAAAACGACAAATCAAAATATGCATTTCAAGGGAAAACGTATCACGTGGATGTGGTCGAACGATTGGAGAAAGCACTTCGAAAGATAATTAATCTTCGAATATTTATGGCAAAATAAATGCAAATATAAACATTGGTGGAGAAATACGACAAATAAGTTAGTGGCAAGCTCGCGGATCACCGCCGGATAATGCGAAATCTTTAACGCGTTTCACATAATCATCGCTCAATTTGTATTGCTTCTGAAGTTCGTCAAGCTCTTCAAATCGTTGATAACCAGCAGCATAAGCATTAAGCTGAAAACAAAATTCAAAATATTCAATTCAATTGAATCGATTTTACCTTGGTCGCCAATTTTCCGGTCGCAACTGCTTCGTTATCCAATTTCAGCTCATCAAAAAGATCTTTTCGGTTTCTAAACCAATATTTCTGATGATAGTCTTCAGCTTGATAGAATTTATCAAGTGGCTCCACATAAGTTTCAATTTCACCAAATTTCTTCTAAAAATCGATATTTCGTTAATCAAATATTTAAGAAATAAAATTGAACCTTGGCTTCCTCAAATGATTTCAAAGCCAACTCTTTTTGTTGGTCATCGACATAGAGGATTGCCGATCGATACTGCTTCTTTCGTTTTTCAGTTGGATCGTGATGCTTCCAAAAGAAATCCAGCAACTTCTCATAAGAAATGATTTGATCATTATATTGAACTTCGGTAATTTCTAAGATTTAAAAGATACTTGAATATGTCTTTTTTTTTTCTTTAAACAAACCAGTATGATCTAAAATCGCTTTATAAGTTGGGTTGGGTTGTTGTCCACCAGCATAGCCAACTCTTGTTATATCAACCCCTTTTAACTGAAAATATTTATTGGTTTTAAAATACGCCCTAGAAGCATTACCTTAGCCCAAGCGGACTCGCCCCAAAAACATTGAAGCCCAAAATACGCGGCCTTGAGCGCCATTATCACTAGTTCCTTCTACTGTCCGCGCCTCGTTTATATACACTAGAAAATGACCAGACGTCAACCCAATTTTGCATCAGTCATATAATCAAGATATTTATCAATGTGTAAAGTTCAACAATCGACGTTTGATCAATTTTAAGAATCGTATGAGTTTTTATTCGTCTAACTGATTCGTTTACAATTATTTACTAAAAGCTATAAATTAATTTCGCATCGAAATGAATGAATTCGGGATACACACGGATTCGACTTAAATAAACAACAATAAAATTGATAGTTAATAATATTTTTTCGACATCGAAACGAAGCTAAATTTAATTTAAAATGCGCAAAAATTGATCATAATGGGTCAGGGGTTGGTCACACTTATGCGAAATACGAGTTGCTGGCATACAATTGTTGATCGACGCCAACGGTCACCGCTCCCAACTGTTCGCGGAGGAACAAGCGAGCACCGCGTTTGAGTCCAATTGGGCTCAAATAGTCCCAAGCATTGTGCCACGAGATGAATGATGGCGAGTATGGAAGGAACGAGACCGCCAGACCCGAACCAGCAACAGCCATCACAGCTGAGACAACGCTGTATGGATAACCGAATGAATTCACCACAAATGGAACAGCGTTTTTGATGAAGCCGTGAGCATCCTTGGCGGCCTGAAATAATTATTTTCAGGCATTTTTCTAAAATTCGATTTACCTTGGCTCCCGCTTCATCGGCCTGTTTCGTGTCACCGATTTCGGTACGAAGCAATGTACGCGTCAATGAGTAGGTGAGGAAATGAACTCCCCACACGACAATGAGCTCACCAAGAATTTGTGGAGCAAGTCCACTAAAAACGAGAACATAGATCTCTATTGAACTGAAGAACCCTTACGCAAAAAGTCCACCTGGGCCTTCTTGGTTTCCAATAAGATTCAGAGATTGGAATGTGGTGGCATATTTGGTTTCCTTGCCAATAAGTTGTGCAATTTGGCGGATCATGATAACTAAAAAATTTTATTAAAATTTTATACCAACTAAAATATGAAGTAGTACCAGTGAATGGTCTTGTAGCAATGATTCCAGCGGTGCGGACAACAGAATCACGAATCGCCTGACGAAGAACACGCTTGAACGATTCGTGATCGGTAAGGGCGTCTTCCTCTTTTTCGATATTCTCCGGCTCGCCGCCAATGTTTGGATAATGCTCATTGATATACTATTAATATCAATTGATTTCCAAAAAGTAAAAAAAAACTTACTCTCTCAGCATGGTAGTTTACAAGACCATTAACGCAAAGACCGACAAGAGAAGAATCCAAGCCAGTCCAGAGAACAGAGATTCCCCTAGTATTTGCGAGTTGGCGCACTGAAATTGAAAACGTTCGAAATATTACAATAATGGAAAAACTAACTGTAGCTGAAAGCATTTGGCAAGAAATACGCGTTACGTCCAGCAACAATCAACGTCTTTCCAGTTGAGAGAGGGAATGGCTCGTGTCCGAGTTGAATGAGAACGCGGGTAACAGTCAATGGTTGCGACAACGAACTAAACACGCATTTCGCAATTAAAGCTTTCGCAAATTTCTCCTAAAAATTATGTTAAGACTTATTTTATTAATTACTCTTACACTTTCTGGGGCAAGACCAAATAATTGTTCTTCTGGTTGAACAGCTGCAGCATCGGCCATCTTATCTAAAAAAATGATCATAGACATTTAAAAATTGCTTTTTTTTTCCTAACGAATAAAAAAACAACATGTTGAATTAATCAAGAGAGGTTGTAGAGTATATCTCTCGAACGTCGTAAAATGAGAACGAGTAGAGGACATTTTGCAAAAGAGAAAAAATAATCGATAAGAATTGAGTATTGAGAATCCGAAAATGGCATTTTACGATTATGTTTCGCTAATTTGTGGAATTATTAATGATGAAATTAAAATAAAACAGCGCGACAAGCTCATAAGACGAACCGCATTCGTTTAACGGTTTTTGAACGAAACCCGTCGGTTACACTGTTTCATCAGTTTCAGAAAGGTATTGGTTGTTGTTAGGTTTCGTGAAATCAGAAAAACCTGAATTTCTCTCGATTAATTTGCCGAGAGCAGGATAACTCACGGTCTAACTCGTAAACATTTGCGGCACCAATAAATGGGCGTTCTTTAATTTGCAATTCTCGCACACATTTAGCGCACATGCTCCGCCTACACAACGCGATGTTTCAGCAAAATTTGCTATTTGCACAAAATTTATTGTTTTTTTCTTTCTCTATCTGAAATTTTCAAACTAGTTTTTATTGTTTTCCTGTATAAATTTTTTTTGAAACGAGTTATATATATATGTTTGTAAAAAAATTATCTCAGCAAGATTTTCTAGCTAGTCCGAGAATCTTGTCTTTTTCTCATTTATTCAGTTTATTTCGCCGATTTCCAGTTAAATAACGATGTCAGGCGGAGGAAATCAGCCAGCCGATGCTGTAGTCGAAGAAGATGCCGCTGAATGCAAGTTTCCGAAGGAGTTCGAGGGATCAAATTGCGACGCTCTTCTCACCGCTGAGGTCTTTTTGCTTCTTGAACATCGTCGCCAGCAGAGCGAAAATAAAGATGAAATTGAGGAGATGAGCGAGGTAAATGATAGTTTTGCAAAATCTCAATTTTTCTAAAACAACAACCAATTGTTATGGCCTGCTACTGAAAAACAAAACAATGTTGTCTATCATTTTGTTTCGAAAATATGAAAATGTTACGCAATGTTAATTTTATGTTTGTGTTTTGCTTCAAGAATTTTCTTATGCTTTGTAAAGCAATGTTTTGTAATTTCGAAACGGCAATTTTCTAGCCTTTTAATTTTGACAAACTGACAATAAAGAAAGGATTCTTTATTAAATTTTCGGTGGGAATTAAAACAACTATATTTTCAGCTATTTTTATCTTATTGATTTCAAATTGTCACGTTTTATTGATAAGAAATTTCGCCATTTTGCCCAATATCACTATTGCAGGTTTTCATTAAAACCCTCAACTATGCCCGTCGTATGGCCAGATTCAAGAACCGCGAGACGATTCGTGCCATTCGTTGCTGCTTCTCCGAGAAGAACTTCCACAAGTTCGAAGTTGCTCAGGTCGCGAACCTCTGTCCAGAAACGGCGGAAGAATGCAAGGTAAAACTAGCACAATGTGTCTCATATGATATATGAATAACTCTAGGCTCTCGTACCATCTCTCGAAAATAAAATCGAAGACGCTGAGCTCGATGAGCTTTTGAAGGACGTTCAGGCAAAACGCACATTCCAATAATCATGAATGATCTCGAAAAATTTATTTCATATCTTGTAACTTATATAAACCCATAATCTTCTTTTTTTATTTCTAAGTATCAAAAATGGTGAAGATTAAACCATTTATTTATTTTAATCATTCAACATGCTTGTTTTAAATAATATTTCAACATGAACAGATGGATGATCGAGAATTACAAACAGAGGAACTGATTGCACTGGAAAGTACTTTGCGTGAGGGCAAATTGACGAGATTGAGTGACTGGAATGATACGGAAGTGGACATTTCCGGTGTAGTTCAGGTTTGTTTGAAATTATATTAAAAACAAATATATTTTTTGAATTATTATAAGTGATTTACAGATCGATTTTTTTGGCACAGAGAATAAAGGTGTTAGAATTGAAGGAACATGTGATGATGGAACCAAGTTCAGCGATGTCCTTAAAATTATTCCGCCAGTTCAGTTGTATTTCGTGTTTCCACCTCGTTATCCAATGACACGAATGCCGAAATTAAATGCAAAGTGCATTTGGATGGACGAGGAGCTTCAAAGGGATATGGAAATCGATTTATGTCAGCTTTGTCTTGATAATATGACAATGCCTGTTCTATATTCATGTTGTCAAGTCATCGAGCAGAGGGTAATTTGACTACGTCGAACATTGAAAAAAATTCAAAAATGGATTTAGGTGAACAATATTGAAGTCATCGATCTCAATAAAGCCGTTATTCTGAAGACTGATGTAAATTGATAATTAAGAGGAAATGATTTACATTGAAAAATCTATTCAGAAAACGAAAACTGTAGAATGGTTGAGAAATGAAATCAAGAATGAGAGCTTAAAAGCCAAAAAAGAAGTGTTTGACTATACGATGTTTGAATGTGAAGTGAGTTGAAGATTAAAACCAAATAGTATAATATAAGTGTTTCAGGTTTGTTTCAACGAGTACTGTGGAACCCATTGCTACAGATTCCGTCCATGTAAGCATGTGTTTTGTAAACAGTGTGTTGGCGATTATTTTCGCGTCACTGTTTCGGGAATAGTGGTACGAAATATGAAATCTTCGAGACAAAATGAAAACTGATATAATTGCAGTCGAGAACGTTGCGCTGTTTGGCGGATAACTGTGATGTCGAAGCCCCACAGTATATGATTCGCGAAGTTCTTGAACCTGAACTATTTGACAAGTTCGTTTCTTTTTTTTGTCCTCAAACATTTTGGTTTTAATTATAGATATGAAAATGCGATTTTGGAAAAAGCGATTCGTGAAATGGACGATGTTGTTGAATGCCCAAAACCGAATTGCCAAAAGGTGGCGTATGTGAATGACAGGTGAAGGAATATTCGAGATTTGTTTAAATATGACTGATCTTTAGAGAGATGAACCTTGCTTCGTGCTCATACTGCAACTTTCATTTTTGCAATGTTTGCAAACAGACGTTTCATGGAATCGAGCCATGCAAACTGAAAGCCGGTAGAATTTGAGATATTGTTGTAATTATTTGAGAATTCAATGTTTAGGTGACCAAGAGAAAATTATCCAGGAATGGAACGAGAGCAACGAAGAACAAAAAGAATTAATGGCAAAACGATTCGGTGGAATGAAAAATTTGAAGGAAATCATCGAGCGACTTCAAAACCAGCAATGGATGGAAGCGAACAGCAAGCCGTGTCCGAAATGCAAAGTCAAAATTGAGGTTAGCGATATTCGATGAAATTTTGGAAATGTTATTATTGTAGAAAAATGCCGGATGCCACAAAATGCATTGCACGAAATGCGACTCGATGTTTTGCTGGTTGTGCTCTGCGATTCTCAACAAGGAAAATCCATATAAACACTTCAAAGAGGTATTGTTGATTTCTCGAAACGAATTGAATACATTAAAAAAAATTCAATTGAATCCTCGGGACATTTTATTTTATATTCTATTTCGATTGAAAACAGTTTGGTGAGTTGTGGAGCGACCCTTTTATGACCCTTTTTAAATGTTTTGCACACTGCTAAAATGTTTTTATCCGACGTTTCGATCTTTAGATCATCATCATAAACGGCGAGAACTCTTAACTCTCGCCGTTTATTCTTTTTTTTTACCAATCGATTACTTATTATCTTGTAGGTAAATTCACCTTTCCTGATGATGATCTAAAGATCGAAACGTCGGATAAAAACATTTTAACAGTGTGCACGACATTTAAAAAGGGTCATATCAAGAAGATCTCTTCTACTTTACAATAATCGATTGAAAATGTTGTATTTTAGACGTCGCGCGACCAAATTGGCGAATTTGTAAAAAAAATTAATAGTAGATTTACGGTCTTTCGAAATGGTCTCGCCACGCGTGAACGCTTATTTTACCGTTTTTACGTGAACTGCTTATTTTTTCTTAAATGCGAGACCATTTCGAAAGAGTCATCGCCGTACGCAGTCGCAGGACACTTACTAAATATCTCAAATGTGCTTTTTTCAGGGAGCATGTGAAGGTCGTCTTTTTGAAGGAGTCGTTCCAGTTGAGGACTTTGATCCATTTGGAAATGTCGAATTGGCGGATGGTGATTATGAGGAGGGCGAAGAGGAAGAGGTGGCAATCTTTCGAGATCGCCACCCATACATTCGCGCGATATTCAACGCGCGCGAAATTCGACATCTGCATCGAGTTTTTCGCGATGAGGCTAGACCGAACATTCGCGACAATTTCATGCGAATTCTACCGTTGTTTGCACTTCCTGATGAGCGAGCCGCTCAAAACGCGGCTCCGAATAATGGAGCGCCAGCAAATGTCGATGAAATGGGGCCGCAAAATTTGCAGCGTGTCAACGAGTTCATTGACGCCATGAGAGTTCCAAATCCGAATCCTTGAATTATTTTGCGCTGAATCACACCGTACTATTTTCTTAATTTTTTTTTAGTTTTCCGCCGTTACTTTATTACATCGCATCTCCAGTAATCATGAGCAATCGGATCCGAAAATATCATTAAAAAAAAAGAAAAAAAGAAATGTGATCGAATTGATTTCGTAGTCGAATTTTGTCGGCTCCGATTGGTTTTGAGCTACTTGATGGATTTTATCGTTTTTCATGTTTTCGTAATTTATCAAGCTATTTTTATGTTTCTTGTGTTTTTTCTTCTATGGTAATAATTAAGTGTAGTTTTTTTTCACCAAAAAATAGCATATCGTTAATATTTATTTTAATGTAGATTATTTTGACATCTCTCAGATATTCTCCTATACTAGCTGTGCTGTGTACTTTTTGCCATACTGTTTACTAGTCAATTGTTTTCATTACGGTGACGTCAAGCACAATCTACTTAAAAAACACATCAATGAAAGAAATTGAAATTTTACCGCTTGCTTACCCCATTCAGTTTTTAATTATCAATTTTTGTATCTCATCTTAAATTCCGATTTTATCAAAGTTTTTATCACAAATAAATAAATATCATAATTGGACCCGTTTGTGATTTGTTGCCTAGAAATGAATCGAATCAATCTCCGAATATGTTTGGATGCGTGAATTGGTATTCGCGGTAGCAACCCTTCACTGCTTCGAACACCTTAAAATATCTTGCCTCGTAGAATTATTATGGAGATTCAGATACCTGAAGACAGACGAAATAGTCGAATACGTTGGCCGGTGTGGCGACGTGCGTCCGACAGAATGGCATACATTTTCCGGCTTGGAACGATAGAAGACCGGCTCGCTCGCAGCACATTGAATGGTCCGCTTTTGAGGACGCACAATCGTAGGCTTGACCGAGTTGTGGTCCCGGGCATTGGTTGGTCAAGAACGCGGAAACAAGCTCAAATTTGACGAGCTATTTTCGAAAAGTTGACCAACTTACAGATTTATCATTAAACGTGTCGAAATTGCACAAATTCTGGCATATCGGCGACACTCGTTGTTTTCTGCAACACAAATCAAGCTTCTGATTTGGGTTCATCGTCGGAAAATAGCTCAGAGGTTGTGGAACAATTTGTTGAGGAGCCATTGGTTGAGGTGGCAATGGAGGTGCAACTTGATTTGTGAAATTGAACATCTCGAATCAACTCTCATTAATGCTTTAATAAAATGTTTTTGATCTACTTTTGGTATCACAAGCTCCTTTCCGCGATAAATCATTGGCGGCTGAATATTACCGGCGACATGCGGATGCACTTTCACAAATTTTCTCAATTGTTCTGATGATTTTTCTGGAACTGCGGATCTTGAAAAAGAAAAATGTTTTTAAAATAATTATTCATCGTCGAAAACCTTCCATAGTAGTTTTTCGCATTTTCCCGATAGGGAATTGCAATTTCATCGGGTTTCTTTTGCACAACCGCAACACTATCGACCGAGTAATCGATAGGAGGGGGTAGCTGAACATATGATTGATTTGTGAAAAGAATAATTGTCTCAAGATCTTGTGCTGAACGATGGCATTTTTCCAAATTATTTCGCCAACTCATTGCAACAAAATTGGAGTATAAATCTCTGCGTCTCTCAAAATCACACACACACTGCATCAAATTTCGCAATATCAAAATATTAAAAAAAAAATTTTTGAATTTTGTTTCCTGAACCTTTTTCTGGAATTGCGATGGTGTTCCGAAATTTCCGAATTCTTTCTCTTTGGCGATATTCAATGGCGTATCTAAAAGATCGTCGAATTTCTCTTCACCCATCCATCTTCTTGTTTTGTCAAACCTATCTGTCCCGCGACTGGCAATGCGATTGGCGTTTGCACTGCATTGTTCTTCGCGAACCCTCCGATTCGCATGTTGCGCTGTAATGTCATCAACATTCGATAACTCGGCACCAGCCTCCGTTGTGGTCTAGTGGTTAGGATTTATGGCTCTCACCCATAAGGCCGGGGTTCGATTCCCCGCAACGGAAGAAGTTTTTTGTTTTTATTTTTAACTAACCCGATGTTGAAGATCAATCGGACGAACATTCTGCGTGCCTTGCGGCACAAAATTAGCGTTTCCAATGCCAATAGGAATATAGGGATCATAAGATTCTTGTTTTTGCGGTGGTGTTGGTTGAGTAAGATTCTTGGATTGCGAAAAAGATTCTCCTAAAATCATTTTTCCTTTTTTTTGAGAATATTAAAAAAAAAAAAACTAATACCAAATACAGGGCTATTATTTGGAGGCGTAAAGAATGGATTCGGAGGAATCGACGGGGCTGGAGTTGGAACAAACCATTGTGCCAATGGATTTGGCGTCGTTGGACCATTCGGTGGCGGAATTTGCCATGGCTGCGCGGGGAATCTCACCGGAGGCGCGATTGGTTCTAATTGCCACTGCGACTGACTAAATTGAACCGGCTGACTCGAAGGCGACGGATTAGGAAGAGCGTTGGCTTGTCGTCGCGAAATCTATAAGAATTGAATGATTGCTGCTCGCCAATATCATCATTTTACGTTGTTATGCTTGAATGGCGGAAGGGTGGCTTGCATCAATGGCGGAAGTGTGACCAGCTTGAGTGGCGGCTTCGTCGGAATCACCTCTTCCTCATCCTTCACGCTACCCTGCGAAACCTTGATAAGGTTCATATCCTTTGGCAAATCGTTCCATCCTTCTCGTCTGGGGGCTAGCGTGGTTCTAGAAGGAGGCGGCGTCACAAAGAATGCGTCAATATCGTTGACGGAGCCTTTTCCATCAACCAACATGCTTTCATACACTAAACAAAATTCGAACTCAGCAAATATTTAACAAAAAAAATCTCACATTGTGCTTCTTTCGATTTCGGATGAATCGCATTAATATAAAAACTGGAAAAAAGGAAAGCAATAAATGAATTGAAATATGAGAAATGATTTACTTGTCTTTGGTATAGATTCGCTTATTTTCTAATGGCGAATGAATGACATTGTCGAAAAATGGAGTTGGCGCATCTCGATGGAATCCCGAAGTGACTCGTCGCATTTGGACGTGTCGCCGACGAGCATAATGGCTTCCATCGACACGTCGAAGGGCGTCAAGCTGAACATGACAACATTGCGGTTTCGAGATTGAAGGGGGGAATTCTCTCACCGATAGGCCATATCGAATCGTGCAGAGTACTGTGATCCACGTGAACCAGCAATTCATAGTTTGCCCAAGTCTGGAAATTCATCCGTCATTTGCCGCTACACAATAGGTCAGAAGCGCGTCGGAAACGAAAATAATGAGGCAAAACTGCTTCGGAATTCTTCTTCGCCTTCTCCTCACCAAAATCATTAGGTAACATTTCGGCGGTTCTCGTCTCGCATGGAAGACACTTGGGAAAAAAGTGAGAAATGAAAGATACATAAATATATAATACATAATTGTGTGTTTCCATAGAAGGGGTGGATTCGAAGGAAGAAGAACACACTGGTTTTTTTTCTCCACCGAAAGTTGTGAACTCTTCAAGCTGGAACAATCCTGCGGCAGTCTAGTTTGTTTTATTCGTTCCCCCGGAAACGATTCATTTAACAATTATTGGTAGGATTGCGTTTCGCATTTCATCCAGAAAACATTTTATTTGTTTTTTTTTGGGTCGAAAACTATCCGCAATTTTATTTCAAACATTTATTTGATGGAAAAATCACGTCAATTTTTTAAAATTACTTTTAGTTTAGCAAAAATTATTTAAAGAAAAAATTAGAATGAGTGATTTTGATAAAATTGAAAATATTTATGGACTTATTCATGGAATTAAAAAGCGTATTTTTTAAATAATTTTTTTATTGCATGAATAAGTTCATTAGAAAGACGAAGTATAAAATAGGGAGGATATCGTCTAGACCAATATGTTGATAACAACTTTGCGGTGTTCGCAACCACAAAAAAAATCATGAGAGTGACCAAAAACGAGATAATTGGCTGAGGTGGATTACGTAAAAATCGGCTAATATCGCCGAAATGACATCGGCTACTTTTTCGTCCAAATACGGCTTGTCGGCGACGCGCCATCGCCACAAATCCAGTCTCCATCCGTCGTCGCATCGTTGTTCATTAACGTGCCGTCGAATTCTTGATTTAGATGATAAATTTTGCGAATTGCCATTGAAAATTTTTCGCAGATTTTGCTTGATCGTTTCGAATCGATGCCGCTCGGTTGGCCACACGCATGATTGTCGAAATTGGAATCCCGCGGTCATTGTTTTGTTCGAATTTTGACAAGAGAAATTACATTGTAAACATCTGCGGACATTTTCCGGGATGCGTCATACTCGCCTATTTGTAGTTATTAGCGGTGGCGGTAATTCAAACACAGAAGGCCCCCCCCCCCAGAAGGTCATGTTTCTTTTTTTTCAATTTTTGCCACATGCCCCTCCCCTTCGGGTGTATAACGAGAAGAGGGTCGAAACGAGAAATGACTAGTGGAGTGCACGAATGTAGGCTGCCAATAACTCCACACATCAGCGGAGAGATGGCCGAGCGGTCCAAGGCGCTGGTTTAAGGCACCAGTCCCTTCGGGGGCGTGGGTTCGAATCCCACTCTCTTCAGACACTTTTTGTTTTTTTTTTTCGGGATGAATTATTTATCAGTGCTTTTAAATGTATCAGTACCCAAATTTGGGTAACGCGTGACTCGTAAACATGACTTCTCGAGGTCCATATGATTTTTGAGCCGATGCTCGAGCGGTTTTCCACGCAAAAAGTCAGTCGTTTTTACCTGATGGGACCAACAATTTTCCAACGAATTGAGCAAAAATTCTAGAAGTCATAAATTCAGCAAGAAGAGAACGGGGGGAGAATTTTATAAGAAGCGACGCATTACCGCAAAAGTCTAAAGTAGTAAAACCCGTTCTCCTTCATTAGCACTTACTATAAATGGATGCATGTGCGAACAGTTGGTTTTTGAGTAATGTCGTTATACCTCTACAAAATCTCTTATATTACGTCATTTCTTGTTTTAACGGTTCTTATTTCTTTGATTTTATTTGCTCGTGATTTACACGAATTCGAAACCAAATGTCAAAGCGATTTGATAAATTTTCTGGTAATTTCAATCATTTCTCTATAGGTTTTTATTATTACTATTTGAAAATAATTTGTAGAATTTTGAACGAGAAGCATGGAGCGATATTGTGGAAATAATCAGGGAAACATCTCGACAATCACGCCAGACATGGTTTATTCCAAAAAAGCGAAACGCGAGAAAAGTTTTGAGGAAAACGAAAAAAAGCCAACACGATTTGGCGAAACGGAAATATCAGAAGAAATTTCAAGATTTCGGACGGCAATATTCTGTAGAAGTTGCCGAAGAAATTGCTGAACTTGATGAATATGCGAACAGTGATCGCAGCAAAGAATTGGGTGAGTTCGGATTGCTTTGGTGTCAGTGTGTCTGATGGATTTCGGATTGTTAGGATTATTTCCAAGCAGCGAAGACGGCGAATCTGTGGAAGCCCGTGGAGATAGCGACGAAACGTCTGGTGAACAAATGCGCCACAACGCTATCTTATGATTTGTAGTGTAGATCAAGCCAGTGACGTCGAATCACAGAATATAACTGTTGGAGGGGATGGCGCGTTTGTGAATCAAGAAACAACGGATGAGGGCGACGATGGAACGATGAGAATGACAATGATGGAAGAGGAGATTGATGATGAGTTTGATATGAGCAATCCGTGTCCAAGAGGGCCGCCGGGACCACCTGGCGAGCCTGGAGAGCCGGGCAATGACGGGCCGAACGGCACGAATGGGACTGATGGGAATGCGTGGCATTTAGATGCCGAAGATCGGGTTATAGTTTTGGGTTGTGTGAAATGTCCACCAGGTCCGAGAGGGACGGAAGGAGATCCGGGAAGCCCCGGGGATCGCGGATCGGCCGGTCAAAATGGTCCGCCGGGTCTAGATGGATACGAGGGTTTTCCGGGCGCTCCTGGAGAGCCAGGAGATCCTGGAGAAGACGGCGACGATGGCCAAGACGGCTATCCTGGCCCGTCCGGCAATCCAGCGAAAAGGTTCATCTACAATAATATCAAAATAGACAATTCTTTAGATATATAAATTTTCCTGGGCCCAAAGGAGAAGCTGGACCGCCAGGCGCCCCGGGAGAAAATGGACAACCTGGCAGCACTCCTGGTCGAGGGCCGCGAGGAATTGCGGGCGCCTCAGGGGCACCCGGCCGACACGGCATACCGGGTCCGCCGGGCGAGCCGGGAAAGGTTGGTCATTTCCGAATGATATCGGTTTTTTGTTGTTGTTGTCTTACCGCAAATTTCAGCCAGGTGATGCAGGTTTACCAGCCCCATCGGGTGGTCAATGCAAATGCCCTGAACGACGAACCCATCAGCCGCCTCATCGATATGCCTATCCAGTTCCACCGCCTCACTATTATGCTGAATATACAACGACACCTTATAGGTGAATTGACAATCACTCATTCATACCTGACACTATTTTTTCAAGGTATTATGTACGAGCTGAATTGCCTTCTTCCTCTTCTTCCAGTTACCAAGAAGACAAAATAGATCAAATGATGAATACCTATTCAGAAGGAGTCGAAACTACAACAGAAGCCATATACAGGTTGGCGATTTATCAACGCAACGCTCATGTGAATATTGCAGATATTTGATTAAAAATGGCGAACCAATTAATACGGACCCTGTCGGTTCAGATGAATACAAAGAAGCGGTGCACAAACCAGCGATTCCGACCAAATTTGACACCTCACCCTGATTTTTACTTGAATAAATTTGTAATGCGTTTTATTTTGATTTTAAGAAAAATTGACGTGAATCTATTGGCGTTTTAATCATTTCCGTAGGAGCGTTTAAAAAGAAACGATTCAAGAATCAAATCAAATTCAATGTTGTCAACAGATGAGCTTTATGAGCTAACAATAACTCGTTACATTCCGAGTGAGGTATTCAATAATGTTCAAAAAAATATTGAGATTGTCTGAATAGGTGGATTCGATTGAAATCCCGCGAGCTGTGCCCGATGCGTTACAATATGAGCCGATATTGGAAGCCGGCGATGTTCCGATTCATGAGCCGATTGACGAGGCCGTCGAATTGCTCGAGAATCTCAAAAAGTCGACGGCGAACGATCTCGGCAACAATGCGAAGTGGGACGGTTTAAAAATTCAGAGTATGCGATGGACTGGAACAAATCGAGGTGCTTGCTCATCGATTTCGGAATCAAATTGCAACAACATTTTCAGCAACCGAACTCGATCTTTTGGATTACATTATTCATAGCATTGATAATCGGCCGAAACAGCTTCACCTATTCTCGCGAAATGTTCACGACGGCGATGTGGCGAAAATGATTGAAAAGTGCATTTCGGTGGCGTCGCCACTCTCGAATCAGTCATTATTTCGATTGACATTTCTCACCGCAATCGATTTGAAGCAACTTCTCGTCGAAATTGACCAATTGCAAATGATCATTCCGGGGTTTACGAAAACAAAGGGTTCTGTTATTGGATTGTATAAAAATCACAACGGGGTGAATTCCTATCAAGCAAAGAATTTCAAAAAAAAAAAACGAACTGTCAAATTTAGACAGCCCGTCTGGCCACTCGCGATGTAAACTCTTACGCAGATGTTGAACGCTTACTAAATCCATTCATACCGTGTTTGAGCACATATACGCGTCTGGAGTTTTTCATTGAAGGGCGAAGGCATGCTCGTGTGAATGTGACATTTCAAAACGAATATATCAACGAACGACGAGTGAAGGTATCCAAAATCATTATACACCATCTTATACCATTTTTAGACAATCGATATTGAGCAATCTATTCGACCAGTGTTCGATAGAGTTCGTCGAGTGACGTTCGATATGTCTAGAAATATAATTCATGAGTTTGAAATTTCCGACGAGGAGCCATTCATTCCGCTGTCTCGTTCTAAACGATTACCCCTTGATTTGTTAGGTTACTTGAATTCTTGTTTGTCTGAAAACAGCAAGTTTAATAAATGAAATGTTGTTTGTTGGCGTTTGCACTGGATTCGTCTCATTTTTCTTGAATTTGCAAAATTAACTTTATAATTTATCGCTTCTTGATTGTCTTGAATTTCGGAAATCGAGAATCTCATTTCTAGGGAAAAATCGTGCAGTTTTCGTAGACTTAACATTTTTATGATTTTTTCTGACTATGGTATAAAATTACATTATTCAGAGATGTCGAATTTGTTTTTTTTTAATTGTATAAAAGAATCGTCTAAAACGCCCATTAGAAACTACATAAAGTCTGCGAAAAGGTCCGTGCTGCAGACTTTCAGCAGAGTTAGTGGTTGCGTTCAACAAAGCCTTCACAGTTCCTAATAAGCATCTTCTGAATCGCTGCACAACGTCTGCACGACTTTTCCGAGTGACGTCCCGCTGTGCACGACGTGCTATAGTGCCGCTAGCATGTGATTTCGGAGATGGCCTAACTAAAAATTCGGCCACTTGCAACTGAGCGCACAAAAACAAAAAAAAATCGTCGGCACGATTTCATTTGTTGAATTTTTTTGCCTTTGGCATTATATTTCTCGACACTTTTATTTTGCCAATTCGCTCCGATGATTTACTTACTTCGAAATCGTCACAAAAAGTGTCTTTTTCTATAATAATTGAGTTGTTTCAATTGAATATCTAGATAGAACAATTAATAATTTTTAATCAGTTTTGTTATGTATTTTGATTTGTAAAATGTTCCATTCGCCTTTTGAGGTCAAATATTCAGTTTGCTTCAAATTGTGAAACATTTTGAAATGTTTTGTGTCTTCATTGTTTTTGTGTTTATCGTGTGAATGAGGATGCATCTATTTTTTAATGCTTCATTTCCACTTTGAAACAATAATTATTTCGATTTTAACGTATTCAAAGTGTTTCAGCATATATTTAAATTAATTATTTTTAATGTTTTTTAAACCATTTGAAGAAGGGCTGGTTCCACAACTCGAAATAACTTTTTAAATGGGAGTTCCAAAGTTCTACCGCTGGACGTCGGAGAGATATCCATGCTTGAGCGAGGTTATCAGTGAGAGCCAAGTTTGTGATATACTTATTAGTGATATTAAATTAATATGGTTTCAGATACCTGAATTCGATAATTTGTATCTTGATATGAATGGAATCATTCATAATTGTTCACATCCGAATGATGACGATATCACTTTTCGTATTTCGGAGGAAGAAATTTTTCGAAACATTTTTGCTTACATTGAGGTATGCAGTTAAGTGAAAAAGCAAGCAACAATATATTTTGGTTTTGAGAACCTCTACAAACTTATTCGTCCTCAAAAGGTGTTCTTCATGGCGGTTGATGGTGTTGCACCACGTGCCAAAATGAATCAACAAAGAGCCCGACGATTCATGAGTGCTAGAACCGCCCAGGAGCAAACGAATAAGGCTGTCGCGAAAGGACAGGAGCTGCCAACGGAGAAGCGATTTGATTCGAATTGCATCACCCCTGGAACTTATTTTATGACGAAACTTCATAACGAATTGGCCGATTGGGTTGAGAAGAAGATTCGAAATGATCCTTTGTGGCAAAATCGGCGGATTTATCTATCCGGCCATAATGTATGCCAAAATTGCTTGATTTGATGAAACAATACGCGATTTAGTGTCCCGGAGAAGGAGAACATAAAATAATGGACTTCATTCGTTCGGAAAAGGCTGGAAGCAATTATGATCCAAACACGAGACATTGCATGTATGGTCTTGACGCGGACTTGGTATATTCGTTCGTCATTGCCTCTTCAGTTTTATTTTATAAAGATTATGCTTGGAATTGTCTCTCATGAACCGCACTTCTCGCTGCTTCGTGAAGAGGTCACTTTCAATCGGCCAAGAAAGTACAAGAAGCCGCAGAAAACTGATTCCGAAACAAAAAAATTCCATCTTCTTCATTTATCTTTACTCAGGGAGTATTTGTCATGGGAATTCGCTACTCTAAAGGTTTTTTCGCGTTTTTTCGATGCTTATGTATATTAGAAAATTCAGGATAAAACATCGTTTGAATATGATATGGAGCGGATTGTCGATGACTGGATTCTGATGGGCCTTCTGGTTGGAAACGACTTTTTACCCCATCTACCGCATGTCCATATTCATGAAGATGCGCTGCCACTTTTATACAAAACCTATAAAACTGTATTACCAACGCTGGACGGTTGAGACAAACTTGCAATTTTTTAGTTGAATTATTTTTTTCAGGGTACATTAATGAAGGCGGTATTTTAAATTTGAGTCGGTTTGAAAAATTCTTGAAAGAGCTTGCCAACAACGACAAGTCGTCGTTCATGGATCGATTGGAAGACGAGGCATTTTTACGATCGAAGCGAGCTCCGATCAGCGGCGAAGATGATGATTTGGTGACTTTTGAAAATTCGGATGACGACGACGAATTAGTGGGAGGCGCTCTTGAAGGAGAAGCTAGTGACGTCGAAGAAAATGGTGAAGATGTCGAGAGAACTGACGCCGCTTTTCAAAGTAGCGATGAAGACGAAGAGGAAGAGAACGAATTGGAGAAGACGAACAATCCTGTGGATTCGGAGTCATCGGAAAATAATGAAGAAGGTTGAAATTTGAACACGACGAAAAATATTTCGTTATGATTCCTTTAGAAAACAATCAATTCGACGATGAATTTTCTGAGGCTCTTGCTTTAACCGATTTTATGGCCATGGATGAAAAAGAGTTTGAAAATAATGTTGAAGCTTGCTGGACCAAGACAATCAACAACTCGTTCAAACGATTTAAAAAGAACTACTATAGTGAAAAAATGAAGTAAGCAATAATCGGACAATTGTATGATTTTTTATTTATACAATAGACTAAAAAATATTAGCAAATCTGACCTCAAAGCCCAAGTTGAGGGATATGTGAGAGCGATTCAATGGAATCTTCATTATTATTATCATGGATGCATTTCCTGGAGTTGGTTAGTTAATAAATTAATTTTTTGTTTTATAAAACTATATTAGGTTTTATCCTCATCATTATGCTCCATATATATCTGATCTAGTCGATTTTGCGGATATGAAAATTGAGTTCGGTCCTTCGGAGCCATTTCGACCATTTGAGCAGTTATTGGCTGTGCTTCCCGCTGCTAGTGCTGATTGCCTGCCAAAACCACTGCAGGTTTAGAAAATGAGCATTAATTCATTTGACCAACATGAATTTTTAAAGGAATTGATGACAGAGGATTCCGATGCGTCGCCGATTGCCGATTTCTACCCAATAAACTTTAAAACTGATTTGAACGGAAAGAAAAATGATTGGGAGGCTGTCATTTTGATACCATTTATTGATGAAGAACGATTATTGGCCGCTATGAAGCCGAAGGTAAAAAAATTGATTTCTTAAAAATTCGAATTTGTTCGTTCAAGATGATTCGTCTTACAAAAGAGGAATTAGCACGGAATGAGCACGGACCACATTTATTGTTCACAACCAGAGATTCGAATGGCGCCATCACTGTCTTGTGAGTTTTGAAAATAATTCTCGTTTTTTAAAGACTACTTTTGCCCATTTTAGGCGGTCGGAGGTCGACAAGGACACATTCAGAATACCGATTTCTCGTGTGAAATGGGGCCTTATTCCAAACGTGAAAATGGATATTTATTTCCCCGGATTCCCAACAATGAAGCATTTGAAGCACAATGGAATGCTAAAGAAGTTGAATGTGAACGTGTTCGGAATGCCGTCGCGAAAAGAATCGATGCTTCTCGAAGTGAAAAACATTGAAGAAACGTCGGACATTATTGAAATCGGTTCCGAGTTTATCGGAGAAGAAGTTTGCATCGATTGGCCTATTCTGAAATTGGGAAAAGTCGATTCGATATGGGGCGACGGTCGAATTGTTCGCAAAATGGGCGCCGATGAGATTATTGTCAAGGATATGACGAAAGACGACGAAGATCAATGGATTGCGACTGTTAATCATCTAGTGGAGAAGTTTGTGGAGCGAAAAAAAAATAAGTTGGAAATTAAATTGAAAATCAAAATTTCAGTATGCGCACTCGGTATGCTATTCAAATCGAGGAAAAAGAGAAAAACACGTCGACGAGATTCTCAATCGCTTGGGTTCGTAGATTTATGGGTCTCGTCTACGAAACGGTGCTGGATTCTGGAAACGAGACGATGATGAGGGCTGTGAAACAATTCGCTCCGCCCGAGCACGCTACTCCAGTTCTGCTCCCATTGGTGGTTAAAGTATGCTCTTGATTTTTCTTATTTTTCGCCTGATAAATGAACCTTTTTTGCAGGACCTTCTGCTTGAAGAGTCTCGCCGACTTGCTGATCTACCGATTCGACTGGCATTCCCGCTTCGTAGTGTCGTGTTTGTCACAGATCCACGCTCTTCCATGTTCGGTGTTCCTACAATGGTTGAAGGTTACTCGGAGGAGAAATCCGACAAGATGACCGTCGCCATAATTGGAATGGTGATTGAATTGCAAACGGAAAAAATGAAAAGCATTCGTTCGTTGCTTGATTCGAAATCGCTGCGATGGATGAACGCTTGGGATTGTTCGAAGCAAGTTCAAGGTTTGTTTTTTTTTGTTTGCTGAAAAGGATATAATCAATAATAAAATATGCATTTTGAAGTGAACACTGGTCTATTTTCTCGAGTTACGGGTTCGATCTTGATGTGGAATGAACCTCGAAAGCTAGTAGAAAGCGGGCATCAAATTTCAAGTGATAATAAGCTAAACATCGGATTATGTCTTAAATACAACAAGAAAAATTTGGAGGTTTTCTTTTATTCGAATAAAACAATTTATATAATCAACATTTAATATTAGGTCGCTGATTACACAAAACGATCAAACACGATCGTTAAAAATCGACAACAAAGCATTTGGACTTATTCGAATTTGACGGTTCGATTGATTGCAAATTACAAGAAACAGTAAAAGAGAATTAAATAAGAACGCAATTAACGAGATGATTGAATTTAGATTCCCGGAGATTTTCAAATTTTTGGAAAACGTTTCCGACAGCAACGATGTATATTATGCTGAAGATGTTTGGGAGAATGCGCAAGTTCGAAATGTGATTGATTTTATTCGCGATGAAGCTTGAATAACTTGTTGTGTTTTTTCAGAAGCGATTTGAGGAATTGAAAGAGTTCCTTGCCAACCTTCCATGTGCGGACGCCGAGCAGATTCCGTGTGAGACGGAATACGCGGATCGTCAAATTATTAGTATGTAGCGTTGACGCAAATCTCGTTAGTTTTCGAAAATTTAGGCGAAATCGAAAAGGTTATCGAAGAAAAACCACAAGGCAGAATGAAGAGATCGGCGGTGCCGCCTTCAACGTTATTCAGAGTTTGTTTTTGGATGTTTATGAATGTATTCATAAAATTAAAAAAAATGTAAAAAAAACACACACACACAAATTTTTCTGTGCAGAATTGTTCTATGTATAAAATGGACATTCAATTTTTACATTTTTTGTAAGAAAAAAAGAATAAGTTAATTTAAAATGCTTCAAGTTCATTTTATTTTTTCAAGCCGGAACTATACGATGGAAAAACACTTGTGGATGCCTCTGCTGATTTCAAACTTCTTGATCGGGTTGTTGTCGTCGGCTCTGGATATGTAAGAATTCTCCTTTTTTTAATTTTCCGAATTTCGCGATTCTTGTTTCATTTTAGCCCGTACAAAAGATTGTGCCTGGAACTGTTGTTGGAATATCTGGAGATAAAGTCGATGTGTTGTTCGATCGTGAGTTTGTTGGAGGCGCGAAAATTCGGTAATTATCATGATGCCACTTCGATTTTTCGAATTTCCTCAAATTCCAGTGGATCGAAAAAAGCGAGCTGTTTGAAAATGCCAATCACTGCACTTTTGAATGTAACTTACGGTCTTGAAAGGAAGTTTAAAACGGATAAAACTAAAGTGAAACGAGAAATGAAAAAAGTATGACATCATTTTTTTCGTCTGTAGAAATAAATCAAATTTTTTTGAAAAAGAAACAATTGTGTTTAGGGTAAGAAGGAAACGTTTAAAAATGTTGTTGTCGATGAAGTCGAAGGCGCTTACGTGCCATGGAAGCCGAAATCGAAAAAGAATCAAGAGATTTGGAAAGAAGCTCAAAAGACGAAGTCGAACGAAAAAGAGAACGCGCCTGTTCCGAATACGGCCGAAGAGTTGACGGACTCGTTGAATCAGTTGTTGAAAATTGCCGACAAGAAAAATCGGGCCAGCGAGGTTCCGAAAGGGAAGAAGGTGATTAAAAAAATATTCTTTCGATTCTAGAGCAAATATTTTGAGGTGTCGCTGTCTGAGCTTTTGGGAGCCTCGCCTAAAGTGGAAACTACTTCGAAAGATCAAGAAGCGATGAAGGAATTGATGAAGAAGTTTCACAAATCTAGTAAATTTTTTAAATGGATTGTTGATATTAAATTATGTGGCAAATTACAGAAGATCGACAAAATCACGTTGAAGAAGCGCGGCCACAACAGAAAAAAGAGGATGCTACGGATAGAAATATGATCAAACCTCAAATTGTGTCCAGAAAGAATAAAAACGCCCAACAGAGTGATTTTTAACAGCATATTAATATTATTTTGAAAATTTTCTTCGGTTTTTAAGATTATCAGCAACCGGGAAACAAATTGGCGTTGCATGCTCCTCAAGCTGGTCGAATGCCTGATGCGTTGCCTATTCACCCACCACTACCACCGCCACCGCCACCACAATTTCTGCTGAATCCACGAAAGCCTAGATGGGAGGAACTTCTCGAGACAAAACAGCACAAAGAGCATTTCACGGACTTTAAACCATCGGCGGTAAGTAGAGATCAGAATTGGAATCGGAACAATGTGGGCTACCGCGGGAAGTCGCGGGAAGTGCTAATTAATCCGGTGGTTCCCAGACTTTCAGAAATTCTCATTCCGACAAAATTATCAACTGGGATATTTGATTGCCGAAATTTTCTGGGGAAAAATTCATAAATTGCGAAGTCCTGAATCAATCGGCCAATTGTTTTCAGATCTCTCGCGGCGGATTCATGAATTCAAATCGCGGGCGTGGCTCAGCTCGAAGATTCATTCAACACCACAATTTCGATAATCAACCGTCGGCATCCGCTTCGAATCATCCCACAGAAGCATCATCGAAATCAAACAAATCGAAAAAGAAGAGACAACAGCGTCTGGGAATGCAGTTTCAAACAAATTAGTATATTGATTTATACCTAAATGGACTTATTCATAAAATGTATTTTTTACGAAAAAATTAAATTTAATTTGTAAATTTTTTAAAAACATTTTTATTCCATGAATAAGTCCATAAAAAGGAATAATAACAATAATATCAAATCGGGTCTTTCATTTTGGAACAAAAAGTAATTATCGGCTCGGTTTTGGTATTTCCATTGAAAATTTGCCCTTTTTAATAATCGTATATTGTTGGTGTCAGGCGATAGCGAAAAATTGGCTAATTGTCAAAAAACTTGCGGAGAGGTCTTGGTGTGCCTTTAAGCTCTTAATTGCGGTCCAATGATTTATCAATTAGCCAATTTTCCGCTGACAATAATATGTAATAATCTAGTGAAAACGTAAAAAAAACAGTATTTTACAAGTTATTTTTTTTATAAAAAAAACTCGTTCTTTTCTACATTCATTACGCATTTTTCTTGTATTATTTAACATGTTGGATTTGGCACATAAATATTTCGCAAGTGAATCTTTATAAGTTTATCAATGCAAAAGAACATTTCAAATAATAAAACAATGAGAAATTATAAGATTTTACAGGGTGTAATGAGATTACGCATTAATGTTAACATTTTCTGGTGATTACCAGTTACGCTTCGTTTGAGTGTGTCCAATCCATCTCCAGACGGCGCATTCGCTTCCAGATGGCAGAACGCGGATCTCGGTTGTGACGCGTGACTCGTTGGCGTCGATGAAGGCCACAGCGCGTTCCCAACGCGTCAGTTCAGCACCACGTCTGAAAATTATTGAAGGAATTTAGTAAAAATAACCAGCTAATTGTGAGATAAGAATTACCTCTTTGCTGGTGGGAAGATGACATCGCGCACATGAGGCTGCGAAACGTACGGCTCTCCGTCGACAGTAGACTCGCGAATCAGTTCTGTAAATTCGAATTTTTCTAGCTATACGCACAAATATAGTCAATATATACCAATGATCCGCTCAATTAAATCATAGAGTTCAGATTCTTCTTTTTCCTTGGCGTCTCTGTATTTCTTATGACCAAAATAGATACCAGCACCCAACATTCCAACTGCAAATAAAAAATCAAATTATTTGTTTCAAAATTCGCTTAATATACTTCCAAGAATGCAAATAACTGGAACGATCGCATAGCGATAGAAGAAGTTTATCGTATCACGAATGGTCTCTGCAAGAAAAAAAGATCGATGAGCTTGAAATTAAAAATAAATTTACTTGTGAGCAATGAGATTGAGCCAAGAACTTCAGTCTTATTCGAAGTCGTCAAATAATAACCGATTGAGAGGACGACAGCGAGAATGAGAAGTGTATAGAATGCGATGTACAGCGAGTCGCTGAACACGTTCGATTGTTTCACAACCAATTTCCCTTTTTTGTCGCGAACGACGCGAGTTCGAGTTGATCCTGTACGGAAATCATAGCTTTTTCCCGGTTCCGATGCCGTTTTGAAGTCATATCCAAGAACTTTGTTCCAAGCTTTTCCTATCAATCCGCCTTTTTCGTTTCGCGTTCCTTTGGTTTCTGATGAGTATACATAGCGGCTCGTTTCCACTCCATCGTCGCTATCCTCATCTTCCTCGGCTGTTGTTGCGCCGAGATCTCCGAGTGCTCCAGATTCTTAAATAAAGAAACAATTTTTTATACTGTTGGATTTTTTTAAACTCACTAAATGTATGTCCATATGTGTAATTTTTGGAAACCGTGTCACGTGGCGATGAAATATATGATGAGCTGGTAATCGACGTTCTCGTCGTCGGAGTGCTTTTTGGAATGACCGACGGACGAGTCGGTTTGACACGAGGCGGAGTCGCCCCAGGACGATCAATCGATTTTGAGCTAAAGTCGAATGATGTTATAAGATTAGGAATGTGCACGGGATCTCTGTAAGGGGAAGAAGCAATAATACAAAGCTCTAAGCAATAAATAACTTACTCGAGGGTTCCCAATCTTGAAGTGATTCTAGACGATGAAAATGAAGATTCATTGAGAATGCTGCTGGTGTCTTTTTCGAGCAATTTGTTTGGAGTGGACGAGACGGGCCGTTTCGGTGGAAGAGTTCTGTTCGGCTTCGGTGAAATTATTTCCTCGT
Source organism: Caenorhabditis bovis (assembly GCA_902829315.1). Classification (NCBI taxonomy): domain Eukaryota; kingdom Metazoa; phylum Nematoda; class Chromadorea; order Rhabditida; family Rhabditidae; genus Caenorhabditis; species Caenorhabditis bovis. The sequence continues at coordinate 4,893,730 of CADEPM010000004.1, read as the reverse complement.
CGACTTCGATTTCATACTCATCCGATTCCTCTTCTTCCGATTTTGAAGCCGCCACACTACGACGAGATGTTCTTGTTGTGTTGTGGCTTGCAGCGGCCACTTTTCGTGGCGGTGTGGCGGCTTTCTTCGGAGCTACTGGAGTCTTTTTCGGTGTTGGAGGTGCCTAAAACAACAAAAAAAATATTCGTTCCAATTATTTGATTTCGGCTACCTTGACAGATGTCGCCGCCTTTTTCACGGGTCCGCCAGCCAACAATTTTTTCAATTTCTTTTCGAAAAGCGCACGCGTTGTTCCCGTAACGGGTCCAGCGTTTACTCCGCGGGATACAAGCTCAGCACGAAGCTCCGCATCAGACATCTTTTCGACATCCACCATTTTTGCTGAAAATACCGGAGAAAACCTTTTTAAAATTAATTAATAAGATATTCGAAAATCTGTGAACAAAATGACGAATTATGAAATTCAATAATTTCTACTGACGCGCGTACGGCGGAGCGCAATTGCACACAACGTAGACAGACAAAGATTGCGAAACGCCGAGAACACATGGAATTCAATTTTTTTTGGAAACTTGATTGCATTCTCAGAATACTTGATTGTTAACAATGAAGAATACGCACATCTTTATATTATAATTCATGTGGAACGAGATTCACAAATATAATGTTTGGTGACATTAAAAAGAACTCTCATGTTCAATAAATCAAACAATAAGTATTGTAGCGTATTTATATCGTGATGGGAAGTGTGGATTGAAAAATAATTCTAGAATTCAAAGAGTTTTAGCTCGGAAGTACACTTCGATGGCAATTTTTCATTTATTGCAAATGAGAAGGAAAAACAGATCAATTCATTTAGCTTTATTATTGTATTCCCGAAAATAAATAACACATGGTCTAGCATCATAATTGTGTCGACTGCATAACATTAAATTTTTGTTGTTGCAACTTTTTGATAGAAATTGGTACCCGTTGCTGAAACGGTAGTATTCAATGGACAGATGCACACCTGAAAAAAAAAGATGTTTGCACCACTTAAATATGCAGACTTTTTACTTCATTGATGGGAATTGTTCCAAAATAAAAATCTTTGAATTCTTCTAATAAGTTAGTTGCATCGAATGAATATCCAGCTTTCAAATTCTCATCTTGTGAAACATAGCGGGCATTCATAAGTGTCATGTGAAGTTTCACATCAGCGTCTTCTCCTCCATAATCATAATCGGAAAAACCCAATTCAACGAATTTATCGCGAATTGAATTTGCAGCGTTTTGAATCCTGCAATTCGGAAATGATTCTTTATTTAGTTAATGAGGGCTAACTCTTCGCCTTGCACTTTTGCAAAGATCACATTTACATTCGCCGGATCATCATTCATCATGTCAATTCCAACAATATCAGCAATCAATGATTTTCCGTTCAATTTTTCTTTCAGATCTTTTCCAATTTCTTCCAACGCGTTTTTAATCGTTGCTTCATCTTCGTCATCGAAAATTCTCAACACACACAATGTCAAATGAAGTCGACTTGGTGGCATGAAGAGTTTTGGTTTCTTGCAGGAATTCTGAATGAACAAAATATTTAATTTCTTCTAAATTTATTATGTTACATCAAACTGCTCTCCAGACATAACAGCTTCGCGAAAGATTTCAAATGACGAGATAATTTCAGCGTCGTTACACGGAAGCGCGCAAAAATGGGTTGCACGTGCCTGAATGCAAAAATGTCTTCCTTATATCGAGAAATTCGATTCACCTGTTTCTTCGCGTCGCTCATGAATATATCAATTCTATCCAAACATCGTTGAACCGCATCGATTCCGACAATCGAACTAATTTCTGGTGTTGAAAGCAATTAATGAGACGAGCATAGGTTTCTCGTTACCAATTGGTTTATTCTCATCTCGTCTCGGCGTCTTCAAACGACACTGTGTGCTATCTTCAAGAGCTTTTAGCGTTCGCCGATTATGCCCCATAAATTTGCCCATGAAAGCTTGAGGAATCGTTACACTCGCCGTCCACTTTCTCCCGTTTATAACTTTAATGCGGGGATCTTCAGTATCCATTGGTGTTGAATTTTCAGCAGCTTCTGGTTTCGCCTTCGTTTCTATATCCTTGTTTGCCGTTTCCGGAATCGGGAAGTTTTCTGAAAACGTCCAAATGTAAAATTTATACATATTTCACACATGTCTCATTTAATATCAATAAGAATATTCATATGCACGTACTTGGTGCGAAACATCCCACAGATGGTTCGTCTTCGAAATCATAAATATCAGGGGTGTCTTGAAACTCCAAAGGTGCGTTTTTTACTGCCGCTCTGGAATATTCTCATACATTGTAATTTCAACCATTAAATTCGCAAAAAAACGAGCACCCTGCGCTTTACGGTGAATTCGCAGGTTACTCTCGTAACTCAATACAATCGGATCCGAGAAATAACCAATCGAATCTGAAATAATACAAAAATCGAATCGGTTCCGAGGAATTTCAAATCAGATCCAAATTATCTAAGCAAATCTGATCTGAACAATTTCCAATCGGATCCAAACATTTACCAATCGGATCCGAGAATTTACCAATCGGATGCAATTACAAATCTTATCCGTAGAATTACCAATCGGATCGGGTTGATTCCGAAGCCGAATTTTGTCGGATCCGATTTCTAATTTTTCGTATCCGATTGGTTTTGAGTTACCAGATTATTCTGATTACGGTATACGAATTCAAATGTTTAAATTCGAAAAGTGCGATGGTCCACATTTATGCAAGGGGCTCGTTTTTTCCGATGGTAATAATAATATCCTCGCAATTTATTGACTGATAATTTTCGAAGATAGTCTCATTCGCCCGAATTGGGTTGTATACAATCTCGAATGTTCTGGAAGTTAGCAAAGAAAATCAAAAACAGAAAACTGGCCATGAAATGTTATTTTGAATCGGTTATCTTCGTTTTAAATTCTCTTTTCAATTCAGTTTACCTATATGGTGTTCTTCTGTAATTTCTCCCATTGATTGCATATGTTTCAACGACTAATGGGTACGACATCTTCAAATTATCGCATGTTTGCACAGATCGATGACGATAAAAATAATTCACAAGACCAATACTTTTGTAGAACAATTTTTCGAAATATTATAAAGTTTTTTTAATGCGTAAATATGTAATTCTAAATAACAACAATCACAAAGAAAGAAAGTAAATTTAAAAAGTGAGGAATGACCAGCACCACAATTTGACTGAAAAAAAAACAACGAAGAAACAGTTTGGTCCTGAAGCAGAAAAAATTTAAATCGAATTGGCGACTTGACAAATCGCGTCCAAAGTATTCTTGATATCGTCTTCCGTCAAATCATATTGGAACATAATTCGTACACTGAAAATACGATTTTCAAACGAGCGATAATTATAAATTTATTTTTGAATACCTGGGGCGCACTTTAAACATTTCGTCCTTCTCCAAATATCGCGCTCGTGTCAACATTATATTGTGTTCATTGAATAACTGAAACCAAAAATCGTATTTACGAATAATAAACTATTTAAACAATTATTCCAAACTTAATATCAAATAATAAAATTGAATACAATTTTATTGAATTTATTTTAGATGTACCTTTTCTACAAACTCGTCGAGTTTTCGATTCGCGGTTTCGTCATCGCTAACATCATTGTAATAAATGTGCTTCATCGGACTCTCGGGGACCCCTTGTATCACAAACATTGTTCCCTTTAAGACCTCTCGAAGGTCCTCATGAGCTTTTCTGGCGATATTCTGGACTTTTTGCACGCGCTCCGGCTGCTCTTTGATAATTTCCAACGCTTCGGAAGCGGCAGTAGCGAGAAGCGGCGGAAGTGACGCCGAAAAACAATATCCGAGTCCCGAGAGTCGCTGATGTCCGACGACATATGAGCGTCCGACGCAGAATCCGCCCGTCGACGCGATTGCGTTCTCAAGCGACGCCATCACCATGTCAACATCATCCATCGGCACATTAAAGTGCTCGGTAACACCTGCAACAAAACCATATGATTCACCTAATCCGGTCTGTACCGAAACCCATACAGACTAATACGACCGGTTCGCATTGGGCTTTCACAGTTACGCCATTTGATGTATGAAAGTGTTTTCAAAATCACCAAAAATTTAAATATTCGCAAATTTGGCATATTTTGTGTGGTAAATACGCAAAACCTCGAGGTATAAAATGAGATCATGCAGCGTCTCATGATCTAGATTTTTTCTTTCAATCATTAAAAATGTGATAAAAATGTTTCATGAAAAAACTTGTTTAATATTTAGTCTCATTTTCCACAGTCAGACAATATTTTGATATAGTGTCGACGTTCGAGTGTCACGTGGTCGCGAATCCACATTCAAATAAAACAATAATAATTCGTCGCTTATCTGCCCGGATCATCTATCAGACATCGAGATGATATCACAGTTTCAGAATCCAATTCGCAGCCAGTTGGTTGGTCTCGCCAAGCCCTCAAAACTCTCGATGAACACTTCCATATTGTCTTAAAACTTTGGTTCTCGTCTCACTTATCAATTCCAGTTCTTCACACCTTCTCGTCGTTCGATCCCACACGAATCAACACCACACCTACATTTCAAATAACACATTTCAAAACCCGTCGACGAAATATCTGTTTCATCAGATATGTCGCTTTTCTTTCAATTGAAAACTTGACACCCAAAAAAATTGTTCAAGCGTTTATATATATATATTTTTTCGATTTCTCTGATCACATTGGTAAATAGTCTCTTATCATCTTTAAAAAGAAAAAAGAACGCATGCTTCTGAGGATGATCTTATATTGTACACTATGATTTTTGAACACACCTTTCAACACGGTATGATGTAACAATCATCCCAACCACATCAATACACGATATTCAAAAATTCTCGAAAGATTTTCGCTAATTTGTTCGATTCTCACTACCTCTAGTTCCTGCCAATCATTCAATCTCAATATTTTTTGATTATGGTTATACATAACTTCCTTGTCGTCAATCCTCTTATCAATTGATTTTGTTACAGAGATTTTTGATGAATTCTCATATCCGGTTTTTTTCTGCTCACAAAAATCTCATATGAACTAATATCATTTCAAATCTGGTTCATTTCGAACTTGTCATTTCGCACGACATCTCAATTACCGGTATCAAAGTTCAATAAACCTTTTACAAAGAACATCAGACTTGTAGGAACACTCATCGTCGATTTGTAAAACATTAAAAATTTAAATTAATGTTTTGTTTGATATTTTACAAATTTCCGTGGCTGTAGCGAGAATTCTCGTTTATTTAAAATATTCGAAATGACACAAAATGGCTGTTTATTGAAGACAATTACAGGAATGCTCATTATTCTGAACTCGATTACCATATTATTTCTACTTTACAACCCCACATTGCCATTTCCTCAAAAACTAACAGACACCGTCGCGGAGAATGTCGTGCAAATTGCCACCGAACCGCCATCATCATCATCATCGCATGACAACACTGTTCAAATGGAGCTCGAAAATTCGGTACCATCTCAAATCCGTCTTATATGAATATTCGTGTTAAGACTGAAATTGCCGAGCTCATTGCTCAAGACTACTTCACAGGAAGCGTGCTGGCTTGCGACAATAATACGGCGCCTGGCCGCTATATGGTGTACTGTAGCGGTCGATTATTGCAAGCGGTCATGGCTGTGCGATTATACGAGGACTCGAAAACGTTTTTGGATCAGCCGATGAAGAAAAATATGACGGGCGAACAAATAATGAATGCATTTAACGAGCGGTAAGATTTTGAAATAAATAAAATCGCATCCGATAAATGGCACGTCTGAGCAGTATAATATTTTCAGTTTTCCAACTTCAATTGCCAACCTTCAAAAGAAAGATGTCAAAGATTTCGTCATGGAACATTTTGACAAAGAAGGAAACGAGCTTGCCAAGTATATATTATTGCTTAAAATGTTTGTTTCTAATTATTCCAGTTTCCATTTTCAGCGTTAGCATTCCCAATTTCAATTCAAATCCAGCACGCCTCCAAAAAATTCTCGATCCGGAATACTACAGTTTCGCAATGGAACTTCACCAATTATGGAACGGCTTGTACCGACAAATGAAGCCCGAAGTCGCTGAACACCCTGATCGCTACTCTCTTCTCTATGTACCGCATCCCTTCATCCTACCCGGTGGCAGATTCCGCGAATTCTACTACTGGGATGCTTATTGGATTATCAAAGGCCTACTCGCCTCACAACTCTATCCAACCGCTCGCCACATGATACTCAATTTTGCGCATATTATAAATACCCGCGGATTTATTCCGAACGGCGGACGCGTTTATTATCTTCGTCGGTCTCAGCCACCATTGTTCGCCGCCATGGTGTACGATTACTACTTGGCGACTCAAGATCGCCAACTAGTTGCTGACACGATACCCGCCATCGAGAAGGAGTTCCAGTTCTGGACTAATCGACGCACCGTCAACGTGACACTTGAGGTGGATGAGGGGCAAGAGGAGACAATCAGCATGTTCCAATACAACACCGAAGCCGAAACGCCGCGACCCGAATCGTTTAGAGAAGACGTTATAAGTGCCAAGCACATCAAGAATCCCGACGTTCGGCGGCGATTTTTCCGAGATATCGCAAGTGCCGCTGAGTCGGGATGGGATTTCTCAAGTCGATGGTTCAAAGACGACAAGAATCTCGAAACGATCGAGACGACAAACATCGTTCCTGTTGATTTGAACGCATTCATTTGCTATAATATGAACATTCTGGCGTTCTTCTATGGTGAACTTGGAAATCCGATCAAACATAATCAATGGTCGACAAGTTACAAGCAATTCCGTGAGCAATTCACAAGGATCTTTTATGTGCAATCACGGCGAGGATGGTAAGTTGAATTAATTCTACTCGATTTCGTCATGCTTTTTTCTCCAAGGTACGACTACAATATTCGATCGAAAATGCACAACGTCAATTTTTTTCCAACTATCGCCGTTCCACTATTCACACAATGCTATGATCCTTTAAATTATCGCCTGGCAGTTGATGTATACAACCAAATGGAAGAAAGTGGCGCATTTGGGTATGAAGGAGGGGTACCAACAAGGTAAATAAATCGAATGAATGCACTTGCAAATTTCGTGTTTGTTTGTAGTTTGCAAAAAGGCACGGCGCAACAATGGGATTTCCCCAACGGATGGAGTCCGCTGAATCATATGATGATCGAAGGACTCCGAAAATCGACTAGTCCAATGTAAAAACAAAATTGGAATCGTTTGAGCAATTATTCAGCTCGATGTTCTTTTTTTTGCAGAATGCAACAGAAAGCATTCGTTTTAGCCGAGAAATGGATTCGTTCGAACATGGACGCGTTCAAGCTAACCGGCCAAATGTGGGAGAAATACGACATCGCTGAACCACGAGGGAGACTTGGATCTGGTGGCGAGTATGATGTTCAGCCAGGATTCGGATGGACAAATGGTGTTGCATTGGATCTAATGGTGACCTATGGAGATCGGTTGAAATTCAAGAAGAAAGTTGAATTGGAGCCAAATACAATGGCATGGAAATCAACAGAATATGACGAAGAGAGCTTTAGTTCGTCGCAAAGTCTTTTCACAACAATTCTCGTTCTCGCGTTTTCGGTCTTATTCGGAATTTAAGAATGTCAAATTTTGATCTACTCTCAACGGGTTCTATAAAATGTTTGTTGGTTTCTTTTTTTTTCAATAAATGATCATTTCTAATATAACGAGCCCACCTCTTCCAGTTTTTCCGATAACTCCGAATGACCAGCTCTCATCGATGAACACGCGAACTTTGTACTTCCATTTGAATTCGATAATTTTTGGAAGTGGACACAAGTCGGCATAATTCACGTAAAGGCCTTCAACGACGATGAATCGTCGAATTGTTTTCGCTTTTTTCGGATCCTGAAATCCCCAAAAAACGTCTTTTGTTGAAATTGCAACACTAGCGCACCTTTTGATCTTTGGCGTCCTGCTCCATCAGAAGGCGTTCCAAATCTTCCATATCGTTATGTTTGAAAAATTCGATTTTCGATCGCGATGCCTGCAATCCTTTTTGAATCGCAAAATTGACACCTTCGTCGACGAAAATGATATCCCCTTTTTTGGCGTATGCTGGAATTGCGCTTGACACAGTGGCAAACCCGTAGCTATACAAAACCGCTTCCTCGGTGTGCATAAAACTAAAATAATGCTATTAAAAGAAAAAAATAAAAGCTTTCAAATCAACTTTGCCAGCTCTTTTTCCAAATCCAAATGCACGTCAACGGTACCATAGAATCCACGTGGACCGCATGAACCAACGCCATATTTGAAGATTGTTGCTTTCGCTCGCTCCTCGATTCTCTTCATTCCAATAAAACTCAAAAAGTTGGTTGAGGCAAGATTCAGACAATTTTTGCCATCGATGCTCACTTCTTTGGTCATTTTACTATAAAGAAAAGGAGTAATATGAAATAAAAATAGAAATAAAAAATTAAATACCCATCAACAAATTTCGGATTCAAAACGGGATGATCTTGTGGAGTTTCTGGAACGAGCGGTTCCGGTTCCCATTCGGCAATTAGCTCATCTTTTTGCTTAAAAATTATTTATTTTAATACGTTTAATAGCCTAATATCTACCTTTTCGGTTAATCTCTTCGACAATTTCTCTTTTTTTGATCGTCGACTCCTAACTAAAAGGAATATCAATGCAGCGACAAGAAGCGCTTCAAGCGAATAATGAAGAAATGAGCCGTGCTCGTCGAACAGGAATCCATATTGACCCATTTCTGGAAACCAAAAAAACATGAATATTGTTACAAATCAATATACAAGATGCTTGTTTCCAAGGTGAGCCCGCTACGAGAGTGTATGTAAACTATTTCAAAATGCATACGGTGCGCGAGACGCAGACGCGCAAGCATAGCACCTAATTGAAGTGCATGAATACAAAACACGAGGAATCGCCCCACTAGGATAAGAATTATGTGAAAACCGGAATTTGAGAGCATTTTTTAAAATAAGGTTCAATGATAATTAAATAAATGTCCGAAAAAAAAAGAGAATATATTTTTTTATTCTTTTTTGACCACACTTTCGAAATTGGACAAAACTCATCGTTTCATTGAAACACGCACAAACGGCTTGGAAAAATTGCAAACACATTTTTATCACTTCTCGCTTATTATTGTTACTGCCATTGATAAAACATCGCTGTTCATATTATGATGAAAAAAAATGAGAAGATGGTTTTTGAACCATTGACAAATATTTTTCTAACGTCCACTAATATTCGCTTAAGATTTATTAAAAACGCAACAACAAACAATAACAATAACAAATCAACAATAATCGATTTTATAGCACTTTATTTTTATTCTTCTTTTTCTTGTTTTTCTTTTTCTTCTTCGTCGATTCCTGATTTTTTGGTTTTTCTTGCCGAGCTTCCATGTGTGCTTTATTTTCGCCATTTTCAATTTTCTTCTAAAAAAAAGAAATTAAGTAATTTAAAATAAAATGAGAAATGTATTACCTTTTTTTCAACAGGCTCTAAGAAATTTTCAAGTGTCGGCTCCGATTTCCTCTTTTTCGTCTTCTTCTTTTTCGAACTCATTGTGATGTTTCCAAATAATGAAGGCGACAATAAAGAATCTTCAAGTGTCGATTCTTCTTCTAAAGCCTCAATATATAATTTTAAACTATTTCAAATTATACCTATTCTGTTCAAAAAGCTTAAATCGTCTCGAGAAACAGCCATTCCAATCTCACACGTTTGTGATTTACCAATATTCTCATCGGATTTTTCGTCTCCTAGAAGCTCCGTAAGCACTTCTTTTCTGGAAATTCAAAATCTCGATTTAAAAAAATGTTAAAGGGGTTTTACTTGATAATATCAATTTCATTCGATGTTTGCGCAATTAACATCCGATCATCAGTAAATTTCAGCAGATTTGCAACTTCCGAAAGATCGACTATCTTCGAATCGAAAGCGCCACTCGAATTTTTGATTTCCCTCACAACATGAATGTCGTTGAGAGATTCCGGAAACCGACGATCAACATTTCGAAGAAGTTTGAAGCAAAATTTATACGTTTTCTCCATCTCGTCGATTTGTTTGGCGACTTCTGAATGAATTTCAGCGCACAGAGCGACAATCACCAGCGATAAATTGGCCTGCAAGAATAATGCGTTCAGATTTCAGCGCAGACTTCGATTTTCACCCAATGATTAAGCTCCAACAATCCCATGACAACGTTCGCCGTTTTCACGCAATAAACACGAATCTGTAACAACAACAAAAAAATACAAGTGGAGATGGTTGCGTGAAAATGAAACTGCATTACAAATGCGGCAAATTTCGATTTCAAATCTCATTTCATATTGAATTGCGAGCCACCAATCGCCTTCATTTTTCCAATTGAGTGAACTGGAAGAATCCGAAAGGAGCAAACACGGCACACAATCATGAGCGTCGGATCATCGTAAGTTGGCGTCAATGGACGAACGCGAAATGGAATCGAGTTCAGAATGAGCACAAATGAAAAATCGATAGAGCGCGAGCTTTATTATCATGGCTTGCTGCCTAGAGAGGATGTAAAAGTAATATCAATCATCTCGATTCGTTTATTCCGATTGATATTATCTAGATGATGCTTACGAAGAATGGCGAATTTTTGATTCGTACATCGGAGCCGAAAAAAGGAGAACCGCGCTCGTTCATTTTGTCAGTCATGCATAATACAGCTTTAGATGAGGCATCCGCGGTAATTCTTTCTTCTTTGAAAGCTCCCATAATTTTTTTGCTTCAAGATAAAACATTTCGTAATCAAATACGCAGCCAATAAGTTTATGATCGAAAAGTACTCGTTCGATACCATTCAACAAATGATCGAACATCACATGAACGGCAAGGAAAGTATCAAAGACGACGTGATGATCACCAAGCCGGTGCTGCGACAGCATTGGGAGCTGGACCATGAGAACATCACAATTGTCAAGAAGCTCGGCGAGGGAGCTTTCGGCGAGGTCAGCATGGGACAATTGCGGCTGAAACGGCTCAACAAAAGTGTTCCGGTGGCGATCAAACAGGCGAAACTCGACAAAGTCACCAAAGAGCAGATCAAGGAATTCATGAGCGAGGCACGAATGATGAGACAATTCAGTCATCCCAATGTTGTTCGCTTCTACGGAGTCGCCGCCGGTTCAGAGCCACTTTATATGGTCATGGAGTTGGTATGCGAAATTGCTCAACGAAATGCCTAAAACAAAATTTGGCGCTCTAGGCTTCGAACGGCGCTCTCGACAGCTATCTTCAGAAAAATCCCGATTTACCCGTTGAGAAGCGTAATGAGATGATTCTACAAGCCGCATGGGGTTTAGAATATCTTCACGGGAAGCCTGTACTACATCGAGATATTGCCGCGAGAAATTGCTTATATGGTGACGGAAAGGTGAAAATCTCGGATTTCGGTCTGACGCGTGCCGGTACCGTATATCAGATGGATCCATCTCGCAAGGTTCCAATTCGATGGCTAGCTGTTGAGACACTCAAACAGCAAATCTACTCTCAAAAGACTGACGTCTGGAGTTACGGTATAAACAAGAGAAGCCTGTAACGTTTGATATAAGGAACAATCATTGTTTAGGAATTATGTGTTGGGAGATTTTCAGCAATGGGGTTGAACCGTATCCCGGAATGACGGTTGCAGAGGTGAATGGCCAAGTTCGAGAAGGCTATCGAATGCCAATTCCACCAAATGTCAATCCAGAAATTTCAAAGATGATTACAGTAGGACACCAAAGATCGGGTCACCCCCGCAATTATAGAGTTGAATTCAGACGAAATGTTGGGCAGAAAATCCAAATGAGCGTTTCACAATGGCCGAAATCGCGACGTTTTTACAACGCACCACCGGAATACCGCGTCCGAATTTCGCCGCCATCGCCGCTCAACACGCCGCCGAACTTGCATCGCTCAATCACGTAACATTGAAGACCCAAAAGCGCAAAGGAAAAAAGGGAGGAGGAATGCCGAAAGGAATGATGGCCTAATTCGCGTATTTCGAATCAAACGCCATCCAAATAAATTATTTAAATTAAATACCTTGTCTAAAATGAAAATTCGACGCAAATAGGCGGCTCCAACGAATCGCAACGCATTCTCTTCGAACATGTACATTTCGTCACTGCAATTCGTCGCGCGTTTGTATATCGTGTTGAGTTTTCGGACTAGGGACATGTCGTTGAATTGCTTCACGTATCTATGGACAGTGCGAAGCAATCCGAAAAATTTCTGATGACGCTGAGCAGCACATTGCTTGTAGATCAACCATTTTACAAGGCTTTCCGCTTCGAGACTCAACGGCCTTCGAAGTTGGTCAATCTTGAATCGAGCAGTTGAATCAGATTGAAATGAATTTAACTTACGATGCAATATAGAGCATGATTGGTTGCTCGAACTGCCGTCGAATCTTTGGATGGCTCACGGCAGAAGAACTGAGAAGGAAATTGGATTCCATAATCATCAAGCAGCTCTAAACAAAAATCATTATATCCAAGAATTTTTTCAAACTTCAAACTCACCAATCAAATCCGAATTTGTTGCCGACGATTGCTCTGAATCATCTAACATATCTTAAAATTGTAACTATTTTTTTCAATATAAATTTTTGAAAATATTCCAAATTTTGAATAGTTGAATCAATATATACAAAAATTCGAAACACTTAAAACAAAAATATTTATATCCACAACAAAAATAGTCTAAAGTAACAATAAAGATCAACAAAAAAAAACAACTTAACAAACAACAACTTATCGTCGCTTCATCTTCATATTTCTCTTTTTCTCATTACTTGGGGGCCTCAAGAGCATTGCAGCTCGAAGTGAATGTAATTGTTGAGCACTGGCCACGTCAAGTTTAACTAGATCTGCACCAAGCGCCTCGAAAAGCTTTTCAATTTTCGATGGCGGAATGCCGAACGCGTTTTGGAAAGGAGAAATTGGAACTTTGTGTTCGGGAGCTGAAAAAAAAAGAATTCAACATTTTTTTTTCTCGAATTGCCTCACCGAGAGTCAAAGCCAGTGCTAATGTATAGGCAAGAAGTCGATCATAATCTCCAACAGTAACTCTCATTCTTTCAGCAGACCGTCCAGTCGATCCTCGATCTGATTTGCTATCTAAATTCGTATATTTGAAAAAAAAACAAACATAAATTAATTAACAAACTTGAAACGAAATCGGATAGAATTTTCTGCCTAAATGTTAACGGCATTCGCATCTCATTCAAATCCTTTTTCAACAAGCTTCGCGATTTTCCAATTTTCTGAAGAAAAAAATCAAGAATATGTTTACTGGAAAGAAATTCAAAGATTACCGAAAGAAATTCGACCATTGTCGAAAGTAGAAGATAAGCCGCTGCACGTTCTTTAGTATTCTCGTTGTACATAATGAGAAGAACAGCTTCGGGAACACCTTAAAAATGAGAGAGGCTGTTTTTCTTTAAGCATTGCATTTTGTTTGTAATCCAACCCGCTTCGAGTTTTGCTTTTCGTTTTTTCGACATCAATTCGGTGGCCTCCTCATATACAGCATCAATCTCAACATCGGTGACAAACAACGAGATTGGATAAATCTCTCTGGGCAGATTTCCATGAACCGCCGGTGGCAAAATCGACGACGCCGTCGCAGAAACCATCGAAATGTGCTCGATTTTGATTTTCTCCTCCACATTTTCGTCGGTATTGATCGAGTCTGCAAACGCCGTCTTTCGCATTTCGTCGAGAGTTCCCTTCAATCAATTTATTTCAATTCAAAAATGTGTAAAACGCAAATTCACCTGCTCGATTGTTCTTCTCTGCGCGGCTTCTTGCATTTTTATTTTCTTGGCTGATCCGAAATTCTCGGTGAGCAATTTGCGCTTCTCAGCCCAATTTTCGACAGCAATCGAATAATCCTTGTTGAAGTCATTCTTCTCGACTTTTCTTCAAATATTGATAAGTTTAAATTGTGGACTGCTTGAAATACATACTTGGCTCCTAATAATTCTTCAACATTTGTGGCGAATTTGCTTTCGAACGAGTATAAACGCGTCGGTCGAAATGTGACTTCACCAGTTTCCTGAACAATTCAATCAATTTTCGAGAAGAATCGTACAAAACAAAATTTGCCTTATCGACAATTGCCGTCACAAAATCATATCCCTCATCAACACAATTCACTTCGTGCCCAACTTCTATGACATTCTCACTAATCTCTCCTTTCACTGTATAAAACGGCGGCTCTCGACGGGATTCTGGCATGTGCTTCTCGAATCGCAGCTAAACAATTTTCATTTGAAATTCATCATTAATTTTTATCACCCACTTTTTCTAAATCCTTCGGCCTGTTGTGAACAAAATTGGCAACAATATCAGCTTCAGCGGCGCTATCCAAAAGCTCTCGCTTATGAGCTGCTCGTGTATTTCTTGTTTTTCGCAGTTCCTCACTTGTCAAAAACATCTAAAATTCGTTTTAATACGACAATCTACACAATCTCAAATACTATTGCGGGCGAAAAACCCAAAAAAAATGAAAATTCATCGATTTTTGGCAATTTTTAAACCGTTTTATAAAGATCAAATACAATTTAGAATTAAGTCACATTAAGAGAGAAGAGAATTAAACTGATTAGTGAGAAAAAAATTGTGATTTGGCAGGATAAAACACACATAAAAGCAAGATAATTTTGATGACTCTTCAAATAGATTGGCTGCAAAGAGGAACCTAATCAAAAAAGGCATAATCATTAATACATTTTTAATTGTGGAATGGGGAGGAAGTGAATTCTATTGCCTTCGTCGAGTTGGTCGACATATTGTACGAGATCCCTAAACAATACTAATCAGAATTTTTCAATTGCCTCTCTTTACAACTTGAATTTGATGATTACTCTTATTGGATTCTGCTTGTGGATATTTATTTTCATTATAAGTACTGCTTGGGCCTGGTTCATTTGATTGCTAAAAAATGAATTGTTTAAGAAACTTAAAGTAAATTCCAGCAAAACCTCAAAATGTTGTTCCTCTTGAGATTGAATTATTACACGAATGCCTTCCGGAATTTCCCCAACTGGATTCCCATGTTCATCTGTATAAAAAGAACAGATTCAGAAAAAGAAAATTATAACTGAAACCTAGTGTAATCGTCGTGACTTTGTCACCATTCAATCCATTGTGCTGATCGGTCACGATATATCTGAGCAGCGGAAATTTAACACATTTGAAAATTGCGCAATACTTACTGCACATTTGGCTGGCCTTCAATTCGTATTATATGCGTGTTTGATTGATTCGTAGATTCAGAAGGAATAACCTAAAATGAAAAAGGAAAATTTGAAGAATTCATATCGTCAACGGTCAAAAATTCAAAACGCATTACCAAAAAATCTACACAAATCGCGAAATAACCTAGAAACTTACTATGTTATTAGTGTAGGTTTTCGCACTGTGATCCATACTCCGGTCAATACCTTCCTGAAACCAATATTTTGCCGGCAAAACTTGCTGAGATTCATACCGACAACATTTTCTTTGGCTCTTTTGGTATCAAATCGACAAGAAAATCAAACTGCTCATTTTTTTCCAAAGCCATCATCACGTCCGACTAAAAATTGTTTGATTGGTTTTATTGTTGAGTTCAACGCTGATATATCGAACCTTTTGCAATGTTCTCCGCCTACTCTCATCGACGAAATGCCATGTTAGAGCGGTCACCTCTTCAATAAACAATTCGCATGCGGCAGCAAGAAAAACGTGAGCATCTCCAGCAATCATCTATAATAATGAAAACGATCAAAAATATTGTTGACTAATCAAAAAACTAACAAGATTTTTCATCGTGTCATCCAGTCGCATAATTTTTTTGACTCGAGCCATTGGAAGTGTCATGTGCTTACATTTTTCGCGCATTTCTTCCTAAAATATTCATTTTTCTATTATTTTTTGCTGCATTTTTCGCCTACCTCGGTTATTGTCAGCATTTGTCGTTTTTTACTCGCCCAAAAATGCTCTGTATACTTTTTTAAGCTAACACAACTTGGACCAGGGATTGTTGTATTGTGCCACCTTGGAGGACCAATAGTCTTCCTTACAGGTTCTTCAGAACCAAATGAATTCGAAGCAATTGATGTACTTGGAAGCGATTCCTGATGATTTGACGATATCATCGTGCATGTGACATTTGATTCGGTTGAATTTGTATATACTGGTTGTTGTTCCATTTGAATATCGCTGGAGGTTGTTGGCTGTTTCTAAATTAGCAACAATTATCAAACCAAGTAGAATCAATTAAAATACCGGATCAATTTGGTACGGCATTGAGCATTCCGGACTGTTATAGTTCTATAATAATGATGATTTCATATCAATAAAATGTGAGTTTCTAATATTTCTCTTACCATATTCGTATTTTGCGAAAGATCATGATAAGATTTAGTCGAACAAGGTTCTTGCTGAAAGATGAAAATAGTGCGTAACAATTTATTTCTGTTAAAATGTCACAATTTTAGAAATTGTATAGCATTTTCTTAAACAGATATTTTTGAGCTACATTCTTCTATATCAAATTTGGCTTCAACACTCTACTCGGTATGATAATGAATAATAATTTAAAGTATTTATAAATTTAAAAAACCAGAAAAACAAATAAACTTTTTTTGTTTTTAAATTCAATTTTGTTTATATCAATTCAATTGTTAATCTATAACAATAATATTCGAAATGTTATATAACTAATTTAAAAATTATAAAGTAGTAATTCATTATTGAATGAAAAATTACCTCTGCTACTTGATTTGTCGTCACATTGTCCCCGAAAACAATGCCATTTGTATTGTCAATCTGAAAAATTTCATTTAAGATAGTCAATAAAAAATTAAACCTGTGCTTGATACGGTTCTACATCATATCCATGGACATTGCTTGAAGGCATTTGTGTGTATGACATAGTCAAGAGGTAGACGCTACAGAAATATATGCCCGTGCATAAAGGATGAGCTTGGGAACTAAAATAATAACTATAAAAATATATTCAATTACGAAATAAAAATTTTCGGTAATAGCAATATTGAAAATATTTAAAAATAATTACTAAATTTTCTTCAAAGCGTAATAATAAGTAAAAAATGCAAAATTACTGAAACGGATTGAACGGACCACGAAAAAAATAATAATGCTGAATTGTTTTCGTAATATGTTATGTAAGGTCTGCAAACACACGTACGCAATTAACAACGCGTGGCCGAATTTATTTCAAGATATTTATATCGGCCATATTCATTGGCGTGATGCTCTTATTGCTTTTATTCTACACATTGTGGATAATTGTTCTTCTTGGATTATTTGTGTTATCAAGAGAAGTGTTATTCTTAAAATTTCACAACAGAAAGTATTCAATATATGGAGCATCTTTGTGCACAATGTGAGAAACAATATTTCTTCTGAAAAATTAGTTTTAAATTAAAGTGCAATTATATTCGAAGCTGTGTTGATAATCGAGGAGCGGAAATGGAAAAATAGTAATACTTTCAAGTATTTCTTCTTCTAATAAAATTAATATTTAGATAGTTTATTTGGATGGTTAAATCGAATTTTATTCGCGTCTCACGACGAAGCTCAAGTGATCTGGCATGTTAATCCATTGACAGTACCAATTAGCTTAATAGGAAGAATAATAGTTTTGATAGCTTATTTTGTAAGCGATTCCTTGAAATATTATAAATTTCGTTTTATTTCAGATCGGTGAAAGTTGCGGTGTGTTTGTCGCAAGATTCATTTCGCAACTTCCAACGTTTGCCAGTTTATTGGCATTTCCTTTAGTCTTTATTTGTGCCGTCATCGGAATTTTTTGTTTATTTGGTTATCAATTCAATCTAGGATATGGTTTTGTAAAAGTCGAACGCGTCAATTGGATATCGATGAGCATGCCAAGTCCTAAAGCCCAAAAACGGGCTTCCGTGACACGAATCGATAATTATGTCAAAAAAGTTAACGAAAAATACCAACGGGTAGCATCAAAATTCCACTGAATAAATGTTTCACTTGTGAAAACGATTTATCTCGCATTCTAAACGGGAACGGTTAAATAAATGAATCTATACAAAACATTAAAAAAGGCTCGATGAACTTTTCTAAATGATTCGAAATCATTTAATGCTGCTTCATCTCGTATGGTGGAATGAGTCCAGAAGATTCGGCTCTGGCCTTCTTCTCAGCCTCGATCTCATCAAGATATGGCTTCAAATACCAAGTCTCCTAAAATTAATCTGTAGAAATTATTTCTAGTATAATACGAAACTTACATCTTCCCACTTGGTCCATTCAGCCTTTGGAAGCTTCTCTCCGTGAAGAGCGAGAGTATGAGCGCGAGAAAGACGAACCTGAATGTTCAAATCGTTCTTTTTTTTTTATACACATATTGTTAAAGTCACGTGACTGCGGAAAATTGGCTAAACACCCAAATAACAGCAGTCCTAACACAAATCTAGTGTAGATTTATGTGCTAAGCACCACGCACTCAGACCTGCCCTTAAATTTTTTGGCATTTGGCCAATTTTCCACACTACTACAATATTTGAAATTTACTTTGCGCTGATCAAAGAGATGAGGCTCTTTGAGATTCAATCTCTTCAAAGCCTCGGTAACTTCTGGAGCAGGCTCGAAGTAGGTGTCATGGAATAGAAGGCCTGCAGTCAAAATAATTTTTAAAAAGAAGTTAACAAAGAATGACAAACCGTATTCACGTCCTCCCCAAAGGTTGTTCCAAGCGAACTTGCGCATGTAGTTGACAACTGGGCCTGAAAAAAAAGGGTTTGGGAATTTAAAAGTATAGAAAATGTTAACGCTGCAAGAAAAGAAAAAACAATGCAAAGTGATGGTTTTTCTTTCCTTTTTGAGAAAAATTTCTATTTTTATTTTTTGTGTTGTCCTTAATATTGTAAAAACGAGTGATAATCAGTGACTTTAATCATAATTGATTAATATATTAAAACAATTTTTTGCACTTTTATAAATTTGAAATTCTAATTTTTATTGAAAACTAACCATTGTAGGCGAATTTAATTGCCTTGGCGGCTGCGTTGCTGGCCATAACCTGAAAAAATAAAACATATTTTCATGGTTGATTTGAAAAGAAACTTTAAAATTATTTAAGCTTTTATAAGGGAATATAGACATTAAATGTTATAAAGAGCAATGATAAATAGTTTTAAAAATAAATATTACTGATTTGTATCATTTCTATGCAGTTACGCAAGAAAATTGGGGAATGATGAACAAAAACGAAATGAACAGTGCGTAGGCTAAACATGAGGCAAGTGTAAACGCGGAGCCTCGTACAAAACATTCGTTTCAAATATTCAACGAGAATATTTTAAACTTCATTTCTTATTTTTATTTTTAAAATTTATTTTTTGTTTTTGTTGACAAAACATTTATAAATTTCGTGAAATTTTTTATTTGCTATCTCATCTATTTTTCGCTCTATCGTTGCATTATTATCTAGTAAAATAGGAAAATATTCTTGCAGGATGGAAGTTCTTATAGAAAATCGCGACTTTGATGGATTAAAAGAGTATATTAAAAAAGAAAAGAAGAGTTCGTAAGTATTTCTGTTAAAAATTTGATTATTAAAACAATTTTAGAAAAGATGAAGAACTAATAACATCGATAGTTGATGAGCTAATGCGAAAAAGAGGACTTAAAGTTGCTCAACAGCCAGCGGCAACCATTGAGGACTTCACCCGACGCCATTTCCATTTTTCCTTGCAATTAATGAAAGCGGGTTTCTGCTCAAAAATGCTTCCAATCACTACTCTACAAGATATCCTCGAATCGAGCACTATCGAAAAGTGCAAATTGCTGTTCACAATTGTTGAAGAGCACATGCCTGATTTCAAGCAGCCTCCATTAATTGATAGTGCGCAAAACTCGATTTTGAGATGCTGCAATGATCTTCTGCGAAGGCTCAGCCGAACAGCGGAGACTTCGTTTTGTGGTCGAATTATGTTCTTCTTAAGTAGATATTTGCCATTGTCTGAAAAGTCTGGCCTCAATCTCATGGGACACTTTAATGTGCAGAATATCACCATGTATGATCAGGTGGGATTGATTTTTCTAGATGTTTTCTTATACAATTATTTTAGACCGAATCCGAAATGGAGTCGTTAATGGCTGGAACGACTGCTGAAGCAGAACCAAGCGAAGACATGGAGGTGGGCGAAATAGACGATGATGGGGTTAAGTGAGTTGTGGATTTGATTTAAGTTCATACAAAGAAATGAATTATGCAGAGAAATTCAAATAACACCCGAAATGTACCGTCAGTTTTGGAATCTTCAAAAATTCTTCTCAAATCCGCCGTCAATTTTTGAAAAAGATAAATTTTCTCATTTCAAACAAGTATATTTTTTAAATTCATATGTAATGGTGAATGGAAAATTTTTAGGATTTATCAATGGTTCTCAATTTGATTGCTACGAATAAGTTAGAAAAACCATCGCAAGAAGATGAAGGGCTTGAAAAAAACACGAAAAGCAAATCGGATGAGCTATTCTTTCCCAAATATCTGACGAGTCCCAAGCTTCTTCCACTTCAATTGAACGATTCTCAACTTCGCCGCCATTTTCTGTTGCAGTGTTTATTTGTATTCCAGTATCTAGTTTCAGATGTTAAATTCAAAACTCAACCCAAGTATGAATTATTCTAAAAGCGGCTTCTGTTACTTGAAATTTCAGAAAGCTTACTGAGGAACAAACTAAGTTTATAAATTCCACTGAGGAGAAATGCTTCAAACTTCTCGCCGAAACGATGCCAAAAGGTTCATTGTTCACATCGATTTGCAAGGTTTTTCGTCAGTTGATTGAATTTTTAAAAAATTGACATTTTTTGTAGAAAATTTTGCACCGCGAAGCAGAATGGTCGGCTTGGAAAAATTTGAATTGTCCGGATTTCACCGAAAAAGCTGATAAAGCTCCGATGCAGTTGTATAGGAAGTGAGAAAAATGAAAAGATTGTCGATAAAAAATTTTTTATCAGACGAGCTCGCACCGAATTCGATCCTTCTTCGTTAGATCTCGGCACGCCGGAACTTACAAAATTATGGACGAATGAACCGAATATTCTGGAAGCTTGTAAAAGCTTGGAAAGGTAGGCGAACGTTTTTCAAATCATTTATGGGATTCTTTCATAGATTTAAATATTCGAATTTATGAAGCGGTTTTATTTTCATTTGAAATTGTATTTTAAAAAATTGCAGAATGTTTTTCCCAAATATCGTTGACTTCATTCGAGACCCATTGGATGAGATGGATCCGGAACAGCAAGTTGAAGAACAGTACAAGTAAGTTCTTTATAAAACATTTCATTTAATCCATTTCATATTTTTTTGCAAGATCTGTCAATTCTCCAATGTTCCAATGGCGATGTGCCCGATTATTAATGACGGAATCACCGCAATACATTGCAAAACTTGAAAAGACTCAGGAAGCGACGAGTAATATCAAAGAGTATTTGGAGAAGACCATTTATAATACCGCCAAAACGCATCCGGTATTGGATTTTCTTTTTGCCAATTGCCTTGAATTTCATCTACCGATTTTATCAGGAATTCAAAGAAGAGATTTCTGTGCGAGAAAAACGGGAAGCCGAAGCACGGAAGAAGGTTGAGGAATCGTTGAAACGAAAATTGGAAGCATCAGCAACGTCATCACCAAATTCTTATACGGAAAATGCGTTGACGGATGAGCATTTTGAAAATTTGGCGAAAGCCTTGGCAAAACATGCGAAACAGCTCGCTGTCGTGCTAAATGTTGATGAGAAAGAATCAGAAAAGCAATTGAGGCATTCTGGAAAGGTAATTTTTTTTTTATTTTTCAGAAAAAATTTTTGAATGTGGAATTCATAATATTTTGGAAAATTTATTTTCCAATGTACACTTATTAAAAAAAATTGCAGGAGGTTGATTTTTGTCTACGGATATTGAGAGAATGGGCGGATAGAAACGGACGATCTGGAAAAACTCTGTTGAACAAGCTGATCGGAGATGTAGAAATTGTGGAAATTGCCACAAAAACATTGAAGGTGTAATTTTTTTTCTAATATTTTGAGTCTCATTTTTTTTCAGAAAGCACTGAACGACTGATACGGATTCTCAATAATTTTCATTGTTGTTGTTGTTTTTTGCTACATATTTTATAATTCTTAATATTCACACACAATTTATGTAAATTCGGGTGATAAAATGTTCTCTGAATTTGTTCTATTGGCCTCTCCTTTTTTTTCGAGCGTTTTTCGCTTAAAACATTATTTTTTAATAATTGAGATTGAAATTTTATTTTTTTTTTATTAGAAAATGCCATCATTTTTCTTGAAAGGAAAAAAGAAAGCTACGCCGAACAAAGATAATCGAAAGAGGGTAGGGTTATTTTTGTTTTTAACATTCATCGAAGTTTTCAGAAAAACGTGAAAAACACCCAAAATGAAGAAATTGTCGCAAAAATGTCTCGACGGCAAAAGCTGATGGCCAACACTGAGTTACACTCGGATGATGAGGTTGTCTAATGATAATAATTTGGAGGAAAATAATATAGAATTGTGATTATATAGGATTCACTAATGGGAAGTCCTCAAGCTTCTGGAGGCGAAAGCGACGTTGAATATGAAGACGCACACGAGAGGAATTTTCGAGAAGCAAAAAAGTTGCTTGAGAAAATTCAGGTATACTTTTTATGAGCATATTCATCAAATTCAAAAAATTACAATTAATTTGCATTTTTTTTATTTTTCGAATAATTTCGAGAGAAAACCATTTGTTTATTATTTTCTTCTGCAGACCGTTGCCAAAGATGATGAAGAGGTTGAGGAGAAGCTGAAGGAGGACGCAATTATGAGAACTGGAACACAAATGAGACAGATTGCAGATTCTGTCAGTCTCAGCGATGACGATGAATTTACATACAAGGCGCACAGGTTTTTGTTTGTTCAAAACGAATGTTATATGCAATTTGTTTTGAAGGTTGTCGCCGTTGTGCGTCGCATTTTCACCAGATTCTCGATATATTGTCAGTGCCGGTAAAGAATCGAGTATTGTCAAATGTAAGATCAATTGTTAGAAAAACCCCATTTTAAAATACAAACAGTCGGTTGATCTTCTTTTTCTAGATGACGTGAAAGAGAAAAAAATAGTTGGAGTGATAAAACGAGTCAAGAAATCCAACGAAGTGCAAAAAGCGCATTACGGTGTTATTTTTGCTTTGGCTGTATCACAAGATCAGAAATTTTTAGCTTCTGGAGGATACGATAATGTAGTCAAGGTGACGGCTATCATTTAAAACGTATGTATAAGATGGTGAAAGATTTTAGATTTGGAATTTCAACACATTAGATCATATTAAAGATTTGAGTGGGCATCGAGGCGCCATTTATTCACTTTGCTTTCAACTCAAAACCAATAATTTATTTTCTGCTAGTCAAGATCGTTCGGTAAAGGTATGACAATGCAATTTTTTGGTGTTGAACAAAAAAAAAATCGCGGCTAATTTATTTGAGATGTGGGATGTTGATCAACTCGGACTTGTCGACACAATGTATGGCCATCAGGATGGTGTTCAGCAGATTTCGATTCTTTCGAAACAACGAGTTGCAACTGTCGGCGGTCGCGACCGAACAGCGAGATTGTGGAAAGTTGAAGATGAAAGTCAATTGGTAATTGCATTCTGCGATTTTTTTTGTAAAACATCATGTCATAATAGATGTTTACCGGAATGCCGAATTGCACGAGCCTCGATTGCGTCTCAATGATCAACGAGGAGCACTTTGCGACGGGATCGGCAGACGGGTACGGTCATTTGTTTTTTTTTTGCCATTTCATTTCATATTGGCCAATTTGCCATTCAATCCTCTCAATTCACAACAATTCCGGTTATTTTCATTTCATTCAATTGGGTTCGATTCCTATTGACCTCTTCATCGATGGTTGCCAATAGCATAATTGGTCGACTACGGCAAGTTTGGCCGCGCATTTCCTCTATTTACTGATTTCCTCTATTTACCGGCGGTGTCGAGAAGAAAAAAGTGGTGTTTTACTCTCGTCCGATGACATAGTGATGCGTCAAAAATTTTTGGAATTGTTCTCACTTGATCAACGTTGAGAAACTATTTCTGCGTAACCTACCAAGCAATTCATGAGTTTGAAATTTTGTCGATTCAATTTTTTGTGCTCATTTCAATATTATCTTGTATTATCGCGTTCGCGTCATTTTCTTTGTTGGGCTTTTTAAAATTAATATTTTTGATACATTGAATTTTTCTCGTTATATTTTCCTTCTGTTTTATGCTCTTTTAAATTTCAAAAGGATTCTCCTGCTTTAGCGAAATCGGGATAATCACTCTTTTTGCAAGTCCTACGTGCTCTCCTCACGCGAAAATCGTCGACCGCGCCCCGACCGCCGAAAACCGGCCGAGCATTTCCGCATGGCGCGGAACACCGAATGAATAATCTCGTACGTGCGGTCTTGTCTTGTCGCGCCTCTCATACTGTGGCTCGAGCTCTTCTCGTTTCGATTCGTTTTTTTTTTGTAGAATTTGTTTGCTCTTCCAGGTGCGCGGTGTGCTTTACGAGTATTCTCTCGCATCGTTCCAAAGGATCAACACGTTCTTTTTTTTGTTGACGCGAAGCGCTTTGAGTTGCCGTCGAAATTTTCGCGTGCGCTTTCACATTGTACCCAGTCTCGTTCGTTCGGTCATTGAGGTTCTCTCTAGGGTACTTCTAGGTAAAAATTATTTGTGTCTGTTTTTTTAAACCTAACACTTCACATTTTACACAATTGAATTGAATTTGTGTTTTTCGACGTTTCATTTCTTTCGAAATTCGGCAGCGATGTATTGAATTATCGTAGAACCGATGGCAAGAAACGTGCGATAAATGAGGCGCAAAAAGAATGCAGATTCGGCATTCTCAAATCTCTACACGCCTTGTCGCCTAGTAACCAAATCGTTTTGTTTTCTCGTTGTAAGAGAATGTGTTTCCTGAGTTGATGAAATCTATTCCTTTAACTATACTATTCCTTATACTATTCCTTATTTAACTATTCCTTTACAATTTCAAGATAATATATTCTGTAAATGGCTGTTCTCATTTCCTCTTCCTTATTATTAATATAACGAACTATATACAACATCGTTTGTTTTCACCATCTGGTTTTATGCGTAATTAGAAGTTTCGATTAATGCAATTTCGAAATTTGCTTTCATTTTCATTAACATTTTTATTTATGTTTCTCTCGAACTCTCTCCTATAAATCATTTCTTATAAGGCCATCGTTTTAAGTTGGTTTAAGATTCGATTATAGATAGATTGGACGCTTGTAATAAGATATGGAATTGAACGAGTTTCCACCTGGGGGGGGTGTCCCGAAGCGATTTTTTTTTGTTGCGATCCTATGTCATATCCAAGTTTTGGAAATGGAAAGTGTTGAAAAATGCGCCCGCAACCTAGCGTTAGATACCATCAGAAGGCGCGCGCGTGCGCGAATTCCCTTTTAAATTGGCATTTCTGTAATTTCGTGGTCTTTTTTTACAACGACCTCAATCTTCGCTCCTAATCCTACCAGTTTCACACCAGTAGCTCGGTTGACGATAATTATGGTTGGCGGCGTGCGTCTTCTGTACAATGATGAATAATGCAATTTTTTTTTTCGTTTTCTTCTTCGAACGAGAAACAATTGTCAACACCACGCATCGTCCGGAAGCTGTTCCTATTTATTGTATACACACGCGCACACGGCGAGCCGATACACGTACGTGGATCATTAAGCGGCCGTGCACTTGAGGAATTAAGCTGCCGACGGCAGGTTTTTGTTGCGTTTTATGAACTGTCGTTGAACGAGATGATTTTTGTGGACGTTCCCTTCCGACATTCGACTCAATTTCAATAATGTTTCTATTTGATTTCTCTTGTTCTATATTGGGATCGATTGAGTACACAAATTCTGGCAGAAATTTTGCTATTTGGTTAACTTTGTTTGATTTTTTCTTTTGGCCCCTTCTTCAATTTTTCCCTTTTTTTTGAAGTAAATAACAGTGTTAAACGTTTGAAAAGTCAATAATCCTCAATTTGATTGAATTGGCTATTCACTATCATTTGGAATAATTGATAGATATCAATATAGCGAGCGAAAACAGCGTATCAATCATTTGGTAGCGGAAATGATTTTGCCATGTGTTGAACGATCTTCGACTTCAAATCAATCTAATGGATCACATCAATGTTTTAAGAATTTCGTTGCATTTTTCTATCACTACTTCGTCTGTGATATTTCCTTTTTTTAATAGAATTACCGAATTGCAATGTTTATTTGAAAAATAATTAGGTTATTTTTTTTACAAATTAGTTTGAACGCAAAAAATAATTATCGTCTCGAAGTATCATTTTTCTGATCATTCGAACACTCTGTTCTTTTTTTTCTTTGAACTTCCCGACAACTAGAACGTTTGTTCAATTAGTCACTTTGTTTTGAAAACTCCATTCGTCATACTGGAATTCGTTGTTCAGCAAATGACGCCTAGACATTTTGTTCATTTTCAGAAGCATCGCATTATGGTCATTTTGGAAGAAGCGGCCGTTATTTGTGAGGAAAGAAGCCCATGGTTCAGCGAATGGAAGTGGCCGATGGATTGTGGCACTCACGGTTCTACCTTATACAGGTACATGATCCCCATGTATTCAATTCTTCGCAATTTTGTCGAAAATAAGCTGTGTTGTCAAATAGATTGAGTCCAAATGCCGCCAACTAGCAGCTGTGTAAATGTTTAAGTGCTAAAAAAAATGAGAGGATATGATGAGCGTTGGGGGGAGATTGTGAGCTTATTTCATGAAAGCACTAGCACACGAAACTAATTGACAGCAATTATAGATTTGATGGCAAGTGGATCGAACGAGGGTGAGCTCAAGTTGTGGAAAATCGGGCAAGATTTCAAGAAAATCACGCTCTTCTTTTCATACTCGATTGTGAGTTTTGCGCGAATCTCATTGAACCAACATTTTTTTTTGGTTTAGAATGGATTCATCAATAGCTTGCAATTCTCGCCAAATGGAAAAATGATCGCTGTGGCATCTGGAAAAGAACATAAAGATGGACGGTGGTGGGTAAGTGTAACACTAATGTAATATCATTCCTGAAATTTCCTTCGAAAAAAACAAAAGACATATGTTTTGAAATCGCAGTGCCCCTCATTTAAGGTTATGAAAGAAGCCCGAAACCAGGTGACCGTACTGCCTGTTCACTATGATAATGAAGAATCGAATACCGCTGAAGAATCGAAAGAAAAAACTGGCGTTGAATCGGGATCGGAAGATGATGAGGTTGGGGGTTCTTTTTTCGAATATTCCTTCCCACATAAAAATGCGATTTTAGAATGTTGAAGTTGAAGAGGACGACGAATGAGAGAGGTCAGTTTTTTTTTTCCATTGTGGAATTCATGTCATATCTCATGTGTCTTGTCGCTTGCTGCGATTTTGTGGCAGCTAGATTTCAAATGTTGTCGTTTTGCGAGTGAATCTTCTTTCGTCATTAGCTTTATCTTGATCTTGCGCAATCCAGCCGTCGTGTATCCGCCCAAAAACAAAAAAAAGTTGTCATATATTGTCTGCGTTTCGAGTGAAAACGAAATTGCCAAAAATGGTTATTATGCGATGAAAATTCAAATTTCATACATTCAAACGCGCTCCGTTTTTTTCCTATTCAATCATGTTAAATATTCGATTCGTTTTGTGTCGCTAATCAATTCTTCGCTGACAAATAGCACGTGTGGTTGAGAGATTAAAAAGAAATTGTAAGGTTTTTTGATTGATAACAAGTTGATAATGCGGTAGAAATATTCGTTGCTATTTTTTTTTGACATTACATTTTATTTCATAAAGGTTCAAAGAAAAAAAAGGAAAAAAATTAAGAAAAATGAAAGAAAAAAATATTTTCTGTTTTTTTCGTACCATACTGTTATTTTGAAGTCCTGAAATTTTCTCAATTTATTTATTTGACCCTTAAGGAATTTTTCTATTTGCGATACAAGTTCCGTTTAGAATTATGAGTAAGTGCGTCATTTGAAATTGATAACCGAATGAAAATTATTTCATTCCTTTTTCGATTTGAACTGATTTTTGGCACTCAAAATCAAATAATTTTTATAAAAATTACTTTATTCATATTGAAATTAAAAATATCTGGCATTTCAGTTCACTTTAATGCAAAACGGAACCAACGCACAATTGTCATGAACTATTTTTTAAATTTTAATTCTCAAACTCACTGATAAACTTCTCGTAATCATTTTGGGATCGATTGATTCCGGTGATAAAAAACTGAAAATTTTCCGACTAACGAATTGTTGTTTATTCAACATTTTCGATTCTCAATCAATGTTTGTTGTGCGGTTTCGAAGCAAAAGTAAAGTATACTAAAAATTTGATATATAACTCGATGAATCATATTTCCTCGCAAACGTCACAAAACAGTTTCAACATTTTAATCGTAAAATATTTCAGGCGACAACAATTCTTCGGCTTTCATTTCTCCAAACGTTGTTGGTTTTTTTTTCTTTGTTGAAATTTTTTGTTGATTTCCGCTCATTATCATCATTACCAATCAATTTTTATCGATTTCTTCAATTGTTGCTCGATTCTTTGTTGTTATAATTGTTATTATAAAGTTGTTGTTCTTTATTTATTTTTGCTCATTTCTTATTATATTACGCGTTCGAAATGTCGCGATTAATATCTGCATTTCTCAATGGAAACGTCTCTTGGTTTTTTCGTTGCATTTTTGGGACATGTTTACCTTATTCTTTTTTTTTAATCACATTTTCTTTTCGATCATTTCCATCGTTGTAGGCTCACAAAATCGAGTTTCGGCGGGAAAGAATAAGGAGAAGAAGACAAAGAATTGCGCAACAAAACAACCGGGCGAAATGGAACCGAACACAATGCTTGCCACTAGTGAGTCGTTGAAAAAAAATTAATAATTCGGTATTCACAAAAGAATTCTGTTTCAGTATGTGGCGCCCGTGGGCTTTATATGAAGAATAAAACGAGTATGGAAGCTTTTTGTACAGTAACCCTTCATGTGAGATTGCCTGATTCACGATTCCATTGTGCGCATTTGTTTTTCAGGGAAAAGGTTCGTTGAGGAGTAGAGCGGCGACAGAGGCCATTCAGTGTGAAGGTGACTGCAAGTGGGACGAAGTATGCGAATTGTAAGCAAATCGACGTTTTCTTTTTTCCTTAATTTTAAGATTTTTTCAGCAAGCTTAACGAAAAATTTAATTCGTTGACGATTGCAGTTTACAGTAAAGCGAAACTGGGATCGGGCGGTTTGAACAGTTTATCGATTCGAATTTTATTTCAACTTCATTTAGATGTTATTGGGAAATGCGAGATCGATTTGGAACAGGCGAAATCGTTGCAAAGTGGTCCGAATTGGCTGCGATTGAAGAAGCGAAGCAACGACGAGAAATATCGAGGAGAAGTTCAAATGCAATTCCAATTCTCCTATGAGAAACCGTCAATGTCAATCTCGTCGACGTCTCTTAATCATTTGGCGAATGAAGGAAAAGGTTGATTTTTTTTCTTGTCTGACCGCCTCTCACTATTCGATGTTCAGAATCTGGCGGTGGTCTCATGAGCAAAATGAAGCGGAAAATCAAACTAGCGAAAAATGGGCACAAACAGGCCGAAGACACGATGTCAATGGCTTCTGCGTGGAGTGTCGCTAGTACAAAGAGCACGAAGAGCCAGCGGTTCTTTGGAAAAATTGGAAAAACTCTTGGGATCAAAGACAAATCCTCGACTTTGCCGGTTGGGACATTCCTGACGCCTAATGATAATCATCTCGACACATCCAACGGGCTTTATGAAACATGCAATTCTGGTGGAACGGAAGGACTTGGAAGCCGAGAAAATAGGTTTATAATGCATTTTGTATTTTTTGCTAGAACATACATACAGTCAAAGCAGTTGAAAGAATTTGCTGATTTATTTCTTTTTTGTTCCAATTGGAATCCTTCAGCTCGTTCAATGTATTCGACAATGTCAACGGCGGCTATTCTCGACCTGCATCGACTGTTGGCGTCGCGCTTGGAAACAGCAGCAATCCATTTGCTGATGCGACTTCGCCACAACCTCCGCCAAGAGCAATCACCACTCCAACATCACGGCATTCAGCGACACTTCCACATGGAAATTATACATCACCGGCGGTATTATTCGATTACCAACGCGATGAAAAACGGGCACTCTGAGTATTTGTGAACCATCGTTCTTTTTCGATACGATAATTAAAATTTGAGTTTAAATTGGGGAAATTACCCAATTTTTTTGGGTACTAATATCCTGCGAATCAAACTCATCGTAAATTGGTTCAGTGTGCTCGTTGTTTTTGGATTTATAATATAATTTTATTGGAAAATATTTTAAAGCTACATTTTCAGATTGGAAAAGACTATTTCCAGCGGGCGCCGAGTGTTCATAGCAACGCTTCAAGTGGTTTCGAGTCATCTAAAAATCAAGTAATCCAAATGAGGATTTATTGAGGGGGGAAAATAAATTTTGAAATTTAGAAAAATATCGATCCTGGAAATGCGCAGGACTTGCTTGCTGTCATCGATAGTTTGAAGTTAGAGCTTCAAGTGAAGGAGAGTCGCATGAAGGATATGCAGAGCTACATGGATAACCTTGTAGGAAATCGAAATGGCATACAATGCGATTGTTCATTTTATTTTAGATTTCGAAAGTTATGGAGAGAAATCCCGAACTTCTTGCCGCTCATTCTCGCGAAAAACCAAAGATTCGATTCTTCTGATTCCTTTTTCTTGTCCTCTGTATCGTCTGTATATTCAATTTTTCTTGCCATTTTATGTATCAACATTAGTTTTTCTCTTCCCATTTACCAAAGAATCTATTTTTCATATTCTTTCATTTGAACAATATTTGTTGAATTCTGGTCAATTTTCGTGTACACTTTCTTCTACCCTAAATTTGTATTTTCATTATCGTCCGATGTATATTTAGTTCTGTTTAGTATTGCGCTTTAGTCGAATTTTAGCTCAAACCCGGTTTTTGTTTCTCCAGTTTTGGCATTTCAGCTTTTCCCCTTCAGCTCAACGGAGATTTTCGAAAATGCGTTTCGATTACCCATTTTCGTGTCGTTAATTTGTGAATGTTTTTGGCTTTTACTTATGGACCTGTTCATGCAATAAAAATGGGAAAAATTACACATCATTTTACGGCAGGTATAAAAATGACAATTTTAATGTAATTTTTTACAAATTTTTGTTTCATGTATAGGTCTTTTAAACAAATGCTTAAATACATTATTTTGAAAATAAACTGTGATTAAACATAATATTGTTGTTGGATTTTTTGATCTACATTTTTAAAATGGCGCCAAAGTCGGCAAAAAATGTCGAATTCTCAATAAAATGGCAGTCGGTGGTCAGTCTCCTTGGTTTTTCTTACCATGCGCGCTCTATCTTTGATTTGCATTTCTGTTTTGTTCGCCGGCGCGTTTTCAAAAGTTCCAACGACATATAAGGATAAGGACACAAAACCCGAGAAGATTGACAAAGTTGAACGTGAGTGCACTATTTTTTTTGCAAAACTCAAAAAAAATGAGCATTCAGGTCTCGACCACGATGTGATATTCCGAGCCCTTGGCGTTCCGTTTTGCATGCGCAAATGCATTGATTCATTTATCAACACGACGACAACACTGTGGACGATGAGCAATGTGGTGACACAGGCGCGAAGCATGTGCTCGGCTCATGCCAAATCGATCGCGTGCCTTAAAACGGACCAATTTTGCGATGTGCACAAAATCTTCAATGTGGCGACGAGCAGCGTCGAATATATGTGCGCGAAAAAGTTTGTGCTTTTCGAGAGAATGGAGAAGTGCCTTGAGCCGGTCGTCGACGATGTCATGAAGCGTAAGACGGAGCTCGAAAGCTAAGTGGTCGATTTCATTTAGAATGCGACAAATCGTGCTACGCCAGATCGAATCTGACCGCCTTCTCCAAGGATGCCAACATCAGATTCGCGGCGACGGTTGGCGGAAATGTGTTCATCGTGACTGACCACCTTGGCGAGCTCTGCGGATCTCTTCAATGCACGCTTCCATGCGTCACGAAGAAGTTGAACCAGGCTTGTCCGCTTAGTGGATGGCTGGCTCTCGTAATTACTTCGGTTATCAACCAATTGGATTTGTTGAATTTCAGGACATGCTTCTTCAGCCACTCGACGCTGCTGCGACGATGATTGACAACCTTGCTCCTGCTGTAAAGTTTGTTTGACGAGAAATTTGGACAAGAGAGAATGAAGCAATTAATTTACAGGGACCTCATCGGCAAGAAAATTGACAAACGCTGCAGATTTGCAATTCACACAACACAATTAAACCGGGTGCGCAATGGAGACTTTAGCGCTTTCCAAACAAAGTAGTTGCCCAACCTCGAGATCAATGCAACACAAGACTAACCCATTATTTATATGAATTGATTCATGGAGTCTTCTATATTTATTTTTATTGATTGTACATATTTTAGGTTCTTGTTTGTACATTTTCAAATGAAGTTTGAAAAATTCTGTAATTTTCGAGTTCGAATATTTGTTTTAATCATTAATATGCTGGCACATATTTCTACAAGTATGAAAAATTTTCATCTTCGTAATGAACAAATGAGGAATGGAGGAAAAATTGTGCGAAAAACGCAGTCAATTACGGTGTGCAACATTTTCCGCACAGTACGCAAGCACAACAAATGACGACATCGCGCGCTCATTTTCAACATTTGAATCGGTTTATCGCATACCTAATTTGTCTGCAACTTTTGAATCAATCTGATTTTTGTGCTGAATATTTTTGAAAGCTTCTCTTTAGCCTGATATTTGTCTTTATTTTTAGACAATTAGTGCATAGACATATATATATATATATATACATATATTAGCCATATTTTAACTGAAATTATATGCAATGTACCAATTTTATCATTTTTTTGGGCTATATCGGCTTGCAATGCACTGAAATTAAATTTTTCTGTTTTTTCTTGTTTTTCTTATGTTTGAAAATCCATTCCATTTGTTTGCATTGGTCGTATTTCGCAATATTTCAACTATTCAATTTTTAAAATTCTTCCATGTCCGTTAAAAACCATGCCAAAGTGTTTTTTTTTCAGAAATGGCTGATATTCAAATCTCACGCCAAGTTTATGATAAATTCAATTATCAAGGAAAATTGAAACTGTCTTGTTCCTATCTTCAAGAAATATTCGAAAACCACGGTTACCCTGGTCATGAAGGTGTTGTGCAGATTGTGGTATAAAAATCACTTCCTATCTATCATTTCAATGTAATGCAATGTTTAGAAAGGAAAAACTGATGTTGGAACGTTAAATGGATTCGATTTTTGCTATCGCCTTCGTATCACTGACGGAATTTTTATGTATAGTAAGTGAAATTTGCAATATTATTGTTACAAAAAGAAAACATTGCAGATTCTATTGTTTCAACGAAATGCGAAGCCAAAGTGGAGAAGTACACAAATTTTTTGGTCGAAGGAGCGATCATCGCCATATCCGATCTCGAACTGATGAATGGCGAGAATAAACCAACATTGGTTATACATGACTTTGACCTACTCTCCTGCTACCACAAGCTGCTTCTTAATCCCGACGGAACCAAACCAAAAACGCATAACGGAAAACCAGAAGAGCATATGGGATATAGATCAAGTGCAATAATTGCTGATGATTGGGCGGAAGCCGAAGAGTTTGCTCATGAGCAAGAGAATCGCGGTGTGCCGCCGCCGGCAAAAATTCAAAAAACCGAGAATGGTACGAATATGACTTGTTCAGCGATAATGCGTAATTTATGGTTTCCAGGAGCGGCTTCAGTTAATAAAGCCAGAGCGCCACCACCGCAAATGAATCGCAAAGGAGCCAGTAAAACCGAAGGCGGTGTGATGCCAATTGCGGCAGTCACTCCTTATGCGAGCAACTTCAAAATTCATGGAATGGTTTCAAGAAAAGAAGAAATGCGAACGTTGCCTGCCAAAAATATGAAGATTTTCAATTTCGAACTGACCGATGTTCACGGTGATTGCATACGCGTAACAGCTTTTAACGAGGTTGCCGAATCAATGGCTAGTTTGATTGTTGAAAACATGGTGAATATTTGCGTTTCGTATTGATAAAAATTGTTCAAATTCAGTCTTATTATGTATCCGGTGGTTCTGTTCGAGTTGCAAACAAACGATTTAATAGTACGGGACATGATTACGAGATTACGCTTCGATCGGACTCCAAGGTTTGTTAAAATGTTTTAATGATGAAACAAACGATTTTATAGGTTGAACCAGGAGGCGAAATTTTCTCGACGCCAAAATTGAATGTCAAACGTGTTGAGCTCAACAAAATTCCGTCCCAAATTGGAAATATGATTGATGTTCTTGTGGTTGTTGAGCGTATGGATGAAGAACCAACACATGTAAGTGTATGATCTCGATTTTCTCTAAAATAATGTTTCATTTTGCAGTTCACATCTCGTCAAGGAAAGGAACTCATCAAACGAGAACTTGATGTTGTCGATGAGAGTGGAGTTCAAATTCGTGTCACCATGTGGGGCGAAGAAGCGACTAATGTTAATAAGGATTTGGTGGGAAAAGTTGTTCTCTTCAAAGGTCTTATTCCAAAAGAGTTCAATGGTATGTCGGCATTGTTACTAGCCAATTTCATTTTTTTTCTTATCGCAGGAGCTTATTCACTGAACACGACTTCGTCTACTAGGATCCACAGCGTTCCGGACATTCCAGGCGTTGCTGAACTTTTCGAGTGGTATGAAAATGAGCGTCCGAAGGTGGATATTCAGACGATCAGTCAAATGGCGCCTAGCAATAGTGAAGGTATAGGATTTAATAATTCACTTTTTATTTTCTTTTTTTTAGCTCCTAGAACAATCGCGGGAATTATTGAAATGAGATTTGGAAATGAGTCGGAGAAGGGAGATTATGCCAGTTTGAAAGCAATGATCACTAGAGTCAATCCTTCAAATGCCATCTATAAAGGATGCTCAAACGAAGGATGCCAGAAGAAGGTTTCCAATATTTAATTAATAAATAAAAATATATGCTATAGGTAGTTGAAAGCGATGGAGAATATCGCTGCGAGAAATGCAATTCAAGTAGTACGACATTCAAATGGCTCTACATGATACAATTCGAGATTGCCGACGCCACCGGACAAATTTATGTGACTGCGTTTGGTGATACTGCCGCGAAAATTGTTGGAAAATCTGCGGCGGTGTGAATTTATTCTATTTACGATGAAAATTAATGTGTGTTCTTTAGGAGGTGGGAGCAATTCGTGAGGTTGATGAAAATGAATATAATGCGGTGTTCGAAAAGATTCAATTCCAACCGAAAATGTGGAGAGTGAGATGCAAAATGGAATCGTATAATGTAATATTTTCAAAAAAGATTGTTCGTAATTTTGAAAATTCTCATAGGAGGAAGTTCGCCAACGTGTGACAGTTTTCTCCGTTGAAGACGTGAACAAAGACAAATACATTGCTCATCTTACGGATCTCGTTGAACAATTGGAAGCGCTTTAATCTCATTATTCATTTTTTTGTATTTTCTTCAATCTTTTTCGAATTCAAACGTGATCTCTTCAATTCATTTCCGCCGAATGCTCCGTTTGCTTATTTTTGTACATTTTTGTTTTCAATATACCCACACACAATAACCAATCTACTTGAAATCTAACGATGGTATGGATAACATTTGTGTTACTTTTGCGCAATTCATCGAATTAATTGTTATCTTATAAAGGTTTGGAAATTATTTTTCCTTTCTTTAGGTAAATTCCAATAATACATTGGCCGAAAAGTAACAACAATACTAAAAATGCATCCTTTTTTTGGTTCGAATATGCTCATTTTGTAGAAATCAATCGTTAGTAGTTTTTTGAAAATGGAAGATATAATTGAATATATATATATATATATATATGTATATATATGTGTATTGGAAGATAAGAGATTATGGCATTTGAAATGTTTGTGGGGGTATGCGCCTTTAATTTGTATTTTTCTCATTTATGCAAAGTATAAACTCCAGTAAGCATCATTTCTCTATATTTTTGATGTCACGTTTATTCCTGCGCCATCATTTTCAACGATAAGCTTATCAAAATGTTTCACTTTTAATTGTTTCCCCCATTCGACGTTCGTCCACTTCTACCTAGATTTCGGCGCACGATCAATGAGGAAATGTCAAGACTGTCGGAATCGAGTGCCGAACTCCTGGCCGTCCTACAACCTTGAAATGTCGGCGTTGCGAAGAGAAAGCGCGCCTCGGAATGCCCTTGAGTCGAGGCCGTCGAGATAGAGATGAGAATGCAGCAGACAACGATCGACGAGCATTCAACACACAACGGCCAGCCAGCCAGTTTATCGGCAGCTGTCGGTCAGCGGCGACAGCTCGTCGGGTTGGTAGTCGCCGAAAACTTGTTGGAGGCAACGATCATTTCTTTTTTCTTGAATTCTACACATTCTTCGTTTATTTTCAGTGAAAGCTTCAATTAATTTCGAGTTTGCGCGTAAATACTCTTTTTGTTGTTGTTGGAAAATGCGCAATCTAATTTCAGAAATGATTCCTCTAAATATACAAAAAGGGTCGAAAATCAACAGAGAATTGAGCAATTTTATTGTTGATTTGGTCCTGGAACGAAGAGAAGACCTCATTAAAAACTCAAATCGAAGATTGACGACCGAGAATTTGGCGCGAAATGAGCACTGGCAAAAAATTGCCGAGATTGTGGGTTGAAGGCAACGCGTCAAAAAAAAGAAAACACTTTTCTTGAAGGTTAACGAACGATTCGAAATTGCCGCCGATATCGAACGGGTCAAATCGCACTTCCATAATCGCAAAAAGGTGTTGTTGGCGAGAATCAAAGACGAGTTCAAGTACTTGGGAATAAACGAATGAGAAGCAGCATGGAGAATGTTGAACTATATTTTAGGACTATTCCAAATATCAACGAAATGACGATCGACGAGAAAATTAAGGAATTGGTCAACCGTCGAATTTGTATTGACAAACATGATGAGAAGTTTGCGAAAGTTTGTCTTGAATTTGAAGAAGAAGAGAAAACGGCAACGGAATCGGTTTGTTCACAAAACTCTATTATGCTATGCTTTAAACATTGCAAAAATAAAAACAATTCAAATTTGAGTTTAAACTGTAAAAATTTGTGTACCGTACAACAGATATCCTGCGAATCAAACTCACCATTAATCAGAGTTCTCGTTTTTTGCTTGCGATTTTAATAAATAGTTGGAATTGGTGTACTGTACTTCGCAAGATCTGCACATCAAATTCACGGACTTATAAATTACAGTAACCATGTGCTTGATGTATTTTTTTGCGATTGTCTCATCGAGCGAAACCGTAGTTTTTCTCGGTTTTTGGCTCAGGTAAATGAAAATCAATCGGATTCGAAAATAATTTGTTTTTCAATCTAAATCGAATGTAAATTAATCTGTTTCGAATTATTCCAAAATTTCAATCGAATACGATTTTAAAATTGAGAATGAGAAATAAAAATGAGAGAATCGAAACCAAGATTTCAAATCGAATTTAAGCGTTTTCTAAATTGAATTTGAATTATTTTTCAATCGAAACAGATTGATATATATATATATATATATATATAATTTTTCTTCGATTTCGATTGATTTTTATTTACCTGAGGACGAAACACTCAGTATGTTTTACCGAGAAAAACCAAAAAAAATCATTGTTTCGCTCCATGAGTTCGTCTAGCTATTAATAAATTTTAAAATGTCAATTTCTTGAAAAATTAAACTTTGATTGGTCTTTTATGTTTCGAAATTTTTTTCAGGAGCAATGCGCAGCTCTTAACCAAGTCTTTGGCGAGCAAGTCCACCCTTCCTTGTTGTAAGCCATTTTTGAATGACGCACCGTTTGGGTCATCTGTGTGATTCAACTCCGCCATAGCATTATCACCATTATTGTCATTGTTTCAGATCACAATTGTTGAGCACGACAACATGTGATGAGACCCCATCAATTGCTTCAACA
Source organism: Caenorhabditis bovis (assembly GCA_902829315.1). NCBI lineage: Eukaryota > Metazoa > Nematoda > Chromadorea > Rhabditida > Rhabditidae > Caenorhabditis > Caenorhabditis bovis. The sequence continues at coordinate 4,855,513 of CADEPM010000004.1, read as the reverse complement.
ACCGATTATGAATCCTCGCAATTATTGGCGAAAATGTTGTCAGGACCATCGTCAAATTCGAATTGCTGCAATGGGACAATGCAGCAATTTCGGAATAGTATTATCAAAAACTATCAAACAGTGCCAACTGATATGAATTGCAGACCCGTCGCCATCGTCAAAAGACGCGAAGCCCTATTTATCACATCTCATCGTTGACGTCACATCGCCAAACGAGCTGAAAAGGCTTTTGTCGCTATTGGTATTCTCTTCACATTTCCTTTCTTCTTTACTTTACAGTTTTCTTTTCTTTTTGCGTTTCGACGCTCCAAAACTCTGTTTGTTTTCGTCACCGCTTTGTTCGGCCCCAGTCGTCCCCCCAAAAATGCACATAAAAATTGCGGTGTGGGAAAATTATCGAGTCGAAAATCTTGCAACGAACATTTGCGTCTGATTTTTATAATCGATTGTCTGCGAAATTCGTTCGCTCTGGGAAACAACCGTTTTGGCGGTTTCAAACGTTTGATCGTCGGCTCGAGAGATATCAAAGATTTATTTGTCCACTAATCTCAACATCTTTTTTTTGCTCATACGTCCTCTAGGCATGTTGTTTTTCTTAACAAAACCAAATTTAATAGTATTTCCACAAGAAAAAAAATCAGAAATTCCAAACCAACGGCGTGATTTGAAATCCTAAATTGAGAAATGGCTCACAATTCGCACACATCGCCGCGCTCATTGTCATCCTCATCGTGAGGGCTTCTGCTGGGTGTGTGCGAGACATAACGCGCCACGATGAAACGCAGCGATTGAGTTGTGTCAGAGACATAGTGAGCGTTTTGGTGAGTGGGCAAAATGGCGAGAGAGTGTGCGAGACGAAGATACGCCGATAATCGATGAGCGCGTGCGCGCAGCGTGTGTGCGTTGCGTTTGTGTTTTGTGTGCGTGTGTGTGTGTGTGTGTGCTTTGTGAGTTTGAGTGTTTGTTGAGTCCCACATTCAGAGCTATTAATATTTTTCGAGAAAAAATTCAATTTTTCTTGAAAATGTTGTTTTACAATTTATCAATTTCTCATCTCATCCCAAAATCAATAAATTTTTGATTTGTGATTTTTTTTAAGATTTTAGGCCATTTTTTTGATGTTCACAAATAGAGCTGAGATTAACAATGTTCCAGCTTCAGCATCTATCAAATCAATCTTTTTTATCGGAATTTTTCGTTCTATTGAAGAGAATTGTAATATTATTGTCATTCTATTTTTTTTAATATTCGGAGCAACTCACACCTACTACCGTAGTCTTCGGAATTCAAATGTGGGCGGTGGGTCTTATGGTGTTATTTTCGTCGATATTGTTTATTGCTGTTGAGAATCATTGATAGAGAGACACGCGGCTGTCAGAAACAAAGTCTTTGATTACCGATTCGACTATTTTAAAAATTGTTCAACGTTTAGAGAATCTGCTCGTTTGAGCCGTTACACTGAATTTGCATTTTGCTGAATTGCATATTTTCGTATTTGATTGATGTTTTAAACATTCTGGAATATTTGTTTGGCTCTTTTAAAATAATTTGTCATGTTTTGAGAAATTAGTTTCTCAATAATTCCTTCCTGATGTTCAATTAGAAATTCTTTCTACACAAAAAAATACATTTTCATGATTCTTTCTCAATGTTGATTTTCAAATTAATTGTTTCTAGATTGATCATAGATTCACGCGATTTCAACACATCGAATCTCAACAGAATGCCGATTTGCAAACGGCGATGCCGAAATTGGCCGGTATTGCGTCTTCTCTTTGTTCAAGTCCTTTATTTTTGCGTGTTTTTCAGAAGCATTGCGAAGAAATGAAAGACGTACATCGCAACCAGTCAGCCATACGTAACATTATTGCGCGATTCGCATTTTTATTCAATTTATTGGTTGCAGAAGAGCGTCGCCGTTTTCTGAAAACGTTCCTGAGAATCATGACGAGCAATTACTGGATGCTATTCAAAATAGGTATGAATTCGAATTGTTGAGAATAAGACAGAAATTGCCTATAACGTTTTTATGGCGTTTTTCGTAGATTTCTGGCCACCATCGTTCGATAATAAACATTTTTCGATCAAAAATGTAAAAAAACAAAAAAGCGGCAATTAGAAATGACTCGTTCGAGCCGAAATGGATGACTTTCTAATTTTAATTTTTTCCCTGGTTATTCGTAATTTTCATTCAAATTTATCGATATTCAAATAAAAAAAGTTAAAAATTGCAAATTTTAATCAAAAAGATGAAAATCGGTGATTTAAAAAATAGAGAAGTTTTCGAATATCAAAATGTCTGGACACAGTAATTAAAGGCGCATAAATTTTTTAGTCTCGCGGCCCTGGCAACCTGTTTTTTTTTAATTATAAATTTTTGATTCGGCTTCGACATTAATCTTTTCGTCCGGTTTCGACATTAATCGAAAAATTCACACATTATAGATATTTTCAATTGGAAACTATCATTTTTAGCTTATTTTAACGTTTTTTCTTGCTCGTCATTTTCACGTTTTTTTCTGTTGTCGAAAATAGCATTAATTTCATCAATTTTCTTAAAAAGACGTAGAAATGACTCAAAATTGCGAGAAATATTATAATTCGATGAATTTGCTAAAGTTTTAAAACGTTACCGCACCAAAATAATAACCACATGAAACTTTTTTTTTGAAAAATCCAAGATTGTTTTCAGAATCGAACGAGTTGACGTTGAGCTGAAAACTGCGCCAGATTCTGATGATGGTGATTGTATTGAAAATGATTCAAATTTTGGAGATGATTACGAATCATTAGAAAGAGAAGGATCGCCATTGAATAAAAGGATGCGAGTCAGCTCGGAGCCGATGGTTGTCACTTGTGAGGTAGTTTTGTCGCTCTTGAACAACATCGCTTTAATTAGGACGGCTCAGATGTGTGGAGCTGACATTCGATTAAATACGGGCGGCTCGAAATGGAATCTGTACGCGCATGCCGTTCACAAACACTCAGAGTTCAAAGCATTCCGATGCACACTGTGTCCTTATGAATCTGGCAGGAAGGTAGGCAAGCATATCGAATTGGCACATATCACTGTGATCGATGGTTTAGATTCGAGTTCGAGAGCACGCGACTTCGATTCATAATCAAAAGATTGAACCACTGGACTTGACGTAGGGATTCATTGAATTTATTTGTTTCGATTTTCGAATTCCTTTTAGAACACCCGAAATCCGGAAAGAATGGCTGAACACAATGTCGATGTGTTTCCCGCAGCACCGATACAACAAAAATACGATTAACATGAAAATCCAGTGATTGTTTCGTCGAGAGAATAAAATGATTTGTTTTTGTTTCAACCGATATAGTGAATTTTGCATTAATTTATTTGACTGGTACTTCAATCTATTCATCAATACTTGTTTTCGGAAATTTCGACGACGAATTTCATCTCAAAAATTCCGATTATTTTAGACCAATTAATCTTGTGATCTCCACATAATTCGGGAAGGATTTTAATCGAGACGAATGGCGTAAGATTTTCCATTACATTTATGGGTGTGGGTGGTAATTAAAAAAAATGATGTGTGCAATTTTTTGGGCGCAATAATCGAAGGGGGGAAACGTTTTTGAGCGAATGGAGCACATTGATTTCGCGTTTATCAAATTTTATGTATTTACGGTGGCATAAAACAGGCGAGTTCAAATGCACTGTTATGGGCGTTTTTTTTTTGTTCCATTCACTTAAAAAACATTGATTTTTCTTCGTACATCGAAATGTGCCAAATATCACCATATTTCGTATTTTTTCTATTTTCCCAGAAAAATTATTGAATGTGACGTGATTATTTCTATGTCACAAAAAAAGCGAAAACCCGCAATGTTTAAGGACCATCAACGCGATATTTCAAATTTCAAATTTCTATATTGAAAATTATAAATTATTTTATTAAGGGTGCTTTTTTTTCTTGCCATTCTATCACTTTCTTATGGGCCTATTCATGCCACAAACATTTGAATATTAGGCATTTTTTCAATGCAGTTTGAAAGTAATTTTTAACTTTCATTTTTGGAATCATTATGAGTCAATGTTTTTTTTTAAATAATCTCGTTTCATACTTTTTTCATCGGCAATTTTTTAAATAATTAAAAAAATATTGTTAGAGTTCTGGCGGAAACTATTGACAACCGTTTGCCTACATGATTGTTCAAATATGTCTATGGTAGTCATCGGATCTCGAAATTCCTGGAGTCATCCTGACGAGTTGTTGCCTTGAGCAAAAGCGGAATATTTGAAAAATATCAATTGAGAAACTTTTTGAAAATACCCAAGATATTCCGCAAATTAGGAACTGAAATTGTAATCTAGAATTGCTTTGTGGGACCCAAAAAATCTCAGAATTGGATTTGGAACGTTATTAGGGATATCGTTATACAATGTAATGCTCAAATTTGAAGCGTGGGCTCCAGTTGACAAAAAAAGGACCAAATGCTTTTTTTTAGAAAATAACCCCATTTGTTCCCATAATTGCCCCCATTTGGTTTGCGCATTCACGCAATCAATTTTCAATGATAACGACATTCTCAATTTTTTTTGCTAATCTATGCTTCCATTTATTCAGAAGTCCCGCAAAATCTGCTCGTCTTGAGCAGCCATCCACAGTACCATCATCTTCGAATCTGTCAGAAGAAAAGCAGTCATCAACGCGTTCGAAATTCGTCGTCGTCGAACTTCTTGATGATGTCGAAACGATTGAGCTGCTCTCTTATTGCGTAAGTGCCGATCGAATTCGATTCGGGTTTTTATTTTTCCTAAAAAAATGCGCGCGCCCGGTCTCATTCAATGTTCGCCGTCGCCGACGGTACGATTTTGTTTCTTGTCGTCGGCGATCGAGGTTATCGATTCGCTTCCAAATAATGTACAAATATGGAGAAACGCGAGAACGGGAGGTGTACAATAATGTGCAAAAATGCATGCGGCGGGGGGAGCGCGAGGGGCGCGATTCCGAGCCAAAAAAAAAGCCGCGAGAATAGTGTGCCGAATCGAGAGAAACTGATAGTGTCGGGAGCTGTGCCCGACTGTTCTATCAATCGTCGCGACCATCCTCGAGGGCGTCATCATCATCATCATCATCATCATCATCGTCGTCGTTGTCATCGTTTTCGTGGCTACCGACAACAATAGCCGCGCCTACCAACTGCATCATCGTCATAATCAGTAGCATCAATGCATGTATGTATGCATACGTGCATGCATATTTGTGTGCTCCCGTATTCTTTCTCCGTTCCCCTCGTGTGTTTTTGTTCGAAACTTTTGTTGGTAAACGTCGTCTTTTTGCCTCTTTGCTTATGTATTTTTGTTTCGCGTCTTCTCATTTCCATGTTTCTCCAAAACTCCGTTCGCAGCCCGTCGGAATTTGAAGTCACCGTTGCGTTGCCTATTATGGATTATCATCACTCACCGACTCGATTATTCGATTTTTTTTCCGGAATTGATGACGTCATGAGCCGTCTGAACAACAGCTCCGTCTGCTCGAAACCCGAATTCAGTAATAAATTTCGCAACTCGAACGATGACAAAAGTGCTGTATGATTAATTTCAGTTTGAAATTGCTCGTACAGTCAGTCCGTTTTGTTGTTTCGTTTTCCTCGTCCTATTGTGATGTTGCCGAATGCTCCGAGGAAACGAGCGGCGACAATAGGAAACGCGAAGAATAGATTGTCATCAGAACGTTCGACGCAATCATTACAAAATTTTCTTTTCTTTTTTCTTCCATTTCTTATATTATTTTGTGTGTGTCCGCCCCTGCTTCGTTACGTCCGATGAAGGCCGGCTTCTGATTCGACGATTTGTATACGTGGGCGTCGACAACGCAAATGCACACCGGCGCGCAAATACGACGGTATTTTTTTTTGTTGGCCGCCTCGCGTCGAGAACCATTTGCCTTCCCATGGGTTCGCATTGTCGTAAAAATGATATTCATATTGATGCTCGAGCAAACAAAATATTTGAGCCACGCATTGTTCCGTCGCCGCTTCTTCTCGCTAGCGTGCGTTCCAAGCGGTTCCCTTTCATTCATTCCCATTTTTTTTTCGTCAAAAACACTATTTTCTTCTTCTTCTCTCTCTCTCTCTCTCTCTTTCTAACATTTCAAAATAAATTTGATCGGACCATCGAACAGCTTGATACCAATCGCCGAAAGACCCATCTCATTTTCCGTTTAAACACCTTTAAATAATTATTTCTTTTATTTGAATTACATTTCGTCATTTTATTTCAATTTCTAAATGAAATAATAGAAAATTGGACGATGAAAGACCGAAATCGGTGTTTTTAAAAGCGATTTTAAAGTTTTTTGATGTTAGAAAATAGTTTCGAATATGGTAATTAACGGCACATACAGTTTTTAATTCGCCGATTCTCGAGGCGACCGTATTTGGTAGACCGATTTTTTCAAAAGCAGACTATAAAATAAACGATTTATCAATATTCAAAATTTTAGGCCTACTTTTCTTTTTTTTCTCTAATTCGTCATTAAACTTGGAAATACTCTTATATATATATTTTTTTTGTCTAGACACTACGATATTCGGAGGCATGTCTGTTTTTTTTACGGCCATTTCGGAGCTTTATCGAAATGCACACCCTCTCCCACGCTCAATAACCAATATAACGTATTCATAAATGCTCGTGCGAGCAAATACAGTCTGAAGGTGAAGGATTCTATGTTTATGGCTATAAAATTGTTCAACCCCCTTTTCCTCCTCACCTCGCCATCCTTTCGAGTGCACATTCAGGGGGAGGGTTGGCGGCAATCATCGCGATCTTCCTCTTCTTCCTCCTCGTCTTCCTCCCCCTCATCATCATTATCCTCGGTATTTTGCCTTCAATTTCTTTACAGGATGCGCGAAACCAATTGCTACAGTACGCATTTTGCGGGGCGACGATGACCGCGACGCGTCGTTGCTCTCCGATTCTAGCGCGCTGCCTCTCTCTCCTCTCTCACTTCTTCGGCTCCTTTTTGCTTATTCCCCCATTCCTCTTCATCGCCGTCGACGCATTCCGTCTTGTTGACCGCCGACTGTCTTATGCGCACCAGCTACCGTATGACCCAGTTTCGAAGCGACGGAATTCGAGTCAAGAGCGCCGCGTTGAGCGATTGAACCGGAGCGGTGGCCGCTCAGCGGGCGGCGATGCGGATACGGTTTCGGGGGGGGCACAATTAGATCGGAAAGAGATTTGAGAGGATTTGAAGAGCCACCGGTCATTCAAAATCGCCCATTTGAATATGAAAGGAATCACCGCGTAGGCGCGCCGCCGTCGCCGACCGAGCGACTTGATTCCCAAATCTTGACATTCCCATTTGGCTACGGTAGACCATGAGAATTGCTCGTTTGACATTCAAAGTCAAAGTGAAAGGATGAACTCAAAGACTGTCGTTTTTGAATTGCTCGGAATCACAGGCACCCATCTCAAGTCAAACAATCGTATTCCTTTTATCAATTGAAGAACAAAGCCCCTTCCCTCTTTGCAAAAAACAGTTCAAGCACCTCATTTCGTTTTTCATTCTTAAATTTCAGAAAGTTAAAACCCATTAGACGATTTTGTTACACAGTTTTTATTCATTTCCAACTTGTCCATAATTCTTTCAGTCATGTTTCCTCACTCAAGCATTAATGGTATTCATCAGAAAGTTTCGTCCGAATAATCCTATTCACGTTTTTTTTGCGGTGCCGATCGTTTTGCTGCACGACCTGTTTGAGGAATGTCGACGACGAAAAAGGCTCGATTCGAATAAGACGTCAACTTTCACCTCCACATGCATGGTGTTGGGACGGTGGTGTGCATCGTGTGTGAAAGTCGCCTCACACTTAATTTCGACCCTCTTCAAGTTGCCTAATTGCCAAAAATCAAGGCGTCGCATGATTTATTATTATGCGTACGCATATAAATTCGACCCGATTTTTTTTTCGTCGCCCCACAATGCACCAGAATACAACAAATCGGTGCGCGGTCCGACGATCATCATTATGTTACGATGGCGGCGGCAACGGCGTTGACGATGATGATGATGACGGCGGTGGTGCACCGCACGAGGAACTGGTTTTGTGAGTCGCCGGATCTCGATTCTGTTTTTTTTCTGCCACAAGAGCTATTGCCATTGTTACTGCGAAACTGCAACCGTAGGGCGCCGATGAAAAATGACGACTATTCGAAGCGTGGCTTCGATAATTTGAGACAAACAGGAAAATCGCGCTCATCTAAAATTCTTATAATTGCAATCAATCATTTAAACAACAGAGAGAGAGAGAGAGAGAGAGAGAGAGAAAAACAAATCGGAAAGCTAACATTTTGCTTCAAATTTTTTCTACTTGATTCCCCCGCCGAGCATTTCTTTTTCCACCAAACCTTGTGTCTATTCAATTTCTTTTTGAAAATTTTAAAGAAATGAGTCACGTCCTTCTCGCCTTCTTCGTTGTTGTCAAGTTTTCTAATTTTTTAAATTAAAAATAATTGGAATTTAAGAATAATGTGCTTTGAAACCTCTTTTTATTACATTCTCTCAATTCGAAGCAGCTAGAAAAGGAATTGTCCATTATTCCCCGTAAAACGATTCGAATAACTTGTGAAACTACTTGAAAGTTGACCAACATCCCATAGTTGGTCTTCGAACATGAAAACGATTTCTGTTTCGTCGCTGCTAGAACATACTATCGTCTTCATCAGCATCGATGATATAATTTATCGCCGATTTTTTTGGGGTGAACGATGGCAACAAAAAGAAGAAGAAGAAGAAGAACTCGGAATGATAGTGACCTTGTGACCGTCTGCTCATCGCTAGTCACAGTTTGTTGATGATGGCGACGATCAGCTAAACAAGTGAACCAACGAAGAAAGACAACATTTCGAAAGCGAGCAAAAACATTTGAAATCTTCCAACCCCCCAACCGCCTTTTGCGTTTTTGAAATCGAATCGAAACAACGAATTGCGCGAGAGGGCGTCGACGTCGGCTGTTTTCAGCCAGCTCCTCGGCGCGCGAATCTCTCGCAATTTTGCGCGATATTTTTTTTTTATTTCGTTCGATGCACATTCGATCGCGCTACTCGCTCGCTCCCATATCGGCACGGGATATCGACATATACGTGCGCGCGCGCACACACACACATACCCAATTTTTTTCACAATTTCATGAGAACACTGAAACGACTCGTTTGTCGGGGGGCAAAGCTCCGATCGCGCGTCGATGAAATGAGCGCGCGGTTCGAACAAAGAACGATTCGAATGCGCCTTTTTTTTGCGTAATATTTTTTTGCGGTCCCTCTCAAGGTTATTTACTGTCGTAAACTCGTAGCAAGACATGTTGTGATATTGTTCTAGGAGACGGAAGTACTACTGTGGAGTTTGGCTGATTATCAACAAATTGTGGGTTTTGTCTCGTCACTTTCTAAAACTACGAATTGTTGAAGGCTGTTCGATAATTTTGATAAAATGTGCAAATGTTAGGAGTAGATTGTCATCTTGCTCTGGAAAGGTGTGATTCGATCCCTCACCTAAATCCGATTCGGATGCGATTCATCGAAACCAACGCCCCCTCCCCCGTTCATGCGTATTTTGTTGTTTTTGTGCGTGTTCGATGGCTCAGGTGACCTTCACCGGTTTTGATGTGTTGTGAAGGATGGTTGCCCTCATCGCGCGCTCGCGTACGCACGCAATGAGGCAACCGGCACTTTCAATTAATTTGAGGGTCATGTATATGCTCCACGCGATTTACAACGCCGACCGACCGACCCACCGACAATTGTGCAATTATCACGTGTGGGATACCCGTCGAAAACTCTACCGGTGTTATTATTGTGCGATTTTGGCCGATTGTAAAAGTGAGACATCTCCCCCCCCCCCCATCCCCTCTCTACTTCCACTTCCACCTCGTCGTCGCCGCCGCCGCGCTCGGATTGTGTTCAATTCCATCGTCGCAAAACTCGTTGTGCTACTACTACTACTACTACAGTGTGCCTGCACACCGTATCTACGCAATTCCGCTGCGCATCTCCAACCTGGTTTTCTATATCGGAGACGCCCGCGCAATGGAATGAAAGAGATGAAGAAGAAGAAGATGAAAACGAAAGAGAAGAAGATGAGCCAGTTTTTGCTGTAGTTGGCTGCCTCGGCTGCTGCTGTTGCTGCTGCGCTGTCACCTTCGTCATCATCGTCTTCGTCGTCGTCTTCTTATTCTGCTCGTCTCCGATCTTAGTCGCATCGCTCATCTGAATACTATCTCAGCGCGGCCGCGCGGTCGCGCGCACATCGTAATAACAACCCGACTGCACACATTCGCATTCCGATGATTCGAATTACTGTATGGATTTGGCGCATAGGTGTGCCGTCATGGAATTCATGCCGAACGAAATTGCGAATTTCTCAGCGATTTCACGCCCGACGATGGACACACTGGATTTGTGCGAGCTGAACGTTTCGGCGCAAAGGATTAAAGATCCATAATACCGGAGAAACGTGCAATTATAGCCTAGACGTACATGGAAAATGAAGGTGAATCAATTTAACTCGGCTAATTAACAATGATGGTGCTATGCAGATTTCGTAAATAACTCAAAAACCGGTTCAAAAAAACTATCATGCAGATTGCGCAAAAAAACGAGTTTTTGGAGTTTTCTTTAAAAAAATGCATCGCACCGTTAAATATTGACAGCTGTTAGTCGCCTTTAGCAATGCTAGGTATAATTAGATCTTTTTGTCAAAAAAAAGAAGGCCAATTTGGTTTTTCGCAATGGATTCGCTATCCCGATTTTGAGCCAATTAGTGATTCTCTCTCATCGAAACCGGACCAATTGAATAAATTTTCATGATATTGATAAGACTGGATGTCTCAATTGATCCATGCCCACCCCAAACACCTTGCTTTATGAGACTACACCCAACGAGAAAAAAAAATGGATGAGTTCCTCCGGTAGCTATTACCATAAGAGTATTAAGTGCCTCGTAAAGTGGCGAATGGATCATCTTATTCGAATCATCATCCCTCTCTCGTTGATCGTCCCTCGTCGTCGATGCAAATCTGAGGCTCTCGTAACGTGCTCGAGTCAAGGTTGACAAAACACAGCGAGGTGAGCCGCCGTCTCATCGGTCGCGGCACGATGGATCATCGATAATTCAAATTGCATGTTCCGAGATGGTTGCGATTGATAACCACTCTGCGACTTGCTTCTTTTCCTCCGACTCGATGATTTATATCTGCCGACTGCGCCTTTTTTTTGACACTCAGTGAGTCCGAGTGTGATGATGACGACCCGGATTAGGATATTTTAAGATTGTCGCCGAATGTTCAAACCCCTTAAGATGGCGATGGGGAGGGGAGCGGGTGTTGGGGTGTTTCGAGTAAACTGTCGAAGGTCATCTTGGAGCCTTGTGCGCACACACACTCGTATTCAAATCGGATTGAGGGTGTCGCAAAATTACGCGAAGAGTTACGCATTCGATTCAAGGCCGATCACATGAGTAGTAGTCGTAGTCGTCGTCGTCATCGTGGACGTATTCCTCGCTCCCATTGCTTCGACACACACACACACACACAAATGTTGAAGATACCGCCCGAAATGGAGCACACAATGGCGCATTTCGAATGCGTCCGATAGGTGATTTGTCAAGTGAAACGGGCGGCGCCGAGTTTTATCGCGGTCGGTGTTTGCGGGAGGAGTGGGGCGGCCGAGCGGGGGGCAACACAACAATTTTGGAGATGGAATAGAGAAAGGTTTACAATGGAATTTTTGTGACAATCAGAAGAACTGGTTCTGCGCCAACTTTTTTTTTCTGCTACTGCTGCCAATGGGAACAACAGAGTTGTTTGAGCCATCATCACAATGACCGTCATTTCCGTTCAAGGAAGAAGAAAAGTTATGAGGAGATGAGTGTAATGTTCGTCCCCTCTCATTCAATTCATTACCAACTGATATAAATCTTAGCGTAAATTGCCAAATGGACGTGTTCAGGTGCATAATCGACGAGTGCCCTTGTATTTTAAACTATTTGGGGGGGGGGGCAATTAAGCTTCTGGTGTTGTTTATTTTTTTTGTCCTATTATTTACGTCGGGAAACTCTCTCTCGCCTTCTTGAAAATTCGCCATGTTGACCCCTTGTTTGGGGAAGTAACATGGCTGTCCATCATTGCTCGATGTGATCTGTCTCTTCGCATCGTATCAATCGGGCCAAAAACAACCCGGCGCACCGATTGATTCGATTCCATTTATGAATGTGCGCCGCCGATTGCGTGCGAAGATGGGACGCAAGCAAAAAAAAATTGGCGACGACGACGAAGAATGAGAAGAAGTAGCAACAAGCACATGCCGCCGTACTCTCATCCCAAAAACCGGCTTTCCCGCGGTCGATTGCCACTGATTCGTCGTCTTCTGATGCTTCGTTTGCTACCGTCGCCAGCATGTCCTTATTACACTCGGTGCCCCCAGCTAGCTAGTTCGTCTTTAATTTGAATGAGCGGTGCGCTCAGCATTCGTCAAATTGCCTGCCGCCGATGTCAACGTCGTCCCGTTGTTCGGCGTCGTAGGCAATTTTATCACTCCTTCTTTCTGTCTCTTTTTTTTTGGCTGATTGCTTCTTGTAACTGGCAAATGAGAGAAATGAAGAAAGAAACCGGTGCTCGTCTTCGCCGCCATCACTTTGTTTTGTGTTGTTTTTTTTTCGGCATTCTCTCTTGCCTTTTTTTGGCTGTCGTTTTCCGTTGATTACTGTACTACTTGAGGAAGTCAGCTGTTTTCGGCCGTCGTATCGTCTCACCAAGGCTCCTCTCTCATTCTTCAATGAGTCATTGCGGAATTTGCCAAAACGTGTTTGGCCTTGACTCTCGAATTTGTCACGCAATTAGAGTGAGAGGTGTGTGTGATTGATTAGCTGACAAGAGCAAAAGATAGTTGCGAATGGTTTAGCGAAAAAGTTTGACTCCTCCTCTCGTGCTCAATAAAATCTGAAATAGTTGAATGTGGTTTTTTTTTCTTTTCCTCTACCGATCCCTAGAACTTACCAAGTGAGAGATGAATTCTCACCTATTCACCTCAATCCCAACCTAGATAGTTGCGTGCGCGCGCGAGCGGGCGGGCGCATCTCCGTTTGAGCCGGCCTATTAAATACACCCCATCGTTAAGTCGGACGGCGACTTCGTGCAGATTTCTGGGTCACCTCGCTCGCAATTTCTCCGCCGATGTCCTTCCGCTGATAATTGATACGAAGTGAGTGAGGAGTGCCAAAACAGGATCTCAACTGCGCGTATCATCGTCCTCTCTCATTGGTGCCCCAGCCATCTATCGGCCTCGCTCACCGAGCGCGCCTCGCGCGAGGGGGGGGATGAGTTTTTATGGTCTCGTTTATCCCCCAGCCTATTTTCCTTCCAACGTTGAGATTCATTCGTTCAAGCGACCGATCGCCGCCGACCATCGTTTGATCGCCGAACGCTGATAGCGCGAGCAATTGCGAGCAGTAAATTATAGTGAGCCTTGATCGATACCGTAATCGTGATCGCTGGCAAGTCGCATGACAGACGATTTCACTTCGCCTCGCCTCGCATCGCTCCATTTTTGGATGGGAGGTGGGAGCGCACTCGACGACGACGACGACGACGACGATCCAAGAAAATTTCTGCTGTCAAATTGGTGTTTACGGCGAACAATATGGAAAACCTGAAGATGTTGCGGACGAAAAAGGGAAGCGATGCGCGCGCGCGCACGCGCCAAACCTCTCTTCATTTATTGCCTTCTTTCGCTTCAAAACTCGTTTTTGGCTCTTCTGCTCGCTAGAGACTGTGGGCGTCAAAGAGATGCAGCGACTCCCGGGAAGTGACGAGCTATTAAATTCTGCGAGTTTTTTTTTGTTGTCGTCGTCGCCATCATCATCACACCGCCTACTTCTACTCCCTCCTCTTCTTCTTCTTCTTCTTCTTTCCTTCTGAAGAAGCCCCGAAGAGGGGGGGGGGGGAGGAGGGGCACGTTTTTGTGTAAACTGAAGCACCTTGCTTGTTCACGATGGGTGTACGGTAGACTAGGTGGAACCGCGGCTCATCGAGTGTGTTCCTTCCTTCACACTTCATTCCGCTTTCATTTTATTGATGGATTTCTTCCAGTGCATTCCTCCCTGCATTGAATCCCCTCCCAAAAAAAGGAACAGCTTTTTCATCTGAATTCGGGATCTTTTATGTTGCGCAACCATTGAAATGGAGATGTTGCGCAATTGTTTGAATTGAAGAATTACGCGAGGCTTCTTTTTCCCCCATTGTATTCAATAGTTTCAAACTTTCCCAGCTCATCAGCCCGTGCGATTGTTTTGTTCGAGTTTTTTCCTCTCATGAGAATGGCAGAGAGTAGGCGCATATCACATCTTCTTCTTCTTCTTCTTCGCTAACAAGTTCCAGTAGCGTCGCTCCGCCCACTTTTGTGTACACCGTTTTCAGCTCATCCATCTCTCTCTCTCTCTCTCTCTCTCTCTCTCTCTCTCTCATGCTGATCGCTTGTATGAATCGCATTGTGCGCGCACTAGCAAGACTAAATGTATGTATATGTATTTATACGTATATCCAGCGCACATCGGCCGGCCCGTCCGGCCCCCCCTCCCCATACCATCGTCATTCGCCTGTGTGCCTTCCCATAGATATTTAGGCCAATGTGAGAGCGGCGGCGCGCGCGCGCGCGATAAGTGCGGCGATTCGCCGGTCGTCTTCTCGTCGCCGTCTGCGTCTCACTGAGCCATCGCCTCGAGGCCCGCCGAGCCCCCGCCCACTATTCACTCACTTCGCCAGCCCGCTACAGTACGCTGTTGGTGCGCGCGCGTGTGCCGCTCACTCAGACCCGGTTCGCGCTCATCGGAAATTGTTTTTGATTTGCTTGATGCTCATCTTGTTTTATATCAATTGCCTTTACATTATATAACTCGGATTTCGATTTATCAATTCATTGCACATTTGTTTTCATTATTTCTTTCTAGGTTAAACGCAATTTCAATCGTGTTTCTTTGCTCCAACGTCTCGAAGATCATCCATATATATTCGACGGCAATGTTCAAGTAATATTCGCTCCAAAAAAAATATCCAAGCCTTAAAATTGTTTTTAGGATATTCCGCAAAGTTCGTCACGTCAATTATCGCCATATTTTAATTTGAGCGAATACGAGCGCAACCGCCTACTAGATGTCATAAATGGAAGCCATTTGGCACCTTCCGCGTCGCCAGTTAAACACGATGTTGTGAAGGTGCCATCACCACCGCAGACGGGTCCACATCAGCAACAGCTTCAACAGCAACATCCACAGCAGCATCATCAACAGCCTCAACCGCCGCCGCCGCCGCCGCCGCAGCATCATCATCACCACCATCAACCGCACCAACCGCAACATCAGCATCCGCAGCAACAGCATTCACATCAGGAGCAACACCAACCACCACATCAGCTGGAAATGCCGCCGACACAACGACATCTGTCTCCAACTCTGATGCCACCGATGACTTCGGCTGAATCATTCTCAAGTGAGTTCATGTATTCGCTGTCATCGATCAAACCGGAATCGTCGAATTCGGAGGCGTCGTCGTCGTTCGATTGCACAATCAATTCGGTGGCTCACGCGCAAATCGACGACATGTTTTCAACGCCGGACAATCCGAGCGGCAGCAATGGTAGCAGTTCCGGCGGTAGCGGTCGTCAAATCATGCGGCGGAAAGGTTCGCGGCGTAGCGAATCGTGCAAAGCCAACTGCAAAATTTGCGGACACGATGTGATGTATTCGCCGCAACGCACGTGGAATCTCATGCGACACGTTTGGATAATGCACCAGTCAACGAAGCCGAATCAATGCTCGATGTGCGGCTATGCGCATATCAAACCGTACGTGCGGAAACATATCGAAGCAATGCATAAGGACCAAAATGCCACCATAATAGATTTGAAGTAATTTTTTTTCAAATTTCCCACAATTATGTGTGTTATTGATTTTGTTTTAGATCTCCCGAACTTGAAGCTGAATGGAGTGCCTTACTTGATCAATGCTTTGGGGTAACCTATCGAAAATGGAAACATCATAAAGAGGAAGCGCATCAAGGTTTGTTTCTTTGTGAGAATAGTGATTCATGGTTGTATAGCTCGTTTTACAGCGATGAACGGTTCCAATTATCGCAATGAACACTTCACTTCAGAAGATGTGATGGCCAATTTGTGATTAATGCTATATTTACTGCAACGTCACTCACTTATATTAATCAACAATAACCGTTTACGATAAACTCTTTTTTTCAATCTCTAGTTTGTACTTATTTTTTTATTGTCATAGAGTATCACATGACTCTATTCGATACCTTTCTTGAATTGTTCCTTTATGTTTGTTTTGGTTTTGTTCAACGATTATTGAATTCCAGATGCAGCAGAAGTTTGTTGTAGTTGAGGTGAGTAGTACGCCGACGACGATGACATTGGTCGAATATCTCGTGACGCACGGCTTCGACAAATTCGCTGTGGTCACCGACCTGTGCGATCATCCATCGCTAAAGTACAAAGACGGCTCGGCAAGTCCGGAATCGCCATCGACGACAGTCTCGACAGCAGCCCAACACACGCCGCCAAGAACCGCAATCTCAACGCCGACATCGATGACGACTCCAGTGCCGGTAAGTCGAAATCTGAAAATTCTTGAAAATCGTTGGTCGTTTCAGCCAGCGACTAAGCCAAGAGCATCAATTGACTCAATTGCCAATGCGTTATCGAAAAAATCATCTCCACCACAAACGACAGAGAAGAATGTAAATTGGTCTCTTAATCTTCATTGTTCAATAATCCATTTAAGCAGGTCAATGGTGGCACAAACCTGACGGCGCCACAAATTAGCCAGATGAATCTCTCATTGACTCGATTACTAGAAGAGCAACAGAAAATTTGCCAAGTGCGCAAAGAGCAAGAACGTCAGCAGGCTGAAATTCAACGCATCATTTTATCGCAAGCAAACTCATTCAACACTTTTAACGGACTCGAAGCATTCATGAATCATGAGAAGTCGCGTGAGACTCCAGACTTCGAAACCAGCGAGACAATTTCGAAAGCGAGCTCAGAAGATTTGAAGGTATCGTCGTTTTCGAGCAAATTCGATACAATCAATCAATTCTTTTAGACAGAACAAACCGACAACTCGGGAACCGGCTCAAACTTTGAAAACGATTTTGGTCTTGGACCATCGGATGAGCAAGTTCGCGCTTCGATGATGCACCTTCTCAATCCAGCGTTTGGATCGGCGTTCGGTTTCATCGACGATTCATTCTTGAACGCTGCTTCAAGTGCGACGAATAACACGACACCGTCGGGAAAGCGAAAAAATGCCGACGGATCTGCTCCGGCGACGAAGAAGCATCGCTGGCTGCCGGTTGATGAGCTCGAGGAGAGTCGTTCGGCGAGAGGAAAGAATTGCGGTCGTGTGCACTGCAAGGCCACCTACAAATGCGCGGTAGGGAAACAATTATAATTAATATGTGCAATTTGTGTATGCATTGTGTTGTAGTTGTGCGGTAAACCGACGACTTTGAACTCGACCGGTTCGAGGTGGAACCTTCTTCGCCACGTCATTATGATCCATTCGGACTGCAAACCATACAAGGTAAAATTTTGATGGAAAAAATGCGATTGTGCATGAGTGTGAAATGATATTCTTCCCCAATCGACTCGTTTTTTTTCCAACCCCCTCTATTTATCGTGTGTGCTTCTGGTGTGAACTTTTGTGCTTTTGCAGTGCTGGGATTGCGACTTCACCGGAATAAAATCGAACGTGATCTCGCACGCGCGACAATGTCGACATCGCGCCGACGACGCGCACGATATAACGTAAGTTAACACGATTTCCCGTTTCTATTGTAACATTATAGTGCGGTGTTGAAATCGATTTTTTGTGCATGAAAGAGTGATTTTGAATTGATGAAAATATTTCATGAGGATATATCAATTAGAAGAAAAAGGAATCAATGTTGATCTCCATTTCAGGACCGATGAGATGCGCGCTGAATGGAATGCGCTTCTCCATGAATGCTTTCCGGATTACGTCCGTGCCAAGGAACGCGGATGGCAGCCGGAAGAGACCCCAAGCGTCAACGCTACACCGGAAAAGAAGATCGAGCCAACGATTCCGTCTCTTGCTGATATTCAAAAGCTCGCCGAGTGTCAAAACGTTAAGATTGAATGTTAGATATTGAACAACTCCTAATCAAACCATATGCTATGCTTACCAATTTGAACCATGTATTTTTATCTTGCCTACCATCTGATATAATATTCTTGCCGTTCTCAATTATGTATAAGAACTTGCCTTGTAGTATCGACTTGCCTTTGTTATCATTTGCCAACTGTGATCCTTCCAACGTCTCGTTGTGATTGTGTTCTTCCATCATTCCGGTAAGGAATTATTGTGCCTTGATTGTTTTCTTCACTTTGTGTCAAGTTGTACAGTCTTGTTTTTTTTTCTTCTCCTATTAAATTTTATCTTCTTGTATTCCATTTTCCTATATTTCTTTTTCGTAGCACGGGTAACACATTCTGTAGCCTTTTTCATCTATTCAGTTCTCGTAATTCAATGAAAGCATAATCAAAAATGAAATTTTATCAAAAAGAAAAGGACCCTATTTATGTTACTCCCAAATCTTAAAACCCTATCCTACTTTTTTTTTCTTCATAATATTATCGTTCGCATATTGTATGTTTTCCTGTTTATTTGCATAAATGTAAAATACACGCAACGTTGATTATAAGATAAAGTGAAACGTATTTTAGTTTTTAAAAATGCTTGGTTCAAATCTTGGTTTGTCGGAATCGTGCGAAATGTGAGATGTGTCGAATTTAGGAAAGAAAGTGACAGCAGACGTTGTTCAAGACCAATATAATCAATTTCTCAAACAAAAAACTGAAGTTGATCGATGGAAATTGCGAAAAAAAATGAGCAGATTTTGAAATAGGGTAAAAAGAAGACGCTGAGCGCCGAAGAGCGAAAATTGGCAAAACGCGAAGAGATGAGAAGACGCGGGATATTTGTGAAAGCTGATGACAAAGATGATTCACCAACGATCATTGAAAAATCCGAAGGCGACCAATCATTTCTAGTGTACAAACTTCCAGCGAAACCGGGTCGCTGGAAATCCGCCAGGGTTTCTTTTTATTTTCATTCTCAGCTTATAAAAATCGAGATTTCTGCATACGACCTTAAAAAGAATTGAAATTATTTCTAGCGAAGCGAGGCATCGAAGAATAAGAACAAACGGAAGAAGGATAAACGAAAAAAAGAAGCGAAAGGTCCAACGAAAAGCGAGCAATCGATGAAAGTGTTGAAGGATAAGTCGAAGAAAACGACGACGAGCTCATCGGCGGCGACTCGCACGATTCCAAGTAGATCAACGCCGACGACGACATTCACTGTTCCACAGGCAACTGACACCAGCTCGCGCGATGCTAGCGTCAAATCGGAGAAGGCGAAAAAGCAAGCATCGTCGGCGGAAAAAATTGAGGCGGTGCCGGAATCCGCCGGCTCGGCCGAATCGACACCATCGGGCGGACAATCGATCGCGACAAGCGGCGAATCGATTGACACGTCACACAGGGAAACGCGAGCGGCGAAACGCGACAAAAACGCTGAAACACCGCCGAGAGACAAGAAAATCGAGGCGGTTGCGAATAGTGGCGAAGTGGTGGCGGAAACGCCGCCGCGAGATTCGGGAATGAGCAACAAGAAGAAGAAGAAGCACGAATCGCCGACAGTTGCCGATCCACTGAGAGCCATCGAATCGGAGCAACCAATGTCTTCTGGAGGGTCAAGTGCTGCTTCAGACAAGTCAATCGCAAAGGCGCTAACAATCGAAAAACAACCGGACGCTTTCGACAAGCTTGACGTAAGACTATTTTCGCCGTCTTCATTCATTTTCTTTTTCTGACGACGTAGGATGACGAATTCGAAGCGGCCACCGCCAACGCAATATCGGCAACCAGCGAGGCCGACGAGAAGCAAATTCTTCTGCTCGCGCCGAAACTCTTGAAGGTCGCCAAAAAGAACGGCTCGCTCGAAAAATGTTTGACGCAAGAGCAAAACGACGCGCTCGCGCAATTCTTCTCCGGCAAAAAACCGTTGAACTCGGAAGTGTTGGCGATTCTCGACACGGCTCTCGACCGAATCATCGATCATATGCAAAAGAACAATTGCGAGGTGGACGCTGAGACGAAAAATTTGATGATGCAACGCGGAAAGGTATTTATTTTATTTTTGTTCGTTATTCGATTGAAGAAATTGTAATTTTTTTCACACCATCATTCAGTTGAAAGCGGCAATGATGAACGAGTTTCTAGTGTCGCCGCAATATCTTCCGCAAACGTGGACTGCCAAATTCAATAGTATGATCTTTTAAATGAAAAAAAAAAGAGAAGCAATTGCCGTATTTTGTTAGAATGGAAAGAAGAAGCCGAAAAACAGAAGAGCGGAATCAACGTTTTTCGAGTTTTGTTTGCTTATCCAAAGCATAAATCATTTGACGATGGCCCAGAAGACAATTGTGAGATTTTATCGAATTCGTCACGATAACCATTCCTATTTGAAGATGGAAATTTCAAAAGAAAACCGCGAAGCCTTTGGATGGGCTTATTACTGGGTCCGAGCGATTCGAAATCGTTTGAAGAAACGAAACGCGAAGAAATTTGTTCGGTAGGCCGTTGATGTCGGGAATTTCGCGAGAGTTTTACGTTCAGGGATTGTTTTTGGATACTAAATTGATCGAAGGAGCACAGAAGGAGCCGGAGAGTATAAAACGAGAATTATCCTCACCTCAAAGTGCATCTAAAACTGGAAAATGAACAATTTATAAAAATTGAAAAATTTTTAAATCATGCTTATGAATATCTTTTGGGCATTTCGTTGCTGTAGTGAACTCGAGAACCTATATTTTTGCGTGGGCTGTCGTCTTTTTGAGGGCTAAACCAATTTAGAATTGGTTGTAATTCTGCCAAAATAAAAACTTACAAAGCACTTTTCTCGCTGGAATTTGATGGAGACGCTGAAGGTGGTGAATTGAAGAAAGATGACGTCGGAGAATTGAAGCCGGAATCTGGATGGCGTTTCGACGGACTTCGAATCACTCCGCGCACGTTTGTCATCTGAGATCCCAGCAATAATAAATATAATAATAATAATAATAAATGAAAAAGTATGAACCAACTTATAACAAAATTCACCTGTTTATGGAAAAAATAATTGTTTTCAGCTGGTGACTTCATAGAAAAGTTATCAAATCGGTCAGATGGTTTCTCTCTTCTTAATTAAAATGATGATTACAAATAATCTTCAGCGAATTAAAAAAAATACTATTTTTTTTATTTTCACTTTTTTGAATTGAAAAAGAAATTTTCAAATAGCTAAAATTGCAATTTTTCAATTCGCATTGTACAGCTCTATAATAGAAAATACTTGAATAAAGACACATTTCGCTGTTGAATTGGAGTCTCCACTTTTGATTTCAACTCATAACCATGCTGAATCATTTCGATGCGATCCGAAAGAGAAAGCTAAATTATCCATTCTTTTTTTTTAAGATTTTGAGAAAAAAAACAAACAATAAAACCTTCTCTTTTGATAATTGCACATTCACTGAAATTCGATCAGCAATTTTACACGCAATATCGTGATCTCGCTCCAAGTCAAATTTCTTTTTATTATAGCTACCGTCCATTCTATCCTTCAATATTATTATTTTTTGAATATTTCCGCAATTTATGAACCTTTAATGGAGTTGTCTGCATTCGCAGTTTTGGAAACTCTCTAGAAGGCATGTTTCTGAAAAAATATCAAAAACTAAGCTAAGTCAAGCTGGAAAAGTTGCAAAATGTTTAGAAACCATAAATTTGTCATGAATTTTTCAAGAAAATGACATACCGTAATCTGTTTAAAGGAGCATGTTGACAAAATACTGTGGTCCCGAAACGTTTTCATTTTCAATTTAACCGTAAGTCTCTTAATGATTCGAAAACGACGAGCTACGCTTGGTTTTGGGTTAAACATCGGGGTTCCACAAGAGTTTCCAAAAAATTCCGCGGTTTGTCCCAAAACTTTTTTTGCCCCTACCAGTACGACACTCCAATTACACATCGCCCTCAATTCAACGCGTTTCCTTTCTTCTGATTTTCTGGTGATTATCACAAACCAAAAAGTGTCCCCTGTTCGTCCCAATAGAATCCCTGTTCTTGAGACCATATTTTAATATTTTCTTAGCAAATTCTTCATTGTAAAATGCAATGTACAATTTAAAATCGATAACAAACAGTCCTATAAATTCAATTGAGACCATTAATTAAAGTAATCAAATGAATCGAGCTACACTCTTTCCAAATGATAACTTCCGTCAACTGAGCTAAAATCTTCGTTCTCACTGTCAACTTGATGAACGGTCGGAGCGGGAGTGGCGTCGTTGCGATACTGCGAAATTGGAACCCTCGGATGAATATCGTATTCAGCGACTCCGTGCTCTCTCTGAATTAAAACGTTGCAACCAATTCGCATGCCAACAATTCGTTAATTTACCAAAAATTCCGCCTCCAAATCAATTACTGTCGATTCCTTATTGGTTTTGCTGCTGAAATTTGAAATTGATTCGCTTCTTCTCATTTGTTTGTCAAACTCACAAATTTGTGTTGCTTCTACTTCTTGCATGATTTAGCAAAGCTTGAGAGAATACGTGATTTCGATCAAGTTTTCCTTCGGCAATTTTTTTGGCATCTTGATCAACCAAATGCTGAAATTCTTGTTGTATTAATATTTGCGAGACCACAAAAACCTTGTATTTTCTCGACAATTGCGTGTTATCCATTTCACGCATCGCCTGTTTATTAACAAGAATTGGCTTCAAATAGCGATTGTCGATGTATTGCCAACTGAATTCGAATTCCATATATCTATCTATCTACATATTGAATTCTTACGTATCACGAATCCAATGATGTCCTCGGAATCCCGCGATATCTTCCATTCCGGCCATGGTTCCGTCAATCAGCTCCTCATACACAAACTCTTGCATCGTTTTCTCATGGACGTGTTTTCTCTCGACTTGCAAGAATTCAGCGATTGGTTTCAGCGTGATTCCCTTTAAAACATTTGGATTTCGGTTAGCTAAAAACGAAATAGGTTTTAATTTTTGATGAACCTGTAGGAAGACGGTGAAATAGATGACGATAATGCAGCTTGTGACAAACATGTTTTTGCCCGGAATGAAATCTGGAATGGCGACCACCAAACCATAGGCAATTGCTCCGCGAAGGCCGCCATACGCCATGATGAACTGATCAACCTGAACACCAAAATTAGATGAGCTCATTTCATTCGATCAACCTTTGAGAATTTGTTAAGGCGGAATTTGTTGAGGACGAAACACATAATTACAACTCCAAGAGTTCGATAAATCAGGCAGAAGACCACGGTGAGCACAACGAATGATGTGTCCCAATGGTGATTCGACGACACTGTTGAGAGTCCGAGGAACACAAAAATGACAGTTTCGCAGGAAAGCGAAAGAACCTAAATTCCCATTGTTCTTTCAATTTCTTAATTTGAGCGAGATTGCCTTGATGAAATAGTTGATCGCATTCACATACTGCTCGGCTACATTTTCTTTGACATACTGATTCATTGCAGCTCCACAGAACACAATGCTTAAATTGAAATTTGAAGGATATTCACAAGACAATGCGCTCGCTTACGCCATTATACTGGACAATCCGAACATTTCTCCGCAAAGATAGCAACAATACGGTAGGACAATGACGAACACAGGATTGAGAATTGGAATGCTGCTTGAATATCTGGAAAGAAGAGATGTAGTGATGATTAATTGAATTCGCACTTTGTGATGAAGCTAGTGAAGAATGCGAAGATCAGACCGATTCCGATTCCGCCGAATGCGACAATGAAGAACGATATTCCTCCATTGATATAATCTTGTGTGATCAGATTCTCAGTTCCGATTTCCGAGAATGTCAAGAACATACGGTAAAGCACCTGAAACTCGTTTGGACTTTCGGTAGTATCTCAATCGTCTTACGACAGCGACTCCATCATTGAGAAGCGACTCGCCGAAAACGCTGATGAACAAAACGGAATTGACCTGTAGTAAATACAGAAGGCATAATCTTATCAAAAGGAAACGCATAAAAATTTTTTATAGAGTTTTCTGTAATCAGCGATAAATTTGCCTCACCTCGAGTTCCTCAAAAATTACGATCACCGCAACCGGATCTACGTCGGCGACCACCGAGCCGAACAAGAGCATATGAATGAGCGGTGTTTCGACGGAGAACAATCCAGTCAATCCGATAGCCCACAGTGAGAGAGCTGAAATGCTGGAATTGTTGAGACGGTCATCGGCAAGCGTACCAATAGCCACGATATTGAATGTGGTTCCAAGCATGGCGAAACAAAGAATTGATCCGAAGTTGTCGAAGAAGTCACGAGCCGGCATGAAGTAGCCGGCGTCGAATACTAACGGCGGCAGTAGATACAGCATGAAGACTTCGCTGTCAAGGAAGAACTCCGTCTGGAATCAGCAAATTTAAGTAATGAATTAAGAGAAATGAGACTAGCCTTGTTAACACCAATCAAGCTGAAAATGATTCCAATTATCAGGCCGATCATAATAAGAAGGGCAGAATCTGGGAACAAGTCGTTCAAATGAGGGATCAAGTTGAAAACTGAACACCATTATTTTTTTAGATTTCTAAATCTGAAAAGAATCGGGTTTTTACTGATTTTGGCGATCGATGCCGCAATAAGCCAAAGCGAAATTGTCAGCGGCACCTTGACATTCTTCCATTCGAACAATGCCAATGGATATCTCGTCGGATATTCTTCTTCCTACAATCACATCCAATTACTGACGTTCCCGGTTGATTTGCGAACCTCTTCTTCACATCCTGCATCAATGGAGAATATGCAGAACGCGGTGAGGACCGCAAAAAATAACAGCCATGATCGCAATGAGCTAGCCATTGCTGGTTTGTTACTGCAAAACGTGGAGCTGCTTCAAGAGACGGCAAATGATATTTGATAACGATTCGCCACCGTGGCTCCCGATTGAACCAGATGAGCAAAATGTTCGAAATTTCTTATCTCTAATTTGTATTGTTTTTTTTGTTCTCGCAATACTCGAAATGCCAACGATTTTTGAGCGACAACACAAAAATGTCGATCATGACGCACATGAATACTCTTTTGATAAAAAAAACCCCCCGTCAAGAATCGTAATGGGATAGGGTGAACCGATTAAAATGTTCACCAATCGCGTTTAAATAATGATAATTGGCATTATGCGTCATAAACTGCTTAAATGAAATGTTGATTTAACGATATTTTCTGGCGACCAATGTGTCGGGAGAGATTTACGAGCGCGTTTTTCATTATGGTCTCGTCACGAGTGAATTCCTATTTTGTTTTTTTCTCAATTTATAAAAAAAAATACAACTTATAAAAATTTTGCAGTTCAAATTAAAAAATTAAACCTAATCAACATTAACCGTTTAATGCCAAATAACCGGTTTGTCCGCGCTCGTAAATCTACACCTATGCATCCGGACGTCGACAATACTTTATTTTATTCTTTGCGAAAATCTCCAAATATTGGGTCCATTGAATCAATAAACAAAGCAAAATAAATTTATCAAATATATTTGTTAAGGCGGGAGATGAACATCGGATAATTGAATACTGAAATCCATATTTAAACCATGTTTGGGATATATTCTATTCACCAATTTTGGTTGAAAAAAAAAATAAAATTTTTATAAAACACCACCGCGAGGAACCGATGGTGAAATAGTCTTGATAGGATTCTTTGGGTACGTTCGAAGTGCATTTAAATATCTATCAATCGTTTTCTTTTTCGGAAACGATGATTTGAATTTTTGGTGCATCATTGAACTAAAGTAAAAAGTGCTGAAAGCGCGTTGATATCAAAATAAAATGTAAAGAAACCCGAATGATAAGACATCATAAAAATGCCGGCGCATTCTTTGTTTTGAGTGAGCCATCACTAGTAGCAGCGCCTAATTAGAAATATCGCGATTGAAAGTCAATTTTTGAAAAGCGACACGACGAGCATGTCGAGGCGAGTTCATGATAAGAGCCTGAAAAAAAGTTATTGGCTCAACGTGGCAAAGGAGCCGAAAGTGAAGGCAGGATCGTAAAAACTATTGATTTAATACTCAATTCTCACAATACAAATCATAGAAATGCATATTGAAATAATTCTGATTTTCGTCTAATTTATAAATGTTTGATTATAATGTGTATTCGATTGGCATATAAAATATTCCCACAAAATCGAATTTCTTTTTTCAACATCTGTAGCATAGTTGAACTTTCGCACTAAAGATCAATTACAAATGTTGCATAAATTAGATTGTTAAATGCGAAATCGTTGTATGCGTGTGTGTGTGTGTGATAAGCGGGGAGAATCTAATTACACGATTCAGTTGATAATTAATTTATCAATTATTACTGTGTGTTTCTACTCAAAATGATAGTGATGTTCGGTTTATGTACAAGTGCAACGACGAATAATTAAATTTTCTCGACGTTTCGAATTGGCAATGAGCAGCAGAAATTCTTGCACACGTAAACGCATGGCATCTGGCCATGTGCCATACCTGAATGAGAGGCTCCTTGCGCAGAAATATCATCTGAACGTGAATTCTGAATTATAATTCGATGTGAAACGACAAAACCTTTCGACTGGATATGAACAACTGACGAATTCGCAATCAACTTTTGATTAATCGCTTTTCTCGCTTTTTGCACAAACTCGGAATTGTAATCACCAACTATTACATACGTATGACTTCCGCACTGCCATCTTCGGTGGGCAACCGCCAACTTTGGCACGGCGAGGGGTACTCTGAAATTGATTAGAAGGGTTGACGCTGATGCTGCTATCAAAAATTGTATAAACGTTACTTAATAATACTGTAAATTGCACGTAATAGAAAATAACCAACTTGTTCAGTCTTTCAGCAGCGCCTCTGAAGCACTTGTTCGCCATTTCACGCAATTTCTCATCTTCGGTTATATCATATAATCGGAGAAGATTGTTTGCGGCGACCGATGTTGCGCATGGTTCAGCTCCATCTTGATCTTCAATCATTCGCGCATCGACACCGGGAACGACAGTTTCCTCGCTTATGAAATAGCCATTGTCTCCTTCATGATTCCAAAATTTTTCATTCTAAAATCAATTTTAAATTATCACATGCAATTAGTAGACTACCATTTTAGTTTGAAGATCTAAAGCCCATTCAACCAATGTTTGATTTCCAGTTAATGTGTAGATATCAAGGAGGCCTTGAATGAGAAACGCATAATCATCCGAAAATGCGCGAATCGGTTTAATTCTGAATTTCAACTAACACGCTTGGCAAACTAGTCTGAAAGAAAATTACTCGATTGATTCTCCGTCTTCCGATTTGTACGCAGCACGTCGAAGATCGTTGGTTTCGGGATTCACAAGATATTTCCTGACAAATGCCACACATTTCATCGCCAAATCCAAATATGTCTCATCATTTGTGGCAACGAATGCACGCGAGAGGCCCGTGATTGTCAATCCTTGCCACGACGTCACTATTTTCGAGTCTAAATGCGGCTTCGGTCGTTCGGATCGGGCATCTCGAAGAATTTTCTGAGTGTTTCAAAAATTCATTGGTTTGATTGGATATTTATAGCAAATTTGCAGCTATTAAAATTTAAGCAACATTATTTTACCTTTGCTTCTTCAATTCCTTCTAGCAATTTCTCGACGGTTAAATCAAAGTTTTTTGCGCATTCCTCATCGGATAGCAATCTGAAACACAAAATTGAAACGATTTTAAAATGTGACAATCATTTACCTTCTCAAAATATTTTTATTTGTGAGCTCACCATGTGGATCATAAGATCGCGGAACATTTCCACCATCTTCGACATCAAAGTATTCGCAAACAACATCGAACATGGAAGATTCTCCAATTTTGCGATCGCCAATCAGATTTTTAATCTAAACTTGAAATAGAAATATGTGGAAATTCATTTGAATTCATTTCACCTCGTCTTTTTCCCAAACGCAGAATGCGCCTTCAACCTTCTTTTGATCGCCATGTCGAGGGAATGAGTCAGCGTCTTCGGCGGCGTAAAACCCACCTTCCGGATGATACAAACATTCCTTTAGGTACTCGACAATATCGCGAATCGTTTTTTCGAATTCTTTATTCTTTCGAGCTGTCAAAATGTGAAAATCCGAATAGGTTGCAAGCAATTGCGCTTGATCATAGAGCATTTTTTCGAAATGCGGAACATGCCATTCGGCATCAACCGAGTATCGATGAAACCCCTTCAATTTGCATCTAGTTCAGATACTTTCATATTCGAAACCTTTCCGACATGATCATGAATTCCACCAAGTGTCATTCCTTCAAGCGTCGCTTCTAACATTCGGACACAATCTTTGGAGTTGGCTTCGTTTTCAGTTTGAAACGCAGCAGCATAGTTTATTAAAAAGTCGAGATCGCCTTAAGTCGGTGAAATAATTTAATCATCGGTAAAAAGGTGACAAACAAGCTTTTGGAAATTTCGGCGCGTTTCCGAAGCCGCCGAACTTGCCATCAAATGTTTTTTGTTTATGCGTAAGAATATTATTGAATACTTCTTCAGTATTTCTCACATCATCGGATGCAAACTCTGGAATGTTTTATATTCAAACTACCGTATAGTCGGCGTCCGGCGACTGATGTACGCGTCTTTCTATCGGTCTCGCGCGGACTAACTGCTTATTTAGTATTTTATGGGCCGTTTCGATAATTTTAAAATCGAGTGACGTTGGAAATGTAAAGAAATGCCAAACTCATCAAGAAACAATTCAACAGTTCACGTGAAAACAGCAAAATAAGCGATCACTCGTTGCGAGACTCTTTCAAGGCGCATGCGCGTGAATCTACCCAAGCACAGCAATCATCGGACGCCGACTATATTTCTATTATCATATTATATCTTTTTGAGAAACGTAAACATGACTTCTTTAAATAACTATTCATTTTTACAAAATTTCTACCTGTTTTCATCAAATTGATTATATGCTTTCCTTGCTTTATGAGACTTTCTTTGTCATTGTCCCACTGGAAAATTCACGAATTGAAAATTTACGACAATTATCAGCCAGCATTTACTTCCTTTTTAATCATCTTCAGAATTGTCGGGAAGCCCAGCATTCCTCGGTTATCGTCAGGCGGAAAATAAGTTCCTATGAAAAACTTGCAAATTCCAATATCCTAATTTTGCGAGTGAATATACCTCCTGTGATGGGACTTAGATCGGGTGTCAGAAAAACCGTCATCGGCCATCCTCCACTTCCGGTGACCGCTTGAACAAACGTCATGTACATTTTGTCGACATCCGGTCTTTCTTCCCGATCGACTTTGATTGACACGAAGTTTTCGTTCAAATATTTTGCAATTTCTTCATTTTCGAACGACTCTTTTTCCATTACATGACACCAATGACATGTTGAGTATCCAACCGATAAAAATATCGGAAGGTTTTTTGATTTCGCCTGTTCAAAAGCTTCAGATCCCCAAGGATACCATTCAATTGGATTGTTCTTATGCTGTTGGAGATATGGTGATTTTTCCAAAGCCAAACGATTTGTGAACTTTGAACTCCTAAAATGTTTCCCTCGCTTTTACTAGATATTCGATTTCTTACATGTTCCTCAACCACAGTCTTGATATTGAACTTAACATCAACTAAAATTTGAAAAACTAATTGGCATTATATTATGAAATATTGGAGAAATCACCTTATTTCGATTTACAAAATATATTTGAGATCAGTTTTTTATGGATTTAGTTGTATAAGTTATTTTTCAAAAAATTATATATCGTCAAGAGGATTCTTCTCTGGTGGTGGCCCGCATGGTTGGATCATTCGATTGAGTAAATTGAAGCGAGTTCGAGCACGGCTTTCATTTTCGACAATTGCGATGAAAGAATTCATACCAGGATGCGACATTTGTGAAGCCCGCGTGTCGCGATGCTGCATAACATATATTTGGATCAAATACTGGAATAATTTTACTTACTTGGTTTACAACCCACTCGTGCCTATTCATATCTGCATGTCCTGTTCCGGTATATTTGGATTGCAAATGCTCTAGTTGAGCAAGAACGTGGAAGCGTTCTCCTGGTACTGCCATTTTCTGCAAAAATGGGATTTCAATTCAAATATATTAATCAACTTGAAAAAGAAGAAGTTAGCAGAAGAAATAAAATAAACGACGGTGATTCTTACACTCGAATTGCCGTGATTTTAAATTCTCATATATTTTATTGCTTTAATAAACTACATCAATTAAATTGGAGCAAAATAATATAATTCACGGCCAGTAACTCGGCGTTCACATTGATAGGAATATTCGGCGCACTCAAACTGTGTCAGTGGTATCTTGTTGGCGTTTTTGGCGAGCGGGTGCATTTTCGAAAAATTGTTTTTGCCTCTTTTTTTCAACGATTTTACAGTTTTCTTTAAAATTTTACGAAAAAAAGTACAACGCCCACTTTTTTGCAGGTTTTTTACAATCCACGTTCTTTTTTATTGAAACCTCTTAACAAATTATTATGTCCGATAAGAATTCAGAGATTTGTAGATTGTAAAAAATTGAACTGCAAAAATTTGTGAAACGTTGCATTTTCAGTGTCTAGTCTTTTTTATATTATATAATCTAATTTTATTGATTGCAAGTTGATTGTTTTACTTTAGTCTTTTTACTTTAGTCTATGTCCGTCGAATGTGATGTCGACACATTGCTTAATTGCTCATCGTACACTCAAATTAATTTAAAACTTTTGTTATTTTTAATCTAGGCAAACCCATCTTGCGAAACAAAAAAAACCCCGTGTTTCGCATGATGAGTTTTCCGAGATATTATTTTTATTTGTTCCATAAAGAAAAATAATAGCTTAGTAAACAAAAAGTTATCTTTGAACTTCAGATGAGCGATAAACGTGGTAGTTCTCCGGATGATGGCGAGCTCTCTGATGACAGCCATTCGCGTTCACATTCCCGTCGTAGTGACTCCGAGGAAGGCGGAAAGAGTTCGAAAGAAGTCGAATCAAAATTACGAGCAAATTTATTAAATCGAATATCCCATAAAAAGAGGGATGCCAGCGACGGAGATGACGATGATGAGAGATTCACGATTCAGCCGAAAGATGCTGTAAGCTTTATATTCTGTAAATTAAATAAAATTCATAGCAACTTTTTTTTAAATTGAATTTCAAAGGCGTTAGCCATAAAATCGCGAAAATCCAGGCAAAAAGAAGTCGTAGTTTATTAATTATCGACAAATAAAAACAAATAAAGGAATAATTTTTTTTCAATTTGGATTTCATAAAATTCAATTTGTGCAAATATAATTATTTTTTTTAGCAAAAAGCAAGAGAAGAGGCCCGAAATCGAGAAAAGGAACGAGATCGCGAAAGGGATTCTCGAAAAAATATTGAAGATAGATTGAAAAGAGTGGATCGCCATCCCCGTGATCTAGATATAAAGCAGAGGGATCGCGAGAACAAAGGTTGGTGACTATTTGTCTTTCAATTTTATTACTATTAACGTCGCAAAAAATGAGCAGCATAAGAATGTGTGGACCATTGTATTTTTTCGGGTCGGTAAAAATAATAATAACAGTTAGGGTTTCTGGTCTTTTTTCTGCGAATGCAATAACTGAAATATTTCAGCCCGCCATGAGCGATCTGGAAAGTCACGGCATGATGATCGAGATAGACACAAAAAACACGAGGTATTTTCATTTATTTTGGTTTTATATATATCTAAAAACTCATAGCTGTAAAAATTGGAAGTTTTGGTTTTGTTGTAATATCAATGAACCTGTTTATGCCCTTTAAAAATGTCAAGAAACAATTGTTTTCAACCCAGGAATGCAAAAAAATGCAGAACTATTTTTTTCGCAATTACGATAGACAAATGCATGGGCCCAAAAATCCGATAGAAAAGCTTGTAGAATTCCTCAAGTGATGAATTCAAGGAAAAACGACGGGAACGTGATCGATCGCATGAACGTAGCCGACATCGGAATCGGGACGATCGAAAAGACGAACGACACCGAAGGAAGGGGTTCGTCAAAACTATTTGAATTCGTTATAATTAAACGCCAAGGTCTTCAGAAATTCGTCTGATGATGATCATTCGGCTGAACGAGAGCCGCCTAAAAAGCAATATCAAATTCCGAAAGAGCCATTAAAATTATCAAAACCGAAAACCATAGAAACTGTGGAAATAGTCGATGTTGAAATGTCTCCTATCGAACTGCGTGAACCGGAAGAAGAGAAACGTATGTTCCAACAGGGTGCTGCAAAAGATCCCGTGGATTT
The DNA here is from genome assembly GCA_902829315.1 of Caenorhabditis bovis. Lineage (NCBI taxonomy): Eukaryota > Metazoa > Nematoda > Chromadorea > Rhabditida > Rhabditidae > Caenorhabditis > Caenorhabditis bovis. The sequence continues at coordinate 4,823,067 of CADEPM010000004.1, read as the reverse complement.
TTTAAAAATTTAGTTCATGGGGAATTTTTGCACCCTCTAAATAACCACTTTTTAACGATTGAATAATATAATTTCAGCAATCACTTCTTTCACATTGGAAGCAGACGTAGGACCAAAAAAGTATTCGAAATTCGAAAGCGATCCGGAATCCGATGATGCGATCAACGAGCAATCGCCGCATTCCTCACGTCATCCATCTGGTGGCGGTGATTCTGATATTGAAGAAATTGCCGATGACGAATCAAAAATGGATAAATCTGTTGATGATGCGACAGACGAAGACGATGAGCGAAATTATGATGGAGTCAAATGGCAAGATTTGACAGAAGAACAACGAGAAATGGTATGTTTCAGGTTTTGAAAAAATTAAAAAAAAAACTGGAGTAATGAAAACGTTTTTTTATAATGCATATTCAATTGTTCAATGATCACAATGATTTTGAAATTCCAAAAGTTAGGCTGTTTTCTTTTTCAAAAAGATACTCGATTACAGCTTGACGCAGAGACTCGAAAGAGACTAGAAGATGCATACCAGAAAGAGCTCATATCTCGTTTACCTGTCTTCTATCCAGGCATTATGGGCTGTCGAAGTATCGCGGAATTCGAATGTGTGAATCGCGTCGAAGAAGGAACGTATGGTGTGGTTTATCGAGGAAGAGACAAAAGAACCGACGAGATTGTCGCTTTGAAACGTCTCAAAATGGAAAAGGAAAAAGAGGGATTTCCGATAACGGCGCTTCGAGAAATTAATATGCTCCTGAAGGCTGGAAATCATCCAAATATCGTGAACGTGAAAGAAATTCTCATCGGAACCAATATGGACAAAATCTACATGGCGATGGAGTTTGTTGAGCACGATTTGAAGAGTTTGATTGACACAATGGTGAGACGAAACAAACGGTTTTCAACGGGTAATTGAGTTTCAACGAAATTTTGCAATTCATTTCTTTTTTGCTCATTGTCAGGTGAACAGAAAACTCTTCTTCGTCAATTATTGTCCGGAATCGAGCACATGCACAATTTGTGGATTCTGCACCGAGATCTCAAAACATCTAATCTTCTTCTTTCGCACACGGGAATTCTTAAGGTTTGAATGAAAAAACTGATTATCATCCCGAAATGAAATCGATTTTCTCTGCAGATTGCTGATTTTGGACTTGCCCGTGAATATGGAGACCCGCTGAAAAAATTTACGCCCGTTGTTGTTACTCTATGGTATCGTTCTCCCGAATTACTTCTCGGATCAAAGGTACATTATCGAAATATGCAATATCAAAAAAAATTGGTTCAGTATTATTCGACACCAGTCGATATGTGGTCAATCGGATGCATTATGGCCGAATTTATTCTACTCAAACCTCTATTTCAAGGACGCGGTGAAATTGAGCAACTCAAAAAAATCTTTCTTGTCAGCTACGATTCATACTTGCTGTGTGTCATTTTGGTGATTTCAGGAACTTGGAACGCCGAGCGAAAAAATATGGCCCGGTGTCAAGGAACTTGACGGTTGGAAATCATTGACATTTGAGAATTATCCATACAATCAGCTGAGGAAGAAATTCCTCGCCGGTAGACTTCTCAATGATACTGGCTTCAAATTGCTTATGCGATTTTTGACGTATGACCCGAATGAGCGAATTACTGCGACGGACGCTCTTGATCATGATTGGTTCAGGTAGGTGATCAAAATACATTGAAACATCTAAATTATGTGTTTCAGAGAGAATCCTCTTCCAGTGCCACCGGAAGAATTCCCAACATTCCCAGCGAAGAGCGAACAACACAAAGCGCCACCACCAGCGATGAAGAAATCGACAGCTCAGAGCAACTTAGAACTTGTCGTATGAGCACTCCTCCCGTGATCTTCTCGAAATATTTATTTTTTTTTTCAGGATCCGGAAACCGCCAAACTGCTGAAACAATTTGAAGTGAAACCCGAACACATAAAAACTAGCGGCTTCTCGTTGAAATTTGGGCCGGCAAGGTTTTGAGCATTATTCTCGTACTGATTGCCTTTGTTGATTTTATTATTTCCAATTTACTTCTTGAATCATAAACATATTTATTAAATGTTGATAATTTTCGGCGAGTAGAACTTGTGAACGGCGTCCAATTCCGATTTCGATAGCACATCGTGAATAAGCGATTTCAGACTGTCAATGAAGCGAGCATTCAGCGTCTCCGATATTAGCGCAAATGCCATTGAAGGTCTTACCGCATTTTTATTTATCTGGGAATCGGGAGATGAATAATTTTATTTTCTAATGGAAAAAATACCTGTTCAGCAAGTGGTTGCAGCGAAAATGCGAGAACTTTAAGAATTCGACGTTTTATTGAATTCGCGCCTTCCTTCCCAAGAGTTTTGACAATTCCTGATCAATTTTCAAATTGGAATTAATAATTATCTCACCTTTTTTGGCATTTATCAAATTGGATAATTGATCGGTATTTAACCTTTTTTGGATGAACGAAACTGCTTCTAAAATTAAAATTACATTGGATAAATAACTGGAGAACCTTCTGAAATTTCTTCGATAGATTTTCCATTGTGCATTCTCAAAGCAGCGAAATCGATAATCTGTGTGATGCATTCAAATATTTGAATGATTCCAATAAAATTTCTTACTTTTGATATTTGATGATCCGTGAGAAAATCGGAAACCAATGATCGGAATTTCTTAATTATTTCTTTTTTTGTCGTCGGTCCAAAAAAATTGCGCGTCGGAAGCTGTTTGTGTTCGATTTCTTCGATCAACGTCGTCTCATTTTTCGCTTCATCGATTATTGTCGCATTGTTCGCGAATGCCGTTGAAACGAAAATGGCAAATAAAATGAGATCGCCAACACGCGGCATTTCGAGTAGCTCTATTCAACCATTTCCAGAGTTATTTATAGGTACCGAATGTCTGGTAACCTAAAACTAATCGGATAAGACAATTTACCAATAGGATTTCGAGAGTGGCCTTGAATTCTCGAGAATTACTCAACCATTCGGCGTAATCCGACTTGTATTAATGGAAATTTGATTGGCGTGATGTTTAAACTCAAAATTCTCGTGTAAAAAAAAAACATAGATTCCCATTTCAAGTCGTAAATAAGGAATTTCCAATCCAATACTAAACAATGGGAATTTTCGAGAAAAAAGCGACTACGAGAATCAGCCGCCATAAGACCCAATTAATATTTTTGCTTTATGAACCTTTAATCGATTATTTTAATTTTGTGATTGAATTATTTTTACTCAAAATTTTCATGAAAATTTCTTGATATTCGAATATCAAAAAATTAAAATAATTGCAAATTGAAAAGAAAGAACCCGAAATTCGTGGTTTTAAAGAATATTTGAGAAATTTCCGAATTTCGAAACTACTTTTTCGGATACGGTAATGAAATCCGCATGAATTTTTTGCGCTGGGTCTCGCAGTGTCCGATTCTGGTAGTCTCCTTTCTTCCGAAACAGACAAAAAAATAATTCCGCGTTCAATTAACGATTTCTAGTAGTTTAATATTTTTTTTAATGAATTTGAAATATTCCAATAAAGCGTCCTTTTTGTGTATTCGTTGTGATGACCACTACTGCGTGAAAAAGATAGCGAGTGGCGAGACCCGCTTTGCGTCGGCAGCTGCGGTTGTCGGGCATATAAAAGCGACAGCGAGAGAAGGCGCTGACAGCATGACGGCAAGGTGAGTTCTCGCAGGCACTCAACGGTCGGCCGTGACCGAAACACTGTGAGCGAAAGTCCCTGGACCCGCGGCAGAAACTGTCCCCCTCTAATTGGGAACTATCCGCTTCTGTGGAATAGGAATAGTCATTGCACAGAGACGCTCCCAAGAACAGCATAGGGCCTACTCTGTCTGTCATGCTGCTTTTTTAAAGCACCACAAAATTTTGGTGCTTCAAAGCTTTAAAATACGTTATTCTGCTATTTTCTATTCACAAAATACTGGTTTTTTGAGTGTTTTTTCCCCCAAAATCTACATAGCACCATTACTTTCAGGCTGCACGATACTTAAATTTTCTGAAAATGGAGCATGGAGCAGTAAAAAGTAACTGAAGGCTGAATAACGGTACGCGTCGAGAGCAAAAATGTGTCTTTTTGAGTCACATTGTCTGAATTTTTCTACAAATTATCGCGAACACACCGTAATTCATATTTTCCATTTTTTTTCTGGAACGGAATCGGTCGTCCCGTCATGTTGTAAGGATTACAACTTCAACTAATACACAAGAAAACGTTTTATTGTAGCTGGAAAGGTACGAATTCATAGGGAATCGTTTCGGCAATAATTTAAATACAGGAAATAGTAAAACGAACGCGGAGAGAAGACTTTAGATATTTAAAATGGGGAAAGTGTTTCGAATAATTGGAAATCAATATCCGAGACATGCAGAAAACAAGTTGGTTGAAGGGTGATGATCGATACGAATTTAATGTGAATTATCCGATGCCTTGACGCTTTCCTGAAAGATTCAAATCAATAAAAACGGAGAAGTTTTAAAAGCAGTCTTACCAACACATTTAATAATTCAAACCAAAAATTGAAAAGCCAAAACGATCGGAAAGCAAACGCGATTTTTTTTTTTAAATAACGACGATACTAATTCTAAAAAGCGAAATTTTATATACGGTTTACTAATTTTCAAAATTATATTCTATTATACTATTGTATTGTAAAAAAGAACTTGTTCAGGCTCTTTTTTAGAGTTGTTCAAAATTTGCCATATTAGAGATCAACTTGAATGGTGAATGTGCTGTTACAAAAAATGACCACCGTTTCAGTTTCAGCGCCAGTATCGGTTTCAACATCGGCGTCAGCGCCATCGTCTTCATCATCACCATCATCAGTAACGTCTTGTCCACTCTCTTCTGCTCCCTTCTTTTCCGGAACCCATAATCCCGAATCAACGCATCTTTGGAAATGGTACATGAATACCTAAAAATGTTGATTTTTTTTTGTAAAATGAGTTTTGTCGTATTCTCCAAACCTCTTCGTCCATTTTCATCGCCAATTCTTTAAGCGCCTCAATATCTTGAGTCTCGAAACATTTTTGCATCTCTTCTGGGAGGGTTTCGAAAACTTCTTGTGGATCTAATCCGCCCGGCGACGTTTCAATGCGTTTCGCGCGTTCTTCGGCTTCATATTCAGCCGCCGCAGCCTCGCGTTTTTCCTGAGCCCGAATGCGTAGACGTTCTTGGAAAGCGGCGACCTCCTCTTGGAATGTTTTCATGTACATTGGATCGGCAGCGGCGAACTTTTTGAAGAAGCTTCTCAAAAGGTTAGTATTCGTGGAGACAGCCTTCAAATTCTTCGATAGTTCCAGAATGTATTGAAGAATAATGCATTGTTGGGCCATGATTCCCATTTCCTCATCCTAAAATTACGAAAAAAAAATTATTGCGATAAAAATACCGTATTCAAACCTTTTTGTCGATTGCCAAGTTTAGGCATTCAATAGTCAAATAATTAGCAGCGAATTCGCATGCCAAATGTGGATGCTCAAGAAGGTATTCCTCAGTAGCTTTCAGCGATGTCAAACGACCATAAGTCTGTAGCGAAAGCTCATTGTCTTCGCAAAATTGTGCCATTCGCCTCGAATCGTCTTCTTCGGAATTTGTTGGCTGATCTTTTTGATCTGATATCTAAAAATTCCACAGACCAATAGCATTTTTCTCGTTCCGATTAAATTACCTTATTAATTCTCGAATAACTGAATGCCTCATGTCCGATAGTGTCAATATTCCAAGGCTCAAGCTTCTCTTGCTCTTCTAGTTCTTTTTCTTTTGCTCTCCATTTAGCCTCCTGCTCTTTGACTTCATCCAATTCTTTTTGAATCTTCTCCTTATCAGCTTCATCGATATTTGTCGATGCCAATTTGCTCTCAAGATCTTGCAATTTCGTTGTTACTGAATTCTTCTCTCTTTCCAATCGCTCTTTCTCCTGTTTCTTTTCTGCCATTCGCTCTAGGCGAGCTTGATGGCGCCATCTGAAAAGTGACAATTATCGTCAGTTTCATTTAAAAAAATAAATTATTTACCTAAACAACGAAGGAGTATCAATGTTGGGATGAGTGTCGTCCTCATCATCGGAAACTTCAATTTTTTTCCATTTCGAATAGTCGATCGGCATTTTTAAGCTGAAATGAAACAAAAATTGAGACTAACGTGGCAAATACTGCCCCGGAATGGGGTGTTGACACGAGAAATTTCTAGAACATTCGATAGCGGAAGAAACGAGACAATCTAAAATAATCTCGATGTCATGACAACCGGATATAATACCTCGCGTATTACAGCTCATCGATAGCCTTGAGTCACTATTCTAGAATAATTTGATGACAAGGTCACGTCAAAAACTGTATTAACAGTAATTATTCAAAAATGCTATTTTTTGATGATTCGGTTTTTTTTAATATCAAAAACTTCAATTTGTGAATGTAAAAGCGACTGAAATGGTATAGTTTACCGTTTCTCAAATTTTCATCACTCCAGCGGCTAGAAATTAAATTCAAAAATCGCTAAATTGAATATCCCCGCCCAAAACAAATCAAATTGCAATGTGCGGCACACTTAAAGGCAATGTGACCGCATACACAAAGAACTTTCGTAAGATATGTCGTATTGTCCGCAATTGAACTTCGCATAGGTGACCTAATTTGAATTCGTTTCAACTTCAATGCGTCGTCTTCGCTTACTTTTCGATAATACACGTTCAAATTAGTTTAAACAACTTTCAAACGCATTAAGATGAATTATTTTCTTAACCTTCAATAATGCTCATTCGTAATTTTCAGCAGAAACATGGGTTTTCTTTTTACGCGATTAACTCGCTATATTCTTGTGGCGTATATTCTGTATGCAGCTGCAAACTGGGTTCTTCGAACTAAATCATACGAAATTTCGCCAAAGCAGTTCAAGACATTCGCTGCTCAAGCTGCTGGTGAGAAGACTACAAAAAATTGGCAGCATTTTTATTCATTCCTAAATTCAGAACCAAACGGTGATCCGCGCGCTGCTGTCAACAAATTGGTCTCATCATTAGCTAAAACCTATCCAGTCACAATTCTCAGAAATGCTGAATGGCATCCAGTCCAGTTGGGCAATCACGATGTTCAGGTATTTAGGAATACTAAAAAGAGAACACCACTTATGTTTTTTTTTTGCAGTTGTACCCGTTATATCTGACTTTTACCGAATTCGCAGTGGTAATTGCTTCTCCAGCAGGTTCGACTGGTAGAATTGGATTCCAATGGAGCAACACAAGCTGCACCGTGCTCACCGGCTCCGTGACTCGTTTTAGAGACGCCGCGGTTCTCGAAAATTCCGAAACCACCAAACCGAAAGGAAATTTCCGACATGGACAATTTGAATCTTTCGTTTATTCGCTCGAGCCAACTACTACGATTGCATGCTACGGTATAAGATGAAAAAAAGCAACAACAATGAATAATCAAAACCGAGATTTTTAGGACGCGGCATCGTTCCAGTTTCCGGACTTTGGATCACAACTTCTTCAATTGCTCGAGGAGAGCCGATCTCTTTAGCCAAACTCTCATCCACTTATATTCAATCCATCTACCACCAATGGTCGATGTACCTTTTCCAGATTTTCAACCACTACAAGGCGAGAGCCACTGGAAAACCCGAACTCTAATTCATTGCCTTTGCAAAATTTTGCCCAACTAATTATTTTATTACGGTTACGTTTCAATATAAACATTTTATGTAATCACAGGCGTTTAGTACCTGAATTTCGGCAAAATAATATCCAATATATGTATATTGCGCAAGGGGAGACGAGGTAATCAAACTATATGGAAGGATGTAAAGGTTATACCCGAGAGCTGAAAAAAAAAGAGCGAAACGGAAAAAGAAAACTCTAGAATGGAAAAAAAATATATGTACATAATTATTTGTAACGGAACATTCGCACATTATGCCAATTGTTGTCCACAACAAACACCTCGCCATTCTTGAATTTTCCGGGCTGAGGAAGTAGACAAGATGGTCCCGACATCCTCTCAACACCGCGATATTCGATTGAGTACAGGTAAGTCCCTTTGTAAGTAGTTACCTGAAATTGACAAATTCCTTTATATTGTATTCTTTTTTTTTTCGATTTTGTGATCATACCGAGATCGACGTGCGATTCGTCTTCTTATCGGTGACACCGGCAAGAATATAGCCCGTTTCCGGGCAACACGCAACAGAATGATGGGAAACAAGACCGCTGAAATACCAAAATTAGCTAATATTCGCCTGTTTTCGCTCATACTGATGAGTTGGCGAATATGTGGGCACATGGCGAAGCACTCTGCCGCCTGAATCATAGAGCAGAACCTCAGAAGTCGTGCCAACAATGATATCATCATTAAGACCAATGGCGATGCCAAGAACTTTTCCGTTTCGCTTCGATTTGATCGGAAAACTAAACACCGGCTTCATTTGTTGGTCGAACACAAACACCTGAGAATGCCCAATTATAATTGACCGATTAATAAGAAAAGCGAACCTTGAGAGTATCACCAATCACAAAACGGCCTCGACTATCGATTACTACATCTATTGGCTCATGGAATTCGGAAAACGTGATCGAATGCAATACTTCACCTTTGGTATTGATTCTCGACAAGCATCTCTTTGACCAACTCAATATCGCAAACTCATCGTTTCCAATGTAAGCCATTCCCACAGTATGCCCATCCTAAAACCAATTATTCATTAGTAAGCCAGTAAAATATTATGATACTAGGCAGATTTCGCAAAAAACACGCTAAAAGCCTTTGCAGATTGCGCAAAACTATTTTTTTCCAAAAATTGACTTACACTAAGTGGATCGTTGCGAATATCCTTAATAACATCGCCGTTTTGTTTGACAACACGAACTAAAAGATAACATGCTCGTTTCGAATGTGTTCATTTTGAATTACTTCGATTATTTCCAGTGTCGAGAACGTAGAACGTGCTATTCTCATCGATGTGCATTTTCGTCGGATATCGAAATTGGACTGGCAACTGGTAGAGTGGCGAGTGACTCTGGTAAACGTCAATTGTGATCGGACTGTTTTTCACGGGACGGCCAAAGATATTCACACAAAGCTCGTATTTTCCAGGAAAATCCGTTCTGAAATTCATGAAAATATTGTTGAATAGATTTTTAATTTTTTTTTACTTGAAACTTAATGCGTAAGTTCCATCTCCATTATCGGTTACAGTCACCACTGGATCAGGAACAACCGGATCTGGCAACACCTTCGGAAACGTATAAGATCCTTTCGGAATTTTTTTCTCTTCCGGATGAGCGCAAATGTAGATCATTTCGGTTTCAATCGGATCGCCGCCAGTTTTTCGCTGAACACCTTGCACGTCGCGAGTTCTGCAAAATCGAATTTTTGAGATTTTCCATTTATAGGCGATTGTCCAACATTAACGTGATCGAGTTTTCAATGTAAATCGCCAGATGATTGTTGATCTCGATAGTTGAGTTTCCGGGGAACGTATTTGAAGCGTAGAGTTTGCCGAAATCCGACAAACTCTTCTCGACATCCAACAACATTTGTGCAGAATTCGTGTTGATTCGCAGAAATGCGTTCTCGCGTGGCTCGACGATTTGCCGTTGCCAATTCTCCTCGCCGTCTTGATCTCGAAGTTTTCGAGCCATTGAGCGAATGTCAAGTTGAGATGATTCAAGCTCCTGCAAAAAAAGCAAACAAACAAATTCAATTTGATTCGCACCTTTTCACTCACCTTTTCAAGCTTTTTCTTCTCGTCGTGAATCAACTCAATCTGATCTTTGAGCACTTTTCGTTTTTCGTCGCGTCGAATTCGCACCGTTTCGATAAGCTCGCGACGTCGATTCTCGACAAGATTCGATACTTCCTGCAAACGCGATAAATGACATTTTTTGGTACAAAAACAGCGTAATTAGGAGACATCCCACATCAGATGCCGAGTAGTGGGGCCAATTGACGCATCCGATTTAATGGATGCGAAAGAAAACACTATTGAATAGAGAATTGACCGCACAGAAAAAGGAGGTAGACAAGAAAAGCAGGATAGAGGACAAGGAAAAAAATTGAATTGAGAGAGGGAGACCGTAAAACGAAAATACAAACAAATATTTGAAAAAAGAAGAAGCGATTTGGCGGCTAAGCAAACAGGTCAAAACTACTGGAGATTCAGATCAAATTAACTGAAAATTATTAGCAAAAAAAACGTAAAAAATCAATGAGACTAGTTGGGAAAATTCAATGTACGAGATGAGTCATCTAAAAAAAAAAGAAATGCACTTTTCTGGTTTATTGTATTTATTTAATATTCTGTCAGTTGTAAAGGATATTCAAACAGTTATGTGAATTTGATTTGCGTCTAGATAGTGAAGAACTCTTCCTTTTTGTAGTCTATTATTTCACTTGCAAGAGTTGGCACTATTTAATTTCAAAAAATAAACCTGCCCCAATTTAATATTCATTTAGTGGTTCCTTTATTGTCGAAATCACGCTTTTACTGCACGCAACATACGTGTCGTTTTACGCGTGACGATTTTTGCGCAGCGTTGTTTAGCATGGCATTGTTCGTGCGAAGTACACAGACACAACTCTTCGCCTCGGCGGCTATTCATCAATTTGTCGCAGTCGCGTGATTTCGACAATACTATTTCAAAAGGTTTTCTTTTTTAATTGAGATTTGTTGTTTCGAACCCGCCCGATGCCAAAACATTCTTTGCCCATTCACATCCACAAAATCGAATTCATTGAAAAAAAAAACAAACAAAAACTGAACCTGAATTGCCGAATTGATCTGCTCGACAATTTTGTCGACATTTCCATCGAGTTGCTCAATTTCTTGAGTGACCGCCAAATGCGCCGAATCGAGTGCTCGAAGGCGACCTTTCGCCCGGTACACCACAATTTCCGACATTCGTTTAATTGCGATCGACAATGGAACAACCGTATGCTCATTACATTTTTTGCTGGAAATCATATTGATTCGTTATTGGAAAATCATCGATGACTGCAAACGTACTTGACAGCCGAGGTTTGACATTGCTCGCAGAACACCAAATCGCATGTTTCGCAATAGAGGAGCTGATCGGACGGGTGGGTTGTGCACGATGGGACAACATCCTTCCGTTGCTTCTGCAATTATTTCTAATTCATTTTGAAATAATTTCGTCAAAGCTGAAACAAAATTCAAAAATGCAATGTTGCCTTCTTTTTTAGTCTCATAAATAATAGAGAAAATGTTTTTTTTTGCACGAACTTGCATCACATCCAACAATTGATTTATAAAAAACGCGGCTGGAAACGATGTTACACCTCCAGGAGGCAATATACATACATCACGACACAATGGGCATTTGATGGTAAGTGGATCGGTCTGAAAAAAAAACTCGGATTCTTGAGAGCCAAACAGATTCGATGCTCACCGATGGATCCGAAAGTGACGCGAGTTGGGTGAGGCAGAACAAGCACACCGAATGCGAGCAAGGCAGTAGCTTCGGCTTTCGTGTATCCTGAAATGAAGCGAATGCAAGAGAGAATGATTGTCTGATGAAGAACGAATTGACGATCAAAAAGTTCTTATTCAAAAAAAAATAATAAAATTAAGGCTATGCTAATAATACACCATGTTGTTCTAAAAGAAACCAACAATACCGAATATTATACACGATATAATGAAAAATCTGCTGATAAATGGAATGCTTCAGAAATTGATAAGATAGTGAAATTTTGCAGACAATAGAGGTCGGCACAATTGAATATGAGGCATCGGAATTAATATCTTCACTTCTGAATACATTAACATGAATGGTTGAATAATTGACACCAGGAAATTATTTACCCATTCATAATATAAAATTTAAAAATTGAATTGAGAAACAATTGCAGCAATTTCTTGTAGACTTTTGCTACAAAAATTCCAAAGGTTTATTAACAAGGGAAGCGTTTTTCTTCGGGATTTTGGAATTTTTCTAAATTTGCACACAAATAGTTCGCGAAATTCCCTATCGTGTAAGCTATGTCGTTTTCTGTGTGTAGGAAATTGTCGTCAAGTGATGTCAAATTCTTAGCATAATTTAAGACCCGTGGAAATTTCTTAGTAAAGCTGAAGCAATTTTCTAGCATATCTTCTGCAACATTTTTTTTACAGAAGTCTATAAAAAAGAAAGTTTGTGCAATATTTCATCCCGAAAATAATAAAAAAAAAACAAAATCTTTAAAAAAATGGAACTTCAAAATGCCTAAAAGTTGGCGTAACAATTTCGAACGAGTTGGCGTCCATTTTATTTGCAAAACTGATTTCTTTTCATCTCATTTTTCTTCAAATCTCTCGGGACAACCCGATTAATAATTCGTATCGTAAAGGTCGTCGAGAATATTTGCAAGAAAACTAGACAATAGAATTGAGTGCAAAAAAAAATGAGGGCGCTCGGACAAAAGTGAGTGAAATGAAGAGAGTAAAAGCCGGTGAATGTCACACGCGACGAAAATATGCTAGCAGAAAAAAAAAACAGGAGACAAACCCTCGAAAAAGGGAAAAGCGGCGAAATATTGCGTCGCCGTCGAATCATGAAGAAATTATATTGGAGGGCGCGAATTTGAAAGCAAGACACACCACCCCCGTCGTCGTCGCCGCTGCCACTGGGACACAAAATGAGGCAGCGAAACGCGGCGAGAGCCGGCGGTGCGGAATCAAGCAGCGATTTGTAGGCGTCGCTGTCAGCACGCAGCACCACTAGCAAATATACATAAATGGGCAGGCCGCGCGGAAAATGAATGTTGCTAACCAATATACATATATGTGTATATATGAAATTGGACCGCGTCCAGATGGCAATCATCTGGTTCGCCTTTTCACAATCAGGTGACATTCTTATTAGCTTAATTGACAGTCTTGACCGAGAATAGCAAATAGAAATTAAGAAATTACAATAATTATGCAAAAATTTGAACACATTATTATAATTAATTGTGAATGCAAGCTATCCATTAAAAAAATGGAAAGTATAAAACTAACCTGATCGTAGGTGTGTAGACACGTGCTGCACGTCAGAAACGTCTCCGAAAAATCGTCGACATTAATATTGACGGTTTCGACGAGCGACGTCTTCGTTGCCATCATATTCGAGTCTAATCGCCCGCAGTCGCCTGAATTATGCAAAACTTCATCAAAACGATAAATGTAATAATTCGAACGATCACAAAAGACGAGGCGGTTATGATTTGCGCTTCGTTGGAGCGCGCAAATCAAATCGGCGAGAACACCACGCCACACTACCACATAGCGAGGCAATCGACATGTTTTGTTATGTTATTAAATATATTACTATTCAAAAAAAGGATAGTAATCATGTCGGCGTCCGTCGGAAAACGCCTATTGAATAAGAGAGAAAATGAAAAGGAAATAGAACAAAAAAATTGGAAGAAATGAACGATTTGTTATGTTAGACAAATAGCGCGTATACCGTCGACGGGAATCGTGGGAATTTTACCGCCATGCCTTTTTATTTGAAATTAAAAGAAGCGGCGAATGAAGACAATGCAAAAAGGTGTCGCGGTGATTGATTGCATCAGAATATTATCTTAATCGATCTCGCAATTTAGGAGATCGTTGCATTCGAAGAATGTCGAGTTTTGACAAAAAAAAATGAAATTATAAGTAAGCTTAATTAGTTTTGAGTTTTCATATCCCATAACATACAGAAATATGATAATTTTCAAGATGTTTTAAAAATCAAAAATAAAGCTCAATGTCAGAGGAAAAAAATCCAATTTGGCATTTTAGGCGCGCGAAAACCAGTAAAAGAAAGAAAAGAAACGGAATGCGGCCAAGAAGGTCGTTTAATTGATCATATGACCGATCCCCCCTGAAAATTGTTTGATCTAATTAGAGGGAACAGATGGATTCGATAACACAAGGCTGTTGGTTGAGCAAACACGCATAAATAATGGCAAATCGCTTGGTGTCGCCTCAATTCTTTCTTTCGCTTATCAAACATTCCTACAACGTGCTTATTCAATGAATAACAACAATATACCAATAATAATAATAATAATAATAAATGATACGACGAATATGGCCTAATAAACAACAAACAGGGCGGTTTGAGTGTGTTTCGGCCGGTTAATTCAACTTGAACAAAAAAAAAACATTGATTTTGCCGACCGAGTTGATGGGAGTGGCACGGGATCGCCACAATAGCACACGATTCGAGAGACGAACGCCGAGGAGAAAAATGTAAATAGAGCTCAAAAAGTCAGCAGCACTGGTGGGCTCCGAGTTGATTTATCAGAAGAGATTAGTGTGCGATTATTTTCGTAGAAATTGATCTATGGGATTGATGGGGGGAGTTCAAAAGCTTCGGGAAACTCATTGAGCGAAACCGGGCATCTCGTCTCGGTTTTTCTTGGCTGCCCTGTTTCGCCGATTCGAGTGAGACAGCCAATTTGTTTCAGTGGTTATGCTACCGTTTCTCCAAAAAATTGACCGTCACTTCTTTTATTCGAGTTTGTCGATCCAAAGAAAAAAAGAGGATGAAAAATGATTTTGAAAAAAAATGGATAGATAATATCAAAATTAAATTTTTCAAAACAACAATGAAATTCTACCGTTCCAAAAATTGACAAACCAGGTTAAATCATCACCACTCATATTAATCGGCCAGATTTTGCAATAAAAATGAACCGGTTGAAAATAGAAAAATTGGTATTCAAAGGAATGGATATCATTGAAACGAGACAAAGAGAATGAATTTTTATTCGAAGACGTTGAAACTCGTTCTACTCTACGCTTCACTAACTTTTGACCAAAGAAAATTCCCATATACCGTCATATAAGATGCACATAAAAATGGAAAAGAAAACCAAGTTTTATGTTCTATTTTAAACCATCTAGTTTTATGTTTGAATTTGATGATCTTCAAGGTATTTTGAAGGATTTTTCAAATAAAAAGAAAGCAGATGGGATTTTAGCGAAAAATATCCTTGAAAAACTGAAGGCCACCTTCTTCGACGGCTGGTGCTAAATAAATCACCATGTGACAGCATACAATTTTCTTTTTTTTTGTTCTATATGGGGACTTTCAAAGGTCAGGAATCTACTTCAAAAATTTACAAAGTCACGTTTTCAGCGGTTTTTTAAAGTTAAAATTTCGAATAAAAAAACAACCAAATTGGTGTAAAATTCCTATAAAATAATTTTTTCAATTTTAAAACCAAAAATTTGTCGTATTTACGAATTTTCGTAATAAAGACAGCCGTGGAAGATGAACGATACACACACACACACACAAGGTTGTTGAGAAGGAAACGCGAACGTGCGAATGGATATTGGGTGCGCATGCACAAATACACGCCGCGAGCTTCTATTTAACATATTACGAAAAAGGCCAGCGGCGATTAAACAGTTTTCAAATGTTTATTTATTAATTGATAATAATGGGCGAATTCGCAATTCATGATATCGAGGGAGAAAATGGATGAAATCCAGACGCGATATCGAAGAATCAACGAGCGTGTGTGTGTGTGTAGAAACAGCTGACAGGTAGTCAGCAGAACAGCGGCCAAATGATCTCACGTGGGTGACGAATGGTGTAGGCCATTTTTGCTGGCGTTTCGTCTAAGATCAATAAGGGTGCAACGGGGGAGTGGCGAGGGCACGCATTCGGACAAAGGAGAGGACGAAAAGAAGGACAGATGACAGAGACGAAGAGTGGGATGAATCGGATGCGAAGAAAGACGACACACGACGAAAAATTGAAAGAATAAGCGATTGCGCAACTCGTTCGAGCACTAAATATATATATTATGCAACACAGAGCCGAGTACAAGTGGCTACCATCCGTCGGCCAGCAGATTGTCGAAAGGATATCGCGACACAAGAAAATCGGGGTTGAGCCCGCTCAAATAGAATTTTTGACAAAAATCCAGCGAATTATCGACATGGATTCGAAAAACTAATTGAATACCGTACTCTTGAGATTTTCGTGTCAAGATCTACATTAAATATGATCCTTTAATTACCGTAATCGCATTTATAAATTAGAGCTTTCGCATAGTTATTCGAAAAATTTTGTTTGCACAAACCCAAATTTAGAAACTATTTTCTCCGAAAAAGGCATATTTAAAATGTTCCTTTGATTATGGTAATAGCGATAATCGAATCAGAATATACTTTTAATTTTATTTTAATATCCATATTTCGAAAAAATAGAATTTACTTTAAATATTGGCTCTATTGTTTTTATTTTTTACATGCATAATTATATACCCACCCCAATTTCTTCGAATTACTCGAAAACGCGAATAGCTCCAGAAATGGTTTCAATTAGAAAAATATACGAATTTATTATTACTTTCATGTTAAATTTACAAAATTCAACAAAAAATAATAATTTAAAAATTTCGTCATTTTCGAAATTCAAAAAAAATCCACAGAATTAAATACATTATCTATTTCTTTGACTTTATTTTTCGATTATTTTTCGTACATTTTCGTATTTTCAATTTTTTTCGCAACTTTTTTGTTCTTTAAGACATGCCTCGTGGAAAGCTGCTCAGCGACTTCGAAAAAGGTGAAATTAAAAAAAAGCTGGCTCAAGGTCTCTCTTATCGAAAAATTGGGAATGATCTGGGACGAACTCATAATGTTATTAGTCAATATGCTAAGAATCCAGCCGCTTATGGACAAAAAAAGTTGACAGGTCGTCCTTCACTGCTTTCGGACCGTGATAAGCGCAAAATTTTGCGGAGAGCGTCAAATTCGGCCGTGTCGTGCTCAACGATTCGAAAGGAACTAAATCTCGCGGTGTCAATTGAAACCGTCCGGCGCGTTATATCGAAGAGCAACTTCATCAAGCACGGGAAAATGAGAAAAACACCAATATTGATTCGAATACGTAGTGAAAAACACGTTGAGTTTGCCAAAAAGAATCAACGGACTGACCAGAGAAATGTAAGAATAATTGCAAAATTTGAACTTCTTTTCTTCTTTTAGGTAGGCTTTTCTGATGAAAAAAAGCAATTGTGATGGGCGAGATTTCTATCGTAGTCATTTATGTAACAAGACTCAATCGAGATCCAGTTGATTAATAATCGTTCATTTTCTAATTATGTGGAAATTTTTTGACATTTTCGTGAAAATGACAACATTTTCTAAATCATTTTTTTGTTAAATTTTGTGTATGTAATATGAAACTGATAATAAATGTGCATATTTTTCTAATTGAAACCATTTTTGGAGCTATTCGCGTTTTCGAGTTATTCGACAAAACTTGGGTGAGTATATAATTATGTCGAGCACTGTATAAATTATTACAATCGCAAAAACGGGCACCTTGAACAATAGCGGACCATCGTACTTTTTTTCGGACGGTAATTCAAATTTCGATTTGAATAGTGGCGACTTCAGAAAATTCCTCAAATTTTTTCAAAACCCAATGAATTTTCAAAAATTTTAATTTTTTGATATTCGAATATTTAGAAATTTTAATTGATCACATTACTGGTTTATAAAACTAACTACTAATAGATCAGACGGTGTGTTGAATATGATACTGTTACGTAGCATATACTTAACTTATTGGGATTTCTGGTAATTTTTTTGGAATATTAAAATAATTAGTAAAATGTTTTAAATAGCTTACCAGTAATTTACTATCGATTTGATTCGTTTTATTAATCGTCGTGCAATACATTTGGCTTCTCTGTAAAATATTGAATATGTACATTAATAATGTAAACACTTTTTTCGTTTTAGAAGAAATTTTCAGTTAAAAAATCAAAAACTAAAAAAACGTGTCCCTAAATATGGCCGTGGCCTAATTATCAACACAACCTCTTTTAGTTGTAGTTCACACGGACAATGCTTCAGATTTGTTTTTTTTTTTCAAATTGACGAAAGTTTTGATTGATCGAAGGATTTATTTATAAATATTATACAACTTTTTAAATTTTATTAAGAATTATTTAGTTTTGTTTTCAGTGAGTAAACCTAGCGACAATGAGTTCGAATTGTTCGAAAAATCGCACGAAAGAGGTGATCAGAATGGAGTGATCAGAATCTTCAAATTCAGACCGATTTTTCAGATACTTGAAAATTCGGTCAGCCGAATTTTGGAAAATATGGGTTTTGCGCGCGTGGAACGTGCGGCCCATGCGAAATTGACAAAATATTTGGCTGACAAAATCGCGTTTATGTGCAGAAATCTGAAAATTCTCACAGAAAATGGTCAGTTTTTGTTGGAAGTCGATAACCGATATAACATTTTAGGAGATCCATCGCAAGGCTGCCAACGCAAAGCGAATCTTTTCGATGTTGTATTCATGTACAAGCTAGCAGGAATTGATTTAGGTAAACTTGAAGACTACGTTTCTACTGTTAAGCCGTTTCCACCAGACGTAATTAAAGGAAGTGAGTAAAATTATCGTAATAATTTTTGTTTTTAGCCAGATGAGGAAGTTTTAAAATCAGATGATCACAATGGATCGTACTCTCAGTCAAATTCGAATGGTCGCGTGATTGAAGCAACAAGCAGAAAACACACAGAATGTGCCGGAACGACTAAAACAATGCCCTCATCGTACAATTTTTGAACATCCTTTTAATATAATGAATGTTTGTATTTAGAATACCACATTTCGATGATCTTGATGACCTGCAACTTGGTTTTAATTATTACAAGCCGGTTGTCCCAAAGGCACCTCCAAACCTAATTGATCCGTTGCCGCAGAAGCCAGCCGATCAGAGAAACCGAAAATCGTCTTCAAAGCTGACCGATCGCTCGCTTACTTTTAATACTGATGTAATCTAAAAAAAACTACTTGATTATTATAAATATTGTGAATTATTTTTTAGAGTGACGCAATATCGACAAAAAAGTCGCATTCGTTGCCAACTGTCTTTGATCGAGCTGGGAGTTCAAAGCCGAGTTTTCTAATCTCGCCAATCAAACCGATTAATGCTCGTCCAGAACGACCGAAACAACGTGGACGTATACCGGCTTATAGGCGCGAATTTGAGAGGCGTCATGAGGAGCGATTGAGATTTGAGCAGCAGATGGAACTAAAACGAATAATGGAGGCTAAACAAAAGTTGATTGACCGCCAACCTAAAATGAGCAAGAGACAGCGATTGAGCGTTGTACCCGTAAGCTCGCATGACTCAAAAGAAGAGGAGGCGGCAAGAGGATGGGAAGCGGACGAGGTCAGTAGAATACAGCCGTCTGATACAAACCTCCATGGTGATAATTATCCGGACCGCAATGTGTTTGTCGATTTGAAACACGATAAAAGTTTGGTTCTCAAAATTCGAAAACATAGAACATTTTCCTCTGAGCCAGTCTTCAAAAAACGGTAATCTTTGAATATTCATGATTTAATTGAAATCTCACTGCAGTCCGAAGATACGGGTTGTACCCCCAAAACCACCGGTCATCGTCGTTCGTGACAGAGAACCCATTCCGAAGTTAAGCATCAATTTCAAGCGAATTTCGGAGGACAGTGAGTACAATCGTTCGTCCTGTTAAAAATGCATGTCTCTAGGTATCATCGTGAAACGAATGACCCAAAATAATTATGAGCAAGTGGATTATAATCAATGGAAAACGATTGAGAAATGGTCGCATTATAATGCTCTCTCAAAAGTTGTAAGTTTTCAATATTTTTTTAGTGGAAATTGGTTTACAAGAACCTTCAGGGTCATCGTTCGAACTTGATTTTAAAAAAATTATTCGAAGTATTCCAGGTGCCAAGAAAACGTGTTCCTCTGAGAATCCGTCTTCGTCGTATGAAAGACCAGTACGAAGTTGTTGAATGCAAATGATGTAAAGATGTTGTAAAAGTTTGAAAAGAAGCTTTCGGTTTAAAATTTCCTTATATGATTTTTATTGACAACAGTTCCCTTTTTTTCCTTTTTCCTAGTCTTGAAGAACATTTAATTTTAATGTTTAATAGTAGTAATTATAATCGTAGTAGATAGTAGATAACATGAATATATATATATATAGATTTGTATTCACTTCCCACATTCAATTTTTTCTGATTCCTCGATTTTTTAATGTGTCGTTTTTCCACAATTGTAAAACAATTTCAAAACGTGGCAAAGAGGCGCATCCGTGCTGGAATTTACAATAATTTCCTATGAACAACCGGTTTTTTTAAGGATTTGCTCATTTTTTGATTTGCGGAAAAAGAATGGAATTCAATGCGTTCAAATTATTATGTTTTATCCGTTTCATGCTTGTCATTAAAATTTTTCTGTGCTTCAAGATATCGATGAATGCTGAATGGGCAGTGTTTTCTTGAAAAATATGACTAAAGCTTTCACAAGGGAGTCATTTGTTGCGAGTTTCGCATGGGATGGGATGAAATATGAAAAATTGCGGCGAGGAAAGGATTTGCATTGAACAGATTCAAGAGCAAAACTCACGTTTCTCAGAGAAGAAGTGGTTGACTTTGATAAATCGAATGGCGTGCCGTCTCGGGAAAAAATCGCCTTTTTTGCTGAAATTCTTCCAGACTAGTGTCACGCCAACGTTTCAGCCAATTTGCAGACATTTTTCAGGAAATATGCTTCTAGTATGTAAAATGAATAGTCCTTCTAAAAAAAGAAAAAATTAAAATGTCTAGTCTCTCTAAAAAAGTTGCGCAAAATTGCCAAGCTGAAATTTATTTTTTCAGAAATTTTGAGACACCCTAAATTTTCGGTTGTTTTCTTTTTAATGTTTTGTTTGGCAAAACAAGAAAAACACCATGAAAGGCGAGAAATCAGTGTTGTTTGGAGCCAATCTAACGCAATTGTTCGTTTTTCTCCCGAAAAAAAGGAGGCATTTTGCGTGTGCACGACGCGCAAGTGCGACGAACACGGCATGATTAGCATAATTAGCGTTTTGACATGAACCGAAGACAAATAACATCGTTTCTTCTTCTTCTTCTTCGTCGGCGACGACGTCGACGATGATGACGAATCGACGCGTTATGCGGCTCGTTCCTTCCCTTCCGTCCGCGTTTTTGTTCGTCCTTATACTTTTCGTGCCATTTTTTGCCGCATCGCTTTTTTCCCCTTTCCCAACATTTGCAGCCTTTTTTTTGCGTGCGTATGCGCGCGTTTGAGTCACCGAAAAGTGAAAAGGGTTCCTTTTTTGTCATAGTCACGTCCGAGCTCATTTCTCGCTCACGCATTCGGTACGATCTTTTTTTAGAAGCGGATGAATTTTTTTTGGTGAATTATTCAAAAAGAGTGAATTGGAGTAGCAAGACGGAAGTTTTATCGGGGCGACTCGATGAAGAGTTATCAATATTTGAAAAAAAAAAAACAGATTTCTATCTGAACTCAATTGGAATTCTCTTTTTTTGTGACTGGAATAATGGGAATAATGAAACTATTTTTGTAGAATGAGTCTGTCTTTAAATTCTCCAAGTCCCTGTCCAATGGAATCTTTTAAAATTTAATTTAAAATCCCAAAATATTGTGTTCACTTCGAGGAACTCAACGATAGAATCTAAAAATGCGATCATATTTTGGGCGTTTCTGAAATCGTGCCCCATTCCATGACGTTGCCAGTTTTTTTTCTCGCGGTTTTTCCTCATCTTTGTTTTCTTGATTTCTTGAAGCACGTTGGGGTTGTCAAATAAAACCACAGCCAGCTTCACGCCTTCATAATGGCCATTTTTGGATTTGGTATACGAAAATGTTGAACCCGAACATTCATGTTTTATTCAGTCGCATTTTTTCACTCATAAATTCAGGCGCCTTTACTTTCGTCGCTTAAAGTGGTCCGAATAATCTGCTACCATCATTTCAAGTTTCCAATTATGCGATCGTAGAAAACTGAGCACCTCGAACAATTGTGGACCATCGCATTTGTTTCTTGGCGGTAATTCAAATTTCGATTAAAACAGCGCAAAATTCGGATACCCTACTATGAATAAATCCACCTCGTCCTAAATGGGCCCTCGACAGTGGCCCTCACATATCAGCAGCTTAAAAGGCGAGCTTCACCTCAATAAAAAAAATTACAGAAGTGCTCACTTTTTTTTGCGATTCTAAAAAAATTCCGAAAATTATTTGGGTTGGCCAATTACAATTTTCGGAAGGGACCAACAACAACAAAAAAAACTCGCTCAAATATAAATCTTCGTGCCATTTTTTATGCCCTCTTTCCGACCAATATCTCGGACGTTTGCGACCAAAAATGACACACAGATCCCATGGGATCACAATCGATTTTTTTTAGCTGTTGTGAAACGAGTATTCTTAGTGGCGTCGGTCCACAAAAATAAATCGCCGCCTCATTTTCTATGCTTGAACGAGCCTTATGAATAAGAGCAACACATTGTTGCCGAGTTTCGTGTGGCTTTGTTTTTGTCATCCCATAATTATTCCCCCCCCCTCGTCGAATAATGTTTTGTTGGTCCGTTTCATGATGTGCACCATCGGCCAGCGAATGTTTGGCGCCAACGCAATGTAATTCGGTTACAAACAGCATGATGATACTGATGTGTCGGAAAGCCGAAGTGAGAACGAGAGACAAATATTGGGTGGAAGAAGGATGGGCTGCGCGTTGTGGAATTTAATCGGCTGATTGCCGGAAATAGGATTGGCGGTCCAAAAAAAACCCCCGGTTTGAGTTCAAATTACGTAGAAACATTAATGATGCTCCAATTTTGAGCAAACTAAACAATTTTTGCAACTTTGAAGCTTCAAAATTTCATTCAAATTAGAAAGTCTTCGAAAACTACTACTGCACGGATTCCTACGCCTAAATTTTCATTGAAAATTCGAAACGAACGCTTTTTTCAATGATTAATTCTTTTACTCAGCTGTAAAAAAAAACGTTATAAAAACCTAAAATTGACTTTCTTTCACAATACTCCCATTAAAGAGATGTGTGCCATAAAAGGGTTTCGAAATTCATCCATTATTCGTTTACGAATTGCTGTTTGCTATGCTGATATTTCTTCATTCCTTATTTTTGTTTTAACTTCGAAAATAAAAACAATTCACTTTCTCTTACTGTTTATTTGTTTCACTATTTTGATTAATCCTTCGAGAATTTGGAATATCCAAATTTTAATTCCACTTTTTTTGCACTCAAATTTGAATTTTCTCGATTTTTATACTTCTTCCTCTACTTCTCAAACTCGATTCTTTTGCTCATCGTATTTCCAGTTTTTGAATTCCATAAATCACTCGAGACTCGTTTAACGGTTGCTCGCAGAGCACACACACACACACAACAGGAGTATGACGTGTCTAATTGTCTTCCGTATTTTTTTTTGCATCCTCCGTTTTTTTTTCAATTAATTTTTCCCATTCGCTCTCCGTTCTTCATCGCTACATCATTTTTTCTTTAATTTCGAAACTAGGCTTTGTTTTCAGCTCGCCTTCATCTTTTTTTTAATCGTTTGTTTCGCGTTTCGATGCGACACACGAAATGAGCGAAATTTCCTGATCCGGCGGGTATGCGACAGTTACAGTATCTCTTGTCGTTTTTGATTCTTCCAAAATGGTAGTTCGAATAATCTCGAATATTCCCGCAGAGCTCTTTATTTCAGTGCCAACTCATCGGAAAGACGAACAAGAGATGTGACTTCAGGTGATTAATCAATTTTAAAATTTGCTCAAAATTTCAGCGTTTTTTTTAGAACCATGCAATTTCCCCCTCTTCACTTATAGCAATTTCAGCGCATTTTGCCAGATATCTTATCACAAGGTCAGTAGATTATTCGACGTCTATTTATTGAAAAGAAAATGAATAATTAATGTTTAATTTCGAATATAATTGGATATTTCACGGGAATGGCAAAAGAGGGAAATTTTTTCATATAATACGATGGTTGGGGGATGCGATTATTTAGCTCGTTCTAATTGAAGAGTCCATATGTATGCGACCCCGGTGGAATTCTATCACGCACTGAGGTTGAAATGCTTCAAACAACCGCAAATAATCACAATATGACATCCTGCTTCTGCGACACTCCTTATACGCGATTGCGATGTCAACGAGGCATTAAAATTGCCGTCGTTTTGCTGCCATATGTCAGCTGGCAAAGGTAGTCAACAATTTTATTTTGAATCACATCATATTTTATTAAGCCTTCGAGCCTGTGATCCAACATATACGACATCCTCAATTTCAGCTTCAACCATTTTATACGCTCAATTGTTGGCGTCGCGATGGCAAGGTATTCGCTATTATGTATTACGAACGCAATAAAACGAGCGCTTGTGGACTATCGCACTTTTTTTGAGGCGGTAATTCAAATTTGATATTGAATTGTTTGAATTTGGGTACCGTTCACTGGATAACTTGTGAAGTTAGCTCGTCAGAAATCGGAGAAGGACGCCTTATGTTTTGCGAAATCGTCGTTAAACGACTGAAGAGCGACGGGCCTTCAAATTGACAAAATCAGTGTAGATTTAAATTTCTCGTTGACTAAATATTAAATGCGCGTACGCTATAATGCAATGTACGCAATCTCGCGTACTTCTCGCTGTCTCGAGACGCATTGGCACATAGCCAATCATTTTTAAAATTTCGTCAAGTCGTTTGACTTCGACCAGAATATTTGAATGTTCAAATTATTGGCATTCTTTCAGATCATTGTGATGCTGATGTAATCTTTCTTTATATTCGAGCATGGCAAACGGAACGTCTTCGAACGCCAATTCTTATTCCCCTTTTCGGGCATGCTTTTCGAGATGAGCGTTTTCGTGAATTTTGGTTTTTAGTGAGAAATGGCCTCACCTTCGTCGATTCTCGATTCCCATTGTGACGCCTTCGCGAGAAACCACTTTAGTTTCGCTGCAAAACGCCATAAATCACGCTGGTCGCTTGATTCACGTCGATTCGACGCCGGTAATTTTGCAGGGCACCTCGACGACAACAACAAAAATCGATTTAAAGGTGCATGCATCGATTCCACGATGGGCGCTACTTTTTGGCGGGATAATGGTGATAGTTGTGGTGGCTGCAATTTATGTCGCCAATTGCATCACACAGAAAATGGGCCAGCGGGTGAATATCGTCGAAATTGACGCAATTGTTACAATAATACAATTTAGAAGCAAAAATTGTTGGTCCCGAAGCGGGGAAACGAGAAATTCCGAGCCGGCTTCGGCGGCGGCGTGATGATGAATGGCGCAGGAAGCCAGAAGAAGAAGTCGGTAATGATGTTCCGAACATTCTCCAAGTCAAACTCAAAGTCCAGCAACAACAACAATCTTTTATAAATTTCAATTGCGGGTGATAAAATTTGCAAAATTTGTTAACTAAACTCGTAAAAACACCATATATCACACAATGAAAAATGTAAAGAAACCCCTATTAAAAACACCTATTATTCAATAATTAGAGCAATTTGATATTCCTGATCGATTCCTAGATAGCAATCGCTCATCAAGTACAACGATAGAGTTGTTTTACCTCTGAAATGACATTTTTTGTGGTTTTCAAAATGCGTTTAGTGAATGGCAAAGTTTGGTGGGCCAAAGTTGTTTGACTCGTTAACGCACCATTGAGTTCCGAACGTCATATTCGGTAATTAGGACGACAATTTCGCTCCATTCTTTGTGGAACTCACAAATATTTTCAGGAAATTTCTATGAATAAAACTTGATCCAACCAAACACTACCTCTTTTCTGGAATTCGCAATTCCATTTTGGCCGTCGATCTAGTCGAATTCGATCCCATCAGACTTGTCGAGCTCAACAGCATATTTCTTTGAACATCGCCAATGCACAATATCCATCCCGCTTGTTTCGGTTTTCCCCATTGTGGCAGATGCATCGCCGAACTGTTTCTGAACGGACCATGTCGCTCGACGACAATTCGAACACGATAGTTCTGTGCCGATTTGACACGAATTGGACTGCATTTTCCATCCAAATCGACATTCGCCAAGACTGTTCCAGAACTATCCATGAACTGCACAATATTGATTGACACAATTGGCCAGCTGCAAATCGCCTTCAATGTTTCCATCGTTTGCGTCTCATCCAATGTCGTATTCTCATAAAACAATTGTTTCGCTTTTTTGACGAGCTTCGCGTCCGTCGCACTCGTTGCAGATTCGACTCCCAGAAGCTGTTGAAGTTGTGGAATTGTCATTTCAGCACCCAACGCAATAGCATCATCAACAGACAAGTTGGGAAGAGCAAGAAGCGGGTGATCATCGTGCCATCGTGCTGAATGACACATCTGTTGAAGGATGATAATGCATAGAGTGGCTTGAAGCCAAGATTTGAGCCGTGTCATTTCACGCATGGCTTGAAGGATTCGGACGCATTGGTCGAGGACGCTTTTCAAATCGGTGCGATAGTCGGTTGGAAGAAGGGTCCTCATAAAGTGGGCCTAAATACGATAAAGGAAATGTATAAAAATGCAAAATGATTTTTTTCAAACCTGAAATAGTAAATGGGCTTTCGTATGCGAAGCTCCCATAAGAGACGTCGAGAATCTGATTCGAAGCTTGCGTTGAAGTTCGCTGAAACAAAAAAGATTGAACATCATCAAGATAAATAAATCATCAATTTTTACGTATTAATCAAATCTTCATTGTGACGAACGGGAATTTCCGAGTATTCCGGAACATGCTAAAATTTCAAATTTTCTGTCTCAACATAAAACAAAATCCCAATAATTACCGTCATGATACGCAGCATTTCCTCGATTCCACACGCATCATGAAGTTCGGATATCAATAATCGAATAGTTTCGTGTTGGAGATAATAGACCGACGCGATTCGTCCATAAGCGGTGGGTTTGATCAAATTACTCTCGTCGTCTACCGTAATACACTCGGATTTAACAAGCTCGATTACCGAATTATCAACAACTTCGGTGATGAAATGAAGCATCGCTTCATCAGATTCTTCTTCAAGTCCATAGAAGCTGCAAAAAAAAGGAATTTGTTTCAAAAAATCTAGTTTCGAGTTTCTCACTTTGGATTTGCAAACAATCTTCGATAGAGATACGTTCCTGAAAGATATTCGACGATTCCTTGTTTCGAATCAATCGTTCCCGACGAAATTTCGGCATTCACATGGTTCGGCAGCACTGGCAACAGACTCGACTCGACCGGAAACGGTTCATACAAGAATTTTTTGTAGAAGAGTTTCTTCGAATCTTGCACGTAGATCACAGCGACAGCCGAGTCGTCGTATTGCGGCCGTCCGGCTCTTCCCATCATTTGGAGAACATCTGCAATTATGCACGTGACGCCATATAATGAACGGAGTGAAGAAAAAAAAAGAAATGGGAGCGCGCGAATCAATTATGCCCATTTCTAGCAATTATCCCCAAAATGATTCAACACATATTTTTGCGTTTCTATTTTTCTGACCAACTCTTACCAGTGATGTATCATGTCGGTTGGTTGTCTGCATTGATTTCAATTTGATATTTGACAAAAATTGGCAGTTTTCATCCTAGCAATGATTGTGTGCACATTTATGTGTCAGGATAAAAACGATAGTACAACAACATCCCAAGAAGGAAACAAGCATAGCTCGGCGTATGAAAGGAAGCCAAAGCGGCCGCATCATGCGACGAAAAAACAAAAAAATGGAATGTCAGTGATTAAGAAGAAAGTGACATCAAAGGAGAAAACGCGGAATTCGCTTCTCGACGAGGTTGATGCCGAAGGACAAGAAGGCGATGAGAGCGTTCAAGTTCCGGAAGCACGACATGAGAAGACAGTTCGAATTGAGTTCCAAGAAGAAGATAGTATTAAGACAAGGACGACGGCAACAGTGCTTACAGTAAGCCAACTTTTCGCATATTTACATTCGCAAAAAATCAGCACCCTGTGTAGATTTACGGTGAGTTTGATTCGCATGTAGCACAGTACCCGAAATCCCCCCTCGGCTTTTTTGTGATTTTAATAGCATTATTCTTATTTTGCATAGGAGCTTTAAGAGCATTTTAAGGATTTTTTAAAACCAGCTTTTTTTCGGAATCTGCGTAGTACTTTTAATGGTACCTGATTTTACAATTCGCAAAATGGCTAATTCTAGTTGCTTATCAATTTTCATCCACTTGTACCACCAGCAAAAAAGGATTCTCGTGAATTTAAGGAAAAACCGCAAAAGAAGTCCACTTCTATCGAGAAACGAAAGAGCGCCGAATCGACGATGATAAATGTCGAAAAAACTACGAATACGAAAAAGCCGGCATCAATCGAGCTCGTCGATTGTCCAACACAATTATCAAAAGATTAGTCGTTGTATATAAATAAAAATCCTACCAGTAACCGGAAAATCAACGTATTTCCCTTTCTTGCCATCGAAATACTCGGTTCCTTTAACAATGACCAAATGCGCAGGACAATTGATGCCCCAGGCGAGAGTTGCGGTGGCAATCAGCACTTGAATCTTTTTGTCGATGTAGAGCTGCTCGACAATTGCTCGCTCGTGGGCAGATAAACCCGCGTGGTGCATTCCGATACCGAATGGAAGCGTGAGTTTCAGATTCTCATCTTTGATGGATTGCATTAGGATGTCGAGCTTAAACAACATCATTTAAACAATCATCTGATACATAATAATCCAACCTCTCCCATATCCATATGTAGCCACTGTTTCGGATTGTGATCAGCGATAAGAAGATTCACAAACGCAAGTGCGGTTAAGCGAGTTTGTCGACGCGAAGAGACGAACACAAGGATTGGTTTTGTCGGCGAATAGGTCAAAATCGCTAAAATTGAAGTGAATATCACTTTGAAGTATCGAAATTCGTACCTTTATAGGCTGGTTTATTCATAAGAGCCATACGTGGGCAATAATGCTGTCCAGGGAAACCTTGAATGTGAACGCTGATTGGCACGGGACGAACTGATGGTCGGAAGTTGTACAATCCTTCCTGAATGAAATCAAGTGATTTCCAATTGATTAAGAGACCATGAAGCTTACGTTTGGAATTCCAAGCCATTCAGCTACATCTCCCGCATTCGCAAGAGCAGTTGACAAGCCAAGAAGTCGAACCGGTTCATCTCGCGTATAGGATCTTCTAGTAATCATTTTCAGTCGACTAACGATCGCTTCAAGAACAGCTCCGCGATCAACACCGAGTAAATGGATTTCATCGAGAACGATGAGGCCGACTTGACGGACATATTCGCGCGTCGCCCAACTTCTCGAAATTCCGTCCCACTTCTCAGGCGTCGTGATCAGAATTGAGGAGGCAGCAAGATCGGCCGGATCGGGAGTCACATCTCCAGACACTTCAACAACTTTATACCCCATATTTTCCTCGAATTTGCTTTTCCAGTCATCAACGCGTTCTCGAACGAGCGATTTCAACGGAGCAATATAAACGATCTGGAGACGAATAAATATTAAGTAAATTAATCAAAAATTACCTTCTTTCCGGGATGTCCTTGCAGAAGTCTAAACATTGCAAGCTCGGCACAACACGTTTTTCCGGATCCGGTTGGAGCTCCGACAAGTGCACTTTTGTCGGTTTTGTAAAGCGAGAAGAATACCTTGAATTATTCAGTTATTTTCGGAAACACACAAAATTGAAATTACCTGCGTTTGAATCGGATTAAAATAATCGAATTTGTAAATTGATTCGAATAATGCATTTTTCAATGCTTTGACCGGAAGAGGATCCAATAATAGTAAATCTTTAAAATATTCATGATCCAATAAAATTTGTTATGTTCAAAACCTGTGTGTGCTTTGAATGATTTGGGCAGAATGCAATTATGAAGCGACAATGGCACGACGACGTCTTCTGTTACGAAATAGTCGCTTGCAATTCTCAGCTGGTAGTTATTCGTCAATTGTCGATCGCTAATTGGAATTGTGAAAATTATGTGTTGAGTTTCTTGTTTCGAAACCTGAAATTGAATTGAAATTGATTTTTCAAATAATTTCGGCAAACCTTAAGTTTTCCAACGCCTATCCGTTCTTGATGGACAATGAGATTCTCATTGATATTTTCAAGAATCATGTAGAATGACTGTTGGCCGGATTTTCCATGAATTCGATCGTTCCAAATGAAAGCTGGTGTCAATTGGACTTCGACTTGCATGACAGTGCTGAAAATGATCAATTCGCATGAGATGAGGATTTACAATTTTTTCTATGTAGACGTTGGAGAAAAACATGACAAATCTAGTTTCTTGCAAATCCGGCATAGCATTTTTTAGAGTATTAGAGTATTTCGAACTGTCATCCTAGTACCATTAGTATTCCGACTTACTATGTGATCGGTTTAAATTTCGCCTCAACATCCATTCTCGGCAAATATCTCATCATCGTGTAAACCCTCTCGCCATCACAACTGAACATATGGCCGAGCTCTTTTGGCTGCAAATCTAATAGCTGAGACTCTGTTAGTTTTCGACGTTCGATCTTTTCGATCCAATTAATCGGGATCATGTTCAGATGCAAAAATTGCCTAAAATTTGAAAATTATTGTATTTTACATTTTTTTTGTTGCCGAACCTCAGCGGACTCTGATTCGGCCACATTTGTTTCTCAATGTACTTGGCCATACACAAAAAGGCATTCGTCGCATGAGCCCATCCTTTTCGAAGAACCTAAAGTTGTTGGGAAAAAATAATGATTCGATTCAATTCGGTGAAACAGTTTACAATTTCGAACAGAGCACGACATATTCTTCCGGCGTTTTGTTGCACATACATTTGTTCGGACATCAGCGCAAAATTGCGAACATGAGTTCGCGAAATCAGCGACTGGAAAATTGAAAAAAAAAAATCAAAAGGTCGCTGAATCGGCTACTACAACATTTGCCCAGTGACTTACTTGCAGGAGGACATTAACTTTTCCCGCCACCGACGCCAAACCGCCTCCTCGAACATTCAGCATGCACCCGTAGCTAACAAGCTCTTCAAGATCTGGGCATTCCTCTTCTCTAACTTTGAGCTGCGCAAATTCGGAAGCCATCGAGATGATTCCAAGTGCCATGTCATCTGGCATGAAACCGGTGAAACAGACCGGAAGTCCTTTGTCATTCTCTGAGAAAAAAAAACATTGAACACAACTGAATTTAGAAATATTTACAAACCAGCTTCTTTCAAAAATTGCATTGTCTCATATTTGACATAGAAATTCGACGCGATTCGCCCAAGATCGGTTGAATAAAGATATTCGGTCCTGAATTTAAAGAAAAACGGGCGTTTAAAATATAAAAAAAAGAATCACTTACGCCTGATCGAATCGAATAAGTTGATTGTTATCCAATTGAAATGCGACCTCCTTCATCATCCTTGTGAAATGCTCCCGCAAATCCGGATCGCGATCAAGTACATTGTACGACATTCCGTAGGCCATCGGATTTTGCAATGCTCGCGTGTACATGTACGTGTAGGTAAGCCATTCGACAGCTTCATCAATCGTCGAAACGGATCCTAATGCAATTTCAGCATTCAGATTGTCGTGGATTCGCTTGTAGAATTGACTTTCAATCGGATTTTGATGAACAAGCATCATCAGATATTTGTCCATTTTGTCGCGTGTTGTAATGATCACACCATGTCCTTCATTCTCAAATTGGGGACGTCCAGCTCTTCCGAAAATCTGTTGAACATCGAGAACGCCGAGATCGACGAATGAAGCTTTCTCGGCGTCGAAAACATCGGTTCCCTGAAAATTGACACGCAAGTCTTCGGCAAAATCAATTGATTTGAAATACTCTTATAACAACTGCATGAGCAGGAAGATTGACACCCCATGCGAGGGTTGCCGTACAGAAAAGAACCGAGATGTGTCCGCTGGCAAAACATTTCTCCATGAGAATTCGGTCGGAGCGGCATAAACCCGCATGATGAATACCGAATCCTCGTCCAAAAAGTGTGCTCAGTTGACCACGATTGCGAGAGTTGTTCACCTAAAATCAAAATTAAAGTTATTTTTGAAAAAAAAAAGTGATCCAAATGTGCTTACAGCTTTTTCCGATAACGAATATCCTTGACTACAACTATTTTGCGGAATGAAATGCTCCAAATGCCCTAATACAGATGCTCTAGCAGAAAATGCTTCAGCCAGTTTCGCCGTTCCATTCCTAGTGTGAACGAACACTAATACTTGATGTCCTCTTTTTACGAAATCGATGACCTCATCGTAACAAACATCATCGAGAAGTTTTTGATTCTGCCGAAAATCGCCTGCTTTTCGAATTCCGATAAATCTAGAATCATTATATTATAAGGAATTGTTGATTTTCAATACTTTTGTGTGAGTGGAACCGGACGGAATCGACCGTCAAAGAAGAAAAGCCCCTTATAAGGATTGACGCGTAAAAATCGTGCAACATCAATGTAATTCGGAAGTGTCGCCGACAAACCAACGATACGAACTCCGGTTTGTGAAATTTCCACCTAAAAACTCATATTATTTATTGAGATGGTATCAAAAATTTTCAGTTTTTCACCGAGAAATTTCAAAAATTTTCAGAATTTTTTCATAAAATTCGACATTCATAAAACAAAGATCACCTGTCTCAAAGTTCTGGCAACAATGGTCTCAATAACAGGACCTCTTTCGTCATGAAGCAAATGGACCTCATCGATAATAAGAAGTCGAACGAGTGAAATCAACGAATTGTCACTTGTCCCCTTTCGCGTGATCACATCCCATTTTTCCGGTGTCAATACGAGCATTTGAGTATCAGTGATTTCATTTCTCGACAATTGCGTATCTCCGGTCAATTCTCGAACCTTCAGCCCAAGTGGTGCAAGCCGTTTCCCAAAACTTTCCGTCATTTCAGTAGCCAGTGCTTTCATGGGTGCAATATAGATAATCTAAAATATCTTATGAAAACAGATTAGGATGGGTGCAAATCAAACCTTAAAATCATCCTTGACGATTTCACCTCGCTGATTCATATGCTCATGGATCGTATTGAGAATTGTTAGCATCGCAATATTCGTTTTACCTGAGAATTTCAATCGACTCGATGAATTGAACTGAATTGGTTCCTACCTGCTCCAGTTGGAGCACAGATGAGCAAATTTTCTTTTGTTTTATAGGCTTGTTCGAACACAATCGATTGAATCACATTCAGTTTTTCATATCCCGCGAATCCTTTCTTTCCGAGCTGAAAAAAAACATTGAACTTCTGAAAAATGATCAAGTCAAACCTCATCCATATCCTTGATATACACATGCTGAATTTTATCAATGTCTTGCCTTTGTGGCGGCGGTACGAACACCATGTCATGCGTTTTGAAATTGTCTCGTCTTGATCCTTCAGGAAGTGCGAATCGCATTCCATTCAGCTCGATCTGTGTTCCGATCGACTGAATTCTTGAGTCAAAAACGAATGGATAGATTTCCTGGGGTCTTCCGTTGATTTTGATTGAAGAATTGAATCTCATCGAATCAATTTCCAACTGTCTTTGTCTGGCGATTTCTTTTTGGGCGAGCTCCATTTCCAGCTTCTCCTCGTTTCCAAACGCATGAATTACTCTTTAAAAACAAGCGGAATATTGAGAAACGAACATTTCTTTTCTGGATGATACCTGCTCAGTTCTCTTTGTGCTCTTTTCTGCTCTTTCCTCAATTCCCGTCTCGCTTCATTTTGCTTCTGCGATTGAACGCTTACCGTTTGAAGGAAAGCCGGCACATTTGCCTGAAACAATTCACGTGAGCGACCAATTTCATTTCTACATCCAAATTATGATTCGTTCTATGATAATAGTAGTCTATGCGATTTTCGTGAATATTCTCAATAATGGGCCAAGTGGCGTTGACGCAAATTCCAAATACGCTGGGTATATACAATGCGGAAATAACAATTTTTGCAAACGGGGATTTCGGTAAGAACTGAAGGAATTCTATTATTGGTAAACGTTCAATTATTCAGCCCGTTTGCTGATTCTGATGTCAATCGATACGTTAAGTTAAGAAGGTCCGCCCAAGCTTTAGTACAGATTACAGAACTGGGAATACTCGCCATTCATAAGTATTAAATTTCATTTTTAAATTCAAAAAAATTCGTATTTAAGTTCCTCAAAACTTTTGGATTTACTTCCAATTCAGAGAAATCTATGTGAAGATGATTCATTGGCATTTATTCTTGATGAAGACGTCGAAGACTATGTTTTGAGTTGCGTTTGGACCGGTGTAAATCAATTCTCGAGCTGCGTTCCTGTTCCTCCCGATTATTCGTTGAACCCATTTCACTACATCGACGGAAGAATTTATTTCGCAAAATTGCAGGTATTCAATGAAAACCGTGCATTAATGGAAATGTGAGACAAAATATTCAGAATTTTCACAAAATGATTGGTTGCCCGACACGATCGAACTACAGCAGCCACGATTTCGAGCTTTTTATTTGCAATGAACGATGCGTTCAAGGCGGAATCGGATATCTCGCATCTCTACTGATAATTATTGTACTAACCACATCATTTTTCAAAAATTGTGTAGCCAATGAATAAACAAGCATACCTTTGCAGCGATTTTAGCCATTTTCCTCGCATCTTCAGCTTCATTCATGAATTCAGTACATAATTGGCAACGTTTGTCTAAAATTTCTGCGGCCAATTCAAATTGCTCGACACCCAAAAGATCAATCAACTGTAATAATACTACATTGGCGAGAACTTCACTATTGTCTCACTTCTCCTTGTAAATCATTGTCGCTTTTTGTAGAAATTATCATCTCAAATAGACTTTTTATGATATTTTCGTGATTTTCTGGATAGAAAATTTTCAATTGCTCCACAATGCCAGGAATTAGTTTGGCCGACTTCGATAGTGGAGCAGATGAGGTTGATGGTTGATCCTAAAAGCAGATTTCACAAAAAAAAATTAACAATTGATATAACCTCAACAACATCTTCCACTGCACTCTCGATTTCAGCATTTGGCCATTCTAAAAATTCCGCAACTAGGTTCGATTCAACGTGTGGTAGAACGACGTAAGTCGATTGTGGGCCATTGGATCTATTTCTCTCGCTCTTTTTTTGTTTGAAATTTTTAAACGAGTTCATGTAATATTAAAAACCTGAAAAATTTAGAATGTTAAAAATAAATTTTGAAGCGAATGGAAGCCGCGCGCAAACATTTTTATAACATCGACTGATTTTAGCAATGTTGTTCAATATTTCGCAATTTTCTATTTTAACATTAAATTAAAGATAAAATTCGTAAATTACGTTTTTCACATTTACAATCAGCTTTCACTTTCAAACATTGAATTTTTCCTAAATTTTAAGGCCATATTTTGGGCACATGGAAAAATAATTATTTTTTTATATGAAGTGAGCAAATCCGCTCTAATGAACAATTTATCGTCTGTTTTCTCCAATAATTACATACACACTTTCTCCTCTCCAAATATCAATTTTTTGTCAAAATATTTTTTTTAATTAAATTTAATTTTATAGGTAAAAATGGAGTCGTCATATCATCGATCCATCAAAAAGTCGACAAGAGATGATCCTCCACGATTTGCCATCAAATCCAGAAATACCATTCCTGAGAAAGATAATCGGCACCGTGACTCAGAATTGCCCTCGACTGTTATAAACGATAACAAATCTGATTCAAAACATATGAAGGAAGGGATGAGATTGATATCGGACTTCAATGAATTTGCAGACAATTTATCCGTAAGTTTATCGATGATTTGTCGTGGATGGACAAATCCAATTGCTTTATCATTTGGATTTCCGCATTGAGTCTTGTATCGGAAAACTCCTAAAAGCATGTTTTGCGCTTTCTGGCTAAAATAGTGTAAAAGAACATGATTTTTGTGTATTTTTAATGTTTTATTAGCGGAGTTGTCAAATCACAGAGTTTGACCTCGTATTGTTTCAGAGGGCAGCCCCAGCAATTCAACTTCTTATAATTTATTAGTATCTACAATAAAAAGAATAGAATCCCTACATTAATTTCAGGAATACTTCTCTCCGACAAATTGTAATTACAACGTTATAGCTGCTATCGGACCGCAAGGTTCCGGAAAGTCGACGATACTGAGTATGCTTGCTGGAAATACATCGAGACAAATGTATCGCGAGTACGTGTTCCGTCCGGTTTCTCGAGAAGCTAATGAACAATCACGACATCAAACAACGAAATTAGAAATTTTTGTCGCAAACGGACACATTTTCATCGACTGTCAACCAATGCACAGCTATTCGATTGCAGAACAATCGAATTTCCGACAAAAGGGAACCAATGCTTCTTACACGGATGAGAGTTGGGTAAGCTTTTAAAAAATAGTTTTATCTGAATTTTTTTTTGTTTTTGCAGATGCTTCGGATGTTAGCTCTTCTGATATCAGTTAGTCATACGATTCTGGTTTGCACCGAAGTTATAATCGACCGAAATATCATTTCAGTAATTTATTTCTTCTAAACATTTTGAAATAGATTTTTTACAGACTATTCGAATGGCTGAATTGATTCGCCCGACATTGAGTACATTTGATCTGAAGTTGTCGATCGAACGAAAAACAAATTTGGTTTTTGTTCATACAAAAGCAAAGAGACGCGATTTTGAGCCAAGCGTGAGAAAGACGAATGAAAAATTATTGAGGGCAATGTTTGAAGATTCGACAAGATTTCAGCTAAATGAGAAATGTTTGTTTCCCATTTTAGAAATAAGCGTGAGGAAAGATCAATTGCAAGGTTCTTGTTAGAAAATTTCATTCAATTAATTGTCAGTGCTCTTGTATTCCAGATAGCAATGATATTGATATGCAGACAGAGGATCAAGCCTTAGATGAGTTTGATCAGTCAATTCTATCAATTCGACAAGAACTTATAAAACATCGCAGCAATTTCACGACCACGCCTGGAGTATTAACCGAACGAAAGTGGTTTGAAAAAAAAATGAATTAAAGAAAATGAATTTCGTTTTCTAGGCTCGACCTTTGCAAGAGTGTGTGGAATGATGAGAATATCATATTTGCGATTGGAGTTTTCGATGATATGACTCGCGATTCCTACTATTTCAACGAAACGACTCATCTATTCCCAACAAAACCAAGGATGTAAATTTATTATACAATGTGTTTTGGTCATTTTTTGCGGGTCTATCTTTCTCCGGAATTTGCCGTTTGTGGTACCAAGTACGGAAATGTGTGTGTTGGGTATATATATAATAAATTACGTTTTTCTGCAATGTGACACCCTGAGAATTAATCAAGAGTTTCATGTCACTTTGACAGCTAATTGAAACGAATTTGGACAGTGGACACTTTCTTTATTTTTCGACGCCGATGATCAATGTCTATTCAACAATTCGAAGTTGTCTTATTTTTCGAGTTGATGCGTTGTCTGCAAAAAGCGGCATCATCTGGGAAAACATTTTCGCCTAAACGAGCAAAAATTGTGAACAATGGAAGACCGACTTCCGTCGATGCTCCAGACTTTTTTGATTTCGCTTTGTTTGAAACTACAAAATTGAATACTACGATTCTATTTTTGAGTTGCGAATTTCTTGAAAAATTCTCGTTCTTGGAGCTTCTATTGTAGCCTCAAAAAACGAGCACCCTGGGTATTTATGGACCATCGTATCATTTGAACTCTCGGTAAATCTACACAGGATTCTCGTTTTTTTAATCAATTCTGATAAATACCAATACATTCGATTTGGCAATGAAATTTAATGCAAAAATTTGCAGTCTATGAATTTTTCAGTAGGAGTTCATATCTAAAAATAATTAATTGAGATCCGTCCTTCAAAAATGAATTAAAGGCAAAAAGAGTTTGACGTAAAATAATCTCAACCAAAGAATTCTAATGAGATTAGCTAAACCATTTCGAGAATCCGACTTTTGCGCTTATCACATGCCACTCAATTTTGCTGCGCAAATGTCATCTTTTTTTGCGCGCGTTTTTGCCTTTTCAGAATATGCAAATTCTTCGAAACTCGACAACTTTTGTTTATTCGATGGCATGTTTTTGAGACATTTTCAATCATAACATATTGTTCATCTTTTTCTCTTTCCGAAAAAAAAACGTCTTGCCCAAAAAATTTGGTTTTTATTAGATATATAGAGATAACTTAATTCTTAAAAAAATATCTTCATTAAAATTGGAATTTCTTTGATTAAACAATTTTATTTGATTTTTTATATGGAAAATTTTTATGAAATCTCTCTGTCCCATTTCTTATATTGTCGAGCAATGACAAATGTACCCAAGTGTCGTGGGATCCTGCGTTTTGTACGCAATGCAATTAACTAATTACCGTAATCATCGCAGCGATTTACGAGGGACTTTTTTAAATTTCCTATTTTCATTTTTTCGTATTTTTTTCCAAATTGTTTATTTAAAATCTGTGGAAACCGAATTTAATTATGTATTTTGCACAATATGCATTTTAAAACGGTATTTATCGATATTTTTCCCGCTCGAAAAATCTTTTTGAAATAAAGAGTACAAAAACAAGATAGTAGAAACGCGGAATAAGAGCAAAACACGAATAAACAATTCTATTAAAGACAAAAATTTGTTTTTTTTTTATCTACGCTGTTTTTACCGAAAAAAATAATAAATATCGTTTAGAAGTGCATATTCTGTAAAATAAATAATTAAATTCGAGTTCTACAAATTTGAAATAAACAATTTCGAAAGAAAATAAGAAAATTGAGCGAAAAATTAAAATAGGAAATTAAAAAAAATCCCCCGTAAATCGCTGCGACGATTACGGTAACTGGTTGACCACATTGCGTACAAAACGCAGAATCCCACGACACCTGGGTACATTTCTCAACAGTACATCTCATCTTCGAAAGTTCAAGTTTTAAATGCAGTAATGACGCATGCTATTTGTTTATTTATTTACAAAACACAACTTAATTAGGTTCAATCAAGCATACTCGAAAAACACACAAGTCAATTAGCATTCGAAGCAGGATATTCGCAGGACTTTATAATTTCCGCTTCGAATTCCCAACCAAATAATCGTTTTCAAGGATTATACAAATGTTGAAAATGTGTTTTTTTTTTTAATTCCGATGAGCCGAATCCTAACATTCATCAAATCCCGAACCATTTTCCACGGATTGGATCATTCTTGCTTGCTATTTTCCCGGAAATCAGACAGTTCACCACAAATGGCGAAGCATAGCGGACTTTTCTGTATCAAAATTTCATCCCTTATCCTCATATTTTCAATGAATCTAGTGGATAGCTTGGCTTAGTTTACACCTGATTTAATCCGATGTGAGTCGTCGTCGTCAAAGATTTTGTGCGGATTCATCTTATCATTCGCTACATGCATTTTCTCGTTCATCTCCGACTCTCCAAAAACACTGAGTTCGACCATCGTCGAGCTCGTATTATAATTTTTCCTCGCGTCCCCCCCCCCGCCTCAATCGACTCACAACATCCCGTCAGAAGGTGTGCCTAGGAGTTTCTACTTTTAATACGCTCAATTTCCGGTTGGATTTTGAATACATTTCGTGTATTCTTTTCCACAAGCCGGCCAGTGTTAAGCATTTGTTGATGTTTATCAGGATGAGTCAAAATTCAATTCAAAGTGTTTTGATTTTGAACGAATCGCTGAGAATGTTTCGCGAATATTCCAAATCCGATTTATTATTATTTTTTTCACGCTGAAAGCCCATCGATCTGGAAAACCGCAAAAAAGGTGGTTTCCTTCAAACTTCAACAATTTTTCGTTCCAAATAAAGCATGGGTAGCGGTTTTTTTTTTGCATTTTTTTACACCAAATATGCAACTTAGAAGCTTAATATAAATAAAGTGTAAAAACCAAAAATTTTTACAATTATTTTGCCATTTTTGAGCTGAAAAATGGTGAATTTTTTCGCTATGGACATCATAGTTCTTCTGTATGTAGACCTCATTCTTTCATTTTTCGAACGTGTATTGTTTTCCTGAATACGCTCCCATTGTCTAAGATTAATGCCCTGAAAGTGATTTTTGACATCTTATACAAAAAGGGTCGTCAATTGAAACAATATAATAATGAGTATCAAAAGGGTGTACGTGTGGATGAATAATTTACTTGATCTGTTTGAATAATCAGATATTCGAAAGTTAAGCATAAGCTTTTCAAATTTACTCGCTGATTCTCTAAGACATCAATTTTTCATCTTGTTTATTAGTTCTCATTTTTTATATGTTTATGATTTTTTTTCTGAAAAAAAATAAGAGAAAACCAAGAGATTTATTTGTACGTCATAGTTGGAACAATTTTTCGCATTCGCGTTGCTCACCAACAGCCAAACGTTTATACTTTATGCTCATTTCTAATCGAATTCAATTTTTTTCTTGCCTAATATCATTATTTGTCTTGGATACCCGCGAAATCGAATCTTCCACATGAGATATTCGTGCAAATCTTCGATTTTTCTTTTTCACCCGACAATTGATTTTTTGAGGCTTATTCGGTTCATCACTCGAAAATTTCTTTCAGATCAAATATTTTAGAGTTAAAGAAGGCAAAAACCACTAGTATACTTCGTATTTTGTCGATCTCTTCTTCGCGCGGATCACAATTCTCCATTGCTCTCGATATCTGGCTCTGGCTCCGTCCAGTGTTCGACCAATTTATTCATACCAGAATTCATCTAGAAATTCTTTTCTTCCCTTGTCATTTAAAATATATCCCCGCTACAGGGAAAATAACAAAAAATAGTAACAAATGGAAAAGAAATAGATAATATAAGATAGTCGCAAACAATTTTTGATCCACATTTTATCCATTTTTTGTTCTTTTCCCAGTTTTAATTCAATAACTAAAATAAAAAAAACATGAAAAACCTTTCTTGCAATTATTTTATCCATTCAGTGTCATTCTAAATAGTCGGAATAGTCATTTTTAATCCAAATTTTAAGGTGATCGAATCGGGTAAAAGTGACAATTTGCATGTTAGTATTACAGTATCTCGAATTTTCTTATAAGGTCGCGTGAAAATTACTTGATAATATTAAAAACATCACGAGAACAAAGCGTTTAGTTATTTCTAGATTATTCGTGACCCTACCGAAAACCTTAAAAAATTGACGTCTCGAATTCCGGATTGTGAATAATCCTTATTAGTTTGCCTAGCATTGATTATTTATTTATTAAAAGGTTACTCTTCATTTTTCATATTTTGCCAATGTTTTAAAAATTCTTTATAAATAAAAATAGTCGGATGACTGCTGAATGCGGGTCGATTTACTGGGATGCGTCTTTCTATTGGTCTCGCGCGGAATACTCATCAAGAAAAAATAAAGCGTTCACGTGAAAAGTGCAAAATAAGCGTTTTCAAGACGCATGCGCGTACAGCAGTCGCTGACTACATCATACTATTATTTCAAAATTAATTTTAAAAATTTCTTTTGGTCTTTTTTTTTGAAGTCAATCAACTACCAGCTGACCTGCAAGACTCCTCATTCAATATGCGCAAAAAACCGCTTTCAATTGATTCATAATTAATGTGTAAAACGACACCTCGTTTTTACTTCTTCGTCACTTTAACTCGGATTAGTGGACGAGCGAGAGACATTTCCCGTTATAATCGCCTTTCATGAGAATGCACATGAGCTTATCATATATATTCATCCGTCGCCATCGATTTATTCTTGCAGGCTTTATCTCAATATCGAATTTCGTATATTATCATTTTATAGGTGATCATGAATGACGACGGCGATGATCCGAGCTGCTATATGGTTCAGGAGACTTTTGAGTACGAGTACGACGACACTTTCGACTGGGAGAATATGACCACTTCACAGTGCAATTGCACTCATCCGTTGCACCTTTTTCTAGAGGTCAGACTATCATATTGATTTCAAAAAATCTCGCTTTTTTCTGTGATGGTATAGTCTATTTCTCGAAAAAAACGGTGGCTATCAGAATTTGACGCCTACGTCTTCAGAAGTTTAATGCTTCGCTACTTCTTAAAGTATCTTTTCAAAAATGTTGAAGCAGAATACATTTTGGACGATGATCAGAAGCAAATTCAAAACGATCGCTGAATTTGGAGAACCAGTTATTGAGAAAATAGCTAACGCTTGCAAACTTAGTGATTCCCATTTAGGGTTGGTCTTCAGGCCGACCAGATTCAGAGGCCGGTCGGGCTATGCATAGGCCTTGCAGAGACCGATTCTGATAGCCGCCGTTAGTTTTCAGAAGTCTACACCAATTTTATTTATTTTTAAGTCAACCTCCATGATTCACAATTCATTAGTATTGATATTTATTCGGAATTTATTCAAATGAATTCAGTTATAAGGTCAAAAATTGCGCGCACAAATTGAAAATCAGAGTGGGAGAGAAACTTGAATATTTTAATAAATTCCCCCCCCCCCATCAAAGTAGGAGGAGGCAGAAAAAAATCAGAAATCGTCGAAAATACAATAAAAATACGCATTTTCAGGTTTGTGTCAATAAATGTAGCGCCGAGGATAGCGGTCGAGTATTGTTCTCATTATCCGAAGAGCAGATATTCGAAATTGCTCTACCCGGACTACTCTACCTTATTGTATTTCTTGTAGGAACAATTGGAAATTCAATGGCAAGTTTTATATGCTAGTATAGTCGGCGACTGCTATACGCGGGAAGATTTACGCGCATGCGCCTTGAAAAGGTCTCGCCACGCGTGAACGCTTATTTTGCTGTTTTCACGTGAACTGTTGAATTTTTCTTGATGAGTTTGGCATTTTCTTGAATTTCTAATCTCATTTATCAAATCGATCCATAAAATGTGAAATAACCTGTTAGTCCGTGTGAGACCATTTCGAAAGACGCATTCCCGTAAATCTACCCGCGTACAGCAGTATATAATTTTCAAAATGAAAAAAAAAAGAATGAAACTCTTGAGTTTAGGTAATATTTGTTGTGAATCGTTTCAAACGAATGCGAAATGTCACGAATATCTTCTTGGCTTCATTGAGCACCGCCGATTTGTGTCTCATCTGGTTCTGTGTTCCGATAATGTTCAT
Organism: Caenorhabditis bovis; assembly: GCA_902829315.1. Taxonomy (NCBI): domain Eukaryota; kingdom Metazoa; phylum Nematoda; class Chromadorea; order Rhabditida; family Rhabditidae; genus Caenorhabditis; species Caenorhabditis bovis. Next base: position 4,780,171 of record CADEPM010000004.1, on the reverse strand, counting down.
GAAGTACATGTCGCACTCATGGTGGATGGGTCGATTCGCGTGCTATTCGGTTCATTACATTCAACAGTTCACGTGCTTCTGCTCGGTTCTGACAATGACAATGATCAGTTTCGAGCGATTTCTTGCCATCGCGTATCCGATGCGAAATATATGGTTTTCGAGTATTGGGAGAGCGAAGAAGGTAGGAAATGAATTTTTGGAAATTCAATTATATCCACTGAAAAACTCAATTTCAGGTGATATTATTAATATGGCTCGCTTCCGCTTTACTGGCAATACCAACGGCGGTTCGCATGGATTACGAGACAAATCTAACCCTATCTGGCCAGCGAGTTCATTGGTGTCGTCGTCGATTCCCCAACCAATTTCTGGGTTATCAACGACGGCAGCTCAATAAAGCCTACGCCGTCTACCAAATGCTTCTTCTCATCGTTTTCCCGGTCACCACAATGTCAATTTGCTACGCGAGAGTTTCGGCAATCGTCTACAAATCATCCAAGGACCGAGTGATACTTTCACAAGCAATGTAGACGATATTGATGAAGCCTCTTTTTCTTTTTGGTGATCATCATTCAAAATTGCAGGGTTGCCTTCTCAAAAGCGGCAACCGACGCGGTCACCTTCTCCGGATACTCGGCGATTCCGATGCTGACGACTTCGAGAAATTTGAAAACCGCGACGACGACTATCAACTCGTACAGCAAACACCGATCGAATCGTGTTGTCGAGGCGAATAAGAAGCAAATTGTGCAAATGCTGATCTCGATTGTTTGCATGTACACATTTTGCTGGCTTCCGACAATCAGTATCTTCGAAAACAAAATCACATGGGCGTTTCAATTTGTTTATTACAGTTGACGAGCTTCTAACGTCTTTTGGCTATATCTGCCGAACGTCTAACACGCAAACTCTGAAGCATATGCGAATGGGATTCAACGCATTGGTACGGATTAGTGATTCATTTGTGGCCTCAAATCTGATTGACACGATTATCTACTAAACACTTAATTAAAGTCAACTTTGAATTTTCAGACATACTGCCAGTCTTGCATTAATCCGATTCTCTACGCATTCATCTCTCAAAACTTCCGTTCAACATTCAAAACCGCCTATTCGCGAATGAAGAATCGCCTACAGGTAATTAAAAAATAGGACACTTGAGACCGTTTATTCTCGAGTAATTTACTTCTGTTTTACCATTTAAGGGAAAGAAGCTGTCTAAATACATTAAAGGTAACAGTATTAACCATGACCGTGTGTTATAGTTGTCTGCGAGACTTCCTATGTTTGCTTTACCAAGCTTGCAGTGCATTTAGAATCGAACCGTGTGAATGCATTAATTCCAAAAATGGGTCGAGCAATGTGGAAATCTGATGAAACTCATTGCAGGGCGTTGAGGAAATGCGCTCTCGAATGGGCTCGTGCTCATCGGCGAGCATGATGTCGACACGCCATCAACACCGCATTTATGGCAGCAGCTTCAACACTCTCACGGTTCCCGGCCGATCGATCATCACACCAAATATGTCCCGCGACGTCTCGCAGCTCTCATTGTGCCGGCCAACATCGCAAATGTCATTCTACCGGCCGAAGAGCCCAATGGCTCATGAGAATTCGACAATCATCGGCAGGCATCGGCCGCCATCGCCGACCGACGCTTCTCATGATTCGGGAAGACCGCGAAGTCCCACCGATCTTTCGCAATCCACTCGGCCATCCAGGCGATCCTCGTCTATTAGGTTGAGGATTATCAAATTCAAAGGACAGCGAATCAAATGATATGTATTGCAGACCGCGTAGTCCGACAGCAACTTCGCAAATTTCGTCAGTGTTCGCAATGAATCGATCAAGAAGTCCGACGAGTCATTCAGACGCTTCGGGCATTTCCCAAAATAGGTTGGTTGGTGTCGTGGCAGACATCTGAAAATGAATCAATCGCAGAACACGCAGTCCCACGCTTGTATCAAACACTTCTTCAAACCGGAGCATCGGCGAACGAACAGCCGATCGGCTCAGTGTCCGCGACGCGCATCGACCGAAAACGCCGCCCGTCGCCGTCTAGCAAATGTTGATGATTGTTTCTGTAACGTTGCTCAAAGAGCCCCAAACTTGTAGCACTTTTGCAATTTGAAATAGATCTCAATATTTATTCAATGAAGATTTGTTTGCTTTCTGTACAGGAGATAAAGTTTCAAACTTCCTACAAATTGCGTCTATCTCAGAACACATTCCACCTCAAAAAAAAAATAGAAATAAAAACAAAATCAACCGATTTTCGATGTATTGATAGAATCGTCTCGAAAACCGAAGGTGTTTCTACGAAACATTTTAATGTTTGGTCGAAATTTCTCTATCTGTGTTTATGAACGATTCCCGGCATTTTCTTATCTAAAGTGATAAAATTCGAAAGACTAGCGATCATAAAAAAGAACCAAGAAGATCAAAATGTGGCCGTTTTTTTCGTATGCTTTAGAGTATTTTTTGAGTATATAAGCTGTCTTCAAAATTTTAGTTGAGATTGAAAATCGTAAAACCTATTCAGAAGTACCATGAGCATTCGTTAAAATCGGCTCTGATTACACCATTCTCATCATAGTAGCAGTCAATAACTTCATCCTAGTTTATTATTTTTTATTTTGAAGGCACGAATATATTTAAAAAATTCCATCGGCATAATTATTTTAATCGTACAAGGTATAACAATTCGAACTTTAATAACACTTCTCTGTACTTTTGTGTTTCAATTTTCGCCCTCAAGTCGGCAGTGTAATCTATGTCATACCGTCTGTAGGAACATATTTATATGTGATAGACAAAATGATCAAATTCTAGTGTCTACTTGGGTTAGTTTCATTACATACTCTACATAGAAGGGTCCATTGATACGCGCGCATTTTCAATTTTACGAGCGTAACCTTCGGACAGCACTAGTCTCTTTTGAATTACCTTCGAGAAAAAGATGACCAACTGATAAAAAAACGAGTGATTCGCGCAGAGATGTTGGGGGAATCCCTTTCGTCTCGTTTATAAGCATTTCTATTTTTCCCGCAATAAGTCTTGTTTTTTTTCGAACTATCACCATTCATTTCTTTCATTTCTTCTAATTGCCCTCTTTAAATTAGTAACTATCATTTTTTGTTTTTTTAGAGATTTAACACCTACGCACAATTTCCTGCATATGTGATTGCCTTTTTTTTAATTAAAAAAAAAATTCAATCTATAATTGAGGAATTTGCAAGACGTCGGATTCTTCAAAGACGCTAAAATTGTAATAAAGATGTTGCAAAAACCATAATCTCTCCTATCACTTTTTTATTGTCGCCGCTTTTTTTGATTCATCGTTTGCAATATAGATATTTTGGCGCAATTTATAACCATTTCCAACGCCTAACTAGTGAAATTATAGGGGTTTCACGAATAAAGAAGAGTGAGGCCTACTAAATATGCATCACGCCCTGTGGTTATTTTAACCATATGTCTAGAAATTAAAAAATAGCTTTCTAGAAAAATAACCAGTCGAAAAATCTTCGAATTTTGTTGAAAAAAAGGCAATGTCCGCAAACACAGAATAAATTGAGTACTGTAATTTCATTTCACTATGAGACCATTAATTAATCGCGAATGTTCCTTTTAAAATTACTGTAGAATTACGTCATTGATGAAGCGATTTTTATTTCAATCTTCATTTCGTTTTTTATCGCAAGGATTATATATATATATATATATTTTTTTTAATTTTATTATAAAATGGTAAAATTAATGCGTATTAAAAATTTTTCATTCACTTTATATAAGCGTTTCAATTTTTATATCTAAACGCGGTTGGTAAATTTCACAGAAGAAATATCAGCTGCCGTTTTCATTTAGGTCGCAATAGATTGTTTATAAATATACGTCTTATATACTATATTTAACCTTTTTCGTTTTATATAACCATTTATAATGTTTGAGGTATTCTTCAGTTTTTGTTCCAAGTAGAATCCCAAAGCGAATTTCTGAGGTGAGTCTTCAAACAAATAGTTTTATTAGTTGAAGACTTACTAGAATTTCGTCATCGGATTCAATGCGTTTACTGGATAGTTTTTGGCGAATGAAGCTAAATATCATCGGCATCTTAGTTGACGAACACCTAAAAATTTGAGGTATGTTATCATGTGGTTATGAAGACACTGAAGAAGAAGGAGAAGGAGAGGAAGAAAAACTCGTTCCGGGTTTCCCGTCAACAAAACTCAGTGCAACGCGTTCTTGTATTCAATGACGATCGCCGCACGTGCAGCGGTGGGGGATTCCCCCAAAAATTTCGAGAGAGAGAAACATGAAATGTCGAGGAAATTTGTTGGTATCAAATCAAACTATTTGTATTTATGATCTCAAACTTTGATTTTGCGCTGACCATTTGCTTTCTAATGTAGATCACCACGCAATGAGACAATAAATTTAACTGAACTTTGTTTCAAGGAAGCCCGTTAATTTGGAAAGTTCGTTTCGGCAAAATGTTGTATTTTTCCATTCATCGAAACATTTCGAAGTCCAATTGCATGTCTCAACTATTAAATTTCATGTTTCCCTTAAAAAACAAACGAATTGAAAAATAAGTGTGCCTAGTTGTCACCACGTGGAAAATATGAACCACGATGACGTATGTAAACAGAAAGAACTGATGCAACTTCACTTTTTTTTTTCGTATTTTCTTCATTTTGTGCCCTTTACACAACTCGGTTCAAATATTTGTCTTTTATAAACCAAAGTTCGTTTGCTTTTTTTTCGTCTGAAAAAAGTTGAGATGATCATTGAACCAAGCTAGCTATTATTATGACCGCTATTTTTTATTAAGCCAAACAATTACTGTGAAAAGTCTATTGAATTTTCCACCAATTTGCGCTCGTTTTTTGGAAACATTCTTCAAAGTGCACCATTTTGCTAAATGTTTTTTGTGTTTCGTCATTTTACATCAGTTTTTCTTTTTTACAACTGGTCATGTAGAGAAAACGTGGCGAGGATTTGAGGATAATTCACAGCTGTTCGTGGACTTTTAAATAGCCGTCAGAGAAAAAGAAACAAATGCACGAGGTGCGTGTTGAACGTCGAAAATTTCCAAATTCTTTTTTTCGGGTTTTTTCCCGAATAATCGTTTAGTTATTATTTATATGCCATTTAGGTATCGAATTTAGTTTTTATTTGACCTAAAACATTATTATAGCCGATAGTTTTCTTAGTTTCTACTGAATTATAATATATTGAATCACAGACGAAATACAAGTACTGATCCGAGTTTCGTTTTTTGTTGTCTTGATGACAATAACTATGATTTGGTGACAATTCCAGCGTAAGTTGCTGTGATTTTGATTCACAGGACATCGATGTACACGATTTCCCTCTATTTAAATCGAAATTTGAATTACCGCGTTTTCATGGTCCGTAAACAATTTTTCACATTCTAACACGCTTCTGAATCCCGAAGCGGCTCTTCTACAACAAATCCATTAGCCATCGTGTTCGCTTCCAACAAGATGCCATTTCTCATTGAAAATGGAGTGGAACGTTCGAGAAGCGCGAGCCAGTCAGCGTTCTTTTTCTTCTTTTTTTTTTGCGTTCGGCGCGGACCATTGCGCCACCCCCGAAAATAGTGGGCAATAGGCGGAGAGGTCTGGTGAGAGCGCCCAATTCGAAGGGCGCCAAATTGTGAGAGCCACGCGCGAGGTGGAGAGCGAGAGAAGCCGCACAAAAACGAGACAATCACATTGCTTCTACATCATTATTCATGTTTTTATGAAAAAAAAATCACAAGAAAGAAGAAGAAGCAAAAAATGGTTTGAAGTATTGTATTTTTTAGTCACTCATGACGTGGATGAATCAAAGTTTCACCCGATCATCTTTATTTTATGTTTGTTTTTTTCATAACTTCTCTATTTTTAAAATTACTTCCGCCTTTTTTTCTTTCATCCGGAATTCCTAAGATTACGGAAGTCGTTTGATTTCATCACTTTTGTTGAAGTCTTAACGTGAAAAACTCTTCACAATTGCATTATCATTTCGGTCCATTTCAGGGAATCAAACTGTGATGAAATATTTCTGTCAACGAAAATTTTTTTTTTACATTTTTTCCCACGCTTCCTTTCTTACGGTAATCATTATGATGCGGCGTTTTTTTTTTGTTCCGACCGCCACACAGACGTTATTATAATATTTTCCCATGACTCGTTGGTTTTTTGTCATATTTAAACGTGTGACTCTTATCTTTTTTTCGATTTTGTTGGCGATCTATTTGGCAGAGGTCCGAGCGCCTCACGTGGTGCGCAGAAGCTCGTCAAAATGTTGGTCTCCGTCCGCAAAATCACCTAAAATATGTGATAAGACGAACCACAAACATATCATTCGAACGATCGGCTTCTTTGTCATCCTCGTCTACCTACGCACGTACCGAATTAGCGCAACTGACGAGTTCTCTCTATATAAATAACCGATTTTTGAACAACCGCGTTCTTCAATTTGTTGAATCGTCGTTTTAATTTATATGTTATAATCGAATAGTTAAGGATAATACATCATTTGTTTGCAGGGAAACAAAACATTTCTGATTTACTATGTCGACGAAAGGACCAGAGAAGGGTATTTTCGATGCTCTCCGTGTCGATGCCTCTGATCCTAATTCTGGACTTCGTGAGGATGCGAAAAGTCCTCAAATGGATATGATGTCTTGTAAGTTAATAAGAAACCATATTTTCAACAAATTAAAGATTTCTATGCGATAAATATAAGACAAAAATAGCATACTTATCAATGGAATTATCCGGTTCTCCTGTTTTTTTTTTGTATTTTTTTGGCATAGCTTCGAAACAACATTTTTGTACATTTATTGATGATTTGAGATCAATTAAAGCTAGAAAGTGTGTTAAGGAGCGCCGTATGTTCGGTTTTTGAGACCTTCCAGTCACACGATACTCTATATACAACTCATGAGACCGATAGTTTCCATATTCCACGTTGTCTTCCAATTTTGGAAGTTTGAACCTTCGGTTCTCCGTGGACGAACGTAAATTCGCATTTATCAATTCCAAATGTTTCAACTCATTGTATTTCAGTGGAAAAAATGGGTGAGATTTTGGATCGAAAGAAATCGGTGATTCCAATCATCACGCGCACGATTTCTGAACTCAATACTGCTGATCAACGGAAGGAAATAGCTGCTGAGTTGATTTGTGATTTGTTCAAGTCGCCTCACAGCGATGAGGCATCTCTCATTCGACTTATAAAGGTAATTATGCGTCTGAATCAAATAAATGAAGTTAATTTGTTATTATAGGTTCTGCGCTCGTTTGGAATTCGCGACACCGATCCGCGCCTCAAGCCAATGTTCGACAAAATTCGCAAGAAAGAGGATGAGGACGATGAGAGCAGCCGCCATTATTTGATGTGTCGCGAGCAATTCAAAGAGTAATCGAACGCAAATTGTTGTTTAAATAGGCAATTGGCATTTCTTGAAGGATTATCTACCCGTGCACGAGTCTGATCTCGCGAGTTCTCCGCCAGCAGCTCATTATTCCGAGTTGGCTCGAGTTCACTCAAACGATCACCAAAATATTCGAGAAGATTCGACTGATTGAAGACGGCGAAGTTGCTTCGTACATTCCGCAACTCGCTCGTGAAAATCCGCATCTTTGGGGAATGTCGATTTGCACAATTGACGGGCAGAGATTCTCGTTGGGTGACAGCAAGAAGAACTTCTGTCTTCAAAGTGTTTCGAAGGTGGCAAAAATAAGATCAACGAAAACGAGTCGAAATTTGAATGTTTAGGCATTCAATTATGCGATTGTTGCTTCTGAAATCGGTTCGGAATTGCTTCATCAATATGTCGGGCACGAGCCGAGCGGAAGACTCTTCAATGAAATCTGTCTTGATTCGAATAGTAAGTCTATCATTTTGAGGGATTCCATTCATAACTGCAATGTTTCAGATATGCCGCATAATCCTCTAATCAACGCTGGAGCGATTGTTGTCACCTCGATGATCAAAAACCAACTTTCAATGTCGGATCGATTCGATTTCATGCTAAAGAAGTACCGACAGTTGGCTGGCGGTGGACACGTCGGTTTCGACAATGCCACGTAATGCTTCATTATCAAGCTCCAAATGAGTGTCGAATTATTTTTTAGATTTTTGTCGGAACGCGATACTGCTGATCGTAACTACGCTCTTTCATATTACATGAAAGAATACAAGTGTTTCCCTGATGATTCGCAAGTCTATGAAAAGGCAAAGGTTTTTCACTTGTCCCATAGGCTTTCCTAAATATGTATTTACCAACTAACCTACACACATCTATGTTTTTAAGTGTTTAGAATTATGTTAGCCGGATGAATGTTTCGGCTAAACTATATGTTCATTTACGTATATTGGCATTGGTTTTATCAATTTTTATAACAGGGTCTTCGCGAGGAACTCGATCTCTACTTTCAATTGTGCTCGTTGGAGACCAACTGCGACACTGCCGCAGTGATGGCAGCGACACTGGCGAATGGAGGCAAACGAGCCACCTCGTTATTCTCAAAATATCAATATTCGTTTAGGAGTTTGTCCATTGACGAATGACAAGTGCATCGGATCGAGACCATGTCGTGATGTACTCTCGCTCATGTATTCGTGTGGAATGTACGACTTTTCTGGAAAATTCTCGTTCCAGGTATGGGTTTTTCGTCTGAAACTATGCGTGACCAATTTATTTAAGGTGGGACTTCCTGCCAAATCTGGTGTGTCTGGAACGATGATCGTTGTTGTTCCGAATGTCATGGGAATTGCTCTTTATTCACCGCCACTCGACAAAACTGGAAACTCTTGCCGAGGCGTCGCTTTCTGTAAGGAACTCATCGAGAACTTCAACTTCCACAACTACGACAGTCTCTTGCATGCCGATGATTCGAAGAAGTGCGACCCACGTCGTCGTGTCGGACATCGCGAAACAGAGGCGATTGTGCAGGTCATGTTTGCCGCCAAGTACAATGATTTTGATACGTTGAGAAAGTGAGTCGAATTTTTGCCTTTCAAGACTTTCTCAATTCATTTTGGTTTTTAGACTTTTCATGCAAGGCGCTGATTTGACTGTGAAGGATTACGATGGGCGTACTGCGTTGCACGTCGCCGCGGCCGAGGGTCATGCGAACATCTGCCGATTCCTTGTCAACGTTGTAGGAATCAAACACAATGTGGTGGATCGTTGGAATCGGATGCCGATCGAAGATGCCCGCCAATTCGGTCATGACGAAATCGTCGCCTATTTATTGAAGGTGCAACATCACAAAATGAGAAAGCAGATGGCGACTGGTGAATTGAACGCCGATGAAGCCGATGCGGAGGAAACTGGCGATGGTGAGCTCGAGGAGGTAACCGATGAGTCGGGAGAAGAGGAAGCATCAAGGGGATACATTGGATTGCTGAATGAGGATATCGAAAAGCGTCAATGGGCCCTTCATGCCAATGGAAATAATGGTACGATTGCGTTTTCCATCGAAATTTGGAAATCAGTATTTGAGGTTCTGTTAACTATATGGCGCGACGAAAGGAGATGAATGCAAACGGAATGATTCCATTCGGAAAAAATATTCATACCTACGATAATCCGAATTTGTTCATCGCCAAATCTCCGATGAGCAGCAAACAACAAATGAATGGCCATATGAATGGGCATCCAAACGGACAGCTTCATGGTCATGCCAACGGACAAATTAATGGACATATGAACGGTAATATGAATGGACATGCAACATCGACACCGAAACCAATGCCCAAACATAGTACTGACATTCGCAAGTTGTCGGTGCCAAATGAGACCGAAGAAGATCCAGTGTTGACTGAAAATGAGGTGAGCGTTTGTAATGGAAATGGGAAACATTTTGGTTGACTTCCGCAAAATTTGTGTTATTTTTGGGAATTGATTTTTAAGGATGTTATTCTGTTTCTAATCAATAATGTCAACAAAAATAAAGGTATATTTTGTTTGATTTTCAAATACTCGCCATTAATAGTTATTACTAGTTTTTAGTTACTTCCCTAGTCACCGTGTAACCCTAAAATGAAAGGAAATAAACCCCTAAAAATACATAATTTTTTTCAGAAACCCCTTCTATGAAAGACCAAGGACTACGATGATTTAAAATTATTTTCTTGTGAATTGAATTGATATTGTTTTTATCGCTGTTTGCCCCCCCCCCATTTCACCCCATTTTTTTTAACGGTGAATCAAAATTTTTTAAATTCCCCGCTGTATCCACGAAAACCGGTTTTATCGTATGCCTTAGGTGAGTTTCGAATGCCTTTGCTAGTTTTGTTGAGAGTTTGGTTGTTTTATTTCAATTTTGTTCGTCCACCGTTAGTTTCTTGTTTGATTTTTTCTCCTTTTGACGTCAACACATGAGTCGTGTCTAAATTTTGTGCTTTGCCGCCCAGTTTTACTTTTTTCTTTTCAAATTCCTTGATTTATTTTCGAGATTAGTAGTTCAATTTTTTGTTTTTTTTTTGCATAATTGATTTATTGCATAAAGTCTTGAACGGTAGAGTTGAATGCTAAATATTTTCATTTTTGGAGCAAGTTATAAAAACTGAAGCAACCTGTGGTTTAAATTTGTTTCTGGTTGATAGAATTTTTCCGTTAACTATATATATACATATTGCTCTTTTTTACAATACATGCTGTCTGGTGCTCGCACCCCCCCCCCTTTTCTGGTTAATCCCAAGGTGCGCTTGATAATTGGCATGTTTCGACCCAGATTCTCGAATTGTTCGCTCATTCATTCGCTCATTTTTTGCCAATTATATACCATGTCCGTGCCAGTTGAATCGGAGTGAAAAGAAAAAGAATAAAAGAGCTCATAAATAAAACGAGGGCGCTTAATCCATCAATTCGCATTAGCGTGACAACCAATCGAGAATTGATTCGATTCGAGTGCACACATCCGGAACAGCGAACACCTCGACATATGAATATTCAATTCATCGACTTTCACGCCAACCTCATCCATAGCGTATTATCGTAAATAGTAAAATCGAGACGGACTTGGATGTTGCGCAACGCGAACTACCAAAAGTCATTACGATTGAGTGTCGTCCATTTGGCGCAAAGAGTTTAATGAGCGAGTCGGTCGGCTTTTCTTTCTTTTTTCTCCTTTTGCGGTTTGCGATTACGCAATCGATTAGTAATTTGACCATGTGTGCACACTTTTACACTGATTTTATCGTTGAACAATTTGGAAAACAACTTCGGCCCCGCTATTATGGTGTCAAAATCGGATGGCGCTGATTGCGCCATCCGATTTTTCGCACCAAACCGCTTTTGAAGTCAACAAGTCGTCGGAACTATTAAATCAGTCAATAATTATCTTTATTCATAGGATCCCCTAAAATTCTGAAATAGTTGCTAACAGTATAATAGCGCAATTAAGGAAATTGCATAACGCGTTATCGGGTGTTGGCGAGGGCAATCCGTTTCCAAACAGATTTCGTTACATAATCAAAAGTCTATTTGGTCAATATGTTAGTTAGCACCTGCTGAAGAGTGCAGGAATCGCGAGGAGTGTGCTCTCGCGTGAATACGCTTCAACTGTTTGCTCATCAGACAAGTGACACTGTCTAAAATTGCATGATGACCTCTTAATTTGCTGGGCACACAGATGTCGGGTATTATGAAACATGAGACTTGAGGAATTCACATCGTTCGATTTGTGAAGCTAAAATTCTTTGGGGCAGAATAACAATAATAAATATAGTATCATTTTATGGGGGGACAAATGTCACAACACTCGTCAACTGTAAAAAGCGCAGATGTTGATTCGATTCGCGTGACACGACACGAATTAAGAAGCACCCACAGCAAAGCAGCAGGTGAGACGACACGATTCCGGTTGAGGTTGGCGCGAAACGCGTCCCGAATCGTGTATGGTGTGTGTGTGTGTGTGTGTGCACACGCTAATCTCGTATCAGATTGGCACGCACTACCGTAATCCGATCCGATCCATTCGTCTGGCCTGTTTCCACTTGAGGCGCACGAAGGATCTACTCGATTGCATCACAAGTACGACAAAATCTGATTAGGGATAAGAAGTTTTAGTCTCGATTGGAATGGTCTCGAGTTGCAAAGTGGTTCGGGCATGCGCCCTCTTGTGTTGACACAACCAATCATGGATACAGTAGAACATTTGTATTTATAAATGATGGCTAGCCATAGAGGAAATACGACATTCATTGAAGCCCAGAACATCTTATTATATAGCGGCTCTTTCGAGCTCAATCTCTTGAATATTCGACTTATGCTAAAATATGCGCATAAGATTACCGCAACAAAATAAGGTTTTGCCGTATTCCATATATTCATCCTATTCGGTGTTTCCAAATTTGTATAATTTTCCAAATTGCGATCCTGTTAGATTTGTGCTAAGAAGGGGTATAGAATAGATTCATCAGCTTCATTCGGTTAGAATTTTTACTGAAAATTGATTCTGCTGATTCTTCGAATTTTCATCGAATTATACGCTTGGATGAATGATCAACAATATTATCAAATCGTAATGACACCGAATAATCGTCGCATCAGAAAAAAAAAACATATAATTACGCGCGATCACCTGTCAGCACAAGTTGTCCATTTCAACTTGCCGCCCGCCGCACAGTGGGTGGTCTCGAGGCAAAAAGCTGCCTTATTATCGACGACGATCGATGAAAATGAATTGAACAGATTGCGAGTTGACGCAATTGTTGCCGACCAATTTTGATGTTCGACGCGAATGAATCAAGAAGGCGCGAATCCGGAAGTGCCGAAAGGATTACGCAACTCGACCGTATGTCAATTGTCGACGAACCGAGAGCACTTGAATTGATGTGTCGCCAAATATCGAATGCGAATTGCAATATAATGTGATTAGTGTTGGCTTTATGACAGGAATGCAAAGATTTCATGGGAACGACGCGAACAATTGGCACATTTTTATTTGAATATCAATTTCTCAAAAAAAAAATCACTCGGCTATTTTATTACTTTTCGTTTTGAGTGCCAATTCCAAAGTTGTTGGAATTGCCCGAGAAAAAGGTTGCCGCGTGTAATCCATCATCTTCGGAACATAAAAAATCATTTTACGATCACTTCCTTTTTTGGGCCTTTTCAATTCGCCCGCGTTGACCTGCCGCAATCATGTCATAAAACTTGTAATAACACGAGATTGTATTGTCGATAATGACGCGAAGCAACATTCATCACTCGGAACCCTCTCCTCATCGTTCTGATACGATCTTTATGAGCTAATCATCGACGAGTCGATTAATGCGAAGTCGGCGTCTTTTGAATCGACAATTTCGCGCGCAACGAACGGAACAACCGTTTTACCGCAACGGCCATTTGTGGTGCTCGATTTGATATTGGGGGTTTAATCTTCGATTTGTGCGAGCCATTGTTGTCGCATAAATACAGAAGGCAAGGCAAACAAGAATATCATTAATACAAGTCATTTATACATTGAATGGATAATCACCCTTGAAACGCGAAATAGTGCGCGGATCGACGAACGGCTGCGTTTCGAAATGCACCTGCTCGACAATGTGATGCCATTGATTAATGCTCGTTTAACTTATTTGTTATGACTCTTAATGGTGGCTGCTTGTGCGTGTCTTACTGTACGGATCGAGTGACACCCGTTACTCATTTTGCTGTTGAAACTGGGTTAACATGTTGATGAGAATTGGACAATTGATGGCAGCAATTGATCGTGTAAATATTGCCAAACCAAGTAGAACAAAAATATGATGAATTTTCAATATATTAAAATTTCCAACAATATTAGCCTCTTCAAAATTGTAATCACTTTTATTAAATTGTATCAACACATTTGAATTGCCGTTGAACCGGGTTTGCTCCGATTCTTTTGCGGTCAATTCTAGTATCTGATTTCGTCACCATCGCCGGCTCTCTCTCTCTCTCTCTCTCGAGGAGCCAAATCGTTTTGTTCGCACGATGCCGCGAAGGTTTAAAGTGCCAATCGGCTTCCTTTCGACATCAAACCGTCCTCATTTAAGTGCCAAATTAGCACTCCCCCCCCCATCTCTTCCTTCTTGAGGTTTTTTATTCTGTGCTCATTTATGAGGTCCTTTTGAAATCCGAGACCAGCAGTTGTTTGAGCTCGACGACGACACACCCGGACCGATTAGCTTCGGCCGGCCGGCCGGCCGACCCCGATTGGCTTGTTTCGAACGGCCTTGACAAGCAAGCCATTTTCGAGACTTGTGCCACCCGATTCCTTCTTCTTCTTCTTCTTATTTCTTCCATTCATGTCTTTCCTTGAGACGACGCTTATTATTATTTACAATGTGTATGCGAGTGATTTAATGTGTCTCGCGAGTATAATCGAAGCGGGTCACAATGCCATTAATGTGCAATTGAGTCGACTGGAATGAGGTAAAAAAAAGAGAACACAGGAACGGCATAATAAGGTAATTCGAGAAAACAACATGTAGACAAAGGAAAATGCTTCATCGATGCCTCTTTTGAAGAGAACGTGCAGTTGCTCAAAAATTGAGCAAATTTAACTGGATAGATTTGTTTAACTAAACGAACCAACTAATTTTTTGAAATTTTTGATGTATATTTCCCTTTAAACACAACACATTTAATACGCAATAGTTCATTTGAATCACTATATATATTAATATACACAACACAATAAAATCATCATGAATCAAAACCCGTAGATAAAGAATGATTGTCATTTAATAGTCAAACACACTAAATGAACACCGTGAAATCGCTTGAAGTGAACTGATATGGCTCGTTTGATTACGGCGATGATTGCATTCCTGAAAATATTTGAGAATTTCTTGAAATATTGCAAGTTCAAATAACTGACCATTATGGAAATTGTTGGGTGAGTAGTAGGATTGCGGTGGGGAGTAGTTCGAGTTTGATGGCGAGGTGAATGGAACACTTGCCGACATTGGATAGTTGGTCGAGACTTGGCATTCGGACGAGACCGATGAATTCGAGCCGGTGTCTGATGGGAAGTAGACGTCGAGCTCCTCTTTGACCGGAAAATAGTTGGCCGCGTGTGTCATATTATAGCCTGAAAATGAATGGGGTCAATCAATCAATCCATCACGGAAACGAACCATTCGATTGGTAGGCGTTCGTCGAATCGAGCATCGCCTGCAGTTGTCGGATGTATTTGACGGCCTCGCGAAGTGTGTCCGCTTTGCTCAGCTTGCGATTCGAGTTCGGCTTTTGGAGGCGCGTTCGCAGCAAGTCGAAGCCGTCGTTCACTTGATGCACACGACGACGCTCGCGCTCGTTTCTCTTCAATTGGTTCTTCTTTTGCGATGTCATCGTTGAGGAAATCGGCAACAAACGGTTGGTTGAAGAAGAAGAAGAAGAAGAACTCTGAAAATTTACGGAATAAGTCATGAATCGAAAAAAAGGAAGCGACGAAAATGGAATGCGGTGTCTCGAACGGTAGCAATGTTAGCCGAATGGTGTTGCGCCGACCAAAAGGGGGGGGGGCGGGTGCAACACACCCAGGCGGGCGGGTGCAACACACCCACCCAAGCCTCACCAATTAGGGGGCGGGGCGTTGTGGCGATCGGGTTTTCGCGCATGCCTCCTTCCATGTATGGAGTGCAGCCAAGAAAATATCATAATTATAAAAAAGAATAGTAAAAATTGGGATTAATTTCTAGTTTGCTGAAGAACTGTAATTATTTGAAAAAAATTTCAATTAGGATTTTAAACGACGCTCAAAAAATATTTTAAAGTAGCGTTTTGCATTTTCTGTATACACCATAATTAAAGTGACTCCTTATTTTTGTTATTTTGAGAAATTTGAACAAATGGTATTCAAACTATCGTATGCAAACAGTCATTTTATGGTACTCTGAAATTTTTGGAAAAAAAACGCAAAAAAACTCTTTAAAATCACTAAATATAATCCTCAAAATCTGCATAGTAGCATTAAAAATGTGTTTTGATATATATATATGTCAGATAAATACTCTCACTTATTTCGAAATAAATCTGTTATCTCAATTTTTGACAAATATAAATTTTCAACAAATTTCTGAGAAAATTTCGCAGGTAACAGAAAGTTGATTTTTTTTTGAGAATTCGATGGTTTAATCTACAATATGTTATGCTTGCAATAATTTTTCATAAAAAACTTGAATCGAAAAAATTCAGGAGAGTGCGTGAAATTGAAACTCAAGTAGCATTCACTCATTACGATAGAAGACGAAAATTGAATGTGTCAACCTTCAAATAGGATCAAGTCAATTCGCGACTGACACCGGCTTAGCACAATTTTTGAATATTATCCTATTAACAAACACATCCGAATGGGACGAATGAAGGCACTGATCGGAATGTAGCTCGGCTGAAATCGTATTTCGACGAGCATGATGGGTTCCTGAACTTTTAGGACCATCAAATGGTTGTGCGGGCTTGTTTGACGACAAAAACCGCCTAACAAGCTAAGGATTAGTATTTATATACTAGTCGGCATGTTTCAAAGCGTTCTTAGACGGATTATGCAAGTTTCGACTCGTGCCACCTATTAGCCGAGTCAAGGACGCATGCGCGGTACTCGGCTAATCAAAGAGTAGCCCCAAAAAAAGTTTTGGCGCTTTAAGGTAAGAAGAGGCCCTCAGTCGATCAAGGTGTTCCGAGTGATGGATGTGCTTGAATTGACCCAATTCGAAACACAAACACTCACACGAAATGATCGAAAAGGACGGCCTTGTCACAGCTCGCAAAGAGGTCTCGATGGCGCGAGAGTGGCCAGGATCAATTCGAATTGATATATTTTGATTTGCAGGTGGTGCAAAGATCGGTTCACCTGTTGCGAATTTTAGGTTCAAATTATTCGAATCAATCCATTCGATTGATTCAATTAACGATCATTTTGAATGCAGCGCGTATTGTTGTTATTGAATAAACCGAAAGCAACTGCAATTGATAATTGCGAATTCATTTGACGACTTTGCACAAATACGCGTTTGGTTTTTATTTTCTGAAAGTGACAATAAAAACTATTTCGTTTTATTTATAATTCTTCATATTTATTATAACTGTAGTCTGTGATGGCCGTGACCGACATTTAATATTCTCCCTCTATTTTCTAGGCCATATTTATGAACTTATAGGAAGAAATATAAAACATTACGCATTTAACCTAATTTTTGTTGATTCCTTTTTACAGTTTCTTTTTTTTTTAGTTTTTTTTTTTCAGCTGGATGCATTTGGCCTAAATATAGTATGATAGCTAATTACTGTTTTGCTTATTATACAGATAAACCTATATATAATTGAATCGACACACGCGGATATTCCTTCAAACGAAGCATGTGCATTTTGAAGAAGAAGAAGAAGAAAAAAAACGATTTCATCATAATACAATGCAGATGTACGGCACGGCGCAGCTGCGGTGCCGAAGAAGAAGCGCGCGATGAGGCGCGAACGACGTGATTGCAGCTCATCCGCATCGCGAACACACGTCGCCTTCCTTTGAAGTCGCCGGACGTGAAAACACGATGAAGACCTCAAGAAGGACGGCGAACAAACAATAAATCATTTCCACGCACAGCAGCGGCGGTGCACCCGATCATAATTACAGGGCGAGTTTCGATGCTCAAGTGTTTTGCCTCCTCTTCAAACCCATATTTCATCGATTGCCATTTTTCGCGCACTCGGCTGGTTGGTCCCAAGAAGACGACGAAACGGTTGATTTTCTTTCGAGTTCGATTCGAATCGCCAACAAGTTGACATACATACCAAAAAAAAATGCTGATGGTTGAACAATTAAGCGTGTCTCGCACGCCGCCAAAGACCACCCGCAACGCAAAAAAAAAACTTGGATGAGGGGAAAGTAGTAAAATGACACATAGCCTTGGAATTGGGATTGAAAAAAAAAGTGCGCCATACTATCGCTTAAAGAATCACATGTAAAACAATTATTTAAAAAAAAATCCGAGGAGGCCACAAAATAATGTTGGGTATATTTACGATATTAATTTCGTTGCAACAAGTGCGCCCCATTGCAATCTTTAATGTTCCATAAAAATATCGGATTTGTCTAATTGTTGATTCGGATTTTCTCGAAACATAAATCAAATTATTATAATAATGCCGGAGCGACCGAAAACAATAGTAAGCCGATGAAAGTGTCAAGTTGAATGGGTCCTAAATCAAAGGTCGCCGCCGTCATGCTAATTAGCCGAAAAATAAGCCGGTGGTGTCCCGTATTGTTTCTCGTGGTCGTCAAATCTACCGTATTCGCCGGTCGGTGGTATCAATCAATTAGTCGTCGCTCTCGGTGACTGCCAGCCGGTACATCACGCTGTCAAGTGCCTCCTCTTATTTAATTGAGCATTTGTTTGCCGAACACGGTTTGTTTGCTTCGTTGTTGCCAAACATGCATAATCCAACTCGCGAACAAGTTGTACCGCCAAAAGACGGCGCCGACGGTCGCTTGATGATTCGCAAACACAACAGGATCGCCCTTTAAAAAACTTGCCGGTATCGGATTACGGTGGCCTTTGGTGTTGTGCAATTACACAAGTCAATTAGGGTCAGCGTGGGTATTAGAGGGATGCTTGTTATGCAATATTGTTATGGATTCCGACATATGAAAGTAAAATACCGAACCAAAACAAGGCAGATTGACAATGGCCGAACATAATGCAAGTTAATGGCTGGCGAAAACTCGGCCACCAAAATAAATAAATGCAATTTTTTTAAACAAATTAATTCGTCTTTTTCAGAAAAAAAATCAACGATTAATATCCGTCGCCACAAGACCTATCTCATTTTTCGCTTTATGCACCTTTAATCAATTATTTAAATTTTCAGGTAACTATTAAATTGTGTTTCTTTTCTTTCATTAAAATCGCCTTTCATTCGGATATGAAAATAGAAATTAAAATTGTCGAACAAAAACCCCGAAATCAGTGGGTTTTAAGAAATTTTGAGAAGTTTTGAAAGTTGGAATTTCTTTTTGAATACCTCAATCTAGAATTGTTATGCTTTAATTTGATTTTCTATTTGTATAGTTTAAAGTACAATGCACCTTTTCGATTTCCCTGAAAAACTCGCAATCAAATTTACCAACCGCTTAAAGCCAATCGGATCCGACGAAATTCGGCTCCGGAATCAAACCGATCCGACTTGTCAATTCTACGAATGAGATTGCAAACTTGTCAGATCCGAAAACACCAAAAAAAACCCGCTATCGTATCCGATTGGTTTTGATTTACCAGAGAAATATGCTAACAATATGGTATTTGGGCATTACACCGACGCAATTAGCATAACACCGGATACGTCAGACTATTATTACAAGATTTAATACAGTGATAACGCGAGTTTGGGCAGGTGCGACCCTTCATTGTGCACATCCATTGGTTTCTAATTAGGGAAGCGGTGCATCTGCGCGCTCAACGATATCTCGACGCGATAAAAAAAAACGAACTCGGTAAGTGTGTATAATTGCGCAATAGGTGTCACGCAACACACTATTAATTTCAAATCACCTCCTTCCGATTAATTGCGTTTTTATTGCTAGGCGAACACGAATCGAAAAAAAAACAACAATGTTTTATCGAAAGATAGTGACGGCAGGTTAATTAGAAGAAAGAATTCATAAGTGTACATATTGGAGGGGCTTAACGTTTTTCATTGTGCTGGTTGTATGAAGCTCGTTCGATTCCTTCGCGGTTGTAAAGAATCGTGTTCATTTCAGTTCCTGTTCCCCAGCTTGGATACGATTCCATAACAATGGAGTCTGGTGGCGAATGGATTCCGCCGGCGTTTCTTCCGTAGATCTAGAAATTATTTTTGAGCTTCGATCGGTTTGCCGTGTTTACCTTGATGTGCGAGTGTCCACGAAGAATGGTGTTTGGTGGAAGAGTGTACGTGAACGTGTGCACTCCGTCAACGACTCTTCTGATTTGATAACGACTGATGTCTTCGGCCTAAAATTCGTTTTCAACACTTCGGCGTTTTCAAAAATTGCTAGATTACCGTGCTTCCGGCGTTCTCAAGAATCACATATTTTCCAGTGGCGTCGCATTCAGCAATGATGATGTTTCCTTTCGCATATCGTTTGAATGTCGTGCGCGTCGCAACCTCTCCAGAATCAAATCTGTCCGTCTCGACGATAAGCTTTCCGACTCTAAATATGCAACAAATTTCTATTCAAATATAATCCAGATCGGAAGTCTATTTTAAAGGTTAAAGCTCTATTCTATTATTACTCAAATGACGAATCCCCAATATTGACAATACTGGTCTGCCTGAAAATTGCTTTTAAACGTTTTTCAGCGATAAGTGCTTGTCGGGGGAATTCAACTACTCGTCTCCAATGGTTATCATGCATTTTTATCAGCGAGTGGAGTATGCAAAGGAATTGTGATAAAGTATTAAGCAGTGATTTTGAGAAATTGAAGTCATTAAACTATTTTTAGTTTTAATAAAAAATTTTTTGGCGAGAAGGAACTGGCAATGCAATTTTTCAGAGAATATATCTAATACTCTACAGTGCTATCTATACAAGCTCTAGTTTAGCATTACATGCCTTTTACCAACATTATCGTCTGCTGGAAAATATTTTCTGACTCTAAACGTTATCGTTTTACAGCTTAGTGACTATTAGGTAATCGGATTCCAACCTGTTTTCTTCCGACTCCACCAATTTACGGTAGATGGCGATTTCAGTGTCAAGAGTCTGCTTGGTATTAAGGAGGGCTTGCAATTCAGCGATGAGCGTCTGGCAATCCTCGCGCATGAATCGGAGGGCGGTGTCTCTCTTCTGGAGTTCGGTCTCGTACGCTCTCTGGTCTTCGCTGAGTTGCAATTGAAGGTTCGATGCTTCTCTCTCGAGGGCGGCGTTCTTGGCTTCGAGCTCAGAGAGTCTCGCGCGGACGCTCGAGATCGATTCGGTCATCTTACGAATCTCCTCTTGTCGGTGAATGCTCAATTCATTGCGGCTCTCAGCCGAGGCTTGAGCGGCAGAAACCTTGCTCTGGAAGATGGTCTCAAGATCAAGTCTCGATGTGGTGACGATCTTTTCATATTCCGCCTTGATATCGCTGAAAATGGAATTTTGCAAATGATTTCGAAAATTGATCTACCGGATGGCGAGTGCCAATTCGTTTCTGAAGAATTCGCGTGTGTCGGCTGGCGCTTGAGTGAGAAGGGTGCGGAGTTCGGTGATTTCTTGAACGTGCACACTAAATTGATGATGTAATTAGTTGCAATTATTTCACAATGAATTACCGTCCGAGGAATTCCAATTCGGCCTTCAATCCCTCCTCCTCATGCTGGAGACGCATGCGGTCAGCGATAGCGGCATCAAGCTCATCCTTGGCAGCGGCGAGCTCGACGTACAGATTGTCTTGCTCGGCCCACAATCTCTTTTCCTCTTCGAGGATAGCGTTGTAACGCGATTTGCTGCTCTCAAGTTCAGCTGAAGCTTGAGCAATCGAAGAGGACCATGAGGCTTTTTCCTTTTCAGCTTCACGTCTTGCCTCGTCATATCTAAATTGCAATTTAAGGCTTATAAGAATATCGACGACACCTGTATCTGTAATCATTAAGGTCGTCTTGAAGTCGATGAACTTTAACTTCAATTCCGATGGTTCCTCCGCGAGCGTCGCGAATCTCCCCGCGAGTTTTCGTCAATGAGTCACTGTATTTGAACTGAAAGAAACGCGGTATCAAAATTTTTGTCTTATCAGCTCCGACATTTTTTGCCGTTTGAGTTTGGCACAAAAGGAATTTACGACGTTTGCGGTTGTTGACAACATTTCGAAGTGTACAACGATTTTGCGATAAGACCGCTCGAAGAAGCACGTAAAACGATGCACACGATAAATTCATTCTCATACTCTCGCATATTTTATGTGAAAGCGGAAGAAATTCTGACTGATATGCATTTTAATTGGAAATGGAAATAATTTAAAATTTAAAATGTACTAATCAGAATCAATATTCTATGCAAACAAATTGGGCACTCATTCTAACAATTATTTTAATAATGCGTATTTTATGAGTTTAAAATGTAAATATTGATATCCGCAGAAAAAATTTATAAATCGAATTTTTACGGTCGTTAATCTATGGAAATCATGCAAGTATGTAACATTTTTTTAATTTTAATTAAAAAATGCGTAATTAAGAAAGAGAGCGAAACTATTCCAAAGTTTCAGTCTTTGCTAGGAAATTTAAAATTGAAAAAAAATCAAAAGAGCCGCTAAAAACCGAACAGGCGTATCGATGGAGTGTCGTCAAAATATTTTATTTTCGAATTTCTAAATTCCTATGGGCGTATTCATGAAATTTAATTTTTTGCAAAAAATATAAAAATTATATTAAATGTTCATTGGAAAACTGTGATTATAAAAATTTTTTATATTCCATGAATAAGTCAATGGGCAGAATGCACAATGCGATTTCCGCGAAAATCCTTTCTCTTTATCAATTTTCATTTTTTTTTTGTAAATAAAAAATTTTTTTTAAATTTTTCTACTGAAAATATCCTAAATTTTGTGCTTTGGGTCTCGACGCGAACCATATCAAACCGCACACTCCTTTTGTCGATTTTTTGACCAATTTTTCCTCAACAGAATCGCCCCTTTAATTCGCGTATTGCTGAATTGCGGTTTGCTTATGCAAATAGTGTGGCGACCTTATCAGACACTACGTTTGCGTACAATATTCAAAATGCGAAATTTGATATTTTCAGTCCAAATTTGAATTGAAACCTTAATTTGTCCAACTTCTCCACCCAACGATGCGCGCAGTTGATCCAATTCGAGGACAAGAGAACGGTTTTTCTCTTCGAGCTGCTTCACGCGACCGATGTAGACTTCGAGACGGTCGTTGAGGCCTTGAAGCTCTCTCTTCTCGCGTTCCGCAGAAGCGACGAATTCTTCGGCAGCGTGACCCGCCGAGTAGCTTTCTAAATAGTGCCAAAATTACATATTGAAATGCATCTTTTGTTGGGAACTCACCCGTGTGGACCACGCTTCTCGACATGTGGTATTGGGTGCTCATGTCTTCCCGCTGAATATCAGACATTTTTATTGAAAGCGCTGTGGAATTGTAGAACAACGAAGCGATTGAATTGCAGTCAAATAAGGAATGAAATGCGAAGACGATAAAAACCAATTGATACTAGCTAGGAGAGAGGCTCTTAAAATGAACAAACACGCAACAAATAGTCAATAGAAGGGGGACGAAACTAGGCGACATTAATGAGAATTGAATCGACTATCGGCTCCGCGAGTTTGCCTTATCATCACCTCAACGCGCTCTTTTATTGTAGCACGCCTTATCGGTCCCACTTGTTGCCAGCGGTTTTCAATTTTTGCCAAATTTGGGGGAGGGTTCGACGCGACAAAAGATAACGCACTTCATGTGGAGGCGCCGAAGAAATTCGAGCGGTTATTAGTGAACC
Organism: Caenorhabditis bovis; assembly: GCA_902829315.1. Classification (NCBI taxonomy): domain Eukaryota; kingdom Metazoa; phylum Nematoda; class Chromadorea; order Rhabditida; family Rhabditidae; genus Caenorhabditis; species Caenorhabditis bovis. The sequence goes on along the minus strand of CADEPM010000004.1, from coordinate 4,756,700 downwards.
TCTGGCCCATTTAAAGTGTTCAGACGAGTCATTCTTCCGCTGATATCGAGCCGACTGATACTTGCATCCTTTCTAGACTAACTATTGAATATCTTTGGCAAATTCTTTTCGTTGTTGGAAGTTCGACTGAACTTCTTATCAATTCCATGCCTTACAGTTTTACGAAGACGATTAGCATCCAATGCTTGTACTTCACACGGCCAAAGAAGACAGCTCTACGTAAAATACCAACAATGGCTTTATAAAATCAGAGATGTTAAAACGGGGGCCGGAAGCTCGTTTTTTCCAATTAAACAAATGATATCATGTGAACCACCAGAATTTGATCAACGGAATTCCAAATCAATGAGTCTTCCTGATTATATAATATGCCATTGTCACTTGGCATTTTCGTGCTATAATCCAGTAATAATTCCTTGGATTAAAATTTTAATGACGCCAGGTTTAGTTTTTTTAATGAATGATATTTTTCCAGCTTTTATTAATTCAATGTTTAAGCAATAAAATAGCGTTATTCATTGTTGAGCCTTTAAGTATATTATGTATATAAGAAGACTCAGGGTTGGTAAATTGAAGCCGGGGCCGAAAGCCGGCCGGCCGGCCTGGCTTTCGGTTTTTTTTTTTGAATTCCCCCTTCGGCCGTGCGGCCGTAAACAACGGAGTCGAGGGCCGAATCGCGGGCCGAAAATTTGACAGCGAAAAAAGCCGGCTTTCGACCGGCCGGGCCCAAAATTTAACAACCCTGAGAAGACTTTTTGTACGCACGTACTTCCGCATTTTGTGCATTGATAAGAGGCGTTGTGATTTGATTTTCCGTACCTTTCGAATGCCTCAATTGAGAAAATAAGTCATTTATTAGCAATAAAAGTATGAGCTTTTTGCGGTGAAATGAAAAGACAGATGGAGAGAAAAAAGAAGGCGCAGCCGATCGAAATCGGATAATTCGGTGGGAGGCGAGAAGCTGAAGATTGCCGGAAAAAGTGAAGCATTTTGCAAATTTAAGTATTTATGAAATCTAAAACATCCAGCGGTTTTTTGAAAACAAAAAAAAATTGGTAATTTCAATACAAAAAATTTTTGGTCATAACTAGAATGCGTTGTTAAGAATTTGAAATCACAATTTGAGACGAAAAAAAGAACAATGAAGGCAGTTGAAATATTAGAGCAATTTTTGGATGGAGTTGGGTGGCTAGATGAATGGAGAATTTTGGACTTCTCCGAATTTCAAGAAACAGGCACGCCACACACACGAAAAATAAGAAAACGAGCATCAAACTAAATACAATTGGACACCAATAGTGTTTAGTTTCCGGTCTGAAGGGTCTTCTGGGTGTGAGTAGCTCTCTCCTCGCCATCTTTGTTCACCAATGAAGTGACAACGTTGGCGCCGATTCCCCAGGTGTTCTCTCCTTCGAACACCAATGTCTCTGGTGGCATATGAATTCCGCCTTGCTCACGGGCATAGATCTGAACAAGATTGATTGCGAATGGGAGGGGGGTCGTCGCTTTCGGATACCTTCATCGTCTTTCCTCCCTTGAGCACAGTGTTGGCTGGAATCGTGTACACGATCTCGCGTCTACCGTCCAACTTTCTCTTGATCTTGTGCTCGCCGAGGTTCTCATCCTACAATTATTAATTAGTCTCGTCGATGTTTTCTAAAATCAAACCTTGTTTCGGTTGGTGTTCTCAAGAAGGATGTACTTTCCGTTTGGATCGCATTCCGCAATTGTCACATTGCCCTGCAATCAATGCGTGTTCTTCCGCTGTGCACGATAAAAGCTTGATTCCAAACAAAAAAGAAATGATGCGTGCAGGTTCTAACTTCCATATTTGCTAACTAACCAACCTTGGCCGATCTCTGGAAGGTGGTCTTCGTCGAGACTTCTCCTCGCACCGATCTCGTCGAGTCGGTGTCCTCTTGCTGCTGAAGCGAATGGGTCTTGACGACCTGCTCGACCATCTGACGGAGTCCGACTCTACAATTTGTTGCGTTCTTTTTTTTCCATCAAAAATACCGTTTGCAGAATTTCGATTATTTTACGCTTTACGATAAGAGTGTAAAAGTATTAGAGCGATAAAAACGCGATGATAAACCGTTTTCAACACATTTTTTCATATTTCACATGTTTCTAAAAATAACCGAGGAAGGGGGGTGGTCTTGTGTAATATATTTGCTAAGACATACCTGCTCTCTTCACCCTCGAGCATCTTTCTGTAGATGGCGATTTCGGCGTCGAGCATCTGCTTGGTGTCGAGAAGCGCTTGCAGTTCGGCGACGAGCGTCTGGCATTCTTCGCGCATTCGTCGGAGTGTCGCATCGCGATCGTTGAGCGCCGCCTCGTATTGTCGCTGATCGTCGGCGAGCTGGAAATTCGTTGAATGACGGCATTCGAGCCAATCGCACTCTCACCTGATAGTTCAAATTCTGGACTTCTTTTTCGAGCAGCGAGTTCTTGTTCTCCAAATCGCCGAGTTTGCCGCGAAGGTCGCCGATGTTGTCGCGCATTCGCTTGACTTCTTCGCGTTGGTAGTTCGATTCCATCGCGGCGCGGTTCGCCGATCCCTGGACCTCGGAGACTTTGAGCTTGTACCACGACTCCATGTCCTGCTTGCCTTGTTTCGCAATGTAGTCGTACTCGTCCTTGATATCACTAAAATTTCATGTATTCATACGAAATGTCGAACGTTTCGTTGGTGCCGCACGAGAACCGGTTCGATTTTGGCATTGAGCGAGAAAAAAAAAATCAAAACTGACCGAATAGCGAGGGCGAGTTCGTTCTTGAAGAATTCGCGAGTGTCAGCTGGAGCCTGAGCCAAAAGCGCATTAAGCTCTTTGACCTCTTGCTCGTGAACACGTCGAAGGAACTCGAGCTCCTCCATCAACGTCTGCACTTGATTCTGGTAGTCGATTCTGCCAATCGTCTCCTCATCGAGGTCCTAAACTATTCTAATTGCCATTTTTTACTATTCGAAATTGCTCATACGTTTCTGGCCTTCTGAAGCTCTTCCCAGATTCGGGCATTGTCTCCGTTCAACCTCTTTTCCTCTTCAGTCAATTGTTTGAATCGAGCGCGGAGCATCTCGAGCTCAGATTGAGCATCGGCTATCGCATTCGTGTATTGGTTGATCTTCTCGCGATCGCCTTCGCGTCTGTGCTGAATGTCCTCATATCTGTAACAAAAAAAAATCGAAAATTTGCGGCGTCAAAGACATCGAGTTGCTTCCTAATCTTTTTCTCAAATATTTAAAGGACAAAAAAAGAAGAAAAGTTGATCTTTTTTTTGTGTCGCCAATGAATTTTGAAATTATTGATCGATGAATAACCGGTCGTCTGAATCGTCGAACCACACCCAATTTAATTGGAATGATCGCTGGTCACCACACCCAATAGTACTAGAATGTGTATGTATTCACCTGCTTCGGTACTCGGCGAGATCATCGCGGAGGCGGGCGACTTTCACGTCGATCTCGGCCTTCCTGCGAGCCGAATCATCGATGTCTTTGCGCGCCGTCGACAGCGACTCCGAGTATTTGATTTTGATTTCCGACGTGTCTTTTCCCCATTTGCCGCGCAACTCGTCCAAATCGGCGACGAGTTTGCGGTTTTGCTCTTCGAGCTTCTTCACACGGTCAATGTAGTTACCGAGGCGATCGTTGAGGCCCTGAAATCAACGGATGCAATTTTTTTTTCTGGGATCTTCGAAAATTGAATGGTTTCAATGAGGGACAAAATTTCAAAAAAAAATATTTTTTTTACTGAATTTCACCATAATTATTTTAAATTCAATGACACATTATTTAAATTTCTTTGATCAAACATCGCATAATCAATGCAATCCATCTGATTCTTAACGCCTCAATTTGGACCATTAAACGATCAGACGTAGTTGAATTTTTTTTGTGACAAACCTGAAGCTCCTTCTTTTCCTTATCGGTGGCTTCAAGGAACGACTTGGCGGCATTGGCGGAAAGAGCCGGCGAGATTCCACCGATCGTCGCCGATCCCATTTCGGTGACCATTTTCAGGACACGTCCTAAACATTCATCAAATATATAGTTTTGGAATTTGATCCCAAATTTTGGTTGTTTAGGCACTTTATTATTATTATTATTATTATCATTGGGTTTGTTGTTGTTTACCTCCTGATAATGGTTGCGATGAGGTTGTCGTGGATTCCATTTCGCTTCTAGAACACTAATACGATAGTAACTATTAAAAGGAAACGATGAAAAGAATGAAACGTGAAGACTTATTGAATACGCACACAAACAACTACACCTAACCCAACGCGATGGTTTGGATGAGTGGAAGAGGTGTGGTCAGAATCGTCGATGATGTTGATGATATTCTGATAAATAGGCTAAAGTGAGCGAGACAGACAGAGCGACGGTATGAGAGAGACAAATCGAGAGGTCGACGCCCTCAAGGTTAGTTGGTAGTCGTCGTCGTCGTCGTCTGTGTTGATGTCGAATTGAGAGAGAGAGAGAGCGAACGAACGATCGGGATGAATCAAATTGGTGGTGCGAAATTCTGCCACTAATCATTATTTCGTTGTGATTTGATTTGCAAATCTGTTCGCAATTCCGCTGATAGCGCTCAAATGTGGGCGAATTTATTGAGAAAACCTTTCATGTTCGCCGGTCGCCCACCCAAAAAAAACAATTTGGTCGTCTTAATGGGAAAATGCAAATAAGGACTTTTGAATCACATATACATATCATGTATGCATGAGTACCCGAAAGTTCGAGAAGTCCATCGATGCAATGCGCCGTTAAAATTGCTATTGAAAGAATTCAACGAACGACGAGTCTTGAGATTTTATTATTCCACTTTTAAAGGCGCATTCTAGTAAATCGTGTGGATTTTAGAAAAAAAAAATAAACTATCTAGAAAAAAACCGCAAAAAAACGTGTTCTTAAAATGGGAAAATTATTATTTGTTGGTTGAAATTTTGTTCTAAAATGGTTGAGTAACGAACCGGAATTGTTATAGCGAACAAAGCGTTCGAAAAAACACACAAATACGATGAATGAGAACTTTTTTTCTGATCTTGTATTTGGCCAAAACGACAAATGCAATTCATCAAATTTTTTTCGAAATATGAAAGGCGAGCATTTTGCCTATTTGTGGACCATTGCACTTTTTTTTGGAGGCGGCAATTCAAATTTGAATTCAAACAATACGCAGGGCACTGCCCGTTGTTTTGTGTGATTTCGATATTAATAGAGTGAAGATGTGAGAAAAAATTATTTCAACTCTACGCAACTTTATGTATACCATAAAATCAATAAAAGAAAGCTGTAAACATTGGTGTCGAACAAATAGTAGACACGCACAACCAGCGCTGTCAAAAAGGCAAATATTCTGAGAATGTTGGAACTCGTCCGACCATCCAAGGCACAATGCATAGAAATAATAACAAAAATCAATTATGCGCTTCTTGGTGGAATCGTCGAGATGAGATGCGCAAAAAAAAACAAATCACAATCTCTTTTTTTCTCTCGGTACTCAACATTATTTACATTAAGCGCACCACTGTTCGGTGGCCACAAAAATCTTGAGATGTGATATGCGAGTATATCAGAATGGCGAAAAAAAATGATTTTGATTTGGAATTGAACGACTCCGAAATGTGGCCAAGTGTGTCAAACAAATGTTGCATTTCGTATGCGAAATATACAACAACAAAAAACGATTTTTTTTGAATGCAAAATCGGTGAGATTATAGCCCACTCGAATCGATTTTATTGGTTTTTTATGGGCATTGTTTGGGTGCCAAACAGAAAGGGCATCTCATCCGAGATCACTCGCTTACTTCATTCGATCTTATCTAATCAGTCGTCATCAAAACAGAAGCCAAAAAATGGAAATGCAATAAATTGTGTTCGAAAATGACCCACAGGTGTCAATTACGCCGATTTCGACAACCGCTATTGAGTCATCATCAAGACGGGGACAATTGAGCGCCACACCTTGCCATCCTCTAATCTCATTCCATCATCGGCTTGGGTGGGGCGGATTCGGAATTGCGATGTGTCGCAAAGTGTTCCTCTCAACCAACAACAAAAAAAAATTCGGGCGCTATCAAATAGACGACACTTTGTTTCTCATTTCTAGAGAGATCTCACTGCATTCGAAAAAAGATTAATCAAAAATGATTGTGATTTGATAGGCGAGGTGATTAGTTCTAAAATACTCTTAATCTGGAAGTTCAAATCACAAAATTGCGAAACTGTTGGCACGTTTAAAATTCGATTTCTGCCGAATTTCCGCAATCAATTATTATTATTGTTGATTTTCGAAAACTCTGTACAATTTGCGTATCAAACCGCACGTTTGATTTCAAAAACCCGACGACAATAAACCGATCAATCGCTGTGTTTTTTATCAGTTCATTTTCAACAACTCTGTGCCTAAACAACCGCCCGATGGGTGAAAAAAAAATTGCGAAAAAAAAACCGACTGACCTCCAGAAGCGGCTCCGGATCCACCGGAAACATAGTTGCCGGATTGACGCGATTGACTGCGAACGGCGGTTCGCGGCTGAATCGTCGATCTGTACTGGATCTCGTACTCCGACGATTCTTGTTTCGACGACGACATGCTCAAAAGTTTGAAGCTGCAATTTCGACGATTGGAATGCGAAACGCTAAACAAGGCGCTAGTAAGAGAAGAGAAGCTTTGCGAAAAAAAAATGAGGTGTGCCTTGGCGGTGTACTGACTCGCTTTATCAACAACCAAGTTTTTATATAAACATTTGAACTGACACCTAAACATAAGCAAAAATGGGAGGGAGAGAGAAGGAGCGAAGAAAAAAAAACAAATATTGTCAAACTCCGCCCATAATATGGTTATTAGTCACCAAAATGAGTGGGAAATGTCGCACAAAAGTGTTTGCATCGCGCGCAATTCTCGAATTACTCGCACGTCTGACATGTTTTGATTAAATTCCAAACCTCGTATTGTTTGTGCGTCGAATAATAGGTATTCAATATCTGTTATGAGTCAAAAAGAATTGAAAAAAAAAATGGTGGAGACGAAAAAGTTTGCGATGGTGGTAGGTGGAGAACGTTGGTATTTGCCTAAAGGATATTTCACAAGAACTCCCGCCTCCTTCTCTTTCTTCTTTTTTTTGTCTTCTTTCGCAAGGCCAGCTTTTGAGGTGTTTCGAAAAATTGAATACGATAATTGGGTTGAAGGCGGACGACGATTGATGTTGATTCATGGCATCTAATATTTGTCGATTTCCATTTTAGACTAGTAGTTGCTGTAAGGGTTCCAGCAAAATCAAATAGTGCAATTTTGAGACGCTGAATGTGAGAAATGAACACTATCAAATGGATTCAATTTTTGGGGTATTTTTGGAAATTAAAATTCCAGATTCGAATAGGCGATTGAAATGGGAAATTCAATGGATTTGACCTCAAAAAATCGGAGGTTTTACGATATAACTTCAAATCTGATATGTCGAAACAACTGAGATTCGATTTTGTGAATGTTTGGGGGCAATTCATAAAAGCAAGATTCTCGAATTTCGAACGCAAAAATCAATAGAAATGAAAAAGTCGAAAAAACCTTGACGAGCGAGGTAGGTTGAAGGTTTTTTTTTCTGCCCTCGATTTGCTGTGTTTCGTCGGCTACGTCGGATTGTGTGTGTGTTTTTATATACGCCTAATGGGTTGCATCTTTTTGATGAACGAACAAACAACACTCGGCCACCAAATATGTGCAACAAACATTCAAAAACCAAGGGGGGGTTCGAATGATTCGCTGGCGTCTATTCAAATCGCGATCGAAAAATGAGGGAATTGAAATTCAATGCACCGCCGATGACTAAGCTCGACAACGCATTGCTTTCGATTCCGAACAATTCGAATTTCGAAACGAGACCGAGAAAAAAGACATGTCGGAGTCGACGTTTGGCGTCAGATTCGCATTTGCATGCGACTCCGCCCACTTTCACCATTCTTTTTTTTCCAGTGTGTACGCTTGCCGACAGACTCCGCCCCCGCAAAAACGAGATTTGATTCGCCGACCGACGCTTTTTACTGTTTGTTTTTCGATGCTCGTTGATGATGTAACGCGGAATTCGTTGCGAGACCGTCAGGCATGAAGCCGTTCAAGGACGCGTCGCGCCGTCGGTTCCGTTTTTCAAGCGAACACGGTTTCAATGAAACAACGATGATGATAATAAACGCATTGTAGATGAGACGAAGAAAAACGGAAAAATGGCTGAGCGAAGAAAACGGAATGATTGATTGACCTCGAACGAAATAATTGTTTGTCAAAAGTCGCAAAAACGAAACGGTCTCAACGCGCCGAATAATGAGACGGACGAATTATCCGAAAATGGGCATATTCTGAGGGGGTTAGAAGCTGTATGGGTGGAACTAGTGCTACCGTAATCTTGACAAAAAAATTAAATAGAGGCGAGTTCTTTTTGGGTCCCATTATTGGTCTATTATTTCAAAATTTGAGCGACTGAATTCCGGTTTTCGGCCAACTTTTTTTCTTGAAACATTCATGAATCACACACACACAGACGTTTTTTTTTCTTCTAAAGGCCTCCTCACTCAACAACCAATTAAAACAATAATTTTCGTTCATATATCATATATGAGTTCGATTAATCGTACCGTAATCGTGTTATACGTATTAGACCGATAAATTAGATCCGAATGAAAAAAAAAAACACACACACGCCGAACGCGGCATTCCGGTTAGATTTGTGCGAACCCCAAATTTATGAATGTATGACAATTTGAGAATTGTTGGAAAAATGGTCGAAGAACAGAAGATTGAGGATTTTGAGGAGAGAGGGGAAAACGACAACGCCCAAAGGAAGCGACCGGAATCGAAATTGCAAGTGCTTTTTGACATTTCGAAATGCAAATGACGGCGCCTAATAAGGAAATTCTCGGAATTGATTAAGAAGTTGGTCGTAGTTGATCTACGAGAAAAAAAATAAATATTGCAATTTGAAAAATGCGAGAAAATGAGGAGAGGCGGGGGGGGGGAGAGAAGAGAATTTTTATTTCCTCTCTCGATATTTGGACATTCAAATCATTGGTATTGTTGTGAATAAATTGGGCAACAAGAATCAATGGGCGAATATGCAAATATTTGGCGGAGGAGGTTCACATCGGATTATACCTCAGAATCGAAACGAAGTTTGTGCGTTCGAGGACGTTCGGTGACAATTTGGCGTGCGAACGAATGACCCGTTCGATTCTGATCGAATCGAAACGAGCGCAAACCGAACGTCTGAATTCGCCCCTCGCAATTTATAGATGAGCGTGATGGTTGTTGTCGTCGTCGAGCTCCACCTCCACGTCAAGGACACCCAGCCAATAGATCAAATTCGATTCAGGCAACTAGGTAATGCGATAAAAGTGCATCGGAACATTGAATGACGGAAGCGGAATGTGTTCCCTTCAATTCGAAATGATACTAAATCAATTCGACAAGTTGATTGGTGCAAAAAAAAATGAAACGGGAGGCCGGAAAAAAGCGACGAAATGATTCATGGCGGTCTCCAAGGAAATAAAATTCGAATGATTGATAGATCGACTACCTAGAAAATAGTTCCTGATCGTTAATTAATCGGCTATCAACCGGATACGGTTGGAATGTTCGAGGGAATCCGAATCGCGAACAATTTTGACGATCTACTCACACAGAAAATTGTCTCAAATTGAGAAATTCTAGGCCGCCAAAAAAAAAAAACGCGGCCAGGGTCTGAAAGTTTCCTCAATTTTATACCGTTCCGATCGAATTGTCGGCGTTTTCTTTTCGAATCCACTTCTGTGAGTCATCCTTTCAAAATTTTTTGGGTGTGGTGTACACAATTTTATAAAAAGACGAACAGAAAAAAAAATAGTTGAAATACCGCCGTCGGAATCGTTTTTGAAGTTTGCAACAACAGCGACGTCGTCAGAAATGAGAAGGTGAGTGGTGACAAACGTTTGAAAATGTGTATATGGCGTTGTATAGGCAAAATCGGGCGCCCGATATTAGTAGGCGATTTTCGACCGCGTCGACCGCGACGAATAAGCCGGTTCCGGTTATTTGGCGCTCTCTAGGCTCTCACCGGTACATGTATGTATGTCAACACTTACATCATAAAATATATATGGTTTCACATTCCAATATTTGCCACAAAAAAATGTAATTTGTGATTTATGAATGTATTTTCATTTTCCCTATAAGGAAGGCCTTGAATTCAACATTTTTTGTTTTGAATCATCATATTTCCCCATCTTTCCAAAGCTTTTTTTGAAATCATTAGACGATCAATTTATGCCAATATGGTTTAAGATCATTCTGTTCCCATATATAAATTTAAATAATAATAATAAACCGAATTGACAGTCCTTTTTTCTCTCTCTCTCTCTCTCTAGCCCCCGCCATTTCGAATGAGATTCAATCAGATGAATTGAATTTGATTCGATTCGTCGGCATCAGCAAAACAGGGAAAAAAATAAGCGAAATGAACCGAACGCATGACTAAAAAAGCGACGAGGACGAAACGCAAATACTGGCCGACATGGTTACTGTAATTCGACTGTACTTGTTCGACGAGCTGCTTCGAATTGTCGTAACAAGATCGAAAAAGCGCGATTTCGTGCCACGGGGAAATTGTTTTAAAGGCGAGAGTTGGCTTAATAAAATGAGCGGGGAATTATTTGAGCATAGTCGGGCGTCAGGCGACTGTTGTAGATTTACGGGGGATGCGTCTTTCTCTTGGTCTCGCAAGGACTAGCAGGTTATTTCAAATTTTACGGAACGGTTCGATAATTTTTGAAATCGAACGACGTTAGAAATTCCCAGAAATGCGAAACTCATTAAGAAAAAATAAATGGTTCACGCGAAAAAAAAACAAAATAAGCGCTCACACGTGGCGAGACCTTTTCAAGGCGCATGCGCGTAAATCCCTACAGCAGTCGCCGGACGCCGACTATAAATTTGTGAAAAATTTGGTCCGATATTCTCACCATTTAAGGAAATTCTTTAATGGTAGTTTTAGATGGGATTTCTCAAATTTATGGACCCATCTCATTGGCAAAAATGAAAAATTCATTTTTTCTTCAACTTTCAGTTTTTAGATTCGTTTTCAACAGAAATTCTCAAGAAAAACCACAAATCAGAATTTTATTTGAAACTTTGCAGATGTTAAATTACCAAAAAAAAACTGACATCATTATTATAAATATAATCTGTGTCTTATAAAAGTGGCGAGACTCGAAGCTGAAAAACCAGACGAACTAATTTGGGAGCTTGAGTGACCTGCGAATCAAACTCACCGGAAAAAATTCAATTTTTTGATATTTGCATGTCAAGAATAAAGCATTTTGATAAGCACAATTTAATCGCGAAATTAAAAATAATACATTAAAGGTGCATAATGCCGATCATGAGATGGGTCCCATCGCGATTGGTTCCGGTAGACGATTTCTTTTACAGAAATAGACGACAGATAAATTCATTGAATAAATTTTTGCGGTCTTTCATATTCCTAGAAAATTCAATGGAACTCAAAAACGATGCAGTTTCATTCAAATACAATTTTTCTGAATTGTAGATCAAAAACCCAAAATCGCCATAATATGCTGCAAAATGACAATAAATTTTATTCGCCACACATTTTCAAGACTTTTTTTTTTCTTATTGCTCTAAAATAACATTTTTCTGGACTTGCTAATCCCTTTTGCACAATCAAACAGTGGGCGAGTATTTGGTTGAACTGTAACGTGGCCGCCGCGGCAAAATTTGTCTCGTCGTAAGCTGATTAACTCGACGCAAATTGTTGCTGCTGCTTCTTCATCTTTTCATATGTTGCAAATAGTCGACCACCAACGCATCAAAGAGAACTTGAAACATTTAATACGAGAGCGCACGCATAATAGAGAAGAAGTATTGTTGGTGGGGGAATGAGAGGGGACGAGGTTTCAAGTTATTCCATATTATACAATAATCATAAATAGTTGGAACAGGTATGAGATCAGATATATATTGCGAATTATATATATTAGTTATAGTCGGCTTTCGGGTAAATTTACAGGGATGAGTCTTTCGCAATGGTCTCGCGCGGACTAACTGGCCATTTTGGGATTTCACCAATTTCCAAAGAGAAAATATTAAAATAAAATTCAATAAGCGTGGCGAGATCACGACAAAAGGCTCATGCCCCAACAGAAATCTTGAGGCCACACACCACCGACTACACATGTTGAATATTTTAGACAGTTTCAGCATTTTCAGCCTTGATTTGACGGCAATCGAGTGGAAAAATTTGAGGAAATATCGTGTTTGTGACCGGACTATTTGAGGTGGTTGATGGAGATGATTGAGCGGTTTGTGGAAGGTGTTGAGCTGAAATTGCCGTCGGAAATCCATTGGCAAGTGTTGCTGCGGCGGTGAAATCCGCCGGAATCCCAAGGCCCGAAGCGCCTGCGAAGCCGAAATGCGGAATCACTGAAACATTCCAATATTCATCATCTTCTAATATAGTTACTATTGCTTACTTGGCATTCGCATGAGATGACGATTGTACATTAACGGGTTGAACATTGGGAACGCGAAATTCTGCGGTCGAAACATTGCCGCATTTCCAATATTGCATTCGATGTTATTGTTCGTCGGTGGCGAGACCGACGAGATTTTCTGTTCGCTGCTCGTCGGACTGCTCGGACTACTTCGACTCACCATCTCCTCATCTTCCCTTGTCGGCTGTTTTCCATTCACATCATGTTTATCACCGCCAGAGTCTGCAGAATACTCAATTAACGACAAGTACCAGCCAGCCAGATGTCTCTGGAGATGATCCGCTAATTGAGTTGCGCAATCGTTTATATAAATAGCACCTTTGTGGTGGCTGCTGTGCATTCTTAATATGCGGATTAACCCGCACCTAGCAAATCACTTGACTTAATTCGCTTAATCACACCTGTACTTTGCACGAGCATGTCCAAACAATACGATTTCTTGTAGATTATTATAATTGCACGTTTGTTTGCATTATTAGGTTACTTTGCAAAAAATTCTAGCACGAGTGGGGTTCGAACCCACGCGGATTTCGCATCCATTGGAACTTAAGTCCAACGCCTTAACCACTCGGCCATCGTGCTGTCCACCGCTCCAAGCGAAAACTGCAAACATGTGCGTCCGTCTCTTTTCCTCTCTCGCACAACCCTCGCCGCCATTCCATGTGTGTCATTTCGCTCTCACAGGCGCGAAAAAAAAAAACGCGAGCGCCGAAATGAAAATTGCTCGTATTTTGGCGGATTTCGAAATCGGCAGCTGTCCGGCGCAGATTTTCAAGAAATGAACAGTGTTACTCACCTGAGGAACTCGAGCAGTTGGAGAGATTCTGCGGCTGTTGGTCGGCATTGTCGCGTCGAAGCAACTCCAAAAACTCGCTGGCTGAAAAAAAAAAACTTTGCTACAACAATGATTGAAACTTGATCTGTCCCATCGACACCTATTCAACAAGGCAACCGTATCTAATTTGGAGTTGTATGCTAACCCGGTCATGTTTACCCAACCATTATGTGAAACAAGAAGTACACAATTGCTACATACAATTTAATGTTTGCGAGGATTCTTTCTAAAAAAATGGATTTAAGAGATTTTTTAACGTACCTAAACTTTCACAGTGTAGAAATGAATAGAAATGTGTTCAATGCAGGAATTCAAAAAATGAAATGCGTACAGTAATTAATTTTCTGAAAAAACTGCGAGACCCATGTGACTACTTGTTGCCATGCGTCTTATTTTCGAAGTTACGGTATTCATTTTTTTTCACATATAAAAAAATGAAAGAAAATATAAATGATATATTAAAAAATTTACAAAAATATTACAATTGCCACAAGGTTGATTCGTAAGTTATCCGAATACAAATTGTTTAAATCGAAATTTGAATTACCGCGCCGGAAAAAAACTACAATTGGCTTTTATTTTTAAAACGGTAGGAAAATTAAATCTTGGCAAAAAATAAATACTGGAAATTTCGAAAAAAGAATGGCGCAAGGCAAAAAATTGTCTCGTGGGTCTCACAGTTTAATTACAGTACAAATTGATTTTTTTGCCACCAACATTTTTGAATTATTACGATTGCAAAAGAAACGCGCCGATTTTGATTCGCTGGTTATGAGATTTACGGTACCCCCGAATTCCAACTGTTTAAATTCGAATTTGAATTACCGCCTCGCAAAAGTGCAATGGTCCAAAAGGCGGTCCAGATTAGGCACCTCGATAATTGAGTAGAGGATTGCATCCACTCAAGATTTGAACCCACTTCGAAAACTCAACGACTATTGAGAAAGTCAGTTTCGAATAATTTCTCAAAATCGCATCGTCAAAAATAATGGGGCAATTAAATAGTCGCGATAATTAGAAAATTTCCAATTTAGAAGATATAATTCGGATTGATACATCACCTGCCGAATAATCTTTTGTACACGAGTAATGTGTTTTCTATTTATTAGAAGTTGTTATTTATAAGTGAGCTTTTCTTGTTAACACGCCTCTATTCTATTTTCGAAATGCCGTCATAATTGAGGTGTTTCGATTTGTGTGTGTGCCGACTACAAAATGCCGCATAGTTGATAGCAATCACATATAATATAAATTCAATTCAAGACGATTTGAGTATGTCGATATCAAATTGTCTCGAGTTTTAGTTGGTCCCACTCATTTTTGAAAGACATACCGTTTCCCGAGGAGCCCAACAAAATCTCGAGCTCGCGTGCGTCCTTCTCTTCTTGACTCTGTTGGCGTCGAAGTGCGACCTGAAGAGCAAAAGCTCACGTTTCGAAAAATGGCGGCGCCGAGTTCTACCTGAGCCGCCATCACCCTTTGTCGTTCGGCGATCAGTGTGCATTTCGCGCAGAGGCAATCCTTCCACTTGCAAAACCGCTTGTGCCCCTTTAAAGCCGACACGGTGCCGTGATTGCGGCATCGCGCGCATTTCGGCGTCCGCTGATTGCGCTCCTGTCGAATGCGCAGAATCTGCTCGAGACTTGCCGGCGGAATGTTGGCGGCGGCTGACGACGACGACGACGACGACATCGCGCTGAAAATGCTACCGTATTTCGATTTCATCGAATTTCCCCCGTTGTTGTGAAATGCGCCGAGATGAAATAATCAACAAAATAATATTAAACAATCAAAACGAATGGAAATTGTCGGCGTTTTGAGAAGAGCGAATCGTCGATGTTTTCGATTGATTTTTCTTTTCGAAGGTGAGCAATCATTTATTAATGAATACATCAATAATTGTGCACACAAAACGCCGAAAACAAAATCGAATCGAAATGTAACAAATTGGTGTGGACGAATATGGGTGACGAAACAAAAAAAGCAAAAGTTTGAGTATGATATCGAGGGAGGCGGGCAGTATGCAAACATGGGAGGTGCACAATGCGAATGTTGCGTGAGCACACCGGAAACATTAGAGCTGCTCAATGAGCTATTCATCAAGCTCCGCCCCCATTGCCGAGAAAGGTCAACGGCGGCGGCGAGGATTGAGAAGGAGGCGGCAGCCAATCGCGTGTCGCCAACTACCATAAATCGAAATTGAATGAGATGTTCGGGTGTCGAAAAATTACAAAAAAAAATTGAATTTGGATTTCTGATTTTTTTTTTGATGTCTCGCCATTTTTTTGGTGGTTTTTCCGCAATCAAAAAATGACGAAAATTGAAAAAAATCAACAAATTCGACCAATGCAATTGTACTATTCTGAAATTTGGTGGCTGAAAGCAAAATAGTCGAAATTGGTCATTTTTTTCGCGTCAAATTTGGCAAAAGTGATTTAATTAGGCAAATTCGACAAGAAATAAATACATAGTCTAAAAATGCCAGAATATTTCTAAAAATTGTTCTTTTTTTTTAGTAATTTGTAAAAATATGAAACGAAAATTTGAAAGAAATTGCTATTACAATCGGCAGCCTGTACTTCGGCATTCAAATTTCCCCTGAAGAAAATTATTTTTGAATTGCCGCCTCGAAAAAAAGTGCAATGGTCCACAATTAACTTTATTATAACTTGAAACCCGAATCGCGTTGAAATTATTGTTGAAGAGGGCGAACCTTAAATAATGATAGGTTTTCCGCAATAATTTTGCATGCACCTTTAAAGTATACTGTAGTTTCGGCATTCAACGCAACCAAGTTCAAATGATCAAGCTCCGCCCCTCGTGTTGTCTTAAAATCGAAATTTTCGAGACTCATCAATTCCGCGTCATCGAAAAACAACACGGCAGCACCATAATCCAAAATTTTCCATTAATACAAGATGAGCGACCAGCAGGAGCATTGTTGTCGGTTGTCGGCATTCGAGTTAATCTCACCTAATTTAGACCCCCCTGGACTACCTACTAATTGAAATCGGCTCGGTGTCAACCGCTTATTTGTGCACTCAACAACAAACATTTTGTCGGTGCTCACGCTTAATAAGCATTTTCGGGAGCATATTAGAACACAGAGGGTTGTAGGTGGTTGAGGGGGGGGGTTGATACTAATCGGGACCAGATTCGATTAGAAAACCCGACGCGATGGCAATTTCTGGAATTCAGGGGCGAAAAAATGCACCACTGTTTCATTCGAAGCACAAAATTGAAACTTTCTCACGCAGCTGAAATTCGCTCATTTTTTTAAAACAAGGAACGCGTGTATTTGATCAGATTCAAATGTTGACACTAATATTCAAAAAAAAAATTTGGACTTGGCTATTTATTGAAGTTGAGGGGGGGGGTTAGGCTTCGTTCGTCCCATCTACAGTACCATTGTTTTGATGACACTGGATACGTGGAGCACGATTACGGTAAACATATAAATATAATAGGCATAATATATAATAGAATCGGCAGGCACACATTTGCGTGTCTTGTTTTGATGCACAATCGACGAGCCAGCTAGATAGATATCTATTTGCATCTCGTCGAGGCGAAACTAAAACAAGCGCAAGAATAAGTATGAAAAGCAAATCATTGTGAAGAGGTGCTCCGGATTCAATATCCACTTGTTCGACATCGCATTGCACAACATTGGTTACCGTAGTAAATAGACATGGAGGGCGAGCTGGAGAAGGTGCGAAGAGCGGCACCTTTCGACACCACCTACTTCATTATGAGCTCAGACAGGTATTATGTATATGATATTCGGATGACACAGGTATTTTGCTCTTTTTTATTATTATATAAACATTCGGGATGTGAGAATGATTATTGAAGCGAACGAGATGAGGTTTGACGAAATTGACGAGTCGCAAATCAGTGTTGGACGCGTACGACTACCCGACTTCGTACGAATGTATGCAACACGACATCTGAAATCAAACTATTCGAAATTCTTCCTCAAATTCTTTTTGATTTATATTATCGTCGGAAACAAATATTCGCTATTTCGAATTTTGTATGTTTTTGAGTAGTAAGCATAGCCTGCGAACCAAACTCACGACCCGTCCACGAAAATACAAAAAAATAACCCACTCACTGTGTACTTTCAATTGGCAAGCATTTTTTCTTATTCAGCAACGTTCAAAAATATTCAGCGCAAAATTAGAGAAATTTGCGGCTAACAAGGGTTAGTCGGGTTCTAATAACGATCCTCTAGGAATCGCCGTCTTATATGTAGATTATAAATTCTGAAGCGTGACACCAAATAATTATGATAGTGAAAAATGAAGACAATATCATTTTTGAATATAAAAATGGTTCGATATATATTGATAAGTGCTAGATTCTTGACGGTCAGATATATTTTCTCATTCCAATCGGAGCCCGAGGCTCACCAATTGTCCACAACTTGAATAATAGGTTCGTTCTGGATGAGTTGAAGGTATGGCTGTATATTTAAATAATTAGTGAAATTAGATTGGGTAGATTTTTAAAGAATACCAACATTTTTTTCTACTGCGGTCGGATTGTTAAAACGAAGAAAAACTGAATCACTCCCACTCCAAAATATGAGAAACGGGGACCATTGATATACTGGAATGGAGGGGAGGAGCGATACTTAAATTTCCACAAGCCACTCTCAGAAGGTATTTTCTCAATTTTGTACTCAGAAGGACAATAAGATGAAAAATGTAGATTTTGAAAAGAAAAAACACCTCCGGATTTGATTTATTCCTGCAATCATTTTACAATTTCAAAATTTCCGTTGAATCGTTCAAAAATTTGATTTTTTTTCATCGAAAAGTCAGAATTGTTTTAGTTACATAAAAATAGAATCGATTCTTTTGGAAATTCATGGCTAAATATTCTTTTCGTTCAATTTTTGCTTATTTTTCCTTCAAACCCAAATTGGTTTTTTGAAAATTTTCTCCCGAAATAATTTTTGAAGTAGGGCTATACGGTATCAAAGTCCCATCGTTCAAATCGAAATTTGAATTACCGCCGTCCCGAAAGCTTTACGAAATATCGAGGGGAACGATTTTTTTGCAATGATAATTTTCAGAATTCCAACATTTTGCTCACCGTTTCCTCATCTGCTTCCGTTTTTTTATTTGATCGATTGGTCTCGGCCGATAAATTTGCGGTGGTAGTGTTGGACGAACTGTCGTTGTTTCAGGTTCAACTGTCGTCGTTGTCGTCGTCGTAGTAGTAGTAGTGGTCGATGTTGTCGTTGTTGTTGATGATGTCGAAGACGTCGTCGTTGGTTGTTCTTTAGTGGTTGGAGGTGGCAAGGTGATAATAACTCTTGGCGGAAGTATGCCAGGTGAAGGTGGACGAACGACGAGGTCCATTTCCGTCGGATCACACGTGTCGCGATCTGCAGCAATAATTTAAATTAATTAATCGTTGGTGCAAATTCGAATTTCACCTGGCGCCACGAAACAGCAACAAATCGTGTGCCCTTGATGATGATAGCATCGATCGCCATCGCGACTTTGGTGGACAAGAAGGCAGTATCGATAGAATTCATTGTTCAAGTGGCGATAAACGCAATGCATGTCTTGTTGAACTTCGCCGTCGTCGTCTAATATTCATTTGAATTAAAAAAAAAATGTTTTATTGATATCAACCTTCATATGAGTTCATTTTGACCACTTTTGCTGGAACAGATGTTGTCGTCACAGATGAAGTTGTCGTTATTTCATCTGAATAAAACATTAACCAAATAAGGATAAGACTTCCATACGGTGTGGTCGAATTATCACACGGCCGCGAAAAATTCGGCCAAGGCCACATTTATTTATAATGTATATTTTTATGAGCTTTTTGTTGCCAATTTCTTTTAAAACGTATTAAATATATGAAAAATAATTCAATTTTTAATATGTATTAATTTTTAGATAAGATTTAATTAAAAATGGGAAGAATATTGCTGCAGAGCTTAAAGATTTTAAATGAACGAGCTGAAAATTAATAGGTCGTCTAATTAATAACTTTTCAGCACCATTTGGAATTTTTGTTGCCGACAAAAGCACTTAAAATTCACGTAAATATTATTCTTTTTCATGAAATCGCAAATACAACATTTAAGGATATTTTCCAACGAGACCCACGGCGGAAATTCAAACATTCAAAAAATTTTGCCGCCCCAAAGGAAGCCCTAAATATAGATCGTACCAAAACTCATTGGAAGTTTCAGACTTGGTAGAGTCGGCTTCTGAGTGGTCGTTTCGATCGGCGGCTCTCTTGTTATCAATTCAATATCAAAATCTTCAAAGTTGAGCTAAACAAGAAAAAAAGAATAATATTTGATGGTCCCGCGAAAAAAAACCTCGACGGCATTAACATATTCATCATCTTCAATATAATCGTTAAGAGCTAGTCGCCGATGTCGTTTTCTCGCGCCTTCTGTCTCTTCCTCATATTCCTCTTCGTAATCTGCGCCGTCGTGAAGTGAATGAAGTAGGCATCCGACCGCTCCGGCATCGCATAATTTGCCTTGACATGATATTGGCGGAGCCATCATTTGAGCTGAATATTATACGAAATTGCGATTGAGATTGGCTCAATTGATTCGTACGAAGGGTGTCGCGAGAAGACGTCACCAACTTCTGAAGTGTCGAATGGAACATCGCACAGCAGAATCGAATGTGGCCATTGTCCAGACTTTCGAGTTTAATATCGTACTATATCAAAATGTGATGATTAATTGATAATTGACGTATAATTAAAACATACTTCTTGCACCAAATATTTGACAAATGCCGGATTCAAATGATGCACTTCGAGACGTGAACACTTTGGAATCGCGCCGCAAAGTTGCGAGAAAATTGGCTAAAAATTATAGAAATTTAGAGAAAAAAAATTGAATTTTTGAAAACTTGCCAATCGCTTTGATTGGCGATCATCGCTGTCGTCGTCAATTTCGCTTGAATCTTCATACAGAATTCCGCCGTCGACGCAATCATAGACACCAGTCTGAAGAATATTGAAGCGACATTTTTTGGTGAATCAAAGTTAGAACAGAAATTTTGTGCGCTTCATACTTGCAAATTTCCGCTTCATACTTGCAAAAAAAAATTTTCGAATTACATTATTTGAGTAGAATTAATTATTCTCGCAACAAAAATTGTTCAGAAGTTCTCAAACAAAATTGATTGAACCAGCTTTCACTGTTTTTGTTTCTTTTTCGATTTTTTTTAAATAAAGTTTTCTTCAAAAAATCTATTAGCGGGTCGAGCGGGTCGGGGCGGGTCGGTAGAATTTTCACTCTGACCCGCCCCGCCAAGCCCCGTTGCAAGTATGGTGCGCTTGAAATTTGAAATTTTCACTGAAATTGGATTTTCAAGGTACTCTGGTAACTCAAAACCGACAGGATCCGGAAAAGTCGGCTCTAGAATCAATTTTATTTTACGGATATGACTGTTAAATTGTCAGGTCCAATTTTTTGAATTTTCAAAGTTTAACGATGGAAAATATATTTACACGATTCTAAATTATAGTATGTTCATTTTTACATTTTTTTAGATTGCTACTTTTTTTTTAGAAAAAGGCGATATTTTGTAGCTTCTATTGATTAATTGAATATTAATTTTTTTGTTTGCGCCTTTAATGCCTACTGTAGGTTTGAGTGCATTTCATACTAGATCAAATCAAGATCACAACGCTAAAATTATGGCCACAAGTGGCTTTTCCAAAATTCGGTTCGCAATATTATATGCCATTATTTTTTTTTAATTCAAAATTCGAAAAAAAAATCTATAATGCCTCGAATTGACATTCACTATTTGTTTGTTTCAAATGAAATATTACACTTGAGATTCCGTTGTTTGAATCCTGCAGCGAAAACTCAAAAAATCCGCATGACGTCGACGACGACGGACACTGACGCGGTGTTTGCGACTCCTTCGTATATCGACGACCCTGGCGGCACATCAGCTGAAAATAATATCGGTTTCGTTGAATTCGCTTCCCAGAGAATGCGTTGCCCACCTTAACATTATACGGCGCCAATGGTATCTCAACGTGATCCAACGAATTCGCAATGATCGAGACAATCAAAAATATCCAACAATGGCAAATACACAATAATTGAATGGTCATCGAGGAAACAATAAATAGTGAGAGAATAATTTAGATCATAATAATTCGTTTGCCGTTGGTTACCTGCAATGAAAAACACACAATCATAACAGTGCAATCGAGACGAAAGGAAACGCTTTTAACAAGGTCCGAACGATGTCTCGATTACAATGGTCCGGTCAACACGATGCGAAGAGTGCGGAGAAGCGCGAGACGCCGGCAATAGTTTAACGAGCATTATTACAAAGTAGATTGGCACCCGAAACAAGTTGACAACTCGATGTTTATTGTTTTCGCAAAAAACTTTGAAAAATTCACAAAACAAAAACACTGGTAACTTAAAACCAATCAGCTATTCTTTGAGAATTTCATGAAAATGCTAAAAAATTAGAATTTCGAGATTTTTGCGCTTTTTCCTTCCTCTCCACCGTTCGCTGATAACTTAAAACCAATCGGATCCGACAAAATTCGGCCCTGGAATCAACCTTATCCGATTGGTAATCCTACGGATGAGATTGGAAAATTGTCTAATCCGATTCGAATTGAAATATTAAAACAAAACGGATCCGACAAATTACCAATCGGATTCGAAGAAAATCTAATCGAATCTGACAAATTACCAATCGGATCTGAAAATACGCAAAACCCAATCTGATCCGATAATTTTCCAATCTTATCCGTGGAATTATAAGGTTGATTCCGGAGTCGAATTTTGTCGGATCCGATTGGTTTTAAGTTACCAGAGAACAGTGGAGAGGAAGGAAAAAGCGCAAAAATCTCGAAATTCCAATTTTTTAGCATTTTCATGAAATTCTCAAAGAATAGCTGAAATCGCCTGAAATCGAAATCGATCGGTTTGAACATCACTGGCGACATACTTTAACCGACAGTTATGCTCAAAAAACCCTGAAATTTTTGGACTGTGTCCGCAACACCGTGACGCAAAATTGCAGACAATAAATTAATGTTTTGCGTTTTTAAAAACGGCTGAAGGAATCCTGGGACTTCAAATTCGCGAAATTAGCGTAGATTTAAATTTGTCATTGACTGAATATTAAATGCGCGTAAGCTAAAATGCAATGTACGCAATCTCGCGTACTTCTCGCTGCCATTTAAATTTCATCAAGATTGACACCGACAGTGTCTTTCAAATAATTAATATAGTAAAAGAACTACCAATTTTGAATTTGGTAGTTCATGAAATCGAGAGCAACGAGCAATCTTGAAAATCTCAATTTCAATGGCAACGAAATGACCGGAGTTTAAAAATAAAGTGGCGGAAGCTATTGAAGCGTCAAAAAAAAAGAAAATATTTTTTTGCGAGCCACTTGCGAATCTCGCAAAAAGATATTCTCATCTCATCATTTTTCCGCGGCCACTCCTGCACGATCCGCACGGCTCGCATTATTCGCGGCGATTTTGTCGAAAAATGAGCAGCTGTCGGTGAAACGCAAAACGTCGGAAAAATGGCACAGACTCGAGGCTCGAGTAGCCGTCGAATTCTCGCCGGTGTGTGATATTTTGATCTGATTTCTTTGAAAAGATACCCAATAAATCAACATGTCTTAACGATTATTTTATTAATGGGTGTGCACTTCGAGACCCAGCAGAATCACCGCAATTCTGATTTATCGACCACCAACGCGATTTTTTTTTCTTTTCATCCCTTCAAAATTAATGAAAACGTTTTGAGCGCTTCTAGAAATGATCGTCTGAATCAAAAGGAACATGCAGTTTAATACAGAGAAAATAAAATGCTTGAGTACAATTCAATTCATGAATTATTCAAATATTCGCAATTTTGAAAAAATATTAACTATCCACATTAGCTTTTCCTTTTTTTTAGTTTTTATAAAATTTCCAAAAGAGGAAATAAATCCTATTGAATGAAAAAAAAAAGATTTAGACTGGGCGGCTCAAATGTTTCAATTTTTATTTCAGAACATAAATCGAACAGATGGAATAAATTTAAAAAGTTGAAGGGATATGTATTTTTTGAGTCAAGCTGACGTCTTGATTCGCTCGATGTCGCTTGATTGCTCCGTTCCAAAGAAGTTCCATCCGTCAGGGTCAATGTCGTTTAGTTCTCCAAGCTATGAAGACGTTTCTCTCTCGATTGTCCAAAATCGATTTTCGGAAAATCGAAGTTATTAGCCATCGGATGGAAGTATTTGCTTGAATAGACTCTCTGAAATATCTGAAATGCCCAAATTTTTGACAAATGAAAATCATATCGGAAGAATTTCGTTTTAAATCAAAAAGAATCGCAAGCTAATCAGACATTTTTATATTTTATTTTTCTTGGAATCCCATTGACTTTCATTTACACGAGTTTTTGATTTTTTTTTGAAGGCATTTTGAATTTCCGCAGTTGCAAATTTATTTCAGCTGATATGGCCGAACTTGAGAGGAGCTCACTCCTAGTCCACGGCCATCATTCGAATATTCGTATTCTCGTGACGTAAAAACGAGTTTTAATGAAACGGCTGTGAAAAGAAATGTCTCTGTCTCTTAAAATCACAAACTCTCTAAAAAAATCCCAAAAACTTTTCCGTTTTTGCATTCTTATTTGAAATATAAAAAAAATCTTTTTTTGCACCAAGACTTCTGTTGAATTGATGATTAAGAGAATTTTGAAAACGCGAAAATGACGATCTGAAAAATTAAAAATGTATTTGCATAATATCTAAAACACGAATTTCAAATTGTTGAATAAAAGTTTTCGTACGAAAATTAGGTAAGCCTAAACACATATAATTTAAATTTATTGCATTTTCGTTGAGACATATGAAAAACGATTAATGCCATTTTTTCGTAATTTATTAGCTCTCTCACTTGCCGCGTTTTTTTTATTTCTGATTTTCGACAATCCAGCCGATGTTGCGCTTCAAGTTTGCCAATCCATTAAGCCTCTCCCCCTCGTACCCCTATAATTAAAGAAAGTCGCACCTAGCCGATGACCGAGAGCCGCGGCCCGACCACAATATCGGTTTTTGGCGGCATATGTCGCGCAATTAGAGCAATATTTGCACTTCTCATTAGGGACCCAACAAAAAGGCGAACATAATAATAGTAATATAACAATAATAATAGTAATGTGAGTAAGAAAAAAACGTGTGGCGGATTAATCGAGACGATCGCCAGACGTCTCGGATCACATGTGGCAGATGATTCGAAAGTTGTTGAGCAACAAGTTGGTGTTGTAACAGAAGGGTGTCTTCGAGTAATTAAGAAGACCCTTTGGGTGTTTACGGACCATCCTATTTTTCGAAGCGCCAATTCGAAAAGAGTTCTTGCTTGGATTGAAATGAAGGTACTCTTTAAATTTGAAAAAATCGTATTAAAATGAAAGAGGAATCATGGAATTTTCCAGAATCTCCAATCATTCAAAAATTGATTTTTGACCTTGAAGTACATTTTCTAAGCAGGACTATTTCATTTTCCAAACTCGAACAGAATCCCAAAAAATTCAGCCAAGCGAATTATTCGAAAATGCGGCAATTAATCGCGAGGTGCGCAACAAACAAGTATCCACCTGCCTGCCGCGTGTCGAGAGTTCAAGTGCTACGGTAATCCCATGTATGGTCATTTTGCCAAAAAAAAAAGAAGAGTGGCCGACGGTACGAGTTTGCCGACAAAAAACTCCCCGCGACCACTTTTCAATTAATTCCGTTTTATATTTTATTGAGGACCCCCATTTTTTTCGAACATAGTTTTCTGCATATGAAGGCAAAAAAAAGAAGAAGAAAAATCTTACTGTCGAATGGAAAAGCTCGAATAATGTCTTTACCCAACTGCTTGGCGTGACATTCTTGACTTCCTCTAGAAAAAGTTTGTCACCCATTCCAAATATGGCACCTAATTGACACGTGGCTCTCTCTCTTTTGAGCATCCGACACCCGCTGGTTTCTTCACCGGATGCATTGTTCTCCAGAATTGTCGTCGTCGATATTGGCACATTTTCGCAAATAAACAATTATTCCAATTAATTTGCGGATTTCCCTCGCCGCGGCGCGTTTGCTCCTTCGCAATATTGCTACGGTAGAATATAAAGCACATCATTAAATTAGCCATCATCGTCTTTTCAAGCGACGCCCATTTTGTCGACCTAATTGCTCTGTTTTTCCGAGTATCAATATATTAGCCTCTATTCTCGCATTCAATCGTCGATGAGTGTTTTCAGGAGTGATCAACACACATTCTACGAATATCGAATATGTATAATAATAATAATAATATGTAATAATTCGGTTTTGTCTTCTCCAAATTGCTCGCGGCTTTTTCTTTTCGACACTTATTACATTATAGGCGCGCATCAGTCGAAAACTCGACGAGGCAGCTTTTAAGTTATTATGTGCGTCGAGAATTATTAGGTTATCCCACGGACCCGCCTCTGACATACTATCGCCATATTTCGCCGAACAACGTCAGTTTTGTATTTATTGCATGTCTCAATATCGCGGGTCAGAAGCTGAAGAATGCTTCGAAACTGTGGAAACTGTGAGCTGAAATTGAGGAATAATTAAATCATTTTGTCACCTCTGTTGACTTCCCCCCTTATATAGTGCGATACCGTAATTATTGAATGTCGCCAGCAATCCATCTCAACTACAAGGTCTTGAAGCGAAAAAAAAATTCAAGAAGCCATTCAAGTAGTTTCTCATTTTTACCTCCCCTAACCACCCCAATTTGATAGTTTCCTCAAATTAAATTTATTTTTATTAAATCCAATTCTAACTGGCTTATTCGATTATGAGACAAGAAAAAATTTCGTATCATTTTCATTCATTTTTTTTGTTGCCTATCGAATCGTAACCCTCGTTTTTATGGCCGACTCGCGTCTTCGCAAAAAATTACCAAAATAGTTCATAAACCCGCGAATCACTTCATCCATCGTCGTGTTCCCTCACTTTGAATGTGCATTCAATTGATACTATAACACTATTCTATTACTCATACCTCTCTCTCTCTCACTCCTAATTAGGATATACAATTTCCATTGTGCTCAACTTCGATGATAAATATCAATTCGTACACCTAATTAAAGGGCAGATGAGCAACAACATCTCCTACTAATAATATTTCGAATACGGTATTTATGTATGTGTCGACGAGTTGCACATCTGTGTACAAGCCAATTGCGAGCTCAAATTGCCGAGTTGCACAATAGCTATTAGAATATCGCGAGGCTCATTCACACTTGGCCCATTCTTTTTTGTTTCGCATTGTTGTTATTCGAATTATTACTGGAATTGCGATGATTAGCACAACACAACTGGCGATCATCATCGACCCGATGGTACTCGCCATTATTCGACCATAAATGGCGCGCGGCGACATTTTCTTGCTTTTCACATATAAACGTGTGTCGTAAAGTTAAGTCGTTTTGCGATCAAATTAAACGTGCGAATATTATTCCAATGTTGTGCATTTTGGAGGCCCCGATGATTCGGCATTTTATCAACAATTCTCTCGACCTGTTCGGCGATGCCACTTCCACGACGCCTACTTCAACTTTTCGAACAGACCCCTGCTTTTTGAATTGAAACTCTCAATAAATTTGCCTAATTTCCCATAGATACTAATTAATAAGATAACTAACTACACATGAGTCGAACTCGCTTCTAATTAGCCATCTCCCACCCAGCTGTGTGTCTCTTTTTGGTGCGTTTATCCGTTGGCCGTGCACGCGCGCTGCGTTGATTGGCTGACGCCGCCCACAATTTGTATTCCGTTGCTCCGCCCCTCCCCATGCGATTACCGTGTTAATAATTGTGAGCACATTTTTTGTAGACATCATCAGCGATGACGTCGCGCTTCAGCATTGAGGATCTTCTACGCGGACAATCGTCGGAGCTTCTTCGCGATCATGTCAAAATGCTAAAAGGCGACGACAGCGTGACGACGCCATCATCGTCGTCTTCCGATGAGGTTGGTCTTCTATTTTTTGCTGTTTATTCATTTTTGGCAGTCTTCAAACCTTTTGAGCGATTATTGTAAACATTTGATCGGTTTTCGATTCTGCATTTTTTTTTTCTCGAAACAATTGAAATCGTTGGTTCGGTATCATCTGAAAATGACGGAAATCAACGCTTTCACATGACGTCGTTCGGCGAATTTTTTTCATCAAAACTGTTACAAATTGAGGGGAAAATTAGTGAAAGTGTATCAATGCAATTATCATCGATCTATCTTTTATTGCAATTTGAAGCGACAACTTTTTTTGTCGCCAAATTTAATTGATGATATCGATGATAATGGGTGTGTTTAACGGGCAATTCGCCAAACAAAATTATTCGAGTTGAATAAAAAAATAAAAAAATTTAAAATTAAGCTAATTCCTCATTTTTTCGACAATGTTGAGAACTCTCCTTAAAGATTTGTTGCTTGCTCTGAGAAAAGCTATTCGAATCCCTTTTTAGATTAAGCTTGATTTTTTTTTGAAATTAACCAATTCATTCAAAAACTGCCCTGGAATACATTAAAATCCCGAATAGTTTTGCATATTTTGGTCCCCAAAAGACCATTAAATTTTGCTAAAAAGGTTTTCAACATTCTTATTTCGATTAGCTCGAATTTAGTTAAAATAATATATTTATATAAGTAGTTAAGGAATACATTTAATTTAATTAAACAATTTTGATTTGTGAAACCCAATTGGTCCCATTTTAAGAAACCCGTCAAACTCGATGTGCCGTCGAAACTTCTTTTATTTCTTTGTCCAATAGCAACGTTGCTATTTTTCCGTGAATTTGTGTCACGGTGTTTACACACATTTTCGCGCATCGCCATTTATTCAAATTTTTTGACTTTTAAAATCTCAAATGCTAATAAATCAATATCACATACCAAAAATTGAATGATATTTTTGGAAAAAATCCAAAAAAAAATTATCTGCGGTCTGCAATCACCACTGTTTTGGCGGCAATTCAAACGCGTTTCTCATTTCAAGCAAATATTCGAGTTTCGGTTTGAATTTCAATTGATCCAATTGATTGTCACTCTTTCAGTGTTCTGAGAAATCGGCGGCGCCGGCGACAATTCATATCAAATCGGATACGATTCCGCTCATCACCTCCATCGATCAGCAGGTTCCGTTTTGGCTCGCCGCTGCCGCATTCCCGCTCGAGCAAAGTCTTCTTCTCGCCCAACGCAATGGTAGTCATTCGTTTTTGTTTTGTCTGTTGCAACATTTGAATTTGTTTTTAGTTTTTCCCGGAATCTGGACCGAGCAAATGAGACTCGCGAACGCGACAAAGGCTTACAGAAGGTTTCGATTATTATGACGATTTGTTGAGACGCATTTTTTCGCAATTTATTTCAGTTCGCGCAGAAAGGCTCGCACTGTGTTCAGCGATCAGCAACTGCAAGGACTCGAACGCCGATTTGAATCGCAGAGGTCGGTCGATTTTTGTCTCAAATTCTCATTCAACAACTAGTTTTTGTTTTCTAGATATTTGAGCACACCGGAACGCATCGAATTGGCAAATGCCCTCAATTTGAGTGAGACACAAGTTGGTTGCCAATTATAGCAACAGAAAAAATTGTATAGATTGCTTGAATTTTCAGGTCAAAACCTGGTTTCAAAATCGACGAATGAAACACAAAAAAGTGGTTCGAAAAGATGAGAATTGCACCGAAAATGATGTGGAAAATGATAATGAAAGCGATTAAATTCTCAATTGATTTCATCTATTAGGCTCTTTTTTTTATTATTAATAATTATTACTAGTCTACGATTTTCTCATTTTTACTCCTTCTCATGTTCTTCGCCTATCCCCCTCCCTTTATTTAATTTTCCATTTTCTTCTATCCTATCATACCGGTATATTTCCCTATTTTTCTTCAAAATCGCATTGACCTGAAATTATAGAAAACTTGGAGCATTTAATAATGTCGAAATAAATTTTATAATTTTTTCTCGAAATAAAGTAAATTATTTATTTAAATTATTTATTTAAATTAGTAACTTATTTATTTTTTATATGCGAAAAATTAATAATTTCTAATTGCACAATTTTTAATGGCGAAAATGGGCTTATTTGGAACGACCAAAATCAAGAGTTTTTTTGGATTATTTCTTCGATAGACCCGCCGTCGCGGATCCACTTCGGATGGATCTGGAATCGAGGAGCACACGATCAGAAGTATTTCCAAGTTTGAAGAAATATTCAAAATATCAATTGCCCTTTCATAATTGGCCATACCTAAGAAATCTCCCCATTTCTGAGAAAATATATCACCTGATTTAATAGGTTTCATTTTTCATTTCACCTAATTTCCTATAATCAGTTATGATTTTTTTTTTTCGTAAGTGTAAAATCACTCAATTCTTCATAATTTTTTTTGGCTTATCAGAATTTAAAATTTAAAGAATGCAGCATTCTCTGTGGAATATACTTGAAATTGAATGTAGTTTTAGTAAAAGGTCCCAACATGGAACTCGCGGCTGTTCTGTGATTTATTCAATAGCTCCATTGAAGAATATCCACCAATATCCAAAAAAAACTCCCTTCTATTTAAAAATCATTATAAAAATGCCAAAATTAGCTTTGAGACGAACAGTTTGGCCGAGGGTTAGAATCAAATTGGCGATCAGCGCGAGTCGCCCAAACGGGCGAGCATCGGGCTTCCTGCTAAGGAGAAACAGTCCAAAATTTCACAGTCGAATTGTTTTTATGCATGAACACGCAAATCCGGTTACCCTGAGAAAAACATGCCGAAATTAGAACTCAGACGGAATAGAACTCCATTGTCAATAGAGCGCAATTGCAACCCTTCCATTTTATTATTAGACCGATATACTTTCATGCAGAATCCGTCAAAAATTCTTATATCTCTGATCGGACCACGAGGCATCGTATGATACCATCTATAAAAAATGTATAGTATCTATAAAAAATCAAAAGTCACAATTGACGTTAGAAAAAAAAAAACAAAAAATGCAATTGCGCTCTATTGACAATCAAGTTTTATTCCGTTCGAAATCCATTCCGGTGAGTTCTACTCCGAAGCATCATCGATTTTTGATTAAAAAAAAGGAAAAACGAGATTCGTACAACATTTGATCTCAATATGATATCATGTTTGTGTGGCTAATAATTTGTTTTTTTATTGCTTCAATTAATATCACATCATTCTTAAACGCGCGCCCCCTAATCCTTCGAATTAAATCCAATCGAGTTTCTCATTCTTTCAAATATCCAAACTTTTTTTTAGTTTTCCAGCTAAACAAATAATCGAAACAATCGACAAAAAGTGGGTTTAATCAAAGTTCATTGCTAGTTTTTTTTAATATTTATTTTGCGCAGCTGCCTTTTTTCCTCGCAACTTCTTGTTTTGTACAACTTGTTGGCTTCTCCGGAAAACCGGAAAACACCATTTATCACAAGTTCGCTTTCGAATTCATTTCGTGACTCATTCGAATTTATATTTTTGAATTCAATTTATCGCCAAAGAAAACGGGCGAAAAGTGCCGACGAACTTATGCATATTCAAAAGAGCAAAAATGTCGTTTCGAGCAAATAAAGAACGCAATTTTTTTTGAATTTAAGCCAAATCTGAAAACAAATGTGCGAAATATCCAATCTGACAGATGAATTATTTTATAAATAATTTTTAAAACCAAATTTTTAATGTTGCTAATGGGTCCAACAATATCTAATTTTCAAAAGTACTGTTTTATTCTGACCGAATTTTTCAAAAAAAAAATCGAAGAAATTTGATTTTGAAAAGATATTGTTGAAAAAACTGGCAAAATGCCATAAAATTAAAAAAAAAGGTCTCGGTGCGCGGCGTGCGCCTTTAACCTACCCTTATACATAGACCCGTAAATCTACATTTTAAGTTTTGCGCCAAGACCATTGGCATTCTTTTTCTTTGACATTTAGCAAATTTTCCGAAGTCCTACGACACCGACAATATACAGACAGCGTCGGCCGACTGCTGTTTGCGGGTAGATTTTCGGGGAACGCTTTTCGCAATGGTCTCGCGTCGAGTAGCATTTTAGGGGTCAGTTGAGATAATCATTAATTCGAATGACGTTAGAAATTTGAAGAAAACTAAGCTCGCCGAATTAACAACGAGCTAAGCATTCACACGTGGCGAGACCATTTCGAAAGGCGCAATCGTAAATCTACCCGGCAGTCGCTGGACGCCATGGCGTCTGCCAAATAATATATTTCAAAAAAAAACTCCATATTGATCAACTCGTTTGTCTGTTCCTCGAAAATTGCTCATAATTATTAATTGAAAATTTACTCGGGACCCCATTCGTCAAGTCACATTTTTCAAGCCATCATTTTTTCGAAGTTGGCATTCGTTGAAAATATGTGTTCATCATGAAAATGTTAAGTTTCAGGCTAAAATTTCAAAAAAAAAGTCTTTAACAGGTGAATGCGTTTTGCGTCAATCATTAAAACTTTATTGAAATGTCCAAAATGGCAACAAAATTGCCGGAAAATGGATACCAGTTTATTCATGAATTGCTTTAAAAATCAATGTTTCTTTTTGGAAATATGCCAGTTTCATTTATTCCCCCCAAAAAACTATCCCTTTCCCACTTGACCACATTTCAAAACCCTCGCCCCCTCAAAATCCTGAAGGGAAATTTTCTTTTTTTTTGCTCATCTTTGAATAATCCTCGATGCCCATTTGTAGTACTCGTGTATGTATTTTGATGTTGCAATGAATGGGTACTGCTAATAATGGTCCCATGAGATGATTTTTTTGTTAGAAGCAGGTAGATTAATCTTGAATTCGCGAAGCAATTCGTACAATTCGAAAAATGTGTGAATGGCATCTTCGACGACGTCGAGATTAGATGATCTTTTGCGCGATAAACCGCATGGAATGAAATGGCAAACAAAAGAGATATTTTGGGCAAAAATTGAAGAAAAAATACATATAGAAATTTAATTTATTAATATATTTTTTTTCCTAATTAATCATGATTCATTCCAAATTTTTTTCTCTTCTTGTTTTTTCCAAGAAAATCTTAAAATAAATGCTCTTAATAACACATTAACATTCTTTTTTTCGGGAGAAATTCCACCAATTAATTTTTTTAATTTTTTACTTTTCTTTTTTATAAAATTATATTTTTGAATGTGATTTCACTTCTAATCATCAAAAACTGATTTCTAAAATTTCGGATTGATTTCTTCCTCATATTTCCGTTTGAGATTTTCCACAAAAACGAAACATCCTATTTTTAGGCGAAATTTTGCAGACCCACTTCCCATGACTATTTCGTTTCATCGTGCTTTTTCGTGTTTTTTTTTCGTTCTTCGCAAAAAAAAAAATAAATGTTGAAAACCGCAATGCACACGCAAAAATCCAACGGGTTCTTTTTTTTCTTGGTGCGCCAAACGGATCTCTGCACCCTCCGTCCGCCAACGCCTCTTTTGGCGCCCATCGGCATCGATCTGACGTCGTTTTTCATATGTGTGCTCGGCCGACGACGACGCACAGCTTCTCCCCTAATGCTTCGTCGTTTTTTCCTCCAACCAATTCCTCTCCTTCTTCATCTTTTCGCTTCGAGCCCTCGCTTGTGCATCGGGTTTCTTTTTTTGCGCTGCTTCGCGCACATCGTCGAGCTCGTCAACCAATCGCACGCCT
Organism: Caenorhabditis bovis; assembly: GCA_902829315.1. Classification (NCBI taxonomy): domain Eukaryota; kingdom Metazoa; phylum Nematoda; class Chromadorea; order Rhabditida; family Rhabditidae; genus Caenorhabditis; species Caenorhabditis bovis. The sequence goes on along the minus strand of CADEPM010000004.1, from coordinate 4,723,596 downwards.
CCTAAAACGTCGCTTTCTCACTTTTGGACTACAAAACTAACAAAACTAAACGTCCGACGCCTCCGTGCTATGTGATTTTCCTCTTATTTTTTTCCGCCATTCAAATCTTGCAATTTTTGTAATTATACCTTGCATAGTTGGGAGAAAATTGACCGTTCTTCTGAAAAAAAAAATCATTTAAAAATTTCAACGTTATATATAAATACGCTAAACGTAGGGCACATGCAAACACGGAGCGTCGTTGCTCAGAATCAAACGTCGGCTTAAAATTTCCAAACCAAAAAAGGATTTTGTGACGTCCCAAAAAAATTAAATTCGCTCATTATTTTAAGTGAACTATTGGAGGAAAAATAATTAAAATAGTAGTTGACCTTTTTTTTCAAAACGAATTCAGTTAATTGTTCTTTTTCGCTCTTTTTTTTTCCCATTTCTCCCTCAATTGTTTTTTTTTTTCATTTTTTTCTTTTTTCTTCACTCGCCTCAATTTCCATTTCCTTTTGAACGTCAAAAAAAAACACGACGAAAAATAATGAATAGGTAATCGACTGCAGTTCAAATATGCATAGTTCGTTTCCAAAAAAAAAGCGGCTACCGAAATCAGTCGCCACGAGACCCGTCTCAAATTTCGCGTTATGAGCCTTTAATAAATTGGCGATCGAATTGCATTCCCTCACGATTTTGTTAAGATTTCTTGAATATCAAAAAATTGAACACGAAAATGCCGAAATCAGTGGTTTAAGATAATTTAAAGATTTTTCAAGTTTTGAAATTTTTTCTTGGGTACGGTAATTAAAGACGTATATTTTTTAGGTGCACCGAATTTTTTTCATCAGAAACAGATATATTGGGCAGATTTACGAGAATGCACCTTTAACATCGGTCACTTTTGATCTCTTGGTTTTTTAGAGAAAAAATGGGGCACACGAAAATTGCGGTTGTAGCGAATTGCAAAAAAAATTATAAGACAAATATTTAAAGGCACATGCTCGTATATTTCACCGAGACCGCCGAAACCCAAAGACTCTGTCTGAAAGTAAAAATAGTAATAAATAAATCCGTTGAGAACCTCTATTCAAATCTCCCCCTACGCATTTATCCGGTGGTCCCAAGTATCATGAGAAAATGTGAAATGAAAAATTGGTATGCTAATTTATTCATTTTCACATCACTAAATTATTGATTTTTTCCCTAATATGACAATTAATTGATTCAAACTCTTTGTTCGCTTCGAGACCCTGCGGATTTTCCAATCAATTCCAGTTGTTATTCTGAAATAGGAAAACATATAGCGGAAGAAAATCGAGCCCAATTTGCATTAGAATATAAATTAAAGACCCAAATTTTCATCAAAAAATTGAAATTTAGTTCGTTTTTTTTTTGTCAATTTTTTCCTTGCTAAAAAAATAATATCGACGTTTTCTACGAGAAAATGCTCCTCGTTGTTTTCGTCATTTTCTCATTATTCTTTCACAGAAAATTCGAGGCTCCTAATGGAAATTTCGAGATAATCCATATTTTTATATTGTATTTGTCTCAACGATTTGTTTCCGTCAAGAATTCTGAAGAAGTGCTGCGCGCGAGCGCAGTGCACACATCAACTTTTGTTCTAGTCGTCTCGTCGGAGCCCAACTTGCTCGAAACTCTCGATTTTCTTCGAAGCCCCTTTTTCGGTCGGTGCGGCAGCACACCTCACGCGCACTCCACGTCTTCTAACTTTTCTCTCTTCTACTACGCCTTCTCTTCCATCTCTTTCATCTTTTCTTATTCTTCGCCAATTTTTTTAGTGTGTGCTCGTTTCCTCCAAACACCGCCACATTAGTATGTTGTTCAGCATTTTTTTTTCGTGTGTTGTGTGTGTAGCCGCATATTTTTTAATAATGGGAAAAAACGCCTAGTGACACTTTTCTCTCTCTCCATTTTTTTCATCTATATGCTAATTATAAAAAAAGAGGGAAAAGGAGAAGCTCAACGCGTGTTCTCATATTTAAAGAAATCCAGAGATTCTAAATGAATTCCAAAAAAACAACCAACAATGTCCCATTAAAATAGACAATGGATTCAAACCGATTTGGTCCCTTCATTCTTTAATTCCATTTCCAGTTGTCCTCTATAAATTATTAGGCATCACTATCTTTAACTATCAGGGAATTTTTTTAATATCAGACATATCGAATAAATGTTTCGAGGATCAAATATTCAATAAAAAAATCAAAAATATTATTCTGAAACTTTTTGAGACTCGGCAAATTTAAAAATACATTTTAAAGACTTACAACAAGAAATTTTAAATTCTTATAATAATTTTTAAAATTCGTTGAGAAATTTCCAAAATATTATAGAGATCCCTTAGCTTCTCAAAAACCTCAAAATGTGTTTTATTTAGTGTCAGGCAGTCCTCAAATAACTCGAATAAAATTTAAATTTTATTAAAAAATACGATTTTTAAAATTTTTTTGAAGTGTATCGAGTCTCGATAAGTTTTAGAAAATGTCAATAAACTCTAGATTTCTCCAAATATTTTAGAGTTTATAATTGAATAATTGATTCTCAAAAAATTCGAATCGATTTCCCTGATGTGAGTTCGTTCTCGGACTAAAATTTCGATATTCAATAGTACAACCAACGACTCTAGAGTAACGGATGAGAAAGCCCCCAATTATTGGGTGCGCGAAAATTCAAATTTGAGAATCAAGAAGAAAGCTCGTTATCCGATAAACCCATAAACCGTTGCGTCCGTTTGCCCATTGTTCGTTTTTTTCTTTTTCAATCCATTTATGGGGTTGTCATTTCGAAACCATGTGATGGATTTTCACCAACAAAAAAAAGTAATTAGGAACCATTGGGGCGTGTGTGTGAGTATTCCAGCCAAACAAATTTCGTCTATTTTCGTCGCACAGAAAAAAAAATGATAGCCAGGTGTACGCCGGCGGTTTTCATTAATTCCAAATTTGGTCGCGTAAATATGCAGATTTAATCAAGAAAACCCTCTCGCCCTCATTTGTTTTTCGCCGATTTTTCGAGCGGAGAGCATCGAGTCAAAATAGAGGGAAGGCGATGCATATTTTCTGAAAAGCTTCAACATTTCTTCTCGAAAATATTTTCGATATCCCTATTTCGAAAATAAGTGCACAACGAGTTTTCAATAACAATTCGACTAATCACATATTTATTTGAAAAAGAAAATTTGAAAAAAATATAAATTATCATATAAATTATATATTTATAGTTTTATTGGCACTATGCAAATATATATATATATATATATATACACCGACTATTGTGAGAATTGGAATGAGCTTCTTCTTGCTTCTATATTTTATCTACAAACTGGGTTGGGCCCACGGGACCCTACTTTTTCAAGCTTGAAATTTCATTGTAGCCATCTGCGGACATTTTCCGGGATGTGCTACAAGCTAGCCCCCTGGCGCGGTCCAGGACCTTCTTTTTTTGTTTACAACACTGTCTATAACAGATTCAATTGCATTTTCAGAGATTTCCGATCCTCAATTTTTGTCCGCAGATTGTATTCATTAACCCAAAAAATTGAGCCAACAAATAGAATTCATCGAGCTCAATATGAGCCTCCCAATTCGTCTTCTATTCATTGCTTTCGTCTTGGTTCACTTCATTCACACATTCCGGTTTTTTTTTTGCAGAGCCTATCAAAATGGTAAAATTAGACTTGTCGGGCGAGGATGACAAAGACGAGGATTTGACGAAGGAGTTCGTCATGGACGAGGCACCGATGGAAGACGAAGCGACGACGGAAGCCGTCAAACAAGTGTAAGTTATCGATTCATGACGTCACGATTTTGCGGCCACCAACAATCATAAAATATCGACGGTCTGGGGTTGTTGCCGTTGTTATTGCCGAGAAAACCATCATCGTGTTGGCACGCCATTCGTTTTCTCATTTTTTTCCCAATTTCAACACGTCGGTTTTTCAATTTGCAAAAAAGGCAACCGACCTTCTTGTCTATTTATATCCATATATGGATATATTTATTGAGGTGTGTGATTTCAGAGCCACGACGACTAAGGAAACGCTGAAGGATGTTGTTGTGAACAAAGTGATTGATGTCAAAGACGTTGTTAAAGAAAAAGTGATGCAGCAAACTGGAAGTAAGCCATCAACGTTTTTGGCGCATTTTTTTGCGCGACGCCAAATATCGAATTACATCGCACGATTGTTGGGACCTTCGAAAGCCTAAGCCCCCCCCCCCCAACAATCGTATTTCTAAAACGCCGATTCTTTTGCCGGGGCGAAATTGGCGTGGGGACCCATTTTTTTTTGTTTCTCGTGCGCACAACGGACACCGTGTGACGACATAATGCACAGATTTATTACATATACATATTTTCGATGACAAACGACTTCCGAGCGCACGAAAAATTCGAACTACACAATTTGGTGTCACCCCTTGATTTGATTTGGATGAGTGGGAATTTTTCGAATAAAATTTCCCCGAAATTCAATTTTCAATTAAAATCCTATGTAGAAAAAAATACACACAAATGACTTTTTATGTTCGATTAAAATCTGAAGTGAAACAATTTCAACTGTGGATTCAAAAAAATTAATCAAATGTGTGCAATTGTGCGTACACGTGTACATGCCGTTACGGACTACGCTTTTTTATTTTGCTTTTTTATTTTTTTTTATTGATCGAGCTTCAAATTTTTGCAAAATGTTGCCCCGGGCATATAAAATTGGTGACATCAAAAACTTTTACTATATAAAAAATTATAGTATTCATTAAAAAAACCCCCCAAAATTCGAGCTTCCCTAGAAAATAAAATGATTTAATTTCGAATTTCCTGCGAGAAAAATCAAATGAAATTAACATTTTTTAAAATCGTTTTTTCTGTAATATTTGCGGCACGGTGTTTGCGCACACCAATTATACAAATCTTTCTGACTTTTAAAATCTTAAATGCTAATAAATGAAAATAAAATATCAAAAAAAATATTTTAAAAACTCTCTAGTCCGCAAACACCGCTATATTTTTGAAAAAATCCAGAAATTATCTGCGGTCCTCAAACACCGCTGTAATTTTCAAAATTGGCTGGTATATTTAAAGGCACATTCAAAAATTTATTCGTTTCGCGTCAAGAATTGAAACGAAATTTGATCTCAATTATTTGTCCGCCTCAATTCGACTATTTTTATTTTCAAAATGACTCTAAATTTGAATTTGTTTCAATTGTATTCTTTGCTCTTTTGTGAAACACGAAAAGAAAAAAAAACTTGAAGTGTGTTTCAATTTGACCCAATTAGAGATCGTTTCCAATTTTCACGTCATCCGCCTTCGTGAAGGACCGGTCTTTTGTTCATCTCATTTCGAATTCCCCCACGGGATTTGCACACCCAACCAGAAAAAAACGCCTTCATGTACACAAGAAAACATACATTTATAAGCGGCGAAGCATTTCCTCTTTGTTTTTTCTTTTCAGTGCCGGAATGGGCGTTCGTCTTTCTTGGTATCATTTTCATTCTGCTGGCGTTGGCATGCGCGTTCATGATCATTCGCAAGTTGTTCGGCAAAAAGCGGCACGGCGACAAAAACAAAAAGGGGGGCATCAAAGGATTATTCGGCAAGGGACAGGACGTGATCGATGGCAAAAATATTCAAGGGATGGCGCAGGACCTCGAAGAGCTCAACGACGGAATGGAGCAGAACGAGAAGGCGCAAGCCGAAGAGAAGGAGGAGGTCAAATTGGGGCGGATACAATACAAATTGGACTACGATTTCCAGCAGGGACAAGTGCGAATCATGCGAAAATTGGGCGTTTCGAGATTATCGCAAATTTCAGCTTTCGGTGACTGTAATTCAAGCGGAGGATCTGCCGGGAATGGACATGAGCGGAACGTCGGACCCATACGTCAAACTCTATTTATTGCCGGAGAAGAAAAAGAAGGTTGAGACGAAAGTGCACAGAAAGACGTTGAATCCAGTCTTCAACGAGACGTTTATCTTCAAGGTATGAGTTTTTGGTAGGATGGACCCGAATTGATTGTTTGTTCACCAAGAGCATTCTGCAACCCCAAACTTGGACATTTAAACCAGAATTTACTACACGAATGATGCAACGACAATTATTTCAATGATTAAACAAATTTATATGAAAATTACTTAATTGCAGTTGGCGATTGTTAAACTCAAATGAGGCGCAAAATTTTTGAGGGATGTCGTTAGTGTGACTCGGCCACGGCCACGGCCACGCGGCCAGTTGCTGTTACTAATTAATTGGAAGGATATCCCAACATTTGATTGAATTTGCCGATCTCTTTAATTCTCGAAATTTGTGACCATTTCCTTTCTATTCAATTTTCCCTGAATTTTCCATTATTCTCATGATTTCTCATCAACAAAATTGTTTTATTCATGGGAAAATGGTTTAATGTCTCGCCAACACACGTCAACAATTATTTCAAAAAAAAAAAAAAAATTTTTTTCATTTCAGGTTGCGTTCAATGAAATCACTTCAAAAACCCTCGTATTCGCCATTTATGATTTCGACAGGTTCAGCAAACACGACCAAATTGGACAGGTTCGCCATTTGGAATTTTTAAATCTGAAATCATATTGAGCTTGATTTAAGGTGCTCATTCCGCTGGGTAAAATCGATTTAGGACAAGTGATCGAAGAATGGAAGGACATCGCCCCGCCTCCAGATGATAAAGAAGCGGTAATTCAAACAAACCCTCATGCCTTTATTGAAATAATTCGAATTGTTAGGAAAAATCACTGGGAGACATTTGCTTCTCTCTTCGATATGTGCCAACTGCCGGAAAATTGACCGTTGTGGTCCTCGAAGCGAAAAATCTCAAAAAAATGGACGTCGGTGGATTGTCAGGTAATCAAACATTCTGAATTTCCCACATTACCTCATTTTGGGTGCCATTATCACGTAATAATCAATTCTCTTTTTGACATATCCAGATCCGTATGTAAAAGTCGAAACTCGCGACGAGACCGGAAAACGTATCAAAAAACGCAAAACGAATATCAAGAGAAACACGTTGAATCCGTATTTCAACGAGAGTTTCGTTTTCGACAAATTGCCACTTCACCGAATAAAGGTGTCATCCTCATCTGAAAATTCCCGCATCATGCTTCATTACTAACCATGTTTTTGACCCGATTGTTCGCTTTCAGACCCCTATGTGAAAATAGTGCTCATGCAAGGCGGAAAACGGCTCAAAAAGAAGAAGACGTCGATTAAGAAGTGCACACTCAACCCGTACTACAATGAATCATTCAGCTTCGAAGTGCCTTTTGAGCAGATTCAGGTTAATATTCCAATTAACATTCGCTAGCTTCGTCTTTAACATTTCAACCAAATGTTTAACAATTTCTTCAAAACCTTTTTTAAAAATTTTCAACAAAATAAAAATATGTTGTCATTTCAGAAAGTTTCCCTCATGATTACTGTTATGGATTACGATAAACTCGGATCAAACGACGCGATCGGTCGATGTCTTTTGGGTTGCAATGCGACTGGAGCGGAACTCAGGTAATTCCATATCCATTCATTTTTTGGTCGACTTCCAAAAAATGAGGCCAGCGGTTCAATATTTTATATCGCAAATGGAGAAATTTCAATTTCTCTGATAACGAATCGAGCAAACAAGTTTTTTATTTGAACATAGCGATCTGATCACAAAAAAAATATTTCATTAAAAACTAATATCGAATAGATTCGAAATTTTTGGATGCCGTGAAACCATCCCAATTTGTTTCCATTTGCGACTAAAATTTATCAGAAATATGTCCCATTTTGAATGAGCCATTTTTTTTCAAATCGGCAAATTTCGAGACAATGAGTCATTTGTAAATATTTATTCAATTCCTTTCGAACACCCATTCATGAATTTTTTTTCCAAATATTTTATCAAACCACCAATTCACAAAAATGTTTGCGTTTCTCAAAATTTCAACACATTCACAATTCGATAAGCGCTTTAAATTTTTTTTCTCATCGCATTAGAGATGCAATTTAACGATTATCATTATCAGTGTTTTTTACAAGATGTCACGAAATTATTATTCAACATTATTGCACACTTGATCAATGTGTTGATGATAAGAAGCAAATTCCGATTGAAATCATCAAATTTTTGATTAAAGTTTCCGTTTCAAATTTGCTAGAAAAAAAATGGTTTAGAGAGAACGTTGACGAAAAAGAATAGATATTCTGGAAAATGCATATAAAAAATCAGTTTTCAAATTTCCTCCCTTCTTGAAAAATTAATCGGGGCACCTCCAATAAATATATTACGAATTTTCTAGTTCATATTAAAAGGATGATGTAACTGAAATTTGGCAAAAAATCGATTTGAAGGCATTGGATGGACATGTTGGCCTCGCCGCGCCGCCCGATCGCCCAATGGCACACACTCGGACCCGTCGAGGAGGATGGCGACAAGAAGGACGAAAAGAAATGAATATTATATTAATCGCTCTCTCTTTCTCTCATTTATTTATTTATTTTACATGGTGTTTTTTGTTGAATTCCACCAATTCCTAATCAACTTAGTCGTGTACATAGTTAATTTATTTTATTTAACTATATAAGTGACATAATATTATTATAATCACCCACCCGCCGGAATGTGTAGATAATAAAAAATGAAATCCAAAAAGAAAATAGAAAATCGTTGAGATAATTCTTTTGTGCCAATCGATTTTTGAGCAGCATTGTTTAAATGTAGGTGATTTTTCACAATTTCCCTAAAATTTAGATTCTCCAATTTCACTTTTACGTCATTCTCCATATTATTTTTCAAACTATTCAGACGAAATAAACAAATGAGAACATTTTATGTGAACACACACACACATTAATATTACTATATAATAAAAGAAGAATAAAATAATAACAAAACAGCAATGGATTTTCAAAAAAAAAAGCGTCAATGAAACAAGAATCAACTGCTGACCAAGTCGAAGGAGGGAGGAGCCAAAGAGGAAATAATAAACAAATAAAAAAAATGAACAATTGAAAGTAGGAATGAATTGAGGTTTTAAGGAAATCTACAAAAAAAAACGTCTAGGTCACTTTATAGGTAAGAAGTGCTTAAAATTAAGAAAGAAGACACAAAAAACAAGCAAATAAACAGAAAACATTAAGGAAATACCGGTTGTTGCTTGATTCTCGCCGTTCTTTAATTATGGTTGAGAACGACAAAAATTAACCCAAGTTGAACAAAAACACGACTGGGAAAGATTTCGAAGAGATGATGGAACGAGCTCGAAGAGAAAAAAAATATATAAAAATTCCTGAATTTGTTGGATGTTTGATGATAACAAAATAATATTATTATTATGAGAGATGATTGAAATACTGAAAAACGGTAAAATGTGCAGGGAGAGTCTGGAAAGATCGATGAGAATTGAACATTCACAATGCATGAAGCTATCATAATATAAAATTAATAAACGAAAAGAAACAGAGGACTAATGAACACCGGTTCACCGTTCCTAGGAGATATTGTACAAAAAATAAAATCACACGTCTATTGGTGCTGCGGACGTATCGCAGCGTCGGCCGTCAATCTGCGCATCATCTCAGAGTTCATATAGGCGCCCGCCTGTGTCGACGGTGGCACCATTCCGTGCGGAAGCACCGCCGGAATCTGGCCTTGCATCTGAGCCGCGAGGGCCGGATTCTGCAGCATCATCATCTGGCCAAGCATCAACTGTTGCATGTCGATAGGATGAGGAATTGGCTGAAACATGAACTATCAATTGAATTGATTAATCCGACACTTACATGTTGAGCCGGATTCGCTGCTGGGTGCTGTGGCTGCTGTTGTTGTTGTTGCTGAACCTGATGAGCTTGTTGCTGAGCTTGTTGCTGGGCTTGTTGTTGAGCATGCTGTTGCTGCTGCTGCTGCTGCTGCTGAACCTGATGAGCTTGCTGCTGCTGTTGCTGATGGTGCTGCTGCTGAGCCTGTTGCTGTTGGAAGGCATGCTGTTGCAAGAGCTGCATCATTTCCATTTGCACACGATGCATATCCTGCGGAGCGATTGGCTGAGCGGCAAACATGCTCATGAAGTTGTTGATTTGCTGTTGCTGTTGAGCCGCAGCAGCCGCTGCAGCGGCGGCTTGCTGTTGCTGCTGCTGCTGAAGACGTTCGCGTTCGCGTTCACGCTCGCGCTGCTCCTTTTCACGCTGTTCGCGTTCGCGCGCCGCTTGTGCCGCGGCGGCAGCGGCAGCCGCTTGCTGTTGCTGCATCAGTCTCTGCTGCATTTCCTGTTGCATTTTCATCGCTATCTGAACACATCATAAATAAATCCAATCCGCATTACTCGCACAATCGCTCACCTGTTGCTGCTGTTGTTGCTGCAACATCGCCAACTGCTCATGCTGCTGCTGTTGCTGGAGAACGGCGAAGAATGCTTGAAGAGGATCACCGGCGACCATATTGAACGCCTGCTGTGGCTGCGAGGCCATTGGGACCATGAACTGGCGGTTAATCTGCTCAATGATCTGCGGTGTGAGCCCATTCGGAATCATTCCGTTCGCAAGCGAATGCAATAATTGCGGTGGAACTTGTGCGCTCATCTGCTCCTTTTTGAGTTGCGGCGGAGCGCCGGGCATCTGCGAATGCAATTGTGGTCCGGCATGCGCAGCGTTTGCCGCGTTCGCCGCCGCAGCCGCCTCGGCATCCGCTTTTCGCTTCTCCTTCTCTCTTCGCTTGACGTCCCACACACTACCTTCCTACAAAATTATCGCGTTTTAGACACTGAAAACTAAAAATCTAGGTGATTACCTTGAATTTGAATATGAGATCTGTGCGAGCACACCGCTGTCCGCAGCTTCTCACGAATGCGCGAACGAAATTCGCATTTTGGGTGTCGCAAATCACCTCGCTTCCAATCGTGTACGTGTCTTCCGCATTATCGGGCGTCACATTTTCATCATCCTCATCATCAATCTGTTCATCCTCCTTCTTTGAGCTCTCTCCCTCAGATGTGGTAGCAGTCTAAAATCAAACCATTTTCCTATAATCCCATTAGTTCTTCTATCTTACCTGAATGACACCATTGCTTATCTCGCCATTCACCGGCTTCGCAGCTTCTGGCTCATCCTTCTTGACACCATTCGTCGTCGGCTTCGAATCGTTGGAATCGTCGCCTTCATCAATCATCATTTTGCAATCATCATCGTCCGAATCGATATCCTGCAAGTTATTTGACGATGAAACATTGAGGCAAGATCAACAACCAACCATCTTTGGTTTTTTCGGTGTCGTTTCACCATTCTTCACGTGCCCATTCTCCAATGAACCGTTTACAATGCCATTGGTGTTAGCCGGCGGCGACACCGATGGCGACGGCGCATTCGAGCACGACGCCTGCTGCATTTGCTGATTCAGAGGCCGTTTGCCATTACGCTTCGCGCTTCCATTAACACGCTTCGACGGCGAGCCTTCGTCATGATTCGCTCCGTTTACCGCCGGCGATCGTGTTCTGTCGGGGGTCTCACTCATCGATGACGGTGTTCTGAAACATTCATTATTGCAATGCGAATAAGGGCAAACAAGGCCGGATGAAATAAAAAAGAACCGATAAGGGGACAAACACTTAAATACACACACACATGTATATGTATATATATATATAGACACATAGATATATACAGACAGATAGACACACACATAGACTAAATAGAAGTCAGCGATTCGAAAAAAATGGCGGATTGATTGATCATACATTTTAACACCGATACGCAGTCGATAATGATTGCGGCGAAAACCCATTAAATTGGGCAAATGCCAACAAAGCAGTAGAATCAGCGTTAAAAAGCAAAAATGAAATGGAAAAAAAATAAATAACACACATCGAGCGGAATTGCTGCGGGTTCTCGTTGACATACATACTGACACTTGAGAGGTAACGCAAAAGAAACGAGGAGGTCCGTCAGTCGCAAAAAAAAGAGTATCAAATACGCAGAACAACCAAAAAAAACTTTACTTTTGCCTGAACGCGCGAGCGAGCGAGTGCGCGCGTAGCGCAAGAGAAGAGTGCGCGCACGAGACGAAGCTGACACCACGGGGCAAATGCGAAAGAAGAACAACTACAAAAAACAGAGGGAGGAACGAGAGAAAAAAAAACGAGTAAAGTGTGAGAATAATACTGTTTGCATTGGGGCGCTCGCGCGCGATTTTCAAGGCTCGTCACCTCCGGCCGAGCTCAAACATTGTCAATGTTCTTCCAAGAGGCCGAGAACAGAGACCGGACATTAGTTCAAGAGTCATTTCTTTGGCAGAATGAAATTCGCGCGCGCGCGCGCGCACATACACACAGATGGTCGCGCAACAACAGATGACAGCAACAACCAAAAAAACCAAGTGGCAATCGATATAGTGCATTGTCGTTGAGTGCGTGTGCACACGCGAGCGAGCGCGCGCGCGCGGACCGACAGACGAGCTCGTTGCCGCAGCCGCCCCGCCGCAATCCAAAGGCCCTCGTGCCTGCTCTCACCTCAGCCGATTGCCCCGATGGACAGGCCCCCGCCGACAACTTGCCGATTGAACATTGCTACCAGCCAAACACAACAAATGTTTGTGTATGTATGTATGTGTGTGTGTGTGTGTGAGTGAGTGAGCGAGAGTCGCCAAAATGTTGTTATGATGATTAAACAAAAAAGAGAAAAGTTCTAATAAGGAGCGAGATGGAATTACGCAATTAATATGGGAACAAAAACGTAGAAAAGCTCAAAAACATCAACAACGAAAACAAGCGCAACGGGCAGAAGAGGGAGTAGGTGAGAAGAACAGCCTGCATATAGGCAGGCGCGAAGAAGAGTTCTCCCACCCCCCTCAGAACATATGTGTCTGTGCCGCCGCCGCCGCCGTCGTCGTCGTCGTCGCCACTGCTGCGCGCGTGTGAGTGCGTGTCTCTATGTGTTGTTATAATTGTTACGTACACGTTTCCTGACGACGTCGAGAAGAAGAGAAGAGAGTGGCGACACACGGAAATTATGAAGAACAAGACCGAATGAGTGATGATGAAAATAGAGGGAGGAGGGGTGGGGCGGAAAAAATAACCAAACAACTAACCAACTAACGAACAAGACACATTGAGCGACAGGAAAAACTAATTAACAATCAACCACCCCAACATCCATCTACTACGACTATATAAACGAGACGAATGACGAAATCAAAAGAATGACGAGAAAGAAAAAGATGAAGAAAAAAATAGAAGAGGGAAAGTAGTCGAACACGCGGCTCCACGGAGTCACCACCACCGCCCCGCCACACAGCTGTCTTATCAATTGTAATGTGCCAGCAACTAAAAATGGGCATTTGGAAAGCGCCTCAAAACGATTTCCTTATCGCAATTCGTTCGCAACATAATAAACCAACCATGTAGATAGCGCGGGGAGGAGTTGAGAAAAAGTGCAACAAGCGTTGAAATGTTGAAACTATCGATCACGTGAAACACCTATAAATGACACACACACACACACACACACACACACACACACACACACACACACACACACACACACACACACACACACACACACACACACACACACACACACACACACACACACACACACACACACACACACACACACACACACACACACACACACACACACACACACACACACACACACACACACACACACACACACACACACACACACACACACACACACACACACACACACACACACACACACAGATTTACACAACACAAGACAAGACATTCATATATTAAAACAAATTGGAAATGAAATGAAAAACAAAAAATTAACGATCAACGCAAAACCTTGACGAAATAAAAATGAACGACAACAGGTTTTAATAAGTGATGATGATAAACAAAATGATGAACGAAACCGAAAAAAAATTGTTAAAGTTTTCGTATTTGAACGAGGCGCATGACCGCGACGCAGAAATCTCTCGCGAATCGTACGCCTACCGTGTGCTTATTGTCTTTTTCTTTGAAGAATGTCACAAATAGTAATTGAAACTTGGTATTTCAACCACTAGTCTGATCAACATGCAGGCGCATTTTTTTTTTCAGTCAAGGTTTTTGTGTTGAAAAACACGGGTGCTTTTTGCTGGTGTCGTCGCTTCTAGCAGTACGTACCTTTTTCGATTATTCTCCTTCTTTCCGGCCCTGGTGCGAACACCGCTCTCCTCCTCGTCGTTCGAGTTGGCTCGTTTGAACAGACACGCCGGAACAGTCGCCGGTTTCTCGACACTTCGCAATTGGCCGTACTTTTTATAATGCACCCGGCATGTGGTGCACAACAGAAGGTTGTTGGCGTGATGCCAATCTTTGCTTTCTACAAAAAAAAACAAATCAACTTATGCATTCGCCGAAAACGACGACAACAAACCGGTTCCGAAGCAGTGATGGCACGCTCTACCCGAAGGTCCGTTATTCTCAACATCGCTTTCCGATGCCGAATCAAAATCGAGATATTCGGTAGACGTTGTCCGCGAGACCTTCGTCTTCTCGTTTTTCGGCCGCTTGATGACCGTTTGATTGACACGCCGAGTGGTTTGTTTGGGTTTCGTCGCCTCAGGAGTCTTCTTCCACAAATAGTAATAAGCCACCAATTGCTCCTGCAAAAACAATCCGATTTCGTTTCGCCAAATTCAATTCGCTTCGTAGCCAATGTTTCTTACTACTACTTCAAAATAGTTTACCTATCAAGTTTACAGAAATGCCTCAAAAACTATCATATGCGATTCTCTCCCCTCTCATCTTCACGACCCTCCTCCTATTCACATGTGCTCAAATACAACGAACAAACACACGATCAACAACTATTTGCATTGTAAAGAAGGTGCCCAAAAAAGAATAAGACGAATAGAAGAAAAAAAAACGATGTTGGCGGCCAAGCCAAGCCGACAGAACGAGACGCGAGAAAGTGTCATGTTTGCTCTCTTACTACCGATGTATTTATTTATTTGTTTATTTATTTATGTACACAAGTGTGTTTTCCGAACACATTATGATGAATGTTTGACAAGATCAAAAGAAACTTACGCGGCTATGATGTGGCAGAAGTTCGCGATGGATTCGAGAAAAATTCTTTCCAAGCGACTTGATGCCCTTCGCGAATTTCTGAAAAACAAAACCCCATTAATTATTGAATTCAAGATGATGTGCCGACCTTTGCATCATCGGCGGTCATATAATCAACATCCGAGGCGAGAAGAATATCATTGGCGGCCATCTCATTGAGTGCGTCGTCGATTTTGTAGCCGCTTCGATGCAACTGACAAATCGCCTCATCCATCAATAAGTCGCTAACCTATAAATGTTCCCAATTTAGAATTGCCTTCAATTCATTTTTTTTCGATTTCAGCTAACCCTCGCGTTCTTCTGCGAATCCAACATCGACACATTCGAAAGTGTGTAGTTGCGATATGTACGCGCCAATCGGATATAAACCGCTTCCGATTGTTCGTCGATACATCCGGGTCGGTAGACGAGCTCATCGCGGTCCTTCTCGTCACCGACACTACATTCAGCGACCGGGGGCAGTGTTGCCTGCAAAAACACAATTCAATTTGGGCCGACAATTTCCGCATTTTGAGTGTGCTTCGGAAATTACCAATCAACGAATATCTTCTATATTTAGCGCGCGCGAGAGCGAATTCTAATTTCCTAGAACAACTCCAAAATTTGTATACACATATAAATATATATTGGCTCAAATTTGTCTCATAATTATGAAGTGTCAATTTAAAGGGAAAATGAAATTATATCTAGCATATCATTAGAAAAATACAGCCGAATGGTGTCAAATAAACGAAATACTACACTCCCATATGACCATTTATAAAGTCTCGCTTCTCCCGAAAACATGACGCGAGAATAAACATTTTGCTCTGAACTTTGCAATTTTGAATTTTTCTGTGCAGCAATTTTCGTCGAAATGAAAACAACCTGCCAACGAATACACATTAAAAACGGCGAAAAATAGAGTCTCGTTAAACATTGATGAGCTCTTTGGCTCACTTGAATGACAGAAGGATCGCTTAGAAGTGGAACATGCAAAACTAAGCAGAAACTAAATCTCCCTACATGATTCAGAAAAAAAGCTCAAATATTATAAATTAATCATTCGTTTTCGTTTGCGGTTTTTCTCTTTTAGAAGCTTAAAAAACACGTGTCATATATCAAAGAATTTACGATTCTTTTCGGAAGTTTTTTTTTTTCACAGCTACGTTTCAATATCCAATGTAGTGAGAAAAAAAAACACGAAGAAGAAAAAGAAAAAGACGAAGAAGATGAAAACAATAAATCTTCCACTGATAAAAAAATGTAATAGTTTCAGATAAGATGGTGGATGGATTGATACACCTGTCGAAAACGAACCGCCGAAACGTTTGATGTGACTGCGAATACATCGTCATCACAAAACAAATGATTTCGGGGGACGAAGTGACGATAAATAAGCGATCAGTTTCGGGGGTCGACATTAAAACATCGTCAATTGATTCGTTTTATTTAATTAAATTTTTTCTTAATAAAAATCCTTTTAAATAATAAAAATTGCTTTCTTCACGAATTGAGCATAATAAGCTTCTGCGTAACTGCACAATTTTGTGTTGCAACCTAGTAGTCGAAGCCAAAGTTACAAATTGCAATAGCGCATACTCTTTTTCTTGCTGTTGCTAGGGGAGTAAAAAGCTAATATTGACGCAATTTTTCCAACTCCAAATCAAATAAACGTCATTAAATAATAATAAGAATAAGAATTATTGGCTGGGCATACCTGGAACGCGTCGCCAACGCGAATCTGATATTGGATTGACGACAGTTTGCTGGAATCCTGGTTGAAATGCAGACACGAGAAAAATGTGTCGTTGTCGCGACTGAAATCGGCCACCGTTCGGGCCTGCTTGATATCGTTGACGTACTCCACAGTGCACTTTCCCCTATAACAATAACATTGATATTTCTGTTTTATTTTTTCATTATCTCAATTGATTTACTAATGAAGTTAAGAGGAATAATGAAAATCGATGGGAAAAAGATGGGAGAACATCCTAAATTTAAACCCCATGAGGCAGAAGCACAAAATGACGAGCATTCGCTTGTCGACACAGAAAAAAAAACAAATTAAATTAGAAATCTTCGATGAGAGATGCAAATGGGCCAATAGCGCCTAAAAACGAAACAAAATGCGAACAAAAATTTTAACAAGGAGCTTGATGGCGAGAAGCGGCGAAAGAAAAAAAACTCTAAAAAAGGAAATAAAATAAAATGGAACCACCCAGAGCGATGACGACAACGAGTATGAGAATACGCGAGTTTTTGAGGCACGCACACATACACAAAAATTGCAACAAGAAGAGCACCAACCAAAACGACGAATCAGACGGCCATACACACTTGTTTCTTTTCTTTTCAATTCTTCCTCTTTCCAGCTCATTTTCCGGTATATACACACACATACACATAGCACGCACGCTTATTCATTCATCAAGAAAAAAACTGACCACTGAATTCAGAAACGACTCGACCAAAGTGAAAAAAAAAGAAACGAGGCAGTATGACCGCCCAAAAAAATGGGCAGTGAGCGAATTTTCACTTTTTCACCACCAGCATTTTTCCCTTCGAAAAAAACGTTGTTATACATAATAGGCGGCAAAATTACATATATACAACAATGAATTGGTTGGAAATAACAACAGAAAGTGATCAGGACGAAAATTCGCGCGAAATGGGCAATCTGCCAACAAGCGGGGGGTCGCGACGCATCGGTCATATGATGCCTCCTGACCTGACACCAAACCCAACAGCACAAAAAAAAAACGACATAATTGGGAAATACTAGGCGATGCGAGAGATGCAACGAGTCAGGGACATCGCACTATATCGATTGAACTTGCAAGAAACATTATGTTTTTCATTCGAGGAGGTTCAGAACAAACAAAAATCAACAAAAACAACAACAAGTAAAATATTGGCAATCTCGCTGGCTAAATGACAATTTTTTTCATTATTTTTATGGAGACAAGCATGCCAACGTTATGAATCAAACAGCAGCGATAATTCCACAAAAAAGGATTTACGGATAATCGCGTAAGCAGTTTCAAATGTCAATGTGAGGCAAAAGAAATGAAAAGAACTACAACAACAACAACAACAAAAACCAAATATGGACAGTGGTCCAAGGCTAACCGCGCAGTTGAGTGAGTGAGAAAAACGGCGAAGAGGCAAGAAGGAAAACAACAACGACGACGAAGCGAGTGACGACGACAACGACGATCAAAGAAGAAGAAGACGAAGAAAAATGAGGAGAAATGTGCTATTGGCATACGTTTAAGGATGTGATTTCCGCTATCGCCAGCTGATTTATTGCGAACACCGGGTGGCAAACATTCTATCAAAGTTCAACAACGCCAACAGCTGAACAAGATGCACGGGGCGATGAAAGAACACGATTGCTCAACTGCGATATTGCTCGTTTCTTCTATTCTGCTCGGGTGGCAAAGACATCGCGGCGAGCAACAACAACAGCGGCGGCGGCTCTAAAATTCGTCACCAACCTTGGGATTGGTCCCACTCCGCACACACACACACATATATTCACAAAAGAGGAACCGATTCAATTAATGCGACATCAAAATTCAATTATCTTCTCGACAAATGACCGACTAATAATGAGATGGATAATCGAGTGAAAAACGCTCCCCGAGGAAGCCAATTGTCATTGGCGCCAAACGCGCGCAACAAAAAAAACTATGCGCGCGAGCGCTTCCTTCTCATTTCCTTCTCAGCCGAGCCTTGGCACGAGTTCGCCTCAAATTTCAAAACAAATATGTCCGCTTGACATAAGCAATGCGAATATATATATATATAGATATGTTTGTGCATTTTGCAATTGTTGGCGCTGGTTCAGTTTGGATTGAATAAAATTTGATGAAACGCGCGGCAGTAGTAGTTGAAAAGAATGCGAAAAGGAAACGAAAGCTGAGCGACAACACACACACGCAAAAAAAAAACATTGCAAGAAATTGACAACTCTTTTAAACAGACAACGATTCCCACGAGGCGAATAAATCATCAAATGTGGGCGATCAAAAATAATTCGTTTCTCGTCAAAGCCGATTCGAAAGCGACATATGCCCTCGTCGGAGTGGTGCACACTACCAGCTAGCTCCAGCCGGCTCACTTTTCGCACGTGTTCACCACCATTCATTGTTTCACTTGCTAATTGTTAGCCGACAAATATTTGCTTTTGAGAAAGGGATCAGAGAAAATAAATGACCAAACACAAGAAACAAGGAGAAAAAGGCAACAAACCTCAAACATGACACCGGTTGTGTTATCGAGATTTCCGAATTGAACAGCTCGCGATTTAGTGAAACCTGAAATAATATGATAATGATTAATTTATTTCCTCCTAATCGCTCTGCAAATGTATTATTTTGGGACTAGGAATCCCCCGATTTAGCCTTGAACAAAACCTATTTGATTAATTAGCTAATTTTAACGATCAAACTGCGCCCGACAAAAATAGAATTTATCGAAGGGATTTCCACAAAATTAATTTTGGCACCATCTCTTTTTTTTGAAATCTTTAATTAATTTCCATTCTCGATAAATTTAAATTAAAAATTTAACAATGAGTTTACTCATTTAAATTTAAAAAGAGAAATTAATAAATTGCAAATTTATCATTATTTAATTAACTACGTGATTTTAATTATATACTAATTAATATCATTCATTTTATTATTTTGATATTTGAAAATTGTGACATTTTAATGACACTTGTGAGTTAATTCTATGGCGAAATTTCGAATGAAAAATTTCGGAAGTCAATGGGGTTTTTTTTAATTAACTGTGGTTTAAAATTTTGAAAATGCAATGCTTCTTCACGTTTGAAATCCCAAATTTCCGTATGTGGGTGATCTATTCATTCGTCTAACAAAAGACTTACAGGACACAGGTGTGGATTGATGTTCAATTCAGCGCGCTCCTGTTTCATCAAATTCAGCGAAATCTCAGGTATGTCTTCGGCACGAAAATATCTCGTCAGCTTCATCACGACATGCTCGCGTTTTGTCTGCAAATATCATATTGTTGACCCCCATACATAATCGCATACATATATACAATCATAATCGTAAAATTTCTGGCGGATACATTTATTCGCATAATAAACGCCGAGGTTTTTATGGGCAGAATTCAATTGTTGCCGTCTCCATCACCGCATTTTACGGTCCTCCGGTTTTATGTTCTTGTCGAAAAAAAAATCACAATAATAATAATACTACATACTACCGTAGCCGTGTTTACTATCCATGCCGCGCTCTTCTTTTTGTGTCACAACTCATGATGGATATGCGCAATCGTTGCGTCATCACTTTCCCCCCAAACCGATCGACATTTCTGGGTTCGCACTAATCAAAACGAGAGTTGGCGACAAAAAAAATAAATTTGAACAATGCCCCGTTTGTCCGAATGCTCAGGCAAATCGAATAAAATATTTTGAGATTCATTGAGAAACTAACGTGTCTCTATAATATTTTAGATTTTTCTCAATGAACTTTAGAAATTATAATAAGATTTTAAAATTTATTGAGATAATTTAGAATTTGCTCAATAAATTTTAGAAAATCTTATAAGATTAAAAAAAATATTTTTTTTTTTAATTTAGCGATTCTCAATAAGTTTTAGAAAGTATCAATAGACTTTAGAATTTCTCAAAATATTTTAGAGTTTATCATTGAATATTTGATTCTCAAAATATTTTATTTGATTTACCTCAGTGGTTGGTCAGCCCTGGCAAAAAACCCGTCGAGATTCCCATAAAATCTACATCATTCGGTTTTAATGCTAAAAGTGTGTCGAAACTGGCGAATTACTGCAATTGTAAACCATACAGTCTTTCAATTGGTCATTTTCCTCATTACGTCAAGTATTCCGCGTTAGTTAAGCCTCAATTATATCCTCAATTATATTTGACGGTTTTCGGAGCCAGTTAAGCTCGAACCACTTGGTTACATGACAACTTTCGATACCACCACAATTTGTGCGAAGGCCAGCTTTCATCGCGACATTGATGGTCGTCCGCACCGTCTCGCAACACTAATCGGTAGTTAAACAAACAAACGAACCACTAACGTCAACAATGATCCCGCGCAATTCAGCATTTACCCCTTTTCTAAAAAAAGAAGAAATCTCATCGCACAAAATCAAGCTCGTCGCGCCATGAAAAAGGTCCCCAGGAACTTCTCACAATAAATTGGAGAAACACGGCAGCAAACCAATGCGACAAATACACACACACAGAGAAGACCAACGGCACGAATAATTCATTGACATTCGCCCCGTCGTTTGTCTGCACATCCCAAATTGCGAAAAAATATCGTTTTTCAACGAAGAGCCCGGCAACAAGTTCAAACGATGAGGATTACGGTTAGGCAATCTCAAAAACACCATTCCGCAGGTGTCAGCCCGCTGAGATAATCCTTTCGTACGACGAACCGACGATGCGCAATTCACCTTCTAATCCCATCCGGTGTTCACCGCTCTCATTAATGCGTACGTGCGTGTGTGTGTGTGCCCAACCATCCAATATATAATGGTTCTTTCGGTGTTTTCTTTACAATACACCTCTCCACAATTTCTACCATGTCGATGTGCGGCGGGCGAAAAGAAGCAGCTCAACTGGGCAAGCGCAAATATTTGTTTTCATAAGGTTTATGGTCACGAAAAACAGTTATGATATGCGGCGAGGCCTCGGCATCAGAATCATATGTAACTATTTGGTACGAATCAATTAAGCCAAAACGATTCCGATCCCCCTTGCTGCTCAATTCTCAACAAAAATGCTCAAACGTGTCGCACGATGAACAACTCCCTGGAGATGGAAAGGGAATCTTCCCCCTCCCCCATTCTACACCCCAAAAATGCCATTATCCTATCAAAATCGGAGTCCGCCGACGTCGTCGTTTCATACATCTTTTTAGGAGCGCGTACAAAGAAGCGACATCGTCTCCTAGCGCCTCTTGATGATCGCAGTATCAAATTACACAACAACGCGATGAATGAAAACCGTGAATTATAATAGTTTTCCGCGCAACGCAAAGAAGGGGGCAAATTAGGCAAGGTCGAGTTGATTTTGTCCATGAAAAGCAGCCAACTGTGGTTCGATCATCGTAAAATAATTAAGATTTGTCGGAGCGCCACAAATCAAAAAGCGCTCATCTATTCGCGTGTCAATCCCCTCTCCTTTGTGTAATGCGGCAAATCGGAACATCTGCGTCAACGCGGCTACGGAAGAAAAAAATGCAAAAAGTCGCATCGGTGACCAATATACCAAATAAGACATTGAATAACTCCCCGAATGGCGATTTTTTTTGCAGAAGCCGCAGCAAAAATTGGAATTCGCTTTCCTATTTTTTTGTGGCGCGGCTCGCTCTTTCAACAAAAAAATTCAATTATAAATTACACTTCGCCGTGCGTTGTGTATGCATGTTTGTATGTGTCGTAATATTGTTTTTTTTTTCGATTCTGTTTTACTCTCTCATTCCTATGTTTTTTTTTGGACCTCCCCCCCCCCCGTATTTTTGTGCTTAAAAACTTCTCACACGAGTAAATTTGGCAACAAACCGCCAATATTTCACGGAGCACACCACACAAAAAAAGCGCCCGAGAACAACAAGTAGAGGGCGGCGGGTGGCAAGACGACGGGCAAAAAGCGAATGCATGAGAAATGAAATTCCTATTGTGGCGAAAACGTAGGACAACACTTCAAAGAACACTTGTTGCCGTTTAAATAAATCCTTTTATCAATACGGTCGAAAGTTGTCTCGACAAAACATAGAAATTTAAACCTTTAAAACTTTTTTTTTACATTTTTTCTTGTGAAATTAAGAAAACACACAGCTTCGGCTAATGGTCAAAATACGATTATCCTTTTTAGGAAGACTTCCCGTGATGAAAATCATGTGATCCTGAAACCCTGAAGAAACCCATTTCATAATATTTTGAATACCAAATCCCTAATGTGGCAGTAAAAAAAAAGAACCAGCGTTCTATATATATGCGCGCGCTCCTCATTCATTTCAAATCATTTTCGCGACATTGGTGTATGTGCGCGGGGCTAATCTGCATAACCCATCGCGCCCTTCGTTTTGCCGGTGGTTGACGAGTATCTTGGTCATTCTCAAGATATGTCATTCGGTGCCAATTAGACAATGAGCGACGCAAAGGGAAACGAGGAGGAAGGCCGAGAATAAGCGAGAGCGCGTAACTCAACCGGCCGGCCGCACGAACGAACGAGCCACCAATTGTGCACACATTGTCGTCGACGACGACGATGTGCGCAATCGAGTAAACTATAATTTGACGGCAACTTGCTGCTCGATGATGAATAAAAACCATTAAACAAAATGACTTATTATAAACACTAAGAAATTTTGCAACAATCACTCAAGACTGGTGGAAAAGTATAAACTATAATTCGATATATCCAGAAAGATCCTAATCGAATTATCCGCTAATCCTTTGAATTTGGATAACGATGGTTTCAAAAAAAAACTTTACAACCTGTGGCAACACAATAAACAACATATGTCTTATTGAATTTGAAAATTTGAAGTTCAAATGAAACACAAGATTGATGTTCGTTTCAACTGCTCAACTACTGCTAATTTGTTCCCCCCGTTTTGCCACTTATACCAGAAAACATAAGCACACATTGAATTGGATGCGCCTCAAGAAGCAACTAGGAAGACCATCTGTCACCATCAGCGAAGGCCGAAACCTCGACAAGTATTAATCGTCAGCCCGTTTTTCCTCTGGTTTACCATTAAAAAAATAAATAACCTACATATTTGAAACTATTGATGACGGCGATCACGTATGGTTCGGATGGCGAAATCTCGACGAACACGCAGTCCTTCAAATGGTACATAACGTTGTCATGCGCCTCGAATCCCTTCAAATCACCGTCTTCCCGAAACCGGAAAACCTGCAAAATTTTGGTTTTCCATTCATTCCTTCTTTTTTGCGGTGGTGGTAGCAGTAATAAAATCAACATATGTGGTTCCCATTCAACTCTCTATCAATTCGGCGGCCCCGCACCCTCTTCAACATTTAGTGGCAGCAGCAGGGGCGGAGGAGAATGAGATGAAGATGAAGGAGAAGGAGAAGAAGAACGAGAAGCGTCAAAAAGTGGAAATGTGTTATTTGACACCTCTTCAAAATGTTCAACGTAATTGTCTCGTGTTTGTGTGTATTTTGTAGAAATTTGCATTGTTTTCGCCAAACAAACGCTCCCCCCACGCGGCAACATCCTAATCTGCCTCAAAAACAATCGGTCGGTGACGGATTAAAAGCGCGTTATAAATGAAACGACTTCATACATTATTCCGGCAGCGAACGATCAAAACGACCTTGCCCAAATAATACAAGAGGGCAATTTTAGAACTAGATATATATATATATACATATATCAAGGCCTCTTTGGATGGTTGCGTGCACAAACACGAGCCATAAGCCAGCGTGTTGCGCAATTCTAGGTACGCCGCTCAAGCGTCAATTTACAAAAGTTCGCAATGATGTAATATATGCGAGAATCTATGAAATACCGATTTTCTTTTTTTTTCCCGCTAATTTATAATTCAAAATTCACTAAGAAAACACTCAATCATTTTGAGTTGCAAACATTTCCGCGCTTTTGACACTCGCCGCCCCATAAAAATGATCTTATTCTCGCCTGGCGTTCGCTCGTCGTGCTCTCTCGCGCTCTCGCAATTTTACGTTGTGTCGCGAAACGCGTGCGCTTATCTGCGCTCTCTTCAATGACGGACTTGTGGAACAATTAATTGGTGTTTTTGTTTGGAACGCGTATTAAAGCTCAATTACAAATATGCAATTTTTTCTTTGGAGGCATTTTCGGCGAATCCGACGAGAATTCGATATTGAGTTGAATGGGCACAATGATGTATGCGGGGCTCTCACCTTTCCGCGGCAATTGCGATCGGATTTGCCATTGAGACTATAATAGCACGGCTCGATGTCATAATATTTCTGGGAAAACTCTGGAGTTTCCGATGGTCCCGATGATGACATCGGAGACGAGGTGCTATCTGCAAAACATTTATTACAGTTACGGAAAACGTGTTATCAAAAAAATTTCTTTGCGTACACCTTATATATGTAATGACGAGTGTTTCTGATAACGAAACGAAAGGCTCCGGATAAACTAAATTTTTTTAATAAAATAAAAAATAAATCTAGAACCCAAATTTCTAAAAATAATGAGGACGAAATAATTACCATTAAAAAAATTTGAAGGCGGGATTTCAATTGGCCCCCTTGGCATGTTGCAAATGCAAAACGTGCGCACAGTTGTTGTTTTTTTCATTTAATTTTTGCCAAACTCACAAACCTCGGCTATTTTCTTCCGAATTCGAACTACCGCACTCTTCCACTTTGGCCATCGTGTTGACAGTGAAAGGCACCGGAAAGGACGCGTTCAGTGATATTGGGCGAACGAGAAGAAGTCAATAATAGGCAACGATGATTAATTGAGTTTCTGAAATTGGTTAAATAAGTTAACGAAATCAAAAGCGCGGTGCACAAAGCAATAAATAAAGCAACAACATAATTTTTTGCTGTTTGTAGCACTACAATGATGAACTGGTCGTAGGAGGCAATGCGTGTATAATAGTGTAAATACCAGTGAGTGTGGTGGCGACGGTACCACTAACTACTATAAAAAAAAAGCAAAGAGGGTGGAGTGACATATCGAGAATTGTGGCCGCAGACTAAAGAAAACGAGAAAAGAAATGAAAAGAAAAAAGATGAAACAGCAGTGCGAAAAAAAATAACAGAGTTGGGACCAGTTGAGTTCACGGAGAATTGGTCAAAAAATTGAGAGCATGTGTTTGGTTTCGCGCGAGGCCGAAGAAGTTGAATATAATATACATGCAATCTAAGGCGATTATCAAATAAAACAACGTTCGCGCTTCCGACAAATTTCCCACGAAATTCGAATTAAAAATGACGGAAGCTGAAAACAGCTGACTAAAGCATAGTGTGAAATGTAACATAGTAAGTGAAGTCAAATGACAAAAATCAGTGCGGCTGACGACCCCAGCGCGTTCAGATTGTGTGTGTGTGTACATGTCTACTCCACCCCTCCACTCCTGACCGTCCCGAGACAAGGCGATGGAAACGCAGACAATTGGCTGTGGGTGGAGATTTGCTGACCTACTGTATTAGAGCAGATTCAAGTGCAATCGAAGTTGTAAGCAAAAACTGTTTTTTGGGACACGATTTGTGGTGCACCAGAAGCACCGCTGGCAGAATGATGAATACGAGGAAAATGAAGAAGCTGCCCTCTTTTTCTATGGGCCTCTCCATCGTTTTGATATATATCTATCTCAAGTTTTGAACAAAATGCGCCTTGCAATTATAATAATAATAATAATACCAAAAACGAGAAAAAAAAGAGCCCATCTCAAAGTGTCACTGAATATTTACCACACACGCATATCAGCGAAAATGATAAAGTATGAATGAATCATTTTGAGCATACTTGAAACATCAAAACGAAATTATTGATATTGAAGAGGAGATCTGAGGTGAAATGAAAAATGATGATGATCTGATTAATAATCGCTTTAAAATAATAGGCAAGATAGGTTGGTAAACGCATTTCGAGGCGGGAAACAGAGAGGGAGAGAGAGAGACATTCACAATGACGGTCGTCCTCCTCTCCCCACTTCTCCTCCCTCCAAAAATATGGGAGGGGGAGGAGTGTAGAAACAGCGGCAGATGGTGCGCATTATAGTATACGGGACTAACTAGCTAAACGAACGGGACCAATGCAACTTTTGAGAGCGGGACCCTCGTTCGAATTAAAACAACAATAACAACAGCCGAAAGGAGGCCGCGACTCAGTAGTGTGGTAATAATGAAAACAAAAACAACTGAGAAATTTCTATTTCGTTTTTTTTTCTTCTTCTTTCTTCTGCCTTGAGAATATGACTGAATGAGAACAAAAATGTGACACATGAGAAGTCGGAAAAACATCAATTCACGACGACAATTATCATGATAAGATAAG
Organism: Caenorhabditis bovis; assembly: GCA_902829315.1. Taxonomy (NCBI): domain Eukaryota; kingdom Metazoa; phylum Nematoda; class Chromadorea; order Rhabditida; family Rhabditidae; genus Caenorhabditis; species Caenorhabditis bovis. Next base: position 4,696,505 of record CADEPM010000004.1, on the reverse strand, counting down.
AGGAGAGTTGAGAAATACAAATGGGGAGCATCGCGGAGCCGCCACGAAATCCATACGAAGATATGGATGGTGTAATAAAATACGAAATGCGACCTTCTTCGAAACGAACGCTTAAGCAAGCAATATTCCTCAAAATTGGATTATTTGAAGAGAATATGACATTGCCTGCGTCTCTTGCTCGCTGGAGTTGCCGATCAGCTACAAAGGTCAATAAGGCCACGTGAACCGGAGGAAGTGTCTCATAAGGATTATTGAGGATAGGAAGGGAATATCGAAAATGAAGCAACACATGTTTGCTTGGTTAATTATCTTCTTTTTTTTTGGTCAACGCTTTTTTATTTTTAGCCGTGTGTACGCGAGCCCCCCCCTCGGCTCGATCAAGAAATTACATTCAAGTTTTGTTGTTGAGCCGCCGTGTCCCCTTTTACGCGCGGCCACACCGCATATAAAAACAAGTGTTGGTTGGACGAATCCAAGTGTGTAGGTCGGTTGGGCCAACGACGCCGCGGCGGCCGCCGCCGACGATGCGTCGACAAACAGCGAAAAAAAATGTTCGAAACGAATTGACGCATGAGTGCGTGCGTGCGGCGTAAGGGCTTGCGCGCTAAAATTGACAGCTTGCGGCTGGCTACTCGAGAATGAATTGAAAGAAAAAAAAACACAAACGAGTCGGCAGATAAAACGAAGAGGTTGCCAAAAGTCATAAATTACCATCTTGTTATTGCTGACGCTATCAACTAAACACTTTCTGGTACGAAAGTGTCAGAATGCAAACGCAGCAAATGATTAAAGTCTGATAAAGACGTTCACGTCTCCAGATTTGAACTCTACTCCCATTCTATCATTCTCGTGTCAAGAGACCCCCCCCTCCCAACACCGCCAAACACAAATGTATGTATTTTTTCACTCTGTGCGTAATTGCGCGTAAAACCGGATGCGTGCAATGCCAAAATTGTTCAAGACAATTTGATTAGCAAGACGGGGGAGGCCGAGTAGCTTCTCGTCGCCGCCGCGTCCAAAACCATATAACCGTTTCGGGGGGGGGGTCTCATCTTCGATGTGCCGTCTTGAACCACGAATATTATTGATGATGATCGCTGGGTGGTGAAATCGAAAAGCAAACTCAAGGGGGAGGACGCCGAGTGAAAAGGAATCGAGCAAACAAGATAAGCAACCACCGCGATGGCTAGACCCGCAAAAAGTATATATTAGGTTAACACAAGTATATATGGCTTCTCATCATAATACTGTTCGAAATGTGATCGACACGCGACGAAAATTGAAAAAGCGAAAGTCTCTCCCCCCACCCATCTCCATTTCACAACCAATAGGAACGTTAAGCCTATATAATTATAGGCTAACACCGAAACGAGGGGTTGGTTTACAGAAAGCAAAAAAAAAACAAGCTATCCACAAGAAATGGGATAAGAGTTTCAAGGTCTGCAAATCAAGCAAGAGTCTTGTGAGCGGAAATGCCGATTGGCTAATTGGATGTCTTTCGTTTAACAAATTTCAAAGTTTCGTTGTGTTCGCAATCCCAACTCATTAAACCACCAAACTACTTCTTTTTTTTCAATATAAGGCGTTTGACATAAAATTAATGTGATGGGAGGCTATTAACCCGTGAGAAAAATGTATCGAAAAGCGGTTGTGGTTTGCAAAAAAAAAAATGAAAAGAATTTTTTCTTTGGGGGAATTTGAACTACCGGATTTCTAGAAAACGGTCATCTCCTCGCCAATTTATCTTTGTTTAATTATTTGAGCGTCATGTTATGACTACGGTAGATAAGCGAGGAAATGCGACGCGGGAGACCGAGAGATCGAGAAGACAATAGCGAAACCAATATGGACGACGAAACAGGAGTTGAATGAGGAGGGCGAGGATGAGGTGGGGGGGGGGTGCTGGAGGAAGGAAGGAAGGTCGAGGTGAGCGCACTATTCATGACAGTCATTAACACCTCCAAACTTCTTTTTTGAAATTCCGTTACGCTTAGATATGTAGATAACAAAGGGAATGTCAATTAAAAGCGCATGGCTAGTCGCAACTGAAAACAATTAAGACGCGAGACGAGGTAGTGTGGGAATTTCAAAACCAAAAATGCGGTTTCGACCCATAAAAAGCCATATTTGGAAGAGCGCGAACACAGAATATTTGAGTTGTGTCAAAATTGATTTATGGCTAGTTTCCAAGTACATACTTCACGGAATGGCGAGTTCAACCTTGGATCAGCGAAACCCGCCGCTCGCTCGCGCGCGCAATTCTGCGCCTCCTTCAAACTGTTAATAATATCACCATTTTTTTTTCGTGTCTTATCTCGACAATTATCAATAAGTGGGATGTGTGTGTGTGTGTCATTTGATTGTCGGCAATTTTTGAGAAACCCCTTCGCATTCTCACCTCCGGCCAAAATTCGATTCAAATTGATGCTCGCTGAGCTAATTACACTATGGTAAAACAACATAAAACACACATACACATCACAGGGCAAAAAAAAAGCGGAAACTTCAAAAGTGCCAGTCGCCGCCCATTTTTTCTTCGCTGCCTCCTGCTACGTCCGAAACGCGCTCGAGTGTTTCGGTCTGCGTCTCTCCTCCTCGCACACTCCATCGCCAATGTGTTCTAGTTGGGTTTTGTGTGTGTGCGAGTGTCTATGAATATGACCAGTGCGTAACTTATGAATCACATAATGCGTGAAATGTGTGTACTGTATGGAATCTCGACATATTTGGTACGGAATTTCGACGCGAAAAAAAACAGTACAATCAAAATAGGATCAATTTTTCCCAAGTGAGCTGGCTATTCACATTGTTATTATTATAGCCGAGTGCGAAAATATCAAACGCATCATAATTGAAGAATTTGGATGTTTAATGTAGCAGTGGTATTGCGTTCAGAGTTCATCTGTCACATCCAACCAGATGTTTTGGATTGTGCGGAGACAACTTGTTGGAGAAGCGAGAGACAATGACCCATTATACGCGTTCGGCATAATGGCATAATTAATCCGGCCACGTAATAGATTAATGTGTATCGTTGTAATCGCATTTTGCGAATAGTTTCAAATTGAGCGATTTTGATATTCCGAAAAAGAAACTGCCCCCAATTAATTATCATAATTATCATTTTATCACTCCACTGATTTCGAAAAAAAGATGATCGAGTTCCCTCGATTTGGTCTCATCTCGTCAAACGGAAAACGGCCGCCCATCTTGCGCAATATGTTTCCGCATACCTCGTAATTATGTGCAAAAAGCGGGTCAACAACGGCATGAACGTGTTGCAACTACTATTAGTAGTTGCAACGACGCCGTCAAATCAAGAAGCTTGGAAGGGGGGGGGCGAGTTGAAACGTTCGAGAAGCGAACAGCACCGGATGAATGGCCAAACGAAAACAAACAGAACAAATAAATAAACAAACAAAATGCGAACAACTGAGTAATTCTGAAAATTTTTCATTTCTCTTTTGTATGTCTTCTCTCTCTCTCGCAATTCAAAAAAAAATCTTTGAGGCATTCCGCTTAGGCGAATGTGCGATGGGGAGGAGCATCATGATTGCTACTACTTCGTGCTAAGCAATGGTTTTTTTTTTGGAATCCTTCTCCCCGCTGGTCAACTTGTGTTGTTTTTGCGATCTCTTTAATATTGTGTAGCTGACAACAATAAATGAGAAGCGAATGAACACCGATTGTGCTCGAATTACATCGAGCGACATGCTTGAGCATCATCGTTTCGATGGCTCATTCAAGGTCAACACTCAAATAAATTTGATCTTTGACTCGAAACATTCCGACCAGTGAGTTGTCCCCCCAGCTGTTGATGTTTAGGTTCCTCGACCTCCTCCTCCTCCTCTCCGATGGGAGTTTTGTAGGGGGGAGGGTGCGTGCCGAACCGAACACTGTTCTGGTGGCACATGCACCAAAAAAAATCACACACAAACACACTCTTGAAAAGTCGACTTCCGCGGCGGAAACAAATCATCATCGGCGAGTCGTCGTCGCCAGCAAAACGGTGCCCCGTGGATTGAAAGAGAACACAAATAAGCGAGACGCAGAGACACAACGGAGTGAAGGGACAAAGAAAGACAAGCTCAAAAGCAGCAATTGAAGAGTGTTATATATTATGTGGTGTCGATGGGTGTATGTGTGTGTGTAGAGAAATGGGTGCACATTGCTGGCTAATTGGCGCACACCAGTGGACACCGGGAGATTGCACCATGTCAATTGGGATTTGACCGCAATATAAGGAGACGATGGAGTCTCTCTCTCTTTCTCTCTCACTCGACTACTGTACACTATATTATTATTATTATTAGGATTATTATTACACCGGGGGCTCATCGCAATTTATGATGCACTCAGGAACGACATTAGCTCGTCTCCTTATCAGCAATAAAACGGAAATTCAAAAGAGAGAGAGAGAGAAAACTTGATTTTAGGGCTACTGAGTGTGGGGCACCGCGAATTGACCAACAAAAATGAAACGAAAGCGATTAACCGAGGGGGGGGGGACTTCTTGTTGCTTTTCACGTTTTATAAGTAAAAGTGAAGGCCGACGCGAATTTCGCCCCGCAACGAATTATGAAGATTACGAGAGGAGAACGGTGTCGACGCGATTGGCGACGATGATGACCAGCCGTGAAAATGACGACGCGAAAAAAACGGCACCAAAGGCGGATGAATCAAGGGAACCATTTTGAATAGGTGGAAGAGGGAGGAGGAATTGGCCTCAAAAAAAAGAAAAAAAAACACATATAACACTAAACTGCATAAAAATCGGGGGGATGAGTGGCGGAAAACGCCCCTCTGAATGACCGATTCGGAGGTCAGAAGACCCATTTTGTTGGGTTCTTTTTTTTGCGACAAAAATGAATGATTAGAGTCTGGCGAGGGAAATACACACACAAAATCTGCTAATCAAAAAGTGTTTTGGACGCTCATTAATTTTTTTTTTCGTTTTGCCGATTGCATGATTCACCGATGTCTTCCTTTATTTTTTCTGCACATTCATTATTTATGACAAGTCTTGGCGTTGGGATATCGAAACCTCAAAGTTGTGTAGTCCAAACATGAAAATGCAACAAAAAAGCGACAAAAAGTGACACTAGAAATAGGAGGGAAAATGGAGGGAGGGAGAGGGGAAGGGGGGGGGGAGAGGAGGCGCAGCATTGAACAAACAATCCCCTTCCTCTCCCGTTTTTTTTTTGTCAACCGCACTCAATTCTAGTAAGTGAAACGATGATAAGCGTCATCAAGTGAACTGTGAGAACAACACCCAATTCCAACCACCGCCCGTCACGATCACTGTCGTCCACTTCAGAATTCCCCGAGATCACAACGACGACATTCTGAAAAGAAGGCCGCCGCGGGCACCGGCGAATATTTGAATCATACAGTAGCAATTCTAGTAGTGGTAGCGCTGGGAAAATTGACGAAATGAAAAAGTGGCCTCCAAGGAATTGCGAATATAAAGGCCAAATATAGAGAGAGTGAGTGAGAGAGAATCAGAAAATGAACTGAAATGCGCTGAATTTTCAGCACTGATCAAATGTTGCATGCGACTTTTTTTCTTCCTCAACATCCTCCATTCAACTTCCATTCATCATCCCACATTTTTCTTGTTGTTTTTTTTTTCTTGCGCCTTCAATGAACTAACTAGCTGCAATTGACGTTGAACGACGGACGGCAAAGATTTATGAGCGCCGACTGACGTGCGCTGCGTCTCTCGCTCTCGCGTGCTCACTCGGCCCTCCCGGTTTACCGCCACAAATACATTATGTGTAGTCTGTCCTATATTATTCAAACTATGTGTCGAATTGAGTTGGTAGCGGTGACAGCAGGCAAAAAGAAAATTAATAAACGAAACAATGAGAACGGCGAATTTTTTGGCGCCATCCGCATCGAATTCGCTTCGGCCCGGCCCGTCATTTCGAATCTCACATTTCTACGAGAAATGATGATACAATGCATGATTGATGCTTCGATGATCTGATAGTGTTTTTCGTTTTCACATATCAACCGTATGATCGCGGCATCGAGGCAGACAGCGGTTCAAACACAGCTGATCGCTATCAATCGCACAAGTTGCAAAACAAATAAAAAATTTGTGAGAGGGGGGGGTCAGTTTGAAAAACTTGAAATGAGCGGTGTTGACGCAACCGCCAATTAATTACCGCCATGATAATTTCATAAATGGGAGAGACCGCATGACGGAGGAGATGAGAATTTGAGATTGTGACTACAAATTTCATTCTGAATATGTCTCATTTCTGCTAGGAGGGAACTCCGCTGAAAACAATCATCTGGAACTAAAAGGACGCGGTGATCTGACGACCGTCAAATCGTCACCATCACTTTTTTGTTTTGTTTTGGAAATATGCTTATCAGGAAATCGTTTATACTAATTAAAAAGATGCACTCTGCACGCAAACATACACTACGTTTTTTTTAGTCGTTGATGCTTTTGCTGCGGCTGCTGCTGCAGAAAAGCAAATTGGAGGGATAGGGGGAGGGGGGGGTATAGTGAGATGCAACAAAAAAAAACAAAGATGAGCTTGCGGTAGGTAGATCAAAAATGGTATGGCAGATGCTTGAAGGCGGGCAGGGAAGCTAGCAATCATCATCATCATCATCATCGCATTTCAACCTCTGTTTCTCGTTTCGTTTCATTTTCTGCCCCCGATTTCGCCCATCCATCCACCAACACCGCCGCCGCCTCACAACACACACTCAAACAAAAACGGCGCCGTCATCGAACAGTTCGCTCATCAGATAGTAAAAGTAGTCGTCGTTGACGGCGGCGAACACAAAAAAAAACGATGAAGCATTCCAGCTTTCAAAAAAAAGAAGGAAAGTACTAAATATGGGAGGGGGTGACCACAAAAATGAGTTGGAGGGGGGGGGAATTGAAGTGTGAATGAATGAATGCACCGTGTTTGCCCAAATCATACAAACGGTTGAGCGGCCCCCCCCCCGCTCCTCCTCCTCCGACAAGGCGAAGGCGAAGAAGAAACATTATGATATTTGCGGATGAGACACTGTCGATACAGCTGGACACGCGACATTTCGAGTTCAAATATGTATGTGCTTGGGTTAGCCATATTTGGCCAGATTATCGCACCTCGACACAAGCATCCCTGGATTATGCCTGATGGTGAAATCAACGATGACCGAATGCCTATTTTGATTTTCTAGATGTTCATTTTACCAAGTGCTATTTGATAAGGCTAATTATCAATACTTTGTAATTAACTATTAGAACTACACCATAGCCGAGTTTGGCATTCTAACTCAAACAAAAAATCACTGGAAATAGGCGATAAAACCATGGAAAAGGCAAATGGTATAAGAGAGTAATCTGACCAAATTTGGTGAGATCCCTTTTTTTTTAGGATATTCGAAATTCGACACGCAATCATCTGACTTTGATTTCCAACGTACTAAATGTACAGAATACGCAGCGATTTATGGGAAATCGAACATTAAAGCGAATTTTGTCGTAAAATCGCCAAGAACGCCCCGACCGACATTTCGCTTTCAAACTTTCTTCTATTTTTGCAAATTTGAATGACACAACATATTGAGTCATCATCAGTGCCGAAAAAAAAATCAAATTTGTCTTCATAATTAACTAGCGCGATATTGTTGCCACCCATTTGTCAAAACACCTCCTCCCCTCGTCTTCCTCCTCCTCCTCCTCCCCGCCCTCTCCTCGTTTTTCCAGCAACGTCACAACTGAACTAATATTTCATTTGTTTGTTCTTTTTCTCTCGTTCCGCAATCACCTGGTCAGCGAGGGGCAAAAAAAAGCGGCAAAACGATTGTGGCGAGCGAGACGAGAAAAAAAAGTTGAAATCGTTGAAGGAGTAGAGAAATACATAATGATCTATCGGTTTCATCTCATCCCCCCCCCCCTCAAAACATATGTGATTGACAAATGGTGTTTCAATTCTTCGCGAAAAATACCAAAAGAGAAAAAAAATATGGGGGGCACCTTATATGTGAAATCAATTCATTTTCATCTCTATTATTACTAATCCGGATTTTTGTTGCCTAATCCGGTTTAAAGTGCGCTTAAAATGTCAAAAAATGAAATGCAATTATACGAGTTGGCAATAAAGAGATGAAAATGAAGCTCAAAATATCATCAACAAAAAAAATTGCAAATCTTTCCTCTGGCCTTGTAGATCAATCACAAAATTTGATGATGTCGAGAAAGAAAGAAAGAAAGAAGAGAGAGATTTGGTAATATAAGAAATTATAGGGTTTTGCGGAGAAGAGCAACGAGCATTTGACGCGGGGTCATTTATAAAGGGGGGGGGTTCTATTGTTTCAAAATTTCGTCTAAATCTGTTCTCTCTCTCTCTCTCTCCCCAACATTCTCCGCCAAAATTGCAACAATCTGGTTTTGCATTAATAATAATACACGATTCTCACGACTTGGTTGTTTGGAATCTCGTAACTTGTTTTTGATCAGCCCCCTTCCCCCTACATACTCCTCGTCGTTTCATCGTCATCCGTTTCGAAATCAATTCAAAGGTCCTCACAACAGCTACAGAAAAGGCAGAAGAAAGGCGAACAGCGTTCCCCCCGCTGTTCCCCTCCTTTTCCTCCGTCTGCGTTCGAAAAAAAAACAGCATACACACACACAGAAGGTGATTGTTATTAGTGGCGATTTTCGGGGCCAATCGGATGAGGGGGGGGGAAGTGGGGGGAGACAAACTCAGGGGAAGGAGGAATGAGAGAAATGCCGCCTTTATGACTGAGTTGTGAGTGTGTACATGTGTAACACACTGGTTTTCTAGTGATTATACGGACACTCAAAAAAAAAAAGAAATGGTAACAGTTCAAACAGGATAGGCGGCCAATCATGTGGTCATCACACCTAGTTGGATTTGAACAATTTCACGGCGTCTCTTGCAAACAAAGATTGATGGTCCTTCTCTCAGATTTGATACTTTTGACCTCCTCCAATCAACCTTTTTTTTTTAGCAAAACCCAATTAGCTCTCTTTCGTTTTCTCTTCGTTCGAGGAAAAAAGAAAAGCATGGAAAGAATGATTGTTGCGGTCCTTTACTCGATTGTTCGAACATGCTGTGTATATCGAATACATCGCTTCCGCTTCTTGCTGCCTTCAGCTTCCACCAAACGCATTCGGAAGGCTTATCGTGTGAAAGTTGACCTTGCCGCTTTGGGTGGCCGACATCACAAGAAAAAAAATGCAACAAGGCCGAGAAGAGGAGGAGATGGCGGGTTTTGAACTCTTCATTTTGCCGCAACACCAAGCCCTTATTTGCACTATATTGGGTCTCGAAAACTCGAATGCAAACAAAACGATTGAGTAGTGCATTTGAACCACTGTTATTGTACTTGTGGAAGGGAAGAGGGGGGGGGGAGGGGGGGGGAGAGGAAGGCACGGAGAATGAAAGGGATTGGATGACGAGAGAAAGGAAACGGGGGGGGGGAAATTGGGCGGGGTGTAGAATCGGGCACTTAATTAGAAAATCGCTGAGAATAACGAACAATAAACTATTGATATTCAGGTGTAAATGAGAGCAGACATTCTCCAACTAATTCCATATTCTGAAATGTGATTTAATTATTATGTATAGTCTATTTTTGAAAATGCGGGATGAAATCGTAAGCCGATTTCGATTTAATGTTTAATGGAGCACTTAATAAGGACATCAGTCGAGCATATCCTCTTTTTTTTTTCAGTTTTCACTCGATTCGCAACAAAAATTGTCGGAGCAATCATGGTGTTGACTCACCGGCGGATTTGTGTTTCTACAATCTTATCATCAAATTTTTTTCCTCCAATTAACTCGATAATTTGGATAATGTGTTGTTTCGACGGGTTCTCACACAAAATGTGTCCAAATATTTGTGGGTTTCCTGGTTTGTGTGTGTGTGTGTGTGTATTCGAAGCTCGGCGACTCACCCGACCCCCCCCCCACCACTTCTCGGCTGGCTTTTCTAGTCGACAAACAAAGTCAAAATGTGCGAGCGTGAAAAATGCTGGTGTTGGAAGACCGAATGGAGATGGCCAGAGCGAAATATGATACGGTCTTGATTCGCCGCCAAAAACTCGCGTTGGCTTATCGGAACACCGACTCGACGAGAATGAAATGAGCCGTGTGAGAACACGCGCAATGATTGCGTCTAGAACATCGGAATGTTTCGATGATGATGATGATGATGGTATACCTATTCCGAAATTGACACGGAAAGAACCAAGGGGGGAATCGAAGGTCAGACATATGTGGGCGGGGCGGCGGCGGGGTGCGAAAAAAATGAATGGAGAAGTGAAGCAACTTCTAGCAAGCGGCGGGTATGTAAGAAACAAGAAAATGATGAAGTGAGGTGGGAGGGGAGGGGGGATTTTGGAATTAGAAACAAGGGTCAAGTTAATCTTTCAAAAAAAAAATAGCGGAACCAGAAGGCAATGAAATTTGTCGCAGCTCAGATGTGATTGAATCTTAAATGTTAGTCATTTTTTGTTTGGCTGAGTGATTAAGTGGTGGCGGATTAGCCGGCCCATATTCGGTATTGAAATTCATGCAAAATCACGAACTAAAAAGAATGCGTTCTGTACTCAGATCGAACCGTTGGATTCAAGAAAAAAAAGAAGAAAACATCATTCGACACAGACATACATTCACCTGGTTCCATCTCATCTCTCAATCGTTCGATTCGATTAACAATATGACATATAATTAATTCAACACAATCTTATCAGCGGCCTATGAGAAACAAGAGATGCGATTTATTATGGATTAGCTAAGTGGTGTCGGCGATATTTTCTAGTTGAACATCGGATTAAAGCAAATGCTAAATAAAGTTTCAGGCGCAAAGAAAATGAAAAAGAAACACACACCCGTATATATAAATATATAAGCTTGCAATAAATATGCGAAGAAATATAAATTATTAATATTTCTTCAGATGTTTTGTGAAGGGGGGGGGGCAGCGTTCGTAAAAGTTTGAAGAGTTGATTTATGGCGAGTGGATTTCGGGATAGGGTTTCCATGCGGTAGATCAAACATGAGCAGCGGCAGCAGCCGAGCCAGCAACGTCAATAGGGAAAATAAAAATAGAAAGAAGAAAAAAAGGAATCGCGTTTTGTTCGAGCCACATTAGCCAGATATTCTTCGGGTTTAAAATGGTTTTTGCTTTCTCTCCCACCAGGAGGTTTCAATTTTTGCAAATGTTGCAATTTGAGAGACAGGTGTGATTTTCTCTTATTTTATTCCATTTTAATTATAATTAAAAATATATGCGAATTTGTTTCCGTCGGTCGCAATGAAAAGACAACATGTTGCAAAATGTAATCCAATTTCGTTTTGTGTAATCTCGGCATGTTCCGCTTGCGTGAATGATGATTACCATAAATGGTGTCGGCGAGTGGAGGGGGGGGGGTGATCTATCTGTACGCGTAGGCATCCGTATCTGTACGCGCTCGCATGTATTCATCATAAAAATGACGTCCATTTAACAAGTGCCTATTCAGAAGCGCAAAAAGAATTTAATGGGAGATTTGGGGCGGACGAGACGCAGAGAAATAATGTATAAAAACGATAGAATAAAAAAAAACGAAAAACGAAGATGAAAACGAGAAGGAGGCGGAGGAAATGGACACGATGGCTATTGTGACAATCTTGATGGAACTAACACGAATGTTTGAGGGGGGGGGGGCAAAATGAGAAGCGGTTAAATGTTTCAGAACTCAAACATCCAAGCTTAAGCCCCTCTTCAATACATTAGGCGAATCTCATCGAAACACTGACTAAGCAAAAAAAATTGGATTTTTTAATGGCGGGCTTGCAAAATAATAAGATTGAATCTATACACATGTTTCGGGGTTTTTTTTATGTCCCTTGAGACCCATCATTTGAGCATTGGGGGACACCTAACTCGTGGCTCTTTTTAGTTTAATTATATAAACGAATTCATCGAAATGCGACAAAACGCATTTTTTTGGGTGTGCAATATCAATGTGCTCAGAGGGGAACGGAATCGGTTAATTGAAATTTCGGCCAAATTGCGTTTAGCATTATCTGGACAGGAATCTCAAAAACGGCAAAACGGAATTCTAAAAAGGTTTTCTTTTTATTCTGCGAAGAAGACGTCTTCGTTTTCATCGTCATTTTTTCTACTTCTCCACGGAACAATGTACTTTTCGGACAAGCCTCCCCCACCCTAGTAGTGATGACTTGAAATTGAATAGTTTATTTCCCCACCCCTTCCCCCCGTCTTCCTTTAATGGCGACGATTGCTTCCCATGGTCAAACATTAATATTTTATTTATTCCTAATGATGACGATGTTCACTCGAGCGCCAAGCAGATAATCTCTTTTCATCTTCATCTTTTTTTTGTCCGGCGAACATCTCAAAAATTTTGAACTTGCAAAACCAATCAAATCTCAGCCCCAAGAGGGGGGGGGTGTCGAACTTTTTTATTCTCTTCTCCAGTCGACCGCTACTACATACTACCAGCCATCGCCACCGCTGCCGCCCTCCCCATCGTGTGTGTCCTCAGCGGTCGGTCTCTGTTTTGTCATAGTCAGCAAGACGAATCAAATTGCGTATGGCAAAGGAAGCGAAAAAAAACGAAAGACAGAGAGAGAGAGAGAGGGAAACGGATGAGGGAAAATCGGAAGAAAGCTTGAACGGCGTGAAAAATCAGCTGAGTGGGAAATCGGGGAATTCAAACAAACAGTGGTTTTTGATATTGTTTTTTCCTCTTTCAAAAATTGGTGTTAAACAAATCTCGACGACATTAATCTCTCTACTAAAATATTATTGGAAATTATATGAAAGTTTGACATTCAAGAATTATAGCAATTTGCAATTTGAAAAAGTCGATTCCAACTTTTTTTTTGCTGGAACATATCATTTTTTCCGAGATGTTTGATTCCAATCGCCGAGACTTCCATCCAAATTCTTTTGATTTTCAAACACCCGAAAATTATATGATTGCTACCAGTTTTTGAATCTTCAAAAAAAAAAGAATAATTGCGTGACCTTGTCGATCTTATTCAATTTCTCTGCGTCTCTCTCCCTCTCGCCCCACATAATTAATAGAGAGCCCATCAGTCGGCGACGACAAATCTCTGGCGTTTGTGTAAATTTCCGGTGCGAATTGATAAGCGCTCAAACAAATATGTGTGTTTTGTTGTTGCAAAACCTTTCAAACACAGTAATCCGTTGGAACGTGTGCAAAATTTGCACTTTTGATCCCAAATCGCAACATTTTTTTTCTCGCGATTCATCAGATTTTCCACTATGTGATTATTGAATAGCCATGCGTTTTGTGTGCGGTTTACACTTTTCGTGAGCACTTTGAAAATTAAAAAAAAACAACTAAAATGTGTATTATGAGAGCAAAAAAAAGTGTCTCAACTAATCCCGCCCCTGTCTGAATTTATTCGCAGCGTGTTGATGTTCGTTTAGTGATTCGCGAAAATGCAACATAAATCTATCAACTGGCGCAAAATATGACTGATTGAATTAGATTCTCAAAAGTCTTGGCGAAAAAAAAGGCAAAGGAAGACGAAGAGGAGGAGAAAAATAGAAGGGGGGGACCGACTACATACATTTGGACAGACGAAGGCAAAAAAGGGGTAGGAAATTGGAAGCGTATTTTTGCGTTTAAAATTGAGCCAACTGAAAGGGGGGACGGAGGACTGGAACAATAATTCAGAGAGCAAACTTGTTGCAATATGATGCTTGTGTTGCAATTCCGATTAGACTCGGTCGCCGAATCTCGTTGATTTGTGAACTACGTGCCATAAATTGCGGAAACATTCAAAGGCGCATAAATAATGCGGCAGTCGTCTCGTGATAGCCATCGTTCGCTATTTTCGATGGGGGGGGGGTCACAAAATTGAATTGTCTCTCAAAAATCGCTTAACACGAAAAATAATACGCAAAACATTTGGCAAAAAAAAGTTACTTTTTAATGAGGTTTTCAATTTGAATTTTAAAAAATCTGGCTTTTGAAATGTCCGCAGCTAGAAAATAATAGAAAAAAGTCTAGAAGCAAAATGTTAGCCGAAAGATAAACAAACATTCGAAATGTTTTCCAAATAACCAGTGAGATTTATTTTTATTTTAGCTCTCGCTGTATCTTTGAGTTCATCGAACTTTTTCCCTCAAAATGTCGACGTGTTTTCAAGTCGCTGCCGCCACCAATTAGTAGAGTTTCCAAAATTTCTATTTATAGTTGAAGATTCTCTCTAACGAAAGCCACCTGTCAGAACTGGGGGGGGGGCAGATTTCAAAGTCGAGTATTCTGGAACTCGTTTCGTTTCAGCTTCTCCATCACCAACGCACTCAGTAATTAGCGATAATCGTTTGAACATTCGAAAAAAAAAATTCACTTGAGACAATGAATTGTTGGATGAACGCCATTTCGACGACGCAGACCGGCTCGACGGTGTCGAGAGAGCGCGCGATTCGAAGAGGGCGCAGGAAGCGAGCGCGACGAGAGAGGAGAGACGCGCGACGAGACGCGAAAAACAAACAAGCAGTAAGGGGCTTCTACATTTGAGCGTTTGTCTATCTATTATAATGCTGGAAATTCATGAATAGCGTGGATCCGACACCTCATTGACCTCAGATATCGGTCACGAAGCAAATAAGGCCAAGATTCCCAAAAAAATGTTTAATTATGAAAATAAATTATGCAATAATTGTTGATATCACCAATTATAGATATTTAGCTTCAATTAACCTACAATTCAAACATCTTCTAATAACAAGACCAATGATGAAATTATTTGACTAGTTTTCACAAGAAACCAAATATTGCACTATTACAATGGGCATTTTAATTGAAATCAGCTGTCGTAATTCTAGTCCATGAATTTTTCAGAAAATCGCGTTTTTTAAAGATCTTATAAAGAAACCTGGCTTTTTTCGATGTGACGTTTTTCCTGATTGAATAAGTTGTAATAACATACCAAGAGGAACGGGTTTTCATCCCTCGATTCTCTCTCTCTCTCTCTCTCTCTGTGTCTCTTTCTCTCGTTGATTTATCACCAACAAACTTGTCACAAGAAAGAACAATGCAATCACTTATATTAAGTGTATTTCGGGCGAGTTTTTTGTAGTGTGGATTATCCGATCTGAAATAATCCAGACAGAATAACATGACTTCATTTTAAGCTGTTGATATTCAGAAAAAAAAACGATTTTTGCATTTTTTCTTTACATGGCTCTATTGAAACAATTTCGGTGTTATCTTATCAGCATCCATCTCCGTGCTTAATTTCAACATCAAGGCGATTCGACAAAAAAGCTGAAACAACGAGGGGCGGTGCTTTCCAGTCAAATCGGCGTATCTCAATCTCGTGCACTATTTCGCCCGATTCGGTGGTCATAAATGAGATAAGAAATTGCGATTAGACGAAACACTACTAAACGACCGACGACCCGAAATAATTCATCACGTTTGTGGGGGGATTGACGCCGCTTCGAAGTTGGTCTGATGATGACAACGACGACGTCGACGAATTGCACACGCCTTCCGAAATAAAGAAGAAGCATTTTCGCAAAAATCAACTTATGCATATTTAGTGAGAATATTCACAATATATGTACACATAATTTATGAAGTTTCATCGGCCCAAAAAAAATTTCCGAATAACGCCGTCGAATATCATGCATAATACAGGATGAATGAAATGACGATAAGAATCAATCATCAATCAAAAGGAACAATGCGAATCGTTTTTTCTCTTTTGAATACCGAACGCAAACGCATAAATTAACGAGAATCGAGCAGCAGGTCAACAGCAACGAGCAGCAGCCAGCAGATGTTTGGAGATAAGCCATTATGCATTTTCATATCTTGATTCGTATTGGTGGGAACAAAAATGTGAGAGCACGAAACTTCAATTCAAATCGAATCTCGAAAATTCTCTGAAAAATCGCACTCGAATCCGATTGACCAAATCGAAAACATTTCGATTTATTTGCACTTTTCGTCAATCTCAGTTTTCGTCGACTAATTGAATCGAATGTGTGTTCCGCTCATCAAATCACCGCTACTAATTAATCACTGTTTGTCAAACACTGGTGTCAACTGATAAGATGTCTAGTCGATCAAGCGAGCAAATCGAATGATGAGAAGATATTGGCTCTTCGTTTTTTTTTTGTCTTGGCTTCTTTGATGAATTCACGAGGGTTTGAATAGCATGAAGAGTCGCGAAAAAAAAACACGTGAGGGCTCAAAGAGCCGCGATCAGTTGGCGAAATTTCTCGATTTTGCGTTTCGACGATTTATTGAGTTTGCCGAAGAAAAAAAAACGATATGATGACCAGACTCAGTTTTACAGCGCAAATTATTAAACTTGAACAATGATCGGTGACTTGTCAAATTTTGATGAAAAATGACGGCGATTGTTGATTTTGATTAGATATCGAATCTATTAATGGCATTTGGGGCAACTATTTCGTGTTTTTTTATTTGGTTCTTCTTCCTGAAATAATAGAAAATATACCACCAAATATGGGCAATAATTCTTCACTATTCATTTTGAATTGGCTTCATTTCAGAAAACCCATCGATGAGATGGAAAAGAGGAATTTCAAATAAATGTGTGAGCCGAAATTTGATTTTAATTCAAAAATTATCATTTTTCAAATGACGTTTTTATAATTGAGCACGCGAATTTCACAAATTTCGTTGCTCTGCGGGGAAATTTTTGAGAATTTTTTTTTTCAAATTGCATTATTGGCCTTTATAACAACAATGGAAAAATTGGATCCGCTTAGGTAGAGGGACCATTAAGCAAATAGGACAGATCTGTATAACTATATTGAATTGAATTGTGAAGAATGATTGACCAATTTTCTCAGTACTTTCAATTATCATATAATTTTATTGAAAAAAAATAAATTTCTTATAATTTTTTGATATTTTTTGTTAGCGAATAAATTTAGCGATTTTCCTCATGATTATTCATATTTAAATTTTGTAAAAAATAATCATTTGTATGAAAATTTGAATATATCTACATATATAGAAAAATATTCTATGCAAGACCCTCGCAATGAGATTTAAAAATACCTTCGCCGATGATGATTATCAATTAACAAAAAGGGAAAACCCACAATTCGCCATGTTCGATTATTTCATTTCAATTCATTTTTGCCAAATGAGTCATTTTCATTTTTCTCGAAATCGACAATCCATCACAAAAATGCAACAATACTCATTTCAAAGTGATTTTTAATAAATTCTCAAATTTTAGTGAACATGTTGTTTCGACATTTTCTAATATTTTTGAAACCGCATTCTCGATTTTCAATTTTCTGCTGTCCTTCAATATTTTCTTGACTCAAAGGTTCCAAAAATTGCTTCAAATACCATATATGGCCGGCTGTTAGTCAGTCAGTATCGATTCGTCGCACTCTCTTCATATTTGCTTCATCTCTCCATCGGTTTCCCACTCGTAAGCACACCTCTCCGAGTGCGAAACAGTACACGATTCCAAGAGATTTTAGACGATCGCCAGACATCATTTCATGAAATTTCAATGAAACGTTCGTTTTTGAATTGTGCAAATTGTGCACATATTGTTTGCAGGAGCCCCCTCATGACAACGGCGTGGCATTTTACCGGACCACCTGAAAGGTAATTTTTGCCAAATTTTTGAGCGATTAGTACAGTTGCCAAATTATCGTTTCGCAATTGATAAGATAATTTTTTTAAAAATCAATTCTGCAAATTTGGTTTGAACAGATAATGATTTTATACCATGATGTTTGAAAATTAGAATGCGAGTACCATACGAGTTGACATACCTAAAGAAAGGTCGAAGTAGGTCAATAGGTCAACATGAGAAGCAAACAATATTTCGAGAAATCCACGATTTTAAATTCAAATAATTTCGAGTTTTTTGAATTTGAGTAGGTTTTCAAGGCATGCACCTTTAAATTTGATCTCGCGATCACAGAAAACGTCATAAATGCACATCATTAAAGGCGCATGCTCATAAAATCTTTTCAATTAATCTTACTAGATTTGAAATGATGTTTTAGATTATCATTTCTTCAGAACGTGAATGGTTTCATTTATGAATTCGGCGTTCAAATTAAAGAGAAGGTATTTCAAAATCCATGATTTTTTCAAATATTTGAAAATTTCAATATTTGTAAAAATTTTCTCTTCGAAATTGAATGATAATAAAAATGAAATAAAATTTCGTTTCCCATAGTAAAGACGATTGTCAATGTGGTATCGTACATGTTTTTTCTTTTATTTTTTTTTGTTATTTTTGAATTGTCAAACCATGCTTTGTTTTGCTGTCACATTATGACATCATTTCTATTCTTATGGGAATCATTATTATTATTTTTAACTGAGTGCTTGAATTAAAGAAGAAGTCGTATTGAATAATTGCGATGAATCCATTTGATGTGATCAATCCGACGATTCACAAATTCTATTTGGCCAAGTTTCCATAGCTTTCATTTTCTATTCATTTTGAGACTATTCATATTTTTTTTTAGCGATATCGATGATTTGGGATTTGTTCGTCCATGGTCGGCACGAGAGGAAAATGAGAAGCTGAAAGAGTATGAGGAATGGTATTCGTCATATTTGCCGATAGTGGCAAGAAGGAGAAAACGATGGGAAAAAGAGAATCCGCGGAGGAATCATCATCTTCGTTCGTCGCTTCTTCCTTTTCCTTTTTTGGTGGCAATCATTTCAAATTTCAGTGCAACGATTCATTCGAAAAGGAATTCCGCACGTCTATCGAAAAGAGTTGTGGCTTCGAAGTTGTCCGGCGAGAAGCGATGGCTATTGGGAAACGTTCGAGGTGCCGGACGACATCGTCAAAGCGATTCAATTGGACCTTCCGCGGACGTTTCCCGACAACAAATTTTTGAAATCGGAAAAGTTTGAAATGATTCGTGTTTAGCGCGCTTACTGAATTTTTGAGGACCCAAAAAGCACTTGGACGAGCATTATTTGCAGTTGCCGAACACATTCCGGAGGTTGGATATTGTCAGGTATCGTTTTTATTTCGACTTCTCTAGAAGAAATTGCAATGGCTTCGTTTCTATTCAATTTTTTGTGTGTTTACACACTGACGCAATTTTACACACACCTATCAATTTTCGCCTTCAAATGATTTTCTTCAAAAAAAAGTAAAGAGAAAAGTAGATTGTAACAACATTTAAACATTCTTTTATTTAAGTATAGTCGGCATCCGGCGACTGGTGTAGATTTACGCGCATGCGCCTCGAAAAGGTCTCGCCACGTGTGAACGGTTAATTTTTTCTTGATGAGTTTGGCATTTCTTGGAATTTTTCACGTTGTTCGTTTTCAAAAAATATCGAGCCGGTCTATAAAATGCGGAATAATCTGCTAGTCCGTGCGAGACCAAGAGAAAGGAGCATCACCGTAAATCTACAACAGTCGCCTGACGCCGGCTATATGGACAATCCAATGCCAACTTTGAAAAAAGAAATAATTTCAAGCCTGAAATTAATCTTTTAATTTTTTTCTTCACTATTTCATTGATATGCGACTGCGGAAAATATGTTAAATGCCAAAAATAAAAAAAAAGGTCCCGTAAGTCGATTTTCTAGACCCCATAAATCGTCATTTTTTGCTTTGCCAATTTTCGGCAATAGTTGTCTTCAAGGGTCTCAACTTCGTTGCCGGTCTAATTCTTCTTGTCGTCAATGATGAGCGTCGTGCCATCGACCTTCTCGTCCATTTGGTCTCACAACGAAAAGAATATTATGGGAAGAAGATGATCGGACTACGTCGCGACATGCATGTGCTGCACCAGTTGATGCGCAAATACTGTCCGCGTGTGGCTGTAATGATCGATCGATTAGATATCGGTTTCGACATTCTGGTGGGAAAATGGTTCGTGTGCTGGTTCGTCGAAAGCCTCCCAATGGAGGTAAATTGCAAGATTTTGTTTCGCTCAAAAATGCTAGATGATTTCGAGACGGTTCTCCGAATATGGGATTGTCTGATTTATGAAGGCGATGAATGGCTGTTCAAAATCGCAATCACACTGTTTCGCTCAAACATGATGGCATTGTCGCATTGCCATTCGATCGATCAGGTCTTGACACAAGTTCAGAACATCGGAAGCAGCAAATCGGCATTGTATTGCCATCAATTGATATTGGTAGCAAGCAAGTTTTTTTGGGGAAATAATGAAGGAATGATTTTCAGAAAAGTGCACAATTGCCAATTTCGAAAAGTGTTTTAGACGAGCTACGCGAAGAAGCGAAAAGAAGCATTCCAAATTAGTATTCCATATTTTTTCTGGGTAATACGGATAAGCATTATTCATGTCTTTTACATATTGTTCGGTATTAGATGACTCATTTCTTTGTAAAGATGAAATTGAAATAAATTAGAATTTAATAAAAATTTATAGAATGTTCTGTTGTAAGTAGCAACCATAATTGGATATTAAGAAAAACACTAATCACACAGGGGATCATAATCACTCTAGGGCACGGACATGGATCTTGTTCTTCAAATCTTAACAAGAGAAATTTGAAGGGAGAGGGGTGGGGGTCACAGAAGCGAATTGACGACATCAATAAAGCCCTTAAAAGATTATAGCTGGAAGGAAGATGAGCAGTTCGAGAAAGCCGACCTACATGGATTTCTTGCAGCTGCAGCAGACCCAATAAAAGTCAAAAAATTTAGAATAATTTCCGATTTTATTATTTATTTTTTATTATTATCTGTGGACATTTTTTAACACTCGGAAGGCCATAGAAGCGAATAGACGACATCAATGAGGCCCTAAAAAGTTGCTGGACCAAGCAACAAGAAGAAGCTGTGGCTGGAAGGCGAAGACGAGGAGTTCTCCAAAAGAAAAGATATGCAATTCGAGAATGCTGAACTTCGCAGCTCCAACAACAATAAAAATATTTAAAGTGAATATCATCTGCAGACATTCAATCGCCGGTTTGTTGATTCGCGGAATTTCCGGTGGCGCGGGTCCTTGTTGCTTTTAAACCCTACCTCGTATATAATTTTTATTTTCGTTTGCATCAATTTGATCGTCATGAAGCCTTCGAATTTTCGAAATTGTGAGGATTCATTTAATCTATAAATTCTTCTTCGCACCCCGCATTTGGACAAATTCAAACTCAATGATATTCATCGATCTCATAATTGCCTCATTTTTATTTCAAACAATTCAAACTCAAAATGTTGCAATTAAACCAAAGGTAATTTTTTGTTGAAGTTTTGAGTCAAAAACTTGAATTCATGGTTCAGATTAAAGTTGGAATTTGTGCAGTTCAAGACATTGAAACCGATATGATTGGATTCGCACAAGCCGGCGGTGCTGTGGCGATTTCTTTGAAGAAATTGCAAGAGCGAGGATATCTGAATGATTTCGACTTCGAGTCTCATTTTTGAATTTCATTTTCTAGTTTTTTAGCGATTCGCATTCTAGATTTGTCGTCGAGTATACCGAATGTGATCGTGGAAATTCGGCAAGAGTCGGACTATTGTTCATGCGAAATTCCGATATCGATGTGATAATCGGACCCCCTTGTCCAAGTGGTTTCATTCAGAATCCGACGCATTCTCAATCGACACCTTTTTAAGCGATTTCGATTGTCACAAGCATGGCAACAATCTTCAATAAACTAGTGCTTGGTTGGGGATTTGTGAGCGATTCCGAGTTTTCCGACATGTCACGATATCCGAATTTGGCTTCGATTATGACTAATTCCTTAACGTTTGAACAAAATTCAAAAAAAATTCTGATGATTTGAAATTCAGATTAGGGTATGCGGTGTCGGCGATTCTCGAAAAATTTTCTTGGGAAAAAGTTGCGCTTCTCTATATGCCAAGCGAGTTGAAATTTTGTGAAGGTGTCATCGCCGATGTTGAGGTTTGCCTCGAATGTTCGAATCTTTCAAAAATTGAATGAAGACAGTTCTCAACTATCCGTCCACCTATCAAACGAGTATTGTGTATAAAAATATTCTGAATATAAGCAGCGAATCTGAAACCAATTCCACACTTCAAATAGTCAAGTCGAGATCTCGAGGTATTCCAAATATCGGATTCAAGTGCAATTATTAATTTTTCGTTCAGTTATAATCGTATGCCCACAAACAGCTGCTGAAAAACGAAAATATTAATTAGCGATTTCGAAGCTCGGAATGACCTCAAACGAGTATGTCCATTTGATGCTTTCATTGAGAAGTATCGGATTCGGGAAAACAGCGTTAGGAAAGACGAAATGTAATAGAATTGAGTAGAAAATAACAAATTGAATAACTTATGATAGTTATTTCAACTGGATTATCTCCGATGTGGGAGGATACAACCAACGATGATGGAGTGGAAGAAGTCGCGAAAAAAGCGGCAACGAAAATTTTGATTGTAAGGCATTTCGAAGAAGGATTTGAATAGAAATATGATTTCAGATTGATGTTAACAGCCAAGTGAAAGACTTGAAAACTCTTCAATATTTTCAAGACAATGCTATCAAAGCGGTAAGAGAGGCGCCGATTAATTGCAAAACTGCGGCGTGCTTGCAAGCCGAAACTGGAGTGGTAGGACAGAATGCGACGAGTCCGAATGGCGATCGAATTGATTCAGGGAACCGCTTCGTATGCTCGACATCTGTTTGATGTGTTTTATTTGTATGGAATTGCTCTCGCTAGTCTCAACTCGACCGACCCGAAGATCTATAATAACCTGACGGCGCTCAAATCCAAACTTCTCACTTCATTTGATGGTTTTGAATTTCAATTTTAGGATTCACAATCGATTTTAGGATTAACCGGAAGTGTGATCCTTAATAATAATTTGGTTCGAAAGCCATTCTATCAAGTTTTTGGGTTAACTCAAGAATATGAGCAAACGACATTGATGAATATTACATATGCTGATGATTCGCCATTGGCGGTGAGTAAATAAAAATAAAAATATATTCAATTAACTATTTGATTTATTTTATAGCAAATATCAAGTGCTTATGTTGATGAATCGAAAACAATGTGGAGTTGGTGGAATAGAAATAGGTAAGACCGTTCGATTGATTCCGATATTCTTTCATTTATTAATACCAAATTTTTTGTTTCGTCGTAATTCCCTGAAAATTTATAATATAGAAATTCTTTAAAACTGAAGACGATGCAAAAACGCTTTCCTATAGAAACACGCAATTTTATTCATTAAAAAAAATTATTTAGTGGCTTAAAAAATGCGTTTCGTTGGCCTCAACCTAATAAATTCTAAAAACGTGAATTACCTAAAAGAAACGCTTTGAAAATTCTTATGAAATTGTATAATTTCAAGGCTTTTTCAGACCATTGGCTACTCCGATCTGCGGATTTTACCTCATACTTCTCGTTGCTTCTGTTGTCGTTTTAGCCTCGCTTTTGATAGTTGGATGCATTTTTGCCATGTGCTTAATACGGTAGGAGAAATAAGGCACTTAATTAATTAATTAAGAATTTTATTAGAAATAAGAAGATTGAACAAGAACGACAAAATGCAGAATGGCAGATTCCTTTCGTAAAGTTGTTAACTGTGGAAAAGGTAATTAGATTGTGATTAATTAATTGTTTTTTTTTTCTATTATTGAATTATTCAAGAAAGAACGAGGATCGACGAGTAAAAGAAGCTTGCAATCAACACCATCGACAATTACGGGTAATTATGTACAATCAATTTTCATTGCCGAAATTTTCAAGCAAAGATTACTGTAGATTTCAAAAGTAGACTTGGAAAACCTTAAATATATTTATTTTTTTTCTTTTAGTCATAGCAAAGAAATTAACTGAAGCTTCTAAAAATCAAACAAAACGAACTTTTCCGAATTTTTAGACCCGGAAAAAATGCTTCCGAATGGTTTTTTTCCGCCCATTCCAGATATGTACTACATACGTATATTAAACATTAGGAGACAGCAAATTTTCTCATGAAAATGAGTTTGACGAAAATTATTCGTTGCGAATTTACGGCAAAGAGGTGGTTCTAACGACGAATCATGTTGCAACCAATCTATCAAAACTCGACTATGACAAGTTTGTCAAGGTTTTCCAATGAATTTGATCGTCTAATTAATGAGTTTGCTCGCAGATGCGAAAATTGGACCATGATAATATAAACAAGTTCATTGGATTATCGATCGATGGTGTCATGTATGTTGCAGTATGGAAGCTGTGCGGTCGAGGAAGTTTGAAAGTCAACCATTCACATAATTGAATTTAAAAGAAAATTGAAATATATTCTAGGATATCATATCAAAAGGCAATTTTTCAATGGATTCATTCTTTATGTTATGTATAATTCGCGATATTGCTGAGGTAACAAATTTCGGGGACAGATT
Organism: Caenorhabditis bovis; assembly: GCA_902829315.1. Taxonomy (NCBI): domain Eukaryota; kingdom Metazoa; phylum Nematoda; class Chromadorea; order Rhabditida; family Rhabditidae; genus Caenorhabditis; species Caenorhabditis bovis. The sequence continues at coordinate 4,672,155 of CADEPM010000004.1, read as the reverse complement.
CTCATCAACTCCCCAATTTTGGGTTCAATCTGATGTTAGCTCGAAATTATAATAAAGCAGAAATGGCATATAATCGGAGGGAGAGGTGAATGGTAAATAAAAATGGAGGTAGAAAATTGGGGGCTAAAAATCAGGGGTGGTCAAAATTTCAGTGGGGATAAAAAATTAAGGGGCTGAATCCGATGGTCCGTTTCAAGCCACCATTTTCTTAAATTTGTTTTTCATTAAGGGATTACGATATTTACATGATAGTTTTCTGAAAACCCACGGCAACTTACGCTCAGCGACTTGCCATGTCAATGATAGTTGGCAGGTGAAGCTCACCGATTTCGGTTTAAGCAACCTGCAGGAAGAGGAAGTGCCATCAAAGCGAAGTAATTCCATATACATTTGCGCCATCGGCTGATCGCTTGTGTGATATTCAGGATTGTTATGGGTTGCTCCAGAAGTTATTCGAGGATCACTCGGTCCGAATCAATTGGAACCGTCAGCCGATGTCTATTCCTTCGCGATAATTGCGAGCGAAGTGTTAACAAAAAAAGAAGCATGGGGTTTATTGGATCGCAAAGAGAGTGTCGATGGTACGGCTTATAATGAATATCGAAATAATTGCTTATGCAGAAATCATTTATCAAGTGAAGAAAGGCGGACAATACCCAATGAGACCCGATCTAGTGGAAAATGATTATGAGATAAATGTGGATTTGGTTTGCAAACTGAAAACTTTCGAATTGTGAATTCTCGATTTTCAGATTCGTCTTGTTAAGGAATGCTGGAGTGAGACTCCTGAAGATCGTCCAACTACTACCATAATCTGCAAAACACTTATCGAACTGATGCCAAAGTAATTTATTCAATTTATATTTTGAAATAATTCAAAATTGGTTTGAATGTGTTCAGAACAAAAACGAATCTAATGGATCACGTATTCAATATGCTCGAGGAATACACGACGACTCTGGAATTAGAAGTGGATGATCGGACGAAAGAATTGACCCTTGAAAAAAAGAAGGCCGATATATTGCTAGGCAGAATGCTGCCAAAGTACAGATATTTTTAGACATGGTTTATAAGCTAAAAATTGAATATAGACAAGTTGCAGAGCGTTTGAAAGCTGGACAAACTGTCGAACCGGAAGGATTCGATTCGGTGACGGTGTTCTTCTCCGATGTTGTCAAGTTCACTCAATTAGCCGCAAAATGCTCCCCATTCCAAGTATTGATTATTTCAATCGCAATATGTATCCAAACAGATTAACTTGTTAAGGTTGTCACACTTCTTAACGACTTGTACAGTAACTTCGATACGATAATCGAGGAGCACGACGCCTACAAGGTCGAATCGATCGGCGATGGATACCTTTGTGTGTCGGGACTCCCAATAAGGAATGGATTCGCTCATATCAAACAAATCGTCGACATGTCATTGGAATTCATGTCATATGTAAAAAAGTTCAAAATTCCACACCTGCCGAGAGAATATGTGGAATTGAGAATAGGTATAAATAGCGGTAAGTTTTCTGACAGAACTGAATCGCAACTTCGACTACTAAACATAATTTATACATTCATATGTGGAAAAATGACGAATGTGAAAAACTGCAGCGATTTCCTATGCATTGTGTGTGTACACCGAGTCGCACATCTCCATCTTAGCTACAGTAATCTCAACTGAAAATTATTTTAATTAATTATTGATCGCTTCTTTTTATATAAAACAATTAACTTTGAATAATATACAAAAATAATTACTATTAAACTTTTTCAAAGCAACAATATACATAAAGCCATAAATCGCCAAGAAAGCATAGAAATAATAAATTGAATAATTTTTAGTTGAGATTACTGTAGCTAAGATGGAGATGTGCGACTCGGTGTACACACACAATGCATAGGAAATCACTGTAGTTTTCCACATTGCTCATTTTTCCACAATAATAAATTATTTGAGGACCATGTGTTGCCGGCGTTGTTGGTTTAAGTATGCCTCGCTATTGCTTGTTCGGTGATACCGTTAATACTGCTTCGAGAATGGAGAGCAACGGAAAAGGTTCCCCTCCCCCCCCGTATATTGACCATCTTGTTGTTGTATCGCCAAATTTAGCAAGTCACATTCACATGTCAAGTGCAGCTCATTCTCTTCTGACAAGTCATTATCCGCATCAGTATGAGACATGCTCAAGAGGAGAAGTCATTATAAAAGTAATTGCTGCTGCAATTTTTCTATGAGACCGTATTTATTTGCTTGTTTAGGGAAAAGGTGTTATGGAGACATTTTGGGTGTTGAACCGCCTTGAAGATGCGACTGTTAGGGTAGCGACACCTCCAAAGTCTATTGTAGGAGCGTTTAATAATATTCTAATATTAAGCTTTTAATTTTGAATAGCTTCCGACGTCTACCAGCGACTATCGTGGATCTCCTTCTGTTTTCTCCGTTTCATCAGAAGAACATAGATCTGTTAGTCCAATTGCAGCTCATTACGAAGAGCAAACTCCATTGTATCGAGGATTTCGGAAAAATACATTAAAAGTTTAAATTTAATAAGTTTTTTGCCATGCATATAAATTAAAATTTATAGTATTGTTATTGTTTTTGCCAATTTGATGAAATTGCAATAATTGTGTGTATTTGATAAATTTTAATTCCGAAAGAATGAACGATATGCGGTCGTGTTGCATCAACCGCGCGGCATTTGCAGGACTAGTCACGCCCCCAAAAACTGATTTTTCATCTCTCGCCCTCCCGCTGGTTTTCAACCTCTCGTCACGATTGTTTTCTCGATTTTAATTCTTTTCATGTCAACGCTTTTTATTACACGTTTGGATTGATAATACCGATGTTTTCACTTGAAATTTCCCAAAAATCGTGTGTGTTTTTAAATCGACTTTTTAGATGGCCACTGCTGTGAAAGGAAAAATCTTGGCTGTCATCGGAGACGAAGACACTGTTGTTGGATTTTTGCTCGGAGGCGTTGGCGAGCTCAACAAGGTAATATTCTTCAATTTTTTTCTTTTTAAAATTTAATGTTTAGGCAAGAAAACCAAACTATTTGATTGTCGATAAGCAAACGGCTGTGCAAGAAATTGAAGACGCTTTCAAGGGATTCTGCGCTCGTGACGACATTTCGATTATTCTTATCAATCAGCACATTGCTGAAATGATTCGTTATGCTGTAAGTTTTCTTAAATTATTTTCAACCGAGAAGTGAGCTAAATTGTGTTAAAAGTAATAATTTTTCACGCCAAAATGTTGATGCCATTTATCGGCTGTTTTAAAGGTTGACCAGCACACTGCTTCTATCCCAGCCGTTCTTGAGATTCCGTCGAAGGAGGCCCCATACGATCCAAGCAAGGTAGAACTTCTTTCAATGAAATCATTTAGCCGACGTTTTATTACAGGACAGCATTCTCCACAGAGCTCGCGGTCTCTTCAACCCAGAAGACTTCCGATAAATTCAATTTTCTTCTTCTCAGGACATGGAAATTGCAAATTAGTCGCCTATCGTACATTCCAATCAGTTTTAACAATATTATTCCCCACCGCAACCCTGTTCCTTCTGTGATCAGAAATCGATCGTAGTGTTTCATAGCGATTTGCTTTCTCCTCTCTCTATTTTTTATTCGATTATATGATGTACAGTTTCAAGCACTAATGAACAATTTTAACGGCAAAATATGCAGACAGCACTCAAGTTTTTAGTCGTTTAAAATTCCGGATCGAATATTTTACGTGACCGTTTTTGTCAATTTTGAATTGAAACCCGCATTCATTTCAAGCAGAAACATGCTGCGTAAAATTGTCGGAAATCTGCTGGTGAATGGCTCGAGAACGGTTTCATTTTCGACAACGATTCGCAGAAATATCGGGATTCCGTTTGTCATCGACAATGAAGGAAAAGGCGAAAGAACCTATGATATTTATTCGAGACTTTTAAGAGATCGAATTGTTTGCCTCATGACACCGGTAATCGATTTCAATCTTTTTTTTTGAAAATAAGACATAAATCAATTCGTTTTTTAAATATTGATTTTGGGGAAATGCTGAAAAAAATTTGAAAAAAAAAAGATAATTTCAAAGTTGAAAAAAAATATTTCAAAACGTGTTGGGAATTTGATAAATGATTAATAGAAATAAATGTTTCACACAAATACAAATTTTATTCCTATGTAATCAAGAAATGCTTAAATTGGCGCTAAAATTCGAATCATTTTTCGAAATATTGAAAATTTTCCAATTTCCAAACGACGTCTACGATAATGAAAAGGTTTAAAAAACATAAACGTTAAGCGATTGCCAAAATATTGACGAAAATAGAAATTTCTCACTTTTCAGGTGGATGATTTCATGGCTTCAGCTCTGATTGCTCAATTGCTATTTCTTCAGAGTGAAAGTGGAAAGAAGCCGATTCACATGTACATCAATAGTCCAGGTATTTATTTATTCGTACTAGTTTGGCGACCAGGGGAAAACACTCCTTATCGCTTGGCGCGGTTTCCTTAAATACCACGCCTCGTGTCTTTTCGGTTTCGCGAATCATGAGAATATAATTTTTTAAAAGCAACACAAAGGAAATGTGTCATTAAAGAAAATTCAACGTTTGTGGTGGTTTCGACATATAAAAAAACATCCAAGATATATTGTTGGCGTCGCCCAGGTGAAAATGCTAAAAATTTAGGTAAAAGTCTTAGTGCGCCTTTAACCTATCCTTATGCGTAAATCTGCACTTTTTGTTTGCGCCAAGACCACTATTGTTTTTCTGGAATTTTGCCAATTTTCCGTAGTCGTCCGACTTCGACAATATGACTCTCGCAAAAAAAAAATGGGTGCCACCTGAGTACTTATGGATTCCATTTTTTTTTGTATTTTTTGGACGCGGTTATTCAAATTTATGTTTAAACATGCTAATTTGGGTCCCGTACTACGGGAAACCCTGCGGAGCTAACTCTTCATCGTAAAAGTGTTCATTTTTTTTTAAATTAGATATATAGTTTTTAAATATTTTCAAAAGATCTCGAATAATAATTGTGTGAAATGAAATTTTCTAGGAGGAAGTGTGACTGCTGGTCTCGCCATCTACGACACCATGCAAATGATTAGTGCACCAGTCGCCACATGGTGTATCGGACAAGCTTCTTCGATGGGATCACTGTTGCTCGCCGCTGGTGAGAAGGGAATGCGCACGACACTTCCGAATGCTCGGATTATGGTTCATCAGCCAAGTGGTGGTGCACAGGTAAATATTTATAGATTTAAAAAAAAGTACAACCCGTAAAAAAGAGTGAAATTAAATTAATATCGAAGTTGGAAATTCTGCGCCAATTCCTGATCCAAATCGTAAATCATATTATTGATTTCAAAATGAAGCGATTGGAAAACTTCGGTTTGTTGACGTTGGAGTTCTTCGCTATTCTTTTCCGATCTGTAACAAATATTTAGTTCAATTTCATTCTGAATTGTATGTACGTTTTAATCGAGTGAGTAAGAAAATTGAAATCATGGAGTATGAGAAACTCCTTCAAATCGTTGGTCAGCTTTAGAAGTTCGTCGGAAGCACGAACCTAAAATTGAAATTAAAATTTGAACATTAAAATCGCATAATAATGGCATTACCATTAACTGTGCACGAACAGCCATTTCATTTTTAGTCGTGTAGAATTCGGTCATCTTGCCGTTTAGGTTTTTATGCGAATTCTCATCAGTGTTCACCTGTGGAATATAAAATATGAGTTATTTAGAAATTTTCAGTCATGAATTAATGTTGCTGATATTGTTTTGTAAAAAAAATTTAAAAGAAATACTTTTGCGGCGGTCACAATGTGGAAGAAATTGTCGTTGAGCGATTTGATGTTGTCGCGAAGTCGCCGTTTGAATTCCTATTATCAAATTTATTTTTCAAATCATATTAATTATATAATTACCTGGATAATTAGTTGTTTTGTTGCTACTGCCCGACTCTTTTTTCCGCCTGTATTTTGAACAGGATTCATTTTTTTTTGCTGGAAATTGAGAATACGCGAAAGATGAAATTAAGGGCAGTCAAAAGTGGTGCAAACACCGATGTGCGGCAATGCAGACAAATAATGCGATTTGAAAATTGATGAAGCATTTAAAGAATTAAAGTTCCAAAACAAACTAAAAAATACAATAAGATATATTTTCGTGAGTGAATTAACAGAAATAGTTCGGTTTCATGCAAATGGTAAAATTTTTATCCGCCGTAATCATTTTTGGCTGGAGTTTGAGGGATTTGAAATATTTTTTTAAGCATAACAATTTATTGAATATTGGCTAAACAGAGCGAATTATAAAACGTTGGAAATTTCAGGGAACATGTTCGGATATTGTGATTCGCGCCGAGGAAATCCAAAGATTGAAGAAAAGATTAAATGAAATTTATGTTCACCACACTGGAATGTCGTATGAGGTAATTTTCCCTGTGCACTTTAAATTTTTAATATTTCTTTAAAGGAAATAGAACGATCATTAGACCGCGATCGCTTTATGAGTGCTCACGAAGCCTTGAAATTTGGTATTGTCGATAAAATTGAGACCCACGGAGGATCGATGCCTACTGAGTGAAAATAGAATTAGTTTTCGACCATTTTCAAGTAATTATCGATAATTTTCAATATAACATTTCTATTTAGTAAACTTTTCGTTTCATTTTCTTTAGATTTTGTATGTCCAATTCCATTTGTAAATATTTGTTAAAATAAATAGAATCTTTGAAAATTTGTACGTGATTTCCGACAAGTCGGCCTTTTTGGCGGAATCTTTGGAATTTGGCAACTATTTTGACAACACGATCATCTCCGTAGTGGTTTTCTGCTCCCGTGGGCTCTACGTCAAAACATTTGCCACCAACACGTGCGGTATGAGGAAGGGGGATGCCATGACGTCACGATTTCATGTCAAATTGACATGACCCGGCTAATTGGTTGCAAAGGTGAGAACATTCGTTTAATTTCGACGCCGAGCTGAGCCTTTCTATAATTATTAATTTATTATTCGAATTTATTATCTGCATTTAATAATCGAAATGATTAAATGTTTTGCATTCAATGAAGAAATGTTTGAAAAGCAAAAATAATTGAATGAAAAACAACTGTGCAAAATTGCGTCGCAATTACTACACAGTGAGTTGCTACAGTAGTCCAATGGAAGAAAAAGGGCTTGAATATTTCGAACTTCTTCATCGTTTCTTAAGCTATTCCGAAGCGCCTGATCCAATAATCAGATGGGTAATTGTTTATTCTCCTCGGAGATTGTGCGCCTCTCTTTTGTTCGCCTTCATACTCATCTTTTTTTTTGAGCCTAACATTGGTGTCTGGTTTTATTTTCGGCTTCTTGAAATAAATAAGCGAAAGCATTTGGTTGCGATGAGTTGAGGAAAATAAATTGCGCGACAAATTGCAACTTTCCTCCTCAACGCTCTTCAATTCAAATTAATTTTCATCATCGTCGGTGTGTTGTGTCTTCAATTCAATGACGACATTTCCGAAAAGATTTATGAAAGCCCAAGTATAACTGAAAATGAGGATTGCCATTTTTTTGCTAGAATGATTCATTCTGCTTGTATTAGTGAACAAAAGCAATCGTCTAATGACATCATTCGTATCGTAATGGCGGTATTGTTTGAATTAATCGGCGCCTAATTGTGATCTACTAAAAAATGAAACTGCTCCGATGCATTATTCATTCTAATTGGTCTAATTGTCGCCTCGAAATTTTTTCTCTCCAATGTTTTTTTGTCGTTTTTATTTCTCTTAACTTTATCCCATTTCTATTTGCTGTTCAATTTTTTTCCGATCGTCAAAGCTGATCAAATATGAATGGTTGGGTGTATTCGGAGCTAAATGATTCTGAATTTCGTGCCAAATGTCGATGGTCACTCGTCGAAGACAAAACGTTCCCCAGAGTGTCGCTTCGCTACAAAAAACCGCCCGCGCTTTCGACGGCTTCTTCCGCGTTTTTACCAGACGAAAAAAAACTTGCGATTTTATGTTGAAAACTCGCGTCTTCCTTTTTTTTGGCCTACTCGTTTTTGAGCTTCTCCTATTCCTCAATCACTTTTTATGTGTATGATTTCGCCGAGCGATTTTTGACTGACATCATCATGATCAAATGTCACACACTTCATCTAAAATAATGACGCAGCAACAGCAGCAGATTTTTTCGATAGGTTACCATTCCTAAATTCTGAGTTCATTGCTCTCATTGCATTCAAAAATTGCGATTTGAAATTTTGCTTTCTGATTTTGCAACTTGTATGGTGCGTTTTCCAAAAAAAGCGGCTGTCAGAATTTTTTTGCTGCAAGACCTTCTAGTACAGACGCGTTGCAATTCAGAGAATTCTGTGGTAAATGACTCGTCGTCATTTACGATTTAAAATTTCAAAATATTTGTCGTATAATTTTTGAAATCCAAATCGCATACGATATATTTTAAAATAGCAATCGCATTTAGACGCGTTTAAAGAGCGATTTGGTCGTATACGATTACGAACCATTGGTCAGAGTTTTGAGCGCACACGACCCACATCGCGTCTAACGACCTCATCGATTCGAAAAGGACGATTGGGTTTGGTTTAAAAATTGGGGTTCCACGGGGTTTCCCAAAAAAATTCCGCGGTTTGTCCCAAAACCGTTTCACCTTTCCAGTACGACACTCCAATTACACATCGCCCTCAATTTAGCGTACTTTTTTTGTTTGATTTTTTGCCGGTTATCCCAAACCGAAAAGTGTCTCCTGCTCGTCGCGATCGAAATTGTTTAGGGCTGAAAAATTTAGAAATCGAGTTGCTTTCTTGATTAACAATAAATATTCGAACTCTTGTTCTTTGTTTTTGTTTTTCATGTTTTTGCTAGTGCCAATATTCAAAATTTGGCAATTAATTGGATTTCAATTCCAATTTTGGTTTCAAAAATTGATTGCTCATCTTCTATTCAAATTGTTTCTTTTTTTTAAACATCAATTAATAGTCATAAAAATTCTCGAAAGGTTCGCCCCACCTTCTCGCTAATTATCCTCCAACACCAATTAGCAGCGCAATTAGCGTTATCCATTCCATTCGTGTTAATATTTCTCATATTCGTTTAATAATAATAATGGAGCGAGTTTCAATAAAATGTGATCATCAACGGGCAATTGTTTTCAAAGTGATTTTGATTTTTTTGTTGGTTCTCTGAAAATTTTCCAAAATTCTCGAATTTCAGAGGAGTTGCTCCATCGATTTCAGCAGTGATTTTTCAAATGCAATCAGAACGAGAAATTCTGTTACGAATGAGGAGCTCCCGAAGATTATGGTAAGAGTTTTTTTTTTGGTATTCAATTTTTGAAAATAATTTTGCAAAATTTTTCTCCCCAATTTCAATAAACTACGTGATGATCAGAAAATTGTTTTTTTTTCGCTTTCTTAAAACCAATTTGATGAAATTTGTGAAATTTTTCCAATTTTCGCAATTTTTTGAGGCAAAATATTTCAATGTCAATTAAAATATCGCGAGAATTTCAAAGAAATGAGAATGGCGTTTGAATTGCCGCCAAAACAGCGCCGCTTTTTGGAGTTTGTCGCAAATATCTTCTATTTTTTTGGTATTTAGTCTTTATTTAGCACTTGAGGCTTAAAAATTAGAAAATTTGTAATAAACGATAGCACCCGAAAATAAGAAAAAAAAACACACACAAAAAATTTTTAAAAACTCGACTCATTCCATTTTTTCGGCTAATTTCTTTTGTAGAGAAATTAACATTTTTTGTGCATTTTATCTAATTCCATACTACTGTTGGATATATTATTAAGTAGTTTGTTTCAGAAGTATATTGAGTTTTTAAAATGGTTCTTTAATTATAGCATTTTTCTATCAAGAGTTTGAAGACCTCAAAACCATATTACATAAATATTTTCCCAAAATCTTCATAAAGGAGAGCAAGTATATCTTCTTTCATATGGCCTTAAATGAAGGTTTCGATAAATTTCTGATATTTTGTGCATATTCAAATCGCATCAAAATTACTCGAATCACTTCTATTAAAGGTGGTCTCACGCCGAAATTCGAGTATACCACAAATTGTCTTCAGCTTCTAGTCGGCATTCGGTAAAATTGAGAGGGATCCCCGTGCGGGTGGGGAGGGACTTGGTCCTGATCAAAATTTGTCCAGCGACGAGGTCCCGCTCAATCATACCGAGAATAGTCATCAGCCAACGATGGGCACATGAAATCAGGTCAAAAATCAAATGAACTGGTTCATATTGCAAAAAATGATGCTGATGTTTGGCGATTTTTCCAACAAAAAAAAAAGATTTTCCACCTGCAAACCGACTTTTTCAAATTGAAACTCGATGTCATCTGTCGCACGTGTCGTCGACACTCTTGATGACATCATCATTCACCGAACGCGTTTTACCGGTTCTCTTCTCAACGTGATCCATTGTTGAAAAAAAAGTGTTGCGGGTTTTTTTTTGATTGGGCAAAAAGCCAAACGAACTTGAGAAAACTATAGCTGATTCATTTTCCGAATTGAATTAATGCGAAAATCCACGAAAAAAAAGAAGTTCGATGTTCGCGATGACGTTAAAGACGAGCAAAAACGTCGTAAATTTTATGCCCCTCAATGAGAAAATATTACAATGAAGTCAAAAATTTCAAAAAACTTTTCCGTGGTTTTTTTCTCAGTAGGTTTTAATCGAACTTTGCTCCAAAAATTCTTGTTTTCTTTTGGCTCCAAAAATCGTTCCCATGGGATAATTGCAATTATTTCGATTTAATATGATACATTGAACGTTTCTGGTTTTGAGTTCAACGATAGAAAAGTTCAAAAAAAGTGAGCTGACTCCCCACCTTTTTATAAATGGGCTGAGAATTTTGCACAAAAATGAGCACCTATGGTGTTTTCGAAGACTGTCAACTGCCAAAATCTGAAATCATTCAGGCGTGACATTTGCAAAATTCTTCTGCATGCGCCTTTAAATGTATACTGTAATATTGGGAATGTGCGAAATGAAAAAGTGCTTCTTCAATAATGGCAGAACGATTTTTAAGCAATTCGATGAAAATTTGCATTGTTGTCCGTGTGGAGTACACAGTGCGCGTTTCGTCGTCATGAGACCATTTTTGGCCTTCAGCCAATTTGAAGCAATCGCGCGATTTCGACGATACCGTGAAACAAAAGCTATTTTTGATTTCATTTTAAAAAATAATTTTAAAAAAATTGAAACGGGAGTTTTTAAATAGATTTCCTTCGATATCTTTCATTTACATTAATTGGCATCTGCGGACAATTTTAGCCGGATTGTTTGAAGGGTAGCTCTCGCCCCCCAAAAAAAAAATCAAGGTTTTCGACCCGGCAAATAACACACGAATCGTTCTTGCAAAAATGTGTTGTGACGTCAGCAGCAAATCTCGCCGCAGATCGCGCGCGCGAATTGATCTACATCTACATCAAACACCTCGTCTCGTCACGTCGAAAAATGCCGTTTTGAACGAAATCGAGCCGTTTGATTTTAGACGTCAATTTTCGGAATTTCTCACACAATTTAACGATTCGAAAAATTTTGTTTTGTTAGTTTTGGAGAGGCGTTAAAATATTTTATCCACTGTATAAAATATTTAAATAGTCTGCAAGATTTACGAAAATTAAAAGGGTCCCATCAAGAAGACTTCATCAACTTAACGATTCTAAGAATTTTTGTAAAAAAAATTTTTAAAAGAAATTTAAAAGAAATTTTGCACTTTAAAAGAAATTTTGCATGCGAGTGTAATTTCTTTTTTGCAATTTTCCCTTCATTCAACTTCCTTCAAAGAAAACCCAATCATATATTTCATATAATATTGCATTTGGCTCATCTGACGAGACAGAGAACACTCACATATTGTGGCAACTTGGCCGAATGCCCGAATGTGAAAGTTGTTCGACCAATCCCCACGTGGGTTCGCGGTTTTCAAGAAACAACGTGACTTGCCATCTTCGCACTTCAGAAGTCGAGACCCGCAACCGGTTCTTTTGATTCGGTGCACTTTGAAGAATGCGACACTCACACTATTTTTAATTTTTCAGCCTATTTTTACTCTTTTTCCAAACCAAAACAAGCTATGAATTGTTTCATTTATATTTGATTATACTCGAAGAATTGGGGCTTCATCCGAATTTCACTCGACTAGAGTTTGTGAGAGAAGATGACTATGTTAGTGTGGTACATTTTTATATAAAGAAATTTCGAAAAGAGAAATGGAATATTTACGGTAGCCGCTTGTTTTTTTTTTTGCTGGAAAACGCACTATAAACGAAATAATGTGTGCAAACACGGCGACGTGAAATCACGTACTCCAAACTCCAATCTGATTTGAATGTTTTTGACATTTTTTTCCATTCTATTACATCGATTCCATGAGCAATGAAACATTTAAAGGAGCATAGGTCACGATTACTGTAGAATACATTTCTCGAATTGAAAATTCTCCAATCTCTGATCTTTTTTTTTCTTCCGAGATGTGACAATTTGATGAAAAATTTCCAATAAACACTGATTTTTTAATTTTATCCAAACATCCCCAAAAAAAAATTCAATAATTTTTCATCGTCAAAAAATCGTTTCCGACATTCGCTTTTTTTTTCGCAAAAACTCGAATTTGCTTAGAATCCATTTTTAAATGAGAATCACGGAAGAAAAACTTTGCAATTAATTGATAGAAAAAAAGCTGAAACTGGTCTGGAAATGACCACACCAAGTGTTTCTTCGAATGACCATTTTGTTTTTCATATCAATCATCGAATTCAATGTCATTCTGATGCCAAATTTTCGCTTTCTAAATTATTTTATCGACTAATCGTTTTTCGTCCTTGTTTTTCTTTAAAGGTGATGCTTGTGAGAACTAAAATCGAACGACTTCCCGATTGAATTGAAATTGTGAAGAGCCGGCCGGAAATATGTCCGAGACATGCTTATGACGTGTTCGGAATTTGTGAAATTGATTTGAATTAAAAAAAAGGTAGAAGAAGTCACGAATTTATTTTTAGAATCATTTTTCCGTCCGTTCTGACTATTTTTAACTTCCTATTTTGTGCAATAAATGAATCCCTCTGCAAACACGCTCATTTTCAGGTCCGCATTATTTCGAATCTATTTTTAAAATTTGTATTTCTTTTTTTTTTCTTTTTTAGGTTCTTCCCATCAGAGTAAATTTTAAGAAAAAGCAATATAGTCGTCGAAAGAAAAAAAATTGAAAAATTTTGAATTTCGCGGGCGCTCCTTTAAGTGGTCCCTAAAAATGTAATTATTACAAAACGCTTTTTAAAAACTTCAAAAAAAAATGATGGACTTTCATATTTTGTTGATTAAATTACACAAAACTCGCTGCAATGAATTTTTCCATGCGAGACCCAAAGCGACAATTCAAAATGATACGTGGAATTTGAAAAAAAATTCGATTGACGTTCACGAAAATCCGGTTTAGGCGTTAACTTGTGCATTTTGAGTTGAGTTGCGACAGAATTTAATCCTTATTTGGATTAGGCAGACGGACCATGTGACCAGCTCAACGTGACATGAGATACATGAACCCCAAATATCATATTTTCGAACACAGATGACTTCCAAATAGGGGTTGGGCGGCCCGTAAGAATTCGAATGAGACGATTCTATCAGTATTAATCGTGTTCAAAACTACGGTATCCATTAAAGGCGCATGCAAAAATTGGTTAAATACAACCGAACTTGACCTAAATTTTTTAAATTTCCGATAGTTTCGTGTCGAGATTTTTGGAAAGATTAAAAATGAATGATCAAACTATTTTTTGAACTACATTTTTTGGTGGATTTCAACGTGATCTTGTCCATTTTTTTTTCATGTTTCTCATGTTTCAGAATAAACTATTTTTATTCATCGACGGGCCAAGTTTTGCGGATTTGTAATTGATACTATTAATCCGGTTTTGACCAAATATAGGATGGGACCTTCCAATTTTAAAATATCCTTATTTTTTGTATACTTTGATCATTAATTTTTCGAATTAAACAAATTTTGTTTCCAAAAAATTGAATTTCTATAAAGTTAATTAGTGAACGGAAACTGTTGTCAAAAAATGGAAAAATGTAGGAAGTTTAGGCCAATATTAGCATCAACTCTTGACTGGAAAATAAGAGATTTTGTGAATGCCCCTTTAATGTATACTGTAATCCGCCTTCCTGCAGTTTGTGTGTTTCGAATATAATATTTTCAAATGAAATAATTTGAACCAGTCGCTTCGTTTGAGTCAGTTCGCTGTGAGTGACTCATTTTCGACGGCTGTAACCAGGTGTGATTCGAATCAGCCCTCAATCCCCCCGCCCCGCCACGCCCCTTCTCTCATTTTCGGATCTCAACTACCACCCCGAATCCGATGCGTAATATTTTGGTTCCTCGTCGAAATCTGCGTAGGCGTCTTCCCATTTTATTGTTTGTCGGCTCCCGATTTCGTTTCGTTTTTGCGAGAGCAAGACGGGGTGGCGAAAAAAAAAATAACGCATGCAATAATCTATTATTTGTTTGCTTTTCGTTTTTTTTTCTTCTTTAATAATTTCGAAAATTGAAAATCGCCAACGCCGCCAAATTTGGTGAAATTGTTTTGTTCAACGATCGAATCACACCAAAAAAAACAGCAGGGCCCAACTGAAATTGCAGGAGTCATCACTAAACCGCCTCCAACGTATCATTTTTTGTCAACCCAAACTTTCATTGGCCTCGAGTTTCGATAATAATTCCCATCTGCGGACCACTGACAAGTCAAACATGTTATTCAAGAATTGTTTGAAATTTCCACTTCAAAAAGACTGACAATCGAAAACTTGCAAACATTTGAAAGCAAAAAAAAGCGAGTTATTATGAAAAGTTGCAAGCCCCAAAAACTGACAGCAGTTTTCGTTTTTTTTTCTCGATTTTTCATTCTCGCCATTCTTGTCATCATCAAAAAAAACTTGCATCATCTCACCTTTGTCTCGCTCATTTTTCAAAGAACACATCAAATATCCGATTGCCTAGACCGTTTTTCTTTGTACGATCACTCAGTTTCCATCAAATTAATTGAGTAGGATCATCGGGACCCTTATAATTATAATATAGTGGCTTCTCTCCAACCAATTCTTCTTCTTCGCCGCTCCATTTCGTCTCATTCATTTTGTCTGTCTGTGTGTATGTGTGTGGGTTTCCAATTTCGCGCACAAATTCGAAATTCTTTGTGAAATCTCATTCGTGGTTTTAGTTGTCAAAATAACGCGGCTAATCGAAAAACTTCAACGGAGCCTCTCGCATGAGATGAGCTCCTACAGCTCACTCAACAATCTCATACCCACCGAGAACACTTATATTCTCAATGCGGAGTATTCGGTGAGTGGTTTCAATCTGCTTAAATCATTTCGATCGCCATCGATCACCCCTCCCTCATTTTTTTGGTGCCGAATTTCGTCAAACTTCTTTTTCGTATTTTTTTTTCACAATTCACACTACGATTTGGCTAAATTTGCTACAAACAACGAATTTCACACGTTCGCACTCTTGTGAAACTATATTGAACAATTTCAGGGATATTTTCAGAGAGAGAGCAAGGCTCTTTTAAATTAAATCCTAAAAATCAAAATTTTCGGGCAATGCGTTTGAATTCGCGCCGAAATGGCGATAGTCGCAGACGGATTTTTCCTATTTTTAAATTTTCTCAAAAAATTCATTTCGATTTTTTTCATTTTCGAAATTGATTTATTAAGAATTGAGTGTTTAAAAAATTAAACAGAAAATTGAAATAATTGGCATTCACAACATTTGATTTCACGCCAATAATCTTACATTTTAAATTGGCAATAGCGCGCAAAAATGTGTGTGCAACCACCGCGACGCAAGATCACAGAAAATTTAAAAAAATCTCATTGGGGACTGGTTTTTTTAAAAAGCTAATTTGAAATATTTTAGATTCTTTATTAAGTGATTATACTGCCTATAATCACTTTGGTACATTGAGGTTGGGATGATTTATTTTAGAATGGAAATTCGTGGCCGGGCAAGTCGGGCTCATTTTTTTTTCAAATTCCATAAAATGATGCGAATTGATATACAGTAATTCCTGCTTAGGTCTCGACGCGAAAACTAATATGCAAGTAAAGAATATTGATTGAGAAATTTGATATGGCTTTTTTTTAAATTGGGAATCGATTGTGGCAAAATGCTAAATCCCGTCATTTCATGCTTCAAACCATTCAATTTGTCCACTTACCAATAACATTTTGTAAACAAAATTTTGTGCTATTTCTCATCTAAATATTAGTTATTCAAATGTCAATGAAATGCCAAATCCACCAAGTGTCGAAATGTATTCTCATTGATTTCTCAATTCACCTTCTCATTCGTTTATAATACGTTTTTATTTTTTCGTCAAGAGACACACTTCGGGACAAACTTCGAACTCACTAAGCAAAAAAAAATAATCATAAATAATATTGTTCTGTGAAAATTGACCACGAGGAATGAAAAATAACAAATCAAAAAAAAAAACAAGAAAGCGATTTTTCCAAAGGTTATACGTACGTGACAAATATGATATGTATTAGATGCTGATTTGAGAGGGTCTGTTGAATATTCCCATAAGCTCATAGGTATAAAAAACCCCAATTTTGCTAATATTCGATTTCCGGAAATTCTGTTCATTTTAAGCCTCATTCCCCGCCTTTTTTTTTGGGGAAAAATTTTTTGGTTTTCTAGATAGTTGAGGAAGATCCTGAAGTTCTTCGGGATTCTTGTAGAGAGCCAACATGCCCAATTTCAGTTGATTTTTTTGGATTTCAGTACATTTGTGGCTTCCAATCATCATCATTTCATCTTCGCATAATAACGCATAATTGATTGCGGCAATAGGGAATAGTTTAAAAATTTGTTGGTGCGAAACTTGTTTCTTATTTCGCCCCATCAAGATTTTCCCAGCCAACCCCTCTGCGTGTGTGTCTCGGTGAGAAACAGCCGAACATCAGAAAATGTATGAATAAAGGGCGGATACAAAACAAAAAAAGAATCGACACCCCTCTCATTTCACTTCTGCCTTCTCCTCCCCCCCACCACCTTCTGCCCCCACCTTCCTTCCTCGCCGACCAATCTCGAATCGGTGTGCCCCACCGATTCATGCCGATAATCGTTTAGCATTCGGAATTCAAGGATGTCGCGCGTTGTAGCCAGTCGTCGACATGTCTATAAGATTCTCACCAATCGAGATTCACAGCTTTCTTGTAGTTATACAACCGCTAATCAGAGAGTCCTAATTAAGGTTTGTGTCCGCTTCTTCAATTAATTGCACCCTTTTCCACTTCATCTCGGCACACCGAAAATTATCAAAAAAATTGAGACAAATATCAATTATGGGATAATAGAAAAATGTTGGGGGGGGGGCATGTCTGGCCAAATAAGATGTTGATGGTTTCACATCGGTTGATAGTGCCAGCCTTTTAGAAATAATAATTCGTGACTGAAAGAGGGAAATATTCAAAAACCCGAGCCTCGTTTAATTTTTCTTTAAAAATAATTTGAATTTGGTGATCTACGTCAGATTTTAATTGTAAATTGACGGTTTGTGAAAAATTTTCAAATTTTCCAAAAAAAAAATTCCCTTTTTTTCAAATTTTCCAAAAAGAAAAACTAAGCAGAAATATTTAAAAATAATATTGTTGACCTCGCGAGAACTGCGGAAAATTGGCAAAATGCCAAAAAAGTGGTCTCGATGCGCCGTGTGCACCTTTAACCTATCCTTATGCATAGGCCCGTAAATCGACACTTTCAGTTTTGAGCCAAGACCATTGCCGCTGCTTTTTTTGGCAATTAGCCAATTTTTGCGCGACCAATTCGAAATAAGTGATTTCCAACAATTTCCTTCTACAGAAGCTGATGACTGAATTTCCGAGAGCATTTTTTTTTTCATTTTAACATTGGGGCAAAAATGGGCAGAAAAACCACAAATAATCTTCTTAAAATTTCAGACCGCAATTTTTCAGATGGCCAATTAATTGGAAAATTGTCAAAGTTTAAAAAATTCAATTTTGATTTGAAAAAATCTGAAAATGATAGCTAAACAGTTTTAATTTTGTAGAATATTTGAAGCAACCTTATTTTTTTTCTTTGTCTTGAAGCTTTCAAAAAGAATCACAAGAGAATAGCTTGTGAGACCGGTAGATCAGAGAGGAAGAAGCTACAATCTAGTGGCCAACAAATCAAATATTCTCAATTTTCCTTTATTATGGTCTACAAATATTGTGGAAGCACAAAACGAGCCGAGACTGTGCTCGTTCGAAACACAATACGAATTTGTGTTCTCTAGTTTGCCCACAAAAACAAACAAACAGAAAAAAAACGAAAATTGGATTATTTTTTTTTGGGGGGGGGGTCGCATGTTTTTCCCACATTGCAACATTTACTGATAAGCAATTTTCTGAGAACTATTGATAACGAAATTTTTCGACAAAAAAAATTAGAAATGACGTGAGACAATTGGACCACAAAATGAATGAATAATCAAAGAATGGGATTTCAGAATGGCGTATCTCTCGAAGAGGGAAAACAAGCATCATCTTCGCTTCTTCGCGACACTGGTACAAAAATAAATTTGAGAAGCGGACCAAAAATTGAAATTGCGTTTTTATAGGCCAGACGAATAGGTCACCGAATACATTGAATACGTGTGCATCTACAGTTAACCGATATCGATTCATTTTTCTGGTTTCATTCACTTTTCTATTAATCACATTGTGCATTTCTCTTGCGGCGTTTATTTATTTCCGGCCAATTCGTAAGTTGCATTTTGCGTTCGTCGTTCAATCCTCGTCGCTCGTTTCAGCGTGTACATCGGGCTCTTGTGTGATGACGGCTTCTCGATTATTGAGTCGAGCTGATCAGAGCATCACACCGTGCGATGATTTCTATCAGTACGCGTGCGGAAATTGGATCAACCAATCGGTCAATATACTGTATGCCTCGTGGAATTCGCTGTACGAGACGCAAATGAAGGCGCACGATAAAATTGTGAATGTGATTAGTCAAGGTAATATCGATTTTTGAGAAAAATATGATTTGAATTGCTCAGGTAAATGAAAATCAATCGAATTCGAAGAAATATGAAATATAAATTAACCTGATACGATTGAAAAATAATTAAAATTCGATTCGATTTGCAAAAGTTTGGTTTCGCTTCAAAAATCTTCGCAATCTTGTTTCTCATTGTTTCTCAATTTCAATTTTGAAATTCTAGAATATTTCGAAACAGATTAATTTATATTCGATTTCGATAGAGAACGAAATTAATTTCGAATCCGATTGATTTTCATTTACCCGAGTCCGTTTTTCTTTTCAAAACAACCAACGTTTTTTTGTGTACGATTTGAATTGTCGCATTGGGTCTCGTATGGAAGAAGCGAGTTTTACTGAATTTAATCAAAATCGTGTGAAAGAGCAATTTTTTAGGGGGTGGGGGTATTAAGTATTCCCTGGTAAATGAAAATTAATCGGATTCAAAAATAATTTCGTTTCAGTCGAAATCGAATATCTGTTTCGAATTATTCCAGAATTTCAATCGATTTCGATGTCAAAATTGAAATTGAGAAATAAATCAACAATTTCGAAGATTTTTTAATCGAAAACCAATTTTTCAAACTGAATCAGGTTAATTTATCTTTCATTTTTCTTCAAATTAGATTGATTTTCATTTACGTGATTGTCAGTTTTGCCTATTTCTCAAAATGTCAAAATGACGCAGAATATTTTAATCGAGGACCAATTAATTGGCAGCCCGCGCAAATCAAATTTTTCAAATTGGTCGGTCCTTATCAATATTTAAAATTCTTCAAAAAACAATGCTTTTTCACATTGTGATGACTAAATTAAACAAACGAGCTTCTATGAATTTCCATACGAGACCAAAAGCTGTGATACACGTAAATAGGACCCCCCGAATACAATTATAGTATGAGTTGACACATTTTTTTCATTATTAAAACTATGAGAAAAAAGAACGTTGCATTTGACATGATATCATTCCCTATTGTGAGAAGTTTGGTAGAAATTCAACAACAAACCCAATGTATTTTTTTTTGCTTTCCAGTGCTCGATGACTCATTTCCCACTGAAATGAACGCTGGCGAGAAAGCGGCAGCCCTTTTATACAAACAATGCACCGATCTCGATACACTCGAACAGGTCGGACTCAACACGTGGAAAAGATATGTGGAATTGCTCGGCGGCTGGATGCCGGAGCTCGCCGAAGGCGGCTATATGGACGAGCCGTCGGAATTCGAAATCGAGGACATGATTCTGACGGCGTTCAATTACACCGTCTTCCCATTGTTCTGGGCCGGCGTCGAAGTCAGCTATTTCAATTCGAGCAAACATTCGATAACGGTAGTTTGAAGAAGAACAAGAAATAAAAAGGAGATCACATTTGACATTTTTGTAGATTTACGAGCAACTTCCGATTTTGCTCGCCGCCGACAAATACACGTTCGATAAAGAAGTGACACCGGAAATGATTTTCAGCAAATCGGATGGACCACCGGTAGATCAAAAAATAAAAGGAGCCGAGCAATCCATTTATTCAGGTGACTCTCGCGTTGCAAGAAGTTGGAGAGGAACTCGCCGAATTATTGGATTTTGATAGAAAAGATGAGAATGTGAGAATGATGATCGCGAATATGATTCATCTTGAATACCAAATCACATCGAGCGGCTCGACTGTAAGTCAGATTGAGGCATCCACGCCGGGTGACCGGATTCCGCCTTCGCCAAATTCTTTTTTTCGCCAGCATGATAAAATTAAAAATTGCATTACCATTGCAAAAAAAAACCAGCGTCTTGCATTATTGTGGACCATCGCAGTTTTTCGAGGCGGTAATTCAAATTCGATTTTTTCCGTACTCTGGATAACCTGTGAATCAAACTCCGCGTAATTCGACGCCGTTTTTTTTGCGAATGTAATTTTTTCGTAGACGGATGAATTCAAGGAACTTTCTTTTTGAATACTTGCATTGGGTCTTGTCTGGAAAAAACTTTAAAAATCGATTTGGCCATTTCTTATGGTGAAAATTTCTCGAAAAAAAAATAATATTTTTTTAGGAGAAATTTTCAAATTTAAACGAATTTCTTCGCAATTTTTTCAATTCATCTAAAAGATTAATTTTTTTTAAATTATTTTTCAATATACTCAATTGATTTCTTTAAAGAAATCAGCGAAAAAACCTGTATAAAAATTGAGCTCGTAGACGAAAAATTTTTGAATTAATGGCGGACGTGAAATGTGCGATGGCCGAATAATTTGCGGCCACGGGCGAAGGGCAGGCGTTGGATGTTTTAAGTCAAATTATACATTTAAAAAACGCAGACTACGATTTTCAGTTTTATAAAGAGAAAAAAGAGAGATATGAAGTTGTGACATTGGGCCAACTTCAACAAATTGCGCCAGCGGTAGGGCAAATTTTTTTTAAATATTTGGGACCATTGAAATCAATATTTAGATTAATTGGCGTTATTTCTTTTCTCGTCTTTTGGGAATGGAGCTTGATTATGGCGAGGAGATTGCAATCAAGACGGGTGCTGAATGGATAGTGACTCTTTCGAGAATCATTGCCGATCTTAAGAAGACTCGTCAAGGTGTTGCCATCATCAAAAACTATATCAAATGGAAGACGATTCTGTTCCATTTGGCGTACGCCAGCCCAAAATGTCAGAATGGCCTTTTATGGGTTTGATTTTGTAGCCTCACAATAATGATCAACGAAATACTCCAGATTACTGTCAGCTTGTATGGCGGCGCTCGAAGTCAACGCAAAGAGTTTTGCGTTTTGAGACTGTCGGGAATATTCCCGTTGTCGTTTCCATCGATTCTCCGCAAAATCGATGGAATGGAAAAGTCGGATGAAAACAAGAGAATGGTGCAGAATATGACGGAGCACATTTCGGACGAGTATCGCAAGATTATCGAGAAGACTGACGTGTTCGTGAATGAGCAAACGAGACAGAATGTGTTGGACAAGGTTGATCCGATCGATTGGAACCCCAGTTTTTGAAATATTATTTTTTGAGATTTCGAATCTGACAAAACACATTAGTTTTCCGGATAAAATGACAAGCGATTATGAGATGAACAAGGAAGCCAATAGGGTATTTCGATTCGATCATTCTGCGCATATAATCAATTGATGTCAGGTTTCTGATGAATTCTTCTGGTCAATGGCTATTGGAGCGTCTTCAGTTTATCGTGAAAAACTCAAGCGACTGAGAAAAGCGGTTGATCCGAAGGATTGGATCGACACGAGGCCGGCGCTTTCGATTCCGGCACATAATTATGAAAGGAACCTCATTCAAATACCTTTCGATTCATTGAGATTACCGTACGCGGATAAATCGCAAATGGAGTGAGTATTGGATTCATTTTCGATTCGCCCGCTTAAGCAAAAAATTTTATCGAATATTTGTTTTAGCTTCGCTAATTATGCTGGAATCGGCTCCATAATTGGACACGAAATGACGCATGCGTTCGATGCGCAGGGTATTGCCGAAATCGGCAGCAGTCGCCATTGTGTTCTTTTGAATCGTTTCAGGCAAATTGCATGGTCCCACTGGAAGTTTGGGACATTGGTGGGATGTCGAATCGCGGAGAAAATTCACACAAAAGGAGCATTGTTTTGTGAGGCAGTATACGCAATTGCACGCGTCGCAGGATGTAAGAGTTGATGGCGAAAAATTTTGGAATTTTTTTCTCTGATTCAGAATGCGGCAGCGAGAGCTGGACTCTATGAGAATATTGCTGATTTTGTCGGTCTCAAAGTCGCATACGAGGTAAATATTGATATAGTTTTTGACGAACTTGGATTTTGATCTCGTTTTTTTTGCTTGATATTCAATTATGGATTAATCCGATGTTTAGGCGTGGAAGATTCATGGGAAGGATCAAAGCGCGCAACTGGCCGGCTGGAACAACTTCACGCAAGACCAACTGTTTTTCCTGGCTTATGCCCAAGGATGGTGTGCGCTCAAATCGAAGCAACCGCGTGAGGTGCACATGGAAGAGCGATACCGAATGATCGGCTCGCTGCAAAACTCGGCCGAGTTCGCGCGAGCCTGGCAGTGTCCGACTGGAAGCTACATGAACCCGAAAGACAAATGCACATTATGGTGAGAACCACTCGATCTCTCGTTTCAATTCACCTAGTCCTAGAAAACATATATCTGATCATTATTCTATCATACCTCATTTATTTTGTTAGCTTTAAAATGTCGAAATCCGTCCGAACATTCCGATCCATGACATTATTTGAAATGAATTCATAATTCAAGAAACAAAAAGAAAACGAATTCTAGTCAATCTGAGCCCCCAGTTTTATCAATCAAATATTCATTTTTTTGTGTGTGTTTGTCGCGATCTCTTCTTTATATTATATCCATATAATAATCAATCCATTGATAATTTTATTCAATAATTGAATTGTTGCATTATTTCTAACTGAAAGTATTTTGTCTTTTCTTCACTGGATAATAAATAATTTTGTTGAAAACGACGAAGAGAATAAAAAAAAGAAGCGAATGCAATTAGACGATGGGGGGTTTGTTGCAAAATCTAATCTTTCAATTCTTTTGTTTTCCGAATCGATGCCAATGTTTTCGTTGGTGACTACTATTTCTATGACTTTTGTTCATCGTCGAGTTAATTGCATTTTATTTTATTAGTCGGATTACTTGAATTTTGTTGACATAACTCTTGTAGCCAGTAATTTCTTAGCGACGGCTGTGAGAATATGAGATTGGGGATGGCCGCGAGTTTCCCGGCCAGCGAAAACTAGTCCCTAAGAAATGTGCCAATTTCATTGAAGGTCTTTGAGAATTTTTGGAAGAAATTCGATTTCATATCAACCTTTCTTCGAGGATTTTTAAAAATTTTTTTTCTCTTCATATCAAAATGTTTTTATTATTTGAAAAAAACCTAGAATCGAAAGAAAACGCCACATTCTTGCTTACCTTATTTGTGATGAGCAGCCGACTAATTTCGGAGTAGACGACATATTTGGCAGTTGTTGGGAAATGGCACGCAAATCCAAAAAAAAACAAGCCCATTCAAGTAATGGAGACAACCAACCAACCAGGCCCCAACCCTTCTCTCTCAACCCAAATTTTCAGCCAGCCCTTTTTTTCGAGTACTTTAAGTATACAATTACCAATATTTTGATACGATGTGACGTAATGTTGACAAGAACAAAAAGTAAATTGACCAAAAATAGATATACCCCTTGTTTGGCAATTGTTGAAATTCGATCAGACCTAATATGGGTGCCCCCCCCCCGCCAGAATTGGCTTCAGCCGATTATAACAAATATTCTGAACAGTATTATGAGATTAACTAGAAAAAAACAAGCATTTCAATGTGATAATCAACAATTTGCGAGAAAAGCCAAAAGAACAACTCGAGTGGCTATCAAATAAATTTATTTGTTCACGTGATTTCGCTATAATGAAAGCGAATATCATTCAAGTTGAATGCAAGCAGTTTAAAAATTGTTGCAGAATCTCTATGGAAATTAGCTGGACCCAATCAGGCAAAAATGACTGAATTGGTTTTTCTCAAAATTACAGTAGGGCAAGGGAAAATCGAGAAACGGTAGAGCGTGAGGAGCCCATAATTAGTGGCTCGTCAATTCTAGCTCATTTTCAGAAAATGCTACTAAAACGTGTCGAAAGTTTTAATTAGGGGTCCTAGGGGGTTGAACTTCAAATAGTTAACGCATGGTGATTTCTACACGAGCAAACCTTTCCACTGAAATTTCAAAGCTTGGTCGGTTGAAGCGAGATTTTCGCAGGCTCGAACTAACTGATCACTTTAGATCTTGTTTAAAACGGGTCACTATTTACCGGTTTCTGTTGATTTTTAATAAATTGATCTTTTCGTTTTAATTTTTCGAAAAAATTAATAACTTATGTGTAGAATTTATCACTTTTATTGTTTTATTTGTTGTCTAAAAATTTCAGAGTGATTGGACTACTTTCAGAAAAGTTATGCTCAAAAAACCATTTTTTGATTTCTTTATGGCCAGCACTGTAGGTCCCATCTGGGCATTATATCTTTTCTCAGCTTCGTGGTTCCGAGTGAATGTATTTGTTTGTGGTCCCAATTTGGGTGTTCCGTCGGAAGCATTATTTTTTGTATATGGGCTCTATAAGGTTTCGCGTGAATATTATATAATAGCAAATTTTTATTAATGCTGTTGCCTCTTGGATGGAACCATATATGTACGATTCCTGAGCGGACAGTTGTCGATTTACGAGCATTACAATGGTGCCGCGAATAATTATTTTATGATTTTCGCACAAATTGTTCATTGTATTTTATTGAATTTATCCCTGACTTCCATGATTTTTTGAAAATAATTGTAAAAAATATTGAAATGAGCCCTAGATATTGAACAAAACTTTGACTCCATGCGGGGGTGGATAATATCGAAATGCGCTTGCAAATCTGCAATTGCCAGAATGCATACATTTTTTTAGATTCAAATGACTGATTTCAATTTGAAAAAAAATTAGAAATGCGCCAAGTATCTCGAAGTAAAGAGAAGTGCGCATGGGTGCGTATATTGCATTTTTGCGTGCGTCAATTTAACACTGAGTCAATGCTCGTAAAACTACACCGACATTCAATGCCCCGCCTCATTTTCGTTATGTCTCCTGATTCACGTGAATCTCTTACTTCATTGATTTCAATCTTGTTAGTTCGAGCCTGCGAAAATCTCGCTTCAACCGACCAAGCTTTGAAATTTCAGTGGAAAGGTTTGCTCGTGTAGAAATCACCATGCGTTAACTATTTGAAGTTCAACCCCCTAGGACCCCTAATTAAAACTTTCGACACGTTTTAGTAGCATTTTCTGAAAATGAGCTAGAATTGACGAGCCACTAATTATGGGCTCCTCACGCTCTACCGTTTCTCGATTTTCCCTTGCCCTACTGTAATTTTGAGAAAAACCAATTCAGTCATTTTTGCCTGATTGGGTCCAGCTAATTTCCATAGAGATTCTGCAACAATTTTTAAACTGCTTGCATTCAACTTGAATGATATTCGCTTTCATTATAGCGAAATCACGTGAACAAATAAATTTATTTGATAGCCACTCGAGTTGTTCTTTTGGCTTTTCTCGCAAATTGTTGATTATCACATTGAAATGCTTGTTTTTTTCTAGTTAATCTCATAATACTGTTCAGAATATTTGTTATAATCGGCTGAAGCCAATTCTGGCGGGGGGGGGCACCCATATTAGGTCTGATCGAATTTCAACAATTGCCAAACAAGGGGTATATCTATTTTTGGTCAATTTACTTTTTGTTCTTGTCAACATTACGTCACATCGTATCAAAATATTGGTAATTGTATACTTAAAGTACTCGAAAAAAAGGGCTGGCAGAAAATTTGGGTTGAGAGAGAAGGGTTGGGGCCTGGTTGGTTGGTTGTCTCCATTACTTGAATGGGCTTGTTTTTTTTTTGGATTTGCGTGCCATTTCCCAACAACTGCCAAATATGTCGTCTACTCCGAAATTAGTCGGCTGCTCATTTTCGACGTTTCCGCCCGCCCACTCGTCCAATTTCGGTCGAATTTTGCCCACTTTAGAGAATGTTTACCTCTTTTGAAATGTTTCAGCTTCAAAGAAGAAAAAATGATGATGTCTCTCAAATTTTTCATTTCAATATTGTCGACGTCGCGCGACTGCGAAAAAATTGGCAAAATGCCAAAACATTTAAAAAGAGGTCTCGGTGCGCGGTGTGCGCCTTTAACCTATAAAACTTTAACCTCTAACCTATACATAGGCCCAAAAATCGACACTTTTAGTTTTGAGCCAAGACCATTGCCGCTGCTTTTTTTGGCAATTAGCCAATTTTCGCGCGACCAAAAATTCGAAATAATTGATTTCCAACAATTTCTTTATACAGAAGCTCATGACTGAATTTCCGAGAGCATTTTTTTTTTCATTTTATCATTGGGGCAAAAATGAGCAAAAAAACCACAAATAATGATCACCGTTATAATTTTTGGAATTTAGGGAATTTTCCGCGGTCAATATTATAATCACAAAAAAAAACTGAAAACGCTCATGTCCGTGAGTTTGATTAGCCGCTTATCCGTAGTATTCCCCGCCGTTTGAATCGAAATTCGAAAGACCACACCAAAAGCATCCGATGGTCCACAAATTCTCGATGGTCTGGTTTATTTATGATGGTAAAATTAAAGGGAGGGTGATAGCTGAAAAAATAGGCATAAAACCGAATTATGTTATTCATTAATGTTTGTCTGACCGAATTGAGTCGAAAATTCGAAAATTGAGGCGCGAATTTGCAAAACATGAAGAGTACGCGTGCTTACACCAAATGCATTTTATTTGACGACTATTTTTGAACATGCGATTTTCAAGTGATTAATGCCCCATTTTTGGTGTTTCGAGATGCAACTAAAGAAATGTATGAAAAAAAACCCAAAGGAAAATTGAAAGAAAGCAAAATTGAAATCATTGCGGACTTGTGCATTTCATTTGACGACAATGTAAAAACCTTTTTTTCTATCCGCTATTAATTAAATGATTCTTGCTGTTACGACCCATCCTACCCCTTTAAACAGAGAATGACTTCCTCATACTTAAGCTATCAAGGATTGGCTTACATCTTGCCTCCTAAGGAGAAGCTTAAAATTAGGGACCATTACATGTTATAATGTTTTCGTAAAAGTGTTTCAAAATATTTCATGAAGCATTTTTATTTCAAAATTCTGAAGGTTCATTGGCTCTCAATATTTTTCATATTCCGTTATATGAGAACCTTTAAAGGGACATACTATAACTAGCTCGCTTTCCTCGAAATACCTATTTATATCGAAAACATTTCATTTCGTCGATTCAGTTTTTTTTATAATTCAAAAATAACACAACATTTCAAAAATATGACACCACACACCATAATTATCACAGTTTAAGCGCCAATTAAAATTTACGTAAATTATTGATAATTGTGCATCGGTTCCTCCCATTCTATAGATTTTTTTTAATTCTCTCCTCACTATTTTATTATAATTAGTTGACGAACTGGTTTGCCATCAGTGTAATTGTATAAATGCACGACACATAACATTTAGAAGGGTGTTAACTATATAAGGCAAATGATAAATATTGGGAACCATATAAATCAGTTTGTTGCCGGAATTTGATTCAATTTGTTTGGATCCCTCCTGGGGGATCTGGCCGAAATCATTTCTTTCGTCACTTGCGGTCACTTTCGTCTTTTTTTTTCAATTTGATGTTTTTTTTTTTTAGAAATAAATATTTGGGTCAAAAGCGCTACGTGAAATGCTCATAATGTAAGTTGATTTTTTTAATGGTCCCACGACGGTAATACCGGATATTTTGCATTCTAAGGCTCGTTTCGATGAATTTTAATTCCAATTACGTTAGAAACTCAATATAATGATAAACTTATCAAGAAAAATTTTTAAAAATAATTGTTGAGACGTGGCGAGACCCTTTTGAATGGTGCACCCGTAAATCGACCCCCGCTCGATCATATTTTTTGTAATTTATATTTTTTTTTTTGAATAAAAGTCTAAAATTCTCGAGGAATTTTCATCAATCTTAAAGGATTTTTCGAATTGCAACTTTTAAAATATTGACTTTTAAAAGTTAATCGACTCATTCATTGGAAAAAAAACAAATACTTAAAAAAATGCACATTTCAATTTATTTCTATTGTGGAAAAATGACGAATGTGAAAAACTGCAGCGATTTCCATTGTATTGTGTGTGTACACCGAGTCACACATCTCAATCTACAGTAATCTCAACTGAAAATTATTTAATTAATTATTGATCGTTTCTTTTTATATAAAACAATTAGCTTGAATAAAAAAATTGATGAAATAACTTGCAGTTGAGATTACTGTAGCTAATATCGATATGTGCAACTCGGTGTGCTCACACAATGCACAGGAAATCGCTGCAGTTCTTCACATTCGTCATTTTTCCACAATACATTTTACATTATTGTAGTTCAATCTCCCCATTAATTCAAAGAATAAAAAAATTGAAATAGATGAAATGGTTTGAATTTTCGAATAAAATAATAGACTTCTAGAAGTCAATTTTCAGAAACACATTCTAAATTATAAGAATATTATTTTTTTGAATTATTTATTATAAAAATATGGTTGTTTAAGAAAAATTGATTGTGAATGGGAATTGGTGAGTTGCAACCAAAAAATTTGAATCGATTTCAGTCCACGACTACTCTCGTTTCTATTGATTTTGTTGACGACATGCGCATGTTTTCCGGTTGAGTCCGATCTCAAAAGAATGCTCCGAGGTAGGCCAATCTTCTCGCAATTCCTCAATCGTTCATTCTAGAAATCGCGAACAATGAGAACGCATATGGAGTGATCCAAGTGGTTCCTTATTCGGAAAGGTTGCCATCATATATGTTCATCACAAACGAGATTTGAGCGAAGCTCGAGCATAACAATAATAATAATGTATTGAGAAACAATAAATTATTTTTTTTTTCATTTATTCAGACCATCGAATAGAATAAATGAATTCTATGCGTTTTGAATTCAATTTGAATAAAAATGGCATATAATTGAATGGGGGCATAATTAATCAAAAAGTAGTGCCCATAAATGGAGCTGGAGTTATTTATAAGCTCTAGGTCATTTTGCTTCAAACATTTCATATCCGATCGGCTCGTCGAAAAGTTTTTTGCATTCAAAACAAAAAATAATGACGCGGTTTTGTTTTATTAAATGACACTTATATGTCACATAGTAAAATATCACATTTTAATTGCTTTTTTCGTTATTACTTTAATAAAGGATAGGGACCATCTCGCTCTCTCCAGTGTATATGCGCGTACGCTAAAATGCAAAGTACGCAAACACGCGACATCTAGTTTGAAGAATTGCTTTTTATTTTTCTGCGAAACGTCTAGACGATATATGCAAAAGGAAAGAAATTAAAATTTGAGGCCACCTAGGTTTTATCGGTTTCGTTTCATCAATTGAGCTGCACATTTTTCATTTTAAAAAATTGTTTGGAAATGCGATTTTCTTGCAAACCCGCACACCAGGGTATGCGCCTTTAAACGTGCCCTGCGACCAACTTTGATCAACGCGAATTTCTTTTTTTCCCCTGAAAACATTCGTGTGGAATCGAATCTCGAATTCTATTCCGCGTTTTTTTATTACGCATTCCACCCGTTTTAACAATTAATATTTTATACCAGTGGAAATTCAGAATCGTGTTTGAGAAAATCACAAAGATCAATGGGAATTTCGAATATTTCAGAATTCATTCAAGTCGAATTCGATTTCCGATTTGTATCAAATATTTTCTAAATTGGTCCCTAGGATTTCTAAATCTAAGTTTCCGATAAACACGCTCACATTTCTCCATTATATGCACATACATTTTTGCGATTTCTTCGAAATTCACTTCGTACGAAATTTTTCCGGGTTCATAAATAGAACCGATTATCTTCAAAAAAAAGCGGTGTAGTAGTAATTTCAATCTTTTTTTTTTTCGAATCCATTGAAATCAATTTAATTTGTTTTTGTTGTTGTTGAGTTCATACTATATTCGGTAATGAATTCTCGAGAGATGTCTCGAGAGCATCACCTGGGGGGGGGGTTGTCAAAATCGCGGCTGAGCCCCTCATAAGCTGGTCCGGCGGTCATGTGTCTCAAAATTTGCTTCTTATTGTCGTATTGCAATATTGACTATGTGGCAAGGTGTCTCAGTGCGACTAGGCCTGCGCGTGTTTGCACACACGGCATTTTATTATACGAGCGTTCAATTTTCAGCCAAAATGGGTAAATTTTACCTTAAAAATTAAAAAAAAAACGGATTCCGTAATTATTCAATGTCGTCAGACGCGTTGGCGCTCTTTTTAGATTTTTTTTTTCCAATGGTACTGAAAATATTCAGTAGAATCAGAACCAACTTCTGCCGCAATAAATATCATCAAAGAAACATAAACTAGAAAAAATGCGAAAATTGAAAAATTCATATTATTTAAATTAAATATATAAGAACGTGACCGCACGCGAACCGCAACGCGTCTAGGTATTTTAGCGAAAATTTCTGATAGCCGACTTTTTCTTCGAGAAATCCACTTAATCAAAAAAAAAAAACAAATTTTTTTTGAAACCGCCGACAATAATTTCTCTTGAATCATTTTTATTCGATTAACTCAAAATTATCACATCCTAAAATAGCGCTATTTGATGGGTTTTTCAATAATTTTAATGGATCTATTCAGTGAATGTAAATTAAACAAAAACGACAAATTTTCATTATGCAGCGATGTCGTTTTTGTCGCAATAAGCGCTTAATTTTACTGAGGGGTACTGTAGATCGCGGGTCGATATTTCAAAAAAATTGGCACATGCTCCTTGAATATCGATTTTTTAAAAATATTTTTTATATTAAAATTTTCGTATTTTCACTCGTTTTTCGCGGATTTTTTTAAATAATTTAAACTTTTTTTTGAGTAACACTTTTAAATAATAATTTCATATCGTTTTCGTTTTTTTCTATTCCAAAACTGAATCGATTTTATTCGAATATTGTTTTAATTTAAAGAAATTGAATATTTCAGATCGTTCCATGGCTAATTTGGATAGGTTACGAAATAAGAAAAAGGCTATAGTAAGAAATACAATTTAAACAAAAAACAAATAAATGAATTTATAGATTGCACTGCTTATGAAAAAACGAATTATTTTGGTTTGGATATTGAAACAAAATGCATTGAATGCATCTGAAACAATTGAAGTGATCAAGAAACAGAGCTTCGATCTTTTTTGTGAAAAAGTCAACCGATTAGTAGATTGTGGTGGTATTGAGGTAAGGAAACAAGTAAAACAAGTGAATTTCTGCATAAGTAATGTAGAATAAATTAAGTTCGTGACCGGCGTTTCTAACAGCACGTTCATGGAACTTCTGAAGATATGCCGAAATCACGAAGGTCGAATCAATGCGACAATTCGATTGGCAGTTTTCTTAAAATACACAAGAGAAGGTTATTTTTTAGTTGTTTGTTAGTTTTTTACAAGCATTAAAATTATAAAATTTATAGGTATTAGCCAAAATCTTCTTGCGAAGGAAATTGGAGTTTCGCAATCAACGATTTCTCGACTAGTTAGAGATACAATCGAGGATATCGTCCAAGTTGCCGGAGAACAAATCCGATTGCCACAAAATCGAAGAGAATTAATTCGTCTGGAAGAAGGATTTATGAACTCTTCTGATCGAACTCCTCGTCGAAGAATTCCATGTTTTGCCATATTGGATGGAAAGCATTGGAAGATCGAGCATCCTGCGCATACAGGATCGTTAAATTATAATTATAAGTCGTTTTATTCATTTAATTCTCTTTTTGTTGTTGTGATGCAAACTTGCGTGTTATATATTTGCAAATCTCTGAGCTTGGAGTAAATTCGGACTCCCAAATGTTCAGAGATGGGCCTTTGGGAGCACTCCTCGAAAATGTAGCCACAATAGGTGGATATCGCCCGCTTCCGAATTCATCCATTATAATGCCTCCATTTATAATTGCTGATAACGGATTTGGACTATCTAAGTTTCTTATGCAACCCTAAAGGCAGCTTTCCTTGACTCCAGAAAACATGCGTTTTAACGAGATTATGTCGGCAACTAGGGTGAAAATTGAAAATTTTTTTGGTGTGATGCAGTCGAAATTCCAGATTTTCAAAAAAGCCCTTAATATGGACCCGTCTTCTTCGCGCGCCCTCATTGTAGCACTTTCAGTTGTACATAACATATCACTAGGTGCTCCTCCCGATCTTCCACCTGACCACAACTTTCCCTTACTTCAAGACCCATACAGCGATGCCGAAGATCAAAGAACGGCATTAAAAAATTATCTTCTTTATCATGTTTAATGTTTATCTTTTTAAATTTAATTGTTATTATAATAAAAAAAATACTTAAAAATAATTTTCGTCCAACAAACTGAGAGAAGTCGTCTGCTCATTTCTTTTGCCCGTCGGTTGGAGATCCATGATGAAAGCGATCGCTTTCGCTTCGGCTTGAATTTGATCCAATTCAGGCCAATCCGCAACGTGGCTGGCCATGACCCTGCACAATCGGTCAAATTTACATTTGGGGGTTTCCTTGGCTTCCTCATCATTCGATCTAAGCAGCTGCTTGATTTCGCTGTTCGTCTCGCGCAACATACTCATCAGCTCATCGCTGTCTAAAACATACCCATAAAACTCCATTTTTTATTGCTAGAAACCTGATTTTCTTCGTTTAGCAGTCTTCGGACTATCCGAGGGTCCCCGCGATTCAAGCAACTCAATACTTTTATCACCGCATATGAAGGCACTGTAGTAAAAAAAAATTAACAAAAAACAGGTAAACTTACTTTTTAACTTGTCTTTTGTGTCTGACTCCATCCAAAAACTGTAAATATTCCGCAAACGGAAATGATGATTCCAATGTTCCAGTTCCAGATCGAGCATTTTGGATTCGCAACACATGTCTATTGAAATCGCGCGTTATCGAATCCCACAATTTCCAAGCCGTCATACCTAAAACTTCAATTTTACCGATAGTGGTTTTGAAAATACCATTTGGTCTTCCGGCGCGGAGAAATTTCTTGCACATGCTTTCGATATTCTGAAAGACCTTAAGCTTCAATTCTCTCCTGTGGTATTCTTTAATAGATGAGTCCCAAATACTTGGGTACTGCTCAACGGTCTTGATGAAGTCCACAATAAAGTGTTGTGGAAACTAAAAAAATTTAATTAATTTATAAAATCCAACAATTCATTTTTAAATACTCACCGCTTCATATCCGTCATCTACAAGTGGCTTTCTCCTTCTCGTGCGCTTAGCTTCTTCACGCTCTTCAGCAATTGGCAAATTTCTTGGCCCATGTGCCTCCACCACGTCTTCGACCAAAGAGTCGTTTCCTTCATACTCAGCGAATGACATGCTTCAAAAAGGAAATATATGCACAAATTAGTAGTTTTTATGAATATCACCAAGTGTTACTCAAAAAAAAGTTTAAATTATTTAAAAAAATCCGCGAAAAACGAGTGAAAATAAGAAAATTTTAATATAAAAAATATTTTAAAAAAATCGATATTCAAGGAGCATGTGCCAATTTTTTTGAAATATCGACCCGCGATCTACAGTACCCCTCAGTAAAATTAAGCGCTTATTGCGACAAAAACGACATCGCTGCATAATGAAAATTTGTCGTTTTTGTTTAATTTACATTCACTGAATAGATCCATAATAAATTGAATCTCAACTGAAATTTTAAGCCAAATTTCGTTATCAAGCAGGGAATTTGATTCGAAAATTTTAGAAAAAAGACCGGCATCGTTTTTTTTTTGCTGCTATTTTTTTATTCAAAAACTCAAATATAATTGTTTGCTCCTCTAATTTGCTTATTTTCATGTTGACGATGACTCTATTTTTTTGTTGCTCATTACTACAAATATCCCGAAATTCAAATCGTCAATACCAACAAATTATTCGTTCTAGTCTTCGTTTCCATTCAAGGTGTGAGTTCTCGTCGAACCCAATTCTAATTCCTCCCGAAGCTCCTTGTCGTTTTTTTTTTCGCCGGCTCAATCCAAATCCATTTCACGACCACTGTCTTCTCTCCAAAATTGTTGCTTGACATTGCCTTGTCTTGAATTTTAACGAGAAGCTCAAATCAATCTTGCGTGGTTGTAGAATGGCTGGTCAGTCTCTGGTCTGAAATTTCCAGATATCAAAAATTGCACAATTAAATGAATCTCAAGCAATAGATGAGAAAAATCGATTTTCGAATCTAATAAAAAATGAATGCTCATTTTTATGGGCTCCTTCACAATGTCTTGTGGTAATTTTCAATTTTCGTCACAAAAATAACCAAAATTGAATTATTCCTGTTCAAGCTCGCATCATACTATATAAGGTCAATGCCAAATTTATTTTTTTTCTTTATCATCGAATTAGTTATTCTCGAATCACAGGGAACTCAACCAAGCAAACTGTGCTCCTATTGATATTAAAGAACCATCATAATCTAGAGGGTCCCCCAGAATCAGATAGGAAAAAATTGAATTCTTGGAAACTTTATGGACCACAATAAAAAATGGTGAAAAACTAAGCATTTTTTCAAAGCAGCGATTCAAAAAAAATGGGTACTGTAATTCAATGATGAAAAAAAGCGGCGAGACCCATCAGACAATTTGTTGCCGTGCGCCTTGAAATTATGGTATTATTATTTAGACTATCATTTCTAGTACAAATAAAAAAATAAATTAAATTATTCAAATAAGAAAAAAAAATAAAGGCATAACTGGGAAAAAGAGACGATTTGTCTCTAGGGTCTCGCCGCTTTTTTTTCATCATTTAATTACAGTTAGAATTTTTCGGACCATTAGCCAAAGAAATAAAGTCGATCTGGTTTCATTTTGTAGATCAAAAACAATGTTCTCCAAAATTGTTTTCGCAGCGAATTTTTTTTGCTTGAATCCTCGTCGGCCTAATCTCGACGTCGCAACAAATAGATGACGTTTAAGATGAAATCATAGCCACAATTCTCAGCGCTAATTTATTTCAAAAATCAATTTTTCAACTCTCTCTCTTTGTGACGACGCGTTTCCATTTTTTTGCTCCAGCAATTCCCATCAGAGAGAGGTTTCGAGCCGAAAATAGACGATGCGTTTGCCATTTTCGGAATTACCATCAACCGCATTCAATTCGTGTTGTTTTCGCGCGCTGCAAACCCATTTACAGGCCGGTCTGCTGGCTGCAGCCAACATTTTTTTCTTCTTCTTCTTCTTCTTCGTCTTCGTGTTGCTTTCGTTCTGTGCTCACACACACACACACAAAAAAAGAGGAGCCGTTGGTGGTCGCCTACGCAATCCGAAATTAGATGACTCGTTAATGAAATTCGCAACAAAAGAATAATTGAAGGCGTTTTGATTAACATGATCTCGCCACTAGAATTCGATGTTTCACTCGATTGCATATCCCCACTCTTCATACTTTTTTTTTCAGTGATTTGCAATCATCGATTCGTCTGAGCTATAATTTAGTAGAAAAATTTGGCTCCGCTCAAAAAAAAAACATTTAAAAAATAGTGCGATGTGTGTACACGCGCACGCAAAATTGCACACTTTGGATCATTTTCAATAAATTCTCTATTATTCAAGATCTACGTGAAATTGTTAATTAATATTTTTTTATGTTGAGAATTTGAATTCCAAATGTTTCATTGTTAATAGTATTCTCCTAGATCTGCCTGATTGTAGATTTACGGGTGCTCGATTCGAAATGGTCTCGCCGCACGTGTTTTTGAATTCTGCTTATTGTCGGCGTCGCGCGAGTGCGGAAAATTGGCAAAATGCCAAAACACAATGATAGTAGGCTTGGTGCAAAACTAAATGTGTCGATTTACGGGTGAGGATTGGTTAAAGGCGCATAGCTCGCGCGCTGAGACCTCTTTTTAATTTTTGGCATTTTGCCAATTTTCCGCAACCGAAAATAATTATTCTTGATGAGTATATCTTTTCTTTCAATATTTCAAACGATTGAAATTAAACACCCACCGAATGACCTCTAAAATGCAAAAAACAAACACAGTTAATCGGTGTGAGACCATAGCAAAGGCGCAACCCCCGTAAATCTACAACTATATGTTTCGGCAGATTCTCAGCGGGATATTCGAGCGAGAAGAACACCAGATATCGAGGAATGAAATGGAATACAAGAAAAATGAATTCCCTTTCTGAAACCATTCATAATTCAGTTACAGTAAACCTCTTTTCTGAAATTTAGAAAATACATTTTAGGAAATTCTGGAACAATCGGGACTTATTATAATTCAACCGTATTTTTTTGTTGCCAACTTAAACCAAAAATTGTCCACAAACTGTCACTTTATTCTCTGAACGTTCACATCAAAATGAAATGAGATTTTAATGGTCCGTAGAATCATCAACTACCATCAAACCATCATTCAATTCGCATTTTATTTTCCAATAGCCTTTAGTGCAAAAATCGGTATGATTGGTCAGCTTCAGTGTAATAATTCGCAGTGTTTGAATTCTCGCCAAATACGTGACACACCGTCAGTTTGACCATTCGCTAACCATGCGATCGAATTTATTACTATGCAACTTGCCAGCAAAGGTTTTCCAATTTTCGTGAATGATTCATTAAAAAAAAAAACTCGGCCTTCCTCCTCATTCTGATTCAATTTTGCAAATTAGAGCAATCAAAATTTGGTTGGAAAATGTTAGAAGATTCGAGCGATTCGAAAATATTTTCCACGTCATTTTCGAATAACTGAGCCAATTTTGGATGAGATTTGCGATAAAATTGGTCTAATGAGCGACTATTTCTGGAGCAATCGTCGCTATATTTCACATTCCACTAGTCATTCATTCATTATTACGAATTTCGATTTGTTTCGCAAAAAAATTAATCCTAATTATTCCAAAATTTTTGCATTTTTCGATATTCCCAAAAAAAACCATTCAAAATATTTTCTCTCGCTTTTCAAGATTTCTCTCAATTTTCCCACTACTACAATTTTATGATGTTTTTTGATATTTTTTTTTCTATATAGCCTATCAATTATGCGAAATTTATTCGGATTACTGTAGTTATTTAATATATTTTTTTCCAAATTTTATCTTACATCATTAAATGCACAAAATGGTACTATGCAGGTTGTGACGAACAAAACCTTTCAAAAAATGATTAAATGTAGATTTTTGGAGATTTTGAAAAGTGAATTTTACCTATTTTTTGAGTTTTTATTTCGGAATCTGCATTAAACCAAAAATGTCCGAACGATTCTAGCTGGACCTTGTTTAAAGGCGCATGATCAATTTCGTGTATTCACAATATAATTCAATAATTTTTTATTGCTTTGAGATTTCAACAAAATTGGCAATATAAATCTGGATTTCCATTTTTTTTTCAAAGCCTTGTTTAGCTCTCAATTGTCCGTGTGGAGTACACAGACACCTCGAAACTTCTTCTATCCAATTTTTCGTTGAGAATTTGTTTTGATCAAAAAAATATGAAACGAATTGCGCAACGAAATTCCAGAAAAGTCGGAGTTTCCCCTAGTTTCGTATGATAATTGAGTTAGACGTTCTGGTGGGCGGGCACGGTCTTTTTTTTTTTCGTCAACCAAGACGTCATTAGAGCTGCTCCGAATGGAGTTGTTTGCAAATTAGTCGACACTTTAAATGCGAGTGTCGTGCCGGACTTTTTCACTTTTTTTTCGCCTCCCGTCTGTTGATCAATTCTTCGCATTTTTCCTGTATAATTGCTCACAATTATCATTCATTTTCTCACATTTTTTTCTCATTTTTTTTGCAGACATTTTCACATCAACTCACTCAACCCACCTTCCCATCTACCTACAGTTATGCGAGTATTCCAATTTGTGCTTTTCTTAATATACGTTGCAGCAAATGGTGAGTTCGTCTAGCAATTCTGCAATTGTTTGAAATTTTCAGCATTCTCCACACCAATCCTTCGGGCATTTCTGATCCATTTAGCCGATTCAAATCGATATCACCATGATCCATCAATTATGCCATTTTCGCTAAAGGTAATTAATCAATTTAATTGGATGCTTAATTGCGCTTCTCAGCAACCCGTTTTCAAATCGCCTTCCGGAATCAATGACTATCGTACGTTCAACTCGACGAAGCGATTCATTCAGGATTTGAATGTCATGAAAATCGTCAATCCAATGAGCTTACGGCTAGAATAATAATAATATTAATAAATGATGAAAAAATTGAGATTTTTTAGAATGTTTAGGAATCAAATTAGATCATTTTTACGGGTTTAGCTTCATTTTGGCAGGGTCGTCGTTTTAACCATCCACAAAATATTCACACCGAATTTTATTTTTATTTTTTCTTCTGCGATTTTTTTTTAATAAAGTGAATAAATAATGAGATTCAACGTGATTATTTTGCTCATTTTCCTATTAATTGGTTAGATAAGAAAGGTGAGATTCTCAATTCTCGCACGAGATCGCCGATTTTGGATTTTCAGACTCTTAAAAACTATAAAAATGGACGAAAAAAGCAAAAGCAAAAAAACTGGAGGTAGATGATTGGGCGGGTTAATTTCGACACTCATCTTCAACGGTTTCGTTTTGTAGACGCTCGAACAAAAGACGAGAAACGCGAAAAAGATCGAGAAGCGATGAAAAAACTACAAAATATGGATATGCCGAAGCCGGAAAAAGGCGAGAATCGCATCGAATCGAGCAAAGGATCGTATGAAGTAAGGCATTCTGAAGAATGCAAATGGTCCAATGATTCTTCGCTTCTATTTTCTCACTTCCGATTTTCTTACACTCATCGTCCTCCTGAAAAATATTCTGTGGGTCCCTTTATTAAAATGAAAGTAGGGGGTCCAAAGTTTTCAATTATTATTTTTGTGCACCAATGGGTTTTCAAAAAATCTATTAAAATCAAAAATAAAAAAAACATTTTTGATAAGCATTTTCTTAAAAATTAGCCTTAATTTTCAATAATTTTGTCAAGATTTGAAACTTGTCGCTTTGATGCAACAATTTGTTTAAAAAAAATAAAATAAATTAAAGAAATTTTTTTTTAAATTAAAAAAATAATCTGATACTTTGTACTTTTTTGAATTTGCTTCGACGAATCATGGGGTTTGACAGCAAAATATGGGAAAATGAAAGCAGCATATGACCATACATTTTGATCCTATTTTAAGCTAGGCCTAATTTTTTGAAACAGACGAAAATTACAACCTCTCAATTAAAAATATTGCTTGAAAAATTGGTGGTGAACAATCGATAATGGAAAAAACCGGTAGTGAAGGATCATTGGCCGTCTTGTCGATGACATTTCCAATTTTGAAGCCTAAAAATTGAATAGTCCAACTGGCTTTTGCAATAATTTTCGATTTGGCTGCGTATCAAACATATGTATGCGAAACGAGAGCAAAAATTGGCATTTTCACTCTTCTCGACTCTCCCCGCGATATTCTCCATTAATATCTTGTTTCAAATATGGGCACGATATATTTTTTTTTCGAAATGACCCCCCCCATCCTTCTGAATTCGCATATCACTCTATTTTCAATGTTGGCACCCATTTTTTCGATAAACAAATTTCTTAGCGCATCGAAAGAAATTCGGTGGTCCGCAAAATTAATTGCGGGGTTTGTTTCATAAAATTGTAAACGATGACAATTCGGAATACCGTACACCGGATAACCTGCGAATCAAACTCACCGTAAATCCACACAGGGTGCATAAAATAACGCAAGTCCGCAAACACCGATGTCTGCAATCACCGCTCTTCACATTTTTTGAAACAACATTTTTGTCCTGTATTTTTTCAAAAGAGAATTTGAGCAACACTGGTGTGGCCTAGAAAAATTGTCCTGGAAAATTGCGTTCGGCCACGGCCACATTTGTTGGATTATGTGGTGGTTCCCCGGAGTCATGAGACATAATATGATATTTTCTATAAAAAATCAAATGTTATTATTGGCGTTCGAAGAAAACCTAAAAATTAAAAAAAAACGAAGTTGCAATCGCGCTCTATTGACAATTGCATTCTATTCCGGGGAACCACTGATTAGGTGATTTAGAAAATCGTGAAAATATTCGTTAAAAAAATTTGCTCTATCAAATTATTTTGACCAAATTCAGCATAACTCGCTCCAATGATTTTTTTTTCCATTCGAGACCCAAGGCGGCAATTCAAATTCGACACACAAAAAACATTCGTCCTTGGTGATTTTTTGAAAGTGTCGAATAGAAAATTACGGGACCAATAAAAACGGACGGATCAGAATTTTTTTTAGATTGGAGACGAACTCGGACAGGGCTCATTCGGAGCAGTTTTTCGAGTTCGACGAGAAGCTGACGGCAAATATTATGCGATGAAATGTGAATCGGTTCATGTCAAAAAACAAGTACGAAAATTGGAAATTGAAAAAAAAAACCATATTTTTTCGAATATTTCAAGATTCTCGCTCATGAAGCACGGGTTTTACAATCATTAAATATGCTAAATTCTGTGCATTTTGTTGAACTCGTCGATCGCGGAAAAGTCAATAATCGATTTCTATTTTTAATTCTGAAATTAGTAAGAGCCCCATCCGATTGTATTTTCTTTGAATTCCAGTGACTTATTTAAAGGTTGGTCAAAATTTGTGGGACATTCGAATAAAGCTGCCCGATCGCAAATACTCGATGAACACCAGCCTGAAGATTGCCGAGCAGACGTTGGCCGGTGTTCGCGATCTACACCGCGTCGGTCGATCAGCCAAAAAATCGCCATCGAATGCCCCGTTTTAGGTCGGATTCTTGCACCGAGACATCAAACCGCCGAATTTCGCCATCGGTCGCGAGGAGGATGACACGTTTCACACCATTTACGTACTCGATTTTGGGCTTTGCCGAAAAATTTGGTAAAAATCGGATTTATGGAATAATAGAATTTCGTTTTCAAGCACAAAAGGTGTCGATTTGAGAACACCTCGGGTGACGTGCGCGTTTCGCGGAACGACGAGGTACGCCGCGTTGGCCGCGCATGAAATGGTTGGTAACCGATTTTTGTGATATGCATTTGCTGCTGCGGACAATTCCCCTTTACAATATCGGGGAGTGGGGGGGTTGTCAACATCGGAGTCGTGCTAGTTCGAATTTTGACAAGAGCAATTTCATCTGCGGACATTTTCCGGGATGCGCCACAATCGCCAATATGTTGTTATTAGCGATGGCGGCAATTCAAACACGAGCCCCGGGCTCATTTTCAATTCTCATTGCAGATGGAACAATCCCGCAAAGACGACATTGAATCTTGGTGGTACATGGTGTCCGAAATGCTGGTCTTCGATATTCCATGGAAACAGTGTAAAGGAACTGATCGAGAAGCTGTACTCATAGCAAAACGAAAACTGCGCGAAGATGAGAATGCTTTAAAGAACGTCGGTTCGAAATCAAACCATCATTTTCTCATTCGCCTTGGTTTAGATGTTCAAATATGGTTGTTACGAACAAATGGCCGCCATTCTACAGTACGTCGATAGTTTGGCTTACAACAGTATACCTGATTATGACTATGTTTATAATCAAATATCAGTTGCTTCGAAAGTAGACAATAATGGGCCCATTCAGGGAATTTTCAGAAATACATTAAAATTTCATATTTTTT
The DNA here is from genome assembly GCA_902829315.1 of Caenorhabditis bovis. Lineage (NCBI taxonomy): Eukaryota > Metazoa > Nematoda > Chromadorea > Rhabditida > Rhabditidae > Caenorhabditis > Caenorhabditis bovis. The sequence continues at coordinate 4,629,888 of CADEPM010000004.1, read as the reverse complement.
CTAATGTAAAAATACGAATTTCATGCAATTTTTTAATAAAAAAATTCATTTCATGAATTGGTCCATAAATGAAGCGAATGGTTAGATAACGATGATTTTCAGATAAATGGGTTTACCGATAAACAGCCTGTTGATTGGGACAAAACTCGAGATTTTCATGGACCCAAATATAAAACGGGTGAACCTTATATTGTAAAAGAATTATTACCGTTATAAAATAAATTATTCGAATGTAAACACCTGCGGACTTTTTGCCGGGATTCACCACAAGTTTTTTGATTTCGCTCGTTGTTTCGTGAAATTGGCAACGAAATCGAGGAACCTACGCGCGCCTCGGGGTTTCGTCGACCACTCGTGGTCCGATGCCGAGGGACCCTGATTTTCAAAACCTCGGTTGTATCGTTGTATTGCATGCACGCAAGAGAGAAGGAAAGAACGCGTATAACCGCCACTATAGAGCACTCATGGCATGCCTCGATAGCTCAGTTGGGAGAGCGTTAGACTGAAGATCTAAAGGTCACCAGTTCGATCCTGGTTCGGGGCAATTGCTTTTTGCTTTTTTTTAATTCCATATTGACAGAAATTGGTAAAGAAACATGATTTAAACAACGGAAATTTTCAAGGCAATTTTTTCTTCGTAGGCAATATCAAAATTAAATTTTTTTCTCCATCCCATTCGTTTTGAATATTACATAATTATTTGATTTTTCAATTTTTTCCATACTGAAAAGTTTTGAGTAGCGACTAGGGACGCAAAGTGCAGACAACAGGCGTTGAAGAGAGTGCCAAGCGTGCCTCGATACACAGATAAACGGCGGCATAGGCACAATGGAAGCATAGTGGAACGGCTGTGGATATCATAGGAATCTTATATGCAAGTTATATGGAAGCATAATGGAAGCATTTTTTTGCGGAACCGCGTGTTTCGTATATGGAATGAGCCGTATGCCTTCCATATGGGCAAATAAGAAAACAATTTGATTGCTGTATTCAAAATTTATTTCATATTAACACATTTATTTAATTTAAAATAAAAAAAAAACAACAATGAAATGAATTTCAATTAAGATATAATCAAACCATTAGTTACTGGCAACTGCCGAACTATTCGAATCATTGTCAGTACTGACATCGAGCGGGACGCTGTAATAAGTAGAATTCATATCGTTCACACTTGGTTAAAAAGCCGTGTTATGATATTTTTAAAAACAACAACTATTGCTAAGAAATTAGGCAAAAGTCCTAATGCACATTTAACCTATCCTTTTTTCGCAAATATACGCTTGTAGAAAGAAACCGTTATCGAATTTTTACCTTTTCTCCACTTTTCCTAGTCGCTACACTTCGATTATAATGGGCCTATTAATTTGAAAAACTTGTAAACCATTGTTACGTAAACTAAATTTTTCGAGAAAATACAATCAGTTTTTTTTACATCAATAATTTTCTTAAAAATAAAAATAATTTATTTTTATTGCATTTTTGGAAACCCTTTAGTGCACAAAATAAAAAGTGAATTGGCGGAAGAAAGAACAACTCCAAAATTTGAAGCAAAAAGGCATTTTGGTTAAAATTTCAAAGACATATGAATACTCACATCTGAGGGTTGCTGGTAGAATCAAGCAGCTTCCTTAATTGCGCCGCGAGCGCTTCCGGCGCTACACCAAATTTCCTTTAAAGTCGTTGGCGCATTCTATCGCTTAATCAAATAAATAAATTAATAGTCATAGTTCAAAATCATACAGAAGATTATCCATGACTTCTCGAACCATGCGTAATGCTTTCGCTTTGAAGTCATTTGTCGGTTGTTGCCCAAAGCCATGGATAAGAGCATCTGTAATATAGATATTTGCAATAAAGTATAGGATCTTTATATAGTCGGCGTCTGGCGACTTCTGTACTAGAGCCCCACTTAAAAAGATAAATGCCACTGAATGATATTGGTACGAAGGCTGTACGGCAATCGGAAATTTCGGCGATTCGGCTAATGGCAAATTACCGATCGAAATTTTCTTCGGCAATTTGAAAAACCGGCAATTTCGGCAATCGGCAATTCCATTGCCGCACAGCCCTGATTGGAACCAAATAATCAACAAGCTTTAAACTTAGGAAGTACTTTATAAAGACTTCATTGCGCATATTTTTCTAATTGAAACCATTTCTGGAGTCGAACCGGCCAATTTTTGATGATAACAACTTACAAATTGGGCGTACGAAGGTTTAGGAATTGGCGTTGATTTTGTTGTTTGTGAGGACTGTGGAGAAAAATTTTTTTGCTGAGTTGGCGAGTAAATTGGACTATCTGGATCTGAAGTGTCGAGCGAATTTGGTTCCATGTTAGGGACTTCTGGTTCTTTGTTATTGACTTCTAGAGCAGTTTCAGTTATATCTGACAACACTCTCGATCTTGTCTTCATCTGTAAAAAATTTCAAAACATTATGTTTTATTAAAAGAAAAAAGCGAGCGATAATAAAAAATATGTTAAAGTAAATAAAAATAAAACGGATTCGATGAGAAATTAAACACAATTCGATTGAGAAAATATTTAAATTCGATTTTAAAAGAGTCGGAAACGATTTGAAAACATCGTATCGATTTTAAAATTTTCGAATGCTATCAATTTATTATTGGTTTCGATTTTGATGATAAATATGAAAATTTTTCCTTTATTTTTTAAAAACATTTTTCCTTTAATTTTGAAAAAAATTCTTTAATTTTTGACAAAAAAAAACACAAAAAATCTTGAAAATTCATTGAGAAAAAGCAAAAGGACAAAAATTTTGAAAACGAATTTCGAAAATGTGAGGCGTGGCCGCATTGTGCAAAGCGGCGCACGGTTTTGCAATGCTGCGGCACGCCTCTTCTACGCGCGTCTGCTACCAGTTTGGAGCAAATTGTGAGTAGTTTGCGATGCCAATTTCGGAAAAACCGGCAAAAATATATTAATACGACTAAATTGTAGTTGGCAATCTTTAAACAAAGTAAGGAACAGTTGACTGAATTAACATAAATCTGAGTAGCATAAGTCATTAAATGGTAGAAGCTAAATTTCGAATGTTGTGTATCATGTAATTTTCAAATTTTCATTGTTTATATGATAGCATAAGTTTTTTGTATTGATTTTTCTAGAAATTGTCTTGGTCTGCCGTCCAGACGCCAATTGTATAATGTGTAATGATATATGATTATTTTATCCATATTTCATCCATATTCGTTCCACGGCTCGCAAACACCGGAAGCATATTCATCCCGTTTTCATTCCATCCATATTCGTCCCATAATTCTTCCACAGCCACTAAGAATTACATTATGCTTCCTATATGGAAGCATTATGCTTCCGTTCCACAGATTTCCCACAATGCTTCCATTATGCTTGCGTCGCGCTTAATCAGTGTAGCTTAGTTGGGAGAGCGTTAGACTGAAGATCTAAAGGTCACCAGTTCGATCCTGGTTCGGGGCAATTGCTTTTTGCGGTTCGTTTTGCAGAAATTTGTGTTCGTTATTAGTTTACTACACTTTCTATTACACAACGCACCGCGATTTATACAAGTTGTTTTGTCATATCATTAAATGTCGCGATTTGTCCTTCAAAAAACGAAATCCATTCGGCGGCGCTTCTTCATCGAACAATCGGAACCGATCGTTTTCGTCAAACCGTCACGCGTCTCTTCACAAATCTATATTTAACACACACACACAATGAAATCTATATTTGGTCGGACATCTGATAAATGACGACAACTGTTTGATCGAAATTTGGTACATTAAACATTCGGCGAAACAGTGTTACACATAGACAACCAGGTCGGTTGGAAAACGATATGTTCGCCGAGAAACTATTTTTTTGGCATTTCGACCCCCGTCGATTCGTTGACACCGCTTCCTCATCATTCCCCCAAAATGCTATTCAAAACCATCGCTATCATTATTAGTGCAATTACCGTACCATTGAGCACGTTCTCCGAGTTCGATGCGAGACCCGATCTATTAATTTGCAGTGTTCTGCACGAGGTTAGACCCTTCATTTATTGGTCGTCAATTGAATTGATAATTTCAGAAATGCGAATGGAAGCAAAATTGGAAACGCGCTGATGGAATCCGTCGCGACTTGTATTTCGGTCAACCAAAAACCCAATTCTACTATTTCTGTCGTGAGAATTCCACAGAGAATTGCGAGAAATGGGTCGACGAAGTAACTAGTCGTCAATTATAATCACTAATTAGTCAATGATGCGATTTTTAGAATGGCTCCCAAATTGAAGGGACCAGCGAGATTGACGGCATTGTGAACGGCTACTTTGTGATACCGAATATGAGCCTAAACGTGACCGGTAGTTATCGAAAAATACCCGAGGAGAAGAGCGATCTGAAACTGATTATCGAATAGCTCTTTTTCTTTTTTTTTTCGAATGTTCGACGAGTTTTCATGCCTGTATATAATACGATACGGTTGTTGAGAATAAAATGAGTTCGACACCAAAAGAAAAAATTTGGCGACGTCGTTGGAAATGTGTTGGTTTATGAGCAATTCTAACGAGTTCCGTACCATATGGAACCAAACGCGCACGATTTTTTAATGGTGTCTCGTTATTGTTGATTGCCTCATTCATACTCGATTCGCTCGTCGTCGAGTTTCATGCAAAACTTACCTTTAATCTACCTATTCGTTTTGTTGTTCTTGATTTTTAATTTCAGTTCTACACTTGAAGAATATACTTGAAGAATCCGACACCATCAAATTTGATGTATTCTTAAAACTGTTTTTTTTGCCATTCATTGAAAAAGGAACATGAAAAAAAACGTCAAAAAAATTTAAATTCTTCGCGATAAAGTCAACGTGTTTTGAAATGAGATGACAGTTTTTTTTTTCATTTTAAAAAACATAATAGTCGGCATTCGGCGACTACTGTACGTTTTTGGTCCCGCCACGCGTCAATTCTTATTTCTAAATTTTCCGTGAAATTTTTTATGAGTTTATCATTGTTTTTTTTTTTGAATTCTTAATATCACTGAACTTTTCACGAAAATACCGAAGGCACATTGAAAATTTACCCGACAATGGAGATGCGTTCCCAAAAAACCGCGACTACCAAAATATTTTGCCTGCAAGACCAAGAAATTAATTTGAAATTATCGGACACGCGAACCGCAACGCGTCTGGAAACATTGAATAATTACGCAGCTCGTTTTTTTTTGGCTGGAAATTTATTGGAATGATAATTGATAATGGATAGTTGGAAATAATACTATTATTGCCGCAATAAAAGACGAGCACCCTTTTCGATGAGTTTTGATTTGCAGGTTACCCCAGAGTACGGTATTCCGAATTATCACTGTTTACAATTTTATACCTACATATATGTAAAAGTATCAATTTTCCTACAGTTTCACAATTTTTGATCCCTTTGGAAATGCAGTGAAATAGTGTGTGTGTCTGTCAACAATGATTACAATGGTTTTCTAATTTCCACTGATTTTCTATGGGAGGCTTTGACGGACATATATCCCAATAGCTAGAAGCGAGATACACCAATCGATTAGAAATTTTCCAAAAAATCAAAAAAGCCTCGTTCGTTTGCAAACTCGACACCTTTTGCAGTTTCTTAGCAAACCTTCTACAAATTTTTCAGCCAATCTCATTAAGAAATTGTGGTTCTTTATGGGATTTCTGCAAAAAAAACGGAGGAAAATGTCGACATTTCGTTCTCAAATGTTGTTTTTTTTTGCTTGATTTCTCGGTGATAAAAAAATGCATACATTCACGATATATTGTAAAGTTTCGTGCATTTCTCAACTTTTATTCTTCGTGGGAAATTTTTTGAAATTTTAGGTTTGTTTGACTTGTTTTAATATTACATATTTCATTTTTAAAAACTCAGCACAGTAGAGAGAAATGAAGATGTTTGATAGTGTATTTTTAATTTGTCATTTTAAAATCAAAAAAAAATTATTATACCCTATTACATCATTTAATCTTAATTTTTTTCAAGTCCTCAATTCTCGCTGAAATCTGCACTTCAAATTTGGAGCCAAATCTGTTGCTCATCTCTCAAAACCAAACAACAATCGGTCGAAAGAATCTCAAGTTTTGGCACCAACAAAAACTTTCATGGAATCAACTCATAAATCATAATTTCCTGGTTATACGAGGCCGCTTCTGGTCATCCACTTCGCCATTTCTTGGCGCTCGCGCAATTCCCAAGTGTGTCAGCCCCTTCCCCCCCTGAAGCCAACGCCATTCCGCCATTGTTCATTGTCCCATTTGTTGCCGACGCACTCATTGACATCAAAAAAGAATGCAACAAACTCTCGAGTTTCGAAATGCATATAAAAAGTTTGAAGGTGCATGCATAATACATTTGCAGTCGGACGCGACTTTCGGCGAAAACCTCGCCGCCGCCGATTATTTATCGAGCCCCAGAGGATCATTAACCCTCGGAAAGCCTGAAAAAAATGGTTCGAATGTGATAAATGTGTTGATCATCAGTCTTCGCCCACCGTTGTCTGCTTGCCGCCTCAAATTTTGTCGAAGCCAACCGAAGATTTGTCATTCATTTTTGCTTCGCTTGTGGCATTATATTCGAACAATGGACCCCCCCTCTCTTAAAGCACATTTTCACATTTCTTTGAGATTTGCACTTTTTTTTTCTCAAAACACACTATTATCACTTGTTTCCATGGTAATCACAATGGATTTTCGCTCGGTTTTATGCACTCTATGCCACACGGCTTTTCCCTTTTGATACCCATTTTTTTTCAATTGAAAAATTGCAATTTTCCCATTTTTTTTTGACTAGATGAGACAACATTTTCGAAAAAAAAAAAACAACACCTCAAAACTAGTTTCTCTGTGTTTTTTTTTTTGCGAAATTCACACGCATTTTTACCCATTTTGTTCAATTCTCCAATATTTGATTTTTTTGCGTAATCAGAATCGAAAATTGGTTTTGTGTTTTAAAGAATTTCAGAGAATTTAGAGAATTTTGCAAAATTAAAAAACATTTGTTTTGGAACTTCTAATATTGCTCGAATTTTGGCAATTTTAGAGAAGAAATGTGATCTCAAAAAATGTGTGTCAAAACTATTTTCAAGACGTGACTTTTATATAAATTTGGTTCAGATTTTCTTGGTCCTAATTTTTTCCCAAAAAAATTCAAAAAAAAATTTTTTGAATTATTTTTGCAAGCAGGATTCAGAATCTACTTTTTTTAAACTATAAATGAAACATTTTTTTAAAGCGTCTCCCTTGTTAGAAAAATGATAGAAATTCGCTGAAACCCCTCCGCTTTTGGCGTGAATGGCGTTTAGCAGTAATTCTTTTTTTTGCCGATTCCAAGTACTTAGAAGGAACTAGAAAACGAAACAAAAATACTTAAACGAGAAAAATCGGTTGACGGTTTTTGTTTGCCATAATGTCGCCTGAAATGGTGTCGCGCGACTGCGAAAAATTGGCTAGATGCCAAAAAATTTAAAATAGAGGTCTCGGTGCGAATGAAATCGTAAATCTACACATTTAGTTTTGCACCAAGACCATTGGCGTTTCGCCAATTTTCCCCTCTTCATTCATTTTTGTTGAATGATCTACCCCCAGCGAATCGTGCTCAATTTAAACAATTGATCAGAAAAAATAAACATCTAGTGTTTATTTATTGTGAAACCTTATGCATTGTGAAACACTCAATCAATTTTGGAGAAAATAAATTCCAGCAAAATTCATATAGTTTTTGAGGAGATTTAGCATGTTTTTCTGTATTTTTCCCCTCAAAAATCGAAATTTTTAAATAAAATAGTTGATTCGAAATTGAATTGACGAATTTCTTCGATTACCCTATTAGGAAACCCATCGTTTTTCGTCTCGCAATTAGCATAATTTGTTGATTGTCGCATACAAAACTTCTCACCTATTTATTCACCGGATTTGCATATTTTTGACGCGAGGATTAATGGCGAAAAAAAAAACGCCGCCTCGCAAATTGGATCTTTCCGAATTGAATTCAATTCGCATAATGATGACATATTTGGCGAACACCATATTTCCGTAAGGTTCCGGTCACAAATGCGGTCAACAAATTTCGCTTTCACCTGAAAATCGATTTCAAATTGAGCCGAGAATTATCGAGCCAATAAATAATATTTTCGAACAATTTTGGTTGACATATCACTACTTTATATACAAATATGTATACGTATAGCTATTAGATATTTTTTGAAGTGTCTTTTTGCAAGGATTATTTATTGGTAGATCACAAAAATTGGTTTCCTACACCTCACAAATTTTTTGATACCTTGAGGGCTGTAGTGTATAGTTTATTATTTTCTCTCTCTCTCTCTTATAAACGTGCCCAATTTCCATATTCATCCATCAGAGGAGCATATTCGAAGATATGCGTATTGAAAAAGTGGCGAAATCGAATTTGTGCGCATTTTGCAACAATGACAATGTTGTAGTGGAAGCGGCGCGCGCATTCTCGCGTACACTTCATTTTCGTATCGTTTTACGTGGTGCAAAAATTAGGCGAAATGAGAATGGCGAAGAGAAAAGGAGACCGGGGGGGGGTCCCGTCGTCTTCTCGAATTGCAACCAACACAATCGTCGACGCGAAACAACACGCCGAATTAGTTGGACTTTAACGATAATATCTTCTCTCATCTGATTTTTTGGGTGTAAACTGCGATTATCCGATGACGACGTCAATTGAATCCCACTCCTCTCAATCCGCTCCTTGGTTGTGTTTCATATGACTGATATTTTGAATATTGATGATCACCAGACTGGAAGCGAATCATGTGATATTCGTATGAAAGTTCTTTTTTTGCGTTATTGAAAAAACCAAAAACTTGTCTTCGAAAATGATTTTTAAAACCTTCCTATTCGACATTTAATTGTATTTTACATTATACTTATAAAGGGATTCAAGACCACAATTTTTAATTGAGCTTTCATTTTGAACCATAGTCAAAAATCTGAAAATGTCAGTTTTTCAGGTTTTTGCAAATGGAATAAAAAAATTGAAAAAATCAAATTATAAAACCTGAAATATATTTTTTTTATTTCCACTAATGCAATTTCTAATTTCGATCTTTGAATACCAAGCAAAATAATTTTTTTTTTTCATTTGATAGCTCATCCAACTAACAATAGGGCTTTTGCCTAGTGATATCATACATATTCACGCGTCTATTCATATTTGTACATTCATTCTTTCGAGATTAATTTTTTGCGAATCATTGAATGAAAATTTTCCTAAAAAAATATTATTCTCATAACCGTATATAATCCTTCTTTTTTGAACTTATTTCCCTCATTTTTCGTCTTCTTCTAATTTGTTTTATTTTCAGTTTTTTTCGGCTTTGAAACGACGGGGCAGTCAAAAACAAAAAAAAGAAAACATTGACTCGAAAATTAGGTTAGTCGTCTCAATTTTTTGCGGTGTTTTCTGTAGTTGCTGGCCAAGAAACCGGAGAAGATAAAAAAAAACAGAAGCGTATTTCATTTCATTTCAAATTCCCTCCAATTTTTGTTGCGCTTTTCCTCATGTGACGCACACGCGTTTAATTGAGGGGTTCACTTGCCGCGACATCTTCTACTTTTTTTTTCCCCTTCACGTCGACTTTAAGCAGTTTGAGATTTTTCGGTTCGCATACCGGTCCTCTAATCGGCCCCCCAGATTTCATAAAAATATGCCCATCGATTTCGCTAGGATCATATCGTTTTTGAGCTGCACAGCTGCGCGTTTCATGCCTTTTTTTTTCATCGTCTCCCACCTCAAACAATTCAATAAAATTTTTTTCTTTTGATGAACATCTGCCATAAAATCAAAGGCAAATAAATGAGCAATTCAATTTCGTTTTTTCCGCTCAGAGTAGATCAAATTTTCATTAGTTTTAATGGATTCTTTTTAGAATTTTTGTGGTACCGCCTTGCTAGAAAATTAGACAATTAAAAAAACACTTCAAATATTTTGTATTTTAAATTTTTTTGCCACGAAATTACAGCATTTTCAAATATTTTTCTCATGTTTTCCTGTAGAATCTCGATCTAAGAAATAATTGAATTTCACAAAATTGAAACCAGGACGGTCCATAAGTATGATATGCAAATCTCCCAAAAAAAATTTTTTTAACCTTATGCAGATTGCATAAAAATTTTTTCGAGTATTTTTCCGAAAAGCATAGTAAATAGAGGATCTGTGGCAGATAAATTTTTATCCACTTTTGATCCATATCTTGATGAGATTTTTTATATGTTTTCTTCGTCCAGTATCGAAAGTGGACCGAAATTTCCAGAAAAAAAAGCCAAAAGAAAAGTGATGATCGTTATTCGAGAAATATACCAATTTGTCATTATTTTGTTCCATAATTTGTCATTTTTTGAATCGCGGGAACATTCGCTTCGGAAATCGATTTTACTGTTCTTCGATGGTGAGCAATTATTCGAACATCAAAAAACCCCCCACCAAAAATCGTCAATTTTTCCCTTAAAACAACCGATTTTCTATTCTTCGCCCACTTCCGTTTTCGAGGGTTTTTTTTTTCGCATTTTTAAAATTATTTTGAAGAACCTGCCTTTAGCTTCTTCTGTTTTTTTTTTTTTTTTGGCTTCTCTCGTTGTTTTCTGTTTCGTTTTTTTGTGCTCGAAAATCCTTATCCGATAATGCTTCCATGAATGAATGTGACTAATCATGATCTACCAAATGAAAAGAAATTCTTTATTCAAATGAGGAGATTTATTATGCCCATTTTTGGCAATTGAGAGAGAGAGAGAGAGAGAGAGAGAGAGAGAGAGAGAGAGAGAGAGAAATGGGCTTTCGGTGTAACAATTTGCAAGTTTGCCTAAGAGGTTCTTTTGAAGTTTTACAACAACTTCAATTGCATTCATACTTTTTCATTGTCATAATCGAGTCCATTGTAAATACGCCCCTTTTTTGTTGATAATCTCAGATTCCTTCCGCTACGATGTTGGCCTCCAGAATCTGATTTCATCTACACCATATTTGTTCTCCATTGGAGCCAAGTTCGCCTATTTCAAATTGTTCGAGATTCATTGGCTCGATTCATTCACACCCCAATCGCAAGACGAAATTGCTTCTCATAAATTCTGCCAACTGCTCAACCTAATTTTTCTTTGCTCGAAATCCGCGGCAGCGACATTCCGCTTCCAATAAAATATGAGAAAACGAACGGCACAGAGTTGATTAATGCGGTTTCCGTTTTGTCCCACACAAACTTGAGAGGAGGTTCCAAATTAATCCGACGTCGTGCGCCCGCTTTCCGGCCTCCCAACCAACTTTAATGACACGGCCAGGCAGAAGCCTGTCCCATCGACTCCGCCCACTATTGGACCGCCCTTCCCGAGCCGCGTGGGGTGGTGGGTGCTTCGTGCGCGAGTCTCTCGTGTCTCTTTTGCCGCACCAGCTTTGAGTTGTGTGCCCGGCGACGCCTAGTACTTTTTGTAGAATTACTAGGCTGTTTTTTATTCTCTTCTAAATTAAAGGTTCGAGTCACGCGAATCCTTGATTTGTGTTCTTCAGTGGTATCCTCCTTCCGGATGCCCAAAAATTGATACGCTTTTTTTATATTTTGCCCAAATTGTTTTTCATCTACAAATTATTTGTAGGCACCTATAGCATCGCCTAATCACTTGAACGCACATATTCGAGCAAAGCCTTGAATTCCCGCTGAGGGATTTAGATTATCATTGATTTTCACACAAAAATATAATATTTCTAATACTATTAACGTTTTCTAATACAGAGAATCGCATTCCAAAATTTCTCCATCATTTATCATGGTTTTCTGTTATTTTTTTTACGATTTTTAACTATCGACATACCCATTTGAATTGTTTGAAATTCAGAACCGAAAATAGCGAAGGAGGTGTGTGGCGTTCTCAATTTCGGTAATGCAACGAATACAGAGTTGGTTCGACCAGCTCACCATCAATCGAAGTTCGCGCCGCGACGCTCGCCGTCGTCGCAATCATTCGCGCCATCCGGACGACGATCGCCGGAAAGAGAAGAAGGTGCCGGTGAGGGCAGCGTCGCACAGTGTCGCTCGAACACGCGAGTCGAGACCTCTTCCAGGTGACTTCGTCCATTTGTTTTTGATGAAATGTTCGAGTTGTCTCAACACGTTCGAGTACTTTCATTTTATTTACATTCATTTTCATTTTGACCTATGTAATCGAAGGGAGGGCACAAATCAAACAAGACTAAATTGCAGTTTCGCTCAACTTTCCGCCACCGCCACCGGTTCCAGTGAATGGCTCATTTCCGAGACGAACTGTAAGTTGATTCAATATTTACAATAAAAATTAGGTAGGAAACATAATGAGAAACAATGAATGACAAGCAAATTGTGGATTATGGTGTCACTGGGTAGTGTTTGATTAAAACTTGTTTGCATTGAAACTACGTGATCTTATGACCTTTTCGATGAAGATAGAATGAATTGATTTGTTCAAAAGTATAGCTGCGACATCCTTTTGAGCTTTTTTCGCGGTAGGAAGTATAAAAATCGAAAAAAAATATTAGGGAACTATTTAAGCTAAATAAAGGGCGATTGATTGGGCACCGACGGAGTGTCGTAATTTCATTTATGCAATAGAGCATGTTTGCAACAATTTTATCGAAAAAATAGTTTAAGAATGAATTCGTCCTTTTTCTTGAGCTTATAATTCTAACCGGATTTTTTTTTTCATTTTTTTAGCGATATTTTCCTGAAAAAAATTCATTTGTCTCTGAATAATCTTTCTCATTGAAAATTCAAACACCGTGCAACTATTCTCCTTAATCGTTCGCTTTGAGACCTTGAACGCCAAGATTTATTTTCCTTTAAAGAACGCCGACTTTTTTTTTCGTTTTCTTCTCGAATTCAACTTTGGATGTGTTTGTTCAATGAAAATTTTTTAGAAAGCAAAAAAAGTAACTCGCCGCCACTTACAGGAATCGATAAATAATTCAAAAGTGTTGCCTGTTTCATTTTTTTATTCCGCTCTTTTTTTCTGCTCGATTGACAAAGTTCGCCGAGTATGTCATTTGAATCGTCACGCATTCAAAAGATTCTCTGACATGATATGCAAATTTTGCGGGCGCCACTCTCGCACAAGCCAACGGCGATTAGAAATGAAATTTTTGCGGGTTTTTATGCGCCTGGTGGCCGTGACCATAAACATTTATTTATGAGTCGCCAGAAACATTCCCTTGGGTATCCCGATGAAAAAAAACTAAACATGAAGCTCAACGAGATGTGTGTTTTTTTTTTTGCAGAGAATCCGCACGAACCCATGGATCGGCGATGGCAAAATGTGGAGCAGCATGACAACGAGCATGACAATGGGCAGATCAATGGTATGTTGTAACCACGTACATCTCAGCTCCTACTTTTTTTTTTAACATAATTTTTTTGCAATATCTGTCTGTAGATTTTTTTGAATAGACAATTGCGCTATACTTTTTCATAAACCAGACACCTAATTTCCGGTTTATAATGGCAAAATATTGTTCTTTTTTTGAATTTTTTAAATATAAAAATAACTATTTTTGTAGCCTCTTCCGGAAACATCGATGCCACAAAGCAAGCCGCCGTCACTATGTGTAATCAGTCCCGACACCAGCATGTGCAGTTCCGGTTACGCTTCACACGACTCGAGGTAACCTCTTCGCATTTTCTTCTTCATCGTCAAGCTGTGCGCGTAATTGTATCGCCCTTTCCTCGCTTTTGCACAAACATTTGTTATGCAATTATCGGATTTGGGTGGCCGTGCCACTAATGGCAGATGACACTTTTAGGATGTGTCACACATATGGAATGAAAAATCGTCGATAGATGATGACTTTGTTTTGCCGAGCAGACTTGTTAGGAAATACTTGAGGCCCAACAAGAGAATTCCTTTCTGAAAATGGTATTCTTATGAATTCTAAAACGTTTTTCTGCTTAGACTTCATTTAAATTTGAAATTTGCGTTTGACAAGATGTGTCGTAGGATTCCCATTGGAGAAATCGTATAAATCTCAATCTAAGTTTGGATGTGCAAGTTCGCGACATGTCCATAATATAATCCGAAGTGCATAAATCCGTCGTTGAACATGCCTTCGGGGGGAGCAATGCGCGCGCACACACACTCGTTTTACGCTAATCTGACACATTCGAGATAAATTTTCGAGATTATTTCGCGAGCTTCATTAGGTTGCCAATGGCTTCATCAATGTAGTATAGTGCGCGATGGGGGTATTCGGTTTGTGTTCGTTGTTGCGCAACACATTCATTGTGATTACTCAAGTGGTCTTCCTTCCGAATTTCTCATCATCATCGTCGACGCCGCTGCCGCCGTTTTGAATGAGCATTCAACGGACGACGAGCCACTTGCAATTCCAATCATTGTTGCATTGCTTTTCGAGGGCTTTGTTACCGCATTCAAACGATACATTGTTCAGCCACTATGAATGAAAATGGATTAGTCAAAAAATGAAATTTTATGAATGGAATAGAAAAAAATGTTGAATTAAAAATTGAAATAAATTCAAGGGAAGAAAGGACGCTTGTTTTGTTCGACCTTCGCATACATGTTCGTATTTTTCAAGAAAATTTCCATATATATATATATATATATTTATATGCGTATGTGTGTACATATTGCGTAACATTAGCGGCTGTCTGTTCTCGCAATTCATTCGAATGTTTCGCGTGGTTTTTAATAAACGCGGATTAGTGTCACAATGCTCAAAACGCCATATGCATTTCGCGTGTTGGCTCCTCAATTTATAATCAACATTTTGCAGTCCGGACACGTCAATGGTATGGTCGAATAGTGGAGAATGGAAGACTGATTGGAAGCATTATGACAACATGGATAATTCGAATGTCTATCATGAATTGATGGTGATTATACGATTAAACATGACTAAAGTTGGGACAATGATGATTTTAGGTCTCCACGAAAATGTCGGAGTCATCGTGTTCTCTGAATAACGGACGATTGTCGGTCGGGACGACCCCAAGTCCGAAGCACGAGCAAGCGAGAATCGAGTCACCGATCTACGCCGAACCCTGGACACAGTATCGAAATCATCTGCCGACATCTCGAGCGGCACCAATGGTCCTGCGCAACTGTGTCTATCGGCCGGTATCGCCGATTTACACACAACCCTATTCGGAGTCGTATCAGCAGCCAAGGCCCCCCAGAAGGAAGACGCAAGAAATCATCGATGACGAGTTCCAGAGGAATGAATTCCTTCATGAGCTCGATAGACAAATCATGGAGCTTCAGGCAAATCATCAGCATCTCACATAGAAATATAAGTTTGTTTCGTTCAGATTCGTTCCGAAGAGCTCCGAGAAATGGTGGAACGCGCTCGCGGTAATCGCAAAGAATTCATAATTCCAAAAATGGAATGTACATTCGAGTTGGCTATTTAAATATTTTCGTTTTTTTTCATTTTTTTTTTCATTGTCCGAGTCAAATCGCAATAATTCCGGTTTCTTTCTTCCCATCGCTTTATTCCTACTCCGTCAACTAAATCTAAATCATAGCCGTCTGTAATCGAATTAGAATAGGCGTGCGTTTCGTCGTTCGTTGTCACGTAATCATCGGCCTCCGAGGCTGGCTCGAGTCTCAAATTGAATTTATAAAGGCTGCAGCGCATTCCCGCATAGTGCTAACCTTGTTAAAGAAATGCCTTCTCTTTTCGACCAACTTATTTGTCGATTTACGTTCGTTGGGGGACCTACCAAATCGGTAGTAGTTTTAGTTATTATTATTGTCATTTTTAAAACATTTTGATGTCTGTGTTTGATCTCTCATTTTGCTCTCGTTTTGTTACAGATTTAACAATGTTGATGTATCATTGAACAGGGTTTTGTAAATAAAGATGATACCTTATTTCCTAATTGCGCGCCGTCTGTCATCTATCGCCACACGAGTCGAGTGGCTGCCATCCGTTTCCTGAAATGCTAATTCAAGTGTTCTTTTCTCGTCAATCAGAGCACATTCTGGAGCATCGATGAGGGTTCATTACGCGCTACTCCGATTTGTTGGTCGGGTGGTTTTAGGCATCAAATTGCATCAAATCATTTGGAATTATACTCAAGGGGCTCCGAGCAACAATTTGAAAAAGAGAATATATGGAAATACCCATACTGACGTTAACGACGCGTGCTGCATCGGACGTACTTTTGATTTTAAAATTCCAAAATTAATTCCAAAATTACACTGCTTCAAATGAGCCGACAGGAGTATAAACAGAGGGGTCATGATTTTTATGCCCTGAGGGGTCTCTAGAATAAATCGTCATATTTATACTATTACATTAGCAAAAAACGAACACCCTGCGTCGAATACGATGAGTTTGATTAGCAGGTTATCCAGAGTACGGTACCCCCAAATTGTCACTGTTTAAATCAAAAATTGAGAAATTTCGCGAATTAGATGATTCTATTCAAAAAATTCGAGAAGGCGTTAATTTCGACGAGATAAATGCTCGATTAAATTTCAAATGCGAAAATCGTTGTTTATTTTTTGATTTCTTTACAGCCAGATGATGATTTTGGAAGGAAGGGGTGATTTTGGAACATTAAAAACTTCACATGTATGATTTTTAATTTAATTTTCAGCCCTACGATGATTGTAGAAAGTAGTGACACTGTCTCATGGCATTTTTTTTTCGAGAACAGACGGAAAAAATTACAACATCCCAATTAAAAATACTGTTTCTTTTTTCATAAAACGAAATTTTCTCAATTTTTAAGCAAAAAAAACTAATTAACACGTAAATATTTAAAATATCAAAACCAACGCGGCTTCTTTTTTCATTCATTTCTAATTTTCTCATTTTGACCAGTGTGTTGCCTCGTTCGTTATTTCGATGAAGAGTTCTGGAAACAACTACATTTCTAACAAGGTAATTACGAGATTTAACCTATTTAATCAAAAAAAACACTTTAAAAGAACGAAAGAAACTATGTAAAATGGGTTTATTTAGAAAAATTGAATGAATTCCGCAAACAAGAAAGAATTCATTTTCAGACCAATATTGCTCCGACTTTTTCGGTTGAGCTCTTCATACAGCGACAAGCGGCTAATAAACAGTTGTGTAATTTTTTTCTTTTTCTTTTATGTTTTTTTAACAGTTTTTTACGAATTTGTTGAAATTAAAAAATATTTTAAAAGTTGCGATTTCCGTTTGTCCCGACATCGAAGGTTCCGAACCGCTGTGAGCGTGTCTCGAGAACATTCGTTGAGTCGGATTTGAGAGAGCCCGCACGGACGCCGCGATCTCGGGCCACGAGACGCGGACCAACGTCCCGCTTCGGTGACCCAAAGGGTCCGACCCAGGAGGGAAATGCCTGGGGAGTCTAGGCGCACACGGTGGAGTGGCGTCGGGACTATTCGATGTAGGGACTGCCAAATTGGCAACAAAATTTCGAAGGTTACTTTTTTCGCGAAAAACGCAACAAAATAAATTTTATATTCAAAATGTTGATAGAAATCAATAGAAAATTTCTTCTAATTATAATGAAAATTTTACATGAACATTGTGCAATGAAATGACCAACACAAGAAGGATGACGAACATTAATGGAAGGACTTGAAGCAGTGACATTTATTACTTCCTTATCCTTTTTTTAATGTTTTGTTTCAGATTGAAAAAATTCGAAAGTTAATGGAACATGGGAGCGAATCGAAATGCAATTGCGCAAACAGTGACTTTATTTTCCATTTATTCAAAAATTGGATGTTTATTTTCAGATGAGAAGATGATCACACGCTAGGCATTCGATTGGTAGAGTGCGAAAAATCAGTTCGTTCTTTTATTAATAGACCATTTTTAGAATTTCGTCTCGAATCAACTATCTGGCGATCGGACTCGGGTATCTCAGCTTCAGAAGATACTCGTACGGTTTGAACATTAAAAAATAAAAAACTAATTAGCATTAATTCCTATATTTTCAGGAATTAAAGAAGAAGAAAGAAAACAGCGTAGAATAGGAAATGAAGTGCACATTTTTTTCATTGAGGTAATTTTAAAAACTTGGAAATATTTGGTTTTTGCGAAATTGGCGAGGTCGCGCATAAGATTAAGGGTTGAATGAAGTCAATAGCCAATACTGCCATCGCGCGAAAAGAAACATGAACTAAAATCTAGTGTTTAAAAAATTGGAACGGTCCTACAACAATTCATCCCGACAACGTTAAAATTGAAAAGCGCTCACAAGATTATGGGCCACGACACAAATGTGACAGTGTTCATAAAAATGTTATTTTAGTGAATGTTTTATAAAAATCTGTCCGTATTGTGATAGTAAAAAGTTATATAAAACGGCGAATTTCTGAAAAAATTTCAAATATTTGCAGGAAGACTCTCGATAAACTGCATTGCCGCTAAATTTGAATCGAATGGAACGATAATTTTGATTTCTTTTTTTTTGTTACTTTATTTTGTTTATTGTTTTTAATATTTATTTTAATCCTTTACTAGATAGGTCAGGTAAGTCTTTTTTTTTAATGAGAGGGAGTGTTAAATCCTTTCAAAAGTGCTCTAGTAAAACTGAAAAAAAAAACGTTTCAAGTTGTTTTTCACAAATGGGCCCAAGGTAAGCTAATTTTTGGTTCTCCGCCCTCTTTAATCCAAAAAGATAATGGAAATGCTAGATATGGGTTCTGAGAGGTTCTACGGGTGCGTGAGACCCGCATACTTTTAATAGAATCTCTTAAAGCTGTTTATTTTAAAAGGTTTGTGTCGTTTAGATGAGTATATAATAACACAACTTGCGAAACATGCGTTTTTTAATAGACTTGCTGAATGCAAGATTTTTAAGAGTTACGTTTGTATCGTACTTGCTGAATTGGCCGAGTAGTGTCGATGTAATTTTCAGTCCGAGCAGTCGCTAGTATGGTTTTTATGTCTTTGTGGGGTGGTTTCTTTCGCATTGCTCATTAGTTTTCTAGAAATTAATTTCTATTCAATTCAAATGTTAACTTGATGATATTCTGTGGATCATCTTGCGAATCCAAATTCCTGCGGGTAGAGTGATGCTGGATTATTTGTAATTAGAGCGATTATCATCGCGAAAAAGTAAGAGCACTTTACGTAATTGTGGACCATCGCATTTTTGTCTGGTTATAATTTTTAATTCGATTCAAACGGTAGAGATTTTACCGTACTTCAAATAGCTTGCGAATCATTGCAATCTACTATATGCACTGTCTTTCATCATTAATAGGCACTCTCGTCAAGTGCTAAACTTGGAATGTGCCGTGTCCCGCTAGCACGTCCGTACATACCAAATAGGGGCAATATAAGGAGTGTGAAACGACACATATTCGTTCTTCCGAGAACATATACTAAAATTGGAACAATACAGAGAAGATTAGCATG
The DNA here is from genome assembly GCA_902829315.1 of Caenorhabditis bovis. Classification (NCBI taxonomy): domain Eukaryota; kingdom Metazoa; phylum Nematoda; class Chromadorea; order Rhabditida; family Rhabditidae; genus Caenorhabditis; species Caenorhabditis bovis. Next base: position 4,610,511 of record CADEPM010000004.1, on the reverse strand, counting down.
GCCCCTGCGCAAGGATGACACGCAAATTCGTGAAGCGTTCCAAATTTTTTGAGTAATTTCCGGTATTGATTTTGACGATGATAAATTGTGGAACTTGGGAATCAATGCAAAAATTTTCCATACAATTTTTTGCACAATAGTTATTTATCTGAAATTGTTGCAGATTTTGCTACTTAATACTGTGTGTGTGGTTCTCAGTATTAGACCCCATTTCAACTTTAACCTCATTTGGAATTAGCCGATTTGATTACATACCCCTATATTATTCTGATTTTTGCAGTTTTCCACAGAAAAACGTTAGTCGAAAAGTTAAAAATCATGAGTCAAAGAAAATGAAATTATAATAAAATTTTTATGAAAATGGTACGAGAAAATATAGGGGAAAACACTGGTAGGAAAGGAAAGTTGGCGAAAGAAAACTTCTAATCTGTTATTCCGAAGGAATATGAAAATGTGAAAAAATGCGGAAAACTCCAAAAATCAGAAGAAGTACTTCTGAGCGATATGTAATATAAATATTAGCGGAAAACAGAATGGATTCCTTCTTTCCGCAACGTCATCGAGTACTCCAAATCACAAACAGTATTAAGTATCAAAATCTGCAACAATTTCAGAAAAATCATTATCTATCGTACTTCTACACTGTTCCACACATCACCCATATTTTTTCAAAAAAAAAAAAAAAGAAATTTTCACGTTTTTTCAAAAAAAAAAAAAAAAAAAACACTTGTATTGTTTAAATATTGCTATAATGGGTTCTTTTTAGTATTCCCTATTAGATTTACATTTTCTGAGTCATTAAAGCAAATGTGCCTTATATTTCGAAAGTTGGGTTTGGGCGATCCGCAAAAGTAGAGCCTCACCTAATGTTTTTAACCGTTTTTTTCTTGAATTTGCGTTTTTTTTAAACTTTTAGGCTAGAATGATGTGTGTTTCAAGTAATGCTAGCATTTAAACCACTTTCGGCATTTGACCAAGGCCAAGCTATTGCCCAACATGATTGTGGTGTTTCGAATCGACAAATCGCTCGAGATTTGGGACGCTGCCCAAAAGTGATTAATAATTATCTGAAGAATCCATCCGAATATGGTACTGCGATACGATCTGGAGGTCCATCCGCCATCATTTCTAGCCGAGATAGAATTATCCTCCGAAAATCATCGAATACCTTCACCACGTGAACCAAAGTCAGATGAGAAATTGGACTTCAGAGACCATTCGACTTGTTCTGAGCAAGTCCCGGCATGATAAATGACGCAAATTGCATAGAGATCCGATTTTGTCCAAAAAACATCGCGAAAATTAGTTATTTATATTTTATACGGGGTGGGTCGGACTGAAATTCATTACATATCGCTCAAAAGTACTTCTTCTGATTTTTGGAGTTTTCCGTATTTTTTCAAATTTTTCCATTCCTTTGGAATAACAGATTAGAAGTTTTCCTTCGCCAACTTTCATTTCCTACCAGTGTTTTCCCCTATATTTTTTTCGTACCATTTTCATAAAAATTTTATCATGATTTTATTTTCTTTGACCCATGATTTTTAACTTTTCGACCAGTGTGTGCTCTCGAGAAAAATCGAGAAAATTAACCGGTACCGAGAGAATTTCTCTCGAGAATCACTTCGAGAATCCGGGGACTTTCCAAAAAGTACCGAGACTTTCTCGAGAAAAATTTTCCGAGACCTTCACGGGAATTTTTTTAGTGAGCAAAAAAATTATTTTTTCTCCTTTAAGTTCGTTTCAATACTAACAAATGCTAACAAGGGAGGTCTTTTTGCTGTCCGTCTTAAAAGTTGTCAATTTTTGCATACAGATTCTTTAGAAAATTTCCAATCGAATGAACTAAGTTCCTCCCTACCTGCGAAAACTTCTAGTACGCAAAATTCACGTGGGTGCGGCTAAAACTTTGATGGTCCATAACTCGATAACTAGAAGTTTTCGCAGGTAGGGACCTAGTTCATTCGATTGGAAATTTTCTAAAAAAAATCTGTATGCAAAAAATTGACAACTTTTAAAACGGACAGCAAAAAGACCTCCCTTGTAAGTTAAAAGTGATTGATATGCCACCCAAACTAAATACTCACATTACGCATCAGATAAAGAAAGAAATGAAGATATTTCCTACATATTTGTGAATATTTTCGAAACTAAAAAAAATAACTGTTTCGCTTTAACCGCGACGCATACGCGTCGCGTTTCGGTTGTTAATCGCGGTCGGCTAAACACGCCAACATGAAATTTTGGTCTTGGTGAAACATATGGCACTAAAACCTTATGGTACGAAAACCTTAGACATAACTTTAATCGCAAACAATTGTATGCAAAAAAACGATTTATTTATGTATTAATCCCCTTTTTATACGGGCGAACATTTTCAAAATATGTTGACTATGCTAGTTTCCAAAACCCTACTAGTTATCAATTTAACTACTGAATTTCATCAATAAAAAAAATCCCGAGAAATTCTCGGGAGTCTCGGAAAAATTCCCGAGAAAGTCTCGAGACTCTCGGTTCCACGACTACCCGTATAGTACCGAGGCTAATAATTTCGAAAATTTCTCGGTGCTTCCGGGAGTCTCGAGAATTTTGTTTCTGGGTAGTATAGGGAATTCTCGGGAAATTCTCTCCCGAGATCAAACACTGTTTTCGACTAACGTTTTTCTGTGGAAAACTGCAAAAATCAGAATAATATAGGTGTATGTAATCAAATCGGCTAATTCCAAATGAGGTTAAAGTTGAAATGGGGTCTAATACTGAGAACCACACACACACAATATTAAGTAGCAAAATCTGCAACAATTTCAGATAAATAACTATTGTACTTCTTTAATAATAATTCAAAAATAAAACGTTAAAAACGACGATAAATTTCCCGAAAATATGAAAAAATAATATGATTCATTTATGAAAAATGAATAATATTAATTTTTTTTTAATATTGGGTAGAAGCTGTTGAAAGACAAATACAAAATACAAAAAATTGCATGGAAAATTTTTGCATTGATTCCCAAGTTCCACAATTTATCATCTTCGAAATGAAAACCGGAAATTTCTCAAAAAATTTGGAACGCTTCACGAATTTGCGTGTCATCCTTGCGCAGGGGCCATGCTAATCTTCTCTGTATTGTTCCAATTTTAGTATATGTTCTCGGAAGAACGAATATGTGTCGTTTCACACTCTTTATATTGCCCCTATTTGGCATGTACGGACGTGCTAGCGGGACACGGCGCATTCCAAGTTTAGCACTTGACGAGAGTGCCTATTAATGATGAAAGACAGTGCATATAGTAGATTGCAATGATTCGCAAGCTATTTGAAGTACGGTAAAATCTCTACCGTTTGAATCGAATTAAAAATTATAACCAGACAAAAATGCGATGGTCCACAATTACGTAAAGTGCTCTTACTTTTTCGCGATGATAATCGTTCTAATTACAAATAATCCAGCATCACTCTACCCGCAAGAATTTGGATTTGAAAGGTTATCGACAGAATATCATCAAGTTAACGACAGAATATCATCAAGTTACGGCTCGGACTGAAAATTACATTGACCCGACTCGGCCAATTCAGCAAGTACGATACAAACGTAACTCTTAAAAATCTTGCATTCAGCAAGTCTATTAAAAAACGCATGTTTCGCAAGTTGTGTTATTATATACTCATCTAAACGACACAAACCTTTTAAAATAAACAGCTTTAAGAGATTCTATTAAAAGTATGCGGGTCTCACGCACCCGTAGAACCTCTCAGAACCCATATCTAGCATTTCCATTATCTTTTTGGATTAAAGAGGGCGGAGAACCAAAAATTAGCTTACCTTGGGCCCATTTGTGAAAAACAACTTGAAACGTTTTTTTTTTCAGTTTTACTAGAGCACTTTTGAAAGGATTTAACACTCCCTCTCATTAAAAAAAAAGACTTACCTGACCTATCTAGTAAAGGATTAAAATAAATATTAAAAACAATAAACAAAATAAAGTAACAAAAAAAAAGAAATCAAAATTATCGTTCCATTCGATTCAAATTTAGCGGCAATGCAGTTTATCGAGAGTCTTCCTGCAAATATTTGAAATTTTTTCAGAAATTCGCCGTTTTATATAACTTTTTACTATCACAATACGGACAGATTTTTATAAAACATTCACTAAAATAACATTTTTATGAACACTGTCACATTTGTGTCGTGGCCCATAATCTTGTGAGCGCTTTTCAATTTTAACGTTGTCGAAAAAAAAACAACCATTTACTAATAAATATTTCAATGTTTGAAAAATCTACGTACTATGAACTCGTTAATTTTCGTCGGTCATGAAAAACCAAATATTTCCAAGTTTTTAAAATTACCTCAATGAAAAAATGTGCACTTCATTTCCTATTTTACGCTGTTTTCTTTCTTCTTCTTTAATTTCTGAAAATATAGGAATTAATGCTAATTAGTTTTTCATTTTTTAATGTTCAAACCGTACGAGTATCTTCTGAAGCTGAGGTACCCGAGTCCGATCGCCAGATAGTTGATTTTCGAGACGAAATTCTAAAAATGTTCTATAAATAAAAGAACGAACTGATTTTTCGCACTCTACCAATCGAATGCCTACCGTGTGATCATCTTCTCATCTGAAAATAAACATTCAATTTTTGAAAAAACGGAAAAATAAAGTCACTGTTTGCGCAATTGCACTTCGATTCGCTCCCATGTTCCATTAACTTTCGAATTTTTTTAATCTGAAACAAATAATTAAAAAAAAAGGATAAGGAAGTAATAAATTTCACTGCTTCAAGTCCTTCCATTAATGTTCGTCATCCTTCTTGTGTTGGTCATTTCATTGCACAGTGTTCATGAAAAATTTTTATTATAATTAGAAGAAATTTTCTATTGATTTCTATCAACATTTTGAATTTAAAATTTATTTTGTTGCGTTTTTCGCGAAAAAAGTAACCTTCGAAATTTTGTTGCCAATTTGGCAGTCCCTACATCGAATAGTCCCGACGCCACTCCACCGTGTGCGCCTAGACTCCCCAGGCATTCCCTCCTGGGTCGGACCCTATGGGTCACCGAAGCGGGACGTTGGTCCGCGTCTCGTGGCCCGAGATCGCGGCGTCCGTGCGGGCTCTCTCAAATCCGACTCAACGAATGTTCTCGAGACACGCTCACAGCGGTTCGGAACCTTCGATGTCGGGACAAAGGGAAATCGCAACTTTTAAAATATTTTTTAATTTCAACAAATTCGTAAAAAAACTGTTTCAAAAAACATAAAAGAAAAAGAAAACACTTACACAACTGTCGTTTTCGATTGTCGTAGCCGCTTGTCGCTGTATGAAAGAGCTCAACAGAAAAAGTCGGAGCAAAATTGGTCTGAAAATGAATTCTTCTTTGTTCCCTATAAAATAATAAGCAAAAAATTTAAGAAACCATGAAATTAAAATTAAATCAAGACACGATGACAATAAAAATCGTGGCTTTTTGACTACTGTAGTCTTTCGTAAACAACTAAAACGACGACATATTGCAGAATTCATTCAATTTTTCTAAATAAACCCATTTTACCTAGTTTCTTTCGTTCTTTTACAGTTTTTTTTTTCGATTAATTAGGTTAAATCTCATAATTACCTTGTTATAAATGTAGTTGTTTCCAGAACTCTTAATCGAAATAACGAACGAGGCAACACACTGGTGAAAATGGGAAAATTAGAAATGAATGAAAACAGAAGCCACGTTGGTTTTGATATTTTAAATATTCACGTGATAATTTGTTTTGGGAGAATAACGTGCTAAAAATTGAAAATTTTCACATTGAATCGGATTTTTTGCCAAAAATCAGTACGAATTATGGCCAATGATTTTTCTTATTACCGCTTCTCCACTATCGATTTTTTTACTACCACATTCTACTACATTTTACTACCACTACTCGTTTTTACATCACATTTTTAATTTAGGAAAAAAAAGAAACAGTATTTTTATTTAATATTGTAATTTCCGTCTGTTCTCAAAAATAATCGGCTTAGGTTCCATTCGAATAAAAATGCATTCTTATACTTATTTAATTTACCTCCTTTGCTCACCAGAGGATCGAAATTTACGTAGAAAATTAAGTCAAATTTCAGATCGAACTTTTTCAGACTTCTTGACGTTAGCACATGAACTGCAGGTTATCATTTGGTTTTCATTTCTTGTTTTTAAAACAAAACTGTTTTTCCTTTAACTTTTTGCCCTGAAAAATACGATTTTAATGGAAAAATTGAAAAAATCGCTTACATTTCATTCAACCTTGTCGTTGCATCCGAGCATTCAACAATTCCCTAAATCCACTGCCCTCCGATTGTGGGAAATCACAATCTTCATCGGAATTTTCTGATTATGGTAAAATTCCAATTAACTAAAAACTGGAAAAATATAGAAAAGTCGGCCTCGAATTTCGAAACAAATCTAGCAATTCTAACGATTTGCGACAAATTAATAAGTGATTGAAATGAATAAAATCATTAAATGTGCATAAGACCGTTCGTACATTTTTCTTAGGTATTATCACTGTCCTCCGATTGTGAGGCACTTCTTTCTACAACCATAATCGGGCTAAAACAGACTGTAAATGTGAATTACGATACCTGACACAAAAGTCAATTTCGAAATTCTTAATACCTAATTTTGCAAATACAATCATTGAGTTTTTGCGTAGAAATCAACCAAATTTCATTTGAAAATTTTGAAAAATACACGTTTAATTTGGAAATTTACAGTTTAGAATAACGCATTAAGAAGAGTAAAATGTGTCCATCGTTTTTTTTCATTTCGTTAGGGTTTTTTTTTTAAACAATGTCAAATTATTTTTATTTCTTCCTAAAATTCATTAATTAATCCGTCTATCCGTTTATATGTTTAAAAAAAAATCAAACTCTGCAGCGCTATTGCTTAAATGAATGCGGCAATTGCGATCATGGCCACGCCCACTATTTCAGCTCATTTCTTCATTTGAACTTTTAGCAAATGAAGAAGCGATTCTAGGAGGAGTCTCTTCGGAAGCAAATGTGGCTGCAGCGATTGAAGTACGCGAACAAAGTCAAATATTTCTCATTTCAATTCAATGGTAGCTCGCCAAACGTCCTGAGAACAAGGGAAAATTGATTGTCACTACTGTAAATAGCTTCGCCGAGAGATATGTACTTGTATAAGTTCTCTGAATATGTTTGTTCGACAAGTATAATATTTTCTTGGTTTTCAGCTCGACTGAATTGTATTCGGATGTTCTCGAAGCGTCAAATTCGATGAAAATTTCCAGTTTGGAAGACGCGATCGAAATCACTAAAAAATATCTCGCATACTTTTTTTTCCGAAAACGTTTATAAAGTTATGAATGTATATTGGGTTTTTTTTCCACTCGACAGCTGAAATGAGTTCTCGAATGCCGCATTCAATCACTTTCTTAATCATATGCTATGCTGATCATTTTCGCTTCTCTATTCCAAATTGTTTTTTCGTTGACTTGCCATTTGAGTGGTTTGCATATGTTTTCAAAAATTGAAGAAAAGTGAGTGATATCGGTCATCTAGGAGTTTGATTTAAACATTGTTTTCTGCTTTTTTGAACAAGAAGTGGAACTTTAAAGTTCTTAATTAATATTGTCAAAATATTTTATGAATTTAGCCAAACATGCACTGGCGATGTTTGTGTCATTTCGAAATATTCGAGATATTCTGACCGCGAAATCATGCAGGTGATTCATGTTTTACAACACACGGTTTTCTATTTTTTTAGACGTGCGTCTCTGGAGTTGAAAAAGTTGACGAAGGTTGTTTGCTTGATTACGAAGATCAGATCTACTGCTATTGCCAGTATACTTATATTTAGACACATTTGTGACGCTCTCAACAATCACATTAGGAGTGATTTGTGCAATGTTCGCGAAATGTACATGAGCCAAACTATAGTTCAAATGCCGTCTGTCGAATGCAAAGTGGCGATGTTTTCAATTCTTGGATCAACAATTGGCAACAATTGCGTATTGACTCGTAAAAACAATTTGTACATGGATTTGGAGACTGGAAAAATGATCGTTAACCCACCAGACGAAAGGGTTGGAAGGGCTGATATTGAAATCAATGCACCAGTACTTCGTTTTAATTCTAGCTAGTAATTATTTATTCAAAAAGCACATTTCAGATCTTATTCAAGCAGTATTGTACTCCATCATACCAAAAGATTGCTGAATCATTTTTTCCAAACGCGTGTTACAATGTCACATTAAGCGAGTCAACGCACTATCATATACATTGCAAATGCAATAAGGTAGGCTATTCAAAATAATATTTTTGGCATGTAAAAATTTATAATTTTATACTGATTGTAATAATCCAATCGCTGCTGATCTGCCATTTCCAATTAGTAATCCGACTGTCAAATGTTATACGAATGGAGTTGATATTAGGGCATACACATCAAATTTCACACTTCAACACATGTCCTCGAGAAATGAAACTGGATCAGATGGTAGTCAAACAAATATAATTTCAATTACATTTTGTATTTCATGTGTCTGCTCGGGCCATTTTTGCTTCATTTCTCTAATTCCTGAAATTTCGTATACCGACAATGGACATATTGAAGAGATAATGTATTACAAAGGATGCATATCAGCCAACGAACAAGGCGATTTTCGGCTTCATTCTGGTTATTTTCGACTTGCAGAAATAGATTATTACATATGTGAATGGGATTATTGCAATCTCAATATTGATAGTGCGTCCGAAAAGCGAAATGTAACAATCGGCCAACGAAACGTGGCCAATGAAATTCAGCTGTTCATGGCATTTACTGGAGTAATGCTGAACGCTTTCCTATGAACTTGAACAAAATAAACACTGTTATTCAATGATACAAATCACTTGGCATTCTCAAAGACTTTCTAATTTTTGATTTCTATTTAAATATAAAATTTGATTGCTAAATATAAAACATTCGAAGGGAAGAATGGTGACGGAATGATTTGGGGATTCGCGAATCCGCATTTTTTCAATAGATCCGTTGCTCGCTTCTCTCCCCACATTGTACCAAAACAAAGCGCATCTAAAAATAGTAGAATATTGAAAAAAATTTTAAAAAATACCTTTGCAATTGCTGCCAACTGGAAGAGAGCAGTGGAACATCGAAACTCCGTACGCATAAGTGGCGCGTTGCCCGTACTTGTTCTTATCCTAGGTTTTTATTTTTGTTCTTATTTCTTGCGCAATCTGACTTGATAAGTTGCTAGTTCTTTCAATTTCTATAAAAGCGAAAATTCGTTTTGGTTTAAGTACTCGATAGATCTCTTGAATACACTGAAAAACATTCGAATTTTTCTTAATATTTCCTGTAGTTCTATCACCAAATCTGGTCTTATTTAATCGTGACATGCATCAAATATGAACACAACATCATGTGAGAATTTTTGTCAAGAAAGAGGCAGAGTTCTCTTTTTTTTAATCTGAAAAATGGCAGGATGTAATAAAACATAAGGTTTGTCGCAATGTTTGTGGTATTATCGCATTTCATTTCTCTTTCAGTGCATGATTTTTTTCTGTAACCACATTTTGATCTTGCACGATGAGACAAAGATCACCATCAATTTGTGTTGTATAACGAGGCATTCCGTTTAAATACATGCTCTCGCGTGCAGCCCTTTTTTTCAAATCAAAAACCCCACAAAAATAAACATTGTTTTTCACAATTGAAATTCTTCTCATTTGAGAAGATCACTTGAAATTCAGTTGACTCATCTTCGAATTTAACCACATCCCATTTTTCTTCAGATCGTTCTCTGTTGAACTTATTCACAAACTTCAATCAGTTTTCGCAATGTTTTTCGGTCAACATTGGAGCTCTACGCATCTTACGTCTTTTCTAATGCCGAGACTTGCTCAGAACATGTCGAATATAAAAAATTAACGCATCGAGAATGGAGCAGCTGGTTTTGTACTATCTTTATTTATTTAGAAAACAAAAATGGATTTTTTAGGCCAAAGTAATGAGATCTTCCGAAGGAGAAGAGCAGCTTGGGCAGCGTTTAATGGCATCAAGAACACCACCGATTTGATATCCTGTAACAAAACCCGAGCATTTATTTTACAACAATCGAAGTTTAATTAGAATAGGGCAAATGTTGATAGATGAAAAAATATACAAATCCAATAAATATGAAAAATTAACATTAATAATCCACATATAAAATGAGACAAACCCTGGTACAAAGTAAAAAAAAAAACTTGTAGAAAATTAAAAAATCCTAAAAATTCGTCATTTTTTATCATAAATATTTAGCTCCGAGTCTCTATAAAAAATCCATTCATGCAGGATCACATGGAAACTACAAAATAGCGACAAAACAATAAAAATGCTATAACAATGCCTGAAAGTTTGGCCACTGATAAAATTGATATTCATGTCGAATAACAATTTGCGTAAAAAATAAGAAATGAGAAAATCAAAAATAAAATGATATATGATATAAATTAGTGAAAATGACAGAAAGTGTGCGACGTGAACTTACTTTAAGAAACCATTTCTATGCTAAAAGTTAACGAACTAGCAAGCGATCAATCTACCACAATGAGCGATATGTCGATGAAGATGGTTGTGGAAGTGGAAGATGCAGCAGAAGTAGGGCCTCCTCGTAAGCGGGTGAAATTCTACCATTTCGCCGAGGAGGTCCTCTTCGAGGTTGTCGAAGGTCCGTCTGTTTCTTTTATTCAATGATGAGTCGATTCGATTTATTGGGCTCTGGTTAGGGGATTCGACACACCATCCTTCAATTCTGAAATAAGTCATTGATTTCTGATTGTGTCATCAACCGAAACCATTTTTTTTCCACTACCAGTCGTTTATCATGCTAGTTATCATTTCAACTATAAAAAAAATCAAAATTTTAAATCATTTTATTCGTAATTCCGTCATAAATCTTACAATCAATGAGAAAATCAATAGACATTTTAATCGATTTAAAATCAAAATCAAAAAATTTAAAAAAAATTCCTAATTTGGAGACTCAAGGATCCTCTAGAACATTTTTGACAAATTTTAACAAAATTTTCTGAATTACCAGATAGCTAAAAGCATTTTTGAAATTGAGTATTCCTCAAATTGAGCCAGAAATCACAAACCAAATATATGCTAAGCCATTGATTATGGGCCACAGGGGTGATTAAGATAATTTGGATTGTTTTAGACATATTTTTTCTTTCGCTTTTTTGGAGCGATTTTTGCTTTTTTGAGGCAAAATTTATCAAATTTTGGATTTTCTTTGTTTTTTTTTTGTTGGGAATGGAGAAGAATAAAGAAAGAGAGATACAGTATACGTCAAAGGTGCATGCATAAATTAAAAAAAATGAATTTCACAAAAATTGTTTTCTTTTTGAATTTTCGACTTCGACTTATTTTGGTAAAGTCTTTAAAGGCGCATATTGCTTGCAAGGAATTCTGACGGTTGTTCTCGAAAATATCCTGCGAATTCGTCTTTGATTCTGCCTGTCTTGGTCGTGCGAAATTGTCATTTGATGCGCCTTTAAAGGCTTTTCACAATCTGAAGCTCTTGAAGAAGTTCAGCGGACATCTATAAGGTCATTTGTTTAGGGCCGCGGAAGGGATACAAGAGGACGAGAGTGAACGGGCCGGAGATTAGGAAGGTGAAGACGGAATTGAGCGAGTCGCCGGCGAAGAGAAGAAGACCGAAGGAGGTGCCGCAGGAGGAGATGCACGCCGCGTTCGGACCCGATGCCGAGCCTGTTGAGATTGACATGACACCACACAGCTACTTCTGCTACCGGTACTGTGTGGCGGGTTGTGCCCACGACTGCCCGTGCCGAAAAGATCTGGTGCGGTGCTGCCCGCGGTGTCCGTGCAATCCCCGCACGTGCACCAACTACGACCTGGAGCGGGAGCAGCAACGGCGGTCGGCGAAAGCATCGAGGGCCGAGCGTAGGCGCACGGCGAATCGGGAGTGGGCCGCGATGGAACCAGTGACAGAGGCGATGGCGGAGCAGGAGCGGCGGTTGGCGGAGAAGGCGGCGGCGGCGGCGTTGGTGAAGCCGAGGTGGAGCGTGTTTTCGGAGGAGGATGAAGAAGAGCCGGAGGAGAAGAAGTTGGCGGTGTTTGCGGAAGAAGATGAGGAGGAGGATGAGGAGATGGCGGTGGCGGAGGACGTAATCGTGTCGGAGGGTGAGCAGGAAGAGCAGGAAAGCGGCGAGCTTGTGAGGACGCCGGAAGAGCCGGAGGTTGTGCTCGCGCGCACTCCGGAGGCTGAGCAAGTGGCAAATCCGGCGGTGTTAGAGCCGGTCTACTTTCACCCTGAGGTGCGTGGCGCATTGCGCGGTCTGATCGCGAGTGAAGACCGGCCACAAGGGCGCCAATTCTTGACATCTGGCGCCGTTTTCGCCGGACTTTTAAATCTGGTGAAGACGGCAAAGATTGGTGTGGTTTGGCCGTCGGCCATGAAAGTAGTGGTCGACGAGAAGGAGCAAGATCCGGAGCATATCGCAATTATGCTCAAACGGTGCACCGCTGGGGTGCGCCGTGAGGCTGAGGTTTTGTTCATGCCAGTGCATTTCCATCAGCACTGGCTCCTCGCCTCGTACAAGACGGCAAGTGGCAAGTGCGTCATTTATGACTCACTTGCTGCGAATCGCCTGCCGAGCGACCGCAAGAAGATCTCGGTCGCAGTGAAGCGGGCGTTGGCGGCGTTGTATCCGGAAGTCTTGTCGTCCGTGCGCTGGGCGCCAAAACACCACCAAATGGCGCAGACGGACGGATACAACTGTGGCATTCATGTCATCGAGAATGCCCGAAGAGTCCTGGAGAGAAGAAACACCAATCTGGCCGGAGGAGAAGACGTCGACATGGAGGGCGAACGGAAACTTCTACGATTCGTCGTGGAAGGCTTCATTCCGCAGCTGGGTAGGTTTCTTTATATCGTTTCTAGCTTGGGACAGAGTTTTCGTTGAATTGTCGTCGTCGATTTTCATTTGGGAAAATTTTCGACTTTTCCTGCGAAACAATTTACGGAAATTCAACGATATTCTGATTTACGCTAAACAACGGTCGCTGTGTTAATGGCGGAGTCTCGTAATAGTCCGAAATTTGCTTGTGTTGCAGAAGCAATTGCGGATGAAGCTACGAGAAACCTGCCATGTCCGGATGTTGGCGTGCGGACCACAATAAGACCGACGAGACGCGCGTCAACAGACGCCAAAAGCCGCATCCAGAGGCTCTACCGCCACAATCTTGTTTAATAAAAAAATTAAAAAAAAAGACAAAACAAAAAAATTAAAAAAAAAAAAACAAAAAAAGTAAAAAAAAAAAAAAAAAAATTAAAAAAAAAACAAAAAACGAAAAAAAATAAGAAAAAAAGAAAAAAAAAAAAAAAAAAAAAAAAAAAAAAAAAAAAAAAAAAAAAAAAAAGAAAAAAGAAGATATTGTCCTATATTAGGACACCCAATGTGAACGACTGATGAGCAATACAATGCTCGAAAATTTATTTGCAACACTGATGATCGAATCAACAAAACGAGCTGTTGGATATTTAAATTCCCGATTTTATGGATCGAAGTACAAACGATATCGATCCGAGTGGAATGAATGCACAAGATCAATGTGCTCATGCAATAGTGAGTATTCTGAAAACAATTCCCTTCGAACTCATCTTTTTCAGTTGGAATTGCATTCGAAAATTAAAAACCAAGACAAATAGATCAATTTGAAAAGGATTTCATCAATTGTACGGACCGTTTCGATCAAATGAATGGAACGATATCCGTCGAAGAAGCTGAGCACGGGATGACGGTGCTAAACGAATGGTGAGTTTTAGCCATTTGCACATTGAGTAACCAATGTCTCACATTAGGGTTGAATTCAAATCCATAATATTGAAAGGATCAGCGGCTAATGCTCTAAATTTGCAATCCCTGAAATGGCTTGATTCGGATACCCCCCCCCCAAATCCAATTAAATTTCCCCTAGTTTCCTTACTAATTACCATTTTTACCACTTATTTTGTTTTTTTTTTAGCTTAACTACCCATTTTTATTCATTACTTCCCAATGACATTTTTTAAAACGACGATCCAAAATGTCGTTGAAATTGTTTTCGTTTTATCGTATTTTATGTGTTTGTTTGATTATTTTTTAAGTTTATGATGATCCTTAAAAAACGACAGGACAAAATGAGTTGTAAAAAAACATGAAAAGATCCAAATGTCGTTAAAAGTCGTTTTTTATTCTATTGATTATATTATTCTGCTTGTATTTTTTGTTCGATTGGGATCTTTGATTTCTGCAGAGATCGGATGAGTCACATCGTGGCTCTCAAACGTAAGACATTCAATTAGCGTCTCAAACCAACAGATAATCTAATTTCAGATTGAAACTGACACAAAATACCGAGTTAAGAAGAATCTGGTATTGAAGCCGATGGTGTGATTAGGGAATCAAATCACCAATTGATTCTCATTTGAAATCGAAGGACGCAAAAATGTAAGAAATCACTTTTGAATAACGATTTACTGATTGATTTTTTGCAGTATTCAGAAGCGTCTTTACTTCGACAAAGAGGAAACGAAAACATTTGATTGAAGCTGGAAATATCGAGAAGTTCAATGATGTCTGAAGGATGAAGCAAGATTCGTAGTCGAATGCAAAGTGAAAAACATTGAAGGTGCCCATTTTGTATAATCATCATTCCCCTTTTACCGTTGTTATTAAGACTTAAAAAGATTTAAAAAAGAAAGAAAAAAGGACATTAAAAAGAAAATTGACATATTTGCTATAAAGCGACGGACAATCTAAATTGTAAAAAAAACATGAAAAAAAGATCCAATGTCGCTGCATGTGTATCATTTTTATTGTAATTTTTTCAATTCTTGTGTATTTTATTTTTTTTTGTTTCACTCTTCTTGGGGATCCTTGCTATAATTTTTGAAGGATCCGATGCAACACAGGAATCGAATGAAATGTAAGCGATTCTTTCAAATATCTCATCAATATATAGTTTTTCAGAGCGAAGACTTCAAAAAAGAAAGAAATCGTTCAATTCGAAAAAATGTTTGCAAGAAATGAAAATGGAGAGGTCACGCGAATTGGATTTCGGCAGAAATCTATGAGTTTTGATTGGTTTTTGATGGATTCGAGTGGTCGAGGATGAATCGTTGAGAGTAGTGTGAGCAAAGCCGTTAATTTCTAAGAAAGATTTAAAATGCTCGGTTAATTTTCAAATTCGGAAAAATATTCTTTTTGGCCCGATGATGATTTTGGAAGGTAATGTCCCACAATCGGAGGGCAGTGGGTTTAATTGGCGGATTTAGAGATTAAAAGTATAAATTTAATTTTAGTCATTCTTGCAACGGGGCGAGTCGAACTGAAATTCACCCTAGTTATTTTCATGAGTAGTACCTCAAATGTTTATTCTCTGTGAAATTTAGCCAGAAAATAATGAAATTTGAATAGAAAGACATATTTAATTTAGAATTATTCAATTCGAAACATTAAAAAATTTCGCATGCATTCTTTAATTTTTAGCCCGATGATGATTGTAGAAAGTAGTGCCTCACAATCGGAGGGCAGTGATAATACCTAAGAAACATGTACGAACGGTCTTATGCATTTTCGATGATTTTAATCATTCATTATTCATTTTCATTATTTCGTATCGTCCATGACCTCCTGCAAATCAATAAGTTCTTTTCGATTATACCAAATAGGCATTAAACCACTAATCGGTTTCCATCGAGATAGCCAAGATGAATCGACGAATAAGAAAAGAATAACCGATCCGTGCCATGTTCGTTGTTCCTTCTATTGGGTAAGTTTATTTAAATATTTTTCAATCAAATGCTTACCATTTTTGTTTGGCTCTGGTTGATGTATTTATATTTGCGAGTTTGTCGAAATCGAGAAAGAAGCGAGGCTATAAGTACGTAGATTATAAGCGATCAATTAAAAAACGAACTTACTCGTAGCTTTCAAAAATAATCACTTTCAGATTATTTCGAATTATTTTACTTTTAATTAAAGTTCATATCTAATAGAATTTCGTTGGCAGAATATAGAATTAAAAAACAACTATGGTCAAAGTTCGAATCCCTGAAAATTACTTATTTCAAAATAATTAACAATTTTGACGAACCAAATATGCATATCTTGCAAAGAAATCGATGAATCTGATGAAATCCGTGAATTCCTGATCAGCAGCCGCACGCAAAATTATTTTCAGACCAAATCTGTTTCCGTTTGCGTGTTTTCTCAACCTAAAACAATCATATTAAGTAAAACAACGAAAAAAGTAGCATAGAAACTTGAATTTCAAATGAAGAAACGTGCTGAAATAGTGGGCGTGGCCATGATCGCAATTGACGCATTCATTTAAGCAATAGCGCTGCAGCAGTTTGGTTTTTTTAAACATATAAACGGATAAACGGATTAATTAATGAATTTAAGGAAGAAATAAAAATAATTTGACATTGTTTTGAAAAAAAACCTAACGAAATGAAAAAACGATGGACACATTGTACTCTTCTGAATGCGTTATTCTAAACTGTAAATTTCCAAATTAAACGTGTATTTTTCAAAATTTTCAAATGAAATTTGGTTGATTTCTACGCAAAAACTCAATGATTGTATTTGCAAAATTAGGTATTAAGAATTTCGAAATTGACTTTTGTGTCAGGTATCGTAATTCACATTTACAGTCTGTTTTAGCCCGATTATGGATGTAGAAGGAAGTGCCTCAAAATCGGAGGTTTTATGCAAATTTAATGATTTTATTCATTTTAATCACTTATTAATTTGTCGCAAATCGTTAGAATTGCTAGATTTGTTTTGAAATTCGAGGTCGACTTTTCTATTTTTTCCAGTTTTTAGCTCATTCGAATTTTACCATAATCGAAAAATTCCGATGAAGATTGTGATTTCCCACAATCGGAGGGCAGTGGATTTCGGGAATTGTTGAATGTTCTAATGCAACGAAAAGGCTGAACGAAATGTATGCGATTTTTTCGATTTTCCCATTAAAATCGTATTTTTCAGGGCAAAAAGTTAAAAGAAAAACAGTTTTGTTTTGAAAACAAGAAATGAAAACCAAATGATGAACTGCAGTTCCTGTGCAAACGTCAAGAAGTCTGAAAATGTTCGATCTGAAATTTGACTTAATTTTCTACGTAAATTTCGATCCCCGTTGTGAGCAAAGGAGGTAAATTAAATAAGTATAAGCATGCGTTTTTATTCGAATGGAACCTAAGCCGATTATTTTTGAGAACAGACGGAAATTAAAATATTAATTAAAAATACTGTTTTTTTTTACTAAATTAAAAATGCGATGTAAAAATGAGTGTCCGGATCATGATAGTGAAAAAATCGATAGCAGAGAAGCGGTAATAAGAATAATTTTTCCATAACAAGAAAAATCATTGGCCATAATTCGTACTGATTTTTGGCAAAAAAATCCGATTCAATGTGAAAATTTTCAATTTTTATCACGTTATTCTCCAAAAAATAATTATCACGTGAATATTTAAAATATCAAAACCAACGTGGCTTCTTTTTTCATTCATTTCTAATTTTCCCATTTTCACCAGTGTGTTGTCTCGTTCGTTATTTCGATTAAGAGTTCTGGAAACAACTACATTTATAACAAGGTAATTACGAGATTTAACCTAATTAATCGAAAAAAAAACTGTAAAAGAACGAAAGAAACTAGGTAAAATGGGTTTATTTAGAAAAATTGAATGAATTCCGCAATATGTCGTCATTTTAGTTGTTTACGAAAGACTACAGTAGTCAAAACGCCACGATTTTTATTGTCATCGTGTCTTGATTTAATTTTAATTTCATGGTTTCTTAAATTTTTTGCTTATTATTTTAAAGAAAACAAATAAGAATTCATTTTCAGACCATTTTTGCTCCGACTTTTTCGTTTGAGCTCTTCATACAGCGACAAGCGGCTAATAAACAGTTGTGTAAGTGTTTTCTTTTTCTTTTATGTTTTTCAAAGTTTTTTACGAATTTGTTGAAATTAAAAAATATTTTAAAAGTTGCGATTTCCCTTTGTCCCGACATCGAAGGTTCCGAACCGCTGTGAGCGTGTCTCGAGAACATTCGTTGAGTCGGATTTGAGAGAGCCCGCACGGACGCCGCGTTCTCGTGCCACGAGACGCGGACCAACGTCCCGCTTCGGTGACCCATAGGGTCCGACCCAGGAGGGAATGCCTGGGGAGTCTAGGCGCACACGGTGGAGTGGCGTCGGGACTATTCGATGTAGGGACTGCCAAATTGGCAACAAAATTTCGAAGGTTACTTTCTTCCTGAATACGCAACAAAATAAATTTTAAACTCAAAATGTTCATAGAAATCAATAGAAAATGTCTTCTAATTATAATAAAAATTTTTCATGATCACTGTGCAATAAAATGACCAACACAAGAAGGATGACGAACATTAATGGAAGGACTTGAAGCAGTGATATTTATTACTTCCTTATCCTTTTTTTAATGTTTCGTTTCAGATTGAAAAAATTCGAAAGTTAATGGAACATGGGAGCGAATCGAAATGCAATTGCGCAAACAGTGACTTTATTTTCCATTTATTCAAAAATTGAATGTTTATTTTCAGATGAGAAGATGATCACACGCTAGGCATTCGATTGGTAGAGTGCGAAAAATCAGTTCGTTCTTTTTATTAATAGAACATTTTTAGAATTTCGTCTCGAAAATCAACGGCGATCGGACTCGGGTACCTCAGCTTAAGAAGATACTCGTACGGTTTGAACATTAAAGAAACGAATTAACATTAATTCCTATATTTTCAGGAATTAAAGAAGAAGATAGAAAACAACGTAAAATAGGAAATGAAGTGCACATTTTTTATTGAGGTAATTTTAAAAACTCGACAACGTTAAAATTGAAAAGCACTCAGCAGATTATTCAGAGGCCACGACACAAATGTGATAGAGTGTTCATAAAAATGTTATTTTAGTGAATGTTTTATAAAAATCTGTACGTATTGTGATAGTAAAAAAATTATATAAACGGCGAATTTCTGAAAAAAAAATTCAAATATTTGCAGGACGACTCTCGATAAACTGCATTGCCGCTAAATTTGAATCGAATGGATCGATAATTTTGATTTCTTCTTTTTTTGTTCCTTTATTTTGTTTTTTTTTTTTTTTAATTTTTATTTTTATCCTTCACTATATAGGTCAGGTAAGTCTTTTTTTTAATGAGAGGGAGTGTCAAATCCTTTCAAAAGTGCTCTAGTAAAACTGAAAAAAAAACATCGTTTCAAGTTGTTTTTCACAAATGGGCCCAAGGTAAGCTAATTTTTGGTTCTCCGCCCTCTTTAATCCAAAAAGATAATGGAAATGCTAGATATGTGTTCTGAGAGGTTCTACGGGTGCGTGAGACCCGCATACTTTTAATAGAATCTCTTAAAGCTGTTTATTTTAAAAGGTTTGTGTCGTTTAGATGAGTATATAATAACACAACTTGCGAAACATGCGTTTTTTAATAGACTTGCTGAATGCAAGATTTTTAAGAGTTACGTTTGTATCGTACTTGCTGAATTGGCCGAGTCGGGTCAATGTAATTTTCAGTCCGAGCCGTAACTTGATGATATTCTGTCGTTAACTTGATGATATTCTGTCGATAACCTTTCAAATCCAAATTCTTGCGGGTAGAGTGATGCTGGATTATTTGTAATTAGAGCGATTATCATCGCGAAAAAGTAAGAGCACTTTACGTAATTGTGGACCATCGCATTTTTGTCTGGTTATAATTTTTAATTCGATTCAAACGGTAGAGATTTTACCGTACTTCAAATAGCTTGCGAATCATTGCAATCTACTATATGCACTGTCTTTTATCATTAATAGGCACTCTCGTCAAGTGCTAAACTTGGAATGCGCCGTGTCCCGCTAGCACGTCCGTACATGCCAAATAGGGGCAATATAAAGAGTGTGAAACGACACATATTCGTTCTTCCGAGAACATATACTAAAATTGGAACAATACAGAGAAGATTAGCATGGCCCCTGCGCAAGGATGACACGCAAATTCGTGAAGCGTTCCAAATTTTTTGAGTAATTTCCGGTTTTCATTTCGAAGATGATAAATTGTGGAACTTGGGAATCAATGCAAAAATTTTCCATACAATTTTTTTGTATTTTATATTTGTCTTTCAACAGCTTCTACCCAATATTTAAAAAAATTAATAATATTCATTTTTCATAAATGAATCATATTATTTTTTTTCATATTTTCGGGAAATTTATCGTCGTTTTTAACGTTTTATTTTTGAATTATTATTAAAGAAGTACAATAGTTATTTATCTGAAATTGTTGCAGACTTTGCTACTTAATACTGTGGGTGTGTGGCTCTCAGTATTAGACCCCATTTCAACTTTAACCTCATTTGGAATTAGCCGATTTGATTACATACACCTATATTATTCTGATTTTTGCAGTTTTCCACAGAAAAACGTTAGTCGAAAACAGTAT